>JAGWCC010000001.1:0-2926328 GCA_022651775.1 Drusus annulatus
AAAATATTATGCGTGAGATAATTCAAAAGAATGGGATGAAAATTTTATTTACGAGGTGTTTAATGTTTACGTCTGCTGATATTCCATTTATGTATTTGCACGAAATTATTTGACAGGCGTTATTTTTAGAAAATAAAAGGATCTAATTGATTGTTATCATCTTTCTTGAATCAAATGAATCAATGGTAAGTAATAGAATCTTGGTAAGAATACCAAGCATCCTTTTAAAGGTTGATAGATTTTTGCGGTTGAAATAGAATTACGAAGCATAAAGGAAAAAAAATATATAAATTCCTTCGTCTAATTTAAAAAACGTCATCCTTTGGAATATCATTCAAATACTTAATAATAAAAAAAATTATATTTTAAATAAACGACATTACGTTCTTCCAAATATGCATATGAGAATTTAAGTACACCAACTAGTAAAATGGAAGAAAATCACTAAGTTTTAACCCTTATTTTTTTAACGAAACTGTTTTATATTTTTAATTAACATGGACTTTTGGTAAATAAAACACAGTTTATTTTGGTTTTTTATATAATACTGATCCCAGGAAAGCAATAAGTCGTATAAGCGATGAATATGACAATTGGTTCACTTCACCTCTCATGGACTCGATTTTCTTTGCTTGTGAAAATGTTCAGATATGTGAGATTAAGTTTCAAGAATGAACACATTTTAACGATAGAGTGGATTCAATTTTTTCTCGTTATCAACCTTTCTTATTTTTGCTTTTCAAACCTGTACGTAGTTATATTATTACACTTCATTTAAGTTTAAAAAAAACTCTTTCCAGGAAAATCTTTCTTTTTATCAAAAGGTAAATATGGAATGAAGCTTTCACTTTTCATCTTAATATTTCTATTTAAGGGAAAATTTTAAACTTAATATTGATGTAAATGATTTTGCATATTCCAGTTTTCGCTGATATAAAAATCTGTTTATTGTTTTTTGCTGCTTCTTACAAGCAAACGTAGATTGTTTACATAGTTAAAAGATTATGGAATGATTTAATCAAATAAATTTCATCAATCGATACTTTCCATCTCTGTCTGTATTTTAGTTGATTGCATAAACGTGTTAATTTTAGTAAATATTTCCCATGAAACCATTTTAAATACACAATTTTATTCAGTATAAATGCTTGAAGACACGACCAACTTGTTTGAAGAAAACTATTTAGGAACTGCTGACAAAAAAAAGATTTAACTTAGACTGAACCAGTCGTAATCTACTCTAAACTCTCCAAAAATACAACGTTTAAATAAAAAATTTAATCAACTCACATAAATTACCCCACGTTGTTCTAAATGAACTAAATTTAGTGCGTTTTAGAGCGAATGTATCACTTCTAATCTCGGCTAGATTTGAACTTTTCCACAAGTAGACTGCGTACAAAAGATTCCTGTCGAGATAAAGACCATCGTTTCCTTTTACAATATACAAATCAGGAATTTAGGCTGAAAACATGAACTGGGCCTTAATTCAAACCTTTATCGCGAAGAAAAGTCTAGATACATGAATGGGATTTAAATAACGAGCTTTTAATTAAATTCCAATGGTTTTAGCTAAATCGGTTAAATTTATTTTATTTTTAAATCCCAACAGTAAAAGTTTCCTTATATTTTATTATTTACTTTAACTTCCATCTTTGTTGGCTATTTTTGGAATTGTTTTAAAAAGCGCTAAAGTTGGAAAGAGAAATATTCGTTTTATTCAAAGGTTGTTTACTTAGTAAATATTTATATATTTCTTGTAACTCTCATAGTTTTATGTACGTTAAATTTATTGTTTATTTTAAAAGGAAGTTTATTTTAAATTCGTTTCCAATATTTTCATTTTTCGTTAGCTATGAAAAAATGTTAGCTTAGCATAATGCTTAATGAACATTGGTGGAAGGTTGTTTTTTGTTCGAATATTAAATAAGGTTCCGTTTCGGTACTGAAATCATAAAAAAAGTTCCTGAACTACCTACCAGGATGTGAAAGGCTTTTTGTAAATATTTGAGGACGTGAGTGCTGTGGCTTTCAAACATTTGAATTACTAAATTTCAAACCCTAAGTGTGATTCTCATGGGGAATAAAATAGTTATTCTCAATGTTAACATTTTTTGGTTTTTGTATTTTTTAAAAATCACTCCAAGACAAAGTCATATGGAGGAACTGCGATCAAAAACATATCCATTAACACACTTATTTATTTTTTCTAATGTGTAAAGATAAGTAGAAATTCAATTTAAAAGTTTAATTGAGAGGAAATGTAAATATCCACGTACAACCATAAACAAAATAATTTCTTAAGAATACCCGAATGTGTATAGAACAATATGCCAAGAAAACATGTCACAAACATATTATTTTGTGAGGGAGTATCGAGCTAAGACATTCACACTTTAAAAAGGTTTAATAATTTGATTAGAATAGGACAAATACAGGTGTATGGGTACATCTGCAACTTTCTTTAGACTTATGAAGAACTCTTTTTGAATGTTGTAAGTTCAGCAAGGTACTCGTACTCCTATATAAAAACAGTTGACTATATCTTTAATAACAAAACTTTCGAATCGAAGTCATATGCCACGCACATTTAGTAATTTCATCATTAGAAAGCGTCTTTTGTACCATTGTAATATTTTATTCGTATTAACAGTAAATGTTTAATTTAACGCATTATGGATATTGTACAAAATTGAGAAAAATATGTTACAATTTTTTTCCTTTTTTCAATTTTTGAAACTGTTAATTCGTGGTGGGATTCGATTATAATGATTGAAAAATATATAATTCTTTTTTAATTAAAATAATTATGATAAAGCAATACTTATCATAAAAATTTAGATAAACTTATTTTCATCCACCCCTGGCCCTTAAAATGAATAAATACTAAAGTTAAGTAATTTATATACCAGTCTGAAGATGGCCGTAACAAACTAAAACCGGTATGATCTAGCAAAAAAAAAGTGGAAGTAAAAAATTGTTTTAATCATTTTTTTTTTCTCTTTAACATTCAAGTAAAAAACACATTCCTAAGATGAAGATGTACATCATTTATCCTTTACTCACTCTTTAAGAAAAACCAAACCCGAAAAGTACTTCTGAAAAAATACTGTCTATTTAAAGAACTTGCGCTTTTAAAATAATTGGAAAGAGGTCACTGGATATTTATTTGGCTTGAATAATTTACAATGCTAACGATCTTGATATTCCGTAGCATGCGAGCTTTGTGTATAAGGAGCTTTGACGGATTTCCTTCGACACAAATTAAAGGAAATCAGCTTCGATCATATTCGAGATTAAATAATATGCCAATCTTTGATTTTATAATGCAGTAGTTTCAACACTCCCATTTTCTGAAATATTAAAGTAAAACACAAATAAACTTTTATTTTCTATCAACTTTTATTTTCTATCAGTGTTTTAGATATTAGGCAACTTTATGCCAAAAACATACTAGCATAATTCTTTAAACACAGAATTCAATTTGAAAATGTCCAAACCGCTCGCGATACGAGATCTAAAGGGCATAATCTCTTACTTATCCCTTTCGCTAAAACAACATTTGGCCAAAGAAACTTTAGATACTTTGCAACAAAACTAAATAATGTACTTCCACTGGCCATTAGACAGAACGCAAATTATGTAAAATATAAATTAGACACCAAGATTTGGATCTCCAGCCTAGGAAGATCAAACATTAATGATTTCTTTTTAAAATAAAACTTGTTGTGAACTAATAAATTTATTATGATGGTTTAATATTACATTGTTGTTGTAAAATTGTAACTTTATATTTTTATTTCTATTTTTAAAATGTTGTGTAGACTGCTAACTGTAAACTGCGCCTGCTCTCAACACAGGAATTCCTAGCTAGACAGGCACTGTACTACCACCTTTATGTTGTAATTTTTGAAAAGAATAAAATTAAAAAAAATATATATATATATATCTGTATTCTTGCGATGCTCTTTTCGGATTTGTAATTTTGGAACTGTATTTACCATATATGAATAAATCACTTTGTTTTATTAATGCTTTAAATATTTAAAACAAAAACTTCTCTTCTACAGAGTATAAAGTATATTATCGTAGAAAGCAATCACTTTGCGGTTTGACATATTTAATGAAAATGAAATAATAATTTCGTATAAGACCACAGATTTGATTTTATTTTTTTATGAATGACTGGTCCCGCTTAGCCTAAGCATCATCAGGTTACAAAATTAAATTTAAAAAAATACAAAGTGTGCAGTTATGTATATATATATATGGGGATAACACAATATAAAATAAAATAAGAGAATAGTGAGAAAACAAAAGAATAACATTTAAAAATATATCAAAGGAACAGAGAGAAAGAGACAGACAATATGAAATGAAAAAGGTAAAACGTCAACTGAGAAGGTGATTGAAGATGAGAAAGTTTATGAGTTTACAGAAAATATACCTAATATCGGACTACTGGACAAATTTAACTAATTGATAAAAATATGACTATTAATTTAAATGGGGTTCTTTATTTCTAGTGCTTCTTAATTATTTAATCTGTTTCCATGGCCATTTTTGTCAAGAATAAATATAAAACAAAAAAAGTTGATAATATAAAGCGATCTATTTATAATGAATTTATTTAATTTATTAATCGCCTAATATCAGCTTGATTCTTGAGTAAAGGGTATATTTTCTGATTCAACTACGCTTTCATTAAATTTCGTGTTATCTAAGAAGTGGTTTGTCGAGAAAAGTAATATCTTAAACTGCTGTTTGGAAAAATACATCTTGATATGTAAGCTGTGGATACTTCGGTTCTAGACTGTAATATATCGTTATTTCGATGGTGAAGTGTGAGAGTTGGAGTATTAAATTAAGTATATAGCAGAGGAAAAAGGCTTTATTTCCAAAACAGACAGCACACTCGCACTAAATCGGCTTAAATCGCATACCCTTTTGATATTCCAATCTCGTTTATTGACGAAATATTTTCAACACCCTCGAACATGAACTAAATTTGATTTATTATTTACAATAGTTTTTTATTTATTTATTTCCCGTGACAGTCGTTTCGCCCTTCGAATGCCTTATCAAACTGTTACTTGGTAAATAAAAAAAAAAAACAGTGAACAAATTCGAATGAATTCACTTATTAATGATTTCATTATACGAATTTTCTAACTTTATTCCACTTTTTTTTATTTAAGACCGAACCGGTTTCACCTTTTGCAGACTATCTACAGACTTCATTCTGAAGATGCCCGTCATCATGTGAAACAGGGCATGTTTTAAATAAAATAAAAAATAGTAGAATAAAGTTTAAAATGTTGTAATAATAAATCATTAAAATGGAGTTCCACCACGAATTAATAATGAAAATTAGAAATAATAATGAACTTATTACTATATTTATGGTTATTTGTGTACTGAGTATGTTTACACAATAACTCATCGCTTTTTGTCTGTTTTGGTCGCTGTTTTCCCAGAAATCTCATGGAAATAATAATGAAATAGCTTAATATTTTAACGGAACCACCATCACACATATGTGTTGAGATTTCTCAATCAATGACGTTATAATATTTGAAAATATGTGTGAATGTTATCGAGAAAATAAATACTATACGAATGGAATCTTTGCGTTCGCCCTTAGAGATTTATTGAAAAAAATATGACATAAATTTTAATATTCACATTTCTTGAGATTAGATAAAAAATACTCAAACCACTGTTTGTTCCTATCGTTAAGCCTTCTTAGATTGAAGTAATAGTTCCTTTATTATAATATTTCCAATTGAACAAGGGTACGACGATTGCATTCTAATTTGTACCAACTCCCACTGAAAAACGTGGTTTTCAAAACTATTCATTTATAGCTTTTATTATATGACATGAATATGTATTAAAACCTAAACTTTCTCGCTTTTCGTAATTATAACGATGGTTTTAGGCTAGCTCTAGGACCGCGACCTACTCCCGAAATACTCGACAGTTCATCAGTATTCAAAGGATTTAGCCACGAATCTTTTTTCGTCTAACGGAACTAACTCAAAGGTAAATTTAATGAAGGCCACTGGAAGATTCTCATAATGGGCGAATTCTGAAAATTTCCTTAGCCGTTAAGGCCGCGTTCTCGAGTCCCCGTCGTTAAATTATTTCCAAATAGTACACTTGCTGCCGCAGTGATAGCTTCAGTTTGCTATGCTATTAAAAAATATTGGACAGTGGGTGTCGAAGCTCTCTTTCTCCCTTTCCTCCTTTTTTAAAGGGTCCGAGCAAAGAAAATCTAGATACATCTGTTGAAACTATACATCCATGTTTTAATTGAGACAACGATCCATACAATTTAATCGAATGGGCCTAATTAAGGATGTAAATTTTAAAACTATTATAATGCGACATGCTTTTCGTTGGATGCCAATACCCTTGTTATTATGCGTTCGAAACCTGACAGAATCAAAGGGTTTATTTAACAGTGTATGAGTATTTGCATTTAAAATAGCGAAATATACCGTTTTACCATTCAGAAGCAAAACGCAGCTTTATATGGCTTTAGCTTTCTTCACACTCCACACGGCGTGGAATGCATGAGCTATATACGTTCGAACAAGTACTAAGTAATAGTTGAACATTGATAATAATAATATTTGGATGATTTGTAAAGCGCTGTACAGATCTTTTTTTTAATTATTACATATTTATCCCCAGTTTAAATAAGAAAATATACAGGAACATACTTACCTGGCAAGTCCTATCAGATAGACACACTCATTAACTTAAAATTTTTTTTTTTTTTTTCAGATTTAGGGCATGGGAGCGAAATTAAAAATATGGAGTTAAAATGGATAGAACAGCCTGCATATATGTTAAAGTTGTAAATGAATTCATTCCCTTTATTTCGCCCGTTTAGCTACTAAAGTATTTATTTGTTAGTTTGGAAACTGCCTCGAATACACGCCAAGCAAAGAGTTTTGACAATGTTTGTAACCAGATATGAATAGTCATACACTTTTAATTTTCTCATTCCCTTCCAACAGTCTTTGCATGGGAGTATGATTGCTTAACTGCTTCTTGGCGGTGCAACGTAAATGAAATCGAACATTTAACAGCATATTTTTATCCTGTATTTTATTCATGGTTTAAACGCACATATAGTACGTACTTATTTTTTTTATTTAAAAAAATCATGATTCAGAATCACAAATGAAATTATTGAAATCAGGGGTTTTTGGGAGCTTGTTTACAATAACAATGAAGAGGACTTCTCTTTCGATATTACGTGTTTTCTTAAGAAACTTAAATCCTTTGCCATTTCAACAAACCAAATTATATTATTTGTCTTAATGTAATTATTTCTAATTTGAAACGATTTTAGCCCAAAGAAGGAAGACAGTTTCTAAGGCGGAGTAAGTTGATCACGTCGGTCTCAACTTATAATGATGTTTTCATTGCAAACTTTGATATTCGCAAAGTTCCTGGGAAATGTTATGCAAATTTCTAATCAAGAAGTGTCTGCTAAAAGCTTCACAGGACATACCTACTGGCAGGAATATTACAATTTATTTTTTCTACACCGCGTCGACATAGATGAGCTAGATTTTTTGATTTAGCATTATGAAATTTTCACGATATTTTCACCTAAATTCGATTAGTTAAAATATAATCACTAAAATTTTTATGGATAAAATGTTGACCTTTTAACCAATGCTAAGGGTTTTTCAGATAAATTTTTAACTCGAGTGAAATTGTGGCTTCGTATTCAGCGCAAAGGTAAATCAAATGATTTTCTTCTCAACATATCGCATGCAGTCGAGGATTCAAACTTAGCGTGCGCAAATGACTTTATTTAATTAAAATGTGTCATACCACCCCTACTACCTGTGTACTACCCCTAACATCCCCAAAAATAGTATATAAGCCGTAGGTTAACAAACACTTGTACTAGTCTGAAGATGGCCGTCATAGGCTGAAACCGGTCCAGTCAAAATAATAAAAGTGGAATAAAGTTACAAATTTGTTTTATTAAATCATGTGTCATAACACATTTAATTTAAATAAAATAATATGTTCCAGAGCGGTAAATATTCTATGTATCGCCTTGGTGAACGACTACCATTAAGAATCAAAACGATGCTTGAAATGGCTTAACCGTGTTTGGTGACCAGATCTGAATAGTCAGGTTCTTTCCAACCTTCCTCTTCACCATCTACTTCTCTTACCCACTACTTTCAACCTCACTGGCTCTAGACGGTTGGGAGCAGTAGGGACTCTTGTGCGGTATTCTTTATTTAAAAAAATCATTTTCCACAACTTATTACGAACGATTTTAAGGTCACTATGTTATCGGAAGACGGAACTTTACCGAGATGGAATCTTTTCGACCATTTGTACTGCAGAAGACTGTGTGCAACTACTTTAAAAAATATAAGTATCTACCATAACTATTTAGAAAGTTCTTTCTAATGATTGCGCAATGCAACCTTTATTATAGCCCATTATATAGTTAATAAACTACTACTTCGTCGGATCAACTGTTTGTTCCGTAATGCATCTACTTTAAAGTTTAATTAAAGTGGTAAAATCAAAGACTGGTCAATTAATTTCTTCATAATGGATTGCGATTAAGGTTTAGTTTCAGTCAAACAATTATGATATGATTGATTTAGTAAATTAACATTTCTGTAATATTTAAAACTAATTACTTTATGACACATTTGAACCTCAAAGTGTATTTCGATACATTAATTATTACATAAATTAATTAAATGTACATTCGACTTTATTAAAATGAGTGTTTAATTTAGTATTCATTTCTAGATGCATCTTAATTTTCATAAGATATTTTCATTTGATATCTCTACCTAAAATAAGGGAAAATGATGTGATGTCAGACCTACTGTTTTTACGTATATTTGCAAATGTTTTAGCATTAGAGATATATATTTCATACAGTCTGTGTGCATTATGCAAGTAAGCTTTTATTTGATTCCAGAAAATGCGAGTCACTAGATTAAAGACAAAAGTAGGTGTAGAAATTTCACTTTTTTATCCACCACACATTCTTGCCAAAAGAACTTGCGTGCCAAATGTAACAACCAACAGATGTATTGTTTTGTGTTGGCCGACGCTTCTACAAAAAAAAAAATAGGCCTCAGAGGCTTTTTTCGACCCTTTTCACTAAATTTTCACTTATTTTTTAAATGATACTTAGATCTACATAGTGTGGGCTATGGAAAGTAAAACATTTTGTATGGACGTTCAATTTAATAATACTAGGTTGGTAGTTCACTAACAAAATCTATATGAATTACTTGTGAAAATCGGTTGATTAAGCAGAAGTGTTGGTATACTGACTTAACTAATCGATATGATAATAACAAATACAGGATATTTCTCTCCTTTGGCGAGAATATTAAGAAACTATAACACAATTCACTGCACAAACAATGAAGTAGACATTTTTATTGACACGATAAATCAATTTTTAAAAAAATATCTGTCAATCGTATCAAGCTGATATTGTAATGATGCCCTTTAGTTATGGACTGGTTATATGAAGTACCAAACAGCTAGTAAGCATCTCTTCAGTACAGGTGCCAATAATCCATGAATTTATGTTCTACCTTGTATAATATTATTCTTTTGATTTTTTTTGTTATTCATTTACTTTTGCATTTTTCATACACTTTTACTTGATTACTTACTATTGTTAAATATTCCAATTAAATAACCACTCTTGAATATATGTTTTGGGCATCATTCCTGTTATATGTACTAAAATAAAATAAAATAATAGACCTTTGAAACTACAAAGACTGATTTAAATTTTGTATCTATCTAGTTAAACTTTTCTGACTAGCTAACCAGATTTTTTAAAATATGTTTTTTTTTGTTAAATGAACTATTCCAACACGGCAAAATTACAAATAATGACCTGCCAAATGACGCATTCATGCATTGGCCTAGTTAAAAGAATACATATTCAATCATAAAAATGACTGTTTACAATCAATTAGAAGGTAATGTCAAGCATTCAACTTTAGTTGCAGGTGTTAATTTGAAATCTATGTCCGGGTATAGAATATCAAGCATTCCTGAACGCGTGTGCTTTGTTGAGTATGAAAGGCTCTCCAGTTTTCAATGGAGCTTTCAACGCACCCCATAAGAGCTTTCCTATATTATAATACTCGTCACAGGAAATGGCAATCAGGCTTTGCGCACTTCAAGTCTTCGCGCGAAGAAGGTTCATTCATGCATTATGCCAAGTTGATCCGGTATAAATTTATGTGTATATTTCTATTCATATTCAGAATATTATTTCGCTAAACGTATTTTCAGAACTTTTTCGAGTGGTGGTTGTGTAAATATATATATTTTTTAAGTCTCTGAGGTTTTTTCGTGGTAAAAGTATATTTGAACAAACTACTAATGACAAGACTTGATCAAGAATAAAACGAACGCGAAAAGATTGTACAATGCATCTTTGTGTGTTGTCAACACGTAATTATAATGTATAGCGCAGGGACGAATATGTTTGGAAAATAATTGAAAAAATTTATAAGTAGGGAGAAGAGAAAAAATCATACTACGCGTTATTATACGCAAGTAGATTGATGGAGATCCAAAGAAAACTTATGAATGCTTGTGTCATAATTGTGAATAACAGAAGAAAATGTATGCGTATGGATAATATCTGGGATGTGTTCCAGGATATAGATGTGACACATTCCGTACTGCCCCTTAATGAAAACGACGTTATTAAAGTTCAGTATTTTCATTAAATCGAATAATCAGTTATCTGAATTCTTTTCTGTTATTTGCAGTACACTTAGGCCTTAATATCATCATACTCGTTTAGTTGTAGACCTTACCTCATTTAGTTTTTTCCTGCCAGAATAAACCATGGAAACTCAAATTCGTCTTCATAAAACAATATCGAGAGTAATCTATTAAAATTATTTCAGAATGCTTTTAGGATATTTTTAAGGGTTAGAACCCAAAAATACACACTTTTTGACATTCTAGTACAAGCAAAACTATAAATTATTTATCTGCTAATTCTATACGGATATTTAGAAGAATGTCTAGGGTTTCCAGTGAATACAATTTTAAAACAGTAATCTATTACATTCTTTACAAAATGCATCCTAGAATTTAAGGTAAAACATTAAAAAATGCCTTTGCTGGTTTTCAAATTGCACCTTTTACTGAATTTTTGGTTTGTTTTTAATAGAATTTACAGGATTACAGTTTAAAAAATGTATTCGCTTGAATCCTCAGACATTTTTCTAACTACTCATAGAAAATTTGTAGATAAATCATTTGTACTATTGCTTGTATTAGAATGCTATAAAGTAACGTTTAGCGTCATTCTTGAGTACTGACCTTTAAAGGTGAAACTTTCGTATACCTATTTAAATACTTCAAATAAGACTTTAAAATATTCAATAATACTGGTTTCCAGTCTGTCGGATATAGAAAAACAATAAAAAAAATATGCAATAGACTGCGAATTGTATGCAATTATTGAAAAAAATTATGACAGCTTGATGATAAAAATTATGACAGCAAAATAATGCAAAACACTAGAACTTTTAAAATTAATATTGCGCTTTAAAAAATTCTACATTTCTCTAAGTCGGTGGGAGTATGGCAATATTCTATTAATTATATATTTATAATTAATAGAATATTACGAAGCTGAAAGAAACGGGGGTGAGAGAAGTTGTCAAAAAAAGTTAGTAAATATACTTAATGTAATTTCAGATGAAATTTATATTCTGAATGGTGGTCACTGATTAGAGCATAGTGAGAGTAAATTTAACTTAGAACCATGTGCAAACACACTAATTTTATTTAATTTATACTCACATGAAAAAATAAAATTTGCTTCAGGTTTAAAATCAGCGACCTTAGTATCAGAGTAAAAACATTCACTGCTTCGTCACGTAGGTCATTTAATGGATATACGTCGCGGTCGATATTATGCTTTATATAAATACTATTTTTAACGTTCATCTTTCAATGTAAATACAAAGATATAGTGTTACGTGTGTTAGTATCCCCCAATCAAAATGTCAAACCGTTGAATAGTCAATAACTTTATTTCACGAGAGCTTTTTCTGACTGAAACAACAAATATAACGTATTGGGTCGTTCAACGGTGACTTTAAACCTTTTTGTTATTTGATAGAAGCTTTTACGATTGACAACAACGTTATTCGAAAAACGACCACCTCTCCAACTCGTTCTCGGAGCTTTGAGAGTATTATAGACGAGTAACTAGATATACACTACCATGTTTGCCTTGTCAAACTACGCTAGAAAATTGTTACTCACTACGAAGCTTTTGTTTCAAGTAAATATCGATGTTAATATTAAACCGAAAGTGTTTATTTAACAAACTGGAAATCTAAGAAACTTAGTTCACTTTCAGTTAGTTAGAATTTTAATTAAAGCAAGCAAGATCTAGCAATATATATTTTTTTAATTAAAAAATCTGTTTGATAAAAAATGTTTTAGCTTCACATCGCCTGCAACAATTATATAACATTCATTGGTCTAGACCGGTTTGTTTTTTTTGTAATAATTATTTTTTATAGAGTAATAACAATATTTATAATGTTTGAATATTTTTCAAAACGCCATTTTTGTGAAAAATTACCTCCAGTGCGCCGTTAATAAGTACACAAAACTTTTACACACCAAAAAGCTATAAAAATAGGTTTACTTGGATGTGTTTTTTTTGCACTCACTTAACAACTCGGTTTCGTCAAGATCTTTAAACCTCTTTTTTAAACTGCATTATTGAACAAATGAAAAATATTCATAAAAAAATATTACGTCTCATTTTTTTAGCAGTTAAATGGTCATTTAAAAGCTCCATGGCTCTTAATAAAAGCGATGTTGATTGAATTGAAAAATAGTGCATTAACGTAGAAATTCCAAGCGCATTAATATTGTAAAAAAACATATTTTTTTACATACCGAGATTATCGAAAATCCTTCCACCTGAAACCTTAAGTTCACTTCGCAAATAACTAGCTTAATAAATAAAACTATTAGGACGCCTTTGTGTAACCATAATGAATTCTTAAGCACTTTATCGTTTGCCTTAAAACACACAAATATCGCTAATGTATTTAAAACGAGCATCACCGCTTCCAGCGATATTTGAACAAATCTTTTCGAATACAACTCGAACACTGAAGGAATTCGTGTGTTTGAATTGTATTTAAATATCAGGGAGTTAATTACCCCACCGTAAAACTCTGAGTGAGAGTTCAAAATTCCCTGAAAATGTACGGTGTATATCATTAGCGGTACAAAATATGAATTACTCATTCCGTTTAATGGCAACTATGGAGTGAGGGCGATACCAGAGGCTGAGTCATAGAGCTTCATCATTTTAATTAAGTTCGTCAGATTCGTCGGAAAAACTCGTTGAACTGTTCACTCGATAATGTCTGCTCGGATAAATAAGAGCCGAAGACTTCATTTCACAATTTGTTTTGATAAATAGAAATCACGATTTGAAAATAAGACGATGAAGGTCGTGCTTAACATTTCACTGTGGTATTAATTAGATTATTTATTTACCGTCAATGATCATTTATAAACCTTATTAACAAATTAAGTAAAACTAACCAACTAACTATCACGCCGTTTCTCCGCAGGGGTAGGCAGAGAGGATGGACCGCCATAAAACTCTGTTTAGGCACACACTCCTTGCTTCATTCACATTCATATATCTCATACATACTCTTCCTTTATTCTGACTCTTCACATGACCCGATTTAAGTATTTGATTTACTTGATCGTGCCATGTCTTCCTCGGGCGTCCTCGACTTCTTCTTCCATTTACTTTCGAATCATATATTCTTTTCACACTCCTTTCTTCGTTCATTCGCTCTACATGCCCAAACCATCTAAGCGTCCCTTTCTTGATCCTATTAATTACGCTTAAATCAGCCTTGCATTCTTTCCGGATATCCACATTATTAACCCGGTAATACATGGTTTTACCGTACATATGTCTCAGGGATCTCATTTCTACAGCATTCAGTCTACTTTCATCCTATACATTTTCATACCATTTATAAACCTTATTAATATATATATATATATCAGTACAGCCTTCTGTAAAGCGCTTGTACCACTTATAAACACTTTTCAGAAGGCCGAGAAGATGTTAATGACGATGAGCGTCCTGGAGTTATAGAAAAACAAATCATGGATTTTATTCTTTGATCCATTTTTTTCAAAAGTAAAAATCGAAGAACACACAAAAACGTGATTAACCTTTCCAGTTGTCAAAAACAAACCACTTATCCAAAATGGCTGATAATGCTAACATATAATAAACATATGTGTACCAACATAACAACAACAAAAAAACGATAATCGAATGTATACAGCCCGCGAATATTCAAAATTCACCTTTTCTTTTGAACAGGCCATGTATACAAAAACCGTTATTCTAGAAACACAATAAACACAGTGATTATCCAGCAAAAACAATGCAACGAGCATGCAGATAGGAACTTTAAAGATAAAACATAGGAAAAAACATTATAATTAAAGTTCCCACATATTTAACACAACATACTCGTACTTCAATTTACTCGTATTAGTTTGTACTTGACTCAGGGGCATATTAAAAAAGTAAACTACTTCACAGTTTCCATGAACTAGTAGAAGTCTATGTATGAAAGAGATTATTCTTTAGGTGATATTTCACAAAAAAAAATAGCCAAGTATTATTTGATAGTTTGTTCTTGTAACCGGTTAGACTATTGACAATTCATGGACAAATCTTTTCAACACGAATTTATGATTAAAAAACCTTTGCCACCTATTTCCACTTATTTATTTTTAACCGGACCGGTTTTGTCTTACAACAAGCATCTTCAGACTGGTTGACTGACTCCTGTCTGAAGATGCATGTTATATGGCGAAACCGGTCCAATCAACAGGAAGCAAGTGGGAAAAGGTTACAAAGGTTTTTCAATCATACATTCATATTTAAATAGAATTTCGCCACAAACTATTAGTTTCAAATCAAGAAATAACAAATCTCTTTACTGATGGTCAATACATTTTATATGCTTACATTATTCACGAGTTTCACGATTCAGTTCAGTTGGAAAGTTTTGTGATATCACTCAATAAAGTTTAAAAAACACGCTTTCCCGCTATACGTTGAGCCCGCCAAGCTTGGATGTGAACCAGATGCCTTGGACCACTTAATTACAAAACGGTCTCATTTTAGTGAAATAATAATAATAATAATTGGCTGATCAAGGGCGCTTTACAGTAAAATTAACATAATATTAAAACTAAGACTTGCTGTTAACTTATGCCTAATACTTATAACTAGTGACTTACAAACTGTTTCCAACAGCGTTTATCTCGGGAATGCTGGGTATCTGCAGCCTTAGTTAGAGGAGGGATATAGCGTTACTGCTTTTTGCTCATAAACTCCTGAACGGTGTATTATTAATACTTGACATCCTGGGGGAAATTGGATTTTATGGCCCTGATAATTTCACGCGAGGCCGCCAACAGAGGTTTCTGTTTCTTCCCAGGTGCAGAACTAACTTAACAATGGTGATGCCCTTGGGAAGACTAACTAGGTTAATTAACTGCCTCGCAGGAAATTTGGATATTTTTCACACGAGCTACAACAAGTTTAAGCAAGAACTAGCTATTTAGTTCTAACTATATTATGTACTTCTTGAAAACTATTTTTTTTGTTTTTAAACTTCTTTTTACCTTAGTATTTGTGTAATTATGTTTACCATTTGTTGTGTGTTTTGCAACGTTTTGGTGTATAACTGTTTTTGCAAATATAAAATAAAAAAACTAACATATTTACAATAACAAATATATATAATGGTTATTGCCCGTGCTGTCGGACCTAGGGAAGAAAAAATAGAGTAAGTAATAGTAAACCATATATATGAACTATGCATAGCACTCTGACTGAGTGATCAAAACTCTAGTGAAGCAAATTGACGTTTTGTGGGTATGATAATTTAAAAAGATGAGTCTTTAGTTTTTCTCTGAACTCAGTTTAGCTGTCGATCTTTCGCACATGTGACTAAAGGTTATTTATCCAATTCGAGTAACATAAAAATATGAGAAAAAATCTAATGAATAACAGCATTATAAATAATTGTGGTACAAATAAAACGTTGTATGATTTAATAAAACAAATTTATAACTTTATTCCACTTTTATTAATAATAGTGGAATAAAAAATAAGAAATAAAAGTGGAATAAAGTTATAAATTTGTTTTATTAAATCATTAAAATGGAATTCCACCACGAATTAACAGTTTCAAAATTAGAAATAATAAAACGTTGTATTCATGAATTTGAACTCCACGTGAGTAGTACAAGTGCAACTACAAAGAGTTGTTTCAGGCTGCATCATACAGGGTGAAGATCACCATAACGATAGCCAGCCTCAACTGAACAGAATAGGGCAGAAGAAGAAGGAGAATAATGTCATTACATTTACAGGTGGCATAATAAATGGTGGTTTGATGGCATTATCATACAAGTGGAGAAGTCACACAAATGTTTTCAAATGAGAAATAGTGGAAGTGTTGTGGGATAGTTATCTTGTGTTTATATACATTTGGGTAGAAAATACCCCAAATACCTACAGCGTTCGAGACAAACAAAAACCACCCTAACACTTGCAGTATACACGAGATAAACAAGTTTTGCAGAATCACTGTGAAAATGAAAGAACCGAGAAAAGTATAAGAGGCTTAAGGATACCTCCATATGCCAGTTAATTAACCAGTGGCTTATAATGGCATCGTATATTGTACTTATTATCATAGATATTACCACAGTAACCTGTCATCATTTTGAATAAGGTTTATTTGATATTATTAAGCGCGTGGCCTTATGAAACCCTGGCTATGATATTTATTGCGTTCAATTTAATCTGAAATCATCTTAAAGCGTTTGAATATAATATTTATAGCGGTAATAACTTCGAAACTGAAGTCCATAAAATTTCACATTGAGCGAAGACGGTATCAGATTACGCGTTGATTAATAGATAAACCATACTTGTTTACGCCATAGACAATGGCTGGTAGGATTGGTTGTGTTTTTTTTTAAGTCCACTGTAATCATACTTCAACATTTGCATTGAAATTGATTACCTAATTTACCCTTTTTATTTTTTTTATATCGATTCCACACAGTAGACCCTGTGAAAATCATTTCCCTCGAGGTATATGGTACTTGTGGTAACTGTATGTAGGTGACTGTATCACAGCCTCCGTGGTCGAGTGGTAAGACGCTTGACTACGAAACCAGAGGTCGCGGACTTAAACCTGGCGTGCGCAAATAAATTTTATTTAATTAATATTTATCATAACACATTTAATTAACATAAAATAATATACAGTACATTTGCGGCACGTTCTAGAGTGGTTGATACTCTAAGTATCGCGCTGGTGAAAGACCACCATTCAGAATCGAAACGTTGCTTGAAAAAGCTTTAGCTTCGTTTGGTGACCATATTTGAATAGCCAGGTACTTCTTAACCTTTCTCTTCCCCATATCCTTCCCCTTCTCACTATCTTTAGCATCACAACCTACTCTAATTGGGAGTGCCATAGGCTTTCTGGTCTAAATGATTGGGAGCAGTAAATTCAATATTTAAAAAAAATAATGAACCTGGGTCTTGTTGAGATCTGTGTTGTGAGAGGAAAGAAATGCAGAGGCTGGCAAGTTGTGTCAAAACAGATCTGTTGAACACAAGAACGAATCTTAAAAAAAAACTATTTATTATCCGTGTGTGTGCGTGTATTGAGTATTATGTATAGTGTTTGTTTATTTCAAAGGTTTATATAGAGATAGTGGTGTAAATAATTTGATGTAAATATTGGTGGCTGATAAAGGTTAATTTGTGGAAGTATTTCAATTATACCTACGACCAAATATTAATATTGTGTAGAATTCGGTTAAATAGGTACTTATCAACATGCAACGCAACATTATTGGGCGCGAAGTACGGATTTTAAAATAAGGAAGTACTGATGAATAATATATTTCACTTGTGAAATTTTCCCTTAAGTCTACACGGAGAAAATTCCCTTCTTGATAAATTATTAAATCCCAAAGTTTTGGGCAAACTTTTGTCAAATGGTATCAATCATGCAGTTACTTTCATTCTGTTGGATATATTTATGAAGCTGGAATACAAACAAAGTATTAAATTAAATTCCTTCATTATTGTCTCTAAAACGAGTTAGCTTTTTAATTGTTTCGTGTTTTTTTTTAAAGCAATGAAATATCGATTATGTATTTATTATATAACACTAGTTTTTTTCCAGAGAAATATATTTATTGCAAAATTAAAATAGTTTAAGACTTTACTTAGGAATAAAGAAAACCATTTAAATTAATGGTCCTAAAAATCTTAAAAATTGATGAAATTTGTCTACTAGTCCAATATTACGCATATTTCACGTAAACTTATAAAATTTCTCTTTATTCTTTTATCACGTTCTAAATTTATTTTATTTTATTGTATACGCCCGAGAGGGCTTTTACATTAAATGTTTGCAATTTACAGAGAAAAAATGAGAATTATCTGTACAAACAAAATAAGGAATGGTTGTAGAGTAATAAAAAATAGTGTTTGAATACATAAAAAGATTATTCATATAAGAAATATGATGTTTTAGCCTTCTTGTATCTACGAGTACATTCCGTGCAGTTAAATACATCAGCCACCTCTGCGTATGTATTACCAACAACATGCAATCTAGGTACAAGCGAGTATCTAAAAGACTCAGTCCTGATGTTATTGTTACAGCCAAATTAAATTTTGGATCGAGTAGTTCTCTTTGGTATGTAAAACGAAATAAGGTTCAAGAAATCAGGGCTGTATATAATACCATTGACAATTTTATAAATGAAAGTTAAGTCAAAAATAATTCTTCATTAAATTGTGGTTTCACCTTTTTAATTTCATATTATCTGTCTCTTTCTTTCCGTTCCTTTGTTATTTTTTATTTTGTTTTCTTACTGTTTTCTTTAAAAAAAAATATATATTGTACTCCCTCTGTATGTACATATAACCATGCGCTATGTATTTTATGTTTAGATTTATTTTGAACCCTGATGATGCTTATGCTAAGTGAAACCGGTCGGTCATAAAAAAATTAATTAAATCTGTGGTCTTATACAAAGTAATTATTTCATTTTCATTTATTTAATGGCTTGATTACTACTCTAAATTTAATATCTAAAATTGTATATTTAAAACATATTTTTTGTAAATGTTTTTACTGTTTTTGTTAATTCAAACCTTTGGGATCTATGTTTTTCTTTTATGAGGTGAATTTCATTCATTCCATTGCTCACAGCTAAAAGGGCTAAAGCACTCTCAATTAGGGAAAGTTTTTGAAGTGAAAAAAATACTGAATGGACAAGAAAGGGAAAGAGGAAGAACAAAATATCTGGTTATTCAGATTTGCTTAATTAACCTTGCTTAAAATGATTCAGGTAGTGTATCTATCCTGAATGGTGCTTTTTCACCAGGGCTTTCCTTTCAATGTTTGCAATTAAATTAACTTCGATGATTTTTTACGTCTTAAAAATACATCCAATGACTGCGTGTATTTTATCAAATGAAAAAAGTTAATCAATAAGATGAAAGATGTAAAACTGCTATGATTTGATATTCTTATGAGTTTAAAAAACAAACGTGTGCTTATACAAATAGCAGTAATAGAAATGCTTATCATTTGAACAAGCTTGAATGGAAAATACGAGTATTTTTTTGTAGTTAATATCGCACAAGAGTCCCAACTGATCCCAACCGTCTAGAGCCAGTGAGACTGGCATTCCCAATTAGGATATGTTGTGAGGCTGAAGGTAGTAGGGAGGGGAAAGAGATGGGGAAGACGAAGGTTGGGAAGTACCTGGCTATTTAAATCTGGTAACCAAACACGACTAAAGCCATTTCAAGCAATGTTTCCATTCTGAATGATGGTCTTTCACCGGAGAGATACTTCGAGTATCTACCACTCTAGAACGTGCCGCAAATATACTTTTCATTATTTATATGAATTAAATGTGTTACAACACGTGTTAATAAAATAAAAGCTATTGGCGCACGCTGGATTTGAACCCGCGACCTTTGGATTCGTAGTCAAGCGTCTTACCACTCGACCATGGAGGCCGTCAAATATAACGACATCCGAAGCGATTCGGTTTGACAGCAAGATTGCTCCCCCCCACCTGTATTACCGGTATGTTGCGCTTCCTCCCACTTTTGTCAAAGTTTACCCGACGATGGACAATGCTAGGCTTTCTAAAATGTTGACTAAAGGAGGATGAACACAAACACCCTCTAAAAATAAATTATCATAAGAATATGAAAATGTTAATAAAACGCAAACGCAAACATGCATCAGGATGAACATTGAACGTTTCCTGGTTGACAAATAGCGAGACAAATAATTTTCATTTGTCATTGTTGCCACTCGATTCCCGTTCGCGCAAGAGTTTGCTATTTTTGGTTTGCATCATTTGTCACCGTTGTCGCCTCCCGGGAGGTTTCCATCCACTCGCATACATTATGTTGATGGGTCGAGCTATCTAGTACTAAAATGTGTCGTTTGTTAGCTGATTTTCGACAGGAGTTTCCTCCTGGGGCCTGCACATGTTCCAACTAATGCATTGTTTAATGTTGTTAATTATTGATGTCGAATAGAGTTAGAATGCGTTGATACGAGACGAAAAATACTCAAGCCCCTGTCTGTGAACCTCGGTGCAAGTGTTCATATTCTGAATCGTTTCAATTAGCGATGGGCATAAGAAATTTAAATTTATTCGAATGAAAAATATTTATTTACGCTCGTTAAAGGCTTTTACATAAATATTATCATATTTTATCAACAATAAACTCATAAACAGTGCAAAAAATATTGTAAAAGAAAAAAAAGTGATATTGAATAACAAGTACAAAAATATTATAAATAAATAGAACAAATAACATTGAATAAATAACAGGTTTAAAAATATTGTAAAAGAAGAGATAAGAATAAATAATATTGAATAACAGGTCCAGAGTAAAACAGTTTCAACAATTAGTATAACTCTACCAGATGAAAAAAAAACTGTAATAAGGTATACTTATAGTGTGATACTGAGGTGTTAAATATATCAACGACATCGAGATATTTATTTCCCATATGTTGAATTCGTCGCATAAGCATGTTAAATTGTGAGGTTGAAGCAGAATTGTTACAATAGTATGGTAGGTACTGCCTTGTAACCGTCCTGCCGGGAACATGAAATGCAATTATGTATGGTAGTTCAGGGCTGTCAATTATTGAATTTATAATTTTACATAAGCAAGTAAAATCGGTAATTATTCTACATTCAGACAATCTCAATAAATTAAGGTGACAAAGTAGATAATAATAATTGATCATTCCCTTAATATAAATATTTAGAAACATTTTTGATCTCTCGATCCCTCCAGTCTATTTTCGTAGACTTTCTTGCCTGGGGCTGATATTAAAAACAATATTTTGTTGCCACCTCCAGGGAAAAGGAAAACTACAGGATTCAGCCTGAATCCTTCAGACGTCATCTCAATGAAAGCTGTACAAACAAATCGTAACGTCTTATTTTATTGAAAGATGCAAAATTCAGACTTTACACAAAATTACGACTATTTGATTTAATTATCAGGTGACTATGACTCGTGCAAGTGTAGTTCCACTAAGTTTATTTTTATAGTGAATACCACAAAAGTGTCCCAACTGCTCCTGACCGTCTGGAGCCAGATGAAATATGGCATCACCAATTGGGGTATGTTGTGAGACTGAAGTTAATTGGAAGAAGAAATAGATGGGGAAGAGAAAGGATGGGAAGTACTTGGCTATTAAGATCTAGTCACAAAACACAGTTAAAGCCATTTCAAGTAACGTTTCGATTCTGAATGGTGTTATTTTACCAGGGCGATACTTCGACTAGTATCTATCACCCGGAAGTGTCCTTGAAATAGGTTTATTCAGATTTTGTGAAGAAAAGTTTCGATGTCTCAAATAAAGCATTTTTTGTCAACCATGGTAAATCAAAGTACCTACCTTATACACGCTTGTATACGTGCTATATATTATACACATGTGAGATTCTGGTGACGTGTCATTTGTCCATAATTTGTCATGTATAAAATGATAACTGTGGGAAAATCAGACATTGAGGGAACAAATCATAACTCCTATTAGTGACTAAACCTTGTACCCGGCTTTGCTCGGGTTTTTATTCAGTTAAATTCTATCCACAGTTTATATCGTAGGCGATTTTTTAAAGTTGCCAGCATACAAAATTATATCGAATGCCCTACTAGTTGCGATACACAAAAATAATGACCATAGGACAAGCGTTCCCCAAATCAAATTCTGTCCCGTTGAGCAAAATGCCTTGTGATATATTGGGAAGACAAAATATTCAATCTCTTATTCTCAATTTTTTTAACTATTAAAAGTTTTTTAATCATTTTAACCCAATTAATTGTTGAATTAATAACAATCTAAAATAATTCCTCTGTTGTTACTTTTAATGAAAATCATTAAGAGTTTAAAAAAATCTTCTTTGAATGAACGACAAAAATATGAATGTACATCACGGTATATATTATGAAGGAAAAATCTTAAAAAATAAGGAAGGAATAAGGGTTTACTCCTACAAACTTTCTGTCTCCTACAGTTACTGTTCTATCAGTAAATTTTGTGGCAATAGCCTAAAAGAATAGTATTTCCGCTTAGTTGGATTTGTTACAAAAAGAATTGTACTAACATCCCTCGGGTCTAATGGTAATTTACTGCAGAGTTGAGCAATTGCGTCCCGAACAAGAGATATTTTTAACTTTACTAGTAATTTTAAGCAAATGTTTCAAAAAGAAATAAGCATTAGTACCACGCACATACAATGTTAAAGAGAGTCTTGAACCTTTTTCGTTTGAATTGCTGTCTTAGAACTGTGGTGTAGACCATTTTAAAGAAAAAAAGGTTTTCCAGGCTCTTCGCAGTCAGTGAAATGATATCAATAAATTTTGTTCGTTAACCAAAATGAAGATGTTAGTGTCTAGTGCCTTCGAAGAGGGGTAATTACTAAACCGTAAAGGGTTAAATAATGGACCCGAAAGGCAACGATGTCAGTAATACGGTTAATTAATCTACTTCTTTAAAAAATGTGTCGATAAACCTTTTTTGTTTTATGTCGTAAAACCTAAACTCGCGGACTTACGAGTACTTACGACTAACTTGCATACTCTTACAAAATGTTCGTAAAGAATTTTGAGATAGTGACCAAGAGCCGTTTATTTGAAAACTACATGTTTCGTTAACTACTGAAAAATGACTTAGCCTTAAGGGTCAGCACCCAAAAACGCACACTTTTGGCTTTCTAGTACAAGCAATACTACAAATAATTAATTTGTTGATTATATATGGGTAGTAAGAAAAACGTCTAAGATTTTATTGAATGCAATTCTTAAACAGTAACTTTGTAATTCTTTATGAAATGCGTATAATTCTAGTTAAAATGTTAAAAAAATACCTTTGCTGGTTTTCAAACTGCATCTTTTACTAAAATTTCACTGTGTTTTTAATAGAGTTTAAAGGATTACAGTTATAAAACTATATTCACTAGAAACTTCAAACAGTTTTAGAAATTCACATAGAAAATTAACAGATAAATCATGTGTAGTATTGTTTGTAATAGAATGTTAGAAAGTAAGGTTCAGCGTATTTTTTGAGTATTGACCAATAAGGGAAAAAAAAAGTATTTACTCTTAATTACACTTCATATGTTTAAAGACAATAATAATTATTATCTTTGATTAATTTATATTACGCCATTAAGGCACTAAACTTTCAACACTCACATCTTCAATTTTTTTAAACACTTATTTCACACCTAGATCATAATTAAATAGATCAAGAAATTATGTGAGTGTTCAGTGCTCACAAACATGAATAATATTAACTAAAACAATACTAAATTAGTTCCTACTACAAACGGCTCCGATGCGTGCAAGTAATAGTTTTTCGGAAAAAAGATCATTTATTTAAATACGCGCTTTAGGGCTTTAGCCTAAAAATAAGTTACAGATGGGTATAAAATATTTACAATATATTAATAGTTAGTACAAAACAAGGTAGGTTTGAATTTATGTATACAATTAAAGAAATTTTTGTACAAGGAAAATTGGAAGTAATAAAACAAGAATAACACTTTGCACAAAGGCTCATATTATGCTAGTGATAAAAACGTTAGAAATTTCTAACTTACATTTTATTATGGAACATAAAAAAATATCTATTGATTTGAATTCGTTTCCGAGCTTATAGAATGGAGATCAAATTGTAGAATTGTATTCAGAATTACTTCTTACTAATGCGACGAAGAGAATCTTAAGGGAATGTGTGAAAAATCTTAAAATAAATCCCAGATATTGCATAGACTTATTTTTTACCTCGTTGATAATAAACAAACGCTTTTTTACACAAGTTCAAACAGTTTATCTGGTTAGTAATTGAGTGGACGAACGTGTTGGATTCCCGCACGAGCGTTGTGGGTTCGATTGCTAGCTAAGTCCTCCATCATTGCACAAGCACCATCTTCCGCTTATTATGATGGCAGTAGGATTTTTTTCAAATATTGTCAGGTTATTCGTAACTCGGAAAGGTTTGTCTTTCTTTTAAAAAATAAAGAAAATGGTTAAAGGGTAATAAACAATATCTTTTTTAATATTAATGAATATTTTATGTATCTTGAAGCTCAGTGACTCAGTGTCAACGGTCTCCATTCATATGTATATTCGTATGCTCACGGTAAATAACGAGTACTATTAAAGATTAAATAAAAGTTTTTACAGAACTAGGAGCATTGATGTAAAATATATATTTTTTCGTTTTTCATGAATTTTCAAAGAATTAAATATATTTTATTTAAATATTTTATTGTTTTATTTTTTAGTTTTTCACAGTGTTTTCAAAGAATTTAATATATTTATATAAATATTTTTTCTTTGGAAATGAATAATATATGGTTTGCAGAGAGTCTCATATTATCTTTTCTTTGTTTCTTTTGAATCATAAATAATAATAGTAAATAGAACATATATACTTTGTTTTTAACCACTCTCAAAAAGTGGTTCATTATAAATATGGCAAGCCACAAAGTTAATGCTTTTTACGAATATACATAAATAATAAGTAAAAACAATAGTTCCAGAGATGAACGAAAAGTAAAAAGGTTTGGGAGTCAGGTTATTCGTAACTTAGGTATGTTTGTCCTTCTTTTTAAATAATATAAAATAATAATAATAATGGTTTTCAAAGTTTTTATTTTTTTATTGCAATGAATAAATTATGATTAAAGCGCCTACCTTTTTACGTCCTTGGTTATACAATAAAAATTACACGTATAAAATCAGGTTTTCACAAACGGTATTTAAGCCGCTGAGAATGTGCATTGCACAAACAAAGCAAAATGTTTTATGCCATGTGGAGGTTATGCAAAGGGTATTTTATTTATTTGTATTAGTATTATGGTAATGCACTGATTATTCCTTTATCATTCTCATTTTAGCATGAGTTCAGAATTCAATTGTGTTTTGTATTTCAATTTGGTGGCTGAATTTGAATACAATTCCATCTCTATTCCGTATGCGGTTTCACAACTGCCTGTGAGCATGATACTCGTTTAAGCTTAACTTTGGATTGGAGCCAGAGCTTTCTGCGAGTATTATCCGGCCATATAGATCCGCCACCAAATCCTACCAGCATGTGTTTTCGCGCTGCCAGTATGCAACTCTGGTAGCGTAACTCCAATATTATTGTTACAATAATAGTCACAGTCAGGCAAAACACATTAAAAACTGAAAGCATCTTGTTAAAGTGTTACATTTATTTTTTAAATACCTACCAGGATTTTTTCCACTGTGCCAAAACGTACAAGAGCTTATGCAAATAAAAACGTTAATCTCTAGCATATGAATGAAATTTAATAGAATTACTGTTTTTAATTTACTCTGCGAGAGCGGTATTATTTTAGTGTTGGCAAAAAAATATCGTATCTTTAATTTTCTTTTCGTTTCGAGCTTTTTGCGACCAAAACGGTGCATTACAAAACATAATGCTTTCGTTGGCCACAATTTAGACGATTTCGTCTTGTCTACTGCATAGTAAAAAATATTTTGATTGTGTGCACAAATTGAAAGGTTCGAGTAATATTGTCTTTATTTAATGTGTGTCACAACAAGACGGGACTGAAATTGAAATATGTCTCAGCTGTAGGTATTCCAGATTGACAGACGGGAAAATTTCGTAGCCCTTCTGATTTCCGGTAACAGCTCCAAATTTGAATTTCGTTTCCATATTTGAAATGAAGATCTATTGTCAATTGCTGTACTAGTTTTGAATCGTTCTCTTTCATATTTGTTTTTTTATTTTTAAGAAAGTCAAATATTCTCGGTTTTTCAATAACCTAATAATATTTGAAAAACTTCTACTACCATTATAATAAATAGTGGAAGATGTTGCTTGTACAATGATGGAGAACTTAACCAGCAGGGGAATTGAACTCATGATGCCTGGGTGGGAATCCGACGCGTTTGTCCACTCAGCTACTAAGCGGTCGTAGTTACAATCAGAGATCCATTTTCATTTTTGCTTTAAAGTTCCAGAGAGGGTATCCCGTGTCACGCAACATTTCAATCACACAACATATTTTCGACATTAGAAAAAGGTGTTTAATCTATTATTTTTTCGGTGTGCAATTAATGAAGAAGCCATAAACTTAGTGTAAACGTCAGCACACATAAATAGGTTTACAGCAGGCTTTCCTGATCAGATAAATAAAACTGTACCTGCTATTAGATTATCAAAATTATACCATGTCTATTATTTTATAGTGCTGGCATTTATACGGTTTTTGCCTGAACAGGAAGCCATACTGTGGATATATTATTATTATTCAATGGCAGACAAAGCGAATAAACACGTATTACCAACTAATGCCATGCATCCGTCAGTCATTCTGATTCAAAATAGCTCACCACAAATACTTTCAAACAAATAGATTGTTCAATATTATCTGTATCAAATATATTTATGAACACCTACTGTTTCGATGAAAAATCGATTGGTGAGTGTAATTTTACGATAATTATTGCACCAGAGAAGAAAAATATGGATATCGGTGGGACTGGGTAGTTTTATTATAATCTAAAATTTCGTAAATCACATTGCGTCTTCTGTTTCACAAGAATTGAGTTTGAAATAGGTAAATAATAAAAATTGAAGAAAAAACAAGAATTTTAATAAAATTTTTGACCGGTTAGTAACCGAATGAAAAAATGCATCCCACCCAGTAGTCTGCTATCTAAGACCTCGATCATTGCACAAGCAACATTTTCCGCTTATATCACTATAGTAGTAGAAGTTTTTTAATATTTTTGGGTTATTTGTATAACCTAGAAAAGTTTGCCTTTTTATAAATAAAAATAGAAAATTATGGGAAACTAATTATATTTAAAAACAGTATTATTTAGAAAGGTTACAAAAATTAATGAATTTAAGAAGATCTAGGAAAAAGTGAAGCAACTCAAGAAAGATTGTTAATTACACATTATATTTTTAAATCAGAATTACCTTTAAAGCTTTACGCTTTTTTTATTTTAATATTAATTATTGAAATAATATCAATAATTTACAACGTAAATATGAAACAGAAAAAAATAGAAACTTTAGTTTAAAAATAATAACGGGCGCACATGAGTCTCGTTCTGGCTTTTTCTGTTTCATATTTAAGTTGAAATTTATTGATATTATTTCAAATATTAACATAAAATAAAAAAAAATATTTTGCATTTATTCAATAATATTCACATAATATCATTGCATTGTATATATACTTGTTGTTATTGCATTCAAATATTTTTTTGTATTGTGTTGTAATTTTGTGTATTAAAGAAAAGGAAAGGCGTTCATACGATAGTTCTACTGTAATTTGTATTTTGTCATCCCTCTCATTTCCTTACAGAACACGAGTTACGTGGGATCTCTCAGCGGATGAATCAAAATATTTTTAAAATTTGTTAATAAAAAAATATCCCAGATACACTGCATTAAAACACTATTTTTCAAATGAAAACCTTAGATATTTTTAGTTTAAATTAGTAACATCTAACTTGGTTCATCCGGATACTAACTATTTTAAGATATTGCTTAAGAGTATGTACCGAAAACATTGCTAAAAGCATTTGAAGCTATTGTAGTGGAACGTACATTGGTTTACCTGCGATTTGTCTGAACAAAATACAGTCTAACTTTAGAGCAACATTTCGTTCGAAGCAGAAAAATACTGTCACCTTTGTAAAAGACAGAGCTACTGGCTGGGAATCCCCAAGAGAATTGACTACAAACTGTGGTTGACGTTATTTGAGATGCTATTGCATAGGGTCTTTTCAGTTCTGTGTGATTAAGCGCTTTATACTAAACGGTAGTGCAGACTTAATTCTAACCGAAATAAGTAAGTTATTTATGCATTTGAGCACAATTTAAGCTTATGACGACGGAATTTTTTCCTGAATGTTCACCAGTATTGAATGTTTTAACATTTTAAAATGGCGCCTATGGGGTAAATTATTTCGCAAAAGAAAAGATTTTTTTCATTTAAATTGTAATTTTGATAGTCTGGAGATGGCCGTTATAGGCTGAAACCGGTCCAGTCAAAAAATAAAATGTGGAATAAAGTTAAAAATTTGTTTTTATTTAAATCATTAATAAATTTGTTATTACGCATGAATAATCACGAGATGTAACTAGGCTGACTATGAAAAAAAATTGCTTTAATCCACCTATTTAAAATTCATAAAATTATTAGACAAAGGAAATTATTTATAGACAATGATAATACATGTTTTAAAGTTCAGTTCACAATCCTTCGCGCCTCTTTTTGAAAAATGTTCCCATTTAAACTAAAATTAGGTAGTTATGTTTTACCAAAATTCACATTCCACTTACACACATTACAAAGTATGGGATGAAATCTTTGGAACACATTACCTATACAATATATAACTCGCTTTCAGATAAATATGAAAATAGTCAACTTAATACAAAATTCCAAAATTACACAAGTATAAAATAATTGAAGAAGTAATGGTGTCAAATAATAGGAAACTGGAAGAGATGGAAAGCATTTGACGATGATTTTAAATTTTGCAATACTGTGAAAAATGTTATAAAAATCCATGTAAATCCAATTATTTTTTCGCAAAATCACTCGTAAATCAACTGGGCAAAATGCAAGCATCGATGTTTTTTAAATATATTTTTTATAGCGAACACCACGCACAAGTCTCAACTCCTCCCAACCGTCTGGAGCCAGTGGGACTATGGCATCTCCAATCGGAGTGTGTTGTGCGGCTGAAGGTAGTGAGGAGGGGATGGAGATGGGGAAGAGGAAGGTTGGAAAGTATCTGGCTATTCAGATCTAATCTCCAAAACATGGCTAAATCCATTTTAAGCAACGTTTCGATTCTGAATGATGGCATTTCACCAGGGCGATACTTGGAGTATTTACCACTCTGGAACGTGCCGCAAATATAATAAATATTGTTATAGTGTTATGACACATATTAACTAAATAAAAGGTATTTACGCACGCCGAGTTTGAATCCGCGACCTTTTGATTCGTAGTATTCGTATTCGATGTACGAGTAGGGCTAGGAGTACCGCAGAATCTAAATGTTTAGTAGAAGGGGGTAATATTCTAATTAGTCCATTAGAACGTTTGAGGCTTCTCGGAGAAAAAACTTACTCACAAAACAATCCACTCTCGTGTAAAAACGAAGCATGTATCCTTGTTTGCTTCAGCATCATCAAAATCTCAAATACTGTATGACCCGCATCACTCCAACAAAATATTAAAATACTTATTCAAATTATAAAAACTACTTCCAGCTATTTACTCAAACAGCAATTCCAGCTTTTGGAGTAGAAATTCACGCCGTTAAAACTATTTTGACGGGGTTGTAACATTTACCTATGCGCAGACTCGATTTCAAATAGCGCCACAAAAACTTATTTATAGAGTTGGATTGATAATTTCTTGGTTGGGTGAACTTAATGGTGTTTAAAAATTTGTCTCGACCGTATTTTCCGTGAAATTTGCGAAAAGCAATCGGTTTTACATAGCCTGTGTACTTTTGTGGCGGCTTTCAATATCGAAGTGAAATTGGAATGAAGGTAAACAAATTTCATCATGTTTTCATTACAAAAAATATATATCGGGGTATTTTTTTATAAATATTTCTTATTTGTTAGAAATTTCAACATCTGCATACAGAGGGGATACATTTTTATTATTTTGGTCTGTGTATGAAGATTGAAAGCTTTATTTTTAAATATAGCCAGAATCTCCTGGGTCATGCATAATTTGAACAAATTATGTATTTGGTTTCAACTTATTTATTTTTAAACTAACGGACTATTGTCCAATTACAAAAAAAAAACAACAATAAATAGGAAAAATAACTAACAGAGAAAGAACAGCGCAAACATAATATTTTAATGAAGCACTGACAAAAATAGGACAAAATATACATAATGGGAATGACAAAAATCATTTAGACTGGTACCAAGACCATTGCTTGAGTTAACAAGTCTCGACATTCTGGACAGTGGAAAATGATACCAATAAACTAGTAGTGATGATTGAGGAACAGCAATTTACTTAACTTACTTATATTTCAAAAACATAAAATTGTTACTTGTGCTATCTATGATGGAGGACTAGTGCAGCTTGCAGATAATTGAATCTGCAATGCCTAAATGCGAACCCAACGCGTTCGACCTTCCAGAAACCAATCAGCCATGGAAATATCTAAAGTATCACCTAGTTCTTTTTAGTGTGTATTTGTTTGTTTTGTATGAAACTTACGTTAGTAGTATTCTTACGACATACATTCAACGAAGTGAAGCCACCATAAAAGGTAGGATTTCTTCAAAATGAATAATCAAAGGTTAAACAGTTATCGTTTGTCCGGAAAGAATATTTTACATACCACAGAAATGAATAAACTTAATTTATGCATAGATTCAACTCAATAACATCTAAACGCCTACAGTTGTGGTTCTTAGGTCCTACTCAAATTACAAAAATCTTGCAAAAAATTGATTAAAAGCATCATAGAATTCCCTAAAAACATCTGTGGTAAAAGTGAAATGTTAATGTGAATTCGAAAAGTAATTCGTTCAATGACATTTACGTGGTTGAAATACAATATCGTGAAAAGCAATTTGAAAATACATTTTACCAGACTTCGTTGAAGTTCGCTGTAGAAGGCAATTTGAAAAATGCAACATTAGAAACTGAAATGTTAAATGAGAAATGTTTTTGCTGGCGGGAGAACTTCAGAGCAAATGTTGGGTGCTCAATTTGTCGTAATCTCGTGGTTTTCATTATCAATCGTCATCAGACCATCATTATCTCGCAGATCATCATTCTCACGTATGGTTGATGTATAAAAATACATTTATTGAGATTTTTAATGAGGGAACTTTTTTAACCAAGTCAATCGATCCAAGAGTCCCAACTGATCTTAACCGTCTGGAGCCAGTGGAACTATAGCACTCTCAATTGGGGTATGTTGTGAGGCTGAAAACAGTGGGAAAAGAAATGAAATGGGAAAGATGAAGGTTGTGAAGTACCGAGATTGTTTAATCTGGTCACCAAAAACGACTCGAGCCATTTTCTGAATGGTGGTCTTTCGCCAGGGCGATACTTAATGTATCTACCGCTCTGTAGATTTTCACACAAAACGAGTTGGAGTATTTAAAATACCACACATGGCTTATATCTGCTTTTATTTTCTGTATAATGTTTACAGAGAAACTCCGTATCAATGTAGTAGTGAAATGTATTTTATTTAAAGAACAACCTTCAATGCGAGAATTCGCCAATTTTTCTTCCTCAGTCACATTCGGATTTATGTAATTTATTCCATTTTCCTTTTTATTTGTCTATCACTTCATACAAAATCCATGCGCGAATATTTTTACACAACTAGTACGTGGCATTATGCTTATTACGTTGTTTTTATTTTCGTGTCTTTGTGTTGTAAAATGCAACAATTCCGAATCACTTATTTCGTACAATATAAATCACTCTTGAATAAAAAAGAGGGCGGTTATTTTCTTATATTTCTCAACTCCTGAGCCCAAAATAGACCTTTTGAAGTGAACAAAAGGCGGCCAGGAATCAGATATCGCCAACCTTTTCATTGTTTTACTTTCGAACTGGTGCTCGCTTACAAGAAGTAGACTTACAATTAGAACGATCGAATTTCAAATCTTTTACCAGGTATTATTGACTCAACCAAACGGCGATTAACTCATTTATGTGGTTCGATGAAAAATTGCCTAATCTAATAGACCGCAATGTGTAGTATGTTTTCTTGCAAGTAAAATGACAATTTCAACAACACTTTAAGTAATTTTCTGGCAAATTCAGTCATGTATATTTACCCCTCCTTCAATGTTTTTTTTTCGGCTTTGAAATTATTGTTTTCAAAATTTTTACCGTTTTATAGAGAACATTTTTAATCACTTTATTATGGCGACTATCCAATTTGGTTCCTTTGATAATGCGGCGCTTTGATCGCTAGTGTTATAGATATTACAAAGCTAGTTATGGAGCTGATGGAAATGCCGATGTGACCTTAAAAAAGATCGTATGAAATTTCTAGATAAATAAAACTGCGAATTTCATGATTCCAGAGCTCACCATTCGAGTGTTTTTGGTGTTCAAAAGAACCGAATTTCAGATTTAGTGTTATAATTGCAATATTTTCATTAAAATTTCACACTGTTGTATGAAATATAATATCGCCCGTATGAAAGATTGTGCGCCGCGTTTCTGTTTTATTCTCTCACGTTAAGACGATAAAAGCGTGCCTGACGCATCGTATGTACAGAACACGTCGTTTCATCCCCCATTGAACAATGCGCGAGGGAAAGGGATGAACGTACTTTATATTCAGCGGATAAATGAAACGTTATGAAAAGTATCTGATTTAACGCTCGACGTCGTTTTCTTTTTTTTTTTACACCACGGTTTAGGATTTGAAAATAGAACGCTGTGACGAAGAGGATGAGATAAAGGGGAACGAGGTATTGGAGTTTTACTATGTCTAAATCACACCTTGACAATATATTTAATCAAAATAAATATCACGTAGTACGTTTCTTTACAGAATAAGAATGGTTCTTTCACGAATAATAAAAACTGAAGTTTTATTCATACTCATATTGAACATATTTTTATATGTTTTTTTTTATAAACTGATGATTCTGAAAAATGAAACGAGTAAAGGCTGATTCACACCAACGTCTGGATCCGCTCAGTGCCGATATTGTTCCGTAAGAAAACTTATTGATATGGTATGAATATCAATCAAGGAGTATGTGCCAAGACAAAGTTGTGTGGCAGTATATCCTTCTGCCTACCCTTGTGATATTTAACTACTTAGTTAGTTAAATAATTATTTTGAATTGTAAAAATACTAACATCGCAGATTTTTTATCAAAAACCATTTTTTTATCACTAAATAATATTTTTATTAATTATTGATTATTAAAAATATTATTTTGTGATAAATAAATGGTTTAAAAAAAAATCTGCGTTGTAAGTATTATTACACTTCAAAATAATTATTTTACTAAATAAGTAGTTAAATATCACAAGGGTGGGCAGAAGGATATACTGCCACACAACTTTGTCTTGGCACATAATCCTTGATCGATATTGATACCATATCAATAAGCTCTAATGCGGAACAATATCGGCACTGAGCGGATCCGGACGTTGGTGTGAATCAGCCATAAGGATTCACACTGTGACCTTTTACTTAATTTTTATTTACACACAGTTGTTTTAAATCGATTTCATGTGATGATTAAAAATTACAGAACACAAAGGTTTCTATTTTTGCAACTGGTGGAATTCAATTTTAATATTTCTTTAGTACAAAATTTTTAACTTTTTCCGATTGTTTTTTTATGAATGCCGGACCGGTTACAACCTATTATGGTCATCTTTGGACTGGTACATACATTTCTTAGACTACTGATTTTTTACATTTTGGGGGTGTCAGGGGTGAATGACTACGATTTTACGTTCATTTTATGAAGTACTGTTTTATCATGATTTTATGTATTGAAGATTTTGTAAAATGCCATTTGTCTTAATAAAAAACAGCGGAAAAAAGATTACAGTTTTCTATTATTAAATCATGAAATGAAAGTTATTTGCTTAAAGTGTTGAAAACATATTTTTTAATAGTGAATACCGCACAAGAGTCCCAACTGATCCCAACCATCTAGAGCCAGTGGAATTATTGCATCCCCAATTGGGGTATATTGTGAGGCTGAAGGTAGTAAGGATGGAAATTATATGGGAAAGAGGAAGGTTAGGTTAGATTGGTGACCAGATCTGGATAACCAAGTACTTCCCTTCCTAATGTACTACAAATATATGCCAAAAATACACTATTGAACCTATTAAAAGATACGGAATCCCTCACTGGACCACGCATCCATGACACTAGATCGAATTAAAACGACATTAAAAACATACCATATTATAAAACCGCATTCGGACAAAGAAACTACCCATATTTTGCAACAAAACTCCACAACACCCTTGCTCCGGATATAAAACGAATAGAAAATTTGAATCAAGAATTAAAATCTGTCTGAAAGAAGTCAATGAGATAACCTTAAAAGCAGCACTAAAAACGACATAGAAGACGCACCAAATTAGATGACATGAAATTACATAACTCTAGTCTACCTCAGCACCGGACCCCCTAGCGAGGATGACTGAGAAAAAACAAACAATAATAACAAAGTTAAAATTATAATAATTAATATACCTTTTTATCTTAACTGTGATTCTATAATTATTTTTATACTAACATCATATTTTTTATTTTCATATACTCATTTATACAGTCGCTAATAAAATTAAAAAAAACTATATTACTTTCCGTAAATTAATTACTTTCAAAAAACTTATGTTCGCATAAAAGTGCAACAAATTGAATATTATTATTATAAAAAAAAAGTAATATTAAGACGTTCATCAGCAAAGAATAGAATATAAAAAAAACCATTGTGATTTGTAATAAATTATTTCCTAGCATCATTACATACAGCACGAATAATGGGAGAAATGTGATCAACCTTTTTACAAGAGTATTGTCATGAAAACCATAAGCTTATTATTGGTACCGTTATTTACATTAAAAGCATATAAATATCAATGCTCTTATTCATAACGTATCATTCGTTGACACGTTTGGAAGAGTAAAATAACATTAGAAAATGAAATCCCTAATTTTATTTTGTATTGTGTTTTGTTTGTACAGCGTTATCGCAGTGCAGGTGTGTATACATGAATTTATTTTGATTGTTTATAAAATAAAGAGTTGAAAATCTTTTTTTAATACTTGTAATCTACACTTTTTAATCTCAGAGAGTCAATGACAAGGTAATTTGGTGCTGATTTTAAACTGTCAAACAACTGTCGTAAATGACGTAAATAACTAATATGACGGCCTGCATGGTCGAGTGGTAAGATGCTCTACTGCGAATCTAGAGGTCGGAGGTTTGAACACAGCGTGCGCAAATAATTTGTATTTAATTAATATGTGTCGTAACACATTTACTTGATATAAAATAAAATATAGTATATTTGCGGCACGTTCCAGAGTGGTAGATATTCCAAATATCACCCTGGTAAAAGACCACCATTCAGAATTGAAGCGTTGCTTGAAATAGCTTTAACCGTGTTTGGTGACCAGATCTGAATAGCCCGGCACTTCCCAACCTTCCCCTTTCTCTTCCTCATCTCCTTCCCCTCCCACTACCTTCAGCCTCACAACATACCCCTATTGGGGATGCCACAGTCTCACTGGCTCTAGACGGTTATTAGCAGTTGAGACTTGTGCGGTATTTACGTAAGAAAAATCAAAGTTATATTAATTTGAATCTAATATTGCTACCCATCATGCATACCTCAATATTCCATATTCTGATAGACTTTACAATAATTACTGTTCGTGACATTGTTTTTTTTTCTATTCCCCAGGGTTTGGATTGTACTGGCCGTCAATGCATCGTCAAGAGTCGGAGCCTAACCAGTCAAATGGTAGAGATACAGGCCGCTCAGTTAGAGATCAGGAAAGTCCGTCAGGTACCCAGCTTCGAGGGTGTACCTAGCATCGGGTTCGAAGGAGATCTACGTTCTCAAGACAATATCAGAGCTGTCAGCGGCCAGGGAGAGAGGGGGCAAGAAAAGGGGCAGGAAGGACGTGAAAAGCGCCAGGAAAACCGTCAAGGTGGACATGAAAATGGAGAAAAGGGGTTTGAGAACTCTCAAAAGGGACAAAAGCGCAAGATTAAAAGGGCAGGAAGTGAGCTAATGAAGACGTTACTCGACAAAAAAAAAAATAACTATTTGAATTAGGTATGACTAGAGGTCTACTTTTATTTTTAATATATTATCATAAAGTCAACAAAATCGACGATTTAGGTGGAAATTATTTTAGTATTGTCCAATAATTTTAAGTATCGATTAATTCTAATTTTAATATTGTCCTGAAGATGGAAGGGTGCTTCCAAAATCGGTCGACAAAATATTGAAAATAAAAGTGGTTTTGAACAAAGTTTATCTGTTATATTTATGGAAATATTTTTGTTTCATTTCTATCGATGTTATATATTTACGCCCGTCAAAGGCTTTTACACAAATATTTACATTAATATCTATACTCATAAGCATAAGTGCAAACCTGTTGTACAAGCAATTAAAATAAGTTGTGAATAGGAGGTACATCCAGAGTTAAATGGTTTCATCAAATAAAATAGCTCTACTAGACATTTTTTTTTACTAAGGTACGCTTATATTGTGACATTGACATACTAAATATATAAACAACATCGCAGTATTTGTTTTCCAGGTGTTGATTTCGTCACATAAAAGCATACTTTTGTGAGATTGAAGTTGAATGTGTCACAATAATATGGTAGGTACTGTCTTGTAACTGTCCTGCCAGGTACATGAAATTCAATTAAATATAAAAATTCAGGGGTGTAAAAAATTAAAATAATAATTTTGAAGAAGCACGTTAAATCGCAAATAATTGTACTTAATTGTTGTCGTTAGTACGAGATACTTGATCGACAATGGGCAGGTATATAATTTTACGATGAAAGGAAAACGTTTCGACTGTTTCTCGTGCGTTTTGACTCAGTTCTGGGCACGATTTTAGAAAAAGAACAAAAATTTAAGTGAAGACCAAGAACAAGCGATAGACAGTAGATTACAGGTCTGCTGATATGTTACAAAGATAACTAACGTTCAAATAAGCCTAACAATCGTAGATAAAAATACAGAATCGAAGGAAAGACCTACCGTCCAACACTGATTTAATATTGCTTGCAGTGGAGATGAAGATGGGACGATTTAATGAATAAATTTAAAATCTCAAAGGTTTTGAGTCGTCGGTTGACCACTGTATATTTGTTTGAAGATCTTTTTTGGTTTATTCGTGTTTGTGTATAGGTATAAAAACAATTATTTGCTGCTTGGTTTTAAGGGCTTCAGACGATTTGTGTAAATTTTTACATTTAAATGTCAAATCTGTTAAATTACTATCAAATTATAAATAGCGTATCAAAAAACAATAATCTCAAACTTATTTTCATTTCAATTATCATTATTATTATATATATTTAAAAAAATACAAGGTACGTAATAATTATACTATTACATAGTCTAACATAGTAGGGTCACCCTAAAAAGTCGGATCACCCTTAAAGGTCACGGAATGAAGAAACAAAATAAAATATCTGCTCTTCAAATTAAAATTTCAAATTGATTGCGTAATGAAGACATTGATTTAAAAATATTATTATTGTGTACATTGAAAAAATAGACCTCTGAGGTACAGAAACAAATCATTCTGAAAAAAAAACAAACGTTGTTTATTTTAACGGTTAGAAAATGATTTGATTTAAATATGTATCACATTGTAACGTTATCCGTAGTATTTTATTCTCGAAAACTCTCAACAATAACGCCTGTATAAATAATAATTGAAGGAATAGTAACTAGATTCTTAGAATTGTATATTAATGTTCTAACCTAGAAGTCTCATTGTTTGAGCTTTGCGAACATTCGAGAACCATTTATCACTTAAATAGATGGCACTATTATGTTAGCAAGATCTAGAAACAAGAGCTCCTTGGTGTAAACAGATTATTTAACAAAGGACTAAATTCCGAAGGAAAATGATTGATGAACTCCTCTTATTAATAGAACTTTCGAATCTTAAATATTTTAAATGAAGGGTGTTTTCGCTCCCGCGTCCCCTATTAAAATTAAGCTGTGTATTATTTTTAAATTTAGAACAAAAAGAACTGAATTCTAAAATTGATTTGCTTCTCATTTTCAGGAGTTTACACGAAAGAAAATTTTTAAGAATCTTCTTATTTAAATGCTTTATTTTCACTATTTAAAATTTGATCGCAAACGATGGAAGAATAATGCATGAAAGAGCTTTAGGTATGAGATTTTCTTTTAAAATACTTACCTCATTTCTTTGAAACCATTTTTTTTATTTTTGTTTATATTAGTCTATTTATGGAACGATATATTTGTTTTAGTTTTCAGAGAATTGGAAACTAATTGTATTGTATAATTAAAACGTACATCAAAAGAGGACTCATTAACATCACTAAATAAAACAATACAATTTCTAAATGTTCTGACCATATAACATATTTAAAAATATATATAAATATGCCTAGTTAATGCATAGACGTCTTACCTGCGTAAAAGAGTTGAACAACTAAATAACCAGTAAAATAATTTTAATTCTCCGATTTATAAAAAAAAATCAAAATCGAACAATGTATGTAATTACACTTGATGTCACCTACCTTAACAATCTGTAAGGTCGTTAGTACATTTAACTAATTTTAAAACGATACATACATTTTTATTTTACTTAAGGTTGGTCGAAGGTCGGAAATTAGCCTTTTGGGTATTGCTCGGGGATAAATTATTTGAAGAAATTGACGTTATTACAAAGGGCTGAACTTAAGCTCGAACTATTAAAGTAGACTTTATTTATTCGTTTGTATTAACATCCTGTTGAACTCGATCCTAGAAAGAAAAAAAAACTACCAGGAAGACCACACCAGAAATAGAACGGCGATTTAAAATGATGTAGGCTAAACAATAGCAGGCCGTATTTTGATGTTGCGTACATTTGTACCAACTGCCGAAAGCCGGTGGATTATAGCATCCTCGATTGGGGTATATTTAAGGGGTTGAAGAGTTCGGAGGGTAAAGATATGGGAACAAAAGTTTGAGAAGTAGTGTAAGGTTTAAAATGTATTGTTGTGTGCCAAATGTTATGTCAGAATCAAATCGAGTAGTGGAATGTCTCATCGATCATATAGGGAGGGATCCTTGGATGTAAATAATAACAATAATACACATATAAATAACACAATATTTGTAACAGTATTAAAAGGAAAGAGTTTTTTGTGTGGGAATGAGTAAACACAAATTCACCATTTAATAATGTTTGGTTTGGTTTGGTTGAGACGTACTTTTTTATAATCGGTATGATGAAGGATCATCCGGGATGTTATGAATGACACCTCCTTGGCGATGGTTTCTTGACTCATGCTGTAGCATAACTTATATTGCAGCGGCTGGCAATGTAAGATGACACGAAGCTGAGACGCAATGGTGGAAAAAATAATAATTGGCTGATTTCTAAAGCGCCGTTTTCGTGAAAGAAATATCACCTTAAGGGCGCTTGAATTATCTTAGTCTTCGGTTGTGCCCTGCGGTATATTTTTAAAATGAACACACTTCTCTCTCTTTTCAAACTTCCAGGAAATTTTTGGTTGCTGATCAACTGGATCGGACCCGTTAATAGTCCTCACTCACCTCCGTGATTCCATCGGCAGACAATTCCCCTGCGTCCGTGAAAAAAACTGTGCAAGTCGTTCACTTGTTTTTTAACTCACTGCGCACCGACCAAATTTGGAACTTCTGCACCGCTTCGTAATCGAATGAACCCTGGTCCAAAATTTAAAAAAAAATGGGAAAACGCATTGGAGGTTTATATAAAACCCACCAATGAGTAAATCAAAGTTAAAGAAAAGGAACATGATTGTATTATACCAAGTTTCTGCCATCTTCACGTGATTGCCGCAATTCTATAACAAAAATAACAAAACTCCCCGTAACTGTTGCGCAATACTGGCGATGACGTATTTCCAGAGTACTTGGTGGTCACGTAGGGCCTAGAGCCGCACGTGAAATAGCTTTGGAAAGTAGCTTTTTGAATTCCACCCCACGGAACACAGCAGTCATGTACCGCGGTAATTAGGAATTGTTCTAATGGAAACATATGAACGTCCACCGGCCGCGCCTCGTTTTCCCTTGTTCATTTCCCGACAAATAATCCGCTTTTCCCGGAAACGGGCGGTGACAAATATTCCAGCAAGATGGCAGCGGCCACCAGAACGAACATAATTAAAAATAATGGTAATTTTTTTTACGGGGAATTCAAACCATCCGTGTGTGTTTAAAATTGTTTTACCAGGAATCTAAATGGCTATAATCTGTCGAATTAAATACTAATTTAAGGCTTTCAGCACATAACATATGGTCGCGAGGGACACCAAGAGCATTGTTGACCTTGGAGGTGAAGGATTAAGGTTTTGTTTCATGTAGAGGGGGTATTTCTATTAACTATTTTACCGTACAAAATAATTTATTCCACACTAACCAAGAGATCAATGTACATTTTGCTCACAGGACGGAAATAATGGACCAAGGTTGAAACACCTTTTGACGGCTTCGTGGTCAAGTGGTTAACACGTTCGACTATACATCCGGAAGTCGCGGGTTGTGCGGAGTGTGCGTAAATATATATATATTTTTTTAATTTGTGCGTTATTCCACATTAAGTTAAAAAATAAACATGTATTTGCGGCACGTTCTAGAGTGGTGAAAGGCCGCCATTCAAAATTGAGTCGTTGCATGAAATGGCTTTAGCCGTGTTTGGTGACTAGATCTTAATAGCTAGATACTTCCCAACCTTACTTTTTTCCACCTCTTTCCTCTTCCTACTACCATCAGACTCATAAAATACCCCAATTAAGGATGCTATAATACTACTGGTTCCAGACGGTTGGTAAAAGTTATGTTTTTAACTTTTACGTTATAGTTATTAAAATTAATTTTAAATGAAATATTAATTTACTACAATATAAGGAATTCTTATTGAACAAAACATCATATCTGCCGTTATCCATAAAGACAATCGTTTAGCATTCATTGCATATTTAAAAATCGTGTCCCTTTCGCGAATTTGTTGTCATGTTTCTAAACTTGTACAACACAAACTTTGCATTTCTTAGATTAGAAATGACCTTTAAAACAAGACGTAAGTAGGAAGTCTAAAGATGAACTTTCCGCTCGTTCTGTATTTGCTATGGGTCCTTTCCACTAATGATCGCTTCTCGTACCCAACAAGAATACAGACACGAGGGGTCATGAATTAATTCACTTGTTTCTGATAGTATTAACTGTGTTCATAAAGATGGTTGAATTAAATCTAATCAACTTAAATTTGGGTTATTCAATAATATATAAGTGTTTGATCTACATAATCTTTGTGATGCGTTAAAAGAATCAACGTAGAACCTCGATTGTGCTATATACGTTATAATGTTTTCTTTATCTATATTATTTAAATATAAAAAAAAAACTTATTTCTAAAATGGTGATTGAATCGTTTATTTTTTAAAATCTTATTACTGATATGATGCAATAAGATTTAAAACCTACAGTTTAGTAAAAAAGGAAGGTCTAATAAAATTAATTTTCAATTGTTATCACCATTTAAATATAAAGTTTATAAAAATGCCACGACCGTATGAAATTTATTATGAAATACAACACTCTTTTTACAAAAAAAAAAAATTTCGAATAAATAACATGGGAAAAATACGTTACGCCTTTTTTTATACAGTTAAATAAAAAATTCTAAGCTCCATAGCTCGTTATGGAAATTCCGCTTTAAACTGAAAATAGTTGTCAGAGCTTAGAGAAATTTTGAAAGTCTATGGCAATCTAACCAATTCGCGTAATATGATAAAGTCATGGCAAAAAATATTCTAGGTGATGAAATCTCCATCATTGCACAAGAAAAAAAATCTACTTATTACGATGTTAGTAGGAGTTTTAAAAAAAAATCAGGTTAATCGTAACCCGGGAATGTTTGCCTCTCTTAAACGAATAAAATAAAAATAATTTTAAAACACTATGAAAAAAACGTTTCAGATAAAAACGCTTGTAGTTTAATGTGAAGGGCAAATGTTTACGTCTATCGGATCATGCAACCTGCTTCAAATGGAAACATTTAATTGAAGTGTTTTTTTTATAAAACGATATTATTTCACGAAACCCTGTGTACTGAGCAACACGGTTCGCTTCCGTTGATCAAATATTTACGTAAAAATCGATTCGATTGTCTGCTTTCACATTCAATACCAAAGGGAAAATAATGGCCGTGGAATCGTAGAAATATACGTACGAGAATAATTCAAGGAACTATTTTCAACGTGTCTTCCAAGGCCTACGTTTAATTCTGTAACAATTGATTAACATATTATATAAAGCGTGCTGTTTTAAAAAATAACACACGATGTGTATACAATGTGTTTACACATAATATTCACTATGTAATATAAAATTATTTTTATTGCAATGTAATAAAATGTATGTTAAAGTGTCACACGGCGATACTGAAGAAAAAAACCGATAGAGGTGCGTTGTGGGCGTATCCGTGTGCCCGAAGTAGGCTCAATCTGTCCTTACTTCTTGTAAAATAGATCAAATATTTTCAAGTTCGAGTTTTTTTTAACAGATAAACAATTTCATGTGCATGTCTAGGGCCTAGCAGTTGAAAGGTTTTATGTAAATTGGCGTATCATTTTCCTTTTAAATTAGTATGGATCATATGTCTAGCGAATTAGTTGTTCAATAGTAGTTGTTTATTTTTAAATGTTTTGTTTTTGTTTGTTAAATGTTAGAAATATAGTTAAATCAAATACTTTGTTCTCACCTCTGCTAAATACATCAAATACACTAATTACGTGAAACGGAACTGGAAAGTATGTATTTTATTAAAATAACGCTACATATCGTCGCTGGAAACGCAAAAAGGCTTAAGGGACACTTTGGTCAAACATTAGTTGAATATGCAGTTTTGATTAAAAAAAAATCTGCATCGAATGTTCTGATTCTCGTTTGAGTCTAAAGACTTTTGTGGCTCTTCAGCAATCTAAAATATATTTACCGTTTGGGAGAAGGTTTGACTTAGACGACACAAATTTGAGACTTTTTTTGCTTTTTGTCGCTTTAGGTCACTCAGTGTGAGTATTGAGTTACCTGAGTTAACTTTTTTTAAATCCAACCAGGTACTGAAAACGAAAAAAAAACTCTATAATGCTCTGGTGTAAAATTCCAAAATTGACACTCCAGCCCTTTTCCCCTTCCGGCGGCGATATTTTCTTTTTAATTAAAAGAGAACCACGCATTCGTTTCAAAACTTTGATATTACTTTCTTTAAAAACATTTTTTTCTGCGAAAAAGCAATAACCTTACATTTATTTGCTTTATTTTTGGCTTAAAAATAATTAAATAAATTTTACGATGTTTTTAAGGGTTCCGACGTAGTTTTCCGTGTTTACATAATACATTCTTTATTACCGCCAAGTGCCAAATAAACTTGTTTTTATTGAGGTTGTAAAATAAAAATTTATTTTTCGGTCAACTCGACCCTCAAACAAGTGTGAAAAAATACCCGAAAACAACATAAAGCATGCATACATATTCCTACCACTTATAAATCTCCCTCCAGTTAAATAAAATTGACTAGATGTGCCCTTAAATAGTGTGCAAACAATAAACTTGCGCAACATTTATTTGCCGTGTCTAAAATATTTACTGTTTGGTGTTTGTTTTGGAGTTCTGTAAATAAAACTAATCGAACAAAAACTTTAATTATATTTGTGCTGGATAGTTAAAGTTATTTGTGTGTAAGGGTAATAACTATTCCACCTTCAAAAAAGCAGAATATATAGGTATTTACAACAGTATTAAAAAATAACTGTTTTCTTCCGTGTCTGTTACTACATTGATCTTTTTGTTCGTATTTTAATACAATGTTTGAAGTTCGTATGGTAAGATTATCATTAAATCTAAATAAACAACTCCACAAAATGTTCAAGATTTAACAATTTTGTTAATAAACCCTTCAACCGTTGAGAGGAAAAATGCGCACGAAAATGCACAAGCTTAGTTCCCATACTCACTAGACTTATCGACACGAGGTGTAGATTTTTACCTCAAAATCAACATTGTTATTTCTTTATCAATACCACAAACGGATGAACAACTTGAAAGTATTTCACCGTGGACATTTTGTATCGTTTTATGACATAAAAATAATTGTTTCACTTGAACAAGTTCTAAAAATAAATATAAAACTTGATCACTCGAATTTCAATGTAAAATTCACCGTTGGTTATAAACACAAACAAAATGTATTATTATTTACTCCGTCAAATGAATTTTCACCTTCAATCTTATTTTTAATTGTTTTTCTATGAAAACACTGTTTTTCAAGTTTTCTTTTTCAGATACACTGATTGTAAGAAAATTATATTAGTTCCATAGAAATGAACGTTTTTAAGATTTGACATAGTAACAATTAAATGTAGTTATATTTTTTTTTCAGTGACATCATAATACACAATCCGCCTATGTAAAAATAAATAAAAAATAAACCAACTTCAAAAATTAAGATTGCGAAAGGGACGCTTTACTGGTTCGGACGTGTATGGCGAATAAACGCATAAAAGACTGTGCCAGATCAGAGGTAATATATAACATACGTAGCTGAAAAAAAACATTTGCTTGGGCAACTAATTTATTTATTTATCTGCCACCTACTGAATTCGCTGGATATGCTTTACCAGTCAATTATCAACAAATCAATAAATATTCATAATTAACTAACCATCACGTCGTTTCAATAAAACTCTGTCTTGGCACACACTCCTTGCTTCGTTCACATTCATACATCGTCTCATACACATACTCTTCTGTTATTTTGACTCTTCGCGTGGCCCGATTTAATAATTTGATTCACTTGATGGTGCCATGTCTTCCTCGGGCGTCCCTGACTTCTTCTTCCATTCACTTTCGCATCTTATATTTTTTTCACACTCCTTTCTTCGTTAATTTGCTATACATGCCCAAACCATCTATGCGTCCCTTTCTTGATTCTATTCATTACACTTACATCGACCTTGCAATCTATTCGGATATCCACATTTTTGACACGGTCATGCATGGTTTTGCCCCACATACGTCTCGGGGATCTCATTTCATCAATATTCATAATCTACATAAAAATTGAATTTTCAATATATGTGCAGTATATTATGCAAAGAAAGCCGCTAAAAGTAAAAATAAAATAAAAAACTTATTTTGCCTACATTCTTATATTTTAAATACATAGTCCCGGTACTCTATATTTCGCCCTTTGTCACTAACATCTATATTATCTCTTATTTAATCTTCCGTATCCTTTTTGTGATCTATCGCACATGTTCAAATATCTGTATTTTTTTAAAGTCCTGAAGCCTAAGTTTCGTATCATTGAACAAGTGTTTCAGTGACCATTCTCTGCAAAAAATGACAGCTCCAATACGTGAAAACTCTCAATATATGTGAGATATCACGGTATGTCACAGTAACGCGCGTTAAAATAATAGTACCCTGATTATTATTAGGTAGTTTCAAGGGAAACTGGTAGGTGGCAAACAAAAAAGTGAATTATGCAAGATATTGTTTCCAGAAAACACTTCGAAAGCATAAACGTTATAATGTCAATTTTAGAATCAAAGAACATCTTAGATGTTTAAATAACCACGGTTTTTTAGAATTCGCCAGTAGTCTTATTGAAAAAGATCACACCTTCAATAAAAACACTTTTGCTCATATTCTCCATAAAAATGGTCATGGCAACAGATTTATTAATTTAAAAGCACTAAAAAATCGGGTATATTTCCCGTTAACTGATTAAATTTCCCATTATTCTTTTTATAAAGTTCTCAGTTGACGTTTTGCCTCTTTTATTTCATATTATCCGTCTCTTTCTCTCTGTTCCTTTGTTATAGTTTAAATGTTATTCTTTTGTTTTCTTAATGTTCTCTTATTTTATTTTATATTGTGCTCTCCCTCTTTGTGTACGAGTATATATAACCACACACTTTGTATCTTTTGTTAAGTTTAATGTTGTACCCCGATGATGATTAGGTTAAGCGAAACCGGTTGGTCATAAAAATTAAAGGAAAATCTGTGGTCTTTAATTTTCATCATATATGACAACCACAAAGTGATTACTTTCTCAGAAAATGTAGATTTCATTTAAAAAAATTTGTCACGGGCAAAATATGCTTGTCCACACTTATATTTGGTGCCATCTTCTTTTATTTTACGACCAAATGTTCTAGTCACGAAATCACTTTACTCAACCAAAAACGGACGACATAAAAGCCTATTCTAGAATTCTAATCGAGCTTTAAGCTGGTACCGCACAAAGGTTTACAGTCGAACTATTTGTCCAATAATAAATAAAGTACAAACCTAATGAGGTAAGGTTAAATCGACAAGGTCAAGCAAGGTTCACAAAGTGCTTTTTGTCGATTTTTAAAAAGACAGTCCCTCGTAAAAAAAAAACAGTTTGATAAAATCCACAATTTGTTGGAGTGCATGAGTATGTTTTGATGTATTCAAATACTTTCTATGAAAAAAACTTGCATCTGGATATGCAAAACAATGGCAAATAATACTATGCCTCTGTTAACATTACAATTTTTTAATTTTAATTTTATTGTTATTAATATCTTCCCTAACATATATAGCAATCTCGATGAGTTATAAAAACTCACTCTGGGACAATGGAAATCAAAGAAATACATTAGTTAAAACATAATACAGAGATCAAACTAACATAAATAAAAAAATATAATATAATATAAAAAAATAAGAAATACAGTGTAAAAAAAAAAAAATTCTTAGTATTAATATAAGATACAAAATTATAAATAGAAACAAAAATGTTGTAAGAAGAATGGAAATGAGGGTGAAAAGAGAGATTCTGGATTTAAAGTTATTCGAATCGGTTCATTACGCATTGCAAAAATAATTTCTACAATTTTAGTCTTAATTCTGACTTGTGGATTTCCTTTCTAAAGCAAAACAAATAGCATTTTGAAAAAATACATGTTTTTTTGATTTTTAACAGTAAAAAAACAAGGCAAACAAATAATTTGATATCTTTAAAATTATTCATCTTTCTGTGTTAATTTGTATTCTACAGACAAAATATTTACCCCCAAAATGATGAAAAACTCCAAGAAATGTTCCTGAATAAAAAATTGTATTCCGTGTCAAAGCGAGATCGTGTTCAAATGTATTAGTTGTTGTAGATAATATTGAAATAATGAAAAACATTTTACTCTTTTCTTTCATATATGAGTGGTAGATACTCTAAGTATCGCCCTGGCGAAAGACCACAATTTAGACTCGAAACGTTGCTTGAAATGGCTTTACCAGTGTTTGGTGACCAGATCTGAATAGCCAGGTACGTCCCAACCTTCCTCTTCCTCTTCTCCATCTCTTTCCTCTTTCCACTACCTTCAGCCTCATAACATACCCTAAATTGGGAATACCACAGCCTCACTGGCTCTTGACGGTTAAGAGCAGTTACGACTCTAGTGCAGTATTCACAATAAAAAAATATATTAGTAGATATTTATAAAAATCAGGTGTTTTAAAATTTATTAAAACATTTCAAGTATGTTCCTAACCTTTTTTATATAATTTTTCAGATAAACTGTTGTACCTATTAACGTAAATTTTATACAAATAAATTTTTAAAAATATAATTAATAAACAAAATATAACTACCAATCCATATATCAACCTCCATAACAAATTATTGAGACATGTGACACATAACTGTCCCATTTGTCTGACCAAAGTGGGTTTAAATATAATGTCCTCGCCCAACAAAACTTTACCATCTTAAAATAATACGTTTCGTGTACAATTATTATTATTATTATTAGACTGAAATATTTTAGGGGTTAGGTTCCTACTTCCATTGTTCAGGTTTCTTGGAATATTCCAAGCCTCGCGACAACGGGAGGGTACTCGGGCGATCCTTAAATAAGTTTGTTTCGAGGGTTTGCTTTACCCTAAATATTTTATAGCCAAATTGACTATACAAATATGTTAAGGCATATTCAGACTGTTTTTTTTAAGGCAACTTTAAATGATAGAGTCGAGTGAATGTGCACTTTTTCCATGTCTCTATGGTTACCACACCCTACTGTTTGGAACTTTGTTTTTTATTGTTAAACATTGTTTGGTCCACTTTAGGCAATGCCAACATTTTAATCTTTCTCAAATAAAGTGCAAATAACCTTTTTTATCATAAAGCTTGTTGGTTAAGAAATAAAATAGTTTTAGCTGATTTTCGTCGGGTTTAAAACCCACTATCTCTGGAACAATAGCCGTCAAATTAAGCGTTGTCGATGTCGTTTTGTTAAGTTTTTTGGAAAGGTTTTGCTATTTGAGCGATGATTTATTCGCAACATGTTTTTTTGTTTCTTGGTCAAAACCCAAAGATTAAAAAAAAAACATTTTTACTAATAATACTACTGGTTTCGTTTTAGTCAAGTTCCATCGGGTTTATATATAATAAAAAAAAAACAAGCAAAAATACGTCGACTTATTATTCATATATTTTATAAGCTGTCTCTCTCTATGCATATATATGTATACTCATTATATGAAAGTGATGTTAGTTTTTATATACTAACCCGATGAAGCTTCCCTAAAGCAAAACCTGAATGTTTTCATATTAAAATGAAATAATTATTCAAAATACACTTATGGTAAAATTTCATTTAATAAAAAAATAGTATTATGCAATCCAAAAAAGAGACTTATTTTATTGTTCTGATAATAGTTAAAGAGAAGATTACGTTTTTGATAATCATTCAATATAACTTTAAATATGCAGCATTTTTTTTCTTTTCGAGCAAATTACTGACATCTAAAAGGAATTAATTCATTCGACAAAAAAACAAATGAAGATATGTTTATTATACCCGTAGGTACTGTAGTGCAAATGTATGTTGATTATTTGGCTTTGTAAAGCACCTTTTTTTACATTTCACGTAAAATAAACGCTAATTTAGTCAATGAATTTTGTATTATTATTGAGAATTTTGTCTTTCGATGAATTCAATGCGTTTTGAGTTACAAAGTTGTTACAGGAAAGACGTCACAGCGAAGACAATATCCGCCGCCGACATCAATCCCTTGTCTTGTCTTGATCGATATCGAAACGTCAGCAAGTTAAGTGATTAAGTAGATTGACGGCTTCTTATTTCAAGAAACCTAATCCCGGGCTACCTCTTAAACGACAAAGCTAACAGAAATTGATAATTTAATACGTTTTACCTCAATTATTGTCGTTTTAAAATTCAACGATATAAAAATCATTTCATGAAAGACGAAAATTACCGGATATGAGAATAATTGAATGGCTTTTTTAGAAAATTCTGCTTTGTAATATCAGGTAAACGATTTTCTTTTCCGTGGTAATTAATTTTATACGATTTTAGTCAAATATAAAAAAATCTTATACTTTTACAACGGTTATATATCGTCGTCAACGGGTAAATACCTCTCATGTGGTCAACTTTACAATAATGAGTTAAATATGACATTGCATTGAGTTTTAATTTGTACTTCAAGTTTCAATTTTTTTATTGGTTAAAATATATTATTGCATCTAAAACTACAAAGCGTATTTTTGATGTCTCAAAAAACAATCTGTAACTGAAAAAAAATACAGTTTTTAATTTCCTTGTGAAGAATTACGTTTTTGACACATTGACACTTTCACGTTGACGACGATGTATAATATACGCTTTCCACAAAAAAAAAACTGAAAAAAAAATTTTGGAATCCTTATAATATTATAACGAATGTTTTTATTCTTATTATATTCCTTCATCAATCAATATTATTAAAACCGATCCTTTCTTATTTAAAAAAAGTGAATGGTATAATAGGCATTTATTTAGCTTAATTACTTTCCATGTTCCTAACAGAGCTACTCGATTCAAAATCCTTTTAAGTGTAACAATAATATCAGGACTGAGTCATTTAGATACTCACTTTTACCTAGATTGCATGCAGCGGGTAATTACTTCGCAGAAATAATAGATATATTCAACTGCACTGAACCTCAGGAAAACTAAAATAGCATACCTCTTCCAAAAATAGCGATGTTAAATTATTTCTCTAGTAACTTATTAATGTTTTAGTGTGCTTATCATTTACTCCGTGTTATTTCTGTGTTACTCTATTACTTTATATTATCTATTGCAGAGTTATGTAAAAGTCTACAAAGGCGTATATAATAAAATAAATATTGTTAATGGTAAAGCGTTGTATAAAATAGACACACATGCTTGTACTGTTTGAACCCTTGGATCAAAGAAACTTAAATGATTAACCTTCTATTGTTAAATAATTATATTTAACGAAAAACCCAAACACATTAAGTGAAGTTAAAAAAATTACGTACACATTGCTTCAATATTTATGGTGAGATATTTTTTTGCCCTATAACATTCGATATTTGTAATTTCCAAACAATCGCTTCTTCGAACTAAAGCAGCCGCGTGAAAAAATTGTATTTTCAAATTAGTTTTGCTTAATGACGGCAACTTGGCGAGCAGAAACGATTTTTATTTGCTTCAGAATTTTTCATCGCAACGAGATAGTTTAGTAATTTTCCTCTAACATATGTTAAGCTCCTGTCAAAAATCATTATTTGACATCAAACCCTTCCGCAACGGGATGGTTTTCCAGTTGTTTTTACTTATTTATCGGAATGTTTACGTTGTAATCAGTAACTGATCCCCTTAGTTATAGTTATAGACCTTGTTTCGTTTGAAAAATACAATATTTAAGTTATGTTTTTTTTTCAATTCAACAGTAGCAAGGTGAAAAAAATCTAACGCCTTGGGTGATGGGTTAGTAGGTAATCTAACTTCTCATTTCTACATTTTTACTAAACAATAACAATTATTATTTTTTTAAACAATGATCATCATTAAAAAAATCGGATTTAAATCAAAATTAACAATTAAAAAATAATTCGTATTAAGATGCTTTCAAGAAAACTGGTGGTGTATTCATTTTCAAGTTGGCATTTTAATATTTTTCGCGAGATTTTATAACTTCACAATTTTAGAACATGTAATTATCATATTTAGAGCAAGTGAAACGAGTTCTAAGTCTTCGGCAGACCATCACCACGAGCTAACTTTTTTTCGTGTTGGCTTCAACCTACTATTTTATCGCTAAGTCTCTTGGAAAAAAAATGTTAACCGAATAGAAATATGTACATTGATATACGTATGTCTTGTATACATTGAAAAAATGTGATAAACCGCTCACACTCCAAGCTTTTGACTTGTTACGTGAGTGGCGAGGTGGGGTATGGTACACCCCACCCTGAGGCGGTAGCTTACGAAGAGCGCCAGTGACGCCCTGAAGGTTGTCGACCAGTGCTAATGGAAACTTTCGAATACGGGTTAAAGGAGGCATAGGGAATCGCACAAAAAACGTTTTTCAGCAAAACATTTGACCAGACCGAATATTGCTTGATTAAAATGGTCAGTAACATTATAAACATGATAGCCTATAAACTAAGATTTTGAAATTAGAGTTCTTTGAGCTGCTCATCAACTTACCTACACTCCATTTATCGTGATGATTTATTGTTTTTTTTTTTAATAAATTGCGGTGTAGAAAGAACAGAAATTTTCAATGTCCTCTATTGAACTTAGAATTTATATGTGTAATTCAGTTCTTTGTAAAATAAAAGTTCATACTCACTAAAAAGGTAAATTTGATAACCTACTTGTCAATTTTATATTAAGAATTAAGTGATATGAAGGAATATATTAAGGAAGGTTTACTACTTACGGGTTCTTGGCTTAGTTCAGCAAGATTGTGTTCGTACCTAAGCATGGAGTGGGTTGGGTTGGGATTAAATTCCCACGAGGAGCGTAATTTGTGCCTATATCGGTCCATGTAACTTTCAAAGTAAGAAACGTTCATCAAGTATTCAAGAATAAACTTGCACAATGGAGCAGTCAGACATCAAGTGCCCAACATTGCGTGACTCGGAGAAATAAGACACATTGAAAAATATTCTGCACGACACACTTGGTGATTTTTACGTCAGTAAAAAAAACTTGTCGTCTTCTGATGTTTTCGCTTGAAATCTTAATCTCCAGTGTGAAATTTCGAGTACGGTGTGTTTCTTACGTTTAAAGATTATTCTAAGCCATATCTACCGTCGCCATCAAAAATATTATAAGGTCGTTAGTGAAAGTCATGTAGGTAAAGAAATAAAATTTAACGAGTTAATTTAAGAGAGTCTAAGCTAACGAGAGACAGCGCGCCGAACCCGCCCCTGCCTCGCTCACGCCCCTCCCTTTCTTTACCAACGCAGTTTGGTGGTCGGGTCTCCAAGTATTGCCATAATTGTGTGTGAGAAGGTAGTTTAAACATCTCTGTCAGGAACTAACAAATTACAAGTTATTCAATTATCATATAATTTCGAGCATAACTAATATTAGTGTTTCAGTGATCAGATTCACCCAAGACGCGTGCTTACGTATTAAGTGGTATATATCTTCTAAAACTTTTTTGATCAGAATATTTTTATTTATGCAGTACAAATACACAACACACTAACAACAGTTGGGTTTTTGCCATTGAGTTAAAGAAAACAGCATTAAGAAGAGATTAAAATTACATTAATTGAATAAACATACAAATAAAAGGTCAACTAGGTAAAATACATCATGCAAATAACCGGTGAAGCTAACCGAACGAAAATTAATGAAATGCGTTCAAGTATTTATTTTCTATAATATTAAGTAATCGAGTAATGGGAATATACGTGCAATCTAAATTAAATTTTGAGTAGTGCAAACTTTTCACAAAATAATTGACTATGAAACGGTTGCACTAATATGTGTTTAATAATAAATAATTGTACCCACTACCATGGAAGTTTTTACGTTATTTTTATCTGTGGAAGTAGGTTGTCATTATTTTATCGGGAAGTCATTTTTTACAGATAAAGAAATAATAAATAAATCTTCTTGAATTTGGTGTTCTTTTTTCTTCGTCATTTTACGTGTTTACAATGTTTCATTTTTTTTATATTTTACAGTCATTATTTTTGTATGCGAAAGGAAAAACGGAATGAGTAAAAAAAAAAAGTTTTGAGTCAAGTATGCAGAATTGCTCTTTAGACACATATCTAGCAAGGAATAATGAAATGAGTCAAAGATAAAATAATGTGCAATTATTTTTTTAAATAGGAAATATGACATATGACATGATTACATACAAAGAACAAAATTCCTTAATTTTGTTTTGGCTATCTTGAAAACCTGCGTTTTTCGACTCATTCCGTTCTTCCTTTTGCACATAGATTTAATCTTTTATTTTTACTTATTAGATGAAGATGATATCACATTCACTTGTGGCAGTATAAATATTAGTTGCTTTGATCCACCAATTTCAAAAATAGAAATATTTCTGCTGACATAAATTAAAGGTAGATACTTTATAAGGTAGGTACGAAATTGAAAATATTTCTTTTCAAATTTAATCGTTTAAATTATCATCAGTTTCAAATTTGAAAATTTCACACTCGTACGGTCGTTCGTACCCATAAAGGAATTATTATATTATATTATTTTTGGTTAATTGTGACGTTTATATTCTAATACATACTCATTTTCCCCGCGTAATATTAAAGGTCTTAGCTTGAAGATGCCCGTAGCAAGATGAAACGCGGGTTAGGTATCTTATATAATTTTGATAAAATACGAAAACTCCCGCACCAACATTATACAGATTAACTAAGTTAATCCATTATTTAGATATTGCATTCAGTCAGTTATTAAAATGGAAGTTTTTCAGACAGACCGCATCAGATCTAGTGTAATCCTTCTATGCTGTCTGAGGGTACAAAATCATTCACCACGAACATATAATATACGTAGCAGGGTTGTAAAACTCGGTTCAAAAGAGCTCGGCACTCGGTCCCAAAAAGTACTTGTGATTTGACGGGTCAGCAGTTGATGACTGCTGGTTTTTTCGCCTGGAAAGTATCCCAGCTCTTCGAGGGAGGCTGTGCCCAGGTTTTACGGACCTCCGAAGACACTTCAGTTGATCGAAGAGGGTGATTTAAAGTATGTTAATGGAGTTCTCTCCGGATAGCAGCTGTTTCAATGAGATTAATTTCAAATTACGGTCTTTTTACGATGATCAAAAAATCTATACTTATTTTTTTACCGGGTATGCGTTGCCGTTTTCTAAATTTAGCCTGGAAAAAGTAGACTTGAAACTTCACTTTTACCGAAAAAGGCTTTGTCTGAAGTGGTTAAAACTATGAAAAGGTGAGCTCTGGTATCATAAAAATTGTCTGGAATTCAAGGTATATATATATTATTAATTTTAATTCATTTTCAGTGATTTTCACCGAATTCAGCGTTATTTTCAGGAACTTAATAGTTTTAAGGCTTTAAGAATTATAAAACCGTGTCTGAAAAATCGTGGGTAAATTTTGGTAAAAATAATAGTAAAGTATAAAATTAAAACCGTGAGCTCAGTGTTTTCCTGAATAACTGAATACTCCACACATGTTAAGAATGTGATATTTGGTTAATTTTCGCATGTACCTACAAATGAACGTGTCTTTAAATGCCTTAAATCTAGATGATTGTTCTATAACTGCTCATATTAAATAATGAAATTCATATCGTCACTGGAAATGCAATAGGGCTTAGGCGACACTTTGGCCAAAAATGAGTTAAATATACAGTTTTGATCAGTTGTTTTTTCTGCATCGAATGATTTGATCCCTTTTGTTTCTGAAGACATTTGTGGCCATCTAAAATACATTTACCATTCGGGAGAAGGCTTGACTCAAGCGACACAAGTTTGGTACTTTTTTTAGTTTTTTTTTTCGCGTCAGATAGCTCAATGAGAGTATTGGGTTAACTTTTTTTTTCAAAATCCAACCAGGTACAGAAGACTTACGAAGTTTATTGTAAAACAAAAAAAAAACGGAAGGTGCTCCAGTGTAAACTTCTCTAATTGGCGCTTCAACCCTTTTGCCTTTCCGGCGACGATATACAGTATGAATTGATTAAAAATTGTTCATTTAATACACATTATATTTTATTGTATACGATTGATAAGGAAACAATCCCATACGTTCTTAGTTGTTGTAGTTTTATTCCGATTATTATGAATGAAAATGTAACGTTTTTTTCATAAACTCGACCAGCAAACAGCGACCGGATCATTTGAATCATTCACAAAATATTTAATTAGAAGTGTGATTTATTAAACCTGTGAGAATTTTAATTTTCCCCGAATGGCCACAGCTTCGTGTTGATTTATTATTTTCTAACAGGTGTTCAATAAAAAAACTTGTTCTTTATCCGGTACTAACACACAATTCTTTGCGAGTTCCTTTATTCCAGATATTTTGGGAAACGAATGTTGAATGAAAGTGATTGTTGCGTATCATAACTAGACGAGAAGAACAAATTTATTGGCCTTAAGAACTGTGGAGCGGTTTCAGAAGAGGTTCCGTTAGGATTTTTTTTATTCCGTATCTTTCTCAAATTTTTATTTAACAAAGATCCCAAAAGACGGCGGTTCGCCAAATACATTAAGAGATGAATGATAAATATTTTAGATACATGCATACAAGCGCCCTTGAGGTGATTTACCCACAAAAACGGCGCTTTAAAAGTTATCCAATTATTATTATTATTATTATTATGCATAATGTAACAAAATAAACTAAACATTTATTGACACCCCATATATAGACAAGGTATTATATATCCGAAGAAGTTATATGAGTACAAACTGAAGTGATTTTAATAATACCAAATTTTAAACATAATTCCACTATTTTTTTTTATTTAAGCATCTTCAGACTGCCATAAGGTGAAACCGGTCAGGTCTTAAATAAAAAATAGAAGAATAAAGTTAAAAATTTGGTATTATTAAAAACATTAAGATGGAGTTCCACCACGAATTAACAGTTCCAAAATTAGAAATAACAAACTAAAGTAGTGTGACACATTATATATGCTATAATAACGCAAATAATGAGAGCAATAAAAAACAAAAAGGTAAGATATAAGAGAGGTTCATTCTTATATACATTTTATGAGAATTGGCAAGTGTAAAAATGTGTGTAAAAATATATTTTATTTAAGAGTATGTAGATCGTTATATACCTAACGGTCACTCTTGTACGTACATTAAGATATAGTGACATAATTCCATATATATGCATTTGAATTTATCTAAGGTAGATGCAGCTTCATTGAATAGTTTCATCGTTTTTTATATTGGCGTGTTTTTGTACGAGGAAGTTCTGACTTTCGGTATGTAAAACGTCACATGATTCCTCACACGAATGTACTTACTTAGGGCAAACAAGTTGATCTCCTTTAGTATACATGGGTTATAAATACCTCCAGAAATCAACTTATAAAAATGTTTACCCAAAAACATCTTCCGGCGGGCTTGCAAGGTGAGAACATTTAGCATTCCACATAAAAATAACAAAGGTAATAAAACTGTAGGAGCATTAACTTTTAAAACAACTCTACAGTTGAAATCCTGTGACGGCCAGTAAAAAGTATTTGTTTAATTGATCGTCTGTATATATACATATATTTCGCTAGATATCATGAAATTCGACCATTTACTTTCTTATTTTTGTAATGTGATTAACTTTCTCACCGGTTTAAATTCAACTTTTCCAATATTTCTCTACCGTTGCTTACAATTCTAACAGAGTTTCTAGTGTATTTTTTATATACGATTTTTCCTCTTCTTCAAAAACAATAATTAATTAATTAAGTCAATTTTATAATGATAATAATGTTTTTAGCGCCATCTATGTAAAATATTACCTAAAGGGTATACCAGTATTCTGTACTAAAGTCAATAGCAGTACAGAAAATATACAAAAAATGCTCGGTTCTGGTTGAATCGTTGAAACAAATATTTTTACGTTTTTTATTGTCTTTTTTGACAGTATTTTTTATTATTAATTCGTTATTCTGCTCATAAGACATGGTTTAACCCAACACTAAGTCAAATAACAATAATAAAACTTGAATTTAATTCATTTACCTTAAGTTTGAATAGATCGTACCGACAGGTGATTTTATATGAATTACTGATGGCAGGAATCAGGAATAGTGATATCCCGGATAGTGGTGTACAGTTATGAGATTCTGCATAATAATAAAGAGCGAATGCAAGTTTTTGTTCAATTATAAAACTATGATTTATGCAAAACACCGGCTGTAAAATTACATATTTTTAATGATTTAAATCTAAATCCTGATAAGATACACAATCATTTTTATATACATTTATATAATTTTATATATATATTTTATATTATAATATAATTTTAAGATACACATTTTCAGAAAATCCTGAAAAATTCGCTGAAGAAATGTTCAGGGTTCGGCGTGACTGAAAGTTTGTCGAAAGAGCGTCTCTTCTGCGAGAGGCGTCGCGGCGCTGAGCACGCCGGGTATTTCGGGAACTAAACTTGGAGGGTAATCTAGCCGTGAATAAATCGTGTCTCTTGTTATGTAAATTTTTACGTGAAGACAACTCCTTTTCAGATTCTGTAAAGGGGTGGTGAAGCGTGAAATCCTCATTTTGTACTCCGATGAATTTTTGGTATTCATATTTTTTGGGTGTAATCTCCAGTGGTAAATAATTTACAGAAAGATATATTCGCTGTTAGCTTATACAAAATACTTACCGATGAAAGTTCAAATGGACTGTTTCGAATTTAATTATGCTACTATATACTGTCAATTGTATTTACTGCCTAATTTTTAGAAATATATTGATAATGATTATACGATGTTACGAAATAAAAATATATATTATTTTGATGGTGAAATTCCTGAATCTTGGGTATTATTTTAATGAGAATAATTAAATGCTGTTTATATCACTACGGGCCTTTAAAAATAACTAATATAAGTTTTTTTTTTTTAAGTTATCAATTTATTTTAATATGTAAAATATACTGAGATCTTACATACTTGTTTAGTTTTCTGACGTGCTGATTTCCAGGTAGATAGAGATAAACTTTATCTCTAAAATGATTTCTATTTATGATATGGTAAAAAATTATTGATCAAGAGTATAAAATAAATGTGTAACAATAAAAAAAACATGTATTATTAATATTTCAAAACATAATGACATATTGTTAAATTACAAATAAGAATTTAATTTCCACGTTAAAACGGTACATTAAAATAATTGACACTAATTATCGTCAACAGGTGTCGAGACAAAAAAAACTCACCCCATAAGCGCTTGTGCCAGTCCTATAATGGTCACCGCAACACACGAACCAAAAGTTCCTATCACTAAACAGCGATTGCGTTCGGGAGAAGTCAATAATAATGCGAGGGGAAGATTCAATAACGATATAAACTAAACAAAATTAAATTAAAATTGTTGTAATTTTAAGGTTTTATTTTTTTTTATTATTATGAATTTTTTTTTTCAAATCACATTTCATTCAAGTCGGTAGGTTATAGATAAGGTTTTCTGTTTTCTTGGGGTTGTGTTGCCGCCGCGGCGTTTCCTGACGGACTGAAGGCTGTGGCGGCGGCGCCCCCCTCGCCGGGCCTGCGCCCTGGCTCCGCCCACGCCCCCCGCCCCGCCTGCCGCCCCCGGCCGCCGAGCCGCCCAGGGGCCCCCGCCCCCTACCCCCCCATGGCTGCCACCCCCGCCGCCCGGCTCTCCGGCGCCCGGAGTCGCGAAAGGTGAAAGGTTGTGGATTCATCCCAGTCTCCTCTCGAAGGCTCGGCCGGGAAGGGGAAAGGCGCGGCGCATTTGCAAGGGCGGGAAAGGAAAAGAAACGAAGTATTTGTTAGGGCGGGAAATGAAAAGATATCCACGTTTGTTGCCGCTGACTCGCGAACGATAGAGCTGTTTAAAAACTAACATGTTTGTTAAGACAACTGTTTCTAGTTACAGCAAGGAAAAAGGGCTTTTTGCACGAATCATTCGAAATATAATTAAGTACAAAATATTTTGACAAAAATACATATTCTTTATTTGATTTGATGTGACAAAGAGAAATTCTGTCGTTTTGTTATTCTCAAATATTAAAAAACATTAAAACCGAATAAAGTTTGTGGCGAGACTAATATTCAATTCAACGATTTGAGATCCTCTACTCATTTTGAAAACCTCTTTTCTTCGTGTTTTCATCAGAATAACGGAAAATTAATTGACATTCTATTTAGACAAATTGAGTGCGATAAATAAGAACGCAAGCTGCGGGTTGTGCTTCACTGTTTTCTTTGGTTGAGACATGTAGTAAAATTAGTGTTGGACGTATTATGCGTAAGTGAACAGAAAAGGCTGTCGCCAAGTTGTTAGAGGAAGCGAGACTAGCAGGCCACAGTGGGGTTTTGGTACCAACCCTAATGTACGGTAGTATGTTTGAAAAATACAGAGCACGGCGTTTTTTTGTAAAACTGTATTATTATGTATTAAATAAATTTTAAAAAATAATGGAATCAAAAAAAGAGAGTAGACCGAATACTAAATAAATAAAATTCCTAAAGTGAATATGCGAAAAATCGTTATTCGACCGTATTACAAATAAGAAGACCATAGATGCAAGGCGATTATATACATAGTGAAAAAGTTTACGAAATAAACGATTTTATAAAAAAAAATTGATAAATAGAGCGGATGATTGGAGAAGTTTATGAAAAGAAATCGGGGACGCCTCAGGAAAATATTGCACGACCATGTTGATCAGTTACTCGAAACGGGTAATATTGAGAGTTTCAAAAATAGAAAAATACATGTGCGACGATGTATGAATGTGAGTAAAGCAAGGATTGTGTTCAGAGAGTTTCCTGGCGTTGCATTCTCTATTTAAGGTGGTGAAGTAAAATAAAGTTCATTTTTTTTATTTTTATTATTTATTTTACTTAAATAAAACATACAACGAAGTTGCACCCTCGTGAATTATTAACTAAACAAGATAATCAAAAGTATGTAAAGATTTAAAACAAACAAAAAATATATATTAACAGAAAAAGTCTCAAAATATACAGATATAATACAAAAATGTACGAAAAAATACAACAATATTTTGCAAGAGAAAAAAATATAACTTTATCAAAATCTACAAAATTTTGCAGGACGGTCATTTGAACAGGGTTGTTACTAATAATAAATTATTTTTCAAATAGAATAAAAAAACGGGTTTTCTGAATATCGTTCCTTCTGCTATAATGGCTTGGTTTAGCGATGGAAATATCTCCTCAAATCATTTTCAACAATTATTTATCGCTTTGTACAGAGTGGGTCGTCTCCCAGGTTAATACGAAAATTACCGAAATGTTTAAAAAAGCAAAAAATTCTTGGTAGTGGATTTTGTGAGAAAATATAACAATTTTACATGAATATAAATACCCAATAAGGCACAACTGCATAACTTTACACGAGCGAATCTTTATATTCATTTAAGAAAACTTCACCGGCTCAAACATGATAGAATCCACGTCAATCACTCATGTGTGGTAGTTAATGCAAACAACGCAATGGTTCCGCCTTTCTTATCCGAACTATGCATTCCGGGAAATAACAATTCATTAAAATGCACATTTTATTCAGCAACGTCATAGTCGATTGGATAGTTAAAGGAACCAAAGTGCAGCGAAGATTGGAAGTTCGGATATTGCGCTTTCGAAAAACATGAACTAAAACGAATAAAAAACTTTTTGCGAAACTTAAAATCGTTTTAAGAAATCTAAACCTCATTTCACAAAATTAAACCGTCTGCAAATTTGTTACTGAACTCAGACGACTTTTAGTTTTAGTTTGATGAATAGCTCTTTAAGAATTTGATCATTTGTCACATCGGCGAGTTAACATTTGAACGACGAGCTTTATTTTGCGGAATAAAAAACACTTCATATTTTTGTACTAATAAAAAAAAAGTTTTTATAAACCATAAATGAAAAATCTTGTAGGTGCTGTTAAAAACTAAACCTATTGTTTTGTGAATTTATTTTTTATTTCAATTTTCGCCTTAGCGTTTTAAAAAAGAAACGAAGGTAACTTTTGTATTTTTGAATAATAATACATAATTTAAAATAATTAAAAATCATTTTATATTTTTCTTTTAGTTTTGATTTCATTGCGATTTTTAGCCGTTGATGTATTTGAAAAATAGTGGAGTATAAAGGATAAACTTTACCACTTGATGGAAATGTTTAATTATGCATGTGGAACAAATTATGAAAATAGGGAAGGAAAAATGGGAAACCATTCACTTATAAAGTTGAAGTTCTTGGCTTTTCTTGCATATCTGTACTAACAGAACGAATTGAAAAACACCACACTTAATTTAGTCTTCTAATTTGCACACAAACCAACGAAGTAGCAAAACGATCAAGCAAGCACGTTTCTTCACACAAAACTCTTCTTTTCGATTGTTAACTGTTTCGAATGATTGCCGTTTTTTTTCAAAACATCGGTACGACGAAAATGGTCAGGTGGGTAAGGAATTGGATAATAAACATAAAGGCAAGAACCCAACAAATTAACACTTTGAAATCCTACAGTTAGTATAATGATTAAAAAAAAAACTTTTTTTTTGTCATTTATTATACAAAGAACACACTTTTATTCTGATTTTTATTTAACATTTTTATCTTTTTTTTAGTAATGACGAAAATAAAAATTTAATGAATCCATTCAACACAATATGTATAGAGTAGCGAGATGACCAACGCGTGCTCAGCGTGCATATACGGTTGGCATTCGCTGTTTGTGGACGATTATTTTCCACAGTTCGGCTCTAGATTAAAGTGTTAGCTTATGAGTGTCTTCTCTCAAACGATATTGATCTCTTAGAGACCAAGGCTTACTCCTTCTTTTTCTGCCATGATCAGCTCTGAATAAATGAGACAAGTCAAACCACCTTTTTCTTATCACCTGGCTTAGACGATTTTATTCAGCCTTACAAATTTTTACTTGCATTTTACATGCACTGTAGCAAGGGTACTTATGAACAAGATATCGTCACCGAAAAGGCAAAAGGGCTGAGGCGCCATTTTGAGAAGTTTACACCAGAGTATTTTAAAGTTTTTCTTGTATTACAATAAAATTTATAAGTATTTAGTATCTGGTTGGGTTTTGAAAAAAAATTTAATTCAATGCTCTCACTGAGTTACCCGAAGTGACAAAAAGCTAAAAAAAAATCTCAAACTCGTGTTGCTTGAGTCCCAGTATTTTCCCAAAAAGGAAATACATTTTTGATGGCTGAAAGGCCACAAAAGTCTTCAGAATCAAACGAGAGTCAAAGCATTCGATGCCAAATTTAAAAAATCAAAAATGCATATTTAACTCATTTTTGATCAATGTTTCGCTTAAGCCCTTTCGCTCTTCCAGCGACGATATGACATGTATTATGTTAATACGTAAATAATATTCCTCAATAATTTAAACGTTACTTTAGCTCTGTTGCCATTAAAAAAGGGTTTAAAGTTTAATAAAAGCATTAAAAGGGTGAAGTGGGAAGCGTAAAAAGGTGAGACCTCCAAACTTAGTTACAAAAATATTTTTAACTCCGTTAATTGACTTGCCTTTCGTACGGGCGTTTGTTTTTTTTTTGCCACCGATTAAAAGTAAAGTAAATTTGATTAAAAGTGAACCTTTATTTTTTAAATTAAACCCTTCTAGTGCCCAGTTAGGATAAATTGTTTCGGCGGTTCGGCGAAATGTCCTTCGACGTTAAGTGAAGGCTTTGATTCCTCAGATTAAAGTATTCGGTGCCGGCCTTAGGCAAATAACGATACGGCATTTTGAGATTTACTCTCTGCGACCCACACGTTTGCCGAGTTTGTGTTCTCAGGGGTGACGAACCTTTTGATTCGATTTCGCCTTCACGGTTTCATCTTTAATTTAATTACATCCGTGACATTTAAGTTTTCAGCCTCCACCGAGAAGAGCGGACGTGGTTTAGAAAGGTTCTCTTTATATCGAGAAGTAAACGGGATTTTTTTTTTGGAAGCAGGTACAAATTAAGTGAGTTAAACTGTATAATAGATTCTGATCAGAGTGGTAGACACTCTCAATATCGCCCCGGTAAAATACCACAATTCATAATCGAAACGTCACTCGAAAAGGTATGAACCGTATTTAGTTACAAGAACTGAATATTCAGGTACATGCTAACCTTCCTCTTTCTTATCCCTTCCCCTCTTCACCACCTTTAGCCTCACAACACGCCCCAATTAGGGATGCCGTAGTTCCACCGTCTTTGGGCAGTTTAGACTTCTGTGTGGAGAACACATTTTTTTTAAACGTGGATGGAAATATGCCTTAATATATTAAACCGCAACTTTTATTATTACGTACAAAGTATTATTGCATTAATATAACTTAATGTTTCTTGCTTAAAAACGTTTATACTTTTTTTATGTACATGTATTTATATATTTTTTATTTTATTATAGTGGCATGGCCCGATATGGAAGAGATTTTTGCTTAAAGGTGATCAAATTAATTTGCTCGATTAAAGTGAAATTCAGCTCCATTAGCTTCGTCCAGAGGCCATAAATAAATGTCTTTAAAGGTCAAAATAAAAGTATTTAAAATCAATCGGGACTACAGTAATATATTTGATCCGTTATATTTTCCGTTAATATTTAACTATTGCTTGATACTTGTTCGTACTTGTCTAGTTACATGTGACCGACACGCCGTCCGTCTGGATCAAGCTATAGAAGCATTATATTTTATTCGTGTATTGTGCACAGTGGTAGATACTTCAATTATCGCCCCGGTGAAAGACCACAATTCTCAATCGAAACTTTGCTTGAAATGGCTTAAGCCGTGTTTGGTGACCAGATCTGTATAGCCAGGTACTTCCAAACCTGCCTTTTCCCCATTCCCTTCCCCTACCTACTAAGGGCTAAAGGGCTGAAGCGCCATTTTGGGAAGAATATCGGAGTACTTTAAAGATTTTTTGTGTTTTACAATAAAATTTAACAGTCTTCAGTACCTGGTTGGATTTTTGAAAAAAAAAGTTAACACAGAGAACTCAATGCTCTCACTGAGTTACCTGAAGCGACAAAAAGCTAAAAAGTTCCAAACTTGTGTCGCTTGAGTCTTTTCACAAATGGAAAATATAGTTTAGATGGCTGAAGGGCCACAACAGTCTTCAGAATCAAGCGATAGTCAGAGCATTCAATGGAGAAAAAAAAACTGCATATGAGATTTGGACCAAAGTGTCGCTTAAGCCCTTTTGCTTTTGCAGCGAGGATATATTGTCACATCTTTCACTAAAATTAAATGAAAATAACATATTATATACCATAAAATAACCACAAGAAACCATGTTTGAAGCAAAGGTGGTTATGATTGATTCAGCGCCCTTGGGGTGATTTTTCACAAAAACGGCCCTATACAAATTATCCAAATATTATTTAAGAGGTTGCTCATTGCGTTTTCCAGTTAGTCCATTCCTGTCCATAGTATTTGGCGGAGTCTACTTGTCTCGCTAAGTTGCAACGGGACCAAATGATTCCAGGAATGTGTAGGAGTAAACTGCACAACTTGTGCACTTAATCTACGGTGAAGTTAGGTATATTTAAAGTGTTAGTATTAAATTTGCTGACTCTCGACTCCATCAACTTCTCAATTTCATTGTCATTATACAACCACTTGCGCTTGGAAGCCACGATTTAGTTCATGCATGCTTTTTAAAAGGTTTTAATTTTAATAAAAGTCCTTCCTACGTGCTTTCTTAAGAAAATATCTTAAAAGATATTAATGCTTACATGAAGTTCAACTATTAGAAACTAGGTTTGTTCTAAAGACCCACATAAACTATGACAGAGTTACGGTAGATATCAGTGCTGGCATTATTAAACGTCACCTGAGTTGGCAAGGATGCTTGTAATTCATATTTCGTGTTATAAAACGTCCATATCTTTATGTTAAATCTCATTATACTACTAACCAGTAACTACATATGAGTTGATCTTTTATAAAACGCAAATGTGCCCAATCGTTGGTTTTGATAGTAAAATAATCTTTATGACCGGCTTGCAATTTGACGGCCTACGTGTTCCGAGGGGTAAGACGCTTGAATACGAATCCGGAGTAGGCGGGTTCAAATTCGTCGTGCGCAAATATTTTTTATCTAATTAATTTGTGTTATCACACATTTAATTAAAACATAAAAAAATATTATATGGTATATTTGTGGCACGTTCCAGAGTGATTCAGATTCAGAATCGAAACGTTGCCTGAAATGGCTTTAGCCGTGTTTGGCGACCAGATCTGATTAGCTAGGTACGTCCTAAGCTTCTTCTTCCCCTCCCCATTACCTTCAGCCTCACAACACACCCCGATTGGTGATGACATAGTTCTACCTAGACGGTTGGAAGCAGTCTTGCGCGGTATTCACTAAAGATGTTGCCATGAAAAAATTGCATAATTTTCTTTGTGAGAACAGGTTGGTTTTATATTACTTAAAATAAGCTTCCCCAAAATCTAAAAAGAGAGAGTTCAAACCGGTCTTAAAAACCTAATTGTTAAAAAAATCCAGCACATAAAACATAACTTCATACACGTTGAAATTAAATTGAAAGCCATAATTCTCTTAAATATTCTAAACTTGCTTAGTATCCGTTTTCTCCTTACTTATATTCTTGTTACTCAATGAAATTGACGTTTATTATAAACCATATTATTATTGTCATAAAACATGTTCATGTTCTTTTTAAAGTTGTTTAATTCACACTGTTTGCATTTGTAATGTTAGAATCGTAACCTTATAATCTTTTAATATTGATGTTTTAAAGTACCTACCAACACGTTTTTAAATACTGTTTTCAAAACTATTTCATCTTCTTTACTTAAGATAGTCTGTTGTACAAATGTCGGTATTTATTTATTTACGCCAGTGTAAAGCTTTTTACACACATACGAGTATATATTTAAACAATCAACTCATAAACACTGCAAAAAAAATGTTAAAGAAAATTAAAAATAATATTGAATAACGGGTTCAAAAATATTGTAAAAGAGAAGAAAAAAAAAATTGAATAACTGGTCCGAGGTTAAATAATTTCAACAATTAGTTTCGCTCTAACAGATGAAAAAAACTGTACTAAGGTATACTTATAGTGTGATATTGACGTGCTAAATACATCAACGACATCGGAGTATTTGTTTCTCAGATGTTGAATTCTTTGCATAGGCGTGTTAAATTGTGAGGTTGAAGCAGAATGTTACAATATTATGGCAGGTACTGCCTTGTAACCGTCCTGCCAGGAACATGAAATGCAATTATGTATAATAGTTCAGGGCTGTCAACCATTGAATTTTATAATTTCATTTAAGAAAGTCAAGTTGGTAATTATTCTACGATCAGACAATTTCAATAAATTAAGGTGACAAAGAAGGTATGTTGCGATTTAAAGATATATTTTGATGAAAGCTGTTTTTTTTTCAACATAAATCTGTTATTATCCGCCCCGTTTACGAATTGAAAAAGACGTGGGCAGCTTACGGTATAAAAATAAAATATCTGAAACCCGTAAGAACTTGAGACAATGTAAACAAGGTAATTATTTATTTTATTAAAGTTATCTTTATCTCCCATCTGTCCTTGTTTTCTAAATATAGCCCTTTTCTGATTACAAGTGCTATTTTAGACTTCATGTCAACAAATTAAAAAGAAAAAAATGTGCTGAAAACTTAAGAGATTGCCACGAGCAAGTGCCTTAATAAATCTGCATATTGTATATTATCATGTAAAAGCAAAGCCTTTATTTATTAATAAGACGTGAATTTCATTGCGGCCATGTCGCGATATTATGTAAATTTGGGACTTTCAATTCACGTCGAATACAATAATAATTTTCGTAAACGCTTTATGTATATTTAACAAAATGCTTTTAGTGGTTTAATATGAATTCGTGGTAATGATAGGTATTTTAAGATTATAAAACCTTTCGAAAAAAAGGTAACGGATATGTTATTCCTAGAAATATAACGAAACAAAAATATTATTTTAGGCTTTTAAGCTAATGCTCGATGTACAAATGTATATAAAAGAGTTCAATAGTCGTTTAATTACTCCTGTTCTATATTTGGACTCGTACAGTAATGGTCGTAACTCAAATCGCATTTGAAATAATTACAAAATTCGTTTTCCACAAAAAAACAGTAGAAAATGGTCACATTAGATAAAAATAAATTTATTCACTCTACGTAATATATCAAAATGAATATTAGCCGAGATGGCTTCTATTTAAAAGTAACAGAACAATTATCTAAGCTTGTACGAGTACATTGCTGAAACGTTGTGAAATGACTTTAGTCGTATTTGGTGACCAGGTGTGAATAGCCAGGTACATCCTGACCATCATCTTCCCCGTTTCCTTCCCTTTCCCACTAAATAAGATGGATTTCACATGAAATCAAACCTGATGAGACAAATAGTTACACTTCTTCTGCAAAAAATTGCATTTTGTTGAAAACATCCAGACGGCCTCCATAGTCGAGTGGTAAGATGCTCGATTACAAATCTAAAGGTTGCGGGTTCAAGAAAAAACTTTCATCTTATAAATATGTGTGTAATAACACATTTAATTCATATGAAATAATTTTTTTTAAAAGTATATATGCGGCACGTTTCAGAGTGGTAGATACTACAAGCATCGCCCTGGAAAAAGACCACCATTCAGAATCGATACGTTGCTTGAAATGGCTTTTAGCTGTGTTTGCAACCAGATCTGAATAACCAGGTACTTCCCAACCTTCCTCTCTCTCTACCCACTACCTTCAGCTTCACAACATACTCTGATTGTGAATGCCATAGTCTCACTGGCTCTAGACGGTTGGGAGCAGTTGAGACTTTTGTGCGGTATTCACTATAAAAAATAAAATTGCTGACCAGGTGTGAATAGCCAGGTACATCCTGACCACCATCTTCCCCACTAAATTAGATGGATTCCACGTGAAATCAAACCTGATTAGAAAAATAGTTACACTTTTTCTGCAATTGTATTTTGTTAAAAATACCCACCTCCGCGAAACTTTAAAAACTAAAAACAAGACAAAATATTAAATAAAATAAAATGCTTTACAAGAATAAACTAATTATCACGCTGTTTCCCTGCAGGGGTAGGCAGAGAGGACGGACCGCCATACCACCCTGTCTTGCCGCACACTCTTTTCTTCGTTCACATTCATACATCGTCTCATACATACTCTTATGTTATGTTGACTATTCACGTGGCCCGAGGTCTTCCTCGGGCGTCCCCGACTTCTACTTCCATTCACTTTCGCATCATTAATTCTTTTCACACTCCTTTTTTCGGTAATTCGCTCTACATGCCCAAACCATCTAAGCGTCCCTTTTTTGATCCTATTCATTACGCTCACATCACCCTTGCATTCTTTCCGGATACCCATTTTTAACTCAGCCATAGATGTTTTTACCGCAAATGAATACAGGAATAGTATTTTTATAAAAAAATATTTAAAAGGACAGCTAAAAAATTATACACTATTTTCTCTTTTCTCTAATGGAAAAATAATATAAAAAATTTTACAAAAAATCATCCTACCTAAATGATTATGACTACATTTTTGCAGACTGCGAAATCCTTTTGACTCTGCAGCGTATCAAAGAGATGCCATTTTTATGTAGATAAACCAAATTAAATCTGCTTCCTCCGGTCGGTATGCGAGGTACTTTCACAAAGACATTCCCGAAAAAATACCTTCTCACGTTCGTGAAATCGAATATTTTATCAGAGTCGTATACATATTTGATTTTGTTTGAAATAATATGCGGAGATATTTCATTCAGTCTAATAATACCGACGGTAAAATTATTTGAGGCCGTTTGTTGTTACCCGTGAAAAAATAACGATGTAATATAACTTGCCCATTTTACATTACAATACAATAGATATAGATAACCTAGCTCTACTCCGAATTTATTTTATGGTTGTTATGTTAACTCGTTTATTTTTCAAACTTACTTTTTGGCTATAAAGGTATTACTAAAAAATATGCTGTTAATTAATCCTTTACCGCATGAATTCTTTAATCTTTCCAGAAAAAATACATTTGTTCGGAAATGTATTTAGAATCATGTAATTTTTAATTTTTTTTAAGGAATAGTAAAATATGTATTATAAATGTTTTGTTCCATATTTGGTACTACATGCAGAATGGAAAATAAATACAATCTGCCCAAATTTGTCACACTATGCATTAAAGTAAACCAACCACACCAAAGAGTAGAAAAAAGCTGTATCTTAATATTTATTATTACTTCTAAAATATTGCAAAAGAGTTGGTTCCTGAAATGGCTGAAATGACAACTTACTGGCAGTGCTGTTTTATTATGATAATGCAGAGCTCACAGTTAGGAATTAGCTGAAAATAAAATACAAATATGGCCCACACAGCCCTTTTTGTTGATAAAATTCTTATGTTCCGAATTTGGGACGATATGCGGTAAAGAGTTAAATTTTGATCACTAAAATTATCACTTTTTACCACTAAATATTAGCTTTTTCTTTACTTCCACTTATTTTATGTTTCTCCGTGCCGTTGTTTACATATTTTTTAATTACTTTATTTTTTCATATTTTTACTTAAAGTTATATTTACATATCATCATATTATTGTTCATATGCGAACTGTACTGACTATTCTTTTTTGTTGTTAAATGTGTTTTAAGCCCAAATTTCGCGTTAAATAATATACATTATAGGTAGGTATTTAATTGGTTCTCTGGATATAAAAATACTATTTCTGCAATTTGATAATTTTTTTAACAGGTACATCGGTTCCAATTTTGAAAATATCAAAAGTACGCACGTACGCACAAGGAGATCGTATTAAAATATCTTGAAAACGAACATAAGTACAGCGTGTGTGTGTAGGCGGTTATCAAAGAGATTCTATTTATTTATTGACATTTGAATCCCGTTTTCTAGAAATAAAATAAGTGATCTAGAAGATGATTTTGTTACGGAATATACGTGATTATTTAGTTGGCAGGTACTCTTGCGTTATTCCTTGAGCATTGGCCTCCATGGTCGAGTGGTAAGACGCTCGACTACGAATCCGAAGGTCGCGGGTTCAACCCGGCTTGCGCCAATAACTTTTATTTAATCAATATGTGTCTTAACACATTTAATTCATAAAAATAAAAATAAAAGTATATTTGCGGCACGTTACAGAGTGGTAGATACTCTAAGTATCGTTCTGGTGAAAGACCACCGTTCAGAATCGAAACGTTGCTTGAAATGGTTTTAGCCGTTTTTGGAGACCAGATCTGAATAGCCAGATACTTCCCGACCTTCCTCTTCCATATCTCCTTTCCCTCCCCACTACCTTCAGCCTCACAACATACCCTATTTAGAGATGCCATAGTCTCACTGGCTGTAGACGGTTAGGAGCAGTTGAGACTCTTGTGCAATATTCAAAAAATATATTTAAAAAAAAGAGATTCCACTGGTTAAATGTTTGTGATTTTTCTGTACTAATAACGCAAGATATTTTTAGAGAATTTTCACATAATGTACTATATCACTACCAATTGGTAATAATATTTCTTAGAAAATATGTTGTTAGTGTTCCTAAAATAAATAAATTGATTTAAAGTAATGCCACGAGGCTTAAGAAAATAAGGGATGGGAAGGAAACAGAGGAGACAGCGCCCTTGTTTAATTAATATATGTCATAACACATTAAATTGATATAAATTAAAGTATTTATTTGCGGTACGTTCCAAAATAGTAGATACTCTAAGTATCGCTCTGGCGAAAGACCACCATTCAGGATTGAAAAGTTGCTTGAAATGACTTTAGCCGTGTTTGGTGACCAGATCTGAATAACCAGGTACTTCTCAACCTTCCCCTTCCTCATCTCTTTCCCCTCCTCACTACCTTCAGCTTCACAACATACCCCTATTGGGGATGCCATAGTCTCACTAGCTCTGGACCACTATCTACCACTACCACTCGATGTGTCTCTTAACTCTATAACCACCAAATTTAATGGTGTTTGCGACACCGTGACCTAAGAAAACTTTGTAGGTAGTACACAGAAAAACTTAAGCCATGCAAAAAAATAACTTGTATGTTAAAACACGTCTATCAACAAATATACATATATAATATACAATTCAAAATTAATATTAATTTCAATACCCAGTTGCCAGACAAAGAGCAATTAGAATAATCAATCGATTTTGCATGAAACTACTAAGACAAATAATGAAACATGATGATAATTTGGAAGTTATCCGTTTATGGAAATTAATAGAAGTTGTGTGCTTCCTTACTTCTAAGGCTTTGTTATCAAGTTCTGTTCAAACTTTTCGTACACATGTGTGGAAATACGGAATAATGGATCCAAAGGAGAAACTTGCCACTAATAACTCATGCGATGCACTTAAAATTATTATTGCAATCCTGTTTCACTTGGAATAAGATTCCTCGACTTCTTCTTCTATTCACTTTCGCATCATATATTTTTTTCATACTCCTTTCTTCGTTCATTCGCTCTATATGCCCAAACCGTTATTTATTGTATTTAACAGTACTTATATATGCATAAACCTATGACTAACTTTTCTTTCTTGCAATCATGTTAACTCACTTGTTTATATTAATAATACGGAAATTATAGTTACGAGTATACATATCTTATTTATTTATTTTTTATAATTTGTAATATTATATAGGTATCTACTTTGGTTTATTAAATGGAACTTTATTGGTCTAAGATATGTTTATTTTTACTATGTTTACACTTTTAATTTTTAATAACTGTTTGTTTCCCAAATAAATAAAATTAATTTCAGAAAGTGAGATGTCAACTCAATCATACGGGGGGATTTTTGGTTGTAAAAAATAATAATCACTCAGTATATTTCCTTATATTAAGGAACGAGTTATATGAGAGGGAGAGAACACTAATTCACAAATAAAGAATGTTAGTTTTGGTAAAAACGTAAGTTTTATTTTCGGTCCTCCTGAACGATGAAGAACTGCCAGGATGTTAGGGAGAACATCTCCCTGACGATGGTCATGCTGTAAAGCAGTTTGTACTGCAGCGGCTGGCATTGCAAGATGTCATGCTGAATACAGCGAGGATGATCCTAGTCGTCTTGTTGTTCCTGGAGGTATTGCTGGCCAGTTCGACCACCTTGGCGTTGTTTACGATTCCTCAACTATCCGTTTTTTTAGATAACTCACTTCTCTTTATTTAGATATTTCGGGGTTTTGATCTACTGGATTGAACCCGTTAATATTCTTAACCACTCTATTTTCACCTCTGTAAAAAATACCTCGTAAGGCCGTAGTCAGTTAATTTAGCTCGCTGCGCAATGACCAGATTAAGTCTTAATAGGGTTACATATAACATTGTGTAGTGCAGTAAGTACTTGCACAATTGTTGTATAATTGATTATGTCACAGGTGTAGTTAGTGAACCTGAAACCTTATTCTTATTTGGTATCTTATTTTTGTACGTAAGTAAATTGCAACTCATGTACAGTTCTGGTTCTTCTGTGTTCGTACTTGAAGAAAATTGTACTCGAGCGACGTCAGCGAGACACTGCAGGGTCATCGCAAAGGACTGACGGTCAGTTACATACGACATACGACATACGACATACGACATACGACATACGACATACGGCATCCGACGTGTGTGACCGACAACGTCGTAGCACTATTCTCAGCCTAACAAATGTCATTTTTTGATAGTTTTTCTTACTGTTTTAGGACAGTCAATTGGACTTATTTCAATAACGTTATTAATTCAAAAGCTTTGAGAAAAACGCTGCGAGTATCATAATATATTCTAATTTCACCAATTATTTCTAAGGATTATATTATTAAATATATATTTATATTTGTATATATTTAAATATATATATGTTTTATTTTTTTTATTTAAATCAGATTAATAAAGTGAAATATATATAAATAAAGCGTCCCTAGTTTTTTTTGGCCGCCTGCATTTTTAACTTAGTCAAACTGTATCCGTGTTACCTAATTATTTCTAACTAACTACATTTTTATTTTATTTATAATGTGTAATAATACATTCAATTCATATAAAATAATATAAAGTATATTTGCTGCAAGTATCGCCCTGGTAAAATACCACCATTCACAATTGAAACGTTGGTCGAAATGGCACTAACCGTCATTAGTGACCAGATCTGAATAGCTAGGTACTTCCCAACCTTCATCCCAATCTCCTTTCACTCCTCACTACCTTCAACTCCACAATCTAATTGGGACTCTTATGCGGTATTAACTATGAAAAAAAACTACCTGCGTGGAGAGCCATTTAGTAGTCCATAACATTTCCTTTAAAATCTAGCACTCGATCCCTTTATATGAAAGCAGTGTCTACGTATATAGAAACTCTAATCGGACGAAGTGTACCCAGCCTGCAGAAGTCCCTCGGATAAAACAAACATCGAATATCCCCTTGTGGTTAAATTTAAAAGTCAGTTTTCAAAATAGTGCTCACCCCGAGTAGAGTCAACATTCTGTGTAAACTTGTGAATAATATTCTGATTTTCAGAGACACTGTAAACATTGAATAATTTTAATATTTTCAAAACAATGAACATACTATGAGGAATAATGCATAGTTTTAATTGATTTTTATAACCCTATGCCTATTTATAACCTCGAAGTGAAATAAAAAATTGTTAATTTTTATTCCAGACTTTGCAAAAAGTCAGAGATCCTCCGGAAATATATAAAAATTAGGACGCCATATCGTCTCTCGAAAGGTTTAAGCGACACTTTTATCAGAGATGAGCTACATAATATGCAGTTTCGATCAGTTTTTATATCTGAATAATTATTATTAAAAACTTTTTCTATTTCAATACGATATATATGTGTGTATTCGTGGCAGATGATATTAACACGAAAATACTGTGATTAGGAAATCATAACACCAGAAGCAGTTTTCTGTCAGGGAGTCGAGTGATTTAGGCTTTCATAAATATGGTATAAGGGGAGTGCCCAGTTCCAAGGGGCTCGGAAACAGAAGGTTGAGCGGCCAGAGGTGGTCCGCTCGATGCACTGGAGATGTTGGTTAATTGGTTTTTGAACAGTGGTTTTATTAAAGTTGACTCGAGGATGATTGCTAACTGACACTCTATGCTTTCATCTGCAAATGAGCAACCGTGGATAGTATTATAACTTTTGTGGTACACTATGCATTAAAGTAAACCAACCACACCAAAGAGTAGAAAAAAGCTATATCTTAATATTTATTATTACTTCTAAAATATTGCAAAAGAGTTGGTTCCTGAAATGGCTGAAATGACAACTTACTGGCAGTGCTGTTTTATTATGATAATGCAGAGCTCACAGTTAGGAATTAGCTGAAAATAAAATACAAATATGGCCCACACAGCCCTTTTTGTTGGTAAAATTCTTAGATGTTCCGAATTTGGGACGATATGCGGTAAAGAGTTAAATTTTGATCACTAAAATTATCACTTTTTACCACTAAATATTAGCTTTTTCTTTACTTCCACTTATTTTATGTTTCTCCGTGCCGTTGTTTACATATTTTTTAATCACTTTATTTTTTCATATTTTTACTTAAAGTTATATTTACATTTTTTTATTTTTTATTTTTATTTACAAAAAAGAAAAGAAGTTTACATATATATAGAAATTATATCAATGTTACACAATATGGATAGTAAATATATTAAAAAAAATAATATTGAAGAAAAGTAATTCGATTAAATTATTTTTTTTATTTCGTCGGGAAGGCTATTAAAATTCTTTATCCCCTTGAAAAGATAGTTATTATGCATTTGTTGAGTGGAATAAAAAGGAATTTTTATGTTATATTTATACCTTAAAGATGAATTTACTTTTAGATTATGAGAAAGATTTTCTTTGATAGTTTGTAGTATTGACTGTTTCTTATAGATGTCCTCTATTTTAGGAACTTGAAAAATTTTGAAAAGTGTTTCTGTTGAGAATCTAGATGGCTTTTTTAGTATTACTTTAATAATCAATCTTTGAACCACCTTTGCAGGATTAACAATGTTATCATATGCACCACCCCATCCGATAATTCCATAGTGGATTAAATTGTGGACTAATGCGTAATAAACTTTTTTTAAGTTTTCTAACTTTAGAGTATTTCTTAATCTAATGAATATATAAATACATTTCCTGATTCGATTGACAAGTTCACATACATGTCTATTCCATTTCATGTGTTGGTCAACTATTACACCCAGGTATTTTATTTCCGTCGTTTTGTTTATAATGTTACATGTGTTGGTACAGGCAGTTTTTTTACAGTTTCTGTTGTGTATAATTATGTTAATGCTCGGAATATATTTTAACTTATTAATTGAGAATGGAATATAAAAGGTTTTTTTTACATTTATTGAAAGTAGGTAATTATCAAACCAATATTTTAGGATTTCCATGTCATTATTTGCATTTACATTTACAATATCCCAGTCACGACCCTTTAGTATGATAATGGTGTCATCAGCGTATGAAATAATATTTCCACTGAGTTTTTGTTTAAAAATATCATTAATATACATTATAAACAATAAAGGGCCCAAAACTGTACCTTGTGGTATACCAAAATCACTTATAAGAGGTAGACTTAACGTTTGATTTATTTTTACTACTTGTGGTATTTTGTGTAAATAGCTTTTAAGCCAGTTTAATGCTTTGTCATTAATACCTAGAGATTTTAATTTTATTATTAGTTTTTCATGAGATATGCTGTCAAATGCTTTTTGAAGATCAATGAATATACCAATACATTTTAAAGATTTGTCTAAACTATATTGTATAGCGTTAGATAATTTAGCGATAGCATCTTTGGTACTTCTGTTCTCCATGAATCCAAATTGGTTTTCATGAATTACATTATTGATTTGAATGAATTTGGTAAGTCTTTTTTTAACAATTTTTTCGAAGATTTTTGCGATATTCGAAATAATAGAAATTGGACGGTAGTTGGTTGGTTCTTCTGGGTTGCCAGATTTGAAAATAGGTATAATTACCGATTGTTTATATGTTGAAGGAAATACACCGTTTATAAAACTTGTATTGATTATATGAGTTAATGGCTTCGATATTTGTGTTTTTATGCTTTTTAATGTTGTAGAAGTAATCCCGTCAAAACCTGGTGCAGAACCTTCTTTCATACCTGTAATGATTTGTTCGATTTCCTCGACTGTCGTAGGTTGGAAAATTTCAATTTTGTCTTCGCTGATTACTGTACAGTTGGGTTCTCTGGGATTAGGGTTTAGTTGTATTTTGCTAGCAAGGTTTTTACCAACATTTGCGAAGAAATCGTCATATTATTGTTCATATGCGAACTGTACTGACTATTCTTTTTTGTTGTTAAATGTGTTTTAAGCCCAAATTGCTCGATGCACTGGAGATGTTGGTTAATTGGTTTTTGAACAGTGGTTTTATTAAAGTTTATTATGACTCGAGGATAATTGCTAACTGACACTCTATGCTTTCATCTGCAAATGAGCAACGGTGGATAGTATTATAACTTTTGTGGTATCACTCTGTGTTTCGATTCTTCCTTTTTTAGTCTTTCAGTGTCCATTATTAAGGTGGATGTTGGCAGAGACTTGCACTTCGTAAAGGCACATAAACACTGCCTGCCATTCCGTATTCGCATTGAAATATGTATAATATTTGAATAAATAAGTAAGGGCGAAATTTAGCTAATCGCACAGCCACGAGCGCCCCACTGACCTTTTTCTATGACGTGTCAAAAGCAGTAACTACATATGCTCAAACGCCGCCAACGTCAGTGTAGATTATTATATATTCACTAGACCACACAAAATATGTATAAATATATGTTGTGATCTTTTGCCCGTTCAAGTAGTGTGTTAGTATATTTGTTAGTTTCTAAGGTAGTGTTTTAAACGCAATCCAAATACTAAGTTTGGAGATCGCGCTTTCGGAGTATCGGGGCCGAAGGCTTGGAATAAACTCCCTCCGGAACTAAGATGTATAACGAGTCCAACAGAATTTCAGTCCAAACTGAAAACTTACTTTTTCAGACTCTCATATCCTTAAATTCATTAAAAGAATCTCAACATAATCTGTCTTTCGACGAATCACCTCTAGATATAAAAATTTTAACCAAATCCTGTACTGTACGATAAATTCAGAAAATCATTTTTTTTTTAATTTCGCTCCAATGCCCTAAATCGAAAAAAAAAATCATAATTATAATTTTAAGTAAATAAGTGTGTCTATCTGATGGGACCTGCCAGGTAAGTATGTTCCTGTATATTTTGTTATTTAAACTAGGAATTAAAATGTAATAATAGAAAATAAGATCTGTACAGCGCCCTTGAGGTGATTTTTCACAAAAACGGCGCTATACAAATCATTCAAATATTATTATTATGAGGCATTCTGAAACGTTATCTGAGTGAGGAAGAACGATGGTCGTCAGAATGTTAAACCATATCTGATATAATATATGGTATGTTTCTCATTCATTTGCATCAATGATAAGTTTTGGGTTGTGGGTCTATTCTATAAAAGCTTTAACATTTCATTTGGAAACGTTTGTAAAAAGGAAATTAAGTCGGTTATGTTTACAGCAATAAAGATTGACATCGAGTGGTTTAACAACCGACGAAGAACCAAAACAATGAGATAAAATACATGTGTACTCTTCCAACAAATCTCGGAACAATATTCTGAAATATTGTTTTTTTTTTCAATGCTTTTTAGATAACTATTAATTATACGTACCAACCCTGTTCAGATGGCCGTCATGCAAATTTTTTAGACTTTGATAAAGGTATACTTTTCTCTCTTACAAAATATTGTTGTGTTTTTTCGAAAATGTTTATATTGTATTTGTATATTTTGAGCTTTTACCTTTTGTTCATTTTCCCGTTGTTTATATATATAACATATGTTTACAAGATACTTGACTTGAAAGCACGTTCATATAAAACTAATAACCAATATATAGTCCCATCATAAATATTGTTGATAACTCATGGGAGTGCAACTTTTTTATAATTATGTTTTATTTAAAATAAATAATAACACATTTTTGTTTTTGAAATCTATGGATTACATAAATAGAACCATTAGTTAGCCTTGAACAAAAATTGAGTAAGCAATAAAATGCGCTATTGCGTAATAATATTTTTCCCCTAAGAGCCGGGTAATATTTCTAAAATATTCCATTGTCAAATATAATATTGGAAATTATATTTGAAGGAATACACAAACTTCTGCGATGTCAACTTTTTTACATTGGAATGTTCATGGATAATAATGAAATGTGTTTTGAATTTATAAAACCTAATACTGTACGATTAAGGAAGTATGTTTACAAGAGACGGAAAGGCTGATAAGGATATTGAAAGAAGGGTGAATGCAGGAAACTCCATTAATGGAGGACTGAACGCTGTTGGGGCAAATAAAAAATTGTCCAAGCTAGCAGTCCACAATGGAGTGCTAATACCAACCCTGATGTATGGCAGTGAGGCATGGAACTGGCAGAGGAAGGATGAAAGTAGACTGAATGCTGTGGAAATGAGATCTTTGAGACGGATGTGCGGTAAAACCATGTATGACCGTATTACAAATGTGGATATCCGGAAAGAATGCAAGGCTGATATGAGCGTAATGGATAGGATTAAGAAAGTGATTTTGATGATGGTTTGGGCGCATGTAGAGCGAATGAACGAAGAAAGGAGTGTGAAAAGAATATATGATGCGAAAGTGAATAGAAAAAGAAGTCAAGGACGCCCGAGAAAGACATGGCACGATCAAGTAAATCAAATACTTGAATCGGGTCGTGTAAAGAGTCAGAATAACAGAAGAGTATGTATGAGACGATGTATGAATGTAAATGAAGCAAGAAGTGTGTGCCAAGACAGAGTTGTATGGCGGTCCGTCCTTCTCTGCCTACCCCTGCGGGGAAACGGCGTGATGGTTAGTTAGTTAGTTAGTTAATACTGTACACTACGAATTGCAGTGCACCTCAAGGTAGTCATAATTTCATTGGACTGCTATTGTAGTTGTTCGGCCTCTAGGGCAATATTCAATAAGTATAGCTTTGATGAGTCGTCTCAAGTAATATTTTAATACTACCATTGCAAAAATATCTCCTTGCAAAGCATTTGTATTGGTTACTCCGGCAGTCTAGGGATACCAGCATGAAGTCTTACCACGTTTAACACTTACGTTAATGGCAAGTTCGTCTGCCCTTTCAAAAAATGTTACTATGTGATGGTGCGTTACTAAAATAGATAAATAAAAGTTTTTGATTTGCATTAGAGTGGTATATGCATGGCTAATAGTGTTTCGGTTTTTAAAAAGTAGGACTTATTTAATTTTAAAATAAAATAAAGGCCCTTGTCACTACATCCATTCAAGCAATTTTCACCAAAAACAGAGGTCAATTATGGTGCAACCCAGTAAAAATGTCAGCAGAGTAGATTTAACCACTAGCTTTTCATGTATGATATTCGGCTTTATTGAATGAGGTACGAAGCCTACCCAGTTCCTACCCCCCCCTCGTTGTGCTGGCTTTCTATTGACAGGTGCTTTCAAAGGGAATTGACTGGCCAATAATGGGAGAGCTTGAATGGGATCATACGATGTAATGAACTATATTTTGACAAATGATTCTCGGTTAGAACGTTTAGTACTTCCCAGCCGTAACTATTGTTCCACTGCTCATTAGAAATTAATAGTTTATTATGAAATATTTATGAACAATTTGTTCGTTATACAAAATATTTGTTTTAATACATTTGAAAATTCCTCACCGGAAATCAAGCAAAAATCAAAACATTTATTTCATTACATTTTTGTCTGAAATAAATTATTTGTTTGAAAGTGCTTCAGACCTGAAAACAAAGTATTTTTTTGTTTTATACTGAAGATAATTTTGTATCATGTGAAAGTGAATGGAAGAAGAAGTCCGGACGCCCGACGAAGACATGGCACGACCAAGTGAATCAAATACTTGAGTAGGGCCATGTGAAAAGAGAATAACAGAAGAGTATGTATAAGACAGTGTATGAATGTGAATGAAGCTTGGAGTGTGTGCCAAGGCATTGTTAATACCTAATTCGATTTGGACCAATTCAACTACCAAATTTCATTTTCTAATAATTAATATTGGAAAAACAGACGAATCAGATTGCAGAGTAAGTTCATATCACCTCACAAGATTGCTTTGCGAAGTTGAGATATACTTTCACTTGTTAACACTTCGCAAGCAGGCGAGCTTTCTTTGAGACCGGTGAAAAGCTTCCCACCCGGGCGTTAGTGGGTTCAATTTCTCTGCTATCTAAGTCCTTCATCATTGCATATACAACAATTTTCAATTATTATGATGGTAGTAGGAGTTTTTCAAATATTGCCAGGTTATTCGTAACCCGGTAATGTTTGTCATGCTTTAAAAAAAATGTATCAGAAAAAATATGATAAAAGTTTTATTTAATTAGATCCAAATTAATGATTTAAATGCAGTTCAACCTTCTTTACCTTTCTTAACAATGAGTGTGTTTTATTAAGAATGATATTTTAGAAATAGTAGATTTTTGTCAAATACTAAATAATGTTGATAGGTTAATATTTAAATAATTCGTATTTTCTTCTTATAAAATTGCTTAAAAAAAAAACTAAAAAACTGGTTTTCAAACAATTTTTCTCTCAATTTGCTTAGCTGCTTAGGTCTAATCAGTTTAAAACGCAATTATTGTATTTAAAACATCTCACATAAAACATGCAATGGTAACATACACTTTTAAACTTCGTAGTGCCACGTTAGAGCTAATTTTTTTCCGCTTATATTTGTTTTATAATATTGACAAACTTTTCATAATGTGATACAAACAAGTTAAATAGATATTTCAAAGCTCCATACCCCATGATTAAATTAATAGACCGAGTTTTCATTTTTTATTTATCGGATTGTCAAACTTACTATTCCATCTAGTAAAATGGATTAATTTTACATAAATGTAGAACTACTTTCCACCGCACCTTACTTAGCACCGAACAGTGTTCTTAGTTAGGTTGAACAATGTGCAATAAACAATAAACGACAAAAATAAACAACATAAATAACTTTTTTTCCAATTTTGTAACTGTTGATTCATGGTGGAATTCCATTTTAATGATTTAATAAAACAAATTTTTAACTTTATTCCACTTTTTTTTTTGACTGGACCGGTTTCAGCCTATAACGGCCATCTTCAGACTAGTAAAGGTTGTTCTTGTTTTGAAGATGGCCGTTATAGGCTGAAACCGGTCCAGTCAAAAAATAAAAAAGTGGAATAAAGTTATAAATTTGTTTTACTAAATCAACATAAATAACATTTTAGATTTAGTAAAACATTCAACGATTAAGAAATTATCATTGGAGCCATTTTTTCTTACTGAATTCTTTTTATGTTTCAACAGAAAAAAACATCGATAGTAAGACATTTATAAAGTTCAAGTTCGTCAAAATCTACACAATGCGAATAATCTCTCTTGTTATTCCAGATAATCCCATCAAAACATCAAAAAGCCGCTTGATTTCGGAAATAATAGGCATATTCCGAAGGTCATAATTTTCGCGCTCCACATTTCATTCATAAAGCGTGGCGCAAGGGCCAGGGGATATAAAAAATGAAACTTCACCTCCTTACTTGCCCCGCCCCGCCACCCACCACCCTCTACAGCCCACCCCTAACTGCGAAAACTTCCCGCCCCTAAATAAACCTCCACGCCATCCCTTGGACGAGAAGGCTCGGCGCTGCGCAGGAAGACTGATTTATGCGGGCTGTAGCACGGCTGTACGATTACAATATTTTTGTTGTTCATTGAAAGTTAGTAAAAAAGGTCAAAGAAAAACAACCACATTAGAATTGATAAATCATGATTCGTTGTTTGTATGGTTGTTTTTTTTTCTATTTTTACATTTCACTCCTATGGTTAAGGGCCTGTTTGAAATGAGTCCAAAATATTAAAATTATTTAAAGAAAGACCAAAAAAGCAGGTACTGGGCAAACGAAGTTGAGAACATCATTTATTGTCACGTACTGTCGATAATCAAACGAGACAAAATAAAATGGTTTGTTAAGTGTGATTTTTATATTAACAACTACGATTTTGGTCCAATTTCGAAAATAATTTATGACTCTTCATATAAATAAATTATGAATGTAGAGACAAAAAGACTTTAACATCATATTTCTTTAATTAATAATCATTTTTTTTATGTAATCAAACACTATTTTCTACTGCTTTACAACCATTCCTTATTTTATTTGAATTCCTTCAACATTCCTTATTCCACTGTCAATTGCAAACCTGTTAATGTAAAAGCCCTCTCGGGGGGAAAAAACAAAATAGATAGATAAAAAATAATAATAAATCATTATTCTCACAAAATACCTTATTTGCTGTTGTTAATTTCGGGGTTTTCTATGCATTGCGCGACCGACAAATGAATGATTGTATATGTTGATGCCTACAGCTATTTATTTAGCAATCCTGTAGTAATTCTACACTAGTGGTTCGTCCGTATTAAGTTTTAGATGTTTAAAAATATTAAGAAAATTTGTTTAATTTCTCTGTGTTTTACAAACTTTGAAGGTGATGTGCGTTTGGAAGATGTCAACCGATTTTTTTTTAAAATCACATTTTACTTATATGTACTAAAGGCAGGTTTTCCGTGACATTGCGGATCAAAAATAGCTCATTTTCGGCACACTCTAGTATACATGTATCATTAAAAAGATGGCTTAATCTCCTTAACCGCAAACTCGTGGGAAAATAGAATATTAATGTTTTGTATACATTTAACTCAACCACAAGGAGTGCCTCAAGGCTATCACTTGGGCACACTTCTCTTCATTATATTTGTAAATGATTTATTTCTGTTTCTAATATATTGTGATCATTTTATTTGCAGGTGATCCAAAGCATTACAAGAATAAAACAAGTTTAAATTGTGCACTTATCGTTGAGCAAAAATAAATTATCCCTAAATGTGAAAAAATATTTTCACGTGTGTTTATTTCGTGAACAGAGTTCAATATCAACATCGTATTCCATTAATAATACCGAAATTGTATTAGTATCATTCATCAAGAACTTTGAGTTATTTTTGACAAGAAACTTACTTTTGAGGGTCACTGCACAACAATTTTAAATAAGGCCACGAAAATCTTAAGTTTTCTAATAAGTAATACGGGAACTTTTCATAATATTGAGTCAATGAAACTCCTTTGCTGCTCTACTATGTGGTATCCTATGTATACATGTAGCTTACGCCGGTTGGATGAAAGGATAAAGGAGGTTTTTCAGATGACTCCCTTAAATGATATCTGCTACAAAACCTAAATAGCTTTGTCTATTTGCATGAGCTAAACAAGTGCGTTAAAGTTATTCTTTTCGTTTTTCAATACCCCTATCAAAATGGTGCTTAAGCCGCCCCAAAATAACGCCGCCCTACAGCTGAGCCAGTGATGACGTCAGTTGCTACAGTCTTCCATTCATGTTCCGTACAAGGTTGTATGAATATATATCTTGGTGTACGTGCGAATACGTTCTCTCCTGGTATTCGTAAGATATCCCTGTGCGTGAAAATCTTACTGGACGAGCGTATATACGAGTATACACAGAGAAAATACTCAAGTATATCCATAAAGGTCTTACGGTTTATTACGTATGCTGTATGAATATATTATATCGGTGTAAGTATTTATTCATAACTGTATGTGTGTGCGGGTAGTGTACGAATGAAGCCGTGAGAAGCGTAATAAACTTTATTCTTATTTGCGGGATGTGATTTATTTTATTATTGTGTTGGAGAAAAAACAGCGTAATGAATTTATTTTATTTTCTGATCTTAAGTCACATCTTAAATATGAATACAGGAACATTTGGACTTAACATGTACATTCAAAAAAGGTGTCGCAAATCTTTGTATTAACTCTCAATTAATATATAATGATAAACTGAGGACGTTCATTTAACTTTTCGACTGTCCAAAGCTTATCTTTTTTATCCTGTCCTAGCGATATTTTTACAAAACTAATGTAGGTACTTTAATAGATCAATTAAACAATTTTTCATGATATCATTTAACTACCTTTTAAAATTAAACATAATATATATGATTCTCACCAACACCACATTATATAATTGGATGCATAATATTCTCAACATCAATTATTGAAACCATATCGATAATTTTCAACTAAATTAGAATCAGAAGAAAACGCTGAAAAAAAATTAGGTTGCGACCGAGATTTGAACTCGGATTCACCACTCTCTTAGGTAGTAACGTGTCTGCCAAGTGAGCTACCGAAACCTTTTGATATAGTGTCATTTTTATCAATCCGTAGCTCAATTGGCAGAGTCGTTACTCCAGGATAGAGTAAAGTTCAAGTCTCGGTCGCAACCTAATATTTTATTGAATTCTGTGTGTCTTCTTTTGTTTCATATAACGTTGAAAATTATTGATTTGTTTCAATAATAAACATACAAATAAAACACAAAATGCTAAAACTGAGTTAATTTTTATTTGTAATAATATTTTTTTGTTCTACATTTATCAGTATTGACCCTATATAAGGCTTTAAAGTATTGAATTGAATATATATAATTTTCTTATAGCTAAATCTCTAAGAAGATAACAATTGTAGGAAAAATCTCGTATTGCTGTTTGCGCATTCTTGAAGAACGTATAAAACATATAGGGGTCATGTTTTATAGTGTCTCAAGAAATATAGCCCTTATTTTAGATGGGTACATGTGTACGCGTTTTTCAAGATTGCCCTATAAAAGGTTAAGGTGGACTTGTATGTTTAGAGTGAACTGAATTGACCCTCATATGGCTGACTTACATAGTAATAAACTTGTTTTTACTCGAAAGTACATTTATTACTTACAATAAATGCATCAGAATAGTTAACATGTTATTCAAATTTGAGTAGAATAATTTGCTTTTTGATCAGCCTGAATTATAGCTGAAAAATAGAACCAGTCAAAACAATTTTTTTTATAGGCATTGTTTAAATATTTTTTTGTGGAAAATCTTCGTGTTGAAGCAACAGAAGCTTTTAAATTGTAAGCATTAGCACTTTTTTTGTTTTAATACAAAGGTAATAAACGTCATAATCATCAAATGGTATGAAGCTTTGAAATATTCATTCAACTCTAAAAAAATAAGCAAAACGCGATATTTTTATTTATAAATTAATATCGCACAAGAGTCCTAACTGCTCCCAACCGTCTGGAGCCAGTGAGACTATGACATCAACGATTGAGGCATTTTAAGCTGAAGGTAGTAGAGAGGGTAAGGAGATGAATAAGAAGAAGGTTGGAAATTACCTGGCTTTTCAGATCTGGTCACCAAACACGGCTAAAGCCATTTTGAGCAACGTTTCGATTCTGAATGGTGGTCTTTCACCAGGGCGATACTTAGAGTATCTACCAATCTGAATATAGAAGAAGTCTAACAGAAACTTAGGCAAAGCCGGGTAGCAACTATTAGTTATATCATAAAACTACATCAGATATTAATATTCTTGCGGTATTCTATATTAGATACTCTAAAAGAGAGGAGATATAAGGATGCTAACAGTTTAATATTCTGCAGAAGAAGTAAATCTACGGTTTATCGTACCTTGTGGAATCAAAGCCTTAACATTACCCCAAGATATTACGCGCCGGATTCAATATCCAGGGATTCAGATATGATAATAATAAAATGATCAACGAGAATGGCCTCCATAAAACCCTTTCTTATACATTCACATGAACCTATCCAACGATGCTGGAATAAAGGCATATAAATAAACACATCTTCTTAAAAAATAAGAAGTTCAAATCCTAAAATATTGTACGCTTTTAAGTAATTTAATATTATCCTTGGGTAAGTGAGTAGCATAATTATCTTTGAAGGTAATCCATTCTAGTTTATACCATGGAGTTACTGTATAGCTCATGAACATTATTATCATAAAACGTTACTTTTAGTATTAGTTAGCTCGGAAGATTTATATTTTAAATACGAGGCTTAAAAATCCTTTTAGAAAAAAAAACCTTTCTGCATACCAAAGAGACGAAGTATACAGAATTTGATAAGTTAAAGGGAGAAGGTGCTATTTTGATTAAATTATCCATCTTTGGAGTGCCGTCTTTATTCCCTAAAAGCCTTCAGCTACATAAAATTTTATATTATGAACTTTCGATGACTTTGTATGGAATGACTAAAAAATACGTATAGCACGCATGAGACAAAAACACACTAGCTGAATAGTAATCTTGTGAAGTGAATATAAACAGGTACAGTTTGTCATGGTTCACTTTGCAGGATTGGAGATTCTAGTGAGAAATAAATCCCTGGACAAATATTTTATTTGGACCAATTTATTTTAATTCTATTTATAAATTGAGTAACAAAAATTACATATTCATAAAAAGCATTTACTTTGTGGCTTGCCATATTTGTAAATAAAACAGATAAAATTTGTTTATAACCACTTCTATTATTCAATATTATGTCGACCGGTTTCGGAAGCACCCTTCCATCATCAGGACAATGTTAAAATTAACCTAAAATACAAAATACTGAGAGATATATTTGTATTATTTTTTTTTTATATGAATACCGCACAAGAGTCTCAACTGCTCCCAACCGTCTAGAGCCAGTGAGACTATGGCTTCCCTAAATAGGGTATGTTGTGAGGCTGAAGGAAGTGGGGAGGGGAAGGAGATTGGGAAGAGGAAGGTTGGGATGTACCTGGCTATTCAGATCTGGTCACCAAACACGGCCAAAGCCATTTCAAGCAACTTTTCGATTCTGAATGGTGGTCTTTCACCAGGGCGATACTTAGAGTATCTACCACTCTGGAACGTGCCGCAAATATACTTTTATTATTTTCATATTAATTAAATGTGTTTTAAATATATATACATATTTAGGAGTTTGAATAAGAAGTAGAAGGAGTAATTGAGGGGATTATGAGAATAACAGAGTGGCTTACTGGAAATTTATCTAGGATAGGACTATAAGATAAATTAATTTGATTATTTAAAAAATTACATTTACTATTTAATGATTTTTATAACATTTTTTCCCGTCGTTGTCACACGTTTGGCGACAATTGATACTGGAAAGAGTTTATTATATTAAAAGAGTGAGTGGAGTTCGGTACAGAGACGTAGTATTTATTTTATATTTTAAACAAGAAAAAATGAAAAGAGACTTGGAAGGGGTTTTCCTTATAATTTTAAAACTTTAAAAAAAATTTACAAACAAAACAAACTGAAAAGCCGACGGCACACAATTCAATAGAGCGCTTACAGATATTTCGTACTTAGAACTCAAAGACCACACTGAGGAGGAACAACACGCAATCAGTAATAGGTCTTGAGACTAGGTTCTGGATCTCTGACTAAGTACTCAAATACCTCACTGAAAGGGAACAACGCGCAATCAGTATCAGGCCTTGAGACTTGTTCTGGCTCTCTGCTGTTTCAAGGACGAGCAGCGTATTTTATAGCCCGGCGGGTAGCGGCCTTTAGCACGTAGTGGGAGTAGTAGATGAAATTCCTAGAATTGCGTTGGCAATTGCCCAATTGGAGTCCGGCCCTGGATCCACACAGCTTAACATTGCTAGAGAGGGACAGTTCTTTAGACGGGAGCGAGAAAGTATTCGGAGCCGCGCGCCTTGTCACGTTATATTTTATAATTTCTAATGCTTCTAAGTTATCTAATTTTTTCCCTTTATTACAAAGGTGAAGAAGTTTAACCCCTGTATCCCTATTAAATTATGATCAGTAGCAATAAGGTGATTGGTGAACGTTGAAAAATTATTATTAAAAAAAAACATAAAACGTTATAAACAAAAATTGTCTGTTTTATTACAAACAAACATTATAATTGCAATGAAAACAATTAAATTCAGAAGTGTTTTAATTGTACACTTATCAATGTAAAAAAAATAAAATAAATACAGTAACTTTCCAGCGATGCTGACAACGTAGCATTAACTTGCGATAGCCTGCTTAATACTACAATTGATTAAAACTGGTTTTAAAAGACTACTAAATAAGATTAACGTGCATCACTTCTCTTAGGTTTTTTACACCATACAAACATGAACAATTAAGTTTGAAGAAATTCAATTGCAAATATTTAAGAGCAGAGTCACAAAAAACATGTCGTCTACGCTTCCTCAAATTGCCGCCTACAAAGTTATTCATATCAAACTGTACTTATATTTTGTTTTGTACATTGATTTGATGGAACCTTAGAGTATATAGAGTGGTATCTACCCAAGGCAGTGTAGTCAGTTTTTGATGATTTTTACCTGACTCGGCAGACCTGGGCGTGGCTAAGACTAAGGCTTGAGTATTTATATATCCATTCAAATCACATATCGACACAATGTTTTTGTTCATTCGCATAACCACTTTTTTACAGTATTGTTATCTAACAAAAATATAGCATAAAACCTAAAAAAACGTTTAGTTGTGTCAAGTTTAGTGGCATAATAAAACATGTGAGCGGAGTCCCGCGATCACCCAGGAGCCCAAGATCATCGTGACAGTACATAGAAGCGGTGTATTATATTTGTTTTCTCTTTCTCTCTCATGGTGTACGACGTAAAAACTTGAAAAAAGTGTTTTATCGCAAGTTTGTATAGGTTGGGTAAAAATAATTAGCTCTCTATTCATACATTGTTACTTTAAGGATGGAACCATATTAAAACTCTTTTGAGTTGATCGTTATTATAATATTTCATTTTCCATTTAAATTTGTTCCATTTTTAATCTGTCCTTGTAAGTTCCACGGTATCGTATTATTAAAACGAAATTGGGCTAAGCACTTTTTTGTGAGATTTTCAACTCATATTTAAATGTATTCCGTTTTTCGATTATACCGAGCGAAAGGAAAGGAGTTGTTATGACAGATGAATTATTAGACGATAAACACAGTTAAAGAGGTAAAACGAGTATTAAAATGGTGGATTTAAATACGGTTCGAGGTTAGTGAAATAGGTTGTGGAAATAAACATAATTTGATGACGTTAAACATTGTCAAAGAAAATAGTTAAATTGTCAGACATATAATAATAATAAGTTTGATAGATGGGTAAACACTTTTATCATATGATAAGTAGAGAACTTTGTTCGATTTATGTTTTTTTTTAATTTATTTTTGAATTTGATGAAAACCAAAATATACTAGGTTTGGAAACCACACAAACTTACTGATTTTTGTGATTGATGATTTGAAGGGTGAATGCAGGATCAAGAAAGGGACGCTTACATGGTTTGGGCATGTAGAGCGAATGAACGAAGAAAGGAGTGTAAAAAGAATATATCATGCGAAAGTGAATGGAAGAAGAAGTCGAGGATGCCCGAGAAAAACATGACACGATCAAGTAAATCAAATACTTAAATCGGCGCATGCGAAGAGTCAGAATAACAGAAGAGTATGTATGAGACGATGTATGAATGTGAATGAAGCGAGGAGTGTGTGCCAAGACAGAGTTTACCTAAACGGCATGATGCTTAGTTAGTTAATCAATGCAGGAAACTCCATTAATGGAGGACTGAACGCTGTTGGCTCAAATAAGAAATATTCTAAAAAAGCGAAGCTAGCAGTCCACAATGAAGTGCTTATACCACCCTGATGTATGGCAGTGAGGCACGGATCTGGCAGAGGAAGGATGAAAATAGACTGAATGCTGTGGAAATGAGATTCCTGAGATAAATGTGCGGTAAAACCATGTATGATTGTATTAAAAATGTGAATATGCGGAAAGAAAGGCGTAATGAATAGAATCAAGAAAGGGACGCTTAGATGGTTTGGTCATGTAGACGAAGAAAGGAGTGTGCAAAGAATATATGATGCGAAAGTGAATAGAAGAAGTCGAGGACGCCCGAGGAAGACATGGCACGATCAAGTAAATCAAATACTTGAATCGGGTCATGTGAAGAGGCAGAATAACAAAGGAGTATGTATGAGACGATATATGAATGTAAATGAAGCGACGAGTGTGTGCCAAGACAGAATTGTATGGTGGTCCGTCCTCTCTGCCTACCCATTGGAATACCCGGGAAACGGTGTGATGGTTAGTCAATTATTTAGTTATAACTTAACCTCCGAGATCAGAACTTAACCGATGTTCCATAGAGGGCATTTCACAAATATATGGCGTGGCCAACACTACTCACAATATATTTTCTGTCAAACTTAATAAATTAATTCTCCAAACATAACCTTCGGCCTCCCTTATGGACGCAGTGTAATGATACCTTTTTTTATTTCATCCAATTAATTACACATTGTCACAAATATTGCATTAAAACCAACAGTTCCGAAAAGGCTTACGAACATTTTTTTTAATCCGCATATCTGTAGATATATTACGCTCGTGCAATGTTGAAATGTGATATAAATTTTTGAAGTACCGGATACCTACGACTGACTTTAGTCTGGTTCTTATCAAGTTTTTTATTTTAGTGAGACAAGCTTTTTGTGAAATATATATCAATGCCCCGTACAAATAACGACATAAATAAAGACACGATCAAAATGAAGATAGACATAGAAAACATTTGTAAACAGAGCACACAGCGCGTGTGTGTGTGTGTGTGTGAGCATAGGACACGGCTGACAGGGGGTGGGTATAGAAGGTGTGTAGTTTGGTACAGCTTCGAAATAAATAAGATCCCGACCAAAACAAGACGCCATCTATGAACACTATTCTGCAAACTTGTGTCCCTTTGACTGGAAGTTCGTTACGTTGATCGAATTAGTGTTACAAAATCTATGAAAAACATTTGTTTTTCGGTCTATTTTTAACTTTGTTCTAAATTCTGTTTCGTCTTTTTCTTTTTACTAGTGGGGTAGGAGACTCATCCCTCTGGCAAAATACATTCAGGTTTTTTTTATCCTGGGCAACTTCAGTAACTTCTGTTCATCGCAGGCCTAGTCTTAGCTTGCAAAATCTCTGCATCTGCTTTTCTAATTTTAGTAAGGGGTAATCAACAATTCTTTCCCATTTCAAAATAAAATCCTTATTAGTTTTTTTTTTTTTAAATTAAAAACAACATCAAAGTGTGTTAATTACTATTTTTTAAACCAGAGGAAATTATTTTTAACAAAAAATAAAGAAAATAACCAACAAAAATATTTGCAGTGTATAAAATAGGTACTTCGCAAACGAACGAGTTTCAATGAGAGTTTCATTGTTTTAACGATAATTGATTTTCTCATTAGTAATTGTATGTCACCATGTCAGTCAACATCTCGGTGCACTTGCAATTAAATAAATAAAATAAAAACACATCCTGTATGATATATATATATTTATAAACACGATGTATGATCGACATCAAAACACGTGTAAACCGATGTACTACGGAGGTAGGCCTATTTTCTGGTGACAGGAAAACTTTTCAAAGTAGCAAAAACAAAGTTAAATAACAAAATTAGGAACTCATATATCAAGTTAAATAAAGTAATAAGAACAAAATGTTATTTATTAATCAAAAAACTTAGTTCGGTAAGATAACATTTCACGTTAGAATTGTCAATATATTTAATTTTAAGTTAAATTAAGTCTAGTTAATACTAAAATAAGTTACCTAAAGAAACAGAGTTTTTTTTTTCAATCTAGTGTTAATTTTTGTTGTAGATCTAATTTGATTTGTTTAATGATTGGTCATCATCGGCGTTATTTATTTATTTTTATGATATTTAAATTGCTAGGTTCATTAGTTTTAAGAAGGTATTTACTGCCGATGGTCATTGCACTGTTGAATTAATTTAGGTTTATCGATGTTGGCATTATATTTAACCCAGTAATGCTTATTTCCCATCCTACAGGTCTATCCAGGTCGACCGGTAAGCTTTCCTTGCAGCGCTGTTTCGGTATGTTTATATGTCTGGTACCGGAGGCTTTAACTTTGTAAACCGTCTGATTGGCACTACACTCCCTCGATTGTTATGCATCATTAATACGTCAGGCCTCCGTACCGTATTGATCCTTCCAAACTGTATGCCGTTGATTGACTTTGTGTGCATTTTCTTCCTTTCGGTTTAGGCGTGAATATTTTACTACACTTCTCTCGCATGGTGAAAGGACTGGTATGAACAGACAGAGATAGTAAGAAACCGGTTCAAGTGTCACTTTTTTACATTTCCGCGGCCGATAGGCTCTCGATCTTCGACCTCTCATACGCTGGCATCGATCTGAATGATTTTACCCTACCAAAAAAACGTTTCTTTAATTCAATTTTGGCAAATAGTCAGTCGTGTATTCTTTTTTATTCATCTTTTCTCACTTTTGCAGCAGTTATATTCTATACCAGTCGTGGTTTGTGGTTGAAATTGATAATAATCTTTTTCCTTTTAATCTTTAAGGGAAGGATTCATCAGTTCAATGATTTTCATTTACCTTTCAATTTAAAAAACAATTTCGACCGATCGGTAGCTGAGTAGACAAACGCGTCGGATTTCCACCCAGGCGTCGTGCGTTCAATTTCTCTGCTGGCTAAGTCTTCCATCATTGCACAAGCAACATATTCCGCTTCTTATGATGGCAGTAGGAGTTTTTTCAAATATTGTCAGGTTATTTGTAATCCGCAAATGTTTGTTTTTCTTTAAAAAAATAAAATAATAATAATAACAATAACAATGTCCTTTCTAATAGATGTAATGTGAACGAGCCCGTAAAATATCTATCATTGTTATCATGGTGTTTTTGATGGGTTAACCCAGAAAGGTTTAATTTTATTTACATCAAAACTAGTAGTTACAATCCGGTTTCGCCCGAAATCGATCAATGTTTTGAGAATCGAACATTTAATAAAAATGAACAACTATTTCGCGTCTTGTTTTATTTATTAGGAATTCAATGGATATTTCAAATTTAAAAAAATATATATTCAACCTTAAATTTAAATAGCTTTAAATGAAATTTAAGAACTGAAAACTGTTCAATTGACCTAACTCTTCAAAAGTTCAGAAATCCCATAATGTAATTTGACCTTTTTTAAATTTAAGAATACAAAACATTATTAATTCAAATAAATATCAATTTTAATTTTGCCAATATCATGTCTTGAGTGCAAAACTGTATCTTTCTCCAATTGTCTTTGAACATAATATAAATAACTGTCAATAAGTAATTGCTTATATATTTATTTATATTTTAGAAAAAATACTAACATTTCCGGGTTACGAAAAACCTGACCAACTACTAACCGGTCAAAATAATATATTTATATGTAGGGGGTAATAAGATGGAGCCTCAGAATTATTTTTTTACAACGCCCTTGAGGTGATATTTCGCAAAATGGCGCTATACAAATTTTAATAATATTATTAACCCACCATTCGAGATTTAGTCAAACAAACAAAGTGATTTTTTTGTTTCATAGGTTAAAATACTTATTCATAAATCGAATATCTTTATTTGCTATTTGGTACTTATCTAGGTTTGAGAAAATTTCGACATCGATTAGCCAAGTTTACGAGTTCTAAAGAGAGTTATTGAAGACAGAGCAGAGATAAAGATGATAAATACGATATGAAGTTTGGGTCGTGGAAAAATTTGTCTGGACGACGATTCTAGAATTACGTGGGTGACTGTGATTTTCCTGTTATTCTAGCGAACAGCAAACACAGCCCACGCTTTCAGTTATCGAGCTATTCATGCGTCACCTCCATAGTAAAACTCAATGCTAGCGTTTTCAGGTCCATTCGTGTGCTCATACTGCTCCAAACGCAAATTTATTTGCTTTTTTATTTACTGACAGAATTTTTTTTCATTCATACTGTAACATTTTTTAAAATATATTTTTAGTTGATTCCCCACAAGAATCCCACAATTGCTCCCAACCGTCAAGAGCCAGTGGGACTATGGCATCCCCTAATTGGAGTATGTTATTAGGATGAAGCTTTTTTTATAGTGAATACTGCACAAGACTCCCAACTTCTTCCAACCTTCTGGAGCCAGTGAGACTATGGCGTGTTGTGAGGCTGAAAATCGTGTGTAGGGGAAGAAAATAGGGAAAAAGAAGGTTGTAAAGAACTTAGCTACTTAGATCTGGTCACAAAGCACGCCGAAAGCCTTTTATTTTTTTTATTGAACACTAATCAAGATAATTTTACTGTTTTTAGAGCAACGTTTCGTTAAAGAATGGTGGTTTTTCACCAGGGCGATACAAATATTTATTTTTATTTCATATTTATTAATGTTATCATTTAATATTTTATAATATATGTACACTACGTTTGTCTCAACACAGGAATATCCTAGTGAGACAGACATGGACCAAACACCATGTATTTTTTTTCAATATTTTAGCAAGAATAAAAATAAATAAATAAAATAGTATTTGCCTCTCTGGAAGGTAGCTGGGAGGGGAAAGAGGTGGGGGATAGAAAGGTTGGAAAGTACCTGACTATTCATCTGCTCACCATACATGGTTAAAGCGAAACTGGCCGGTCATAAAATTTTTAATTAAATCTATACAAAGCTTTTATTCCATTTTCATAAAATTTTATATTCTCTGCAAAATGTACCTGGATCTGAAAGCTTTAAGAATATAAAACCGTTAGTAATTTTAGTACTTTACAAGCGCCTTTCCCTGCGTTAGAATCCATGCGATCATAAATAATGATTCAATACTCAAGATTTTTCCGTCCAAATTTGCTTTTAAGCCCACGCCATTGATGAAAAAATAGCTCATTGATAAAATAGATTTACCAAAGTTTGAATGGAGAATAAACCTACTGCTACGTAGCAGTGGTGTTATCCAACAGATTTCCAAGGATTTCCGGATACCACGAGCAACAAATTTAGAAACCTGGGAAGTATCTTCTTTTATTATTTTTTAACTCATGTTCTTGAGTCTGAGTGGAAATATGGACCTTGAACATTTTCTAGTTTATTTATTACAAAGAAACAACTTGTATTGTAGGTCAATTCTGTAGAGCCCTATGACCATATACGAGTCCAAACGGAACCTAAAACGAACAGTATCTTTAAAAAAATAGATGCTCAATGATATTTCTCGATTTAAAAAATACATGTATTATGTAAATACTGCACAACAGTTTTATTTATAGTTTTTAATAATAATAATAATAAATAATATTTGGACGATTTGTATAGCGCCGTTTTTGTGAAAAATCACCTCTTTTTTCGTGTTCAATTTGTAAAACTCCATTTTATTTTTTTATATAATTCAATTGAATTAAATTTAATATTATTATTGAGTTCTGCTTTTTTAGTTTTTTGTTTTTAGTGACTTAAACGCCGAAACACCTGTCACTAAAAACAAAAACTTCATATAGCAGAACTCAATAATAATAAAATTTAATTCATTTGAATTATATTAAAAAACCACACAACAGTCCCAACCAGTGGCGGCTCGTGACTTTTTAGTGTGCCAGAGTGCTGATATTGAAAAATACGATATTATTGATGTTGTTGTAGCCGAAAATGTTTTTTGTATCAAGATTTTTCAGTTTTGGTGGGTCATTGACCAACCAAAACTGAAAAATCTTTAAACCTATCATACGTTTAAAAAAAAATTTTTTTGGGCTAATACAACATCAATTTTGACGTTTTGTTTTCAACCTTAGCACTCCGATACACTAAAAAGTCATGAGCCACCTCTATTCCCAACTGTGCCCAACCGTATGGAATCCTCAATTTGAGTATGTTGTGAGGCTGAAAGTAGTGTGGAGGGGAAGGAGATAAGAAAGACGATGGTTGTAAATAACCTGGCTATTCAGATCTGGTCAAAAAACACGGGCAAAGCCATTTCAATTTATTTTCCCAAATATATCATTTGAAACGAGTCAAAGTCGTTTGAGCACCATCCGTGACCTCTGAATTCGTAGTCATGGATCTTATGAAGATTCGTAGTCGAAGGAGGTATAAATATGATAGAAGTTATATTTTTATTTTTTATTTATACAGAATGTTGTGAAGAACTTTTTCGTTGGAAACTCGTTGTCACGGAAACCACTGGATGTAATAAAAGAATATCAGAAAGAGTACAGTGGTATGTATATTAAAAATACCATTTCATTGTGGATATCACTTTTGTCAGGTTTTTTATTTGATAAATTTATTCATTTATTTTCACTAGATAGATAAAGAAAGGGTATTTTATTGGGAATGAAATGAGAATTTTATTGAAAGTTGTGCTTTTAAACAATCAATTTAGTTTATTTTAAATTACAACCATTATATCAACAGAGTGCACAGTATAAAATAATAACAAAATTTACTATTTATCTTTATTCATTATCTTTATTTAAATTTACGTTATTCTTGGTAAAAGTTTGTTTCAATAAAAAAACCCGAAGAAGTAATGAACACAAAGTAATGGTTTTTTCAATGTAAATCTTTTAAAATCTTCTAAATCTATAAATAAAACAGATAAACTTTGTTTATAACAATTTTATTATTCAATATTATGTTGACCGGTTTTGGAAGCACCCTTCCATCATCAGGGCAATATACATATTTTTAAATATTGTCCTGATGATGGAAGAGTGCTTCCAAAACCGGTCGACATAATATTGAATAATAGAAGTGATTATAAACAAAGTTTATCTGTTGTATTTATAAATATGGCAAGCCACAAAGTAAATGTTTTCTACAAATATGTCAAATCTAAATCGATTATTAAAATGCCTAAATTAACCTAATTTCTCATCCCACCCCTAATAAATTACCTTTCTTTTACTTTTAAAAAATGTAAAAAAGCGGTATTGTAATGAATTACCATAAATTAATCGTCCTTCAAAGCAAATCGTAGTTGTGCATGATGCTTTGTCACTTGTGAGGGCAGTCGATTTTTTTCTCAAATTTAATCTAGTTCGGTGAACAAAAACTGAATCGCGCGTTTGATGACTTAAATTATGCTGAAAGTGGATAGAGCATGTTTCGAAGTTCGGTTTCGATTTAAATAGGAAATATCGACAAAGGTTGGATAATATTAGAGGTCATGGAAATATCTTAGGAAATGACTGGTAGTTACTATCCGGCCCCATCCAAGTTTTAATTTGACTTCTTTGTTTTTCTTTGCTGACCAATTTGAAATTTGCACTTATTTTTTGAAAGTGAATAATTAAAAGCTCTTTATCAAAAAATACCAACTACGCTGCAATTCCAAAATGGTTAACCTTGAAATTTCGGACAAAAATTGCCATGTCGATTTTGTGACATCAAAGCACACCGTTTGGAAGTTTTTTTGTGAGCAATTCAATCTTATTTTCGTTTAATAATTAAAATAACGTGAAAGAAATGTCACAAAATTAATTCTTTCAGAAATTTAACATTTCAGAGGAATCACCAAGTGGTTTGAGCAGACCACAACATTTCTATTTCGGGTTGCAATGTTCATCTGTCTATGATGTTGTCCGACTTTCAATAAAAGCAAAACCTTTACGAGACGCAGATTACGTCACGCGACGATTCGTAGAGAACCTAATACTTACCTACATTATTCACAACATTTATGACAGGGTAAATCTCAAGGTTAAGCTAAATTATATTAAAGTGGACGGAGCCGTGGGAAACATAATACCACCTAGACTTTTCTCTGAAAAACAATACTCTCAATCTTTTGGCTATTTGCCACAGCTTTACTTATGTAGGTAGCTAGAAGGTACGTAGAATTTTGCTTATGTGTTTTAGTATGCTAAACAATATACAAGCGTATTTGCAACTCATTCAGAAATTTCTGCTACTTTATTCGCAGTTAAATGCGAATTATTAACTTTTGCTTCGTAAAACAGAACCTTATTTCATATTTTGGCATGCATAACAATCGTAATTCTGTTTTACATTTGCATGACTATTCTGTTTTTATTTATTTTTTTTTGTTGCTGGTAGCAGAACAACCGATTTTCGGAAAATGCTCCCCGAACCATCGCTCATGACAATATATTTCTGAAGTGGCATAATTACTCTTGGCGTTCGTGATTTTGGATAATAATATTTGGATAATTTGTAAAGCGTCGTTTTTGTGAAAATCACCTCAAGGGCACAACATAACATATTTAAAAAACATCATACAGAACTTTATATTAGTTTTACATTTGTTTTACTGCATTTATGAAAGCCAACTGCTTCCCAAAACAACTACTCTCTGGAAAATTGCTCCCCATAATATTAATAATTAGCTGATTTATATAGCGCCGTTTTCGTGACAGAAATATCACCTCACTTATACTATACTTATAATTAGTGACTTACAAATAACATATTTACATTAACAAATATATATTTTATGTTTGTTGCCCGTGATGTCTGACCTAGGGTAGAAAAAAATGAAGTACGTAATAGTAAACTATATATATATATATAAACTATGTATAGCACTCGGACTGAGTGATCAAAACTCTGGTGAAGCAAATTGACGTTATTGTGAGGCATGATAGTTTAAAAAGGTGAGTCTTTAGTTTTGTTCTGCTGCCAACAGCTTACCGACTGTTTTCTTCTTACGAACTTTAGAGGAAAATTGTCCAAAAAATTAAAAATCGATAATATTTTAGACGAAAATGATATGGTTAATAAAATATATCATTATGAAATAAAAATCACATTGTTTTGTTCGTGAAAATATGAAGAAGATAAAGTGACATATTATTCTTAAAAATGAAGATAATTCACAGTTTAAAAAAATGATGATCATCGTGAATTTATAGAGTATTTGAAAATGCTCATAAACCTACCTACCTATGCCACACAGTCAAAATACGAAATTCAATAGGGTGCGAAGTAAATACTCAACAGAAAATAATGCAATAATTAGTATTAGATTGGCTTGGGTAAGGTAAGATTTGGTTCGACCATATTAGCACATTGAAACAGACCAATTTTATAAACATCTGGGAAAAATTGTACTGGGGTTGATTGTCGGGCAAAAGTTATCCTAGAAGTAATTAAACAACCTACACTTTGTTTCGAATCATAACTACTGGCCTTTACTCGATCAATATTCTGTAAAACTCACTCTTTATTCCAAATAATGGTCGTAACATCATCAAAGTTTCTGGAACCACATATACTCATAATTAGTATCGGGCGTTGACTATAATTTGAAACAACGCTACCGCCGTTATCGTTGACAATTGTCAACTGTTGAATATAACCGTTGGAAATAACGTCGACTCTGACGCGACGATATTGATTTTAATAATAATAATCCCTTGTTGGGAGAGTGGAAACGGTTGGATCGTTGGTGCCGTTGGGGGTGTTATTTTATAACAGCCATATATTACGTGCTACCGGTAGATTCACTAGATGCTAGGCGCTACGTATCGGCCATTTTGGATAGGAAATTCCACAAATACGTCTAGTAGGGAGGTAAACAACGAAAAGATCGTTCCAAATTACGCATAATACCGTTCACGAAGTATACACTCTTACACCTTTTTGTATGTTTGGCGCTTAATCTAAAACAATAGGTACATAATCAGCGTGTGTCGAGATTGCGTTTCGTTGGATAATATTCGTATGCAGCTATCGATATTCAACTGTTTCAAATTTGTGTCAATAGCGTTGGACGTTGACGGCACCTAGCTGTTATTTCCTATTTTGATACAGTACTATTCATAATGCTTAATCGATGAAGTGGTTGAAGAATGGCAAAAGAGTTTACCTTTGACGGCCTCCATGGTCGAGTGGTAAGACGCTCGACTACGAATCCAAAGGTTGCGGGTTCAAACTCGGCGTGCGCCAATAATTTTTATTTAGTGAATATGTGTCATGACACATTTAATTCATATAAAAATAATAATAAAGTATATTTGCGGCACGTTCCAGAGTGGTAGGTACTCTAAGTATCGCCCTGGTGAAAGACCACCATTCAGAATCGAAACGTTGCTTGAAATGGCTTAAGCCGTGTTTGGTGACCAGATCTGAATGGCCAGGTACTTCTCAACCTTCATCTTCCCAATCTCCTTCCCCTCCCCACAACCTTCAACCTCACAACATACCCTATTTGGGGATGCCATAGTTTCACTGGCTCTAGATGGTTGGGAGCAGTTGAGACTCTTGTGCGGTATTCATATATAAAAAATTAAAAAACCTTTTCATCGAATGAATATTTTTCTGAAAACTGTAACAGGGTCAACCGATTTACGATGTCCGAGAAAGATTTTTTCTGCGTATTTAAACGATGTCCAATAATATGTTTTTTTAAATCGCTACAGTTTTATTATTTGATAAAATAATTAGGTGATTTTGTATAAGTCTGCTTTACAAAAAAAGGTACAAGATTAAAGTGGCTAACTCTATTTTCTAGAGTAAGCAATGTTAAACATCAATAATTCGCAAAATATTTTTCCTTTTTTGCAACTCCAATGTTTTCTTTGTTGGTCTGAAATTACGAGTTGTTCGTAAGTACAAATAAAATGGTTTGGTTATTTTCGTACGGCTAGAAGACCGTATTATTATTCCAAGAGAAGACTTAATTTTTTACAACCAGAAATATTTCTAAAAATAGTTGGAATAACAGCTTCAAGGTTTCTTTGTTGTGTATAGTTGAGATAACCTAAATATAGTTACCTTTAAGTTTTTTTTTAATTTTGTACTACCAAAAAAATCATTCAATAGGAAAGGTGACCTCATATGTTTATTTTAAGTGTCACGTATAATATTATACTGACAAAAAAATACAAAAACCTACATTTGATGGATTTATGAACCTACATTTTATGCTTTTTTGTCTCAACTATAGTGTAAAAAAAGTTGTGCTGAAGTGGTACAAACACTCGAACAGTGAGATTTGCCACCATACAACTTGTACAGCTTTACTTATTTGAATTTACAGGTAAACGCAATTATTTTCAGCTAACAATGTCATATGTATGTTTTCAGCTAACAATGTCAATGGTAAGTATGTTGCTGTATATTTATATAAACTAAGAATTAATATTAAATAGAAATTAAGATTTGTACAGCGCCCTTGAGGTGATTTTTCACAAAAACTGCGCTATACAAATTATCCAAATATTATTATTATCCATTAGTTATAAATAAAATTTAAACCTAATATAAGGCACAACCGTTTTTAATGTGATTCGGGTATTTCAATTGTTCAAGAATATCTTAACTACCCTTATCTACCAAAAAAAAAAACTATATTACGTTCATTCCAGGGGTAATTTTACCTGTTTTAGTGACCAGTATTTTATTTAAATGTATGACAAAGTGCCAAATAAAATTCTGCTTTTTTATGAAGAATAAAAAAAATACCCGATTTTCAAAATTCCTTCACTGTTATTTTAAACAAGCCTTGAATTATTATAATAAAACATAAAAATAGAACACAATAGCTTAAATATATTCAAAACAAAAATAAAAAAAGAAACAAAAAGAAAATTGTGCTTGACGTAGCTGTTTTCCAAACAAACTTCATGCCGTCCCTTTTCACACTGTAATTAAATCCAATTGGATCTTTACTTTACTGCGCTGCTATCCTTATTGCTGCATACCACGCATCATCGTAAATTACGCCCTGGTATTTTTTTATAAACTGAATCCTCGGTGTTAATGATGTTGAAGGTATTTCAGAAAGATTTTCAACCCTCAACTGGATTAATTATTTATTTATTCTATAATTGAATGTTATAAAATGTGAATCACAGAATCAAACAACACAGAAATGTGAAGCACTATAGCGTCGTTGGCATTTTTGACGCGAGCACGTAGCAGCGCTTTGGCGCTTTTCGGCAGTACAATGTTTTATAGTATTGTAAAAATACCTAATTGACGAGATAGTTAATAGCCCAATTGTACGAATCGGGTTGGAATCCACACAATTTTATGTTTCATGATTTTTTTTATTTTTTCTCCATTGCCTCTTCCTATCGGAGATTAGCTATCATCGGGGCTTCACCCTAAAGTGCAGCAATCCAGAACAAACTTTGCGGACTGCACTCGCACCGGTCACGTATATTACTAAGCCATGGAGTGAGCGTTTTTTTTTCTGCTACGTCTTTATTTTTTGAAACAATTAAATCCAATTGATTACTGGAAAGAATATTACAAAGTAACTTTTTTTTAAAATAGAGAATATAGAAAAAGACACAGAAATTAAAAATACCACACTTACAGCCTCGGTCACAAACTAATCTTAATATTATTTCAATAATCAATATGACAGTGAAGCGTTAAGTTCTAATAGATTAATTTGAATATAAAAAATAATTCTGTCCATGACGCTATCTATTTTTACACTTAAGTTCGTATTGAACTTTGCTCACGATTATGAAGATGGTTACCAAAATCTCGGAAAAAATTAAAATCGAAAGAATAGTATTAACATTTTCGTAGAAAGCAATCACTTTGTGGCTCATTTAAAGAATTGAAAAAATAACTTTGTATAAGACCACTGGTGATATGAACTGAAAGATACAAAACGTCAGCTGAGAAGGTGATTAAAGAATAATGATAAATTTTATGAGTTTACAGGAAATATACCTAATATTGGAGTACTGAAAAAATTAACTGATTATTAAGAATACTATTAATTTTAATGACTTTCTTTATTTGTAGTTCTTCTAAATTATTTAATCTGATGACATGATCATTTTCGTGAAGAATATGAGCACCGGTGCTTTTATTGAAGGTATTATATTTATTAATAAGATGATGTTTAGTTTAATTTTGTACCCTGATAATGCTTAGGCTAAGCGAAACCGGTCGGTCATAAAAATTTAAAAATATCCGGGGCCTTATAAAAAGTTATTTTTCATTTATTTTAATAATATTTAAAGTTTTCAAGAATCATGTGACTAATACAAATTACTTTTTATGAATTATTTGAGATGGCAGAGTTGGTAGATGCGCCGTCCCCGAATAGAATAGAGGTCCCGAGTTCGTGTCTTGGTCACAACCTTATTTTTAATTTCTGTGTATTTTTCTATTTTCATTTTCTTAAGATTGTTAATATTCTTTCAATAATCAATATCGTAATGAAGCATAAAGCTTTAATAAAAAATAAAAATATATTACTAAGAAATTCATGATTTTCCCATCGCGTAACAAAATTAAATTACAAAAGTAGTTTCACAAAAACCACTGTAGCTCGTGAACTAAACGTCAGATTGTTATGAAATTTTGACACGTATTATTTGAAGGTTGGTACTTTTTTGAAAGCATTTGGATTTTTCGAAAGTGGCGCCAACTATATGTCATACTACGAACGTATTGAGTGATCTGTTAAATAGACCATTTGCTTCAATTGCCATGCACACGGTATTTTACAATTGATAAATTAAGTTTTATTTATAGTTTTTGTGTTCAATTTGTAGAACTCCATTTTAATTTTTATATAATTTAATTGAATTAAATTTAATATTATTATTATTAAGTTCTGCTATTTTCAGTCTATTTTTTATTTTTAGTGACAGCTGTTTCGGCGTTTAAGGCCATTGTCAAACTGTTTGACAATGGCCTTAAACGCCGAAACAGCTGTCACTAAAAATAAAAAAATAGCAGAACTCAATAATAATAATATTAAAATTAATTCAATTAAATTATATAAAATAAAAAAATAAATAAAAAATAAAATAATATTTTTTTTTAAATTGTGTTTGCTTTTTATTATTCCTTTTTTTGACTTAGTCTAAATGAGCGATCTCTGGTTTAAGAGCCGAGAATTTTTAAAACCTCCCACGTACGTATTGAAGATCTATACTAAATTACACTATCCTTTACCGCGAATTCTCGTTTTACTATTCGATTCAATATAAGCATTGTCAAATATGAAACATTTATAAGCATCACCTGAATTATCAAACCTTTATGTTGACAAGTCGAAACCAAAATCATTTTTCGAAATTCGATCTCAATTTCTGGTTCACCGTCACCCACATTGCTCTATTATTTACCTTTCAGAAAAAAATGTTTCAGATTTACAAAAAATAAATACACCAAACATAAAATATTTAACACCTCTCCATGCTTTTAGAGGGGAAATATGCGCGACCTAGACCTTTTTTCCTTTTTGGGGCGTTTATGAATTTTCCTTTTTGTCGTTTATTTCCTTTTTTGATCTACGAATATTTCATTATTTTTGGCGTTCGAAGATTGAAATCCTAATATAATTTTCAGGGTCTACTCTGATTTTTTTAAAGATGGCAGTCAATTTTATTGCGGAAATAAAACTAGTGATTTCCATATATTTTTCTCAAACTTAATTCGATAAGATTTTTTTTATGGGAATCATATTATTTAACTTTTAAGTTATTTAATCAAAATCAAACGTTAATAGATTCCAACATATTATTTGATATACCATATATAGAACGTTTAGTAGAAAATTTAAAGCGGTTTTCATGTTGAAAAAAAACACTTAATATTTATATTTTGTGTACTTTTTTACATTTCTCTGTGTAACACTATTTTCATTTCACAATTTGTTCACCCTTTAATATTTTTGAAGGTTATTTATTTGATCCTTCTACTTATGTTAATCCGTGAGAAATATATGTGATTCAGGCGAATTCTAGAGTGAATTTATATTTTTTACGAATTTTGTCTGTATCCGTGTTTTCTCCTTAAATAACAAAAAATATAATAGTTGCAAATAACTAGACACCTACCACATACGATTGACAAAACAAAGATCACATAATTCGCTACAAGGGTGGGCAGAGATGATGCAACGCCGCACAACTCTGTCTTGGCACAAAGTCCTTATTTTATTAAAATTCATATATAACCTCAAACATGAGAACTCTTCCTTTATAACGACCTTAAAACTGACTTATATTTTATTTTTTATTTTTCCTATTATATTGTTTGTGTATTTCTCATTATTTTTTGTATATTTAGCAGTAGAACCGCTTTGTCAAATACTTTGCATCTCTTTCAAGTTCATATTATTTGACACCATCACTGCTTCATTCACATTTTAAAATTATGACGTTTATATTCATACCTGTTTATATGTTATATAAATGAGCAATATCTAACCTAAATCTTACATTTATGTTGCATGCTTAGACTTGGATTAATACTTTCGCTGTACGATTATTTGTTATTTTATTTGATCACCTGTATAAGGAGCCCTGTGGGAGTAGTTTTATGAATATGACCTCTGAATGGGGTCATAGAATCTTTATTCTCTAGTTTATTCTAGTAGAGCGCACTTGGGGTGAAAAATCACAAAACTATAAATACAATATTACTATTTTTATGACCTGAAATAAGTATTTGAATCACTTGATTATGAAACTGAAAAGTAAAAAAAGCAAATTGTTAATAAAAGAAAACAAAAAAAAGAAAATTATATGTTTTGTATTAGAAAACACATTTAAAACCACAATGAAATTTAAAAAAAACTAAAAAATATTATTCTATGCTTGATTGCATTCATCTTTTATAACCGTGATTAAACGTTGCCAATCCGTGTACAAATGTCCGGTAAGTAGCAGAGTGGACAAATGCGTCAGGTTCCCATACGAGCAGAATCAATTCCTCTCCCTCTCAGCTCCTCTACTAGTTGAGTCCTCCATCATTGTACAAGTAACATTTTACGCTAATATTTATGGTAGTAGGAGTTTTTCAAATATTGTCAGGTCATTCTTAACGATGAAACTATTGCTTTCCTTTAAAAAAAAAATATAAATTTTATTTCTCAAACTATGTTTTGAAATCATATCCATAAATAACATAATTGCTCTAACTTACAACGCTAGACTAACACGTAAGTATCTAAACTCACTAGTAAAACATAGCCTTTTATGCAATTATCCTCAATCTTCAATCTTTAATCAAAATCAAAAAGTTAATCAAAAAGTTCTACAATGTTTTACCGCCCGCGATACATGTAAATAACTTAAAATATATGTAAATATCAAAAAGGTAATTTTAGTTATAGCTTTAGGTATTAAGATAGTTTTATGGTAAATTTAGCCATAGCTTTTAAGTTTTGTAAAGCGCCCTTGAGGTGATATTTCACAAAAATGGCGCTAAATAAATTAGCCAAGTATAATACTAATTATTAATAAAATTTATTTAAGACCTGCCTGAAAAGACCTGTCAAAATATGTTACCTCTAATACCGAATATGGTCAACAAATTCCAAGTTGTTGGCACAGACTTATATGTGAACAATTTTTGTTGCGTAAATATTTGACTTCTGATCCTGGCATTAGAAACTTGCATATATCGGCCTTAGTAAGTTATTTAACACGTGCGAGTCGAGTTTTTTCATAGCTAGGCCACTTTTTTGGATACCGCATAAGAGTCCCAACTACTCCCAACCATCTAAAGCCAGTAGAACTATGGCATTCCTAACTAGTGTAACGTTTCGATTCGGAATGGTGGTTTTTCACCAGGATGATACCTAAAATATCTACCACTCTGAAATATGCCGAAAATATTCTTGTTATTTTTATTGAATTAATTGAGAAACAGCATAAATTAACTAAACTAAATTTGTTTGCGCACCCCGGGATTTGAGTTCGAAACCCTGGATTCGTAGTCCGTCGTAGAGGCCGTCCCAATGAGCAAACGTGTAGGTAGATAATGAAAGAAACGCAACATACGAGATACGTCACGATTTAGTTTCCCAGATCCACAGTTCGGGCACAGCACCTATAGTAGATATCCAAAAGGCATATTTAAGGCAGCCCCTTAAACTTCGTCTTCCCACCCCGCCCCCTCCCGGGCAGTACGCCGTTTTACTTTAAAAGTTTTCCATTGAATTTTCAATTCTCCCTTTCTCCGTCGTAAACAAGGCTTCCCCTAATGAAAACAAATGTTCGCCGCGAATTATTTATAAGTTTCCCAAAAAACCGGCGAATTTGTTTCAAATTTAAATATTTATGTGATTCACACGAGCAGAATTGTCACCATAGAACACATTCTAAGATTGTGAATATTCTATTCCATACTTCTCATCTTTATTTAAGTGTTTTTATGATTTTATTCCACCTCAAAACGGCATTGAAAACAGAACATAAAAATTTGTACGAAAATTCATTCCAGAATCAGGTAATCGTGTGTTGCTATTCCTGCCCATGTACATAATTTATTTTTATATTATCTCCACACAGGAGGCTTTGACGGAAATAATTTCTCTCAGGGCCTAGGACATCTTCGAAGATGCTGTGTGGAGGGTCTTTTTTAGGAAAGGAAAGAGTGAACCTGGGTCTTGAAGAGGCCCATGTTGAAGGAGGGAGGAACTACAGAGGCCGGCAAATCGTTCCACAGTCGAGCTGTTGAACGAACGATTTGTAAAAGCGACCCGTTCTCATGCATTTGGAGCATCTTTCATTAAAATACCGATAGAACAAGGACAGCATTCCCGCTTGACGTCTATTCTCCAAAGATTGCAGTTCGTTTGTTATTATTAAATACGAAAAACTATCAAATGAACAGCCCGTTTCTGCACAGAGTCAAGAGTTTTTTCAGGTATTCAGGGGCTCCAGACCAAAGGTGACTGCCAAATATGACAGTTGTATACTATTGAAATATTTGCGGGCTAACTTTCCTCTGGCTTCTATGGAGCTCCCGTGCCTTAAATTACTTCAAAAGGTGAAATTTCATTAAAAAAAACATTATTTAATTTGACTTTTTATGGCTAACCGGTTTAGCTTAGCTTAAACATCCATCATCGGGATATAAAATTAAACTATAAAATTATACATACAAAGGAAAACATAATATTTAAAAAACGGAGTGAGAAAAATAAACAAAATATTGTTTAAATTATAGCAAAGGAACAAAGAAAAAGGGACAGATAATATGAAACTAAAGAGGCTAAACGTCAACTGAGAAGGTGATTAAAGAATAGTGAGAAATTTTATGAGTTTACGGGAAATATACCTTATATTGGACTACTGGACAAATTTAATTGATTATTAATAATATGACTATTAATTTTAATGGTTTTCATTATTTTTACTAACCGGTTGGTCATAAAAAATTAAATAAAATCTGTGGTATTATACAAAGTTATTATTTCATTTTCATTAAATATGTCAAACCACAATGTGCTTTCTACGAAAATATATTATTCGTATTATCTTCTACTGGTGCCCTTTCCAATAGAAAATTTGATATCATCAGGGAAAGTGTTTGACATGTTGTCTGTCTCTTCCTCTTTATTCGTTCGTTATAATTTAAATGTAATTATTTTGTTTTCTTACAGTTCTCTTTACTTTATATTGTGTTCTTCCTCTGAAAGTATGAGTACATATAACTACACCCTAAGTATTTTTTGTTTGGCTTGATTTTGTACCTTGATGATGTTTAGACTGAGCGAAACCGGTCGGTCATAAAAATTAAAATAAAATCTGCTGTCTTTTACAAAGTTTTCATGAAATATAGAACGTTTGCAAAATGTTGACTAGATGTCCATTTAAATGATTTTTTGCAGTTTCTTTTTTATCAAAAGTATTACTTCATGAAAGTGTACCTACTCTATTAGTTCACGTGAACTTTTTTTATCAGTCGTGGATTAGGCACCTCTAGAACCTCCGATGTTCTATGGTTGTCACATTCAGTTTGCAACCCATTTTTCAGGGAGACAAATACTTTGCGTTCGCTAAAGCGTACATTTCGGTGTTACGTAGTAGACAGCACATAGTCGCTGCGGAAATAAGTGGCGGCGAGAAACCACCGGGAAACTGCCGTTTCAGAGCGGGCCAAGTGTTCGCTCACCAACACCGAGGGAAATATCGGGAAATGACGGAAATTTTATTTTATCGGAAAATGGCGGAATTTTTATTTTATCGGAAAATGACGGAATTTTTATACCATCCGAAAGCGGAGAATGACAAACTCCACACTTAACGAATCATTCCGTAAATCTTTAAAAAATGTAGTCTTACTTTGTTAGAATAAGTTATGGGACAAAATTTTTTTTTTCACCATTTCTGTTACTCGCTATATCCGAGATGATTCAAAACTAAGAAATTTATTTTTTTTAAATAAAGACGTAAAAAAACGAAAGCATTTAATTATTTATTTTATTGTATACGCTTGAGTGGGCTTTTGCATTAAAGGTTTTAATTGTCAGTGAAAAAATAAGAATTAAATGCAAAAAAAAAGAATAGTAGTCGAGTAGTAAGAATAGTGTTTTAATACACAAAAATATTATTGGATAAAAATATATGATGTTATAGCCAGTGGCGGCTCATGACTTTTTAGTGTGCTAGAGTGCTAAAATTGAAAAATAATAAATGATAATGTTATAGCCGAAAACGTTTTTTTTTTAATTTTCCAAAATTCCCATTATTTTGTATGAAGATTTTTCAGCAAGGCGTGCAGTGCACCACCAAAACTGAAAAATTCTGAAAAACCTCGTACAAAAAAATATTATTCTGGAAAAAATAAAAATCATTTTTAGCTACAACAACATCAAAAAGTCTTATTTTTCAATCTTAGAACTTTAGCACGCAAAAAAGTCACGAGCCGACACTGGTTATACCTTTTTGTATCTACATTTCGTGCAGTTAAATACATCAGCCACCTCTGCGTATGTATTACCAACTACGTGCAATCTAGACACAAGCGAGTATCTGAAAGACTCAGTCCTGATGTTATTATTACAACTGAATAAAATTTTGGATCGAGTAGTTCTCGTTGGTATGTGAAATGAAATAAGATTCAATAACTAAGGGTTGTCTGTAATGCAATTGACAGTTTTTTAAATAAAAGTCAAGTCAAAAATATTTTTTAGATCTGAAAGTTTTAATAAATGCAATTCTTTCATCAAGTAGTTTTAGTTAATATTTTCAATGGGAAGATTAAGTTTTTAGTTTATATATCTAAGAAATTTATGTTGAATTTTTTCGATGGAATTGGAGTGGACTTTATAGTTAGGGGAGCCCGATAGAAGAATTATATTCCACTTGACTACGAACTAAAGATGAATACAATATTTTGAGTGTGGAAATATTCCTTAAGTCTCTGGCATTTTTCAAAACGAAGCCAAGCATTTACAGAGATTCAAACACATAAGTAGCTCTTGGATACAATGTAGGTGTTTTATTATATGAGCATTTTTTCTCTCTGTAACTAAATAACAAACCGTCAGTTTCCATTGAAAAATAAATAAAAATGAAATTCATGTTATAAAATAGATAATATTCAGTTTGTGTAGATTTATTGCCCGGGGGCAATTTTCTTCAACCAACCAGTTCATAGTGGAACAAAAAGAATTTTAATATTTATTTATAAATTAACGGACTATTTCAAGACCATGGCTTGAGTTAACAAGTCTCGACATTCTGAATATTGGAGAATGATACCCATAGTTAGTCTAGTGATAATAAGTATAAAATTTCTTTACTGTTTCAGTGAATTTATTTACATTAATTATTGAAATAATATCAACAATCTTCAACGCAAATATGAAACCAAAAAAAGCCAGAAAATAAAAAAATAACAACGGTCGCGATCGAGACTCAAACTCGGAACTTCTACTACTCGATACTATCTCAATAATTAGTATCAAAATAAAAATAAAAACATAATGCTTTAAAGCAAATTCTAATTTGATAAATTTATTTATATTTTCATGAGTTTCCCTTTAAAACATTTTTACAAGTTAAAAACGGCTTGATACAGTTGCTTAAAAAAACCGCTGGGTGCATTATCCACATATTTTGAGCTTTTCTATAGGTAAATATGTAACTTTTAAATTTTTACTTACTTTACGACATGCCCTCGATGAATAATATCTTAATTAAAATTAAAACAAAAAAAGGTTGTGTACATAATATCCAAATTTTATAAGATATTCTGCTAGAATATTGTGTGTATTTTTAAGCTTTCAAGCGTGAACATAACTGTATCTTGTGTAATGTTATGTCTTTGATTAAATTAATAATTGTGCTTGACTTACACGCTGTAATTTTTGTATACATTAAATGGACTGTAAAGATTATCATTTGATTTTTAAAATCTACATCAGGAGCTTGGTTTCCACTATTTTATCATTATTGTCTTCATGTGAGTGTTACTTGTGTGAATGATGTGTTTCATTACATCGAAACAACAGCACAATGAACGGACATTGCCGACGCGATTACAATCTCACAAGTTTTCACATAAACACCCGCAAATGATGTGTATTGTTATCGCAAGAAAACGCACAAAGGTGGATACTAAGATTGTTTGTCTCCGAGCTCTGCGAGATATGAGAGTCGTTCAATAAATTTATCTAACCGATTAAGACTGTAAAAACAAGGTGAAAATATAAGAAAATCGTCGCCGTGGAAATTTTATGATACAATTGCTGAATGGTATAGTTTTTTTTCTTCTGTTGTCACGTAAGAACTTGTCAGTGGCGTATGAGCAAGTTTTTGATCCCCATATAGAAAATCGGCACGACATATAAAAATAATAACACTAAAATAATAAATCACCCGATAATTTTAACTATAAAGCAGAAATATGGTTGCATAAAGTACCAAAAGTAGCAATATCTTTTTCTATTTTAAAATTTCTGAGTAAACGCAACTATTTTCATCTAGCATCTAGCTTGAAATATATTTTTACTGTCAATTAATAGGACAAGTCACCATATTCTTTACTTTCGATTTTTGTATTTCTTCATTAAAAAAAGTAGGTGAAGTCAGGCAGCAACTAGTTATTCAATAAATTCTAACGGCTCTGATGGACAGGTGACGCCGACGTGGCAAAGATAGAAGTTAGTTAATTTGTTTTGCTTGAAACTTCTCTGTGAGCATGCGCAACAATAAAATCTGATCTATGGACTCCCTTCCACTCATGAAAGTACCTTGAATATCCCATATTTTAGCTTTGTTTTCGTTCGTACTCTTTAAATCAATATTCGATCATATGGTTTGCCAACGGAACTTCGAAGGGTGATAGCTTTATGATATTTAAATTCCATGCGTTTACCTTTGTTCAAAGCATGATCACAACCCTTTTCCTATCTAATGGCGTTTTACCCTTCTCTATGCACTGGTTAAAAAGTTTGCACAACCATGTAAGAACTACATGGCTATCTTTTTTAAAGTATTCAGCAGCAAGATTGTCGAATCCAACAGCCTTTCCATTCGTTGGACATTTAATTGATCTTTTTATTTCATCCATGTTGATTTTGGTTACATTCACCCCGTCATCATTCACCCCGTCATCATTCATACCGGATTCACAACTGGGATCGCTGTCACTCGGGTTGCTTTCGAAAGCCTTCTTAAAATATATCATCTATCTTTCTTCTATTTTTTTCTCATTTGTCAACATTTTTCCATCCTTCTTTTATTTATTCCTCATTCATCGTCTTTTTCCATCTGTCGACTTTATAACTTTAATGCATCTGCTTTCTGGACCGTTTCGGAACCTTTTGATTTCCTTTCAAAACAGTAAAATATTTTTTGGAAGTTATTTGTAATCTTGATGACCCTTTCTTCCTCTTCCAGGCGTCAATTTTGTAATTTCACTACACTTACTCTTCTCTTACATCTCTTGTGCACTATTTATCTCAATCCTTCTCTTCACAAAAAAATCAATCGGGTATCTATTTACTAAGTGAATAAATCAGAATAGATGTAGTCAAAACGTAGTTAGGTATATAAAAGATATGTTTTTGAAATTTTTGAATGATTACCTATGTGGTTTAAATTTCAAAAAAGATGTTCTTTTATATTAGGCTACAAGTAAGGTATTAACCACAAAACCGGCATTGCTTCTAACGAAAAATAATAATGAAAATGTGTTATCAGTTAACAAAATATTACATATCGATTGAACTTAAATAACTAATGAACTAACCATCACGTCGTTGCCTCAGAGGGGTAGGCAGAGATAACAGACCACCACACAACTTGTCTCTATCTCTTATGTTTATCTAACTCTTAACATGACCCAACTAAAGTATTCGGCTTACTTGATCGTGCAATGTCATGTTCGGGCGTTTCCGACTTTTTCTATCATTTAATTTCGCGTCATATATTCTCCTGACACTTCTTTCTTCGTTCATCCTCTTCACATACCCAAACCATTTAAGCGTCCCTTTCTTAACCTTGTTCAGAAATTTAATTAGCATTTAATGGAAATTAACGCATCGTTTTAATAAAGGTATTAGTTTTATTTCACTTTTTTTACAAATAAAATGATAGTTAAAAATATATTATTTGTAAAAAACATAAATCATTGAAAACATATTCCATTTACGACTAACAATCAAAAGGTTGCAAATCTATGTAATAAGTGTTGTAAAGGAAACTGTTTTTTTAAACTTCAATGTATTGAAGCAGCTTACATGGCTTAATTTTGGGTGCAAAGAAATCGTTTGGAAACCAAATTTTCGAAAAACGTAACCGGTGACGTCTAATTTATGGAAAATCAAATACCAAAACACCCAATCGCAAACTGGACAAAATTTTAGGAATTTAAAATTCCCATAAACCGTGTGAAAAGGCTTATTTGAAAAAGAAAATCTTTTCAAGAGCAATAAAATAAATTTCCGTCAGATTTTAATTTGCGTGGATTTGTATCTGAATTCAATCTGCGTGAAATATGACGAACATATTTTACAATGGACGAATAACAAAACGCAAACAAACACCTCGATTCCCGGAGAGATATTGCCACGGATTTATCATTCATTTATATACAATTTTGAATCTCGTGGAAAACCATGAAATTCGAATACCGCTGAACCGCTGCATTTTGTCACCCACGCAATAAAAACAGCGTATTATAAAATGATGTCGGGTTATCTGTCTTTCCACAGAATTCGTTCAAAAGAAAATGGTTTTATAACTCAGAGAACTTACTTTTTTTTTAAATGCCCTTTTTTGGGCATTAGCTTAGCGTTTAGAGATTTGTCAATTTTTGAGAAAACGGTTTTTTCGATAACAAAAACAAAAAACATAAATAAAATTCACATTACTAAACTATGAGGACATAGAGATATAGCCAAAATAACACACAAAGGCTCTTCCTGCGTAATTGTAAAAAAGAATAAAAATAAATATATATATATTTTTTTTAAGTAAGACAAACATTCCCGGGTTACGAATAACCTGACAATATTTGAAAAACTCCTACTGCCATCATAAAAGCGGAAGATGTTGCTTGTGCAATGATGGAGGACTTAGCCAGCAGAGGAATTGAACGCACGACGCCCGGGTGGGAATCCGACGCGTTCTCCACTCAGCTACCGACCGGTCTATAATATTACATAACCAGTATTTAATATAACCAGATAATTTAATGGTTATACAAGAACAATAAATGGCGTTGAGGCATTGGGTTTAATTTTACCAACTAGCCCAAATGATGGACTCTGCAAGGTTTTCATTGAATCAAGTGTTTTTGTTTCCAATTCCCTCATCACAAACTATGAATAGGATCAAAAAAGGGACGCTGATATGGTTTGGTCATGTAGGGCGAATGAACGAAGAAAGGAGTATGAAAATATTATCTAATACGAAAGTGAATGGAAGAGGAAGTCGGGGATGCCCGAAGAAGACATGGGACGATCAAATGAATCAAATACTTAAGTCGGGCATTTAAAGAGTCAGGATAACAGAAGAGTATGTATGAGACGATGTATGAATGTGAATGAACCAAGGAGTGTGTGCCAAGACAGAGTTGTATGGCGGTCCGTCTTCTCTGTTAGTGAGTTAGTTAGTTTATCACAAACCACATTAATTACCTCGGGTAATGTTTTATACTACTTAATAATCAACGAGACTTTGGCTTAGAAATCAATATCAATGCTTCAAGTGCCTTCTTACAAGTGAATAAGGCTTTCCACACCTGACATTTATGAATGATTCGGTAATATAGGCTTTGTGCACATAGTTGGATGCTGATAAATCTCTAGATATACCGAGAAATGCGTATAGACTTCGAGTAAGCCATGACAAGAATGCCACGTACACGTAAACTAAGCGTGAACTTTAATATTTTGAATCAAAATTCAATTTGAATGAATTTACCTGGAAAAAATAAAAATAAAATTGGTAAAACAATAAACAACATTTACGTACATGGGTAGTAAAATAAAATAATAACCTCTGTGAGTGCGTATAATTTAATGTGCACTAACATTTTTGTACACTTCATTCTCCATTTCTTTATAATAATCATTCAAAAGTTGACAATGCTACAGAACCGTTTTTGGAGATTCATGCCTTTGCTTTTAAGCCCCTCATTTAATTTGAATGACTTTATATAGAGAAATGAAAAATAAAAGTCGGGAAAAAATAAACAAAATTTACGTACATGGGTAATTAAATAACATAATTACCTTTGTGAGTACGTATATAAGTATGAGTATAAACTTCTAAAAATTAAAACTGATATTATTTCTAATTTTGTAACTGTTAATTCATGATGGAATTCCGTTTTAATGATTTAATAAAACAAATTTATAACTTTATTCCACTATTTTTTTATTTTTTGACTGGACCGGTTTCAGCCCATAACGGCCATCTTCAGACTAGTGCAGGTTGTTCTTATTCTATGGCTTATATACTATTTTTGGGATGTCAGTGTTATAGGCTGAAACCGGTCCAGTCAAAAAATAAAAAAAAGTAGAATAAAGTTATAAATTTGTTTTATTAAATCATTAACTGATGTGTTAAAAGTGTGAAAATTATCAAATTAAAAAGAATCTTTAAAAATCCCTATTTACCAATGCGGTACCTCCTCAAAAAAGTATTTTAGCAGACAAAATTATATTTATTTAAGCGGGTGGATTAAAGCAACTTATATTTTTTCTTAGAGCCGTTAATTTCTGTGATTTTTTTAAAGTACTGATATAAAATTATATTTATTGATAAAACTGTTATTCTAGAAATAAAATAAACATGGTAAAAATTATTGTGCCCAATGCCTATCTAGTGGCGTTGACCACTTGGAATACATTCTTCATTCCTAGTGCGAATACCCTCTAACGCGTTCTTCAACATTCAACTTTGCGTTGATATACGTGTCGAATCAAAACGAACAAAACGTTAGAATTTTTTCGCTATTATGAGGTGATAACCAGTATACAAGCTGCCAGATATTGTGGTCTAAACGTAATAGGTTTATGGCGAAAAAGATACGTAAAAAAAGGTGTTGTCAGATGCCAAACAGCAAGGGAAAAAAATGATGAATTGACGATAGGTATTCAGCCACAAAAGTAAATTTCTCTTTTACGGATAGCATGTCATGCTTATAGATTTCAACGATGCTGTCCATTTTTTTTAAATATATGAAAATTTAAAAAGTTTTTACTATTGTGATATCCCGTGCTACTTCGGAAATCCACTTCAATAGTATGGGAGTAGTATTCTTACTCAGAGGTCGATCGGCTAAGAGGGAGGGGGTGGCGTGGGGGGTCTGAGGGAGACTGTTTTTACTACGTCAGTATTAGAGGATTCAAGAATGGCGATTGTTATTTCTGCAGACATTATCAATAAGCGATAAACATGCCGAGAGTGAGGCCAGCTTCACACTCGAAAATGTTAGCAGACATTTTAATTTGGATATTAAGACCACCATACAACTCTGTATTGGCACACACTCCTTACTTAATTCACATTCATACATCGTCTCGTACAAACTCTTTCTGTAATTCTGACTCTTCACAAGGCCCGATTCAAGTATTTGATTCACTTGATCGTGCCATATCTTCTTCGGATGTCCCCGACTTCTTCTTCCATTCACTTTCGCATCATATTTTCTTTTTACATTCCTTTATTCGTTTATTCGCTCTACATGCCCAAACCATCTAAGCGACATTACGCTTACATCAGCCTTGTATTTTTTTCCGGATATCCATATTTTTAACACGGTCCTACATGATTTTACCGCACATACGCTTCAGGGATCTCATTTCCACAGCATTCAATATACTTTCATCCTTCCTCTGCCAGTTCCATGCCTCACTGCCATACATCAGGGTTAATATAAGCACTCCATTGTAGACTGCTAGCTTCTCTTTTTTGGTCATTCATTCCATTCTTCTATATTTCAATATTCTTATCAGCCTTTCTGTCTCTCGTAAACATACTTCTTAAATACACAAAACTCATCCAATTGCTCAAGTATTCATTATTCACAAACATATTGCACGCTGTTATCGTACTCTCTCTCTTTCAAACACCATGACTTTGGACTCACTTACATTCATCATCAACTCATTATGCATACATACTTGGTTCATCCTAGACACGAGAAACTGTAGATTTTCCATACTAAAAAAAGCACCGCATCATCAGCAAACAATAGGCAACATACTTTCAGGTTTTTCATTTTTGCACCCAAGCCCACACCTTTCATTTCGTGCATACAATTATCCATATACAAATTGAACCACCACGGTTACATTTCAAAGTCGAGATTACGTTTAAGATTTAAGTAAAAATTATTAAGAGATGGGAATAAAAATGTCGTCTGTAAATCAGGCTTCGTCACGTAGTATTGGATAAGATCACTTAGTCAAAATGCGTGGGGTAACTTGGCGCCTCAAACCGAAACACAGTTTTTATTTTCAGATGACGCGGTCCTACGCAATGCTCAGTCCCCAGTGTCAGTGTTAGCTGCTCACAGCTCGCGGGGGATGAATTGACCCCGACACCCTTCCTACCCCGTCTTACCACTTGACTCAAACAGATTGAAATGGAGATACAGAAGAAATATTTTGTTTTTGTATTAATCGTATACACCATATCTATTTTAAGAAATTAAGAAAAAATATTAGAAAGTTGAGTCATTTACTTACCGATCTCCAGAATGAAGCCATCCCACGCAAGGCATCCTGAAATATTATGACTCTTTGTTAGTGATGTTTTTACAAATATTTGTTTTTTTTTTATCTTAGAGTTATATTCAATAGCAGCTCTTGACTTTTTAGTGAGCTAAAGTGCTTAGATTGAAAATTACGACATTATTGGTATTGTAGTAGCCAACTCCTTTTCTTTAGATTAATATTTTCAGGTTTTTTCAGTTTAGTGGTGAGTTGCACCAGATTGCTGAAAGATTTTGAAGTATTTTTTTTTTACGTAAATACCGCACAAGTCTCAACTGCTCCCAACCGTCTAGAGCTAGTGAGATTATGGCATCCCCAATAGGGGGATGTTGTGAGGCTAAAGGTAACGGGGAGAGGAAGGATATGAGGAAGGGGAAGATTTGGAAAGTACCTGGCTATTCAGATCTGGTCATTAAACACGGCTAAAGCCATTTCAAGCAACGTTGCAATTCTGAATGGTGGTTTTTCACCAGAGTGATACTTGGAGTATCTACCACTCTGGAACGCGCCACAAATATACTTTATTTTATTTTCTATCAATCAAATGTGTTACGACACATATTAATTAAATAAAATTTATTTGCGCACGCCGGGTTCAAACCAAGGACCTCTGGATCGTAGTCGAGCGTCTTTCCGAAAATCGTTTTCCGTCACAGCTAGGTTAATAGTGTTGTATTTTTCAATATAAACACTCTGGCTCACTAGAAAGTTAGGAGCTGCTACTCGTTATTTTACCATTATATGTAACAAAAAGGTGTATTATAAAGATATTTTCAAAAAGATGCGAAGAATTTAAAAAAAATACATTAGTAAAATTTTCATACATAATTAAAATTTTGACTGTTTTTTATGTAAAATCTGTGCCAACTTAAGTATGAACATTTACATTATTAGGTAAATAAAACAATGAAAGAGAGAGACAGTATATCAGAGGGGGACAGAGCATCAGAGTATTGTGGAAGAAGGGGTGGAGGGTAGGGGTTATTGTTTATTTTATTATATACGCTTTATGGGCTTTTAGATAACTGTGCAATACAAATAATAATGATATTTAAATAACATGGAGTAATTGATTAGTATACAAAAACATTAATAAGCTACTAGAAATATTACAATGCAATAAATTAACATTAGTATGTTTGGAAGAGGGGTGCTATTATAGCCTTCTTGTTACTAGTTCAGTGCAGTTGAATATATCTACTATTTTTGCGAAAGAATTGCTCACTGTATGCAATCTAGGAACAAGCAAGTATCTACATGACCTAGTCATGATATTATTGATACATTTAAAAATAATTTTGTATCGAGTAATTTTATAAGGTACCTACATGGAAGATAATTAAGCTAAGTAAATTAATTATTTTTGTTTTTAGCAAAATACGGGCAACACGCAACTACAATCATCAAATTTGAATATTTGAAAAGTTCTTACAGCTATTCCAAAAGTTGTGTGGTGAATTATTTTATATTGTAAAAAATTTTTTTTTGAAATTCAAATCAAATGTTTTTTAAACTTTTTTTCTGAAGTCAAATACAAGTTTGAAACAAGCTGTAAGCAATCAATTTATTTTAGTACTCTATTTAACTCAACATTTGCTGCAATACCTATGCTAATTAAAGCTTTATCTGAATTAAGTATTTTAGTGAGTACAAATAAATTAATCAGATGAATAAATGGGTTTTAATTGGAAAATGTTATTAAATGAGATAATAACAAAAAATAATTCGTGGAGTCAATTAAAAACAATCGTAATAATTTTAAATTTAAGACGAATTTTAGTTTTTTATGATTTTGTCACCAGCGCTATTTAGAGTATCTTTAGAAAGAATTTTAAAAAAATAACAAGTAGTTAAAATTCATTATAAAATGTATTTGTTGTGCATTGCGTATTCAACCCACGCCTAGGCGCGGAGCCAATGATCTTACCGCTCTACTAAATAAATCGTTATTGATAGGTTATTTAAAAAAAAAAAAAAAACAATACCATCAATGTTTTTATCTTGCTTCATTATTATACTTATAAATGAAAAACTTTCAATTTCTGAAACTGAAGTTAAGCACATCCTATTAAACGTGATTATTATTATGTTTATACGCGGAGAAGGTAAAAGGGAACAGGGGGCGGAACGTTGTGTTTGATTTTAATAAGCTAGTATTTAGAAGACTTATGCCCCCCCCCTGAGATGAGTTACGACCGTCCCCAGGGGCCATATTTAACACTTTCAATTCTTAGAAAAAACGTATTGAAACTGAAATAAAACTTCCAACCAGTATTAATATTACCTTCAACAATATTTTTGGTACATTTTCATTAACGAAACTTCAAATTGATGTATCCTATGTACTTTATTTCCTTTCATCTCAAATATTTATATTTTTATATGATATCGCACAAGCTTTCTATTTGCCCGGAGCTAGGAAAACCATGAAATTTCCATTTTAGGGAATGTTGTGAGAAAATTGAATGAAGTAGGAATGGGCAAATTTTAAAATACATGATAATTCAATTGTCATGAGTAATATTGAGTACAATTCCACAGTTTGGTCTCTAAATTATGATGTTCAATTAAACGCGATTGAAAGTATCCAAAATAAATTCTTAAGAAACGTAAATATAAGAATCGGCAATAAAATGCCTAAATTACAATTACTTACTGAATTCATTAAATTTAATAAAATTGTCTAGACGTTACATTATTTGCGATGTAATGGGCTTTTTTTAATTATTAATTAAATATTTCGTACCCCTGAATTGTTACATTTTTTTTACATTTCACGTTCCTGGCAGAACAGTTTTACAAGACAGAACGTACCATATCATTGTGATAATTCTACTTCACACTATTACACTCATATGCGACGCATTCAACATCTGGAAAACAAATACTCCGATGTTTTTGAAATATTTTGTAAGTCCATATTACAATATAATACCTTAGTACAGTTTTTTTCATCTGGTAGAGCTTATTTATTTGATGAAATTATTTAACTCTGGATGTACCTGCTGTTCAATACAGTTTTTTTTAAATTATTTGTACAATATTTTCGTACCGTTTATGAGTTCATTATTTTATAAAAAAAACTTTATATTTAGCGTAAATGAATAAATAAATAAAATATAGCTAAGCCATTTATAGCTATGTTCCAATTATTTTTTTAATGTGAATATCGCACAAGAGTACAAACTACTCCTATCCGTATAAGCCAATAGGGACTCCGGCATCCCAAATATGAGGAAGGAGAAAGTTGAAAATTACCTGGTTATTCAGGTCCAGTCACTAAACACGACGATTGCCATTTCATTCCGTGTTATCAGAGCGATTCTGAAAAAAATATTCTAACAAAGTACATACAATAAATTCTATTTGTGAAAAATATTTTATGAATTGATGTTTTATTATTTCATCAATGTTGGTTTTAAACCCGCGACCTCTGGGTAAAATATTAAATAATAATATCGTAAACTCAAATTAACTCACTTTCTTCACATGGGTAGACGAAGATCAAAGCCTCGTTATTGACTGCTAATCGGTTTATTCAGCTTGTCGATAAACGCGAGAGTTTGAGTCTGTTTTGGCAAAGGAACGGTTTTTCCGAAATCGGTTGACGTGTTTGATGTACACAAGTAACAGTTTTTCATTTAACAAGCATATTAATCACAATGTGAACTCTGTGAGATAGCACGTATTTACTTTTCCAAATGAAAATATACCACAAGAAAACTCGAATGTCTTTCTTACGAAGAAAAACTATTAATTCTACTTACATTAAGCCCGCGATGTTAAGATTTTAGGCTGTGGCCTTTATGTGAACAGTACTAACAGCACAATGCTTCCTTCAAACCCGCTAATGTGACAGATGTCATTTAACTGTCGCCTGCGCGAACTCTCGGTGGTAATATTTCACACCTGAAAACAGAGATGTCACTGCGTTGAGTATTATTGTGTATTGCTGTCGAGACGGGCCCATAAATAACGCTAGTTGAAATAAGGTTTCACTCCAAAAACACAGTCTATGAAACTTCACTGTAAGTAGTTTAAAGCGCCCTTGAGGTGATTTTCCCACGAAAACGGCGCAATAAAAGTTATCCATTTATTATTATTGTAGATAAACATATACACAAAAAAAACTCTACAGTACAAAATACAGCTCAGTCACTGCTCACCGGGTAGAAAACATTATCCTTATTAACACACCTCTAATCACAATTGATACAGGAAGATAATATAGGATAAATATTCCTAGACCCTGTTTAATATTTCTACAATTCGAGATACATAGGTTTTCCTCAATAGCAGCAGATTGCAGAAACATTCAAGTTGTTTTTTTTTTTTTTAATTGATTTTCATACCGGCGATGTTCGCCAATGTGTGTTGGTACTGTTTTTTTTTTTTATAATTAAAAAAATGTATGTGTATATTAGTTCATTTGATGCGAGGCAGAGGTTTTCGCCTGGCGTAATATTTTTTAAAGATGGCGTGTTGTTTTAGAAAGTGACATATTTCGTCGTAAAATGTTAGTTTCAAAATCAATAAATTAAATAATTCGGATGGCCTTTTGTTTATAGCCGCAGCTTTTCCGCAGCTCTTTGGGTAGTAGACAAGCCTTATAATAGTGATTGGCGATTTTTTTCGGTTGACCCGCCTCCTAACAAAAATCGTCTGTGCGCAATCAGCCGCATCTTTTCGTTTGTCAGAATTTACAGTGTAAAGAATACCCCGATGTAAAATAAACTCTAGCGGAAGAGGGCACCAGAAATATGTTTATTCCTGTGATTCTAAAGTATATAGGCTGAGTTAACCGGTGAGAATCCTTTTGTATCTCAGAGCAATAATACGAGTATACCAGAAGGGTATAGGGTATTTATACATGCATTCATAACACATGTCGACATCACTTTTTCACAGTATTGTAATCAACAAAAATATAGGATATAACCTAAAAAACCGTTGAGTTACGTCGCATAACAAAACGTAGTGGACGGAGTCGCCAGAGACACGGGATGCAGAAAAAATGCTTACATACCGAAAATTGGTTCAATATTATGTGCCACCTTGTATTATCTCTTTCTCTCAGATGGTTTGAGACATAAAAACCCGGAGAAAGTGATCGTAAATTTGTATAGGTTGGGTAAAAATGTTTAGTTTTCTCTCCATATACTCGTATATAACTCTGGATAAATGTTGTCAAAAAGGGTTATCGTGTAAATACTTGTACTTGTTCCACTTGCGGGCGGTATAACTAGATGAACATATCCCCATTCATTGAAATATATCCATTTATAAGTTACATGTTGCAAATTGTCCTCTACATTTATAACTCAATGTGTGTATGAGGGTGACCAGCTTTACAGAGAACTTCTTTACCCCCGCAACGTGTCTGACGTCAAAGGGTAGTTTCTATGGAGGCCCAATTTTACTTTATCCCCATAGGCACTCCCTAAGGCGTTATTAATATTAATCACTATTAAAGTCTAATATTTGGTACCTACCATCAATATAGAATGCACAAGGAAAGCCCGTTATGTTATTCAATAAAATAAAAAAATGGTTATTTTCATTAAGTTTATTTTAGGTTAATTCACATAAAATGATGTTTTGGTATGAACCAATCGATTTCAGACACAACCGTACCGACTTCAGGTAGATAAAAAATATTTGATTTAAATAAGACAAATAACTATAGCGTCATTTATAAAAAAAACAACTTCACAACATGGATAGTTTTTTTTTTAATTTTACTCGCTTCACAAACCTAGGAAAATTATTATTATTATTTTATTTTTTTATGTTAATACTGCACAACAGTCCCAACTGCTCTCAAAATATGTTGTGAGGTTGAAGGTAGTGGGGATAGGAAGAGATGGGGAAAAGTAAGATCGATAACTACCTGTCTATTCAGATCTGGCGACCAAACACGGGTTAAAAGATTTTTAGACAACATTTCGTTTCTGAATGGTGGTCTTTTACCAGGGCGATACTTAGAGTATCTACCACTCTGGAACGTGCCGCAAATATACTTTATATTATTTTATATTTATTAAATGTGTTTTGACAGATATTAATTAAATACAAGTTATTTGCGCACGCCGGGTTTGAACCCGCGACCTTTGGATTCGTAGTCGAGCGTCTTACCACAGGCCTTCAAAATATATAGTCAATACTAAACATTCTCATGAAAAGAAAATGTTTAAATTTGAATGTTCTCAGAAAACAATGAATTATTTTAAGATCTTGTGATTCCCGTTAAGCTATTTTCAGATAGCCTGCTACTGATCACAAAGCTTAATGATTTGTTATGCTTTTAGTATGAATAATTCTCGGAATAGGTGCGGCTAGCGGTGAGCAACTTTCTCTTTCCAGCTCAGTAACATGAAAATCAGAGCGAAGTATCGAGATAAAACTATCAGTGTATCGCTCCACCCTTATATATACACCCATACGATATGGTCAACAAATTTAGATTCTCCAAGAGAGAATGCTTTCCAAGTATTGTTTACTTGTCCAATCTGCTGAAACGATACCCTTGAGAAGAGTGGCAAGAGTTACATAATGGTATCGAATGAGAAACTCGACGATCCAAGATGTGTTTAACATCTAACCTTTGCTATTCTTCGTATGAAAGTCACAAGTAAGATGGCTTGGGCTTGTACTGAGAATGTCAGAAAACTAATTTCCCCCTTAAAATACTACCTTAGAGTACAACTTCAAATAGAAGACGTCCAGTGGGCCGCTCCAATTGAAATTGAGAAAAGCAACTTTAGAAGCCGTGCGAGAAGAGGCTTGGCCTACTATGGGTGGAGGCCGCTGAAGTAATCCAGGATAGAGGCGCCTGAAGGTGTCTTATCAAGGCGATGGATTTCGCACACAAATAGGACAAGGACCAAATAGGATAAGAGATATTCATCAACCCAGGTTCACAAGGCACCCACAGAGTTCGATAAAATAAGAAAACGTGACTATTTTCAATCGATTTTAGAAATGTGTGGTTGGTGTTTGAAAGAGAGAGTACGAGAACAGCATGCAATATATAATAGTTTTTAATGATTAATACTTGGAGCAAGTAGATTAGGTTGTATGTTTACGAGAGACGGAAAAGCAGATGAGGATATTAAAAGGACTAAACGCTGTTGGCGCAAATAAAGACGATGTTCAAATAAGCGAAGCTAGCATTCTACAGTGAGGTGCTTATACCAACCCTGATGTATCGTAGTGAAGCATGGAATTGACAGAGGAAGGATGAAAGTAGACTGAATGCTGTAGAAATGAGATCCCTAAGGCGTCTGTGCGGTAAAACAATGTATGTCTATATTAAACATGTGGATATCCGGAAAGAATGCAAGGTGGATGTAAGAATAGGATTAACAAAGGGACGCTTAGATGGTTTGGGCATATAAAGCAAATAAACAAAAAAGGAAGTGTAAAAAAAATATTTGAGTGAAAATGAATTGAAGAAAAAGAGGAAGACATGGCACGACCATGTGAAACAAATACTTGAGAGGGCCATGTCAAGAGTTAGAATAACAGAAAAGTATGTATGAGATGATCTATGAATGTGAACGAAGCAAGGAGTGTGTGCCAAGACAGAGTTCTATGGCGGTCCATCTTCTCTGCCTAACCCTGCGGAAACGGCATGATGGTTAGTTAGATGATTTAATTTTACTGGTTATTTAATTTAAAACGTACTAAAGTTCGGATATTGTAAATTTGGAGTAATTACAATAATAATTTATCTCCGTAGTCGAGCTGTTAAGATGTTCTACTACGAATCCAGAGGTTTCGTGTTTTGATCCCATTGTGCGCAAATAATTTTAATTTTATGATTTTTTGTTATTTTACTATTAGTTCATAATAATGAGGTAAGAGATCACCATTCCGAATTGAAACGTTGCCTGAAATAGTTTTAGTTGTGTTTTATGACCAAGTCTGAATAGCTAGGTACTTCCCCACCTTCCTCTTATCTACCTTCTTCTCTTCTCCACTATGTTTAGTCTTACAGCATGCCATAGGCTTACTGTTTGTGTTCGAAGTCTGTTAAATTAACTAAATATCTGTTTGCAAACTCAATGGGCATGATTTTTTTGTTTATTTTATTTAAATAAAAATTAATGCTTTGCTACAATTACACGTTTTTTATATCATTTTCGATATTTATATTTTGACACAGTTAATTTGTGATGTAATTCCATGGTTATGATTCAATTAAAACAAATAATTAACCAAGGAAAAAATCTTTTGTTTACACAATAATTGATGTATCCGAAACCGCAAACGAAACGCAGACTTGTCTCCAACTTCAGATGATTTAACAAACTGTAACTATATTCTACAAAATGGGATTGAGTAAAAACGGGTGTTAGAAAAACAGGAACCGAAAGAGAAATAAACCCAACACATTTAACACCAGTCCAAAATGCGTCGCACACGGACACACCCACAAACACTTCTATTGGTTTATCGCTCCAGTGGCTCCAAAACACGATATTAACGATATGTATCTACAATTCAAGATAATCACCTCGAGGTGATCACAAGAAAACGAATGAGTCTAAATAGTATATTTTTTCATAAAAACAATCGCACAGCAGGAATTGATCGGGAGTTAGAAATTTGAGAAAAGAACACAACGGAAAGATCCTAACACAATATTATTTTGTATAGAAATAATAAACGTATTACTTTTCGATACGTCTTGCCTAAAATTATATTGACTAATAAATATTTTGTCATTTTCGGACCCTCGAGGCCAATCCAGTGTGTTGTATCTCGACCTCCCTCGAGGTATTCGACAAGATAAAAGACTACCTTCACCTAATGAAGTTGCGCCGCCAAAATTAATTAAGCGAGGTATAGGCAGGTACATCTGTTATATTGATAAATATCTACGAATTGTGTGCCTTCATATTAAAAATACGGTCATATAATGCACGTGAAATAATCTACCATGTCGTTTTGAATGAAAAATGCATTTAAAGAAACTTTTTTTTTAAAACCGTGTGTTTTCAAAACACCACTCTTAAAGGGAATCTAACGCTTTATATCACATATTTACGAGTGTTTGTTTTAACGTTTGAATCAACGTTATTTCGCATATCCACATAACATAAAACATATCTATTTCAAATTGAATTTCATTAAAAATGCTCAAAAGCTATTATTATTGTGAAAATAGTTCAATTATTGTTCGGCTTATTTACCATATTTAAAAACGCTGTCATTTGGAAAACACCACATTTTTAAATGAATCACATTAATGTAATCAAGTAATCCTTTTTATTTAAACATGGATACAAACACTAATAAATAAACAATATTTAACATAAAGTATAGAGAATTCGCCTGCATCCTAACTATTTTTCACAGATTAATTAAACTAATAAGTTCAATGATAGGTTACTGATTTTGACCATGTTAATTATCTATTATCTCTACCGCTAACATTTCTAAAGGAAAATAAAAACCAAATATTAAAGATATTTAATAATGTGTTTTTCCATCCGTAACTTTAGAGAAAATTTCAAAACTTATTAGTTTTTAAGCCGTTTGTCCAAGAATGCATAATAATTTATTCCCACGTAAAACTATTTTATTCCTCACAGAAAATACAACACTATTTAAATAATAAACTAATGATGCAAATTATTTGAACATCTTTGTACGGAAAATCATGTAAGATATCAAATAAATAAATTCAAAAAAAAAAAACAATCTTGCTACCAATATATAGGTTTTAAATCTGTTTTAAAATTTGATTGTATCGCAAAGGTTTTTAATTTCTGGGACGCGAACTCTGTTTGTAACGAAAACGTTATTCAAACAATAACAAAATGAATTAGTTTTTACAACTTACGAAGAACCAAATGAGACAGACAATTCGTTTCATGTCGATTACAAGGAGGTTTTATCAAATTATTGTTTATAAAAGTACAGTATTTAAAACAAACAAAAAAAAAAACATTTTTAATAAACATCGTTGAAAAAGAAAAAGCCAACACAGATTGCAATCAACACGACCCTTGTACATTTTAATCTTCCAAATAAATCTAAAAGGAATATTTTTTTGCCAAAAAGTTCTGGATATTTAATATTTTTTATGTGAGTATAGCAGCGGAATTCCAAATGTCCGAAACTAGTGGGTCTATGGAATTCCTAGTCGGGATATGATGTGATGCTGAATGAAGTGGGGACGGAAACGATATGAAGAACAGGAAAGTTGGAAAGACGTTCTGATTGCGAAATAGCTTAGCACAATAACGAGAAATCTATTGCTAATCGATATTTCAAAGACACCGCATAGACGTAATCGTCGAGGACCAGGACGAGAAGGATCGAATGAGTAAAATACAATTAGTCACCATTTCATACAATGTTGATTTTATCTACGAAATGATCACTTGCTAGGCGGGTTCTGTAACCACGTCATTTAAACAAACTATTTTCCGCTGATTTTAAAAACTTTGGGAAACCCTGATCTAACCTGTTTAAAGTAGTGAAACAGAGATGCAAAGTAGAAAAATATGGATTGCTTGTAAATAATTGGATAGAGCTTTGAAGGGAATGTAAAAATACCGTATACTCTTTCAAAGATCAAGTCAATTTCGAGATACTCTATCCCATATTCCTCGGAGTTTTGTCAAAGGAAAGTTAGTGTGACGCTGAACTTAAAAAAATACTTTGTAATTCTAGTATTCAAAAGCAAGTAATGTTTTTTTATTTATTTTAATTCTCTTACCTACCTTTTTCTACAGAATGAATTCACTAAACTCAAAAGCACATAGTTTTAGCTTTCTATGATAAAAAAATAATTTCAATCGTTAGAGCTTTTTTTAGAACCGTGTGAGTAGTTCAATTGTTTTTTTTTTTCGTCTATCTTCTTCTGGGACTTTTTGAGTTTTATCTTTGATAATAAAGAAAATTTAAAATTCTCGACTACGGTTAAGAACTCGTTGCGAACACATTTGATGCGTTTTTTTTTTGTTTTTTTTTTCGTATAGTTGCTTTGTCAGCGGTTGTTCTGTATTTGAGAAAACAAAAAGTAATAAAAGTTAAGATCAAAAAAAAAAAAAATTTTTTTTTTATTATATTTATAATCTTAAACACCAACATAAAACAGAAAAAAAAACAGAAACTGAAAACCACAACGGTCATGACCGAGACTTAAACTCGGAACCTTTACTCTATCTGGAAGTATCACTCTGCCAATTGAGTCATTAGAAAGTGGCATTTTTAAACGATCTCATAATTCTATTGAAAATTATTTAATATTTGAATTTCTTCGATAGAAGTATGAGATCGTTTAAAAATGCCACTTTCTAATGATGCATAAGTGGCTTAATTGGCAAAGTGTTACTCCCGTATAGAGTAGAGGTGCCGAGTTTGAGTCTCGGTCATGACCATTGTTCTTTTTAGTTTCTGGCTTTTTTCTGTTTCATATTTGTGTTTTAGATTATTCAAATATTTAATAATAGACAAGCATTAATGCTTTAAAGTTTATTCAAATTTTAATTAATAAACAGTTTTATTTGACAACACGTTTTGTATTTTATTTTTTTAGCCCCTTTTAGGTGATGCGATTTTCGTAAATTTTAAACAAGAAAATACCTCGAGTTGTATCCAGAGGCCCTAAATATTATTATTTTCAAATTTGCTTGATTTTTTTTCGTATGAAAGGTTAATATTGAATTACTGGAGAACCATTTCAGAAAAATATATGAAGCGCTGTTGGGTTCTTCTCGGGTTTCGCTCTCCGCGTGTGAATATTTTTACGACGCATGCAAAACTCACTCGCTGTAAAGAAATATTTTATATGTTCATAAAATCATTAAAATACCCCTTGCTGAGACTTTTTCATGTCTGTTACACTCACCTCGTTTTCTCTTTCACGCCTTCCAACTAGAGGTCACAGAGGTTCGAACATCCATAGAGGAACAAAGGTGAAGGCGAGGGGTATGGGACAATATGAGAGGGACAAGGGGTGTGACACCAACCAATGATTGGTTGAAACATTATTATATTTATTTTTTACCGTGAATGCCGCACAAGAGTCCCAACCGCTCCCAACCGTCTAGAGCCAGTGAGACTACGGCATCCCAATTCAGGGTATGTTGTAAGGCTGAAAGTAGTGGGGAAAAGGAGATGGGGAAGAGGAAGATTGGGAACTACTTGGCTATTCAGATCTGTTCACCAAACGCGGCTTAAGCCATTTCAAGCAACCTTTCGATTCTGAATGGTGGTATTTCTCCAGGGCGATACTGAGAGAATCTACCACTTTGGAACGTGCCGCAAATATATTATATGTTTTTTTCTATGAATTAAATGTGTTATGACACATACTAATTAAATGAAAGTTATTTGCGCACGTCGGGTTTGAACCCGTGACCTCTGGATTCGTCTAACGTCTTATCACTCAACCACGGAGGCCGTCCAAACATACAACCGAGAGTCTTCAAACACATTTGTACGATATGATTTAAGAGGAAATCCATAATTTACATGGTTTATATGATTTATTTACTGTACTCAATATGTGGAAAAGTTGTTGGAATACGCGAATAAATAACTATTGGAAAAAATAGAGTAGAAGTATGCCATCTTTATGCTCCGAATTAGAATAGATAGCATGTAATTTTCGAATTTTGAACACATTTATCATAATAATATTTTCCCCATACTAATATTGTCGCTGGAAAGGCGAAAGGGCTTAAGCGACATTTTGGTCAAAAGAGATAAATGTGCAGTTTTGATCAGGTTTTTATTCTGCATTGGATACACTGACTCTCGTTTGATTCTGAAGACTTTTTAGGCCCTTCAGTCATCTAAAATGTATTTATCATTTGGAAGAAGGCTTGACTCAAGCGACACAAGTTTGGGACTTTTTTAGCTTTTTGTCGCTTCGGGTAACTCTGGGAGAACATTAGGTTACCGGATTTAACTTTTTTTTTCAAAATCCAACCAGATATTGAAGACTGAATTTTATTGTAAACCAAAAATAACTTTAAAGTGCTCTGATGTATACTTCTTAAAATGGCGCTTCAGTCGGTTTGCCTTTTCGGAGACGATATTCATATCATAGTTTGTAGTATGTGATAATAATAATTTCTTTATTAAATTCCTTATACGTGACAAACTTTTAAATTTAATGCATATAAGAAATAAGATTTAATTTTTACAAAATAGATACAAATTATAGTATCATATAGATACACAGGAAGAACAAAATTTCCAAAAAATAAAATTTCAGGCGGTGGTGATGATCAGGTCAATGAGGAGAAACTTTTTCAAGAATCAATAGGATTTCACTTCTGAATCTCTCCTCACTGACATGAAATAAGTCGATATCGGAAGAGATTTTGTTCAGGAGCAAAATACTTCTCCCCACCGGCAGAACCATTGACAGGTTGGTCCTACAGGCAGGATGAATAATCTAAGAAGACGCTGTCTTAGTCATCATGAACATAGAGACTTTCGCGCTCCAAAATAGCAGGGTTTACAATATAGCCTCGCAGCAGTCTGAAGAAGTGAGTGGCGGCATACCCCTCTCTCCTGAGCTGTAAGGAGTAAAGTCCGAGCGTATGTGAATATTTTGACTTTGATTTAAAAAAAAAAAAACAAATTTCACTCTGAAACATAAATAAACTAATATTTGGGTATTTTACGTTGATCTGATATTTCAAGAGCAATGTTGATGAACAAGTCATTAAATACAGATTTTAAATTTTAGTCATTTTCTCGTTCTCTAAATTTAATCTCAATCGGAAAGAAAGCTGATGTACGGTGTTACCATTCTTACAACTAACCATCACTCTATTATCCCGCAGGGGTAGGTGAAGACTATAAACCACCATACAATTCTATCTTAGCACACACTCCTTGCTTAATTTATATTCATACATTGTATCATACATACTTTCCTGTTATTTTGACTATTGAAATGCCCAGCCTAAAGTATTTGATTCAGTTAATCGCACCATATATTCTTCTCACACAACTTTCTACGATCATCCACTTTACAAGCCCTTTTTTAATCCAATTCATTATGCCTACATCAGCGATGCATTTTTCCGGATATCCACATTTTTAAGACGGTCATAAATGGTTTTACCGCACATTTAGTATAAAATCCTACAACATGTTGAATAATCTAATTTAGCAACTTATTTACCTGTAAAAATGACTAATATCAGTACTCTGAATGCGACGAGACAATCAAAGGTTAATTTGAAGATCTGATTATTGTTTGGACGTAAGCATTTTGATATTTAACTGTAGTAACAAGGTATACTCGTACATGATATTAAATCAATTACGTTTTGCTAAGACCAATATACACTAGAACAACCTTTCTAACGAACTTGTTTTTTAGGTTATTTGTGTTACATTGATTCAGAAAACTTCCAAAGGTCACACACTATTTACTCGAAATTAAGGGTAAATTGATTAGACATCCCTTTTAATTGAATTGTTTTATAATGTAAATATTAACGGCGACAAATATAAAGGTCAAATAAGTAAATAGGTCAGGTAAAAAGCATTTTTTTATTTTATAAACTTTCTTTTTTTAAGCACGTCATACTTTACAAGAGTCTCAACTTCTTAATCTTGTACAACCATGTTTGAGGCTGCAATTTTTATTTTTTTTAATTATTGATTCAGGTGACGAATGTAAAATTTATTATTGGGTAGTCTGGATATTTTGACCAGATCACAAAACATAGAAAAAGGACAGTTCGATTCTAAATAATGGTTTCTCTCCAGGGTGATTCTGAAAGTATCATCCACTCTAGATAGGGTTAAATTTAAACTTCTTTCCCTGAATTATTTATCTAATTTAACATGTTTAAATTTTAAAGTAAAACTATTTTTACACTTATATCAACTGTTCACCTTCTCAGGAATTTATACCGAAACCAAGTAAAGGTCAATCTCACTAAATTGGAAAACATTCTCCCGAAACCTGTCGGTCAATTCAAAAGTGAAGACACGTCCAAAGAAGGTGAAATCTTTCGCCGATAGCGAAAATAATGGTTTACCGATTTAAGTTCCATGTTTTATGATTATTTGCTTTGTATACACTTTAACCAAAAAAGGTAGCATACAGTCGCTGTTTTTGGAAAAAAACGTTTATAAAAATACAGTGATTTTGGCAGTTATTAACTGTTTCAGCACAGTTGTACATTTTTCTAGGTATATATTAATAAATTGTCTGTCTTCAATAACTAAATATATTTTACGCTAGCAACCATAAAGATGACATATGTTGGCCAAAAATATGAACCATCAATTTCAAATACATCCTAATTATTTTTTTATATAACAACTAGCGAGTATCCGGCATGCTTTGCAATGCCACTCAAAGAAAAAAATGTTTGTGTTTTAATTCTGTTTATTGAAGTTCTATTGAATGCACATTTTTTTCCATGTGGGAAGCACGGATTTTCCAAATTTTGACCATAAATTTGAAGCGATTGTCCCCGTGCTTTTTTGATGGTCATTGCAAATGCAAGTAGCACAGGAAACTGCATATCTTTTGTAATCATGTTATTTCTTGACAACAGTACATCAGTACATATTGGATTTCATTCGAACTACTATCTAGAGTATCTAGACCTTCCCGTCACTAATACAAAAAAACTGTGCTATTGTCAGCGAAATTGGTAGAGAAAATATAACACAAACAGATAAAAAAATATATTTACAAATAGAATAGCTGCCATAAACAAGCTCAAGTTTTGGAAAAACTAAAGGGTCTTTAGCACAAACAAATTGAATCATAGTTGTTCATCAATGTAAAAAGTGAAAATTATTTAAAAAAAACAAAATGTTTGTTTGAACGTTATTAACGAAAATCGGCTATTTCCAGTCGAAGATATAAGTGTAAACTTTATTTTTCATCGCTCCCCGCATTAAGTCGTATTGCTGTTTAGCTACTAGTTAAAGGAGTCAAAGAAAGCTTTTGTTTTTTTTTAATACTGAAAGGTCAGTGGTTCAATGTTAAAATATAACGTTAATAGTTATGTATTTTATTTGAAATTGGTCATAAGGCTTTTAATATCGAATTTCAACGAGAAAAATGTAAAAATTTATTTATTTATATGAATATTGCACAATAGTCTCAACTGCTCTCAACCGTCTAGAGTCAGTGAGACAATGGCATCCCCAAATAAGGTATGCTGTGAAGCTGAAGGTACTGGAAAGGAGAAGGAAATTGGGAAAAGGAAGGTTAGGAAGTACCTGGCTATTCAGATCTGGTCACCAAACACGGCTAAAGCAATATTTCAAGCAACGTTTTGATTCTGAATGGTGGTCTTTCACCAAGGTGATACTTAGAGTATTTAACACTCTGGGACGTGCCGCAAATATCTTTTTATTATTTTTATATAAATTAAATGTGTGATGACATATATTAATTAAATAAAAGTTATTGGCGCACGCCAGGTTTGAACCCGCGACCCTTGGATTCGTAGTCAAACGTCTTACCACTCGACAATGGAGGCCGTCAAAATGATGTAAATTAGATAAATAATAAAATTATGTTTTCATTTAGCTTCAATTTGACAGATCCTTTTTGTGAATCCAAATATGATATCAAATAACTCATCAATATAATACGAGTATTATATATTAAAACCACCATCGAAAACTGACTCAAACAATATATATCTTCAATCCGTCACCTAAGACCAAGAACTTATAACAATCTGGCGATCCCTATGGTTTAGGAGTTAAGATTTTCGCCTACAAGTTCAGAAGTCAAAGGTTCGAGATCTGACGTGCACATGTAATTTTTCAAAACTTTGAAAAATATATATATATACGAGTATATCCTTGAAGTAACAATATATTTATTTATTTATTTATTTTTATACGCCCTCATGGGCTTTTACATAACATAGGTATAAAATAAAATAACAGTGACATAAAAAATAACAATGACATAAAAAATAACAATGCGCCCAAAAACATTTGATGCGACGATTTGATTACGCCCAAGAAAATTAACACTAGTATTTAAGAAAGAGGTATGTTATTATAGCCTTCTTGTAACTAGATTCAGTGCAGTTGAATATATCTACTATTTCAGCGATAGAATTACTCACTGCATGCAATCTAGGTACAAGCGAGTATTTAAATGACTCAGTCCTGATATTGTTGTTACATTTAAAAAGAATTTTGGATCGAGTGGATCTGTTAGGTACATAGAAGGTAATTAAGCTAAGTAAATCAGGGCTGTCTATAATACCATTAACAATTTTAAAAATAAAAGTCAAGTCGGAAACAAGCCTCCTGTCTGAAAGTTTTAGTAATTTTAATTCTTTCATTAAATAATTATAATTTATGGTTTCAATAGGTAGACCGAGTTTATAGTTGATGTATCTTAGAAATTTATGTTGCAATTTTTCAATGGAATCAGAGTGGATTTTAAAGTGAGGGGACCAGACAGAAGAATTATATTCGACTTGACTTCGAACTAGTGAAGAGTACAGGATTTTCAATGTAGAAATATTTTTAAATTCATTGGCATTTCGAAGAATAAAGCCTAGCAATTTTAAACCTTTACTTGTTATTATATTGATATGTGAGAGAAAATTTAATTTAGAAACGAAAGTAATGCCGAGATCATTAATTTCATTGACAGATGTAAGGGAAATATTATCAATTTTATAATCATAGTCAAGAGGGTGAGTTATTCTAAAAAATCTGATTGACTGACATTTACTAATATTTAAAAAAAGTTGGTTAAGTTTACACCAATCATGTAACTTATTTAAGTTAGCTTGAATGTGAGAACAATCATCTGTGGTTTTTATGAGTTTGAAGAGTTTCAGATCATCTGCGAAAAGCAGCACATGCACATCGTTATCAAATACATTAATTATGTCATTTACAAAGAGCAGAAAAAGTAATGGGCCTAAATGTGAACCTTGGGGTACACCACTTGTTGCTATAAATTTATAAGATAGTTTAGAGTTATTTCTTACTTGAAGAATTCTATTGGTTAGGTAGCTTTTTATCCATTCTAACAAATTACCTTCTATACCGAGTTTGCGAAGTTTGTTAAGTAGGATTTTATGGTTAACCTTGTCAAATGCTTTAACAAAGTCCGTATATATTGAATCTACTTGGGTTTTATCATTAAGTGCACTTGATATGAATTCTTCGTATAGTGAAAGATTTGTTAAACTGGATCTGCCCGGCATAAAGCCATGTTGATTAGGTGAAATGATTTTATTGAGGTGTATAGAGATTCTATCTAATATTAGTTTTTCAAATAATTTGGGGATTATTGAGAGCATACAAATAGGTCGATAATTAGTGACATCGTGAATATTGCCCTTTTTAAATATTGGTGTTAAATATAAATATAATATGGAGAGAGAGCTAATTATTTTTACCCAACCTACACAAACTTGCGAAAAATCACTTTCTCCGGGCTTTTACGGCGTACACCATGAGAGAAAAAGAGACAACAAATTTCTTGGCCCGCTTCTATATACTGTCATAATGATCTTAAGGTGCTGGTTCCATGAAGTAACACTGGCGGGACTCCGCCCACATTTTTTACTATGCCACTAAACTTGACACAACTAAACGGTTTTTTAGGTTATATGCTATATTTTTTTGATAAAAATACTGTGAAAAAGTGGCTATACGAATACACAAAAACATTATGTCGATATGTGATATGAATGGATGTATAAATACCGTAGCCTTAGTCTTAGCCACGCCCAACTGCGCCGAGTCATGTTAAAATCATCAAAAACAAGTCCAAAACTGACTTCACTGCCTTGGAAAGATACTACTCTATGTACTCTAAGAGTATATCGAATATTTGCAGCCTGTTCTAATATGGTAGATACTTTGTATCACTCTAGTGAATAGCCAGGTGCTTCTCAACCTTCCTCCTCTCTATCTCCATCCTCTCTCTACCTTTCAGGCTGACAACCCAGAGTGGTAGATACTTTAAGTATCGCCCTGGTGAAAGATCACCATTCAGAATCTAAACGTTGCTTGAAATGGCTTTAGCCGTGTTTGGTGACCAGATCTGAATAGCTAGGTACTTCCTAAACTTCTTCTTCCCCTTCTCCTTCAGTCTCACAACCTACCTCAATTGGGGATGCCATAGTCTCACTGGCTCTAGACGATTGGGAGCAGTTGGGACTCTTGTGCGGTATTCACTATAAAAAAATCCCGATCGAGGATGCTATAGTCTCACTGGCTCCGGAGATAAGGAAAATAAATGACAAAATATTCACTCACCAAACATAATATGTTATTTTTTACCGCTAACGACTAACTTTTTTCTTATTAACTTATTTATTAAAGTGCGTCCAATTATTTTAAGATCATTATTCATCTAAACTGGTCCATGGTGATAGCGAGAGATTATTTTTCTACAATTAATCTGAAATTGAAACAGTATTATATAAATATTTATTTTTTAAAGAAAGACAAACAGTCCCGGGTTACGAATAACCTGACGATATTTAAAAAACCCCTACTGCAATCATAAGAAGCGGAAGATGTTGCTTGTGCAGTGATGGAGGACTTAGCCAGCAGAGAAATTGAACGCACGACACCCGGGTGGGAATCCGACGCGTTTGTCCACCAAATGTGTTCATCAGAAAACAATACCAGTTAAATGTTTACGCTGCGATCAGGATTAGAAAACAAGTCAAACTAAATCAAAACCAAATTCCTCGAAGTCATCAACGTCACGGTGAACAACACAACAAACTAGTGGAACAAACATGAGAACGGGATTAATAATAAACAACCTTATTGCGTATGTTAATTAATTACTATTCTTGTCAGTTGAACTCGTATTGTTATTTCAGTAAGCTACTTACAAAAACATTACAGTACTTGCGGTCTATGCCCGGAGTTTCTTGTGATTCATATTATTCTGATGTGAACTCTTCTAAGAAATTCGAGAAAAAACAACGACGTACCAAAATTATTCGAGGGTGCTTTTAAATGCTGTAAAATTATAAAAATCTGCTAACGTTCTTTGCGGAGCTCGTTGGCAAGAGGAAAATAGTTTTTTTTTCGTCGGAAATATAAATTTTTCCAGTGATTTTTTTAAAGTACAAGTCCTTAGAACTAACGACATGTTTGTGAAAATTGCTTCAGGTAGGAGGAAGGTGTGTGTTTTTGGGAGTTATGTGACTTTATTAAAAGATAAAGTTCAACTGATAAAGAGTTGGAATGAATGAAAGTAAATATTTGATTTATTTATCTTATAGAGCTTTTAAATAACAAGAAAGTGTGCACATTTTTTTAAGAGCAAAGTTTTTTTTGTGAAACAAAACAAATAAAAAATACCGTCAGCGTTGAAATATCACAATAACACTATGATTTACAACAAAAATATTATCATTTCGTTATAATATTATGATTGCTACGTAAAATATTTACAAGTATTTGTGGTTGTAACAGAGAAGGCTTTATATCATGTAAGGAAGGTCATTAGATGCATAAATATTATTTCTCGACTAAATTCTGCATCCAATTAATTGACGAATGGGCGCGATTTTTTATATTTTTTATATGGAATACCGCATAAGAGTCCTAACTGCTCCCAGCCATCTAGAGCCAGTGAGACTATGGCATCCCCAATCGGGGTATGTTATGAGGCTGAAGGTAGTTGGGAGGAAAAGGAAAGGGGAAGAAGAAGGTTGGGAAGTACCTGGCTATTCATATCTGGTCACCAAACACGACTAAAGCCATTTCAAGCAACGTTTTGATTCTGAATGGTGGTCTTTCACCAGGGCGATACTTGGAGTATCTACCACTCTGGAATGTGCCGCAAATAAAATTAACATTAGGTTATATTAATCAAATGTGTTATGACAAAGACAGATAATATGAATTAAAAGAGACAGAACGTCAACTGAGAAGGTGATTAAAGAATAATGATAAATGTTACGAGATTACAAGAAAAATACCTAATATTGGACTACTGGACAATTTACTTGATTTTTTAGAATATGACTATTAATTTTAATGTTTTTCGTTTTTTCGGTCGGTCATAAAAACTAGAATAATATTCGTGGTCTTTTACAAAGTTATTTTTTAATTTCTTTTAATAAATATTGTATTTAGATTTTTTTAAACACAACGTAGTAACTTATTCATTTTGTGCCTCTCATCCACAAGCAAATCAAAGGTTGTTTGTATATTGGGAGGTAATTTTCCCAAAAGCCAACAAGAGCTGGTACCTGATTAAGCTTCCAGTAATACGTCTTAAAGTTGATGTTTCGAGATCAACTTACAGGAGATCGTGGGACTTGAGCTATCTCATGTGACAAAGCTAAATCTAAGCTAACTAATTACTAATGAGCCGTTTACTAAGTTCATAAATGTCTTTGAAAGTTCGATCTCATTTAATGAGGCAACTGGAAATCTTTCTCCAGAGAAAAGTGTGTTTTCATTACAGCCCACGATTCTAAACAATTTGAACATCGCCAGTATGTAACAAGTAACTAGTAAGCTAATACTTACTAGTATCATTTAAATGTCTATTGTCTCGCCTCTCTTATATTTGGGATACAAAATTAGAAGGAAAAAATAACACGGAAGAACGCTTAAATCCGTGGTTCATGGTTCTGAGGCTGCGGGTTTAAAATCTGACAAAGATTATCATACCACTGGTTCACTTTCCACTTTTTTTTATTTCTAGTAACTATTCTAGTGGCTATTCTTCTTGAAATCTTTCCTCCAAGATAAGAAGTGTAAACTCATATTAATGAACTCTCTATAGGTCTTCAATTTGTATTTGTAGTAGACTTGGTTTAAAATTTTAATATTGATTTAGAAGAGATCCATTCTTATTCTCTAATGATTTCTCCAGAATTCATATTTCAATTACTTGGTATAGTAATTGATTGGTTATTTTTTTAGAACCTAGGTTTTTCATTTCTAGCGAGACCATTTAGACCGTGATGTTTCAACGGCTAAGATCCTCAACTAGGAATTCAAAAGTTGCGGGTTCAAATCTTGTCTAGCCCAAATACATTATATTTAATTTATATGGGAATTATTGCAAGAAAATAGAGAATATGAAATCTAAAAAGACATGATGTTATATTTTTTTGCAATCGTGTTCGTATAAAACTTTGCTTACGAATTCAAAGATGGATGCCTTGAGTTTATCGGAAAATTAAATATAAATATATATATATATATATATATATATATATATTTAAATAATATTCAATAGTATGAGATTCACAAAAATAAGTGTTTGTTAATTGGTTAAGATTGTACAGTTGGTTAGTACATTACTCCAGGATGGAGTGGTTTTTTTTTTGGGTTTATATTCTTAGAATATTATTGAAATTATTTCACGGCGAAGCGTAAAGCCTTAATAAGATAATTTAAAATTAAATATAAGAAAAACGTATTATTTCACATTTATTAAAATGCAAAAATCGTGCATTTGCGACACGTTCTAAAATGGAAGATACTCTTAGTTTCACACTGCTAAAATACCAACACTCCGAATCAAAACGTTTCGTAAAATGGCTAAAATCATGTTTGGTGACCCAATCTGAATAACCAGAAACTTTTCCACCTCCCTCTTTCCCATATGTTGTCCCACCCCATTAGCCTCACAACACACTCCAAAGGGGAGTGCATAGTCCCACTGGCTTCAAGCAATTAGGACTGTTGAGCAGTATACATTTTAAAAGAGAGGACATTGAATTGTACACATTGAGCCTCAATATTTCACCCATTTAGTTAATAAACTCAATGATTTTAAAGATATGTAAATTTCTGCTTTTACCGCTGGATTTATTTTGTAGAACCCCAGTATCTTTTTTAAAACACTATTTTTATTAAAATTATCAAACGATTTATGAAAGTTCTGCACCACATAGTTATTATCACGCGTGACAGCTGTTCTGCCTTCCAAAGCCATCGCAAGCAAAACTGAACTTTGAATTTTTTACACCTAATTCTCATATAATTTCCTTAGAAAGTATGCCCGTATCTGTGCTAGAAGCAACATGGATCCAATTTAGTTGGGTATAAACCAACCTGTGAGGGAAGCTCCCAGGATAGTTTCCCAGTGAATTCAATTGCCAGTCAAAGTAACTTACCTCCTTTGAGAAAAGCCGATAGGAACGAAGTTCGTAATTCAAAACTACAGATGGATCGAAAGTTAAAATCTGAGAATTTGTGTACTTTTTTATCAGTATTCAGATGTCGTCTGGTCAAGTTTTTGCAATGCGAATATCACACAAGAGTCCTTATTATCCGGAGCCAGTGGAGCTATGACTTCCCCAAACGGGGTATAGAAGGAGATGTGGAAGAGGAGGGTTAGGAAAAACTTAGCTATTCAGATCTGGTCACCAAAAATTTCAAGCAGCGTTTCGATTCAGTATGATGGTCTTTTACCAGGGCGATTCTTAGAGTCAACTTCTCGGGAACTTGCAGCAAATATAATGTTTTTGGGTTTTTTATTAATTAAATGTGAAATAGCACATGTTAATCAAATCAAATTTATTTGCGCTTGTTAGGATTCAAACTCACTCCAACCTTTGAATTTATAGCCAAGAAATTTAACCGCTCAACTGCGGAGGTCGTCAAATAATTTGGTACAGATAGTAAATTTTCCTGTCGTTTAGTGAACTCACATTATATAAATGAAATAATAACTTTGTGTAAGACAACCGATTTTTTTTTTTTTTATAACCGACCGGTTTCAAAATTAAACTAAACAAAAAATGCAAAGTGTGCGGTTGATGATGCTTAGGCTTAGCAAAACCGGTCGGTCATAAAAATTAAAATTATACTTAAACTTATACAAAGTTATTATTTCATTTTTAATAAATATTTCAAACCACAAAGTGATTACTTTCTGCAAAAATATTATATTCAATACCCTTTTTTGAATAAGCAATGCGATTAACATCATTTATGTACATAATAAACAAATAATTTATAGTGAAGTACTCGTACCTAAAAACTAGCTTGATCTCATCACTAAATATGGAAGTAAGTGGCGAAGAAAAGTTAAACAAATTACCAGCATAAAGTAAAATATTTTTTTCGTGTATGAATTTCACTGAACATTTCCCGAAAGGGTTTGGCAAACAAAATACACTAAGTTTTCATCCCACACTCGGTGTTTTGCAGAAATAGGCAGAGAAAATTAAGTTGCTGTTCTTCAGTGTAATTCAATACTTCAAATTGTTGTATTTTTTTTTTTCAATCTATGACAGCTTTAAACATCTATGCCTTCTTAATCAATCATTTTTTTAGTTTTAAATTCGTTTAAATTTCGTTTTAATAAAACAAGGTTTATTTTTAACTCATTTAAGCTTTGTGAAATCACTTTTTATATGCCAAAATATTTTCTGTTGCTTTAGACTAGACAGTGTGCCAGACAATTTAAATATCAATAAGTAAATTCCCGACTAACCAATATTCCTTAATCCAAAATATGAAGAACAAAACATCTTCAACACTTTTTTAGTGTAATGTCTTTGTTATATATTTTCCTCAGTTCTTCAAAAAATCATAGAAGTAATGTATTTTTTACTATTATTTAAATGCTTAATATGTATTGCAATGTGTTATTGATATTTAAATCTGTAACTAAAAACATGAGTTATTAAAAAAATATGCTTGAATAAATAAGTAAATCTTATCTTAAATAAGAATTAACTTTAAAGCTTTTGTGCTTATTATTTGTATATTGATTATAGAAATAATATCAATAATCATCAATGAATATGATACAGAAAAATACAAAGATGGCAGACAAATCGGAAGAAAAACTGAAAAATTATATTAGTAATTTTTAATGAAAAATGAGAAAAAGAAAGACTAGAGGTTCTGAGTTCAAGTCTCGGTCGCGACAGTTATTTTTTGTTTTATATTTACGTTGAAGATTATTGATATTTTTTCAATAATTAATATATTTTTTTATAATTTATACGTATAATATGTTAAAATATTAAATTAAAGAGCTTTCAATGATGAATTTCTCATATATTAGATATTTTAAATATTCATTTAAGACGGAATTGTTATCTGCTGGTAATTTCTATCAACCAATTCTAATATAATATTCCTGAAGAGAATAAACTTAATGTTATTAATAATACAAATAAAACAAAAACAAAAAGGTTATGTTGGATTGATTTGATACAAGGTGGTAAAAGTTTATAATATTTTTGATTCAGCAAGATTTTCAGAATTTTGGTATTTAGGTTTGTGATAGGTCTTGATTATAGTTTCTAGGTTTACATTTATCAATATTTAGATAAAGGGGAGATTTTCCGTACGGAATATGACCCAAACACTGTAATGATCCAAAACTATCACAACACTTATTGAGATATGTTTTTCTTCCCACGTTTGTGTCGCGAACAAAATACTCGTATATACTCCTATAGAACAGGAAATTCAGTTATGGCTGTAACGAGTAGCTATTAATTATTAAAGCCTGGATTTTCCGAAAATGAGGGACGTTTTCAAGAGACGTAATTTGTGGCGGTGGCCCGGAAAATCCTTGTATTATGTGTTGCACAAACATTTTGGTTGAGGAACCTAACCCAGGGTCGACTCGTTTTTGAAACATTCGCTTTTGTGTTATTTTGATGCTTATTACTATTTTTCTTTTCGTTTTTTTTTTTGCTAAAGAAGAACATGTCTAACTGTTTTATTTTTACATAAAACTTAAATTAATTAATACTCCCTCCGAGTAGTTAAAATACCAGTACATTCTTATATAAAAAAACCAACTAACTATCCATCACGCCGTTTCCTCGCACGGGTAGACAGAGAGGAGAAACCGCCACACAACTTTGTCTTGGCACACACTCCTTGCTTCGTTCACATTCATACGTTGTCTCATACATACTTTTCTGTTATTCTGACTCTTCACGTGGCCCGATCCAAGTATTTGAATCACTTGATCGTGTTATGTCTTTCTCGGGCGTCCCCGACTTCTTCATCCATTCATTTTCGCATCATATATTTTTTTCACACACTTATTCGTATTTTCGCTCTACATGGCCAAAGCATTTAAGTGTCCCTTTCTTGATCCTATTCAATACGTTTACATCAGCCTTGCATTCTTTCCGGATATCAACATTTTTAACACAGCCATGCATGGTTTTACCGCACATACGCCTCAGGGATCTCATTTCCACAACATTCAGTCTACTTTCATTCTACTCTTGTACAATATTCACATAAATAATACTAATTCTTTATTTCGGCATATATCGTAACCTATTACAGAGTGAGTCACCATTCTTAGATTTTTATTATTCAATTATTAATAAGCTGCCCTCCAAATGCCGCTGTCATAGCAAAACTAAAGTTAACTTCCTATCCGTTTTTTTTTAATTATTTTATTTATAGTGAATACCGCACAAGAGTCTTAACTGCTCCCAACCGTCTAGAGACAGTGAGACTATGGCATACCCAAATAGGGTATGTTGTGAGGCTGAAGACTGTGAGCGGGGAAGAGGAAGGTTGAGAAGAACCTGGCTATTCAGATCTGATTATCAAACATGTCTAAAGCCATTTTTAAGCAACGTTTTGATTCTGAATGGTGGTCTTTCACCAGGGCAATACTCAGAGTACCTACCACTCTAGAACGTGCCGCACATATACTTTATATATTATTTTATATTAATAAAATGTGTTACGACACATATAAATTAAATAAAAGAAATTTGTTTTTGCCGGGTTTGAACCCGTGATATTTGGATTCGTAGTCGAGCGTCTTACCACTTGACGATGGAGGCCGTCGAACAACTCAATTCCAGTTTAACTTTAATATTTTTCTACCCCATCCCCCTCACTGGTACACATTCACTACGCTGTGTAAGTAAACGAGATCATTCGTATTTAATTAAAAACTAAGATTCACAGTTCAAAGAGACCTTTACACAGTTCTTATAATTACGCTAAGTTAATAAAAACGTCCAGTTATTAAGTAAAATGTAGATAAAATAAAACGGTTGGTAAATATGTCTTGTCTCGTTCTGCACCGCCCCTGATAGCAGCGTATTCCCACGTTATTCATCGCCGCATAGCGCTGCCGCCAGCCGCCCACTAGATGGCTCTACGCCGCTACGATGCTACGATGCTACGATTCTACGATATACAGTGATGTTCATAAGATTACTGTTATAATATTTCTTTCATTTTAAGAGGGAACGAGACTATTACTAGCGTATTCCGCATTATTCGTCGCTGCATACTGCCGCCGCCAGCCGCCCACGCTGCTACGATGATACGCGATATACAATGATGTTCATAATATTAATGTAATAATATTTTTATTTTTTTGAAAAGTGAACGAGATTGATGATTATTCCAAAAACTTGGTAGTTAAGTTCATTTTAATGTCGCGTTTGGTACACAAGTGAAATATCGTAGTATTTGGATGTAACTTGGAGCATTTTTTTCGTGTTGACAATTCTTATTGTTAACAGAATAATTAAGCCGTTTTTGGTGATTTTTATGGTTTATCTTTATTTCAAAGCTCCATATTATTACTTACAATACATAATCTATGGCATATCTTTATTTTTTTAATTATTGACAGAGACGAAATTAAGTCAACAAAAGGAAAAAAAATATATATTTTTCATTTAATGAAATGAATTTACATCACCGTAGTAAAAAGCAGCGGCTGATCGTGACTTTTTGGTGCACTAGAGTGCTAAAATTGATAAAAACGTCATTATTGATGTTGTGACCGAAAACGATATTTATTTATTTTCAAAATTTCAATATTTGGTGTGAATATTTTTGCGCAGATCAAAAAAATCTTACAAAATCGTCACACAAAAAATAAATAAAAAACATTTTCTGTTGCAACAACATCAATAACGTCATATTTTCAATTTAGAACACTAAAAAGTCACACAAAGCCGTCATCGGTCAAAAGGTATCGCTTCTAAGCATTTGAATGTAGATAAATTATCTGTAGTTATTATTGGATTGACACTGCTTAGGTACTTGCCAACCATCCTCTTCCCCATCACTATTCCTTCCCCACTACCTTCACCCTCACAACATCCCCCGATTTAGAATGTCAATATCTCACTGGCTCTAGACGGTTGGGAGCAGTTGGGACTCTTGGGTTATTCACTATAAGAAAAAAAGGTCTTCGTAGACTCAAGGACCATTAAACTCTTTGGTTTTTTTTGGGTTCCGGAATTTCTTCATCAAAATCAGCGATGATATTCTCTGCAGTACGCATATTCCTTCATTGTGATGACGTGGTATTGCATCATTTAGAGAGCATGTGGTATTAAATCTATTCCCAGTTCAAAATATTATTATTTGCTCAGATAGACATTCATGTGTACTTTAAGTTGCGCTAATTGGTGACCGGTTTCCAAAGTAAATATGAGTGGTATGGTAATTCCTTAAACGTGAGTCTAAAGTAAATATGAATGGTATGGTAATTTCTTAAACGTGAGTCTAAAGTAAATATGAATGGTATGGTAATTTCTTTAACGTGAGTCTAAAGTAAATATGAATGGTATGGTAATTTCTTTAACGCGAGTCTAAAGTAAATATGAATGGTATGGTAATTTCTTTAACGTGAGTCTAAAGTAAATATGAATGGTATGGTAATTTCTTTAACGTGAGTCTAAAGTAAATATGAATGGTATGGTAATTTCTTTAACGCGAGTCTAAAGTAAATATGAATGGTATGGTAATTTCATAAACGTGAGTCTAAAGTAAATATAAATGGTATGGTAATTTCATAAACGTGAGTCTAAAGTAAATATAAATGGTATTGTAATTTCTGGTAAACGTGAGTCTAATTATGATTATTTGCCCCACTTTTCGGATCATAAATGTAAAAAAATGGACGCAGTGTGACAGCTCTGTATGATAGTTATCCCTTCTATATTTTTGTTCTAAGGAAAACTGTCCTTTATAAAAAAATAGACAAGATACCATATTAATTTTTTTTCAATTGTTAAATTGAACATTTGGAAAAAAATCTTTCGACTCTCGGGAGAAGCCAGTTAGTAACTGAGTACTAAATAAAATAGTTTTTAATTAGGTTCAGATTTTATAACATTATCTACTTGATTTACCTATATTTAATAGACAACAAAGTGTTTTTTTTTTAATTTTACAGTTAATACAACATAAGAGTCCTAACTGATACCAACCGTCTAGAGCTAGTGAGACTATGGCATCCCCGATTGCGGTGTATTGTGAGACCGAAGGTAGTGGAAAAGGGAAGGAGATAGAAAATATGTGGTCACCAAATACGGGTAAAGCCATTTCAAGCAACGTTTCGATTCCAAATAAAAAAGTCTTTCACTAGTGCGATGTTTAGAGTGTCTACCACTCTAGAACGTAAACTGATCCCAACCGTCTTGAGCCAGTGAGACCTTGGCATCCCCACATGGGGTTTGTTGTGAGACTGAAGGTAGTGAGGAAGAAAAGGAGACGGGGAAGAGGAAGATCGGAAGTACCTGAGTATTTAGATCCGGTCACCAAACACACCTAAAGCCATTTCAATTAAAACATTAAAATGGAGTTCCACCACGAAAAAACAGTTTCAAAATCAGAAATTTTGAATGGTGGTCTTTCACCAGGGCTACACTTAGAGTATCTAACACTCTGGAACGTACCGCAAATATACTTAATATTATTTTATGTGAATTAAGTGTGTCACGATACAAATTAATCAAACAAAATTTATTTGCGCACGCCGAGTTTGAACCCGCGACCTCTGGATTCGTAGTCGAGCGTCTTACCACTCGATCGTGGAGGCCGTCATACACACATACGCAAAAAAGTGTGTGTGTGTTTTTTTAAATCGCCAGTTTTATCAACATTACTGTTCTCCGACAGTTTATTTGCAGCCAGGTGGGTAGTGAGCGCCCGTGTGCGCCTTTGGTTTGTATATTCTTATTGCCAGACAACTTTGTAGGGGATTGCCCTTCTTACAGTGAGACAGACCTTAATTACGTTGCCGGCACAGGATGCGAGGGGCTTCCCACCCGTGACCGTTATGGTTTAATAGAATGTCGGTTCGCTACGAAAATGAATATCTGATTAAAGCACTAGGCATTTAAAAAAATGGCTTTGTGTTCCTTACGAACTAGTACGATAACTACGAAAATGGTAATTATATGATAAGGAAATTTTTTTATATGTCTTCTTTCGTTTGATACAACCTCAGAGCAATATATAAAAAAAAAATTATTAACTTTTTGTTTCTTACATTATTTTTTTACATTACCTACCTCACTAGGTCATAAGAACCTGTTCTGAGGTAAGTGGCAGTGAGTACAAGTAGAATATATTTAAAAAATGATGATATTTGTTACACAATGTTCTAGTTTGCCATGGTGAAGAATTACAAGTGCTATTTTAGGAGGTCTTCAATTTCCTTGCGGTCCTTACTCATTAGCCATTTAGTAATGTTTTGATTAAAGGAATACATATTGGTGATGGCTACAGTCTGTGGTGTAATAATATATAAAATAACATACAAAAGAGAGCGCTGCTGTAGTCAGTTTTTATGAGGTTTGCCGGACTCGGCTAGATCTGGGCGTGGCTAGGACTAGGGCTAGGGTATTTATATATCCGTTCATAACATAATGTTTTTGTTTATTGGTAAAACCACTTTTTCACAGTATTGTTATAAACCAAAATATAGCATGTAACCTAAAAATCCGTTGAGTTATGTTCATTCATTTCGCGTATCAAAACATGTGGGCGGAGTCAACGGAGACGCGGGACACGAAAAACATTCTGACAATAGTTTAAAGCGGTGTGATAATTTGGGATTTTCTTGTCTCTTTCTTTCTCGTGGTGTACGACGTAAAAACCCGGAGAAAGTGATTTATCCCAAATTTGTATAGGTTGGGTAAAAAGAATTAGCTCTCTCTCCATATATTGTTACTTCAAGGATATAACTATGATAACTGATTGTTATTTTTTTTTTAAATGCTTATCAAAGCAAAAACCTGAAATATATTATTCGACAGCCTTCATGGGCGAGTGGTTGAGACGCTCGACTACGAATCTAGAGGTGAGTGGTTCAAATCCCGGCGTGCGCAAATAATTGTTATTTAATTAATTATCTGACTCTTCGCATTACCCGATTCAAGTAATTGATTTAATTGATCGTGCCATGTCTTTCTCGGGCGTCCTCGACTTCTTCTTCCATTCACTTTCGCATTATATATTCTTTTCACACTCCTTTATTCGTTCATTCGCTCTACATGCCTAAACCATCTAAGCGTCCCTTTCTTGATCCTATTCATATATATATATATATATATATATATATATTTATATATATTTAATAAAAATAAATTCTATTCCTAGACAAAATAAATACCTTTGAAACATGTTATTTTACAGCACACAACGATAATTTATTAATTTATTCGTGTTTACCTAAATAACATCGTGATGTGATCCAATATACAAACATAAACATATACATTCATGTTTAATGCTGTAATTAATTTCGACTACAGTTATTTTCATTGAAATGTAATTGTAGAGTTTCTCTAAATTGAAAGTAATCTTTTCTTTTCCCGAGAGACATAACGTTTGCAGAAATCATATATTGACATGCGATTATGGCCACATTACTGTCACATATTTCTCAATAGGGCTTAAAGTGTTATTTTTTATTACTCATTATTACACGAGGTATCCGAAAGATAAGGCGACCAAGTGCTTAAAGTGTGCCCCACATTATGTAGGTGTCTAAATAAGATCTAAATAGCCAGGTACTTCCCGACCTTTCTCTTCCCCATCTTCTTCCCCTCCCCGCTACCTTCAGCCTCACAACATACCCCGATTGGGGATGCCATAGTCCCACTAGCTCCAGACGGTTGGGAGCAGTTGGGACTCCTGTGTGGTATTCACAATAAAAAATAAATAAAAAATGTATAATGGCATATTTGTTCACATGTAGCTTATAAACATTACCCACAGTTTATGAATAAACTAACTAACTAAACATCACGCCTTTTCCCCACAGGGGTTTATACCCTTTATAGAGAGGATGGACCGCCATACAACTCTGTCTCAGCACACACTCCATTCTTTATTCTCATTCACATATAATCTTCTGTTGCCTTATTCACTTGTAAGAAGGTACTTCTAGCCATACATTGATATTGATTTCTAAGTCATAGTCTCGTTGATTATTTAATACTATAAAATATTAGCCGAGGTAATTAATGTGGTTCGTGATTAACTAACTAACTCACTACACACCAGAGAGGATGGACCGCCATACAACTCTGTCTCAGCACACACTCCATACTTCATTCTCATTCATACATAATCTTCTGTTGCCTTATTCACTTGTAAGAAGGTACTTTTAGTCATACATTGATATTGATTTCTAAGTCATAGTCTCGTTGATTATTTAATACTATAAAATATTAGCCGAGGTAATTAATGTGGTTCCTGATTAACTAACTAACTCACTACACACCAGAGAGGATGGACCGCCATACAACTCTGTCTCAGCACACACTCCATACTTCATTCTCATTCATACAGATTCTTCTGCTGCCTTATTCACTTGTAAGAAGGTACTTCTAGCCATACATTGATATTGATTTCTAAGTCATAGTCTCGTTGATTATTTAATACTATAAAATATTAGCCGAGGTAATTAATGTGGTTCGTGATTAACTAACTAACTCACTACACACCAGAGAGGATGGACCGCCATACAACTCTGTCTCAGCACACACTCCATACTTCATTCTCATTCATACAGATTCTTCTGCTGCCTTATTCACTTGTAAGAAGGTACTTCTAGCCATACATTGATATTGATTTCTAAGTCATAGTCTCGTTGATTATTTAATACTATAAAATATTAGCCGAGGTAATTAATGTGGTTCGTGATTAACTAACTCACTAACAGAGAGGATGGACCGCCATACAACTCTGTCTCAGCACACACTCCATTATTTATTCTCATTCATACATAATCTTCTGTTGACATGACCCGACGCAAGTATTCGATTCACTTGATCGTGCCATGTCTTCTTCAGGCATCCCCATCTTCTGCTAGCATTCACTTTTGCGTCATAAATTATTCCTACACTCCTTTCTTTATTCATCCGCTCTAAATGCCCACACCATTGAAGCGTCCCTTTTTAATCTTATTTATTACGCTTACATCAGACTTGCATTCTTTCCGGATATTAAAAAATAATTCACGGTCATCCGTGGTTTTTCCACATACAAGCCTCAGAGATTTTATTTTACAGCATCCAGTTAACTTTTTTCCTTATTCTGCCAACCATCGCCTCATTGATATACATCAGGGTTGGTATTATGTAAGCATTTACTTTAATTGATAAATGTATTCGTTTAAAATCACTGACAAAATATACAGAAAGTGTATAAAAGAAGCGAGGATAACAGTTAAAATTGCAGTTTAACTGTTACCAACCCCGATGTTCATCAGTGAGGCATAAAACTAACAGATAAAAGTCAAAATGTAGTCTGCGTTTTTTACTCCCATTTTACTTAAATTTTAACTTTAAATTCTTGTATCTATTTATAGAATGCATCAAGATCCGCCTATCACATACAGCCATGCATATAATTATCTTTCCATATTTTCCTGAGCGTGCACCATTCACAACTCAATTACGACACGAGTCAAGTAAACCAGATGCACACATAATCGAATTACAGTATTCCGAAGCTTTCATGTGTAAATTTTCACGGCACGAGGTGTTGGCAGATGAATAATAATATTGCTTGGATGACTCACGTTGAGTCCCCCTGGCACTAATCAACATCCCTGTAGCCAAGAATGGCATCCCTGATTAGGGTATGTTTCGAGGTTGAAAGTAATGCGGAGGGGAAGGAGGTGAGGAAGAAAAGGCTGGCTTTTCAGATCTGGTCACCAAGCACTGCGAAAGCCATTGAAGGGTAGTTTTTCCCTGTGTACCCACCACCCTGGAACATGCCGCAAATATACTATTTATTAAATAATTAATTATATGTGAAATAACACATATTGGTTGAATTAAATTTAGATGCACACGCCGGGATTTGAGCCCGCGACCCCTGAATTCGTGGTCGAGCGTCTTAACCACTTGATCACGGAGGCCTTCAAACATTTAGATTACATAAAATCAAATTAAATTAACAGTTAAATTGGTTACTATCAGGTACTGCTGTTGTACAAATAAAGCATTAACATTTTTCATTTATTTTTATTAAATGAAGTTGGCACGCTATATTTAACTTACCATTTCGCCGTTTCTCCTCAAATGTAGGCAAAGATGTTAGACCACCATACAACTCTGTTTTGGCGTAGACTCCTTACTTTATTCACATGCATACATTTTATCATGCATACTTTTCTGTTATTCTGACTCTTGACATAGTCCGACTTAAATATGTTTTTTAAGAAAAACAAATATTACCAGGCTACGAATAACCTGACAATATTTAAATTATTTCTGTTACCATCATAGTAAGGTGAAATTTTGCTTGTGCAATGATGGAGGGCTTAGCTAGTAGAGGAATTGAATCTACGATGCCTGGGTAGGAACCGGACGCATTTATCAACTAAGCTACTAACCGGGCATAAAAAAGAAAACAAATTATATTAATTTATTCCCGTTCTCGGGGAGGGTGGTGTAAACCCATATTTTCAATATAATACATAAAAAAACTACAAAAATAATGAATAAAATAACATGATAATAAAGTGATATAAAAAAGTATGTTTAAATTATGCATGAATATTCGTTTTTTTATTTTATTTATAATATGCGGTAATATACCATGATGGTAAATAAGCTTCGTTTGATTCACTTGATCGTGCCACGTATTCCTCGGCTTTTCCCCACTTTTTGGTATTAAACCGGTTATACGAAATGCTTTCCGATGTATAGTATTTACAGATAAACACATATACTGTTAGTTTAAAAAAAAAAAAAAACATTTATTTATCATGTTCGTGTTAGTGAACAAAGTTCACATCAGCTCCATGGTGTAACGATTAGCAATCTGGACTTTTAATCCAGCAATCCGCGTTTCAAATTTCCGTGGAACCTTGACGATTTTTAGCATCCTTGAGGTGATCTCCTACTTCTTAAACCAACGTCTTGGATAGTCATGTATATTCATTAATTAACACCTCATAAATTAATGAACGTAACAGGAAACCAACAAAGTAATAAGCATATTTATTTCTTATTTCCAAGTGTAATATAATAAATAGATTATAAAGAGTAATAAAACAATCTTTTTAACTTGTAAAAAACATAAATTATAAGTACATAGGGAAAAACATGGGCGTATTTTTCTCCCTTTCTATCTGTCAGATTCGTAGAAAATTGTGTATCTTTAGAAAAAGTTATAAGTTTCAAAAGATTCTAAAAAAATCATTAGAAATTTGAATATTTTCTTGAAATAGGTGGTCAAAATGCAAAGATTTTTTTATAAACATGGGGGCATTTTTCCCCGTCTTTATTTGTCAGATTTGTACGAAACTGTATATTCATAATAAGAGTGATGAGCTACGCACGATTCTAAAATAAATTCATAAGAAATTAAATTTTCTGAAATTTCATCGAATGAGTCGAAATGCAAGAATTTTGTTATGGACGTGGGCGCATTTTTCACCATCTTTATTCGGCAGACTCGTACGAAATTGTAAGTTAATAGTGAAAATGATAAGCTACATACGATTCTAAAATAAAATCATAGTAAATTTTATATTGCGAAATTTCTTTACACTAGTCTTTCAAAATGCAACGATTTTGTTAGCGACATGGGCGCATTTTTCTCCACATGTATTTGTCTGATTCGTAGAAAATTGCGAGTCTGTAGTAAAAATGATAAGCTACAAAGGATTTTACAATAAAAACATATCAAATTGAAATATTGAAATATTTCTTGAAATGGATGGTCTATATGCAAGGATTTTGTTATGGACATGGGCGAATTTTTCTCCGTTCCTATCAGTCAGATTTGTCCGAAATTGTGAATCTATAGTAAAAGTGATAAGCATCCCACGATTCGCAAATTAAATCATAATAAATTTGATATTGCGAAATTTCTTTACACAAGTCTTTCAAAATGCAAGGATTTTGTTGGCGACATGGGCGCATTTTTCTCCCTATTTATTTGTCTGATTCGTAGGAAATTGTGAGTCTATGGTAAAAATGATAAGCTACAAAAGATTTTACAATAAAATCATATTAAATTGAAATATTTCTTGAAATGGGTGGTCAAAATGCAAGGACTTTGTTTTGGACATGGGCGCATTTTTCTCCGTCTTTATTTGTCCGATTCGTAGGGAATTGGAAGTCTATAGTGAAAATAATAAGCAACATACGATTCTAAAATAAAATCAAAGGAAATTTAAATGTTGAGAAATTTCTTTAAATGGGTGGTCTATGGTATTTGCAAGGATTTTGCTATGGACACGGGCGAATTTTTCTCCGTTCCTATCAGTCAGATTGGTACAAAATTGTGAATCTATAGTAAAAGTGATAAGCATAACACGATTCTAAAATTAAATCATAATAAATTTGATATTGCGAAATTTCTTTACACTAGTCTTTCAAAATGCAACGATTTTGTTAGCGACATGGGCGCATTTATTTCCATTTGTATTTGTCTGATTCGTAGGAAATTGCGAGTCTATAGTAAAAATGATAAGCTACAAAGGATTTTACAATAAAAACATATCAAATTGAAGTATTTCTTGAAATGGGTGGTCAAAATGCAAGGACTTTGTTTTGGACATGGGCGCATTATTCTCCGTCTTTATTCGACAGACTCGTACGAAATTGTAAGTTTATAGTGAAAATGATAAGCAACATACGATTCTAAATTAAAATCATAGGAAATTTAAATATTGAGAAATTTCTTGAAATGGGTGGTCTATGGTATATGCAAGGATTTTGCTATGGACACGGGCGAATTTTTCTCCGTTCCTATCGGTCAGATTGGTACGAAATTGTGAATCTATAGTAAAAGTGATCAGCGTCTTAAGATTCTAAAATGAAATCATAATAAATTTGATATTGCGAAATTCCTTTACACTAGTCTTTCAAAATGCAAGGATTTTGTTAGCGACATGGGCGCATTTTTCTTTATTTGTATTTGTCTGATTCGTAGGAAATTGCGAGCGTATAGTAAAAATGATAAGCTTCAAAGGATTTTACAATAAAAACATAACAAATTGAAATATTGAAATATTTCTTGAAATAAGTGGTTGAAATGCAAAGACTTTGTTATGGACATGGGCGCATTGTTCTCCGTCTTTTTTGTTCGATTCCTAGGAAATTGGGAGTCAATAGTAAAAACGATAAGCTCCAAATGATTCTTAAATAAAATCATAAGAAATTCGAGTTTTGAAAAATTTCTTAACAGGGGCGCATTTTTCTCCGCATTTATTTTTCAGATTTGTAAGAAAATGAAAATTTACAATGAGAATGATGAGCTACATACGATTCTAAAATGAAATTATAAGAAATTTCATCGAATGAGTCAAAATGCAAGTTTTTTGTTATGCACGTGGCTGCATTTTTCTCCGTCTTTATTCCACAGACTCGTATGAAATTGTAAGTTTATAGTGAAAATAATAAGCTACATACGATTCTAAATAAAATCATAGGAAATATGAATATTGAGAAATTTCTTGAAATGGGTGGTCAATATGCAAGGATTTTGTTATGGACATGGGCGAATTTTTCTCCATTCCTATCGGTCAGATTTGTCCGAAATTGTGAATCAGTACAAGTGATAGGCATCACACGATTCTAAAATTAAATCGTTATAAATTTTATGTGGGGAAATATCTTTACACTTGTTTTTCAAAATGCAAGGATTTTGTGAGCGACATGGGCACATTTTTCTGAATATTTATTTGTCTGATTCGTAGGAAATTGTGAGTCTATAGTAAAAATGATAAGCTACAAAGGATTTTACAAAAAAATCATATAAAATTGGAGTATTGAAATATTTCTTGATATGGGTGGTTAAAATGCAAGGACTTTGTTTTGGACATGGGCGCATTTTTCTCCGTCTTAATTTGTCCGATTCGTAGGAAATTAGGAGTCTATGGTAAAAATGATAAGCTTCAAACGATTCTTAAATAAAATCATAAGAAATTTGAGTATTGTAACTTTCTTAAAATGGTTGGTCGAAATGCAAGGATTTTGTTATTGACATAGGCGCATTTTTCTCCGTATTTATCTGTCAGATTTGTGCGAAAATGTAAATTCACAATGAGAATGATGAGCTACACACAATTCTAAAATAAAATCATCAGAAATTAGAATTTTGTGAAATTTCATCGAAAGAGTCAAAATGCAAGTTTTTTGTTAAGCACGTGGGCGCATTTTTCTCCGTCTTTATTCGACAGACTCGTATGAAATTGTAAGTTTATAGTGAAAATGATAAGCTACATACGATTCTAAAATAAAATCATAGGAAATTTGAATATTGAGAAATTTCTTGAAATGGGTGGTCTTTATGCAAGGATTTTTTTATGGACAAGGGCGCATTTTTCTCCATATTTATCTGTCATATTCGTACAAAATGTGAATCTATAGTACAAGTGAAAAGCATCACATGATTCTAAAATTAAAAATAATAAATCTGAAATTGCGAATTTTCCTTACACTAGTTTTTCAAAATGCAAGGATTTTGTTAGCGACATGGGCGCATTTTTCTTCATATTTATTTGTCTGATTCGTAGGAAATTGGGAGTCTATAGTAAAAATGATAGGCTTAAACGATTCTTAAATGAAATCATAAGAAATTTGAGTACTGAAACTTTCTTAAAATGGTTGTTCAAAATGCAAGGATTTAAGACATAGGTGCATTTTTCTCCGTATTTATCTGTCAGATTTGTACGATAATGTAAATTCACAATGAGATTGATGAGCTTTACACGATTCTAAAATAAATTCATAAATTAGAATTTTGTGAAATTTCATCGAATGAGTTAAAATGCATGGATTTTGTTATGGACATGGGTGTATTTTTCTCCGTTCCTATAAGTCAGATTTGTCCAAATTTTGTGAAGCAATAGTTAAAGTGATAAGCTACACACGAATTCAAAATAAAATCATTAGAAATTTGAATATTGAAAATTTTCTAGAAATTGGTGGTCAAAATGCAAGTTTTTTTTTGGAAATGGGCTCATTTTTCTCCGTCTTTATTTGTTAGATTCGTACGGAGTTGTGAGTCTATAGTAAAAATTTTTTTGAAATGGGTGGTCAAAATGCAAGAATATTTTAAGGACATGGGCGCATTTTTCTTTGTCTTTATCTGTCGAATTTGTACGAAACTGTAAATTCATTATAAGATTGATGAGTTACACACGATTCTAAAATAAATTCATAAGAAATTAGAATTTTGTGAAATTCATCGAATGAGTTAAAATGCAAGGATTTCGTTATGGACATGGGCGCATTTTTCTCCGTCTTTATTAGACAGATTCGTACGAAATTGTGAATTTATAGTTTAAATGATAAGCTTCAAACGATTTTAAAATAAAATCACAAGAAATTTGAATTTTGTGAAATTTCATCGTATGAGTGGTCAAAATGCAAGGATTTTCCTGCTGACAAGGATTCATTTTTCTCCGTCCCCATTTGTCAGAGTCGTACGGAATTGTGAATCTATAGTAAAAATGATAATTTTAAAATTTAAATTTTGAGATATTTCTTTAAATGGGTGGTCACAATGCTAGGATTTTGTTATGGACTTGGGCGTATTTTTCTCCGTCCCTATCTTTCAGATTTGTACAAAATTGTGAATCTATTATTTTTTAGTTTGTTAAATTGAACCCTGGTATGTACTGTCATGATTATGTAATTGAAAAAATGTTACGTACCTCGTGATTTTTTCGGCCATTGCTTTTCGTAACAGTTGAAAAAGCTTTCCAGAGATGTGATTTCATTCAACAGCTAATTTTTTTGATCTCCAAGCGCCGTGGAGCATCAGAAATTTCCTGAAATTATCAAAATTGCACAATATTTAAGAATGTCAGAAAATACGCGTATCAAAAAAAACGCTCAAGATTTTTGAACTCTCTCTACTGTCATCATTAAAATGGGAAATGTCTTTTGTACAACGATTTGACGCTGTCCATAGTCAAGCGGTCAAAATCCTCGACTACGATTTTAAATCGTTTAGTCCAGAAATTGGGCTCAAATCTTAGTTTGTGCATCCAATATATTTTTGGTAATATGTGTTATTTCAAATTTGATTACTATTATTTTAAATCGTTTATCTATGGCACACCCTAGAGTGGTTACATCGTGCTTGTGAAAGACCACCATTCCACATCTAAACGTTGCCTGAAAAGACCGGTTAGTAGCTGATTAAAGAAACGCTTCGGCTTCCCGCCCGGGCTTCGGGTTCAATTCCTCTTCTAGCCAAGTCCTTCATCGTTGCACAAGCAACATCTTCGGAGAAAAATGCGCGCATGTCAGTACTAAATCCAATATATTTCTTTATAAAAATTTGACATGAAGCACTCACTTTGTGGTAAGACATAATTAAATTTGAGTTTCTTTGTTTTAATACCATTTTATTAGATACATACACCAACCGGTTTCGGCTCTACTCGAATCTTCTTCAGGTTTGAATAAATGGTATATATTTATTCAACCCTGAAGAAAATTCAAGTAGAACCGAAACCGGTCTGTGTATATACGAGTATCTAATAACGGTGTACTAAAACAAAGAAACTTTTATTTCAAATTTAAATTTCTTTTTATTACAATTTCTTCTGTTTTTATTTAAGAATCATCTGTTACTTATCAATTTTATTACGAATTCACATTTTCGTACAAATTCGACACGTAGGGACGTTTAGACTCGTTTGACGAAATGTCTTAATATTCCAATTTCTTATGTTTTTATTTAAAGCAACTTATATTTTTTCTTGACCAGTCAATTTACAACCTATGATTTTTCATAGGTAACCACTAGTACTGTATAATATTAAAGGTATAATTTTAAAGTTGTGATAACGTGGTGTTATAAATAATACACTATTTTATTTACATGTTTAGGTAAAAGCCGTTCCCTTTATAACATTTTTTTGGTTAATATCGCGTTAGTGTTCAGACTACTTCCAACCGTCTAGAGCTAGTGGAATTATGGCATCCATAATTAGGATATTTTATGATATTGAAGTAAGTAGGAGGGGGGGGGGTAAGGAGATAGTGTAGGAGAAAGTTACAAAGTACCTGAATATTCAGATCTGGTCACCAAACACGGTTAAAACTATTTCAAGCCACGTTTCGATTCTGAACTGTAGTCTTTCACCAGGTCAATACTACGTGCCACAGATGTACAATATATTATTTATAAATTAATTAATTGTAAAATAACACAAACTAAGTAAACATAATGTATTTTTTCACTCCTGGTATTGATATTAACCACTAAAAACTACGGAGGCCGTCAAAAAAGGCTCTTAATTATTTGTATACATAGTATGTATTATTTTCTCCTTATTAGTTAATCTTATTAGCATAATTAATTTAGCAAAAAGCGCACTTGAGGTGAAATATCACAAAACTGCGCTATATAAGTTCACTGTTATTATTATTATTAAAGTTATTCCTATTATTATTTCCTGATTAGCTCACAATGTCATAAAATGTTTCACAGCTTTGGAAATTTCAATAAAATGTTGAAGAATAATTGAACTTCGGAAAAGTTTATGGATACAAGGAGTTTTCAAAATACAGATGGATCAAGTTTGTGTACCACGAGTAAAATAAATGACGTTTTTTTCCTTGATTTTTAAGGCACGATGTCAACACACACGAGTTTTGTATGCAAAAAAATGCGTTTGTCGATTGTCATCGGAATGCTGTAGATATGAGATCCCTGAGGCGTATGTGCTAAAACAATGTAAAACCGTAATAGAAAAATTGGTATCCGGAAAAAAAATCAAGGCTGATGTTAGCATAATGAAGAGAATTAAAAAAGGGATTCTTTGATGGTTTGGGCATGTGGAGCGGATGAACGAAGAAAGAAGTGTGAGAAGTTTGACCGGTCGGTAGCTGAGTGGACAAACGCGTCGGATTCCCACCCGGGCGTCGTGCGTTCAATTTCTCTGCTGGCTAAGTTCTCCATCATTGCACATGCAACATTTTCCGCTTCTTATGATGGCAGTGGGAGTTTTTTTTAATACTTTCAGGTTATTCATAACCCGAGAATGTTTGTCTTTATTAATAAACATTAAAGAAATTTAAAAATTAATAAAAACATAACGCGAAAGTGAATGAATTGATTCCTACCATGTCAAGAGTCTGAATAATCGAAGAGTATTTAAGTAACGATGTAAAGATGTGAATGAAGCAAGGAGTGTGTCCCAAGAGAGAGTTGTATGGCGGTCCATCCTCTCTGCTTACCTCTTTTTTTTCCTTTTTTATAGTGAATCCCGCACAAGAGTTCCAACTGCTCTCAACCGTCTAGTCAGTGAGACTATGACATGCCCAATTGGAGTATTTTGTGAGGTTGAAGGTAAAGGGAAAGGGAAGGAGATGGGGAAGAGAAAGGTTGGGAAGTACCTGGCTATTCAGATCTGGTCACCAAACGCGGCTAAACCATTTCAAGAAACGTTTTGATTCTGAATGGTGGTCTTTCACCAGGGCGATACTTAGAGTACCTATCACTCTAGAACGTACCGCAAATATACTTTTTATTATTTTACATGAATTAAATGTGTTATACATATTTTATGACACATTTCAATTAAATAAAAGTTATTGGCGCACGCCGGGTTTGAACCCGCGACCTTTTGATTCGCAGTCGAGCGTCTTACCACTCGACCATGCAAGGAATGGCGTGATGATTAGGTAGTTAGTTAATTATTAATACACTTATTATATTATAACGATGGTTTAATACTGTTATTGTAACTATTTTATAAACTCCCAAAAAATCTAATGATATTATGGACGACGTTAAAAGTTAATTTATTAAAAGAGTTTATCGCATAAAAAAATAGTTCTCGTTCGAAAACTCTGATGTCAAGTCGACAAAATGATTCTTGACACGTGCTGCGCCTACAGCAATGTTAAACGTTCAATTTCAGGCCTAGCAATTATAATGCCGAGTTATAAATAAATATCCTCTAAAGAAAACGACTCCTTCACTACACGATTTGTTGAAGAATATTTATCTTTATAGTATTTAGATTTATAATATCAGCATGGAAATGGAATATATTTTAGTTTTTTTTGCAACAATTGCGAAAATATGGAGGTCGCGGGTTCATATGTTGGCGTGAACGAACTGCAAGCCGTTCACGAAATGTAAATGTATTTTTATTGTAAATGTTTCTTGCACCACATTTCCAAGTGAAAGACAATTCATAAAAACTATATCACCCTGAAGAAAGACCACTATTCAATGGATTTTACTTCAGACCAGATCTATTAATTAATTTATTTATTTTATTTAATAGGTTTTACCAGATGTTATGACACTGGGTTTTGACAGATGTTTAATCTGAACAGCTAGGTACTTTCCACCTTCCTATTCACTTTCTTCTTCCATTTAGCCTCACAGAACACGCCAATTAGGAATGCCATAGACTAATTTCAGGCAGTTGGGACATTGGAGTAAGAATATATGTGGAAAGAGAGCTAAATACTTTTACACAACCCATACAAATTTGCGATAAATCACTTTCTTCGGGTTTTACGTCGTATACCATGAGAGAAAGAGGCAAGAAAAGTCATTACATAATAATGCAGCACTTCTAAGTATGTTAAAATGTTCTCCGTCTGTACTAACTTCACATCATCAAGTCGCATAATTTACGTCAACAAATTTTGAGGTTATTTCCTATATTTGTGTTGAGTAAAAAACTTGCAGTGGTTATACAAATAAATCAAACATGATGGTGATATGTGCTATACGTGAATGTTCAAATAAGACCAAACAAAGATAGAACAACATCACTTTTCAGAGGTATTTCAACGGTTTTAAATATTGTATATAACTTAAGAATTTTCACATTTTGAATGATATAAAGACATAAAATCAACAAAAAGTTTTCATCATTATTTAGGCAAACCTTCTGTTATTAGTGCTTGTGTGATATTTTGACTATATAAATCATTTTAATGCTGTATTGATATTGTTTTGTTTAATATGTTTATTAAAAATGCCCGAATTCCATGTGGGTGGTAACCAATAAGCTATCTGACACCCTTTTATATACATAATAGATTATATATAATATAATAGATTAAGGTTTTCACGGGTGTAAGATGTAGAATAATTTTTTCAGTTTACCCGCGTAACGTAGTCCTTAAAAGGACTACGTTACGCGGGTAAACCGAGAAAATTGTTCTACATGTATATATATATATATGTCTCTTTCTATTAAGTCAGTATACACTATTACTACAACCGTCATGAATACACTGTTTTGCAAAGGTACCTCTCCATATCCTCCAAGTTTAGGTTTCTTGTACGGTGTTTACATTACTTTAAAAAAAACTCTCGCACCTTCCTTTGTAATTAATCACTGATAACAAATAATTTATTAGTCATATGTCACGCGTATTAATTTAAGAGTAATTTTCATGTTCAATGTTTCAAAGCTCAGTTACTTGGTAATACAGAGATCGAGCTTTCAATCAACCTCTGATGTTTAGTTAGTGAAAGGGGCCGTTAGGTTGCATTCAAATTTACAGCATTTATTGTAGCGTTTATTCATAAAGACAATGTATCAACACTCGAACGTTAATCTTACTAACGAATAAAAGAAATAATCAATTAAGCAATCACCCTACCTTGTGCGTGTGTTTCTCATTAGCGGCTTTTTAGCCGAAACGGGACAAAGGCCACGGCGAGCGAATCTGAATAATAATTATTTTTCTCCCTTTCTCGGAAAGAATGGCATAACGTATTCGTTTCTATTCCCAGAGCACGTTGGAAAATTCATGGTAAAATTCAGACACATAATACCCACATTCATAACCGGTTCGTAGAGTCGATCGTGACCAGTTTTATTTTCTGCGATCCTAATAATTTTTAATTATGAACACATCTAATTAGTGAGCACATTATTGTAATTTCATCGTCATATAATTATAAATGTCATCAGCACGCACGTGTTTAGACGTTATATACGTTATTGGAATCCCAATAAGGTATATAAGGTTTCGAAGAAGAGTTTTCCAAAATCCATCTCCGCCCAAAGCCCGTGAAACTATGACATTCTAAATTGGGTTTGTTGTGAGGCTGAATAGATAGGAGAAAAATACAAAAGAAAAGAGGAAGGTTGTGAAGTATTAAATGTGACATCTACAAAACAATTCATGGCTGCCTACGACACGTGTTAGTCGACACCATGAACATTCAAGGACAATATCGAGCACTACACATGAGAACCAACATTGTGATAAGGCGTTTCTCAAGAAGCACTACGAAAATAAAATATACGCTTCTTGGAATATTTAACACTTCCGTACATACGCTTGGAATCGTTTTTGTTGATCTCGAGAAAAAACAACATTTATAGACTGAAAGTATACCATATTACCATAAATTCTAAAGAAAACTACACCATGTAGTAGCATAATTCTACAAGCTTGGGCACGGGTACCAACTCTATGATCTACTTAGAGGAATTTTGAAAATAGGCCGACATTCGAAACAAGTGACAATAAGATCAAAAGGGATTATTTTTCTTCATTTGAATACGACATAAAAGTTCAAATTACCCGGGGCCAGTGGAACAATGGCATTCCCAATCGTGGTATCTTATAAGGATGAAAGGAATGAGGGGAGTAATAAGATGAAAAGACGAATTTCGGGAAGTACTGATTTTTCAGATTTGATCCCTAAACATGGCTAAAGCCATTTCGAGCGATTTTTTTTTTTTATATTGTTGTAATGTTTTATAATGGTTAGAAATTATAAAATTAGTTTATAATATGTACTCAGTCAGAACTTAAAATCATAAAAAAAATATAATTCAATATAAATCGGAGTAACATAAAAAAATTGCCTAAGCAAATTTAATACGAATTTAAAAATTAACGAGAAAGCATTGAAAATAAATAACTATACAGAAAATCAGATAACGTAATGGAAGTAAGTAAGATCAAGGTGTTTTTACATGCGATTTTCGTATTTTCAATTTTTATATTTCAAGATATAAATTGGAAAAAACAGTATATAAGCTATATTTATGCATAAAAATGTATAAATACTCTTAAACATCAACAATAATAAAATCAAACAAGATATTGGCATTAAATATCCGAAAGCTTCACAGATTTATTTTATTCTAAGTGGTTGTCTTTCACCAGGGCGATACTGAAATACTCGATACAAGTCACGATTCGGAGGCATTGGGTACTAGAACAAAGCTTCCCACCATTACCACAATTAGTTCATAAATCCTTAGTTAGTTATTTTCTCTCTTTACAACAGAAAAAAAATTGATGATATCGTATCGGGGTTTCCGTGGTTAATTTTAACACATGTTTCTATTCTATTATTTATTTGTAAATATGCACCTTTATACCGGTTTAGTCATTCAAAAAGAATAATAATACATTAAGCAATATTATGCTTTATTTTTTTCGTTTCGTTTAAAAGCTCGTCCATTGAGAATTGCGTTGTTAAAACTACGAAAAAGCATTTCTCTCTGTGGTCATATCAGAGCCAGTGTTCAGTACAATGAGCTCTTTGTGGGCAAACAGGCCGACTGCATACTTCCTGAAACCCTCTCATGCGCTAAGAGCAATCTGTCCGTGCACTGGATCGCACCGCAATCAAAGGCCAAATGATCCAGCACTACTTTTCGTAATGGCTAGAAAGAGGCTTTGTCAATTCTTTAATGGTGCATTCCTAAAAACTGGAGTTTCTCGCTGTTATCGTAAAAAGTTGTTAGAATATATTTTAGGTTGATCGTGAGAGGGATTAACCTTCTGCCGGGCGCGCTGTTGTGAGTCACATAACCGGACACGCGGCATCTCAAAATTCCACTTTTTTCATCGAAATGTTTGTCATCTATAGTGGAAAGTGATTTTCCAGAAGGATAAGGTTGTTCTGTATAATTCACATATATTTAAATAGTCATAAAATTCAACGTTCGGTATAATATTCGATGAAAAGGCAGAAGCACCACATTTTATTCGCATCGAAACTACAAGAATGCAACACTATCAAATGTTTTGAAAAATACAATCATTTTTTTAATGCTTCCATCTCAGTAGCAGTGTCCCTAACTGCGTGTATAGGACCTGGGAAAACTTTTTTTTGTATTCTTAGCTCTCACCCGTGCCTGTGATTCTACTATTTTTTGTCTTTTTGTAATTATGGCATACAGAGCTCCGGGCCAATAAGGCCTCTTTCCCTTTCATCATGATGTTAAGTTAATGATTGTTGAAATAGGAATTTTGGTGAAGTTTTTAAAATAATTTATGCTTAAAATGGCTGCATGTTGGGAATGTTAATCCTTCCGAAGAATTTGTTTTGGTTTTCTAGGTTTTGTACGAATGTTTTCGTCGTGCTTCGCTAGGGAATTAATTGAATCGTTTTTGTGGTTGGGAATTCCCGCATAAAGTGTGATGCTACTGGTTTGCTGCACTTACTAACAAGGTTTTAACTAATGACGGTGAGATGAGTGCAAATAGTGTGCGTAGATCGAGAGTACAATGAACAGTGAGTCCCGAGATATTTCGTCCACTGCTTCCCTTCGAAAACTGCAAAAAGGCGGACAGGCCGCACGACCGGCGGTAGGTGAAACATGGTTATTGTTTCTACTCTCGTGGTACGAGAACGTATGGAAGCAGAAAAACACTTTAACTTCTTCTTCTTCTTTTTTTATTTAAACATTTTTTATAGGAAGATTTTTTAAAGTATTACAGTTGAACCTTCAACTGACGACATTCAAGAACCGCACGGCAAGGCGCTCTGAACGGGACTACTAACTGACAATATTAATGAACCGCACGCCATGGCGATCTGAACAGGACTGCTGAGATCAAAAATGGTCAACTTAAAAATCATACTCTAACATGCGGTATGGTACAAAGCATGTTTAAAAGGGTCTTAAAAATCGATCTAAAGGTATTGTAAACAATACAATTCAAGGGACAGAAACACATTAAAGAAGGCAATTAAGAAATACCCAAGGACCTTGGTCTGACGGGTAGATCACAGGGGATAAGCCCCCACGTGGGCGCAACTGCATGGCCCATTACAGTTCTCATAACGAATTTACTATATTATTTCCTAGACATAATGAACATTACTCAGATTTTCTTAATCCTAAAACAGAAATCACACTAAAATACAAATGTAAACATAAACATATAAAATTACGATTTGCAGTAAGCGATAAGACATTCCTTCATAAAATACCAGGCTAGTACTAGAGGTACCTTATTTAATTTCACCTAGTAACGTCGCATTTGGGAACGAACAGTTATTGACACTAAAATAGTGAGTCCGCAAGAACAACCGAAACTAGCTGGTCGACGCACCAGCTTACTCAGGTGACGTACACAGTAGTGCCAACGCTGGAAGCCGGACATAACAGTGTGAATCAACAAAACATTTCATGAGATCTTGCGAAATTAAATTTGTTACTGTCTGGAGTTTGTAAGTCAACAAAGTATATTCATCTAGCAACGTCATTTCTAGCGTGAGCTTGTAGTTTTAATAATCTATTAAACTGTTCAAAAATAAGACAACATGCCGGCCTCTGTGGTCGAGTGGTTAATATTTTCGACTACGAATCTAGAGCTTACGGGTTCAAATGACGGTATGCGTATGTTATTAACTTGTGTTATTTTACAATTTAGCCATTCAAAATAATATATAGGATGTTTGTGGCACGTTCTAGAGTGGAAGATAATCTTGGTATCGCCAAAGTGAAAGACCGCCATTCAGAATCGCAACGTTGGTTAAAATGGTTTTATTCGTGTTAGGTGACCAGATCTGATTAGCCAGGTACTTACCAACCTTTTTCTTCACATCTCCTTCCCCTCCCCACTACCATCAGCCTCACAGCATACCCTTATCGGTGTATATTGAATATTGTGAGGACCATACACTTGTGAAGTATTCACATTAAAAAAATATATTTATAAGAAAAAATGTGTTAAAACTCGGGTGTAATCGATATCTATTTGTTTGTTACTGTTATCATTTTTTCAGATTATTTACTTTGAGAAGTCTTTTTAATAGTAGCAGAGGCGTGCACTCCATCTATGCACATAATCACTGCCTACCCTGCCGTACTCGCGTAAAATATGAATTATGTTGGATTAAATAATATGAAATTATTGCAACAATAACAAAAAATATTCTATTTCTAAAATACGCACGGATTTCAGCTAATCGCACCGCCGCGAGCGCCCCACCGACCGTCCTACTATTGTGTGTCAAAATCAGAAACTACATATGCCCAAACGCCTCAAACGTCAAGAGTAGATTATTTTATGTTCACTAGACTAAACAAAATATGTATGTTATGAGTTGTGTGCGCGTTCAAGTAGCTCGTCTGTGTTAGTATCTAGGTAGTGCTTTTACAGAACAAATGCAATAACAATCAGTGACATCTGTTGGTACCTATCTCTAATATCAATTAATCCGCTGTTTTTTCTACTGCCTACCCTGATCGAAAACTTTGTGCACGCCACTGAATAGTAGTTGTTTAACTTTTTCATTTAAGTTAATTTCAACGGTAGAGAATTTGCCGAGTAGGCGATTATAATTATTTTCCTTACGTAACCCCTGTTGTTCAGTGTCGAAACTATTTTCATTCTGTGGTGAATCTAAAATGTTTATTTTTTATTTTATTTTTTATTTTATTTTATTTTTTTTTATATTGTACAACAGATATAAACCCAATAACAGCATATGTTGTTACGGATTGTGACACAAGTATATCAATATTTCAAATCAACACCACGACGCCCAGACTGACATCATTCACAGGTGCATTAAAACAAAAACAAAATAATCAATGTCTTTCTACGCCATGGTTGAAACTAAACACACAACAATTAAGGTTCATTGCAAATGATTAACCTGCTATTGAAAGTGTATTAGTTATGCATATAGGTTATTTCGATTAACTGGAGTCGAAGAAAACCGATTTTAGGAACGTAAAGCGCCCCACCCACAAAGCGTGTTTCTGACTCGAAACTCATGATTGGAAATTTCCGATTGAAGTTAATTAAAAATGAACGCTTTGATCACGGCCGTAAATAAATATCGGAAAATATTCAAACCAACATTACGTATTTTTTATAACGTTCTGACCTTTTAATATTAATATTGCGTCAGGCAGCTCAACCACTTGACAGGCAGCTGAGAGAATGATATTACTTTCAGAAATTTAAAAAAACCGTCTTGAAGTATTTGTGAAAAATCTTTGTAAATCTGTTTTGCTCGTCAAATGAAAACGTTATTCGTGATTACCATCTGTATCTCAGTTTACTTGACAGCTAAAATTACCTTTTAAACATTGACGTGAAGTTAAATAGATCGTACCACTAAGAAATTATAATAAACAATCGACGATATTTTTTCTGTTGAGTGTAATTTATTTATGCTTCTCATTGAATTATCTTTTATGTTGAAATTATTTTGATTTTAATATAAATTATTATTTTCGTGCAATAATTTGTTTTAGTAAAAAAAAAAATTCTTTAAGAACGCAGAGGTATTGCAATGCATTACATTCCATTTAAATACCAGAAAATAAAATGATAAATTATTTAAACACAATCGAAAAAAATAAATGCATTTTATTTAAGTAATCAATTTGAATGTTTATAATATCTGCCAATGGGTAAGTTAAATATTTTTTAAATTAAGCAAGTGATTTATTTATTTTATTATTAACGACAACATGAATAAGTACGTTACTTATCAAATAACGATGCTTTACCAAGAACTAATAAGCTGTAGATATATTTTAAAGAAATTATTTTAATATTTATTACGCTGTGATAGAGCACTGTTAAAATAAACACTGTTACTTTATGTACCTGTATATACTTTTACGCTCTTTATTTATACGAACAGACTAACAGGTTTTGACACAGCAGCGCCTTTTTGGAGTAGATAATATTATGAACTTCATAAATTTAAAAATAAAGAGCAATATTATATTTAATGCTTATGAATAAATGTATTTTTAAGCAATTAGTTTAGTGTCAAATTGGTATAACTGTATTTAACTTTGATTTTGAGAATGTTATATTAGTGATTTATTTTGAATCGTCTTGAAATCCTTCACTTGCCACGCGTTGAAAGTATATAAAGCAAGCATATTTTTTAAACTAATTAAAATAAAAACTTGATCTTTAGTAAATGTTGGTCATATAAGACCGTTTAGTAGCTGAGTGGACAAACACGGCGGATTTTTACCCGGACGTCGGAGTTTAATTCCTGTGCTAGTTAAGTCCTCCATCATTGCACAAGCAATATCTTTCGCTTATTATGATAGCAGTAGGAGTTTTTCAAATATTGTCTGGTTATTCGTAACCCGAGAATATCACTATTAATTTGTTTTTTAAATCATCTGTATTGTACCTTACTTTTCAAGAATACCAACATATTTTGGATTAAGCTGTTTGATAGAAAACAAATAAAGTTTCAATTTAGAATTTTAAGATTATCGACTTAACCTTTTGGAACTACTCAGTGCTCACTGCCTCAGTTAATAATGATTTTGGTGCGTGCTTTCGCTTGCTTTAGAATAAAATTTACAAAGTTTATAATGTCAAAGAGAATTAATAACTAGTATACCTAAGTCAAACAATGGTTTGGCAAGTGTCTACCATCAAAGGTTTCTGGAGCCAGGGGCTCTATGGTATCCCTGATCGGAATATTTTGTGAGGCGGATTGTAGTGGGGATGGGGAAGAGGAGGGTTATAAAGTATCTGGGTATTCAGATTTGGTCACCAAATCATAAGTCTTAAACTTCTTTTCAGCAAGACTTTATTCACGCACCTAAACTCGCCGGTCATTCCATACCATATGATGCAATTAAGGAACATTCTCTTCAGTAGCTGACGTAGGTGGCCTGCCACTCGATGGTCATCTTCCATTAATATTATGCCTCTTCTTAAACCAGCAGATCAATTTTCTTCCATAGTATGGACCGGTAGGAAGTCGGAGTGCAAGCTGAGAATATCTTCAAATAATTGGGTAGCTTTCTCGGAACACAAAACTAAAAACTCAATGGTGCCCGATGTTCGATTTCATTAAAAAAGTAAATAACTTCTAATTCAATATTTTTTCATCTTTAAACTAAGTGAAATTTCTCAAAATTTCGCTAGATATTAACTAAAGTAGAATTAAAAAAAAAGCTTCAACTCTGTATAACGCAATTTATATACCAGTTGTACAAATAATTTGAATCCCCCTCGTATCTAAGTCGAAGTCAAATGACTCTCGTTAAAATTAATGAGGTTACATTTTTGAAGTGTTGATTTTTTTTTAAATACATCAATTCTTCAAGACTATGATTCTTGTTGTCTATATGCTACACCGTCGTTTTCCAAAGCGGGTTCTGTGAAATTGACTTAGGACCGCAGCACTACAGAAGCTTTCCGAACTGCGTGACGAACTAAAGGAATAATAATGTAAGGAGATAAACCATTTCTATATCCGTAATTTTTATTGAGCTTTTTCACAATGAATACTGGCGTAATAATCTTGACTTTCTGACATATCAATGAAATTAAACGAAGATACCACACCCGATAAAATATATACAGGGAAATGAAACAACCATTGAGTGAGATATAAAGAAAGAAAGTGAGAGTTTAAAGTTATCAGCAGTAGAAAACAAGTTACCGGTGTGCGAAAAAGACATAAAGATCCATTTAATGAATCTCGTAAAATCCTTATTCGAATATTTCTCAAACACTTATAAAAATGACATCGACTGGGCAAAGAATCTATTCACCAAACAAAGCAAACCTGCGATTTTTACTGCCCTCGAATATGAGAGTCTAATAGATATTAAAAGTTAATTCTCTTTAAAACAGAAATTAGAGTTTTAATCACTGAACGACGTTTGGATTGGGCTTACGAATATCCTTGGAATATAAATATATATATATGGAGAGAGAGAGCTATTTTATTTTCCCAACCTATAAAAAATTGCGATAAATCACTTTTTCCTGTTTTTTACGTCGTACACCATGAGAGAGAAAGAGACAACAAGAGTTATCGTAAAATATCACACCGTCTTACTACATTTTGTTTGGAAACCCTCGTTGTGTATAAAACAGTATTTTGTGGTTTCACCTTAGAAGTAGATTTTTTTGTGTGCGGCGCTTTATTTTAATAAATTTCAAAGAAACTTGGAAACTTTCTTTCGTTGACCTTGGACGGAGCTAAAATTTCTGGGGTTCCGCCGACATCAAAGAGGCTTTTTAGGGTTCCGTAGCCAATAAGTTCGGGAACCGCTGAGCTTTACTCTAAACTACAACTAGCAATGCATTTATGGTGAAATATTCACGCTGAGTATATACGCTTTTAAGTTTAAGTTGTTTCGAGTGAATTGAGAAGTTAATTGAAGTTTGTTAATCAATAATGTGCCTAAAATGTAAAACAAGTGAAAGGGAAGGATTATAATAGCAGCCGTCATTTCTCAGGCAAGCCAAACAAGCAGTTGAAGTAGTCATTTCTCAGGCAAGCCAAACAAGCAGTTAAGTTGAAGTACGATTTGAAGTACGTATACTTCATTATTGATTTTGTTTGTTCGAAAATGTGCAATTCATTATGTGCAACAATAAAATAGTGTTTTTGTTTATTTGTATAACCACTTTTTCACAGTACGGTTATGAACAAAAATGTAGGATATAACCTAAAAAATCGTTGAGTTATGTCACGTTATGTCGTATAACAAAACGTAGTGCGCGGAGTCACCGGGGACGCGGGAGACAGAGAACATGCCTACATGCCTACATACCTAAAAGCGGTGCTATATTGTGTGAGAACTTGTCTTGTCTCTTTCTCTCTCAGGTTTTACCATTCAGAATCGAAACGTTGGTAGTAATGACTTTAACCGTATTTGGTGACCAGATCTGAACAGTCAGGTAGTTCCAAACTTGCTCTTCCCCATCTCCTTCCCCATCTCCTTCCCCATCTCCTTCCCCATCTCCTTCCTATCTCTTTCCCCTCTCTACTACATTCAACCTCACAACATACCCCAATCGGGGATGCCATAGTCTCACTGGCTCCGTTAGGAGCATTTGGGACTCTTGTGCGGTATTCACTATAAAAACATAATTTTATTTTCATCCCCTTATCGTAGGATGGTGGTTATCCTTTTTTATTTTGGTGCCCTCTTCAATTGGAAGTTAGTTATCCTTAGAAAATTCCGGAACAACTCGGTGGGACTGTACTTTTGTACTTATACCTTGTACCAGCTAGGTAAGTTTTTTGGTTTTAATTTTCTTTCTTTGGTAATTTCAGCAATTCAGTACATGTTTCATTAATATTATCACAACCACCAGCCTAGGTCGTATTGTGGCAGTGAAAAGTTGTAACTCGAAGATTCTTCCTCAAATCTATTAAATTTATCGCATTTTTATGATGACCTCTCAATCACCCCATCAACTTATTTTTAGATAAAATCTTAAAGCACCCGATCAGTGACACACCATTTAAGTTCCTCGTGAAACACAATGTAAACACAATCTGCCATCAAACCTCCCCATTAAAAATATTATTTTTTTCTGGACGTTTACAGGCGCTTGCCCTCTTCTAGTGTATTTAAAACTGAGTTTATAATATGGCCTCAAATTGGGCGAGAACTAATGTACTCGGTCGGCCCTTAATGTACAACCAAATGAAAAACCCGTTAGCCCATTTCATGCATACTATTTACACCACAGTTTAAGCCCTCGCATAAATAATTTGTATGAAAGATGAAGTACTCATGTGAAGGATTGTAACATGCGAAGTTTTTTTTGATTCAGCATATTTTTTTACTATTTTATATGGGCGTTGGTACTAATGTAACGCCTCCTTGCCAGATCCGTGGTGAGGTCTATTTATGGTGTGTTTTTACCCAATTCAGGTGGCAAAAACCATTAATTTGTGATGTAAAAACACGCGACATTAAACTTGTTGCGTCATAACTTCTATATATATTTATGTGACACTAACTACCCGGAGCCAGTAGATCTTTTGCAGACGCATTTTTTTAAATATGTAAGGCTAAAGGTAACATGTGGGGAGAAGAAGAACGGAAATTGGAAGGTCAAGACGATCCTGACTATTACACTGAATATCGCTCAAGCTATTATAAGCAACGTTTTAATTCTTACTAGTGACCTTACACCGAGGTTTGTTCAAAAGAAATGGTAAATCTCAATTTTTTTCGAAATTTTTTTATTTATTCATCAATATCTATAATCTCCCCTTCAAAGTAATACCCTCAGATATAATGCACTTACGAGTATGCTAGCGCATCTTCCAATCCTCGAAACACTTCTGGAATGCGCTTTTTGGTATGGCCATCAGCTCGTTCTTCGATTCTGACTTTATCTCATCAATTGTGGCAAAACGCTTTCCTTTCATTGGTCTCTTCAGTTTTGGGAATAGGAAAAAGTCGCAGGAAGCCAAATCTGGTGAATACGGTGGTTGAGGCATGATTACGGTGTTATTTTTTTTTTTTTTTTCGGTCAAATAATCACGAACAAGCATTGATGTATGAGCTGGTGCATTATCGTGATGCAAAATCCATGATTGGTTTTTCTACAATTCCGATCGTTTGAGCCGTATTGCTTTACCCAAGCGTTGCATAACTTCCTGTTAGTATTCCTTATTAACCGTACGACCTGTTGGCAAGAACTCGTGATGCACCACGCCATTGTAATCGAAGAAAACAGTGAGCAAAACCTTCACATTTGATCGAACTTGGCGTGCTTTTTTCGGTCTTGGCTCTTCTGGCCGCTTCCATTGGGATGATTGGGCCTTGGTTTCGACGTCATAACCATATACCCACGTTTCATCACCAGTTATGACCCTTTTGAGCAAATCTGGATCGTCATTGACGTCATTCAACAACTCCTGAGCGATACTAATGCGACGTTGCTTTTGCTCAAAATTTAGCAATTTCGGAACAAACTTCGCTGCCACACGTTTCATGCCCAAAACATCCAAGAAAATTGCATGGCATGAGCCGATTGATATGCCAACATCCTTTGCAACTTCCCTAATAGTGATTCGACGATTTTCCAAAATCATTTTCTTCACTGTTTCGATGTTTTCTTCGTTCGTTGACGTGGTTGCAACTCCAGTACGCTCATCGTCATTAACATCTTCTCGGCCTTCTGTAAAGCGCTTGTACGACTTAGAAAACACTTTTTTGAGACAAAGTAGACTCGCCGAACGCCACAGTCAACATTTTAAGTGCGTTGGAACACTTTATTTAATTTTTAACGCAAAATTTATTACATATTCTCTGATCCATTTTTTTCAAAAGTAAAAAATCGAAGAACACACAAAAACGTGAATAACCTTTCCAGTTGTCAAAAACAAACCACTAATCCAAAATGATTGATAATGCTAACATATGATAAACATATGTATACCAACATAACAAAAAAAAACGATAGTTGAATGTACACAGCCCGCGAAAATTCAAAATTCACCTTTTCTTTTGAACAGGCCGTATACTAAAGCCTCAGGGAGCCTCTTTTAATTCTACCCTTTCCCAGAATAGTTTTAACTCCCCATGGTCTCCCTTCCCTTCAGCAGTTTTCTTACATCTTCAAGCCAACATCACATGTATCGACTGTGCGGAAAATAGATAATATGTGGCGGTTTTCTCTGAAGCTCTTCGCAGTCCACGCGGTGTTTAATTATTAAAGCTCTTTAGCAAAGCTTCTCCCAAAAATAAGTAGAAGGTGGAGTTCCTAAATACACGGCGCTTTATGCTCAGTAAATGCATTTAACGCCAAAACTAATTTGTTAACTTTGCCAACTGTTTCTAAATTTAAGGTCAATTAAATTTGCTTAATTTTTCAACCATTTTTCTCGTTTCATAACCTATTTAATAATATTTTCGTAGAAAGCAATCACTTTGTGTTTTTACATTTTTAAAGAAATGAAAAAAAACCTTTCTATCAGACCACGGATATTATTTTATTTTTTTATGACCGACCGGTTTCGTTTAGCCTAAGTATCCTAAGGGTACAAAATCAAACTAAACAAAAAAATACAAAGTGTGCAGTTAAACATACGTACAGAGGGAGAACCAAAGATATTTAAAAAATAACAGAAAAATTAGAAAAAAACAATATTTAAAATTACCAGAAAAGAACATAGAGAAAGAGAGAGATAATTTATTTATTTACGCCTGTTAAAGGCTTTTACACAAATATTGTTATTTTTTTTTAAACAATAAACTCATATTTCATCAACTGATTCAACTCATCTTTCCTTTTACAAAAAATACTGTAAAAGAAAATAAAAAGGAATAAAGTAAAATAAAAATAAATGAAAAGTACAAATAATATTGAATGACAAAATTAAAATAAAAGAAAAAATATTTTTGAACAACAGATCCAGAGTTAAATAGTTTTAACAATTAGCTATGAATTGAATTGAAAGAGATAAAACGTCAACTGAGAAGGTGATTAAAAAATAACGATAAATTTTATGAATCACAAGGAAATATACCTAATATTGGACAATTGTTTTTTTTTCAAAATAAGTGAATTGAGGCTTTTTTGAGAGATATGTATAACACTTTTGTTAGCAGGGATATATTTATTATTTTAAATTATATTATGATATAATTGCATCGTAACTAAATCGTACTATAATTAATAGAATACTTCGTTTTTTGTCATATAGTAGTAAAGTTTTGTTGAGCACACTTGAGGTAAAATATCACAAATCTGCGCTATATCAGTTCACTGTTATATTGATACAAGCAACAAAACTTTATTGGGAAACTGCATCTCATAGAAGATTAATATTTTGAAATTTTAATTTAACGTCAATAATTAGCAAAAACCGTAAAAATATGTCAAAATTGTCGTCAAATTAAAAAAAAAAACCGAATGGATTGACATCGCCACATAAGACAGATGAGATTTGAAGTGGCAACAATTGAACGTAAAAATTGCCCATCTTATTTTTGGTCTCACAATCGACTTCAGAACGCTGTTCCCAAAAAGGTACTACGAGCTTCGTAGCAGAGTGCAAAGCTTCTTTGCTCCGGATTCAGAAGTCAGCGAGGAAAATGAAAATTATGTAAATGCACTAGGATTATTTGACGCATCTTAATTTTTTTTAAATATGTAGTAAATTAGCACATTGTTTCGGAGTAATGGTGACCTGGTCAAAGTTGTCAAGTACTTTCTTTTTCCCTTTATCCTTCCCCTCCCCAGGTCCCCACCACCTTTAATCTCATGAAATATAACCATATTGGGGATACTAATATTTTACGCTTCGTTGTTATTTACATCCAAGTGATTTTAATACTCCCGTTTCGAAGAGGGGTTCTAATGTCACCCCGAACGAGAGTTTTGTGCGATACCTTAGATGAAGATTACTGAAATATTATGAATATACTTCTCTCTAAGTATTACCAAAAACCAACTACCTGAGATTATGTCATGAAAACGTTTTAATAATCAATATCAAATGGGGCAAATACGTCACCCCCCTTCGGATCGTACTTTTGATACTTTTACTTTCAGGTGCGGAAAGATTGAAAGAATCCAAAAAACTTTACTGGAAAACCTACACTGTTTTCCTATTTAATTATAAGTTAATAATAAATCGGGTACTGGTGGTTTCATAAGAATGCACGAATGCGTTCATATCAATACAAAATGCTACTACAGTTATATCCATGTGACATACATGTACTGTTCACAGGTGGGCCTGAAGCGATATGTGATTGTGGCACGCTGCAGACAACCAACCATACTGTTGACGAATGTTTCACGCTTTCACTCGTGAAACTTCAGGAATGTTTAATTTACATTTTCAAACATCATGCGAAAGGAAAGTTTCGACTACAATCGTATTATAAATGCACTGCCTTGAGAAAGCTTGGGAACAACAAAACCAGTACACGTGTGGGTAATTAATTGAGCAAAGCGATTGTGTTTAACAACATTTGAGTGTATATTATAAAAATAATATGGTCGTTCGACAGTCAAGAGTCTGATTATAAAATGAGAAATAAGTAAGGTTAATGCTAGAAATAAGGGATGCCTGAGAAAAACATGGTCATGTTAAGAATCAGGATAACAGAAGAGTATTTGGGATGATGTACTTGTATGTGATTGAAGCGAGAAGAGTGTTCCAAGATAAACAGAGATGTGTAGCGGTCTGTCTTCTTTTTTTTTTAAATGTTTTTTTTTTTATTGTGTCAGTTCATATTACATTGTATATAAACTGAAATATTATAATATCATATTTTTTCATTATTATTATTATTTACATTTATTTAAAAAATACACTTAATCTTCCATCACATTCCTTACTTATAGGCATCTCGTCATACATTTTCAGTCCACTGTACATTAAACAGTTCTGTGACTCGTGAATTTTTTCGTGTGTTTATATTATTCTATTTACATTTCTAGTCTCATAATTATGTACACTTTTATCAAAAACAATTTTATCTTTAAAATATTTTAGCATTCGGTTATAAAAAAAAATATTATATGAAAATTGGCACATCGGAGAGCAATCTTGTTTTTTATTGGAATCCAATTAAGATCTTCTCTCATTTGACTATTTTTTTGTATATTTGCCTTTGCTTAGAATACATCTCGTAAATCTATTTCGAATAATTTATGGCTTATTCGAGTTTCCTTCGCTGCCTGAATATAATATCGTAAAACAGTAGTTTAAATAATGTGGAGTCACCATAATTTTATAAATACGCTCTGCAGTGTTTTCATTTATATTATTTCTCAGTATTCCGAGAAAACGCACTTACTTACCGCAAAGTTCAAATTTGCCATTCAAGCTAGTTTTCAGTCCATTGTGACACTTAGACATTTCACTTAATTTAATTTATCGGTACTCTGAGTTAATCATTATTAAATCAAAATAAAAATATGAAGGGAACAAAAAGCATCTATAAAAAATGTTGACATTATTTTAATAAGGGAACTTACAAATTGTCTACTTCAAGACGTACAAAATGTTTTAATGACATCAAACCTTCGTTTATTGAACTCTGATTTTCGGAGAGACATAGCTTAACAATCTCCAGGTGGGTGTTTTCGTGTGATTTCTAGTCGTACCCGACAGCGTGAGGACATTTCAGTTTTAAGACCATTACTGAGTCCTTGTCCCCGCACCAAAGGCTTTCATTCTATATATAGCTTTAGTCCGGATAACCTGAAAATGACACATTGATAAAGGGTCCCAGAGCGACCTTAAAATTATTGCTATTACAAAGGGTTGTGGACAAAAATTACGAAACATCGAAACATGCTGACTTCTGAATATCTGCGGAATTTTAAATCTTATTTGACATCCAAATATTTCAAAGGTTTATGTTCTACAGACGTATTTTATTGAAAATGTTGCCATTCTTTGTCAATAAATTATTTTAGAAATTTAACTTAACTATTAAGATTTTTAAACTGTACACTGATTTTACATGAACCTGTCTTTCTATCGGGATAAAATGTATGAAAAATTTGGAATTAATTAGGTGTTGGAATCGTAAGTGGAACAAGGGAAAGTGATAGTTGAAGGGTGTATACAGGACACATAGTGATTTATCGAAAACATATTTTGGAACGAGATGATCAAATCCAATGATTATATTGACATGTTACACATGTTCAGTTTTTCTTTAAGACCAGCGCGCGGCGCTGCAATAGAAATCAAGCAGTGGATGCGGCAAACATCTTCAATGCGCTGCAATGACAAGGGAGCCAAGATAGTATTCAGTTTGCGATATCTAAGACATGTGAACAAGGTCAAACTGATTAATAAAATATTGTGAATATTCTCCTCTGCCGCTCAATATTTCCACATGGTTCGTCTTCTTTGAAGATATACCTTGATGAAATTTGACTTAAGCTTAAGATATATTTCAAACCGGCTATATTTCAATACGGCTGGCTTCAGTAACAAATTTATTCAAAGTCGATATAAGCAATTCGTTCTTCAATTTTTTTCAAAATTAATATTTTTTGTAGTCTCTGCATAGCTGATTTTACCATGTCACCCGAAAAACACTTCAAAGTATTCATTAATAATTTAATTGGTCAGGAATGATTTATTTATTATTTTAGCATTGAGTATATCCAATATGCTTTAAGCCCACATACAACCCTTTTCAAAATCGTAATAAAAATAAATAAAAAAATAACTCGTCGATTTATTTATAATATTTTACAAGTCTCTTGGCAAGTGATTACTCTCATTTGGGAAGTATTAACAAAATGATTGATTATTGTTTATCGAATTCTTGACAGGTTTCGAAACATGATATTCGGAACGTGTCGAATCGAAAAGGCCATCCCTACTCTGGCGATTATGTTAGTTGACATTTCAATTTGGTCTCTCTGAAGTGTGCGGTTACACAGAGCGTACAGAATACACGGAAAATGAGGAATGTGCGGTGAACATACTCATACGCGCGTCGTTCTGTGGAAATTGGGAGAGCTTAAACGGCCCGGACCACCACTGCCCACCACTGTGTTTGGCCGCAGAGACAAAATGTTCGAATAGGTAAATTTGCACGGTAAAGGTCATCATCATGGAATAACGTTATTAATTAATTATGTATTATACGAATATTGGAATACTGGGTGGTTGTGCTGAGTGGGTGCAGTGTTATCTTTGTAAAATGTCAAACCAAAGCGCCTCCGGTTACAATATTAAAAAAGGCTCAGTGTGAATGCTAAAGCTTCTATTAAAATTATGCATACAGTAATGCAGACTATTGTAAAATAAAATTAAAAAATAAATAAGAAACTAATTAAAAATAAAATTTAACTTTTTAAAATAAATACCGCACAAGAGTCTCAACTGCTCTCAACCGTCTAGAGCCAGTGAGACTATGGTATCCCCAAATAGGGTATGTTGTGAGGCTGAAGGTACTGGGGAGGGGAAGGAGTTTGGGAAGAGGAAGGTTGGGGAGTACCTAGCTATTCAAATCTGATCACCAAACACGGCTAAAGTTATTGCCATAGCCATGCTTGAGCAACTTTTCAATTCTGAATGGTGGTCTTTCACCAGGGCGATACTTAGGGTATCTACCACTCTGGAACGTGCCGCAAATATACTTTATTTTTTTTTTTTATATGAATTAAATGTGTTTTGACACATATTAATTAAATAAAAGTTATTGGCGCACGCCGGGTTTGAACTCGCGACCTTCGGATTCGTAGTCGAGCGTCTTACCACTCGACTATGGAAGCCGTCGAATTATTACGATTGAAGATAATTTTTATTGAATCGATACGAGAACAACATGTGACGTTCAATAAATCATTAAGGGAGTATTTCACTATCTCTCAGTACACTGTCGATTAGCGCTACTCGTTAAGTAACTTATATTATCTATTTCACCACCGATGAGTAAGGAAGCCCGTTAATGAAATGTCTGTATAAACTACCCGGCATTTAATCTTACGATTAACTGATTGGGAACTGCTCGGCAGTGGTGAAACGCTCGCCGATTTACCGCCATATTTTTCCTTTGATTAAAGTTATTTGACGAGTAGTTACTCAACAATTTACTCAGAGCTGGTGAAATACCCTCTAAATGTTATCGTTTTCAGATATTACGTTAATCAATGAAATACGCCCGATGTTTACACTTTTTTTTTACATTACCTACATACAGGAGGCCCTAAGGGAAATCAATTCTCTGTCTGTGTAAGGGATGCTGTGTGGATACTCTTTTTGAAGAAAGGAAGGAGTGAAGACCTCCTGGGTCGAGTGATTAAGACGTTCGACTACGAAGTCCAGAGGTCGCGGGTTCAAATTCCGGCGTGCGCAAATAAATGTAGTTTAATTTATATGTGTTATTTCACATTTAATTCATATAAAATAATACAAAGTATATTTGCAGCACGTTCCCAAGTGGCAAATACTTCAAGTATAGCCCTGGTGAAACACCACCATTCAGAATCGAAAGGTTGCTTGAAATAGCTTAAGCTGTGTTTGGTGACCAGATTTGAATATTCAGTTACTTCCCAACTTTCCTCATTCTCATCTTCTTCCCCTCCCCACTATCTTAATTATTAACCTGTCTTGATTCTATTGTATTCTCCCCCTGTATGTATGAGTATATATAACCACACGCTATGTATTTGTTAAGTTTTATTTTGTACCCTGATTAGGCAAAGCGAAACCAATCTGTCATAAAAATTCAAACTAAATCTGTGGTCTTATTTCATTTTCACTAAAAATTTCAAACCACAAAGTGATTGATTTCTATGAAAATATAGTAGTACTAATTTATTATACGTACAGAATGCGTATCTACGCGTAACTAAGGGGAAAAATCTTTACTCTTACAACAAATTAAATAAGAAATTCTAAATTTTAACTAGACTTAGATTTAACGCAAGTAGTCGACGAGTGGTTAGTACGCTCGACTACGAATCAAGAGGTCGCGGGCTTAATCCCAGCGTGCGAAAATAGTTTTTATTTTATTGATTTGTGTTATTTCGTACTCAATTAATATAAAATAGTATACAGTTTATTGTCGACACATTCCAAATTGAAGGATACTCTCAGTATCGCCCTGGTGAAAGACCACAATGCGGATTAGAAAAGTTACTTCAAATGGTTTAAGCCTTGTTTGGTGACTAGATCTAAATGGCCAAGTACTTCCCAACCTTCCTCTTCCTGGTCTCATTCCCCTCCCCAGTATCTTCAGCCTCACAACTTACTCCGATTGGGGATTCCATAGTCCCACTGGCTTCAGAGTTCAGACAACACGGTTGGCACTGTAGCCCATGTATTGTGATCATTAATCGAATGCTTTCTACGAAAATCGAAGTTCACAACTAGATTTTATGAAGCCTTGGTTAGTTTTTTTTTTAATTTTCTGTAAGCTAAACTATTTTCAATTAAAAATCTCGCCATCAATCACCAACATAAAAAGGCTTTCTCAAAAAAAATTCTAAACATCTTTTTAAACATGACCTTTGCTTGTTGTTATTTCTCGAACGATTCGTTCTCATTCCGTCGCCTGAACTGTACATTCTCTGTACTTAACATAACTCGTGTTTATTCGTTCCCCTCCCATTACTCGTACTGTACATAATACTTATACTCGCACACGATATAGACTCGCATTTCCTTACACAAATAAGGTTATTGAATTACCCGAATATGCCGCGAGTCGAGGCCTCCTCGCGTCTTCTCGCCCAACATCAGTCATAATGAGGCGGATATTTTTATTTTTTTAATTTATAAGATCTTTAAATCCAACAGCGAGAGTTGTAAACAAAACAACAATTCAAAAACACTTTTTAATGGTGTTTTATTGTTTTCGTTTTCACGACTTTTTTCGACGCTTCTTTAATCATTGAAATAAAACTGACAGTTAACCGACGACCTTCATAGTCGAGCGATTAAGATCCTCAACTACAAATTTAGAGGTCACGGGCTCAAATGCCGGCGTGCGCAAATAAATTTTATTTAATTATTTGTAATGAAAATGAAATAATAACTTTGTATAAGACCACAATTTTAATTTTAATGAGCGACTGGTTTCACTTAGCCTAAGAATCATCAGGGTACAAAATTAAACTAAACAAAAAAAAAAGTGTGTGGTTATATTTACTCGTACATACAGAGGGAGAATATAATATAAAATAAAATAAAAGAAGAGAACAGTAAGAAAGCAAAGGAATAACATTTAAATTATATCGAAGGAACAGAAAGAAAGAGACAGATGATATTAAATGAAAAAAGAAACAATAAAATAAAAATAATGAATTTACGAGGCCTGTTCAAAAGAAAAGGTGAATTTTTCATTTTCGCGGGTTGTGTATATTCGATTATCGATTTTTTGTTGTTGTTATGTTGGTAATCATATGTTTATCAAATATTAGCATTATCAGACATTTTGGATTAGTGGTTTGTTTTTGACAACTGGAAAGGTTAGTCATGTTTTAGTGTGTTCTTCGATTTTTCACTTTTGAAAAAAAAAAATTATAAAAAGAATATGATAAACATATGTATGCCAACATAACAAAAAAAAATCGATAATCGAATGTACACAGCCCGCGAAAATTAAAAATTAACCTTTCCTTTTGAACAGGCTATGTATGTCACTTCTTATTTAATTTATGTAAAATAATTTCTAGTATATTTACAACACTTTCAGATGGTAAATATTTTTAGTGTGGCCCTAACGAGAAACCATCATTCAGAATCGAAACGTTCCTTGAAATGGCTGTATTTGGTGACCAGATTTTAATAACCAGGTAATTCCTTACGTTCTTCTTCCTTCTACCTCCCTTTCCTACTTCCTGCAGCCAGACAACATACCCCAATTGGGGTTGCCATAGTATCACTGGTTCCGGACAGTTGGAAGTCTTGTGCGGTATTCACATTTAAGAAGAATTAATAAAAATAGCAAAATAAAACCTGTAAAATCTTATATATATCCGTTTCGTGTACTTATTTTATTTTATCGATTCCGAGACACAGGAAACTCCATTAATGGAGGACTGAACGCTGTTGGCGCAAATTAAAAAAAATGTCCAAAGAAGCGAAGCTAGCAGTCCACAATGGAGTGCTTATTCCAACCCTGATGTATGGCAGTAAGGCATGGAACTGGCAGAGGAAGGATGAAAGTAGACTGAATACTGTGGGAATGAGATCCTTGAGACGTATGTGCGCTAAAACCATGTATGACCGTATTAAAAATGTGAATATTCGGAAAGAATGCAAGGTTGATGTGAGCGTAATGAATACGATCAAGAAAGGGACGCAAAGATGGTTTGGGCATGTAGAGCGAATGAACGAAGAAAGGAGTGTGACAAGAATATATGATGCGAAGTGAATGGAAGAAGAAGTCGAGGACGCCCGAGAAAGATATGACACGATCAAGTAAATCAAATACTTGAATCGGTTCATGTGAAGAGTCAGAATAACAGAAGAGTATATATGAGACGATGTATGAATGTGAATGAAGCAAGGAGTGTGTGCCAAGACAGAGTCATATGGCGGTCCGGCCTCTCTGCCTACCCCTGCGGAGAAACGGCGTGATGGTTAGTTAGTTTGTTACGCGACTCTACGTATTGTCCCGCCTCGATCCTTTGTTATTTTTCTATTTTTTTATATGAATACCGCACAAGATTCTCAACTGCTCCCAACCGTCTAGAGCCACTGAGACGATGGCATCCCCAAATAGGGTATGTTGTGAGGCTAAAGGTAGTGGAGAGGGGAAGGAGATTGGGAAGAGGCAGTTTGGGAAGTACCTGGCTATTCAGATCTGGTCACCAAACACGGCTTAAGCCATTTTGAGCAACGTTTCGATTCTGAATGGTGGTCTTTCACCAGGGCGATACTTTGAGTATCTACCACTCTGGAACGTGCTGCAAATATACCTTTTATTATTTTTATATAAATTAAATCTTCCAACTTCAACCATGACACCTTTAATTCCCTAGAAGCCAGGTCATGGCCAGATCCACTCTGCTCGTATTTTAATCATTACGATTATAAATATACACCTGTAACCTTTATTAAATCACGCGGCATTCATCACGGTGGTTTATTTAAAGTGGGTTATGTGATTACACGTGATACACGTGTTCGGGTATATGTTACAACACCTCCCCGCTGTTTATTTGAGTAATTAATATTTGAGTATGTGCCAACCTTTGACCTTTCCATCGCGACACTTTTCCATTAAAACTACCTATCACGTTATCAAACTATGCCGCAGTAACGCTAGTGGTTTGTTTGTTATGTCTTTGACGACCACACGTCATTCAGCCGCATGTCAAAATATCCGTGAGATAATTGAGTATTTAATTGAGTTACGTTTTTTACAACTACCGTTTTTTTTTATTACGTACATCTGTCGCAAAAAGTCAGCCATTTTGGATTAGAAGTTTGTTTTTGACAACTGGAAAGGTTAGTCACGTTTTTGTGTGTTCTTCGATTTTTACTTTTGAAAAAAATGGATCAAAGAATAAAATCCATGATTTGTTTTACCACAACTCCAGGACGCTCATCGTCATTAACATTTTCTCAGCCTTCTGTAAAGCGTTTATACCACTTATAAACACTTTTTTGAGACAAAGTTGACTCGCCGAATGCCACAGTCAACATTTTAAGTGCGTTGGAGCACTTTATTCCATTTTTAACGCAAAATTCAATACATATTCTTTGATCCATTTTTTTCAAAAAGTAAAAAATCGAAGAACATACAAAAACGTGACTAACTTTTCCAGTCGTCAAAAACAAACCACTAATTTAAAATGGCTGATAATGCTAACATATGACAAACATATGTGTACCAACATAACAACAACAAAAAAATCGATAATCGAATGTACACAGACCGCGAAATTTCAAAATTCACCTTGTCTTTTGAACAGGCCTCGTATATTCTATGGCATGTATTATTTTGCTACTACTGTTTTGTTATAAGCTTTATCTTGTGTATGAATTAGGAAAATGTGTTTTCACATGTTTTTAAAAACTAGATCATTTTGAAATGCTTGGTGTAACCTTAAGTGACCAGTTAAGGCACCGGGGCTCCATAGAAGTCAGAGTAAAGTTAGCCTCTCAGAAGTTGGGCGTGTTGTACAGGGCCCGCAGATATTTTAAAGTACACACCTGCTGACCTTGTACAAATCGCAACTACGCCCCACTGTTGAATTTGGCAGCCACCTCTGGTCTGGAACCCCTAAATACCTGAAAAGAACCCTTGACTCTGTGCAGAAACGGGCGGTCCGTTTGATAGATTCTCCTATCTTAACAAACGGATTGCAAACTTTGGAGCACAGACGTTAGGTGGGAATGCTGTCTTTGTTCTACAGGTATTTCAATGGAAGATGCTCCGAGGAACTTCCGTCATTGATCCTTTCGGCACCGGCGCATAGTCGAGAAACTCGCCAAACGCGCGCCCAACATTGAATACATGAGAACGGGTCGCTTTTACGACTCGTTCTTATGTTCAACAGCTCTGCTATGGAACGATTTGCCGGCCTCTGTGTTTCCTCCCTCCTTCAACATGAGTTTCTTCAAGACCCAAGTTCACTCATTCCTTTCCTCAAAAAGACCCTCCACACAGCATCCCCAAAGATGACATAGGCCCTGAGGGAAATTATTTCCCTCAAGTGTGGAGTTATTTAAAAAAAAAAAAACTAAAAAATGCGCTAATGACATATTTTAAGATCCCTGATTAAGCCTCAGCACTCAAAAATGGCACTTAACGTCACTTGGGAGCATTCTAATACAAGCAATACTAAATACAAATGATTGATTGAGGTTGTAATAAAAATGCCTAAGGTTCCTAATTATCCACAATTCCTTCTTTTAAAATTCCATGAATATATTTGTAACTATTATCCTTTATATTATATGAAAAACATACTAAAATGTCAGTTGAAGGTGCAGTTTGAAAATCAACGAAGGCATTTTCCTTTAAATTCCAGTACGCATTTCATGTAGAATTTAAAAGATAACTATGTAAAAATAGTACTCATTGCAAACCTTAGACATTTTCGTAACAACTCTTTTTTTTACGTGAATACCGCACAAGAGTCTCAACTGCTCCCAACCGTCTAGAGCTAGTGAGACTATGGCATCCCCAATCTGGTTATTCAGATCTGGTCACCAAACACGGTTAAAGCCATTTAAGCAACGTTTCAATTCTGAATGGTGGTCTTTCACCAGGGCGATACTTAGAGTATTTACCACTCTGGAACGTGCCACAAATATACTATATTATATTTGCTATCGATTCAATGTGTTATTTATTTATTTAATTATATACGCCCTCATGGGCTTTTACATAACATATGATATAAAACATAAAATAATAGTGACATAAAAAATAACAATGATTAGCACCCAAAAACATAATTAAGTTGATAGAAATATTATAATGCAAATTAACACTAGTATTTTTGGAAGAGGTATGCCATTATAGCCTTCTTGTAACTAGATTCAGTGCAGTTGAATATATCTACTATTTCAGCGATAGAATTACTCACTGTATGACACGTATTTATTAAATAAAAATTATTTGCGCACACCGGGTTCAAACCCGTGACCTCTAGATTCGTAGTCGAGCATCTTACCACTCGACCATGCAGGCCGTCCTGCAGACTCGTACAGAATCAACGGATAAATAATTTGTTGTATTGCTTGCGTTAAAAAGCCAAAGGGTGTACATTATTGGGTTCAAAGTTATAAGTACATATTGTAGAAAAGCAATGAATGGATATTATATAATGCTTTGAGGGTCTAAATCAAGTGTGAGTAGGCGGTTTTCAATTTCTACTTAGTTTTTTGTTCAGTGGCGATTTAGAGATTAGTCGCTTTGTTGCCACAATTGCTGTCAGCCCAGTTCCACCTGCATGAATGAAAAATCAAGTTTAATTATTTTCAAACGCATAAGCCACTACGCTATGGAGGCCGAGAAACGTACTAAGAAGACGTTATGATTTTGTTCTGGGTCACAAAGATTAATTCTTCTGTGGAATTTTGTGTAACGTATCTAACTATCAAAGATAATGGACAAGTCACGGAGGTCATCATCTGTCAATGGATTAGAGAAATTTTGCAATAAAATATATGATCAAAATCACTGCGGAACTGAAATAGCATTTTTTTTTAATAATACAGTGGTGCACAGACTTTTTAGGAGGAGGGCCGCATACAAAGATTTATTTTACTATAAGGCCGCACGGAGCGTCGGGGGGGGGGGGTCGAAAAGAAAATAATATACATACATCAAAAATAATATTATTGTTTATATTAGACTTGTTTATATTCATAATTGAATATGTTGACTCAAATTAACTTACACGTGTTAACGCGTAACCACCAAGAATGGATATTTTTGTTTGCTAAGACGACGATAGAAATTTAACATATTACCAGTATTTAAAGTATGGCGAAGATTATGATCGTTTTATAGATCGATGAGTTTCAGCTTCTGCTTGTATATTTTAAATAACAATTCCAAAGGGGTTATTAAATAAATCTAATATGGGCTTGACCTTCCTAAAATCGACCAACTTTTCTTCGAAAATGGATATCAGTTCATTTTTTTTTCCAAATAAAAATAAATTGATTTGAAATCAGTCTTATTCTTTTTAGAAAACTTTAATTGTAATTCTCATTTATATATTTGACAGTGTGAAACGGGGTTGCGGGCAGCGGTTTGACATCCCTGTCTTAGACCGATTAATGCATACGATGTTTTTGTACATTTCTTAATTTAGCTTAACATTTTTTTTAAGAGGAAGTAAGTCGCTACCCTCTGTACGAATTAAACTCGATTCGTTCAAGCGGTAACCAATAATCTACTCACTAGACTATCGACCACTCCACGTATAAAAACATTGTTTTTTATTCATCCTAATATTATAACCTTAGAGTAACGTAGAGACCTAACATTGCGAAATTTTGTCCGCACTTTTTGACCAAGGATTGACCAAGGGAGGTATGACGTATATGCTTCCAGCCAATCGGATGCGAAGAAAACCGTAAAGATAAACATTATTCCGTCTTTATCTGTTCGCGAACAATTTTGCGTTAGTATCATGAGAAAGAAAGAGACCGGGATACTTTTAGAAGCCGTACAAAAGGGGAATTCCCCGTTCTTGAAAATTTTTTTGACATTCTCGTAAATATTTTTAAGTTAAACATATTACGAATCCATTAAAACTCATTTCAAACGGAAGTTTATTAAATTGGAACGAATAGTCCAAAGATTAATTACATATTGGTGTAAGTTACTAGTTGTTTTGTAGGTTAGGATGTTAAATATTTGAGATCAAACTAAAAAAGACGATTTTTATGGTACATACGTGTGAAAACTGTTTGTTTTTGGTCCTTTTGTACTTCGATTAAAGCAAACAAGCATAGAACATGTGGCCATGATGTTTTGCTAGATATTACACAAAAAATAACTCAAGTTTTTAACTATTTACGTACTTTTGACAGTCCGTTCGCCTGACAGTGCAAACGTGTCTGAAGTTTGTGCGGATTAAATAATGAAGACATTTCATTTAGCCCGCCCCAAATCGTGTATAGGTTTCAACAATTGTTTGTCTCTTTTTCTCATATGCTTATAGAACCGAGCATAAAGAGAGAGCTATATTTTGCGAGTTTGTCAACGATTTGTCACAAATTAGTATGGTCTCTTTATATTGTTACTCTGAGATTATAACGTTATTCAAAAGGTGTAACATTACTGTCCAGGTTTATGATTATACGAGTTCCTGCTTTGAGTCACCTGAACCTTTGTATGCTTTTTATAGTCGTATATATTCACTAAGCAACTTTAATTAATAACGTAATGAAGTTCATATTACTCAATGCCTTTGCCTACGTATAAATGTTACGTTTTAAAGGTAAGCAATAATTAATTAGTTGAACCAATCGACATTATTACTAAAACAAAGAAACTCGTATATCAATATAAATTATCAATTGATATTGAGTACCGCCTATAAATTGGTTCTAAGGTAACATACACACTTCAAACTATATTGTTCTAGGAAACAATGTAAAATAAATATAATTAACGGTGGATTAGCGAAGTATTGAACTCATTCGAAACATTTTACAATCGAACTGTATTTTAAGCTATTACTAGTACAGTTTTTCACAATCTATCCGGTTAATAATGGCTCTTTCTTCAGTCAAGTGATAAGATAACCCTTAAAATCCCCAGTCATCACTCTGAATCATTCAACACTAGCGATGGGAAAAACTTGAAATTTTTGTGAATGCTTCACGAACTACAAGTTCTTTCATATGAACCCTTTTTAGTGAACGCTTCTAATGAACTAACATTTCATTACTTCATTCACTCATCTGTTTATGCAATCAGCTCGTAGTTCATATATTGCTTCACGAACTACACGCTACCAAATAGTGTGCAAACATTTATGTGTACAGGAATTTCACGAGAGTATGTGTATTATGTAGTAGTTATAGCTTATGTGTGTGGACTACGGTGGGTAATAGAAAACCACAGTTAATGCATTTTTTTAACTTAAGTGAAATCGTAAGTATAATAATCTTATTAAATATTAATTAAAATTGAGAGACAAATCCGTGATTTTATGGTTTGTGGTTATTGTCATATTATCACTCCATCTCGGATAAGGTTAATAATACTGTCAAGTATTTTTTCAATATAATGTTTAAATTTCGGGCAACAAATACACGGGAACGTTACCAAAGACAGGACTATGACACCAGTGTGCGTGTGCGTGTGCGTGGGCGTGTGCATGTGCGTGTGCGTGTGCGTGTGCGTGTGTGCGTGTGCGTGCGTGTGCGTGTGCGTGTGCGTGTGCGTGTGCGCGTGCGCGTGCGCGTGCGTATGCGTGTGCGTGTGCGTGTGCGTGTGCGTGTGCGTGTGTGCGTGTGCGTGTTCGTGTGTGTGTGCGTCGAACTGTGGATCGTGCGATAGCGCGAGCGAACGAAATACTACAATTAAAGCATTTGCACAGTGAGGAATGTGTGAAGTGTGAACTTCCGCAAAATGAAGCAGTTCCTACAGAGTGTCACGTGTATGGCGCCGTTTTTGTGAAAAATCACCTCAACGGCGCTGTACAAATCTTAATTTCTACTTAATATTAATTCACATTTTATATAAATATACGGCAACATACTAATCTGGCAGGTCACTTCTGTCAGGACACAATCACTAAATCATTATAACTTAAGATTTAGCTGATTTTTACACTACATACATATTTTAAAGCTTGACGAAAATGACGTTCGAGCTGAGAGTAGCTAGGTTAATATAAAACATAATTTAAAAAAAAAACTGTGTAATTTTTATGACGCCGGAGCTTATTTTTCGAGGAATTTTGCGGCATCGGCAAAAAGATTTTCTGTTGTATAGTTGAGTTTAAAAAAATAAATGTTCTTTTACAAATTTAAAAAAAAAACATATATTTAAAATCAAAGGACAATACAAAATGTCATAAGCAATCTCATCGTATCTACATACAGCCAATTTTTTAACTATAAAATATCGCAGTACGAAGATATTGCTTTTTTGCTTACTGCAAAAGAGTTCCAACCTTGGAGTAACAATGTATGGAGAGAGGGCTAATTTTTTTTACCCAACCTATACAAACTTGTCACATCGCTAATTCACACATTCTGTGACAGTTTTGGCATCACGTCTCGGGAATAAGCTATCCTAATTTGTACCTACAAGGTGATACTGCAATGTCAAATTTAAAAATTTATACAAAGGTTATTCTTTTGACATCAGAATAATCTTTCATTTCCACCCACCTTTCTACCTATTATCCTGTTGCTCCCCCACTTATACATAATTCTTTAGCTGTAATTTATATTCATATTTATACTACTGGCTTTATTTATATGCACATCGTGAAATCATATCACAAAAGGTGTAAAACAAGACTGTGTAATGTCACCGTGGTTGTTCAATTTGTACATGGATAATTGTATGCAAGAATTGAAAGGTGTGGGCTTGGGCGCGAAAATGAACAATGTGAAAGTATGTTGCCTATTGTATGCGGACGATGCGGTGCTGATTGCTGACAATATGGAAGATCTACAGTGTCTCGTGTCTAGGATGAACCAAGTATGTATGCAAAATGAGTTGATGATGAATGTAAGTAAGTCCAAAGTGATGGTGTTTGAAAGAGAGAGTACGAGAACAGCGTGCAATATAGTTGTGAATGATGAATACTTGGAGCAAGTGGATGAGTTTGTGTATTTAGGAAGTATGTTTACAAGAGACGGAAAGGCTGATAAGGATATTGAAAGAAGGGTGAATGCAGGAAACTCCATTAATGGAGGACTGAACGCTGTTGGGGCAAATAAGAAATTGTCCAAAGAAGCGAAGCTAGCAGTCCACAATGGAGTGCTTATACCAACCCTGATGTATGGTAGTGAGGCATGGAACTGGCAGAGGAAGGATGAAAGTAGACTGAATGCTGTGGAAATGAGATCTTTGAGACGGATGTGCGGTAAAACCATGTATGACCATATTACAAATGTGGATATCCGGAAAGAATGCAAGGCTGATATGAGCGTAATGGATAGGATTAAGAAAGGAACGCTTAGATAGTTTGGGCATGTAGAGCGAATGAACGAAGAAAGGAGTGTGAAAAGAATATATGATGCGAAAGTGAATGGAAGAAGAAGTCGAGGACGCCCGAGAAAGACGTGGCAAGATCAAGTAAATCAAATACTTGAATCGGGTCATGTGAAGAGTCAGAATAACAGAAGAATATGTATGAGACGATGTATGAATGTAAATGAAGCAAGAAGTGTGTGCCAAGACAGAGTTGTATGGCGGTCCGTCCTCTCTGCCTACCCCTGCGGGGAAACGGCGTGATGGTTGGTTAGTTAGTTAGTTAGTCACATCGTGAATTTTTTTTTTTTTTAAATTTTTTTTTCACGCATACAACCACACGCATACAAACCGCATTTTTTAACAAAACATTTTGACAATTTGTATAGAGAAATCAAATACTTCAATAGTGTACCCTATAGAAATCTCAAGCACGTTAGTGTTATTAACAGATCAACTACCATATTTAGGTTACAAATGGAAAGAGGTGTTTTTTAAGGTATTTATAGAAAGAAATAACAGCATTGATCACCTGCACTGCAACAGTTAGAAACTCCTTGGAAAGTTTATCTGACATTTTATTTTGTAGAACCGCGCAGATTTGGGACGAGCTACAGAAAGGAAATATGGAATTTTGAGATGGAAGTAGCCATTTTTTGACATAGCTCGATGGACCACTAAAATAATATATTATCAAAAATTCTCACGTCTGGATTATAAATAAAAAATATATAATTTAAATAAATTTAATTTAATACTATTATTATTTAGGCCTGCCATTTTGGCGTTTAAGGCCACTATCAAACTGTCTTTATTTCTATCAAGTTGTCAGTTTGATAATGGCCTTGAACGCCAATACAGCTATTACTTAAAACAGCAGAACTAAATTATGATAATATTAAATTTAATTAAATGGAATTTGAAAAAAAATGGATTTCTACAAATAAAACACCAAAACTGTTATATAATTATAGATAAAAGCCTGAGAAGGTGAGTTCTTGAATCTAATAAATGTTAAAAAGGAGCTGTATATCCTCAAATTAATAAAACAAATTGTTAAAATAAATACATTAATAATAGTTGCGTTTCATAATTTGCTTTGAATTCCTTTGACTTGTTCTCCGGGGTATAAACTGCGATGTTGGTGCGTAGAATAATTGTTTAGATTCTTGATACATAATGAAGTATATGATCCCGGTCCCTCGAGGGGGACAAGTTTCTTTTCTTCCTTGGGAAACTTGAAGCCACGCCAACGCGAAATGTTTCACCAAACACGACACTGTCTACCCAGCAAGTTCATTAATACCTAATTAATAATCAAAGTTCAAAGGTCAAGAACAAAACACTCTTAAATTAACATGAAGGGGGTAGTTACAGTTTGCTACAATAAATTGCTTTACCTAAGAAAGGATCTTTCTTGATGTATTGCAGGGCTTCCTACCTCAGAGCAATAATATACCAGGAGGGAACGATAGTGCAGTCAGTATTTATGATTTTCCCCTAACTGGGGTGGGGCTGGGGCTAGGGCTAGGGTATTTATACATTTATTGATACAACATGTCGACATAATGTTTTGTGTTTATTTGTATAACAACTTTTTCACGGTATTGTTGTGAACAAAAATGTGGGATGCAACCTAAAAAACTGAGTTGTGTCCTGTTATATCGCATAACAAAAAGTAGTGGGCGGAGTCGCCGAGAACATGTTTACACACCTAAAAGCGGTATATTGTGTGAGAACTTGTCTTATTTCTTTCTCGCTCGCGGTTTACGACGTTCAAACCCGGAGAAAGTGATTAATCGTAAATTTGTATTGGTTGGGTAAAAATATTTAGCTCTCTCTCCATATAAATTCTTGCTCCGACCTTTCAACCCTAGTTAATCACAAGCCTGTGAGGATTCGCAAGCACGTATTTAAAAAATGTTATCTTTTTTCAGATTTCCGTAATACCTGGGTACCGTGATTTGACAGCCCTGGTTCAAGAGACTTGATTAAGAGAGATTTTCTAGGTCTTAAAATAATGTACGTTACTTGTTATCTCTACCCACATGACACGTGTACGATGTTGTACAAAGCACATATTAATGCTCATGAATTAGCTAGAATATTCAAGATGCATACAGTAGTCGTCGGTTAATGTGTTCACTGGTTTATAGAGTCAGCCGCATTTTGTCAAATTTTGTGTAATAGTGTGAAACGAATTATATCGCATTATATAATGAGCCCGAAAATTCTTTCAGTTCTGGCATAAAAATTGACACTATCAAAATTTTGAATAACAAGAATTGAGTCTTAAATATTAAATAATAGTAAAAAATAACAAGTACATTAACGATATGCAACGGAATTTACTAGCAATATCATATTTATTTGGCAAAACTTCTCTTTTTCATTTCGATCTCAATTTTTACTTTATATTATCATGTGATTATTAATATTTTAAGCTCAAACATTTTGCAATAACACTTTCATTGTTCATTAAATAATGCAGCTCCGAAATCTTGATTCATATCAAAATTAAACCAATGTAAATTGTGGTCTTATTCGGAAATTCACGAAACATTTTAATCTCTGTTGATTTGATTTGACTTACGATAATAAACAACGATTGAGTAAATTATTTAATGTCGGAATTCTATGAATGAAACACAAAAACCGTCAAAACCAAAAGCACGCACATGCATTTAACTTACGAAAAAAATGTTTATGAATGTTATTTTTCTTTTCATGGATAGTAGATGTGCCGTTTATTGTGCTCACAAACATTATAGGACAAACGTGATTACAATAACCGGCACTTGAATGAGTGTGTCGGTTAATGTGATCATGTTTGAATATGTCTTTCGCTTCATATTTATGAACACGAGTGACTTTTTTTTCATTCTGCTCTAATCCAACGTATGTAGAACACACGTGTGTTTTTTGTTACTTATTTTAAACATCAGCGCGCTAAAAAAATATATATATATTTTTATTTTTTTTTTTAAAGAAAGAAACATTCCCGGGTTGCGAATAACCTGACAATATTTAAAAAAAAACTCCTACAGCAATAATAAGAAGCGGAAGATTTTGCTTGTGCAATATTGGAGGACTTAGCCAGCAGAGGAATTGAACATACGACGCCTGGGTGGAAATCCGACGCGTTTGTCTACTCAGATACAGACCGGTCAATATGGAATTGTGTTTCTCACTAAAAACTTTTTGTTTTGTTTTTTAAGTAATGATTCGTGAAAAGCTATTTATCGTTAGAGATTCTTCAAAAAATAGAACCCACATATATATATCTATAATTAGCACTTTGTATTTTTGATGCTTGGTCAATATTTTTTTGTAAACTTCCATTACGTTTTATTTTTAATATTATTTAGCCTACCAAAAAGTAGTAACGGAAAACATCGAATGTACATGGCACTATAATAAATACTATCTATTTTTTATTTTTATATTAACGGACCATTATCCAATTAAAGAATACATAACACGAAATAAGAAAATAATCAACACAGAAAGAACAACACAAACATAATATTTTAATGAAGCAATGAAAAAAATAGCGAAAAAATAAACATTTGATAAATTATTTAAGTCAAAGCCTAAACAGAGTTTTGGTAGGGGTCAATGATGTTAGACCTGATGAATTGTATTCTTCGAAGATTATTATCGTTAAGAATGACAAAAATCATTTAGACTGATAACAAAAATTACAAGATTATGGCTTGAGTTAACAAGTCTCGACATTTTGGGCAGTGGAGATACCCATAATTAGTAGAGTGATGATTGAGGAAGAGCAATTCATTGTTTCTGAGTCTACGGTAATGAATGTTAAACTGAATGAGTTTGCAACAAAGAAGATTACGCACGGGGAAAAAATCCAGTATTCCAGAAAAATGCGATTTTTTTGCATGTGCGAAGACTTTATTACCCGGCTTCGTCCGAGTTTCAACGCATATTCTTTTTTATTATATAAATGACAAATATGAAACAAGCCATATGGTGTCTTATCTTCATTTTAGACAGTTTAACGAATATTCCAAAACTCAATTAACTGCATTAACCAAGACATTCTGGATTAAAAAAACTCACGCCGGAGAAAAACAAACAAACATTACTTTTAAACACGATAGTTGAGATACTCATAATATCAAGTAATTTCATAATTTGAACTCCAAATCCAACTAACTACTAACCTTAAATCTGAAAAAAAGAATATCTCGTATCATCCGAAACACATTTAACCCGAGAAATAGTTTCAGTGGATAAAGCTTCCCAGTGTCCTCTGCTTCCTCCCTTTTCATCCTTTGTCTGGAGTTATTAAGTGAAGGTTTCAAGGGTTCAGAATATTTATTGCGGTAATTATTAATTAACATAATCAACAATAATGAGCAAGTCGCCCTGTAGCCTCGAGGTTGTGTGTATCTACTTTGGTTATGTGTTTGTTATTTTTTTTCTAAACGGTTCCTCTCCCAAAATAAGCAGTCATTATACTATAATAATAAGAAACAAAATTAAATGATAATACTCATTTTGTTTTGACATACGATGTTATGAAAATAAAGTCGATATAAAAATAAATAAAAATAATGTTTTTGTGAAAGAAAAATTATATCACAAGAGTTCTCCTGGCTCTACACAGTTCAAATGAACTGTTTTCATTTTTTAAAGCATATTTGATCAGATGGGATTTGACCATAACAGGAAAGGTAAAAGGGCTGAAGCGCCATTTCGGGAAGTTTACACCGGAGTACTTTAAAGTTTTTTGTTTTACAATAAAATTCATTAGTCTTTAATCACTGGTTGGATTTTGAAAAAAAAGTTAACTTAGATAACTCAATGCTCACTAATAAGAAACTAAAAAAGTCCAAGACTTACGTCGCTTGAATCGAGCCTTCTCTCAATTGGTAAATATATTTTAGATGGCTGAAGGGCCGCAAAAGTCTTCAGAATCAAAAGAGAGTATTCGAGGAGAGAAAAAAAACTGATCGAAATTACATATTCAACTATATTTTAACTAAAGTGTCGTTTAAGCCCTGTTGCCTTTCCAGCGACGATATTTGTTTCCAAATTTACAAAAGTATCGCTACACTATAGGGCGATTTTTTTGAGGGCGGAGGGTTTAAGTAAATGAGGGTTATGAAAGGGCCGGATGAAGTGAAAGAGGTCCACATAGATGATGTCATTTTGCGTAAATCATCTGTGAACGGCTGTTCCACTCTCGTTCATTGAGTTTTTAAAAGCGCACCCGAAAGCATTAAGGATTAATGGTGCCAGTTTTGATAGGAAGAGAGTTCCAGAAAGGTGGATACTCGAAGGATTGCCCTAGCGAAAGACCAGCGTTCAGAATCAAAACTTTGTGTGCTGACTACTCGTATATTTGAATAGTCAGGTCCGTATCTACCTTCCTCTTTCACATCTCCTTCCCTTCCTCACTCCTTTCAGCCTCCCAACATACCCTAATTAAGGGCACAGTACCCCTACTGGATCAGGACAGTTGAGACTCTTGTGCGGTTTTCACTTTTTTTTAATAAAGTCTCCCTGAGTAGACACTTTTGTAATACCTAGAAGACAGACTCTGCCTAGTACGGTAGGATTTTTTTTCTAGTAGGTTTATTTTTAAAATACCCATGTTAATTTAAACACCATTAAAATATAAGACTAGTGTAAGGCCAATAACGATTCTAAAATAGAATACTAACGGCTACAAAACTCTTTTAGGAAAGGTTTTAAGTGTTAAAACCTTTCCTATTTCAGACTCCCTGTACTTAAACTTACAATGGGCCTAACAGGCAGGTACTATTTTGTGCTTTCCAATAACACCTGTATACTTCTAATGGACTTTTATTTGTAACCATATCTTACACAACCCATAAAAGTAAGTACCTTTAGCCAGTTTTTTTCCGGACATTTTGATGCGGGTGTTGAAATATTAAGTCGTGGGAAGCTCTTCTTTTAATATCCTTTTTTTATAACCATCCAGATGAGGTTAGAATTTCTCTAGGGGTATGCCTAAACTCAAGTCGCGATAATTTTAAATATGTTGTCCGCATCTACCCACTTGTTTGAGACTTTATTTCAAAATCGTTATTTGCATTGATCACAATCGAAAAAATTGTGGTTGTTTTAAAGTTCAAGAGCTGAAAAATTTGCAATTTTTTTTTTTTTAAAAGAAGAAAACACAGATACAGAATGTAGTTTATAAAAAATATATATACTTTCACTGGAGAATTTGCCTATATCCCAACTATTTCTCATTAATGGAGAAACTCTAGAAAGGAACATTCGGACACACATTATGAGTCCAGAAATCTTTCGAGAGTTTTGCTGCTTCTCAATCAAACATATTTTTTTTATAGTTGAAAATTTGATACCTCACTTTTCGTGTTGAAGTATTTAACATAGATCAAATTATATCCGAGATGGCTTGTTTGAAGTTGCAGATAAAGAAAAAAAAAGTATATATAAAGACCGGTTAGTAGCTTAGTGGACAAACGCATCGGATTCCCACCCGGGCGTCGTGGGTTCAATTATTGTACTAAGACCTCCATCATTGCACAAGCAACATCTCCCGCTTGTTATGATGGTAGTAGGAGTTTTTCAAATATTGTCAGGTTATTCGTAACCCGGGAATGTTGGTCTGTCTTTTAAAAATACTGTAACAAAAAATATGATTAATGTTAACTATTTTCTGATCCTATCAGAGGTTAGACATCATCACAGCGCACTTGAGGTGAAATATCACAAAACTGCGCTATGCAAGTTCACTGTTATAATTATCACTGGCCCCTGAACCCTCGACACTGCAGCCTCAAAAAGATCGCTACGGCCAAACCATGAGATTTGCTTTCTGCCAGCACTTATGTTTATGCATTTACTTTTGTGGAGGTGATGAATGTATTTTCATCTTTTATCTCAGAAATATTACAGTTTGCATGACAATTTCATTTTTATTGGATGTTCTTGTCATGGGCTTGGCTTTTTAATCTAATTGTATGCTTGTCATTCGAAAATAGGTACCTACATAAAAATATTTAAATACACCATCATAGGGATAATCAGAAATTACTGAGCACTATGCATTATTATCCAGAAATAACTCGGTTTTATTGATAATCCTGTCTATTTTTATTATTTGGATGGAACATAAAAATGAAGTTAGTCCTAGGTTGACTAATTAATGTTTTAATGAAAGGGCAATGGCATTTATTTACTTGTTAATATATTTCACCCCGCTTTTCAACTTGCGTTAATAATTTTATCGTGGTATAACTTATGAACCTACATGAGACCATTTTTGGGGCGTTTTACGTAAGTACGTTTTAAGGTACTAAAACATGTTTTAAATAAAAACAACTTTCGGAGGTATTAACAGTTTAACTGCGGATGCAATAAAAAATATGGGTATTTTAACTACGGTGTGTGATGAGGTATGAACTTGTAAACTTTCAATTTAAAAAAAAATACAGTTTTAAAAAGAACAATGTTACAACCCGGCTTTACACGAATTTCTACACGGATGTATTGCATTATTTTTTCATGTTGAACAATTTTTGAAAAATATGGACAATGATTGAAATAACATTGCGTAGTTAATACTGGAAAGTTGCAAATAGTTGCGTTGGTTATGAAATTCAAAACTGAAAAATCTGTATGAATATCACAACACCGTCGTGAGGTTTTACTATTTTGTTCACATAATATTTATATATAAATATAAATCAGCTTAAATTTTAAGTTATTATAATAAAGTGATTGTTGTCCTGCCAAAAGTGACCTGCCAGATAAGTATGTTGCTCTATATTTATATAATATAATATAAATCAGCTTAAATTTTAAGTTATTATAATAAAGTGATTGTTGTCCTGCCAAAAGTGACCTGCCAGATAAGTATGTTGCTCTATATTTATATAATATAATATAAATCAGCTTAAATTTTAAGTTATTATAATAAAGTGATTGTTGTCCTGCCAAAAGTGACCTGCCAGATAAGTATGTTGCTCTATATTTATATAATATAATATAAATCAGCTTAAATTTTAAGTTATTATAATAAAGTGATTGTTGTCCTGCCAAAAGTGACCTGCCAGATAAGTATGTTGCTCTATATTTATATAATATAATATAAATTGAATAAATGTACAATGTCTAGTTTCTAGTTAATGATAATTACCTACCTAATTGAGAAAGTTCTCGTGCTTAGAGAGGAAGTACTATCATGGATTTCTTGAAATTATTTTTGTATGATTTAAAATGAATATTATATGAAAATAATAAATTCTAGATTATTTTAGTGAAAAGTGTATTTTGAATTTTTTTTTAATATTTCATAGTTTCGCCTACTATGTCATTAGAAAGTTTGTTAAATATATTAATTGCCGAGTAGGAATAGTGATGTTGTGCTGTTGTTGTATTGAGTTTCGGGGTGACTATTTGGCCGAACGGTCTTGGTCTGGTGCTCACTGACTCCAATTTGCTTTTTTGTTTGTGGATTTGAAGTAGTGCATTTTCGATGTATTTTTTTATAAATCTAAAATATTGAATTCTTTAAATAATTCATCAAAAATATTTTTTTTTTTAAACTAGGAATTAATATTAACTAGAAAGTAAAATTTATACAGCGCCGTTGAGGTGATTTTTCACAAAAACGGCGCTATACAAATTATTATTATAGATTTTCTGCTTCATTGTTAATAATACTTTACCAATCAAATTCGCTATGTTTTCATTCATATTATCGCAGTCAACTTACCGCAACGTTGTTCAAATTATATTTATTCTACAAGGTGGATATATATCTATTATATTAAAATCCAAAACTTTGAAATCTTAAAATAATTCATCAGTTAAGCAATCTTATGTTTTTTTTAAAATTATTTGTATTAGTCTTCTATGAGCTATTTCGAGTGGGGCTGAGTTAGTTTTAAACGCACCTCTAAAGCCTATTATCCCATATTGCAGAATTGATTGAGCCAGTGCGTAGAATACCTTAAGTAACAAAGGTTTTTTTTATATTTCTTATAACTAAAATATGGTTTTCGTATATTTTATGGTAAATTTGCAATTTTAAGAAGAAAAAAATCGTTAAATAAAAAAAGTATAGTTTTAGGATTATTTTTTAGTACAATTTTGATTAAACAACTCATAAGTTTCAGCAAGCTTTAAGCCGAAAACGCCGATTTGGATAAAATATATAGATAAAATTATTTGTACTAAAACTAAAAACGGCAACTTTTAACGGAGTTTTTTCGCAAAATATATTATTTAAAGTAAAATGTATTTTATTCTTCCAGATTTTTCTTCTACTACCTTCTCCTAACGAAGGGTGGCTGTATTCAAAACAATCTTAATCTACAACTGCAAATCGGAACAATTCTATATTTTTAGTCATTTGACGAAGAACTTCCATAAAACTTTTTTTAAATAGTGTACCTATCTTAGGATGTCCGCAGCAACAAAAAAGCCATTTGCAAAAAGTTCTCAAGTTTTTATAAAGGATTTCAACCGTAAATAACTAATAATAAGAAATATAATTTGTTTTTCTTGCCTTTTTCTTTACTAAAAGTTAAACCAATACGTGTACTCCCCCATCTTAGAATCTACGTATTTGTAATAAGTCTTAGTTGGTTTCGGCTGTTTTTTTGGCTAGACAGAATTACAACTTTTTACTTAAGTATTTTTAATCAGCTGAACTCATTTGACATTGTGATCAAACCTGAAGGCTAAAGGAGTCACTCATTCACAAATGCACGGTTCTCTTAACAAGATACTGTTTAATTGACAAATGATTAATATTTGTTGTACCATCTAACATTCTTTGAGGGGTGTTTTATAAATTTATTTATTTCAACGGTACATTAGTACCTTTGCAAACATGAATAAATAATAATGTACATAAACCAATCTTTTTTTGTTGAAGAGAAGCGGTTGGCAAATTAAATGAAACCCAATATAATTTACATCGGTTTATATAAATTTAAAAATAATTTTATTCTCGGGGTAAACAGGATCGATCCAACCCACCAGTACACTGAATATTTTTATTGAATAAATTGAAATCTTCAAGAGACCGACCGTTGAAAATGGTAAAATCTTCCATTTTGGACACTTTTTTTTTTTTATTGTCAAAAATTGTGTAAAAAAAATACAATTGTATTAAAAAACCTGTTAAATGAAGGAAAGATTTTTTCATCCAAATGTTTTTTTTACACAATATTTGACAATCAACAAAAAAAAACTTTCTATAATGGAAGATTTTACCATTTTTAACAGTTTTTTTTCAATTGTGCACAAAAAGAACTTTTTTAATTTTCAAGCAATTTTGTTCAAAGATTGTCATTTAAGCTGCTTTTACTTTATATGTTACATATATTTTGGGGAAACAATTAATTTATTTACTGAGTAACAATGACACTGATTTTTGTAAAAGTAAAATAAAATACTGATTTTTGGATTAATTTTGACATTTTAAACTTACATGCTTTATAGTCTGTAATGTGTATTTGTAATTGTGAAAAATTCAGTCTTTATATTAATTTTCCAGAGTGGTAGATAGTCTAAGTATCGCCCTGGTGAAATACCACCATTCAGAATGGAAACGTTGAAATGGCGTTAGCCGTGTTTGGTAAGCAGACTTGAATAACTTTTGAACCTTCAAATGTTTCTCTTCTTCCCCTTCCCACTGCCGTCAGTCTCACAACATTCCCCAATCGGAGATGCCACAGTACCACTGGCTCCAGACGGTTGGGAGCAGTCGGGGCTCTTGTGTAGTATTCACTAGAAATAAGTACCTACCTATCTAAAAACTACTTATCGTGTGTTAATAAAAATAAATAGCAATATGTTAATTTAATCACGGTTTCTGTTATTTTACAGAGTTGTTTTGCAGCTTCGTATAACGTCCTTGGGTGATATTTCACAAAAATGGTGCTATCAAAATTTTACAATTATTTTTATATTAATACAATCGAGGAAATCAAAGTATATGTAGTAATCAAAGATGGCTGGATATAAAATAATTGTGTTTCGAACACGCGATGTCAGTCACTCTCGTTTTTCTGTTTAAGTCCTCTTTGACGAAAGAACATCATAAAGCGTTCCAATATCAAAGAAAATTACGCGCTTTTTAGGAAGCTTTTTTTTTTCTCCTCAATTAAGTTGATTGTGAAATATATTTATCAGAAGGGCAAAGCAGAATAATTCCTTCTCAATTTCCTTTGATATTTTCAGGTATCATCTTCTGCTGTTGCACGGATAATCCCACCCGCTTAGCATGAAAATCCGAGGGAAGAAACGTTTCTTTGAGAACACTCTTTGTCGATTTTCAGGGACTTTATTTCCTTGTGGATGATTTTTAAAAAGTGTTAATCAGAATATATATATATGTATATATATATATATATATATATATATATATATATATATATATATATATATATATATATATATACATATAGATGTATGAATGTAAATGAAGCAAGAAGTGTGTGCCAAGACAGAGTTGTATACCCTTGCGGGGAAACGGCGTGATGGTTAGTTAGTTAGTTAGTTATATATATATATGAATTCCGCACAAGAGTCTCAACTGCTTCCAACCGTCTAGAACCAGTGAGACTATGGTATTACCAAATAGGGTATGTTGTGAGGCTAGAGAAGGTAGTGGGGAGGGAAAGGAGATTGGGAAGAGGCAGGTTGGGAAGTACCTAACTATTCAGATCTGGTCACCAAACACGGCTAAAGCCATTTCAAGCAACGTTTCGGTTTTGAATGGTGGTCTTTCACCAAGGCGATACTTAAAGTATCTACCACATATATGGATTTGGAGAAATTTTTATGTTTTGTATGAAGAAGAAAAATTAACCACAAATAGCTCAGTCATTTAGCACATTTCACACTAAAAACGCTTCAAAACAACGCATATTTTCATCCTCCACACCATGACTAAGGAAACATCAACATATTGTTTTTTTTTTAATATTAGCTCTTTATCGATACGTAGTTTAAGAAGTCAGTGTCTAAAATAAGTTGAAGTACGATGTTGGTTTAAGCCTTGTACATCTAATGTAAGACTGCATATTAACTTTACTCTATGAACCCAATTGTTTTATTTAATTATTACAGGGATTCAAACTTTTTTTAAGAAAATAACATAATAGTAAGTACATTTGTTGTCATATGTTTTTTTTTTCTTAAAAGAAAGACAAACATTCCCGGGTTACGAATAACCTGACAATATTTGAAAAACTCTTACTGCCATCATAAGAAGCGAAAGATGTTGCTTGTACAATTATAGAGGATTTAGCCAGCAGAGGAATTGACCGGTAATATTTTTAAATGTGTACAAGTTTTGTTCGGTCGATATAAGTTCTTAGCTCTAGCTAGGCAGATTGCCTTTTCTAAGGAACCAAATACATATGCTACGCGACGTGTCTCACCTGTGTGTTTGCAACAAACAAATCTATGGTGTTGAAGATTAACGATTGTCGATAGATATTGCTCACAGTAAGAGGGCAGGTAAAGAAAATTAAAATACAAAAACCAAACAGTACTGATGTTTCACTGCAGCTAATATTTTGGTAGGTACTTTACAGCCTGATCAAAAAAGTATCAGAAGCTATTGTAAATGCTAATAAGAAGATTTTACAAGTTATGAAACAATGTGTCACAAACATCTGTCGACTAAGCAAAAAAACTGTAGACAGAAAAACAAACCCTTCAATTAAAAATCAAAAATTATCAAATAGAACCAAACTCCACACTTTAGTTTATGTGGAAACCGCACAAGAGTCTCAACAGTCAGGAGCCAGTGGGACTATGGCATCCCCAATTGGGTAATATCGTGATGCCGAAAGAAGCAGAGAGGGAAAGGCTGGAAAGTATTTGGCTATTTAGATTTGATTAGTAAATACGGTAATAAATTGTCATTTTAATCAAGTTTTATGAGTGAGGGTGTAAACTTAAGCGTTAAGCGCAAAGTTTACACCCGCGCTGTGTAAGCTACCTCCCTACAGAGCATTGGATCATCCCAAAACACGCGTAAATAACTCTATATTTTACCGAATCAGGAAAAAATCTTTTCTGTTTATAAATCTTGTTTACTTCTTATTATTGTTCTTTGTTGTTAAGAATAGACTTATACTTCTTTAACGACGTACAGATAAAATTCTGTTCATACGTAGGTACAAAATTTGTTTTAACTATGTATTAATGTCAATTATTTCCGTAAATAAGTATCGAAATCTAAAATAATTTACAATTAAAACAAATACATTCTATCAAGTGGAAATACATCAACGTAGTTGTCAAATAATTTCATTTAATTAAGAAAATATCGTCAGTTAGGTTTCCATGAATCGGGTAAATCGAAACGATATTACATTATGTACTTGTTAAACAGATACTCATTTGGGCTTAGGGTTGATTGCTAACGGTAGCACGAATAAATACAAAATGTTGAAATTACGAATAAATAATTTTACTACTCGTGAAAGTGACAAACTTACTCGGAAAATCCGATATCAAAACATTAATAATCGAATGAGGCTTGGAATCATTCGCTAAATTCTATCATCGGAAGAATAGGAGCTCGAATGTTTTTTTTTATCGATCTCTTCCGAAAGAATAGCTAAATAACGCCCATCATCAAGTTTTCGTATAATAAAGGTCGGAGAAGGTACGGTAAAAAAGGTTGCATTGTCCCCGTGGGAGTACAAGGGTTCTAATTGTGGTATAATAAATTTTGCAGTATGCCTAGAAAGATTGTGTGCCAACGCTAATTATTGCGGCATCATAAAAAATTCCTCGCCAGAGTGTTTCGACCACATATTTTGGTGTCAAGTAACACTGCTGTGGCGAAATAAAGTCTGTTATAATTATTAATGCGCCTAAATAAAGGTTGCACTTCAATGAGCAAGGTTGTTTACCCTGACGGTGGCCACTTGTTGGCTGTCTGGGCTCGGAGGGGAGGGGTACGGTAGGGGAGGAAACAGGGGGCGCATGCGTCTCCCCACCCTCCCTGTCACCCCCCGCCCCCAATCCGCCCATCCCTTATCGCCCCATAGCAACCTGGAACGACAGGCAGGTGGGCCCATACAAGCCAGCTATTGATCCCGTGCACTAGCAACAATGGAGACAGTATTTATGTATTATTTCTAGCGCAAAAACATGCTCGTAAAAAGAAAGTTATTTATTTAACCACAGAACTGTTGAGGGGTGGTGGGGTGTCTTCGTGACGAGGCTGGAGGCTAGGCACGGATAAAATTATTTTTTATGTTTATCCAATTCATTATCTATGGTTATTATTTCTCCGAGCTTATGGTTTTTGTATCGCACTTATTAACAGGCCACAGAGGTTGCGAAAAAGTTTTTATGGCAACATTGGGATATTTTCGTAACATGAAAAGATTTTTATAAAATATCGTTAGTGATCGAAAAGCTAAAATTAAATCACAGATCAGAAAAGGCTTAGTGGATTGTTAAGAACTTTTTTTAAGTACGCCTGGAGAAACCCTTTTTGTGTAAATGTGATTGCTGATTTTAGTCAGTTATTAAAATTAAACGATCAACACCTTGCAATAACAGCATAATGGGAGATGTTGCATCCAAAGCTGTGATAAAACACCGAATGTGTTTTCAGCTTCGGATGAATTTTGAATAATGGACTGTAAAACGATAAACTACAATACTACCTGATGGAAGTGTGATTATAGATGTGGGTAGATTAAGGATGCACTAAACCAATTCACTCACCGATGAAGTTATGTTTGGAATCCTTGAAATCTTCTTTTTAAACATTTGTATTATTGATGAACACGAATACACCACACTGACTTAAGTCTTCTCCAACTAGCAACACGTTGTTCACCAAAAAACTCTTATTCTATTGTCACTTGTTTTTGATGACAGTGTTGTAGAATACAAAACGAATGGCGAAAAGGCGGGATAGGTAGGAAATGCATGACAAACAAAAAGGTGAGAACCTGACAAATTATCAATTTGAAATCCAACAGGAGATATAACAACAAAAATACATGGTTTGATTAACCTTTTTTAAATTCATACGTTTTTTTTAAATATTACTAGATTATCTGTAAATATGTCTATAGATGTCTTATTGAGTAGAATCATATATTTGGTCATACTATGTTGTACATAATTTGAAAGTCTATTGTAATAAGACCAGCATTACGCCTGGTCTCTAGGCTCTGATAGTTTGTCTCTTCAAGTAGTTCCATGTGATGCATGAACTTTGTACATATCTGAGGATTTAAAAAATCTGTTTCAGAATATTTATGTATAAAGGAAAACAATTAAATTGTTATTATTTATTCACAACACAGCGGTAATTAAATCCGCAATCCCAAAACTCGTCGTCTAATTTAGAGACCGTTAAAGTTTTGGGTTTAGATTAAACAATACGTCGAGCGTCGTTTTCTTGTGGGAAGACGTTCTTGTCGGTACTTTATTAATAATTTATCAAAGCAGGAGAATTGAAAAAAAAACTATGCTACTTGAAAATATGTTGGCAAAAATTATTAATGATTTAATATAGGCATGTTGAACTTTTTACATTAGTGCGCACCACGGTGAGATCTAACATTATATTAGTAAATAAATACGCGTAAATTGGTTACAATTTCAAAACGAGTACAACTTGTGCTTATATATTGCTTCAAGGCTAACTATATAGTTGTTGTGGTGCCATTTTTATATAACTCGACACAGGAGGTCTTGAGGGGGAAAAATCTACAATTTATAAGGGCCTGTCATATTTGGGGATTATGTGTGTGGAGGGTATTTTTCAAAAAAGGAAGCAGTTAAACTGAGTCTTCGAGAAACCCATGTGCTAGGAAGGAAAAAACAGAGCCTGGCATAGTATTTTACAGCCGAGCTGTTGAAAACAAGGACGAGTCGTAGAAGCAACCCGTTTTCATTGACGAATGTTAACCATCTACAAATGTCGGCACGCGCGTTCGGCGTGTTTCCCGACTACGCACCGTTGCCGAAGGGATCGTTGACGCAAGTTCCTCGGAGCATTTTTCGTTGAAATATCGGTAGAACAAGGATAGCATTCCCACTTAACGTCTGTACTTTGAAGATTGTAATCCGTTTGAGGAAATGGGGAAATGGGGAAATCTATCAAACAGACTGCCCATACTTGCACATAATCAAGTGTTTTTACAGGTGTTTTGGGACTCCGGACTAAAGGTGGTTACCAAATTCAATGGTGATTTGTACAGGGTCAGCAGTTATGTATGTTAGAAAACACGATTGTGTTCAAAGCCATTTGACCGATAATTTTAAAACAGTAATATGTGTGTGCGAAAGGAAGAGAGAGATGTGTCAATAAACGCAGATGTTCAGGAGAGCCCAAATAAAATTGAGAAATTTTATTTTTTGTATGTAATTATGTCATATGTCACATGTATTTTTTTTTTAATATTAGCATATTATTTTATTTTCTGACTCGTCTATTTTTTCCTCGGTAGATATGTATCTAAGGAACAACTCTGCGGAAATATTTATATATAATAGTGGAAAGTTACATTGTTACTTTCATTTTAAATAACATACTGTTATGAGTAAAAAAAAATAATATTGGCACCTAAAAATCTTTAAAAAATATATATCAAAACAGATATATTGTTTCTATACCTCTTCAAATATAGGGTTGATAATTTTCAGTATCCATGTTTTAATGACACTAAACTTATTATTTTTTTATACATTTTTTTCTTGCAGCTTTTCTTGAGGTTCGAGAATCAAATAAAGCAATCAAGATCACAACACCCTGACTTGCAGCACCGATATAAAAACTATACAAAAATGTATTATATATACGAGTATTTTGCGCTGAATCAAATCCGTAAGGTAAAAGTCAAATGTGTGGGCCATTGTACGAAACAGTGGGAGAAAAACTCTGAAACGTACTCGAAAGATAATGTTGAACAATGAAAAAATTTCAGTTTCTAAATACGAAAGAGCGAACCTAAAACTTTCAGATAGAAGTAATGGTCCTAAGTAATTCTTAAGTTTTTGACCTTTTTCTTTCTAACTTATATATTGTGATAAGGAGAAAACTGTTTTGGGGCTTTATTTACACGAGTCTTGACATTAAGTATTTTTGTCCTACATAAAACCCAATTCTAAGAAATTAAGTATCCTCTACTTACTTGAAATTAGAAAACTGACATTTGAATTTGACCCAATAATCTTGTGGTGATTCTCATGTTACGTGTGTCCATCCCCAAAGAATGAAGGCGAATAACTATTTATGATTTCAAGGAAATTTAATTTTGCGTTAATATTATGGAATCTTGATAAACGCGAAATGTTAATATAAATTTGAAAAAAAAAGTTTTTTTTATTATTATTATTACCATATGTAGACGTGTGATTTATTTAGCTGCAACTGTCGGGGGAGCAAGGTATAAAGGTATTTTACAGGACGTATAGAAATGAGAATAGATAAACTAAGGATAAAATAGTAGTTCAAAGAAATTGTAGATTCCATAAATTGAACCAAACATTAAAAAAAACACATCAAAAATAATTATATAAACAGTAATAACTAATTAAAAACATGTAAATAAATACTTAGCTTTATTAATTAGGTAACGATACCATATCACGATACCTATTTTTAGTTGGATCTTCTTAACATGGTGGATTATTAACAATATTAAATCACAACTAACAAGCAATTAGATAATCACTGACAACGTAATAATTCATGTTGGTATATTTATCTATAGGATGTGTTCGTTTACGTTCACAATAGTCCTATATATAAAAAAGTTACCTGCTCATGTTCATAGCGAATGAAAAATACAAATATTGTTACAACTGCGTTTTTCTTATTTTTAACAAAAAGCGACGATAGGTATGAAAATAATTTTACTAAAACACTGCAAAAACAATTTGAAACAAAATATACCTGCAACCAATCTAACCAACCATCACGCCGTTTCTCCGCAGGGGTAGGCAGAGAGGACCGACTGCCATTAAACTCTTTTACAAGCTGCCTTACAAGTCTTGGCACACAAGTCCTTGCTTCGTTCACATTCATACATCGTCTCGTACATACTCTTCTGTTATTCTGACTCTTCGCATGGCCCGATTCAAGTATTTGATTCACTTGATCATGCCATTAGTTTTATCATTATCTGCAACCAATCAGTTAGAAAAAAAATCTTTCCGGCAAGGACAGTACCAAAACCAATATTTATATAATAATAATAATAATAATAAATGGATTACTTATACAGCGTCGTTTTTGTGGGAAAATAACCTTTAAGGCTCTTTGTATAATATACCTATATTTATATATATTTTAGTAAATACCGCACAAAAGTCCCAACTCATCTGGAGCCAGTGGGACTATGGCATCCAAAATTGTAGTATGTTGTGAGGCTTAAGGTAATGTAAAGGAGAAGGAGATGGGTAAGAGGAAGGTTGGGAAGTACCTAGCTATTCAGATCTGGTCACCAAACAGGGCTACGATTCTGAATGGTGATCTTTTACCAAGGCGATTCTACAGGTTACTACCACTCTGGGGTTTAAATTTAACCAAATTCAATAAAGTTCTTATATATTTTTCTTCTATTTTATTATGACAATGATTTTAGCGTTTAAAGCCACTATAATTTTTTTAACACAAAACTAACAAAATAAAATGAATACAATATTAGAGTGAGAAAAGATTGGCAAGGTTTCATCTAAATTGATAACTTTTATATCAAATATTGCCATAATAAATTTTTATCACGTTTTATCTTGCTTTAGACATTTTCTGTTGTAAAATACACAAGTTGGGAAAGAAGCTTAGTAGAAATAACTCATTGTGGTGGGTCAGGCAAACTGACCTAAACTAGAAGACTCCCAAAAACTATGTGATCTTATTGTCACTCAAAAATTCATTTTTCCTAAAGTCATAAGGAAACAATCCGCATTTTTTAAATAATTATCAGATAAAAATGAATAAAAAAGGGAATACCTTTACACTTTAATGTTTTTTTACCACCCTGTACCTAAGATGGTAATCGACGTTACCTATTTATTTTTGCACGTAACCATAAACAAATTTGATGGAAAGATAAGAGAAATGTGACAGATATGAAATTCAAGGCAAACCCGAAATTGAACACAGATTGATAGATTATTTATCGTTACTCCAAGTTTAAATGCATCTAATTTATATATGACATTAATTCATTAGAAAATATATACTCGTAAACTTATTTCCAAAACTTTTACACGAAGAAATGTGTAAAACTCAAATATGACGGTAACACCGGCGTGTCATCTTAGGAGCGAAAAAAAGTTTTCTGACTTGGTATTTGGAAGGTTAAAACCCAAAATCTTAGGTTAAAAACTTTTGGACTGTTATTTTCTGGAAAATGAAAGTGGAAAGGCATATTTAAATTCTGCATAAACCTTAAATAAATTATTTTTAATCTTTCGTTAAATTTGTGTATAATTTAGGGATATTTCTATCTACCTTTTCACAGATGATATTATCTGAATCGTACACTGTTACAGCATAAACACGTTCGTGTCCGTACTTTGTTGGATGTACTAAAATGTGGGTTTATGCGGATGGCGTAAAAATTAAGAAGGATAGGTTTTTAAGTCATAGGATTTTTGGGAATTACTGAAAAGTATTATTTGTGGTATACTAAACTAGGAAGATCATAAAAGTGGGATGTTTTAAATAACATCAAGTGCATTTTAAGATGCCTTACAATGAAATTTTAAAAGAAATAAAAAAAAAACGCTTTTAGGTAAACTGACAAAATTTAAAGTGCTTCAATTTTATTGCAGACAATTTTACCAGTTTGTTCGTGTGGAGTTTTAATATTGTACTGTATCTTTTACAGTTATCACACCGTGTTAAGGCTGAACCATGTATTTTATTAGTGGAAAAGTTTTATAACTAATGATAATGAACCAACAAAAGGTTATTTTTGGCCGTGACAGTTCGTGCGATGGCCAGAGTTTAGATAGTAAGGTGGTTCGTCACCTGTTTGCGGGATAAACTAAACGTAATTTTATTCCTCCTACATGGTGGATAAATGGACATTAACGTGTTTTAGCCAGTTTTTGTTGGACTGCAGTAATTTATGAGAATGGCTAAAAAACACGTTTTAAGATAATAAATTTTTAAAACATGCTTTTTCACCATTCAACTCAAAATAACAACAAAAAGTACCAACATAAGCAAATCTACATTTCAATCATTTAAACCTAGAAAAATAAATTATTTGATGCTTTTGCTCTCGATAACAGTTGCAATATTTTTACCTTAGGATTTGTCAAAAAGAAGAAAAACATAAAACATTACAAAAACTCAATTTAGAGGTGGATAAAAGATTTTAAAATTGAAACATTACAGAATACAATTTGTAGTAAAAAAAAACACCAAATGTCCATAAAATACATTACGTTATTAGATCTTACCTACACAGTCTAAAAATCTACACATTCTTAACTACACGAGCCGCATAATATTTTTTACAATATTTGGATAATTTATATGGGGCCGTTTTTTGTCACAAATCACCTCAAGGGCGCAGCTCTCAATACAACTGTGAAGTAGAGCACAAATTGAACACCGGTAAAGCCTCCATTATATTACCATTTTTACATATAATAACAGTTCGAAATTTAGTGGTATGAACACTGAAATTCGGTAACCACTTAAATTTATAAAATGAGAGTAGGCAACTACCAACTATGTGCAAAACCAAAACGAGTTTTCCAATAAATGAACACAATCATTTATCCTGACGAATCAGCCGGTATTTTTTCTCTGGTATGAATGAATCTATACATGTCTGCTGTTGGGTGCTTTCAATATCATCCCTATATTTATGCTAACTTTATTCCACAGTAAACGACATTATTTTGAGACGTAGGAGTATCTTAGAGGCGAATCATCTTGCCGCAGTAAATATTAAATTGAAATTCCTGAGAACTCGTGAATTACATTAAAAAAATCGATTGAGCTCTTCGTTCCGGGAAAATCTCTGTGAAAATCTCCCTGAAACCGTAATTTCGCAGATTACATTTGGTTGAATTCATTAATAATTATTTCGCTGTAGCTAGCAGCGACAGTACAAAGACACAATTTAACATTACAGCGGAAAATGCCTCTGAAGTGAGAAAATAGAATACTAAGGGTTATAAGGATTGCTTCATTATTTGCTTCAAGATTGGGTTTCAATCCTAGAGCAATAATATACCAGGAGGGAGCGCTAGTGTAGTAAGGATTGATGTATTTTCCTGAATTATATATATACTGGATATTTATACATCCATTCATAGCACATAATGTTTCATTTATTTGTACAACCACTTTTTCACAGAATTGTCATCAACAAAAATATAGGATACAACCTAAAAAACCGTTAAGTTATGTCCTGTTATGTCGCATAATAAAACTTAGCGGGCGGAGTCACCGGAGACTCGAGAGACGGAAAACATGCTGACATACATAAAAGTGGTGCTATATTATGTGAGAACTTGTCTTATCTCTTTCTCTCTCATGGTTTACGACGTAAAAACCCGGAGAAAGTGATTTGTTGTAAACTTGTATAGGTTGGGTAAAAATATTTGGCTCTCTCTCCATACATATTCTTGCTCAGAGGTTTCAATACATGTGTGTAAATTTTTCAATCTAAGCAGTATTTACGGAATAATTGTATTACACACCTGCTAGAAATTCGTACAATAGTTAACACGTTTGTGGGGTGTGAATTTAAAAGTTTTTTTTTCAAATATTGTATGCCTACCTCGTTCTAGAGTGATAAACACTATTGGTGTTGCCTTGTTGAGAGAACACCGTGCAAAAATAAAGGTGGCTTGAAATGCCTTTGACGGTATTTTTGGTTGGTACTCAAATCTGAATAGTCAAGTACTTTCAATCCATCGTCTTCCCCGTGTCGTTCTCCTCTCCTACTTTTGATTCTAAATTGTGGGTGATATAGCTCAACTGGCTCTTGGCAATAATTCTTCTGTGGTACACGCTTAAATGAACGTATTACGGAAAAGACATATAAAAATGTGTAGGAACATAATTATGTGAAATAGCATACCATATATCAGGGATATCCGCTTACCCGTCCACGTGAAAAGCAAACAGTGAGTGCTGTTACATCTATTTCCCCCGGGTATAACATTTAATAAACAGTAATACTGTGAACACGGTTTAAAATAGTATAAGGCAATAAATTCAACGAGCAAAATGGGAACTGAATTCTAAAAGCATCGGGACGCGCTTACGTTTGCTGAAGAGAGCAGAATTTTATAGGAAACATTTTGACGAAAAATCGTATTTGCAGTATCCGTTGATATAAGACAGACAAGATAAGACCTTGGGATGCAATAACAACATACCATTCAAAAGTGTGGTCAGATGTTTACATTCTAAAATGTTCTTGTTCCGCCAATCCTATAAACATATCTAGCATATATGAATATTCTCATATCGATGACGCTACGGTCTGTCTAAGTTTACTATTATACAAAAGCAGAATTGAAAAAAGTTTGTCTATTTATTGGGTCTATTAGGTTAATTGAATTTTATGTAAAATATTGATTAATTAATATTTCGTAGTATATTTTGTCCCACACTAACCACTCCTAACCACAATTTATCATGCTCTGACTTTCATTTGATTCTGAAGACTTTTGTGGCCCTTCAGCCATCCAAAATATATTTACCATATAAGAGAAGGCTTGACTCAAGCGACACAAATTTGGGACTTTTTTTAGTTTTTTGTAGTTTTTTAACGCAGATTTTTTTTTTAAAACCATTTTTTTATCACTAAATGATTTTTTTAATAATTAATAATTAATAAAAATATTATTTAGTGATGAAAAAATAGTTTCTGATAAAAAAATCTGCGATATATTTTACACTTCAAAATAATTATTTAACTAAATAAGTAGTTAAATATCACAAGGGTGGGCAGAAAGATATACTGCCACACAAATTTTTCTTGGCACATACTCCTTGATTGATATTCATACCATATCAATAAGTTTTCTTGCGGAACAATATCGGCACTGAGCGGAACCGGACGTTGGTGTGAATCAGGCTTAAACGTTACTCTCTAACATTTTAATACAAGTAATACTGCGGATGATTTATCTTGATAATTTTCTATGCGTAGTTAGAAAAATGTCCAATGTTTTCAGTGAATTCAATTTTTTTTACTGTAATCTTTTAAATAAAGAAAAAGCAATTTTTAACGTTTTACCTAAAGTTGTAGTATGTATTTCATAAAGAATTAAAATGATTATTGTAAAAAAATTGAATTCACTAGAAACCTTAGACATTTTTCTGACTACCTGTATAGAATTAACAGATAAATTATCTGTTGTATGGCATGTACTGGAAAGCCAAAAAATGTGTATTTTAAGTGCTGACTCTTAAGGTACTTTAAATGGACTACACATATTGTGGTTCGATTCCCTTTTTTATTATTAAAGCTTCATTTATGTTTCCAGAGTGATAGATACTCTAAGTATCGCCCTGGTGAAAGACCACCATTGAGAATCGAAACGTTGCTTGAAATAGCTTTAGCCGTGTTTGGTGACCAGATCTGAATAGCCAGGTACTTCTCAACTTTCCTCTTCCCAATCTTCATCCCCTCCCCACTACCTTGAGCCTCACAACATACCCCATTTGGGGATGCCATAGTCTCACTGGCTCTAGACGATTGGGAGCAGTTGAGACTCTTGTGCGGTATTCATATAATAAAAAATGTTTTGTCTGTAGACGAATCAGACATTTACAGAAAAAAGGGTAGAAGTTTACATTAAATTAAATCTATTTAATTGGGTTTTTTTTAATTAGATTATTATTTAAGTCTATGTGGGCATACACTATTCGCCATTTCCCATGAAGTATGATGGAAGCAGTAATTTTGTTGTTTTTTCGATAAATATGGTTATGTGTGAAAATGATGTTTACCTGCTATTAATATTAGAATGGAAAATAAATATATTTGGGAACTCCGTTTCTATTACTTGATAGAGTTTGCCTATTAACTAACGATAGTGAAACGATCAAGAAACCACCTCGTTTATTTTATGTCTATGGCTGCTTCCCATTTCCGTTCTTCCGTTTCCTCTCATCATAATAATTTCGTTTTATGAACTTTATTTCCAACTGGGTTCGTAGTGAAAATATGGTATTATTTTCATAAAATTTGTACAGTCTTTGCTCTCATCTGTATTTTATTACTTAATATTGATAAATGATACTTAAGGGGGTCTCTATTTTTTATCCATTTTTATAGTAAACCGCACGAGAGTCCCAACTGCTCCCAACCGTCTGGAGCTATAGGGCTATTGCATCCCCAATCGGGGTATGTTAAGCCAAACAAAGCTAAAGCCATTCCAAGCAAGGTTTCAATTCTGAATGGTGGTCTTTCACCTAAGCGAAGTAGTACTGCATCAAAATATATCTAGTTGTTAGAAATAACAGCTAGATGCCGCCAACATCTAACGCTATTAACGAAAATTTGCGCCATCAGTTAGATATTATTATTAAAAATATTAGTACCTACGTACGAATATTATTCGACGCAATAAAATCTCCATACTAGCTATTGTATTAGCGTTAGCGCCAAGTAAACAAAAAGGTGTAAGAGTTTATGCATCGTAAGCGACATTATGTGTATCTTTTTATACTTTCTTACTAGACGTTTTTGTGGAATATCCTATCCGAAACGCGCGATACGTAGCTCCAAGAGTCAAGCGAATAAAATAATGGCTAGGTAAAATAACGACGGCACGTAAAATGTAACTGTCATGTTAAATAATTCTCCGAATGTCACCAAAATATTTAACAACTAGATATATTATAACGACATATCGCATTGTCATGTACCTATTGTTTTAGTCTTTAAAAGGTGTAAAGAGTGTGTGGGTCCTGCAGAATATTATGCGTGGTTTGGAATAATCTTTTGGTTATACTTCTTCTTACTAGACATCTTTGTGGACTTTCCTATCCGAAACGGCCGATACGTGGCGTCTAGAATCAAGCGACGAAAATAATGACAAGTAAAACAACAGTTGTGTTAAATATCTCCCAATGTATTTTCATCGAGCTGTTATTTTTCAATAGGAGATTATTATTACTAAAACCAATAGGCTCGTTATTCATTATTTTTGCTAGTTGGTTTTATGTCAATCTCCTACTCGTTTAGTTTGGCGCGTTTTTACTCGTCGCGCGTGCATTTGATGTGTTTTTGTGAGTTGAATAATACGATTAATGGTGTAGTTGTTTAATGTTTATGTTTTGTTTCACGGCCAAAGTGCAAATACCTTGTAAGTAAATAAATAAAGTTTTAGTAGACAATACGACGCAATATATTATTTTACTTTTTTACTATTGCATTTGCATTATTATCTCATTTAATTCAACGTCTAGACTTAATAATAATAATAAATGGATAACTTTTATAGCGCGAGTTTTCGTGGGAAAATCACCTCAAGGACGCTTTGTGTATTTATATGTAATTTAGAAAATACAGTATTATATTGGTAGTCCACCAAAAAATAGACAACGTCGGCGTTATTTTCAACGGTTATATTTAACAGTTAACAATAGCCAACGATAACGGCGTTGGCGTTTTTTCGAATTATAGTTAACGCCCAGTACTAGAGCGAGGTAATCGACTGATGTGGCCAATAATACATGTGTGTGTGTGATTAAAACAAAGGATTTCGGCAATGTTGAAAATAATTTTTGAGCGTTAGTATTTATGTATTAATGAAGAGGTCAGAACATTCACTCATATGCGAGTGGTTCCATAATTTCATTCACTAAATTTTGAACAAAAACCTTCTTATGTTCGTGTTCAACAAATTGGCAAGAGATTATAAATTTCTTAATTTCATTTACTAATTAAATTATAGTCTTCTATCCAAATGGTGTTAGAATTGGGATAAAAATAAATAAAAAATTCAAAAACGAAAAGTCAGAAAATTCAGTTTTAAATAAAAAAATTATCCTTTTATTAATGTTTCGGAAAAAAAAACTTCAAATTTATGCTTTTTATCACATCGCACCTACAGCTAGTGCCCCGTTTACCTCATCCTTATCCCGTCTCTACTTTTAATGTAGTATTTTCAATTCCATGGTGTTACTTTTTAAAAGCCTTAACCAACCTTGTTCACCATATATCATTGATACAGAACATGGGCATAAACACAAACAAACATTAACCCCGTATCGTATTACATTCTCCCTCTAAAATTTAGAGTAATGTAATTTTCAAGGTAATTGTAATTTATGATTTCCGCAAGATATAATTAGAGAAAAGGTGAAAGGATCAGAAAGATTTGTTGTCTTTATTATTGCTAGGCTTTAAAAACTATCACGGATAAGATAAATAATGCTTCTTTTGAAATTTCCTCTGCAAAGAGTTATTACTGTGGAAATGGGTTTTGTTTCTGGAAAATCTATAGTGAGAGATTTAAATTTCACAACCAGATATTAAATGCTGTATTTGAATTAATTATTTTCCCTCTTCACCCACGTGGCGACTTTTAAAGGTGATAAAGTTAAATTTTTTTTTTGTTTAAAAAAGGGTTAAGTTAAAGAAAGTCGCCCACAGATTATTTTCAAAATTGCTTGCAATAAATCCACCTCTAGTAGAAAAAATGGAAAAATGTGGATGCTACACTATTAACTTATTAATTCACGCCCCATTTGGGCTTTTAAATAATATATCATTACATGCAGAATATAAAATAAAGTGAAAAGAAAATAAAATAATGAGTGCAATAACAGAAAATAAATGTCAAGAATCGCAAACAGTTTTGGTAAGTTTATTTTGTATATTGACAAATTTTCAATTCCCGTAGTGTCGATTGCATCGCACATAGTCGTATTGCCCAGTCTATGCAATCAATTCAAGGAATTTAGTTTTGTAATGTTATAATGACAAGGTAAAAAAGAAAGACAAACATTCCCGGGTTACGAATAACCTGACAATATTTGAAAAACTCCTACTACCATCATAAGAAGCGGAATATGTTGCTTGTGCAATGATGGTGGATTTAGCCAGCAGAGGAATTAAACGCACGACGCCCGGGTAGGAATCTGACGCGTTTGTCCACTCAGCTACCGACCGATCTACTTGGCACATAAAAATTCGAAAAACATAAATTTCCGGAAAATCCTACATGTTGTGTACAATTTTATATTTAAAAATATTTTATTTTTTTATGTGACAAGACCCATCACTTGTAGCAGTGGAGAATAATTGATATTTTCAATGATAATTCCTAACTTTCAATTAAGAAAATATGTTGGATTTACTCGGGGGAATTTCATCTACGTTTTAAAATGGATTTCTAATGGTTGGGGTAATTTCAATTACCTTCTAATAAAATATTTAAATAGTTTTAATTTTTTTTATATTTTGAAGTTTTTAGTATGAAACCCAACATTAGCATTGCTTTACATACTGGTTATGTTATTCATGTGAAAAATATTTTCAACACTGTAATATGTATTGGAAGAACACATTGGGTTTGTTTGCGTTTTACCAAAATAGCTCTGTTGTAAGAGTTACCGCCAGGTAAGTGGGAAATTCCGGTGTTCGTAATTTTTATTATGTACCCATTCCATTTGGCATACTAATATTTCCTTACATATTTTTTTTCCATCCTATAAGTATTAGTTTTTTTTTTAAATTTTTTTTTCGCCTTGATGATATGCTGTTCAAACAAAACACACACGATTACCTTTTTTGGCAAAAATACTCAAATAATATAAATATAATTTGTATTGCCACCTACGTTAAAAGTTCCGTTATAGATTCCGCATTACTAAGGCGATTTTTATTGCTTCTTAAAACGATTACTTTTTTGAACTGTCACTGTCCTGAATTTGTTTGTGGGCTCTACTTAACCCACCCTTCTCCCGCATCGCGTCACCATCCCCTGTCCATCATTATTAGATTTTCCGGCGCTTTTAAAATAAGATAACGTAATTATAATTCTCATCAAATTTCTCGGTGATGCTTTTTTGCCGCTCCTTTATTCACTTAGCCGAGGCTTTACCGTGGGTATGGAACGGTACGGAAAAACGCAAAACGCTCGCAATGAAAAAGACATAGACGAATAAATGTTTTATTTTACTACGCCAAAGGAAAAAACTGTTTACTTTTCGGAAGAGTCCATATTTAGGTATATTTTTTTAAACTTTTTTACTGTTTCTTGGATAGTTTGAAGAACTTCGTTGTATTTTTATTTTGATATAATTTTAAATCTTTTTTTAATAAAATTGTTACATTCTGCTAGTAAGCTTATAGTTTCGCTGGTTTTATGATTCAATCGTTAATAATATTATTGGTATTTTTTATCGTAGAAGTGTTAATGTATTTGAAAAAAAGTTAAAACTATGTATCAAACTACCAAATCGTCGCTGGAAAGGCAAAATGACTTAAGCGACACTTTGGTCAAAAATGAGTTGAATATCCAGTTTAATCAGTTGTTTTTTTCTTCGACATCGAATGATCTGACTCTAATTTCATTTTGAAGACTTTTCTAAAACATGTTTACCATTTTGGAAGAAGTCTTGACTCAAGCGACACCATTTTGGGACTTTTTTTAGTTTTTTGTTGCTTCAGGTAACTTAGTGAAAGCATTTTTTTCTGCATCGAATGCTCTGACTTTTATTTAATTTCGAATACTTTTACAAAACATATTTACCATTTGGGAGAAGGCTTGATTCGAAGCCACACAAGTTTGGGACTTTTAAAACTTATTTTCACTTCAGGTAAAACTAAGTGAGAGCATTGAGTTACCTGAGTTAACTTTTTTTTCAAAATCAAACCAGGTACTGAAGACTTGAATGAATTTTATTGTAAGACAAAAAAACTGTGCAAAAAAGTGCTTAATGTAAACTTTCCAAAATGGCGCTTCAGCCTTTTTGCCTGTCTGGCGACGATAAAAACTAATAAAGAATTGGATGTAAATAAGGAAGGCTAAAACGAATCAATAAAATAAATAAATAAATTTCTCACACGAATACTACAAAATGATCAAAATATTAAAATTGTTCTTAACCTAGAAACTTCTCAAAGACAAAAGAGTATAATTTCTTTTGGCAGGTTAATCTTATATTCTGTTGTATTTTTTTTTTTTTTCAAAAGAGCGACATGCAGATAGATTTCTCACTCTGTCAATTTCAATTACGGTGGCTGGATGTTACTCAGGCAACTTGTGCGCATTTCAATTAATAACAAGTGTGACAACGATTTTTTCCCGGTTGTTTTCGTGACGCGGGTACTATTATTTTTTATGGCGTCTGAAGAGAGTTACACAATTTATCTGTAGTGTTCGTTGTGTAGAACTCCATTTAAATTGTTTATTTATTTTGAATTGAGTCGGATTTCTGTCGAAATTTGGCGGGATGCTTATTGTTAGGCTCGACAGCTGTTCGCTTTTCGAAGCTTTCTCACAACTGCTTGTAATTGTTTTTTTACGGTAGTTGTGAAATAACGTTTTTTTAATGGTTTCTGGCTTGAGCTTTGGTTTCTTCAACGTTACAAAAGTTGCTGATCAAAGAGTTAATCGTCGTAGATTTTATTTTCTGAAAATATGTTGCCTATTATATGCTGATGAAGCGGTTTCGATTTCTGACAGTATGGAAGATCTACTGTTTCTCGTGTCTAGGATGAACCAAGTATGTATGCAAAATGTAAGAGTCCAAATGTAAGTCCAAAGTCATGGTGATAAACAGGGTGCAATATAGTTGTGAATGATGAATAGTTGGAACAAGTGCATTGTGTATTTAGGAAGTATGTGTACGAGAGACGGAAAGGCTGATAAGGATATTGAAAGAAGGGTGAATCCAGAAAACTCCATTAATGGAGACTGAAAATAGCAAATAAAACACTGTCCAAAGAAGCGAAGCTTGCAGTCCACAATGGAGTGCTTATACCAACCCTGATATGTAGCAGTGAGGCATGGAACTAACAGAGGAAAAATTAAAGTAGAATGAATGCTGTAGAAATGAGATCCCTGAAGCGTATGTGCGGTAAAACCATGTATGACCATGTTAACAATTTGGATATCCGGAAAGAATGCAAAGGTGATGTAAGCGTAATGAATAGGATCAAGAAAGGGACGCTTAGACGATTTGGGCGTGCAAAGCAAATGAACAAAGAAAGTGGTGTTAAAAATATATATGATGCGAAAGTGAATGGAAGAAGTCGGGGACGCCCGAGGAAGACATGACACAATCAACTAAATCAGATACTTGAATCGGGCCATGTCAAGAGTCAGAATAACAGAAGAGCATGTATAAGTGGATTTATGAATGTGAATGAAGCAAGGAGTGTGTGCCAAGACAGAGTCGTATGGCAGTCCGTCCTTTCTGCCTACGTCTGCGGGGAAACGGCCTGATGATTAGTTAGTTAGTTTAACTGTTCAGAATAGTATGGCGGAGCCATTGCGTTTATTACTTTAAATACCTTCCAGTTACGTTAAAAAAGGGTTTTTTCAGGACATTTGAGCCAGTGATATTTTATTGGGTGCTTCGACATTTGGGAACATAATATGTTCAAAATATTTTATTGAATTCGCAAATTTTAGGTTTGTCATGTTTCTATGATTTTTATTATTTTGAATGAATATAGTAAACGGTAGACTAAATTTAGGATTGTGGCGTTTTGCAATAAAACCACATTTGACCGAACCACGAACAAAAACATTCAAAACGCAAGGCTGTAGGAGTAATGTTTCTTTTATTTTACATGTTTTTCGTGGAAATATTTTCTTGCAGCAAAACGTGTCAAAAATACAAGGTTTCCCTTATTTTGGGTGTGACTTTTTTATAGTGAATACCGCACAAAGTCCCAACCGACTGGAGCCAGTGGTACTATGGCATCCTTAATCGAGGTATGTTGTGAGGCTGAAATTAGTGGGGAGGGAAAACAAATGGGGAAGAGGAAGGTTGGAAAGTACCTGGCTATTCGGATCTGTTCACCTCACACGGCTAAAGCCATTTCAAACAACCCTGTATGCAAAATAATAACCTTATGTTAATCAATATTTTATACATAGCATTTATAATAAATAGTGCCTTATTATTTATTTTACTTTTATTATTATCATTATTTTTTTTTTTTTATGTTATCTTCATTGTTTTATGTTTCTGATATGTATTTTTACTTATATGGCAGACAGAGTATTGCACCCACCGCTCTGTTCCGCTGAAATAAAAAGCTGTTATTATTATTATATATTTCAATATATGTATTAGTCTGATTGTCTTTCGGAAGCCGAGTTAAGCTAAAACAAAGCTAAGAATTTTTTTTTTTAGTTCGATAAAGATATTCGATTTCCTAGAACCTTGGGTTCTTCGAAGGTCTATTTTTATATTAAGTTTATGTTATTCATTCATACAACGATTCTGCGTATAATACAATAATACCCTAAAAGTGATGGGTGTCGAAAATTGTGCAATGAAAATTACGCCATTATTAATGGTGTATGCAAATGGATAGACATAGGCCAACTATTAGTTATACACTGGAAAATATCTATAATCCCCAAATATGACGGATAAATTCTAAGTGTCCATCATTCCCACCTTTCAACTAATCATTTGGTTGGATCGGTTAGTTTGGTCAAGCGGTTCAAATCGTTGGGTTCCATTCTCTGTTAGATGGTCCTCTATCATTTCACAAACAACAATTTCCGCTTAAAATTACGGTAGTAGGAGGTTTTTAAATATTGTCAGGATAATCGTAACCTTGGAATGTTTGCTTTTCTTTTTTTAAAGTTTGTAACTATAAAAGCTTTTTTTTAATTGCACTACTAAAATAAGCTATGTGCTCTACGTATCAAGTTTTGTATATACACAAAAATACTTTTGAAATATTAATCAATTACTTTTTCAATAATATAAATGATCTCAAACACAAATATAAAACAGGAGAAAGCCAGAATTAAAAATAAAAAACAATGGTTATGATCGAGACTCTGCCAATTTAGTCATCAAGACCTCATTAAAAAGTAGCATTTTTAAACAATCTTATATTACTTTTAAAAATTATTAATATTCGAATTTCTTACAATTATATGCTGCCTTCTTTTGATGATATTCAATGTTCTACCCAAACATATAGTGAATATCTAGATGGTGTCGTGGATAATTATCCATTTTTTTTAATACGGAAGTTCTTTTGAAGTATGAATTGATTTTTTAGAAGTACGATGTTTAAAAATGCCGCTTTCTAATGAGGTATTGATGGCTTAATTGGCAGAGTGTTACTCCCCGACATATTAAAGGTTCCGTGTTCGAGTATCGGTTATGACCATCGTTATTTTTAGTTTCTGTTTTTTTCTGTTTCATATTTGTGTTTTAGATTATTAATTTTATTTAAATATTTGATAATAAATAAGCATTAATGCTTTAAGGTTAATTCTAATTTTAATAAATAATTACCATTTCGATTATGTATCCTGATTGCTAGTTCTATATATATATTTTTCTTTTACTTTTTTGTGATTTTTCACTTAAGATAAACCGCCAGCGCGTTGGGGTTTCTGTCATGGATAAACAATATGCCTGGATACAAATTAGCCGCCAGAAATACCTGTCGGGCGCAAAGGAAGCAGAAAGAGGGTTGAGAATGAACTGGGGTGGAAAGGGTGAAGCTTCAAAGGAAGATTGCAATGAGCTGAGTACAAGTGGATTGCCAATTGAGTTGCAGGAAACATAATGAAAATGTTAAACGAAGCAAGATTCTGGGTGACAACGAAAAAATTAAATGTGATTAAAGATATGTTAAAAGAGCTGTGAATGTTTATTTTTATATGTACATAAAATCATTTCGGGGATGATGTCTAAGGAATTTAGAGGGAAAAATTTATTACACTTATCAGATACACAGACATGGTACGAAAAATGTACAACTAATTAGATTGCCAACAAGGAAAAAAATCAAGCATACAGAAATCTTTCATGTACCGGACCGTTCAACTATAAAATAAATTTCCAACCAAAATTACTGCAATGGAGAATATGTTTTATTTTTAAAAAGTAATGATTTATTTTTTTGCAATTACTATTGATGTTAAAATATTATTTCTATGTTTAATTTGATAATCGAATATTCTTAAATTTATAAAATGTTATTAGAAAAATATTTTTGCAATAACCGTATCTGTATGTATACACGCAAATGATGTCTTCTATCTTGAGATGAAAGAGAAAAACAGTAAATAAATAAAATGTTGGGTTAACGCTTGTTTTTCTAAAAAGAAGAATCTTCTTTTAATTCCTACAAGTACCACGCAATAAAATGTATGATGTTTTCCCTATCAAAAACAACGGTTTTAGATTCAACTCGTTATTTTGTCGTTCGTTTACAAGTTTTTACACATTTTTCTAAAATTAATAGTTAATTAGAAGCAGGTGTACGCAAATAGATAAATCTATGTTGAATGTGTCTTTGTATGACACACCAGCACTACAACTGAATTGCTATGTCATCTTATACCTACATAGGTCATAAAAATATTATATAGGTGCGCATATTCGTCGTTAAAAGCAAATCGTTGCGAGAAACACGTGTTGGTTTATCTATATCTCTGTTCACTGAAAATAAATCAATACCAAAAGCAAACGAAAAAAAATCTACAAAAAAATAAATTCAAAAATAAGAGAACATATTATACTCGTCTGTTCGTGGTACATCAAATGTATGCACATATTAAATCATATACACTCTAAGAGATGAAAGTCTCAGAAAAATTAAATCTACTCTAAATGTATGCTTTTGAAACCGATTTTTTCTCAGTGAGCAGAATAATTTATTAACATTTTAACCTCTTAGTATAGGACTCTGTAATTATTTGTAAGTATCTCAGAACGTGATTCATATAAGAGCTTTATCACAAAAGGTTAGTGACATTTTTTTCTTTGTAGCATGTTTTACTAATTAACACCTTAAGTTTATAAAAACACAAAGTTTCCACGTCCGCATAAATGTTTTCAAATAATAATTAAATAACCTAAATTAATGGCATCAAGGTATGCATCACCTATCTCAGTGGTTTAATTTCAGCGTGCAATCATTTTATCGCCCCCAATTTGAACAATTTAAAGTGCGACACTGGAAAATTAGCGGTAATTCGCCCCCCTGCGGCTCTCAGCGCCCCTTAAAAAGCTCTCTCTCCGGCGCGGGGCAAGAATACTAAGCAGCCTCCATTCAAGCCCCAGAGCCTTCCGCATTAACATTCCACACAAAATCCCGCAAATGGCAATGAAAATGGCTGATATTTCCCCTTGCCGATGCATTCTTTAACGATGACGGCAGATACTCGACCGTAATGATCGAGGATTTACTGTTGAATTTAAATGTAACTAATTTCCAAAAACGTATCCGTTCTTTGTATTTTTCTGATCTGTTTTTTGCAATACATCGCATGTAAACTGCATGGCAGAATTATACAGGCCCGAGATTTAAATCCAGCATTAGCAAATAATGAAGAAACTTTGTATTCCGAAGAAGTAAAAGCTCTCGAACGGTGACTCTGGTGTCATAAAATTTTTCGTCCGGATTATCTTGGACAATCCATTTTGTTTTTAGTGAGCCAAGTCTTTTCGATCATTAACTATGAAATAGAAATATTTATTCAACCGGAAAAAAATAAAATAAACCTTCTTTAAATCTTGGGCGAAGGTATTAAAACTAATCAAATATAAGATAAGCTTAAGCTAGGAATTAGTATGTAACGATAGAAAGTAAGATCTGTACAGCGCCCTTGAGGTGATTTTTCACAAAAACGGCGCTATACAAATCGTCCAAATATTATTATTATTATTATTATCCGTTGTTGTTTTTTTTTTTAACTTTCGTCATTTTGTGTTGAAAAACTGATTTAATGCACAATTTTTGAATGTATTATTTCTTGTATCATAACACTTTAAGTCATACGTTAAATAAATATATTATTTAATGATTCTTAGTTTAGAGTATCGATTAAATCACTCCGGAACACTTAGCGCAATTCCGTCCGTTCATTAAGATTGGACTTTTGATAGGAAGAGCGAAAACGATAATTCAATGGAGATTCTTTGAATTCCTGCCAAGTCGAATTACGTAAAGGTGATAAAAAGATTTTATTTCTAGAGTATCAGATCCGTGTCAGCTATTTAACAAGAAAAAAACATTTTCTAAATACGAACTGATGTGTTTCTTTGAAATTTTCAGATTATTGCATCTCAGTTTCATTCGTTAAAAATACTTTTTTTTTTGAGAAACATTCCCGGGTAACGAATAACCTGACGATATTTGAAATATTCCTACCGCCATCATAATAAGCGGAAGATGTTGCTTGTGCATTTATGGAGGACTTATCCAGCAAAGGAATTGAACTCACAACGCCCGGAATCCGACTCGTTTGTCCAATCTTGTTCATGGTTAAATGGTTAATCGGTTAATGATTATTTAATGAAAATATCTTTTTTTAAGATGCAAATTTTTATTTTTTTATGGCAATGTATTATTAAACTTTTTTTTTATTACTCAATAAATATTTGATTTTATTTTAAGCGGTAAGATTTTGGTATGCTTAGCGCACAAATATGACATTAATTATTATTGAAATAGTGATTATAAAAAATATATGTTTTTGTAATTGAAAATATTAAATTTAAAAAGAATATATTATTGGATTTCTACGAATTTAAAACCAAAACTATCTGAATTTAAACTCATTTGGGCTCGAGGTGGAGACTTCTATTATACAAAACTTGAAACAATGAAAATATTTCCATATTTTAAAAATAACAATTGTAGAACACAGTTTTCACGATGGATCATATTCCAACATTTATATTGGAAAATCGCTCTAAATGATAATATATTTTTTACAAAGAAGTAGAAAACATCTCAAAATTTTCACAGGCCCTTGGGAGGAACGACGTTTGCGAAATTTGATCTAGGCAGGGGGAAAAAGCGGTGTCCGGGGGCGTTGAAGTGAGGTGGTGCAACTGAGTAAATTTAGAACGGGTGGTATTCAACATAAAATCAATTTATATCTAGGATGGGGGGTGATTTGGCCAGTAAGTATGTTTTTATGACTTAAACAGACCTCTGCAGGGCATCTTTGCAAATGCTGATCCGCAGTAATCAAATATTGAAGCATTGTATATAAAACATAGAAATAAAATAGAATCATATTTAAGAAATAATAAAATACTAATAAAGAAATGAAAAAAATACTTTGTATAATAATTTAATTTTTTTTTTGATTTTTATGACCCACCAGTTTCGCTTAGCCTAAGCATCATCAGGGTACAACATTAAACTAAATAAAAAATACAAAGTGTGCGGTTAAATATACATATAGATTGAGAACACAATAAAAGACAAATTGACAACGATGAGAAAACAATTATTTAATAACCTTCTCAGTTGACGTTTTGTCTCTTTCAATTCATATTATCTGTATCTTTCTCTCTATTCCTTTGTTATAATTTAAATCTTAATCATTGTTCTGTTAATTTATTTTTATATTTTGTTCTCTATTTTTACGTATGTATAACCGCACACTTTGTATTTTTTTTTTAGTTTATTTTTTTGCCCTGATGATGCTTAGGCTAGGCGAAACCGGTCGGTGATAAAAATTCAAATAAGATCTGTGATATTACACAAAGTTATTTTTTCATTTTTTTTAAATATATCAAATCACACAGTGATTGCTTTCTACCAAAATATAGTAGTAATAATTTGTTACACGTATAAAATGCGTACCTACGCGTAACTAAGGGGGAAAACCTTTACTCTTACAAATCAAATAATAAATTAAAAATTCGAAATAGATTTAGATTTAACGGCCTCCGTGGTCAAGATGTTCGACTACGAATCCAAGGGTCGCGGGCTTAATTACGGCGTCCTCAAATAAAATTTATGTCATTGATTGGTTTTATTTCACATTCAATTTATATAAAATAGGATGTAATATACTGTCGGCACGTTCCAAAGTGGAAGATAACCTCAGTATCGCCTCGTTTGAATACAACCATTCAGAATAGAAACGTTGCTTCAAATGGCTTTAGCCATGTTTGGTGACTAGATCCAGGTAATTTTCAACCTTCCTCTTCCCCATCTCATTCCCCTCCCCACAACTAGTGGATGCCATAGTCCCACTGGCTTCAGAGGTTGGACAACACGGTTGGCACTGTAGCCCATGTATCGCGATCATTAATTAGGAGCGGCTTTAAGACAATAGATTACAAATCTTCTGAGACAGCTGTCTCTAATTCTGTTTCAAGTGCAAGACACAAATATTTACATCTGCTAGATTTTATTTTTGTAAACACCTACACATTATGCTATCTTCATCTTGTTATATATAAGAATTGTGTACAATTTTAGATCAAATAAACGGTATTATTAATTCTTGCGAATGTATCTTAATATTTTTAGAAGCTGGCAGTGTTTTAAATTGAGTCGATGAACAACATTCCTGGAATACTGTGAATTATCAAACACATTTTGACAGACTTGTGATGAGTTTTCGGCTATAAAAATTAAAAGGTGACTTTGAAGAAATTTAATACAAATACTATTGTTAGTTTTACATCATTTTACGACAAACGTAACACTCTGAAGTGTGTACCCCTTAAAACTGGATCAGCAAATTTACTGTTAGAAAGTTATGAAACTATTGTAGCACTTCCTAGTAATGATAGTTTCATAAAAGCTTCTGGATCAAAGAATCTTTAATATGCACAGTATTTTTTTCATAAATTCAGATTGTTCAGAAAAGCATTAAAACGTGGCAATGTATTTATCGTAGATTCATGGAATCCTAGGAATGTGAGAAAATTCTAGGTAAATTCTCATTTCGCAGTCATTTGACTAAAAAAAGCGACGCTTAGTTATAAATGCTTACCGCTAAAAAAGGCGTAATTAACGAAAATAAAAATATGATTACAAATTCATTGTTAACACTAGGTTTACGACACCTTTTTGTTTCAAACCCAAATTACAAACACGCGTTTGTTGTGTAACACATTCGGCGCATTATGATTTATGGAGCAGTAAAAAAGGTCTCTTCGAGGGTGGAAGTCTGGCGAAGTATACCGTACGGCTGCATTAGTGTAAGTAAATAAAACTGTCTTCAGTTATAGAGTTGTAGTCAGTGTGTGGAGTCTAATTTCAGTTGAATGAAACATTTATTTAAACAGTATTCGTATTTATCCGTTAATTTGACGGGTGCCCGTAGAAATAAGCATATAAAAAATGCCCGTAAACCTAATGTTAAAAATATACTTGTTAAAAAGTTAAATGTATACTTTAGTATTCTCAGATGAATGTTTGTCTTTCCTCCTCAGTTGAAACTCAAGGGACTCAAATTCACAAAACATGTTTTGCTACAAATAGTTAACGCTTTTCTTTTAACTGGAAATGTCATTTGCAACCCAAGCAAAAATTATTTCCTATTTCCGTTAAAAACAACGTGGGTTGACATTTTAATTTTCAAAATAATTTAAGAAATTGTTTACATTTTTAAGACAGGAAAGTTTCCGCCCAGGTTTTTTGTGTTCCAGATAATCAAACGAATCTCAGGAAAAGTTGCTATGAGAAAAAAATCTATTCATTGATGGTAACAAGCATGAAACCTGTGTGTGCTTGCAGATAATTAACGCAAACACCGTCTAATATCAAAAGATAATATTGAAATATAACACAGAAGAATCCGGTTGCGAATTATAGTAATAGTAATGACTTTTTATATTTTCGTGAAAAACAATAACTTTGTAGTTTGGTACATTTAATGAAATTAAAAAATAACTTTGCATAAGACCGCAGATTTAAGTTTTATGACCGACTGGTTTTTCAGTTGACGTTTTGCCTCTTTTATTTGATATTGACTCTCTCTTTCTCTGTTCCTTTGTTATAATTGTAAGTATTATTCTTTTGTTTTTTCACTGTTCTCTTATTTCGTTTTATATTGTGTTCTCCCTTTGTATGTACGAGTGTTCAAAAGAAAGGGTGAATTTTGAATTTTCGCGGGCTGTGTATATTCAATTATCGTTTTTTTTTTTGTTATGTAGGTACACATATGTTTATCATATGTTAGCATTATCAGCCATTTTGGATTAGTGGTTTGTTTTTGACAACTGGAAAGGTTGTCAAAAACAATTTTGAGCAAAAGCAACGTCGCATTAGTATCGCTCAGGAGTTGTTGAATGACGTCAACGACGATCCAGATTTGCTCAAAAGGGTCATAACTGGTGATGAAACGTGGGTATATGGTTATGATGTCGAAAACAAGGCCCAATCATCCCAATGGAAGCGGCCAGAAGAGCCAAGACCGAAAAAAGCACGCCAAGTTCGATCAAATGTGAAGGTTTTGCTCACTGTTTTCTTCGATTACAATGGCGCGGTGCATCATGAGTTCTTGCCAACAGGTCGTACGGTTAATAAGGAATACTACAAGGAAGTTATGCAATGATTGCGTGAAGCAATACGGCTCAAACGATCGGAATTGTGGAAAAACAAATCGTGGATTTTGCATCTCGATAATGCACCAGCTCACACATCAAAGCTTGTTCGTGATTATTTGGCCAAAAAACAAACCGTAATCATGCCTCAACCACCGTACTCACCAGATTTGACTCACTGCGACGTTTTCATATTCCCGAAACTGAAGAGACCAATGAAAGGAAAGCGTTTTGCCGCAATTGATGAGATAAAGTCAGAATCGAAGAACGAGCTGATGGCCATACCGAAAAGCGCATTCCAGAAGTGCTTCGAGGATTGGAAGAAGTATATAGATATATCTGAGAGGGATTACTTTGAAGGGGAGAAAATGAATATTGATGAATAAATAAATATTTTTCGAAATTAACCTTTTCTTTTGAACAAACATATATAACCGTATAATACACTATCTATCATTGTTTTGTTTAATTTTGTACCATGATGATGCCTAGGCTAAGCGCAACCGGTCGGTCATTAAAATTAAAATAAAATCTGTGTATTTATTGTTTCAAAGTTTATTTTGTAGAACTCCATTTTAATTTTTAGGTTTTTTAATTTTATTTAAACAATAATTATAATTATTTAAAAATTTTTTTTTCACAAACTGACAGTTTATAATGCCCTCAGAAGGCGAAACAGCTGTCACGCGTAAAAATAAAAATAATTACCTAGCAGCACTTTTGACTAAAAATTGTTTTTTTTTTTTAAATGAATTTTAAATAATAATGATAATAATTTTTGTTTAAATAAAATTTAAAAACCTAAAAAAAAAAATAATAATAAAAAAATAAAATGAAAATAAAATAAAATTTAAATTACATAAAATCTGTGGTTAAAATAAAAAGAAAAGAAAATTTACATAGCGCAGTTTTATGATGATACCCCAAGTGTGCTTCACACTTAATTACCTAACCAAATATAACAATGTTAAAATAATATAATACATTATAGATATGTGTAAATTAAAACTATCTTTAATTATGATCATCGTAAATCATGAAAAAAATGTTGAGGTGTAGGTAAAACAGTGACGTGTACATCAACAGATTAAAAACAATTTACTAGAAGCTGAAACAGTGTGAATATAACAACATTTACATGCTCGTAGATTCCTAATAGAATCATCATGGTGACCTAAAAATGACACCACAGCTCCGAGAATTATTATTATTTGATACTATATTCAACTGAAATTGAACAAGTATGACTGTATAATGATGACAACTCACATTATGAAATAAATCTGTTTTCGCTAAACATTGTCACTCCAGCCATTTCAGTGACCCATTTTCTTGACGTTTTGAGTTTCTGTTCAGAAGTTAAGTTATTCAAAAGATTTACTTTTTGTATAACACTGTCAAACTTAAAGAATTTATTTTTAAGCCTTTGATTTCTTAGGTGGTTCTTTTAAAATAGCAATATTTTTTCTGGCGATTCTTCTGAGACGAATATTAAATTATAAAAATTCTGTTTGGATTTTCAAAGTTTAACACAAAGTTTTGTCTTAAATTTGGGTGAAAAAAAAATTGCCACAGTTTTTCACACGATATCTATTTTTGTGGCATAATGAACGTGGTTGATTATAGTGAGATTGAGTAACGACATAGTGTAAATAGTAGCATAATTTATATTTCAGTAACAGTGGTTAAGCAAAGTTGACATGGTGCAGGTTTGCAAATAACGCAGACAAGGACAATAAAGGTGGATTCACACCAACGTCCGGATCCGCTCAGTGACGATACTGTTCCGCATGAGAGCTTATTGACATGGTGTGAATATCAATCAAGGAGTATGTGCCAAGACTATGTTGTGTTGCAGTATATCCTCTCTGCCCACCCTTGTGATATTTAACTACTTTGTTAGTTAAAAATACTTACATCGAAGTTTTTTTTAATTAAAAACCATTTTTTTCACTAAATAATATTTTTAATTATTATATTTTGATTATTAATTATTAAAAATATTATTTAGTGATAAAAGAATGGGTTTAGTAAAAAAAATCTGCGATGTAAGTATTTTTACACTTCTAAATAATTATTTAACTAACTAAGTAGTTAAATATCACAAGGGTGGGCAGAGAGGATATACTGTCACACAACTTTGTCTTGGCACATACTCCTTGATTGATATTCATACCATATCGTCACTGAGCGGATCCGGACGTTGGTGTGGATCCAGCTTATGAATCGAATATGACCGGTTAGTAGCTGAGAGGACAAACGCATCGGATTCCCGCTCGGGCGTCGCGGGTTCAATTTATCTGCTAGATAAATACTCCGTCATTGCACAAGCAACATCTTCCGCTTATTAGGATGGTAACAGGAGTTCTTCAAATATTTTCAGATTATTCGTAACCCGAGAATGTTTGTCTTTCTTTAAAAGATAATAATAATAATAGAATCCTTAATTTAAAAAAACACACGTTGTTTTAATCCACTTTTATTTTTGTATATGTCGACTAGTTTCGATTTAGCCGACTTCATCGGGACTTCAAAATATACTAATTAAATAAGAGGAATGTGCATATACGATATATATAATGATGAAAATGGGGAAAAGAGAGATATAATATTACGAAGGAGACAACTATATATCCATTTAACTTCATAACATATGACACCCTCCGTGGTCAAGTGGTTGAGATTCTCGATTACGAATCTAGATATGGCGAGTTGTTATGCTGGCATTCACAATTTTTATTTATTGAATGAATTTGTCTTATTTCATTTTTCATTTTTGTCAGTTAATTCATAAAAAAAAAATGTTACATTTGCGGCACATTCCAGAGTGGTAGATAATCAAAGTATCGCCCTGGTGAAAAACCACCATTCAGAATCGAAACGTTGCTTGAAATGGCTTTAGCCGTGTTCGATGACCAGATCTGAATAGCCAGGTACGTCTCAACCTTCCTCTTCCTCACGTCCTTTCCTTGCTTCAGACGGTCGAGAGTAGTTGGGACTCTTGTTCAGTATTCACATAAATTTAAAAATAATAATAATACCCCAACTACTGCCATCATAAGAAGCGGAAGATGTTACTTGCGCAATGATGGAGGACTTAATGAGGAGCCAGCAGAGGAATTGAACGCACGACGTCCGGGTGGGAATCTGACGCGTTTGTCTACTCAGCTACCGACCGGTATTAAATAAAAAAATATTGGCGCACGCCGGGTTTCAATCCGCGACCTTAAGATGTGTAGTCAAGCGTCTTACCATTTGACCATAGAGGCCGTCAGACTACAAAGTGATTGCTTCATATGAAAAAATCAAAAAAATATTCATTAGGCTTCTAGTATCTTCAGAACACTTTTTGTTGGTCCACCTGTCTATCAAAATGTTTCAAAAACTAAATTAGTCTTCAAACACTGCTTTCTCAAAGTACTTAGCCAGATTATTTGGCACCAGATGAATCAAGGTAAAAAAAATAATAGACCGGCCACTATTTTGGTTACAAACAAGTTGCTCCCGACATTCGTGTATTTTTTTTTTCAAACTTATCCTTTAATCCTGTATTTAAAATTAGTTTTTTTTTCAATATTAGATGTATCCATTATCAAGCACCGTACGTCTCAAACTCTTATTTTTGCTACACGTAAAGTTTTATTATTTTAAAGAAATGAAAAAATAACTTTGTATTATTTTTTTTTTATGGCCGACCGGTTCCGTTTAGCCTGAACATCATTAGGGTACAAAATTTAAGTAAACAAAAAATACAAAGTGTGCGGTTATATATACATACAGAGGAAGAAAAAAAACAAAATAACAGAACATGATCAAACAATAAAATAACATTTAAATTATAACAAAGAAACAGAGAGAAAGAGACAGATAATACATGTATGAATTGAAAGAGACAAAATGTCACCTGAGAAGGTGATTAATGAATAATGATAAATTTTATGAGTTTACAGGATATAAACCTAATGCTGGACTCCTGGAAAAAATACCTGATTATAAAGAATTTGACAATTAATTTTAATGGCCCCAAGTTATGTTTTAATTTCCTTAAATATGTTAAGCCACAAAGTGATTGCTTTCTACGAAAATATATCTAAGTATATTTTCCATCGTCGGCTTACTTATTTCTGAAGTAGTAGAATTCTCGATCTGCGAGCTTTAACGTCATGAAATTTGCAACAAGAGTTAACGCAACTTTCAGCTTCATACCTCTTGGAAGTATGGAGATTTAAGCCTCAAAAATCAGAAATGATGATAAATGTTACTTTATAGCATTCCAATACTAGTAATACTACAAATAATAATGATTTATCTGTAAATTTTCAATTGAGGTAGTTAGAAAAAAAATAAGGTTCCCAGTAATTTTTTTTTTACTGCGGTTTTTTAAATTTAATGTAAAAGCTAAAATGTCAGAAAAAGGTGCAGTTAAAAAAACAGCAAAGCCTTTTTGAACATTTTTTTTTATTTCATATAGAATTTAAAAGATTGCAGTAAAAGAATTTTATTTACTTGAAACCTTTTCTAACTGCCCATGAAGGACTTACAGATAAATCATTTTAGTGTTGCTTGTTTATAGCTTTTGTGTTAAATTTGTAGAACTCCATTTTATAATTCAATTGAATCAAATTTAATATCATTATTATTTAGTTCTGCTATTTTTTTTATTTTTTCAGTTTGATATTAGCCTTAAACGCCAAAAAATCACAAAAATTAAAACTTTATAATAATATTAAATTTAATTTAAATGAATTATAAATAAAATGCTTGTTTTTATTAGAAAGCCAAAAAGTGTGTATTTTTGGGTGCTGCCTGAAAAAAAGAGTATTTTTTTGTAACATGATTTTTTCTATAAAGAAAAACAGCAAATCTACTTATTTCTTCTTGTGTGGATGATAAAACTTTTTAAATATACAATATCGAAATGAAAAGTGAATATTTAAAATGTTTATTTTTTTCATAAGTGAGGTTTGCAATCATGCTCAAATCAACATTGCAAAAAATTTCGTAATCATCCAGTTTCGTGAGCAATACAGTATGACGTGGCGTGCGATGTCGAAGATGTGAATGTGGATGGCCCGTCTAGTGCAGGGGAATTAATTCTGGATCCGCGGCGTGTTCAGCGAATCTAGGAGCGGCCGCGGAAATGGAGCGACCGGTTCACTCTCCACTCTTGGCGAGACGCCGACTCCACGGAACCGAACCAACAAGGTTGCCACTTGGTTACTTGGCCACTTGGTAACTCGGTCACTTGGTCACTTGGCCACTTGGCCACTTGGCTACTTGGCCACATGGCCATATGGCCACTTCGCTTCACCGGTTTATATTAAGTAATGTATACAGACATTGGGAAATGAACAACTCTTTTTGTGGTAGTCTTGCGATCGTTAAAAGGATACAACCGCTTGAACATTTTGCACTGATTTTTTTTATGTATCTAGACATTCACTGTGAAGTTTCTTTCAAATAATGTATGTATTTCTAGTAACAGTCACAAAGGTATTGTCGTAAAATATTTTAAACGTATTTTTCAGTCATATCAAAATACCTTAATCTATGGTTAAATGATATTCCATATAAATAATATAATAACAGTATTGTTCGTTACTCCGCGTTGCGTTGTTTCAAATTGTATCTAAAGGTCGAATGTGTAAACATTACAATGCACTACGGTTGTCACCATTATTTATAGTAAAAAGTGCAAATTAAATAAATATTGAATTAGTAAGTATTGAATCGTCTTTCTTTTACGTTTCCTTGTAGAATCAACGATCTGTATAGATTTTCTGTATCCGTCATGGTAACAGATTCAATGGAGTGTACAACTTTTAAGTTTTAAATTGTTAAAACACATCAACCATAGGAAACATAAACAACGTTATCTTTAAAAAAAAGTTTACTAATAAAACTGACACGTTTGTGGCAACCCTGGTCCCGATGGCATTTAGTCACCTTTTCGCGGCCCTGCCGGCCGGCCGGGCGTCCAGAATTAATACTCGCTGAACCGGCGGCGCATCGCTGCTGCCAACTCTCAGGAATACCTAACCGACCGGCCGACCTATCGGCGAAAACACATTATCTGCGAAAGGTAGTGATTTTACAGTGTTTTAACCCGCAGCGGGGTCAACCGGACAGTGAGGTCAACCGGATACCGAGGTCAACTGGACAGTGTTAACTCTACTCCGCGACCGCCCTTAATTTACCTACCCAAAGGACGTCAGTGCGTAAAAAAGTTAAAGTTCTAAGGTTTTCAAGGTGGTTTGATTACGATTTAAACAAAGATTTATCATACAAAAGCTTTGCTATTCGATGTAAAATTACGGATACAAAACAACGATTTTCTCTTTTTTGTACCATGAAAAAATATGTGACGCGTTAATTAAATGAACTACAAAATCAATATTTTGTTTCGCTATTTAAATAACTGAAAAATCGTTTTCAGAGTATTTAAAATTATTATAATAAGATAACTTTTCGGTTATGAGACCATCTAGAAGCTTTAGGCCCAAACAACTAAGTGGTGCTAATTTAAAAGTGAACGTTTCACTGGTTCAACGGTTCTCTTAATAAATCAATCAATTGATGAAATAAAGGCTTCCTAATTATAACAATGTTTAAAAAAAGCTTTTCAAAGCTCACGCCTCTAAAAAGTTTTTTTTTAACAATGTAGTGTTAATTTAATAATAAAAGCTTCACTGAGTTTAACGGTTCTCTGAATAAATCAATCAATCGATGAAATAAAAGCTTCCTAATTAAAAACATTGTTAAAAAAATCTTTTCAGAGGGGCAAGTATTTTAATGTATTTTAACTTCATCATTCGTAAAGTGTTACGTTTTTAATAAAACAGGGACGTTTATACGATAAATACGTCATGGTGCTTTGAGTTTCTTGTGTTTTATAACCGGAGAACCTGTTGATCTAATGAACTTGAAACGCCCGGCATCTCTCAAAAAACATCAACAGCCATTGTGATTGCGGTGATGTGCTTATTGCGTGTTATCGGGTTATTTTTTCAAGTGCGGACGTAACCGTGTGTTGTATTTGCCGAAGTGATAAGTTAATTTATATCTCAAAAGCGATTAATCGAATGCTCCAGCAACTACGTGCTACAAGTATTACGAGAGAGAGAGAGCTATTTCTGGACCAATGAAAGTAAAATAACGTGGTAAATTTAATTTAACGTTTTTACGATGCTTCGGGATACACCACTGCCATAAAGCCTAATAATACTCAACCAACCAATTATAATTTGATCAAGTTGAATACCTAAGATAAAGAATTTACTTTTGAATAGATTAGTTTTAAGTTTCCTTGGTCTTGCTTTTAAGTTTACGTAATCATTTTCTCCGCATAATTTACCGGATTTTCTGCACGATTTACCGCTCAATATTTTACATGTTGAGGATAACAACAATTTAAATAATTACTTTTTTTGTGAACTACGAATTTTCTCATGCACGTCTAATTTATCTACTGAAAATCACTTGGGCTATTCTGACTTGTTTGTGCGAGAACGCATTACATAAATATGAAGACAAAAATAACTTTAGAAAGAAAATTGAAAGCTGAGTAAATTAAAGCAGTAGTTACTACCCTGTTTTTCCTTAGTTTGAATGCTGTTATTTTTGATTTTATTATTTGACAATTAATGCTTTTTGTATTTGTTTTTGACAAATAAATGGATGTGTCAAACCAGTGTATGTAGCTCTATGTGATTAAACACTTTGAAACAGTTGCGTCGAAAAACTAGTCTGCCTTATAGATAATAATTCACATTAATAAAAGTGTATAAGAAAACGTATTCAGTTAGGGTTGATTCGGCCAATTTCTTTCTCCTTTCTCTCCTTTTTTGGATCTAGCAAATTAAAAGAATCTATCAGCTATCAAAGTGCTTACAAAAATCAACTACAATCTTAGAGTTTTATTCCAGAAGGAACGACTTTCTAGAAGTAATATAGACGTCAGTGGGAGTGATATAACGGCCACATATCTTTCCTTTAACGAGGAATGGCCAGAAGCGATCCGGAGTCTGACGTAAAGCCCGCATACGATGAAGCTTGTACAGTTTATTCGCAACACAATTATGCTGTAATATTGTTGCTTCAAAACTTTCTCTCGAGCGTAAAAGACGTAACTCATCCGAAAGCAATTTTACACGCGAGTTCTGTAATAATTAACTGTAATAACAAAAAACTAGGAGGTATATCATAACATGGTTAAATGTTGTAGGGTCCGAGGTCACAAGGCGGGTGTTCGAATTGTGCGCGTTAAATATGTTTCGAATTGAAAATCCCTGATATTGTTCGTCAGAAAAATAAATGAATATAAATATCGTCGCTGGAAAGGAAAAAAGGCTTAAGCGACACTTATGTCAAAAATGAATTGAATATGTAATCAGGTTTTTTTTCTGCATCGAATGCTCTGACTTTCGTTTGGTTCTGAAGACTTTTGTGGCCCTTCAGCCATCTAAAATATATTCACCATTTGGAAGAAGGCTTGGCTCAATCGACACAAGTTTGGGACTTTTTAAAGCTTTTTATCGCTTCAGGTAACTCAGCGAGAGCATTGAGTTACCTGAGTTTTTTTTTTCAAAATCCAATTGGGTACTGAAGACTTATGAATTTTCTTGAAAATAAAAGAAAAACTTAAAAGTGCTCTAGTGTGTACTTCACAAAATGGCGGATAAGGCCTTTTGCCTTTTCAGCGACGATATTATTATCACACTTGCTTTATTTGAACAAAACGTCAAATTTTAAAAATAACGAAAAAATTGACATAAAAAACGCGTGTGCTTTATTTTAATAAAACGGCTTATAAAACAAGATATTAAATTCCGTCGTCTCAATGTTTAATGGAACAGACTGCCACATAGCGTAAAGTCTAGAGTTTAAATACCAGCCACGGAAAAAATCTTATTTCCTCTGGTTTTGTAACTTATTATTTATTTACATGTACGCACAATCAGGCTTTTGTTTATAATTTCCTGATTGTTACATTTTACTTGATCAACTGCGTAGATCGAAAAACCGACAACAATTCTTTTTTAAATACTGATATAATAAACTGAAACCTTTCAAATTTGTGCGTTAAAAATAATAAAAAAAACGAATGAAAACAAAATATATGCTGAATTTGCGAAATGGTAAAAAGAGGAAAAACAAAAACAAATAATGTATTTAAAGTACTATGGGTTGATACTGATATAAGACCTTTAACTTCTTTATTTATTATGGACATGATTTCGACGGTTGGTGGACCCGAAAATTGGAAACCGTTAAACTTCGCAAAACATTAATCTTCAGATTAGCAGTAAAAACATAGCTGGAGACGTATTTCGTTCTAGACAAATAAAAATATTATTTCCTCACGAATTTATTTTTTCTCGATAAGTTAGGTTGATTTAATTGTGAACCGAAGATTCTTATAGAACGACAAAATACTTACTTTAAAGTCTTCTTCATAACGGCTATATAAAATCAGTGACAAAAGTAAAATCATTTTTCTTATATTATGTTAGTTTACAATTAGCATTGATTTCAGCATTTAAATAAATAAACACCGGTTTACAATGCGACTTCTTTTCAGTTTCAAAATTATTTTTAGGAAAAAAAAAATCTTATTGAACGACTGAAATATTTTTTTCAAATATAAGATATTGACGGCTCGTAACTTTTTAGTGTGCTAGAGTGCTAAGGTTGAAAAAAAACGTCATAATTAATGTTGTAGCCGAAAACTTTTTTTTTTCTCAAAATATCAATGTTTTATATAAAGGTTTTTCAGCAAGCCCACCAAGGCAAGCGCAGTGAACCACCAAAACTTTAAAATCCTTAAAATTTAAAAAAATAAAACATTTTCGGCTTAACATCAATAACGTCGTATTTTTTAATCTCGCGCTTCAGTACGCTGAAAAGTCACGACCCGCCACTGATTTCAAAGCTCATTAGCTAATCATAATTTATTTTTTGTTAAATCTTGCCAGTTTCGTGATACCAGAGCTCAGCGTTTGCGAGTTTTTTTTGCTGTTTAAAAACAAACTAACAGATTTTTCGCTTTGGAGCTGGAAGTTGAACAGAACCGCTGCCCACTAGTGTTTAATATAAAAGTTATTTCTTTACCAATTCACAAGGCAACATGTGGAACATTACAGAAATCGTTACAACTTATAACTGAGGGGTTCTTCCACAAATTACAACAAATTTACTAATAGATATGAGGTTCAAACTTCTCTTTCCACTGTGTAAAAATCCGAATGCTGAAACTCAATAGAGTACAAAAATACTTTGGGAAGGAGTGTCACAATACAGAAACTTATGTCGGAGACATTTATTTACGTCTCGTTCATCGCATAAACCGAAAATACTAAATTACACCGGCCACCTAGGAGACATTAATCAATCAATATTAATTATTAAATTTTCTACCTATCTCACTAAACATACAATAGGTAAACGTTGTTTATTTGAACGAATTACGTGTCTGCTAAATGCTATCCCCATCATTGTTTAGTTATATGACAGATGGCGTAAGTAACCCTCGTCTAAACATCATTACAATCATTGTTTATTATTTGATAATGTGTCTGCTTAACAACTGTATAGAATCGCAAACTATACAAATCGATTTATAATTGTGAAGCAACAGATTTTTAGAAAAACGTAAAAAAACACAAAGCAGTAACATTTTTTATTTTTGTAAATCTTTTTGTTATTGTTGTAAAAATGATTGAATTCAAAAAGAAAATTAGAATTGTTTATTTATTTTTAAAAGCGGAATTGTGAAAGAAAGTTTTGTTTCTTAAAAAAAATAAGTGAAATTAGTTTCATAGATTTTATTTGTGCTAAAAATGAACCCTAATTACGTACTAAATTTTGACTGGCAGAACGATATACAAATCGCGTCGAAGTGAATGATTCTAAATTTTAAACACAAAAAAAAAAAAATTTCGTTTTAAATATCTTTGAAAGATAAGCAATTTTTTTAATCGTAAAGTATAAAATAAATAAATTCAATCAATTATACATTGATTGTCAGATATAGACTGTAAAGTTTTATTGTTTCTTTTCTAGCTAACGAATTTAAACTATCTAACAGAATTATTCCATTAATTCCATGCGATTTGTATATTTAATCTGAAAAATATATTTAATCTCTTGCCGGTGAAAACATTTACTCGAATCAGTTCTGAGATATAGGTTAAAAATTTACATTATTTCCTCGTTTCGATTGGCAGTCGTTCATCATTATGAATGTATTTACCTATAAAAACTCTGAAGAACTCATCTAACGACCCGAGATAAATTTACTGAGCGTGAGCAATTTGCAAAGGCGGTTTTAGTACCCGAAAAAAGTGCAAAACAGCATCTCTTGTTGCTCTGAGCTCCGGGTATTCTTGAAGATAGAAAATTAAAATAATATTCAGAAACAACACTTAGTCTTAATAAATAAAAGAAATGTTGCCTTTGCCAATCTTGCGCTTCTTTCTTTTTTTATATTTTATCTCAATCTGAAAGAAAGTTTTTTATGAGAGCTATACGAAGCGGTATGTTAATGTTCTACTGTCGAGAACAGTACAATATTTACATTACGTACAGATATATTATGTCAAAGACAAATGTATTTATTCAGAAAACGTTGATAAATCTGGGCATAAAAACACGAAGGAGTGTTGATAGCAACTTGAAATAAAGTATAATATAATTTATTTATTTTTCATTTTTTTGCTAATATCACATCATCAAAAAAACACTTCTACTTACTTATATTCTTCTTTTGTGGAAACAGACCGGTTGAAAAGATGTTTTAGCCTACACGTATGCTTTCACCACTCAAAACTAACACAAAATAATTTATAGCGTGAAGTAAAATTTACGAAAAGGGAAAATTTTTCAGAGGATTAAATACTAATTCCAGAAGACATCCTTGATTCAGTAAAAATATAATTAACATAAATTTAGTACTTTTTATCTTATCAAACGCAAAGCCTAAGTTAGTAAGGTGACGGTAAGGTCCATGACTATAGAAGTGATGTAATATATCTACCTACATGCATGCTTGCAAACCATATTTTAACAATTGATCACCACCTAGAAAGCCTTAAAATTTACTAGACTCTTTGCGCCAGGGGCTTGCAGTTCACAGAGGGTATAAAGTGTTGGTTTATGGAAAATGAACACCTTTTCCTAAATAAATTTGCCGGAATTATTTTTTCTTGATTTCTTTTTTACATTGATTTACAGTTTTTATGATGTGCATGCTCTTACCTTTCACTCCATGATTGAAGCGAAGTGGTCCAGAGCGCTGGGTTTGCGTCTAGGTATGGCGGGTTCAGTCCTCTGTAATCACTGAAAAAACAAAAACGTCAGCATTTAGGAAGAATTCAAATATATTCTGATTATTTGTATAACCCGGGAATGTTTGCTATTCTTCAAACAAAAAACTTTTCTATTGATAAAGATAAAACAATTGTCAGAAGAATACAACAATTCTCAAGAAACTATTGATTTGTTATATTGTTGTTTTGAATTTTTCCAGGTCTATCCTGAGGGAAGAATTACATTCCTAAAACCGACGAACTAACAAAAAATCAAGATGCCCCCTCCCGACGTGACGAGACGCGCCTCTTTGAAGAACCGGCGGGCGTCGCGACGCGGATCCATCATGCTGAGGAACCCCAACACGCCCCGGGAGATCCCCTGGGACATCGTGGACCGCTGCCTCACGCCCATCCTCTTCTGCCACGCGCTCGCCGTGATCATCTCCACCTTCCTCAACACCCTGAGGATCTCGCAAGTGTCCGCCTTCACGCTGTTCCTCTGGTTCTCGATATCGACCGTTGGCGCTATGTGGTTCTATCACAATCTCAAGGTAAGATGATTTTTTCAACAGTTTCCCAACTCGACTTTTACGAAATCCCAATAGACGTCAAAAATATAGGTGAAGTAAAAAAATAATCAGTTATTTGACATGTTCAACTTGCAAATTCGTAAAAATTATAATTAAAATATATTGAACATTATTTCTAACTCGTGAAGAATCTGTGAAAACATTGAGAAATTTCTTTAAAGATTTTTGAAAACCAATATTTAAAACCATTGCATTAATTAGAAACTTCACCTGCAACAGTCAATTTTAACAGCATTCAATTTGGCATCCTATAATTTCAGCAAATGAATGGGGGATTCGATAATGCAAGAACATCGTTTTAACAGTTCATAAAATTAGTATTAATGGCCATGAATATTCAAACATTTCAAAATTATGTTATTTATATTTCATTGATTGTTTGAAATAGAAATAACACATCTCGAATAAACCACACATTCGTAAATAGAAATCCATCATGAATTTGCCTACGTGATGTAGTAATATTTGCACTATCCCGACCCACTTGTGTAAATATAACGCAGCTACCCATAAGATGGAACTGAAAGATCTCTTGGAACCTTCATACTCTTTCGTCGTAGATGTATTTAATATATATTCAATATCACTGACTTTTTACGAATCAGTACAGTGTCTTTACGGCTGAATGAAGGCATCTCGGATATTATAATCATCATATTTTCCTGTTTTTTTAAGTGAATACCGCATAAGAGTCCCAACCGTCTGTAGCCAGTGGGACTATGGCATTCCCAATTGGGGTGTTTTGTGAAACTGAAGGTAGTGGGGAAGGGAAGAAGATGAGGAAGAGGAAAGTTTGGAAGTATTGTATATTGACGGCCTCAAAGGTCGCGGGTTCAAACCCGGCGTGCGCAAATAAATTTTATTTAATTAATATGTGTCATAACATATTAAATTCATATAAAATAATAAAAAATATATTTTCGTTACGTTTCAGATTGGTAGATACTCTAAGTAATGTAAGTAACCATTCAGAAACTAGCACGTCCTAAATAAAATCCTGGTAATTCATGTTTGTTTTCGTTTTGCGTTATATAAATAGACAGGTAGACAGTAAAACATCCTTTAAAATTTTTCAACGGCGTTCATCTGGAAAGTTGTCCCAAAAAAGTTAAGGAGCCAACTTTCAACATTACAGAGCCTAAAACATTGCTTAAGTTTGAGAAACGGCGGTAAACTTGAGAGGAAAATGCGTGCGGCACAGCGCACTCACACTTGGAAAGAATAAACCTTTTACGACAGTCATAAAATATTCCTTAACATTCGGTGTGGGCAGAATGAAAGCGAGATATAAAAATAGATATTTTTCTTTTAGTTAGAAATGGTTTAATTTCATTACGATTTTTATTCCCTTTTCCTAGGCGTCCCTTTCTGGCGCTACTTCATTGGCCTCGGTCCATTTGAAACTCAGCTTCTTTTAGTCTCTCTTGATTTTTATCTTTTGTTTTCCACAGTTCTATGTTTGGCAATCGACCGGACTACTTAAATCTTAAGTTGACGAATTGATTCTATCGGAACACTGGTAGTTATTACAAGTTTATAACTAACGGAAGTTATTAAAACAGGAAAATTATAAAAGATAAGCGACGATAGATCAAAGACTATGGGCCGCTTGCACCAATCACCAACCAACTGAGACACCGCTTTAATACTTTGGTGCCATCAATGAGCGTAGTTTGTGCTCAGCGGTGCGCTTAATGTTATCACAAAATATCACATTTTCCAGAATTAACCAAAACCAAAGGACATAAATGTAGGAAATTTACGTGAAAGTTATTTCAGGAGAACTATGTTTTTGTTGTTTGAAATAATAATATTATGGCAATAATAATGTAAATTATTTATTACACTATCAAATTTGTTTGTTATTTTAATAAATATGATGTCTTTCAGGGATGTAGGTTGTAGGCTAAGATTGGTTTATGTTTCAAATGTAACATACCGTTGTTATGAACGTTATCTTTACAGAATAACCTTTACCGTAACATGAACCATAAACATGAATATCACACGTTATACTCCGAAACCCATAATCATTCTACTTGATTATATACCGCCTGTAAATAAAATTATAAAACCCATATATATATATATTGTTTTATATACGCGATCGGCAGTACAAACAAGGGGAAGAATAGTGCATCCGATCGGGCCGGAATCCGTATACCCAATGACGTTTCGGAATTCAAATCTTTAAGGATGAATAGTGATAGTTCTAGACCTTATTCTTGTTGATGGGTATATACGAGGGTCATCCAGCATGACAACCCCAAGCCCTTAAATTCGTTCTTAAATTGTTTCACAGGAGCTGCTGACATCGTTTGGATAGGATATTGTCGTCCAACCCCCTATTCACACGACTTGGAGTATCACCTTTTCACTAAACTAAAGGAGTTTTTGGGTGGGAAATGTTTTTTCAATGATCAGAGGATCAAGGAAGTGACTGAAAGAGCTGGCGGTGGAGGACTATGTCACTGGCATACAAAAGCTGGTGCCCAGACTACAGAAATGTCTCGATCTCAACGGCGATTACGTTGAAAAATAGTTAAAGATATTTGTGAAGTATCCTGTGAATTTCGTTTAAATACAAGCATTTTTGGATCCTACATAAATGTTGAAACCTTACATTCTGGATGATCCTTGTATTATAATGGCCATTTACTAATTAACCTTAATAATACGCAAAACTTACGCAAAGTTATTTGTGGTGAAAGATCCTTAAAAACAGCTGTTTCAGTTCGCAAAATACATGGATACCTGGTTTGCGAAAAAGTTCACCTACGATATTATAAATGTGCAGTTACTTCGAAATGTACATGCATCTGTAGTCAGCGCATGGTGTAGCAAGTTAGATAACAGTGAACCCTTCCAGTATAGGTAGTATTACTTGGAAAACAATCGCACATCTTCACTTTTAACGCATTTTATATGAATTTAGGATGTTTCGCTTGCATTTTACATTTAATATACGAACGCAGATACAAATCTGGGTGTCGAGGTGTTACAAAAATAAATACAGGAACCACATCTATTTGAGTCGGGGAGTTTCCAGGGTTTCTGCTTTTAGAACGATAGTTATTGAGTTTTGAGGTAAAATAATATATATACACGAATACACATAAAATTCCTCGAATATAATTTAAGGCTTTTTGAGGTATTGCTAACATCCAAATAATTCATTTGGATGTTTAAAGTTTTCTTAATAAAATAACAAAATTAATACTTGAGTATAAATTTAAAATGATTGCATTATAGGGTTATTGATGTAATAATATTTATATATAATATCACATTTTACTAATGATTTGTTTTGACATAGCGGAAATCATATTTTTCAATTTTATCCATAATAATAAATGGATAACTTTTATAGCGCCGTTTTTGTGGGAAAATCACCTCAAGGGCGCTTTTGATAGTGGAAGACGTTTCTTAACAAGCTTTTAGCTATGTTAAGTCATCAGATATAAATATTCAGGTAGATTCCGATACTCATACATCCCCAGATTCACAACATACCTCTAATTGGAGACGCCAGAGTCTCACTGGCTTCGAACAGATGGAACTTTTGTGCGGAATTATTTGTCATTTTTTTAAAGATTCTACCTTTATAGCAAAATGATTGGGACTGTGCGGCATCAGATTTAATGTTTTGTGAAATGTCAAATGTTCTTTGTGACCAGATTTAAATAGCAAATCAAATACTTTTAAATATTTATCTTCCCCTTTATCTCCCCATTAAGAATCAGAGCAAATCTCCACAGCCAATTACACTGGTTTACGCAGTTGAAGCTTTTATACAAAATAAAACAAATATTGAAATGTAAATAGCATGGAAGAATACAAACGTAGAACCGTATTAAGACAATAATAACAACTTTAAAATAAGCTGAGAATACGCCTCGCAAACAGTAATAAACTTTTATTTACCAAGGTGAAAACAGTCGATTTGCGATTTACGACCGCCCCAACAATGCACTTTTAAACACAAAACGAGCGCAGCTTGGTGTACATGGTTGCACAATAATTGTACTTTAATGGCCACCACATAAATTGAAACTGTCGCGATGGAACTTTTAAATAACCATTACGTTTATGGCCGCGAGGTGTGTTCATGATATCTTAATACACTCTAAGAGATTTACAATCCCGTTTTATAAATGACAATAAACCTAAAGAGAATGATTTGTTGGACGCGGAATCATGTTTAGAATTAAATTATCTACTTTTCACTTTGTGAATAAGCGGGCAAATACTAATTTTCTTGACATTCGAAAGTGCTCCATTTGACAAGTCTAATAAACATAATCTGATGAGAACAATATGACTTTTAGCGGTGTTTCGCAAATCGGTTGGGTGACGTTATGAGGTGCGTTGAGGAAGGGGCTGTAGAAAAATATTTATTAATGGGGTTCTTGAATAGTTCCTGAAAAAGTGAAGGAGGAAGAAGAAATGCTGGTAGCACGTTCCAGATACGTGCCGTTTTACACAAAAAGTGTTGGAGTAACACTCGTTCATACAGCCTAAATCGACTGTAAACGGATGTTGAAAAAAAAAAAAATTATACTTGGAATATAATTTTAAAACCCCCGAATAATAAATAACAACCCTCTTAGTTTATATTCAAATTTCCGAGCGTATTGATCAGTTCTTCGATCTCGAATACTTTCTCGGTCTAGCATCGCTTCATATCTTACTAATTTAGAAAAGTAATATTTTAGTTGTGGTTCACTCAATCTTCAAAAGAACTCATTTTATTTACCGTGAGAAATGCACGCAACACTTTGCGAGACATGGATAAAGTTTTAAGATATTGGATTCTGAAGTGTCGCGATTCGAAATATCTTTGGGAACTGTAGTCATATCTGTTGGAAAGGTTGGTTCTTCGATGTACATTATTGCACTATTTAATACTTGTTTAACTACCCATTTAAAATTAACAATTTTATAATATCTAACAAACAATTTAACGACTGTCCTTTTTTTGCAAGTTAAGACTGCGAATTGAAAATAGTCGCGTTCATCTAAAAAAATTGTGCGCATATCCTGACGATAGAATATACTGTTCTCCCTTATAATACTAGTCTATTGTAACGTAAAAGCCTTCATGGGTATAAAATAAAAATATGTAATTAAATTTTTTAAAAATTAAAAAAGAGAAATCAAAAATTTCCAATTTTTTCTGTCATCGTTTTGCTACCTTCTCTCAGTTTTCTTAGCCCGAGGAAGATTTAAAATCATGTTGTGTTGTTTATGCTCTAATGTGTACTGACTCGGTAGTGGATCCGATTTGTGAGTAAACTAAAAGCGCCAGGAGGAATTGTTTGTTTTGATTCATCTCGGAACTTTGTTTAGCGTCCGTTTGCCGGCGTAGCTTTTGATTACAAGCGAAACTTTTGGAGCTTTAAGCACTAAGTCTTAATGGGCACACATATGTGTAAGACATATAATTTTGTACGTAAAATTGCGGATGTTTTTAGTCTGTTGTTGATTTGTTTGACTTTTAAGGGAAAATCAAAAACCTGTCACCTGGCGTGCATAACAATACTTCAGAAAAACTTGCATAGCTTTGTATTCAACGTAGAAATTCCTTCGTAGCCTTTGAAAATTTTTCACATTTGACTAGCCAACGAACGGGAATAAGCAAAGTGGATGGAACGTTATATAACTCTGACACGACGTACACTCCTTGATTTATCTTTATTCTTTTTTGTTATTTTAACTCTTAAGGTTATTTGACTGTAATATTTGATTCATTTAGCCGTACTTGGGCGTCTATTCCAAACTATTTTTCTTTCAGTTACTTGTATTAATCAACTTCCTTACTTGTTTTTTTTTCATTTTCTCTACGTGTGAAAACCGTCTAAGTTTTACTTTCTTATTCTTGATTTTGGTGCTAAGCTTGTTTTTAAAGTAACTTGTGAATGTGTTTTGTCTTAAGAATTTGAATGAAAGATTTAATGATTGCTTTTTTTTAAATATAATGTAGGGAAGTATTAATCTTTTCAAATTCGAAATGAAAACAATGTTATTTCTTACAACGTCTTGGGATGGAATAAACGCAAGTATTATTAGATCAGATAGTACCATTGGACAATTTCTCATTTGACAAATTGTACAAGATGGCGTACGTATTAACTCACCCATATAAATTAGGCCTTCTCTATCTTTGTAGAAAAACTTATAAATTACTCTTTGTTCGGTTTTTTTTTAACTAAATTGTGTTCGCTAAAGTTAATTGAAACATTTTATTAAAGATAAAAAAAACCCTCAATTAGGTTAACCCTATTAATAGCAATAGCTATATAAACTCAATGTGGTTATTTAGTTTTCTTTAACCTAACTTTGCGATACTTACCAGGTTTTTACTGAGTTTTTTTTTTCATTTAGTGGTAACGACAAAAACAAAACTGAATGATTTACCTACATCACATTTCTTTATATTATAAACGTTTCAACATAAGTTTTCTGGCATATTTAAAGCAATACGCCAGTCATAACGTTATAAACTATTTTATAATGGCACACCTAAGTTAAAAATAAAGAAAAAGCATTTTTGAAAATTTTATTTTCATCATATATATATATATATACATATTTTTAATTGAGAGTGTTTATTATATAATACGTAATAAACACTGACAATTAAAAATATGTATAGACAATAATGCGGATTCGCTTAATGTATATAAAAACTTGGTTTTTGTATGAATAAGTTATTACTTTTGTCTTCTTATAATCTACTTCACAAGGCAAACTAGTTTTGAGATAGTAATTTTTGCAGATAGTGCTACTTTAATTTAATCTATGGTTGTTATTTCTTGATAATGTGAATCTATTATTGATATATAAATAGTAAGTTAGAATAGTGCATAAGAAAATATAGTTAGGAAAATGTCTAAGGTTTCCAGGGAATACAATTCTTAAACAGTAATTTTCAATTTTTTTATGAAATGCATACTGGAATTTTAGGTAAATTTTAATATGGAAAAAAAATAGTATGCTTTTCGTTGAATTTAGGAGGAAACAGTCAACAAATATTATTCACTGCAAACCTTATATATTATTCTATTCACTTTTACAGATAAATCATTTGTAGTATTGCTTGCATTAGAGTGCTGCAAAGTGATGTTGCATTTTTGAATGCTTAGGCTTAAGGGATATCAAAATTTAAAAAACCGAAAACATTTGTATTGGGATAGATACGATGAGTGATTTTTTAGTACTTACAATATAAACAATAATTTCAAATGTGTTTTACTTCACCGGAGAAAAACGATATTTTAAAAATGCTCTATCGTGTGATTTTTCAAAATCAGCCAAAACAATATTCTTGTTTTGAGCCAGGAACAGTGGATGCTGTTTGAAACGTTCGCCAAAGGGGAGGGAAATACGTAACAGCCAAAAATCTTGTAAATCCAAAATAACAGCCGCTGTAAAAATACTTTACGAGCGTTGTAAACTGTCACCTAAGAGAGTTCTTAAAAACAAAAATAAAAAGTCTACGCGCCACTCATCATTCGCGTTCCACATTCCTTGGCTGACCTATCTGCAATCTATTCCGACATCAAACAATAAAATTTATTTGCGTGAATTTCACCAGTTGAAATCGCCGAGTGAGTTGCTTTGGGGAGATTTGATTTGCTTCTTGGTTCTTGCTCCGCGTACCGTATCGGAATATAAAAATACAGCGTGATATGATGTGCATGATACGGTATCGCCACATTTCATGTCCAGTAATAAACTGGAGTGGGCGAGAGTGATTTCGCTTCTGCGGGCCACTCGTTGATTTCCGCCCGTGCATCGTGTTTGCATTGCCGGGGCGCGTGAAATTCATTTTCATCGAAAATAAAAATATCATCGTATTAAAAACAAACAAAATACTTGCTGGCAAATAAATAATCTTAAATAATGTTCTTTAAAATGAGTACTAATAGGCAAACTTCAAAACCTTCGTAGCAGAATTGATTAGCACCTTTGGAGATGAAGTTACACAGTAGTGATCGCAGATTTAAAAAACCCAAGTGTATGGGCTATTTAAAAAAAGTATTTTATTTGGATTATTTTTAAAAGAGAACATTTTTTATGTGAGCACTGTAACACATATTCCCAAACCCAGTGGGACAATGGCATCCGTAATTTGAGTACGTTTTAAGGCTAGAGAGAGTGAGGACAGTAAGAAAATAGTGAAAGGTTATCAGGAAGAGAAAGGCTAGGAAGCGAACCTGGATATTCAGATAAGATCACTAAACACGGCTTCAGCAATTTTAAGCAACGTTTCGCTTCTCAATCGTAATATTGCACCAGAGCGACGGCCTCCATGGTCGAGTGCTAAGACGCTCGATTTCGAATCCAAAGGTCGCGGATTCAAACCCGGCGTGCGCCGATAACTCTTATTAAATTAATATGTGTCATAACACATTTAATTCGTTTGAAAATAATAAAAAGTATATATATTTGCGGCACGTTCCAGAGAAGTATCGCCTTGGTTTGAGACCACCATTCAGAATAGAAACGTTGCTTGAAATGGCTTTAGCCGTGTTTGGTGACCAGATCTGAATAGCCAGGTACTTCCCAACCTTACTCTTCCCAATCTCCTTCCCCTCCCCATTACCTTCAGCCTCACAACATACCCCATTTGGGGATGCCATAGTCTCACTGGCTCTAGATGGTTGGGAGCAGTTGAAACTCTTGTGCGGTATTCATATTAAAAAATACATTAAAAAAGAGCGATACTAATAAAATCGACCAATCTTTTAAAGTAAAATAATTTGTAGCATATTTATACACCCTCCAGATGGAAAAAAATATATCTACTCTCAATATCGCCCTGGCAAAAGGACGACGAAGGAGGAATGATCAAAAAATCAAATGATTTTTATTCAAATTTATTGATCGCACGCAACACAGGTAATATACTAATTAACTAGATAACGATTTACGTGAACAGATAAAAACGTTTAAATCAATGCTGTTTTGCACTTGCAGCGTCATAAAAAATAACTATAAAAGTCTTAATGAAAAATAATATATATATTTTTTTTTAAATGTGTAGTTTAGGTGCCACCAGACCGAGAGTCAAAGAAAGTAGGAAGATGATATAAGAGAGAAAAGAGATCGCCCAGATAAGATGCTGCAATAATTACGTAACGCATATTCGTTTATTTTCGACTTCTTCTCGTGGCTTCGATTTCGAAAGATCTTTGCAAGTTTTTCGGTCCCGAGCAGAGAGAGCACCCCGCGAAGTGAATTTATCTACTTCTAAAATAAACGTATTCGCCAATTTATTTCGAAGTTCTTTTTAGGTATATTTTTGAGCCATTTCGGTACTACTTTAACATGAGTGTTTTTTAAAATACTACTTATATGGTAATTTAAATAACTTTTGACCAAAAATCTTGAAGTAGGAATATTTTAAGACCTTACTTATATTTATTTTATTTTTTTAATGTAAATACCGTACAAGTCTCAACTGCTCCCAACCGTCTGAATCCAGTGAAACTATGGCATCCCCAATTAAGGTAAGGAGGGAAAAAATGGGAAAGAGGAAGGTTGGGAAGTACCTGGCTATTCAGATCTGTGGTCAACAAATAAGACTTAAAACATTTTAAACAACCTTTCTATTCTGAATAGCGTTCTTTCACTAGAGATCCTGTTTTTTAAGCCATTTCAAGTAACGTTTTGATTCTGAGTAGTAGTATTTTACCAGGGTGCTACTAAGAAAGTCTACCACTCTGGAACCCATATATACTATATATTATTTTATATGAATTAATGTGTTATGACACATATTAGTTAAATAAAGTCTTTTTTTTTTGATGAATACCGCACAAGAGTCTCAACTGCTTCCAACCGTCAGAGCCTAGACTATGGCATCCAATAGGGGTATGTTGTGAGGCTGAAGGTCGTTCAGGTTGGGTAACCTGGCTTTGATTCTGGCCAAAGCCATTTCAAGCAACGTTTCAATTCTGAATGGTGGTCTTTCACCAGGGCGATACTTAGAGTTTACCACTCTGGAACGTGCCGCAAATATACTATATTTTATTTTATATCAATTAAATGTGTTTTGACACATATTAATTAAATAAAATTTATTTGCGCACGCCGGGTTTGAACCCGCGACCTCTAGATTCGTAGTCGAACGTCTTACCCCTCGACCACGGAAGCCCGTTCACGTTCACGGCACGTTCCAGAGTGGTAGATACTTAAAGTATCGCCTCGGTGAAAGACCACCATTCAAAATCAAAACGTTGCTTGAAATAGCTTCAACCGTGTTTGGTAACCAGTTTTGAATAGCCAGGTACTTCCAAACCTTTCCCTTTCCCATTTACTTCCTCTCCCCATTACTTTAAGCCCCACAATATATCCTCAAATGGGGATGCCAGACTCTCACTTGCTCCAGAGGAGTTAATTATGCCAATCAATGAATTTAAAGAAGCCTGGAAGAACCATTTAAAATACATAAGTAATGTCAAGTAGTTTATAAGTTATTATTATTCAGTCAAAGAGAATATGAATTATGATTAGATACTTTGTAAACTTTAATTTACAAATAACTTATATAAAAAAAAAAAACAAACAAAAAAATGTTCGTTTAATATCGCAAAAGCCATTTTAACATATTAATACTTTTTCAAACTGATTAACAAGTATTTCCCTGGTGAAAGATTACCATTGAGAATCGAAACGTTCCTTGAAATGGCTTTAACTGTGTTTGGTGACTAGATCTGAATAACCAGGTACTTCCCCACCCCATCTTCTTCCCCTCCCCACTAACTTCAACCTCACAATATACCCAAATGGGGATGCCATAGTCTCACTGGCTCTAGACGATTGAGAACAGATGGGACTCTTGTGCGGTATTCACTATAAAAAAAAAAAAATACAAATAAAAAAAAATAAATAAAAAATAAATAAAAATAAAAAAAATAAAAAAAAAAAATAAAAATAAAAATAAAATAAAAATAAAAATAAAAAATAAAAATAAAAAAAATAAAAATAAAAAATAAAAAATAAAAAAATAAAAAAAATAAAAAAAAAATAAAAAAAAAAATAAAAAATAAAAAAATAAAAATAAAAATAAAAAATAAAAATAAAAATAAAAATAAAAATAAAAATAAAAATAAAAAATAAAAATAAAAATAAAATAAAAAATAAAAAATAAAAATAAAAAATAAAAATAAAAAAAAAAAAAATAAAAAATAAAAAATAAAAATAAAAAAAAAAAAAAAAATAAAAATTAAAATTAAAAAAAACAAAAAGTTTTTCAAACTCGCTACATACATGAACATCAAACTTAAGATCCGCTTCGCCATAAACTTTTCAACAGAATAAATTAACAACAAAAAAATCATGTAAGATTTAAAATGAGTTCTACAATGCAAATAACAGACATCGAAATAACTGTGAATTCAGTATTGATGCTTGACCATTTACTAAACCCTCGGTTTTTGCTAGCTTGATTCATAAAACCCACGATCTCTTTTTGCCCGTCCGAGGCTAGAGATATCACCGTATTATTCATGAACCGCATTGAAAATTCGCTTTCATCTCCTATTTTCCACAGCAGTTATTTTATTCGCTTCGATTTATCTGCCCTCATCCTATTCGAATCTAAAAGATGATTGAGAAAAAGAGTTCCAGGAAATAGATTCCGAGTATTATCTCTCTACGTCTCGATAATAAATAATTCGCCCCAGTTTAAAGACAAAAACGATCAATTTATGGTGTTATGCCATTTCATTGATTTCCAATTTATGTGGAATCGAGGTTTTTTAATAAAATAATATCGTCGCTGGAAAGGCAAAGAGAGCTTTAGCGATATTGTGGTCAAAATGAGATAATTATGCAGTTTTTTTTTCTGCATCGAAAACTCTGGACTCTTCTTTGATTCTGAAGACTTTTGTGGCCCTTAAGCCATCTAAACTATATTTACCATTCGGGAGAAAGCTTGCCTCAAGCGACACAAGTTTGGAACTTTTTTAGCTTTTTGTCGCTTCAAGTAACTCAGTGAGAACTTTTTTTTCCAAATCCAACCAGGTACTGAAGATTTGTTGAACAAAAAAACCAGTTTACTGGTGTACAACTCCCAAAATTGCGATTTAGCCCTTTTGCCTTTCCGGCAACAGTACTGAATTATTAGTCCGATAGATAACATACTTAAAATAATATGTAAATATTTTTGTAGTTAATCATAAGAATCGTTTTTTTTGCAAGATTTTAAATATTCATGGAAGCAAAAAATGTATGTTTATTTTTTTAATTTAAAGAAAAGGCCGACTCAAAACTTGACGTGACTCAGAACATCTATTTATAATTTGTTAGTTAAGTTTTGGAGCACTAGTGAATTATGTAATTCAATTTTAAAATACCATACATATTCCAATACGCATATTCAAAATACGTAATATACTTAGTTTGAGGTTTTTCAAAATTTCATTACATTTGACGTCGTAACAATTTAACAATCGTTTTGTTTTTGTGACATTTTGATGGATACGTCAATTTTTTGGCCAGATGGGGATTTTAATTTTTTTTTGATTAGCTGATAAGCACTAAAACATCACTACTGTGCTTTTCAGCTGATTACAATTTGTTTATAAGCTGAAACGGAACGATAGTCGGCGTTACAAAAATCTTTAAAAAAAAAAACAAAACGGTGCTTGAATTGCGACGATGTCAAATGTGTCAAAAATTTAAAACACACGAACATTAGTATATTTGCACCTTCTTTTAGAGTTTAGTATTGTTTAGTAGATCAAAAATTATAGTTGTAATGGTATCGACATAAATATAAAATATAAAGAAAATAGGAATGCTGACTCTAACCGTAGTCGAATAAGGACTATTGTGTAGTAATATTGCACATTGGTTTAAATACAACGTTTCCCTAGAATACTAAATTAGACAAAAAAAAACGATGTTCAGATTATAATAAGTAAAGCAGTCGATTATTCTTGAGAATTTTCCTTTTGTGTACCGAAATACTAATCTCGAAAAAAAAATGTTGGTTTGCGGAATAATTAACGGTGCTAATAAATGATCCGTATTTCCATCGCATGTTTCCTGAACAATTCCCTATCTTTAAGCTTATTCCAGGCTTTGTGCAAGTTGCGCTTAAGTTTCTGCTGTAAATCAACGTCAGGCTCGCAGCTCGCCTGCAAATGAAAGCCTCTATTTAAATTTCAAATAAATCCCGAAAGGGAAGTTGCAACAAACTGTCCACGCACCTGTTGCGAGATGCTTATATTCGTCTTTAAAGCATGAAGCTTTAACAATATATTTAAATTTGTACCGAACAATGAGATTTATGAGAGCTCATTGAGTTCGAAATTAATAAAAAGTGGTTATAAAATATTTTTTCATTAAGAACCTAGTAATATCATTATTATTTATTTTTTGTAGTCCCAACTACTCTTAATCGTCTAGAGCCAGTGAGACTATAGCATCTCCAATTAAATATAGGTATGTTGAGAGGCTGGAGGTAGTGGGGAGGGGAAGGAGATGGAGAAGAGGAAGGTTGGGAAGTACTTGGCTATTCAGATCTGAGCTAAAGCCATTTCAATCAAGCAAAGTTTCGATTCTGAATGGTGGTCTTTCGCTAGAGCCATGCTGAGAGTATCTACCACTCTGGAACGTGCCGCAAATACACTTTATATTATTTTATATGAATTGAATGTATTATAACACATATTAAGTAAAACAAAGTTATTTGCGCACGCCTTCTTTGAACCCACTACCTTTAAATTCGTAGTCGAGCGTCTTACCACTCGACCATGGAGGCTGTCACTTAACCACAGAGTAACAAATTATTTTTATGGTGTAAAGCAACAAAAGCTCTCGGAGAATGAGCTCTGGCGTCATAAAGTATGTACCGCTTTTGCTGTGTGGAAGTTCTTTAATCAAATATTTTAGCCGTCCTGGGGCCATTCGAAAATAATTTGCAGTATTTTTTTAATTACGTATATTTTTGGGCCACCTGTTTTGAGAATATTATTAGCATAATTGTATTGCGTGCTTTGAAGCCAACGGTTCTATTGATTATATTTATAATTCCTCGAATTTTCCTTCCCTCCTATTAACTACCTTCGCGTATATTTATTATATAATTTCCACAACAAATTACTCTAACTTCTAGGAAATCTCAAAAATTTCTAACTCGTTTTATTAATTTACTATGTAATCTATTTTCCTGATAAATTTGTCGAAAAAATTCCTCGTGTTATTTTTGAACACTTTAAAATTGCAACTCAATTAAAGTTGAAGGATAATTCGAGCAATGTCTTTTGGTACCGGTACCTACCTCAACGTATTCGTAAATATTTCATAAGTTCAACTATAAATAACTTTATTTGTGAGTACGTACGACCGTACGAATGTGAACTTTTCAAATTTGGAGCTGGTGTTAATTCAAATCAACAAATTTAAAAAATAAGCTTTTCAAATCCCCATCTACCTAATAAATCACTTACCTAAATGCATTTCAGCAGATATTATTCTGTATTTGAAATAGGTGAATAAAAGCAATTCATATTTTTTCTTGGCAAGTCTAGTTACATTCCGGGATTTCACGGGTAACAACTAATTATTAAGTAACATCAAATAATACTACGCCATTCGCATTTTTCTTCAACTTCTTATTATAAAAATGCGATTTATAACGTATATATGTCAACTTTTCTCTTAGTATTTCCGATTTCGTCGCTTTTGTGAAGTAAAAATAGATATAATGCAGCCACCATCCCCAGCCGGATCTCGAGAATGTTCATGCATCGAGATTTAAATAAAATAATGCTCATTTTTACAATAGGAATACGAAACAGTCATATTGGACTGGGTTTTCTCGGCTTGAAAAGGATAAAGCAAAATATATACCAGAGAAATATATTTCAACATTACAAAGTAGATTTAAATAAATTACTTAAATGGTATCACAATTATATATTGTTTAAAAGCTCCATCAAAGCATTTTGGTTTGAGCTTTTATTTAATAATTTAAGTACTCCTGGAAAAAAATAGGATTTGTGATTTTATAAAGTTATGATTGAAGCGAAAAGAAAACCTTCGAGAAAGCCTTGAATGTAAGGTTTAACCAAAAAATATAATTATAACTTGGTAGCCGTGAAGAGCCGGGATTTTTTTTCAAATTTCCTTGAAAAATAACATCTGTCCTGAAAGAGGCGTTTTTAGTTTTCCCGTGAAAATTTATTTGGTTTAAAAATACTTTGTTTTTGTCTGCGAAATGGCGAAAATCTGAGGAAAAACGCCAAAGCACGTGATTGCTTAAAGTACAATCATAGCGCAGAACAGTATTTCACATTTTTGTTCAGCCTCTTTTTAGAATTTAAGCTGCAAAGACGTAATATAAATGCTCAGCTCGCATCGTCATCTCATTCCAGATAAGTGAGAGCATATTACTATTATTTGATTGAGTTATTTTTGATTGAGTTTTTGTAATTTTTTATATTTGATGTATCCTTTCTATTTTTGATTTGTTTAACAATGATTGTACACTAACTGGGTTTTAATCACTAGATTTTTTCACGTAAGCGAGAATATCAGTTAAAACCCAGTATAAATAAATACATTTGTTTTTGTACATTAACTCTACAAAAGAGATCCCTAGTGAAATCATTTTCCTCATGCCCTACGTCATCTTTGGGGATACTATGTGGAGGATCTTTTTGAAGAGAAAAATTAATAAACTTGGTTTTTTAAGAGATCGATGTTGTAGGAGGAGGGAAACCGAGAGGCTGCAAATCATTCGACAGTCGAGCTGTTGAACACAAGATGAAATGTAGAAGCGACCCGTTCTAATGTGACAAATGTCAACAGTCTACAAATGTAGGGCGCGTGTTTGGCGTCTTTTCCGTGTGCACTGTGCCGAAGGGAACAATGAAAATTGAAATGCTATGCAATCATTTTATTTATATATAATAAAATCAGGTTGCTATCCTAATAACCAGCATGTATTTTTTAAGAAAATTACGGGGAAATGTGGTAATTATACAGCTAAAAAAATATGTTTAATGTAAGAAAGAAAGAAAGAAAGCACTCACGCTAGTAGTATTTTATTAATAAAAATTAAGCTATTATTTTTATGCGTTTTATATGCGTGCAGGTACTTGCACATTTTTTATTAAACCCAAGAATATTTTCAACGTATAATGCTAAATTTCGCAATCAAATGTTTTTAAATTATGAGACATTTTTCTTTACTGTTCTGTCGACAGTTGAAAGATTAATCGATGTAAGTATGTTGTGAGCATATAGCCATAAGGAAATTGACTAAACATTTCCAAACATGGAAATTATTTCTTGGACAGATGACAAATTTAATTGGTCTGTCAACCTGCTCCAATGAAGGAAAGTTATCTAAGCCGATTGGCATTGTTATAAATAAAGTGTTTCACACAAAGCTTCAGGATTTCATTAAATAATGATGAATCTCGGAAAGTCTCTGTCGGACCAGAGTGTTAGATACTCCGAGCTTCGCCTGGGCGAATAACCATCACTCAGGATCGAAAGGTTGCTCGAAATGGTCCAATTTAGCCGTGTTTCGTGACCAGATCTGAATACCCAGCCACTTTCCAACCTTTCTCTTCCACATATCCTTCTCTTTTACGCTGCCTACCCCAATTGAGGAGGCCATAGCCCTACTGGCTCCAGACAGTTCGGGGCAGTTGAGACATTGATCATTTACATTAAATAAAGAACAACTTATTACCAAAATATTTTTCTGACAAAATTATTTACAACGTGGATATTCACAGACATAATACAAGGACATGCAAATAAATCAGACTACCAAAAAAGAAAAACACCAATACACAAAACACGTTTTTAGAAAGGGATGAAATATTGTAATACGCTGCCGGAAACCATCGAATTCATTTCAATTAATAAATTTAAAATAGCCTGCAAGAACCACGTAAAATACATTAGTAATATCAAGTAGTATATAAGTTATTATAATGAAGTAAAAATAATATGAATAATAATTAGATACTTTGATTTATAAGTTACTTAAATAAAATAAATAACGCTTAAACTAAAACTAGAGAATCTAATGCGGTATTAAGTACAAACGTTTTTAACAATTTAATTTGAATTTTTTTTTAATAATGTAAAACCAGAATAATTATATTACCACCTGCTGGGTGATGTGAGGTGATGCAAAGGTTTACGATGCCGGATACTGTAGTTAACTTTTCCGTGTACAGAACCGGTTAACGCGACTGCCGGTAACATAAATAAAATGCCCGCCCCTGCTGGCCCACACCGCCCGGGGTCGGCCGCTGCCGCTGGGCCGCCGGTGGCGCTGTCCTGTTTGTCTTTTTCTGCGTCGCCCGCACGGAGTCGCCATATCATTCATATTTATCCGCCGAACTAAAAATAAAACAAAGACGTGCTTAGAAAGCGCCGATATAACTTGTCAAGCCTACGCCCGCACGGGCGAACGGGTATTAATAACAATAAAGACGCATTCTGCGTGAAAATTGCCTCTATACCCGCAGCTTCCATGATAATACTCGACACGGTGGCGGTTACGGGTTCAAGTCTCAATCACAGCATAGTATTTTTTCCTTTTCTGTGTCTTCTTCTATTCTAAAAACATTTTTTAATACTGTTAATATTCTTTCAGCATTCAATAAATAACTAGTTCAGTCTTGATACACACGTCAAAAGGAACGTGGTTAGTAAATCTCGAAGTAGCGTAGTCGAATTAATTAATTCAAACTTTTTTACGTGTGAGCGAAAATTACAGTATTGTTTTTGCAGACATTAGCGCCCCACGCGGCCATCTAACGATTCGTGTACAGAAAACGGCTTAGTGTATTAATACTATCAGATATTTTCGTAGAAAGTAATCATTTTGTGGTTTGACGTATTTAAAGAAATAGAAAAGTAGCTTTGTATAAAACTACGGATGTAATTTAACTTTTATGTCCGATTGTAAAACATCATATTATCAATAATCAGGTAAATTTGTCCAGTACTCCAATATTAGGTATATTTCCCGTAAACTCATAAAATTTATCATTATTCTTTAATCACCTTCTCAGTTGACGTTTTGCCTCTTTTATTTCACATTGTCTGTCTCTTTCTCTCTGTTTCTTTGTTATAATTTAAATTTTATTCTTTTGTTTTCTCATTGTTCTGTTATTTTATTTTATATTTTGCTCTCCCTCTGTATGTATATATAACCGCACATTTTATATTTTTTTGTTTAGTTTAATGTTCTACCCTGATGATGCTAAGGCTAAGCGAAACCGGTCGGTCATAAAAAATAAAATAATATTCGTGGTATCATACAAAGTAATTTTTAAAATTTCGTGTCAAAACCACAAAGTGATTGCTTCCACAAAAATATTTTGCTTATTTGTTTGTTACAACTTTTGAGAAGTATCGGCACAAGAGCGTTCATTTTTTTTTAAATATATATATAAATCTATATTAAAAATATATGAAAAGAAGATATTTCTAATATATATATTAAAAATATCTTATCTATATATATATTTTTATATATATATATGTATATATTTACATTAACTCCACACAGAAGGCCTTGATGGAAATAATTTCCCCTAAGGCCTATGTCATCTTTGGGGATGCTGTGTGGAGGGTATTTTTGGGGAAAGGAAGGAGTGAACCTAGATCTAGAAGAGGCCCATGTTGAAGGAGGTAGGAAACACAGAGGCCGACAAATCGTTCCACAGCCGAACTATTGAACATAAAAACGAGTCGCAAAAGCGACCCGTTCTCGTGTATTAACGGTCAACCGTTAACAAATGTTGGGCGAGCGTTTGGCGAGTTTCCCGACTATGTTTCATAAAATGGACTGTTTACGCTTCACCTCTTTCAAAATATACAGTTATTCTAAACAGTTTTAGATACTTAAGTAAATTTAGATGTTAAAAGAGGCTAGGAAAAGGATCGAACTTGAGATAGTATAGGGTCCGCCAAATAACTTTTTTTTTTTCAACTAGTGCTTATTTCGTGAATGGTAACACTTAGCTCATGTCTGATTTGACAGATAATTAGTTTTATCCTTCCGCTGAGCGAATATGGTTGTGTATACGCTTGAACAACGCTGGGAAATATTGCGACATTACTTTGAAAATCATGGTAATGTTGCAGAATGTGTGCGAAAATTGCGTACGGTTTTTGGAAGAAGAGAAGCACCGTCAGCTCCGTATGTTCGTTATCTTGTGAAAAAAGTGAAAGAAACTGGCATCCTCATCGATAAACCAAAGCGTGAAAAGCCAAAAACAGTGCGTACACCCGAGAATATCGATGCTGTGGCAGAAAGTGTGCGTGAAGCGCCATCAACATCAATTCACCGTCGTTCTCAACAATTGAACATTTCGGAGACATCATTGAGACGAATTTTGCATAAAGACCTTGGTATGACGCCATACAAAGTCCAATTGGTTCAGGAGTTGAAGCCAACTGACCATCCAATGCGTTTTCGCTTCGCTGAGTGGGCCTGCGATCGACTTACAGAAGATGCCGATTTTGCCAAAAAAATCATCTTTTCGGATGAAGCTCATTTTGATCTTGGCGGGTATGTAAACAAGCAAAATTGTCGTATTTGGGGCACAGAAAACCCGCACGCATACATTGAAAAGCCGGTACACCCAAAACGAGTCACTGTTTGGTGCGGATTTTGGTCCAGAGGCATAATTGGGCCATTTTTCTTTGAAAATGAGCAAGGAGTGGCCGTTACAGTCAATGGCGATCGTTATCGGGCCATGTTGAACGAATTTTTGTTCACAAAAATTGAAGAGGAGGATATTGGCAACATTTGGTTTCAACAGGACGGCGCTACGTGCCACACAGCCGAAGCTACACTCGATGTTTTGCGCCCTGTTTTTGAAGATCGCATTATCAGCCGCAGAGCTGATGTCGTTTGGCCACCTCAGAGCTGCGATTTGACACCGTTGGACTATTATTTGTGGGGTGCCCTCAAAGATAAATGTTACGCCGACAAGCCAGAGACAATTGACGCTTTAAAGGACAATATTCGTGAAGCCATTGGTGAAATACAGCTGCACACAATCGATAATGTGCTTAAAAATTGGACCGATCGTGTAGGCTACTGCATGGCCAGCCGAGGCAGCCATTTGAATGAAATTATTTTTCATTATTAACCGGAAGGATTGTACTTATAAATAAAAAAAGAAATTTGAGAAAATATTCAGTAGTTTTTTTTTTATAGCATTTTCAAAAAAAAAAGTTATTTGGCGGACCCTTTATATCTACTATCACCACGATAAAAAAAATTGATTCAAATCTGCAGACTAATGCAAAAATTAAATGTTATATTAACGACTTTAAACTATATTTGAAAAACTCCTACTGCCACTATAATAAGCGGAAGATGTTGCTTGTGCAATGATGGAGGACTTAGCTAGCAGAGGAATTGAACCCACGATGCCCGGGTGGGAATCCGGCGCGTTTGTCCACTCAGCTACTAACCGGCCTATTTAAGACTAAGGTCAATTGGCAAGATCTGATATTTTACATAAACATTTAAAAAGATAAAGGTTAGATACCCAAGTACAAAGATTATGAATTTATAAATAATTTTATAGACATTCAACCTTCGGATATGTAAAAATAATAACATCAACCCCATTTACTTTATTTTATACCTAATTGAGCTAATTATTTTTACCCAACCTATACAAACTTGGGATTAATCATTTTCTCCGGGTGTTTACGTCGTACACTATGAGAAAGAAAGAGACAATTTCCCAAATTATTACACCGCTTTAAAGTATTGTAAGAGTGTTCTTCGTGTCCCGCGTCTCCGTTGACTCCGCCCACACGTTTTGATATTCGACATAAATTGACATAACTCAACGGTTTTTTAGGTTATATACTATATTTATCCTATATTTTTGTTGACAATACTGTGATAAAGTGGTTATACTTATAAACAAACAAAAAAATGTTGCCATGTGCTATGAACGGATGTATAAATAACCTAGCCCTAGTCCTAGCCAAGCCCAGGTCTAACCGGGTCCGGCAAAGTTCATCTAAACTGACTACAACAGCGCTCTCTCTTGTATACAGGTATTATTGCTCTGAGGTACCACTGAATGACTAAATGTCCCATCTCTTAGCGATGTATATTTATTATTACTCACATTTTTTTGGCACTTTCAATTACTTTAGATGTCTCCTTTTGTTCCCTTAACCATTTTATTTTATTTTCCAATCCTTTCGGGTATTGCGTAGCGTATATCTTTCCATCTGAAGTTGCGTTATTTTCAGTTAGTGGAAATATCTCTTATAATAATATATTTAAAACTATGATTCGCATTTATTCAGTATTACTTAAAGGATGCATTGAATATTAACGTGTTACACTATATCTCGAATACTTAACCCTTTACCCCAAACTGTTCCAAATTTGGAACATAAGAATGTTATCATCATAAAGGACTATGTGGGCCATATATGTATTTTACTTTTAGCTAAATCCTTACTGTCAGCTCTGCATTATCGTAAATCGAACAGTGCTGACAGTTACGAGCTTTTTAGTAACAACAGTCGCGTCAATAAGTTGTCATTTCGGCCATTTCGTGAACAAGCGTGGTTGTGATTGTTCAGTGTGGAAATTATTTTGTAATATTTTAGAAGTAATAATAAACATTAAGATATAATTTTTTTTTACTCCTTGGTGTGGTTGGCATACCTTTAATGCATAGTGTGACAAATTTGGGAATATTGTAGTTATTCGCCATATTGCATGTAGTGCCGAATATAAAACAAAACATTTTTAATATATATTTTACAATTCTTTAAAAAAATATATGTATATATTTATTTTTTACTTGATTCTAAATACATTTCCAAACAATTTTTTTTTTCCGGAAGGATTAAAAAATCCATCCGGTAAAGTGTTAATATTGAAAGGAGCCACGAAAAATTTCATATGTTTTTACATAACTTTCACGCATTTTTATAATAAGCTACAAGTTATAAAACCAAACTAACCGCGTATGTCAATTTTATTTTATCTGGAAAGTTCCAGTTTTTATACGTTTTCGTAGCCTCAATCTCTCGATTCTGGAAAACAGCGTGTTGCTAAATAATGTAAGAAAAACGAGCACGACTTTCCGCAGCTAAAAATAGTTTTTTCCCGGTTTATATTTTTATGTCGATTTCGTTATCTTGGTGACACAAATGATTCCGTTGCTAACTGGTGGATGTTCGTATTTAGGTCGCTGGAAAAAACTCATCTTTTCGGGGGTGTTATACCGTGAAAAAGTGATTACATTTGCTCCCATTATTAGAACACGTAACGACGTATCGTCACAGTAAGACCTGACATGGGAACAAAGAGAAAAAGCTCGTTTTTCTCAACATTATTTTAAAGACTATCATACATTGTGATAAAATACGAACTCTTCATTTAAATATCATATCAACAGTGTGTTACATTTATCTTTATTTCGAGATTTTATTATATGTCAACCTAGTTTCTACATAAAACCACAAGCCTTAATTTATTACGACCATATTTTTTTCTTTAGGCACTCATTTCGCTATGATTCTATTTTTAACCTGTTTATCTGAGGTGGAATGTTATTGTTATATTGTGATGAAAACTTTTTCCCTAGTTGAAAATTGTCTTAAAGTTTTACATTCGTTATTTGTTCGCTCCTTATTTGAAGTTATTTTCTCATAGTATTGAATTGTCGTTAGTTGAATGACTTCTTCTGAATCTTTTATAACTTTGCGTAATTTTTAATTTTCATTACAAATCATTTTATTATTATTTCTGGTTCGTTTATATATTTGATGCCGCCGGGGAGCCAATTTACCACTATGCACTCCATATTATACTTCTTCAGCTAAAGTAGGTTAGGCATCAGTATCGCGTCTAGTCGAAAAGCATGCTTGGAATTCCTTTGAGATCCATAGTTACAACTTGTGCTAGATTCTCTGTAACTGTCTCTTAAAGTATTTTTATGGTAATATGATAACGTTGAGCTCCATTTTACAACTCCGACTTTATCGACGACCTTGTTCGATCACATGTAATTTGAATGAATTCTAACAGCTCGAATATACAGAAAATTTCTTTATTCTCGAAAAACAAAAGAAAATTTACCGGTCAGTAGCTTAGTTGACAAACGAGTCGGATTCCCACCCGGGCGTCGTAGGTTCAATTCCTTTGCTAGCTAAATGCTCCATCATTGCTACAAGCAACAGTTTTCGCTTATTATGATGTTAGTAGGAGTTTTTTCAATTTTTGTCAGGTTATTTGTAACCCGTATTTTGTTAAAAAAAAACTGATTCTATTAACTCCACGCATGAGGCCGGAAAAAATAAGTCGACGAGAATAGTATTTATTCGAGCTTAAAATATACATAACACATGTTTTGCAATAACATTGTATTTGTTGAGTACCATTTTTTCTAAATGAAAATAATTTTTAAAAATTACTAAACCATATTTGTACACTTACCCTTTTAAAATACTAAAGGTCAAATAACCTTCGCATTTTGAAACCGTTTAGATATTAGGAAATTTCTATTTTTTTATTAAAGAGAATATTTATATTAGAATCAAAAACATCCTACATATGTTTAAACTTCGAGCATTACTCCTACGTCAAAAGAGATATTTGATATCATCACCTTTGAGTTTTTTTTCCCTAAAAAAGATCTATCTTTAGAATAAATAGTCGTGAGTATATGCGATGACGTAGCAAACAAGCTGCCTCAAGAATAATGTTAGATCGGGTTTCGGCAGTATAAATTAAATGTACGTTAATATACATTGAGTAATAGTTCTTACATTGCAGGGGTGTGGAGCCACGTCTATTGCTGATCATGCTATGAAACATTTTTTTAATTACTTAATCAATTTCGAAAAAAAAACAAAGAAGTGAACTTTTTCAAAACATCAAAACATAAACTCACTGACATTTATTTATCATATAAGGCTAGTCAACATCCAATTTGATAATTTTTTACTTATAAAAGAGATAATTTTACCCCAAAAATAATATGCTATGTATAATGATTAAGATTTTAGGAAGTAAGATATGGACATATCAATGTTGTTGGAAATAGACAGGGATGGGTTGTGAAAAATGAGAGGAATGATCGCCTGTGACCTTTTTAGACCAAGTATGCATATTTGAAACTCGCTCTTGCGGAATATAAAATTGGAATATACTAATGGTGGAAAATTGCGCTAGTATTCAAAGTTATGCAAATATTATACAAAATGGAGAATTTTGCACTAACAATACGAATGGCAAGATGATTTTAGATTATCTAGGTGAGTCACGCTTAGCGACTTCTGATTCGTCCATTTATCATGGAATACTTTGGGGTCGTGTAAAACTACAACGTAAAACTCAATTCAGCTGTTTCGGGTTGCAGCCTTCTGCGGAATAAAGATATTATATCGAATAGCCAAAATCCGAAACGAGAAGGACAATCAGAATAAGGATAAAACTACAAAATAAAACAGGAAATAACAAAGAACGGAATTAACTTTGACAAGTGAGAACTCAAAGATTTTAGAAAATTACTTCAAACTTTTTCGTGTTTCTCTTCTCTTTCCCCGTCTTTGTGTTTGATATTTGTATGGCGAGTAGGTCCTGCCCTCGTTTTCGCTCCCACGCAGTATTCGTGTATTCCAGCAGCAGCTCCTTCAGATTATCTGCTAACTATTATTCTGTTTCACGTTTTGTAACTAGAATTCTAGAATCAAGAACAATCTCTATCTAATCCTAGACTTAAACTCTATAAGGGATTTGAGAAACATGCCTAATCCGTGCTCAGACAAAACCGTTTTATATGTATTTATTTTAAAAACCATTATACCTCGAGGCTTCGATTCATTCATTACTCTCGGAGTTCCACAGAAAAAAACCTTACAATGAGTTGTAGGTCTAGTCTCACTTACAAAAATAATGAGATTTTTTTTCAAAGCAAGTATCAAGTTAGTTGTAGTTTTGGTTAATGTTTTTTCAGCTTTCTTTAGGAAAGCAATTTTTTGTCACTGCCTGCCGTATTTAAGCTTCCAAGAAAACCAACTAACAGCGAATAAAATAATATAAAATTCGGTCATTCACCGATTTACGTTTGATGACATTTGAAATGCCTTTTAAACTATTTAATTGTTTTTTCCTAAGAAAAATATAAAAATAGAATTTACAAAATATTATCGGCGTTGGATTTTATAACTCATCAGATATAAAACCTACATTCAAATGTGAATCTTTCAAAGAAAAAAAATTAGGCAAAAAAACCTACTTTGAACGTACGTTTAAGTATATATAATAAATAATTCAACTAAAATACAGAAAAAAAATTTGAATAGAGCAAGTTTCTTTAAAGTATTAAATATAATTTTTATATATTCTTGACTTTTAAAAGCTCTTTTGCTTTAAGTATAACTTAGGTTATGTGTTTATGTTCTGTTCATAATACACGCACATTAAAATATTTATTGCTTTTAAATTAATCTAGACGTACGCGTTTTGTTATTAATAATTTAATAATTTTTTCACATCGAATTCGTTAAGTAATCTCATTTTTCTTCATCTGTATCCTGACTCTTTCTCCACCTCTTTCAATTCTCGAAATAAATTGAAAAAGACCCAATAAAAACACATTTGCTAGGAGTTATAATAGAAAGTTTAGCTTGTTTGGTCTTTCTCGGTGTCAGTTTCATCAACCGCAGTGACGGGTTATCTTCCTTCGATCATTCAATTGGCATCGCTTTTACTGTTTTCCTGAAGAATTTATCTAATTTAGTGACCCTTGACAATCCCTTACCTCGGGTAGGTCACCTACCACCCGCATTCAACCCCATGAAACTATCCCCAAAGTCGAAGAAGACGAACGCGAGGTTGTAAACAGCAAGTTACCTAAGAGCTAGTAAAGTTAAGTAATTCCCCGTCAAATCTGTTTATAGTATGATTATTTTTTTTCGATCTGTACATGGATAATTATGCAAGAATTGAAAAGCGTGGGCTTGGTAGAAATCAATGTACAATCTGAAAGTATGTTGCTTATTGTAATAAAATTGCTGATGATACGATAGATCTAAAGTTTATCGTATCTAGGATGAACCAAGTGTGTATGCATAGTGAGTTGATGATAAATAAAAGTTATGGTGTTGGAGAGAGAGAATATGAGCACAGCGTGCAATATTTTGAATACTTGGAGCAAGTGGATGAGCTTGTATATTTAGGAAGTGTGTTTACGAGAGATTGAAAAGCTGATAAAGATATTGAAAGAAGGGTGAATGCAGGAAACTCCATTAATAGAGGACTGAGCGCTGTTGGCGCGAATACAAAATTATCCAAAGAAGCGAAGCTAGCAGTCCATAATGGGGTGCTTATACTAACCCTGATGTATGGCATGGAACTGACAGAGGAATGATGACAGTAGACTAAATGCTGTGGAAATGAGATCTCTGAGGCGTATGTGCAGTAAAACTATGTTTGACCGTATTAAAAATGTGGATATCCGGAAAGAATGCAAAGCTGATTTAAACGTAATAAATAGGATTAAAAACGGGATGCTTAGATGGTTTAAGCATATTGAGTGGATGAACGAGGAAAGGAGTGTGAGAAGAAAATATGACGTGTAAGTGAATGAAAGAAGTAGTTGAGGACGCCCGAGACGTGACACGATCAAGTGAATCAAATACTTAAGTCGGGCCATTTCAAGAGTCCGAATAACAGACGAATATGGATGAGACGATTAATGAACGTGAATGAAGCAAGGAGTGTGTGCCAAGGCAGAGTGGTATGGCGGTCCATTTTCTCTGCCTACCCCTGCGGGGAAACGACGTGATGGTTAGTTCATTAGTTATAATTTTTAAAGTCCTCCCGTTATTGCAACAGTAGGAGTATTGATTGAATAATAGAAGTAGTAATTTTTATACGAAGGTTTTTTTATTTAATCATTTTAGTTATATTACTGTTATTTCCTAAATAAACGAAAAAGTTATCGTACAATTATATTTTGTAATTACAATTATATATTGTAATCGTTACTGCGCGATTATTACATGAAAAAGCTTAATCTTTAATGCATGATTTTTACCAGATTAAATATATCAAATGTATTCTGATTTTTTTAAATGGCTGGAGTAATCGTAATGTTGTTATCGTTATTACTGTTGATAATATTAATAGATTAATTTTTAATTGTGAAAATTATCGTCATCGTGTCAGTAAGTATCGATGAATCAATAATAATACTTAAGTCACGTCAAGTAAAGAGTCTCGTGCATGTAAAGGGTCACGCATGGAATGTGGGAACCATAGGGCTATAAGCTTACTAAGTTCAGTTGGCAAGCTGTATGGTAGAATATTGATTGAAAGGGTAAGAATGAAAACAAAAGACAAAATTTGGGACATTCAAGGTGCTTTCATGAGTGGAAGGGGGTGCATGGATCAAATTTTCTCATTGCGGATGCTTACAGAGAAGTTTTTGGCAAAAAACCAGAAACTTTTCTGTGCTTTTGTCGATTTGCAAAAGGCGTATGATCGAGTTGATAGGGACAAATTGTGGAAGGTATTATCCATGTATGGAGTTAACACAAATCTTATACAGGCAATCGCGTCCTTGTACGAGGGAAGCGTTGCATGTGTTAGAGTGAACGGTGATTTTACGAAGTGGTTTAACATCACAAAAGGTGTAAAACAAGGCTGTGTAATGTCACCGTGGTTGTTCAATTTGTACATGGATAATTGTATGCAAGAATTGAAAGGTGTGGGCTTGGGCGCGAAAATGAACAGTGTGAAAGTATGTTGCCTATTGTATGCGGATGATGCGGTGCTGATTGCTGACAATATGGAAGATCTACAGTTTCTCGTGTCTAGGATGAACCAAGTATGTATGCAAAATGAGTTGATGATGAATGTAAGTAAGTCCAAAGTGATGGTGTTTGAAAGAGAGAGTACGAGAACAGCGTGCAATATAGTTGTGAATGATGAATACTTGGAGCAAGTGGGTGAGTTCGTGTATTTAGGAAGTATGTTTACAAGAGACGGAAAGGCTGATAAGGATATTGAAAGAAGGGTGAATGCAGGAAACTCCATTAATGGAGGACTGAACGCTGTTGGGGCAAATAAGAAATTGTCCAAAGAAGCGAAGCTAGCAGTCCACAATGGAGTGCTTATACCAACCCTGATGTATGGCAGTGAGGCATGGAATTGGCAGAGGAAGGATGAAAGTAGACTGAATGCTGTGGAAATGAGATCTTTGAGACGGATGTGGGGAAAAACCATGTATGACCGTATTACAAATGTGGATATCCGGAAAGAATGCAAGGCTGATATGAGCGTAATGGATAGGATCAAGAAAGGAACGCTTAGATGGTTTGGGCATGTAGAGCGAATGAACGAAGAAAGGAGTGTGAAAAGAATATATGATGCGAAAGTGAATGGAAGAAGAAGTCGAGGACGCCCGAGAAAGACATGGCACGATCAATTAAATCAAATACTTGAACCGGGTCATGTGAAGAGTCAGAATAACAGAAGAGTATGTATGAGACGATGTATGAATGTAAATGAAGCAAGAAGTGTATGTCAAGACAGAGTTGTATGGCGGTCCGTCCTCTCTGCCTACCCCTGCGGCGAAACGGCGTGATGGTTAGTTAGTTAGTAAGTAAAGAGTCGAAATAACGTACGAGTAGTAGCTATGCAAAGGAGTTATTTGAATGTGGATGAAGCAAAGGGTGCATGCTGGAAGAGAATTGTGTGACATTCCACCCTCTTTGCATATAATTGGGAGAAATGGCATTGTAGTCAGTTAGTCAATCAATAAGCTATTTACAAGCCATAAAAAAACATATTATCCGTATGTTACAAATTATTATAGTACTTCAAATATATACAAATGACAGAAATTCGATTGCTATCAAAGCCTCGTTATATTTAATTGAATATTCGCCAGTCACTATCCCCCGATACGTGCTTTGACACCTAACATTGTATTAGTTAATAATTAGGGGGCTAACTGTCAAAACTTCCGGCACGTGTAACTTGCCAAAGGGAAAGGTTTTAGCCCACGGATTAAGTTCAAAAGTCAGCTCTGTACTCTAAATAAAGTTACGTGTTTATGGAAAATCCTTCATGATATCATACTTTGCTTAAATACTTTTTTTTACTCCCACATTATAGTCTGGTTTTATCACCAACAGTAAATGTGGTTTGATTTTTAAATTATCTGTTAGTTAATCAGTTTGAAAATGTTTTCAAATAGCGAAATGACTGTCACGAGAAGCAGAATTAAGTAGAATTATTTATATTTTAATCATTACAGTGAGCTTCGGGAAGAGCCTAGTGTTTATCGGTTATTAATATATATGGGAAAATAGAAGAAGGCATCGCTTGAAATCCTCCACCTTCCTCGATAACCTCTGTATTTACTCTTTTTTGTATTTATGTCCAATCTATTTATATTTTTAATCCTTTAAGATTAAAGTGGCTTGCTTTCAAAAAACATATTCCGGTTTTTGGTACTTGCTTATAAGTTATATTTGATAAATCGTATTTTATAAAAAAAAAATCGTCATGAGCCATGAGCAGTAATCGTTAATAATCGTTAAAACCTTTTTAATATTTTGATTACTACCAATTTGTGGCAGAATTCCATTGTAATGAGTTAATAAAATATTTTTAAAATTTTAATCCACTGAATAAAATAATACTCGTTTTACTAAACCATGAAAGACTTTCTTACCTAATAAGACACGTGTATACTTTCAAAACTATTTACGAACGATATTGAATTTATTGATAACTGTTAGTTATTACAATAAAGTATACAGATTTTTCAAATTAGTTATGTGTGACCTGTGATATGTTCTTATTTTTAGACTACGCAGACCCGTGAAAAATCACGAGATATCTTTATTGTAGAATTTGTGAAGCTGAACGTTTGCACCCTTTTTTTGAGGTAGCATTTAAATATTTAGGTAAAATTAAATTTAGAAACAAAACAATTTTCAATTATAAATAAATGAATTTTAAAAGAAGACCGATTTTTGAGGCCGAGATTTGACGCCGATCAACTGCATGAAAGACAACTACGCTGACCATTACACCACCAACTATTGTGAAAACGGCAATAACTCATTATATCTATTGAAAATAAGAATTCGGTATTTTAAAATGTTAGAATGTTACGTGCTCACAACACAACCAAAATTGTATTGTTAAAACAAAACATGAATTAAATCTAATTTATTAATTTTATTTTTTTCCTGGGTTTTTTAATTGAATGTAACGTGCCCGACATTTAGAATTTCACAATTAATTTATAAACATCTCAGGGATGATACAAATGAATGTAAAAGAATAACTTTAAGAAGCTTTACAATGGCACATAAAAATAACCTCAATCCGCTTCAGCTTTAACCTCCACTGAGAAGGTCAGTATAATTAAAACATAATATAAATGAAACATTCAATTCTGATACTAACGTCATAGAAGCTCGCCTGACGTCACAATTAATGCATAATCACGTTGCAAACCGCTAATTAAAAGCCATGGTCAAATCCCTTTTCCAACTCTATTTGGGTCGAGGTATAAAATTAGAAAACCCATAATTTTAACAATAAACAATCATGTTAATTACTCGTGTATTATTTTTTTACGAAACCACATCGAAAGTATTTTTATCAAGAAAGGAATAATTCAAAAAGCATTCGGTAACCTCTGACAGCTAAACCTCTCGGGCTTGAATAGTCGAAAATACCAATTCGCACCGAAAAATATAAAAATAAAGAGAGAAAAGAACGATTGTTTGCAGGGGATTTTTAATTTTTAATGAAACCTACATCGCCCGCCTAAGCCGATGATCAGTTCATTGCTAATTCAAAGCTGGATCAAGCTGATGAAAAGATATTTACTTCATCATCCGCAATTATTCTCTTTGATGTTGGGAGTGAATTCAAATTTCATCGTGTAGCTCCCTTTCTTTCCACGAGAAAACAATGGTCGAACAAGATTAGTGCGGTTAGGGGTGGGCAACTGATTCCTCACGATCGCTGCAGTGCTTTTAATATATGTTTGAGAAGGTTACAAATTATTTTATTTTTCTTAAAGTGGTTGTATGGTAAGTCAAAATTCTTCAAAAAAATTTGAATCATGCAAATCATCGGCTGCAACACAATAAAATAATTTCATAGTCGTTTTTCAACATCACAATGATTAACCTCCTTTAAAATAATATTTCGAAAAAAGTTTTTTCGTACTATATTATCATTTGAATAAATAAATATCGTCTTACAGCTACGACTAGACATAAAGAAGCACTGGCGTAATTTAACTACGAAATAAAGAATTGCATACCAATGTAAAATACATACAAAGATATGATTATTCAACTTTTAATCTATCTTTGTCTTAATTTTTATCCTACAGTATTTTAATCTTTATTATAACTATTACTTTTATTAGTTACTTGTACATCAAAGTTTACAGAGTATCTAATTATAATTCATATTATTTTTGACTTAATAATAATATTATGATTTATATACTACTTGATATTACTAATGTAATTTAAATGGTTCTTACAGGCTATTTAATTTATTTGTTTTTACAGATTATACAACCCCCACAGACTTTTTTTAAATAAATCTTTTTAAACCATTTAAAATAATATTTTAAAACATGACATCTAATCCTTCTTCGTTCTATCTGAAGTTTTTTTAAATCATATATTTCTTCCTTTTTTATATTATTAACAATAATAATTAGTAATAATTGTTATCCAGAAAAATAAAAGAGAAAAGAGTTCAATTTCTGATTTCTTAAATGGTTCCGAATCATTTTTTCGATTATTCCCTTCGCTACGTATTAATCTCGTGTGGTAAGATCATTATAACGACATTAAATACATTTCATCTGGTGATTGTCGAACGATTACATTTAATTGTTTTTTTACTAATCTTACCGTTTTATATTTTCATTTCGTGAAAACGGAGAATATCAAAACTATTCCTTCAGTTTCCATAGTTGTTTTGAGAATACTGTTTCTATTGTATTTCAATTATATTGCAACGAACATTTCTCGTTTCCGGTTTAATAATATTTAATGTGAAAAGGTTTCAGACTCCTTTCGTAGATTTTCACAAAATTCCTTAAAAGAATGAAAGTTAATCTTGTAAATCTACTTTAAAGCCACATTTTACTAAAGTATGATCCCGGGAATATTGAGTTGGTTTTACTTCACTTTTAGAAGCTTTTTTTTCTGAGATGAGATAACATACAAAAATAGTAAGCTCCCTTTGAAGCGAGAATACGGTTTGTTCAAATAAGATTTGTATAATTATAAGGATACCATTTTTTATTTAATTTTATAATTTAACAATTGCAAGACAGAATAAAGGATGCCGCGGGGGATTGCTCAATTAATCTACGATTAAAAATTTTGGAACCCGAAAATCAGGCTTAATATTCTCGTTCCGAAGGGGGATTCTAATGTCACCCTAGACGAGAGTTTTGTGCGATATTTTAGATAAAGATTACTGAAATATTATGAATTAACTTCTTTCTAAGTATTAACAAAAACAAATTACCTAATATTATGTCATGAAAACACTTTCATAAGCAAGGTCAAACGGGGTAACTACGTTACCCCCCGAACGTCATATTTTCCAACGCTGATAATTTTAAAAGCACAAATTAATTTAAATAATAACAATTTTTCCTTTTGATAATTGTATTTTTGTTGTTTTTCCCACTGTGCTGTCATTGATTTTAATATTTGTCGTTCAATTAATAATTAACTACTGACTCTGACTGTTGAAAGTAGCTAAGAATTGACAAATTTAAAGAAATTTGTCGATTAAGGATTATTCATGAATAAGAAAGAAGAATATGAACCTAAAATAGCCAACCTGATATAATAGTCGATTGTAGTGTTATTTAATTTATTCTGCCAATTAATACAAGTCTTATAATCCAATTTGTTCTGCTCGGGATTTTAGTTTTCGAGAAACTTGTTTTTCGAATATTGGAATTAAGGGTCAGCACCCAAAAATACATACCTTTTCGGTTTTCTAGTAGAAGCAAAACTACAAATTATTTACCTTTTGATTATATACGAATAGTTAGGAAAATGTCTAAGGTTTATGGTGAATACAATTCTTAAATAGTAATATTTTAAATTATTTGTGAAATGCGTACTGGAATTTAAATAAATAATAGGTAAATCGTTCAAAAATGCCGTTGTTGGTTTTAAAACTGTACTTTTTACTGATTTTTTATTATGTTTTTTTAATAGAATTTAAAGGATTACAGTTAATAGATTTTATTCACTGGAAACCTCGGACATTTTTCTTACTACCCATAGAAAATTTGCAGATAAATCATCTGTAGTATTGCTTGTATTAGAATGCTACAAAGTTACTTTGAGCGTCATTCTTGGGCGATGACCCTTAAGCTAATTGCTTAATGAGACCAATAATTCTAAAACATATATTCTTCCCTTCAACAGAGTTTACTACACTAAATGCCATGACAAAACTACATTAAGAAAGCGAACATAAAAATATCTTCCAATTTTTTCTAAAAATACGAAACATCAATATCAAATTGATCGCCGTCATAAGCTCGCTAGTGTTGGCTGTGTATAGCCCCAAGAGAATATTATTTTGGTTCTTATCATGTCATATTGAAATAAATTAGTCGCGAGGTCTAATATTACCCGCTCCTCGGTTTTTCTTGGAATTATTCTGAAATAATAATGCGGTATTATTTTACCTGAGTTAGTGATGTTGTTAGTAGCATAGCAAATTTAGCACATTTCATTGATTTTGTAGTTACAAAAGACAGCTGGGAGGGGTAAAAAATATTGGTTAAATGAGTGTGGTTTTGTAGAATTAAATAATGCAACTAAAACTCAATCAAAGATATTAATTAATTAAATTTATAACGACTAATAATGCGCTTTAAAAGGCTTTACAAAAAACATTATGTTGGTGTGGTTAATACATATTTATCGGAAATGGTGGTTAAATTCAATATTTTTTTATATGCATGTACGAATTGTGTTGGTATCAACAATCTATAACTTGATACGTTAATAATTAATCCTATCCAACATTAAAGTTACACGTGGATAACAATCCTGATAAAATATCATATTATGAAAAAATACATTTAGGCATATTAAAATAAAATTTATTCTGCCAGTGGCATATTTTCATAAGTTTCACTGTCGTAGTTGTTAATTTTATTAATTTTTATTAATTTTCAATTTGTAGCTTTCGTTTTAATTGAAAGGTTTTTTAGTATTGTTTTTAGTATAACGAGTTTACCATAATTTATTTTTTTTCTTTAAATATTTCTTCCTTTTAAAAATCTCTCTATAAATTGTATTTAAGCTCAGCACCCAACAATGGCGCTTAACGCCACTTAGGAGAATTCTAATATATTTAATACTGCACATGACTTATCTGCAAATTGAATACAAGAAGTTTGGAAAATGACTAAGGTTTCGAGTATATAAAAAAATTAATCTGTAATCTTATAAATTCTATAAAAAACATACTCAAATGTTAGTACAAGGTGCAGTTTGAAAACCAGAAAAGAAATTTTCAAACGTTTTATCAAAATTTGCAGTATGCATTTCATATGGAATTTAAAAGACGATTGTTTATAAATTGTATTCACAGGAAACCTTGGATATTTTTCTAACTACCCGTATAGAATTAACAGATGTATCATTTTTAGTACTGCTTGTATTAGAAAGCCAAAAAGTGTGTAGTTTTGGGTGCTGACCCTTAATAATCCAGATTAGTGAGCAACAAGCATAGTGGTCGAAGAATGGATTCTGAGATCTGTGAATCTTTTTTAAATACGTCTGGCCTGTTTTAGGCAGAATATAGAAACAGGTATCAATAATACGATGAATATAAAACAAGTTTTTTTTTCATTTTGTTTTCTAGTTTTAATCAGCAGAATAAATACGTATTATTTGGGTAAACATGACCTAATGGAGAAAAAAAAAATCATTCCAAAAAAAAAAAATTTAAAGACCCCACGTAGCTTTTCAACTCAACAATTTTAACTTTAAAAATCCAGACATGATGACAAAACTAACGAACCATTGAAATTCTTTATATTTATCCCCTTTCAAAATTGCTCACATTACATTTAAAAATAATTGTTGAATCAGCAATTTTCATATTTTAAACATACGTGAAAATTCAAGGAAAATGATAAAATTTACTTTTACTCAAATTTTAATCATAAAATAAGGAACGACTTTATATTTGATGGAAGAAAGTAGAATAAATACAGCAAAAATAAGATATCTTGTATGACGAATAAAATTAACCTAATGCAAATGTATGTGTAATTAATAAGATTCAGAAAGGGACGATTAGGTATCAGGTAGACATAGCATGACAATGGAATCAATAATTAGTCAAATTCACATCAAGGGCCGTAGCAACATAAGAATCGGCGTCAAAAACACTATTGACATATGTGAATTGCAAAAACATGTTTGTTTTTATATACTCGTTTAGTAAAATATATATTTGTGAGAAGCATTTAATTTGTATCAATTACACATTTGAAAAAATTTCGTTGTTCGGAATGATGTATAATATATTCTAATTGAGTTGAGTGAACGCACAGTCTAAAAGTGTTACTGAAATAGAACTGAGTAATCCTATGCTAAGTCTTAGACTTAAGTAAATTTGTACTTACCTCAGTACTTGTACTCAGTTTGTTAAAGTGGTCGTGAGTGAGCTATTTCTAAAGTATTGACAGTAAGGTATGAAATTGACTTTTCTGTTATCTTTATTGGAAATAGATGGAGTTTACCATTTCGCTTGTGTGTGCCTATTTGTAAAGCTTTTACCTAAAATATTGTATCAATCTTTGATCTGTCTACCACTTGACACACGAAATTTAATTTAGAAACAAGAAAAGCTCTTTCAATATACGTATTTATTCGGCATCTCAGTATGTGCTTAACTGATTTGATGTATTTCGATCTTTTTTATTCCACAAAAGGTTCCATATACAAAAAAATTGGTGAGGCGGAAGAGACTAGTAGATAAGTATATTAGCCAAGAAAAATAATTACTGACAGCAAATACGGTAACAAATGCAAAAGATAAGTAATAATCATTACGTACTGTAGTCAGATATTATACAAATCATTGAACTTATTTCATTAAAAAACCATTAAATTCACATTTCAAGGAATTACATTTTTAAATAAATCAGGTTTTACAACAGTGTTCAAAGTATAGAGAGAAGACATAAATAAACAGGCAAACATTTTTTGTTTTGTATAATAATTATTATTATTTTTATCTAAAAAACTTATTTTTTTATAAAAAAAAGTGTTGCTATGTAATATAATATTATATATTTCCACATCTGTGTTTATTTAAAAAAAAAAAATTAATTCCATTGATAGTTAGTTTTTATTACAAAATTTAAAAAAACTTTTAATTTAAGAGATTTGTGAAAAAAAACTTTAAAACAATGAAATAAATAGACGCTATTCAATAAATTGTACAAGCAGAAACAAAACTTTCTGTTTAAAGCTTAGTTTAAACGCAGCTTCATTAATGCAAAATATGTCAATATCCGAATACGTAAAAGGTGTGTTTTCCGTGAAAATATTTAGAAAGGCACTAAAAACCAGCATATAATAAGGAATTTAAATAAATAAATTCACTTCTGAATATATATTATATGCTTTCTTGTATATGATTATGGTAACATTAACAATTCGATTTAAAAATTATTGAAAAATAAAGAGATCAACACGTTCTTTAAGCAATTTGATCATATTCGCCATTGTAGATAGATTAACATCTATTGTGACGCCATTAGATTTAAAATAGCATGGAGCTCTTTGTATTTTGAATCAGGCCCGTTTTCATGAGACAAAAACTACTTTGAAAACGTTCTTTAATAAATATATAATTTTGTTAAGCCTCAAATAAATGTTATTGTTTGATATCGTAATAGATTGGAAATACGTCATCCAAGGAATTTGGAACACGAATGATGAGTGGCGCGTAGACTTTTTAGTTTTTGTTTTTAGGAACTCTCTTAGGTGACAGTTTACAACGCTCGTAAAGTATTTTTACAGCGGCTATTATTGTGGATTTACAATATTTTTGGCTGTTACGTATTTCCCTTCCTTTTGGCCAGCGTTTCTAACAACTTTGTAGTATCCACCATTCCTGGCACAAAACAAGAATATTTTTGAGACTGATTTTGAAAAATTACACGAGAGATAAATTTCAAAATATCGCATTCCTCCGGCGACGTAAACCTCATTTACAATTATTGTTTATATCTATTGTAAGTAATAAAAACTGATTTTATCTATCCCAATACAATTCGATCATTTGACTTTTAATATCCCTCAAGCCTCAGTACTCAAAAATCGCACTTAACATCACTTGGCAGAATTTTAATACAAGCAATACTAAAAATGATTTATCCGTAAATTGTCTATGTGTAGCGAAGAAAATGTACAAGTTTTGCAGAAAATAATATTTTTTACTAACTGTAATCTCTTAAAATCTATGAAAAACACACTATAATGTTAGTAACAGGTACAGTTTAAATACAAGCGAAGGTGTTTTTTTTTACGTTTTACCTAAAATTCCAGTATTCATTTAATAAATAATTAAAAAGATAACTGTTAAAATTGTTTTCACTGTGAACCTTAAACATTTTCCCAACTACTCGTATATATACATATATTTCTTCTTATAAATAAGACAAGCATTCCCGGGTTACGAATTACGAGACAATATTTAAAAACTTCTACAACTATCATAAGAAGCGGAAGATGTTGCTTGTGCAATGATGGAGGACTTAACAGCAACGTAATTGAGCACACGACGCCTGGATGGGAATCCGACGCGTTTGTACACTCAGCTACTAACAATCGACAGATAAATCATTTATAGTATTGTTTGTATTAGAAAGCAAAAAATGTAAATTTATTTTAAAAAGTTGACTGGAATTCCTAGTGGCATTTAAGAAATACAGAATAAAATACGTAGATTTGTTGCTTATATATTAAACGGTAATGAAAACCAAAACATGCAGAATGCATACGCAAACTATCAAAATATGCTGAAAGCTCTTTGCGTGGTAACTCCGTAGATAAAGAAACTGAGCGCTGGTGGCGACATCTTCTGAAAGCTTTTCGCAAACAACCCATTGTCTGATTAGCCGATTTGTGTCGCTGTACTTGTTCAACCCGTTCCTAGCTTTATTGCGAAATGCGTGGGAGCGCCATAAACTTCAAAGTTCCAACTTCCACGCCATTTTCTACATGCCCCATTATTATTTACATCCCAAGTTGTAGCTCTGGTTCCCCCATGCTTCATTCATCACAGGGGCGGTACGTGATTTCATTACAATAAATACAAAGAGACACCATGGCACATGGAATTAGACTAAGTAAACCCCCGACTCGGTACAGTTTATGTCGGGAGTCGCACTAACATATGAATAAGCCGATTCGTATGGGGGATAATAAATATGCAAGGTGACTGGTACACGATGCGAAATATTCTATATATTATACTAAGTCGTAAAATAGGAGACATGTACAAGAAAAGACCTTCATGTGAACATGGTGTCAAACCATAACCAATAAAAAGGAAATAAATCTGACATTGAATAAAAATGCGAGTCAATAATCTACCCGTATCGCTGCAGAGGAAAATATCGGATTAAAAATAAATAAAATATGTGAATACCACGCAAGAGTCCCAACTACTCCTAACCATCTGGAGACAGTGGGACTATGGCATCCCCATTAAGGTATACTGTGAGGCTGAAGGTAATGGGAAGGGGAGGTAAATGGGGAAGAAAAAGGTCGGGAAGTACCTGGTCCAAAGCGATTTTAAGCAACGTTTCGACTCTGAATGTTGGTCTTTCACAAGGGTGATACTGAGAGTATCTGCCACTCTGAAACGTGCCGCAAATACACAACATGTTATTTATCATTTTGTGAAATAACACAGATTAATGAAATAAAATGTATTTGCGCACGTCGGAATTTTAACCCGCGTCTTTTGGATTCGTAATCGAAGAGCTTATCCACTCGACGCGGAGTCCGTCAAAAGTAAATGTCTCACAGTTACATCCTGCAATATTTTTCATCGAGTCCAAGTTACCCTGCGTATGCATTTACGAGTTTGATAATATGACGAATAAAATAGAGCATCCATGGGCTTGATGGGATGACACCCCACGAGAGATCTGCTATCTGTTGTTTTTCTGTGGGCTTCTTCAGATATGCTTAAATTGAACTCTGGCCCACTAGACTGTCACAATACAGCAAACATCTCTGATATTAGACGCCGTATATCTTACGTTTATTTACTGCTTCTGCATAAAAATAAATAAAAATCACAAGTATTTGAGTGACTTAATTCAGAAACGGGTTTACTACATAGATGGATGGGAGGGTATTTCAATTCTATTATTGTGACTTGTATGTAGACATGTAATTAGCCGCAAACATTTGATTAATCCATTCCATAGGTATCTAACAATATATCGTGGGTATAGGACACACATGTGCCAAGTGCAAATACAAGTAGGCAAGACGGTTTAATTAGAATATAAATGTTAGTTAGTTAGTTAGTTAAATGTTTAAGTGAAATCTACATTGATTTACCTAGAAAACGATTTCAATTTTATTTTTTTTATTATTATGTTGCTTATCTTGATTGATTAAATATTTAGAAAACATATGTTTTCGGTTCGTTCACACACAAAAAATGATAGAAGCAAATATGTTCGATAGTTTGTAACGTCTCCTTTAAAAATTTTCATGGGGGAGAAAAGTCATTTCTGCTCTAAGCTTTAGCTATTCAAGATAAAACGACTGAAATATGAACGTATGATTCAAAAAGCTTTGTAACTTATTTCCACTTATTTATTTGTGATCGGACCCCGGTCAAAAGACACATGGGTTTTTTGATCGTAAGTTTATATTAAAATGCAATTTCACCACAAACTTAGAAGAAAACGACTAAATACTCTCAAGTTGAGTCTTGTCATTACAATAATTCATCGGACTATATTTCATACAGTTTCGATAGTTATTTTGTTAAAAGAGATGCATTTTTCATCCAGCAGAATTCCGAGCTATATTTAAGGAATTAATAAACTTTATTCATTTTTTCTTCAATATTCTTTGTTGCTCCGCGGTCGAAATCAAAATTTTATAAAACGTCAAGCGCACTTGAAGTAGAATATAAAACTGTGCTATACAAATAAATCATCATCATTATTAGAGTACTACATTCCAGAGTTTAATTTAGCCTCTTCCACAAATGAAAATTTATGTAAATAAATGTATAGTTAATTTGTTAATCTCATATATTGTTAACGTTTCTTACGGCTAACCAAAACCAAAATAGACTAAACATTTGGTTAAAAAATATCTAAATAGAATTCATAGTAGGTAAAAACACGTAACATTAAATGAAAATACCTAATTAAATTAAAACGCAAAAAACCTCTACATAAATAGTTTATACCTTGTTAATATTCAGCTTGTAAATGTGTCATTTATTTAATGTGTCCCTTGTTTCCCTTTGATTACTATGGCAGGTTAATAATGTATTCGTAATGTCACGTTTTGAGATCTTTTTAACTAGTTACTTGGTTTTAAAGAAAAACAGTAATGTATTTAAACTAATGTAGACCCTTGCAGAATAAACATAATAAAGATTTCATTCTAGCTCTAAGTATTACATCTATCATCTACTAATAAAGCTGTATATTTTTAATTGACAGGTAGTCGCGGCCGGGAAGGCAGTGCTGATCACAGGCTGTGAAAACGTGATAGGAAACGCCATCGCGCGCCGCCTGGACGACCTTGGCTTTGTGGTATTCGCAGGCTTCACCACCAAAGTGGACAACCTGGATGCCGAAATGCTTAAGAGTGACTGTTCTGGCAGGCTGAAGACACTGCAGCTCGATGTGACCTCAGAGACACAGGTAAAACCAATATTTTGTTGAAATGTTCATTTGGGTTTTTTCCTAGAGTTTTCTCGGGGGCTTTCCAGTGTACCAACTAGTACCGGGTGTTGATGATAATTCTAAACAAAGCCACCACCATTATCGTTGGCAATGGTTAACTGTTGAATGTCACCGTTGGAAATAACGCCGACGTTGACGCGACGATGTTGATTTAATTAATAATCTCCTGTTGGGGAAGTTGAAACAGTTAGATAGTTGGTGCCGTTAGGGGTGTTATTTTATAATAGCTTTATATTAATTGCCAACGGTAGATTCACTCAACGCTACGTATCGGCCGTTTTGGATAGAAAAAATCACGAAGACGTCTAGTAGGGAGATATACGATACAACCAAAATATAATTACAAATTACGCATAATATCGTTCAAGAAGTATACACTCTTACACTTTTTTCATTTTTCATTAAAGATAAAACATTAAGTTCAGTCAGTAAGTGTTGAAACTGCGTTGCGTTGAATAATATTCATATGTTGCTATTGATAACCAACTGTTGGTGCAAATTTTCGTACATAGCGTTGGACGTTGACGGCATCTAGCTGTTATTTTCAACGGCTAGTTATATTTTCATACAGTACTAGTACCAAATATATAAATAGATTATGTTAGCTAGAGATTAACCCATCTTTAAAAATACACATGAAACAAAACCGCTAAAATCCATTGACACCGGGCGAGTGCAAGGTGCACGCCTCGATTAATTATGTGCAAATTCTAGTAACATATGAAATTGATTGACAAGCAACGGTGTTCTAAAATTCCCAGACATTTTTTCTTGAGTATTACCGAGGAGTCAAGGCATCGAAGGCCGCTATAACCATTTCCGGCATTTGCCATTTGCTCTCAAACTGCTAACTATACCAAGCTGCTCTTTCTAGAACAGCATCGATATATGGGTTTATCTTTTTCGCTTTCTACCCAACGATATTCTTTGAAAAATTTTCTAAATTACTAGAATATCTTCAGAAATCGAATCGAAAAATATTCCTAAACAGAAAACATTTGTTTAATTTTTAAACGTTTCCAATTTTGTTTTAAATTTGTTTAATGTAAATACCGCACAACTGCTTTCATATGTTCGGAACCAGTAGAATTATGGCATTCATAATACAGGTATGTTGTGGGAGTGGGGAGCGAAAGGAAATGGGGAAGACGGAGTTTGTAAAATACCTGACTATTCAAATGTGCTTACTAAACACGACTTTTACCATTTTAAGCAAAATTTTCATTCTGAATGGTGATCCTTGTCCAGGGCGATATTGAGAGTATATACCACTCATGAACGTGCCGAAAACATACATACTACATTTTATTTTTAATTAATTAATTTGATTGAAAAGCGTGACCTCTGGATTCTTAGTAAAGGATTTTAAGCACTCGACCATGGAGGCCGTCAAAATATAATAAAGTAAAGCAATTTGTCCGTAAACGCATTTAAAAAAATATATTTATCATGTTTGAACGTAATTATAAGTCTTCAGGGAATCACTTTTGGCCAGGTTTTAAATAATACCATGTAAATTAAAACAACCGAAGGCAAAAAAGACTTAAATTTTATTAACATGGGACGGAAAACACATTTAAACTTTCATATTATCTAGTCCGCAGTATTTGAACGGGGAATCGTCAAAAGATTTATCAAGTGTGAAAGTTATTATAAGTCTTTATGGTCGCCATAGAATAGACAAACCAATCTCAGAAAATGGTCTCTGAAAGATCCTTAAATATTCCGGAATAGATAGCAGTAATATTTTTATTGTTAATAAAGGAGGTTTGGTGCCGAATAAAACTGTGTTACAAAAGTGTGGTATAAAAGATTATTTGGGAAAAATATGTTTTACAATATGGCTTAATCCCGTTTGTTTCTAGTAACTGATGACGATAACAATAAATATTTCTTATTGAAATAATATCAGTATTTTTCAACGAAATATGAAATAGAAAAAGACACAAAAAATAAAAAAGAATAGGTTGCGACCGAGACTTGAACTCGGAACTTCTACTCTGTCCGGGAGGAGCGTCTCTGCTAATTGAGCTACCGAAACCTTTTTAGAAACCGTAATTCTTGCCTTCTTTCTGTTTCTTATTTCGTGCAAAATTAAATAATTGTTGTACATGTTTTTCCAATGTCAAATTGGAAAAACTAGAAAAATGTAATGTGATTTGTATAAAATGTTTTTTAAACATTTTATAAAGACACCAATTAACTCCTTCTTCATAAATTATCCAATATATTCTAATACATGAACTAATCGGTGCGATTTTCTTTTATGTTCTAGTGTAAGTGGCATTCGCTTTCTTTTCATTGAATTGGTTGCACATAATATCCTAGGGGATTCTTTCAGGCACTTGCCGGGTGTTTTGCTATCTTTAGAACCATGAACCCACACGGTAAAGTCAGAAGACTATACCAACTAATCCCAAAGGAAGAGAATGAGTACCTCCTAGACTGACGATATTAAGAGAGGTATCAAAGAAAGAAGTTTAGTTTATCAGAATTAAAAATACACAAAATACAACCCTTTTTCAAATATCATCTGTCGATCACATTCAGAATTTCAAAAGCGTAAACGTGAATACGAGACTGAATTAGGTGCTTTTTCTATGTAAATACCACACAAGAATCACAAATGCCCGGAGCCAGTAGGACTATAGCATTCCCAATTGGAGCAACTGTTGTACGGCTGAAGAGAGTGGGAGAAGAGGAAGAAGAGGAGTTTAAGAAGTACCTGGGTATTGAGATTTGGTCAGCACGGTTACAGCCGTTTTAAGCAATCTTTCGATTCTGAATGGTGGTCTTTTACCAGAGCGATACTGATAGTATTTTAAATATATTATTATTTGTAATTTTATTCACCTATATAAGGAGTACTGTGGGAGTCATTATTAGAACATGACCCCTGAATGGCGTCACAAAATCTTTATTTTGAAATACATTCTAGTAGAGCGCACTTGAGGTGATATATCACAAAACCGCGCTAACCTAACCTAACTGCAATTTTTGTACTATTACTGTATAAGGAACGTTCAATGAATAAACCTGTATTATTTTATATTCATTAGAATGTGTGAAATAATACACCTAGATCAATTGAATTTGTTCAACGGCCTAATTATTAGTGCGTCAAACAAAACTACGGGAATAAAAAAAAACACACGTGTAATGATGGTATTATATTTTGAGAGCGAGACTGCCCAGAGAGAAATTTTCTTTTAAATTTTTCTATATTATTTCTATTTTTCTGGCAAGAGATGTAACCCTTTGATATTTTCTCGGTGTAAATAGTTTATAAAGATTTTTCCATTGATATTTCACTGGTTCCATTTATAGTATAATTTTCACGGAAACGTGTTTATAAAAAAAAACTTGAAATATCGTCGAAGAAATATAATCGTTTTGATGATTTCAGCTCAATCGAAAAAATATATAAACTAGGTTATAACGTCAAAGAATCTCAAGAAATATCTTTAATCACTAAAAGTACATAAGCAATTTAATTTGTTTAATTAATCGTCCTGTTTTTTCGATTTACAGATTTTTCCAAAGCATTTAGTTTACGATCGCTCAAATTACGGCAAAACATTTTTTTTTCACATACTTACAACAACAAAAAGTTGGGTTTTGTGGGATTTCTTTTCAAATTTGGATATTGTTTCAATGTATCGTATTATGATTTGTTCAAATACTTTTTGAATATTAATAATCCCTTAAATAATTAAAAATACCGGTGGACAACATTTAAAATTAAATGGCATAACAAATACTTATAAATTGTGTGTACCCTGTACCTACATAACATTAGATAGCTTTGCACATTTCTGTAAGGCTTATAATAATCTATGAGAATTTGTAAATCAAGGAAGTCAACCCTTAAGGGATGTGAATTCCGGAGGCTTTATTAAGACCACTACCCTCACGCGTCACGAAACAAATGGTTCCTATTGTATAAGGAAGAATGTACACTCCCAAAATAGCCACCGACATTGTAGACAACTTATGAGGTTAGCTATAGAAAACAAAATGTATTTTTTGTTTACTTTTGAAAGACAACATTACTTACGGATCATATTGAATTTTATACCCAAAATAATGTTTGCGATCCTCACAAAACAGACCCCAAAACCCCCCATCAGACCTTAGTAAATCTATTTAAGGAAATCCTTGTTTATTTTGTATTTATTCGAACAATATAATCTGTTAATTTTCGGAGGCGATATTTTTAAGCACTCTTGAGATGACTGTTTACGAAAATGGCACTATTGAAATAATCTGTTAATTTTTCAGAATAAGTATTTTGAAAAATAATTATACAATATATAACAAAAACGAAACATAATGTAATGTATATGTTTTAAAGACACACAATCATGGTACACGTGTAATTTTGATGTTATTAGAGAAAAAATAAATAAACACAACCAACAACCAACCTAAGTCACCGAAAGGCATAAAACGAACAAGTTAATTTTCAAGTGTTTTAACAGCCTTGCATAAATTAACTAGCATTAATAAGGAAAGCAATTTGTTTTTAATTTTTTTAGGTAGTATCGTCAAGCTTATATGAAATCTGTTTTCAAACAACATTTTGGCAACACGTTTTTCCATGGCATTTTTTTTTTTTTTTTATAAAAATGATATATTTGAAATATTATCCATTAAGAACATGAAAGCACCTAAAAACATTAAACTATGGCAAAATTCCGGCCCGGGATCAGGTTAATATTTACTTTTATCACAATTTCGAGAATTACATTCTCAAGGTGGTTTGAACAACCTTAGTTTCATTTGACCGTCAAATCTTAAGTCATAGTCAAACATACCCGCAAGGGTGAATAAAGATTTTGAACCGGGCTTCTTTTTCAATTTTCGTTCATTATAATTTTACACCAACGGGTTGGTTTTGATAACTACCATATATACGGTCAAACATAAAAAAAGCTGACACGACGATCTTTTTCTTCTTCGCATGGTGGAGGAGAGTTGGTGGAGGTGATGCCTCCAGGAAACTATTGGAGGGGAGATTCTCCTTCTACGGTTTTTTTTTTTACAATAACTCCACACAGGAGGCCTTGAGGAAGTGAACTTGGGTCTTGAAGTGACCCATAATGAATGAGGGAGGAATCACAGAGGCCGGCAAATCGTTCCATAACCGAGCTGTTGAACATAAGAACGAGTCGTAAAAGCGACCCGTTCTCATGTATTGAATGTCAACCGTGTACAAATGTTGGGCACGCGTTTGGCGAGTTTCCCGACTATACACCGGTTCCGAAGGGATCAATGACGCAAGTTCCTCGGAGCATCTTCCATTAAAATACCTGTAGAACAACGACAGCATTTCCACCTGACGTCTGTGCTCCAAAGTTTGCAATCCGTTTGTTAAGATAGGAGAATCTATCAAACGGACCGCCCGTTTCTGCACAGAGTCAAGGGTCCTTTTCAGGTATTTAGGGGCTCCAGACCAGAGATGGCTGCCAAATTCAATAGTGGGGCGTACTTGCGATTTGTACAGGGTCAGCAGTTGTGTACTATTGAAGTATCTACGGGCCCTGTACAACACGCCCAACTTCTGAGAGGCTAACTTTACTCTGGCTTCGATGGAGCCCCGGTGCCTTAACTGGTCACTTAAGGTTACACCAAGCATTTCAATAGAAGGTTTGTTGGGAAGTTTACTTACTTACGTTGCTATAGTTTTGTGTCTGTGTACATTCATACAATTCAAAACCTTCGAAACTCCATCTGTTCATCAAATACGCATAATGACTATCGCTGCAGCTAATTTAGGTCCACGTCTTCCGAGAGACAGAGAGCACCCTGGTAGTTTGGTTCACAATAAGGTGCTCTGTTTTTCACATCCTAGTTCTGCTAGTGAATTCTCTACGGCTCTTAACCCTTATGTGACTGAAGAAAACTACACTTTTTTAAAATTGATATAGAGGTTTCTTTTCCAGTATATAATCTGCTGAAGTTTGTTGAACCACTTTTATGTCGTAATACATTTCGATTCAGTTCAAGACTTGAGGAAGTGGATAGGAATTTTACCCTGTATCATCTTTTCTTGGGGTTTTTTTTATTTCAGTAGGTGATTACAAATAGTATTAAGAATACAGGTGATGTACTTTGAACACAACAGTACATTATATTTATCATTTGAAATAAGATAAAATGAATAATAAATATGAACAAGTTTTAAATTCCATATAAAACACATTAGGGTACCCTTTGAGTCATCAGAAGGAGTAAGTTTTACTTAAGCGTTTTCCGCTCACATACCACCCTCCACATATCTAACGGTTAGGTTTAATTTTTCATTTTCACTATTGTGGAGAAGTCAGGAAGTTTCAGCCGGGTGTGTCTACCCGTAAGTAAGTCGATCCGTAAGTAAGTTTTTACTGGAACATAAAAAAATTCTATGTTGAAAACAGAAAAGGGTACCCTGTCAGTCACATAAAGGTTAATATCGTAACTAAAGCAAACTGACTTTTTCAGTCCAAAAGGAACTCCTGTATGTAAGGGGGTCGGCCGGGAGGTTTTTGTGGTCGTCTTAAAGTTGAATATTACTATTTACAGCCTTTTCAAACCCCCGAGGGTTGTTGTCTCTTATTTCATATTTTATTTATTTTTACAAACTGTGGTCCATTAACAACACTACATCACACGCAATGAAAAAAAAAAACAAAACGACGGAGAAGGGACAGCACATACGTATGAATAAAGCAATGACAAATTGGACAAAAATAAAGAATGAAAAGAAGCTTTCAAGTCAAAGACTTAATAAGGTTTTGATAGAGACCATGATTTAAGTAATTTTAATAGAAAATTTTACTAAGTTTGTTTGCTTAACGACTGACAAAAATTACTTATACTTGAACTAAAATATTTAAGGCTTTAATATGAGTTGAGATGTCTCAATATTCCAGATGATAGAGAATGGTTTCCATAGTAGATTGCTAATTGAGGAATAGCAATTCATTATGTGTAGGTCTACGGGAAGTGATGTTGAATTGGACGAGTGATAACAAAGAAGGTGAGTCAATTATATATTAAATAATTTTGAAAACGCAAATACGATTAACGTCTTTTTTACGTTTTTCTAAAGAAAGGTTTTTCAAACAATTCCTTGCAAGAAACGATGTTGTATGGATTCAATATGATAAATTTGAACAGCATAGACAGAATACCTAATGATAATAGCATATTCAAGATGAGGGTCAACAAACGAGCAGTAAAGAGTTATTTTGTCCTTTTTTTAAAATACAGAAATTAAATTATATAATAATTGTATATAATGATTATATGAATGTATAATATTAATGTGGTCTCAAAAAGAAGCTTGCAATCTAAAAGTGACACCAAGCTCATCAATAGACGTAACAGCAAACAGACAAACACTGCTTAGTTTATAATCAAACGGAATTATGCTTTTAGTTCTATAAAAGGACCACATTTTGCGTTTATCAAATTTTAATTCCCAGCAGTTAATTTTACACCGATCATTAAATGAACCAATGTCGAATTGAAAAATAATGCATTCAAGGCGGAATTTTATTATTTGAATGATCGTATTGCCATCAGCAAATATCCAGAAACACGTGTGATAAAATACTATAGTAATATCGTTAAAAAATAAGTTTGAAATAAGTGGAACCAAGTAGACTCCTCGAAGTACGCCGTACGTTAGATCAATATTAATAGACTCAAAGTTATTTATTTATACCCGTTGTTTTCATTCACTCAAGTAAGAGTGCGATGAAGATAAAAAAGAGTTTTTTTATTCCTAAAGAACAAAGTTTGGCCGTAAGGGTTGAATGACTTATTTTGTCAAAGGCTTTAGAAAAGTCATAGACGTAACAGTTGTGCTTTAATATATCGGAAAATAAAAATAAGAACAATGTTTTAATAACAATATTAATTAGTATTTTTACGCCGACTAGGTAATAGTTGATATTTGACAGTCCTGATGGATCGGTTTCGAAAATATTGATATTTTTTTTTATTTCGTTTGTAATGTCATACCGTCAATTGTTTCCTTTCTATAAATAACATTATTTTAAAAAGGTTTTATTTTCCGTTTACTTAGATAATTATTTCGAGGGATATTTTCCTTATTTCTTCGGGCTAATTATATGCGAAGTCTAATGTTAAGGGAAGGTTTTGTAAGGCTTTATAAGGGTCTATAAACTCTATAACAACGTGGAAATCGTACATCTTCCGCCCCCTCCTCCCATTCTGTGGATTCATTGGTACCTCGACAACCCCTGTTAGAAGGAAAAAAGCAATTCATCTTCATTGGGGTAGGATTTTCGAATCAATTTTACGGTGCGCATTAATGAAAACCCACTCTTATACAAGTAAATATACCCTCGGACGGTTTTATATAGCTGTAATAAATATTAATTAAAACATAGAGATTTTATTATTTAATCTTGTAAGACATCGCAGTCTAAAGAATTTATATTTATTTTTAAATGTTTAATTATGTTAATAATTGTGAGCAAAACTTCGTTGCGTTTTAGTTCATAAAACAAGAATGTCAATATTGTTTTATTACTAATGGAATATATGACACATCTTGAATAATTATTTGTTAAAATTTTAACAATTATGTGATTGAGAAATTCTTTGATAATTAGAAAGTGTTACGTACAAATTATAAACATTTTCGCGAAATCCTTCTGTTTGAATTTACATTGGATTGTTACCAAATAAGTTTATTTAAATAATGTGATGTTATTTCAGATCCATTATATTTTGTTAATATTGTTCCTATAGATATTCATGTGCTTCACTCTCTTTCCTACATACTTGTACCAGAAAACTCATTTAATATTGACGCTACTCTTCAAAATTTGCTAGACGACTTCTTCTCCTTTGAACCACCCGATTTCTTCAGACGTAGAATCAAAAGCTTTCAGAACATTGAAAGCCAATCGCAAAAAATGCACAAGAATATATTAACATAATAAATGTGAAATTCGATATAACAGCTATGAACTTATGCACCCACCCTTGGAGAAACAATAGATTAAAAAGGGAAAGTTAATTTTTTTATCCAATCTATACAGATTTGCAATAAATCACTTTCTCTGGGTTCTTGCGTAGTATATCATGAGAGGAGGAAAGACAAAACGAAATTTAAAATGTTAACGCTCTCCGTCGAGGTACGTTATCAAAGTTCACACCATTTATTAAAATAACTAATGTCGCTCAGTTTTTAAGGTTGTTTCCTATATTTTTGTTTGTTGAAATATTTTCAGTGATTTTATAAAAAAATGTACATTGTGTCGATATATTTTAGGCGAGGATGTACCAATAGGACCGAAAAACAGTAAAAGGGATGACTTTCGCGGGTATTTTAATGGTTTTTATTATTTTTGACAGTACGTTAGGAATTTCGTATTTATTTTATTTTTTTCGTTTTTGAATAAAAAGACATATTGTTCAAAATAAGCATCCATCATAATTTAAACAAACCTTATGCTATTAGTCTTTATGTGATATTTCGTGTTTTTTTAATATGTTTTTGTTTTCTTATGATATTTTTTTTGATGGTCGAATTGATTAAAAATCGATAGATTGTGTTTCGGTTCATTTCATTGTTTCATGAAATACTCATAATATATGCCTGAATATGGTTAACATTGACGACCGTGAGGTAAAGGTGAAAGATTTGTACGGAATTATGACGCTACTGTGATGTTGTATGATTTATAGCGGGGTTTCAGTGGCACTGCAAAACTAGCGCCACTTAGTGACAGAAAAGTGAAGATGTTTTGAATATTGAGCAATTTAATCGAATAAGACTCTTAATTTTGTGATGGTGATTTCGTATCAATTTCCCAAAGGAATTATATTTATTTTTTATTGTGGATAATTCAGTTTCGAAAATGACTGGATCAGTGTTATTAAAAAATCTTTTTTCTAATATACCACGAATTATTATTTTTCACGTGATTCCAAAAAAAAACAGTCCCCAGCCAATGGACTAAGACGGTCTTTTCAATCTCCCATTTTTTTAAAGTTGGTAAGCTAAATAAAGATGGGAGGGTAAGTATGTAAGGAAGGAAAATTAATAATAAATAATTTCAGTTTTTCCAACCATGTGATACGGTCACTAAACATAGTTAAACCCTTTAAAGTAGCGCAAAGATTCAATTCTAGACAAGTGTCTATCACCAGGGCGATACAGATAGTAGACTTTGAAGTAAGGTTAATATATTTTATATAACATTTTATTTTGAACAAATAAATTCTTTTTTTCAATTGCGCTCACCGGGATTTACACGGGTCTCACCGCAATGCTACGGAGGCCTTAAAACATGACCGTGTAAAATACCAAAAACCTGTTTTCAATATAAAGTGCATATTTTGACGGAGACGCTCTTATATGTTAAAACAAATAAAATGTGATTTCATTTAACATAAATAGGACCAAGAATGAATATCTCGACCCAAGCAAAATGACCCAAATACGAGAAAGGTGCAGAGGTATATTTTGTATCGAAGCTCCCCTTTTTTATACGTAAACATGAATTCTCGTTTGCCCAAATATATTGTGAGGGGACGATGAATGTAGGAGAGGCGGTTTCATTGTGTTTTCCTCGCGTCCATCCATTTCTCGTTAAATTGAACAATCACTCTACTCAAAAAGTGAGACAATTAAATGTTTTTTTGACATGATGGATATAAGATCAACTTCCTCCTAGTTCTAACACTATTTTTTCCCTTTATTTACGGCTCTCCATACTAGCGGCCTAATTCACGTCAAAGTATTGCACAATTAATGATTTAATCAAAGATTTAAGTTATAAAACTCATAAATCTAAAATGCAGCTCTGATAACGTACATGGATGCACTTTTCTATGGACGTTCATATTATTATTTATAATTTATACTCGCTGTACACCTTATAATGAACATATTATTTATAAAATTCATTTGGTAAAGATATTAATTAGTAGGTATCTAGCGAACATAAATCGGAAATTGTAACTGTTTTTTTATTTTTTGTTACTGTGGAAGAGTTGCATTTTGGATTTTCTGGAGATTTATTGTTTTAATCTTTGAATAAATAATTTATTATGCTATGCTTTTATGTAAATTAAGCCGCTTGTGTTGTGCTTATAGGGCCGTTTACTAATATATAAACAGTATTTTTGTAAGGTTCCACAAAAATATTACAGCATTAATATTTCTCTAATTTTAAGACCGGCACGCCGCATTCAATTATTTAGTGCATATTTTTTCTCAGCAAACATTTGAAAAACATGGAATAAACAATACGGGGTCTGAAATAAAAAGTTGAAATTTTCTAAAGCTAAAGATGAAGATACTTGCATTGAAAAGAAGTACCGTAAAGAAAAATGTATTTCTAATTCTAAACGCAAGATTTCAGCGGTTCAAAGCATTTGCTTCTTCAGCATATAGGATTTTTTTAGTCAAGATTTTTCTAATAGGTAATTGGATAATATGTCCCCTTCAATAAAAAGCGTTTGCCTAATTTCAACACTTAAAAATATCACCTAAAACGAATAATTTGTACTTTCATATTACAATTTACAGTCAGAATCTGATGTGATATATATTTATAATTTGTCACTTTTAATAAATTTTATCCCAACACCCATTCGAAAAGCCAAATTTGATGGAGCTCAAATGAAAACGGTCATATTTTTTTGAGAAACACATTTTTCCATCGTATAGAAACACGTATTACGTATAAGGAGTGGCTTTTCGTGGGTTTAGCCGGTTGATATTCAGACAGTCAGAATAAATTATAGATATCAAAGTAAATGTTCGTAAAAAGTACCGTAGATATTGTAATCCAAAATATCTATGGAATTTTGTGACGTGAAACGCAGAAAACACTTTTGAAGGGTGATTGTTTGTTGATAGTAAAATACTGAAAGGTTTTCTTGACTTTTCTGTGATCGTTAATAAAATCAAATAAATGTTTGAGAACATAAATCGCTTTGCATGAACTACTAATTAATTGAAGCATATTCTTTACATACACTAAACTTGATTAAGTAATATGAAACCATAATAAAATTATGTAATTATGTAATAATACGATTTTTTCACTTTTTCCTGTGTTTCTTATTAAGACCGGATCGCTTTCAACCTTTTGAGGTCACCTTCAGACTGGTACATTTATTGCCCAGACTACGGTGTTAATACATTTTAGGGTTTTAAGTCAAATATGCTTATAATATAATTTAATATACCTGTTCGTTCTATTTTATGTTTTTAAAACCAAATAAAGTGGGTTATATTGTTTATGAAAAAACATAATTTTACAACGTGTTTATATAAATTTATTAATACCGTAGTTTAAGTAATAAATTTACCAGTCTGTAGATGACCGTAACAGGTTGTAACCGGTCGGTCTTAATAAAAAACAATGGAAAAAGGTTAAAAATGTCGTATTATTAAATTGTTCAAACGGAATTTCAAAACTAAATAACAGTTTTATAAATAGAAATAATAAAAATATTTTTTATGTAAATTAAGTGGGATCAGCCCATCCTAATGTGTAATAGATAAGTTACTTTTTCAAACTAACCCAGAATACATTTTATTAGACACGAAACGTCGCACGCACATTTTGACTACCATTTATGTTCAATTTAATTAATTTAGTGAAATATTAAAATGTATTATTAAAGTCATTTGACTTTTGTTAATGTGACCTACTATTTGTTTTGTCATGTAGGTACGTTAATTAAATCTTTATATTTATTATCTTAACATTTCGGAATTCCAACATTAAATCGTTAAAATAATTGTATTGTTTCTAACGACATGTAATTCCGTGGCGTAATCAAGAATAATGATGTCATACAATAAAAGGCCTCCTTGTTGTTTTATACGGCTGCTCCAAAAGACGTCTTAATCATAGTTTACCCTTTTAAATAAGACAATTCCAGGAGATGTCATGCTGAGATTATAAAGCATGTTTTCAGTTTAGGGCTTTGCCATTACAAGCCGTTTACACTCAAGAAAATGGGTAGTTATCGCTTTAATACAAAAGGCTTAGAGCCAACGTATTTTATAGAGCCAGGTAAAATAACACCCATTAAAGCTTCTCGGTATTATTCAGAGATATTGCTTCCAAATCGAGCTTTCCGTTTTCTTACATATTTGATATTTCTGGTAGGTAATATAATTGTTTTCATTTCACAAATGATTGTATATTATTAACTAAAACTAACTAAAAACTTTCGTAAAAGTTACTGAATTGCAGATTACCACTATGTTTTCAAATCATACGGCGTGTTATAAACCAAATTTGAAAACCCTGAATTTAAAGGTCTTATTTTTTTTAGTATGTACTCATTCTAACACAGTGGCAGCTCGTGGCTTTTTAGTGTGCTAAGATTTTAGTCGAACAGTAAGTACTCTATTGATATTTCATATTCATTCTAGAAACTTTTGTATTTTTTTTGTAAATTCTGATTGTGGTTTGAATATTAAGAGATTTCCCTGTCCTATTCTGGTCTCTAGTCCTTCCATAGGCAGCCTTATAGCATTAAGAGCTGAGAAAAAGTAGCTTGGTATTATCCATCTAGACACATATAATGTTACTTCACGCTTTTCGATTTAAATCAGTGATTTCCACAGGGGGCGATATCGCTCCACTAGGGCCGCTGAAGAGGCCCGAGGGGGCGGCTATGAACCACGAGGGGAAATATAAGAATGGCAAGCTGGTGCAGCGAAGGCAACAAAAGAGTTTTAAAAAAGCGCTAGTAAATCTATTCTTTATCATTTTCTCATGTACATATTCTCTGTAAGAATTACATGTATAAACAGTTCTTCGATTATGATTGATATAATTCCAACAGACAACAACATGGCTGCTGTTCTTGATAGCTGATCACAATTTGATCATAGTCTGAAACGGGGCGAGAATCGGTTGGGGACCAATGTCAAAAATTTGAAATGGTCCTAATCGTCGATTTGATGGCGACCAAATGTGATTTGAAACACCCCAATTTTTGCTTTTTAAACACCATTTTGATTTTGTTCGCATTAACCACCGTTCTCGGTGATAATCATTATTATGCTTAACGGCTATCAACAGCTGATCAAACAATCCAACTTAAAAATTAAAGAATCGTCGCTTAATAAACGTGACTAAAACAATTTTCAAAAAATCAAAATGGCGATAAAGGTCGACTTTTAACGTTGTCACATATATGACGGAAGTTCAATACCTGAGGCTTAGACTTAGGTTACGGCGTTTTAAACATTTCTCACATTTGAAATCGCTAAAATTCATCGATAAGCGCCTTAATACTTTTAAAAATATGGTGCTCCCCGTAAAACGTTGATTCTAGGTCCATTTGAGCTTTTAAACAAAATGTGATCATCTCATAAGCGTAACAACATGACGTTAAACTTTATAGCTGATCATAATTTGTTCAAAAGCTGAAATGGACCGACAATCGGTGTTTAACGAACCGTTCGAGTGTAAAAAAAAAAACAAAATGGTGCTAATCATTGAATTGTGACGATGTGAAATGTGATGATGTCATATGTGACGATGTCAAATGTGATTAAAAATTGAAACACACTTACCTTATATACGATATTTTTCAATCATGGTGTTACGAGTCGAAAAGGCGATGAAGTTTGCCTGGAAGAAAAGAAAAACACATTTTAAAAGTAGGCGGTGAAATTTTATGTTTGAAAAACTCTGATTTAAATCATACGTGAAACCGTGGGTAATATTTTATCACAGTGGAATTGGTTTTTTTGCCATATTATTTAAGCTGAAGCCCGCCTCGTGCGACCAATACCAGCCGTCTTGTTTAATGTTCCTTGTGGGACACTAATAATGTTTTAGTGCGGTTCTTCGAGATGATTGAACACGGCCGTGTTATATGACAATGTTATTAAAACGGGAGACTAAACTGTTGACGGCTCCTTATTGTATTTTTTGTCTGTAGATGAGATAAAATCAACACAACACTTTGCGAATAGTGTGGAAAAAATCACCAACTTGATATCTTATTAAAATTTAAATGCATTCAGCCAAATGTTCAACACCCGAAAATATGGAATAGTTTAAGGACAATTGAAAAGCGGTAATCTCCCTGGCTCTGTATTTGTATTTATTTTCTATAGTTAATAATAAGAATAATAATATTTGGATGATTTGTATTGCGCCGTTTTTGTGAAAAATCACCTCAAGGGCGCTGTACAGATCTTATTTTCTATTATTACATATTAATTCCTAGTTTAAATAAGAAAATATACATGAACGTACTTACCTGGCAGGTCCCATCAGATAGACACACTTATTAACTTAGATAGTTGCGAAAATATGTATTTTTTTATTTATATATTTTGAATGATCGAAATTATGCCAAAAATGGCTTTATCTGTGCTTTTTAACCAGATTTAAATAGCAAGACTTTACCCTTTCTAATAAGTACTCGTAATTTTAACCCTTAAATCATACCACTCGTCTTTGCTTATTTGTCGATTATGTACTATAGATACTACTGAATGTAGGTAGATCTTCTCAGTATCGTCCTGGTGAAGGACCACCATTCGGATACTTCCCAACCTTCTACTTCCCCGTCTCCTTCCTTTCCTCAGTTTCTTCAGGCTAGCAACATACCCTAATTGGAAGTGCAATAGTCTTACTGGCTCCAGACAGTCGGGAGCAGTTGAAATTGAAATAATTTATTTTTTTAATAATACGTCATAAAATGAAATATTTTAGTACATTGGGTAGCTGATTTACTTCCGAATTTTCGAGAAAACCTTTTGACATCGTTAAATTGGAAACTCACCCTTAAAGAAGACCTCTCTGTAAATATATACACAAGTGACAATTTAACCACAAGAAGACTCGCGAAAATCTTTAATGAGGTGAACCATTACGTTTTTAGCGAGAGAGAGATTTACAAAAAGAGAGATAAGTTTTCTATTCCTGTGGAAGAAGAATTATTATTTACTCTCCCTGGCTCTTTACTAACGACTTCATGTTGAATTTTATCAGAAATAATCGCAAATGATTCAGAAAAGATGTTTGAGTATTGGAACACTTTTGTTCGTACTGATTCATGAATAAAAAAAATCTAACATAAATAATAAAACAATCGTGATAGTTTCAATGTGTGTTCTCAACTTTTCCAACATAGTTTGTCTGTGGTGATTTAAATTGAACTGTACGAGTATTATCTTATTTTTATAGTTAAAACGACATGTATAAAACCTAGCACAAAGGCTCTTTAGATTCTTACATTTTTTACCATCTATGAATAAAAATACATATGTGAAATACATTATGTATATATATATATATATATATATATATATATATATATATATATATATATATATATAAAACCTAGCACAAAGGCTCTTTAGATTCTTACATTTTTTACCATCTATGAATAAAAATACATATGTGAAATACATTATGTATATATATATATATATATATATATATATATATATATATATATATATATATATATATATATATATATATATATAAATATATTTATATATATATATATAAACCACGTATTATTTACACATATATTTATTTTTTATATATATACGAGTATATATTACCTTGAGACAGGGACACACTATAAGTCAACACAAAGGAGTCTTTTAATGTTTATATTGTGATAATTTTCATTTAAGGTTGTGGCGTCATTTGTCTAAAAACGTTTGACGTTTTTCGTTTGAGGTTTGAAGTTTGACGTTAATGTTTGAAGTTTGACGTTTGACTTAGACGTTTGACGTTTGAAGTTTGACGTTAACGTTTGAAGTTTGACGATTGACGTTTGACGTTTGATGTAGACGTTTGACGTTTGACTTAGACGTTTGACTTTTAGCCTTTTTACGTTTGATGTTTTATCAATGGGGTCGCATTTAAAATGCAGGCTGTAATGCTAATGAATTTCACGTCTTATTTTGTTTTTAGGGGTTTACTTAAAACCTTGATGTCTAGCATACATTGAATCTATTCTGTTTTATGTGAGACCCCTTAGGGACGAGTACCTAGGCAGGTTAAGGAACAGTCTGATGGCGCGATTTATACATGAAGTTCTTAAAGAGCACCGCATCAAAGGAACGAGAAAACACTAATGCCAACATCTCATTCTAAATACGAACAGTTCACAAGAAAATGTTTGAAAAAAACTAATTTCATACCCAGGTAAAGAATATCTATTAATTTTTTTAGAAGGGCTAAAACAAAAACAACAAGCCTTAAAATTTCGTCACGACCTTCTATTTAATTTGACGTTAAGAAATTCCTGGATCCGAGCAGATTATATCTTAGTACTATGCACCCACGTCACGTGTCATTATACCTTATTCTGAGAAAAGTTCACGCGAGACGACTTCCTTTCGAAGAAAAAAACAAAAGAACAAGGATTCCTACGTGGGTATTATTTTTAATCATAAAAACCGAAAAAAATTACTACAATCTTTTTGTAAACGCCAAACTGTAGCTCTACCATTAAAAGAAAAATCGTGATATCAAATCGTTCAAAATGGTCTCAGAGTTAAAATAATTTATTTTTAATACTGTTTTAAACGAAACTGTTTTAAAAGGCCAGCAAGAAGCATGTTTCTCTCGGGAATTTATAAATTGGTTTGTAGTGATTGTTCGTCATTTTGTAAAACATCATATCGGTAAAACAACACTTATTGTCAGTATTAGAATCAAAAAACTTTTCGGAATTCGCTAATCACCTTATTGATAAAGATCTTACCTTCAATAAAAGCACCGGTGATCATATTCTTCACAAAATGATCATGGTAACAGATTAAATAATTTAGAAGTACTAGAAATAAAGAAACCCATTAAAATTAATAGTCATTTTCTTAATAATCAGTTAAATTTGTCCAGTAGTCCAATATTAGGTATATTTCCTGTAAACTCATAAAATTTATCATTATTCTTTAATCATCTTCATACAGGTATTACCTGTTTCTTTCTCTGTGTACCTTTGTTATAATTTAAATTTTTTTTTTATTGGTTGCTCATTGTTGTTATTTTTCTTTTTTTTTCTCCCTCTGTATGTATATACTCGTATAACCGCACACTTTGTATTTTTTGTTAAGTTTAATGTTGTACCCCTATGATGCTTAGGCTAAACAAAATCAGTCGGTCATAAAAATTAAAATAGTATCCTTGGTCTATTCAAAGTTTTTTTTTCATTTCTTTAAATTAATAAGCGTTTATTTTTATTAAGAGAAGTACAAACATGATTATGTTCATAAAATCTATTTTGAAGGTTTTATAATCATTTCCATCTGTAATATAAAAATATGAAATGCAGCCGTAGAATATGAAATACGTCATTTTGAAAGCAAAGCTCCACAAAGGGAGGCCTTACCCAGTCGGCCTCACGGCCATAAAGCCTTAAAGAGCTTAAGATCCCCGCATTGCAATTTTCCAATTAACTCACCTGCGCTGGTCTTATTACTTCTTGGCAGGAAGCTTGGTTCAGAGGCCTATATATACCTAATCCAGTTAGATAATAAGAAGTCGCTTTTAAAACGTAAAAGATGATTTAATATAATAAGATTATTAAAGATTTACTAAATAAAGTAACACAGCTGATTTGGCGAATTTGGCAAATTTTTATTTTACTAACCACCTTACGTTGACAATTACAAAGGGTTATAAAATTATCTTCTTATTCTTTTGGTGCACTCCCTTGTCGAAGGTTAGAAATAATCAGGACTACCTATGACAATGGTTAAAATAACTATTTCGCAATACCAAAGCATTTCACAAGCACCATTTTTCAAAAGATTTAGTAGAAGTGTAAGGCTGGTGGAAGCATTATAAAAAAGTTTGAAAAATGAGCGTTTAGGTGATTTTGCTAGGTACAGTGGAGAAAATTGGAAAGAACTATCAATACAACGACCAATGAAAATACCACGAGTACAAAAAAATATATATTATTTAAGATGTCAAGACAACCTTATTTTGCCAGTCAGTTGATACGCCCACAAAGTGTGTAAAGCGATCTCGAATTCATATGAAATAACAAATATCTAGAACTGATCAAAGAAACCCAAATCTCCGATCGTATTAAAAATACCAACAGCGAGATCAGAAAATAACATCTTTGCACTTTTTATTTACGCTTTCGGTAAATATTTGTGCACCAACTTCAGATAGATTGAGATTTCAAGAATTTATATACTCTATCGTATCTCGGCGCGGAGAATTGCATAAAAAATAAATCTATCATCCAACCTTCGTGTAATTTTAGATATAATTTACAATGGTGATACGAAATATTTGTGCAAGTCAGTTTTGATAAAACGTCGAAAGTAAACAACACATTCTGAATTCTATTTTCGCGTAATAATATTTGTTGGTGATTTTCTGCGAATATGAATACTTTGCTTTTTATTGAAGTCGAGGACGCCTGAGAAAGACATGGCACGATCAAGTAAATCAAATACTTGAATCGGGTCATGTGAAGACTCAGGATAACAGAAGAGTATGTATGAGACGATGGATAAATGTGAATGAAACACGGAGTATGTGCCAAGACTGAGTTATATGGCGGTCCGTCCTTTCCCTGCCCCTGCGGAGAAACGGCGTGATGGTTAGTTGGTTAGTTACTTTTCTTATTTTGATTTACACATTCATAAAGCGATCAGTGTTTCACTGGTGTGTTTGGCAATCACCTCTGTTCTAGAACCTCCATATAGCTGAAAAATATCAATTATGCGTAAAGCGTACGATCTTACTGATATATTTATCTCAACGATCTTTGAGAAACAAACTTCATTGATTCATTCAGTCCCGGTGTATAAATCGGGTAGTAGAAAAAAGGCGTGTTTTTTTACATTAACTGTGAGGATGATGTGTGAAGGGTCTTTTTAAGGAAAGAAAGGAGTGAACCTGGGTTTTGAAGAGGCCCATGGTATAAAAGGCTGATAAATCACTCCACAGTCGAGCTTTTGAACACAAGAATGCGTCGTAGAAGCGATCCGTTCTCATGTGTCGATTGTCAACCGTGTACAGAGGTTGCGTACGCATTTGGCGAGTTTCCCGACTGTGCACCGGTGCCGAGGGGATCAATGACGCACCTGACGTCTGTGCTCCAAAGATTGCAATCCGTTTGTTAAGATTAGAGAATCTATCAAACGGACCGCCCGTTTTTGCACAGTCAATTTTTTTCAGGTATTTTAGAAATCCATACCAAAGGTGGCTGCCAAATTCAACAGTGGGGCGCACCTGCGATTTGTACTTGGTCACCAGTTTTTTACTATCAAAGTATCCAACAAGCGTACGCTATTGATATTACAACGACTCATCAGAAAGTGTCATTTTAACGACTTAAATCACTCACAAAATATGTACTTTATTGCCTTGACTTTATATTGATATTTTGAAAGAAAGCTTTGAAGAACTTTGAAATGTAACGGTTAAATAATGTAAAATGAATTATTCGATACGGGAAACTCGACGAGGAAGACGTAATAAGATTTGTTTTACTTTCAACTCTACGCAGGAAGCCTTGAGTTCAGGTTATGTAATCTCCGGGGATACTGTTCAGACGGTCTTGATATAAGAGGAAATTAAGTGAACACGGTCCAGACGAAACCTTTGTTTTATAAGGGAAGAAAAGTGCCGGTGGTATTTCAACACCGGTTAAATAAATGGTGAGAAATAAATCGTTTTAAAGAGTTCAATATCGAGAATGGTATACAAACGACTTGTTATTTTTTACTTCAAAAAAAATGGATCAAAGAATACGTATTAAATTTTGCGTTAAAAATGGAATAAAGTGCTCCAACGCACTTAAAATGTTGACTGTGGCATTGGGCGAGTCTACATTGTCTCAAAAAAGTGTTTATAAGTGGTACGAGCGCTTTACAGAAGGCCGAGAAGATGTTAATGACGATGAGCGTCCTGGAGTTGTGGAAAAACAAATCATGGATTTTATTCTTTGATCCATTTTTTTTTTCAAAAGTAAAAAATCGAAGAACACACAAAAACGTGACTAACCTTTCCAGTTGTCAAAAACAAACCACTAATCCAAAATGGCTGATAATGCTAACATATGATAAAAATATGTGTACCAACATAATAAAAAAAAAATCGATAATCGATTGTACACAGCCCGCGAAAATTCAAAATTCACCTTTTCTTTTGAACAGGCCATGTATAAGAACATTTTAGTCAATTTGGCAGCAGTGAAGGTGGAAAGAGTTTATATCTTTCCCATGCTTCACAGCTTACAAATGACCAAAATAATTCAAATATTTTCAAATTTATCTTGTTTGATATGGAGAAACAGTTGCCGCTCACAGATGAGAACGGCTGACGACCTTTAAAGAGCTTGTAGAGAATTGCTAACTTCGGATGCATGAAATATATATATTTTTTTAAATCAGCAAATCTGGAGACAGCCTACGTAGGAAAGGTTAAGCCTTCAAAACTGGATGCCGAAAGACTTGCAAAGAATCTTATAAGCTTTTTAGCACGTTTAAAAAAGTTGTTTTGTACTGAGTCAAAAGATATTTTAAAAATCAAATCCTTAACCTTTTCGCTGTGAATTTTTGTTTGAAAGAATACAACAGACAAAGAATAACTAACTCCAAACTCCCTTTTCTTAATATGAATAAAAGGTTACCGAATAGTATGTCATATTGAAAGAGCTTTGTACACTTCTCAGAGAGCGGCGTAGTTCTGATAATTCAGTCCATCGATCGGGTTCACTGATCAAACAGAAAGTTCCGCTACTTCAAAGTTCGCCCTATCTAAATAACTCCCTCTAAATCGTTCTATTTTTATCCACGTCAAATGGCGAAGCCTCATTCCTTACTCGGATAAAATGACAAAATATATTTTTATTTCCACAAATAATATTCTTATTATTATTTGTGGAAATATAATATTATTGCCGAAGAATAACACTATAATGTATGCGGTCCCAACTTGCTTTCGTAAAGTTTTTGTGGAACTCAAAGGCTTATGAAGACATTTTTATTATTTTCCACAATTTTTATTGAAGTGCGTAAGTTGATTTTTGAATCACATCATTGAGCTGTAGATACGATGTGTGTTAAGGGTAACTTCCGCTATATAAATACTGTCTCTTTCTGTGTCGTGTGTCGTTTATCAGATAGAGGGAGAAGATACAACATGCCTTCAAGCGGTATTCCCTTTCTCGGTATATTTTGAAAATAAAGCATCTGGCGCTGTATCCTATTTTTTTATCGTAAAATACATCATTCACAGCTGGAGATGATATCGCGAGCTGAAAATAGTTGTACTGACCTATGCGTTCCAGACGGAAATCGCTGCTATAAACAAACAAACACATATCTGTTTTTTTTTAGTTAGGAGTATGTTACTTTTCATTTTAAATACATATAATTATGTTGACTTTTGGTTTTGCAATAGATTTATCAATTACGTAAAAGAAAAATAATAAATTATGTGTTAGAAAATTAATTTTGGTCCACAAATTTTTAATTCATCGGTGAGCTTTTTCGATAAAAAAACGTTCCAACGGAATATTTTATAATTTTACAACTCATTTCAGATTCTAGCGGCATCTCTATTCATTGCTGAAAATCTCCCAAGTGGCGCCGATGGTCTTTGGGCTCTCATCAACGCCGCCGCCTGGTGTGCGCTGGGCGAACTAGAATGGGTGCCGTTCACCGTTATCAAGAAGGCCACAGATATCAACCTACTAGGTTTGAATCTTTGATTGTTGCATTTGACTAACACCGAGGAAAGCTTTTGGTTCCAAACTTCGCTAGACCTAACGAGCTTTTCTCAATAACGTTTTCATGCAATCTTTCAGAAACTACTTAAAACGATTTGAGTATTTACTAAAATGCTTAGTGCTTTATAAGGTATGAATCTCTGCTAAATCTTTTGTGAATGAATCTACCTACTCAACATAATAAGAAAAATTGGCTAAAATATCTGAGGAAACTTCCTTTTTCTAAAATGAATATATATTTTCTTTTTATAAAATGTCGCAATTTTTCACCTTTCCGTTTGAAATGGGAAAAAATAAACTGATATCAATTTTTTTTATTGTGATGTTAAATAATAAATCATTTAGAGGTACACTCTGTAAGTTTGATAAGAGGTCAACGTAGCGTACGAAAGCGCTATTCTGTCTGATAGTACAAAAAAAATCGATCCCGCTACAGCGTTTAGCTTACTGGAACATTTCTACTGTTGCGTAAGTTCCACGGGAACATTTATCACTAGCACCAATGTGTTTGAAAAAACAACAGTGCCATACAAAATCTAATCGTACCTAGCCAATCCAAAAATAATATTACCTAACTTAAACACCAGATCATCTTTACCATCAGGCGATTTTTTATTCTTATGAGAAAAATAAAGGAACGCCATATTTTGTAATTTTTATACCCTATTGAATTTCAAGTTTTGGTTATCTCAAGGTTTCGCTTGGTTAATCATATCCATGCGCGATAGCTGTTTCATCCCCATAAAATTAATAATAAAACTGTTCCATGACGACAATTAACCAAAGGGGTGGACAGAGAACATTGAACGCCAGACAACTCTATTTTGGTACACACTCTTTGCTCCTTGTTTCAATGATCAAGGCGAGAGACCACTATTCAGGCAAATTAGCCAATGCCCGACTCTCTTCTTCGCGTCTTTCCCTCCCGTACTTTCTCTACAGCCTAACAGAATTCCTCAAAAACTGACTGTCACATTTCCACTAGCTCTGGGCACACAACTCTCGCGCTATTTTACATTTCTGTTTTTTATTTATCTAATTATAACAACATCTTTGTTGTTATTTTTTACTATTAATAATTATTATTATTTTAATTTTTAAAATACATATATTTAATTAAAAAAAGTTCTGCTATGTAATCATTTTAGGCGTGACAAATTTTACATTTTGCCTTCCAAGGGCATTGTAAAACTTCGGAAGGCGAAACAGCTTTCACGCATAACAATAAATTACATACAAAATACATCATTCTTATTCTCAGTACGTTAATGAAAGTATGTCGCCGTTCTTACAATCGTCCCTTGTTTAATAGTCACCATAGTTGCCCCCCCAAGCAGATGATCAGAGTTCGAGTCTTAATCATTTAAAAAAATTATATAATAATAATAATTAAAAATGTATTTTTTTTACTTTTGTTTTTAAAAAACTTATTTTCAATTTTATTTTTTATATTCTGTCTGAAAAGGAGGGTGCGAAAATCAAGCTTCACAAATCCTACATTTTTAATATCCCATGATTTTTCACGGGTCTGCCCTAGTATTTAATAAAGTTCACGAGATAAAAAATATTCATTGGAGATATTACAAAAAAATAACGTTCCTAGTATAATGCGAGTGTGGTTTATGTCTCCGTGTGTATATATTTTTTCTACACTGTGCCGAGAAAGAATTCAAAGCGAAACAACACACATAAATAACGTCCATTTTCACCATTTTTTCACTTCCCGGTGACGTGTTTTTATGTTTACAACTATCGAAAAAGAGTTTTCTATTCGTAGGGTATATTTTTCTGCCACAAAAATTACAAATATAATCGTCGCAGGTGGAGCATTGAATCATATTACACTCGTATTATCTCGCTTGTCATGTTACAAAAAGAAAAGTTTTATCTGAAAACTTGCGCTGATAAAATCAAACTTTATTTTTCAGTTGTTGAATATCCCAGACTTTTATGAGATTAAATACAGTTAACTCTTGCTGATTGGATTTCCCGGTTAATCGATAAAAAAATAACTAACTAACAAACCAGCACGCCGTTTCTCCGCAGGGGTACGCAGAGAGGACGGACCGCCATACAACTCTGTCTTGGCACACGCTTCTTGCTTCGTTCATATTCATATATCGTCTCATACATTATCTTCTGTTATTCTGACTCTTCACGTGGCCCGATTCAAGTATTTGATTTACTTGATCGTACCATGTCTTCCTCGGGCGTCCCCGACTTCTTTTTCCGTTCTCTTTCGCATCATATATTCTTTTCGCACTCCTTTTTTCGTTCATTCGCTCTACATGCCCATCTAAGCGTTCCTTTCTTGGTCATTACGCCTACGTCAGCTTTGCATTTTTTCCGGATATCCACATTTTGAACACGGTTATACGTGGTTTACTGCATACACGTCTCAGGGATCTCATTTCCACATCATTCAGTCATAAAAATATGAGGAATAATTTTCCATATGAGAGTCTTAGAAGCAAAGGCAGCAATCTCCAAAAACGGTTCTGTAGCATTGTCAACTTTTGAATGATTATTATAAAGAAATGGAGAATGAAGTGTAAAAAAAAGTTAGTGCACATTAAACTAGGAACAATTTGAAACAAGTATCTCTAAATTTATCAACATATTCACAAAAGAAAAGTGCATTAAACGTTAAATCAACTTTCCAAGAAATAATTTAAAATGAAGGAGATTGCTGCCTTTGCTTCTAAGCCCCTCAAATAGGCTGATGTATTTATAAGGGTACACCAAAAAAGTGCAGTCCATAGATTCTGTAAAACTGTCTAGAGAAAAAAGTATAGGAAATCGTTTTCCATCGGAATGAAAAATCGTGTTCATTTAGCGATAATTAACTGAATATTTTTCAGTGTTGACAAAATACTATTTTTTATATCTAACGGCATTCTCATCGAACAGCTTTACAATCGCTTTGAATTGTATGCTCTTGCTATATCACATATTTTTTAAAAGTTTTCTCAATTAATTGGGTGTTTTGAACATGTTAGATCATTTTAGAATTTTAGGGACTATCAAACTAGGTTCATGTTCATTACGTGATGGTAGTAATTGTATAAAAAATTGTAATATTCGTTTATTTTGTATTTATTTACTATTTTATTATGGTTATTGTATAAAGTATAAGCGTTAAGTTGGGTAACATTAAATCGGTTGATTAATGAGTCAACTGATGCACAGTTCTTAACCTTTTTTATGGTAGCAAACTTTTCCTAAAACGTACATTTTCGTGAGAATTATTGCCTTGAGTATTTTTTTTACATAAAAAACTTTTTTGCCTTTGAAATGTTCTGGATAAACTATTTCCTGATTTACTGGGAAACCGGCATTAAATCTAAACTAGTAAATCGAGAAGCTGTTGTTACATTACTTAACTTAATCATTTTACAATTACTGAAAATGTGTCTTTTTACTTTGGAATTAAGTTTCGAATTCTTAATATTGTTAGCAGCGATACTTTGCGGCAGGTGTAGTTAAATTAAATTAGTAATTATCATTAGTACCAACCTCCAAAGGGACTTAATAACATTATAGTTGCCAAGTTTTGTTACACAAAGTAATTTTACCGGGGAGTATCATTGCAATTATCATTAAAAACACGTTTTGAGTTACTAGAACGTCAGAATTTGCTACGGGGTAATTACAGTTTTTGCTACATGAATTATTTTAACTAGAAGCTTATTTTTACTGACTTACATGGACTAGGACTTGGATTTTTTTATAAATGGGAAATATAAAAACTTCGTTCATATCATTGATAGTATGTCCCTATAAATGGACATAATTAGTTGATAATCGTAAAAATGTCACAATACTATACTTGCAGCTTTAAAGTATTGGATGTGTATTTATCTAAGAAATGTCAAATTTTCATATCAAGGTTTGACAAATACATTGTCCTTAAATATTCAGTACCTAGTTTTAATTTACAAACAAAAATCCTTTTAGCGTTACTCTTTTTTGCAAATCATTTTTTTTTTAATTTTGAAAAACTTATCCGTTGAGAATTTTCACGTTATAAAAAAGTGTGCGTTGTATTAGAATCATTTAATAGCGCCGTCGTTGTGAAAACTTGGGGGGCTTTTTACAACGAATGGATAAGCTTTTTTATATTAAGTGAACAAGAAAAAATAAAATAATCTAGGAACTACATAGTATCAAAATTCTATTATTATGTGATTTCAGCATGCAAAATCTTGTGTTAAGATATATCCATTTTACAGTAAAAAAGTAAAACTAGACGCCATATTGTTTGTTCTATTTTTCATTGTTTCTTTTTCTCTTGGTTTAGTCTCCTATCAAAGGTTAGCTACCACCAGAAAACCCTTTACTCTGCAGATTGTTATCTGTAGTGGTAAATAATCGCCCTGGTGAAAGATTACTATTCATCATTGAAACATTGCTTAAAATAGCTTTAGCCGTGATTGGTGAACAAATCTAAATGGTCAGGTACTTCCCAACCTTGCTCTTCCCTATCTCCTACTCCTCCCCACTAACTTCAGACTCACAGCATACTCTAACTGGGGATGCCACAGTCTCACTTGTTCTAGACGGTTGGGAGCAGTTGGGACTCTTGTGCAGAATTCACTTTTTAAATCAAAAAAATATTGCACTTCAGGAAATCCATATCCAACGGAGTTATTACTATTATGAACTTCAATTAATATTTAAAAGCATCCTAATTTATCTAACTACTACTGCTAAAATATCGGTACGGTAGAAGTGCAAAGTAATTCAAATTAACTTTTTAACTAATGTCGGCGGAAATACCACAATGCCATTAATCTCACTAACGTACTAGTCTGCAATTTCTAACGAGGTCGCAGGTTACCTAACAGGTCAGGTCGCAGGTCACAGAATGCAGCCATGACCTAATGCGATACATACTCCACACTGGAAACTACTCAGTGTTTCTCCCCTTAACTAATGCACATTGAGGGGAATAGCTTTTGCATCGGAATAAGCTTTTAATTTTAAGCTCGCCAGCAAAACGGTAATGGTTTTAGAGATTTCCTCGTGAATCTGATACTTTGTTTTATGACCTGGGTCTATTTTAGCTCAATTAACCACAAAATACGAACATAAAAACCTAAAAAACGTGAAGTAAATTAACTTTAAAGTATATCCGTCATTTGAATTCCATTATTTTCATTATTGATTAAATAATCTTTCTCTATTTATGGTTTATTATTATAATTTATTAAGAGTTACTAACCGGTTTTGATCGAGTTCCAACCATGATTTCGCTTATTAAACTTTTTTTCAATAGCGCAAACAGAAAGGCATCATGTTTATATTTTTTTTTATTTACATATTGCGTGGTAAAATGTTAGACGCGATATAACTGAAGATAAACGCGACCAAAAGCGGTAAGGATACTTCATGATTTCGAATTTTGAAAACAGGTTACATTTAATAATTCATCCTGCTTACCTGTGGTTGCCATGTTAAGAAGGACACTCTTGTTCCTAATTTTACGGATTCCAGTGATCCTAACACCCAGCTTTAAAGGCTTGATGCTCCAACGCGATCTCCAGATTGCGTTATTGGAGAGGAGCAAACGAGAGGCTAGACTCCGTTGCCACCGCCACTCTTCGTATAACAGGTCCGAGATCAGACTCCAATTAAATAATTTTTTGCTCCAGGTGTTTATTTTTCTCTTTTTCGTGGCGCATTTTATTTCCGCCATTCGTAGCTGGGCAGTAGCTGTTGCTAAATCCGAACGCATTGTCTCGCGCTCCAACAGCAACTGAGAAACGGATCTAAAAACTCATACTCAGTTGCTAGTCTTCGACACCTTCGACTGCTTCTCTGCCAAAAGGTCTTGTAGGGCTGTCAGATGAGCTTGAGTTTCATTAAGTACATCCACTCCAGAAGTGCAAGGATACTCCTTATAAGGCCTCCGAGTAATTCCATGACGTTTCCGAGGCACTGTCCTCTAGTTTTCTCGGTATGAGGAGACGCCACTGTGTCCAGATGTCGTTTTTTAGGTCGATGCATTTGAAAATTTACAGCACAATTTTATTTAACTTGTTTTAATTATTTTATTTTAGTAGCGCAACAATAAATATTTTTGGTACTTACGCCGGTTGGCAGGCAATCTGATAATAAATTTACTATTCAAGTACCTACATGCAATTCACCAACTCGAGTTTTTAAATGCTATATTCACTATTAAAGCGTGGATTCGACCACAGTTTTTTTGTGTCTATCGCACTATCACTGTGGTATAATCATCACACAATGCTATATTTTAAGATGTTTCACTGGGAGAAGATATTTAAGTAGAACACAGGTTATTACTCAAAGAATAATGTAATTTTTCTTTAATTTACAAAAAAAACAATATCTCATGTCATTTACGAGTGTAAAAAATCGCTCATGCGATGCGCGACAGTCACTTTAGTATTTCACTCAAACTATTCCGTCTTGTATCGATAGTATTTCTTTTTAAATTTAAAAAATAATCGCGTAAACACGAGTCACAGCTGACAGGCAAACTGTCAATCCATAGAGCTCTACAGAACATAGAAATATCTAATCTAACTACAAAGAAATAAACCAAGGATGTAATACTGTTATAAGATTTTTGTTCAGTGCAAATTTTTTTTTTGAAATAGGACGCCGAAACTCGGGTGATACCGGATGAATTAAATAATGAACAACAATTTTAATAAGGCTGTTGATGATGACCTACTAAATAGTCTGCGATCTCAAATGAAGTAAGGAAATGTAAAACATAAAGAACCTCTTAAATAATAATTTATTTTTTTTGTCAAAGTCAAACTCCGGATGGCAAATTGATTTCCCAACAGCTCTCGAAAATACTTAATTAGAACCAAAAACACTTAAAACAGCGAATTTATGCGAAATTTCATACACACGTTAAATTTTAATAGTTGAATTAACGAGGGGTATGTGTGCTTTCACTTAGGAAATATAAAGTACACACGAGTACTTCCAACTAAAAACAGATGTCACGCTGTGCGTGATGCTGGATTAGCTCTGGCAATGTGACATTGAAACAATGCCCTCCGAAATGCCCCAAATGTAATTTGCTGGAATTGGTGGCTTTCGCAATTATTATGTTTTCTCTCTTAATTGAGATGCGAATTGAATTAATTTGAGAGGCTTTTGTTATCGCATTAAGGTTGTATTGTTTAAGTTTTTTGATTAATTTAATTTTGGTTGACGAAACCGAGTTCTGTAAAAATTGTTTCTAAATATTACGTTGTTATTTGTTTGTAGAAAAGTTAAATAGAATCGCTTTTGACGGCATCCATGGTCGAATAGTAAGACGCTCGACTACGAATCCAAAGGTCACGGGTTCAAACCGTCATAGTACATTTGATTCATATAAAATAATATAAAGTATATTTGCGGCACGTTCCAGAGTGGTAGATACTCTAAGTATCGCCCTGGTGAAAGACCATCATTCAGAATCGAAACGTTGCTTGATTGAAATGACTTTAGCCGTTTGTGACTAGATCTGAATAGCCAAGTACTTCCCAACCTTGCTCTTCCCCACCTCATTCCCCTCCCCACTACCTGTTATAATGCCACTGACTTTGGACGGTTGGTAGCAGTTAAGTCTCTTGTGCGGTATTCACTATAAAAAAATATTTTAAAAGTCAGGTCACCAGAGATTTGGATACCCGGTAAACCGGAGTTGTTATTTGTCGTGGTCTTAATTATACAAGTTAGATAGATCACGAAAGTCATAAATCAATCAAAGTAATGTAGTATAAAAACTTCATAAGTTAGGTTTTTTAGAACCCTTTAGATGCTTTTGTTGATGGGATCGTTGTGGTGCAACTTGAAGAAGGGATTAGATTACATAAAATATGTTACCATAATTCCTAACGAATGCTACATACAAGTATATTGGGCCAAACAGAGAAACCGACCCCAAGCTCGATATTGAAAGACGCTTCAGCATGGATTCCTCGAAGCTTGAGAAAAGCGTCAAAAAACGCATAAATACAGCTAGTTTTAAGTGGTCATAGACGTTTCGTAAGCATTGGGCATAAAAAATGTGCCCTCTTACCACTAGGTGTGCTAGTGGTGAAAACCAATTTATTTGAATTCTTGTTTCAGTATTTAACGAATGTTTAACATGAGGTGTGTAACTACATTTTTCACGAAATTGTTTAATTTTTTTATTCGTGCAAGAAAAAAATATTTCATTATATTTAATATTGAAACTGTTAATTCGTGATGGAACTCCAAATGATTATAATAATACCAAATTTTAAACTTTATTCCACAATCTTTTTTTTAAGACCTGACCGGTTTCACCTTATGACGGACACCTTAAGACTACGTCAACATAGGTAGGCAACTATCAGGTCTTAATAAAATAAAATAATAGTGAAATAAAGTTTAAAATTTGGTGTTATTGAAATCTTTAAAACTTTTCATATTGCTGGTTTAAATTATAAGTGCCTATACCGCTATATTGTGTTTACGTAGATGCAGTAGAGAGTATTATCTAGCTACCCCTTAGAGTGTATACTCGCTCATAAATATTCGCTCATAACTTTCCTCGACTTTTATAACTCAAATGAGTAACTCCAGTTGTCTGGACAATGTGTTGTTTATCTTCGTGGCAATCATGCCTAGAGATATGTGATTATTCCACTACGAGGTGATTTATGTATATGTAGACATCTTACTCTGCTGTGAAATCGCTTATACTGAATATAAACTATTCTGACTATACTTAGTCACAACAGTCCCAAAAATCTAAATTTTAAGGCTTTCACTGATGGTAATGGTAATTGGAACTTTATACTAATTACAGTACTAATAATAAAATGTTGACGAAATACGAGCGCAATTCTGTTTAAGCAAAAAAAAAACTTTAGAGGGTTTGAAACGACGGTCATAATTTATTTAAGGAAATGAAAAAATAACTTTGTATGAGACCACGGATATTATTTTAATATTTATGACCGACCGGTTTCGATTAGAATTAAACAAAACTAAAAATACAAAGTGTGCGGTTGTACATTTAGAGAGAGACACAATATAAAATAAAATAACGGAACAATGAGCAAACAATAGAATAACATTTAAATTATAACAAAGTAACAAAGAGAAAGAGACAGATAATATGAATTGGAAGAGACAAAACTTCAACTGACGAGGTGATTAGAATAATGATAAATTTTAATATTGAACTACTTGACAACCGGTAGGTAATAAAAATAAAAATATATCCGTGGTCTTATACAAAGTTATTTCTTTAAATATGTCAAACCACAAAGTGATTGCTTTCTACGAAAACACATTATTTATTTATCAAAAAGTTCTAAGATCAGACAAAATCTAAAAGGTTACCGTTATTCCATTTTTGTAATAAAATCTTTCATTTAAAACTGCAGAATTTATCAAATACCGATTTTGAGTTCTAATAATATCTCATATTTCAAAAATTCAATCTAAATAACTGAAAATATCGTACGAAATTAAATTTCTGATTTGATTTCGAAATAACCACGTACCCAACTGACAAACGTGATTTTTATTTCACGCGGAACAAAAAAACATATCGAATTTTTCGTTCTCCAATATGTTTTCCCACAAAAAAACAGGAAATATATTTACATGACAGGTTTCTGGAACGTGCCAATGATTATGATGGTAGAATAAATTCCTAACTTTCTCGGGGTGAGATTTAAGTTTCAGGGTACCTACCCATACTGTTCGTTTACGTCAGAATAGACACTAAGTAGGTGCGTTATTTTCTTATTTTATTTATAAAATATTTTGCTTGTTTGTTTGACGTCTCTCTGTCTCTGCCCTTTATCTTGTTTTTACGTGATTCCATTGTTGGTTTAACATATGTCTGTTTGTCACATCCTACCATCATGCTGCGTTACTTTGTGAATGGATAATCAAACGGATATAAACTATTTTTGTATTATTTTTCTACGCCGTGAAACACAAAATATTCGTCTTCTACCGGTTTTGCTTATGCATAGGTTTCATCAGCACAGCGATTGATCTTCTAATTATTAATGCGTCATATAAATATCAACTTGCAATTTTATACCTTTCTACCAAAAAACGTTTTGAGAATTTAATCATTTGGTAAATGATAATATTTGAGTATTAGTGTTTTTAAGAACCAACCTGTTAACTGTCTTAATCTAATTTTCTTTTCTTCGATTTAACAAACATGTTAGTATGAATTCATACGTTTTATCTAGATTTTTATACCCTTAGCTTCTGGTAAATTTTTTTTTTTTTTTTAATCCGTTGATGTACACCTATATCCATATCTAAACCTTTTTCTCTCATGATTTATGATAACGATCATGAATTTAGAGAGTTTTAAGTTGTATTCATATTACATATTATTTTCTCCTTGTTTGTTAGTCTTATTATCATAATTAATTAAGTATGAAGCACACTTGAGGTGAAATAACACAAAAGTGCGCTACATAAGTTCAATGTTATTATTATTGGTGATTATTCCTCTGAAAACCAAATGAACACTGGATTAAAATAATTTGGGCTTTGTTATTTTGAAAGTGAAAGGTTAGGTTTATATAATATCATAATAATATCAAACTGCGCAGTTATTTTTTTTATTTGGTTGATATCGGTGTTTTAGATAGAACAAACTCATTGTTTATGCTAAATTTCAAATGCCATTCACCTGTCTCAAAAACGTTCCCGTGCACGCCTTACATAAAGGTAACATTACGAAAATACAAGAATTAGAATGTAACGTATTTGGGTGGGTAGGTACTTCTTTGAAAGGTTTTCCTAAATACTTGACTGCGTTCCATTTTTAATGTGAACTAAACGAAAGGAGAGGAGTTGTATTTGACAGGCGGATTAATTTTGGGAAAACATGATTTAGGGAAGAAATTCATCAGGAGAACAGCAGTGTTAGAAAGGAGGCGAAGATTGTTTGTAGGTAACAGTAATGTATTATGAACATAAGCGTTTGGTACAATTAATGGATAATAAACACGAGATGAAGATAATGCGCAAATTAATTTCTTGGTTATTAATAGCCGTGTAATTTATACACACAACAACAAACAAGGATTTTTAAAATTAACGAAAACAAATTATTTCTTCGATTTCGCAATAAAACAAACCACGGACATTAAAACCACAAAAAAATGACAGAAAATCAATTTTGCCTTCATAATATTCTGAAATTATTTATAAAATGTTTACACCATTAGCTATTTTTTAAACTTGCACAACTCCATATATAAATGAAAACGTTAAGGGTCAGCACCCAAGAATGACGCTAAACGTTATTTTGTAGCATTCTAATAGAGGCAATACTTCAAATGATTTATCTGCAAATTTCCTACGGGTAGTTATAAAAAATGTCTGAGGTTTCCAGTGAATACAATCTTTTTACTGTAATCCTTTAAACTCTATGAAAAATATGCAAAAATGTCAGTAAAAGGTATAGTTTAAAAACCAGCAAATGCATTTTTGAACGATTTACCTAAGACTTCAGTGTGCATTTTATAATTTTTTTTTTTTAATTACTGTTTAAGAATTGTAATCACTAGAATCCTTAGACATTTTTCTTATTACCCGTATAGAATTAATAAATAAATAATTTGTAGTTTTGCTCGCACTAGAAAACCAAAAAGTGTGTATTTTTGGGGGCTGACTTTTAATTACTGCACAATATTATATAACTTAGGTTGGTCTATTTCAAGCTTTTGTCACATTTGAGATCGTAAAATTTCAACGATTAGCAAGATTAAGTAAAAGTAACACTTAATTCAACAAAGAAACTGGATAAACTTCGACACAAAATTTTATAATAGAATTTCACCGCACATTTTAAACTTTAAGACTTAAACTGATATTCATAAATAAGTTCATCGATAAAATAAAGTTAAAAAAAAAAATATATATATATATTAGTATCAGATATACCAAGTTTATTTAAATTCTTTTATTTGAATTTTTGATCGACGAAAAACTATTTTCTGACACGCATCTTTTAGGTAATTAGATAAAAATAAATATAGAGCCAGTTCAAATTTTGTAACTCTAATTTTAATTGGGTTTGATCAAAACTTGGACGTGGTCTAAATAATTCATAAATCGTTGTGCTAAAACAAAGATACTGTTATTGATTTTATTTATAATGTCATACCACAACGAGTTGTATATTAATGTATACCTCGTATGCACTGTACATACGAGCGAATGAGACAATACGTAAGAAAAAGGCAACACAGAGAGACAATAAATAATTCACATTTCATTGTTACAAGACCTTTCACTACAAACTACAGACCATCCTCCCGCAACTGGGGTTTGTAACACTGAATATTTATTGTCAATCTCGTATAGGCGTCTCATTACCGCCAACACTTTCAAAGTATAGTAGGCTAAACCTACAACAAATTTATTTTGAAATTTTATCAAGCATGATGCATAAAGTTATGTTTAGGTTAACGTGTCAATGAATATTGTTTTTAATACTATGTTTACCGCAAGCCATTTATTTTCGTGGTTGATTTTTGAACTGGAATTTGAACAGATATTAAAAGGCATGAAAACAATTTACATATTTAGGAACATCATTTGAATAACTTCTATTAAAATTTTCGGGGTTTTGCTACGTGAGTAAAATTCTTATTTGCCCATTATTATTAACAGTGTTTAGCATTGTGCTGAAATTATTATATAGTCGCCGGAAAGGCAAAAGGGCTGAAGCGCCATTTTGGGAAGTTTACACCGGAGCACTAAAATTTATAAGTATTCAGTACCCGGTTGGATTTTCGAATAAAAACTCAATGCTCTCACTGAGTTATTTGAAGCGACAAAAGGCTAAAAAAGTCCAAGCTTGTGTCGCTTGAGTAAAGCCTTCTTCCAAATGGGAAATATATTTTAGATGGTTGAAGGGCCACAAAAGTCTTCAGAATCAAACGAGAGTCATTCGAGCATCCTATGCAGAACAAAAACTGATCAAAACTGCATATTTAACTATTTTTTTACCAAAATGTTGCTTAAGCCCTTGTGCCTTTCCAGCGACGATATAATTTATACATACAAAAGGTTTGTGAACAGGTCAACCAGAATCCACGTTTTTCCCTACAGTCTTACGATGGTGGAAAGCCACAGAATTCTCTCTTTCACACCTTAATTCATTTTCACAAAAAAAACTACTATTTTGACTTGAGTCACATGACCCAACCTAAGCATTCGATTAACTTCCTTGGGCCCTAGCACAAGCACATCGATAAAAAATATTGCGACAATGTCAATAATTTGTCATCGTTCAAAACAAATTTTGATCAGCTGAAGCATAGCGGTCATATTTTTATGCTTGTCAGCGGATCATAATTTGTTCAAAAGCTAATCGTTGAATTGCGACGATGTCAAACGTAACGAAAATTTAAAACGTTTATCTTGTAATATATTCCTGAGATATCCCTGACTTCTTTACCCATCCATCTGCGTAATATATTTTCCTGTTACTAATTTCTTATGAAATCTCTATATTTATGAAGTGAAGTAATGTTACACTCTTTTAGTAGCGTGACAGTTGTAGTAACTTTTGACAACCTTTGTAATCGAGCGGTTGAGATCCTCGAATACGAATCCAGAGGTTGCAGGTCCAAACCCGGCGCGCGCAAATAAATCCTATTTATTTAATATGTGTTATTTCACATTTAATCAAAATAAAACATTACATACTATATTTTCCGCACGTTCTAGAGTTGTAGATGCTATCAGTAAAGACCTGGTAAAAGATCACTAAAATCGAAACATTGCTTGGAATGGTTTTAGCCACGTTCGATGGCCAGATCGGAATAGTCAGGTACTTCCCAAACTTTCTTTTCTCTATCTCCTTTATTTTTCCATTTCTTCCAGCCTAACAACATACCCCAATTCGGGATACCATAGTCTCACTTGTTCCAGAAGGTTAGGAACAGTTGGGACTCTAGTGCAGTAATCACCTTTTTTAAGTAGGTACTTTTAAAAATAATATAGTAATATAGAGACCAGCCAAAAACATTGTAATCGAGTTGCTTTTATACAAAATAGAAGCAAAACAACACTGGGTATTCAAATTGTGTTAATAATCTAGCTATATAGCCTAACATAACCACATTACATTCTACACAACACACATAATTAGTATATCTAAGTATTAGGGTAACTATTATTACGTAGGCATACGACCAAACAGTGTCCCCTCTGATATGCTTAAAGTCGTTTCCGGCCTGCCGGAGCAGGAAATGAACCTACTTAGCATTTCGGCGGGGAAATAATTACCCCGGATGTAAAACGAAAGGCTTTGTTTTTCCCTTCGAAGAAAAGGGGTTGTCAAAAGATTTAAATAAGATTACCGTTCACTCAGGTTTCTGGCTGGCTTCTGGATTCATTCGGAGCTTACAAGTAGAAAAGGGTTTTGCTTAGAATTTTTTTTTTATGCAAATGCCACACATGGTCCCACTGTCTTCGTGACTGTATTGAAAAATATTATGTAACGAAAATAATACGTAGAGGGATAGAAAAAAATCTGTGTAGCATCTGGCTATACAGATTTAGACAATTAACTTAGTCGCTTAAACCTTTTACCGCATTTCAAATCTGAAAAAAACTATTGCAGGTAAAATTATTTTATATTTGCACTTCGCTTCGTTTAAAACTCACTGCAATAGATTGTTTCGACTTTTTAAAAATTATTTCTAATTTTTAAACTGTTAATTCGTGGTGAAACTCCATTTTAATGATACCAAATTTTTGACTTTATTCCACGACTAATTAATGAATGTTATTGTAAAGCCGCCTCTGTCAGCAATAAAACAAAACCTAAAGTGATGTTCGCTATAAGATGTATATATGCCATAGATTTACTTAAAATTGTACCAGTCTGAAGATGCTCGCCATAAGGTGAAACTGGTCAGGTTTTAAATAAAAAAATAGTAAACTTTTTTTTAAATTAATTTTAATATTTACTCGCCCTGGGCAAAAATAAAGCATAATATTTACCTAAGAATATGTTTTATGTAGTGATGTCGTTTTCAAATGTTGTTTGATTTCGTATTGTTTCAGTCTTCAACTATGTATTGTTTTTCTTTTTTTATAAAGAGTATCTACATTAATGCGATGTAAAAAGTTTTTTTTTTTATGAAAGACGTATCTAAATAATAAAACACATAGTGTTTGTTTGTTCGGAAGTAGCAAAAAGCCTCGAACGGTAAGCTCCGGCGCCATTTGCACAGCTTTTCTGTCTGCAATCTCTAGGTTAACGTTTTTCAGTTCGCAATCTCATTTCCATTATTACCTATGAAGCTTTTAAATATCCATTTCACTGTAAAAGCAAATGATAAGACACCATTTTTTCTCCAAAATTTTCATCAGTCGAATAAAGATTATTTACAAAATTTTCAGAAATATCGAGAAAAAACCGGTATTTATTTTATTAGCTGGTGTATTTGATATACTTTTTGTGCATTCCGGAAAAGGATTAGATAAAAATAAACAGAAACAAAAAAAAAATACCGGTCGAAGCCGGGTAGTAAAACTAGTTTGATGTAAACCAATTTAGGAAAACGTTTGAATCAGAAAACTTTTACATGAAAAAACTTCAAAGGCACGGAACATGTACAAATACTTCTTCGTTTTGAATGCCTTGGGCAGCTTCCAATATATGATACAACCATACTACTATCAAAGAAACATCAAAACAAAGGGGAGATCAAACTAATTGTGATTTATTTTTTACGTCAAATCAATATTACCTTTTGTCTCGTTCGGGAACATAATAGAGCCTGAAATAAAAACCTTTTTTGTTCCGGAACAAAAAACAAGTATTTGGTCGGTTTCCGCCGCATCGCCCGAGTTTGAAAATATCAATTGTCCACCTGTCAGAACTTTTCCAATCTTCTGCGGTTCTTCTATGATCAACCATAATAGCTGAGAAAAATGCTGGATTTAAAAATATCTGAATTTAAACACGACAGGAGACAGTTCCTTGAACCCTTATTTCCTAAGCCTTTTTACAAACTTTAAAATCTTTATTTTTATAAGAATTAACATGCTTAGTTATTTGACTATTTTGTTAAGTATTTCAATAGTTATCAAGTTTAGCTATTGAACCGTTTTTTATGATTGTTTTGAGTAAACGTCAACCGTTTTCATTATTATATTTTTGTTATCAAATCGTATTATTTATTTTTTCCTTTTTAGAAGAAAGACAAACATTCCCAGGTTACGAGTAACCAGAAAATATTTGGGAAACTCCTAATTCCATCATAACTAGCGGAAGATGTTGCTTGTGCAATTATGGAGGACTTAGCCAGCAGAGGAATCGAACCCACGACGCCCGGATGGGAATCCGACACGTTTGTCCACTTAAGGAAGGGATGGCGTTTAAGGAATATGCGGAAGAAACGAAGCAGTTTATAGGGAATATAATATATTAGGAATGTTGGTTTCTATTGTAGTTCTTATTTTTATTTTTTGTTAAATTTACATAACAGAGTACTGCTCTCTCAAAATGATCAGAAATTGAGGTTTTGGTCATGAGATAGGCATGAGTTAGAAATGGGATCGAATAAAAAGCTCGATAATCCGAGATAAACTTAACATTAAAAGCTACTTTTCATAAAAAGTCGCAATTGAGGTGACTTAACCATGTACTAAGAATACCAGAAGACTGACTTTCAATGAAAATACTGTGCGATTCCAGAGGGAAGGCGTACAGTAGATTGCCTCAGGTAAAGTTGGGAGAAATAACTCCAAAAAAAGTGTGAGAAGAGGCTGTTGGAGGCCTACTGTGGACTACTGTCACCGAAATAGCGTAGGACAGGGAACCTGAAGGCGCCTTGTCGAGGCGGTGGGTCCCCGACCAGATTAGGATAAAGGGAAGAAGACGAGATGGCTGAACCTTCCTGAGATTTAGTCTGGACTCATTTTAGAAAAAATCATCATATTGGACGAAGCTATGTAAATAAAAACTCTCCGCAGAATTCATTAATACAGTATTTTTCTTATTTAAAAATCTTTAAATTTACCAAAATTGCTAGCGACATGGTATATTCAAATCGTTTTGTTTTTTTACCATCAGTCTCTCACGTATTGTGTCACAAGAGTTTTAATTTATTTTCTTCCCTCCAGGTAGAAGATCTTAGAAATGTGAACCTTTTGGAGAATTGTAAAGCTCTTTGAAAAAAAGCTCTTATATATATATATATATATTTTTTTATACACGTTATGTTACTCTGTCAAGGCGAGCGTATTGATTGATCGACAAATTATAGCCAATTAGTAGGTACTTAGATATTGTTTTTAGTATTACATTAGATAGTATATAATAACAAATTCCATAATTTAAGTTGGTACTCATATTTTTTATTCAAATATTAACCACCCAAATGACAAACGAATTATTGTATTTATGGTTTTAAAGTTTATTTTGTAGAACTCCATTTTAATTTTTAGGTTTTTTAATTTTATTTAAACAACAATTATTATTATTTTTAAATTTTTTTTAAACAATTTTTAGTTAAAAGCTCTGCGATGTAATTATTTTACGCGTGACAGCTGTTTCGCCTTCTGAGGGCATTATCAAACTGTCTGATAATAACAGTTTGATAATGCCCTCAGAAGGCGAAACAGCTGTCCGGCGTAAAAATAATTACATCGCAGAGCCTTTAATTAAAAATTGTTTTTTTTTTAATTTAAAATAATAATAATTATTGTAAATAAAATTAAAAAACCTAAAAAATAATTTATTTTTTTTAGACAAACGAATTATTGATTGTGCACTATACTTATTATGGCACTATGCCTTTAGAAGGAGCTGCCCTTTGATTTATGGGATTCTTATCCAAAACGCCACCTAGGGCTAAATTAAATAGGCACTTTCTATTATCTTAGATTGATGGTTCGCTTCCGCCCACATCAATTCGTTTTCTTTCCCTGGTTCACCCTTTCCCAACTTGAAGACGATTTATTTTTTAAACATTCTCACTACGCAGAAAAGAATAACTAGATTGCCACCGTAAATCTGAAATGGTGGAAGAAATTTCTATAAGGCCCAAACATACACATTCACTAATATGTAGGCACGTGTATTTATTTATTTTAAAATAATACATACATAATATGTTCTAATACAACCCTAAAAATAATATTCACTAGCACAAATTAATTTTACTTTTTATTTTTTTCTGAACTTCTTTTATTTATTTTACCGTACATCAATCAATCAAATATTTTTTTCTGAAAGGTAGTTTTATTTGGTTCCTATTCCTTTTCTCATATTTGTCTACGTGTGCTGGAAGTTTTCAATTTTTCTTGCAAATCCAGGTATGGTCAAAAATTATTTTGTGGATATAAAATATAGTGTTGAAGTAAACAATATATTCAAATGAAAAGATATTTAACTTCTTCGATATTTTCTTGACTATTGTCTATCTATTTTTCTTCAGTATAATTCTTGTAGCTTTATTTTGTAATATTCTCATTTGGTTTATATATCTATCGTTGGCTAAGAATAAAATGCTGCTACAGTAATTGACGTAAGTGATTGCATTATATAAATGGATACTGAGTGTACCAGAGTGGTACTACTCTAAGTATCTCCCTGGTAAAAGACCACCATTCAGAATAAAAACGTTGCTTGAAATGGCTTTAGCCGTGTTTAGTGACCAGATCTGAATAGCCAGGTACTTCCCAACCTTCCTCTTCCCAATATCCTTTCCCTCCCCACTACCTTCAGCCTCACAACATACCCTATTTGGGGATGCCATAGTCTCACTGGCTCTAGACGGTTGGGAGCAGTCGAGACTCTTATGCGGTATTCACGTAAAAAAAAAAAAAACTGTGTTTAGGAATCTTTTTACTCTAGTATCGTCAAGATGTAACAAATATCAAACAGTAATAATACCAAATAACGTGTTTTTCGGTATTTATTACTGTTTGATCTTTTTGTCGTTTGATCGTAATCTGATTTTTTGTTGTGTCCGACTTTTAGTGTTGGCATTACTGCATGCCACCTGAGTTAGTTGGTAACGTTGTCACTCGCATCGACTAATCAGTAACTCATGCATTGATATTACATCTTTTAATAAAGTGTGTAGGTAAACATCAGTTTTTAATCGCTCTCATAATAAATTCATAATCTTCTCCTTTATAAAAGTACATTTCTAATTATTATTTTTTTATTCGTTTCATTCAACGTATATGCGTAAACAATACGTGTTTAAAGTATTACGAATTGATCCACAATATTAAAGAATATATGATATTCAGTATGTAGATAAGAGCAAAACTACACATCTCAGAAAAAATCTTGTCGCCCTCAACATCCAAGGGAAATATTTAGCGAGAACATGAAATCGGAAGTCGGCTATTGTCATGGCTAAAGAGTTTGGATTATTGGACTGGAATAGATGCCTTCTCTCTCCTTTGTGAGGTAGAAGACCGCGATTTTTTTAAAGGGTCGTCTCCGATCGTTATCTAGGATGTAGAATTGAACAAAGTTCTATATTTTTATTACAAGTATGTATTACATATATAATATGATGTCGCTTGAATAAGTGTTTTAGTACAGTATCTTTAGATTTTGTTTTAAACAAATAACATGATATTTACAATCATATTTACGCGATTTTTTTACATTAAGTTCAAAGCATGGGTACTCGAGAATGTCAATTCGCAAAAGCTAATTAAAAACAAGTCTTTTATGTCAGAGTTTAGGTATTTTTTCAATAAAATTCTACCTACAATATACACGAATACAATTATTAAACAAAAATAATTAAAACACAATTTGTCATTTACAATCAGAAGGAATAAATTAAAGATATTATAATTATAATTATAAACATTGTGAAGGTCGTTTTAATTTTGCTGATTCAATATTAAAACAAACAATTTATTCATTTTATCATTCTTTTGAAGGGTAGAAGGTTTTCGCTGTCAGGAAAAAAAATAGTCCGAAAACAATATGTGCGAATTTACAAACTCTAAGTAATATCAGATGCTCAGAAATATCACCTTAAGCGCCCTTAACATTTTAAGGGTAGTTTTAAATTCATTGGTAATAAAATAGAATCAACAAGGTTTTCAGGACAAACTGAAGAGCAGTCCTAATCAAAAAGTAATCTTCGAATTGTTTGTTGTTTGACAAGAGAATCTTGACCTTTAAAATCTTCACGGTGTTGGGTTTAGTAGAATATCGGGTGAGCGAAATGGGGCTTTCTTTAGAAGTAAACCGATCATTATTTATGCGAAATGGTTCGATTTCTTTTAAGAAGAACTGTACGGAATTGGAAGAAAAAAATTGGGTTACTCATGGTTTTGCAGTGCATAGAATATTGAACAAAATCAATGAAAACAGTTTTTTTTTAATGTATTATAATTTGACGAAAAGCATACTTTGTTTTAGGCGATTTATTTATTTATTTGCAAAAAAGTAAAAGTGTTTCAATTTTTATATTGGACCGTACAAGAGTTTTAGCTTCTCAAAGCCAGTAGAATTGGGGCATCCGAATTCGCAGAATGTTGTGAGGTAAAAGGTTGTGGGGAAGTGCAAGGAAATGAGAAAAAGGAAGGTTGATAAGTGCCCGGCTATTCAGATTCAGTTACTAAACATATATAAAGTGCCTTCAAGCAACGTTTCGATTCTGAATGGTGGTATTTTACCGGGACGATTTTGGAGAGTATCTTTCACTCTGAAACCTGTCAAGTATGTTTCCATTTTGAAACTGTTAAACTCTTAGTAACAAGCCAAAATTCAGTAATTGTTATGAAAATATAATAACGTTTTTCGAACACATTACCCATTGAATAATAATATTTGGATGATTTCTATATTGCCGTTTTGTGAAAAAAACACCTCAGGGGCGCTGTAAGTAACTCTAAAAAAACATAATATTGATTTATTTATTTTATTTTCTCCTCGGAGTGTCATAAACCCATTGGCTTCCGACAGTGAACCTCTTGTTTGAGATTCACATAAATCTTCGTTTTTTTTTAAATAAGATTATGGGAAAAGGTCAAATCATTTTTACGTAGAATTCCTTGTACTAGCCAACTTAAAGCAAATGAAATTAGAACATTAAAAAAACCTTTTTACTTTGATTTTGGTAAAAAATTCTATTCTCTTGAATATATTATCCGTGAGCTTTTTGTTGAGTCGTTATTCCAGCAACATGTCAAGATTTCAAGCCTAAGGCTCCCGTCCAAAGCATTTCCAGGGATGTGCCTAGTTAAAGCTCGTCGCTGTTTGTCAACGGAATCTAGTAGTGGAAGTGACAAGCTTTTGACGGGTGACAAAACACGATCAAACAGCCCATTGAATGATGAGTGTTCATGCATCAAATACGAGAAACTAATACGTATGTTTATTTAGAATATGTATTATGTATGAACAAGTACCTAATATGTAAGCTTTCGTATGTCAATACTCCAACGCGCAATCGCTCGTGAAGGATTGACAAATACCGTCGACTCCATGAACCAAAGAAGTGATAGACGTGAACTAGAACTAAAAGAAACCCTTCATTCTATTTTGCATGGCTGGTATAGGGTCCGATATAATATATATAATAGGGTTCAAACTTGTTCAATACAATAACTGGAGTTGTTTGGACTGGAACATATTATTAATAATGTGCAATCGTTTGCAGAAAAGAAAGATGGTCTACACAAATAAGCTTTCACATAGCGCGGTAATAAAATAATTTCCACCCGCTATGTCAAGACTACCCAAACCTTCTTAATTACCACGGCTTAATAACCGCGAACAACTCTCCAACAAGAGTTACCAAAGACTCCAGCTCATTTGTAGATCACATTATGGTTAAAACTAAGAATCTTTATAAAACTTTTTTTTTATGAATTGAATTTAATTTTAATTTAACCTAAAAATGAATTACTGAATAAGTTAATGTTAAAATAAAAATATGTTTGTAAGGTCACCTGTCTGAACACAAGAATATCCCTAGTGAGAGAGACATAGTATTTTTTTTACATATTTTGCATACATGAAACAAATAAAAAATATATAAGTTTGTTAAATTTTAATAATTATTAATTAAAGAAAACATCTAATGTCGCCTCATCCTTTTTCTAAATAAATTATGGTTTCATTTAAAAATTTTCCAATCTGTTAGAAAACTAAATGTGTCACAGTATTGGGTTTTTATTTAGACGACAAACTTTTTAACGAGGTTAATGTTTTATTTTATTATCGGCTTAAAGTTATTTCGACAAAGAATGAAAAATATAAAGATAAATGCTAATAAACAATGAACAACGCTTAGGTTAAAAAATATTATGCTTGGCAAAAAAATTGTTAACCTAAGCATTACATTGGGAAGAGGCAATCACGAAATTATTCTCTAGAAGTATTTGTATGGGTTTTGACACTAGCGCCATTCCACATCGTAATTGGCGATATTTCAAAATATTTTTTTAAATTTTCACGACATGTACTTTTTCTTTTTTTACCGAAAATGTGGATAAAGTTTTATCCTTATAGTTCAAAAATAAACAATTATGCTGGATTCAAAATCATAAATCAATTATTCACGCTGGATTTCAAAATCATAAATCGCCAATTTATTAATGTTAGCGCCTAATGTATCTTTAAAGTCACAAAATATTATATTAGCTGATTGATTTCTATCCTTATATTATGATTGCTTCTCTATTTTTTTTACTTCATTCCACTACCGGCAACCTGGACGTTTATTGGCACTAAATCGATTGTTACGAATGCATATATTAGGTTGGGGAAAAAGTAATTTCGTATTTTTCGCCGTATTTCAATGCTTTACGAAAAGTGTTACAATCATCCGATTTAAGTCAAATATCCACTGTTCTGTTCAATAAGTTGTTGTCAACGAGAATCCAACACAATTCAATCATAATGCCCCTCTCGTAGAAGCCCTTTCCCCTATTGGCAAAAAACTAGGACAATCAATTTTCACAGGCCTCTATTGAGGCCAATTTTGTATCCCCAAGCGTGTTGGCCATAGACAGGAACAGGTGGTAGTCACTTGGTGCCAGGTCCGGACTATAGGGTGGAAGCATAAGAACTTCCCGTCCGAGCTCCCGGAGATTCTGGCTCGTTATCAAAGATGTGTGCGGCCTGGCGTTGTCCTGATGAAACACGATTCCTCTCCTTTTCACCAATGCTGGCCGCTTCTGTTCGATCGCCAGCTTCAAACGGTCGAGTTGTTCACAGTAGAGGGCAGAATTGAGCATTTGGCCATAGGGGAGCAGTTCATAGTAGAGTATTCCCTGCCAATCCCACCAAACACACAGCAACACCTTCCTGGCCGTCAGTCCTGGCCTGGCCACGGTCTGGGCCACTACCTTGGCTTTCGACCACGATTTCTGTCACTTGACATTGTTGTAAGTGACACACTTTTCATTACCAGTCACCATCCGCTTCAGAAATGGGTCGATTTTGTTGCGATTCAGCAGCGATTCGCAGATGGAAATTCGGTCCATGAGGTTTTTTTGCGTCAGCTCGTGTGGCACTCAAACATCGAGCTTTTTTTAATCCAGCCTTGCGCAATGGTTCAAAAATGGTTTTTGATCGATATTCAGCTCCTGGGCGATTCTACGACTGCAAACATGACGGTCTATCTCGATATTTTCCATGATTTTATCGACATTTTCACGACAGGCCTGCCAGAGCGTGGTGCATCATTCACCTCCACTACACCAGAACGAAATCGCTCGAACCACTGTTGTGCAGCACAAACCGAAAGAGTATCGGCCGAATCGCTTTCGACTCGCTTTATAATGAACGAGATATATTTAGTTAAAAAAAAGGCGTGAAATACGAAATTACTTTTTCCCCTACTTTACCCGTCTCACTAAACGATGTCTGTTCTGAGACGAATCAATTTTTGACAACATATCATGTTCTGTATTTTTTTTTATCTTATGCTTACACCAAGACGAATGATGGGTGATGTTAGAGTTAGAGGTGTTGAAAACTTACAAACGAGATATTTTTTTGAAATACGAAATACCCAGTAACATCTTTGCAACATTTTATTTCCAAAACGAAACTGATTGTGTCGATGCTTCGGGCCAAGCCATACATTTTTCTATTCGTCTGATTACATCAAAAGAGCTTTTACTCTGGGGAAATATTTTTATGGAGAATACGACTTGTGTAAAAAACTTGCGATGATGTGCGCATATTTTATTTTATATTCAGATCACCTTGGTAAAGGATCACAATCCTAAATCTTTTCAGAGCTTCACGCGTCTGTAAGAATAATTGTATTGTTTTAACGCCCACAACGTGTCGAAAGTTAGAACTTGTTTCAATATTATCTTCTAGAAGAAAGCTTGTATTTTATAGTGGGTTGATGGATAAGTTCAAAGCACTTTTAGCTAACAAAGAACTGCGGCCTTGGAAAGAGTTTTCTTTACATTTTGTATCATTTACGTATTTTCTAAGTTTCATTTAGTTCTTGGCTAAACAAAGTGTAGTACAAATAGAATACATTTCTAAGAAATCCTTATATTTTAGTTGAAGTGAGGAGTTAATTCTTCGAATGCCGCTAGAACCATTTTAACACTAGAAAATAGGCTATTCAAAGGCTGGGTTTGAAAGTTAATCCACAGCTTCTTTATTTTGGAGATCATGCTCCATTAAATTTTGATGAAAAAAGCGGTGAATTTTGCTGTATGTGCGTGAAACAGCGTGTATTTATTAATGGTTTAAGAAATACATTTTTACATCAAAATGACTACAAATTACGTTTTTTACTTTGTTTTGAAATGAACACGAGACATTTTATTTGGTACAATTTAAACATTAAAACGTGATGTCAAATTTACGAAAGTACAAATTCCAGTTTCGTAACAATATTACCTCCATATTTGAGCTCCACGATTCCATAAATTATTCTTAGATATTCGTATTCAGAGAATTCACCATTAGTTTTGCGTTATATGTACCTTTGAATTTTAAAGCAAAAACTTTGACACGAAATTGACATAGAGAACAAGATGAAGTCCAGTTCGACAGTAAAATAATGTTTTAAACGTCAAAGCTATTGAAACTAATCAACATTCACAAAATTCAAAATGTTTGCCGGTTCCGAACCTCGTTAATTTAATATTATTTTGCATACCAATGAAAATATTACTTTATCCAATATGATAATACCGTTATAACGCTGTTAACTGTAGGAGATAATTGTATTTGCATAGTCAAATTTCGGTTATGTTTCTTATTCATGATATTGCTTAAACCACCAATGGTTTCATGATTAGGGAAGAATTTTAGGATTATGGAATACACTCGAATCATATAATAGCCTTATTTATATAAAAAGTAAAATAAATAAAATTAATATTCGTTAAAAGCAATAACTTTGTGGCTTGCCATAATTATAAAATAAACACAAACATTTATTTTGAACCACTTTGTGTTAATATATTAATCGACCAGTTTCGGAAGTACCCTGCCAATATTAAAATTAGATTTTATGAGATAAAAAATACTGACAGGTATTTTATATCTCATTTATACATACATTTTAGCTTTCGGAGTGGGAGGCGAACAAAGGGGGAGGGGTAATTAGAGGGTTTACTGGAATAACAGAGCGGTTTACTGGAAATAAGTCTTGAATAAGACTATTAGATAAATTTTCTTGGTTATTCAATATACTAGAATTATTAAGGGTTTTTTTTTTTAATTTCTAGTGCTTCTCAATTATCTATTTTTTGCCACGCTTGTTCAATATTTGCCTTAATTAAAACTTTTTCCAATATAGTATGCATGTATTGTTGTATCTTGTGCTAGTTATAATATATTTTTCTGATAATGGAAGGGTACTTCCGAAAACAGTCGATCAATGTACTGAAATAAAGTGGTTTAAACCAAATGTATGTGCTCATATTAGAAAAAGATTAAGTTGTGACCGGGACTCCGTTATTACTTGGAATTAGGTAGTTCATTTGGTAGAACGGTACTCTGGGATAGAGTAGAGGTCTCTAGTTCAAGTCTCGATCACATGTGATCACGTGAATTTTCACTTTCACTTCTTTAAGATATTATTATCATCATAAAGTGTAAAGCTTTAGTAAGTTAATTTTTACTTTTAAAATAATAACCTGTTCGTTTTATTTACAATGCAAAATAAATCGTAAAGTTGTTAAAACTATAACTAATATATCAATATAACAAAGTACCTACCTATATATATATATATAAGAGTTTAAGAATCGGATCAACTGCAGAGTATGTATGAATGTAGACGGTTCAAAAATTGTGTGCCGAAACAAAGTTGTTTGGCGTAGCAACCTCTCTGCCTACCCCTGCAGGGAAATGGCTTGGTGATTATCTAATTAGTATGTTTTATCGGCTGTTTGCGAACTCAAAAACTTAGCGCGTATAACCTAAGGCATACAGTGTGGCAAACTGTCTGAAATACATTTATCAAGTTATTAATTAAGAAAAGGTTCATTCCACAAATATTTCCACAGGATTTCCAGGCCAGTGGAATGTTTATAACCGGCGCTGGCTAATATGAGCCATTTCTTAAGTCTAAATGTTGATTAACGTAGCAGTGGCGTACATGAACTTTTTCTAATTTACGTCGAAGTAGTTTTTCGCAAATAAAAACCATACTTTTGCAAATGTCTAAAAAAACTAATCAAATTTCTAGCGTTTAAAATTAAAAACTAATCGTCTCAATAAGAATATTTGTATCTTTTAAAAATTATAATTTATATGTCTAAATGAACTAAGTGAAAGCTTAACTTCTTTGCAAGTTTGTGCCTACTGGAATTTCACGAACGCTCAATCGAAACAAGATGGGTAAAAGAAAATTAATTTTATATTTAAACCTTTTGTTAATGTTTAATTTGTACTTAAGTTTCGTCGCTTAAAGTCAGCAGATTGGTTAAATATGCTCCCTGCATTGTTTTAGATAGTGTGTTCGTTTGCCACCAAACAATTTAGAAAACTTCTATACTATATTCTACTTCTCATATATTTACAATATTAATTCGTTCAGAAATAAAGTTAGCAGTCTCACTGTAGTAGAGTATTTTTTAAAACAAACAGGTAGAAAACTGAAAATCCAAAAAGCCCACGTTAAAATAAAATTGAAATTGAATTACGTTCTCGAAACGAGCGCGTGCTAGATTTTATATTTTCCCAATTCAACTTTTATTAATAATAAATCCCCTGTAATGTAAATATGTTTTTATTTTTCAATTTCGTTTCGCAAACTTTTAATTTATTGAGATAAAAACAAGATATTAGAATTGAACACGTCTGACATACTAAATAATCGAAGTTTTGGAAATACTGTGTGATTTTGTACAACATATTTTTATTAAATTTACGAAATTTTGAATAGTTTTTTCACCATTCTATGCATAATAAGTGCGAATAAAAAATATTAAACGCTTTAGAATGGTAACCAAGATATTAAATTACATGCTGTATTTTTGAGACTTACATAGCGGTTTACCTAAAATTTAACTAAAAGATATTTTAAATAACTTTCTATGTTATGTAATAAAGTTATGTCATTTGGGAATATAAAATAGTTGTCAGAACAGAAGACATTTTTTTAAACGGAATTATAAATACCTACATTATAGAAATGAACACTGTTTTACCTAAGTCTTACATTTTACTATAAGGCCTTGGGTTAAAGTATTCAACTAAAGTTCCGAAAATCGGTAAATCATGATTAAGAAAATCTTTGCTTAAAACCGGTTTAGATCAACTCAAAAAATGGCAACAAACGTCATTTTATAGGATTTTAATTCAAGTAATACTGCAATAAAAAAATTTAATTCTAAAAGGGTAGCTAAGAAAATGCTCAAGGAATGCTAAATAAAAAAATCAACAGTGATATTTTAAGTTCTATATGAAACACCTTTTTTTAATAGGTGCAGTTTAAAACCAGCAAAGGCATTTTCAAACGTTTTACCTAAAATTCAATTATGTGTTTTATGTAGAACTTTAAAGAAAACGGTTAAAGAATTTTATTCACTTAGACATTTTCCTTTTACTAACTACCCGTATAAATTTTACAGATTAATTAATCATTTGTAGTATTGCTTGTATTAGAATTCTACAAAGTGTGTATTTATGAGTGCTGAAGTAGAAGCCATGGTTAAATTGTATCAAACACTATTATAATGACAGCATCCGTGGTCGAATGGTAAAGACGCTCGAGTACGGATCCAGAGGTCACGGGTTCAAATCCCAGCGTGCGTCATTAAAGTTTATTTAATTAATATTTGTTATTTCATATTTGATTAATATAAAATAATATACAGTATATTTGCGACTCGTTCCAAAGTGGTAGTATCGTCCTGGTGAAAGACCACCATTCAGAATCGAAACGTTGCTTGAAATGGCTTTAGCCGTCTTTGTTGACAAGATCTGGATAGCCAGGTACTTTCCAACCTTCCTATTTCCCATGTCATTCTCATCCTCACTACCTTACGCCTCACGAGAAACCCCAATTGGAGATTCCATAGTTTCACTGGCTCCAAACGGTTGAGAGCAGTTGAGATTCTTGTACGGTTTTCACTATTTTTTTTTTATGGATTTAGCCGTGTTTGGTGACCTGATCTGAATAGCCCGGTACTATCCAACTTTCATCTTCACCATCTCCCTCTCCTCTTTACTAACTTCAGTCTAACAACATACCCTAATCAGGGGTACCATAGTATCACTGGTTCCATACGGATGGGAGCAGTTGAGACTTTTGTGCGGTATTCACTATAAAAAAATACAAAAAAACAGTACCTAAAAACGAATGTTAATTCTAAAAAATAATTTAATGATCTACTAGCAAACAACTTGCCATCTTACTATGTTTATTTGTAAGTTTATATAACATATTAAGAAGTCATCATCATAATGACATGATCCTCGTACCAAATTCGCCAATGACACAAAAACTTCCTTCCAAATCGACGTGACTAAATCTCCCAGGGTTTTGTGATATTTTAAGGGTGGTGGGAAAACCGCCGAGAGTCGTTTATGAACCCTGCAAAAAGGTTAATGTCCCAGCATTGGCTTAAGAGCCTCCTTTTGCTTATCGGCGGTAATGTGTAAGGAAAACTAGACCCAAGGGATATTTCTCCACAACGGACCAATCAAAATTCCCCGCAAGAATGATGTGTTCTCTTATAGCCGAAATTCATCCAGACAAAGACTTCGTTTTGAGCGAATTTCTCAAAAGATGAACATTTTTTGGGCAAGCAGCGCCATGGTCTTTAAGGTTTCAAATTTATATTTAAATAAAAAAAAATATTTTTTCGTAAAAAGCAATCACTTTGTGGTTTGACATATTTAAAGAAATAAAAAAAATAACTTTCTGTAAGGCCACGAATGCAAAGTTTTTTTTTTTCATTAAAAAAACACGAAATAATACCATTATTTACGGCCATCTTCAGACTAGTCTGAAGATGGCCGTCATAGGCTGAAACCGGTCAAGTCAAAAAATAGAAGTGGAATAAAGTTAAAAATTTGTTTTATTAAATCATTGAAATAATACCAATAATTTTCAACGATATATGAAACTTTTTTTAGTTTTTTTTTTTAAATAGGTCACGACCAAGACTTTAATTTGGAACCTAGACTCTGTAGCTCAGTTGGCAGAGACGTTACTCTCGGATAGAGTGGAAGTTCCGAGATCCGATCTCGGTTAAACCTATTTTATTTTTTTTGTTTCTGTTTCATATTTCGTTGAAAATTATTGATATTTTTTCAATAATCAATATCAAAAATAAAAAGCATAAATTATGTTACAAGCTTTAAAGTAATTTTTTATTTAAAATTTAAATGTATTACTCGGGGTATTAAAAAATCATTAGAAGTTTTCAATCACGGGGGCGAAGTGGGCGGTGAATTATGAATCGCTACGATGACAAATTGAATAACTTACGGAACTGCTGTGGGGTGATGAAACCACTAATTACTTTTCTCATCAAGACGCCTCAAGATCTCTGTGGTCGAGTGGTTAAGATCCTCGACTACGAATCCAGAGTTCGTGGGTTCAAATTCTGGCGCGCGCAAAAACATTTTATTTCATTAATTTGTGTTATTTCACAATTAATTAATTAAAAATAATATTTTTCATATTAGCGACCCGCCAATGTTATCAAAAGTGGTTTTAGCTGTGCGTATTGACCAGATTATAATAGCCAGATTTTTTCCTCTCCAATAAATGTATTTAACATTTGAATCATATCGCACGTCTATTGTTATTTATCAATTGTGTACTATATATACCTACATCTAGATGTAGGGTAGATACCCTCAATGAATAGCAAGTGATACCTTGGTGAAATAACAACATTCAGAATCGAAACGGCTTTAGTCCTGTTTGGTGACCAGATCTGGTACAGCCAGGTACTTTCCAATCTTTGTCTTCCTCATGTCCCCCTCCATCCCACTATCTTTAGTCTCACAACATACTCCAGTCGGGGATGCCATAGTCCTACCAGCCCCAGACGGTTGGGAGCAGTTAGAACTCTTATACGGTATTCGATTTTTTTTCTTGCCTTCAAAATATAAAAACGTTTGAAAAGTGTTAATATCTAAGCTCCCTATTGAGCAGATAAATATGTACATCTGTAATTATATATATAAACTGTTTTTACTAATCGATTTATACTTATTTATTTTAAGGTTCTACTAGTTTTCCAAAGTTTGTTTGTTCCCAATAAATAGGACGACTTGTAGTATTTTTTTACCGTTAAACATAATTTTTCAAAACTCCGTATATTATGATGGAAATGGATTTTGTGAGCTGGAAATTCAAGTATAAAAAATCTTTATTTCCAATTTTTTTTTTAGTATTTTTTCAGCTTCAGAAAACAGACTTCTGTTTTAAGTTTAAGATAATGTTTAACATTATAAAGTCGCATTTTTTTATATCTGTGGTTTAATTTGTGAAAATGTAGTGGCTTACAAAAATTCTAAGCTTTCCAAAGTTTATAGATACCATGAAAAGTCTGGATGGATACAATTTCGCATATGGTCGATTTCTAAAACAAGTTATGTCATTAGAATTCTTGAAACTCAGAGCACGTTCATTTTCATATTGTCCTGCGTTGATTTGTTGCTTGACAATTTCACTAATGACATTCTTGATAAGATAATCATCCATTTTCCGTTATCGGTTAGTTCCCACCTAGGGAACCAGATATTCACCCCACTCCGACCAACCTCCCCTATTCTCCTTGTCTCCTGGTCTCCTATGCTCTTCTTCTTCTCTGTCATTCCGATCTACTCCGTGTCACTCTTAATAATCTCGATCTTGAAAATGCCTACTTCCATTTTATCCCTATGTCTATGCCAACGAGAAGGGGTGCCACCACAAAAGTATTTCGAAACATCGATAAAGTAGTAAATCTGCTGTTTTAACGGGTAATAACTCTACAGTAATCATAATTATATCAATATTTGGATCATTTGCATAACGCCGTTTTTGTGAAAAACCTGCTATATAACCTATAGCAATAACTTATGACTAGCAAATTGCATCCACTTACCCATCAATCAACAATCTAAAACCTTACTTAACCCATCAATTAACAATCCAAATATTACTTGGGCAAATTTGACCAATCAGCGTAATCCCGCATACAAATGTGTTCATTTCCTAATGTGTTCAGAAAAACTATTTATTTGTTTCTAAATCCGAAAAAATCAAACAGTGGGATCTGTACTTTGTAGTTTTTGAAAATTTGAAACTTTTTCGGTGTGGAATTTCATTTCTTTTATATTAAACTCGCAGCGTCATTTCCATCACTTCCAACAAAAAGTATGAAACGTTTAAATATTCATACATTTAAAAAAAAAGACAAGATGTCGTACTAATATTCCTATTATTGAAACCGTTAATTCATTAAGATGTCATACTGTTCTTTCCAAATATTTTTTTAGATCTTTTAATTAAGCTTTGCGCTTCATTGTGACATTAATTATTCAAATAAGGTTAATAACATGCAATAGGTCTTTTTTCATGTTGTTTGAATGTTATTAATTTGATTAGCTATATATAATAAATCTGTTATGGAAAAAAATATTTAAGAAGTGTTTTATAACGTTCTAGCGGTTCTAGCTAACTATATACTTGAAATCTGTACCTTACCTGAGGCAGCAAAAACACTCTAAAGGCTGATTCACACCAACGTCCGGTTCCGCTCAGTGCAGATATTGTTCCGCAAGAGAGCTTATTGATATGGTATGAATATCAATCAAGGAGTATGTGCCAAGACAAAGTTGTATGGCAGTATATCCTTCTGCCCACCCCTGTGATATTTAACTACTTATTTAGTTAAATAATTATTTTGAAGTGTAAAAATACTTCCAACGCAGATTTTTTTTTTAAACCATTTTTTTATTACTAAATAATATTTTTAATAATTAATACACAATAAAAATATTATTTAGTGATAAAAAAATGGTTTTTGATAAAAAAAATCTGCGATGTTAGTATTTTTACAATTCAAAACAATTATTTAACTAAGTAGTTAAATATCACAAGGGTGGGCAGAAGGATATACTGCCACACAACTTTGTATTGGCACATACTCCTTGATCGATATTCATACCATATCAATAAGTTCTCTTGCGGAACAATATCGGCACTGAGCGGAACCGGACGTTGGTGTGAATCAGCCTTAATGCTCTGACATCATGCAATTTGCACAGTTTATTCTGACTTAAATTTTTAGTTCAACGTTTCAATTTTCAGCTTGCAACATTATTACCATCCTGAACTACAATTTGCTTTTAGCTGTAAAATTAAGACACGACTTCATATTATTCTAAATATTTTTCAATAACTTTATATGCATATATTGTTTAAGAAAAAATTGTGTTGAAATATGCTACTTTCTATCTAGGTTTTTTTGTCAACGTTCGTTGGTAAAGAATAAAATAAATATATTCAATACACCAAATCACGGGCTAAGCTTTTCATATTATAGTACAAGCTTTTTAAAATGCTCACCGTCTTGAGATATACATTATGTTTACACATTTCCCAAAAACACGGAATTAAGAATGGCATTTTAATCCTAACATTATTCACGATTTAGCGGACCATTTTTGATATAACGTTAAATTACGTATCCTTGTTCTGAGCTTTATATTAGCAGCTATAAATTTAACAGTGGCTGTTTGAAGGCGATCCAATGGCAGCGTAATCTATTATTTCCCGATCTGACGCGCAAAGCTTTGAGTAAGGGAACAAAATGGGCATTTAAACAGTCCCTCGCGCTTTCAATGCAGCTTTATTGTTTGTGGGTCAGAAAAGGTAAATAGTTTTATTTAGAAGAATGAAAGCGCCTTTGAATAAAAGCGCTTTAACAAGTAAAAGCTTCCTCGTAAAGGAGCATTATATATAAGATAGTGTAGCAAAAACGAAACTGTATTTAAAATGTTACCGTTAACTCATATAAAATGAGGAAAAAACATCTGAATAATCAGGCAATACACAATACAATACTTCGTAATTAACTTTTTGTTTGTGACACCTCATCAAAGCTCCTTGTCGCTACTGCATAAATCAAATTAACTAAATTACCATACGATTGAATCACGCTGGGAGACGGGTTAATGATGAGACTATAAAGGGATTTACTCATACGGGTACTGAGAGAGGCCTGTAATAAAGGATAGAGGAAACACAATGACCAGTTGATCGTTCAATATGCATCCTGTTTTACTTAAAACTTCATGCTACTCTTGTACGTCGAGTTTCTCGGTGTTTTTTTTTATGGATATCCAAAAGAAAGGTTATTTATAAGTTCTTGCAAGCAGGCTACATTGAAATATCTGTAAAACAGACAAACTTAAATACCAACTGTACATTGGAGATGAGAGATGCAGAGTTAAGCAAATTAGTTAAAATTTTAGACTCGTGTTTAGGGGATCCTATTTATAATAAAAATATTTCATATTAAATAAAACAACAACCTTTGTAAGACACCACTTTATTTGAATTAACCGCCAACCAGGTTTTGCTTTTCTCAAGCTTCGTCAGGGCTTTTACATCAACTGATTGGCGATTAACTCAAATAAAGTGGTGTTTTACAATGCTTATTGTTTTATTTAATTTACAATGTCACACCCCCAAGCTTTTACTTCCTTCGAAAAAAAATAAAATATATGTTTCAATTTCATTTTTTTTTTCTTACGAATTTATGTTTATTTATCTTTATTATTATTATTGTGTGTATTACAACTTTTATTTTATTATTAGTATTACTATGTATTATTATTAATTATGGAGGGTATTGCATTGCACTACTCCTGCATACCTTCTAGAATAAAACATTATTATTGTCATTTTGAATGAATTCGTCCCGTTGCATCTTATAATAAATGAACCCAATTGTTTATTTTGAACGTGGTTACATATCGACGCTGGAAAGGCAAGGGGCTCAAGCGTCATTTTGAGAAGTTTACACTAGAGCACCTGATTTATTTTTGTTTAACAATAAAATTCATAAGTCTTCAGTACCTGATTGGATTTTGGAAAAAAAAAAAAACAAAAAAAGTCCCAAACTTGATTCGATTGAGTCAAACCTTCTCCCAAATGGTAAATATATTTTAGATAGCTGAAGTACCATAAAGGTCTTCAAAATCAAACGAGGGTCGGAGCTTTCGGTGTAGAAAAAAAAACTGATTAAATAATGATAAATTATGAAGTCGGAATGTATCAAATACGAGGCCTGTTCAAAAGAAAAGGTGAATTTTGAATTTTCGCGGGCTGTGTACATTCGATTATCGATTTTTTTTTGTCATCATGGTACACATATGTTTATCATATGTTAGCCATTTTGGATTAGTGGTTTGTTTTTGACAACTGGAAAGGTTAGTCACGTTTTTGTTTGTTCTTCGATTTTTTACTTTTGAAAAAAATGGATCAAATAATATGTATTAAATTTTGCGTTCAAAATGGAATAAAGTGCTCCAACGCACTTAAAATGTTGACTGTGGCATTCGGCGAGGCTACTTTGTTTCAAAAAAGTGTTTATTAGTGCTACAAGCGCTTTACAGAAGACCGAGAAGATGTTAATGACGATGAGCGTCCTGAAGTTGTGGAAAAACAAATCATGGATTTTATTCTTTGATCCATTTTTTTTCAAAAGTAAAAAATCGAAGAACACACAAAAACGTGACTAACATTTCTAGTTGTCAAAAACAAACCACCAATCTAAATGGCTGATAATGCTAAGATATGATAAACATATGTGTACCAAAATAAATTTAAAAAAAACGATAATCGAATGTACACAGCCCGCGAAAATTCAAAATTCACCTTTTCTTTTGAACATGCTATGTATTTTTTACAGAATCTGGCTCTCACGTACAAAATATTCGATAGATGTTTTGTTACAATTTCATCCCTGCCACCCTTTTCAGATTAGCAAACCTCTTAACGTTATCCACCTTAGCATGTTTGGATATCATTCGATGCTTACTTACTATATCTTTGTCCCGAGAATTGGTTCGTATTTCACCTTTATTTAATGTGAAAAATCCCTCTTTACGTCATTATTGTTTTCGATTTCGTGTTCGAAGCACTCAACACCTACGCCCCAGGCCAAATCTACGTATTACCGTGTGTTGTTTTCGAACAAATGGACGTAAACACGTACTACTTAATCATCCACAACAGACATACACCTAACTATAAAACATTATTCTGTGTGTCATCTATCGGTGATCTCTGGCGTCGTGTAATTTACACAGTTTTTGTCTTGATTTTCAAGGTCAACGAGCTACTTATTTGTTTATTTACCAACGGACTTTTGTCTAATTAAAAAAAATACATAGCACAAAACGGAAAAAAAGAGCAACAGGTAAAGAACAGCACATACATAATATTTTAATGAAGCAATGACAAAAGTAAGCAATTGTCAGTTTTCGTATCGCATATTAGTTCCTTATTTTTAAGTAAATTTTTTTTTTCAGTTTTATGAAGTTGTAATTTATTGATTAATGGTGTTGGGTGGTTAATTTTAATTTAACAATAAAATTCAAAGAATCCGTAGGGAAAAGGGAAGCTACAAAGACACCATTTTTCAAATGCCTGTAAAAAACGGAAACAAACCATTTTTTTTAATTTTTTTTTTATCCACCAAGCATTACTATTAAACTACACTTTGTTCTTTCAATCTTGATAAAAAAATCACTTAAACAAATTAAATTTTACATATCTTTTTTTTTTTTTTTTTTAATTACATACGTGATAAAGTATATACACACATAAAATTAGTTTAGTATAAAGTGTATTTTTTTTAATTCGTAGTTATTTTCATCTCTTATGTCTTTAGGAAATAGATAAATTATATATTTCTCTCATTTGTAAAAACATGATTGACTTCTGATTACTGGTGCGTATCATCAAGGTTGAAAACTTCTTAACCAATTGAGAATCATGAACCAAGAACAAAACATAAATCAATTTAATTTTCGTACTGCTTCTCATTTCTCCATGTTCCAGAACTATCCTGGTTTCCTGCCCTTTGTGCCATAATGACTTCCCGTTAGTAATTTACTTACAAAATGTCAGAAACGAAGGTTGTTGTTCTAAGCACCGTTATCGCTAGAGTTGAAGACAGATTTTCAAAAGAAACTAAAACGTTTCACAAAGACTAGGATTTCGCAAAATGAACACATTTTCAATGTCAAAACACGCGTTGGCGAGATGTAGCTTATAGTGTAATCATATTTCATAGAACTTTACTGTGGACGGCTACAAAGGCTTTTCATGTCAAGCTTTCGCACGTATATTACCTCATTTTAGTTTTATAAACTGTTTTTTTTCTCTTCCTTTTTATATTAAAATTTCGCCTTTGAAAGCTTTTCACAATAAATGAAGGAATTGGGCATACATAAAAATAAATTATAAAAAATAAATTCTACTAACGTTTCGAGCGGGAATCATTTTTTATTCACGATAGTGAAAAGTCTGAAAAGAAACTGAAACGCTTTCTGAAGATCTCTTAATCTTCGGCTCCTTTTGTGATAACATTAACCCATAATAAATGCTTTATCCCTGCACTCGTATGTTTTTTAAAATAATACCGCACATTTGTAAGTGGAACTTCAAGTGGAAAGAAAGGAGATTGAACATAGGAAAATTAGAGTAATTCCTGGTAATACAGATCTGACGGATGTAGAGTTCTTCATCGAACGGTCAAAAATTGTTTGTATGATTAGTTTTAGTTTCAAGTTTACTGGATATAAAAAGGACGCAGCTCCAATATCTTGGTCAAATCATGCGGAGGTACAATACAAAATAACCCAGCTGATTTCTAGGGGAAGAAAATTCAGCGAATTGATGGAAGACATGGTAGAAGAAGACGCCGTACCTCACGGCTTATCAACTAATGTGACTAGTATAATTACAATTCTGTCGGGTTGTTTTGGGCTGCAGTCTGCAGAGTGTTGTTTCCCCTGATGATAGCAAACCTCCAATAAAAAAGATCGTTAATTAGCGTCTGACCTTTCCAACTGTGAGAAAATCTACACCACTCCTCTACTTAACATTACGGAGACATTGCGTGATAATTTTCACTTCGTTACAAGCAGTTTTAAATCATTAACACCGTCATTAGCCTTTTCCGCGCTGCTTTCATAATGTTATCAATTCCACTTCGCTGGGTACAACATTATCACATTATTTTCTAATAAACCCGAAGCCAATTACGTCAGCCGCCCTGTTTGTATGAAATTATGCATGAAATCTGTCTTTATGCAGCCTCCGTGAGTTCTTGACGACGATAATGCATGCATGGGCGAGTTTCGCTACTCGGAGAACAGCTTACGCTATTTTAATCGCTTGAGAAGGGAAGCCTAAGTCTAGAAAACTATTTTCACACAAAGTTCCGGTCAAAATTTATCACCGTCTGGAGACAAAGGACTGACTTTAATCAGAAATTTATCTTTCGACAGAGAATATTGGGTTAGCTTTTTAATTTTTAAACTTGTCCTCCATAACACGGGTGAACTGCTAACGTGGGGGGCAATATATAATACATCATCTTATACACAAGGGATAAAGGAGCAAAGGCAGCAATCTCTCACTCTTGTGTTTTTGAGAATAATAATAATAATTGGCTGATTCATATAGCACCGTTTTCGTGGCAGAAATATCACCTCAAAAAGTGCAAAAACTTGTAAATATTAAATGGGATTTCGTCAGAAACTGATAAAAGGACATCATACAGTATTTTGATATCTGAGATTATTCGCATTTACCAATTTTTAGAGATTGCTGTGTTTGCTACAAAACTTTCCACAAAATCGCTATCTTCATTTTGTGTTGATTAGCTTCAAACAATATGTTCATTTTTTTGATCGGTCTAAATGGAGATTGCTGTGTTTGCTTATGAAAAAACACGGAGATTGTTTATCTTTGCTTTTAATACATACTTTTAAACGCGGTTTTCGGTGGGAAAAAGCTGAGTGTGCAACTAACTATTCAATTGACTAGGTTCACAATTTAAATTTCTATGGAACTGCATTCTCAACTTTTTTTTTTACATTTTGAAGATTGCTGTATTTCCTTTTATACCCCTCATATAGTTTAAATAAATGTTTTAAAGGTTATTTAAATCTACCTATACAAATACATTAAATGTCATTTGAAGTGTAAAAATTGCATTTAATTATAAGATTAAATTACTAAAATGTATTTTTGCGAAGAGAATCTATGCCAGTAAGTATTTAAGTAATAAATGATTTACAGAATGTGATTAGTTAAATGTTTTTGAAGAAAAATTGTACGTTTTAATCATTTATTTGTTTTAATTTGTATGATATGATTGATTTGCTGTTATTAGTTATTGTTTTTTTTTATAAATGACTCTTTATATGCAATTGTGAGGAAAGCTTCTTTAAGGTCAGGCGCCCTTGAGGTAATATTATTTTACAAAAATGGCACTATATAAATTATTCAATTATTATTATTATTAACATCCAAAGCTATAACTTTGTTGATATTATGTTATTTCATACATCATCATGCATTTTTTTAAATCACACTTTAATAATTATTCTGAATGCTAAACTCCAGACAGCTTAAATCCTGAATGAACAATTTCGGAATGTTTGACTTCCTGAAAAGCAAGTTCCCGGAAGTTTAAATCCCGATTGTAATTATAAATTAGAGTATACTCATTTCTTCCCTAGCTACCTACTTACGAAGTAATTACAATTTTTTTTTCATTACCGTTATAATTACTTTACTGAATCTGTGACAGTTCATTTTTTCCAGATGAAAAACAAAAATATATATTTTATCGAGTTGCTGATTTTTCAGAACTTTGGTTTTGAAAAGATGGTCAGTTGGGATTATGCTGTCGAGATTTTGGTTTTCGGTATATTTTCCAGTACAAAAAGCTTTCATTGGATATTTTTTGAATATTTCTTCAAATAATTAATAAAACTCAGTAGTAGATGAAAAACCATTAAAAGAGCTTTTAAGAAAATTACCTTTTGTTCAAATTCCATGACCTCAAAGTTAAGCGTTCGCGAAATCTGCCCTGTTTCAGACAAATATGGTATATACTTTTACTTTATAGTTGAGATAACCAAACTCTATTACTTTTATTGTTTCTACTTAATCTTATTTTATGTTAAAGAGCCTAATAGTGTGTTAATAAATATATATATTAATATTGGTCCGAATTTTTGGTACACTAACTCGCTGATAGATTGGAAAAGGCCTCGGGAAATTATTGAGCCAGACATTCTGTATACCCGGTTTAATTATTTTCAAGGTGAAAATTCACGGAACCTTTTCATCACGCCCGTGCTCGTATATTATAAGGGTAGGTTCTACAGGTAGAGGAACCTACCCAAGTTTATTTAGCCTGAAAAATAAATATTGATCCCGACCCACGCAGCCTTCAAATACCTTTCGAACTGCTTTTTTCAATCTCATGCCGTGTTCTAGAAGCGATTTCATTTCTCAATAAACTAAAAAGTACAAAGCGAAGAATCCTTAAGTGTTTTTATTGGGTCTCTTCTATGAAATACGGCTTCAGAACAATGTTAACAAATCGAACGAGAATTACACAACCAGCCGTAGGATTCAAGCTTGACTATTTGTTCAGGAAAGTTTTAGAAGTGATGTCTTAACTTTAACGATCAATAATTATTTCTACATTGACTATGAAGCAGAAATCTGTTTGTTAGACTGAAGCACTAATATCTATCAAAAGGTTTTTGTCAAGTGTCGTTAAATTTGCATATTTTTTAAAAATAAAATTAATAATTATTATTCCATTTTTTTTTAATGTTGCGTTCAAAGTAAGCATTCAGCTGGTAGCATAATTTCCATCATGCGTTACCAAGCTATGAAATGGTCGCGTAATTTTCAAAAAATCAGACCGAATATTTATTTTATTTTTTTATAGAAAGACAAACATAAGTGATAAATGTTGCTTGTGCAATGATGTAGAACTTAACTAGTAGATGGATTAAACCCACAACGCCCGGGTAAGAATTCGACGCGTTTGTCCACTTAGCTATAACCGATCTGTTTGTATTCTTTCCACATTAAAAAAATGTGGGAAATAAGGGAAGCTAGGTAATACCTAGCAGTCGCTCATAACACCGTGGGTTTTACGCTGCCACTAATTGATACATAACCTTGAATATTCACTATTTCCACTATAGATTTCCGATAGATCGTCAATTCAAAACTTTTACGGCAGATGTCACTAGCGATTCGTTTAATGTTTGTCGAAAAGTACTTTTTTAACCTTCCCGTCAAATTGCTATTACTTCGCACTAAAAGGTTGCCGCGTTCTGAAAAACTGTCGGAACCAAGGGGTTACTATCAATTTTATTCGTATTTCAAAGAAACTTATTACTTTACAAAGTTCCAAGTTTTTGGACACTCCATTTGCTTTTAAGTATTTAATTGGATAAAATCCCATCTTTTTTTCGGAACCAAAAGGTATTTCATATAAATTTATTCGTATTAAATTTCATCTTGAATATTGATGATATTATAAGCCTGCGCGAAAATGAGAAAAAAAGTTCTTATATAGGTTTTTTGACTCGACCCCTTGGAGTAACAAGGTTCCATCTGACATCGCACTGCTATGGGATAATAAACACTAAAGTAGCTTTATATAGAGCCCATTATCGCATGACACTGCCGTGTCAGATAAAACCTTGTTATTCCAAGAGTTCGATTTATAAAAATAAATTAAAACATAGAATATTTCCACTTAGTAATAATCTGAAAAAAATTTTCAGAAAGCTTTATTTCTACCCCGGATAAAATATTAGGCCATTGAATTATTGAATTAGCTCGTTTGGTCTAAACCATATGTTCTCAACGTGGGCGATAACGCCCTTCCGCGGGCGTTTGAGACTTTCAGGGGGGCAGTAGAAGACCCAGAGAAAATTAGGGGGCGTTGGAAAAAAAAGCTGGTCACTGGAACGGTCGATATCCTTTGTTCGTTCTTTTCGTGTTTTTTTTGGGAGAGGACCCGGAGGAACTTTTATCGATTTGCTAGTACTTTTCTAAAAACACTAGGAACCGGTTCCAAAAAAAACTGGATAAATAACCGGTTCCTTGGTGGTCACTGGTAACTGGAACCGCGAACGCGACAGATGGTAAGGAAAAAAAAATTGGGGAAGGGGCTCTAGAAAAAAAAAATTCTCTATGTGGGCGGTGGGGAAAAGAAGGTTGAGAATCTATGGTCTGAACTATTTGAGACGTTGGTTAACACTGCAATTTACTGATATAAATTAAGCCTATAAAAAAACAAATAGTGTTAGATTTGTAAAAAAAAACTGTGATCACCATTTAAAAAAATCGAAATGAAAAAAAATTGATCGATTTCACCCGAAGTTACGAAACAAACAAAGAGTTTATTTATTCATTATCTGTTTTGTATACGAGTATGTTACATATTTTTAGGGTTCTAGCTACTATCAAACAAGGTTCACTCCGGTATCACGATAGTCGTAAATGGAAGTAAGATAAATTTGACCTTACTTTAAGCACGCAGACAAACCCACAACACACTTTTATCGGTTTATCTCCATAGTGAGTGGAACGTATCCTGCAAAATTTGATCTGATAAAATAAATGTTTTATTTTTCACTGGCCAGATTAACCTCTAGTGTGCCGGGGGTGCCAATAGTCACCTGGCATTCATAATTGTCTTTCAATGAGTTTTTATCCTTCTTGTTGTTTGCATATTTAAATGAACTGTAATCGCTTGTCAACAAAATAATCAATCCATAGAAATATTTCGCATTGCGTTAAGTTCGGTACAAATCGAGTAATAAGTTTGCTAACGTAAATTGAAAATAGTTGGTTTTGAAAGTGTAATTTCTATTTGTATTTACAGTAAAACCTCGCAAAAATTTATTTTTATTTGGAAGGAAACGTATTCATACGAAAAAAAAATCGACGAATTTCTTAATCAAACATATTTAGTGACACGAGGGAGAAAAAAAACCAATTCTCCGAAAATAAATAGCTATTCCAGAAAAACCTTTTATGCCATCAACAAGCAATTTGAGAAAACACATAAACCCTCCATTAATGAAAGACTGAACACTGTCAGCGCAAATAAGTAAAAAAAATGTCCAAAGAAGCGAAGCTAGCACTCCACAATAGAGTGTTTATACCAACCCTTATGTATGGCAATGAGGCATGGAATTGGCAAAAGAAGGATGAAAGTAGACTGAATTGCTGTAGAAGTGAGATCCCTGAGACTATGTTGAATATTTAGATATCCGGAAAGAATCCAAGGCTGATGTAAGCGTAATAAATAGAATCAAGAAAGGGACGCTTAGATGGTTTGGGCATGTAGAGCGAATGAACGAAGAAAGAAGTGTAAAAATGATATACGACGCGAAAGTAAATGGAAAAAGTCGGGCAAAACATAGCATGATCAAGTGAACCAAATTCTTGAGTCGGGCCATGTCAAGAGTCAGAATAACAGAAGTATATGTATGAAGACGATTGAAGCAAGGAGTGTGTACCAATACAGAATTGTACGGCAGTCCATCCTCTTTCCCTACCCCTGCGGGAAAACGGCATGGTTGTTAGATAATTAATTAGTTACATAAAAAACATAATCTGAGAAGATAGCATAATTGTTTTTTTTAAACATTTCGTAAAACACAAGTGAGTTATTACGAAATTACAGTCGGCAAGGTACGACGGAAGTTGTACCTTGCGGGAGTCCGGCATTCCAAAGGTTAAGCAATGTTTTTTTTTCTTCCAGGTCCCGCCCGAGTGATTCAAGTAATGCTTCCTCTGATCCGTCGCGCCAAGGGCCGCATCATCAACGTGTCGTCCGGCCTCGCGAGGGTCTCCTCCCCCGTGCGCGGCGTGCACTGCGCCCTGCTAGCCGGCATCGAGGGGCTGTCAAACTGCCTGCGCCAGGAGCTGCGCCCCCGCGGAGTGGACGTCGTCGTCGTGGCCCCGGGCGAGTACACCACCGGCAACGCCTGGCTGTCTGAAGATTCGCTGCTGACCCAAGCCAAGGAGATGTGGAGCCTACTCAGCGAGGAGCAGAAGGGAGCCTATGGAGAGGACTACTTTGAGACCACCATCAGATCGTTGGAGAAGTACACTAAAGACGTAAGTATAATTGGTTTCCATGTTTCCATCGTTGAATACTCCAAACGTGATCATAAAAACCTCAGAGCAAGAATATAAATGTAGAGAGCTGAATATTTTTACCCAACCTATACAAATTTACGATAAATCACTTTATCCGTGAGAGAGAAAGAGATAAGACAAGTTCTCACATAATATAGCACTACTATTTAGTATGTAAGCATGTTTTCAGTCTTCCGCGTCTCCGGTGACTCCGCCTGCTACGTTTTGTTATGCAACATAACAGGACGTAACTCAACGGTATTTTAGATTATACCGTATATTTTCGTTTATAACAATATTGTGAAAAAGTGGTTGTATAAATAAATTAAAAATAAAAAAAAACATTATGTCAACATGTGCTATGAATGGATGTATAAATACTCTAGCTCTAGCCCTAGCCACGCCCGAGTCAAGAAAAAATCATCAATCCTGACCACACAAGCCCTCCTTCCTGGTATATTATTACTTTGAGATAAAAACATTACAAATTATGTGTGACCTGAACGGTTTCAACGTACTACGGGCATCTTCAGGCTGGTACGTTTAAAACTATCATAGGGTAAGCTGTTTTAAGTTAAGCTGTGCTTGGGTTCACCCCACTACAAACAACTTGAGCTTTTGGATTGCCAGTTTTTTAAGGGAGAGTTCGATTCAGTCGGTTGTTGACGGTATCACCTCTACCTATCATTAAATTAATGTTGGCGTCCCACAGGGATCGGTTCTGTCTCCAACGTTATTTTTTGCACATTAAAAACGCTTTGTCATGTGCACCAATACATTGTTGTGCATGATAGATTTTTTGTTTAAAAAGCCTTCAAATGGCACAGAAGCTACAACGGCTCGGATGGCTTTGATGCAGAAAAAGGACGATCACCTCGAGAAAATTTCTTCTCGGGGTAAGAATAACCACGTCGAATTTAATATTTCAGAGACTCATGTCTGATTAAGACTGAAAATGATCGTAATGACAATTTAGAACAAACAAACCTTCCATGATTTCGTTCCATCGAAGCCAGTTAGTCTATCAGAAGCTTGACGTACTGTACAGGGCCCGCAGATACTTTAATAGTACACAACTATTGCTATTTTACAAATTGCAAGTGCGCTCCTCCGTTGAATTTGGCAGTCACCTCTGGTCTGGAGCCCCAAAATACCTGAAAAAACCCTAGACTCTGTGCAGAAACGGGTGGTTCTTTGGTAGATTCTTCCATCTTAAAAAACGGATTGCAATCTTTAGAGCATAGTCGTCAGGTGGAAATGCTGTTCTTGTTCTACCGGTATTTAAATGGAAGATGCTCCAAGGAACTTACATCATTATCTCTTCAGCACCAGTGCATAGTCGAAAACTTGCCAAACGCGCGCCCAACATTTGTACACGATTGACATTCGACATATGAGAACGGCTCGCTTCTACGACTCGTTCTTGTGTTCAGCAGCTTGACTATGGAATGATTTTCTGAACCTTGTGTTTCCTCCCTTCTACAACTTGGCCCTCTTCAAAACCCAACTTCACTCCTTCCTTTTCTCAAAAAGACCCTCCACACAGCATTCCCAAAGACGACATAGGTTCTGAGGGAAATTATTTTCCTCAGGGACACCTATGTGGATCAATGTTTTAAAAAAAGACTTAGGTATTATGGTACATTAAGTTACGTAAGCTAAGCTAATGTCAGCTATGCAAGGGTAATTTATTACAGAGTTAACAATTGTAGGTAATCTTTGTTATGGTAAGCATTTAAAGGTACCCATAGCGGGGCGAAACCGATCCTTTCCCAAAAAAAATAATATGTTTATTCTAGCATGATTGGGTGGGATGTGCAATACACCACTGACCATGTCAGGTAAAATATAGCAGTGGGTACACGCAATTACCGTAAATAAGTGGAACAATGTTTGATTTTTTTTAAATCATGATGTTGGAATGAATCTCCACCACGAATATTCTGTTTAAAAAAAAGAAGACGTAACTCTTAACTGATGTAAGAACATCTATGGTTGCCTTATCTTCAGTGATAGATCCCCGACCTTTTTTGAAATAAATGTAGAAAAGTAAGTATCGTCAACAGCTTGAGTAGGATCTTGAAGCAAATATATGATGTTATCACTTGGATAATCTTAAAAGCTGTAATTAAAGCCTGAAACGGAATCTTTCTTTTGTTCTAAGATACTAAGAAGAGAATTTTGTAAGTTAAGAAATTGCTGACCCGAATTCCGGTGAAACACAGACTTAAATAACAAGCGAACAGAACAAAACAATTTAAACAATGGCCTAAATATTCAGAAATCGGCAGTTATCATTTCATGTTAGGTACAATAGCCCGATGTTCTAATAACGTCTGTTCCCACACCATCGATTCTGCTATCCGTTTCAAGGGTATTGTATAGAAATGAAGATGTATTTGTTTGTCTAGGTTTAATTAACTGCAAAATATCAATAGCGCATTTCTAAATGAATGGTTCCTCTATTTCCGAAGATGAGATCAAATATCTCGAGAAATTTGTACAAATTTCCGAGAATTTCTCAGCTGTATTTCTCAACAATAGATTCCCGAGGGAATTCTCGGTCACAACTTCTCGATTAGTTGCACCCTACCTACTAACTAGCCTACGTAACTTTCTAGTTTTTCAATAATTAGTGTTTTTAATTTGACTGTAGAATTAACAAAATTGGGTAAGGTACCTTTTATTAATACTTTCAGACATAGTCAAGTTTGTTAAGTTTTGTTTTTAATTTTATGAAGCAAAGTAAAGAAGTTCGTTTTGACAGGTAGATTACCAGCTGAAAATGACAGTTAATTATGAGAGAAGATTTATGTAAGGAAACGATAAGGGTTAGGATTAGTTTTGAGATTGGTTTGAGGATTGAGTAATGTGCTGTGGAAATGATTTATTTGATGAGTGTTGTTATTTTAAGGAAAGTAAAAAGAAGATGTAAAGAAAAGGTTGAAATGTTATTTTATAATCATGATAACCGTGTAGTGCTAATAAGCAACAGTGCTGTTTATAGGCACATTTTACCAATTTTCCTCACAAAGATTATTTAATATTCCTACCAGTTCTTTTTGTATTTCTGTGCTTACTTATTTAAGTTGTATTCCTTCTAGATTGATATTTCAACACTATGATAGTTTCGTACTAAGAAGCAAAAGTGTGGAACTCAGAAGAGAATTTATAAAATTATTGATTTTAATTCATAAACAAAAAGTGCATGTTATTTGCAGTATTTGATTTCATTCATATAATAAAGTTCAAGGAATTTCAAAATGTTTACAATGTAAAAAAAATTATGTATTTTTTTAAAGAATTCACTACTTTTACCTCCCATCCTTTGGTTTTGAATGTACGAATTTATAATAACACTATGTTTACCAGGTGTTGCGATTTGCAAACGTTTGTTTTAATTTTATAATAAATATTAAATCAGTGGCTCAGAATGAACACCTCCTTGCTTTGTAGATTAAAAAATACGAAGTCAAACCATCCAGAAATTCACAGGTTCCAAATATGAACTACGTACATTTGACGATGTTTTATCTTTCCAGGAAGCCGATCTCGCCCCCGTAACCAAGGCTTTGGCGGATGCTGTGACGCGCTCTTTCCCCCTCCCCCGCTACACCCCCGTCACCCGCAAAGAGAAGCTGCAATCCTTCATCGCCAACCACTTCCCCTACTCCCTCTACGAGATGCTCTTCTCTGAATAAGATCCCATCACCCGAGAAGAGCAGGAGATCAACAAACACCTTCAATACTTGAATTTTACCCAATCGTAATCATTATTTGATAATATCTACATCGATATTGAGACTTCACCTCACCTTATGGAATGAGATAAAGGGTATTATTATCCGGAATAAATTTAGAAAATTTCCGTTTCATTTGTATACGGTTACTGAATACCGTTATTTTACAGATATTCTGTGTTTTGTCTAACCCACCTTCTTACAACGAATATTTCTAATTTGGTGACCATAGGAGTATACCTACATTGAACAAAAAATAAGCAAAAATATTCCGGATAACACGTACCAGATAAAGAGTTACCATCATAGAACGTTATATAGCTACAAATTGTCACGAATATTACAAGATTCCTTCTAGTTTTAAAGTATTTTATTGCAACTTAGAATAAGACATAGTTGCTGTAACGTGTCTTTCACATAGATGTCACCAATGTATCGAATATCATCGTCATGCTGATTGGTAGATTTGCTACCAGGAATGATGTTAGTAATCAAAAGCACAATATCAGTAATTCGCTCAAATCAACACGGATTCCATATCGAACCGGGATTGTGTAACACAACCATGAATTAATCCAGCGCTTGGTAAAATAGCATATTTTTTTCATAACGACGAGATAATTATGCACTGTTTAAAGCATGCGACAAAACTCGCCCTCCTGGCCAACTATATGTAAATTTATTTACTAGTACCGTAATGAAACGTTATTTCTGAGCTCAAAATGTTGTTAATGACATTTTGACCTTTTGGTCGTAACGGTTACCCACGTAAAATCCCACATTCTGGTTTGGTTTATATTCCCGTTGAAATTTTCGGGGCGCGCATGAATAATGGATGTGTGTGCTTATCTCGGGTGATGTTATCCTTTATGTTAATCTGATACCCATCGAACATATCTCAAAGTCAACGAAAGTTCTGGCCGCTGGGTATCACTAACAACCAAAAGCGGTCGCTAAACATACATCTTTGGACCGAAATATTGTTTAAATCACTTCTGGAAAATAGAAAACTGTTTTCGTCCAAATAACGTTGATTTTTAAGACATAAACCAAGGAAGAAGAAGAAAACAACCATCCAAAAAATTAATAGTGATATGATAATAAGTAAAATTTATTGTTATTTTTTTCGTTTTTAGCTTTTTCCTGCATTGTATTTAGATCTTTGAAAAACACCATCCTGTCAATATTTCAAATCGATTGAGTAACATTAATTTTTATGCTATTATTTTTTATGACAATTATGCACGGAATCATTTTGCTCAAAAATTTGCCCGTAAAAATATCTTCACTTACGTGGGTATGTTTTGTTTTTTGCCGCCAAATTAGCATCAAAGTGAGTGGCTCAAGCTGTAATTTTTGCTTTGGAGTGCTAAAATAAAATTTTGGAAATCGTTTTGTCTAAGTTCGCTTATTTTCATGCTTTCATTTTTTTAGATGTCTGAGTATGAGTGGTAGATAAAGAATGATAACAGGACAAACGAATAATCATCATTTGAAGTTCTGTGAATTCAAATAAATGTATTTTTTGTCTTAGGTCATCTAGAATCTTAAATTGTTCTCGTTCCTAGATTTTTATTAACGAATTGTCCCTTAATTTAGTTATTTCGTATTTATTTAAAAGCATTTACGGAAATTTTAATATTTTCTCTCGTTATTTTAACGCTCATTATAATTTATATCGTAAGCTCCTGTAATCATGTTCAAGTTAAATCGATACATCTTCATTATTTAATAAAATAATACCAATTGACTTTTGATCATTTTGTACGATGTCAAACCGAAATAAAACAATATTGTATCCTGTTTTAATTGTATATGCTGCATTTCTTTAAATATTTTTTAATTATTTATTGTCCTTTTTAAGATGAAATAAAAATATTAGAAAACAACCATTTTTTATACATAATGTAAATACGTATTTTTAAATATGTACAAAAAAAGTATAACCAATCGAGCTTTGGCAGTTTTTCATGTGAATACCGCACAAGAGTCTCAACTGCCGGGAGCTAGCGGATCTAGGGCATCCCCATTTGGAATATGTTGTGAGGTTTAAGCGAGTGAAGAAGGAAAGACGATGATGAAAAATAAGTTTGGTAAGTACATGACTATTCAGATCACTAAGCACACCTAAAACCATTTCAAGGCGTTTCGATTCTGACTTGTGGTATTTTACCAGAGCGATACTAAGAGTATCTACCACTCTAGGTTAAAGATTTCTAAATATAATTTTGTGTTCATTCAATGTTATGTTGTGTTCAGACCTTAATTTTGCATAAGAGTAGATGTCTCGCCATTTGATGAGCTATGAGAAAAATTAAATATATATTATGTGTTTTCGTAGAAAGCAATCACTTTGTGGTTTGACATATTTAAAGAATGAAAAAATAACTTTGTATAGGACCACGGATATTATTTTTATTTTTTGTTTAGTTTAATTTTGTACCCTGATGATGCTTAGGCTAAGCGAAACCGGTCAAACATAAAAATAAAAAAAAACAATATCCGTGGCCTTATACAAAGTTATTTTTTCATTTCTTTATATATTTTGTACTTGATTATTATTAATATGATCGAATTTTAAGATTCATAATAAAGAGGTTATCGTCACAGTAAAGTTATTAAGATGCACAAACTTCAGTCAAACAACAGAATAAAACTCAAATTTAATTATACAGACATAGGTGAGAATGACTCGTGGCATTTGGGTTCTTCACATGTTTGCGCATTACCACGAGCGTGTGTAGTGCCACGATAAATACACAGATAGCATGAATGTGTCGTTTTCATGGGCATCAAAGTGATCAAATGAAACGAAACAATGTTCTTATTATTTGAAATTCTTACTACGAATCTCCGTGCCATTTCAAACGCACGCGTGGAATCACATTTTCCAAGTCCTTAATTACATCCTTATTTTGATTTTCCGATAAATACACAAAACACGTGAAGACACGCAATTCCAAATACGCTAAATCGATCGTAATAACCGACACATAAAGCTATTGTAAATCAAATTTATTCATGAAATTGCCTAACGAAAATGCGAAATATTCCAGAAAATGAAATACAGGCTTAAATTTCTACGTTATTTATCGCCATACGCCTGATTGAATTACAAGTGATAATTTAACGATTACGTTTTCAATTCCGACAGTTTGGATATGCATTTTTCAAATGAAAACAAACCGGCCGCTTTCATCGAACAAACTTAACGCGACTGAGCGAATTTTTCTACAAGCTAATAGACAGTTGTAAGCCCCCACCTACAAAATCAAAACTCATTTGAGTCATAAAGCTTTTTTGGTAAATATATACGAGTGTAACGCATAAATTGCTTCTTCTGAAAATAAAACCCAGCTTTTTCTTATGTGAAACAGAATTTCGTTAACTGCGAATGTGGTCGCGCTTCCTTATTATTGTTATTGGTTTTCCTAAAATTATAATTATTCTACCTTTAGGTGCCTTAGAGGAAAAACATGAAAACAAAAGCCATAACAAAAAAATATGTAAGCCCTCTTTTAGGTCAGCTCATCAAAAACAACGTGGGTTGTAAAATAAAGAATCAGAAAACAGACAGAAAAGTTTTGCATTAAAAATGTTATGTGGATATTATTTATGTAATTTGCTGAAAATTTTAAGAATTTTTAAATTAAAAATTAAGAATTTTAAGAACAGCAAATTCTGTTTCTAGTTTTATATCTAAAGTAACAATTTGAAATATTAATACTTATAACAGTGAATTTATGTAGCGCCAATTTGTGATAGTTATTAATAATAATAATATTTGGATAATTTGTATCGAGACGTTTTTGTGAAAAATCACCTCAAGAACACTTTACACTAAAGTACTTAACCTGATATAAATTAAAACTATTTTAAATCATGATTATTAATTTAACTCTTCGAATGAGTTTTTTTGACTTCTTGGAAATAATACACCAAATTGTATTTTTTGTACTATATTATCATCTTTCATTTTTTTATTAAAAAATAAAGTACGCATGTACAGAAATAAATTATATTTTGTTATGCGGAGGTAGTGAAGGTGGTGATTTTTAAGAAGGAGGATGGGAGGAGTAAACATAAGGAAACATGGTTAGCAAAGGTGACTTACAGGGTGCTATTATTTTTTTTTATTGTTGTTAATTTTAAAATTTTCTAAGTCGGACAATTTAAAATATGATATATTAAATTAATGTAGTTTTTTCTTTATTGAAGGTATGGCCTCTTTCTAACAAATGATTGGCAAACTTTAAAAAGTTATTTTTCTTCACCTTCCTATAAATTTGATGTTCTCTGATCCTTGAAAGTGTGTAGTTGTCATTCCTACTTACTGAGCGTTACATTATAAAGTGTATATTCCGTTTTTTCCCAAATTTACTTTAAATATCAATATCAATATCGTTGAGTTTTTTTTAACCCTGGAATCAGTGTAGACATATCAAATTTTAAAAAATAACAAATTCAATTCAATTTAAAATAAAACTCTTTTAAAAAACATGATAACAGAAGAATCATTTGTCCTCGACCTGTTTTTGAACACGTGCTTGTAGTTTCCCTTAGCAAACATACATATTCATCTACATTACATAAGAGCTGCCATTATTTTAAAGTTGCATTGGAAAACTTTGTCACTGGTTCTAGTAAACGAAAAACTTCCATCGTCATCCTAGGTAAATTAAAATAAATTATGTATTGCCTTGGGAAACTCAACCAATCGATCATAACGAATGGAGTATTTTAAATTTTACATTTTGATAGTGGAAAACTTATCGCTGGAATAAAAAGTCTAAATTTTATCCATGCAATTATAAATTAATAAATCTTACTCACAAAGAGGAAAATCTATTTTGACTCATGTTTAAACTCCAAAAACCTGTGCTCTGTCTTCATGAAATATGCAAATCTCTGTTTAAATTCATATGTTGCAAAAACTATTGTGGACTCACAAGGTGAGTTATGGAATATTGAAAGCTTTATTTAACCGTCGTTAAATAACAAGACGCTGTCCTGTGTGTTCTATTTTATACTACTCAAAGACGGGTAGTAAAATACAAAAGTCTTCTATTTCAAATGATCACCAAGCCCTACTGGCAGTAAATAATAATAACGCGTTGTTTTTCGCCACGTTCGTATTTTTTCCACGAAGCTTTTATTACCTACCCGAAGTTAAATAAATTGTATTTTTAAACATTGTTTACGTGTATTTTTCTTCATAATTACTGGGTTTTTTTCTGTTTTGTGTCTGTAAATAATTTTTTTTGTTAATAACGTTGTTTATTCCCTATAATCTTAGAATTCCCTTCCCTTTATGTGGAAGTACATATTTTAATATTTCATAGTTGTTTATTTCAATCTGGCCTCTTAATATTTACAATATCATTTTGTAACTCCTTAAACCAGGTTGCAAAGTTATTTTATTCAATTACTTGGCTGTAAGTTAAATTGCTTTTATTATGTAGATATTTAAGTAAGTTAAGAAAAGCATCCCTGATTAGTTTATTTGAGGAAGTGTTTCACATAATATAAGTAGAGCAATTATATGATAGAGAAAAGTTCCTTCGTTTGAAAAACATCTTAATAGCGCTCTAAAATTGATAATTATAATATAACTAAGTGCGAATCTAAAATAATATTTTAATGCATAAAATAAGTTCAAATTTTGACTGGTTGATTAGTTTCAAATACAAGAAATGTTTATTTTTCTTTTAAACAGCTTTTACCATTTTCAATTAAAATTAATCTTGTTTGTATGTATAGATTACGCCACTTTTACTTGAGTTTAAACCATAATTAAAAAAAAGTTTTGAGAAATATGAAACTTTAAAGTCTTATTTTTGACTGCTGAATGGCTATTTTAAAACAACATAGGTCATGATGGCTATTAAACACCTTGCCTTCACCTACAAATTCCACTTTTATAAAGCTATTCATATTTCATGGACATCATCGTTCGTGATTTTTCAGACACGCAATATATGCTGTATTTTGAAGGTAAATGATACTTTTTATTAAAAAGATCATGGTAAATAATATTATTGTGTAATATATAAGTTAGGTTTAGATATAAGCCTCACTCCACTATATCAACAACAACAAAAAATATTTTTTTGATGGAAACCTTTGTCCAAAACTGGACGCCAGAATGCTTATTGAGATCACTATAGCAAAACGACTCAAAATTGTCCTGTATTTTTTACTGTTTAGTTGGTAGGTACATATTTGTAGCTGGACAGTGATGTAAGGGTCTATTGAAGGTATCACCGGAAACCAAATCGATGCCCACAATACAAACAAGCGTATCTCTATTTAGCAACTTTCTAGGAGAGCCGAAAAACTGTTTTTTTTTTTTTTTGTAGATATATATATATATATATATATATATATATATATATTTTATTACATTTTTTACATTTCTTGATGAAAACGAGGCTATAAAATTGTTGAGATGTGTCGCTTTGCGACAGCATAAAGATGAACATTGAATCATCATGGTAATTATCTAATTTTTGAGTTTTTCTGATATACTCCTGTTTGTGTTTTTAAGTGACGAAATTTCGTCTTTTTTCTGTAGCGTCAAAACATGAGTTGCTCTAGGATATCATACACGTACTTTCTCTAAATTACAGACATCCGAAAATTACTTATAGTTATTATTTTTTTTACGTTGGTGTATTATGTTTTTTATCAGTCTTCTGACGTTAAAACAGATCCCTAACGTTTGTTTTGTAATTTGTCAGCGCAGTTTGGAGTAGCTAAAAGTACGTGCTTTGTGGTCTCAGCCTCGATTGAATGGATTCTATCGTCAAGTTCAGTGAATACGTTGTACCAAAAAATGAAATAATACAGCTCTTTTAATGTGGGTTATTTCTCTATGGAACAAGTTTTCAAATCTCTGCTATTATATATAATTGCACTGTTGTTCAATTCAATTTAACCAGTTACAATGTATTTCTGAAAGAACAATGTATGTGTTGAATCCAAAGTTGTGATAAAATACCGAAAGTGTTCTCAGCTTCAGAAGAATTTAGATAATAGTGGATTGCAAAACGATAAACCATACTACTTGATGGAAGTGTCTAATTATGGATGTGGTAAGATTATTGAAAATGAAGGGAAAATGGGAAACCATTCACTCACCGACGCAATTGAAGTGGAAATTCTTGATTCCTCAAACACAGAACAAATCACAATAAAACACCACGCTTAATTTTATATTACTTAGAGAACAACCACAAACCAACCAATTAGCGAGAGACCAACGAACAACACGAAAAAACCCGTTTCTTCACATTAAACTCTTCTGTTTTAATTGTCCCTTGTTTCTAACACCATGTTGTTCCATACGGAATTCGATATTGCGAAATGGTTGGATAAGATAGGAACGGGATAAAAAACACGAAGGCAAGAATCCAACAAATTATCACTTTGGAATCCAACAGTGGGGGTGATCCAATTCGTTTCCAATCACGTCAGTTTTAAAATGTTTGACAAATAAGATAATGATTGCAAAAATAACTATTTTTGGTCTTAGATGTTCCTCGTGCTTTACTTACACCTAACCTAAGATGATATGATAGATCACCAAACAACATATTAACTGTTGCCAAGTGTTATTATAAAATTATGAATAGTTTCGGTCGGGAATATTGAATCTTTGGCCAACAAATATTTTAGAAGGATAACTAACCGCTGTTTTTTTTTAATATTAAAATACTAATGGTTATGCTTAGTTACGCGCGAGGGTCGCAAGCCTTTTATACGAGGCCTGTTCAAAAGAAAAGGTGAATTTTGAATTTTCGCGGGCTGTATACATTCGATTTTTTTTGTTTGTTATGTTGTTACACATATGTTTATCATTTGTTACATTATCAGCCATTTTGGATTAGTGGTTTGTTTTTGACAACTGGAAAGGTTAGTCACGTTTTTGTGGGTTCTTCGATTTTTTACTTTTGAAAAAAATGGATCAAAGAATATGTATTAAATTTTGCGTTAAAAATGGAATAAAGTGTTCCAACGCACATAAAATGTTGACTGGCATTTGGCGAGTCTACTTTGTCTCAAAAAAGTGTTTATAAGTGGTACAAGCGCTTTACAGAAGGCCGAGAAGATGTTAATGATGATGAGCGTCCTGGAGTTGTGGAAAAACAAATCATGGATTTTATTCTTTGATTCATTTTTTTCAAAAGTAAAAAATTGAAGAACACACAAAAACGTGACTAACCTTTCCAGTTGTCAAAAACAAACCACTAATCTAAAATGGCTGATAATGCTAACATATGATAAACATATGTGTACCAACATAACAAAAAAAAGAACGATAGTCGAATGTACACAGACCGCGAAAATACAAAATTCACCTTTGCTTTTGAACAGGCCATGTATAATTTTTAATTTATTATTCCATAGACCTGGCGCGGTTATTATGTTAAGTGAAGAGATAAACAAGTTTGTAAAATTAATGCTCTCGTTGTTTTTTGTGTTAACACCGTGTATTTTTTTTTTCTTAGTGAATACCGCACAAAAGTCCCAACTGCTCCCAACCGTTTGGAGCTAGTGAAACTATGGACACCCGGTTGGGGCATGTTATGAGGCTGATGGTAATAGGAAGGAGAATGAGATGGGAAAGAGGAAGTTTGGGAAGTATCTGGCTATTCAGATCTGGCAACCAAATACGGTTCAAGCCATTTCAAGTAACTTTTCAATTCTGAATGGTAGTATTTCACTAGGGCGATTTATAAAGTACGTTATGTGTAAGTAGCCAATAGGAAATATATTATATACAATACATTTTATTTTTACTTTAAATTGTATTTGTTAGAAAGCATTTGCTTAGAATCGTGTGCTTGTACAAACTAGGTACGTGTTGTTTTATTATTCAAGTTTTTGAGTAGGTACCGAATTCAAAAATAAGTTATGAAACTACCTACGGCCATGTGAAGGATATTTTTTTTTACATAATATGATCGTTGCGGCTTTTAAACATGAGAATACCTGATACTTGTAAAATGTTGGTTGCTAATGGATAGTGAATTAAATATGCAACCACCGTAGTGAGGGTTTTTCGTAATACACATATCTTTTAGGTTACCCTTTGACAAAATTGTACAGGTTGGTGTGAGGAGAAATGTTCACACATCAAAAAGAATATTTAAGTGGGTACAAGAAAACGTTAAGAAAGAAACACAAGTTTTACCGTAATAAACGTAATTAAGATAAAAACAGTTTCTTCTTCTAGTACCTTCCACTGAAGTTTTTTTTTTATATTGACTCCATACAGAAGGCCCTGGGAGAAATAATTTCCCTCGGGGCTTACGTCATCTTGGGGGATGCTGTGTGGAGTGTCTTTTTGAGGAAAGGGAGAAATGAACCTGGGTCTTGAAGAGGCCCATGTTGTAGGATGGAGGAAGTACATAGGCCGGCAAATCATTCCATAGTCGAGCTGTTGGACACAAGAACGAGTGTTAAGCGACCCGTTCTCATGTGTCGAATGTCTGTGTACAAATGTTGGGCGCGCGTTTGGTGAGTTTCCCGACTATGCGCCGGTGCCGAAGGGATCAAAGACGCAAGTTCCTTGAAGAATTATTAATCTTGAACACTACCGACTGATTTTATAGCCATAAAAGCGTCATCTTGTTTACTTTTTCTGGTCATCCGAGGAAGAATCTCTACATTGGTTAGCAATCTGTCCAGATTATTTTAAGGTTACGCCTACAAATTCACATACATTTATAAAGAGAGAGCTAAATATTTTTACCCGAACAATACAAACTTGCGACAAATCACTTTCTACGGGTTTTAACGTCGTATACGATGAGAGAGAAAGAGACAAGAAAAGTCTTCACATAATATTGCGGCACTTCTAAGCATGTAAGAATCTTCATTTTATGTCACTTGAACCCCCATGGTTTTGACCTCGTCATACGGCCGCTTTTAATGGGTTTATATAAAGCTTAGGCTGACAACAATTCAGAATTTCAGTGGTACTTCAATTGAAGGGTTCACCGTGAAGGATTCATTTTAAAGAACTAGCAGTTTCTGAAGAATTCACAAAACTTTGAAGTTTTTTCCCCAATGCTAGATGGCACCCCTACCCTATTCCCATTTGTCGTAAGCCCAAGTTTCAAAGTATTCAAATATAGACACGCATTCACGAAAAATAAGTTATTCTAATGCTGCTTTAAGGATTCTATACCACGTCAGGTAAAATCAAATACTAATAAAAACAGAATATTTCCTGAAGTCATTGGTTAAAGAATTTTATCTTTTTTTAACATAATCGACTACCGATAAAGTTTAAGTGGTAATAACGCTTACCCATTTATCGACGGCTACGGAAATTTAGGATTGAATCGAGTCGAGTGGGAGAAATAGACTTCTTAATTTACGAAGGAAAATGATGTTATACGCTTTAGAGCACAGGTGGCCGATTCAATGAAAACTCTCGGAGTAAATCTCGCGAACGGAAATTCGTTGCGAATATGGAGGAGGCTTTTTTGTTTGTATTTATCTAAGACTACTTGAAGTATTTTGTGGAAAAATATAAAATACATTTTCGCAGAAAGCAATCACTTTGTGGTTTAACGTATTTTAAGGAATGAAAAAATAACTTTTTATAAGACCACGGATATTATTTTATGTTTTGTGACCGGCTGGTTTCGCTTAGCCCAAGCATCATCAAGGTATACAATTAAACTAAAGAAAGCCATTATAATCAATAGTCATATTCTTAATAATCAGGTAAATTTGTCCAGTAGTCCAATGTTAGGTATATTTTTAATAAAATTTATCATTATTCATTAATCACCTTATCAATTAACGCTTTAAATCTTTCAATTCATATTATCTGTCTCTTTCTTTCGGTTTCTTTGTTATAATTTAAAGTTTATTCTATTGTTTTCTCATTGTTCTGTTATTTTATTTTGTATTTTATTCTCCCTCTGTATGTATGAGTATATATAACCGCACACTTTGTATTTTTTTAAAGTTTAATTTTGTACCCTGATGATGCTAATGCTAAGCAAAACCGGTCGGTTATAAAAATTAAAAAATATCCGTGGTCTTACAGAAAGTTTTTTTCATTAATATATATTATAAGAATAAAATTATATACAGACGTAGAAGATGTAGGTCTATAATCTTAAATCCATATTAATACTACTTGCTTCATTCGCATTCATAAATATTCAAATAATTTCTATTCCTTTTTTCGAAATATTAAGTCGGTTTAAAAAATTCGTTAAATGTGTAACAAACTACAGTCTACTTTGTCATGAAACAGATTTTCATGAAAGGTAACTTTTAGCTCCGTTTTATATTAATGTGAAGTACTCAATATTTTATGAATGTTGTCTCTTTTTATGTAATGACAACTCTAAAAGTAAAGGCTTTCATTCTTTTTGAGTTTGAAAGGGAGAAACGATATGCTTGTGCTAAGCCATTTGGTGAGTTAAATTGGTAAGTATTGAAAATAAATTTGAATGTTGTATGGCATTAAATAAATAATAAATATCAATTATTTCGCGATCACCCTTTAATACTAATGAGTGATTTTCCATTTCCAATAAAATTGCAAGCGGGCTGAAGGAACGAATTGATCCCAAAGTGGATGACATAATAATATTATGAAGGTTCCATTCATGGCAATAATATTTCACATAAATGTCTTTATTCCGATCTCTACCATGAAAATGACGCAGTCTCCGCGGCCTTTAGTACGGCGGAGGTCATCATTTTTATGTGGGACATTCATGTGAATAATAAAATGGATAACATAAAATTTCACGAGTCTTGTATCTTTCAACCTTTACCGACATGATTAAATTACCAATTGGAGTAACTGTAACTGTTATAACTGAACTTCAATCGGTAAACCAAAAAATATCGACCAAAGAAGAGTGAACAAAACATACAGACACCCAAATTATCTAAATATAACCGAAGGACATCATAACAAAATCTCAAGATGTTTCCCAGAGGGCACAAACATTTTGTTCCATTAATAATTGTCAATTTAGATGTATGATTTTTTATCACTACATATCTTTACATTATTATTTATATAGCTATATGCAACTAAGTTTTATTCTATATGATACCCTTATTTTCCCCGAGCGAATGGAACTATAAATAATAATAATAAATAAAGTTTTACTCCGGAAGGTATGCAGGAGTGCAATGCAATACCTTCCTTAATTGATATCAATACATAGTAATTATAATGTTAACAAATAAAAAATAACGGAAACTCATGAGAAAAAATAAATAAAATAAAATAAAAATGTAAGTAATATAAGTAAAAAATATGCAGGATAATGGACGATATTAGGCCTCATTATGACATTCTTACTTTAGGGATAATTGTAAGACTGAAAGAAGAGGATGGTTACTTTTCAATGTTTATTTTTTTGAAACTGATAATTCGTGGTGGAATTCTATTTTAATGATTGTATAAAACATTTTGTTTAAACTTTTTTCCGCTGTTTTTTGTTAAGACCGGACTGTTTTCAACTTCCTACGGACATCTTCAGACTCTTAGAGTATACAAGAGGTAGCCCAAGCCAAGGCAGTGAAGTCAGTTTTGGACTTGTTTTTGATGATTTTAACATGACTCGGCGCAAATATGGGCGTGGCTAAGACTAAGGCTACGGTATTTATACATCCATTCATATCACATATCGACATAATGTTTTTGTGTATTCGTATAGCCACTTTTTCACAGTATTTTTATCAACAAAAATATAGCATCTAACCTAAAAAACCGTTTAGTTGTGTCAAGTTTAGTGGCAAAATAAAAAATGTGGGCGGAGTCCCGCCGTTAACCAGCGAAAATAGCCAGCTTAAGATCATTACGACAGTATATAGAAGCGGTGTAAGAAATGTGTTGTCTCTTTCTCTCTCATGGTGTACGATGTAAAAACTTGGAAAAAGTGATTAATTACAATTTCGGATGGGTTGGGTAAAACAAATTAGCTATCCCTCCATATATTGTTACTTCAAGTTCAGACTGGTAAATTTATTGCTTATACTACGGAATTTATACATTTTGAAACGGTACACCCACATTGGTCGACAACAATGATTCTACGTTAATTTTATGAAGTACTATTGTATCAAGATTTTTGAGAATTTTATTTATAATTTAACTATTTTGTGTTTAAATACTTAATAAGGTGTGTTACTTTGTATATTTAAAAATATGATTTTAAAATGAGTAAGTATAATAATATCAAACGTTGGTGGTAACTGATTGATAACGTATTTATTGTTGGTATTTCCCACCTTAGTTGCTAGGCTGTTATTCATAACTCAATATTTTTCCAAGCATTCGATAATTGCTAACAGTAAAGTTATTCATTGCAATCGTTTGTTAAAAGCATCTATTTATTTGAGTTCTTACTCGTTTCGCTTAGGAAATAACTTACGACGATTGTTATTTCTCATTCATATTTGTTTCACTGTCTGATTTATTTATAAACTAACGGAATAAAGTTCAATTTCAAAAAAATACGTAACACTAAATGGGAAAAAAGATCAACAGAGAGAGAACAGCACATAAATAATATTAAATAAACCAATGACAAAAATAGGACAAAATATACATAAGAAAGAACATTCAAATCAAAGCCAAGGTCAAGTCAAAGTTTTAGTAGAGTCGTAAAGAATTACAAAAATCATTTAGACTGCTACCAAAAATTTAAAGGCCATGGCTTGAGTTAACAAGTCTCGACATTCTGTACAGTGGAGAATGATACCCGTAATAAGTAAAGTGATGATTGAGGAACAGCAATTCATTGTGTGTGAGTCTACGGCAAGGAATGTTGAACTGGATGAGTTGCAACAGAAAAGGTGAGTCAATTATACAATTAATAATTTTGAAAATGCAAATTAAATCAAAGTCATTATTTATTATTAAGTTTAAAATTTTGTATTATTATAAATCCAGAGTGGTAGATACTCTAAGTATCGCCCTGGTGAAAAACCACTATTCAGAATCAAAACGTTGCTTGAAATGGCTTTAGCCATGTTTGGTGACCAGATCTGAATAGCCAGGTACTTCCCAACCTTCCTCTTCCCAATCTCCTTCCCCTCCCTACTACCTTCAGCCTCCCAACATACCCTATTTGGTGATGTCATAGTCTCACTGGCTCTAGACGGTTGGGAGCAGTTGAGACTCTTGTGCGGTATTCATATAAAATAAATCATAAAGATGGTTACTTTTGGTAAAATCTTCAGATCTCGTTAAAAACATGGCCAAAGCCATTTCAGATAACACGCTACGTTTTTTGGTGACCTCTCACCAGAATATTTCAGAGTCAGTATCTTCTACTCTGGAAAAAAATTTCATGTAATTATTTTCCTTTTTAAAATTTATATTAAAGAGTTTGAAAAAATTACAAAAATTGAAACCGATTTGAAACCAGAGGTCACCTCTGTGCCCAGAGCCAATGAACTTGTCGCTTTGCTGTGGGTCTAAGTCGAAGGTAAATTGTATATCACTTTACAGATTAGCGTAAAGCACACTTGAGGTGAAATCTCACTAATGGGCCACGTAAATTTTACGTTATTATCATTACAGTGGAGTGGTTTAATCTCCTTTACGTGAGGTGTCTCGGTCACTACCTGGAAATACCCTTCAATTCCGGGTTCCGAGAAGTGTCAAGTGAATAATCGAAAATGTTTCGGTCTGTTTCGTCCCTGTAGTTGATTTACTCAACCGAAATTCATTACTCGTACATGTTGTGGTCATTTATTTGCGGATAATTCATTGTTCTATTTGAGGTATATTATAATATTTGTCTGGGACAACGGATTCCAACCTTTTTTGAGTTATTTACGCCTTGGCACCCCGTTTCGCTTAACTGCGCCCTCATATTTAAAAAGGGAGTATTTATTTTGTTACCGTTCTATCTAATTTGTTGTAACATTATTGCTTAGGCGCAAATTGAACACCTGTCAAATGAGATTCTGCAATGTACATAAAATCAGTGCTGTGAGTTTTTGTTAAATAGAGAAGAAGGGTGTATAATGGCCCCCTGTTGACAATGTGGCCCCCTTGGCGAATTTTGTGCGTCTAAAAACGTCATATACGAACTGTTGTTTTATTAACCTTCCCCTAATAGACCGAGATTTGCACATTTTTCAAACACACGCCCGAAATTTTTTTTCGGTCCAACAAAAAAAAATATTCTAAAAATTGAAAACATTTGGAAGATGTTGCAGCCATACATCTATTGAAAAAAGATCGCGGATTAGGTATTTTGTAAATAAGTTTGCAAAATTCAAAGTATTTAAAAATTTTGTTCCAATTTTTTTTAAATTCTAGTTTGTTGACAATCAGCCCCCTTAAAATGGAGTATGGTGTGGCCCCCGGGAGCCATATTGCGATAATTTGAATTGAAACATTTTATTTCTTTACATAGGCAAGCCAAAAATGTTTGTTTCACCAAAAACCAAGAGGGTTGAAAAATCATGGAACAACTAAAACATGATTAGCGCCGTGATGGCCGTGCGGGAGAAGAAAATGGGCTACAAAAAGCGATGAAAGAGTTTGGAGTCCCCATAACTACAATGAGGAGGTGTACAAAAGATAGGTGTTCAGTTGAAAGTGTAATAGAAAAACGATCAGGGAGAAAACTAACCTTACCATCAGAACTGGAAAAAGAGTTGGTCAAGTATTTACTCTTGACGAAGAGTTTTATGGATTTACTCATCGAGACAGGAAACGAATAGAGTCGCTAAACAACATACTACACACATTCAATAACAAAGAAGCTGGACGTGCAAGTATTTTCCATTTTTTAAATTGTCATGGAGGTTTTGAGCTTTCGCAAGCTCACTGGAACATCGCAAGCTCGCGCTAACGAGTTTAACAGAGCAGCTGTCAATGCATTATTCGATCTTCTCGAAGAAGAATTTCAGAGACATGCATTTCTTCGGGATCGTATCTTAAATGCCAAAAAAATGGGGTGGGCATTGTACAAAGCGAAATCTTGCGGATAATTTACAATATTCTAAAAGGAAAATGTCAGGTTGCTGCAATGTATCTAGTCGGAAAACAAAGCGACTCTGTGACTATGCTTTGGCTTCTGAATATCTATTCTATATATCTGATGACTCAGATCCGGATAATGCTACAGATACCACATGCGTGCTCGGTATTCCATGGACCATCGCGCGGTGAAGTTTGGTTAAAATGCTTGGTCTTACAATCTTGGGCGCACCATGAGTGCACTTCTTCTGAGAAAGATGAATACGTGGGTGATAATATCGACTGCTCCAAGTAAGACGGAAGTAAGTCAAATTAGGTCATTTTGCCGGAGATCAAGTTTAATATTGTTTTTTTTTTTCATAGGTGAGTGTTTTTTACGATTTTAAATTGAAGAATAATTCATTTTGAATACATTAAAAACTGTTATAGTACTTTGCTCAAATTTGCACGAACTTAGGATTTCCATAAATGGAAGTTAGTCCAAAAACCTCAATTCGGAATTACTGCCATTTTCTTTGGAGCAGTCGATTTAATAATGTATTTATTTTTAATTGCATGATTTAAATTTTAGAGTAAGAATATATATGGAGAAAAAGCTTAATATTTTTACCCAACCTATACAAATTTACGATAAATCAATTTTTCCGGGTTTTCACATCGTAAATCGAGCGAGAGAGAGACAAGATAAGTTTTCGCATAATATCGCACCACTTTTAGGTATGTAAGCATGTTTTCCGTCTCCCGCGTCTCCGGCGACTCCACCCACAACGTTTTGTTATGCGGCAAAACTCGACTGATTTTGAGGTTATATCCTATATTTTTCTTGGTAACAATACTGTGAAAAAGTGGTTTTAAAAATAAACAAAACGTCGGTCGGTAGCTGAGTGGACAAACACGTCGGATTCCCACCCTGGCGTCGTGCGTTCAATTCCTCTGCTGGCTAAGTCCTCCATCGTTGCACAAACAACATCTTCCGCTTCTTATGATGGCAGTTGGAGTTTTTCAAATATTGTCAAGTTATTCATAACCCGGGAATGTTTGTATTTATTTAAAAAAATTTTAAAAAATTGCCGACATGTGCTGTGAATGGATTTAATGTTTTTAATTTAAAATCAATATTAACAAACGGCAGAAGGGTTGGTCGGCTATTTGTTTGAGAAAAATGAACCAATAAGGTATTAAGCGCCAACAATACTTTGCCGGATTTTTAACGAAAATGTTAAGCACTTACTTAACTAACTAACTAACCATCACGCCGTTTCCCCGCAGGGGTAGGCAGAGAGGACGGACCGCCATACAACTCTGTCTTGGCACACACTTCTTGCTTCATTTACATTCATACATCGTCTCATACATACTCTTCTGTTATTCTGACTCTTCACATGACCCGATTTACTTGATCGTGCCATTTCTTTCTCGGGCGTCCTCGACTTCTTCTTCCATTCACTTTCGCATCATATATTCTTTTCACACTCCTTTCTTCGTTCGTTCGCTCTACATGCCCAAACCATCTAAGCGTCTCTTTCTTGATCCTATCCATTACGCTCATATCAGCCTTGCATTCTTTCCGGATATCCACATTTGTAATACGGTCATACATGGTTTTACCGCACATCCGTCTCAAAGATCTCATTTCCACAGCATTCAGTCTTTCATCCTTCCTCTGCCAGTTCCATGCCTCACTGCCATACATCAGGGTTGGTATAAGTACTCTATTGTGGACTGCTAGCTTCGCTTCTTTGGACAATTTATTATTTGCCCCAACAGCGTTCAGTCCTCCATTAATGGAGTTTCCTGCATTCACCCTTACTTGCCACCACCAAAGTAAGTGCACGAGTTTATACTTGATCTTGACGGCTTACGCTATCGAGTGGTTGAGACGTTCGACTGCAAATCCCGAGTTCGCGGTTCAAATCCATTTTATTTGATTAATATCTGTTATTTTACGTCGAATAGTATATTTGCAGAACTTTCCAGAGTGGTAGATACTCCAAGTATCGTCCCGGTGAAAGACCACCGTTTAGAATATAAGCGTTGCTTGAAATGGCTTTAACCGTGTTTGGTGACCAGATCTGAATAGCCAGAAACATTCCTACCTTCCTCCAAAACTAGTTGGCGACCAAAAAAATTATGATTTTATAATTAAATGAAACATAAAAAAGTGAACAATACGAAGTTATTAAGTAAACATTTAAAATAAGCTTTTATAAAGATAACATAGTCAACGAGTTGATTCATTTTTTTTTATTTCACATATTCTTCAAATAAAATAATACCTAGTATTATTACGGCACGTTCCAGAGTGGTAGATATTCTGAGGCCAGGTGCGCACGGGTGACTTTTGTCACGGCAACAGTTTCGTCACCATCTACAAATATATCGGAGGGTATGGAGGTTTGCGCACGCAGCGACGCGACATTAAGGTGACTTTTAGTTCCACTGGCCGGCGACTTTTGAGTGACGAAACTGTTACCGTGTCTGTAGAGAGTACTTTTGTATGGGCGCTCGCGCACGTGTGACAAAATTTCATTCAGTGACTCATCCGCCTGTTCGAAATCCATTGCAGGAATGAAAGGCTGACGGCTGACAGTCACTCCCCGTGTGCGTGCTCGATTGGAAGGCAGTGACATTAACGAAACTGTTGCCGTGATAAAAGTCACCCGTGCGCGTCTGGCCTAAGTATCGCCCTGGTGAAAGGCCACCATTTAGTTTTGTAACGTTGCTTGGCAATAGCCGTTTTCAGTAATCTGATCTGAATACCCAGGTACTTCATAACTTTTCTTTTCCGTATCTCCTTCCCTCCTCACTACTTTCAGTCTCACAACATACCCCAATCGGGGATGCCATAGTCCCACTGGCTCCAGACGGTTTAGGAGCAGTTGGGACTCTTGTGCAGAGTTCACTTTTTTGTTAGTAAAAAAAAGTTACAACTTTTGGTGACAATCTTCTGAAAAATCTCCAAAGAAAGAAATTTCTTGCGAGCTCCAATTTAAACAAATGTCTCTTCACCGTCGTGTAATTGGCCAGGATTAAGAGGTTTGCATAGTGGTAGATGATGAGTAAAATTGTATATCTTGAATAAATTTTGGATGAGGCACCGAAGATTAAAGGAACGGCTAACTGTATAGCACATTACAGTCCTATTCCAGAGTGCTCAGCTGAGCCACTTGCAAGGCTAAATTTCAAAATATATTTTTTGTATTTAAATGAATTTCAAACGAATTCACTCGCGTGTATTCGTTTGAATTTCCTTTTCCATCCCACTTGGAGAGATTGTTTTATTTATTTTCATATCAATTAAAATTGTTCTTAAATAACCCTTTGCAAGGTGATTTTATGATTTAAAAAAACCTTTTAAACTTATTTCCACTTATTTATTATTGACCAGATCGGTTTCACATTTAGACTGAACGGGCATATTCAGACTGAAATCGGTCCGGTTAAAAATAAATTTGTGGAAATAAGTTACAAAGGCTATTTAACCATAAAATCATATTAAAATAGAATTCCACCACGAATTATCAGTTTTTAAATTAGAAATGACCGTTTGCAACGTTTACCTAGACTCCCACTGAGAAACTAGGTAGGTTGGAAGAAATTGCAATCAGGCAATAAACTTAACTTTTTAGTACCATAAAAGTGTTATATACCTTCATAAAATGTTTGGAAAATAATGATAAAAATTCTTACTAAACATTAATTTATCTGCACCAAAGGCTTTCCAGCGTGACTTAATTAAAACTGAGGTTGTACATTCTTTTACTTTGCTTTTTTCCAGTTGTTCCTTGTAGCTCAAGAACTTTATAATTCATTCTGCCTACAGGGTGACTGGAATATTTTGACACTTAATAGAGAAATAAGAAATGAACGACAGAAAATATATTTGTAGTAACACAATGTTAATTCTTAACAGATCTTGAAAAAATCTGGATTACAACTGCCCGGTCTGTGGAAATCCTAATTCGAGGTAGATCGTGAAACTGAAAGTTGTGATGAAGAGTAGGAGATATTATAGAGGAATGTAATAATGTACCTAGCTATTCAGATGTGTTACTATTAGTCACTAAACAGGGGTGATGCCATTTTGGGTTTTTAACCTTGTAACTTGGCGCAAATATTGCATGTTATTTTTTTTAAATTATGATTTTAATTTAATTTATTTACCCACGCTGGGTTTCGAACCCTCGACATTTGCGTCCAGAGGCAAAAAGCTTAACGTTTTGTCACAGAGGTTGTCAGTGGCCGCAAAACTTTACGTGCAGTAGCTTTGCCTAGATATGCATTTTAAAAATCGTAGACTCTTTGCATTAAAGGGCGGCCCGTTTGAGAGATTCTTCTATCTTTATTGCAATCTTTCACCAGGGCGATACTTGGTACCTACCACTCTGGAACGTGCCCCAAATATATTGCAATATTTGGAGCACAGACGTCAGGTGAGAATTGTCCTTTTTATATCGGTATTTCAATGGAAAATACTCCGAGGAACTTGCATCATTAATACTTTCGGCACCAGTGCATAGTCGGGAAACTCGCCAACCGCGCGCAGCATTTGTACACGGTTGACATTAGATACATGAGAACGGATCGCTTTTACGATTTATTAACCACTTATTCTCGGCCCGTTTCAGCATTTGATCAAAGTATAATCAGGTTTCAAGCATTACACTATCACGTATCACTAAGCCTAAACTTCCTTGGAAAAAAGTTGCATAACGCCTTTCACCTAAACAGTCAATACATATACTTTTTTTAATCCATATCTTTATTCTAATTTTTTATAATAATAATAAATGGTTTATTTTAGCGGAACAGAGCGGTGGGTGCAATACTCTGCCTGCCATATAAATAATACATATGAGTTATATAAAAATAATGAAAGATAAAACATAAAATTTAATAATAATACAAGAGCATGATTATATAATAAATATAATTGTGTTTGCTTAATTTAATTGCCTAATATGTTTAATATAAGGTTTTTAGCGATTTTTTAATTACAAATTACAAGATACAAATCGATAGAAAGATATGATAATTTTAGGGTGGCAGAGTTGTGTATCATATTGCGCCGGATAGGCAAAATGGCTGAAGCGACATTTTGGGAAGTACACACCAGAGCACTTTAAAGTTTTTTGTTTGTTTTACAATAAAATTCACAATTCTTCAGTACCTAGTTGGATTTTTAAATAAAAAGTTAACTCAGGTATCTCTCTAACTTCTCCCAAAGGTTACATATATTCAAGATGGCTCAAGTACCACAAAAGTCTTCAGCATCAAACGAGATTCAGAGCTTTCGACGCAGAAAAAAATCTGTTCAAAATTGCATATTTAACTCACTTTTGACCAAAGTGTCGCTTTAGCCCTTTTGCCTTTCTAGCGACGATGTTAAGCGATTTATGGCTTTAATCTTCAATCTAATCAAATGTTATATAAATAGGATCAATAAAGGGACGCTTAGATGGTTTGGGCATGTAGAGCGAATTAACGAAGAAAGGAGTGTGAAAATAATATATGATGCAAAAGTGAATGGAAGAAGAAGTCGAGGACGCCCGAGAAAGACATGCCACGATCAAGTAAATCAAAAACTTGAATCGGGTCATGTGAAGAGTCAGAATAACAGAAGAGTATGTATGAGACGGTAAATGAATGTAAATGAAGCAAGGAGTGTGTGCCAAGACAGAGTTATTTGGCAGTCCGTCCTCTCTGCCTACCCCTGCGGGGAAACGGCGTGATAGTTAGTCAATACTTTTAAGTGAATTTGGCCGCTAGCATGGAGGGTCGTCAAATTATTTTATTTATATCTTTCACTGTGAATTTCTTTTTTTTTGCTTTAACATGTCTTCTACATTACGTCTTTAAATAAATCGTATAAAATATCAGTCATCCGATCTGTTGAAATGTAATATTGTTGAATTAATGGCTCGCGTAATTATAAAGTTAAGTCAAAGGAACAGAATTTAATTTCAGGATTACAGAGTATTCCGGCTTGCCGGTGGTTTCATCCCCATCAAACAAAGGATTATTGCCTCGAAAGTCGGAAAAATGTTCCGCTAAAGCTTTTATTCATAAAACCCGTTTACTCCTGGTGAAAACACTCCACAGAAAGCTACTTCTTTAATGAACCAACTAACCATCAAACCATTTTCCTCCTGAAGAGAGAAAGAGAGAATAGAAGACCACCTAATTCACATTCATACATTATCTAATTCAGTCTTTTCGGTCTTCGGTTTTTTTTCACTATATTGAATTCCGCACTAGAGTACCAACTACTCCCAACCGTCTAGAGCCAGAGAGACTATGGCATCCCCAATTGAGGGATGCTGTGAGGCTGAGTGTCGTGGGGAGGGGGAAGGAGATGGGAAAAAGGAAGGTTGGGAAGTACCTGGCTATTCCGATCTGGTCACCAAACACGGCTAAAGCCATTTCAAGTAACGTTTCGATTTTGAATGGTGGTCTTTCACCAGGGCGATACTTAATACATACCACTCAGGAACGTGCCGCAAATATATTATTTTGTATAACCTAAATGTGAAATAACACATTCCTCTTTCCTATCTCCTTCCCCTCCCCACTACCTTCAGCCTCACAGCATATGAGGATGCCATAGTTCAACTAAACAATTGGAAGCAGTAGACTCTCATGCGGCATTAAGAGAGAAATTTTAAAAAAACGTATCTAAACCATCTGAGCATTCCTTTCTTAACCATGATTATTACTTAAACTTCATTTATTTATTTTATAATCTTGTTACTTGCTGGTTTAGCGTGGCGAACTCAGCTATGGAGCGATTCATTTACATCGCAAAGTTTTAAAATTCCATTAGACAATTTCATGATTATTCTTCAGCTGCTAAGAGTTAGAGGTATCAGTTAGACACTTCAACTTATTATACGTTTATTTTAACTCGGTTGACTTGTATTTAATCGTCTTCAAATTACTTTTGACCTTTGGAAAATTTTAGACTACTCTGGGAGGATAAGTTAAGTGGCGCTTTAAAAGCTTTCACAGTTGAGTTGTAAGAATTTTAATTCGTTTCACTTTTTACAGCTTGAACTCAAGTGACACTCAAAATAAGAGATGTCTAGGTGAGGGAAATAAAATATTTCAAAAACCAAGGCTAGCTAAATTGCTAACAAGTTTCGGAAAAGAGACCGTTGAGACCACGGAGAACTCACTGAGAGATCACTGAGGTGCGATAAGTACAAGTTCTTACAGCAATATACCATTATACGCACAACACTATTACGCTCGAACGTCACTAATAAGAAACGGCGTAGATGAAAGAAACTGGACAACGGCCTTGCCGAGGGATTCACGGAGGTGAGCAAGGAGTGATTAACGGGTTCAATCCAGAAGATCAGAACCCCGAAATTTCCTGGAAGAAGTCTGAAGAAAGAAAAGTTGTTTTCTTTCGTAAAAATGGACAGTTGAAGAATCACAACTATGCCAAGGTGCTCGAACCGACCGGCAATACCGCCAGGAACAACAAGACGACCAAGATCACTCTCCGTCATATACAGCATTTCATACGCTACGACGAGGAGCCCTACAAGCTGTTCTATGGCATGACCATTGTCAGAGAGGAGCTTGGCGTAACATCCCATCGCTCCTGAAGACCTAAAATATAAAGTTAATTTTCACTAAACCCTTCCTTATTCGTGAATAAGTGTTCTCCCCCTTTCATTTAAATAAAAACTCATTCCTTAATATGAGGAAATATATTGTGTAATTATTATGAGTATGCTTACTATTTACAACCAAGGGTCCTCCCCTCCGCCTTCCAAACATGATCGAGATGACATCCCACTTCCTGAGATAGAGTCTAGGTTACATTTAACGTTCAACGTCACATTTGGCATTACAATGTAAACAGTTTTCAGATACGAAGCGTTTCCCATTTTTTGTAACAACGAACCCCGTTACCCTCTACCTGGTTATACTATCTGTCGATGAAGAAAGATAAACTTTTGACCATTACGTTTTGAACGGAGTATTGTGTGAAATGTACAAAAATAATTTATCTATCGATATTTCATCTTTTTACTACTATATTATAAACAGGATAATTACCCAATGGAAAATTGTACGAAATAAAAAAGCTATCGATGGAGAAAGTATACTTAAGCATCGTTTACCCAAAGTAAAATGGCATTCCTAGGGTATTTTCATTAAGAGTTTTGAATTATTCTAGGTTGGTGAAGCGTCCTTAATGTGATATTTCACTAAAGTGCGCTATAAAAATTATCATTGTATTATTATTACCATAATATCAATATTTCTCCACAAAGCCAGCTGCTAAGCTTGGCAAAAGGATATGTTTCAATTAATATTTAAGGAACTTATTACAGGTTATTGTTATTTTGTTGGAGAGCAAAGTAAATTAATTCTGAACATTACACGAACTGTTGAACCGTTTCTTAGTAAAACTTTTCCGTATTATACAAATAGCTAAGAGGATTATATCTCTTCTTATGATCGTGTGTACATATTTTGTATCCAGAGCCTCATTTTTGCGTGCTTTATAAATCCGTAACAAAAAATAACTTTGGCGATAAATCAAACTCCAGTCCAGTAGGTATAACGCAAAATGGACCTTGGCACACTGGGAACATAAACACGATGTTTTTTTCATAACATTCAAGGAATTTAGGTGCATCTGATGTGGTGGGGAAAACATTATGGTTACGGCCCTTGGGGTTGTCTTAAATCGTTATTTGAATTCTCCATTGTCGAGTGGTAAGACCCTCGACTACGAATCCAAAGGTCGCAAGTTCAAACCCGGCGTGCGCCAATAACTCGTTTTTAATTAATTGTTGCATCCTTACTACTTGGTACTTCCCAACCCTCCTCTTCCTCATCTCCTTCCCCTCCTCACTACCTTCAGCCTCACAACATACCCCAATTGGGGATGCCATGGTCTCACAGGTTCTAGACGGTTGGGAGCAGTTAGGACTCTTGTGCGATATTAACTATAAAAAAAAAATTAAAAAAACCTATTTATCGGCACTTTTTTTCCTTAACAAACCGCTTTGCATAATTTATAAGAAAGTTAGTTATCACAGAACCAATTTTCTTCACAGTCCTTGCTTTTTCATTCCCTTCTAGACCTATGTCCTTTAATCCAACCATTTTTTGTTTTTGCTCCCCGAATTTTCAGTGAGCGTAATTTTTTTGGGATGAGCTGCAATCAGAAAATATGTGCGCGGTAGTTCATCATTTGGCTGGCTTCTTCAGAATCCTCAAGAGCTTGTAGATTGCCAGTAGGTTCGCTTGGAAAACTGAGCAAATGTCATCGAGTTTGAATTTTTTTGCTAGTAATTCTCTTGCGCCATCATATTGTATAAAAGCGGCACCTACTTTGCATCAGAGTTAAAGTGAACTCATCTATCTCGTCTTATATTACTATACTGTTTTATAGAAATAACTCGTAGACCGCAACCGCGCGCATGCGTCTATTCCCAACTTACTTAAGCTAAGAAACGAAAATCAATTTTATTTTCAACATATTCAAACTTTCATTTTGTCGCATAATATATTTCTAAATCTAATTTTGTAATATCATTACTAAACTTTTCAATGTTTTTATCTCTTGCTTCCTAATTCTCCGTTTTGAATCATCTTTCTTATAACACGCATCGTTTATGAAAAGGAGGAAAAGGTTACAATGGACCTGTGAGTAGTAATAGTAGTACGCCTTGTACTTTTCAACAAAGAAAGAGTCGCAGAAGTTGGCTCGTATCTGTTTTAGAAGGTTCATTCCGTTATGAAATACACCATCCCTGCGTATCTAATCGCTTTCGAAATACGTTTTCGTATTAAATTCTCACTGGGTTGTTTCACACAATACTATACAACTATAATTTTATACTAGACCATTTTAGAAGTTTAGGGTACTATAATAATTTGATTATCTCTTCAAGTACTTATCCATTTGCACATTATCTTTGAGAGATAAACTATAATATATTTTACCAGTATGCCCAGACTAAAAAGTTTATTTAAATATGTGACAACAAGTAAGCCATAATAACATCAGCGAATAAGTTATTTACAAAATGTTTTTTTTTTCCTAATTGAAAAAGAATCATCAATTATTTTTTATAATGCGTACTTTCAGTACTCTCATAAAATGGATTCGATAAATTAAAAATAAACTCAACATGGGATGAAAAAAATCTGTGTACTAGACACCACCCGACGAGATTGGAAAAGGAAGCAAACAAAAGTAACCTTTATTATTTAATTCACCGAAAATGCAAATGGTAAAGGTCAGATCGTTTCGCTCGTAAAACGTACAAAGGGTGGATAAACCTCTAAATGCAATAGCACCCAAAGGGAATGAATTAATGAAGTAGATATTTTCATTACTTTCTTCTTAGGAGATTTTAAGAGCTTCACTTGTTAGATGAAGAACTAAATCATTCTCACTACAGTTGGGCCTCCATACTCATAAGCTTGCATTTCGTGTTCATATCGAAGGGGTGTGCCAGTCGGCATTCAAAACGTTAGGGTTTATTCTTCGTTTATTATACTTGTTACATTAATTTGTAATTCTTTTGCAAATGTAAAATCTAATTTCTTGTATGTATAAAATTAATAACAGTTTGTCACATATAAGAAATTTTATAAATAAATTATCATCATTAAGAAGACGGCAAACAAAGCCTCACAAAGCTTCAGAACGCTACCGCGACGATTCGCCTGAGTCGTTGCACTGAGCATTTAATCTCCCTATTAAATTAAAGTGTCATAAACTTAAAGCAACCTTACACATTATTCAGCTATTTGCGCATTATTACAAACTTATTGTCTATTACAGTTTGATATTGATCACATCTCTCTCTTATGAATTCGCAATCTTTTCAAGAAAGTTTCCCGAATTCCAAGCAAATGCTAATACGATAATTCCAATAAACTTAATAGAGAAAAATAATTTAACCGTAGCGATTAAAGCTTTTTTCGTCAATAATATGCTATTCCTTTTCAGAATAATCCATTCCTGCTTTTACAAGTATAAAGCCACAAGAAACATGTAATATTTACTTAATGTAATGAGACTGAATCAACCTACTAAGATCTATTAGCATCAGTCTATCCGAATCTCTCATATAATTGGATCCCTGTCACGAATGGAATATAAAAGATCCGACCGCACATAAAAAATAAATTTGAAAACCCGAAGCGTGAGAGAGCTTAAATATTTCGCCAAACATTTCTCAACGGAAATTTAAATTAATTTTAATATTTTGCCGACCATGGACGAAGTAAATTAATATTGACGGTTTTCCGAATGGAATGTGTGCCGCGTTAAGTTTGTTTTGTACGTAATGACTTCATGTTTATTCGGGTAGGAACTTATCAAGCAGAAATTAATTGTTTGCTTAACTTGTAGGCTGTATTTTACAATGTGTGCGCAATTGTAAAATCACTCGTCCTTTAAAATACACACAAACTCATTTCAGTTCCAATGTTCTTGGTGTTGGAATAAAAACTTTTTGTGATAAACGGGTAAAAAAATATTGGTACATTTCCATTCGTAATGGCCCCCGGGGGTGTCGCGCTTTTCCGATATTCACGACATTCCGTAGTAAAAAGTAATTGTCATTACTTTTATAGCGGTACTGACTGCGACGCGGCTTCGACAAGTTTATGACAAAGTCAACGCAACTATTTTCAGCTCGCGTTGTTATTTCCATCGTGAACTATGGAGTTTTAAAGAATTCGTTTGTACACTGTAGAAAAAATAAGCGAAATTGTCGTTGTATAATTTTCATTAGCAACAATAATTTCGATAAATTAATTTTGAAAAATCTTTAAAATACCTTTTATCGGTATCTTTTATTTAAATTAGGCTTTATTCTAATTATTCTGTACCAAAAATGGTGTCTCAATGTCATGGAGCCACGTCATCTTAACGTTAGGAAGTGTTTGCCTCTTTAACAAACATAATTTACATTTGATTTTTGTTTTTTTTTTTTTTTCGTAAAATATGAAAGATATACGAGTATCGATTAAAGTGACTATTCTGATTATATTCGTTTGTTCAAAAGAAAAGGTGAATTTCGATTTTTTTCGAAAAGTATTTATTTATTCATCAATATCCATTTTCTCCCCTTCAAAGTAATCCCCCTCAGATATAATGCACTTATGCCAGGGCTTCTTCCAATCCTCGAAGCACTTCTGAAATTCGCTTTTCGGTATGGCCATCAGCTCGTTCTTCGATTCTGACTTTATCTCATCAATTGTGGCAAAACGTTTTCCTTTCTTTGGTCTTTTCAGTTTCGGGAATAGGAAAAAGTCGCAGTGAGCCAAATCTGGTGAATACGGTGGTTGAGGCATGATTACGGTGTTGTTTTTGGCCAAATAATCACGAACAAGCATTGATGTGTGAGCTGGTGCATGCATTATCGTGATACAAAATCCATGATTTGTTTTTCCACAATTCCAATCGTTTGAGCCGTATTGCTTCACGCAATCGTTGCATAACGTCCTTGTAGTATTCCTTATTAACCGTACGACCTGTTGGCAAGAACTCATGATACACCACGCCATTGTAATCGAAGAAAACAGTGAGCAAAACTTCACATTTGATCGAACTTGGCGTGGTTTTTTCGGTCTTGGCTCTTCTGGCCGCTTCCATTGGGATGATTGGGCCTTGGTTTCGACGTCATAACCATATACCCACGTTTCATCACCAGTTATGACCCCTTTGAGCAAATCTGGATCGTCGTTGACGTCATTCAACAACTCCTGAGCGATACTAATGCTCATGCTTTTGCTCAAAATTTAGCAATTTCGGAACAAACTTCGCTGCCACACGTTTCATGCCCAAAACATCCGAGAAAATTGCATGGCATGAGCCGATTGATATGCCAACACCCTCTGCAACTTCCCTAATAGTCATTCGACGATTTTCTAAAACCATTTTCTTCACTTCGATGTTTTCTTCGTTTGTTGACGTGGTTGCAACTCCAGGACGCTCATCGTCATTAACATCTTCTCGGCCTTCTGTAAAGCGCTTGTTCCACTTATAAACACTTTTTTGAGACAAAGTAGACTCGCCGAATGCCACAGTCAACATTTTAAGTGCGTTGGAGCACTTTATTCCATTTTTGACGCAAAATTTAATACATATTATTTGATCCATTTTTTTCAAAAGTAAAAATTGAAGAACACACAAAAACGTGACTAACCTTTCCAGTTGTCAAAAACAAACCACTAATCCAAAATGGTTGATAATGCTAACATATGATAAACATATGTGTACCAACATAACAAAACAAAAAAACGATAATCGAATGTACACAGCCCGCGAAAATTCAAAATTCACCTTCTCTTTTGAACAGGCTCGTACACCATGATATTTTCAGTTCCTTATATATAGATATTCGTCATTGCCTAGATTGCTAGTGCAGGGAAATAATTGTGCCGCGTTGGTAGACATCTTTAATTCGTAGCTTAATAAACAGTGTTATTCAAAATGATTTATTTTTTAGTTTTTATTAATAATGTTTTATGCGTATTATTTTTGTTTAAAATAAGTAAATAAAATGTTCAACACCACTTTATTGAATATATTATCGTCAACTGGTTTCGAGTCAGCCTTTCAACTTTCATGAGGACTGTATGAATATTCATGTAAGCATTATTTATTCATACATGTTAATAAAAGGTACGGATGTACCGTTGAAATAAATAAATGAATAAATTATTACATTTCCTTGCAGTCAAGAGAAATATTTTGGTAGTTTTAATTTTATTCTAAGCTTAACTATTTTTCGAACACCGATCATAATTATTCACAAGTTTTAATGCAGCTGGGTTATGTATAAATATTATCTTTTTCGATCGTATTATGAAAGCTGATGAATGGATTAACTTTTGAATAAATGAGATCTACTGGGAAATAAGAATAATGCTGGGAATATATTATGACCATCTCTGCCCCATCGGTATAACGCGATCTAACTCGAGGGAGTATAATAAAATAACGTTGTGTGCGGGCTACATTGAATTATCAAGGAACTTAGAGCTTACAGGTTACTCTTAAACTTGAATCTGACTGAAGAACTAGACGACCTTGTTGCAGAGTGACAAGCTCTCTAAATTAAAAAAAATCAATTGATTACTCCACATTCAGGGTGTAACAGGACGTCCCCAACAGACTTTAATCCAAGTTTCCTAAACTTTTTTGGAGTAATAAAGATAAATGTCATATGGCTTTAAGTACAGTGTTTTTTTTTAAGTTGAGGTCGATCAGACCTGAGACATCATCACACTGTGTTCTCTTCATCTCGGCCGAAAACGAATTCTACAAGATATCTGTCGGTGTTCCAGAAGTACCCCTTTCATACTTTTGGTCGATGGATGGCATTTGAAAAATATAGCATCGAATACCTAAAGTTTTCGCTTTGTACTTTGTTTGACGGTCTCCGTGATCGAATGATTAAGACGCTCGACTACGAATCCATAGGTCACGGGTTCAAATCCCGGCGTGGTCAATACATTTTATTCAATCAATATCTGTTATTTCACATTTGATTCATAAAAATATAATTGCGGTGCGTTCCATAGTGCTAGATCTAAGTATCGCCCTGGTGAAGGACCACCATTCAAAATCAAAAAAAAAAATTAACTGGTTTTTGCCGTGTTTGTTGACCAACGCTGAATAGCCAGGTACTTCTCAACTTTCCTCTTCCCCGTATCCTTCTCCACCCCACCACCTTCAGCCTCATAACATACCCCAATTGGGGATACCATTGTCCCACTGGCTTCAGACGGTTAGGAGCAGTTGGGACTTTTGTGTGGTATTTACTATATATATTTTTAGATGGGTATGATAAAAAATAGATTAAACATTTCCACGCATATTTTTAAAAAATGATCACGGTTCCCGGGGTTTTTCACGATTTCCACGCTCCATCGTAGATACAGCGCTGGGAACTTTTAAATTCAAACACCTTACAATACACAGAGCCTTTGAGGTGATTTTTCACAAAACCGGCGCTGTACAAATTATCCAAATATTAATACATTCACTCAAAAATATGTATTTTTTACATATTTTATTTCACTAGTCAGTGAACTTTTGTAATATTTTAAGAAAACCATTTCCTTAAAATGGTTCAGTAGCTTCTGACAAAGCCTGTTTTATAAAGAGTAAAAAAGTTATGAAAATTCATACCGTGTTTAATAATTTTATTTTTCAAACTGAGTCGCAGTCAGTTTGCCTGACAACCAGACGTAGGTAATTTCATCAGATGTTTCTAGAATTTAATTAAATGCTTCCATTTTTTGGGTTGTAATATAATTTAGCACTTCTACATTGGCCTTTTGTCTCCCTTTGAACAAAAGCCGCTATTTGAGTTAGGTTCCTTACAATTCAATTGTGAAAGTAGGAACTAGGTACTCTATATATTAAATTTGTACCTTTTCAATTATATTCAATGCTTTTTGGATTTCACTAAAATGACATTGACCCAACATTATTTCTAAGTTTTATGTACTCGTTTAATGCTCTTTTGTGAGTTTTGAAAGAAAGCAGATGAATTATATTGGAATGAAGAGTTAATTTTCTTGAAAAGTTAAAAACTTTCTTCTAAACAATTTTTGTTAACTTCCTTGAAAATTTGATGAAATATGTATATGAACGACGATGTTTAAATACATATCATACATACGAGGCCTGTTCCAAAGAAAAGGTGAATTTTGAATTTTCGCGGGCTGTGTACATTTGACTATCGATTTTTTTTGTTATGTTGGTACACATATGTTTATCATATGTTAGCATTATCAACCATTTTGGATTAGTGGTTTGTTTTTGACAAGTGTAAAGGTTAGTCACGTTTTTTTGTGTTTTTCGATTTTTTACTTTTGAAAAAAAATGGATCAAAGAATATGTATTAATTTTTGCGTTAAAAATGGAATAAAGTGCTCCAACGCACTTAAAATGTTGACTGTGGCATTCGGCGAGTCTACTTTGTCTCAAAAAAGTGTTTATAAGTGGTACAAGCACTTTACAGAAGGCCGAGAAGATGTGAATGACGATGAGCGTCCTGGAGTTGTGGAAAAACAAATCATGAATTTTATTCTTTGATCCATTTTTTTTCAAAAGTAAAAAATAGAAGAACACACAAAAACGTGACTAACCTTTCCACTTGTCAAAAACAAACCACTAATCTAAAATGGCTGATAATGCTAATATATGATAAACATATGTGTACCAACATAACAAAAAAAATCGATAATCGAATGTACACAGCCCGCGAAAATTCAAAATTCACCTTTTCTTTTGAACAGGCCATGTACATTGAAAGTGCCCTAGAAGTAATATTTCACAAAAATGGTGCTGTATAAATAAGCTAATTATTATTTTCGTAATCAATTAAAGCATATCTCGTAAAAATATTAGCACGGAAAATAACTTTACAATAATATCTCGTTTGATAAAACATCACAGAACGATGTCACATTAAAAATTATTTCAAAACCACCCCTTTAATGTTATCTGAATCGAATGTGCAGCTTTGTTAAAAAATGCGTATTTAAAAGAAAATATATTTCACAGAATATATATTATCTTCGCGCTTCATTTTTATGTTTAAAAAATGTTATTTGGAGTATGCTTCTCATTAACAAATGCATTTCTGAACTAATATACATATTTCGTTAAGAGTGTTTAAATCTTGGGAAAAGTTGGATACCTGCCAAACTTATTTTACTGCACCTGATCGTCCTCTTACCTTACACCATGATTTGAAAAATAAATAAAAATGATTTATGTATCATCAAATAAAATAGTGTTGCATTATTTATTTCGTATTTCATAAAGATAAAAAACAACCCTAAAAACAGCTGAGGTTTCAAATCTTAACAATAAAACGGTCGGATAATAAATTGAGACATTTCTAGAATTCGATATATTTTACGTCTCTGGCTGTTTATCAACCGAATAAACCGTTTTATATTGACTTTTCTTGGCAAATAGATATTTAGATTTTAATGAGAACGTTTTTCTGGATTGCTCGACATTTTCAGATGTGAGCTTTCGGCGCATTACTGTGTCCATAAATATGGTACTTTCTTTGATATTTTAGAAGATTGATTTGAGCCATTTACTTCTTTCAGTGCTGCTTTTTTGGCCACGTAAGTTTGTCAGAAGACAGTTTGTTACGTATTTTTCACATGCCTAACATTTCCAGAACTAAAATTTGGAAACATCTAATTATTTATTTAATAAAATACATATTTCAATTAGAATTTTTACAGGGTCTATCAAAATTAGCAAATAACATCACAACTCCTATCGCGCATGTAAAACAAACTTTTTGACCATCCGCTTTATTAATATTAATACATTAAAAAAAAGATGATTATTAATATGTTTTACAAGTTCTCATTTTAAAACGCGCCGTTTTTAGCTCACAATAGTACTCTTTTAAGATGGTATTTCACAAAACCGATATTTAAAAATAAAAATAAATTAAACTTACAAAATCAATTAGTTGCTTGAAATGTCTTTAGCCGTGTTTGGTGACCAGATCTGAATAGCCAGGTACTTCCCGACCTACCTCTTTCCTATCTCCTTCTCCTCCTCACTACCTTCAACCTTATAACATACCCTATTTGGGGATGCCATAGTCTCACTGGCTCTAGACGGTTTGGAGCAATTGAGACTCTTGAGGTATTCATATAAAAATAAAAGTAAAATACGTAGACCACTACGCTATGGAGGCAAAGGTAGAAACATGTGTACATCAACCTGAAGATTAAATATCACCCATTTTAATACCTAATGACACGCTATTTTTTTTAATAGAATGTTGTGAGACAGGTTGAATTACTTTTGTTTTTTTACACAAATCCACACACACGTTCTTCAAATTATAAAAAATATTTTTTATCCACAAAACTGTGGCAAATATTATCCCGAGTCAAACATTCCATTCCTTGTGCAATAATTCAACATAACTTAATAATATAAAATCCTCCTGTTTTTAACTCCTTAAACATGTAAATATATTCGCTCCGCAGAATAAATAGCTACCTTTCTTTACAAGAATTTGCGAAAAATAAATTTATTATGAAAATTTCTACCGCGGCGTCGCGTCGCATCGTTTAGAAAAACAAAAGTATAAAAAATATTTCATACATTTCATAAATGGAAACGTTCTTTTTGAGGTGTAAATTAAAAACATTTCTCTTTTAAAAATTAGGGCTTTACAAATGATGAACATTACTTCATCGTCGTCATTAGTCATCCTTTCATCAGCATAAAAGAGAAGTAGATACATTTAAGCGGAGCTTTAAATTATCAAATTATAACTTGGACGCTTTGGCCACAGATGGCGAAGAAGAGGTGTAAAAATTAGTTCAAAAAGTTTGAAATACCGAACTGAGTACACGTTAAAAGCCTAACGCATAAAAGCCGACATAACTGAACATTGAACACGGGTTAATACTAACGTCATCTTTCGTGTGGTGGGGAAATCAAGTGAACTTTGATAGATGAAAACATCAAAAGCCGACATAACTGAACATTGAACACGGGTTAATACTAACGTAATCTTTCGTGTGATGGGGAAATCAAGTAAACTTTGATAGTTGCAAACATCAAAAGCCGACATAACTGCACATTGAACACGGGTTGATACTAACGTAATCTTTCGTGTGGTGGGGAAATCAAGTGAATTTTGATAGATGAAAACATCAAAAGCCGACATAACTGAACATTGAACACGGGTTGATATTAACGTAATCTTTCGTATGGTGGGGAAATCATGTGAACTTTGATAGTTGCAAACATCAAAAGCCGACATAACTGCGCATTGAACACGGGTTGATACTAACGTAATATTTCGTGTGGTGGGGAAATCAAGTGAACTTTGATAGTTGCAAACATCAAAAGCCGACATAACTGCACATTGAACACGGGTTGATACTAACGTAATCTTTCGTGTGGTGGGGAAATCAAGTGAACTTTGATAAGTGCAAACATCAAAAGTCGACATAACTGAACATTGAACACGGGTTGATATTAACGTAATCTTTCATGTGGTGGGGAAATCAAGTGAACTTTGATAGTTGCAAATATCAAAAGCCGACATAACTGCACATTGAACACGGGTTGATACTAACGTAATCTTTCGTGTGGTGGGGGAAATCAAGTGAACTTTGATAAGTGCAAACATCAAAAGTCGACATAACTGAACATTGAACACGGGTTGATATTAACGTAATCTTTCATGTGGTGAGGAAATCAAGTGAACTTTGATAGTTGCAAACATCAAAAGCCGACATAACTGCACATTGAACACGGGTTGATACTAACGTAATCTTTCGTGTGGTGGGGAAATCAAGTGAACTTTGATAAGTGCAAACATCAAAAGTCGACATAACTGAACATTGAACACGGGTTGATATTAACGTAATCTTTCATATGGTGGGGAAATCAAGTGAACTTTGATAGTTGCAAATATCAAAAGCCGACATAACTGCACATTGAACACGGGTTGATACTAACGTAATCTTTCGTGTGGTGGGGAAATCAAGTGAACTTTGATAAGTGCAAACATCAAAAGTCGACATAACTGAACATTGAACACGGGTTGATATTAACGTAATCTTTCATGTGGTGAGGAAATCAAGTGAACTTTGATAGTTGCAAACATCAAAAGCCGACATAACTGCACATTGAACACGGGTTGATACTAACGTAATCTTTCGTGTGGTGGGGAAATCAAGTGAACTTTGATAAGTGCAAACATCAAAAGTCGACATAATCGAGTAACGGGCGTGTGAGTGTGTTGACGCGCGTGTTGAGGGTACATAATATATATATATATATATATATATATATATATATATATATATATATATATATATTTTTTATTTTTTTTTATTTTTTTTTTTAACTTTGGAAGACTCTAGTACAAACCGACGCACCGATACAACGAACGTGTATTGATGAAAAATTATTATATTTATTACAACCTCAGAGCAAGAATATATATGGAGAGAGAGCTACATATTTTTACCCAACCTATACAAATTTACGATAAATCACTTTCTCCGGGTTTTACGTCGTAAACCGTGAGAGAGAAAGAGACAAGACAATTTCTCATTTAATATAGCACAACCATTCGGTATGTAAGCATGTTTTCAGTCTCCCGCGACTCCAGCGACGGTTTTTTAGGTTGTATCTTATATTTTTGTTTATAACACTGTGAAAAAGGGGTAATACAAATAAACAAAAACATTATGTCGACATGTGCTATGAATAGATGTATAAATACCCTAGCCCTAGTCCTAGACACGCCCGAGTCAGGCAAAAATCATTAATACTGACTACAGAAGCGCTCCCTCCTGTATTATATTGTTTTGAGATTACAACAGTATAGTGGAAAGCCGTGTAGACGCTGTCAGATGCTGAATTCCAAAGCCGAAATAACTGACGCAAAGGGCATTTGTTTATAGTACCTAATTACTTTTCATGTGGTGGAAAGCCAAGTTTACTAGGAAAATATTGAAACACCGTTAAATTTACATATTTATAAACTACATTGCCACCCCATTTATATTTGGATGTTTTTTGAAGCGCTGTTTTTGTAAAAAAAAAATTTTTGGGTGGGTAATTAAGAAATATATTATTTCCGGTATTAGAGGAACACCTTCTTACCTCAACGTTGGTAAATTTACCGATAGTATCAGAATAATTTAATGTTCGTCTATTAAATTGTTATGTAAACTCTTGATTTTGACAACGTCTTAGTAATTCAGGAAATAATATTCGTGTCGAAAAAATGTATAAAAATTATCTGAATTTCAACATGCCTTAGAGATAGGCCTTCAACAGATGATAGTAAAGAATTATTAACTCCCTTATATCCAAAACAATCTTTTTCGATTATAAATTTAACAAATACTTGAGAATTAATTGTAATAATCTTTATGAAGTTCGCCCCATATTACATTTTCCCCTTTTCCCACAATGCCGTGTCTTGCCTTCGGGTCGCAAGGACCGAGCACGTGCCTAAAACCTTGCAGGGTCCTTCAGGGACAAAATTTAAACCCTTTGGGTTCAAATTATAACCTTATCGTTTGTCTGATTTTTTTTTTGACAAAACCATTCAACCTCTTTATAAGCGTTTTACCGGCAGCGGGAATTATTTATACGATTTCAGACTCTCGGAAAAAAAGTTTTTAATAAGGGATAAGCGTGGCCATAAAGCCTTTCTAACTTTTTAAGACGTTGAGAAAACAAATCTGTATTTTTCGCTTACACGCTACGTACTATTTTGAACCATTAGTTAATTGAAGTGCGTAATTATTTTTAAATCAAACGTTTTTGGGATTAATAACAATGATTTTGAAGAAATACTTTTAACTAGTGGTTTTGGTCCTACACTATTTAGTAAATTCTAGCGCCTACCTATCAATCAAAGTAATGTGATTTATAGGTAGGTACTCGAATTTTATTTTTTTTGGAACATAAACATTTTGAAATTGTTTAATCATTTTTTATTCGTATATTAAAAAGAGATTGTTGGATCCTAAGCTGCGATAAAACACCGAATGTGTTTTCAGCTTCAGATGAATTTGGAAAATAGTGGACTGTTAATGATAAACTATACTTCTTGATGGAAGTGTCTAATTGAAGCTTGTGGAAATATTATAGAATGAAGGAAAAATGTGAAACCATTCACTCGACGATATAGTGGAATTTTTAAGTTCTTGAAAATTTGGAAATCAAAACAACTAACTGACGAACAAGCGAAACGCACAAGCCAACACGTTTTTATACATCAAACTCTTCTGTTTGATTGTCAATCAATTCAAACACGGTGTTGTTGAATACAAAATTCGATATGGCGAAATGCTGGTATTACGTTCACTCTTGTACACATGTTAAGATATAATCGTTGAACTGTGTATATGTACACCTAACTACGTCTATGCTTGACACAGTTTCATTGAATAGTTGGATTGTGTTATTAGCCGAGCATACACATTGTACGAGTTATAGTATCACATAATTGAAAACACTAATAATTATTACATGGGAAATAATTCACCCCCTGTTTTGTCCCATTCGACTTGATGAAAATGCTAAATACTTGACATTTTTGTACATGTGCGTATCTAATACTTTTGTAACACGATAGATATTCAATGAGAATACCAAGTCCCATGCACAATAGCAATATGCAGTACTTACATAAAATAAATATGCACTTTGCGACCTTTTTTTGAATTCTGGTGTCCTTGGAGTGCAACTTTATAAAATAAGACATTTATATGCTAAAAGTTTGTACTTATATTGCCTACAAAATTACAGGTCGATATATCGATTACCAGCCTAGAGAAGCGTAAAAGGGATGTTGGCAAAGGCACGGATATACAGGACTGCATCATCGGGGATTCGCTCGAGAAGAGAGGAAAGCGATAACAAGCAAAAATCAATTTCAGGTAGCCTTAGTGGTGGAGACATTAGACACAAGAATGATGTCTTCCCTTAGAGTACATAGAGTAGTATCTATCCAAGGCAGTGAAGTCAGTTTTGGACTTGTTTTTGATGATTTTAACATGACTCGGCGCAGTTGGGCGTGGCTAAGACTAAGGCTACGGTATTTATACATCCATTCTTATCACATATCGACATAATGTTTTTGTGTATTCGTATGGCTACTTTTTCACAGTATTTTTATCAACAAAAATATAGCATATAACCAAAAAAATTGTTTAGTTGTGTCAAGTTTAGTGGCATAATAAAAAATGTGGGCGGAGTCCCGCCAGTGTTACTTCAAGGAACCAGCACCTTAAGATCATTATGACAGTATATAGAAGCGGGCCAAGAAATTTGTTGTCTCTTTTTCTCTCATGGTGTACGCCGTAAAAGCCCGGAGAAAGTGATTTTTCGCAAGTTTGTGTAGGTTGGGTAAAAATAATTAGCTCTCCCTCCATATATTGTTACTTCAAGTGTCTTCCACAACGTTAATGTTTTATTTCTCTCTATCCTTCTCTCTCTTTCTCAATTTACTCGCGTAAAAATCCGGGTAGCGAATAACCTGACAATATTTGAAAAACTCCTACTACCATCGTAATAAGCGGAAAAAGTTACTTGTGCAATAATAGAGGACTTAGCTAGCAGAGGAATTGGACCCACGACGCCCGGGTGGGAATCCGATGCTTTTCTCCACTCAGCTACTAACCGGTCGAATTTGAACTCGATTATTAGATACCAACTTGCCGGTTTAAATGCATAAATAAAATATTTTATCCATAAAAATACCAAACCTGATGTATGGCAGTAAGGCATGGAGCTAAAAGAGGAAGAATAAAATAAGACTGAATGCTATAGAAATGAGATCCCTGAGGCGTACGTGCGATGAACTACGTATGACCGTGTTAAAAAATTGGATATTCAGTATTGGATTTCAAAGTGTTATTTTTTTAGGTTCTTACCTTTATGTTTTTCATCCAGTTCCTACCTTATCCAACCATTTTGCATAAATCGAATTCTGTATGGGACAACATTGTGTTCGAAACAAGTGACAATCGAAACAAAAGAGTTTTATATGAAAAAACGTGTTTTCGTGTTATTTGTTGGTCTCTCGCTTGTTCGTCGGTTTGTTGTTGTTCTCCAAGTAATATAAAATTGAGTGCGGTGTTTTGTTGTGATTCATTTCGTTAACAATATGATTGTGTAAAAAGAATCAAGAACTTCCACTTCAACTACTTCGGTGAGTGAATGGTTTCTCATTTTTCCTTCATTCCAATTATCTTTCCACATCCATAATCAGACACTTACATCAAATAGTAAAAATTATCGTTTAAAAGTCCACTTTTTTTTTAAATCATTCATCTGAAGCTGAAAACACATTCGGTGTTTTATCGCAACTTCGGATCCAACATCCGCAAAGAATGCGAGGTTTAGGTACGTGTGATGAATAGAATTAAAAACGGACGCTTAGACGGTTTGAGCCCGACGCCCGAAGAAGACATGAGACGATCAAGTGAATCAATCACTTGAGGCGGGCCATGTCAAGAGTCAGAAAAACAGAAGAGTATGTATGAATGTGAATAAAGCAAGGAGTGTGTGCCGAGACAGAGTTTTATGGTGGTTCATCTTATCTACCTACCGCTGCGAGGAAATGGCGTAACGGTTAATTAGTTAGATTTGAATAAAAAGTTGCTACAGTAGATACTATTTGGATGGGGGCTCTAGAGGTGATTTTGAAGAAAATACATGGAAACAAATAAAATATATTGACTTTTTTCCACGAAACATGCAATTTGAAATTAACGCGAATACTGCGGTATTTTTCATACCGCACACTAGAGTACAGCTGCTCCCAACCGTCTAGAGCCAGTGAAACTTTGGCAAGCCCAATTGGGATATTTTGTGAGGCTGAAGATGGTGGGAGGGGAAGGAGATGGGAAAGAGTATGTAAGCATAGTACCTGGCTATTCAGATCTAGTCACCGAACACGGCGTAAGTCATTTCAAGCGACGTTTTGATCTTGAGTGGTGGTTTTTCACCAGAGCGATCTTAAAGTATCTACCAATCTGTATGTTATGGAAAAGATTCCTGAGGGAGTTATGTACACTAAAACTAGTATCTTGTTAGTTCCTTCGTTTGTATTATTGATTTGAATTCTAAAACTTTCAACGGTGACTGTCTTACTACTCGAAAAGTTATTCTGCTTCTAACGCCGACATTCAGAACCTGGACCCGTGAAAACCTGCTCCTACATTATTGAGTAGTCTGAGATACATCTGAATATTGTAGAAGTTGACTTCGCCGCTCGAATTGTGCTCAAAATATTTCCTCTCTGGATCAGAAATTCAATATCTCTGTCAGACATTAAAATAAGATCGGGAATCTTCGCCGTCGATCGACCTAAAAATATTCCTGGAATATTTTTTTTCAACAAACGTGCAAGAGATTAAGCTGCCCAGATCCAAAAGGACTGTGACCTCTCCATCCCCTACAACGGGGGAGAAGAAAGAAGAGAGTTGATTGTAGATAGATCGGTACGATTTTCTTGCTGAAGAAATTGTGAATTTGTAATGATATTGATATATGACATATGATTCAAAAAAAATTAAAAAATATGAAATTGTATTTATTTAAATTTCTACGAATGACTGATTAAAGTTAAGGTATTTTTCTGCGGATATGGTTGCATTTTTCTTCGTCCCTATCAGTCGTATTCGTACGAAATTGTGAATTTGTTATGTTATTAATATGTTAGAGATGAATCTCAAATAAAAATATATAAAATTGGATTATTGAGAAATGTCATCGAATGACTGGTCAAATGTTAAGGATTTTCCAAATGACATAAGCGTATTTTTCTCCGTCCCTATCTGTTGGATTCGTACTAAATTTTGAATTTGTAGTTAAATTAATAAGTTACAAGCGATTCTTAAATAAAAACATGAGAACTTGGAATATTGCGAAATTTCTTTCAGATGGTGGACGAAATGCAAAGATTTTTCTGCTGACATGGTCCCATTTTTCTCCGTTCCTATCTGTTGGATTCATACGGAATTGTGAATTCGTAATTTAATTGATAAGTTACAGATGATTCATAAATAAAAATATACAACTTTTGATTAGTAAGAAATTTCATCGAATGGCAGGTTAAAATGCAAGGAATTAACTGCGGACGTGGGCACAATTTTCTTCGTCCCTATCCGTCGGATTTGTATGAAATTTTGAATGTATAGTTCAATTGATATGTCACAAGCGATTCTTAAATAAAAACGTAAGAAATTTGAGTATTGAGAAATTTCTTCAAGAGGGTGGTCAAAATGCAAAGTTTTTCCTGCAGGCATGGGCGCATTTTTCTTCACCCCTATATATCGTATTTATACGAAATTGTGAATTTGTAATTATCTTGATATGTTTCAGATGATTATTAAGTAAAAATATATGAAAATGCATTTTTGAGAAATTTCTTCGAATGACTGATCAAAATGCAAGAATTTTCCTGCTGACACGGTCGCATTTTTCTCCGTTCCTATCTGTCGGATTCATACGAAATTTTTAATTTGTGGTTAAATTGATAAGTTACAAGCGATTCTTGAATGAAACCAAAAAAAAATTGGAGTACTGAGAAATTTCTTCAAGAAAGTGGTCAAAATGCAAGAATTTTCCTGCTGGCATGGGCGCAGTTTTCTCCGCCCTATCTGTCGGATTCTTACGAAATTGTAAATTTGTAATTATATTGATATGTTACAGATGATTTGTAAATAAAAATATATTAAATTGCATTATTGAGAAATGTCATCGAATGACGAATCGAAATGCAAAAATTTTCCTGCTCGCATCGGGAGTTTTTCTCCGTCCCTCAGTCATCACCTCGTTCATCAGTCGGATTAGTAGTAAAATTGATTAGATACAAGCGATTCTTAAATAAATACATTAAAAAATGGAATATTGATAAATTTCTGCAAGAGGGTTGTCAAAATGCAAGGATTTTCCTGCTGACATGGGCGAAGTTTTCTCCGTCCGTTTCTTTCAGAGTTTTACGATTTGTGAATTTTTAGTGAAATTGATAAGTTACAAATGATTCTGAAATAAAACATTAGAACTTTGAATATTGAGAAATTTCATCAAAGGGGTGGTCAAAATGCATGACATGGTTGCATTTTTTCTGCGTCCTTATCTGTCGGATTCGTTAGAAATTGTTAATTTTTAATGATATTGATATGTTACCGATGATTTTGAAATTAACATATATGAAATTGCATAATTGAGAAATATCGTCTTACATAAAGAATAATTTGAATAAAAAAGTAGACAGCTAATTGTGTTTCTAATTTTGAAAATATTCAACCCAAAAAACCTACATTCATTAATTGAAAAAAATAAAGTATAATTTTAAAAAAAAAATCCTAAGTAGGTACCTTACTTTGTTTTCCATTTTGAAAATATTCTATCCAAACAAGCCTTCTTCTGAGGAATATGGAATATGCCAGAGAGCGGTATGTGTATGGCTAACCTCAATACAACATGGCGGGTTCAATATTTTTCATACTATTTTTTTTTAAATATTGCAAGAGTGTGTGATATACGCGGCCTCGTATTTTTCATTTCATACCTAGCGTTTAGTCGTGACTGAGTATTACGTATTCTGCATTTCATTTCCAGCCTCTACTGGCGACCGAGTACGATGTATTGTGCATTTCATAGCAATCCTTAAGTAGCAACAAGGTATGGCGTATTCTGCATTTCATAACAAGCCTTATGTTTCAACTAGCAGCGATGACCATAAACAACGTTGCCGGTTATTTTATGAATTTTAACTGTCGTATGAGGGTTAAGGGTTCATGCAGGTCATTTGCGACCGGGGAGGTTATTTGCGACACGGGGGGGGGGTTATTTGCGACGTAGCAGCACACGTTTTACCGGTTGTCTTGAACGCTTTGATTTTAATTTTGTTATCTTCAATCGTATACCGAGTATAGACATCCGTGCGGGTTAGAGTGTATTTGGCGACCGGTCATTTTGGTGTCTTAACTATAATACGGGGTGGATTACTGCCGATACAATGGAAATGAGCAAGAGAATTGAAATACTAGAAGAAGGCACTCGTTCTTAACAAAAGTAAGTACCTGCGTATAAATTGGATGATGCATGGAGATCGCGAAGTTCTAGGAGTGGATTTAGTAAACGCCTTTGCAACACATTTCCAATGTGTGTAGAAATGAGCCTCCATTACTAAATTCTAATACTGCTGCCAAATTGAATGTAAAGGGAGCCCAAAATATCGATATTGGTCATATTGACGAATCAGGTATAGAATCCTTCATTAGAAAAATGAAAAATACTCATCAACTTGGCCCAGACTTTCTCCCGATGTTTTTCTTTAAAGGTTGTGTCGAGTTTTTAAAACTTTCGCTTAGTTTCTTATTTAACCTTTCCATAGAAACTGTTATATTTTCTGACTCCTGGCAGCAAATGAAGCAAGAAGTGTGTGCCAAGACAGAGTTGTATGGCGGTCCGTCCTCTCTGCCTATCCCTGCGGGGAAACGGCGTGATGGTTAGTTAGTTAGTCACTATTGAGTCTTTTACTAGGGTGAAGCTTGCTTTCGTTTTTACATTTCCTCTTTGGAAATATTTATGTCAGGTGCAAATACTTTGTATTATACACGAGTGAAAGGACTTACTTTTATGTTTTTATTTACTTGGCCATTCCGTGTATAAAGTCCGTGAGTTTTGGATCCCGATTCATAAATCATACCACTCTCTCACTGATGTACTACGTTAATTCATACCAATCTACGAAAAGGATTGGGTTTTTGATAAAACCTTTGTAAACCAACTCTGGTGAATAGAAACCCACTTTAGTGCCCACAAATTTACTCCATTTTCAACCCAAGCGGTTTGTAACGCCTCACTTAGGTAGATATCTATAAAGAACGGGGCTTGAAACTAGGATTCTAAAGCTTTCTCGTTTTTTTAAATACAAATAAAGGCTAAATTAGACTGGCGCGTGGCTCTGAGCCAACGCAAACGCCGAATCCACCATTGGTGCAGATATAAAGTGTATGCAGGGTGGAATTTGAAAAAAATCAACCTCCATTATTATCATATCTATCTATCAATACAAGCGTTGACTTCAGGCGTTCGTTATGTTTATCAATACCATCTTACGGTCAATAGCATATCGAGAGCATCTTGGAACACCGAAACATATCTCACGTAATCTCATCAAGCCTTAAAGCACGTATTCGTAAAGACAATAATGGCAAATCACAGTTTAAAATCTTCAAAACGCAACGCATTAGCCCTTTCATTTACTATTACAATATACATTTTGCTCAACGAAGATTTTTTATACGAAAATCATTTAATTCGTTTAAATTAATACAATACCAACGTCAAATCTGTTGGAGTTTCACGGTGTAGTGACTAACTGCTAAGCGATTCACTAACTTTAGAAATACTTTAAGTATACCGTATGTTGTTGAGTGGAATGTGCTGAGTCAGCGATAGCTGGTCGGCTACCGCCTCAGCGTTTTGAGGACAAAAACATGACAACACGACTGTTCAGCGACGAATTAGTTTATAAACTAACTTAAGGAACGCGGTGGCGTCTTTTATATCGTATTATCCAATATTCCCACCGCTGGCGCTGGGAAGTCATCGTCCTCCATTTGACTTTGTAGGCGCGTTGGAAGTGCAATTTTTTCACTGCATTAGCAGTTTGAGAAATGTTGGAAACTTCGTTGCATCAGCAGTCTGGGCCATCGCTCCTGAATTCGGTGGCGTGTGCAACGGATGGAGTACGTTGCTCTCCATGTAGCATGTGGCTGGTTGGAGATTATTACTCTCCATGTGATGCATGACGAGCTGAAGTTTATTGCTCTTCATATGCCCATAGGAAGTTTTTTTATGTCACTAACGTAAACTCAACTGAATATATTTTATTTATATATATTTTTTTTTTTAGGTTGCAGCTCTTTTACAATGTATTACATGGGTAATACAGTTCATTCTCGTTATTTCAAGGCGCTCGTTCGGAATTTCGTTTAATATCATAGGGGGGGGGGCGTAATTGGTACTTACTGCACAGGGCGCAAGATGTCGTAGAGCCGGCCCTGAGTTTGGCAATAGCTTTTTATAAAGCCTTCATTCTTTATTTGACCTAGCATAGCATTGTTTGGCAAACCGACGCATTGATACTAAAATCTATGTATATGGTGAATCGTTCATCCGAGCACGTGCAAATCAAGTGGTGTGGAACAAAAGAAATTATAGTGCTCATAAAATATGATGATTGTTTCTACATTTGAAGCACATCTGTTTTGAGAACAGAACAATAATCTACAGCAAACTCTAACTGTCATCAACATAATGGAGTTGAGCTTCTAGTATTAACTTCGTATTTTGGGTTGAATTTGTAGAATTCCGTTTTATTTTTTTTTTTATAATTTAAGTTAGTCAAATTTATTATTATTTGAGTTCTGCCAGTTTTTTGTTTTATTTTTGGTGAGATTTTTTTTGACGTTTAAGACCATTATCAAACTGTTTGGACTGTAGTATCTACGGTTATCTCTAGATTTTCACAAAAACACTGACAACATAAGCCTCAAACTAGATTGACACTAAGTCTTTCACCAAAAACAAAGTATCTTTCTTCCAAAAAGAACCCCATGATATGGCATTAAATGTATACAGTAACTTACCACAAAACAAGAAACATTCTAACTCAATAAATTTCACTACACTTTAATATATGAAACTTTAGGAGATGTACACTATTTTTGATGGTCTTTTTAAAAAGATTAGTTTTCTTTTGTTTTTTTTTTCCATATAAGGGCTTCTATCTATTGTTATATTCTTTATATTCTTCGATATCATACCTGTAAGAAAAAAAAAACTCTTTATTATAAACTAAACCCTCCGAATATAATCATTATTGTTACTACAATTTAAAAAAATCACTTATACATGTTTAACAGGGCTTTTATTTGTATACAAAATATAAATGGCCAAATGATTTTTTCAACATTTTGTATAAATGAACCTTTTTTCTTTCCAAACAATATCCCCTGAAGTTGTAATGATTTTCAAAAGCTGATTGGCAAAAGATATGGATGTGAGTGCCACATTATTCATTTTCGACAGTTTTATCAAACAAAATTTGAATAGTTCCCAGTAAGTATTCCTAATACAAAAATATGGAATGCTAAATCTGTTCACAAGGGAGTTAAATATTCGACGCCGAAATTTTTTACGTGGGAGGACACCCGGCTATTCCTACCGAGCACTGGAGAAATAAGCCGATAGAAGTGCGCTGTAGCGTTTCTTTTTGCTCTAAGTAAACTCAATCTTTCCTTACTTCTGTTGAAATCGATCAAAATTTTTAAAATATTGAAATTCTTTCTTGGGCAGATTGACAATTTAATTTGCTTGTCTGAATCCTAGTTGTCACAAGGTCTTATATTATTTGTCGACATCAGTTCTTTTTTCAAATCAGTGTAGGACCACTATTGGATATTAAAGTGATAATTTTTTGAGTTCTTACCTTCGTGTTTTTTATCCGAATCCCGACTTACCTAACCATCGCCGTTTTGAATAATTAGAAACAATTGAAAGGTAAACAGACTAGCTTTTTATTCGGAAGTGAAAAAAACGTGATCGTTGATCGTTTGTTCGCTAGTTGGTTGGTTTTGTTTTTTGCTGTTCAGAATATTTTGATAAATGTGGTGTTTCGTGGATTAGAATGGTATGATAAATTTGGCGTTTCGTTTCGTTGCATAGTGAATGATAAAAATTGGGTGAGAAGAACCACCCAACAATAACTTCAACTTTATCGGTGAGTGAATGGTTTTCCTTTCCTTTCCTAACCTATCTACGGCTATGATTATACATTTCCATCAAGCAATTTAATATTTAGATTTTTTATCGTTTTGCAGTCCACTATATTTTAAAGTTATCTGAAGCTGGAAACACATTCGGTGTTTCGTCGCAGCTTTGGATTTAACAACCACACCTCTAGGGATCATCTTTTCAGTGGCACTGAGCGCTAGGCGCTTGTGGCTTGAAGCACGCTCTCAGTTGTTGTCAGAACAACATTTAAAAAAGTTGAATTGCCAAGATGATCAAATTCCATACTCGCCTCGTTTCTAATGTAAATCATTTTGAAATACCATTCATTGAACAAATATTTGGATAATTACAGTCGTGAAAGTTAGCAGCATACTGTTTTGATTGCTAGCTTAAGCGTCTAGAATGCTAAGTAGGCACCACGGTAAGAAATCTCTAGGCTATAACTCCCGTACGCACGATACTGTCTGATTCCATTCAAAATCAGAATGGTATGAATTGCATCTCAAGTGTAATTATATCTTACTGTTTTAGATTCTTTATATAATATTAAATTTGTTAATCTGAATTAATATGATTACCGCATAAATAACTCGGCAGGTGATGGTTTATAAGAAAAAATAAATACCCAAGCAATTTTTAAAATATTTAAAAATACTAAATGTTGAGATTAAGGATTTAAGACTTAGAAATCATCCATAAATACAGGAATCAGCAAATAGAATCAAAAGTTAAGAACTGCAGATAGACTCAAGACGAAGATAAAAATGACTTTGCGCTGGGATGCATTTTTTGATCCAATGTCTTTACATATTGAAAGTAAAAGCTTAGAATAAATTAACTTAAAATAGAAATTAACAAAATAACGACTGACCCAAATACAACATCCATTGATAATAATGAAACAAAAATTATCTTCTTTCCACCACTTAGCATTAAAAAAAAAACGAAAATTGAAAATCCCAGACGATAATAATAAAAAAACGTAAAACAATTAAAATTATTCGCGGAATAATCAAGAGAGGTACTTACCAAATACTTAGGCAATTAATTTTCATAAACTTAAGTAATATTCACATAAAACAAATGAGGCAAACCTGGCATTATTAGCAGGTAAGCAATAGTTTATTACCATTAGGAGGAACAAAAACAGAGAGTGCCTCAAAGAACAAAAAATTCGACGTTAATCGGTTTAAAATAGGGTATAAGTGGCCTGACCAAAACAATTTAGTTATAGCTTTAAACACCTGATATTATCTTATTTATTTTTTTTTTTTTTTTTACATGAATACCGCACAAGAGTCTCAACTGCTCCCAACCGTCTAGAGCCAGTGAGACTATGGCATCCCCAAATTGGGTATGTTGTGAGGCTGAAGGTAGTGGGGAGGGGAAGGAGATCGGGAAGAGGAAGGTTGGAAAGTACCTGGCTATTCAGATCTGGTCACCAAACACGGCTTAAGCCATTTCAAGCAACGTTTCGATTCTGAATGGTGGTCTTTCACCAGGGCGATACTTAGAGTATCTACCACTCTGGAACGTGCCGCAAATATACTTGTTATTATTTTTATATGAATTAAATGTGTTAGGACACATATTAATTAAATAAAAATTATTGGCGCACGCCGGGTTTGAACCCGCGACCTTTGGATTCGTAGTCGAGCGTCTTACCACTCGACCATGGAGGCCGTCAAAAAAAGCATGTTTAGTACTCATTTATAAATTCTGCACCTCTATTGTTAAGTAGTGCAACTACTCTCCAACTTTTCAGACACTAGAGAGCGATAAACAGAACTTTGGAGGGATATCAGACTTTAACATATATTTTCGTTTGCAGTACTCACTATGATCTGTCTTCCTTAGACTAATGTGGCCCCAAGTGCAGCCATTGTCGCGCTGCAAACTGGAGACATTAATTCAACAGTCGTTAGCACGAACGATAATAACTGTCAGCACTTTATGGCAAAATGCTGAGCTTAATTCCCAGAAACTACATAAGTATTTACTTAACAATATGGCCTCAGTTGGCCATTTTAGCTAATTTGGTTTAATAACCACGGAGCCAGTTGATAATGCATCATTTCATATAAATACGGTTGGTTATTTCTCAAATGAAGTGATCAATAATGTCTCTAAAGTGTTGGGTGAAATAAATTGCAGATAAATTCTGGCGATCGTTCGGCAGCTTCTGTTATCAGATGAAGGAAACAGCGTTTGAACGTCATAAAGAAGATTTATGTAATGTGATAAGGCGTTAATAATATATTACGTTATGTAGGTGCTACTACATTATTAGATAAGTGTAATTTCTTAACAAAACCCCCTGTGAACTGCTAAAGTACTAAGCGATACATGAATTCCAACGTTTATTTAACAGAATTGGTGAATGATTTTTCGACCATATTTCGTTTCTTAATACAGCTATAAAATTACTTTAATTCAATTTGTTTAAATTCCATTTTATCAATAATTGTCTTCCAGTGGATAAAATATGGAGAAGGGGAAAGAAAGGATTAAAGTGGGGTGAACATTAAGAATTCAGCTAGTGGGAATTGAAATTTAAACATTAAATAGAAGCTTGAATATTAATGAGATTAATAAGGGAACCTAGATAAATTAGAATTAAAAATTATATCTATAATTAATCAATTCTGCTTCAATGTATCTTGATACTGCCCAAGCTCATTTTAAAAGTTTAATTTGGTACCATTATACCATACCAGCAGATTCTGAAAAAGCAATTCTATTTTTTAAGTGAATAGCGAAGAAGAGTCCCTACAGTCTGGGGCCAGTGGGACTATGGCATTCCCAACTAGGGTATGTTGTGAGGTTGAAGGTAGTGGGGAGGAGTAGGCGGGGAAGAGGAAGGTTGGAAAGTACCTGGCTATTCAGATCTGGTCATTAAAAACGGCGAAAGCCATTTTAAGCAGCGTTTCGATTCTAAATGGTGGTCTTTCTTCCCGGCAGTACTTTGAGTATCCACCACTCTGGAACGTGCCGCAAATATACTATGCATTATATTAATTAAATGTGAAATAAAACATATTAATTCAACAAAATTTATTTGCGCACGCCGGGACCTCTGGACTCGTAGTCGAGCGTCTTTACCACTCGACCACAGAGGCCGTCAGATTAAAATCTATTCAAACATCTATAATGTTATTTGACTCCAACTGTAACATTACGGATGTTTTTGCACGTAAATAATACCTTCTGTTGCGCATGATCTGGTAGTCTGGAAATCGGTTTCTGAAACGGTAGCAAATATATAATATGGAAATGTTCATCTGCGGAAGATAGAAATTGAAGTACGTGCATGAAAACTGAGGTGAGATCTCAACTTAGGCTCTAGTGGTTCGGTACCGAAAAGCTAGCACAACTCAGTGAATACATAAAATCATTTCAGAATAATGTTTCCCCACAGAAACTTTCCCGAAACAGAATCAAAAGTTTCGAGAGTTTTCTGACGTAGAAGTTTACTCATTTTCTCGCAGATGGTTCGTGCGAAGCCTGTTCGGAAGACCGGAAGAAGTAATTTGGCTCTCCGGTTAAAAATAACCTGGGATGTAATACAATATGTAGGTTAGTGTTGCCGGTAAGTTAGTTCTGATCCCCGGGAGACAATATTTCTCCGTGCACTATGTATCGAGCCACGAGGTCACAGGCAGGAGCCGAACTTGGCGGGAACACCTGAGCTACTTAATCCTCCCATGTGATGGGAAGAACACTAACGGATAATAATGTGTTTCCGAATAAAATTCGCAGATTTCTTCGAGAAATGCAAAATCGAAAGGAAAAAAAAAGTTTGTTAAGTTTTTTTTTTTACAATAACTCCACACAGGAGGCCTTGAGGGAAATAATTTCCCTCAGGGTCTATGTCATCTTTGGGGATGCTGTGTAGAGGGTCTTTTTGAGGAAGGAAGGAGAAAACTTGGGTCTTGAAGAGACCCATGTTGAAGGAGGGAGGACACACAGAGGCCGGTAAATCGTTCCATAGCCGATCTGTTGAACATAAGAACGAGTCGTAAAAGCGACCCGTTCTCATGTATTGAATGTCAATGATCAATGACGCAAGTTCCTCGGAGCATTTCCATCGAAATACCTGTAGAACAAGGACAGCATTCCCACCTGACGTCTGTGCTCCAAAGTTTTCAATCCGTTTGTTAAGATAGGAGAATCTATCAAACGGACCGCCCGTTTCTGCACAGAGTCAAGGGTTCTTTTCAGGTATTTAGGGGCTCCAAACCAGAGGCGACTGCCAAATTCAACAGTAGGGTGTACTTGCGATTTGTACAAGGTCAGCAGTTGTGTACTATTGAAGTATCTGCGGGCCCTGTACAACACGCCCAACTTCTGAGAGGCTAACTTTACTCTCCTTCGATGGAGCCCCGGTGCCTTAACTGGTCACTTAAGGTTACACCAAGCATTTCAATTGAAGGTTTGTTGGGAAGATTACTTCAGTTGAAGGAGACCAAATTGTCATTTGGATCCCTTTTAGTCGTAGTTGGGGTTGTTTCAAACCTGGACATGGAGAGGTACTTTTGCGAAACAGTGTAGTCAGGGCGGTTGACTTTATACCGACTCAATAGAAATAGACAAACGTATATTAAAGGATGTTGAATAGCCTATTAGTTACCACCCACATGGAATTCGGACATTTTTGAGAAACATATTTGAACACATTAAACAAAACAATATCAATACACCATTAAAATGATTTATAAAGTCAAAATATCACACAAACTCTTATAACAGAAAGCTAGCCCAAATAATTATGGAAGCTTTTCATTGATTTTATATCTTTGTATCATTAAAAATGTGAAAATTCTAAAGTTCGGTCAAAAATATTTAAAACTGTTGAAATACCTCTAAAAAAGCGATGTTTTATAATCTTTGTTTGGTCTTATTTGAACATTCACGCGTAGCACATATCACCATCATGTTTGATTTATTAGTATAACCACTGCAAGTATTTTAATCAACACAAATATAGGAAATAACCTCAAAATCCATTGACTTAAGTTATAAGACTCGATGATGTGAAGTTAGCGCGGACGGAGAACATCCTTACATACTTAGAAGTGCTACCTTCAGCCTCACAACAACCCCAATTGGGGAAGTCATTGTCTCACTGGCTCCAGACGGTTGGGAGCAGTTGGGACTCTTGTGCGGTATTCACTATAAAAATAAAATAAAAAGCTAAAACGGGCCGAAAATGGGTCTTTAACGGGGATCGTTCTATATAGTTGGTCTAGTTCGAGGTAGAATTTCATCATCGTTGCTACAACTTTATAAGAGTTGTGACAACCTCTGGAAAACGCCTTCACTTTCTCCTGTCTCCTGCTGTCTCCCTCAAGCAAAAAGATAAGGTAATTTAGTAAATTTTCATTTATAATGATCTCGCTTGCCCAACCCAGAATCTCCAGTTTACATTACACAATCGTATCGTATACAACAAAGCAGAAAATCGGTGTTCAATAAACAATGACGATTGGTGAGCTATGGTGTTATGAAAGTAGGTTAGATTGTAATGTATTGCTTGTCTTGCTTTAAAAGTCATTTCAATCATGAAGTGGAAGCTTTTTAATATTCATTTAAGGTTAAGCATCCAAAAATACACACTTTTTGACTTTCTAATACAAGCAATACTAAAAATGATTTATTTGTTGATCTTATGCGGGTAGTTGGGAACATATCTGAGGTTTCCAGTGAATACAATTCTTAAACAGTAAAGCATCCTGTAATTTCAAGTGAAACGTTTGAAAATGCTTTCATTGGTTAATAAACTCTACTTTTTACTGACATTTTAGTATGTTTTGACACTGATCTAACAACCCATATATAAGGGGCTTAGAAGTGATTCTGTAGCATTGTCAACTTTTGAATGATAATTATTAAGAAAGAGAGGATTGTGTGTAACATTTTTTTTGTGAAAAAAAGTTCAATACGAGTTTGAAACAATCATCTCTAAACATATCAACATATTCATGAAAGAAAAGAGTATAAAACGCTTTATCAACTTTTCAAGAAATAATTTTGTATGAAAAAGATTGCTGCCTTTGTTTCTATACCTCTCAATATATAGAATTTAAAGATGAATCGTTTGCAGTATTTATTGTATTAGAATGCTCCTTAGCGCCATTTTAAGTGCTAAGGCTAAAAAAAAAAATAGATAGATAGTGACTAATTATATTATAGAAGACTAAAAAAAAAAACCGTAATGATAAAAAATAAGTATGTACTTTAATATAGGTGATAACCAAACAAATATATTATGTGTAAAAAAATTGTTTTTATTAAAAAATATATATGGGTTTACGCTACATAAATATAACTTGCGATACATTATTCTTTCATTTTGCGGATTACGCTTATAACCATCATGATAAACCGTGAATTATGTTTTTTTATCGTATCCCCAAGCAACCCAAAATGAGATGTAATCATGAATTGCTATTTACGAATTCATTAATTAAATATTTTCTTCGGCTTTCATTACTGTTCCCATCTTTCAAGCCAGTTTATACTCTGAAATATTACCTCATTTCGAAACGCGTATTTCAAGAAATACCAAGAAATCTGCGTACCTTGAAAAAATATTCCGTAACTTTAATGGCTTTAAGAGCGTTTGTTCTATGGCATTTCAACAAAGGAATAAAAAAATAGTCAGTTGGCACGAAAAAAAATTCTAATGATAATCTGTGATCCTCAAATTATAGTGTAAAAATTATATAATATTTCCAATCAAAAACTTTGAAAAATTAAATCATTTTTCTTCTTCTGTTGCTATTTCTTGTCGAAGGTTGGCTATCATCAGAGTTATCTCCATTCCACAGGCTGCATATATTGCCAATTGTCCGGGAAGATTGAGAAATTATAAGTTACACCGGTTTATTTATTTACAGAAATAAAAGTTCAATAGCTTGTAAATAACATTGCGACCAGCAAATACTTGCGTTGACCTAAAAGTTCCTGGCCGAAAAACGGTTCAAAATGACGCCGAAGCTCACAGTTGAGACAATCAATCAGATATTATGCTTTTAAAATGCGGTATACTCGTACCTAATTGATTTTCAAAAGTAAAATACGTTTGGTCAAGCTATTTCCAAAAATATACAGGCCCATTTGATTACACAGATAAATCCTTTCATTGTGCTAGGGAGAAGCAGATAAAGGTTCCGGAACTCTATCAAGTGATATTCAAGCCCAAGTAATAATTGAACTATTATTATAATGTTAGTTTTAGGTGGTTTTGGGCCATAAAGACATATTCTTAGGTCTTTAGTAGCCCTCCGAACGTATGCGGCTCTTGGTATCGTTGCGTTCCCCAAAGTCAACCGTAATAAATTCCATCTGACTTTTTATACCTCCCCAGCGGACTGGCGTAATGGTTTGAATATTTAACCATCACCTTGCAAGCCTCACAACCACATAGGCCATGGACAAGAGTACATCTAAAATGAATAGGGTAGATACCATGGAGCATAGAGCCACACGAGGCATATTGTGGAGTATACACCGTAGAACGGGGATGGCGAACTTATGTCAACACATTTTTTGTTCAAGTTCGAATTTCGTGCAATATTCTGATTAAGTTCTCGCTTTTATCGTTTTGCTCAGAGCCGCAGGTCGCGAATTTTTTGTCATCTGCTACTGCCTGCGGTGAATTTTTCTCTTCTCTCTATCGCATAGGCTTACTTGGGTGCATGTAAGTAAGATAACTGATAACCGTCGTCGCTCAAAGCGGACGTGTCCCGCGTACGCAATGCGAGCGCAGATAGTATTGTTGCCTTGTGTGTGGGTAGTGTTTGGGTGAAGTGGCTACAAGAAAAAAAGTTTGGTGCTCAACGACTACTATAAATGCCACAATATGAGGGGTTGAGGGTCTTTTATAAATAGACCTCCCGGTCGAGGAGACAGAGACGGATAGAGTCATATAAAGATCCCATATTGATCTCCACCAACTCTCCTCCACCATACGAAGGAGAAGTAAGATAAACGTGAAAAATTACGTTTAGTTTCTGTTTTTCTTACATAAATCTGTTTTAAGAAATATAGTAATTTTTGACAAACTTAAACGAATAGATTCGCCGTCCCTGCAATGGAAAAGAACACCCCTTTTTATTCTTTGTAGCACCACGACCCACTTTTTAGGCTTTTAACTTTTGAGACCCACCTGGAATGAACATTACAAAGCAAGGGGTAAATGTTTTATATCAGTTCTGGCAAATGTTTAAGTCTTGAAATTTATAAGTCTTGAAATTTATAAGTATTGATTAATGGAACAGACTGATTAAATACCTAAACTGATTGAACAAGTTGATTGAACGATTGATGAGCAGATTGATTGAACGAATTGATTGAACAGATTGATTGCACAGATTTATTGATTATAAAAAAGGATAAGCTTTCATCGCAGGGAAACTTTTGACTTAATTTAACCCTTCTTATCCCAACATGATTTTTTTTATTTTATTTCTTTGCAATAACCTCGTTGCCATGTCTTCAGTGATTCGTATTTGCAATGAAGCCGACTGTTAACTTCTTATTTATTTAGGTCTTGCGGAAAATTTTCAAAACAGTGCTTGTTTATTATCAACCGTGATCATGTCCAAAAAATACTTAAGCATGAAAACAATTCGTAGCCCACAGATTGGGAATCTCTGCTAGACTTAAGAAAATAACATAATGGCGTAAAGAACATAGAGCCCATTCCCAAGAGTCGCTAAAGTACTGACCTTCCTCCATTCTTACCACTTAGCCGAGGTACGCACGAAAAACTCTAATATTCAACAATTTCAAATTTTCAAGTTGTAAACTTAAGTGGGCGTAAAGCACATCTCTGGTACCTACAGAAGGCTTTAGAAGACGTTCTTTGAAAATGATAAAGTAAATATTTTACCCAAAGCTTTACACGACACCCAAATTGAATTTCAGTTGTGAAATTGGTTTCCAGAACTATTTGAGTTTTTAAACCTTGGCTTGTCAATTCAACCATTGCTCGATTCCTAAAAAGAGACTACAAAATATTTTACTGTAAACGAATTTCATTAAATATTCATATAATTCAAAAGGAAATTAAAAATTATGAACTTTTTTGTGGAGCACTCATTAAAACAAATTATTCACCCTGTTTCACTCTCATACGCCCGGGGGTGAATATTTATGATAATCTGAAATAAAAAAGTTTAACTTTTCGAACAACACAAAAGTAATTATAAATTGCTCAAAAAGATTTGTTTGGTCCTAGCATTATTTTTTTTTACTTTATGAGGATTTTTTCAATGTTTCTGATTTTCATTCTACATATGTGTTCTTGTCCATCGTTTTAATAGTGAAGGGAAATTTATATTTTAACATTACTTAGATGAACAAATTACAAAATAATTTGGAAAAATGAAGTTCATACTTAGAAGAAATAGATTCATAGTTGGAAAATGGAAGGAAAATGTGCACTAATTGTATGTTAAGAAACTGATGTCAAATTAATTACATTATTGAAGAAAGTCAATACTCACAAAGATGCGTTTATTTGATATCTTTGTCAACCGGATGCAAAAAAATAATTTTCATATGATTTTTTTGGATTAGGGCTTAATGCAAAAAATATTATTTCTTTGATTTCCGGGACAAATCATTCCCTGTAGTTTCGTGGAATGAGCGTAAAATATGATGTATGTGTAATTTCTATTAAAACCATTATATTTTTTTACATAATATTACCAGCGTTCCTAATTCGTACATTTATCATTCAGACGGCATAAATCAACTGACTCCGAATTGAATGTTTTCGTACAGTGGCAAAAGCATTAACCTTAGCCCCTGAGCTGCAGATTTAATGTTAATTGTTATGGTTATGACTCCCTAACAAAACTTTATTCTCGCTGAGGCTACAAAATAGACAAAGTTTATATTAAAATCACTTCGTTAGAATCAAAACTGTTGTCAGTTCAATAGAAACAAGGTTGCTTTTATTATCAGTTTGGTATCTCAAATTCATTCCAGAACTTTAATCGAAAATATTATGTTCCGATGATAGCAGACTGAGATTTGATCGCACAATATCATTTTGGCATTGCTTTACCTGTTATCAACCTCTCACGGTAGAACGATTAGTATCACGTAATAATCTGTTTAATACCTTTCGTTAGAGGCCAACCTAACCATAATACGATGTTAAAATCAAAATAAAGCCTTTTTTAGTGGTGATCAGCAAGTAAAAAGGGGCAACCATTTATCTACAACCACAGTTCCAAAGATCTTAAACAAAATATTGTGACGCATACAAAAAAATACAATGGATCGTGAACCATGAAAACGATATATATGTATGCATATATTTTATATTTGGTTTATTTCAGATATTTTTTACTTTTCATATTACTTTGAATATGACTGGTTGGGTACAACACAACGTCACAACCTTACAACAACACAACCATACAACAACACAACCATACAACAACACAACCATACAACAACACAACCATACAACAACACAACCATACAACAACACAACCATACAACAACACAACCATACAACAACACAACCATACAACAACACAACCATACAACAACACAACCACACAACAACACAACCATACAACAATACAACCATACAACAACACAACTGTGTCGGACGTACATGGTCCTCGATAATGTGTAGTCGATAAACTAGACTTAAGATTGTTTATATTATTGTTCATAGGGAAATATTATGTAGGCAAATTCCACCCGCGGCTCGTTACGTCGCAATGACGCAAAGAGATAGCCCTTCGGGCTGGGACACCCCCGAGTAGGGAGAATTCCAACGCGATGACGGGACTGAGCGCGGACCGACGCCGACCGCGCCTGGCAAGGCGAGAGCCGATCCACGCGGGTGGAATTGACCTGTCTGGCTTTATCGCGAGAGCCGGGTCAATCACACGGCCAAATAAATTATACCATCGTGATGACTCGACTCTCAGCTACACACTCATTATAGAATTAAGTATGTAAATATTAGGATAAATTAGTTATTAAGCATCAAGCCCCAAAAAACCGGGCATTATTTGTAATTTGAATATTTGTACTTCTTTTGTGAACTTAATAAAAATGATAGAGGTGCGAAATAAAGTTGAGGTGAAAGCTGGTGGAAAGGAGAAGGGGATAGGTTGCTAAAATCTATCCCACAAAATTGCCAGCGACCCGGAAAGAGAGAGAAAGGGGGAAACAAAATTCCCCCATACAAATCTCCCGGTCTAATTGCGCAAAACCCAGAGGAAGGCAGATCACCAGCATCCTCCGCCAGTACCATTCACCTTGACTTCTCTTCACTCCGACATCGCCTTCAAACTTGACTCCCGACTTTTCTTTGACCATCGCCTGCCCCCCTGGACCGCCTGACTACACCTCTCTCTGGACCAGACCCGCAGCATCTTCACTAGGAAACCGAGGCCCTACGAGTTTGATCCCGTCGTCTCCCTTACAACGAGACCGACCGCTTGGAGCGCTTTGCAGATTGGGACCGCTACCCTATACAGTTTACTTGTGTACCTGATTACGTTGGGAACAACAACCATACAACAACACAACCATACAACAACACAACCATACAACAACACAACCATACAACAACACAACCATACAACAACAGAACCATACAACACAACCATACAACAACACAACCATACAACAATACAACAATACAACAACACAACCATACAACAACACAACAAAACAACAACACAACAAAACAACAACACAACAACACAATAACACAACAACATAACAACACAACAAAACAACAACACATCCATCTAATCACACAACCGCGAAATCACACAACCACGAAACCAGGCAACCACGCAAAAAAAAACTGTACAACCACACAATCTCAACTACACAAAAAAAACAACACAACTATACAACCAAACAATAATATAACCACAAAACTAAGCAATCACAGAACTACACAACAAAGCTGAAAAAATACTTTCAATTCCTTCTAAAGCTCGTTTTTTTTATTATTTCTAAGTATTATCATCACCAAACAAATTAAATTACATTTCGCTTTAAATTATAATTTTTATATGCTTAATCTCTTCAAATAATATCGCTTAGCCGGCTTACTATCTTTCAAAGCCGTGTTTTAAATCTCACTAAAGAAATCCATGGGTTCAGTAATAAATCTACTTTATTTTTTAAAGAGGTTTGGACTTTTTCCAGCCTCTGCTTTTTCCAAGCCTTAAACATTTTTTGTTATGCATAAAAAATAAACAATTTTCAACGTGATCAAGAGATTCACTCCTTATTGAATTTGTATTCTACATTATCAATATTTGACAAAAAAATACACTAGTAAAGCCCTCCATCATCATTCATCTTATTTCACCCCCCTGGCCTTGCCTACTCCCAACCGTAAGGACCAAAAAAAATCATTTAAATTAAAAATATACAATTTTTGTACAGTCGGCTTAGGAATGCTTCAAGAAAGAATCATTTATCACATAATAATTTGTAAGAAAAGTCCCTTCTCGGGCACAACCTTAAATAAGACATTCTCGTGAAGCCTAGGCTTGATTCTATTAATAAATTTGAAAATTAATGTCCCCGCTTATTATGTATGCTTCAGAACGTTCTGGAATGTTCCATGAGAGCACGTGACCCGTGCGACCCTCTGCGGCCTACACAAGGGCCCTTAGTTTGATCCGTCGATTTATCGAGGACGTTCCAGACACTCGACCGTTTTTTGTACGAGCCCTACCTTTCTACCATACGTCCCTCTACCCAGTGCTTCTTTTGTAAAAAATAATTTGCTGGAACTGAAAGACCGCAATTTAGAATCGAAGTATTGTTTTAAATTGCTTTGGCTATGGTTAATGAGTAGATCTGAACATCTGGGTGCTTTCAAACCATATTCGTCCCCTCTTCTACTTCCTTCAGTTGCATAATATTCCCCCAAATCGGTAACAGGTAGTTGAAACTCTTGTAGAGTATCAGATCTTAATTTAAATTAAACTTCGATCTATTTGAGTTAAAAGGAGTTATTAGTAAGATTAAAAGTTTTGTTCAACTCGCCTCCAACTTTCCTGGATTATATTATTTAGTGTCAACCCGTGAGTTTCTAACCACAGGACAAAATCTAATTTAAAATGAAACTTTAAATGTGCACTCTCCCCTTTGATTTTATCGTGGTGGTATTTTTAAATTTTACGATTCAACAAAAATATGAAAATAGGTAGATACCAACTAATACATTTTTTTTAAATAAAAGTAGCTGGAACGTTGTTCCGGTGCGTTCTACCACAAAAAGCACTGCCTCTACCCTGCACGTCTCTAATACCTGTCACAGAATTGATATGAAATACTCGGATAGATTACTAGCACCGCAATTTGCGCCAGAAGTATAAAATTTGAGCACATAATCTACTTAGATTGAAGTTTGTTTTACGTCATCAACGCTGTGGATGTTAACATAGAACACCAATACCTATAGGCTTACATTGACATGTCGAGTACACGGGTAAACCCTTCAACTAGTGCTTGTTAATCGAGTGTGTTGTACGCTTAGAGTAACGTAGAGACCTAACTTTGCGAAATTTTGTCCGCACTTTTTGACCAAGCAATGACCAAAGGGTGTGGCCTAAACTCAGAGTAAAATCACTAACAGGGTTGTCACAAATTAAGTAAATTAGGTATTTTGTTGTGAGTAGGTAGTTGTAAATCATTAAAAAGAATGAATGTTGTATATTTTTTTGTTTATTCAAAGATACATTAATCAATAAGATTATTAAAATCTTATTTATAGATAAAAATATAAACGAATTAAATTATTAGTACAGAACATTTTATAATACATCTTATAAAATGAACTTCAGTTCCATCAACAAAATAGTTTACAAACAAAAGTAAAATAAAAAAAAAATGTACGGTGATAACAGATGTTAAATCATTTTCTTAACCTTGGAGTAAGAATATATGGAGAGATCATTTTTTTACCTATATAAATTTGCGATAAATCACTTTCTCTGCGTTTTCACGTCGTACACCATGAGAGAGAAAGAGGCACAAAAATTTCACAAAACATGAAACCGCTTTTAAGTATTGTAGGGATGTTTTCCGTCCCGCGTTATTTTGTAAGGAAATTTCGAATGCAGATAATAATAACAGTGAACTTTGTGATATTTCACGTCAAGTGCGCTTCATACTTAATTAATTAAGCTAATAATTCTAACTAACAAGGAGAAAATAATATATAATATGTATACAAAATTAAAACTATCTAAATGCATGATCGTTATCATAAATCATCAGAGAACAGGTTCAGAAATGGGTACAATAGTGCATGTGCACATCAATAGATATAAAAAAAAACAATTAACTAGAAGCTAAGGGTATAAAAATCCAGATGAAACGTATGAATTCATATTAACATATTTGTTAAATCAAAGAAAAAAGAAATTAGATTTTTCTCGTCTTTTTTCATCCTTTGGAAATCTAAAAATAATTAAATAAATAATAATATTCCAATTTTGGCATAGCCCTGAATCTGGGGACGTAACCGAAATTATAAATATAACTAAGAGATAAACACTATTCTGTCTTTATCTGTTTGCCAACAATTTAGCGTTAGTATCATGAGAAAGAAAGAGACCGGGATATTTTCAGAAGCCGTACAATATGGGGATTCCCCCATGTAATGGTTTCTTATGTGACAGCTAGTAAATATCTCCAAGTTAAAAATATTACGAATCCACTAAAACTCATTTCAAACGGAAGTTTATTATATTGGAACGAATAGTCCAAAGATTAATTACATATTGGTGTAAGTTACTAGTTGTTTTGTAGGTTAGAATGTTAAATATTTGAGATCTAACTAAAAAAGACGATTTTTATGGTACATACGTGTGAAAACTGTTTGTTTTTGGTCCTTTTGTACTTCGATTGAAGCAACCAAGTATAGCACATATGGCCATGATGTTTTGCTAGATATCGGACAAAAAATAACTCAAGTTTTTAACTATTTACGCACTTTTGACAGTCCGTTCACTTGACACTCCAAACGTGAATGAAGTTCGTCCAGATCAATTAACCGCGGACATGGTATTAGCCCGCCCCAAATCATGTATTGGTTTCAACAATTGTTTGTCTCTTTTTCTCATATGCGTATAGAACCGAGCATAAAGAGAGAGCTATATTTTGCGAGTTTGTCAACGATTTGTCACAAATTAGTATGGTCTCTTTATATTGTTACTCTGAGGTTGTACGCGTTATACATTACCCACTGTAGGTTTCCAAACTTAATTGGGTGGAATAATAAATATTACCTATTTCAGCAGTGAAATTTGGTGGAGAGTTACTCATTCTTATAACATTTCAAGTCTTTAATGTACGAGGCCTGTTCAAAAGAAAAGGTGAATTTTGAACTTTAGCGGGCTGTGTACATTCGATTATCGTTTTTTTTTGTTATGTTAGTACACATATGTGTATCATAATAATAATAATAAATGGATAACTTTTATAGCGCCGTTTTTGTGGGAAAATCACCTCAAGGGCGCTTATATATGTTAGCATTATCAGCCATTTTGGAGTAGTGGTTTGTTTTTGACAACTGGAAAGGTTAGTCACGTTTTTGTGTGTTCTTCGATTTTTTACTTTTGAAAAAAATGGATCAAAGAATATGTATTAAATATTGCGTACATAATCGAATGTACACAGCCCGCGAAAATTCACCTTTTCTTTTGAACAGGCCTCGTACATAATTGAGTAACTAACTAAGATCATACTATTTATTATTTCTAAATTTGAAACTGTTAATTCGTGGTGGAATTCCATTTTGATTTTCAACTTTTCGAAAAAAAAAATGGTTCATCCTCATTCATACTTAGGTTTTCTGACTCTTGACATGAACCGATTCGATTACTTGATATCTTTGTATTTCTGGAGCGTCCCCGACTTTTTTTTCCATCCTCTCGTGCACATCTTATATTCTCCTAACACTCCATAAATTCCACATGTCGAAATCTTCTAAGAATCCTTTTATGAATCCTCTTTATTACGCTTACATCGGTCTGGCATTCTTCATCTTTATTATTTCATTCTTCTTTAGTCCTTCCTATCCTAGTGCCATGCCTCGCTGCCATATCAGGGTTGGTATCATATCCACTGTGGACTGCTTACTTCGCTTTCTTCGACAACTTTCAATTTAATATAGTCGTGATACACAGATTCTGAAAATGCCAACCGTAAAACGTTTGTTCCCAAAATTCATCAAAAACGAAACAACGTGATCACGCATTGATACGGCGTGAGTATTTGATGTAATTTTCGGTCACACTTGTGTATTATTTTCCAATGGCAATACCAATAATGGTGAAATAGATGGTAATTAAATAAATAATATTTTTAATTCCACACATAAAAAGCGATATTTACTATGACAAACCTCCGGAGAATACGCGTAATATCACCGTGCACTCCGTAAACTATTCAACTAACAGGAGCAAACATAGAAGTTTGAACTAGTTTTAAATATCATTTTCCTGGTTTAATGTGTGTAGAAACTTAAAAAAACAACTTCGAAGTTCGTTCCTGTAGAGTTCTATAAGTATTTGCATAAAAGCTCCTTTTCTAGAGCACATCAGCTGATATTATGAAATTATTTACTTTACAAAGAGTAGCGGTTAGACCGCGAAATTATATAAATCAGGAAATTTGTTTCACTGTGCTTTAGGAACATTGAAGACTGGTAATGTCGACTGTGTGTGTGTGTTCAAATTAAATTAGACCCTCAGGGCATATTATGTGTATTTGTACAATTGTATTTAAAATGACAAAATACTAAAAGAATTTATAGACGATGTAAACCAAAGTGGTATATACTCTAAGTTTTGCCCTGGTAAAAGACCACCATTCAGAATTGAAACGTTACTTGAAATGGCTTTAGGTTTGGTGCCGTGTTTGGTGACCAGATCTGAATAGCCAGGTACTTTACAACCTTCCCCCTTCTCATCTCCTTCCACTTCCCGCTACCTTCAGCCTCACAACATGCCCCTATTGGGGATTTCATGGTCTCGCTGGCTCTAGACGGTTAAGAGCAGTTGAGACTCTTGTGCGGTATTCACGTAAAAAAATGTAATGAACAAGATTAAGGAAGATATTTTAATGAGTTGGGTATGTAGAGCGGGTAGGCGGATAAAGGAGTGCCAGGTGAATACATGACGCTCAAGTGTGTTGCAAAAGTATACTGGTGATAGGTAATGTCAAAAATCATAATAATAGAAGACTACCTTTGTCTGAGACGATGAATAGATGTTAATAATAATAACAGTGAATTTATATAGTATATATTATATATAACATACAAATTTTTACGTTTGGCGAGTTTCCCGACAACGCACCGGTGCCGAAGGAATCAATGCAGTACATCAACAGATTAAAAACAATTCACTAAAAGCTAAGGGTGTAAAAAATCCAAAAGAAAAGGAAATAATATCGAAGACAGTCAACGTGTTGGTACTTAAAAACATTCATATTCAAGTATTATAAGGTAACATGCAAACAGTGTGAATATAACAAATAAAAAAAGAACAAGAAAATATTTTAAGACAATAAGTATGTGGTTTTCTGTACAGAGTAATGACATTGAGTAATAAGGATACAAGTAGAAAACCGAAACTAAGGAAGAAAGGAACGATTGCAAAAACAAACTAAGTGTGTTTCCAAAGAGTACTTAATCCAGGTATTAATAATCAGTTGTAGGCATACCGCTGATCCGTTGTAACCTTTCTCTCTTTCACATTAATGATCCATGTAACAGAAAGAGAAGTAACAACGGAGCTCACAGTGGCAGGACCATAATTCGGATTAAAACACGGGTTTAATAAAGAGCTGTTCCGCATGATAAAATCGGCAAATATTTTTTTAAGTACTTATTTAGTTCATTACATTCATGAAAAGCATTTTTATATTCCGCCTGGGAGAACCTGAACCACTTCTACGTAATATAAAACGAAATTAATATATCACTGATCGCAGAATAAACCATTTTCAATATACAGCATGAATTGCAAGTTTATTTGTTTTAAATTGGCTTATTTTTTCCATATTGCTTTCTTATCTGGAAAGCACAAATTTCATCATTAACTTTTGGTTTTAAACCAGGTTTTGTTCTGCATGTAATGCATAGAAAATTTACAAAATGAATCTAACCATTTTTAAATCACATGGTGTTTCTCATGGAATTAAATTGAATTATAAATATAATTAAAACATGCCATTACACTTAACAATGTTTTTTACCTTTTAACATTGCCACTCGACTTTAAAAGTTGAAAAAATTACAATTTTTAACCCTCTATTTAGGATTTTTCTTATTGAACATATTAAAAAATATTAATTGTATTTAAAAAAAACTGACGTCTTGTCTTATATGCTAACATTCACTTTTTCGACGAAACCATTAAAGGTTATTCGCATTTCACTCAATATTTTAATTTTCTAATAATAGGAACCGGTTTCAAAAATTACCGGTTTCTCGGATAAATAATATCGATGGTTCCAGTGACCGCCTTGGAACCGGTTCCTTGTAACCGGGACAAGAATACCGCCATCTCTAATATTGATTTCTATTATCTATGGTTTTTGCAGAACGACATTGAATTATTTGCGATTGTTTAAAAAGTTCTTAGGATTGGAATTACAAATTGAAACTCTTATTATACGCAGAGCTTCTTTAGAAAATAGATCAGTGCAATGCTTTACCCATTTTCCAAATGTTCCTCCTCGATATAAACTAGGTTTTATTAAAAGATTACGACTACCTACCTACCTTTTGATTAATCCTTTAATTTTCTTAAGATTTCTGTTATTCGGTGGATTCTTATTACGATTAACAACTTGACAATTATTTTTAGATTAATTAATAATTAATCTGGATGGCCGTACATATGGGCAAGCATTTGTAAAATTTGTTTATTTTGTCGTCCAAAATTGTTCCTGATTGTTGTTCTTATTTTGCCCTTCGAAGAGCACATTCATAAAAGTACAAAAGCTTAGTACAATGATTATTGCATTTTTACTTTACTAAAACAGAAAAGAATTCGGAGTTCTACACACTAAGTACGAAATCACAAAATAAAACTAAATATAATTAGTCATTACTTACCCTAACAGCTTGACAGTCTTATCTTTGCAGGCGGCCAAAGGAGGAAGTTTTAATAGACAGAATTTATGTATCCACAAAATCTTCATTATCTTCAAAATCTTCATAGCGACGCCATCGATTGCAAAACTAAATTATATATTATTTCAATCAGTAAGATGCTTCGGAATCGTACCAGGTCGACATGTCACTATTAAAAACACGAACATATTTGTTTTGTTCACATTTTGTTTTGTATACATTGATTACTTTAAGTTAAAATGTCGTAATTACAATATGGAGATTATTGGGAAGTAGCAAAAACTAAGTTTTTTTTTACTAGTACAACATTTTGACTCTCAGCTTTTGACACACACTATTCACTATTCCCACAGCTCGGCAACAACACTGCAAATTGGACCGATGACATTGTAGTCTGATTTGCACTCACAAAACATCTACCACTAATCACTTATGCTATCGCAAATGTCAATATCATGTAATGTAGGTATTCGTACCAACCATCGTCATTTATTAATCATTACTAGTGTATCCTCCATACCCATGCGCCCAAACGTCCATTATTTGTATTTCAAAGCATACGAGACCAATGCATCCATTGCGAAGCTCGTAGCTGTGGGTGGGAACTCGGCAAATAAATAATTGACAAGATTGTTGATGTTTTCCGGGAACAATATTTCCCGCCGAACAAAAGTCACGATTCCAAACAAAGAGTATTGCCAGCCGTCATATACGAGTAAATGCCTGTAAACAACGTTAGCGGTAAGAACCGCGGTAAAAAGTTGCCATAAAGCATGATGCATTGTGTCTGAACTTTGAATATGAGAAGGTACCTACCCACTATTTCATAATCCCGCCGCTTTATCAAGCAATAATAATAATAAAGTTTTTATTCCGGAAGGTATGCAGGAGTAGTGCAATGCAATACCTTCCATAATTGATATCAATACATTGTAATAATAATAGAAACAAAATAAAAAATGAACAGAAATTCATAAGAAATAAATAAATAAATAATAAAATAAAAATATATAGCAATGGATTAAATATTCCCCTCTTTAAATTTCAAAGTAAAATACAGGGATGGAAGATAATTAAAAAGTGTTTACTTGCGTAATCCGCTTATATGCAAACATCTACAAATTGTTGGTAGCTTTTTGCTAGAGAGCTATTTTCTGAACATTTACTGAAACATTTGCAGACCGCAGGGGCATCTGATTATTTCTGCACGGGTATAATAGTACACAGATACTTTAAAGTAAGTACGTGGATACCTCGTTCAACTAATATAAGTCAGGGCTCTTCTATCGTTGCCTTGTGAAATTCAAATAATTTAGCTCGAATTTTTGTAGGGTAAAAATGTGCTCTACGACAAATTGAATTTTCATTTTACATCTAAGTTGTCGTATTATATTAAACCCCTTAAGGATAGTTATAATACCTGTCATATCTCTATTTTCTCACCCTCCTTTCTTCGTGTACATCCTACTAAATTAAATTTTTGCAATTTGGGGATCGTGCATTCTTTTCTCAGAAACATGAGAAAGTGAATGCAAATCAACGATTACCGTCCTCAGTAATGTTGGAAATTGACGGTTTCGTTTTTTGTTAAATTTGAACGAATCTTTCACTTTGTATCTGTAAACTTTTATCTCAACTTGAATCAAACTTTCTGGTTTGAACAATTCAACCGTGAACCGAGTAAACAAAGTGAAAAATTTAACTAAGACGACGTAAAATTTTTTTGGAACTATATCAGATCACAAAAGAGTAGCGTCACTTCACCAAGCGTCTTAAATGACGAAGGTGAACTTTTTTCGAACCCTGATCTGGTGTCAAAAAGGTTTGCGGACTACTTTCACTCCGTCTATAGTCAAGTAGCCCCGAATCTTCAAGTCAATTTCCAAGCAGAATCGCCCTGGAATCTGGGCGATATCTCACTCGGACTCACTCAAACCGAGGAAGTAGAATCCTGTATCCGGAAGCTCAAGCCCGACAAGGCGACGGGACCGGATGGCATTCCTCCTGCCATCATCTCGTCCATTTCTTCAAACATTAGTGCTCCACTATGCTATATATTTAACCTCTGCTCTGTCTCATCTACATTCCCACAATGCTGGAAAACCACAAGGGTTATCCCTATACATAAGGGTGGTGATAAGACAGACTTAACAACATATAGACCTGTTGCAATATTATCAACGATTCCGAAAATTTTCGAAATTATTATTTGTAATAAGATACGGGCTCAAATCACGCCGTTCCTAAGAGGGAATCAACACGGATTCCTACCTAAAAAATCTACCGTGACCAATCTTCTATCGCTTTCTAGACGGGTAGCAGAAGGTTTAGACGCCAGACACCAGACGGATGTAATATATACGGATTTTGCCAAGGCATTCGACCGCGTAGACCATGATATCTTGCTGAGAAAAATGTACAAAATAGGATTCAACCAATCATTACTGACATTTTTTTCATCATATCTAAAAGATAGAAGCCAGTACGTATCAATAAATGGATACGAGTCCGATAACTTCGCAGCTCTGTCAGGTATTCCACAAGGCTCAAATCTCGGTCCCCTATTGTTCCTTATCTTGATAGACGACATCCAGGATTGCATACGTCATAGCTCGTGCTTATTGTTTGCGGACGATCTCAAACTTTTAAAGGAGATTGAATCGGATGAAGTTTTGACAAACTACAAGCCGACCTAGATGCAATTTCGAACTGGTCGGGAAACAATAATTTTAATATAAAAAATGCGTCATTATGACATATAGCCGATCTAAAAATCCTTTTTTTTTTCAAATATATCATGAATAGTGAAATGTTAACCCGCGTATTTACCATCAAGGATCTCGGGGTGGTTTTTGATCCCAGGCTAACGTTTTCGAGTCATATAGTGCAGCTTACTTCAAATTTTTATAAACTTCTTGGTTTTGTAATCAGAAGGGGCAAAGAGTTTAATAACACAAATGCGATGCGATGCCCTCTTCAATGTCTGGGCTCCACATCAAACCAAATACATAAATATGTTGGAACAGATTCAAAAAAAATTCCTCAGGTATGTGTACATGCGTTCGCATGGAACATACCCTATGTTCATGCATCACATGGAACTACTCGAGGAGACACATTATCAAAGTTTAGAGACTAGGCGCAATGCTGGTCTCATGACAATAGGCTTTAAAATTATAAATCACTTATCGACTGTCCATACCTCTTGGCATGCTACTGCTTATTCGTACCAGAAAAATACTGTCGCAGCAGAAATCATGCAATGTTCAGAATACCCTATGGTCGGACAGATGTTTTGGCTCAGCATAGCATGACAAGAGGTATAATTCTGTTAAATACATCATCTATATAAATATATTGATATATTTTCAGATAATTTACAAAAGTTCAAAAAACTTAATAATTTAAAAATTTTATAATTTGAAATTGCTTACTTGTTGTTCCATTGTACTGCTATTGGGTTTATATCTGTTGTACAATAAAAAAATTTTAAAAAATTTAAAAAACTTTTTCCTTATTATCGACGAAGAAGAATGTTTCACAAAATAATTATTGCTTTAAGCCTAAAGACTATTGCGAAGGCTTAGTAGTTAAATTGGGTGTAGGCTAAACCCAAGGAAAGCTACGAGTATGATACCTTTTAGGAGCTTATAATATTAAATTTAAATATACCATAGTATTCCAAATTAGTTCATAAATTGTATGCCTGGTCGGAGTACAGGTGATTGGTATTTTTGTTTTAGGCCGTGTTGTATTGTTCACTTCGCGAGAATATTACAGTGATTGGTTGATCCTTACCACTTTCTCCTCTGAAAAATCTGCTTATTATTTAGTTCGTTTCACAAAACAAATGAAAATAATTAGAGCCAACAACATTAAAAATATATTTTTTAAAAATATAATTTGAACATAACATCCTTTTTACTGTAATGTCTTGATCATTGAGATGTCTCGACTGAAGAATACATTTTACTTTGATTAGGATTCATAAGACAAGGTTACAATATGTTGTGTTGTGTCATATTTCTTAGCATTGCTTGTTGCATGACATAAGTTTCATTTTATATGAAACAGTTTTGACAGTTAATAACTATAACTATCAATAAAATAGTTATTACCCCTATTTGTGTCAATCAGCCGATTACTACGGGAGAGCCGCATCAGATTTTTTTTAATATCTAGTGTAGTCAGTCATTGACCGAACTAGTTTCCTAAAGTTCTCTCGTGTGAAACTTTGTCCGCCATCTCTCAAGCCTCTCGGTGTGTTGGTTACTCCTGTGCATTACACCGCCAGGGGAGGTCCTGTCTCTTGTCTAGTTGGGAGGGTGGGCTGATGGGAGGGGGGACTGCACCACCCCATTCCCTCCCAGCTCCTCCTCCTCCCTTGCATCTCCTGCTCCCCCAGCCCTGATGCAGTTGGAGTACACCGGATAGTAAACATGGTGGGGGCAGCCACTATTGATTCACGTAGAAACTACCATGACCGCTCGTGACCCCGCCAGTGACAGTAATAAAACCTTAATATCCATTCCACAGCGAATGCAATATCTATTCTACATTCTACTCCCATGGAAGAAAACTTTACTCCGCGTTTAATGGCTACGTCATTTTCATATCAATTTGTCTGGCTCTGTGCATTTTAACGAAGGATCTAGCGTATTTTTCAACGGTCACGTTCATTTTAATACTCTCTCCCTCCGTATAAAACGCTACAGCTTTGACTGCTGTTTTCATCAAATGTTTTTTTTCCTTCAGCTATAATCTTTGTGTATTGGAGAAAGTGGCTACATGCTGAAGAACTTTTTTCACGAGTGCCTACCTATTTAATTAAAACGGGGTTATTTTTAGTCGCTATACAAGGATTGTGGATTTAAGTATTAACAAATGACTTACATTACGGAGTTTGTGGCATTTGGGATTTTATGCTTAATATCATTAATTACGACTCTACTCAAACACCCCAAAAACTTTTTCAATTTGCCTAATTTAGCCAGTTCTCTCACAAACTTTATTAAGACCCGAACTGCCATAGAAGCTTAATCGTGACTGATCCAAAACATTAAAGGTAAGATATTATTATGAAATAATATTTTATGTTTATTAAGGTACGGTTTCATTTCAAAATCAATTTTCAAACGGTCCCGGATATACCTTTACCATACGCAATTTTAACAAGGTTGGACAGGCTATAAACTTTACATAAAGAGAACGGGGTAAGTAATTATAATGCTTTATATATCGATCGTATACTTGCATTAAGTTTTCCTTTGGTCCTCGCTGTGTCTCTGTAATGTCGAACTTAAATAATGAACAATATGCACGATCTTTGCGCAGTGGCGTATCAAGAGAAGAAAGATAATTTAAAAAATTCTTATAAACATTTGTATGCGTTATTTCGATGTATTTTTTAATGTGGCTCCACTCAAGTCCCAATAAATAAAACATATTATTTTTTTTTTCCTTCTGTGTAAACCTTTTACTTCCGTGTTCATCTATTGTATGGTTGAATAGTAATATGGCACATGGAGGACACTCTAAAGCTATGGCCTATAGGCCAGAACTCAAATGTCACAAAATTAGCGTTTCCGTAGCCGGGAGTTTATTAATTTTTCGGGCACTCATGTTGCCACATTTCTTTTAAGATTAACTTTTTTATCACTGTATGTACAATGCAAATATATTAAAATTTTGATCTTGGAAGAAAATACTACACGTTGACTTTCTCAAAAACTGGGTTGAAACATGCGAGCACGGGTGTTTGTAAGTTTTTACTTCAACAGTAAGTGCAATACGTTAATATGCGTCAATATACAAAGCAATTGCTCCATACGCAGAATCAGCCAGCTGACTGTTTGCTAGTTTTTCATTTTCATTTCACCCTTTTCCTGATTGGGTCGGGAAATTACATTTTTTTGGCAAGACACCTTACATTGCGTTTCTTTGGTAGCCTTAGCCCATTTTAAGGTAGTAACAAAAAAATAATAAAATAAAAATATTATTATAACTTAAGAAAAAAATTTTACATTAACGACAAAAACAGAAAGTTTGGACCGCACACGATTTTTCACAAAGAATAAAATACCAATATTTTTTTTCACTGCACAGAAAACATTATAGATATTATCAAATATTGTTCTAGAATTCATCAATACTTTTGTCATCAATCCATCAATACACTCAATTATATTTTTACTAAAAAATATTGACCGAGAAGGTCATTTAAAGATTTATGTATTTTAAAGAAAAAATCGGAAGTGACGTTGAATTTCAAAATAATAGCTTACTTTATCAATCCGTTAACTAATGTGGTTTTATCCTCATTTTTTTATTCACATTAGGAGTATCGATCTAGGCAGTACGCCTACTTCATGATTACGGAGCGCCTTTGAAATCGCCGCGCGCCGCGTCTAGACAGTTCGTCCTTCCCTTCGCCACCGCCGTCCCCGCCCTGCCCGGCCTATAGCAGCCGCCCACAGCCAGAGAGCGGGGAGACACACGGGTCGTTGGGCGGGCCGTATTTGTTTTCATCCTAGTCTGGGAGGCGGTGCCAGACACTTGGTTCTTCGCGAAATCCTCCGTGAAAATATTCTTATTTTTTGTGAAAGTGACCATCGAGTTTCAAGTTACAGTGAGTAGAATAGAAAATATACTCATTATTATTGTCTCTGCCACGGTGTACTGTCAATTTTGACAAGAGTTTTGATTCAGCTCATCACCAAAACAAAATAAGCAAAATTATTTTCGTGCGTGTTTCTTTTTGTTGAATCTTTTTTATCACTTGATGATATCATATTATTGTGCTTGCATTAGTAACTTTATTACGTGAGTAATCATCTCTGACATACTATTTCCTTTGTTTTAGTTATCAAAATGGAAAATGACATAAGCAAACCTTACAAACTTTGCGATTTGGAGAGAGAGAAGAGAAAGGGGTTGGTTGCAACTTCCCTGGAAGATTTGTTATCAAAAATACCAGAAAAGTTGGGTTTTCCTGTGGACAATGTATCCATCACCATAGTCCTGGAGTCAGATGGGACGGAGGTGGATGATGAGGAGTATTTCGCCACTTTGGAGCCAGACACAAGTCTGATGGCTCTGCGAGGGCCGGAGAGATGGTGCCCCAATGTTCCCAAGTGCCACATCTCCCTGGACCAGACGGATGACATTGGGATGGAGGATAAAGGCCAGGTTGCGAGCCTTGTTGGTCGGCTGCAGCACAATCTTTGTCACATCTCTCTCCTAGGGGGACAGGATCTGGAGCTGCTCTCGGACATGGATCCAGATAGTCTGGCTGATATTGTCTCGGAGAAAGACAATAAGATCTTTCTAGAACAATTAAAGGAGGCATCTGGAAGGTAAATCTTTTTTTTGTTTTTTAATTGTATACCTGCAATGTCACACAAGGTTTTTTTGTGTGCACCGATTTCATTCTCATACTCTTTTATGTTGGGGGTTCTGTTGTAATGTTTTGCTTATCAATTGTAGATTTGATTACAAGTAATGTTTCTGATTTAATTTCAATTGTTTGCCTCGAGTATTATTTGAACCTTCTACAAGCCAAGAAAACAGATTAAACATCAATTCCCATACGGGGTCATACAGGAACCCAGGGTACCCTTTGAATTTCTCTTATTTATGAAAAAATTTAACTATTTGTATTTTACTAAGTATGTACTGTAGGTAGTTTCCCCACAAGGTTTTTTTAGTTCTGATTCTTTCCCTTTTGTTTGAAACTGTATTTTTTTACATTGTATAAAATAACTCACTTTGCAATAGAAAAACTATTTGGAACTAAAAAATCGCAATTAGTTCTGCAATCTACTGTTTATTTATGTACATGTCTCCAGTAACAGTGCTGTGTTCATTAATTTGTTTCCTAGAGTTGCCAGTGTTATTAGGTCAGCTCCCTACGGAATTATTCACATCTAACAGAAACACTTTTAATGGAAAGTTACGTTCACTCTATTGTTTGTCTTCATTAACTTGCTGCAAGCACTCGGTATGGTACGGGAAGATTATAATACCTCCCACCTGTGTGGAAATAAATACTCTATGCATAATGTGGGCCATCAAATTTGATCTCGCAAGCAGTTTATTTTATAACACAAATATGTTCATTAATTTTCATCTTTACATAGAGATTTCTGGAGAAAAAATGTTATGGGTTTATATATTTTCAAATCAAAGCTTTTTTTTCAATTTTAACTATCTATAATTTTTTTAATTATCTGGTAACCCCAATAAAGAACATGGGAAATTGTTTTTATCTCATTTTTTTCTTCCATTTTGCCTATTTGACAAAGAAGTGTGGCTCAAATTAATTTTATACACTTTTTCCCTTTTGACTACTGAATATGCGGTGTGTTATTATATTACTTGTAAAAGATATATTTTAGAATAACATAAATAATATCTCAAAAGCGCTCTGCAATAGAGATAAACCTTATAATATATAAATAAATCTAACACAAATATAATATTATTTTATCTGACATCTACTTATAACTATTGAAAACCTAATCTTTATAAATGTGAAAAAAATAATTTCTTTGACCCCTCCCCACTTTTTCATGTGCATTTAGGAAAAGTTTTCTTAAAATTTAACTGTTTTTTTTTTAATTTTCCATTTAAGTAAAAAAAAAAAAAAAAAAATGTCTTTTAATTTTGAATTTCCCATATTTTGTCCAAGAAATTTTATTTTAGCTTGTAAAAACTGGCTGTTATTAAAAAAAAGTCACTGCACCTGAACATCCTTGTATAATTTATTTGTAAGTTATTAAAAAAATTCACATACTCGTTGTTTTATTAATTTTGCAGGATTCTTCTGGAGAAACGACAAGCACACGACGCAATGGAGCTGCTGAAGCTGTACCACCAGAGCGTCTCCAACGGGACCGACGAACTGTCGACTGCTAAGCAAGAGAGGGTTTAAGCTCGCCACCACTTTCATCAACACACCGACACAGCCCCTCTCCCAGCGTGTTGTTTTCTCTCAAATGAACTGATCATTAAATTCCTCTGTGGTTTATTGGATGTCAAAATGTTACCGTCTGTGAATTTAAATTCTCCGTATTAATAATATTATTGCAATTGATATAAAATATTTAGAAACGCCAACAGGGGCTAAGGGTCTGCGTACACACCAAAAATAAGATATCGGTTTTAGCCATGTACACCAAAAGAGCATTTTCATACAAGCCATGCTATCTGTTTTTATATGAACCGAAACAGTTGTGTTTATGGTTACACTTGAAAACAGATAGGAAAGAAACAAGTGGAACTTGGAACCTTGTTGGCCATTCTTACTATTTTATATCTCTGACAAATGCACACCCGCCTAACAGCACACTTTCAAATTGATGAAAGTCTTAAATAAGTGAACCCGGCGATGATAATAATATTAATGATCAATTATTGTAAAGGATTATTGAGATGGCACCCGATTATTTTGTATTAATATAACAGTATATAAAATGATTTCATTTCTATTTTGATTTTCAAAAACACAACCCTAACACCTATGCACGATTTATGCTTTTAAATTGTATGTGCGATACATAGTTCATATCTAAACCAAATAATATAATATGTATGCTTTTGATCCTTATAGCTATTTTAAGTTTAACAAATAACTTCTTGTATTGGTGGATCAAATTCTACATTTACAACTTTACGTATGTATGTTTAAAGCAACGAAAAATTGTTGTGAATTCAAACATCCATCATCTTCATTTATAATTTCACATTGCCATATATTTAGTAATTAGATTTATGTTGGTCCAATCTCAAGTTTAATTCAATTCATGATTTTGAATGAGGATATTTTTTGGTATGATCTGTAATTGTTATATTTTTATGGTTGTCTTTAAAAATTTGATGATTTGTTAGTGAAAATGTTGTAGATTAACGTGTGTTGAACATTTGTGGTTTGGCTGCAACTGTGCAGTCTGTTTGTGACGCTACATTTGTTAGCCACAAAAAAGTGAATGTCAACATTTCAAGACATCATCCAGTAAGCCATTGGAGAGAATGATGATGAAATTTTTGTATTGAAAGTGTTTGTTAATTTTTCAAGACTGATAGTTGTTAAAATTTTTTGCTTTAAGTTTTTGCATTAGAGTTTAGATTGAACCCTCAGATAAATTAAAGAACAATTGCTCAACCATAAGGTAAAATAGAGGGTAAGAGCTCCGGTGGGGGACTCAATATAAACATCAATAACTTATAGGAACTAGAGAAGAAGTATTGAATCTTTACGGGATTGAAAGGTTTCAGAATACAACACCTTCAGTTAGATGCAAAACATTAAATACAATAGTTACACAGGTCAAGATAACCTTTTCACAAACTAGAACTCTTTAGATATAGTGTATGGATACAAACATGTGTGTATCTGATGTGTCTTTGGTGGGCGGGTAAAACTATGCACATACATCCAAAATTTCATTAACTGCAAACTTTGAAATGCTTCTGTAGGCTAGGAATTTGTACAAATAAAACCGAGTAAATTTCATCCAATTCTTAAATTTAATGCATGGTTTAAGACATAGTGGACTTATACCTAAGTGAGCAATGCAGTGTATCATAATGATTCTTTCAATCTATGCCTAAAATAACTGCACAATTCACCTATGTATTTTTAGCCAATTGTGCTCATCCAATTTTGTATAAGTAAAACAAACCATTAAAGGTATAGCTTTATTCAACTTAGAATGAGTTTTGAAATACATAATTTTGTATTTTGACACCCCTGAATTATCATTAGGCTTGTGTAGCTTTACCTATTGGTAGAACTTAGAAACTACTAACTTATATAGACAAAAAAACAGCATTTTATGAAGTTTTACCTGCCGACCACAGATATTATGTAAGCGTTCAGCGTACACATATCGTTGGTACTATTTTTACGAATAACATTTTGTTTTGAAGAAATCCTAGTTTAATTAAACAATAACGAGTCATTTTAATCATATATTCATATAGTTAAAGCCCCCTTATCAGCATATGTGTAGAAGTGAGACCCAGGTATTGTATGGTATATTGTAAAATGACTACTTGCTTTTAGGAGCTTTAAGAACTCAACGGGTATATATGTATTATACAATGTAAGTGGAGACATACAGAGAATTCACTGCCCATTAACAATCACCCATTTCATAACACATGAATAAAATGTTTGGTAGGATTTTTAATAATCACGAATATTTGACACCAAAATAATAAGAAGTTCTTATGCTATATTTACATACACATAGTAAAATTATTGTAAAAGTATTAACCCTATACGAATACCCCTAGTCGTTAAACCCTTTAATATTTAATACCATGTTACTAAGTATAAATTATTTGTATGCACGGCTATATATATAGGAAAACCCTAAAACATTTTGTCACAATTCCACAACATTTTATGTAACACCGAATGGCTTTTAATAAAGAAAGGAATTGATCTCAAAAATAAAGTTTTCATTTTTACTTCCTTTATTTATTTATCTTCATCAAGCTTTTGGCAAACACAGCATGCATTTCCATCCAGGTCACTAAGTTACCCCATGCATGTTAATTTGTATTATTTATATTTTACCTGTTATTAAGACAGTGTAATGGTGGGGTTACTTTACTTCACATACTTATTTATTTTATTAAAAGTTTTTATACTAGCAGTATTGGGTGGTTGGTGCAATACACAATCTGCCATTTCATGAACATAATTATGTAAAAAAAGGTAAATATGATGGTAAAAAACAATTACAAGAACATATACATATCCAACTTGGTTATAACGATCACGGTAATAGCGAGGTCACGGCTATAATGAGCAATTAATTAATAATATGTTGGTTCTGACTTATTTTCATACAATCGTGTGAGGTTATAACGAGGTCGCTTCACTGAAATAACGTCCAAATAATATTATCAACTTAACGCGTCCGTGTATGAGAAAAAAACCCAATTCTCGAAATAGTCAAATGTCATGAACAAGACAAAGAAAGCCGCCCGTCCGGCACTTTCCGCAAATCACGTCAAGGAGGGTTTATAATCCTTGATAGTTGTCGCTCTAAGAAACATTTCTATTCAGTACTGTGCATACAGTTTATTATTATTATTAGTGTAATCATAAATTAAATCATTTCGTTGTTAGTAAGCATGATTTTCGTAATAAAAAAAATGTTGCTTTATAATATGCAAGCTTTCATACCCTGGTGCTACCTACGTTTATAACGAGTAATGGCTATAAGGAGCAAATTTGGTTGGTCCCTTTGCGCTCGCTATAACCAAGTTTGACTGTATATTAAAAATGATATAAAAATAATGTATTACATAATAACTTTAATTGAGCGTGCTTCAAGGTGGTTTCAGCATCATCTGCATTTATCGCTCATTGAGAGGAGAGCTGAGCCATTCAGATGCAGCTGCAACAATGACATTGGTTGAGTTCCATGTGCTGCCCCAGAAGCTGGCTAGTCGATTCGGCAAACATTGTAGAGGCACTGCAGAACGTTGCCTAGGCATTGTTGTAGCAAACCCTCAACTTGTTCCATTGCGCTGTTGGGTATTGTGTCCGCAACTCAGATGTATATAGGGCAGCGCAGTACGTCTTAAAAAGCAGTTTCCTGACATCGTCACTACAGTGGTAGAACCGCCTTGAGAGCATTCCGGCCCTAATATTAATAGCTCTTCTTTGTCGTTTCACATATTCCATAACGTTCAAATCTTCTGCAAGGATATGTCCCAGGTATTTAACCTGTGAGGCCACAAGCAGTTTGTTTCCTTCTAACCAGATTGGTGGTATATTTTGTGGTTTCTTATTGTGTTTGAATACGACGATGATAAACTTTTTGGGGTTTTTTTTGGAATGAAGAGTGTTCTGTATGAAGAATCTTCAAGAATGATAAGTATAATTGTTTTTGTTTAGGGTGATGTTTTGTAATTGCTGACCAATCAGTTGGCACTTCAACATGAACATGGCTACATTTTGATAATGTAAAAAAATAGCCAAATAACCAATGTTTATTTATCGGAAAACTCGTTTTTATAGACTATAAGTTACTGTACCACCCAAGTTCAGTCCTTCAAAACAAAATTAAAAGGATATTGTGTATTTGGCTAGTGGGTGCCTGTTGTAGCCAACTTTTCAATCATATCCGTAGTGAAAAGAATTTTGAATATAGTTAGGTAAAATTCCAGACATATTTCAAATAATAAGAGAAACCATTTAGTTTCCATCGTGGGGAAACATTCCACTTAGTATTCCTATAAGGTTCCAACAATAGCCAATAATTATTATTATTGATCATCGGTGCTTTGTTGACCCCCACTCTTCTCCAAAAGTAAACAATAATATTATACTACCTACACAGATAATAATTTAAGGACAGATTAGTTATTAAACACCTTTATTGATAGTAAAATAAAATTGAGGTACATATTAATATATATTTGTAAAGAGCAAACATTCAAGAGGGGCACATTCATTAACTTATATAAATATTTTAAACAAACTATCCATTCACACAAATGATACATAGAGCATAGAAAATTACAAGACGGTACAGGAGCTCTTTTCGCGGAACGGATTGACTTTCTGGCTGGTGAAGCCGACGAGCAGGCAATCTTCCTGCTCGTGGTCGGTAATGAATTTGACGATGTCAGCCACCGCCTGGGACACCGGAATACGCTTTATTGCAGCCTCTCTTCGTAACTGTTCCGTCACAGCACGCTGCTGCTGCAACGTTGACACCATCATATCCATTACGGCGGTATCTGATAGGCCTATGTTGAAGGAAGATCCACAACTGCGCAAGGGGATTTGGGTGGGGCGAGGATCTTGGGTCCTTCGCAGATGATTGTCACTGGAAAAACAGGGATATCTAACACTCGCAATCCACAATCCAATTAAAAAGCGTAGCACTCGAAATAACGGATTACTTACATGCAAATCGATTGAGAATTCCTTTAGTAAAGTCGAACAAGGCGAGATTAAAAGCGTTGACCAGAAAAGTCAAATAACATAAATGGCCGCTGTTTTCGGGAAACCAACATTGCAAAACAATGACGATTGACGAATGTCACATCTGGCCGTGACAGTAGACAGAATTCACACAATGGGATTCTAGATTATTCTAAATTGTAAAATATCTTATTCGAAATTCAAATACATACTTTCAAATTAATACTGAACGGCTTTTATGATCATGTCCTATGAACCACTTAATAATTATTTACATTTGGGAAGATGTTTTAAAGCTGCATGACTCATAGTTTCGGGTACCTACTCAATTTTTTTTTTTCAACTTTCAAGTTGTCAGCTTGTTTGTCTAAATTCACGGATACGTAAATCTCGTGGGCCGGTGTTCGAAAGTTCTTGAACACAACGTGGTTTTCATTTAATTATTTTATTTGATATTTCAACAAGTTGCTGTTTAAAATGGCCCTTCACGTTCCTAAAGCGCCCGGAGTGGCTCAAATGTTAAAAGATGGAGCACGCGTAAGTACCATTCAATAATATAACCAATTTCGCTTTACAATGGGCGTACGAAATATTATTATTTTACTCCGATTTTCAGATGTTTTCCGGATTAGAAGAAGCCGTTTACAGGAATATAACCGCTTGCAAACAATTTGCACAGAGCGTTCGTTCAGCTTATGGCCCAAATGGGATGAACAAGATGATAATAAATCACATTGACAAGCAGTTTGTCACTAGTGATGCTGGAACTATCATCCGAGAACTGGATGTCGAGCACCCCGCGGCCAAGTTGATGGTACTCGCCAGTCAAATGCAGGATGCTGAGATTGGTGATGGCACAAATTTCGTGATCATCCTCGCCGGGGCTTTGTTAGAAGCCGCTGAAGATCTCCTGCGTTTAGGTATTACCACGTCCGAAATCGCAGATGGCTATGAACGCGCCCTCAACAAATGTTTGGAAATCCTTCCAGAACTCGTCTGCTACGAAATCAAGGACTGCCACGATCTCGAAGCTGTTAAAATTGGACTAAAAGCATCCATTATGTCAAAACATTACGGTCAAGAAGATTTCCTTAGTGATATTATTGCCAAGGCATGCGTATCCATCATCCCAGAAAAAACCACATTCAACGTAGACAACATCAGAGTATGCAAGGTAATAAATGCTGCTATTTGTTTCCTAAGATTTTTTTCATTTAAATAATAGTATATTGTTTACTTTACTTGCATGTCATGACTCTTACATTGGCAAAGGTACCTACATTTTATTTCAAAGTTGAATTACATCTGCATACCCTTAAATAATATTAATATTTTTGCTAAAACATTCACACTGGACAACAAAGTTTGATCTAACCGATTTCATTAATTGCTGCTCGTAATTTATAAACCCTGTAATAAATAGCGGATGTTCACCATTATTTACTGCATTTTATGCACCTGAAATGGATATTTCATGAAAAAAAATTGTCTGTAGGTATTGTAGGTAGACATATTGTTTTTTCATTCTTATGAATAACTCACTTTTGAATTTACCAATAACTTCTTTAACTTGCAGATCCTCGGCTCTGGACTCCTTCAGTCCTCCGTAGTCCAAGGAATGGTCTTTAAGCGTCAAGTTGAAGGAGACGTGTCCAACCTTACTAATGCCAAAGTAGCCCTGTTCTCTTGCCCCGTTGACATCTCCCAGACAGAAACCAAGGGAACCGTTCTTATCAAGTCTGCCGATGAGCTTCTAAACTTCAGCAGAGGAGAGGAATCCCTCCTGGAGAACCAGATCAAGGCCATCTCCGAGACTGGGGCCAAGATCATCGTGGCTGGAGCCAAGTTTGGAGACATGGCCATGCATTTCATCAACAAGTACAAGATGATGGCCGTCAGACTTAACTCAAAATTCGATCTGAGAAGATTGAGCAAAGCAGTCGGTGGCACCGTAAGTAAAATTATCTGTACATCTCTAGGAAATTAATGATCAATTTATTTGGTGCCTTTGCCAGATTATACTATATTTTTTCTCGATAAGTTCCAATAAACTCTATTTTTAAATATATGTTTTATCAATGCAAGGATAAGTGCAAAAATCAGTATTTGAAACAGTTGAAATAATCTTATTTCTTCTGTCAAATCAGACAGTACCTCTGCACGACTCATTAAATTTACTTAAACACCCCTATATGACAACATTAAATTTATTTGCTTTACATTTATGAAGCTTAAAGCGGTAATTTCAAATGTCTTTGTGCCTGAGCTTGGGAAGACGATAAAAAAATACAGTAAAATTAGCGTTTACAATCACAACACCAGTTAACACCAACATAAAATCATACCTAGGTATAGATATTTGACAACATGATGAGAAAGACGATAATCCGATAGCGATTTTATGCAAATGGATGGTATTATAATTATTCTGATAGCAATATATGTTTATTGCCGCCGTCGAATAACATTTCCGAAAGATGTACGTAGCGATGGGTAATTGATATATCGATGTTTGCCGTCAACGGTTTTCAAGGAATATTGTACAATGGTTGTTTCTTACGATAAGAATTTATAGGGTACTTGTCATATATTTATTGTTTTTAAGTTTATTTTCTAGAACTCATAGCAGAGTTGTCAAAAGCATCGGGTTCCGACCTAGGCGTCGCGAGTTCCATCCCTTTATTAATACTAACCTTTCCATCGCCTGAAAAACTAGTACATTATAGCTTATTTTTCATAAATTTGAAGTCACATTATTCATCCCTCTGTTCTTAGTTCCCTTCTTGAAAATTAGAGTTTTGTTGATGTATCAGATGTTTGATATGTGTATCCAATTTCCTAAACTCTTCTTTCCTCAGGTCCTGCCCCGCCTCACTGCCCCCACCGCCCAGGAGCTGGGCTACTGCGACACCATCTCCGTGCAGGAGTTTGGAGACACCGTGACCGTGGTGTTCCGCCTGGAGGGAGCAAACTCGCGTATTGCCACCATCGTGGTGCGAGGAGCCACCGACAACTACATGGATGACATTGAACGTGCCATTGATGATGGAGTCAACACATTCAAGGGCATCGCCAATGATGGAAAGTAAGCAAGCATTCATTCTTCGTATTTTCTTTTATTCTTGGTATATTGACAATCTATTATTGGTATCAATATAATGTTAAGGCCTATGCTTGTTATTGAAAGAAGGGTGAATGCAGGAAACTCCATTAATGGAGGACTGAACGCTGTTGGCGCAAATAAGAAATTGTCCAAAGAAGCGAAGCTAGCAGTCCACAATGGAGTGCTTATACCAACCCTGATGTATGGCAGTGAGGCATGAAACTGGCAGAAGAAGGATGAAAGTAGACTGAATGCTGTGGAAATGAGATCTTTGAGACGTATGTGCGGCAAAACCATGTACGACCGTATTAATAATGTGGATATCCGGAAAGAATCTATGGCTGATGTAAGCGTAATGAATAGGATCAAGAAAGGGACGCTTAGATGGTTTGGGCATGTAGAGCGAACGAACGAAGAAAGGAGTGTGAAAAGAATATATGATGCAAAAGTGAATGGAAGAAGAAGTCGAGGACGCCCGAGAAAGACATGGCACGATCAAGTAAATCAAATACTTGAATCGGGTCAGGTGAAGAGTCAGAATAACAGAAGAGTATGTATGAGACGATGTATGAATGTAAATGAAGCAAGGAGTGTGTGCCAAGACAGAGTTATATGGTGGTCCGTCCTCTCTGCCTACCCCTGCGGTGAAACGGCGTGATGGTTAGTTAGTTATGTTTTATTGAAGAATTCCATTGCCTCGAGCCAGTGTAACTTATGTTGGAAGAATATGGGAATCAGGAAAGTTGGAAAGCATCTAGCTATTTAGATCAAATTTCGAAACATTGCCATTGTCATGCTGAGACTATTACTGACTATCTGAGACATTAAATTATTTAAACGATTTCTAAAGTACCATTTACGTGGAAAAATCACCTCAAGGAGAAACACAATACCAATGTAGTACTATGTTTTATTTATGTATTCTTACTGCCCCAGTAGTGCAATTGTTTTTTTTCCAGAATAAATTGTATGTAAATTTGCACCATTATTGATTTGCTTGCAACAGAATTTGATTTAAGATTTTTTTCTGTTTTATGAGTTGGCGCATGTGATATCTATGGAAGTTAAAATGACCTCTGCAATTAATTACATAGTTGATTCCTGGACCGACCTCCTGAATCTGATATTTAATGTCAATTTCACAAAAATACAAATGTGTAGAAAAGTTCATAAGTCTAATCTTCACCTTGCTTTTCATTTCTGAACTGAAAATATTTGTAATTCTGGTCTTAATCATTATGAAATAAAAGGTAAATTCGAAAGTAGAGCTATGTATTTGTAACATCACTGTTTTGAGAAATGAAATCAGTGAATCTCCTGTGCGATTTACACATTTCTAATTGTTCAATGCTTCCAGATTCCTTCCTGGTGCAGGCGCCGTGGAACTAGAGCTGGCGCGCAACCTCACCAAGTACGCTGATACCCTCCCTGGGCTGGAGCAGTACGCCGTCCGCAGGTTCGCTATCGCCCTAGAGGCCTTCCCCAAAGCCATCGCTGACAACTCTGGCACCAACGCCAACAAGGTGCTCGCCAGTCTGCACACGGCGCATCAGGTATGTTACCACCGCCACAACAGCAAATTTTCGTTTGTATATGAATTGAGTTTCAAGAAAAATGAACTGTTGGACAAAATAAATAGTTCCCATACTATATTATCAGTTTGTCCTCCATGTGTTGTATCCTGTTTTTTTGCCATTTCTTTATTTTGGCTGCTGAGCAACTATTTCTTACTTATCTCTCTGCGTTAATAAGATTGGAAGTTTTTCCAATTTAACCCTTTCCGGTCCTATGTCGAATGACATTCGACATCGACTTTAGTCGTTTTTCCAGTGAGTCCTAAGTCAAATGTTATTCGAGATTTTTCTTCTTCATCAGTTTAATGTCAAAATACAATTTTGTGTTAAAATAAAAACCTGGATGTATTGTTTTACCCTGTAATTCTGTAAATCTGTTGTGAACCTGATAGAACTTTTAAAAAAAATTTTGTGGACCGGAAAGGGTTAATCATTTTGTGCAACCATAAGCAAAATTTTAATAAAATTACCGGATTAGTGTTATCCATAAAAAATATTTGTATCCATGGATGGATATAGTGTGCTTCAAATGACTAGTTTTCTGAAACACAATGATGAACTCGTGGATAATTGTATATTTTTTCCATGCATTAACCTAACTTCTATTTATTAGCGTATTGTTGTGACCCCTCAATTAGGTAGTACTAAGAAGATATGTAGATGAAAAAAAATAGCATCAACAAATTTTCTCTTCCAATCTTCAGTTCAGTGGAGTTGTGCACCAACATTTCTGTAGTTTATCTTGTGATTCAGTAATGTTACTCCCACCATCTTGCTCTCCATGACGCATTAGATAAATCAAATTGGGTTCCTTCTAATAAATATTATTTTATGCAGGATGGCAAGAAGAATGCTGGAATCGACATTGAATCAGAAACCGACGCCTTCATCGATGCCAAGGAGAAAAAAATCTTTGACCTCTATCTCTCCAAGATGTGGGGCCTGAAGTACAGCGTGGGCGCCGCCTGCACCATTCTAAAGATCGACCAGATTATCATGGCCAAGCGTGCCGGAGGACCAAAACCCAAAGCCGGTGGAAATCAAAGTGATGATGAATAATTGACATTTGATAACTTAATAATCTTCTCAAGCATAGGAGCTCTTCCTGTGTTGTATTCGAGCTTTATTATTTTAGGTGCGTCTGCCTAACACGCGTTGGATGCTGATAATTATTATAATGTTACATTATAATGATTTTATTTTTATTTAACACGCTTGCATTACTAAATTTTCACCTCGTCATCGTTAATACTGTTGGATAAGAAGCATCGAGCAAATTAGTATTTTATTCCAGTTCATTTGTAATGAACAAGTAAGATGAAACATACACAAATCATTACCAAAATAAATAAAATAAAAAAAAACATAACACACTATTACAAGTCTTTTAATTAGTAAAAAAATCATAAATATGTATTTCTTATTGTATACGTATTGTTTTTTAGCGAACGTTAACGCCTTTCAGTGTTTGAGAAACAACGTTTCCCTTTCCAACAACTGTCAGAGGAACTCCTTTGAAGCAGGCTTCCTTGCTGTCGTTTGTTAGGAGGTCCGGTGCGCAGGTTTCAAAGATCTTCTTCTTGGGGTTGAGCTGAGCGTCGGGGACCCTGGGGAAGCCATCACAGGAGACCAGATCTCCGGGAACGGCACCGGCCGGTGGGGAAAGCACCTCCACTTTGTCGGGGGATGAGGCACACATCACCATGGCCTCCGATGTCACTCCTCGCATCTTAAGGGGAATAACAAGAAATGTGTATTGCCTATATTTTTAGAGATAAAAAACCACTGATGGAGATAATTTGGCTTCCAAGAAACTGGGCGTCTTGTATAGAGCTAGCAGATTCTGTGCAAAGGGAGGCGATTTGTCTGATTGACAATTCGTTGTTAACAGACCAATTGCCATCTCTAATGCACTGACGCAACATAGGAATGCTGAGTCTCTTCTACAGATATTTCAATAGACCCTGCTTGGAGGAGCTAGCAGCATCGATTCCCTGAGCCCCGACGCATGAGCGTGAAACTCAACAGATGCAAGTGGAACACCTGTTCACAGTTGATTTCAGTTCTTCAAGGCCCGCATTAACAAATCCCTTCCCACAGCCCCTTCCTTGACCCGCCTCACAATATTGGCCAGCCGATATAGTTCATCTGTATGTACACCATACAGGTAATGGCGCTTTTGTGAGATGTCGCATATAAAATTTTAAAAAGCTCCATTGTAACCCCTGCCTCTTTCTTACAAATGACATATTAGAGCCACAGATAAAGGATGCGATATTTGAAGTACAAATGTAATTATTATTTTTGGAAACTTGCTTTAATCCTTTGACTGGACACTTAGATGTTAGGCGACTGCACACCACTGCTTTGCTGCAGGTTATAATAATTGGCTGATTTTTATAGCGCCGTTTTCGTTGAAAAAAATAATCACATCGAGGGGGCTTTGGAACTTAATTTATCTAACTTACAATTATCATTGAGACTAACAACTAGTGACTTACAACTAAGACTACATTTTCTCATATGTAGTGTTCTACTTTAGTTAGTTTCGTTTTGCGTAAGTAGTAATGGCAATATGCGTTATGATTATTACAGTGATAGATTTCGTATTCTATGTAAATTAATATATTCCACAGGGATAAAGGTCAAAGGATTGAAACAAAAATTAATATGCGGATTGTTTCACTAAGGGTCAACTGGAAGATAAGGCAAAAGGTATCCAATACAATTACATAATATGTATGTGTTTTTTCAAGTAATGGGATACATGTAAATCTATAACTCACTTTTCATGCCGCATAGGTATGTGTAGGTGGTGACTAGCCATAAAAAATTAAACCTCATCGCATTGAATTGCATGCATGCTCAGCATGGATAAATTTCCATCTAAAGTTAATATCTAGGTAATTATAAATATAATAATAAAGTAATGTTACCTTGGCGGGTTTCAGATTGCAGAGCACCATCACCATTCGATCTTTCATTTCATTGATGGGAATATGATTAACGAGACCGGAAACAACTGTTCTAGGAGCTGCTTCTCCACAGTCGATCTTCTCAACGTACAAACTTTCTGCATCAGGATGCTTTTCTACTTCAACAATTTTACCAATCCTCAAATCCAATCTTCCCACATCAATTGGTGCTTCAACTGCAGCGGGGGCTTTTTCCACGACGGGTTTAGGTTTCTTTTGTTTAGCTTCTTTTACTGGTTTTGTGTCAGCAACACTACTTGCAGCTGATGTTTCACTAGGCTCGACTTTCACGATGGGGGTTGGATCTTGTTTAGCTCGTTCTGTAAATGCGTGGCTAGGCAAAGGGATTTGTTTCACCCCGTTTGAAGTTTCCAGTCTTACCAATTCTTTCAAGGCTGCATCGACCTGACGTTGCAAGACTGCATTTTCCTCTTGCAAAATTTTGACCCTTTCTTGAGCTTTTAATTTCTTTAAATCTTCGAACTGGAAGAAAAATATGTTATACAGATACATATGTCAATATGTTTGGTATTTGATAAAAATAAGAGGGGTTAGTTATATTTACTTCTTGCTTAACGGCTTCGAGCAGTTTTTCAGCATTGGCTGAGTTGGATTCCAGTTTATTTATTGATGCAGTTGGAGACATGGCGGCAAACCTTTGAAATAATTGGGGAAAAGGTCCGGTAACTTGAAACTTGTGCAATATGAAATAATTTTTCAGTGGCCAACAATTTTTGGTCCACATGTCAAAAAAATTGTGCTATAATCTCTTGGTAAATATCTTTATTTTTCATTCCAATTTAGGCATTATAGTCATTGCACTAAGGGTTACTTTTGCATAAAAATACAATACTGCCAAAAAATGGAACTTAAAAATACAAATAAAAAAATTATCTTATTGCTTAAAAAAGTATTGCATTATAATTATCACTATTTGATTTATCTTAGTGTTAATCATTGTTTAGAAAAAAAAACATTATGTCAGGTGATATTTTTATTGTTGATATATCTTAATAATGCTACAGCTTCTCGTCCTGCATCTTCGATTTGTCATCCGTGTTGCCCTATAACTTTTACATGTACCCAATAAATAGATCTAGCTTACATTTTTAGGAAAACCGTTAAAATTTTAAAGATCACTGCAAAAAAATATACCTCCATTGAATCAAGCGCAGATTTAAGACGATACCTCATGTTATTTGCTGTCTTTTCTTGGTAATTAATGAAAAAAAGATGTTGCTTTGATGTTAATTAAAAAAATACTATGACAGATTCGACCGCTATAGCACAGGGTCATCTCTAATACGAAAGGCAAGAAGTATGCTATAAATTGTTTAAAAAACTTATTTACATGTGATTGAAATTAGGCATACAAAAAGATGTCTACATATTTTTTATGTATATGCACCTGAAAAAAGTTGAAATAGTGCGATATTATGCATAAATATATTTTTTTACTAATATTTAATTTGATATAATATTAAAAACCGCTAGATAACAGTGATAAAGGTTTAAAGTTTTTTTTACTTCTGCGTTTTATAAGTATATTTTTTTGTTAAAACCTACTTAGCTAATTATAAAATTTATTAGCATGTTTTCTTCTTCTTTAAATTATTTTAGAAATAAACAAACAAAAAACAGTTAAAGGTAAATTAATAAATAAATACTTATACCTTTTAAACCAATGCTGAGGCCAATATTTTTTTTTCAAATTCAAAGCACCCTAGAATCCTGAAAAACTTTTAATTATAGAAAAAAAACACTCACTACTTTGATGATTTCTCTGCAAACTGCAAAGGACCAAACTTTTGATGATACCGTTTCTTGTTTCGAAGCACTGATAATCCAATAAAAATAATTCACTTGCACTCTATCACCTTCAATATCATGGAAAAGTATTGTTTTATTATTTAAAAAAACAAGCACACTTTTAATACGATTTATTTTATGAACAATTTTCAATTCAAATGAAAACACTTGTAATAAGAAAATAAATCGCAAAACTTCGAGATGATGGACGTTCATTGTGATTGAACGAAAATATTGATAGGTTAAAAACCTGTTAATCAACTTTTGGCAAAAGGTATTTTTTTAAACGCGAATTCAGCAAATTATTGAATTTTTCTTACTGCAAAAATTAGAAACTAATCGACATTGTACTAAAACACTGCAATAATTCGTTGATCAACTTTAAACCGAAAATTTGAATTCAGATGTCAAATTTACGATACTTATTGACAGCGGCGTATTCAAAACTAATTTGCTGGGACTCACTGCTCAGTGAATTTCATGTCAAAAAGTTTGCGCATGCGCAGAAACTAGAAACTGAAAACTAGTGATGGAATCATACATTTAATATACAAAAAAAAAAACGATAAATTGAGAAATTAAACTTTTGTAAATTTGATGAGTTTACATGAACTTATTCATATTTGTTACGAACTTGCGAACTTAATAATGTTGTAGAACTTCTCCAAATTTTATGATTGGAGAGTTTCGGTGAAAAATAGCCAGAATCAGGTTTATTTTGTCCCAAATTTTCAACCATAAACCATCGGTTACTTCAAAATATTTGCAATTTTTAATTTTTTAGAAAACAAATAAGAGCCGGTTCTAAAAATAGACTGTTTCTCGAAAAAAAAATATTGACAGTTCCAGTGATCGACAAATCGCCGGAACAAAATAACCGAGACCGGAATATCGAACATCTCTAATTTCACGTCAGTTCAACTGACACATCGAAAATCATTTGGCAGCTGGAAAGTTTCTTAATATACGTAAATACACCCTACTCTAAATAATATCCTCTTTGTAAATTATTTACAATGGCAGCCGATTGGGAAGAAGTTAAAAGACTAGCAGCTGATTTCCAAAAAGCTCAGCTCAGTTCTACTTTACAGAGGTAAAATATGAAGATATATTTTTTTAATAAAGATATTTTTTTTAGCAAACATTTCTTATATTATATTCGTTTGTTTTCAGACTCTCAGATAGAAACTGTATCGAAATAGTTACCAAGTTGATTGAGTTGAACTTGTTGGAAGTGATTTTTACCAACGATGGTAAAGAATATTTGACCCCCCAACAAGTTAGCAGAGAAATTAAAGATGAGCTATATGTCAGAGGTGGCAGAGTTAACCTCGTTGACTTGGCTAAGGAATTGAATATAGAATTCACACAAGTTGCTGCCAGAGTAAACGATGTGTGCCAAACAAATAAAAGTATTCGCTTAGTCCTAGGACAGTTACTCGACGAAAGCTACATTACAAGAATCGCTCGAGAAATTAATGAAAAGTTGATTCAAAATGGTCAGATTAATGTCAGCGAATTGACCCTGTTTTACGATCTACCTGCAGATTTTCTTTTGCACTCTGTTCTCGAGAAACAGTTAGGAAAATTAATTCACGCTAAGCAAGATCCTGTTGACTCAAGAGTCTTCTTCACTGAAGCTTTTGTAGCCAGGTCCAAAGCTAAAATAAGAGGAGCTCTGGCAGCCTTATCGAAACCAACCCCGGTAGCGGCGATCATCAATCAGTGCGATATATCGGAGAGGCTTTTCTTCACCTTTATGAAGGAAGTCTCTTCAGCGGGAACTGTGACAGGAAAACAAGCCAGCGCTCAGTACATTCCTCATGTATACAGCAAGTCTCAGATTGAATGGGTCGTCAACTCCTACAAGCAGAGCGGTTATCTGGAATACGATTCTCTTGTTCGTATGGGAATAGCAGATGCTAAAGCATTCATTAAGAGAACCCTGCCCAATGAAGACATCAGCTTCCTACAATCATGTGCCATTGGAAGTCAAATACTCGAGCAAGTTTCCACAGCAGTTGAAGAATGCAATTTAAGCAAGGGCTTTGTTGATATCACATCTTTGTTACCACCGGTGATTGGTGAAGATGATGTTGAAAATTTAATAGCTAAAGCGTTGACCCCAGTGCTGCAGAAAACACTGCTTGTATTTGGTTCTTCAGGTAAAATTTTTGTTTAGTCATCTCAGTTTCTTTCATAAATCAAGAGTTAGTTAGCTAAGTTCAAAGTTGTCTCAAACGCACAATCCCCATGTCAGCAATGCAGCTAAATGTAATTTTTGCCACACTTAATATTTAAGACATTAATTTCATGGATTAACCTCCGCTTTGCGTTGAACTGTCAAAGTAATGCCTACTTAATTTTTTCCAGCCCAAAATCATAACTTTATTTATTAAAATAAACATTTTCATTTTATGCATTCAAGGATGTAAATTAAAACAAGAATTCACAATAACTACTATACAATTGTCAACAAATTATTTAGCCATAGCTGTGAAAGATGTCAGTTTTGAAATTATTTGCTCTAATCAAAATTACTCCAATCAACTTATTTACAGATAAGATAATGCATCTGTTTTATTTTTAAGTGCTCCTGAAGTGATTTTCACAATGACGACACTATGAAAATTATCTCGAAATCGTATTATTTTTACATGTTTATGGAATTTCTGAATACATGTATCAATATTATGAAACTATGTCAAACTTAACAATTATTGTTTAACTGCTCGTTTAAAAAAAATGTCAATTCAAAACACTTTTGAATGGTGTAAAATCTTATTTTTTACTTTACGGCAGTATTACTTTCTTGAAACAATACAGCCAAAATAAAATGTGCGAATAGTGTATTTCAATAGTTAATTATTTTTTCTTTGTGTGTATTGTTTACAGTTGTAAGTATCCACTACGTTGAAAAAATATCTGTCCCATGTTATACGTTGGTAAAAGAGAAAGCAAAACAATATGTGGAATCTGGTGCATATCAACGGTTATACGCTGAAAAGATGACTAGTAAAACACAGGAAGACCACCCGACACACGTAGACATGAAGGCAGAACGAAGAGACGAGAGGAGAAGAAAGGCGGTAGGGGGAAAAGGAGGGGGCGGAACACAAGGAAGAGAAACCAAAACTAAATCCGTTAAGAAACACCAGAGGTCAAAGCAGAACCAGGACTCGGATTCTGATGAAGGCCCCGTTGCCAACCCCAAGAGGACTAATCCCTCTTCCATAGAACTGATCACTATAAAGGACATTAAGAAGTGTTTTGATTCTGTACTGGAACAAGATGGGATCGAGTATTTGGGAAGTGGTATCGCTGCACATCTGCAACCGTGAGTATTTAGTAAATTCCACATTAAGTTTATAAGTGTAATTAAGATTACATCATAAATCTGTATGAGAATGCAGAATGGTAGTTTTTAGTCTAAAATAAGCTTTTGAGTTAGTTTTTGTATTTAGGATGTATGTTTGCGAGAGACGGGAAGTTTGATTGAGGCGAAGGACCGATGGAAGAGTAATATAATAAATGAAAGACTGAATGTAATAACCACATGTAAGAAGTGGAAGGAAACGAGGCTATAATTCTAGAATAGTAGAATTCCACAACTGGTTAGTAGCCGAGTGAACAAATGCGTCGGGTTCCCACACAGGCATTGCGGGTCCAATCCTCTACCAGCTAAGTCCTCCATCATTGCATAAGCAATATTTTCCTCTTATAATGATGGAAGTAGGAGGAATTCAAATATTGTCAGGTTATTCTTAACCTGGGAATGTTTGTGTTTCTTTAAAAAAAAAAATCAAAAACAAAATGAGAGTTCTGATATCAACCATGATGTATGACAGTAAGAAATGGATCTACCGGAGGAAGAATGAGCGTATACTGCAGACTCATGTGAATGAAGATATCCAAGTAAAATGCACAGCGGATGAAGATATAATGAATAAGATGATAGTAGAGAATGCTGACATGGTTTTGATACGCACAGTGTACTGATGAAGAAAAGAGTGTCAGGAGAATATTAAAATACTCTAGTGGATTGAGGGTCACAATAATATCAAGAAGACTAACTTAGATCTCCGAGGTCTATTATAATTTAACCTTTAGATTTCTTTCTATTCGAGCCAGAACTCTTTAAAAACCCTTATTTTTTTTCTAGATCTGTCAATAAATCAGGAATAGAAGAAGCGCAGAGACTATTTGAATCCACCGTTGAGAACACCTCTCAGATAAGGCGGCAGACTCACTCCTCACTGCAGGACAAACTCAACACTCTGATCAACGACATCAAACACTACGAGAAGGGAATCAAAGTCCTGCCGGCCGACCAGCAGGGCCAGTTCATCAAATACTTGTTCAAAACCCACGGACATGATATCGCCTCTGAATTCTTCAAATACGCCGCAAACGAGTGCGGACTCAACGTATCGGAAGAGGTCCTTACTACAGACCAAAGAAATAAAATGGTCAATGATGTTTCTGACAATTACAAAGGTCACTTATTCGCTTTGAATAAGAGCTTGATCGGTTTGAGTATCGAAGACTTCTTGCAGTGTGCTGATAACTGCCTAGAGGCTTGCAGTATGGTCTTGAAGAAAATCGATAAGAAAAAGGACAAGTAAGTAAAATATCGGAATTGTTTTAATTTTAATACACAATAGATTTATGGGTTTTTACTGTGAAAACGTGTTTTAGTTTTAAAAGAAAAGGTAAAGTGATCAAAAATAGTGCTGCATACTCCGCTTACCTTAAGGGTCAGCATCCAAAAATTTTTGGATGAAAAAAAAACCTTTGGCTTTCTAGTACAAACAATACTACAAATGATTCATCTGTCAATTCTGAATGAGTAGTTAGAAAAATGTCTGAGGTTTACAGTGAATACAATTATTAAGCAGTAATCTTTTAAATTCTTTATGAAAAGTATGCAATTTTTTTGGTAAAACGTTCAAAAATGCCTTTTCTGGTTTCAAAACTGCACCTTTTACCGACATTTTAGTATGTTTTTCATAGAATTTAAAAGATTACAGTTGTCAAATCGTATTCACTGGAAACCTCAGAACTTTTTTCTAACTACCAATAGAAAATTTTCAGATCCATCATTTGTAGGATTGCTTGTATTAGAATGCTAGAAAGGAACGTTTAGTGTCATTTTTGAGTGCTGGCTCTTAACCATAAAGCAGAAAATCTGTTTATATTTCCCAGAAAAAAAAAACAAATGAAAATTGCACAGCTTTTTCTCTCTGAAATTTCTAGGTAAACGTGAGTATTTTCGGCTTGTAACTTAATTTCCATTTTGAGTTATGGAGCTTCGAACTATCGTAAAATAAAACAATACACCATATTCTTTGTTCCATATTTTTCAATAATTGCTCCATGAGAAAAACAGTTTGCAGCAAACAGGTTTCTATTTGACTCTCAAATAATGTATGAAAAATACATAACTGCCTAATATTGCTTTTTGACAGAATATAATTTTTCATAAATTTGCATTTGTTAGTTTTGATCTCAGCTATGGAGTAGTTGATAATAAATTATTAGCAAATCTTCTCAATACTCAAAGTCAAACTTTGTAGCACTTTTTTGCCTCATAAGAAGAAGTTATTATAAACATCTCACATCTGAAATAGTTTAAAATATGTATAAGTAAAATATTGCCTTTTATACTCAATTTTATTAAATTTTCTAACCCGAAATGTTTTTTCAGGTCCTTGGTCTTATCCCACAAGCACGGTCTCCTAGAACAGCTGGACACAGTCACAGATCCAGCCCTAGTTCTCCACCTCGCCGTGCTGGTAATATTTTCCACGGCCACACAGACCATGCTGCACGCATCGGGCCGCCATGTCGCCGTCATTCTGGCCTTCCTGAAGACATACCTGAGCGATGAGCTGAAGAAAGAACTCACTGCATTTCATGGTGAGCTCTCTCTGATACTTTGTGTTAACTCGTATTTAAAAGAAAACTAGAATGTATATTTGTAATCTAAGTTGTGACAAGTGCAAAAATTGTATTTTTCAGACAGTTTGAAACACCAATGAAGTGATGGTATTTTTTACAAATTGACAATTTTTGCACTTGTCTTAATTTATATTTACTTTTTCACCGGTAGATACTCTGCTAGTATCACCCTGATGAAAAACCACCGTTCAGAATAGAAACTTTGCTCGAAATGGCTTTAGCCAGGTTGCTGACCAAATCTGAATAGCCAGGTATCTTCCTCTTCCCCATTTCCTTCCCTTCCCCACTGCCTTCAACCTCACAACATACCCCAATTGAGGATGACATACTCCCAATGGACAGTTGGGACTATTGTGTGATACCCCAATCGGGGATGCTATAGTCTCACTGGCTTTAGACGGTTTGGAGCAGTTGAGACTCTTGTGTGGTATTCATATAAAAAATAAATAAATAAATTATAAAACAGAGTACATTTCCTACCTAAAAAAACAAAAAATATTCCCAGTTTACTAATAACCTTACAACGTTTGAATCCTCCTACTACCATAATTAAAAGCGGAAAACGTTGCTTGTTCAATGATGGAGGACTTAGATAGGCACAGAATTGAAACCACAACCTCTGGGTGGAAACCCAACGCTTTGGACCCCTTGACAAACTAACCGTTCTATCGACCTAATACCACCGAAACTAAACTGAACAAAATACATCATGTAATTTCCACCGTTTCATTATCTGTTTCAGGTGACATTTTTTATTTCAGGTTTTGTTTCATTACCCTGGCCGCTTGCTTATTAATATGGAAACCCAGATCAGTTTGTTGTTACACACTGTGTTTTCGCATAAAGATATGTGGTCTTCAAATTAATAATACCAATATGTTTTATTCTATTATTATGGAGTCGAATAATATAATTTTGCTGTATTTAATATTGATTTTAATTGTGATATCTCTTCCTATTTTTAGATTTAGTTTTGAGGCTGCTTAACACTGAGGAAAATTCACCAGAAAGAATTGTAATCCAAAATTCTTTGGAGGAAAAGCTGCCCTTGGTAAAGAAAATTGCTGCAACCTTCAAGAAACCCACTGCGGTCGTAAACCCACCAGCCGAAGCCTAACCTAACAAATAATTTAGTAATATACTTATAATTATGCATGTACAAAAGAAAAAACTCTTAATTTCTACAGTCAAAATATAGTTATAAAATAAAATGTTGCTAACATTAAAAAAATATGTATATATTTAAGATTTAAAAAATCCATTTAAACATTAGTTTAAGATCAAGTTTCACACGAGGTATATAATAATATATTTATCTCAGGTCCGTTTTCATCAGAATTCATGCAACAAAATATGGAAAAACTCATATTAAGTGACGTATATAAAACATTAGATATTGTGAATGCCAAATTATGTTTATGTATGTATATAAATTATAAATACGGTGGAAGTGCATACACAACTTCTTATCACTGCCTCTGTACTACACAAAGAGTTTTTTTTTAGAAAATCATTACAAACCACTTACTTTTGTTATTTTATTTCTACAATTTTGATTCGGCATAATTTTTTGCTAGAGTGCGTTCAAACTTCGTTAAAGATAATTTGGGTGTCTGTACCCAAATATTTCATAGTGCATATCATGTAATTATCCTGATTATCCTCAGATTGGACCTTGGCTTTATTTTCACATGAATATAATTTTTTTAAATATTGTCATTGCACTGGTAATACATATCTGTTATGTGACGCCTTTTCCAAAACATTGTTTTATACGGAATAAATTGTTGAAATAATTCCGACATTGTTCGGTAATTTCTTTTAGGTGTACTATGTATGCTAAATTAGTTATTCTTTTATTATAATTTTTATTTTTAATTAAAAGAGAAACATTGTTTTATTCATCTTCTGAATAATTTTTCAAATGTTATTACTGGCACAATGACGATTTTATTACTAATTTGTTCAAAGGTTGCAAATCGTTTAAAAATACATTTTTCAAATAATTTTGTGTTTGGCTGCTTTTTTCCATCCGTAAGAAGGTGATAATATTAACTTCTAGGTAGATACTTTCAATGTATCTAATTTTGAAAATGTTATATACATGTGCTTCCCATTTTTGGTTTATTGCATAAAGATATATTTATGGTTAGATGCAATGTCTTTGCGCTAGTTACGACAAAAGCCAAAACATTGTTTATGGCCGATTATATCCACACCATTGTTAGCAATTCAAAGCTACAATTTAATATATTTTTTTAAAGAAATTGGATGTCTTTATGTATAAGTAGACAACCTCCTTGGGAGAGTGGTGAAATCCTCGACTCTGACCACAGACATTGTGAGTTCTAATCCTGGTAAGTAAAAGTGTTTTTTTCATGATGTAATAATTATATTTGTACTTCGTTCCAGGGTAGATGGTACTCTCAAAATTGCCCTGGTAAGAGACAATTGAGAATTGAAACCTTGCATGAAGTAGCTTTAGGTATGTCTAATTACTTCCCAATCATCCAACTCTCATTTCTATCCCCACTTCCTTCAGCCTCAGGCCTCAGAATATAAGTAAATTGGGGATGCCATAGTTCAACTGGTTCAGGGTAATTTTAATTTATGAATCACATATTATAAATATAATAAAATAGCTTATCTTGTGAATAAAAAGAATGTGTCACTTTTTTCACCGTCAGATTTTACCAGCATGATGAAGAAGTATCATTATTTTTTTTGTTTTTATGTATTGTGGAAACGGTTAATAAATAATATTTTTTATATTTATAATTTATTTATTTCTTATACACCCCTTTTGCAACAATATTGAGGCGATCAATTTATTTTGTTTTACCTCCCCGTCACACAGCCTATAAAAATTATCAAACATTATTTATAAATGTATAAAAACTAAATTTATTAAAGCTATCGGCAACTTGTAATAGCTATAATAAATTGAGAAATTTCCAAAAAAGTATATCAATTCGAGGGCTTAGGAACATAAGAGCGAATCTACAAAAAATGGTGTTTTGAGTTAAGTAAACATAAACATAAAAAAGCATATTCTATTAGTGACAGAAATATTAAACTCATCCGATAAAACTCTGTGAACTGTATTTTTTCACTCAAATATATAACCTCTGAAAGAAAGAATCATTCTTTTAATAGTTTTATCGTATACCTCTAAACTGTGTTTTTATAGATTCGCCCTTATGTTCCTAAGCTCCCGAATTTTAACCTATGAACTAATAAAGTGACAACTAGTATTGTATATGTTTAGTGTATTTTATAACATGAAATACTAAACTTTCACACTTTGTACAAATATTTCACTTTCATTATTTATCTAACACGGGCTTAAACACTCCTGTGGGGTAAAAAGCCATAAAACAAAAAAAGAACATCAATAATTTTTAGCGACACATTTATTTACTAAATCAAAACAAAGAACCATAGCATTTTTTTTATTCTTAAAAATTCTTCAATTGTTCAGTGCCTACCGCCCACACCAAAATAAAGTTTTTTTTATTACTCTAGCAACATACAACAGCTGACTTGATATGTTTCATTGGCGGAAAATATTCAAGGTTACTGTCAGTTGAATTTTCACGATCGATTTGAAATTCGTTGACAGTACAGTATTATATCGGCGCTCTTGTAAAATATGCATTTCATAATAATTATTGTGTAAATGTGTAGTTTATTCAAAAATTAAAACAATAGTACTTCAATGTGATATGTTTCCTTGGAAAAAAATAGTAATGCACCCGAGAACGCCTCACAATGAGTAAATCGATATGGTATTGCACCCGGTCATGGTAAATGAAAATGCACCGGATTGAATTCACGTACTTACATAATGTTAATTCAACATGCATAAGTTTATACACCTTTTGTGATAAGTTTATTGATCTACCCATTTAACCTGCAATACTTATGGCGGGAATAACGGAAAATGTAGAGAAAATTGTTTTCAAAATATTGTTGTTCTAAATCACATGTTCCATGTGGCAAGTAAACATATTAAGTGTAGATTTAGTTCTTACCTAGCATAATGTAAGTTTGAAAGGGTTCATAAGAGCTTCAACAATGTCAATGATTGATATTACATTCATTGACTGTCCAAGAGTCCAACGAACAATCGACTACCCAATAAAGAGTGAAGAGAACGAAATGTATTTCCACGTGCTGATCCATGTGTGCTCTGGCTCTACTGTGTTATGTACGAGTCAGTCGCTTGTCGAAAGTCGGCTCGTGCTTGTCGACTAGTATAGTGTTTAGTTCACCGTTCACTAGTCGCATTTCGCCGGTTGGGAGAGGACGTTTTCGAGCTCAGCTCGCTCCTCGTTTAATTTAGCGATCGAGACTACATTTATCGTCTTCATTTTTTAACTTCATCTAACACAAGATACTCGACAATGTCTCATTACTATTTAAGTGTTATCGTAGTGACAATAAACAGCTAATTTTATCCGCGTTAACTGACTCAAAGTTCAGAATATTTACATTTGTGCAGCAGCAGAATTCTGAAATAACTTTTAAACAACCAATAGTGACTTTAAATACTACCTTCCTAAACTAAGAAAAACAATAATAAGCACGCAATTAAGCATTTCTGAAATCACAAATAAAAAAATATATACGATAATTTTTTTGGGGCATATGAAACCGTTTTCATTTTTCCTTTCACGAATACGGGGAAGGTTGTGTTTGTGAAATTAAAAAAAAAACGATACCTATCCTAAAGGCGATGGAAAATTCAGATTTAATCCACGGAGAACCTCTCACAGGACGAGGAGCCGTAGGCCTGATCAAGTCAAAGGGTATAGAGAATGGGCACTCCTCGGACGAAACAAACGGGGGGAACCTCGCAGTAGAATGCAGGAGACCCCCCGATGGGGGCGTCAGGGCCTGGATGGTGCTGGTATCGTCCTTCCTCTGCAACGGGATCCTGTTCGGGGCCATCAACACCTTCGGAGTCATTCACTTCCATCTGCACAAGAAGCTGGAGATGGAAGGGGACAAGGAAGCGTCTAGCAAAGCTGGTACTTACTCACTCTTATTTTTTTTTAATGGTACTTATTTACTTAGGTAACTACTCATTTTTCTTTTAGCCTAATTGTTTTTTTCAGCTATTTAAAAGTTTATTATTCAAAATTAAGTTCGCAATTTAAATGTGTTGACCGCAGTGTACCGTGCAACCACAAATGAATAAAAAAATGTACGTTATTCTGACATTATTTGTGGGGAAATAAGTACCTATCGACAACTAGGTCTGTAAAACTACTAAGGTTGAAATAAAAATCATAAAAAAGTGTGCTAAAATCATTATGCGGCTGGGCCATATATTTTAGCATAAAATAAGTGTTCCAAACACGCGTTTTTCCTCGAAGTGCTTGAATGCCTTTACCTTTTGGTATTGATTTCTATAAACTATTACCTACGTACGAGCCTTTTGTACATTCCTATGCCATAAAAACTTTACCGCAACACGATACTAATTAATTTTGATAATGAATTGGATAACAATATTTAAATAAACATAGGAAATTCATTCTGTAGTACAAAGGTTCATCCCAAACCTTTTTTTGTTATCACAATCACAAATATGTCATATTATTGTAAATGTATGTATCTATATTCAAACAATACCCGTTGGGTATACATACAACACAAAACAAGTTGTGAATGATTCTTTACCCTAGTTCTAAATGTAATCTAAATCCTATTCCAAATAATGGTCAAGGTACCTCCGTCGCGAAATTAGAGTTGACCCAACCGACACCACTTTGAATTGTGTGTATTGGTGCATATGTATCTATAGACTTCCGACAGTGGTGTCTTTGTGAAACGTCACTGAGAAACAGCATTTTGTCTTGTTTATGGTAACTTTTTTTGTGAAAAGGGGACAAAAGGTGTATACGTTGTTCCCTTGAAGTAACAATATATGGATAGAGAGCTGATTCTTTTTACCCAACCTATACGAATTTGGGATAAATCACTTTTTCCGGGGTTTTACGTAGTACACCATGAGAAAGAAAGAGACAGCAAATTTTGCCAAATTATCACACCGCTTTAAAGTACTGTAAGGATGTTCTTCGTGTCCCGCATCTCCGTTGACTCCGCCCACACGTTTTCATATGCGACATAAATGGACATAAGTTAACGGTTTTTTAGGTTATATGATATATTTTTGTTAAAACAATACTATGAAAAAGTGGTTATACGAATAAACAAAAACATTTTGTCGACATGTGCTATGAATGGATGTATAAATACCCTAGCTCTAGTCCCAGCCACGCCCAGGTCTAGCCGAGTCCGGCAAAACTCATCAAAACTGACTACAGCAGCGCTACCTCTTGTATATTATTGCTCTGAGGTTGTTCCAATATGAATATTTGGAAAGTTTTACGGTGTTTTATTTTCATTATATCGAAAATAAGTATATTATTGATTTTTTTTTTAATTCTGAAGACGAAGGACAAGTTTGTAACATGATGTATGCAAGCAATGCATATGTAGGAGTACTATGTTCGTGACAACTCTGGCTACGATACCTCTACTAATAAAACTTTGTAATCTGTGCGCATTAATATTGTTTCACTTTACTTAACAGTTTATCAAAGTTTTGCTACCCGTGTTCGTCTCGGATTTAATTTTTAAAATGTGGAACCAACGATACAAATGACATTATGAGCTGAAAAAAAATCCTGCCAAAACGTTCGTAACGTCAGAGCTCAAGATTGTATGCTGCTTTGGCACACACATTTTCTGCATGTAATTTATTTTTTATTTTTTTTAAAACAAACATCCCCTGGTTACGAATAACCTGACAATATTTTAAAAACTCCTACTACCATCATAATAAGCGAAATTTGTTGCTTGTGCAATGATGAAGGACTTAGCCGGCAGAGGAATGGAACCCACGACGTCTGGGTGGGAATCCGACTCGTTTGTCCACTCAACTACCGACCGGTCAAATACGAGTAATCTTGATATTTATTTGGCGAAGGAAAAATGCTTTTCTTTAAACTATCGGTAATTATGTTCCATTTAGATCACAGATTAATATTTACAGAGGTGAATCTGACACATTTTACAGAAATACCGAAATACTTTCGGTCTGTATTTCAAACCATTCAGAAAAAATATATAAGTCAGTCGGTCTGTTTACACAATACAAACATCTAGCTGCTATTCATTTTTTCACTGAGACAATAGTTAAAGTAATTAAATTTTGCGGTCGGTTAACCTGATGCTCATCTCCGAATTTGCAATTTTTTTTATAAAAAATAATCGAGGATTTTTTTTCCGCATTAACATTATTTATGTAGATTAGAGTCGAATAATAAATATAATTAGTACTTTTTCTTGTTATCTATTTAGTCATATTTGAGTAAATTTTCAAGTTTTCTCTTAGAATTAATTTAAATATTACATAATTTCTCTATTAAATTCCTTTAGTTTTCAACCTATAAAACTTTCTTTATTTCAAACCCCTTATATCCGTTGCGTACCTAGGTACTGAACCCAAATTCTTTGCTTTTTGTTTTGTACAATTTATCAATGAAACTAATTCAAATGTAGTTAAGTATTTTACCGGTTAGTAGCTGAGTGAACAAACGCGTCGGACTCCCGCCCGAGCGTCTTGAGTTCAATTCCTCTACTAGCCGCCTCTTAAAGTCCTCCATCATTGCACAAGCAAAATCTTCCGCTTATTATTCCGCGACAGTAGGAGTTTTTCAAATATTGTTATCGTAACCCGGGAATGTTTGTCTTTATTGAAAAAAATATGAAAATCTACTAATAAAGTACCTACCCCAATTTAATTCTCAATTTTTTAACATTTTCGTTTTTAGAAGTAAGAATTTTCTTGAATATTTTAACAAAATACCTATCCTAACCTGACCTAATCTAACACTCAGTGCCTGAGTACGACTTCAAGTATTTGTGATCTTATAATAATATATCTATAACAGCGCCCTTGAGGTAATTTTTCACAAAAACGGCGCTATACAAATCATCCAAATATTATTATTATTTAATAATAATAATAATAATTTTCTTTATTGAATTTCTTATACATGACAAACTGTTCTAATTGAATACAAATAAGAAATTAGATTTTATATTTTTGTAAAAATAATTTATTTATTTTATTTTTATTTTATTTTATTTTATTAACGCCTTTTAAGGCTTTTACATAAATACATTTTTTAAATAAAGGAGTACAATAGATGGGTAGAATATAACATTAAGAGAAAAGTTAGTATTTAACTGCAAGTATATAAATATAGCGTAGGTTTATACATATAATAACAATAACCTTTGTGTTCTATTGAAAACATTCAAGTAAGCTAGATTTTAATTTGGAAACAGTGTTGTAACGGTAAACATCTATTGAACCATATTTATTACCAAGTCTATGCAGTCTTTGAATGGGAGAATTATCAAAATAATTGTTTGTAGACGGAGAAACATAATATAGAGCCGCCGTGTATCACGGGTAGGTACTCGCAAAATAAGGCTCGTTAGATCCGGGGCGTCCAATCTGCCATTCGCTATTTTAAAGAGACATATTAAATCGCTCGTCTTGATGATAAATCAGTGAGGTTAAGCAAGTTCATTAAATATACGTTCAACAATTGGGATACATAACTTATAATTAATAAATCTGAGAAACTTATGCTGCACTCTTTCTATTTTAAGTTGGTGAATATTATAAAATGGAGCCCAGATTGTAGAATTGTACTCTAGATTAGATCTAACCAACGCAGTATAAAGTAATTTAAATGAATTCAATAATTTAAAGTCTTTTACCGTCCTCAAAATAAAACCCAAGCATTTCATGGCCTTATTAGTAATTTCATTTATATGAGGAACAAAAGTTAATTTACTGTCAAAAATTATACCCAGATCCTTTATTTGGTCAACTCTTTTTAAGTTAATATTGTTAATGCTATATTGATACATAATGAGATTTTTAATAATACTAATTAAGGTACCATATAGATAAGCAAGACAAGAAAAAAAATACAATTTACAAAAAAAAAAATAATAATTTCAGGCAGTGGTGATGATCAGGTCAAAGAGGATTTTTTTTTTCAAGAAGCAATAGGATTTCTCTTCTGAATCTCTCCTCGCTGACGTGAAATACGTGGACATCGGAAGAGATTTTCTTAATTAACATTTACCCTACGTATTTGAAGTATGTACGTTTATATGCCATCGATAATTTCCCCCTTGTGATATAATTCTGCAAAATATCCTTGACCCCCCCCCCAATCTTCAAATTATTCAAAGCGGCGATAATAAAATACTCTCGGAACTTTGACCTTAGGTGATTATATCGTGGTGTGTGGGAAGGAATACAAGATTAATTCAATAACATAATATTGGTTTCTGCTTCATTTTCGTTTCTAATAAATAGTTCTTATCGGAGCATCGCTTCGTCGATCGCGGGCCTGTTTTATATAACATTTTACTATAGATTTACGGCCCAAATACCCAATCAAAATAAATGATATTTAAAAAAAAAAAACAAAATGTAAAACATATGAAGCCCCACGGCAAGAACCAGTTAACTAACTGTCGAGTCATTCTGAGATATTCGGTATTTTGCGTTTTGTTAAAAAAAAGTGTACCATCACAAATCCACCAAACATTTTTTCATGAATGTTTTAGCTAACATACTAAATTTAATATATAATTTAACATTTGAATGCATTTCTCCAATACAATGTCATTATTGAAGAAAACATATTCTTGTCATTAAAAAATATTTCAGGTATAACAAAATTTGCTGTCAACATGTTCAATTTTTTGATTTTCCATGTTCGTGCCATTTTCATGATCTGAAAGTGTGTTCATTGAATATAGCGTAATAGAATTAGTTTAGTGAGAATACTAACTCATTTTTGTCAAAAATGTTAGTTGACAGATTCTTTCCGTGGGGTATTTATAGTATATATTATATATCTAGTACGCTCTTGAGTAATTTAATTATTTTTGTTTTTAATTATTATATAGTAATTCGATTTTTCATAATTTTAGAATCAACTTTGGCAATTATCTGTGACTAAATGAAAATTATTTTTAAAACAATCTTAATCCAATTATTTTGTAAATGTGTTGAAATATAAAACATTGCTTAAAAAAATTTAGTTGAATCAACTGCAGAGATATGTTTTTCGTCTATAAAATTAAACATCTGTGCGAGCAATTTTGCTTTATTTATGAACAAAGGAAACATGTTTAGTCAAGCTGGTCACTTCTCTTTCATAGCAAAATTTTCCTGGTGTTTTCGCCAAAAACCAACAAAGAAAATGTGGAAAACAACACAGTCAGCCTTCTACAAAATGTGGCATGTCACTGCAAATAATTCTTTGTTCCTTTGGGTCCTTAATCCGAATTGCAATGTCAATTTATTCTTTTGTTGGTATGCCACAAAGACATTCGTTTTAGATGATGCCAGGACTAGGTGGTAGGTGCTACAGAACTAGCGACATAATCAAGATTCATATTAGATACTCGTATACACACATACGCTATATACAACAAAACATATCTATAAGACTCAAATCGCGATGGTCTCTATTTCACCCAGATGCATTGTGCCCGTGTATCTGAATAAACGTATCTCCTCTAAAACATAAACAAAAAGAGAGAGCAAAGACGAAAATGTCTCGAGGATTATTTATGTAAATAGACTCTTAACCGACCGGTGGAAAACGTCTCTGAAATAGATTCGCTTGTGTTTATACAACACGATCTGTTAATTCAAATCCGATCGCCTCACTGTCTTAAATATAGACTACTTTTAAAATATTTTGTATTTGATCAAATTTAATAATATTAATATTGAGTCCCACAAATTTAATACAAAACTATAAATAAAATCACAAGTAATAAAATTGAGGGGCCTCATGCAAAAGAAATCACATGATGCTGCGTTGAAATATCTCACGTTTAAACAGTCGTTTGGCGTATCAGATGATAGCTAAAAATATTCAGATACTTTGACTGTCACTGCGTGATTTAAATCGTGGGTGCTGAGAAAATGTGTTTACAGCGTTTTTTTAGTGTCAATAGTAGTTAGAAAATGTATTTAAATCTTTTGAAAGTCACGGTCAATTGGGTACACATTTTGATAGTAAATTTCCGCCTTTGAGGTCTACAAATAGGCACACATAACTTACATTTATTTATATTTATATGAGGATGTGGTATAAAAATATATTGAACATAATAAATATAAGCTAAGGTGCACATGATTTTATTCAAGTTGTTTTCAAAAGATTATTATTGTCTTCTAAGTGTAATCTTTAATCCATAAAGGGACGTGTAAAGTTTACGTAGAAAATAATTAAAATCAGCTTACATGTTTCTACCCATCTTTGTTCCTATGGATTTTTTTTCAGTTGTTTGTTGAAGTCCCATTTACTTATTACAGTAGGTATATAATAAAATTTTTTATTAAAGTCTGCTCCATGCGAAGATACGAGTATGCTTTTGTAGTAAGGTACATTTTTTTAATGATATATTTGAGGTACTGTGTATTGCCATCGAATTAATTTTAAATAAAGATTATGCACGTTAAAAAAACAACATAGGTAGCACTTATGTATTTATAGTATATTAATTGCAGTATCCTCGTATTTATCCAACAGCCGAAGGTTTGAAGCAAGAGCTGCTTTTCAAATTGAATTTATATATCTTATTTCTTATATTAATTGCAGAAAGTTCCAAATATTTTATTGACTGGAACGTATAGAACACGCATTTATAATTTCGTCCCCGGAAAGGCAAAAGGGCTGAAGCGCCATTGTGGCAAGTTTACACCAAAGCACTATAAAATTCATAAGTCTTCAGTACCTGGTTGGATTTAAAAAAAAAAGATAATTCAATACTCTCACTGAGTTACATGAAGCGATAAAAAGTTTAAAAAATAGTCAAGCCTTCTCTCAAATGGTAAATATATTTTAGATAGCTCAGGAGCCACAAAAGTTTTCAGAATCAAACGAGAGTCAGAGTATTCGATGCAGAAAAAAACTTATCAAAACTGCATGTTTAACTAATTTTTGACCAAAGTGTCGCTTAAGCCCTTTTGCCTTTCCAGCGAAGATATTTTCCTATTCAAATTCTGCATTTCGGCAAATACCTATGAATCAAATAATTAAACATAATTTGTAAACTAAACTTTCTTTTTAAATTTAAATTAACTTACTAAAGCTCTACGCTTCACCATAATATTACTAGGTTGTGAACGAAACTCGATCTCGGGACCCCCGCTCTATCCGAGAGAGGCGCATTTACCAACTCTGCCATCCCAACCAATAGAGTAGAAGTCCCGAGTTCGAGTTCACAACCTAATCTTTTTATTTTCTGTGTCTCTTTTCATATTTCGTGTATATTTTTTATATTCTTTCAATAATCAATATTACAATGAAGCGTAAAGCTTTAATAAATTAATTTCAATCAAAAATTTTAATTCTAGAATTGCAAAGACCTTCAGTAAAATAAAAATCGATATTTCTATCCTTGACGCCACCTATTTTTTCAATTGTGTTCGGATAGAACTTGTTAACCTGTTAGTAGCTGAGTGGACTAACGCGTCGAATTCCCACCCGGACGTCAGGGGTTCAATTCCTCTGCTAGCTAAGTCCTCCATCATTGCACAAATAACATTTCCGCTTATTATGATGGTAGTAGGAGTTTTTCAAATATGTCAAGTTATTCATAAACCGTGAGCATTTAACTTTCTTAAAAAATAAAATAATAATAACTTTGCCAAAGATTTTAATTTTTTTTAGATTTACCAGAGTATTTTTCTGACAAAATTATCTACAATGTTGATATTCACAAGTATAATACAAGGGCATGCAAAGAAATTAGATTACCAGAAAAGAATAAAGCCAACACCCAAAACAGCTTACTATATAAAGGAATGAAATCGTATGATGCGCTGCCGGAAACCATCAAAATTATGCCTATCAATAAATTTTAAAAAGCCTGTAAAAATTATTTAAAATGCATGTAAACCAAAATAATAAGTAGTGTTTAAGTTAAAATATTATTAATCAAAAAGAAAATGAAATAATTAGATACTTGTAAACTTAAATGTACAAACTAACTAATATAAAATAAATAAAAAAAAAATTTTAAAAAAGATGGTTGCCAAACTATGAAAAATGTTATTTGTTTTCAAGAAGTATGTTATTGTTAAAAATAACGTTTAATGAATTGTTTGGGATGACAGAGTTGGTAGATGCGCCCCTCCCCGATAAAGTGGAGGTCCCGGGTTCGATTCTCAGTCACATTAAAATTAAAATAAAACTTTTTTTTTTTTTCTATTTTCATATTCTTTAAAGATCGTTAATATTCTTATATTTTACCTCTAGTTGAGTATGAAAAAAAATTACTCCTCATCATAATAGAGTGTGTAAGTATTAAAATAATTTATTAACATTTCCTTTGCGTAAGGAATATCAACAGAATTGATGACAATAATCAATAGGTAGCTACTTACGTATTACCTGGAAATACGCTTTAACCACAAGACGCTACTTCCTATCAAATCCATTAGTTCATTGAAGTAGATATGACTTATGCCTCTGTGTCTAGACCAGAGTTTCTGAAACCTACTCGCTCACCGACCCATTTTTTTAAATATATATATTTCTTCAGCTCTCCAAGAAAACTCTTTTGATTAATAAACGTAAAAGACCTTGGAACTGAAAACTTAAAGCTATTTATTTTTAAACAATGAAAACATAAATCGTCAAAAGTGCTTTCTTTAAAACATACCCATTTGGAATAAAATCGATTGATTGTAACATAGATTTATTTGAATGCTCCCTTGGAAAACAAAGCATGTTTTAAATATATCGACTGCGTTTAGGTGAAAGGCGTTTTTCCATTTGTTTTTACAGTCATGCTGTTATGCTTGGCACCTGTTCATAATAATGAAGTCGAGAGAAAAATATTACGACTTAAAAAAATATTTGCACAAAAAACACCGATTCTGAATATATATATAATTCCATATTATTATTCTTAGAATTAATAAATACTTCTTGAAAATTGGTTAAAACGCCATAAAATATTAACGCTTCATGATTAGTTGAACGAACTCCTACGTCAAATGTACCATTTACGTAGAATGTGATGCCGCCTTCATGGCGTTGTACCATTGCTTTACGTAAAACTGCATTTCTTGGAACGATGATAAATTGCAGTAATGCTTGTATTTTTACACATCGGTACGATGCAATAGTAATATGTATGATTTCCTGATATTTTAAAAGGTTTTGTTAAATTAAAAGCGGTAAAATTGAAGAAAAAACACATGCTATCAAAATACGTGACTGACAGTTGGATAACGACAGTTTGAGAGGTCAAAGATTATAAAATAACTGAAATTCCTTGTTGAATATTTTAAAAAATCCAAACAAATAGCCCTTCTGACAATACGGATGACGTCACACACCCCCCCCCACCTACCTCTGAAATACTGCCGTTTTGGTGGCTTTTAAAAAATTCTAACTTTTAGATTTAATTTAAATTTGAAAACGAACTTTAAAAAATATAAAAAAATACTGGTTTTTAAGTTTGAGGGTGGAAATTGATTTTTTTTAAATGGACTCATATTCCCTATTATTTGATCAAATACTGAAACGGATCGAGAATCGGTAGTTAACGGGACGATTATTTGAAGTGGTAACGATAAAAAAATCATAGTTGCACTAATTATCGATTTGCTACAGTATAAAATATGACAGTGGTTCAAACCACTAGGACTAAGTTTGCTTGCATAGTCGATATTTACTCGTATATGAGTTGTTTGTATGAAGCATGACTGAATGCACATCTGTATACTTAGTCAAGTGGAAAAGTATTTTATTAAATCAGTTTTTTTTTTCAGTAAATTCCCTCGCTGCCCTCTAACTACGCTAACATATCTTCTAAGGCCTCCATGGTCGAGTGGTAAGACGCTGGACTACGAATCCAAAGGTCGCGGGTTCAAACCTGGCGTGCGCCAATAACTTTAATATAATTAATATGTGTCATAACTTATTTAATTCATTTAAAATAAAATAAAAAAGTATATTTGCGGCACGTTCCGGAGTGGTAGATACTCTAAGTATCGCCCTGGTGAAAGACCACCATTCAGAATCGAAACGTTGCTTGAAATGGCTTTAGCCGTGTTTGGTGACCATATCTGAATAGCCAGGTACTTCCCGACCTTCCTCTTCCCCATCTCATTCTCCTACCCACTACCTTCAGCCTCACAACATACCCCAATTGGGGATGCCATAGTCTCACTGGCTCTAGATGGTTGGGAGCAGTTAGTACTCTTGCGCGGTATTCACTATAATTTTTTTTAAATAAAATTACCCCTTAGCCAACCACCGCCTCCATATATCTCTCTATCGCCCCCCGGGGGTGGTAACCTACCTTGGGAATCACTGCTCTAGAAGAAAGGTATAAGTCTTCGCCTCCTAATCCTTAGATGAATTAAATGTCTATGGCGTAATCCGATATATTGATGCTGACACGTTGACAATGTATCACTTTGTGTGTGGTCATCGAGGAACGTCTTGAGAGATTGAATGACTATGTAAACTGAATAGTGAACGCTAAACACATAGAGGTTCAATGTTACATTACATAGACATGGAGTTTCTATGTAATATTATCACAAGAACGACTTCCTAGACAGTTCCACCGCACGTCAAACAACTACCAACTCGCCACCCCATGAAATGTGATATTTTTAAAACCTTACTTATCGTAATTGGCTTACCCAGCTAGGACGAACCGAGTCAGTCGAATAGTATGACAATGCTGTCACCCGACCCCCTTTCCGCTGACTTCAGGATAGATAATTTAACCCGTGATGTATTATAAATACACCGGAAAAAGGACAATAAATTCCTTATCGCCGAGAGTCATTCACAGTGCAGGATCTCGTATTACGCACATTTATTGTTAAATTACATGCTGTTAGAATTATTATTTTCGTAATATCCCTTGACACTTGCGAACTGATGCTCGATTGGGATATTATCGGATACAATGTATCATAAATATACCTATTTACTCTTGAATATTTTTATTTTATATATCAGGGCCGTATACAAATATCTATGGCACCAGTTGTATCTGTAATAAATAGGAAAATCCTGTAAGATAAACCAGTTGTGCACGATTTATAAATTATTTTATGTAAAAGAAGAGATTTATCGAGAGTAACCAATCAACAGGTGATCTATTAAGTTCCAGATCCCTTTGTAAGCCCGCTACCTTTAACTTAATTATTTTGTATTTTGCATTATTGTTTTTTTATGTATTGTTATTCTGTATTTTTTTAGTTTGTTTATTTATTTTATTTTGCATAAACAGTTTTATTCCAATTACAATGCAAAAGCGATAAAAATAACACAAAAATGTTAATGATTTAATAAAACAAATTTATAACTTTATTCCACATTTATTTTATGACTGGACCGGTTTCAGCCTATGACGGCCATCTTCAGACTAGTCAAAGGCTGAAACCGGTCCAGTCATAAAATAAAAGTGGAATAAAGTTATAAATTTGTTTTATTAAATCATTTAAATGGAATTCCACCACGAATTAACAGTTTCAAAATTAGAAATAACGAAAATGTTAATCGTAATTATACAATTATAATAGTACACAATAGAGTTAAAATTGAATAGTTAGTTCTTGCTTAAACTTGTTGTAGCTCGTGTGAAAAATTTCCAAATTTCCTGCGAGGCAGTTAATTAACCTAATTAGTCTTCCCAGGGGCATCACCACTGGTAAGTTAGTTCTGCACCTGGGAAAAAACATAAGCCTGTGTTGGCGGCCTCGCGTGAAATTATCAGGGACATAAAATCCGATTTCCGCCAGCATATCAGGTATTAATAATACACCGTTCAGGAGTTTATGAGCAAACAGCAGTAATTCCATATCCCTCCTCGAATTAAGGCTGCAGATAACCAGCATTGCCGAGATAAACGCTGTTGGAAACAGCTATGGGAAAAAAACCAAACTCTCTCATGTAGAGCAACCTTAAAAAAATCTTTGGAATTTTCTCGACCATTAGTACATAGGCGGTGTCCTCTGGTCCCCATACCTGAGATCTACTCTCGAGAATGCTACGCACTAAGCTAAAGTAAAGCAGCCTTATCACTGCAAGATTTGTCAACTCCTTTGAATAATGAATGACAAAACCCAACATTTTTGATTTAATTAATTATTTCTCAATTATGGAATGCATTGCAATGTATTACCTCGGCAAACCTTCTGTATTTTATGTTGTTTTTTTCAAAAATGTTAATATAGGTATCGATGATTAACAAAATACAATCCTGTTAGCGAATGTTTGTTCGTAAAGATATTAAATTTGACAACAAGCTTCCGGAAAGTATATTTTCAAACAAATGTAGGTACCTACCTGGAAACCTGCTGGTTACTAACATATATATTTGTCTTATGAACAAACCTAAAAAAGGCCTCATATAATATATTATAACTCTTGTTTTCACAAAAAGTTAACAATCTTACTGTGGCTTCTTGAGGCCTGGCTCACACGTCGGGGTTTTTTCCGCTGCGGCTCCGCGATTACGGCGTGGTATACTATAGGTATAGGTAACGCAACAAGAGTTGAAACAAACAATACATGCTTAGCGTTAGGTGTATTGTGTATCGGTGTATGCTCCAGTGACGATGTATTTACGATGCGTCATAAAGAAAGAGCCCTTTGTCTTTCTTACGCCTAGTTATTGTCACTAGTGAAAAAAGGACAGCAAGTGTTTACGATGATTCTTCTAGTATATTGAAAGTGCATTTACATCGTGTCTTATTCATGCAGTTCGACCGGGTGCTGTTGAAAATAATATTCTAATCTGCATTGAAGAAATAGTAATTAGCATCCATGCTCGTGCTCGAAAATGTTCCAAATCGAGGAATAATATGAATTACTGGATATCTTGCATTTTTTTAATACCCCTTTGAATTTAGTCCTTAATTTAAATCTGTATTTTGCAAACATTTAGTATTTTAATAACAATGAAATAAAACAACATCCATGCTAAAAAAACTGACTTTAGCACGATTTGGCTTCGATCTCTGAAGTGTGAAAATTATTGATTGTTTAATTTATATTGATGTTTAAAACAAAACACGCCGTATATAAGCTATACATCTGTGTGAGAACTGTGCTTGCATCAACTCTCGATGAGAGACCTATACCTACGTTAGATGAAGCGCTGCACACCTACACCGCATCTAACCTATAGTATCTCGCGCCGCAATTGCGGAACCGCAGCGGAAAAATCCCGGACGTGTGCACCGGCCCTGAGCGTTACATAAACAAGACCCCATAATCACGCCTCGGTAAAAATGCAAGCCTCAGGAAATGGTTAAATTTCCACACACGTTATAATAATATGAGTTCAACGATCCCATTAGGTAGGTACACCAAACTGTAATATAAAACTGAAGCCATCCATTCCCGTAACTCTTGGATAGTATACTATATACTATACTATACTTTTTTATAATCCCCAGATAATCTTTTACTTAGGTAGGTCATATCAATTTTACTGAAAATTACTTCTTTTTTACACGCTATCATTCCTCCAAGTTTACACCAACACTAAGCGTGGAGATTTAGCAGAGTATCAGAGGTAATACGATAGTATGGGAGACTCGAGTCAGCGTTACCTATTTCAACTCGATGCTGGAAATAGCCGAATTCACTAAGAATAAGCTCCCGGACATACCTAGATACCTACAAACATAAATATAGCTCGGGTATTCTTCTTTAATGTCAGGCTTTGTTTGTAAATAACACATTTACAAAGGTATTTTGTTAGAATATGTTTTAAAACTGTTGCCATGTGCCTCTGTGCAATTTATGCGTGGATTGGAAAGAAGCCAAAGTTTATCACATCTAAAATGATGATGGAAACTGCAAGGCTGTCCGAAAAGTTGGCCCAAGTATGAGTAAGCACTAAGCACCGAAACAAAACAAACGCTAGGCAAACCTAAAAAGCTTGCCATAGAATAAAGAAGTGTGTTTACTATAGAATCCCGCTTATCTTGTTAAAGTTGAAAAGATGCTGATATTATTCAAATGCCACTACTGATACCTTTGAGTAAGAATATATATGGAGAGAGAGATAAATATTTTTACCCAACCAATACAAATTTGCGATAAATCACTTTCTCCAGGTTTTTACGTCGTACACCATGTGAGAGAAAGAGTCAAAAAAAGTCTTCACATAATATTGTAGCACTTCTAAGTATGTAAGAATGTTCTCCGTCCGCGCTAACTTCACATCATCGAGTCGCATAACTTACGTCAACGGATTTTGAGATTATTTTCCATATTTGTGTTGATTAAAAAACTTTCAGTGGTTTTACAAATAAATCAAACGTGATGGTGATATGTGCTATGCGTGAATGTTCAAATAAGACCAAACAAAGATTATAAAACACTCAGAGCAATAATATACAAGAGAGAGCGCTGCTGTAGTCAGTTTTTATGAGGTTTGCCGGAATAGGCGTGGCTAGGTATATTGCTAGGGTATTTATACATCCATTCACAGAACATATCGACATAATGTTTTTGTTTATTCTTATAACCATTTTTTCACAGTATTGTTATAAACAAAAATATAGCATGTAACCTAATAAAGCATTGAGTTATGTTAATTTATTTCGCGTATCAAAACGTGTGGGCGGAGTCTACGGAGACGCGGGTCACGAAGAATATTCTAAAAATACTTTAAAGCGGTGTGATAATTTGGGATATTTTTTCGTCTCTTTCTTTCTCGTGGTGTGCGACGTAAAAACCCGGAGAAAGTGATTTATCCCAAATCTGTAAAGGTTGGGTAAAAAGAATTAGCTCTCTTTCCATACTTTGTTACTTCAAGATAAAACATCACCTTTCAGAGGTATTTCAACAGTTTTAAATATTTCTGACCGAACTTATAATTTTCACATTTTTAATGATATAAAGACATAAAATTAGCAAAAAGCTTCCATCATTATTTGGGCAAACCTTCTGTTATTAGTATGTGTGTGATATTTTGACTTTTTTTATACATCATTTACATGTGTATTGATATTATTTTGTTTAAGTGTTCAAATATGTCCGAATCAGATGTGGGCGGTAACTAATAGGCTATCCAACATCCTTTAACATATATTTGTCTCTTTCTATCGAGTCAGTATAAAGTCAACCGACCTGACTATACTGTTTCGCAAAGATACCTCTCCATATATTCTTTCTCCAAGACAGACCATTTCCGAGCGACTAGAATTTCACGTAAAACACAGGACTGGCACTCGCTGGAAAGTCATTCGATGGATCTGTTGACCCTAATAGTTCCATAAATTACCAGTTTCCAGTTAGTCCAAGGCCCGGTGCGCACGTCAGGGTTTTTTCCGCTGCGGTTCCGCAATTGCGGCGCGAGATACTATAGGTTGGATGGGACGCTGCATATCGCGCGACGACGCTCACAAAGTCCGCACCGAATTGCGGAAACGCAGCGGAAAAAACCTTGACGGATGCACAGGGCCTAAGCTGCAGCTATTTCAGTTTTGTAGTAAATCTGGACGCTGTATTATAAAGCTTTAATCAACAAAATTAATCGATTTTACGATTTTCAATTTCGTTTGTTTAGTCTCAATGTTTTTTCCTTGTCGTTACATAATCATTTATAAACAGCTCCAATCTACTCCAATTTTCACGCAAATAGAACACATTATAATTTTATTTAGTTAGTTAAATACCTGTTAGTAGCTGAGTGGACAAACGCGTCGGATTCCCATCCGGGCGTCGTGGGTTCAATTCGTCTACTGACTAAGTCCTCCATCATTGCACAAGCAACATCTTCCGCTCATTGTGATGGCAGTAGGAAATTTAAAAATATTATCAGGTTATTCGTAATCCGGGAATGTTTGTCTTTCTTTTAAGAAAAGAAAAAAAAAACCAACCTGCCTACTGTATCTTTATGGTACCTATGTCGTAATATTGTATGCCAGATTGTGTTGATTATTTATTAAACAGTAAACACTTTAAAATACGATCCGATGCGGGCCACAACAAGAAAACAACAACGAATTTACAAAAATATTAAATAAAATAATACTTCTTCCGCAATACGACTCACAGTTTTGAGATAAAACGTGTTGGCCAAACAGACCTGGGAAAATGCTAAAACTAAACGCGTTTTCGGTCAAAGCAAATAAATACTTACGTAACATGATAACGTGCTCAATTAAAAATATGTGTCTGTTTATTATTCCATATCAGTACATTCTGTTCTGTTAGCTTATTTTTAAACGTGTTTATTATTAACTATTATTCTATTCATTTTATTTAATTAATCTTGTTAGTAGGTATTCCAAAACAGTTATCACACGCAGAATAAATTAACAAGGTATTGTTTTATTTGTTATTAAAATATTCTCGAAAAGAATGTAGATAACACGAAACAAAACATATGTGTTATGTACCGAGTCAAATATAACACGATTAAAATTCTATTTAGTCAACGTCCGAAACAAATTGACTTTAAACTCGAAGTGGTATATACGAGGCCTGTTCAAAAGAAAAGGTGCATTTTGAATTTTCGCGGGCTTTGTACATTCGATTATCGTTTTTTGTTTTTGTTTTTTGGTACACATATGTTTATCATATGAATACTGGAATTAATTAAGGCTCTAAGTACCATATACTAGAACTGCTTGTCGTAACAAAATACTGATTTGCCTTGTAAAATTATATGTAGCATACCTTTTAAAAAATGTAACTTTACAGTTTGGAGCAATCTCGACAGCTTCTATAATTTTAAAACTTAAATTTATTTTACATTTCTATAATAAAAAAGTTTAAAACAGACAACGACGGTTACGGTGTAAGTACCACGGCTAGTAACTTAATTAAGGCTCTAAGTGCCATCTCAGGGACGCTGGTATATACATGTACACACACCATCACATGGGGAATAAGGATGTGCATGTTAACAAAACAAAATAACATTTCTTGTTGAATTTAACTAAAAATATTTTTTTAAATAATGTAGATAACAATAAAAAAAATATTACAAAATATCACGTAACCTTTCACAAAACCCAAAAAATATTTTAAAAGTAATAAAACGTTTTACAAGTAAAAATGTTATTGAATTAATATTAAACTGAGAAAAAAATGTTTTAAAATAATCACTTTTCTGTTCGCGATACAAAGTGAAAGCAAAATTAACAAAGAAATTAAATAAAAGTGTCGAGAACTTTTGGATATCGATATATTACTGTTCATTTAGTGGGATCTTTGTAAAATATCATATTTTGGTATTCATGTAGATATGGAATCGTGTTTCTTATGTTAATAATTATCATTAAAAGAAGTACCTTTAAACTAAATAACATTTAATTTTTTTAGATATTGGTGGTGTTTTAAATTAATTGAATAAAAGGTAGCTCAAAGGAAAAAAATAGTAAAATTTAAGTCATGTGAGCGCATGGAACAGTTTCCAGAGTTAAAAAAGCAGTGTCACCCAACGATCTTTTAATAACATCTGCAAGATGCGATCAAAATACGCCAAACCTCGGAGCGCTTCTGTAGTCAGTATTGATGATTTTTACCCGACTTAGGCGTGGCTAGGATAATGGCTAGGGTATTTATACATCCATTCATAGCACATGTCGATATAATGTTTTTTTTTTAAATTTCCAAAACCACTTTTTCACAGTATTGTTATAAACAAAAATTTAGGATATAACCCAAAAAACCGTTGAGTTATGTTCTGTTATGTCGCTTAACAAAAAGTAGTGGGTGGAGTTACCGGAGACGCGGGAGCTGTAAAAATGCTTACATACCTAATGGTGGTGCTATATTATGTGAGAACTTGTCTTGTCTCTTTCTCGCTCACGATTTACGACGTAAAAACCAGAAAAAAGTGATTTATCGTAAATTTGTATAGGTTTGGTAAAAATATGTAGCTGTCTCTCCATATATAGTCTTGCTCTGAGCGCCGAACGATAGCTTTTACATGAAAAAATATATAGAGGTGTAGATTTACAAACGAACTCAATTCGTTGACATTGGTCTGACTCTAAACTAGGATTTCAGGTTAACATGTAATAAATAGTGCGCGTCTCTTTCTAACGTAAAGATATCCTTGCTCGATAAAGAACACAGAAAGAGACAGAAATATATTTAGGGAGGCGATTGTTTGTTAAAAAGTCTACTTTGTATCGTTTGGACAATTTTTAACAAAAAAAAATTATAATTACAAAACAATATTATAAACACCATTCAAATGATTTATTAGGTCAGTTTATCACACACGTGATAATAATTTTTTTTTTTTAAAATACAAATCTCCAAACGTACTATCAAACAAATAAATATTTGTGAAAAGTGGTCATTTTTATTGTTGTGTCCTTCTATTTGTCCTACTTATCCTATTATTACATCCACGCATGTAACATATCGCCATTTTTTTTCTAGTTTTAAACTACAGCAAATATTTCAATAAACGAAAAAAATAGGGAATAACCTCCAAAACTGTCTGAATGTGGTTCCGATGAATGTTGTGAAGTTTGCGCGTAAGCCGGACATGGTTACACATGTCAACGCGGTGCAATATTTATGTGACTACCTGTTTTGCCTCTCGCTTTCTCATGGGATACGAAGTAAAAATGGCTACGAACGATAGTAATAATTGCATACTGCTTTTAAAAACATATATTTAATTAATTAACTTAGTATAATAAAAAATACCTCTAAGGGGTTTGGAGGTTATTAGATGATTATTATTAGATGCATATTTTTATAAATATTATTATTGTTGTCAACATCGTCACACCCAATATATTCAGAAACATAAAGGCAAATTGTTGACACTACGTACATAATTTAGTATAATTATTATTTTTATAGAATCAGTAGGTATGTAATTTTAAAATGCACATAAGTAAAACAGTGAAAATAAGAGAATTACCTAAATACAAAAACATGGGATACGGTTTTTTTTATTGCATATGAATATTACGATAGGCATGCACATCACTAGCGTATCACTGTCAAAACTAACAACATTCATAGAAAAATGTTAAAATGCATATACCTCGGAATGTGGTGGTTTTTTGCCAGGAAAGACTTTACTATTTATTGTGGAATACTCTTTGCCACTTGTTTTTAGCTTGTTTTTCGCATTTTGCACACTTCTTTCACCTTTTTAAGGACGTTTTCTAAACGATCTCGCGAGTGTCAATACACCGTCGCCAGCCATTTTATATGGAATAACGCTGAGCACTACAGTGGTACTTAGAGCCTTTTAAAGGATAATGCACCAACGGACTTAGAACTTTGCCAGATTTCACTAATTTTTCATATTTTTTTGGACTGCTTTAGACACTTAAATCCTATTTAACGCTATTGGCATAGGTACATAAAATACGATTCTGCAACAAAATCAGTTTTTAATTTTTTGGTACTTAATTAATTCCAGTATTCATATGTTAGCGTTATCAGCCATTTTGGATTAGTGGTTTGTTTTTGACAACTGAAAAGGAATATAAAAAATAATGCTAACATATGTTAAACATATGTGTACCAACATAACAAAAAAACAAACGATAATCGAATGTACACATCCCGCGAAAATTCAAAATTCACCTTTTCTTTTGAACAGGCCATGTACAAACATCATATTTATTTATTACTTACGGCAAAAAGTTACGAATGTTCAAAATAAACATATACATGTTGGATTCACTTCCGATTACGATTGTTTACTTAGAACTGAACATAATGGCAATACGTGCACGCTGCTTTATTTGCATATTCATCATTTGCTGATGTATTGCTCCAATGCCCCCAAAGATCACCTTTCTTCCGTTTTATAGATACGTGTGATTAGTTGACAAGTTTTTATTTTTTCTCAAAAAATGCGCTGGAGATTTACCTTCTATCGGTTAGGTCATCATTGGTAAAATCAAAATCAGAAACTTTGAAAGACACACATTTTTGGATAAACATTAAGTGAATGGAAGAAGAAGTCGGGGACGCCCGAGGAAGACATGGCACGATCAAGTGAATCCTTGAAGTAACAATATAATTATTTTTACCCAACCTACACAAACTTGCGATAAATCACTTTCTCCGGGTTTTTACGTCGTATACCATGAGAGAGAAAGAGACAACAAATTTCATGGACCGCTTCTATATACTGTAAGGATGATCTTAAGGTCCTGGTTCACGGCGGGACTCCACCCACATTTTTTATTATGCCACTAAACTTGAAACAACTAAACGGTTTTTTGGGTTAAATGCTATATTTGTGTTGATAAAAATACTGTGAAAAATTGTCTATACGAATAAACAAAAACATTAAGTCGATATGTGATATGAATTTTTTTTTTTTTTTTTTTACATTAATACCGCACAAGAGTCTCAACTGCTCCCAACCGTCTAGAGCCAGTGAGACTATGGCATGCCCTAATTGGGTATGTTGTGAGGCTAAAGGTAGTGGGGAGGGGAAGGAGATCGGGAAGAGGAAGGTTGGGAAGTACCTGGCTATTCAGATCTGGTCACCAAACACGGCTTAAGCCATTTCAAGCAACGTTTCGATTCTGAATGGTGGTCTTTCACCAGGGCGATACTTAGAGTATCTACCACTCTGAATGGATGTATAAATACCGTAGCCTTAGTCTTAGCCACGCCCAGGTGCGCCGAGTCAGTTTAAAATCATCAAAAACAAGTCCAAAACTGACTTCACTGCCTTGGATAGATACTACTCTACCAACTCTATGAGTGAATCAAATACTTGAATCGGGCCGCGTGAAGAGCCAGAATACAGAAGAGTATGTACGAGACGATGACTCAATGTGAACGAAGCAAGGAGTGTGTGCCAAGACAGAGTTGTGTGGCGGTCCGTCCTCTCTGCCTACCCCTGCGGGGAAACGGCGTGATGGTCAGTTAGTTAGTTAGTCGTTAAAATAATCATACACAATCGTACAAAAAAAATTTCATGTTTGTGATTGAAGTAAAAATATTCTCGATTTGGGTTAACGTTTGAGTTTATGTCTTAAAAAGACCAATCTGCACTTTGAAATATATTTTTTTATGCGTGGATAGTCTGATTTGTAGAAATTGTTTGAATAGTTCTGAAAAGTGTTAGTATGTGTTGTAAATCATTGTTCCTTTTAATATTTTGATTATGTTTAAGGGAGGGTGGGAATAATCTATAGGCAGTCTATTTATTGACATGCTTTTACTGAAGGATCGTTGCTGAAAACGAGGAATAACAAGTGGTGATTAGATTAAATACATTATTCTTTTGGTTAAGAACTTAAAAATTGACATTTTGATAATTTCACGAACATTAGCAGTAGCGTTGTGACCGCTTTTAAAGAACTATATTACTTCAAAGAACTACTTCTTTTGGCAACAGTTCCTACTTCATTCATTGTTCATTGAACAAATACTTCAATTGAATTCGGTAGTTCATTTTAGCGTTCATTCATTTCGATAACTTCATTTCATTGAACAAATAATTCAAAGTGCTGCCGACTAGTACGTGATTTTGTTGGCGAGGAACCAGTTCCAGTTCTTCCCGTTTTCAAAAGAACTGAACAAATAAGCGAATAAATTCAAATCTCTTTTTTGCGAGTTCGACTTCAATTGAAGTGTTCATTTTAAAGGACTAACAATTCGTGAAGCATTCACAAAACATTGAAGTTTTTCCCAACGCTAATTAGCAGATATAGATAGCCAGTCTATATTTGGAATATTGTAGTCACCGATTAGTAGCATTTCAGCCTCTGGGAATATGAGTGAATCTCAACGCCTTCAATGTGGTTTACGTAGATTTGTAGAACTGATCCAGGTGGAATGTATATACCAATACATCCAACTTTCCCAAAGTCGTCTTCAGTAGATAATAATAATGTATTATTCCGGAAGGTATGCAGGAGTAGTGCAATGCAATACCTTCCATAATTGATTTAAATACATAGTTATAATAATATTTACAAATAAAAATGAACAGAAATTCATAAGAAAATAAATAAATAATACAAGTGAAAAAATATCAATGGAGGATATAAGGCCTCATTTCTGCAAAACGCCACCAAGAGGGAGTCCATCCTGGCAGCGTCAAGATTGACGGGGCCAATAATTTACTCCAATGCGCTTCTATGCTTGAATTCGGGATCTGACGGGATCCCATGATGAGGCCATTTTTGGAGTTGTTAATCCTATCTCTCATTCCTCCTACCCTGGTTCTCATAAGGGCTGCAAATCCTGGAACTCGCCCCTCGGTGAACATACCGGAAGCACTGCAGTGCCTTTACAGTTATTAGATATTTTCGTTTTCGCTTATCAGTCTGGTTGATATAATATATTGACGGCCTCCGTGGTCGAGTGGTAAGACGCTCGACTACGAATCCAAAGGTCGCGGGTTCAAAAACTTCTATTTAATTAATATGTGTCATCACATAAAGTGGTAGATACTCTGTATCGCCCTGGTGAAAGACCACCATTCAGAATCGAAACGTTGCTTGAAATGGCTTTAGCTGTGTTTGGTGACCAGATTTGAATAGCCAGGTACTTCCCAACCTCCCTCTTCCCCATCTACTTCCCCTCCTCACTACCTTCAGCCTCACGCATACCCCAATTGGGGATGCCATACTCACACTGGCTCTAGACGGTTGGGAGCAGTTAGGACTCTTGTGCGGTATTCACTATAAAATAAAATAAAATTACCGCTTAGCCAACCACCGCCCCCATATATCTCTCTATCGCCCCCGGGGGAGGTAACCTGCCTTGGGAATCACTGCTCTAGAAGAAAGGTATTTCGCCTCCGATGAAAATATGAGCACTATAAACAAAAATAAAAAAAATCGGAAACAGATGTTAGTACTCCCCTTTCTCTCGATTTGGTGCCAGTAACGCTACTTCTGTTGTAGCGGTAAATGTTATGAGTTGCTAAAACTAATTTCTCTGTGTTAAAATAAGGATCTAACCAAGCTTTGATTAGGAAATATATATGAGAGTGACGAGTTAGAAGCGCTGACCTTAGCTCGATACGTTCTCCAGCATAACTTTCAGTGCTCTGGGTTTATCAGTTTAAGTCTTGGAGAAACAATGTATGGAGAGAGAGCTAATTATTTTTACCCAACCGATACAAACTTGCGATAAATCACTTTCTCCGGGTTTTTACGTCGTACACCATGAGAGAAAATGAGACAACAAATATAATACTCCGCTTCTACGTACTGTCACAATGATCTTGGGCTCCTGAGTCACCGCGGGACTCCGCCCAGATTGTTTATTACGCCACTAAACTTGACTCAACTAAACGGTTTTTTAAGTTAGATGCTATATTTTTGTTGATATCAATACTGTGAAAAAGTGGTTATACGAATAAACAAAAACATTATGTCGATGTGTGATATGAATGGATGTATAAATACCCTTGCCTTGGTCTTAGCCAGGCCCAGGTCCGCCGAGTCAGGTAAAAATCATCAAAAACTGACTACACTGCCTTGGATTGATACCACTCTATATACTTTAAGGTTTTAGTAGTAATGTTGGCTTGATTTATGGTTCAGTTAAGAGCTGATAGTACAGCCGAGATTCTCGTTGTATTGTCGATTTGGGGAGAGACTCAGCTTTCACAAATCATTAGGTTTTTCGACCCTGTTTTTTTCTCCTCTAATTCTTCGGCAGGTTTTTTACAGTGATACGCCTGTATTGGATTTTTGAGATGAGTGTGATTCCAACAATTTGGATGAAATTATATTTTCATAAGACACGACGTGCCCCTCAAGGATCCAAAATGGTGCCAGATAGGTTACATAGTTTTGTTAGTAATTTAGCCATCTGATCTTTTGGGAGTTTCAGTGCGTTCCCTGATAATTTAGACAATCTTTATAATATGCTAGAACCTGCAGACAAGCTGCCATGTAGCAAATTGCGTGATTTTTTTGTGAACACTAGTGTAATGATAATTATGTGCTTATATTTTTTTTAAATAAAAATGTGAAAACTTCTTCGATTCTATTCCCTAGTCAGTGGAATGTATATTATAGCCGGCCGCAAATCAAATAATGTAACGTTGGGCATTGTTATCATAAATAAGGTCATGTCCAATACAAATAAAACAATTATACTTGCACTTTAATTACGATAACGATGTTTTGCCTATAAATCGTCGAAATGCGACCTTAACTGACAGGCTGGAAGATGGGAATGCGACTTAGTCGTATGATATATTGTCAACTTCCGTATTTTCATTTAAAAACATGCATGATGCAATACTTGTGGATATTACGAATATTTTACTGGACCTAAAATTAGAGGTTACTTTCTCAATTTCACTCGTCCTTGGTTAAATTTTCTCCCTGGTGAGAATAATGATACATATTTATCTAACCATGAAACTACACGGTATTCAGGAATTAGATAACATATATAGTTTTCTTATTGTATCAACCTTAGAGTATATAGAGTGGTATATATCCAAGGCAGTGTAGTCAGTTTTTGATGATTTTTACCTGACTCGGCGGACCTGGGCGTGGCTAAGACTAAGGCTAGGGTATTTATACATCCATTCATATCACATATCGACATAATGTTTTTGTTTATTCGTACAACCACTTTTCACAGTATTGTTATCAACAAAAATATAGCATTTAATCTAAAAAACCGTTTAGTTGTGTCAAGTTTAGTGGCATAGTAAAAAATGTGGGCAGAGTCCTGCGGTGACCCAGGAGCCCAAGATCATCGCGACAGTACATGGAAGCGGTGTATTACATTTGTTGTCTCTTTCTCTCTCATAGTATACGACGTAAAAACCCGGAGAAAGTGATTTATCGCAAGTTTGTATAGGTTGGGTAAAAATAATTACCTCTCTTTCTCCATACATTGTTACTCCAATGTATCAACTTATTAATAAGATATATCGAACTTACTCAATTTAAATCATTACCCAATGTACTTTAACTCCACCAACTGAACTTAGGTTGGTTTGTTTCAAACTTTCGTCACATTTGTCATCGTCACAATTATACGATTACTGCCATTTTGTTTTTATGATATTTGACCGGTCCCTGTTGAACGCCGCGCCGGTTGTCGGTCCATTTCCGCTTTTGAACGAATTGTGATCAGCTGATTAACCTAACGATCATGCTGTTATGCGATTTCAGATTTTTTCATATTTAACTGCTCTGTTTTTATGGACAAGAACTGGAATAAATAAATAAAAATACACCAAGTAAGAAATTACGATGTTTGAACAAGATCGGCGGCCATATTGTCTGACAGTGCAGGCTTTTATATGGGAAGGGGTTGATTAATCTCGATGCCACGGCAGCTTGGAGGAAACGTATATTTATTTCTCTCCAACCATGGCAGTTACGTTACGATTGACCTAAACTATTTCTCGTTGAATCGTCAGCTTTCGGATTAACCCACGAGTTTACGAACACCGTATAGGTTACTCAAGTATCGTGTGTTTACGCAGATAATTAATATTATTTTACACTTGATTAAATAAGTTTGTACAGAAGATAATTAAGATACTCTTTAGAAGGTCAGAGTTCAAGCTTCACGAGTGCACAACTGAAGGAGATTGTGGACGTATTGTTCTGTAGTTCGTTAGCGACGAAGTTGCGTAATTATATTGCTTTATTTTTTTCTCTGCGGTTAAGAATCGATCGCCATGTGGTTTGTTTATTTTACAGATTTAGCACAACCACTAATTAAATATTTTCCCCAATCATAGAGATAAGTGCAATATTCTCGCAATTACGAGATATCATTTAAACTGGTAACTATGGCTTGAGCTATCTGCGTAGTTATCTAACAGTTTTAGAATTAACCTAATTCGAAAATGTCAATGAAGCAAACGTTATTTTGGTTAGATTGGAAGTTTGTATAATTTTTTTTTAATTCATTATTATAGACACTGCCTAAAACCCGTGGGCCTATAACAACCCATTGGCAATCTGAAAGGTTTTAATAAGGGTAAACATTAGGAAAAATAGGTTTGTAAATTATATTTAAAAAACTTAACACAGGCATTTCCTTCCTGCAAATAAAAACTAACACAATTTCCTCAGAATAAAATTTCCTTTTTTCACTAAATGAACACGGACAATATTTTTTGATCCCACAAATTTCATGAAAGAGAAACAACATAAAATAATTATTTTTATAAGTAACTCTATTAATTGATAGAGGTACCAACAGATGGCAGCACTGATTTCTATAATGACAGTGGCAATGGTAGCACTGCAAAGCACTGCTTTTTTTTACACTAACACAAACGAGTCGTTCCTTGAAGTGAATGCGCACACATATCCTTTTTTCGTTTAGAATAAAGTCAAAATTTGAATATGTGTGTGTTAAACGAGGCAGCTTTAGTTCCTACTTTTCACACGCTATTGTAGTGCGGCCGGCGAGGCGCTGGGACCAGTTGATAGTTCGCGCGTATTTGTCGATTGATTCTTTGCAATAATTTGTTAAAATAGTTGGATTGTTAATATTAAAAAAAATAAAAAATCATGCGAGTAAGGTAGGTTAGTCAGTGCTTATGGGCCTATACGAAAGACACGCTTTTCCGCCGTAAGACTATCCAATTGGGGAGTATTGGGAGGGAGAAAGGTAAAGTGGAAGATAACAATAATTACAATACATAGTAACAGAAGTTTAAAAAACGTTTCATATCTAAATGGTGGTCATTCGCCAGAGGTATCTCCACTCTTCAAAAAGTTGACTAATGTTAATTTAGCCACCAAAAAGATTATTATATTATTGGCGGCTGGTGTATTTTTCTTGTTTCCTTGCTTATACTGCTGTGACCGATTTATTTTTTTAATTTAAAAAAAGTCAATTTTCCATTTTTTTTTCAGGAATTTAGCCTCTCCATTGACTTGAATAAAAGTTATGTTTTTTTCAACCTTAGTTCTCTAGCACGTAAAAAAATCACAAATCGGTACTTAAATGTTTGAAACAATATTTCATATAAACCGCAATATATATTTTTCAACGCATTATCTAAGAAGTAACACGATGTGTATAGAATAAGAGATTGTTGAAAATAAAAGAGAATGCTTCACTTATAACTATTAAAGTTTTGAATGTGCTCACAACAACAGCGAATGAATATAATTAAATAGTATTACGTTGTTTTGTATGTGCCTCATTTCATATGCATGGCTCACGATGAAAACAACTCCGTCAATTACATTGACAATACAATGGAAATATTTGGTGGCAATCAAATTATTTACTGACGATCTTCGGTTCGCTAAAGGCAAGCAATGAACTCCTTCGCTCCGAAGAATCATCTTCAATAAACGTGATCAATTACATCTAATGATACGAGTATTAATTATTGGGTACAGTTACTAATTTTCTAGTCGCATTGATACGACATATACGTTGAATTAATAATGTACACTAGAGTTGTGTCTATGTCGCCTGTATAAAAGGCCTGCGCACTGACAGGCAAGATAGCCGCCAATCTATGTTTGTATTTTTATTTATTTACTTATGTTCCTATCACTGCCAAATTTAGATGATAACCGCAATACACCATTTAACGAATATGCCAAAGGGTTTGATTTTTTTTCAAATCGCTGTCAAATTTAGGGAATTTAGGGATTATAGTTTGGGCAATGGAGTGCTTATACCAACCCTGATGTATGGCGGTGAGGCATGGAACTGGCAGAGAAAGGATGAAAGTAGTCTGAATGCTGTGGAAATGAGATCTTTGAGACGTTCGAGTATGTGCGGTAAAACCATGTATGACCGTATTAAAAATGTGGATATCCGGAAAGAATGCTAGGCTGATGTGAGCGTAATGAATAGGATCAAGAAAGGGACGCTTATATGGTTTGGGCATGTAGAGAGAATGAACGAAGAAAAGAGTGTGAAAAGAATATATGATGCGAAAGTGAATGGAAGAAGAAGTCGAGGACGCCCGAGAAAGACATGGCACGATCAAGTAAATCAAATACTTGAATCGGGTTATGTGAAGAGTCAGAATAACAGAAGAGTATGTATGAGACGATGTATGAATGTGAATGAAGCAAGGAGTGTGTGCCAAGACAGAGTTATATGGCGGTCCGTCCTCTCTGCCTACCCCTGCGGCGAAACGGCGTGATGGTTAGTTAGTTAGTTTGGGTACTATGTAATGATTATCCACTTTAAAAATTATCTTAAAACTGTAAAAAAGATTTGTGATATACGATATTGTGCAAAGTTAATAAAAAAATGAATTAAACAAAGCGCGAATCTCTATGTAATTAATTCTATGCAAATTTCTACCACCGTTTACGAAATTCCAAAAACGAATCTCCCACTAGAGGTTTAACAGATAAATAATTAATTAACCCTCCCATACATATTTTATCGTGCCATTTATCAAACCCCGCGTACAGAAGAACTGACCCAATTGAATATTCAATTTATCATTAATCAGTGGAATGCATCATCTTCTACGCTCAATTAATTCATCAGAATCGTCATAAAATAATCACCAGTCGCATTGGTGTAATTATTTTCAAATGAATGACCTCCGCAAGACACATCACCGTGGTGCCTACGCACCATCACCCGTTGAATAACTGATCAAATAGAATCAACAATTTTCGGTTTTAGTTTAACACAGTAAAATTATTCAGCTCCCCCCAACAATTATGGAGAGGGAGCTATTTCTTTTTACCCAACCTATACAAACTTGGGATAAATCACTTTCTCCGGATTTTTACGTCGTACACCATGAGAAAGAAAGAGACAACAAAATTTCCCAAATTATCACACCGCTTTAAAGTATTGTAAGAGTGTTCTTCGTGTCCTGCCTCTCCGTTGACTCCGCCCACACGTTTTGATATTCGACATAAATTGACGTAACTCAACGGTTTTTAGGGTACATGCTATATTTTTGTTTATAACAATTCTGTGAAAAAGTGGTTATACGAATAAACAAAAACATTATATCGACATGTGCTATAAAATGGATGCATAAATACCCTAGCCCTGGTCCTAGCCACGCCCAGGTCTAGCCGAGTCCGGCAAAGCTCATTAAAACTGACTACAGCAGCGCTCTCTCTTGTATATTATTGCTCTGAGACTGACACAATGCTCAATCGAACTTTTGCAGCGCCCCCTAAATGCTAAAAATTATAAAAACGCCCCACCAGACCTCCAAAACGCCGTTAGAAGGAGAAGAAAGAAGAGCTGGCACCCTGGTTAAGATTCACTGGAGTAGAGGGTTGTGATCTCCAATAGAACTTTTCTCTGGCTTCAAAGAAATGCACATTCTCATGTCGGAATAATTATTTAACTAACTAAGTAGTTAAATATCACAAGGGTGGGCAGAAGGATATACTGCCATACAGCTTTGTCTTGACACATACTCCTTGATTGATATTCATACCATATCAATAAGCTCTCATGCGGACCAATATCGTCACTGAGCGGATCCGGACGTTGGTGTGAATCCAGCTTAAAGCGCACTTGAAGTGACATATCACAAAACTGCGCTATATAACTTGCCTGCTATAGCTTGACGGCCTTCATGATCGAGTGGTAAGACGCTCGACTACGAATCCAAAAGTCGCGGGTTCAAACCCGGCGTGCGCCAATAACTTTCATTTAATTAATATGTGTAATAACACATTTAATTCATATAAAAATAATAAAAAAAATATTTGCGGCACGTTCCAGAGTGGTAGATACTCTAAGTATCGCCCTGGTGAAAGACCACCATTCAGAATCGAAACGTTGCTTGAAATGGCTTTAGCCGTCTTTGGTGACCAGATCTGAATAGCCAGGTACTTCCCAATCTCCTTCCCCTCCCCACTACCTTCAGCCTCATAACATACCTTATTTGGGGATGCCATAGTCTCACTGGCTCTAGACGGTTGGAAGTAGTTGAGACTCTTGTGCGGTATTCATATTAAAAAAATATATATACATAAGTTCACTGTTATTATTATTACTAATAATGTATGATTAAAAACCATTAGTAAATAATAATGAACACTTTGTTTCGACAACTATATTTAATAATAAATTATCTACATTATCTTAATGACATAACATAAGTTTGTGATGTCATTACGTTATCTACATTTGAATAAACTTTGTACCCTAAAGAAGGAACCATTGATTCAGAAACATGTAGATAATTAACTATAAAAAACAATGGTCAAATGTGTTTTTTTATTTATTTATTATTTATTAAATATGGTGCTACAAAGTATTTAAATCATTCATTATTGAAGAATTAAATAAATCTTTAGTGCCATTCATTTATTTAAAACGGGATTTGTTAAATAAATAAGTGTAACTAAGATATGATGGTTTTTAAAATGATTCACAATAAAATTGAATTCCACCATAAATTAACGATTTAAAAACTAAAAAGAAGGTACTAGTATTTTTTATAATCATGAAATTCTTTATAATAAATGTATAAATATCTAGATACCATATGAATACACTCAGAGGAGGCCCTGTAGCAAAGTTAATTTTTATAATGGCTATGCACTTTTCCCCTTGCTGGGAAGTTTTTTTATCTTTTATTAATTTAAGGTCAAATTGTCTTGGGAATATTTCACCTAGTTTTACAAATAGAAGATAATTTCTAGGATTGTGCCTTGTCAATATTTTGATTTGATATTAATTAATGCTTGCAGAACTTTAATATAAGTCAAATGTGATAGTGAATCGGCTTGGTTATTGTGTTTACCAGACCTTCCGCGTGATAAGTCACCTTTCACCGACTGCGTTAGCACGCCTTATCACGCACTTTAACAACTATCACCAACTAGTACAGTTGTCTTGTGTGATTCTAGCTAGTAGAACTAGGGTTGCAAGGAAGTGAATGAAAATAAATCAGGTGACGGCATCCGTGGTCTAGTGGTAAGACGTTCGACTACGACTCCAGAGGTCGCAGGTTCAAGCCCGGCGTGCGCAAATAAATTTTACTTAATTAATATGTGTCAACACATTCAATTGATATGATAAATACATATACAATATTTGCGGCACGTTCCAGAGTGGTAGATACTATAAGTATCGCCCTGGTGAAAGGCCACCATTCAGAATCGAAACGTTGCTTGAAATGGCTTAGCCGTGTTTGGTGACCAAATCTGAATAGCCAGATACTTCCTAACCTTCATCTTCCCCGTCTTCTTCCCCTCCCCACTACCTTCAGCCTCACAACATACCCTAATATAGAGATGCTATAGTCTCACTGGCTCTAGATGGTTGGGAGCAGTTGGGACTCTTGCGAAAAAAGGTTATCCAGCCATAGTTACTTTGTTTCGATTATAATTCTTAGCATTCCCAGGACAATAACGCCAGGGACAAATATTTAGGTACCTACATTTTATTCAATTTACTTTTTTCAATTGAAATGTCCCATATCAGTTGAATAAATTTTACCTACATTGGGTTTTTAACCCGTGACCTCTGGCCTGGGCCCCGAGGATCTGACCGCTCCGTCAATTATTATTTAATGACACACCATTTAATATTTAAACATCAGAATGGTCGTTAGTACTCCTGTTCAATAATTCTGAATTTCGAATGCCAATTTTATTTGATTATTATCTACGAGTATCTAAGACGAACAATTCCATACATTTTATTGAATCAATTCATTGCGTCCCAATAAGCGGACGCAATGCGAGTCAGTGCGTGATATAGCACGTGTTTTGTTTCTTCATATTGGCATTGCATTTGTACGTAGTGAGGTCTGTTAAAATACAAATATTTATGCCAAAAACTAAAATGAATCGTCGAATCAAATCAATTGATTCACTTGAAGTAGTGAATCGGGCGGAATTGACTCACTAGTATGATACTTCAGATTATTATTATGTCTATTCAATATCAATGGTTTTATCACACTGTTTTGATATGGTTTCATCGTTTGTTTACCAACATTTTTTTATGGTTATTGATAGTGTGTAAATAATGTAAATATTATGTTTAGCATTTACTTGAATAACATTGTTCCTAAACAAATATAAATAATTGATACTCTGTTCTGTAAATTGTTTTTAAATTTTATAAAACACATACTGGTACGAGTGTTATTCCGCAGAGTTAGTCTGGATAGGGTGGAGATTTCCCTGATAGCTAACCTCATATAGGAGAGGGCAGCAGAATATTTTTATTTATTGAATATTAGTTTTTACAACCTATACATACCCAGCTTCGCGCGTCATTCGGATTTTAATATCTATCAATAATAATAACTTAATCTAAATAATTTAATCTTAATTTAACAATTTTTTGTATTATATTCTCGTACCGTCGTTACCGTTTGTTTCATAACTAAGCCACACAAATTCCCATCACATTTGGGTTCATAATACGACTGGGCTGCACCTCACGGCTGTCACCGCGACCCTGAAATGGTAGTGAACGTCACGATCATCCTCGTACGGATGGTCCGCGTTGATGATCCGCATGACTGTAAAATCGGCCATAGTTTAGGAAGACCGGAACCATCGGGCAAAGGGTGGCCTTCGTAGTGCAATGGTCAATGCATTTGGATTTGAGTCGAGAAGTTATGGGTTCGAAGATTGAAGCGGGCGCGACAGCATAAAAATAGTGATTTTTCTGTGAGTAATGCGCGCCAGTCTAGGATGGGATTGGGTATACATGAACAATTAAGTAACAAAAATAATGTTAATTTGACCCAACCCATGGGATACTTTTTGAATTTTTACATCGTACACCATGAAAGTGATCTTAAGCTGGTTATTTTCGCTGGTTAAATTAAACTTTTATTTGGGACAACTAAACGGTTTTTTAGGTTAGATGCTATATTTTGTTGATAAAAATAAACTAGGTACGAAAACAAAATTATATGTGATATGAATGGATAATAAATGACTTAGTAAGTGAATATCATTTATAAAAAATAAACAAGAAATTAAGAAATACAAATCAAATTTTAAAAAAAATAGAAAAACAACAATAAAAATAAAATAAGAAGCATAAATTAAAAATTTTCATATCAGTATGCTTAAAGGGTTGAGGAAAAGGAAGGACATGAGGGGGGATCGATCTAGATGAATTAAATATGTATAAATGATATATGTGATTTCAAAGTTTTTTTGTTTATTTTTATACATATATATGCGAGTATATAAAGAAAGAAAGTTAAAGTTACAGTTATGAAGACCCACGGCATTCAAAAGGTTTTAATTTAATATGTAATGAATTAGAAATGTTTTTATAAGCTTAATTACTCGTGTTTTCTGAATTGTGTACAACTTTTTTCCTCTTATTTTTTCAGAAAAGTTTTTTTTTCACACTTTTTGGGTGGAAAAAGCTGTTTATAAATAACTTCTATCATTTTAAGCTGTTGCCATAAAATTTTCCTCTTTCCGTAATATACGTGCTTACTGTCAGCAAAATATGATTCACAGGCAATTTTTGAATGACGCAGAGTTATAATACTTGAACTTATAAAATATGTTGATCCACGTAGGTGCATGTGCGTGATATGTAGCTATAAATAAATGCATACCTTCGCAAGAATAATATATGTTATGTTGGGGTTGCTTGCAAGTTACAAAAAGTTTCGAGGGGTTAATCGAGTCCGCCGACTGCTATGTATTTTGCCTATCTATTAGCTTCGTAGGAGCCTTTACACCCTTACTTGCTGAACACAGTTTTTCCCTCAGAACAAGAATACATATAGAGAGAGAGCTACATATTTTTCCCTAACCCATACACATTTACGATAAATTACTTTCTCCGAGTTTTTACGTCGTAAACCTTGAGGGAGAAAGAAACAAGACAAGTTCTCACATAATATAGCACCATCATTCGGTATGTAAGCATGTTTTCCGTCTCCCGCGTCTCCCGCGTCTCCGGCGACTCCGCTTACTACTTTTTGTTATGCGACATAACAGGGCATAACTCAACGGTTTTTTAGGTTATATCCTATATTTTTGTTTATAACAATACTGTGAAAAAGTAATTATACAAATAAACACATACATTATGTCGACATGTGCTATGAATGGATGTATAAATACCCTAGCCTAATCCTAGCCACGTCCGAGTCAGGCAAAAACCATCAATACTGACTACAGAAACGCTCCCTCCCGTATATTATACTCACCCCGACGACGGCAACGGCTGCATACTGTATGAAACCACTTGTTTCTTTGGTATATGATTAGTAATTGCGAATTTTTCGGTTTAAAATCCTCGGTAGGGATCACTTCTTTTGTGTTAAGATTCGATAAAATATTGAATAGGCACTTTGAAATATTATGAATTATGATTAAAACACTACAAAAGTTATTTTATAGTAAGATTTAGTTTAGGGTAGTGTTCCATAGTTAGAAAATTAAAATATAATTCAGGCATTTATGAAAACTTTTGGATTTGGAGCGCGTCACCATATTCCTATAAATCGTCTTACAAAAAATGTATAATAATAATAACAGTGAACTTATATAGCGCAGTTTTGTGATATTTCACCTCAAGTGCACTTCATACTAAATTAATTATGATAATAAGACTAACTAACAAGGAGAAAGTAATATATAATATGTATACAAATTAAAACTATATAAAAACATGATCGTTATCATAAATCATAAGAGGGTATAACAGTGCATGCGTTTCAACTGATTAAAAAAACAATTTACCAGAAGTTAAGGGCATAAAAATCCAGATGAAACGTATGAATTCATCTCAACATATTTTTCAGGTAAATATAACAAGTAACAAAAGAACAATAAATATTTTATGACAATGAGTATATGGTTTTCAGTAGACAGTAAGGACATTGAGTTGTAAGGATACAAGTAAGGAGAAAACCGAAACAAAGCAAATTAAGGACGTTTTTAAAGAAACTAGATTTTAAAAAGTTATGTTTTGTATGTAGGATTTTTAAACACTTTGGTTTTTAAGACCCGTTTGAACTCTGCTAGGTTTGTATGTTGGCAAGCTTTGGGAGAAGCCTATTCCAAATGAAAACAAAACAATTTTTTGTTTATAAACACAAAAACACTAATACTATTTCTTGGTGATTGTTTTTTATCTCTACAAGTTCATTGATATTTCTTCTTATTAGTTCTGCTTTTGTAGTTACGAGCCACTGCAGTGACCTTCCGTGAGTGTGTAGGTTAATGAGTTGATTATGGCACAAAGGAATATTGGTCAACTCCAACTGGAATGGCTGCATTGGCAATTATTGGCAGAAATAGTTTAATTGGACAATTAGGGAACGAATGATAAATCCATTTCACAGCCTTGTTAAAGTTATGAAGTCTCGGATTAGCATTTGATGCATTGTAAAGTCACTTCAAGTAATTTCTCACAAAGGTAGTTGACATTAAATACACGTTTAAAAAAAATATATTAATAGTACATTCAGATCTAAGATTCAAATAATATAAAGGGTTGGTTTTAATTTGAAAAAAAAGGTTTTAATCCAGAAGATATGCAGGAGTAGTTCAATGCAATACATTCCATAATTGATAATAATACATTAAATTAAATTAAAAGTTATAATACATACATACACAATAATAAACATACATTCATAAATAATAAATACAAAAATCACAAATCTACAGAAGGCAACCAAGGGGGATTCCATTCTGGCGCCATTAAGATTGATGGGGGCAATATCTTTACTCCTTGTGTTTTAGATATTAGGCAACTTTATGCCAAAAACATACTGGCATATCTCTTTAAACACAGAACTCTATTTGAAAATGTCCAAACCGCTCGCGACACTAGATCAAAAGGGCATAGTCTCTTACTTATCCCTTTTGCTAAAACAACATTTGGCCAAAGAAACTTCAGACACTTTGCAACAAAGCTAAACAATGTACTTCCACTGACCATTAGACAGAACACAAATTACGTAAAATATAAATTGTACACCAAGATTTGGATCACCAGCCAAGACAGATCAAACATGAACGATTTTTTTTATACTTCCCTTTTGGTAGTGTAAGCAATCATAAATACTAAGTATTATGTTTTTCTTTATTTTATTATTATGGTACAATGATAATTGACTTTTTATTAATACTTTGTTGTAAACAATGAATTATGATGTAATATACAATGGTAATGGTACAAATTTAGGAACATTATATTATAATGGTACAATATTATGTTGTTGACTGGAAAATATGTTGTAATGGTACAATATTACATTGTTGTTGTTCAATTATAACTTTTTATTTTTAAAATATGACGTAAACTGTTAACTGTAAATTGCACCTGCTCTCAACACAGAAATTCCTAGCGAGACAGGCACAGCACTGCCACCTTTATATTGTAATGATGAAAAGAATAATAAAAAAAAATTATTTAAAAAAAAGTATTGTGTGTATTGGTGCATACGAGAGCAATGTCCTCACTTCACTGCGATACCTATACTTACCTAATAAATCATAAAGTTAATTGAAAAAATAAAGGTAATACAAGCACGTCAAAAAATATAAAGTGAGCAATTATTGTTTATTGTGATATGATATAAAAAAAATAGCGCGGTGTGAAACAATATTCGATCTTAGCAACGGCTTGGATTGTTGATACAAGTAGTAAGCCGTGTGTAAATCAACCAGAAAATAGCATTTTTATGCACATCAATTCGATACGATTTGATTTAATGTGACTTATTTAGGTGTTGTGGAAACTTAAAATACTAAAAAAGTTTCCACGCGTATTGCTTCGCACTGCAAATGGCTGAAATGTCCATATTTTTATTTGCTGCCTCGAGAAAAAATAATGCAAATAAGTATATCCACGTAAAGTATGTAAGAATACAGTTTCGTATCACTGTTCCATATTATCAAATGATCACTTTATTAATTTACTAAAAAATCACGGGATGTATTTTGACTTGCCAAGATGAAAGCTAAAAAAAGTGTTTCTACAGAATTAAAAAAATATTGCACATTTTAAATATAGAATAAAAAATAATCTAACTAACCATCACGCCGTTTCACCGCAGGGATAGGCAGACAGGACGGACCGCCATACAACCCTGTCTTGGAACACAGTCCTTGCTTCATTCACATTCATACATCGTCTCATAATAATAATAATTTCTTTATTAAATTCCTTATACATGACAAACTTTTAAATTTAATACATATTAGAAGTCGGATTTTATTTTTATAGAATAAATACAAATTAAGGTACCATATAAATACGCAAAACAAGAAAATAAAAACAATAAAAAAAAGAAATTTAAAAGAATTTCAGGCAGTGGTAATGATCAATGAGGAGAAACTCTTTCAAGAATCAATAGGATTTCACTTCTGAATCTCTCCTCACTGACATGAAATAAGATACATACTCATCTGTTATTCTGACTCTTCACATGACCCGATTCAAGTATTTGATTTACTTGATCGTGCCATATCTTCCTCGGGCGTCCTCGACTTCTTCTTCCATTCACTTTCACATCATATATTCTTTTCACACTCCTTTCTTCGTTCATTCACTCTACATGCCCAAACCATATAAGCGTCCCTTTCTTGATCCTATTCATTACGCTTACATCAGCCATAGATTCTTTCCGGATATCCACATTTTTAATACGGTCGTACATGGTTTTACTCATCTCATTTCCACAGCATTCAGTCAACTTTCATCCTTCCTCTGCCAGTTCCATGCCTCACTGCCATACATACACCCGGGTTCTCAAAATTTTATATAACTCATTAGTAAGGAGTAGACTTGAGAGTGGGTCGATCGTTTGGAGTCCACACGAGGTCAAGTACTCCCTCATGTTGGAGAAGGTTCAGAAGAAATTTCTGAGATTTCTTTACTTGAGGGAGTACGGTTACTACCCGTGGCTCTATCCTACCGACTTTCTCTTGGGTATGCTCAGAACATACCATCTAGAGGTCAGAAGGGATGTGTACATTGCAACACATTCCTTCAGATTGATTCGTGGATGGTCTGAAAACTCAGCTATCATGGAGAGCATTCATTTCTATGTTCCTGATGGTTATCTTCGCCATCGGCAGCATAGGTTGTTTTATCTCCCGGCCTGCAGGACCAACTTGCCAATGGTCATGCCGGTGGGGAGGGCAATCATGTTGTTGAATCGAATCGCTTCGGATGTCGATATATTTTCATAAATGAAGCTTCGTTCAAACGACAATCATTCCTGCTATTTGTATAATTATTCCTTGGTTTTATTTTATTTATTTTTTTATACATCATTTGGATGAAAAATTATGTTTAAATTGTCTAATTTTTTATTGTTTTATTTTTTACTGTCTTTACTTTGCATTCATTGCAATTTATATTCTTTTAGAATTAATTGTTTTATATTTATGAATATTGTGTATTAATACACTTACTCGCTCTATTTAAAAACGCCTTAAAATAAAAATTTTGTTATGTTTTTAAAATAATAAATAACTGAAACTGAAACTGAAACATCAGGGTTGGTATGAGCACTTCACTGTGTACTGTTAGCTTCGCTTCTTTGGTCAATTTCTTATTTGCGCCAACAGCGTTCAGTCCTCCATTAATGGAGAAAAAATAATCATCTGGTAAAATTTATTATAGGTACTCAATCGCTTTTCCGGATTTGAGAAGATTTTTTTTTAATTTGATAATTTTCTCAACACATCCATCAGTTTAAAGCCCTACAGTAGCAAAAGGCAGCCCGCTCATCGGGTAGAAAAGATTATCTCCTCATTAATGCGCCTCTAACCCCAGTTGACACAGGAAGAGGGAGAAATATTTCCTGGCACTGTTCAAAATTTCTACAATACGATATATATCCATCAGTTCCAATTTTGGAAAGATCACACTCGTACATACCTACGTACGTACTCACAAGGAAGGTATTAAATTCGGAATCATATTAAAGCGATTATTTATGATATTCGGTGTTATCTATCCCCTATCAGTAATGTTCTATTTTTCAACTGTGCAATAGATCATTTCATATAAAATTAAATGCATCTGATTAAGATTACTTTTCTGCTAAAAATATACTTTACAACTATCTGTTTCTAAGAATGTAAGCATTGGAAGTACTGCACTCCAGGCCCTTCCCTGATCCAAACGGCGCAACATACATTTTTGGCGCCCCTTGTCAAAATCTAAATTTTCACCGGAAATCGATTCCAAAAGTAACTGGATAATAGCCGGTTCTTTGCCGGTCTCCGGTTACTGGAACCGCAGTGACACCCAATTTCAGATATCAACAATTCCTAGTCACAGATTCCAAAATGATTTGGAAACAGTTAGATGTTTCTACTGCATTGATTATATATCCTAACCTTAGAGTATATCCTAACCATACATTTATATCTATACAAATAATCTTTATACTGCTTTAAATACGTTCCGAATTTGTGTGCATTCGCACTGTGAAAAAACGGCAATTGGTCGGCATTGCTGGAAGAATGCGATAGCACTATAAATTCATATAACGCCGTCTCATTATTTCATTAAACTAAATTTACGCCAATTTCTCTCTCAATTGCACTGCTTGTTTCTGCATAATTTCGTCTCCCAGTCTCCGTTTAACACTCAGGGGCTATTTCACCACCTCTCAATAAACTACTATTCATTTGTTAACTCTAATCATCGGAATATTCGTTAGTTGTCTCTTTCCGCAAGTTTGGCTGGCAACGTCGCTTTTTTTCAAACCTTATCCCGTCTGCTGTCACGTCTGTCAATACAATGCCGTTATTTCTAAAATAAACTAACTTTCACAACACAACATTCGCGCGCGAAGCTCATTACATCCCTCTCACCAAATAGTTAAACGCGTCTCCATATTTAAATAAAACATATTTCTATTTTATAACTTTATTGTATTATTCAGGGGCTATTTCACCACTTCTCAAGAAGCTGTCAACGTAAAGTGCACAAGTTAGTATCTACCTTCTGATTTAAAATGGCGGCGTACTGTTTTGACAGCTGACAGTAGGCGAGTTTTCTGTTGAAGTTGATTTTTTACTGTAATTATGGAAGTGGTTGAAGATTTAAATATCTTAGACGAACAGGACATGGCGGAAAGACGTAGACCGCGTGTTTTCAAACCAAGAGTCAATTTTTATACGTCTTAGATGACATTGAGTTTAGGTCAAGATTTCGCTTGACAAAAAATGCCGTAAAGGAGATACAAAATCAAGGATAAAATCTCTCCAAGAAGCACACGGTATGTAATTCTAATACGCCTTCACAATGTATCACGGAATATACTATGAAATAACAACAATCTTTGGCAGTACAATATACCCACATACAACATGTTCATGCTTACAAACTATCAACCTTCACCAAGCAATAATAGACACTCCCCAATGCACTTCACTAATATAATTTAAAAATAAAGTTATAAAATAGAAATATGTTTTATTTAAATATAGAGACGCGTTTAACTATTTGGTGAGAGGGATGTAATGAGCTTCGCGCGCGAATGTTGTGTTGTGAAAGTTAGTTTATGTTAGAAATAACGGCATTGTATTGACAGACGTGACAGCAGACGGGATAAGGTTTGAAAAAAAGCGACGTTGCCAGCCAAACTTGCGGAAAGAGATAACTAACGAATATTCCGATGGTTAGAGTTAACTAATGAATAGTAGTTTATTGAGAGGTGGTGAAATAGCCCCTCAGTGTGAATTTTTCGTTCGAACAGAAGATTGGTGCCAACTTGTATCAAGTATTAGATGAAAGATGCGGGTTTTAATTCCGCGCCGTCCGATTGGAAACTTACAGATTCGATTACCGCCCACGAATAGTATAGTTTTTTTATTTTTATATCACCTAATGATTCTATTGGCGCTTTACTAATTTTCCGCCTGAAGCGGACTGGTCCAATTGCGCCTGCACAGTAGTAATTTCAGTAGTTTCTGTTGGAATTTCATTGTAGGATAGAGTTGGACGTTCCGGTAGATAAAAGATTGCATGATGTTTACCTTGTTGGCAAACTAATGAGTTTTGCATTTCTCGTCCTATCTTGAAATGAAGCGGGACATTAATCGGGCAGGAATAGAAAGCGTATATTTAGCTTTACCTAGGTCCTACTTATAACCTATTTCATCCCAACCATAGCCGTGTAGACACCCGGGAGAAATATCCAACGCCTTGGGCCTGTATTTTTTTTCAATGGCCCTAATTGAATTATCATTAAATTTTATAATACATTATAAACCAGCCTTGGAGCTTGGAGGAATAATATTTCCTCCGAGTAGCAAACAGCTGATCGTTGCAAGATTGGCCAGTATCGTCACATATGTTTATTTGTTTTTAAAACTAATCGTAACGTTCACCGGATCAGCGTAATGCCAAATGCCAGTAATATGCAATTACTTCAAAGCTCGTGTTTATTTTCAAAGGTTATTTTTTATGATTGTGCCTTGAAGTAGGCAGTGTTGCCGATAGCTGTGGCGAGTGCTCTCCTACCGCAATCGAAAAACTCTTAAAATAGAAGTATTCATTTAATACAATGTGCATTTAATTATGAATTGTTGGTGTTTGTCAGTAATCAGTAGCAATATGTTTTTAATAACATAATATTTCACCCTTGACCCGAGTTTGCCGACACATGATATATTAATGAGTGTGTAATTAATTTTAAAAAATGATATCAAAAACATTAAATATGATAATATTGCTTGGTGCAGTACCTTATTACGTGCGCTTTATAGTTTTATGATAAAATTAAGAAATTTATTCTCAATGAAAAATAAATAAAGAAAATACCCAAACACGTATCTTTGGCCCTGGTACTTTGTTCTTGTCGACAGGTGCTAAAAGAAACTACTTCTGTAAGTCGTAACAATAATAAAAAATAACCTATTTACTAGTCCCTACGTAGATTGTGAGCAATTGCAATTTATTTACACTGTTTCGGTATCAGGAGTGCAGAAGTCGACATTCGACATACGAGTAGACATAGATTTTTCCGATGCACGAGTTTCGCGTTATTCCCTTAGTTATTCCCCGGCGTTTTACTCTGCTGACTTCTGCGCTCCGGATACAGATATTGCTGAAACGTCAAAATTTGACATCGTTGATGAAAATTTGAGTAATAATTTCGACGAGCAACCTAACCTTCTCAAATGCTTGTGCTCCTGGTATTTTCAAATCTTCTTTCGGCGCATAATATCTTAAAAAAATAAACATGTACACGTGCGCAGATTGACAGGCCGCCTAACTTGGCAAAAAATAAATGCCTAGGACAACATAATACCTAAACACGGCCCTGAGTGTGCCTATATTATAAAATAGTAACTTTTATCAACATTTTTGTTTATTTAACTTGTGATTTCATAATGATACAAACAATCATTCATAGGCATCTATGGAAGTATGATGCAAGTCAACTATACATAGTATTATTAATCATTTAATTACTATTCCAGGAGTTTCCAAAGTGTGCAAAAACGAAAATGAAACTAATAATAAAAGCTGCCATATTACTTCCTTACTCGAAGAATATATTAATTTCATATTATTAAATTATTTTTTCCAGCTCTGGTGGGTTCTTTATCTATCGGTACCATGTTCCTGCTATCGCCTGTGGCCGGAATCCTGACTGACCGGCTGGGCATCCGTCTCACCACATTCCTCGGGGGCGCGCTGGCGGCCGGGGGCATGCTGCTGTCCTCCTTCCTCTGCCACTCCGTGCCCGCGCTCTTCTTCACCTACGGCTTCATGTACGGGCTCGGGGCCGCTCTGGCCTACACCCCCTCGCTCGCCATCCTCGGACACTACTTCAGCCGGTACCTCGGCCTCGTCAACGGAATAGTCACCTCCGGAAGCTCAGTATTCACGGTCATAATGCCGTTAATACTCGAGTACTTCATTGCCAAGGCAGGACTCGAAGCCGCATTGAGAATACTTGCGTTAATGTCATCATTCGTCATGGTCTGCGCTATGCTGTTCAAACCACTCCCGCCAGTCATGGAGGAAAAGAAAACTAACCCTGAAAAACAAACATTCGCCGCTGTGATGAAGTCAGTCATCCATCTGGACAATTGGAAGCAGAAACGATACATCATCTGGGTGATAGCCATCCCGTCGGCACTGTTTGGTTACTTCATACCTTATGTGCACATGGCTTCGTTTGTTGATGTTGAATTCGGCACCAAGAGCAATGTCCCTATCATGTGCATTGGAGTGACTTCCGGTATTGGAAGGCTCCTATTTGGATACATAGCTGACCACCCCAAAGTAAACAGAATATATCTGCAGCAAATAGCTTTCTACAGTATAGGAGTGTTGTCCATGTGCTTACCGTTCGCTCCATCATACGGGGTTCTTCTGACAATAGCCTTGGGAATGGGACTCTTTGACGGGTGCTTTATCTCTCTGCTGGGACCTATTGCATTCGACTTGTGTGGACAGAAGGGAGGAACTCAAGGCATTGGATTCCTACTCGGCCTCTGTTCAGTGCCCTTGACACTGGGCCCCCCAGTAGCTGGCCTGATTTATGACCACACTCAGTCGTACAAGCTACCATTCTTGCTCTCTGGAATACCTCCGCTGATTGGAGCTTCTATAATGTTCTTCATAACTTACCTCAAAGATCCGGTGACAACCGAAGTAAAGCCGGCCACCAACGGTCATTCCATAGCCTCAAATGCTTGGAAAAATGGTGAGTAATAAATAATTATATCAATTCCTCTTGTAGAAATTGTTTGTTTCGTTAACCTTTATTCTAGTCTTCATTTAGATATCTTACTGTTGTCTTTTAGACCATTTTTTTAGTCCTATAATTAAACCCAATCTAGAACAATAAATAATAAAAAAAAACTTTTTTCAATAGCACATCCATGCAACTGACTAGCTAGCACCTGATTACATACCTTATTTAAATTCCAGATATAAATCCTGCGTCACCGAAAGCGAATGGCTTCCACCACGAGGATTCGGAATCTCTGGCTGCAGTTGTGACTCCAGGTAGATTACGTTCTTACTTTAACAGTAGAACGCCGTATAGTCTTTTGACACCGAGCTTAACCATTGCACAGACGTCCTTACTTCCACAACCCAACAGCTTTCTGCACCAGCCTTTACTATCTGCATCTCTCAACCAAGCCTTACTTCCTTCTAGTAGTGCACTGTATTATACTAATCTCTCTTGCCCTACTAAAAACAGTGAATTCATCAGTGAGAATCTCCCAATTTGGCCTCTTTCTGCAGACAACCACAGATGTGACCAACAGTGGAATCTAACACAAGCTCGTAAAGGGCGACAAAACTCTCAATATCAGAGTATACCGCTAGTTGATTGATTCCTTCTTTTGATTGACTGGGGCTTCTTTGAGTGATACTACCTTATGTTCATTATTTCATAGTGATAACAATTTACTTGTTTGTGATAACCTGACACATAAGAATAATGTTCATATTATTAGAATGGAAGATGTTAACGTTAAGTATTATCTATTATAATTTGGTTTAGGGATCTAAATTTAATAAAACCCTTGGAATGTTCGTACAGTTTTCTTAGTTTCAAATACATCTATCTGTATGGAGTCCAAGTCCTAAATATGGAGAACTTCAAAATTATTTTCGGATAAATAGTGTTGATTTTTCAGTATTTTTAATATGTTGTTAATGATTTATTTATCTTTGTTAGCTTTAAGAAAACACATCTGGATAGGCCTACATGTAGATTTAGTATAAAAAATAGATGTTAGTCTAACCATTGCATCATTTAGAAACAACTGCTTAATGAACCTTACCTGTGTGATATATTTTCGTTGTAACGATAATACGTACCTCCAAATATTATATAAAAAAACCTAATATGGCTACCATACATATTTATTTTTAATGATGTATATTATTATTTTAGTTATTTGTAAATAATATTTTGTAAACAGAAAAGTAAATAGTGCATGGAATGTAATGTGATATTCTTGTAAAAAGCTAATTACTTATTTATCAATCGCTTCCATTAATCCCTGTGTTTAAAAACTTCAGCTATGCAGCATTTCAAGTAAGTAACTAAATTGGAATCATGATCAATCAATTTAAATCATATTTATTTGTTATGTTGCTCTCCATTGAAGAGTAATTTAAACAATAACGTAATATTTTAAAGGTTTAGGTAAATCTCATCAGGTAGTTGGATGCCTTGAACTGAGAGAAGTCGATAGAAAATTCCTGAGTTTGATTCTCGGATAAGTACATACTTTACAAGATTGATTTGAATAATAAATAAAATATGTATTTTTATGATTATCAATATATAACGTAATTATCTAATGAACTGGTTAAAATTTTTTTTTTTTCAGAGAATGGAAAGGAAATTGTCACATCATAGAGAAATATGATTGTAAAATCATTACCGCCACTTTCAGAGCATCGAGAGATTTAACACATTGTAATATGGATATTGCATCCATGTCAATTATTATTGAATAAATTTAACATGTTTATATTTAAGAAAACTTTTTTTATAAAAAGGGTAACTGTTTTCCTTATAAAAAATACATGCATAATACACAGTTACGTTACATGAACATATCATTGCATTTTTTCCAATTTTCCTGAAGAAAAACTGTTCTTTTATTATCAAACTAACTTTTGTATGGAAAAACTGACTGGAATCTCTAATGATGAAGTTCCTTCCACACGAAAAGTTTTAATTTTACTAGAAAACACATTTTCAGATATGAAAAAAAACAATAATAATAATTTATAAATCTTGAACTTTTTATTCAGGGAAATCGGAAAAAGTCATTCTCCTACTATCCGACTCTCCTAACCTGTTGACTTGGTTTACTGGTGAATGGCCAAACCAGTCAGGTCTAGGTCAACTGTCAAGAGGTCAATGCAATCCATAAACCAAACATTGCTCATTTGTTTTTATTTGCAACAAAGTTTAGTCTTGATCTTCTTTGACTTATTTTAAGATATTTAGTGTTTAAGTACCAATGCATTTCATGATTAGAAGATCCTTAGGAAATATGAGAAAATGATAAGACTAACAGTTTCCCAACGTTAGATAAAAAAAGATTGTTGGCAAAAGTAAATTAGCCAACACCTATGTTGGAATATCATCTGATCACGTTTGATATTTTGATTTATTGGAAGTAGTAAATAAATCATAATTAGCTGTCAAACTAATTGGGAAGGTTTACGAGAGATAAATAAAAAAAATGTTATTTTAATAATATAAAATATTAACAACAGCTATTTGAGATTAAAGGAAAAGCATTCATAAAATACAATTTTGATTGAATAAACATGTTTATGTACATTGTGATACATTATAAAAGCTAAAATTTTATAAGAGAATATAAAATCTATGTTAAGGCATGGATTTGAAATGATATGTGTACAGCGATTTCAGTTCAGTTAAGTTTATTAGTGATAGCAAGTGCCTAAAGATTTATATATCTATTTCAACAAGTGTGGGAAGGTTTTCACAGGTTTGCCCAGAACTAATACGGAGGAAGATTAAACTTTGATAAAGACAGGTGCATTTATCTGAAAAGTTTATATTACAGACTGTGCAATTAATTTAACTAAAAAGCTTTAGAGAGAAAGAGGGACAGGAAGATTAATATCAAATTATTACTAGAATATTTGGAGACTGGAAAATGATTGTTTTTCGATCACCGGACAAACTTTTATTTTTCTAAAATAATGTGGAAGTGTTTGAAAGGTTTCATGTCAATTTCATTGGAGAGAGTGGATGGCAGTGTGTGTATTTTCATATATTATTATTATTTAAAAAGCTACCGTTAGAATCATCATAGAAGAATGAAAAACTTGAATATGGGAAGAGTTAACATCCAAAGAGAAAGTGCCATTTGAATATATATTATAAATATTGTGTATTTCTAGAATATAACTATTGTATGTAGCCTTTATTACAAATAATCGCAGTACTTATTTCTCTGAAAACTTAAAATTTACCTCCCACGAGAGAGCCATTCGGAATCGACTGACATTAAACAGTCGTCGCTTCTGCCGTGATTATAATTACTATTACAACAGAATATTTTTAGTGGTGTCTTTTCCTAAACAATTAAATTCATTGACTTTCTTAGTGCCATAAGCTCGTAACAATTACATAATTATCACTTTTTAAATTACAAAATCAATTGGACCGATGGCTTGGTGACCCAAACCAATAACTCGGCCAAAACTCCTGTTTTTTACATTTAACTCAAAGTAAATGTAGAAACATTAAACAGCATATGTTTTGAAATTCATGGCCCCACTCTTAACTGTTTATTTATATTAATTATTTCAAATGCTCTGCAAGCAGCATTAGATTAATTTATTATATTGAATTGTTTTATGAAGTTTAAACATATTTTGGCCATAGTGCAATAAAAATGGGGAGAAAAAATGGCTTGTTTGATACATTTGAAATATACAATCTAATATAAATATATTATATAATACATATATAAATATATGTAGGTGCATTTACGTACTTAAGCTTTTATCGTTGAAGAATGTGATGAGATGTGTATGAATGTAAAATGTGAACTTTGGCAAACGCAAATGTTAATAACATCATGTAGATGAAAATGTACCAAATGTTTTTGTCATTGGATTAATGAAACTTACATTATAATATTATAACGTACCTATAGACAATTTTTAAATAATTTATGTGTTTTTGGTTAAATGAACTACTGTGCTGCTTTGTTTTGTATTAAATATATATTGTGATCGGACAACAACCTACAGTGTTTGGTTGGTCTACTTTTTGTCTATTTTGATGAATTGACAATCAGGGTAATTTAATGCGCGGTTTGTGTAAACATGGGTTTAATTTTAATAAAGAATCCAAGTCAATTTGTAATAAAAGTGTCTTTGTCATTGAAAACCATGCCTTATCCTCGGTTACATACTTATAATAATAAGAAACACACAACACTTCATTTACAAAACCAGATAGCCCATATCGAAGTAAAAAGGACCACCATCTCTTTAGTAAAACACTGGGCTGGGGCTGGGTACACATATCGTTGCGCTTAGTGAATGTCAAGTACTTAGTGTAACAGAATTTGTTCAATCCAGTGTAAATTTAAAAATACTTTGAAAGATTCATTTTGTGAAAAAGGAAAAACGCTCTTGCATTAAGCATTCTTATTGGAAACACTACATAAATGGCACCATTCCTTCCACCATATTAAAAAAATATATATTAACTGACAAATCCTGGAAGACCAAAATATATGATAAAAACTATGTACATACTAAATAAAGCTGTGCACACAATATCAACCTAGTAAAAGGTCAGCTCACATCATTTTGGCAAAGGACAGAGAATAAATTTAAAACACTTACAATAATTTGTGGCATCAGATCAAGTAATGCCATCGTAGCTTAAATCAGAGCTTCTCAAACATCATATGATCCTTTTTTTAAATAAAATTCAAGTCACCCCATTTTTTAGTTTTCAGTGATCAATACTTATTTTTTTTTTAAATGCTGTGAAATACGTTGTGGTTCCCTGACATTAACTTTTAGAGGCCCCTAATTTGAGAAGCACTGTTTTAAGTGGTAAGCATATAAAATATTACATAATGTTGATACAATATGATCTTATATACAACAGAAAAAACTTGTAAAGTAACAAATTGACAGTTACAAATATATTTTTACTTTCTACAAATTATGAACCAACTAATAAAAATCGTAATAAAAACATGACACATGAAGAGCCAATAAAATAATAAATATAAAGTATAAAACCTACATTAACGTGCATGAAATTTTCATCCACAGCTAATTTTAAGAATTATCCAAAAGATATAAAATACATTCAGAATTAAATTTGAATAAAAGCTCAATAAGGCTACACAAGAAGACAATATTTTTTACACATTCAAAATAATTTCACTTATATTAAAAATGCAATGGTATTTCTAAGTAAAAGCAGGCTCGATGGTAGAGAGGTAAGGGCATTGGCTCTGGGCTCAGAGATTTTGAGTTAAAAACCCAATAAAGAGATTTAAAAAAATTAAATTGGGGATTTTAAATTTGAATAAAAGCCTATTTGGGCGTATTACAAGAAGGCCAGCAACTTCTTAACAGCCTAGCAAAAAGGACCTTTCACTTATGTTTTAAAAATGCAAGTTTACCCTCCCGTGACAAAACACCGCTTGTATTGTAGAGAGTTAAGGGCATTGTTTTAATTGGTTAATAAACGTGATCTACCTAACCTTAAAAGACTATCATTTGACAATTACCCACTCCGTTTATTCATTATAGTTCCTTAGTTTTACACAAGATTAATTTATGCACTGTGGAAGCTACTCTCAGATTAAATCAGAAATGTAAAATTGCTTGATAACATTTAAGTGTGTTTAATAACCAGATCTCGATTGGGTAGTTCTCAACCCTCCTTATTCTCTTTTCCTTCCCCTCCTCCATTCCCAGCTGCCTCACAAAATTATAATATATAGTGATGTTCATATTAAAATAAAATCACTCCAAGATTTAGATGATTAGGAAAAACACTTGGTTGCATTTATTGAATTGAAACAGCATGCTTCTATGATGCCAAAGCATTACAAAATCTAGAACCTGATTCAAATTGATAATATAACAAAATCAAAGTGACTTGGAAGAAAACTTTTTTTGGGATAAATTAAGCTTCAAAAAATATGTCAATAATAATAATTAATTGTATTTATTTGTGGAAAATAGACATGACAAATTGTTAAGGTTAAATTGAAACCAAAATGAATATGTTTTAAAAACAAAAATAAAATAAAACCGCTCTGACGACAAGATTAATTTTGTATTTTTACAATGTTTTTAAATATGCAAGTTTGTATTCAACAATAGCCTATAAAACATATTTGTATAAAAACAAATAAACCAATCAATCATTTGTGATAACCTCAAGAAACACCTCTACATAACAAGTAGCTAGCAGATTAAATAAATAATCTGCATTTATCACAGCCATTTGGTGTTTTTGTGAAAACAAAAAGATGTCAAGGAGTGAACTAATGTAGATATAATATAATATGAGTACTTTACACATTAGAGATACTATTGACTTTACACATAATTCTTATGAGAACATTTTACACATTACACAAATGATTCAAATACAGTGAAACCCAACCCACTTAAGAAGTTTTGTTTTTTCGGCCCCTTAGAAAACCTTATAGGAGGGTTTCACTGTATGTAGTAATCTGACAGTTGGTCAGAATGTGACAGTAAATTAAAGCAAATAGACATAAATTAACATTTGAATTATGTATTTTGAAAGATATAGTACAATTAAATTCCCACAACTTAATGCCCAAACTATAAAATAAAATTGAAGTACAGTGGTAAACGGAACAGGTCTTTTTGTACAGATTTCATTAAAATGTTATCCTTTTCATTACCAATTACAAGGCATTAATGACCAAGATTGATCTACAAACGAGCATACCATGTTGTAAGTAGGTATTTGATAATTAATTGAAAATATGGTGGTCAGTAAGAAATTTAAAATCTTGATATCACTCTATCTTAACCCCTGACCTTAACCTGCAACTAACTACGGTGGAAAGTTATATTTATAGAAGCACATCATTTTGACTTGTGGCATGGGAAAATTTTTACTTATGGAATGGGAAAATTTTCGAAATATTGACTGTTTTCCTGGAGTCAAGAATATACCAATTAAAGAAGTAAATTATGTCAACCGAACATCAGTTCAAATCGATTTTTAATACATAAAAAATGGATTATATTAAACTCTGCATACTTACATTATTCTTTACGTTTAAAAGGAAATAAATCCAGTTCTGGGGAGGACAACCTGAGCCCACTGGCATGGATTAGACTCAATGACAGGTTGAAATAATTTTCATACTTAGGTTGTTCCCTCAGCAACTATACTTTAGACAATTTTACAATAGCTTCATTAATGCATAAATGACTTTTGATTTACATCAGCGAAATCACAAAAATATATCAATAATTATTTAAACATTTAAAATACAAACACTAAATAATTTCTGAAGTGCATAATGAATCGAGTGATATTAATAATAAATCCTTTCAATGCGGCCAACTTCACATCATCATACAGCGTACCTTTCAAATTCATTGGTATAAAATACACTAGGCGATCTCTACATGATATTAGGCTCACTAATTTAAAACATTTCCAAAAGATGAAGTTGGAATTAATTATTTGTAAATTTATGACAGCGGAAAAGTCATTTTGAAAGGTTCACAAAAGATAAGAAATAAAATGAAAAGCCCGAGACTGGCAGAAATCATAAATGAGTTGCGGCAGCGGGGACATAACCTCAAATAGTTCTCTAGACCAGTGACTCGCCTCGATGGGAAGGACGCTCAGATATTTGGGGAACTTTGTTATGAAACCAGGAGACATCACCGAACACCAAAGACAACCCTGGGGAAATTCATTAAAGGAACTGGACTAATCTCAAAGCAAAGGCGAAACATGTGAGAAAGCCCTGAGTGCGTACAGGAGCTATGCAGACCAGCCTCTGTACCAATAAAAATAACAAACCATTACGTTACAGAGGCCGTCTAATGGGGTAGAACTTTTGATAATCATATTCACTAGATTAATCACAGATGGCTCAATTTTGCCATAATGTCTTGTATATTTTATACTAGTGAGACAAGCTTTATTTAATTGAATTTCACACACGAGTATGAGTCGAAATCATTCGTGCAAAAGCGCCACGTGTCAAAGACGACGATAATAATACAAAGATTAATAGTAGGACTTAATAAATCTAGTTACATGGTTACCGTGTTTCAATTATGCGGCGCTCTGCATCTCGGCGATGAACTTCTCGAATTCATCTCGGAAGCTTAAGCTGTCCTGGCGCTGGCCGTTGAAATGGTGCTGGGAGAGTGTGGCCGGCAATTGAGAGCGCAGGTGCGGCTGGGCGGAGAGAAGTGCATAGATGGCCGAGGACACGGGGCGTGGAACATCTTGCATTGCACCGCTGACGCTGAGATTCAAGAGTCTAGAACATCAACATATTTTTTTGAAATCACAAACGTAATATGTAGTCATATTACCGCTGCCTCCATTATCTTCATCATTGTCGTCATTAGATATCAGATTATTTGCACTATAAAATGCCAAAATATGCATGCACATGTATTATGCAATATAAATTCCAAAATATGCACTAATAAGGCCAAAATTTATGCCTAAAATATACAATAAAAACAGGATAGTGTTCACAATATGAATATTTAATTGAAAAGGCTAATAATTGTTACAGATTTTTTTTTTTAATTTTCATGGGCGGGAGGTTGCAGAACATATTAGTTTACAGCTGACTGAAATCTGAGGAGTTTGTCGCAATTCTCTAACCAATGATAAGTGTCATAAAGTGAGACTAGTGTGACAGTTATCCCTTACAGAAGTTATCTTCGCAAAAAAAAACTTTATCTGTAGACATAGGGGCTGGCTCACCACCTCTCAATAAACTACTATTCATTAGTTAACTCTAATCATCGGAATATTCGTTAGCTATCTCTTTCCGCAAGTTTGGCTGGCAACGTCGCTTTTTTTCAAACCTTATCCCGTCTGCTGTCACGTCTGTCAATACAATGCCGTTATTTCTAACATAAACTAACTTTCACAACACAACATTAAGCTCATTACATCCCTCTCACCAAATAGTTAAACGTCTCTATATTTAAATAAAACATATTTCTATTTTATAACTTTATTATTAAATTATATTAGTGAAGTGCATTGGGGAGTGTCTATTATTGCTTGGTAAAGGTTGATAGTTTGTAAGCATGAACATGTTGTATGTGGGTATATTGTACTGCCAAAAGATTGTTGTTATTTCATAGTATATTCCGTGATATATTGTGAAGGCGTATATTAGAATTACATACCGTGTGCTTCTTGGAGAGATTTTATCCTTGATTTTGTATCTCCTTTCACGGCATTTTTGTCAAGCGAAATCTTGACCTAAACTCAATGTCATCTAAGACGTATAAAAAATTGACTCTTGGTTTGAAAACACGCGGTCTACGTCTTTCCGCCATGTCCTGTTCGTCTAAGATATTTAAATCTTCAACCACTTCCATAATTACAGTAAAAAATCAACTTCAACAGAAAACTCGCCTACTGTCAGCTGTCAAAACAGTACGCGCCATTTAAATCAGAAGATACTAACTACTGGGGTGCACTTTACGTTGACAGCTTCTTGAGAAGTGGTGAAATAGCCCCTGAATAATACAATAAAGTTATAAAATAGAAATATGTTTTATTTAAATATAGATAGCGTTTAACTATTTGGTGAGAGGGATGTAAACTGGCGCGAATGTTGTGTTGTGAAAGTTAGTTTATGTTAGAAATAACGGCATTGTATTGACAGACGTGACAGCAGACGGGATAAGGTTTGAAAAAAAGCGACGTTGCCAGCCAAACTTGCGGAAAGAGATAATATAATATTCGATGATTAGAGTTAACTAATGAATAGTAGTTTATTGAGAGGTGGTGAAATAGCCCCATAATATAACTACTGTTTAGATATAGATATAAATTGTATGTTAGTAGTATAAGAGGTTTTTCTGGAAAAGCTACTTATATTCGGAGAATTGGTTTTTTCTCCCTCATGTCATTAAAAAAAGTTTGATTAAGATATGTGAAGATTTTTTTGTCGATTTATTGTATTTTCGTGTGGCTGAATACATTTCCTTCAAAATAAAAATAAAATTGCATGAGGTTTTCCTGTAAATACAAACAGTAATGTCACTTTGAAAATCGATTTTTTTGAGATTGTACTGACATAAGCAAACTTCAAACATTTATTACTTGACTTGTACCGAACTTGACAATAAGAGTATAAATTCCATTAGTAGAGTAACAAGATGAGGACTAACCTTCCCGTGAGAGTGTGAAGGGCCTGCATGAGGCGGTGGTCCTGGCCGCCTAGCTCTGAGGACAGTGCCGCCATCTCGGCCAGCAGCTCGCACACGGGGCCTGCCCCGGCCCCTGGCCCGCTCTCCATGCCCTCGGCTATAGACGCCACGCACGCGTTGAAGTACTCCTCTTCCAGTGAGCATATCTGCAGGCACATATATAACATTATATGATGATATTTTCTTCAGTATGCACATTCCTTCCACATGTTGATTTTAATGCATTATTTAGAGTGTGTGGTACGAAATCTATCTACAGTTTGAATGGCTTGCTCAAATGGACAATTGTGTGCGCCATAAAAATCACAAAGTCATCTATAAGTTGCAAGAATCGAAGACTGATTTTCAAAGTTAATTTGATAGTGTTTTTCAAACACGAATCTATTCATGAAAAATTGCCAGACTATACTAATAAGTGTCAAAAAGTGAGTGCAGTATGACAGGTACTCACAGTCCTGGCCCCCAGGTCCTGCAGCAGGCGGTAGTACTGCACGGCCAGCGCAGGGCGGCGCAGGTGGGGGGGAGGGGGTGCCAGGCGTGGCAGGGCGCAGCGAGCAGCCCTTAGCGCCGCCTCTCTGCCTGCCCCCTCGGCACTGCCCTCCTGGAGCCAGCCAGCACCCACCACACCGCTGCCTATCTCTAACACCAGGGAGAGCTCCTAGAAAATGAAATAAATTATTTTAACACCTAGACTACAATCAACTGCGACGTGTAGTTCAGTGAAATTGTGGCTTTTTAATTAACTTTCTTGGATCAGTGGAACTATGGCATCCTCATTTGGAGGCTAAGTGAAAATTGTGAGGCTGAAGGAATTGCGGGAGGGGAAGGAGGAAGCGAAGAGGAAGGTTGGGAGAAAAAATAATCTCAAATATGATAATAATAATAATCGTTTCTATTGTGTGTACTAAAGAAATTGATGTATTGTTGTACTATATTATGCTGCACAGTGCTTCATGGTATGGTGTAATAGTATATCAATTTCTTAAGATGTGTGAATTTTAATAATATGTTTATATATTGATAATTGATAAGATCATCTATATTTACCTTGTATTCAATATCCTGTTGACAAACTATTTTATTGTAGTTTAACGGGATGATGATTTTTTGAAGAAAAATAATAAAAGCAACGTACAGCTAAATACATTATTATCATGATTTGAATTAGATACATGTTTTATTGTGATGTTTTTCTTACTGGAATTTCCCGTGCTGAGGAATAGACTTTAAAACTATGAATTCTGGGTCATCACAATATAAATATAATAATCCATTTGATCTTACCTCACAAAAGTCATCCTCCGCACTCGTGTCCCCATTCCTTCCCTGACTGGGCTCCGGCAGGGCGGAGTGGTTGTCCAGCGGCTCGGCCAAGGCGGCTAGCAGGACAGGGCACGCTGGCGACCCGGCCAGCAGGGCGGGGAGGCGGTTAGCGGCGGCGGCCACGGTCCTCAGGGCGGCCGTAAGGGCGCCGCCCGTGCGGGAGGAAGAGCGGCCCGCCAACGAGGAGCAGACACAGAGGCAGGGGCGGATGCATTCCCAGATTACTTCTGCAGTGCCGGACTAAGAATAACAAAAATTCAACTGATTGCTAGAGATATAAAATATTAGAATTGGTACCAAATCAAAAAGGTTGTATTTATTTTATTGTGTATAGTCGTATGCCTGAGAGGGTACAATTGACAGTGAAAAAATATGAATTATATGCACAAACAAAATAAAGAATAGTTGAAGAGTAGTAGAAAATTGGGTTTAAATACATAAAAATATTATTGATTAAAGATTTATGATGTTATATCCTTCTTGTGTCTACATTCCGTGCAGTTAAATGCATCAGCCACCTCTGCGTACATATTACCAACTACATGCAATCTATGTACAAGCGAGTATCTGAAAGACTCAGTCCTGATGTTATTGTTACAACTAAATAAAAATTTGGATCGAGTAGTTCTCGTTGGTATGTGAAAGGAAATAAGGTTCAATAACTCAGGGCTGTCTATAATACCATTGAAAATTTTACAAATAAAAAGTCAAGTCAAAAATAATTCTTCGATCTGAAAGTTTTAATAAATGTAATTCTCTCATCAAGTACTTATAGTTAATATTTTCAATGGGAAGATAAGGTTTATAGTTTATGAATCTAAGAAATTTATGTTGAATTTTTTCGATGGAATCGGAGTGGATTTTATAGTTAGTATTATTATTATTTTATTATGTATTGGGTGACTCATAAGATTTTTTACAGGAAAAATGATATTTAGGTGTCTAACACTGAATAGAAAATCCCTAGTAGTGGTAGTAGTGTCATATATCAATTTGAAAGAAAACTCATCTCCTAAGTAGGCCCTTGGAGTCTGGGGCCTATTGAAATTGATTATCTGTTTGGACAAACAGACACGCCCACATCGCACATCTATCGATTTATCTCTTAGTGGTGTGTACCAATTCATTGTAAGGTTGGTGTTTCAAATTTTGACATCGTCACAATTCAATGATTATCGCCATATTGTTTTTCTGCCATTTGTAATCAGCTTTCCATAGCGGTAATGTTTTTATGCTTATCAGCTGACCACAATTTGTTTAAATGCCTAAACGGGCCTAGAATTGACATTTAACAAGATCACTAAAATGTAAAAAAAAAAAAACAAAATGGCGCTAATTGTTGAATTGTGACAATAGCAAGTGTGACGAAAGTTTAGAACACCTCAACCTAACTCTTTCACATATGAATAACACATTATTGAATAATCTCAATATGCGTATCTTTATTTCAAATAAAAAAATTGCATTTGAAAGCTATCAACAGAAACCATCTGTCAAACAGTAAATGGATGAAATGAGGTGATCGACAGCCCAGAGGGTAGGATTTTCAGCTAGAAGTTGGACAGGTTGAGTTCAAAAGTAAATGACAGGGTATGACAGAGTTCTACTAAATTTCATATTATGTAAAACTAACATAAATTTCATTTATAAATTTTATCTATAAAGCAGAAATCTATTATTTGAAGCAGCAAAACCTGTCAAATGATAAGCTCTGTCATCATGAAACTAGCATGGCTTTTCATATACATATGAAGTTTCTAGGTTAACAGAACTATTTTTAGGTTGCAATATCATTTATGTAATGGAAATTTGAAATATTCATGTAACTGTCAAAATATAAGACACCATAATGTTTGTTCCTTAATGTTAAATAAACAATCAAAATGTTGAGTGAAGTCATGTAATAAGGCTATTATGTACTTATATAAATTGAATCCAAGAAAAATCACTAACCTGCACCCCATCCGCCAATCCTGCATAAACATCCAGGGCGTGCAATAAAGCCGGCGAATCCGCAGGTGCGTTCAATGCCTCATTGGCCGGCCGCACTAGCTCGTGCAGTCTCTGTGGGCGCTCGGGACCGGCCGGTAGCTGCGCCAGGGCCAGGGCGCCGGCGCGGGCCAGGCCGCGGCGAGCCACACTCGACAGGCCTGCGCCACCCGGGCCCATGCCCCAGCGCACCGCCTCCCACAGGGCGGAGCAGTTAGAGATGTCTGTTATTCTGTGGGTTACGTGATGTGTGAATATTTTTTTTGTAAGCTGTTTGGTTTTCTAAATAAAAAAAACTTAATTATGGTTAAGTGGTGGACCATTCTAGGTGTGATATTGCACCTAACCAACGCTAATATGCTACAGAAAGGCCATTCTAGCTCAATACACGTAAATTAGTCGTCAAATGAGATTGCAGCCTGGTTTGCGAAACTTCATTCTTGGTCTGTCTTTCACCCCATCAACAGTGTTAAATAGTCATTTAAGTTCTCTTCAAGGGGCCATATTGGTAGAGCTTAATCATAATGTAAAGACCGAGTTGTTAATATTTTGACACATGACACTACGGGCCGTGTTTAGTTTTTAGCCGTATCTATAATCGTTCAGATAATGACCGGTTATTAGCTGAGTGGACAAACCCGTTGGATTCCCACCCGGGCGTCGTGGGTTCAATTCCTCTGCTAGCTAAGTCTTCCATCATTGCACTAGCAACAATTTCCGCTTATTATGATGGCAGTAGGAGTTTTCCAAATATTGTCAGGTTGTTCGTAACCCGAGAATGTTGTCTTTCTTTGAAAAAAAAAAAGAGCATTGCCAAAGGAGATTGCAACTTAATTTTCTAACCAACCACATTCCGAGAATGTGGTTGGTTAGAAAAATAAGTTGCAAAAGACCGATCTTTTGCCACGGCAACAGAGTAAAATAGTAATTTAACCTTAAAAATTGACAATCCACTCACTGTTGTTTGTTAGTAGCCACCGTGACCAGGAGTGCCACCGCCCGTCTCGCTACCTGAGGCTCCCCTTGAAGCGCCCGCAGCAGCGCGCCCGCACCTGCCGCCCCCGCCGCACCCACCCCCCGGGGCAGGCAGTGGCCGCCGGGCGCGTATGCGCGCAGCAGGCGGCGACCCAGCCATAGGCAATCGGCCGCCAGGGCGGGCGAGCCCAGCCAGCGCCCCGCACCCCAGCCACACCACCAGCACAGGCGGAGGACACCACTCGTCAATCTGGAAAAAAAAAATATATATTATACAGGAAGAATCATTCTCGATAACACCTCACCTTCTTTGTTGCAACTCGTCAAGTTCAACATTCCTTGTCAGAGACTCAGAAACAATAATTTGTTGTTCCTCAATCATTACTCTACTAATTATGGGTATCATTATCCACTGTCCAAAATGTCAAGACTTGTTAATTCAAACCGTGGCCTTGAAATTTTTGGTACCAGTCTAAATGATTTTTATCATTCTTTACAACTCTACCAAAACATTATTGTTTTACTATATACCCTTGATTATAGTTCCTTTGACAAGTACTGTAGATATATTCGACAAATTTAAGAACTGGATGTTCAACAAATTTACGCCAATAAAATTTGAACTCATCTCATTAATAACTACTAAACAGTTAATAACAACTAAATATTACTGTCTGTCTGTCTCGACACAGGAATTTCCTAGTGAGACAGACACAGAGCAATACCATAAACTTTGTATTTACTAAGATGAATAATAAAATAATAAAAATTACGAAAATAAACAAAACCAAAGAATTCTTCTAAAACAATAACAATATTTGAAACAAAGAAACCATAAAACAACTTTACTGACAGAACAAGACAAATAAAAAAATCTAAGCAAATTTAAAATCTCGTCTAGTGGATAAACAATGGTTCATCTACAAAGGCCATGCAATCCATCAGTCAACTCACCCAAATCAAAAATAAAACTTTTATAACTCCATTATTGTTACCAATACCTTTTTTAATTAATTCTGACAAACATTTTTGGTTCACATGTTATTGAACAATCTGATGTCAAAATAAAATATTTGTAACCTTGCCTGTCTCACAGGATATCCCTTGACACAGGATATCCCTGTGTCAAGGGATGTTCTACAGATGTAATATTTTTATTTTTTTAACTGACTGAGAACGAAATACCACAGGGTTTGGTGTTTGGACATTGCAGAAAAACAATCATCCAGGTAAAGATTTGGATAAGGCTTCGGACTTTGTTTTCTTTTGCAAAAGGTTTTAGGTTAAGACAAGTACAGGCGGAGATGGTGTGTACAATTAACATTAAGCCGGGCAGTAAAAAAGTCTATGTTACTATTGCCATGGAAGTTGTCAACTATCTGCTTGTATTTATCAGTAGGGTTGTATTATTTAGAACAGTAACTAGGGGTTACCTAAAATAATGTATTCTATATCAATACATGTTTAGTTACGAGTTAGGGGACTATGATGGTAACTACATACCTGACCATCTGGTGAGCGGACTGCAGGTCAGCTGGGTCAGGGGCGGCCTCGGTGGCATCAAGGAGTCGCATGGAGGCATTCAGGTCTCCCCCGGCCCCCGAGCTGTAGCGCACCAGCTCCCCGGGGGCCGTAGGGGTCTCTCCTTCTCCGTCACCATCACCCTCCATCGTTAGAACATGACCTAGAAAATAAAACAACTTGAATAATAGCTCACCTATTCATTTCACAATTCAATTTGATAGTTGAGTATTGAAAAATGAGGTTGTGTTACAGTTTTGTATTCTGTTTATAATGAATTGAAAGACTTGGGGTAACATAAAACCCACAGAAATGGTTTTAAACCATTCTGTTGATGAACAATGAACAATTTATAAAACGATTATCTTACTTACCAGCAAACATCAAAGTCCAATGAAGATCTTCGTAAACATTACACAGGGCCAACCCTTCTTCTCCGGCTTGTAAAAGTTCTTGCATTCTAGAGAAACATACAGAGTTACATTATTAGACTGCATTGGCCAAAATATTGTTTTCCTAATGATCATTACAGATGTGTATTTATTATTATTATTGTTATTGGAGAAAATACCAAAGCGAAAATCTATTGAACTTTCATACAAAGTAAATCATAAAGAAGCATTGAGTAGTTATGTATAGTTTACCTGGCACTCCGGTTCTCCAGGATGCCACAGAGCATCGGCAGCGTGTCGGCTGGAGAAGCCCGGCCCAGGGCGCCCACCAACTGTAGGATGGAGTCATATTTCTCCAGGTCACTGCCTTCCTCTTCCACTTCTGCCTCGTCCTCCGCACCGCTTAATCTGGGGAATGATCAATGATATCATGTATATATATTAACCTGATGAATGTGACTGCTGCAGATATGATCCACAGGATTTCACCTACAGTACAGTAAAAAGAGAATTCTTTAATCAACAGCAGATAAATATTTTTCATATCGTCATACCACAACACCTTCAAGATGTCATGAATAGTAATAGCCTAAAGTACCTTGTGCCATCGGGGGGTGCTAGTCTCACCCGCAGCATGGCCTGGAACAGGTGGGTGGAGCCGTGCAGCAGGGTCAGGCGGAGCCCCCGTGATGGGTGCGTCCCCCGCAGGGGGCACGGCACTATGCAGGAGCCCCACCCAGGCCTCCAGGGCAGCCTCCAGACCGTCTTTGCAGGCGGAACTGTTGTCAGCTGTCACATCACCCTGGGAAAGAAGATAACATAAGAAATCAGGTAATAGAATAATTCAGAGATAGGTACATTAATGTAATCATATACAGCTTGACACGGTTAATTTTGCACATTAATTGTTCACGGTTTTTTCAGTGGTGGAGCTAGTGTAGATACTAATAAATCTATGTACATATTTAAAAAATAGTTAGTTCATTAGTTTCTGCTTTGGCCGCCTGCATAGTTAAGCATGAAAAGCTGCAACGCGTCTGCATGTAATTCTGTATTATCCACTTTCAGAGATCTCAACACAATTATGTAAATATTTACTTGCAGGAATCTACACAATTAACTGTACAATATCAAACTTATAAAACCGACAGGCTAAAACAACATTAAGACCCCGAGAGAAGTAAGATACAAGGGGTATGTGTGCAAAATAGGAAATTAGTAAGTTACTAGTTTGAACAATGCTATTATAAAAAATGCAACTCTCACCACTTCTTCGTAGACACTCAGGTCGACCAGGCGCACGGTGTATGTGACCACAGCGTGCAACAGGTGCTCCACGTCCTGTGGGGGCAGGCAGAGCAGCTCGCGGGTGTTGTGCAGCGCCAGAAGGCGCAGGGCGGCGGCCGGGGCAGCCAGGGGGTCTGTGTTTTCGTTGAGCAGAGGGAACAGTGCTGGAAATTGAAGAATGTAATTTTTTGTTACTGGAAACATATGTAATAATAAAGCACACAAATCCATGAAACCAGAAACACCAATTGTAACAGGCAACTACACAATATAGATAGAAACTCATAGAGGTAGCTAGTAGAACTGTTTACAGAACACGGGCACAGCCACCTCAGAAGACACATGCAGATTTTGGAAGTGGAAAACATCAATAGGTATCTGTATAAGTGGAAAGAGGATGAAGAAACTTCTATGGTGTCAATGCCCTGCCGTAATGGGAAGAAGACTCAGATATCTGGGAAGCCATGTTTTAAAACCATAAGGCATGGGTAAATTCTGTGAATAACATTCTTTTTGTTATGGTTTACTATGAAAATAATATATAATTATGTAGTAAAGTTCATTCCTCATCTGACAGTCGACATAACCTCAATAATGTGGAACAGACCGCTCAGGAACGCGAATAAATTGTTTATTGGGTGCAGTTATGGTTACATTTTTACACTTTGGTACACTGCAATAACAATATTGACCAGAGACTAACATTTCACACTGTGTTCTCAAATTAAAAGTGGTTAAATTGAAGAAAAAAAAACCTGTATTGAATTTCCCATATAAAATCCTATACTGACGATTCAAGCAAAACAATTTGGAGGTTTGAAGAAGTCACGCCCTGACTTGCAAAATTTCGAGCGTTTTGACGGGCTTTCAAAAATTCAAACATAAAAACAAACTTTAAATAAAATACTGGTATTTAAGTCAGAAAGAGATTTTTTCTTTTTTTTTTATTAAAAATGCACTGGAGTTCCTTATAGTGAGATGGTAGCCATACTGAAGTGAATCCGACACTATAATAAATCATAAACCTCTAAAATACGAAAATCCCTAAAGAACAAATAAAACTATTTTAATTTGAGTCAACATACCTTTAGCTACTCTTAGAGCATGTTCACCTCGCGCATCATCAGGCAGAGCAGCGCCACTTAGACTAGCGAGCTGCCCCAGGCAACTCAGGGCCGGCCTCAATAGCGGGCGACCTCTAGCGACCATGGCGGCAAGGATCGCAGGCAGCTTCTCATCAGTCAGCAGGGGTCTCCAGGCGGCTGACCTCCTCAGGGCAGGGGGCGAGTCACTCTCGTGCATGGCCTCAAAGACCCCCACCGAGGCGGCGATGCGGGAGGAGGGGGGATACGTGGCCCCAGCACAGGGCTCCTTCGGCTACCAGGAGGAGACGCTCGGCCAGGACTTGACCGTCGTGACCGGCTACTACGCCAGTTGTTTCTAGTTCCTCGAGCACCTACGTGAATTGAATACAATTCACAAGAAAAGTTGTACATTTTTTAATATATATCATGACGGTGGGACTTGGCCTCCTTCACAAATATTTTGTACCAGCTTAGGTCCCTGGAGATTCATCTCAAGTCGTCAGTGTGTTAATAGGACATACTAAAACACACTTATTTCAATAATAAAAAACTCTAAGCCATGTTTGTTTATCTCCGCTATTTGTTATCTTCAAAATACACTTATTACATCATGTGACGGCCTCTGTGGTCGAGTTTTTAAGACACTCGACTACGAATCCAGAGATTGCGGTTTCAAATCCCAGAGTGCGCAAATAAATTTTATTTAATTAATGTGGTGTTTCACATTTAATTCATATAAAATTATATATAGTATATTTGCTGCATGTTTCAGAGTGGTAGATACTCATAGTATCGCCTTGGTGAGAGATCACCATTCAGAATCAAAACGTTGCTTGAAATGGCCTTACCCTTTTGGTGACCAGATCTGAATAGCCAGGTAATTTCCAACCTTCCTCTTCGCTATCTTCTTCCCCTCCCCACCACCTTCAGTCTAACAAAATACGCTAATTAAAGATACCATAGTCCCACTGGCTCCAGACGGTTGGGAACAGTTGGAACTCTTGTGCGGTATTCAAGTAGGTATTTAAAATGGTACCTACCTAAGTGATTTTTTTACAATAGCTACCTATTTAAAATAAGATATTCAGAAATCTCATATTCTAAAACTTTTTACCTGGATTTAAGCTTATTTAAAATAAAATAATGCATACCTTCATGATGAAAGCAAATATAGTCCTGAGCTCCGCAGCCTCAAATTGCTTCTTTAGCTTGAAGTGCTGCACCCACGGCAGTCCAGAATCGGAGGAGCGCACCGTGATGGAGTGCTCCACCAGAAGAGCCTGCAGCAGGGAGCAGCCGAGCAGGGCTGAAGGAGATCCAGGTCCCTCGGAGACTAGGGCGCGCGCTTGCTCGATGTAGCGCCGCCGCTCGGACCCAGCATCTTGCAGGCTGAGGCGCTTCACCATTATGGCCATGAGCTGAAATTGAAATAGGAGTAAAATAAAAATTGATAAACTTTTACTAACATCTGGTGTACTGGAGTGTCCTGGGCATTTATCATTATCTTTTCAGAAGCTTTTATTTTTTAAAACCTGTTTGAATATTTAAATGAACCACAATCGCTTGTCAACAGAATAATCATTCATAGAGATATTTTATATTGCGTTAAGATCGGTGCAAGTCAAGTAATAAATGTTTGAAGTTTGCTTATGTCAGTACGGGTGAAAAAAATCGATTTTCAAAGTAACATAACCCAAGCTATTCCAGAAAACCACATATACCATTGACATACAGTTTGAAAAAAACACAACATATTATCTGAGAAGATAGCATAATTGACAAAAAAATAATTTTGTAAAACAGAAGTGAGTTATTACAAAATTACAGTCGGCAAGGTGCGACGGAAGTTGTACCTTGCGGGAATCCGGCATTCCAAAGGTTAAGGCTAGGTTATGCATAATTATACATTGCATAATTGTATATATCACTAATCAACCACAAAAAATGTGTATCCTGGAGGTAAATATGCCAAAAACCACCATACTCACTTTAGTAAAAAAATATATACGGTAAATACTGTATTTTTGGATCAGATTAGTTATATTAAATGCAGGAAAACACATTATTATAATTAACAATATAAACATTAAGAGTGGGAAAATATTAACAAGCTGCCATTTGTCTTACTGCACGGTTCACAACGGGATTGTTTGAGTGCAATGCAATTTAAATTAAATTTTCACACAAGAATATGAAGCCAGCTGCTGTTAAAAGTGTATTAAATTATTGTACTTGATAAAAATATTATGTAGTATTGCAAAACTGAATGCAATCTTAATTAGAACAATAACATACCTGGAGGATTTTCTCTCGTACAAAAGAAGGAATCTGTCTCTGCAGAATATACTGCATGAGGTAGTTCCTAAGCGATAGGATATCATTGTCATTTAAGTCGGACCATTCTTTTATCAGGGCATTTTTCAGCAATCCTACAGCTTCGAATATAACATATTCTGAAGAGGAAGATTCCAGAATTTCTTTGCATAGTTGGTAGGGGGATTTGATTTTCCTAAAGTCCAAGATAATAGCTTCAGCCTCACGCCGCTGGTCTGGGGAAACGAGATTCGGAGGGGCCTAGAATAAATGTTAGAATATTAACTGCGTTTCCCCCCTTAAACCAACATTCCAATATCATTTTATTAGAAACGTAGAAAGAATAATGACCAATCTAATGGGGGGTAGCCATATCATATCGATAAACATAGTTAAATATTGAACAAATAATTATTTTTTACAAGTGAGCTGTCAATATTTTGAGGGTTAAGACAAGAAAACCATTGATTGCATGAAGTTGTGCAATTACCAGAAAGATTTGTGAAGCAGTTTCTAACGTTTGTATCGCCGGATTCGTCATTGGTTATGTTATTTACAGTTTTAATTTATTAAATTAAAATACGAAATCATAACAATGAACCAACCAAAACGAACTCCACAGATTTTATTATTTTCTAAAATTGATTAGAGATGTTCGAAATTCCGGTGTCGGTTACTTGTCCCAGCGACTTGTCGTTCACTGAAATCGTCGATATTTTTTATCTTCAAAGAGCAAGTTATAATTGAAACCGGTTCTTATTTAAGTAAAATAAAAAAGTTGCATACATTTTGGAGTAACAACCGGCATTTGGAACAGATTCCTTCTTGTCACTGCGAATCGCTAGCAATCGATTTATCGAAAAAAATATATATTCCCGCCATCGGGAATCGGTTCCAAAAGTAACTGAATAAATAGCCGGCTCTTCGTCGCTCTCCGGTAACTGGAATAGCAGTGACACCCCATTCCAGATATCCCATCCCTAAAATTGATGATTTTCTTACCATAGATCATATTCATAGACAATATTTCCTTGGAGAATCAATGAATATTTTTAATTCAATGACTCTTAAACTGTTTTATTCACCTAAAAGTATTCATTATTAAAATTCTAAACACATTTTTTTCTTAAATCTAATCGCCTTAAATTCAAAAGCACATCAAAATTAAATCCATTTTATTTTTTCCTGATTTAACCGCATAACATTTTACAAAATATTTTATAAATATCGGGTAATTTACGTAATGTGACAGCACTCTTATTTTTTTACACTATTTTTTATGGAAGAAAGCACAAAAACACACATTAATACAAGTAATTTCTACCACAAATTACACAAAACCGTAAATATTCTGATATCCCGCGAAACGTACATTTTTAATATTATTTGAAAAAATTACTTTGAGGAAAATAATTATTTTTACCTGTTTTCCTCACAATTAATAAAAAATATTGTAATTCCTTTTAACAGCGAAAGTAGTGAAGTGCTTTATTTGACGTTTTTATTTATAAATGCATCGAACATTTATAGTTTCCTGCTTTTACTTAATTTTTAAAAAGTTTAACGGAAGACAGAATTTTTTGTTTGTTTATTTTAATTTTTTCTCTAACTGGTGCCGTTATCTTCATGCACACGTCGAAATAGTTAACTTTACGGTGAAAAAAAAACTGATTTTTAAAGTCTCGCACTGTTTTAGAAGCGCATATATTATATTATAATGAAACAAATCGGGGGGGGTTGCTAGCGATAAATGTACCAAATAATAGTCACGTTTTTTTCTCAATAGTTTTATTCGGGACAGCTCTCCCAACCACATAACCCACTCCTCCATTATTGTATAACAAAAATTATACCGTGTAGAAAAACTACTTCTTTCTTTCTTTCTTCTATGTGTGTATCAATGAATTGTCTATTACTAGTTTCTTGTCTATTGTTTCTCGATGACAGCTGCCCATATGTTTGAGTTGTTGTTGTTGGCGGTATAATGCCTTAAAAGGAATGATGTACAATAAGTATGCATAGCCTTACAGAGAATTTGCAAAAAGCAAATGTAGTAATTGCGAAATTTCCAGTTTCTGTAAGAGCGATGTGAACGTTTTTCAGGGCTTGAAGTACAATTTGAATATTTCTTACTGTACACAGTTTGACAGTTTGCTTAGCAATAGGGTGAATATTGCGCAAATGACGATTCATATTACAGGCATTGCCTCCCTTTATGGATATAACTTTAGAACAAAAGTTGCATTTGGCCTGGTAAACCCCAACTTCCTTAAAATAAGCCCATATTTCACTTTCTCGTTGAACGGCCATCCATAATTTTAGGTAGAGATTATATAGTCCTATAGACAAAACAAGCACAGAAATCATAAGAAACTGTCACGGGTACATGCGAGGGAACGGATAACTAAAAAGATACTTCATTGCTTCATTCATTCTTCGAACTAAAATCGAAGGAAGAAGGGAATGAACAATTGAACTGTGGATGATGCAATATTTCAGTCTTTCGAACGAATGAAAAATTGAAGTTCGAAGTAGATGCCATAGATTGTTCAATCGGAAGTACCAACTTAACCAACTTCAATTGAAGTATTTGTTCAATGAAAAATGAATGAAGTTGGGACTGCTGTCAAAAGAAGTACTTCTTTGAAACAGTTCTTTCAAAACTGTCACAACTAGCGATGGGAAAAGCTTCACAGATTTGTGAATGCTTCACGAATTGATACTTCTTCAAAATGAACCTTTCACGATGAACCCTTCAATTGAAGTAACATATTAATCACAGCATTTCTCGTCGGGGGGGGGGGTTAGCGATAAATGTACCAAATAATAGTCACGTTTTTTCTTAATAGTTTTATTCGGGACAGCTCTCCCAACCACATAACCCACTCCTCCATTATTGGATAACAAAATTATACCGTGTAGAAAAACTACTTCTTTCTTTCTTCTATGTGTGTATTAATGAATTGTCTATTACTAGTTTCTTGTCTATTGTTTCTCGATGACAGCTGCCCATATGTTTGAGTTGTTGGCGGTATCATGCCTTAAAAGGAATGATGTACAATAAGTATGCATAGCCTTACAGAGAATTTGCAAAAAGCAAATGTAGTAATTGCGAAATTTTCAGTTTCTGTAAGAGCGATGTGAACGTTTTTCAGGGCTTGAAGTACAATTTGAATATTTCTTACTGTACACAGTTTGACAGTTTGCTTAGCAATAGGGTGAATATTGCGCAAATGACGATTCATATTACAGGCATTGCCTCCCTTTATGGATATAACTTTAGAACAAAAGTTGCATTTGGCCTGGTAAACCCCAACTTCCTTAAAATAAGCCCATATTTCACTTTCTCGTTGAACGGCCATCCATAATTTTAGGTAGAGATTATATAGTCCTATAGACAAAACAAGCACAGAAATCATAAGAAACTGTCACGGGTACATGCGAGGGAACGGATAACTAAAAAGATACTTCATTGCTTCATTCATTCTTCGAACTAAAATCGAAGGAAGAAGGGAATGAACAATTGAACTGTGGATGATGCAATATTTCAGTCTTTCGAATGAATGAAAAATTGAAGTTCGAAGTAGATGCCATAGATTGTTCAATCAGGTAACCAACTTAACCGAATTCTCCCAACAGACGGGTATTTGTTGTTAATAATAAAACAATATTCAAAATGCATCATTAAAAAAATCTGTTACTAGAGTGTAAATTTAAGCTTTTTATCAGATTACTAATCGGCTTTGTTTTTAGGAGGGGTTCTTGTTTGGAAACGTGACCAAACTTGAAACGAACCACATATCGGACACTCGCACGGATAATTCCAGAGTTGAAGTCATAATCAATGTCTCGTCGATGTTACCAGCGCCAGAAACAGGAATGTTCTACACCCCTTCTGGTAGAATCAAGGAAGAAGTTCTGGAGGAGATGCTGGAAGGGGTGTCCGGCGATGTGGTGGGCTGGTACCACTACCGTCAGAACAACTCTCTGAAGCCCACCATGCGTGATAAAGTCATCTCGAGAGCGCTGCAGCACCATTTCGCCGCATCCAAGGCCAGATACTTCTTGTGCTGCAACATAACTAGTAGACAGACATCAACAAATTCTACTCACACTTACTCATATAGATTTTACAAAGTCAATGTCGGGGGGATATGGAGACTTTGAATGACATGACGAGTAATTTGGGAGAAAATGTAGCTGGGTACAAGAGGACGTCAGAGGGGGACAGGAATGATCCTTTCAATAAAGCTGTGACAGAAGCTAGGAAAGACGGGACAAGAGGAGTGAGCGAATCAGTAAGACTTACAATACGGAAAGCTGCGGCTGATTCTGCAGTCTGGGAAGCCAAGGCGAGGGAAGTAGAAACCGAGATCAACAGCATGTTGGCCATGCTCGCCAACCACCACCAAGTGCGCCACTCCCGAGTGAACCGCGCTGTCGTACGCCGAGAAGAAGAGGCCGTTATTCAACCCCTCATTGAAGCTCTATCAATTCCCGCAGCCAAACAGTCCGAGCCCTTTGACTTTGTCACAGATATTATTAACAATTTAAAGCAGAACGAAAGTGTGGGGAGTCCGTGGTCCAACAACAGCCTGCCTCCTCGAGACGGTATTGCCGAGAGCAGCAAGGACCCTAAGGCATATAGCAACAGTCCAGGGCACAAGAGAATTCACTCCGAAGGAGCTGTAAAATCGACTGTCAACTTAATTGTATGTCATAATCATTCAAATATCTAAAAATTTAAAAATATATAATTGTTAATCATTTTACCAAGCATTATTTTTATAAAGATGGATTTCAATATTGATTCACAACTAATTTCAATATTGATTCATAACTAATTTCCATATTGATTCATTACTAATTTCAATATTGATTCATAACTAATTTCAATATTTATTCATAACTAATTTCAATATTACCATATTATACAGCTCCTTATCTCAAATTAAAAACGAGGCATTTAGCAATGGAGATTGCAATCGTAAGATAGCAATTGTCAATCGATTGTTGCTTCAATATTGAAAACTTGATACAAGCATATTTGAATTGTAAAACGTTATCAGTACTTTTGTTTTTGTTATAAAACTTTGTAACACCCGGTTTCGTTTTGAATGCAACATGATGAAACAGTGTTTTAACGATGGATTTGTTGAAAACCCACCTTGCTTCTCAGATTATAATTAATCTGGTCTCTGGTGACCCCATATTTACACCACTTTAGAATTTTGCTTGGTACTGCCGTTTTGTTTTTTTATTCACCTTACGATAAGTTTGGCATATTTTACAATATAAATTATTATTTTTTCTAGGAACAAGGCAACGGCAGCAATCCCAATCCCAACCCCCGAAGATGGGAGACGGCCACTTCCCCTAAAACACAACCAAATAATGCCTGATTAACACAAATTCAGATTGCATTAAGACTATTTTATTACGCCCTTCAAAATATGTATGCTTCGCCTTTACTTAAGACAATTATTCAAGCAAATGTTATGAATATGGTTCATGTTTTCGTTTTATGATAAATATATTATTTTTAAGTTAACTTATAGGACAATGCTTTCAACACGTTGAAATAGATAGATTTAATGTGTCAAAACTGATTACCTCAGTTGAAATATTAGCATCAGAATGATGGATGAGGTTAAATACTTAATTACAAGTTTTATTGATTAATTGATCAAGGGGTGTTTTGCCTTCCCAACTTCTTCAGGACAGAAAACATACCCCAAACCTGTTTTCATGGAAAGGGATTCATTTGGTGCAAAAATGGTAAGGAAATTCGAATTTTGATCCAAATAAGAATGTTTATTTGATCATATCAGATTATAGAAATATGTAAATATTTTTAATTTGCATGCTTTTTTCGGATGACATTAAATATTTATTTTACATTCCGATATGTAGATACCTAATATAGTGCATCCTTTTATCTTCCTAACTGTAAACAAGTATTTACATCAAACTTAGGCCTTGGCCAAAAATCATTTAGAATTGAACAAAAATATTGACGACATTTACAAATGCCAAGTTATTTAAAGAGTTCATTCTTATGTTTCACTGTGACTAATTTAAAGCATTCTCAAAATGTCTTAATATTAGAACGCCCTCATTTGTCTTACCATTGTTTTATCAAAGAATTGTAATTTTTTTTATACCTATCAAAAGTTATCAAATATATTTTTTTTCCATTATTTTTGTTTGTTTTATTAAATATGAAATTCTTGCATGTTAAAATATTGTTGTATTTAAAATTCAAACATCATCCTTTTAATTTTTTTAGCTTATAATAGAGTTAGCTGTGATGTACCGGAGTCAGCGAAAATTTGCCATGGAGAAAATCCAGAACCACGGTTTATTTGGTACTAAGAGAATTTTAAACTGTACATACTTTTATCGTATGGAGGAAAGGCTGGGTTACACTGCGTGGTATCCTGAAACTGGAGCCAGTACTGCAGAACCTCAAAGTAAGTGTTTCCAAGGCTGGTAGATATTTCTGTCTGTGGTGACTTGGTGGTTTGTTTATAATTTGTATAAGTTCACATTTTAAAAAATGTTTGACGACAGTGTAAGAATCATCTACTATGGAGTTCCTTGAAGCAACTGTTAACATTGTCACTTCTATGTTTCGCACTGATCATTAATATTCAACAATATTAATGATCACACTATAATGCCGGCAACAAACTGTGTTCTGTCCCATGCAGACAGTAGAAGAATTGGGAATGTACGTTGATATATGTAGTTAAGCTATGTTTATTTTACCATACTATAAAAAAACCCTAGGAGGTCAAATGTTAATTCAAATTAATGTAGAATAATATCCAAACTTAAAAAAATATATATAATATGAAAAAATTCTAATAATTTTTAATTAACAATAAATCGGACCTCGAAGGGTTAACCAACCTCAAACCCGCTTATTGCCCTATTGTTTCCCCTTCAATAATCTAGCTGTCAAAGCAAACCCTTCACTTCTGTATTTTGCACACATTAAAAAAATAAAATAATATGTATTGCATTGCGCAGTTTTGTGTTATTTTAAGAAAGTACCTGCAAAACGGGATCTGCTTTGAAAATAAAAACAAAAGGTATTATAAATCTGTTTTTACTAAGACTATACATAAGTTAACAAACTATTTGATTTGATCAGAATACATGAAAAGTAGGTTTATTTAAAAAATATAATAAAAATAAATACATTAAAGATTGAAATATGAGTAATTGTGAAAAGATAATTTTTGATTTGAAAATTGGTGTATGATATTTCGTTATTAAAAATAATCAGAGATCAAAAACCATGGCTAACGAAAATAATTTGATTCTCGCAAATCAAGAAATAGGTATTTTCCAAATTACAAACGGTTCAGTGTGAAAGGGTAAAAATCATCACTGGTCAACATCTGATCGTAGAGGGCACCAGATGAGGAAGCATTAAGGTTGAAGTAACATTATTATGTCCCTAACATTCAATGTTATTCACCTCGATTATATGTGTGTAAATTCATGAGAATCAAGTTAAATGACAATCCATGAATGAGGTAATTAAAATAATTCAATTCTAAAATAAGTATTGATTTGCCACGGAAGAATTAAAATAATTAAGGAACAGTAATTTGTTTCAAGAAAGGAGTCATACCAACAAGTTGATAATTTTTAAAGATGGAGTTTACAAGTTATTTTTAACTCGACAAAACCCTCCAATTTTAAAACACCTACATTAAAATCGTATGCTTTGCTACTTATTTCAAATAACAATATAGTATTCAAATTCTGATTGCAGAAGATTGTGGACCAAAATACGAATTTTATTAAAAAAAATAATTTAGCATGCAGAATGATAGTTTCCAATGGGTAACTTTAGACAGTATTATGTAAATATTATGATTTGTGAATTCCAAAATAAAGTAATTAAGTTATATTTATTTCGCCTTTGAAGTAATGGCAATCAATTTAAGCAATCAGGATTTTAAAAAATAGGAGAAAACTAAAATTAAATATTTAAGTAGTTTGAACAAGTTTCAAGTAAACAGGATTAAAAAAATGTTACAAAATTATTTTTAAAAGGGTTAATATTTATAACAACCTTAAAGGAATCAAATAATAAATGCTTTTGAGGTATAAAAGTAGAAAAAAGTTATAAAATGATATACAGAAGATAACAATTATGTAGGATGTCACTTAAGGCTTTAAATTATATTTATTGTCATTTTAGACTTCATTCACTAAATGTTATCAATAGTTTTATTGATATTTTGTCAGTTTACACTGCGAACTGTATTGTAATGTCCCAATAATCGTTTTACTACCGATTTTTACTACAATTTCGTGTGAAGTTTTTGAGCTTATTAAATTGAACACCCATGGGTTTGTTACATTGGCTACAATGTGAAATACATTGTAATAATTAATGTAAATGACAAATAACTTAGGGATAGGGTTAAATCAGCTAACATTTATTCACTAGTGGATTAAGGCAATGCCTTCTACATAAATGCCTAGATACTGACAGCCAATCTTGTTCTAATAAAATTTCTGACATGGTGAATGTTTATTTATTTGCTCAAGTTCTTTTCACCAATAACATAGCAGGCAAATATAAAAATTCAGAAAAAGGATTACATACACTGATAAAAATACTAGCCGAAATAAATTTTTAATTTTTATGCATCTGCCACTAAAGGCGCTCCTGATAGCTAGGCATTTATATGGAAGGTACTGATCAAGGCCTCTTAAGGTATTTTAGATATACATACATAGTTACTGAAAATACCGTATTGATGTATGTAAATCAATACTTTTTTCAGTTGTTAACTGATATTTTGTTCTAACTTCAACCCGTTTCTGTTTTGTATTGGTAACAAAATCTTTGATTCTCGCAGATTACAGATACTCCTTAGAACAGGGGTCTTCAACCTGGTCCCTTCCGGCTTTCGGGGTGGGCAGTGGGTGTTTTTGTTCATTTTTAGAATTTTTTTAAACGTTCCACATCCCAACTAAAAATATCTGGTCACTTTATAAAAACAATAATTGTGGTGAAAATACATTGAAGGTGTATGATTGGTTAAGAAATCCATTTACTGCAAATTTTGCCGAAGTTGATATAACTCGAAGTCGAGAAGAACTATTAGAACTCAAATGTGATGAAGAGGTGGATATCAAAACTCTGGCAAATGAAAAAGATGCCTGCGTTTTATCCAAATATGTATATATTTAATTTATTAATACCTTTCTTTGCTTCATATCTTGAAGAATCAGGCTGTTGATAATATTATTAACGAACAGAGAAACCATCTGAGTACGACGAGAAAGGAGACATTTGTTTGTTCCTTACAAAAATCGAAAAATCAATTATTTAGTCTCGCCGCATCAGCCTCAAGGATCTCACTAACAATAAGAAAAGATAATTTCTAATAGTATTACAGGGATTTAACTTTATAGAAACTTTTTTTTTTAAATTAAGCTGATGTATATCGACGGAGTTGCAGAATTATTTATTTTTTAATTAACTACATATATATAAACATTCATAAAGTATGAATAAAAAGATAAAGTTAAGTAGATATTTTATAAACCCTCCCCTCTAAAAATTACTTGGCACTTGCGCTAAATTGAGTTATGTGGGTGGGGTGGTAAGGAAATGTTACCATCAACAAAGATACAACAGTGGGCAGTGGGTGTTAAAAGGTTGATGACTCAAAGAGTATCCTAACTGTAAAGTTGGCAATCTTAGTACACATATAAATTATATTACTCAAACAAAGTGATACCTACTATGTCATAGTCACATATAAATACATATGTATGTCTAAAACATGACATGTCATGGTGTATCAAATTAGAAAGAATTATGAGACATTGACAAAATATATTATTGTAATATAATGCACTTAAAGGTACAAATAATATTCTACACAAAATTGTCTGTCTAAATCCATGACAAGTTTTGTATCATAAGGAAGGATACTTTTTTGTTATTGTCCATTTATAAAGTTTTATTACAATGTGTATTATAAAATTGGGGACATTATAATAAAAACGTTTTATCCTTCATATGTATTAGGAAGCATATTTTCTACACATATTATTTTAAAAAATTGAATACCACTAATGTCTCATTCTTTGAATTTGAGCATTAGATTTTAATTAAGGCACATTTTTACTAATTTCAATAAGTTTGTATTTACAAAACATTAAAATTAACTGAAGTTAACTGAATGTACGGGTTTAAAACAGCCAGTATTGGAGAGTGACTGACCAAAATATAAACTTTAATTTAATCAAAATGTTACACATATTTACTTGGGAAAGGAACATAAAAAATACATTAATAATCTTCAGATATACCTACATAGGAGTGTGAAATGTATTTGTTTAAATTAATTTATCAATTTAGTAGATAGAATTAATTTATCAGAATGTATTCGCACATTAACAATTAATACAAGCATTTTAATTAACATTCAATTAATTAAAAAAACGATTTTTGATAGGAAATCAGCGCGGTCTTATACTCTCCTACAGTCTAATCTCATATTTTTAAAATGGACATCTTTACTTCTAGACAAAACTGCAGTCTATAATTCACACAAAATAAATTATGCACAAACCAGAAAAATAAATAATACAAGATTAAAAATATTAAACCTATGCTATTCTTCATCATGATATTGCCACAATAAGATTCTTGCACTCGTTAAAAATATGATGTTACTTAAATAATAAAAAATCAGAATTACAAAAATACAGTGCTTAGGTAAGATTGAGCAAATTCTCAAGGAAATCATTTTCCTTTCTTCCTTTTTAAGCTATAGATTTAAAAATCTAAATTTCTTCAGTCAGTAACCATCGCACATATGGAGAAACAGTTACATACCTACATCTGTAATCATTTGTATTGTTCTAAAACTTTGATCCTAGTCGGGCCCCATACCATTCCACCGACAGAATATTTGACCAAAGGATGGAAGATTGAATGGAATCATTGCACAGGTAAAATATATCTTATATTTGCTATAAATAATATTTCTGCTTATTTTAATAATAAGTTGTAAATAAATTTTAAAAAATTATATTTTGTAATAAATTATAGAATAAAGCATAAATGGATGGTAACGGTCTCTAAGATAAAATATTTTATCGAAAAGTGTTGTCATCTTAATACTATAATTACTAATTCATTATAATAACTAATTAATCAACTTGTAAATCACAATCATATATTTTGCGATACGGTTAAAATCTCGATTAAACATTTTGTGATAGAGTTAAACCATAACAGAAACGAAATCTCATTTGAACACTTTGTGACGGGTTTAAAATAGAATTTTACTATTTGCCGGGTTAATAATCAAATCATTATCCTTACCTTGTGACAGTTCAACAATTTGTGACAGAGTTGAATAAAATTTTACTTTTTTGTGTGGTTAATAATCACAATCACACTGTTGTGGCTTAGTTAAACTTACAACAACGTGAAAATGGATGTTTTCACGTTTCACAAGGTATTCTAGAATTCGTTGATCATGTATGAATACCTTAAACTTATAATATGAGAAAAACATTGGTAAATGATGATTATTGTTTCTCCTTATCAGTCCCATTTTGTTATTAAATCTAGAGAGCCAGCGCCACCTACATTTAATTATTATTAAAGTCGTTAATTTGATGGAAACAAACAAGGACTCGTAAATAGCACCTTATTTGGCAGTCTCTTTTGAATCAGAGTCAATCTTTTCCCTCAAAGTAGTTTAGGGAATAGCGCATTTTATTTATTTTAATACTTAACTACTAATTGATTTGTTCATGATGTTCCATTGTTGTTACTTGCGCTCTTGTTATTGTCCAGTACATTCATAATGTACAATGTTCCGCTCTGATCGATGGTCACGAACTTGGAGAAGTTATCATCAATCATCAGGTTGTCGGCTTCATCTCCCTCGAGCTTGATGCACTAAAGCAATTCATTGATGGAACTATTTTTTTTACGCCTAGAAAAAATAAATATTTAAATTTAAAAATAAAACAACTATGTATGTACTTCAATTTATACAAATGCCGACCATGTTTCTTTACCACCATATCTTCATCAGGGCAGTATAATAATAATTATGCATAGTATGGATTACAATGGTTTATATACTTTTATTATAAACAGAGTGAGACAGAATACAGGACATAACACCTGAAGGGGGTGTAGGTAAAGGAATGGAGATTGAGGGATCTTTATCAACTGGGAACATATTTAGTATAGGACTTTTGTTTAAATTTATTGATTGTTTTTTAGTGCTTGCTTCACATGAAAACGTTAAAAAATATGATGTTACCATAGATTAAAATCATAATCAGTGCATACATGTATACATTTAACAGGTTCAAGTCACCTGGCAGTGAGCCACTTTTAGCAGACATGCGTAAGGTTTTTTGGAACATAAAACCATCAAAAGTTACACAATAAAATAGGTTATAGTGGCCTCAGATACGGTGACACAAAATTTTCAATATCACAATAACCAAATTATATTTAAAATTACTTGCCTTTTTCCTCTCCACAGGCACTCCCACTGCAAGTCAGGATATTCAAAGTAGCTGGTGGAGTTGTTCTGCTTGGACTCAGATTTGAGAACTGAGGTCGCTTGGTCCGAATCTACAAAGGAGGTGAAGTCCACCATGGAAGAAGATCTCGGAGAAGATAGGAGATGTAAGGCACTGCCTCCCCTAGAGAGACAAAAGTTCAATTATGTACTAGTATTAACTTGCATGTGATGTAAATATATTGAGATGTTTCACACAAAAAGATGTATAAATTGTCACCTTCATGTTGAGATTGAACTTGTACGCTTGAAAGTAATACAATAAAACTATTAAAACTATGTATCTTCCATAAAACTTTTATGAAAACTAACAATGTCATACAAATCATTATTGATTAAAAGTATAGCGAAGAAACATGCAATGTAACCTAGTTACAGGGAAGAAATATGCGTTATCACCTAGTAGGCCAAGAAACATGTATTTCCATTACTGAAGAGGAAAAATATTCTTCTATTAGTTACACAGTAACACCTGTCACCATTTCACAGTAATATATCACACACTACATAGTGGAACTTAAAATGATGGCATTATTGCATACATTCAAAATCACATTTAACATTTGGTCAACTAAATCATAACCAATACTCGTGTTTAAGTGTTTTAAAATGATTATAGATAGTCTTGTAACCATATTATCTATATATTGATCACCTAGCACATCATTAGATGTGCAAATAAACCCTTTTTTAAATCCCTTAATCATTTTTTATCACGTGTAAGTTATTGTTGTAATATCCTTGTTATTGGTGAACTCAATGTTATTATTAATTCCATGCACCCACAAGTTAATGAGTATATAAACCTGCTAACTTTACATGGTTTCGTCCTTGTCATCACAGCCCCACTCGGGAATCAGATTCGTCTGTAGGTTATATCAATTATATTTTTGCCAAATGTACGTTAAACACCAGATCTCTCGTCTACCAATGAACTGTCTCAAAGCACTACGCAATCATCACTTCTCTTTCCCACAAAATACATAGACAATCGCCATTTACAATCTCGCATAAGAAAATATCTTACGACACATTTTTTAACAATATTGCTTACATCTCTACAAAGTGTCCTAATTTGGCCTGGAAATCTCTTTTCGACACACTACATAACCATCTGACCAATGCTACATACAACACAACCAATAAAACTAAACTCATACCAGGTCCGGCCCTGAGTCAGACAGCGCCTGGCGCAGGTAAATTTTTTGCTCAAACAGAAGATTGGTACCAACTCGTATCAAGTATATGACGAGATGCGCTGGTATTTATTCCGCGCCGTCGGGCCGGGAACTTACGGGTTCAATTGCCGTCCATGAATGGTATGTTTTTTTTAAATTTTGTATCATATTTATAAAGCACTGTGATTAGGTACTATCAGCGCCTTGGCAATTCGCCGCCTGGAGCGAACTGCTCCAATTGTGCCTGCACAGGACCGGCCCTGCTCAAACTTTAAAAACCTTGATTGTTTGAAATTCTCTATAAATTCATAATCCTTGTTTATTTTAAACATTGTCATTTGTTTGCCTTATTTTTTGCTTGATCTAACGTATTTGTATTGATGAGATTCTAAACAATTAAAAACGATTAAGACAAAAAACTGCACTTACTTGCTCTTTCGTTTATGCTGCGCCCGATTCCCCAACACGTACGACACATTCCACCACGCAATCTGCCCGGCCAGCGAGACCAGCACCATGGGCACCTCTTTGTCCTGAATGTCCGTGCCCTCCCCCTCCGCCGGAGGCGGGCTGGCCAGGGGGGGGAAGTTGAAGGACTGTTTGGCGAAAGGAGAGCTGGGGGCGGGTTCGGGGTGAGTCACCGGGCCGGGGGAGAACTTCAGACAGCGAACCTTCGATTTGTGAAGTGATAGGGTGTAGGTGAGGGATTTGCTAGGTATGTGCCACAGCTGAAAAGTAACAATAGGTCAATAGTATTAATGGTTCTTGCAATATATGTATCTATGTGTTGATGTTATTCACCCTCCAAACTTAGTGGAATAAATAATGAGGGCTTCAATGAAAACTTTCTATTAGTTTCTGGCAAGTATTACTCTTGTTAGGATCATACTGTTCGGTTTAAATGTAAATTTAATTTTCATTTGGTTTAATTTAATTCATATAATCTTTTCACTATATACAATTCATTGTTATTTTATTCAGACCAATATCTTTCAGTGTCTATAATTCTTACTTTTCTACTTATTGGTTTTAAACTGTCAAAACCTTATGAAAATCTTTGCAAGTCATTATAGGCTGACAGCTCTATTATAACCACTCCCTCTTTTTCATAAACAATGCACGTATCAGAAAGAGAGGTTACAATGCAGTTCTCGACGACAGCACTGTAATTACTTTTTAAATGACTTCTTGGAATAAACATAGGCACTTAGTTATTTGAGAAACACAAACTAGTAAGTAAATACTCCTAAATAGTTACCGGCAGTTAAAAGTTCACTTACCACTATGTCTCCAGTATCCAACCCCATTGCAAGTATTTTTCCATCCAGCGATACGTCGCAGCACGAAATGCAATGCTTGACATGATCGGAGTGAAACAGATAGGCAGATATAGGACCATTATCAGGTTTTGATTCTAATTGATAAATCTGAAATTTAAAAAATAACAATTGACTTTCCATCATCACAGATTTGATCATATTTTTGTATTTCCTTGTACGTATGAGGAAATTGTAATGTGTTGAAGAATAAACATAGCAAATCATGAATTTCAGTACAATACAAATCAAATAGGCATTGAAAAAATTCTGTCAAATAATATTAAAAATAACATTTTACCTGAAAGTTTCCGTTATAATCGCAAAGCACCAACATGGAATTTTTGTGCAACGAAACACATGAAACACAGAAATTATTGTTTTGCCTACAAACAAGAATTGCAAGCATCTCCGGGTCAAGACTCCAAACCTTAACAGTTCCATCAAATGCTATGCTCATGAGACCCATATCTTCGAGCCAGTAGCATTTAACGATTGAAGGATTCTTCAGCAGAGTGTTTTCTGTATGCTGGTAAGTTTTTGGACTAAAACTGTTACTTAAAATCGTGGAAGAACTAGATACAGATGTGGGAGAAGATTTCTTGTTATATTCACCCCCATCTCTGTGATATTCGCCCATTCTTGACTTCTTTCTTGTTCCGTTTATGTCATTGATCAATTCTTGTGATCCTAATTCGGTTCCACTTAGTAATAGCATTTTAGCTTTGGACTCTCCTTCTGCTGAGTTGACTATCTCGTAGACCATCAGGCCCCCCTTCCTTCCGGCTGCTATCAATATATTCATAGTCAAGAACTCCAAGTAGTAAACTTCGTCATTCAAGTCCATGATTTTTCTCTTACTTTTGGATTTTAAGTAGAATAAGTTCACAACACCGTTTTTTAGTCCATAGGCCAAATACTGGCCGCATGGCGATAGTTGTACGGAAATTATTCCAACTTCAGAAACACTTGTTTCGGCCAATCCACTTCTTTCCTTTTAAAATCTGAAAAAATATAAATAGTATGATACATTATGTATATTTATAATAAATTTGTATGTTTCCTTACTGAACAGCGGTTTTGCAACACAGAAAAAAAAACTAAGTGTTATGCCAGTAACATGTATGTACCTATCAAGAAAAGCAATTATCAAATCAATTTAGTAATTTCAATTATGTGATACATAGAAGCATTAGTCTTTTAATGATAAAATTAAACTACAAATAGACGTGTAGTCAAGATAAGCCGACTTATTCACCAGAAGGCAAAAACCTTAAGAAAATCTGTATGAGAGCACTTAGCTTGAGAAGGGAATGTTTCAAAAGGAATGTCAAAAAAAATTACAAATTGAAAACATATAAATATATCTTGATGTATGTTTGTACTTACTTGGATTTTGTTACTCTTATCGATCACCGCAATGAGAGGATTGTAAGGAATGTCCAAATTAGTAGTAGAATTGCATCCGTTTATCAGGTTTAAAGGTCTGAGGGTATGCCGGTCGAGGCTGATACTCTTTTGAACTTTGACTTTAGGACTACTATTCTCCAAAGATCTGCCCATGGTCTCGGCTCTGCGGAGAGGAGTGACATCAGAGTCGGTTTGGAACATGTCCGGAATGATGGGGGAGCTTAGCAACAGTCTGTCGAATACGCAGTGGAATTTCAGTGACAGTTTCACTTTCCTGGAAATGCAAGTAAAATACAGATATAAACATCAATCCAACAGACCGTAGATACAATTTAAAAAAAATAAATGACATGATGTTAGGTTACATTATATATGAAGGATAGGCGGAAGATAATGCACAGTCAGTGGTCATTAATTTTAAGAACAACGATTTTTTATTTTCAAAACCGTTAACATGTTTTTTTAATGAAGTAAGTATATTTTTTTAACATATTTTGAATATGCCATTATTTTTAATTGGAGATTTAAAAGTATAATTAAAACCTAAAACAATATAAAATAAGATGTTGACATGTCACGTTTATTCCTCATGAACCTAAACTTGTCACTGAGTGAGTTTTATCGAATTTTTATATTACGTACTAGTGTAGATGGCTAATATGTACCTACAAATTGACATATTTAACTTAAATTTGTAAAAATCATGACTATGCATGTTTCTTCCGCCTACCATTCATATTCATAAAACTAATTAACCAAAGACAAATTTTATAAGGCGAACCTATATAAGTAAAACATAATATAAATGCTCTTACTTGGAGGATTCAATCTCAGGAGCAATGGAAGAGGACAGAAGGAACCAGATTTTCACGGTGTGGACATCGTCCCCACTCTTGGTGATGAGGTTATGGTAGCTGTCATCCGTATCAGGATCGATGTAGATCCGGGTGTCTATGCTCATCACAACACTGTAAAAAAAGGATAATCATTAAAAAAAATAAGTAAAACCTTCATTTGAGGATTTCTAAAGAACCGCAAAAAATACCCCAGGCTTCAAATAAATTTTAAATATTCTCCTAAATTTAATAACTACCTACCCTCGACGATTGTTCAACTCCGATACCAGTGAATTGGTCCTCAAGCTGTAGATCAGAATCCGGCAGTCCGTGGTGGATACAAAGATGTACAGACTATCACTGGAGACACAGGCCGTCTTGAACTGGTACTCGCTCTGTAGCGCCTCGATGTCCGCTATCTTGGTCTGCGTTACGTTAGAGCGCGCCTGGTGATGGTCTCGGGGGGCGCGGTGGTTCCACTTGTGCTCCTGAATGTGGATTGTGGTCAAAGCTAAGACACTCTTCGATCGACCTAGAATAGAATATAATCAAATTATTAGTTGGTCAAAAGATGATTGATGAATTTTGAGGTTACAGTAATTGGTGCTTATTGTCCTTAATCATTTGAAAACTCAACTGACTTGCCAGTGTTTCCAATCAAACTTAGTGACTGTTTAAATATAATTTGGCCTTAACTACATCCAAACGCACAATCTCAGTTTCCAATCGAAACCTAGCGTAACTTGCGCCAATCGGGACACATAAGTTAGGGAATTCATTTGCCAGGATTAAACTGAGCGAGAGGTTTGACTTGAGTATGTATAACAAATAATTTATTATAAATGCTGAAGTTTATTTTATGTTAATTAATTATTTAACTTTGAACATTTCGTAAGTTGAAAAACCAAATACTTTTAGATATCATAGTTTACTTAACTTGATTGCCACTCAGGATACACTTAAATTAAAGAAAAACTAATTATTACCTGGAATCAAGGCGAGCATCAAGATGGGAGCCGACTCTGTGAACTTCATGATGACATCACTTGACCTCATACTGTACACATTGATCCAGTACTTCTTCTTGCCTTTCTGTTCAGACTCCTGTCCGCAGATGATGAGCGAATCATCAGCCGATAGAATGCTGCACGTAATGGATTGATCTTCCACTTTGAATTGTTTCTCGATTGTCTCCTCGGCATCTCCCACATCATAGACAAGTATGTAACTATTGGTGTGGGTTAGAAGAATATCACGGTTGTGGCCCCAGCAGACGCTGCATAAAGATCCCCGAGGAGAAGTTATAGTCTTGGAGCTCTCGAACGTGTCAAAGTGAGCCTGAAAGTGATCCTCTGAAAAAATAAAACATTATTTATGACAGTTCGTGGGCAATTATATATTTTAAAGTATGAATAAATAAGTTCATGATACATAGTTGAATTACAGTCAAACAACAATATACATTGCTTGTGAGAATTTTAAATTATACAATCTAATTTGATTACAACTTGCAGTTCATATTAGATGTGAAAATGACTCGATGGAATTCAGTGTTTGATAAATTTAACCTTTAAAATAGTTTAGTTGTGTGTGTAATTTGAATTGAACTTTAGGTAACTTACCATTCTCCACAGAGTCAACATCATCTTTTCCCATCATAGTGGTAATCATCCAAGTTCCAAATTTTCAGGATGCCATCATTACTGGTGGAGGCCATCTTGAAAGAGTGTTTGTAATTCACCGCAATGGTCTTTATTGCGCCCGAATGTCCATGAAAAGTCTTCATCTTCTTATTTTCCAAAGAGTCCCAGACCTTAAAGATTTAACACAAAACAAATTATAATCTTATAATATAAAAGGATCAGTGGGTATTATGAAACATTGAAGTTAGTGGCTTCCTCGAGGGACTCATAAAAGACAATATAACTGGGTTACATGGCATAGTATAAATACCTGAACATTTTAAAAATGATAATTTATCGTACATTTTCAATTGACTATGACCATGCCCCACCTTTGTTTTCCATATAATAGCACATATGTGAAAGGAAACTTACCGTTATAGTTCCATTGGCATTTCCAACGAGGATGTAATTCTCAAAGAATTTGATGACACAAACAGTGTCACGGACATCGAGAGTTATATAATTGATGTCTTCAATATCCTGCTCTCCTCTACAATAAATTTAATTGATTATTAATTGAAGAAGGCATCAAATTTTAAAACTATCTCACTGTTCAAATAATACTATGCATTGTGATTATAATAAAATGTTTGTAGACTCGACTTACTGGAATTGAAAAAAGAGGTTATGTTTTCCGTCACCTGTTGTGGCTACACTCAGTGCTTTTTTAATCAAAATTTCTTTTGGTTTATGTTGCAGTATGCTCTGAATAATGTCGGTGTTTGGATAGCGATGCAGGTCATGGGCGTGGTTACTTATAAAAATCTCTAATTCATTTATGAATTCTCTGTCTTTTGCCCTCTGAAAAAAAACAAGAGTATAATTATTATTGAAATATATCAGTTTAGTTGTTTGAATAAACAATTTCATAACAAAATTGAGATGAAGAGTTGTCCCAATGTAACAGTGGTTGTATCAGAACTCTATTTTTTGCACCATATGAAGGTAGCGGAAAACAGGTAAAAAATATTCTAAATCACCTAAATAGATCCAATAAATACACTTAAGATTTGTTTTTTGACAATAAATTAACAAAATATGTAGCATTTACACTAAATTTGTAATTGTTTTATGTGTATTATTTGTGTTAACGTTATTTCTCCACACGTGTTGTTAAAGGTTAATAACGTACCGTTGAAATAAATTAGCTTACCTTAATAATTTTATCACTGTACTGACTCAAGTCTTGTCTAACATCCGTTAGTCCCGCCAATCGAATCTTGTTTCCGATGAAAACAATATCAGAGTACAGCGAATAGAACTGATCCCACATATTATCCACATTTAGAGTATTGTACAAATGGTAACCGATATAATAAGCTATGTACCCATCATCCGGTAAATTAGCCAGTGTCTTGTCGAGACAAGCATCCTTGTATCTCAGTACCAAGCTCGAGTGCAGTCTTTTTATCTCATCTTCGCTGTGGATTGACTTCAAGTAGGACATGATCAAGTCGTGGATTTCATACTGATAGCTTTTATGTTCTACGCTGAAGTGTTCAATTGCTAGAGACTTGTTTTTAAACTGTTTCATTAAAGTTTCAGTTTCAGTTTCCGGTACAGCCAGTATGATGCTCAGAGCCTTGGTGGAAACTTTCACGTTGTTGTGCAACACGGCGAGGGATTTGTAAATTTTGTATTGTTTTTGGATCGCTCAACGAGTTGATGCACATCTCTACGGCTAGGTATGGATTTGATTGTCCGGCAGTGGATTTTAAGTACCTGAGTCTGTGAACAAAATAAAATATGAATATCATTGAAAAATAACAATTTACACATTCATTGGCGACCTTAAACTGAGGAAGATAGATGAATGGTATCTTTGTTTTGTCTAAAATAAATTATTGATAGCGGTGAAAAAATAAATGGTTTTGACGTTTCATGGTTTTCAAATTAATGGTTTTTATTTTGATGTAAAATTGAGTAGGTTCTTAATAATTCAATTTTCCCATTCATTTTTCATTTCTTCACTATTACATTTTCCTCAGTTTTACACATTTTTTCACCGTTCCTTTGAAAACCGTAAAAGAGGTTTTACTGTGATATAAGTATAATTCTATAATATTTTATTTTATTTCAACTCACAAGAAAAACTCCTTATTCTTCAGCTGTTGGGGGTACACGTTCCAGTGTTTCTCATCATGCAACAGGCGCTCCTTATTGTCGGCCAGCATCCCCCCCAGCATGGCCATGAGCAGGGGGGCTCCTTTGCACATGTTGTGGATCTTAACAGCCTGACGAGGGAGGGCGGTCACCTCTTGGGCGACGCAAGAGGCTATTAGCTGCAGAGACTCTTGCTCCGTAAGGCTGTCCAGAACCTAGACATATAACATTCATCAAAATGTGATGCAGCAGGTTTTGGTGCATTCTTTGTATACAGAGAATCGCATTTTCATTGGAAATCATGGTGCTCAATATGCGGAGAAAAACAGAACACTTGTGGCAAGTGTGATACAGCAGGTTTTGGTGCAATCTTTGTATACAGAGAATCGCATTTTTAATGCATTCTTTGTGTACTGGGAAATCAATTTTCCTTAGGAATTATGGTGCTGTTTACAGATGTGCCCTACTAATGTGGTAGATCACACCACAAACAACATAGTCAGGTAAAAAAAAAAAAAAACAATTTAATAAATCAAAGTGCCGTATCAGGGAATCCATTCTAATAAAGTTATGTAATAACAGTAATATTAAGTGCCACTAAACAATTTTTAGATTTAATCTCCTAACAAAATTGACATCATTTGAAGGAGGGGTATATCGCACCTGCGCTGTAATTACAGTCCACAATGCTCTCCAGAATTCTGAGCCAAGATTCAACAACACCTCATAAGATGTAACTATAAAAAATTTGATATCAAAATAGTAAATACAATGAGTCTCTCTAAATCGGAACTTAACATTAGCAAAATAATGTAGAATAATAAAACTTACATTGATAATACTTGGGTGAAATTTGTTGACTAAAGTAGTATCCTGCGTGGTGATCATGATTTTGCACCCGACATCGAAGGCCTCTACCACGGTTAAACTCCTTAAATCATCGATGATCAGCAAAGCCTCCCTAAAGGTCGTGTCTTCAAAGGCCTCCTTGAGCATGTCCTTATAGTCCTTCCATCCGATAGAGTCATTCCCAGTGGACTGAGAGTTGGAACTCATCTCCGAGATGGCATCAATGGTACTCGCACAGTCGGATGCAAACATTTTTCGATATATTCTGCAAAATTACAACAGGTTAGTAAAATTAATTCTTGGAAATTGAGTTTTTTTAATTAATGAATACAGCACAAGAGTCCCAACTGCTCCCAACCGTCTGGAGCCAGTGGGACTATGGCAACCTCAATTAAGGAATTTTGTGAGGCTGTAGATAGGGGAGGGGAAGGAGGAGGAGTAGAGGAAGGTTAGGAAAATCCAGCGCCCTTGAGGTGATTTTTCACAAAAACGGCGCTATACAAATCGTCCAAATATTATTATTTATTATTATTAAGTACCTGACTATTCAGATATGGTCACCAAACACAACTAAAGCCATTTTAAGCAACGTTTCGATTCTGAATGGTGGTCTTTCACCAGGACGATACTTAGAGTACCTACCACTCTGGAATGTGCCGCAAATGTACCACATATTAATTAAATGCGAAATAACACATATTAATATAATAAAAAATATTTGCGCATGCCGGGATTTGAACCTGCGACCTCTGGATTCATAGTCGAGTGTCTTAACCAGTCGACCACGGAGCCTATCAGTTTTGTATTATTCACAAAACAACATTTGGATGAAAACATAATATTAATAATAAATTTCATTTTGATAGGGTGAAACTTAAAACTCATATTATCTTCAAAAAATCTAATTATCCTCAAACTTAGTAGTACTTTAATACATTCATAACAGTAATCATTATCTAGAAAAGTCTAATTTAGTAAATTGATCATATTATTTTATAATTATAGATACATATATCATTTGAATATAAATTACATAAAAATAAATTGTAAAGCGCAGTTGTGGTAATCAATTGTCCATAAAATTGGAGGAAAAGATTTTCTATCACCCGTCACAATCAAATGGAATAACACCAAACCGCGGATAACACATCACGCTGGCGATATGGAGTGTGATGCCCAGAGCAAAATTCTAACATATTTATAATCTGCTTTTTACTCCATTTTTATGTAAACAATAATTTTGTTTTCATACAAATACTTTTTAAGGATGTTCAGTGTCCCTCAGGAATGAAATAATAAAATAGAGATTACAGATTACATATACCTAATTAATTACTAAAATTTACTGAGCATGATTAGATTAGAAAAGAAAAGTAAGATAAGCAACCAAAACATTGAAATTAGGTTAAACGAAAATATTTTGCATTGACATTGAATAAAAATTTGAAACAAAAAAATGCGTGGAATCTCGAATCGTTTATTGGATTGATGTTGAATAAGATATCTGTGGAATAAAATTAGCAATAAGGCAATGTCTGTACACGTCTTAAGTAGACCTCTTTTGTATTCTACATTAATCATTAACAGCAACCATAAATCCGCATATAGACAGGAGTAAAAAAGTACGGGGTGTTTTATTATTCCTGTCTAAACGCGGCTTAACCTTTGGAATGCCGGATTTCCGCAAAGTACAACTTTCGTAGTATGCTGGGCATAAAAGTCGATCTGCGCGCAGTGCGATTGCTAACATGTAATTTTGTAAAAACTCACTTGTGTTTTACAAAATGATGTTTTTGTCAATTATGCTATCTTCTCAGATATTTTTTTTTTTTAAATTGTACGTTAGTGGTATAAGTAGTTTTTCTGGAATAACTACTTATATTTGGAGAGTCGGTTTTTTCTCCTTCATGTCAATAAAAAAAGTTTGGTTAAGAAATGTGAAGATTTTTTTGTCATTTTATTGTATTTTCGTGTGGTTGAATAAATTTCCTTCCAAAATAAAAATAAAGTTGCATAGTTTTCTTGTAAATACAAACAGTAATGTCACTTTGAAAATCGTTTTTTTTCTGCCAAACTGACGTAAGCAAACTTTTAATATTTATTACTCGACTTGTACCGAATTTAACGCAATGCAAAATATCTCTATGGATTGATTATTTCGTTGACAAGCAATTACGGTTCATTTAAATATGCAAACAACAGGGTTTAAAGGATAAAAACGACTGAAAAGATAATGATAAATGTGCGGGTCTCCGAGGACACGGGTACAAATGTTGCGGTTGGGGTTAAGTCAAAAGATTAGTAAAGTGCTTCACACATGTGTATACCTTGACTGCAGCATGACGATTTGCTCATCCGAATTGCAATCCCCCACGTTGATCCAAAACACGTTGCCGTGGAATGTGTTGACAATTAGTGATGGGTCTTTCCTAAGTGCACTTATCGCTAACGAGGATTTCCCACTTCCAGGCATTCCGTGCAAAACTAACATACTGTGTCGTTTTAATTCGCTCAGGTGATCGCTAATTTTTTTTTCCTATTGAAAACATAAATATTAGTCAATGTTAGTTTTACAACATCCATGTAGCTGTATTTATTTACAAGCATTTGTTTTGTTAATTACGATTCAATATGCTGAAAGTGTGAACGGTTATTTTGCAATGTTCTTGTGATATTTATTGTTTCATAAAACGTATGAACATCCTGTAATCAGTGCTGGTGACATTTTTTGTCCTACCTCTAGGATTGAAAAAAAATGAATTACTAAAACATAAATATTTTTTGTCAATTTTTGCCAGAAGTTTTTCAGAAATCTCTATTGGCATCTATTATATCTGAAAACTATGATACAAAAAAATGACATTTATAATTAATATTTTTTCAATCTTAGCCCTGCAGCATGAGAAAAGTCACTAGCTTGCGTTCACCAAAATTAAATTCAAAATATTTTACCTATATTTTTACTAAATATACATTTAAAGAAACAAGATTCTATTTCAACGTAAGCATAATGAAATCATTTTTAGTACTTATTTGGAAAAAATAAATAATTTTAATTTCCGATACTAATGTTTACATGGCATGACAAATTTGATGTGACTTTCTATTAATCATCCATTTGTTTTGAAATATTGTACATAACATTAAAGTTTGTTCATAGAATAATATTACAATGTTTATCTTTTATTATGATTAAAAAAAGTGACAGCGACCTAACACTAGTTAGCAAAAGTATTAGCATATAAATAATGTCCATGTATTTTTATCACTCAATTCTGAGAAACAGCTAAACCTCCATTGTAATACATTATAAGCAAGATTAAACACAAAAAGGCATTCCCCAACTGCAATAAGCCGGCAGTTTAAAAAAAATGTATAAACTTTTAGAATAATTATTTGCTGTACAAATTTTACAGTATTTTAGATACCGCATAGCATGGCTAACATTTTACTGCAAAGATTTTATTACTTGCCAAATATGGGATGTTATGAAGCTCTAAACATTAAAGCAGATTAGTATGGGGATAATTGGTTAATGCTTAAACTAGGAATTAATATGTAACGATAGAAAGTAAGATCTGTACAGCGCCCTTGAGGTATTTTTTCACAAAAACGGCGCTATAAAAAATCGTCCAAATATTATTATTATTATTATTAAGTTGTCAATCAAGAAGTGCAAGTGATAAAACAAAGATCATTAATATTAATCAAAAAATGAACAAACATAGCTAATGCATGATTATAACTAAAATAAGGCTTGTGTGCTCGGAAGAAGAATGTGCCGTGCAACTTTTTTTAAACTTTAACGAATTTCCAAAGTAACAAAATTTCATATGGTATTTTTATAAGGGATTTTTTTTTCTTCCAATTTCTACTTTTTAACACTAACAAAGTGAAAAAAGTAATCTTGTTTCTGAAAAAGTATCTCCAGTAAGCTTTTTATACCTAAAAGAACTTTTTAATTTGGTAAATCAGAGTGCATTCGCAGCACGGCTCGTCCCACGCTGTTGCTTGGGATATAGAGACGCAAATCAGAATTGGTAAGGAGTTAATGTCACCGCATTTCTGAGATTACGTTATAAGCTAAATACTAAATGATTTTTAGTGGAAACTTCGCTGGTTGATGCAAGAACTGTATGTTACCCAAACAAAATAATACATTTAGATCAGTGATTCCCAAAGTGGTCTATATCGACCCCCAGGGGTCGATTCCGACCTACAAGGGGTCCACGTCAATGAAAAAAAAAATTGGGGGTGCATGAGACGTAAATGGGGGTCTAAGGGAGTGGATTCCGTTTTTAGTAAATTTTGTTGATTTGCTAGCACTTTTTGAGGGAGGATTTTTTGTTGATTTGCTAGTACTTTTCGATTTCAAATCTCTACCGACTAGTGCTTTTTTTCAGAGAGGAATTTTTGTTGATTTGCTAGCACTTTTCGATTTGGGATCTCTGCCGACTAGTACTATTTTTTGACGAGTTCGACTACAATTGAAGTGTTCACCGCGAAAGGTTCATTTCAAAGAACTAGCAGTTCCTGAAGCGTTCACAAAACTTTGAAGTTTTTCCCAACGCTAAAAAAAATCAATACTAGGAAAGCAGGGGCTCTATACAAAACAGAAAAAATCGACAAGTGGTCTACTGGATAAAAAAGTTTGGGAACCTCTGATTTAGATATTAGAATGGCCGAATTTGTCTCTTGCTTTCAGTGATGATAATGGCATACACATTTGGAAAAAAATATATTCATTTCAGATCAATTTTGAAAATTACCACCTGTCCATTTTGATTAATGACACCCAAATTCGTATTTTTTCTTGTACTCACCAAATCCAGTCTCTGAACATAATGTATTGGCAGTCTTGGTACATCTCCTCGACTCAGTCTGTCCTCAAAGGATTCCTTGATGATGTCTCGAGGAACCGAAGAGGTCTCTCCGATTTGCAGTTTCTCCCACAGCCAATTATAGTCTTTCTTCAAAGAGGCCACAAATATATCAAAGGCCGTGTTACCATTTCTGGTCAACATGTCCAATAATACAGACGATTTTTCTGTCCGTTTCGACTGGAATAGAAAATTAGTTTTATTCAACCTTGCACAATTCGACCGGTTAGTAGCTGAGCGGATGAACGCATTGGATTCCCATCCGGACGTCGTGGGTTCAATTCCTCTGTTAGCTAAGTCCTTCGTCATTGCACAAGCAACATCTTCCGCTTATTATGATGGTAATAGGAGTTTTTCAAATATTGACAGGTTATTCGTAACCTGGGAATATTTGTCTTACTAAAAAAAAAAAAACATTTGCCAGTAGCCTCGGCTAACTAATGGAGAAGTTTGACAACCTGTCAATAGGGTAAACTGCTTCAGAGGGATAAAATCGCCCACTTAAAATCACCAGCTTAAACTTACAAATATTATTTACAATATCAAGACCAACAGGAATATTTATGTTTCCATTTCATATTAAATTGAATTTGATAATTTCATATTTAAAAGCAAACTTACCAAATTTATAATATAGGAAAATTCATCTTCTTGTAAGGCCTGCTCAGAAATCATGTAATCTAGTATGTAATTCACATCGAGGTCTTCTACAATGCTCTTTCTATGCACCTGCAGTAGGTTCCTTCTGATGTTGTCCATCCTTCTATAAAATAATAATATAATAAAAAATATCTAAATTTGAAACTGTTAATTCGTGGTTGAACTCCATTTTAATGATTTTAATATGTAATAACAAATTTTCAACTTTATTCCACTATATTTAAATGATAGATTTAATGAATCATCAAAAAAATAATAAATCATTACAATGAAACATCCAAACTTATTACTAAATAGAATAAAAATAGGTGAAATTCGAAAAGAAAACATTGCGATGGTGCCAATAGCAGAGAATGGGGACTGCAGGAACTTACATTACTTATAAAAAGATTAGTGAGTACACTACATATGTGACAAAAATTGCAAAATCAGAAAACAATGTTACTCAGGAGGTGTAAGATATTAATATCTACCAAATTCTAAGTAAAACAAGTGACGGAGATAGAAAAAAAGAAGGATATATAAAAGAAAATGAAAAAAAAGAAAGAAGAAAAGAAAAGAAAGAAAGAAAGAAAAGAAAGAAAAGAAAAGAAAAAAAGATGGGTAGTTTGTCGTACAAAATATTGATAATTTGGTGCTGTGAGCGTGTCACGTGAATTGTTTATTCAGACAATAATATTATATGAGCGAGTACCTACATGCATATATAGAGGTGAGTTTATTTAGAGGAATACATGAAAAATATACTTTGTTATCAGGCTTTGGAAAGATGTTGGGGATGATTAAAAAAAAAACATTGATAACATACGTTTAAAATTTAATTTTAGTTAAATAATATTAAGCTGCTTGTTTTTGAACTCTCAATTAGGAAGCTGTGCTCTATTCAAAACAATGGCAAATAAATTCAAAGCAAACAAATGTATTTGTGGAAGTAAAAACTTAACACTTTTTGAAGGAGTTAATTCACCAGGATATTGCATAACATATCATACGAATAATGATTTGAAATATTCATGTCCTGACTGGACTCAAGGTCAACGGGATAAATTGATAAAAAATTTCATTTATATTCCAGTCACATGACGGCAATGGTGTAAAATATTAATTTGCAAACGCTGAATGTGCTTTTTATAGAAAATTGTGGATTAAGCCGATTTATGCTGTTCTTGCAACATTGCATTAGTAAATACATAGAAAAAAAAATATTGATAAAATTATAAATAGAGTTTGACGATAATCATAACCGACTAAAAAAAAAACAGGGAATTATGTTATCCACGATCGGAGAACTTTAAGAGGCGGAAAAAGGGAAGAAAAAGGTTGGAAAGCAGCATTATTAAATAACTATGTATTGCAATCAGGTAACTAGATATGGCTAAAGCCATTTGAATAGATTGCAAATGGTGGTTTCTCACTAACACAATCATCCACATTCATGTATTGCCTGATAAATATTTTTTCTGTTTTCCGAATTTGACGTGAACTGACTTATGTACTTGATTCACTTGATTTTGTCTTCCCAGAGTGAAAGCTCTTACGGCTCTGCCGCAGAGGTCGTCTTATAATTAAATTCTAGATTTTTGCACCCTTTCAGACCATTCTCTTTAGTCTGCCCAAGAAATCCACCACAGCATGTTATTAATCATTAGTCATTATTAAAACATTTTTAATGGATAAGTTTTTTTAAAATCATGTAGGTATGTGAAGGAAAGCATTTGTTATGACTCAGAAAAGGAACAGGTGTTATGAGTGGGACTGATCACAGTTTAGTTTATGTTTTCTACTCTAAAAGGAATATTTTTGCGACCGTATTTATCATATTTACAAATGAAAGAAAGGCTTGCTAGGGCTGACAAATTTAACAGATGCTTTTTAAAAAGTGTTGAAAAATTAACAAGTATTCCGAAAATAAACTGTAAAATTCACAGAGACATAGAAGAAAGAAATACAGAAATCGAACTAAAAAAAATAACAAAAAGGAATTAAAATTAAATCAAAATAACTAAATCATCAGCAGTTATTGAAAATTACTTATCAAACATCTATAATGCTAATAAATCTGTTGTATTTCGTTTGTTTAATCGCCGTGTGGGGCGCTAACATCTGCAGAAACATCGACTGCAGTAGTCGACAGTAGTGACAAGCGACAGTACACACCAGTAGTTGACTTAGACTACATGTCAGGTTTTCTGACGTGTCAATGCGCGCGTCACACATTGAAGACGATAATTGGAACATCAATTTAGGTACTGATTCAAAGCTTATGAAAGCATAGAGGTATATATTCTATGAAGAGAGGTGAAGTTAGGACATCAAGATTTTTTACGGTATTTTCAATTATTTCCGAATGAGTGTTTGACAAATCAGAAATACTAGCCGTTAATGTTTGTGAAATACCATTTCTAGGGCACTTACAAGGCTAGAAATTAACGAAAAACTATGGCTTAGGTTACCGTTTAAACACTTAAAACGGTCAGCTTAGATTTAAATATGATATTATCTAAATAACTAAAAACTATAGCTTAAAAAACTTTAAAAAGTAAATGAAATTAACGGTCTCTAATTATCGATAACTACATACTTATTTCATTATTTTGTAGCGTGGGCAATAAAAACTATATAACTTTCAAAATATATACTCACATGTAAAATAGATACATTAAAAAGCGATTGAAAAGTTCTTGCCGCAAAGTCGCCGGAGGTGTTGTGCCATAGTGAACATAAACCGGAATTGTACACCGGGATAAGAAATGATTAATTTAGTAGATATTCATTATTTATTATTTTCTGTACCGAGTTCGAAGCAAAATAGGGGAGCTGAACTCAAATCAAAAGTCAAAACTGAAAATTTCGGTAGGTGGTAAAGTTTGACCGACAAATTTTAGCACCTTCCCAGTGCTATGTTTTTTATACGTAAAAAGAAGCAAACACACCCTCTACGTTGGGCAAAGTCCAACAAAAGCCGCCTGCAGTGCTTAGCTGTAAAAACCAGCGGCATTTGGTTTTTACCTGCTAGTTATAAATAAATTCATTACTTTAGGAAAGTTTCCCAATTGTGAAAAATATTGAGTCATTCCAAAACCAAAAATTAAAATGCAAAGAATATAGACCAGTTAATATGCTCCTGAAGTATGAACAGATCCTTGAAAGGGCATTCTGTGTGGAGTTAATGTTTGATGAATAAACCGAAAAAAGCATGATACAATCGATGGGCCCTACATGAATATTTTTTAACAGATCATTTACATTAAAAGAGTTAACTTTATATTTATTTTAAATACAAAAAATGCTTTTCAAAACTACTAAACTTACTCTTAAATTATAATTTTAGATTTCTCAGAATAATTTATGTGAGAAAAAAACTTCACGCTTGTAAAATAACAGATTTGCAACTACTTTTTGTAGGGCCCGTCGAAACATTGAAATATTGTTTGTACCGAGTGGGGAACGGGCAGTGACTTCGCCAATGAATGTAACAGCAAGGGCGTAGCCTCCGGCGTCGGCGAAATGAAGAAATCTTGATGCTGTTTTATATACGTCTGAAACAATATCCTTATTTTAGAATAATAAACTTAATTATATTTTAAAGGTCTGATGTTTTTTGTATTTTTAAAATGGTGGGAAAAAAACCAATATACCTAAGAATTTTATTAGCTTTTTAGCATTCATCTCAAAAGATAGTATTAAAGAGGGCACTGGGAATTTATATGCGGATTATCACAAATAGAATTCAATTAAAAATATAATATAGCATATTCGCTCTGGCGACAGATCACCATACAGAATTCAAACATTGCTTTAAATGGTTTTAGCTATGTTAAGTCAGGTACTTCCCAACCTTCCTCTCCCCCCCTCACTTCTTCCAATCTCACATATCACAGATTGTTTATGCCATAGTAACGCTCTGGCAATTGGGGCTCATGTTATTATTTTCATTTTTTATGGTAGCAAACGAAAAAATAAATTCACTAAGTTTTTTTGAGGTGAATGGAGAAAACTTAATTTAAAGATAAATAAATTATTCCTCAAAAACTAATTATGGAAATTTAAATAGATGATTTACGCATTGCATGCAAAATAATGTATCTACGTGTAAAAGCCTTCAAGGCATCAATAAATAAATAAAAAGTTTATTTATAATACATATTGTGTTATCACAGTGCCTTGTTACAATATCATTTTTAAATAATATATTTCCCTAATTTGATTATTCAATGTTTTTTTTTGTTAAAAAAAAATTGTTGATACCATTATAATACTAATATTGTTTAGGTTAGTATTCTCAGAGGTTTGAGCATGAATGAATCATGGAAACAAGAGGCAATCTACAGAAAAATAGAAATAAGATAGTATCAGTTTGATAAGGATTTAAGATGACTCATTAAATATATCTGATTTATTAGAATAGTCACTTCACTGATAATGATAATCCTAAAATGTAGGACCAATGACTCATAATATTTATAACCCTAAAATCTAGGGACCATAATATATCGATTTTATAATCATGGATTAATTGCATGTATAGTGATTATATGTCAATTCAGATAATATTGATATTTAAAAAAAAAGTTTAATTTATCTACACCTCGTAAATTTACTTTTGTTATAAATTTTACGAATACACAAAATAACTGCCAACTCACAAAAAAAACTACACAGTTTATGAAGGAAAAAACCTTATTCCCTAAAATACAGCGTCCTTGAGGTGATTTTTCACAAAAACGGCGCTATTCAAATTATCCAAATATGAAATATTATTATTGAATAATTAAATTCATGGAAAATAATATAGGGGCAGGAGTTTCAATCAAAATGAACACACACTTTTGCAAAAAAAAAAAACAACTAACAATGATTGAAAAATATGCTAGCATTCCACTATATTGAAAGAATAATTATTGTGAAAGCAATTTAATTTTACTGATATAATCAACATTAACAACAATAATTATTGCTTATGTATCATGCTTATTTACCATTAAAAAAAAAATAAGGTTTATATCGTTTTCCAACGTTATAAAAAAATATCTCTTCCTTTATCATAAATTTTCTCTTTAATTTCGAATTTTTAAGTCTATATTGTAGCTATTGGAAGTTTAATTTCAACATGTTTCATTATAAACATGCAATACAACATCACATTTAAAATGTTAATTACTACATTTAACTAAGTTAAAAGCCGCATAAGTATGATATAAATTTTCATTGTGAAAGTCTCCAAACATACTTACTGCACAATGAGAATGAATTCACTATCACATCGCTTAAATAACATAAGGATTTAGTAACAGAAGTACATAAACTTGTACAGGTGATAAGTGGACTAACTGAAGTTATAGTCATGTAAACAGTTACAACTTGAAAGGATATTAGGTGAACCTGAGTTAACTTGTTTGTCAGGTGATCAATATTGTTTTCACTTTACATAAAATCTTAGCTACCTGTGGTAGATAGGTCTCAATGATTACTTCTAGAATGTATGGACAAAGGGATTACTGATAAAATTAGATTATCGGTGCATTGAAGTTCAGTTGCTTTTATAAAAAAATAAATTATTCTTATTATAAAAAGGACCCGTTAAATTACCAAAGTAGTCAACATATGTATTATATTGGCATATTTAACAACTTACTACATAATAATATTTAAAGTACCTATAAACAATAATTATCATTAAAGAATATTAATACATAGGCATTTTTAACATCATGATTAAATAATAACTCTTATTACAAATGAAAAATGAAAAAAGAGAGGTAATCTGTCGAGGAAAAAATCTATTGATAGCTCACTTATTTTGCTTTTGCGTTCAGAGACTGGGACTATGCTATGCAGGGAGTCTTTGTAAAGGGAGGAAGGAGTGAATTCGGAATTCTTGAAGAGACCCATACTGTAAGAGGGACAACATAAAAAAATAAAATAAAAATTACTGGCATTATGAAACAAATTTTAAAAATCATCCATTATTATACCTACATGTTAACTAGGTGAACCAATCAAACGGGTTGCCAATTAAAAATAATAATAATAGGTTATAAATTCGAATTGATAATTAGGGATATTATAAACTGGAGGAAACTATGGGATGAAATTATTGAAAAATCAAAAACTTCTTAAAGTTTTGATGATCGAAAATTAGTACAGAACCTGTCAATAATTTTATGCGTCTCAGAGACGAACATGTCCTTATAGTTCAGTTCATTACCCTTGGGTTGTCAGAAGTCAATCTTGTAACAGAAATTTAAAACGATATGTAATTCTTTATAGTTATGGCCGGATATACGGTGTGTTCAAAACATTAGATTAAGATGGATGTAAGTCAGAGCAAATGATATTGAAATATTACGTCCCCTTCAAGTACTTAGTCTATATTTAGAAAAAAAGAAACACAGGAGACGAAAGTGTATGCGATAAATTGTCTCAAATCAAATGAAAGAATTACCGGTTACTGTCAATTTTATAAATAAAATGTGTCAATTTTTCTGACATAAACAACGTTTCATGCAATTATACGTTTTAGTATTTTAAATAAAAACAACTTACTCTGTTGTGATGACTTAACCTTCAAGTATGCGAATAATTTCTTTTGTCTTGGCAAAAAATAAAACATATTCCGATGCGAATACACAGAAATATATTAAAAAATACATGTGGTAGGAAATATATTCCTTTCTGTCGAGTTATGTTTAAATATCACATGCATTTCTGATTAAATTATTTAACATTATCACAACCCCTAACACAGCTTTGATAAGAAAATTACGATAGATGAGATGACTCAATTCTCAATTCACAGACAATTATATTCATAAAACATCGTTTATTCTTTATGGCCATCTAAAGCTGGTCGCTGAATGTAAATAATATGTCTTTACCATTACTCCGAGGTCTTTACTTACTGCCAGATTTAGTGATGGGCATAACCGAAATTTCCGTTTCAGCACATTGCAATAATCGATTGTTAAAATACTGTCTAAAAACTCGGTGGCTTTCGTAAATAACCTAATAACTGTAAAGCAGTAGATTTTTAGAAGATAAATTTAAATCTTTGAAATGCCTTTATAAATAACGGTTTATTTTTTAGTCAAACTTTAAAAAAGTTCTTATTATTAATAGTTTTATCAATGTCTGTTAAATGAGCACTTAGCATATACGTATTTTACAGTTTTTACTCTAAGTTCGATCCAAACATGTTAATATCTCTAGTCATGTGTTGACCTTACTAGCCATTATAAATATTATGATTATTCACATACAAGCACATGACCATGGTGTTTATAGCGATTTAAAATGAAACACGGATATCAGGATCTTACCAAATAAAAGTAAATGCACCAATAATCGAATTTTTATAAAGAAAATTACCTAAAATGCTGCTACCAGGTTATTCCCCAACACCTTCAAATTATTTCAGAGAAAACTTCGTGTTAGGTGTCAAGTGTAATTGGATCGATTTTTAAAAATCTAAATGTCTTGTAGATACTATATGTTCACGCTCAATAATATTGTCGTAACCGAATGAAAATCAAAATATTTTTCTTTGATTTTAATAAAAGCCTACGCACGCTTAATGGTATTTTCAAAAAATATGGACAGTTAATTGTTTGTCTAAATACATACATTTGCACTTTGGTGACAGGAAGGTTTTTACATTTTTGTTTGGCAACTTTGTCACCTCATTATGATTTTGGTCAAATTGTTAAATGTTATGGATGTTAAAGCTATATAATAATGTTGGGCATGAAACGAAAAATGTTGTGGTTAATTATTATGGCTGTGACCGTTTAGGAGTGGGCACACAAAAGAAAAAAAAAAAACAAAATTATCGATCATTTTTATCATCGGAACGCTCCTAACTATAAAAGTTCAGAATCAAACTCAAACTAATATTTTCGGAAAATCACATCTATAAATATTAGAATAACAGAATTGCTTAAAATTAAAAAAGCTAGGCCAGCTCATTAGCATCTAAACTCACCAGTATAATAATATTTTTTCATGCAATAATCGGCAAATTCTCAATCTGCTTTTTGAAATTTTTTTGCAGCCCGCGACATATGTAAATAATTAATATAATATGGTAATTATAACTACAATTTTAGGAATTTAGATAATTTTATGGTAAATTCAACCATGATTTTTAAGTTTTGTAAAGCACCCTTGAGGTGATATTTCAGAAAAATGGCGCCATATAAATTAGCCAAGTGATATTATTACTGTCAATAGTTCTGAAAACTGTTGGGTATAATTATAATATTTCGATAATCAAAATATCGATTTATTATTGTTATTCCTACGAAGTTGGATCGTATATTTCGAAACATTCTGATTTCCAGAAACATTCGATCAAAGCGCCCTTGAGGTGATTTTTTTACAAAAACGGCGCTCTGCAAATTATCCAAATATTATTAAAGCAATTTTCCGAACCCGGATATTCCGATTATCAAAATGCTCCGATTATGGCCATCACTAGATTTAACTACTGTCAACTTCACCAAGAAAAAAACTTATTTGAATATTTAATATCTATGGTTAAAGTTTGTTGTCAAATTTTGTCTGCGATGAAATGTCAAACAAACTTGGCAAACAGAAAGTAAGCACGATTTTGAAACCCAACCGGTTTTAAAACTAAGTTTTATTTTACTAATACGTGTTATTGTTTTTACACCGAACATCGAATGTGTCTCAAAAGTCTAGCGTACAACATAGATTTTAAATTTTAACGTTTAAAGTTCCAAAAATGGACCATCAGGAGAGGAAACCGTTGTTGTTGAATAATAATCCACCCGAGGGCAACAGGTTCCGAGACAGAGGAAATGTAAGCTCAGGCTCTAGTTCTGGTGATGATAATTGGTCTGGTGGTTCGTCGAGCTCTTATTATTCGGATTCGGAAAGGTTTGTAATAACTTTCTTTAATTTTGTGCAATAGCATGACGCCAACTTTTTTTTCTGCCAGGCTTGTTCATTGAGCATTTATATTATTAGGAAAGAGAAAATAACAGTGCAATAATTTTTTGAATACCTACTTTTGATATAATAAAATCTCAATTGTAGCTTTTTCCTTGAGCTAAAATTATGAAAATATTATGGTGTAATTAGTTGAATTATTGGGGCGTGATTGAGACGTGTTATTGTAATTGTTTAATGTTAACAAGCTCCACTGCACTCTCCTGTTTTTCTTAAGCTCCAACCATTGTTGTTCAAGAATTAAATATTTTGAATGGCAGTTTTTTTTTTTTTTTACAATAACTCCACACAGGAGGCCTTGAGGAAAACAATTTCCCTCAAGGCCCATGTCATCTTTGGGGATGCTGTGTGGAGGGTTTTTTTTGAGGAAAGGAAGGAGTGAACTTGGGTCTTGAAGAGGCCCATGTTGAAGGAGGGAGGAAACACAGAGGCCGGCAAATCGTTCCATAGCCGAGCTGTTGAACATAAGAACGAGTCGTAAAAGCGACCCGTTCTCATGTATTGAATGTCAACCGTGTACAAATGTTGGGCGTGCGTTTGGCGAGTTTCCCGATTATGCACCGGTGCCAAAGGGATCAATGACGCAAGTTCCTCGGAGCATCTTCCATTGAAATACCTGTAGAACAAGGACAGCATTCCCACCTGACGTCTGTGCTCCAAAGTTGGAGAAAGTTTGTTAAGATAGGAGAATCTATCAAACGGGCCGCCCGTTTCTGCACAGAGTCAAGGGTTTTTTTCAGGTATTTAGGGGCTCCAGACCAGAGGTGGCTGCCAAATTCAACAGTGGGGCGTACTTGCGATTTGTACAAGGTCAGCAGTTGTGTACTATTGAAGTATCTGCGGGCCCTGTACAACACGCCCAACTTCTGAGAGGCTAACTTTACTCTGGCTTCAATGGAGCCCCGGTGCCTTAACTGGTCACTTAAGGTTACACCAAGCATCTCAATGGAAGGTTTGTTGGGAAGATTGATGAAGTTGATCTGAATAGCCAGATACTTCCCATTCTTCTTAATCTTCTTCTCCTCTCCAAAACCTTCAGCCTCTTTAAATACCCCAATTGCAGATGCCTTAGTCCCACTGGCTCCGGGCAGTTGGGAATCTTGTGCAGTGTTTACCTAAATAAATAAAATTTTGTGGAAAATTAATTAATTTCCTTTCTATAAAAAACAATTTTTTAATATTGATTTTTATTTTCAGTTCGGTTCCAGAATGGGACCCAAGTATTCAAGATGACGGAGAGTTGGTGTATATTGTCTGCGACTTGAAGAAAGGTTCCTCCAAACCTAGTCTCCAAGCCAAGCCAGATCCAAGTAGTCTGGGTATTGTAGAAAGAGGAGGGTTCACTCGACAGTCGGTTCGCAGAAGCTCTAGAGGTAACAAGCATGCTGTAATTAAAATTACTTTTAAAACAATAAAAACAACAGTTTTATGCTGATTCATCAGAGATTCTTTAAAACATAAAAAAAGTAGTGGTAAGCTTCCTTCCTATATCCGATTAGGTTGGGTTTAGCGTTGTGACCGCTCCGTAAGAACTACTTCTTTTGGTGGCAGTTCCAATTTCCTTCATTGTTCATTGAACAAATATGTACTTCAATTGAAGTTTGTTAAGTTAGTAGTTCTGCTCATATGTTCACTCGCACTTCCTGTTCGACGTACTCGTGACAGTTGCTTTTGATTTCTTTGCTTGTTTTGTGTGGCGTGGGACACTAGTTTTTTCGAGTTTTTTTTTATCATAATATAGTATTTAATTTATTTCTTAAAATGATTATCTATTATTATTATTTTTTTAAACTTTTATAACAATAATAAAATTATTTATTAATAATAATTGTTATACTTTTACATTTCCCTCCTAGTTGGCGGTAGTATAGTTAGCGCTACGCATACGGTCGCTTCTAACGGGTTCATATAAAGCTTGGGCTGACGTAGGAGCAGGATTTCAGCGGTACTTCAATTGAAGGGTTCACCGTGAAAGGTTCATTTTAAAGAACTAGCAGTTCCTGAAGTTTTCCCAAAACTTTGAAGTTTTTCCCAACGCTAGTTGGGTTAATTATTTTTTATAGAGAAATGTTGCAACACTTATTTAATTTTAGATTTTTCTGCGCATAGTATTTTTAATTAATTATCTTTTTTTATTTACTACTTATTTTCATCCCACATAATGCAGTAAAACTCCCTTATAAAGTTTTTCAAAGTACTGAAAAAAAAAAACTACATGTGGGTTCCAAATTCGGAAATTTGTTAATTTCAGTTTTCAAGGGACTGCAAAAATAACATGAGAATAATGAATTTGGGAACCTTATAAGTGTGTTTCACTTTAGGCATTATACATGCCATCTTGAAAGAGAGGACTTTAAAAAAATCTGCTTGAAGTCTACCTGTTAGGAACAAACGAATAAGCGGTTATTTGTTGCAGGGAAATTATTAAAGCTCTTGAAGCGGCGCAACAGCACGAGGGGGAAGTCTAAATCCGGCAAGGAATCCAAGTCCGGTCAGAATGCAGAGCACCAGGCGGCCAAGAGCCAGAACTCCAATGCGGATGCCACCAGCTCGGTTGGGAAGGTCACATTCATAGAAAGCCAGGATGGGGAGGTGAAGGAGCTTGTTATGGAGGTATTGTCATAGCTTTATTTATCTTATACGAGATTAAATTATCTTGGCTCTCAATTTTCAAGGCTATTTTCGTCTGTAATACTGCAAACTTTTAATATTTTCATTTTTTTTATTTTTTTATTTTTTTTTTTTATTTGGAGAAAATACAGATACAGACAGTAAATTAATAATAAATATACATCTACATATACTGGAGAATTCGCCTGTATCACAACCATTTCTCACTGATTAACATATTGTAGCTGATAAATGAATCTCTACAGAATATTTTTATACAAATTAAAAGGGAAATAATTAACGGTTACAAGAAATAAATAAAAAGTTCAGTATCTAATAAAAATTAAATGTTCACCAATGTAAGCTCAATACAGAAACAATGCTCTTGCTATGCCTTATAATTGCCTAGAGGTTGCACTTTGAATTCACCTGTCTGGGATCTGACCTCTGCAGGATTACAATACGTATAAGACTCATTATGGATTGATGTAGGTATCTTCTTTATAGAACTACATAAGTCAGGTTGCTAGTTATTAGTTAGAAGTAATCTTTCATTTCAAAGTTATTAATTTTCAAAAGGTTTTTTTATTTATGTGTTTATTTTCATTGTAGGTTGACTTCGCCAATAGACTTCGCTATGGTAGAAGAATCAGTCAAATTGAATCCTTATTTGGTATTTCAATCAACACATTTGATGACGGCAAACGTGTCATGGTCTCCGGAATTTTACCGGAGGGTCAAGCCATCAATCAACGACAGATTAAAATTGGCGACTGGCTGAAGCAAATTGATACCCAAGACGTGACCGCTGATAATATAGAACAGATCCTCAGTAATTATCCCGAAGAAAAGGTGTCAGTGAAATTAGTTTTGCAACGAATGGCAGCAACTGAAGTTTCGCCGGACGATTTGGGTAGCTCAAAAAACTCATATTCCGATCTTGTTAGACATCTTACAGACTCAACGAATGAACATGAAATTGTACTAACTCAAATATTGAGAGATTTGCCCGTGTCTGTTTTATATCTTACCACGGAAGGGTTGTCTGAAAATGGACCTGAAAATGATGGAGTTCTGTATTGTTATCCAAGACCGGAGAAGCATAACTTTTTGTGTACATCCCGCGGCACCTTCATAACATTGAACCATCTTATTCCTGAAATTTCAAAGCAATGGAAACCGTCTTCGTCAACGGTGTTTGTCAAAGACACATTTGTAAACATTGCTTATACTTCAAGAGGGAACGAACTCTTGCTGCTGGCGCTACCACATAAGAAATGCAACCTTTTTGAACTGAAACATATCAATAAAGAACTCGTCAGAATGCTAGAATTCTCCTATCAAAGCTTGGACAGATGTTTTAAAAGTGGCAAGAATGTTAAAAAGCTGGACCATCTCTTTTCTAGACTGTTTGCGCAAATACTGACTTGTGGATACGGTTGGGACTCTCAGAATGGAGTCCGCCTGGAAAACATTAGACTTCTGAGTGAAGCCACGTCGCAGCCTTTGTTCGAACAATGTCTCCCGATGGCGCAGGGCGTCAGCTTACCGTGGGAGGCACAGTTACAAATTGATGACGCTTTAACAGAGCTAGAAGCGGCAGATTATAGAGAATGGGTAAGATTATTTTGATTACAGTTATTTAAAGTAGGTCTTGTTAACTAAGGAATTTTATGTGCAAAAGTAAATACTTTTTCCGATACATTTCACAAATCATCTCAGGATGTCTGTAGGACCCCTTGTCTCTCTCTTGTTTTCCTATCTCCCTCACCCGAATTCACACCTATTTCCTCCTCTGAGGATATTCTTCATTCTGACATTTATAAACCATTCTAATTATTCTTCTTCTGGTGCCCTCTCCTGGTTGGAGGTTGGCTGTTATTAGGGCAATATTCACCATGAAGGCTGTAGCCTAGAACAATCTCAGTTGAACTGCACTCGTACCATTTATACATGGTGTCTGCAGCACATGGAGAACCTAAATAAACATAAGTTTTTTCGATTTGGCATTATACTTTAAAAAAAAACATTCAGCAACTTTTTTCAGCATTTTTAGGGTTAAAAAACTACTGAAGCCTGTGTATGCTTCAACGCATTTAAAAATACAATAAACAGCTGATAGTAACTCCGTAGCGACCGAATATTTTGTATTTGACCAAAAAAATCCAACTTCAGACTCGATAAAACTCGAAACGAAAGCTCAAATAAAAAAATATTATACTACAAAATCGATCCCAAATGCGATGTAAATTCAGTTTCTCTCTTGTATACAATTTATAGTAAAGCTTTTTTCTCGCTCTAGAATGACGACCCGTTTGACTGCCAGCGCCTGTTTGTCGTAATCGGCACCTGCCTTTACTACTCCGGTCACCTTCTGGTTTCCCACCTCCAGGACTCCGACTTACTCGATGTCCACTCCTTCCTTCGAATGCAGGGGTTCCTGGCCATCTCCAGAGATGAAAATGTGCAGAACCTGATTGTCTGGAAAGAAGTATTCATCAGCAGCTGCAATAAAGGACTGCCGGATGATTCTGGAAGGAACGGAATAGAAATTTACAAGTAAAAAACAAATTATAGACAACCATTTTGAATTTTTACTGTGGAAATATATACAAAAGATTGATAATGGTATTCTCTTTCCAGGTTTCCCATGGGTCGATGGTTTGTTGTTATAATTGGAAAAGGCAAAATGCTTTTGGTCACTTTATTAGAAGCAGGCGTGGCAACAGTAAAGGTATGTTTAGCTTCACCCTCATTCATTTTTAGAAAACTTTTATAACATTCAACATTAGAATGTATCTAATTTTATGTTGTAAGGTTATTTATTATTTTAAAACATGTTTTTTTATGTATTAAAAGAAAATGACACTTTAGAAGGTGAGGTGGGGTATATTTGATTATAAACAATTATGACAAAGTTCTTATTTCTCAGTTGCGTCATACTGTAGAATGCTGCTCGAATTATTGTGCACCACAACATATTCATTATTTCTATGTCAAATCAAAAGTGTATTATATTTTACCATGTTTCCATCTGTCTTCCATTTTCTTATACAGTGAAACTTTCTTAAAGGTTTTCCAAGAAACCAAAAAAAAATCTTGTGGAATAAATTAGGCCATTTTTCAATGTCAGTCTTCAAGGGACTGAAAAAATAAAACTTCTTAAGTGGGGTTTACTGTAATCTCTTAAAAAATATTAAAGAATATTATGTTACACTATGACCCTTGATAACGAAGAAAAATAGCAGGTACAGTGTAAAAGATCGTTACAGTTTGACTGTCTATTTTAAATGTTATAAATAGGTTTCTTTTATTATTTATTAATCATGGTTTATTTTTACATCTCCAGGCGATAGGTACCATCCAGCCAGATCCCTTCTACGTGGAAGAGTGCGAGAGCTGCCTGGACCTGCTGATGGACGTGGGGCTGGACAAGTTCCTGCAGCAGTGGTTCCCCTGCAACGCCCGCCCTCAGGTGCTCACACAGCCGGAGCAATTGCTTCCCAAGGCAAAGAGCAACAAGGATTCCGGTATGATGATCTTCTACAGCAAGGGCGTAGCTATGGCATTCACATGAGGGGGTTCAACAACAAACAAGCAACAACTTACGTCGATCTACAGTCGGGCTCGGGAACGATTACAAATTACTGACATTGTCGATAAAATCTATATCGATGTTTTGTACTAGGGCCCCAGCTCTGCAATTATTGTTCTCTCGCCTCTTAGTCGACCGCTCATGACCGCGACACCATCATAACCTTGGCCAACCAAATTATGCATATCTAAGTTAAAAGTAGCGTTGTGACCGCTCCGTGCGAACTACTACAAAGAACTACTTCATTTTGCAGCAGTTCAAACTTCATTCATTTTTCATTGAACAAATACTTCAATTGAGGTTAGTAGTTCCGCTTGCACAATCGCACTATCTATGCTCATTTGTAGTTTACTTCGAAAACTTCAATTTTAGTTCTTTGTCAATTCAAACGATTGTAGTATCGCACAATCCCACAGTTCAATTTTAGTTTACTTCAATTGTAGTTATTCATTCGCACGATCGCACAATCCGCAGTTCCACGTGTTTTATTTGTTCATGATTTTATACGGGACTAATGTGATATTTTTTGTTGGAATTTGGTAACAGTGGCTTATAATTTTCTAAAAAAATTGCAAAATTTGATTTCTTTGCTTGTTTTTGTGAAGGGTTAATTTTAAAGAACTAGCAATTCATAAAGTGTTCACACATCTTTGAAGTTTTTCCCAACGCTAGTTAAAAGACAAGAGATGTGTTATAGTTGTTGTTGCTAAAGCTTGCGCTGTAACATCCTCACCGTGAACAAATTATTAAAAAAAATCAATTTAACTTATTTCATTGGATAACAATGTTATTTATTGTTTTTATTTTTTTTAAACTTAAATGGGTATATTTGGTGTCAAAAACGAAATGGAAAAACTAATCTAAAAATACCTAAAATTGCATATATATGTTTAATTCTTTCTCATGACGACAGTACTGTGAAACGTTAGGAATAGCACGATGGCCTGAGTGTTTACGAGAGCTATGCAGACTGTCTCCATATTAACAATGAGTGATCAGCTGCTTAAATATATTTATTTAATTGCTGCTTGTTTGTTTTTTTCTGTAAAATTTCCCAGTTCAGTATTATAATTTTTTTCCAGGTTTTGCAGCCGCCTTTGCAAAAAAAGCCCCATCGCCCATTTCCAAAAAAAGTCCAGAAATCCAGTCCATACTAAAGCGGCGACACCACTCTAACGAGCACATCAGTGCCCCTCCGGGCCCTGATGACTCCTTCAACACCACCTCCTCGTCCACTCAGTCCCAGAGTAATGTCAGCGGGGGCAGCCAGTGGACTAAGTCGCACGGCGCAAATGCCAGCTCCATGTCCAATTTAGATACTAATTATTCCGAAGATTCGGGCAGTCAGAAAAGTACTAGGTGAATATTATTTGATTTTGTTGACATTTGCGTGATTCTGTTTCATGACAAAATAGGTACCTACCCTTTCTTCGTTTCTATTACATTATTGTGAATAACAGAAGTGTGTGCAGTCTATACAGGCTGTAAACTTTTTTCTTGAACTTGTCTTCCATCTGATTTCGCTGGGGTACACACGATTAATTAACTTTAAATAATGGAATAATGTATTGTTTTTTTTTTTCATGAAAAATAATGTTGTTACAATAATAGATTTTTTTTCACCCGCCAAGCTAGGGATGTTTTTGTGTTATGGCGGATGAATATAACATTTTGATTGAATGGAAATTATAAAAGTAGTACGTAATGTGTATTGGTGAGAACAATAAATCAAATTAAAATTTAAAAAAAACAGTACAGAAAATTGTTCAGGAATTTGTTGTAATAAGTCGTCCAAAAACCATTGATTCCTGCAAGAATTGCCATTACATATGCACTAACCTTAAATATATTTTTTTTACTTCTTTGACGATAGGAAAAGTCATGTGAGTACCTACCTACATATTTTGTATAATTTTTATTAAAATTTTCGACTGTTAAATTAATGTCCCCTAATACAGTAATTTTTTTTATTACTTATTTATTATTTTTTAGTGAAATAAGTGAAGAAAGAGTTGAAGGAAGACGAATCGCTAGAGAAAGAGAACAGAGACAAAACAGAAACTCACTGTCTTCAGATTCTGATGCGGAATGGGATGGCTGTGAGGTAAAAATAATTAAATACATATATCATTAAAATTAAATTATTAAATAATACTTTTATCACAGTCTTACATTATTTGATATTTTTATTTTTAGGCGAACAGTCAATACAGCGGGGGCTATGATTTGTGTGATCTGAGTCAGTCACTTCTGGAGAGGATGGATGTTGTCCTTCCAACAAAGTACATATTTTATTTATTTATATTATTTCCATTTTTTTTATTATTATCTTTATATTCTCCTTATTTTGGTGTTCTCTCCAATTGGATATCGATACTTGTAGCCAGGCCCGGCCCATTTACATTTTTGGCACCCTTTGTCAGAACCTAAATCTAAACAAACACAAAATTTTTCGAAAAACTTTTTTTTAATAAAATAACTTTTTGTGTAATTCTAATAAAAGGTATCTTCGCTATTTTAACGTTAACCACTCGTTTTTGGCAGGTTTCCCCTCAGAAAATAGATAAATATAAACTAAAAATCGAACAAATTACATGTTTATAGTGTAAATATTTTGTTCTGTTAAATTCGCAGAGTTATATTATGATTTGTGTTATGTTAAAAAATATCAGCGCCTTGGCAATTCGCCGCCTGGAGCGGACTGATCCAATTGCACCTGCACAGAATCGGCCCTGCTTGTTCCAGTCACATGGGTTTCAAAGCCATGAGTCTTCCCTAGTATGCCTTCCATTAATCTTCCTTTCGATTATTAGTTGAATAATCTTGTATTTTTCCCTCCTCATGATGTGACCAAGTTATTGGGATAAATATAAGTAAAATATTGCAAATTTTCTAAATTAGTTACCCTATCTGTCAAGGGTATTTTGAGTATGCGCTTATATATCCACATTAACACTTATTGATGGGAATTTTTAGTCCCCATGTTCTTGTCTATATGCTACGTAATTTCCACAATTATTTTCAGAATAACGGCTGGTCCAGAAAATGTCTGTTTCCACTTCATTCGTCTAGATTGTGAGCGAGGTGTGTTGTTGGCTCCCACCGTTCATGTCCAGAAGCAATCGGAGAGCGAACTGTACAAGCACATCTTGACTAACTTCAGGAAAGCCAGCCAGAAAATTCATACCCTTTTACAGAACACCATCAGGTAATTGAAATAAAAATATGCAGTTTTACTTTATATTCTGAGTAGGTCCTTTGGTAAAAGATAAGACTTTGACACAGGTTATTGCTGTCATTTTTATTATAATCAATTTTTACAGAGTCAAAGCTTCAGTTAAAAGATATTTATTATGTTGTGTAGACAACGCTTTGGTCGTAGTTATTGCTCTTACTACTAATTTATTTTATAATTCTTCCCTTTCTTTCGAGATTAGGATTCAAAAATAAATAAAACATCTTGTCTTATTTTTTTTACGATTAAATAGATGTTGCAAAGCTCGATAGCTCATGATGGAAATGGAATTGCAAGCTCGTATGAAGCAAAATAGTTGCATTGTCCAAATAAGCTCAGGAATCACTAGTTATATCTTTTGGTCTGTCAGGTACGTCATGATACACTCTGTAGTTTAGATACGTATAATCATTTAATAGAGTCAAATACCCCAGTCATGCTCGTTATAGTTTTTAATGGTACTTGACTAGGCCTATTTTTGGAAATTTTGTTCTTTTTTTTAATGAAAAAATGGAGGAAATGTTTTTTTAACTTAATAATTTTGTGACAATATTTATAATTCTTGTATTATTTAAAATATATATTTTTGTAAAATTCACAAAACAATAATAATAAAGTTTTTATTCCAGAAGGTATGCAGGAGTAGTGTAATGCAATATATTCCATAGTTGATAATAATACATAAAATAAAGTTGTAATACATACTATATACACAATAATAAAGAAAAAAAAAAAACATAAATTCATAGGAAAAAAATAATAAAAATAAAAATTGTTAATGGAGGATATTATGTCTCAAGTCTATAGAAGGCCATTAAGAGGTAGTCCATCCTGGCATCATTAAGATTGATGGGGCCAATATCTTGCTCCAATGAGCTTCTATGCTAGAATAATAATAATCTATATAATCACCATTTTTCAGATTTAAAAAGATGCTGTCACCGTCAAGTTCTGTCAACAAATCTTTGGTGGCGATAAAGGAGCATGGAATTCTCTTCGATGTCCCTGCAAAACTACTTGGACAATCTTCTTCCAGCAAGAAAGCAGGAGATTCATTCAACTACTGGGTTATAGGGTAAGATTAGTTACTTTGTGTAGTAAAGTATCCAAAAATAGATATATTTTTAAATAATTCACCTCATTAGAGTCCCCCTGTCTGTACGGTGTGTGACAGGGGAACTATATCGCCACCCGGCTGGGCAACGTTGTGAGATGGGCCAAAAAAGGGGTGGTGGGAAGGAATTTGTTATTGCGAACCTTGAAGAGGCTTGGATTAAATGAAAGAAGAAACACTGATGCCAGTAGCTCATTCCACATTCAAGCCTACTTACACAAGACTTTCAACTCGTTCAAGGCCCGCAGAACCTCCTTTTATATACGAGGCCTGTTCAAAAGAAGAGGTGAATTTTGAATTTTCGCAGGCTGTGTACATTCGATTATCGATATTTTTTTGTTTGTTATGTTGGTACACATATGTTTATCATATGTTAGCATTATCAGCCATTTTGGATTAGTGGTTTGTTTTTGACAACTGGAAAGGTTAGTCACGTTTTTGTGTGTTCTTCGATTTTTTACTTTTGAAAAAAATGGATCAAAGAATAAAATCCATGATTTGTTTTTCCACAACTCCAGGACGCTCATCGTCATTAACATCTTCTCGGCCTTCTATAAATAATATTGTTTTGAAAATCTAATGTGAGCAAATGTGAAACTTTTGAGTCACTGCTTTCAATATGTAGCCTTTTTGTGTTTAATAATTATTTTTTGTTTATTTTCAGGCGTTTATTTGAGAACCAGCAATCTTCTGAAGTGTATGTTTGCTGTCATGACTCTGTCCCTCAAAATATAGTGGAAATAGCGTTCAGGCTTGGCTTAAATTATTAATCTTGCTTTATTATTAACATATGTATTATTCATTCTAGAATCTGTAGGTTTCCATGACATTGTGTTAAAACTATTTGAGGTACATATCGTCCCTGTTCTGTTGGGACCATTATGTTATGAATCTATTTTTAAGCAATTGAGATTATTATGTTAATTATTATGAATTGAATTCATATATTATAGTTAACGATTATATTAAGTAATATGTCTAAGAGTATCCGTCCAGATTTTTTATTAAAAATATTTAGTGAGAATATTTTTGTGATATGAAATTTTACTTAATTTTTTTATTTCTTGTAGACCTATATGTCAGTTTCAAAATGTTGATTTTTAAATAAATAAAATTTACACATAATACTTTTGTTTCATTTCTAGAGATTTCACACACTCAACTTTGCTGTCAATGTTAGTGTAGATTTTGTGGATACAAAAATATTTATTAATTTAAAAAACCTAGTCTATTAGTTCATTAGTTTCTCTTTTGGCTGCATGAAAAGATAATGAAAAGTTGTAGTTTTTAACCATAGACAAAATTCCTCAAAATCTATGACATTTTTACTTAATACAAATTTATCGGGGTAGGTATTTCAAAATGTTGCCTGTATAAGAAAAAAATATGCGACAAAATAAAATGTTCATAATATGGCAACTTTTTTTTCACAAGTTTGTTATTGTTGTTTTCATTTAAAACAGTTCGGTTCTGAATAAAATCTAAACATTCTTAAATGACTGAAGTTTTGCAATTTCTGTGTTTGTGCAAATTTTGAAGTTTGTAGAGAAATGAAAACTCACAAGGAAACACGGGACATGTGCAATCAGTGTGATGTTCTCTTATGTGCAGTGCTCTGCATAAAAATAAATAATATACTACATTGAAGACAACTCTTAGGTAAATCAAACATGGCTGTGTAGTTTTGTAAATAAAATGTGAACTCTAGAAATGAGAATAATCAATAAAACATCATTTCATTAAGATAGGCAAGAACATTGCCAATCAACGTGTAATTTTCATTCAAACCGGTTATTAGCTGAGTGGACAAATACGTCGGAGTCGTGGGTTCAATTCCTCTGCTAGCTAATTCCCCCATCATTGCACAAACAACATCTTCCGCTTATTATGATGGTAGTAGGAGTTTTTCAAATATTGTCAGTTTATTCGTAACCTGGGAATGTTTCTTTCTTTTGAAAAAAAAAACCATCAAAGTTTATCTCAAACTCACAGAAGATCACCGTTTATTTTAAAATAGTGAGTACATTTTTTTGTTTGTTTTAGTTATATATCGTTGAATCCAATCAACTCTATTTTCATTGTAAGTTTTAATATAGTTTGAAGATTATAGTTTAAAGAGTTGACTCTCAATTAGTCAGTCTAAAGATACTGATCTGAAGAAAATATTCCATTTTGGGCCTTGTCCAAAGATTAATGAACCTAAAAGTATTTAAAAGTGAAACATGTATTATCAGTATTATAAAATATCCTTAAAAAGTCTCATGCCAGGGTTCAATAATTATTTTTCAAGGTGAGTCAAGTATAAAGAATATTAACCATTTAGGCGGGAAATTCTCACTTTACATTTTATCATGTTGGGTTATGTTTAAAAAAATAACAAGATAAAACTTTCAAATTACGTTTATTTAGCACAGCTATTATACCTACTTTTGCATGGCATTTACAGTTTTTAACCGATAAAATTTAATTTTAAATAATAAAAAAAACAATATAATATATTTATAAATATGACAATAGTATTTTTAATTATTTATGAAAAAACTTTAAGTTTAACAAGTATGTATATATTATGTAATATCAAGTTTATTTGAAATTAGGACCATATTTACATTAATAATAACATTCAGTTTCAACAATATATTAAATATATATTTTTTACATTTCTACATAAATACATTATTATAATAATTAGTACATCAGTGAGTATAATAAATATTTTCCATTACTTTAAGCTTTCAATAGTGTACAAACATTTTAATGTAGATTATAAAAGGTTCCATCAGCATCGCAAAACAGTGCACAGATTTTCCATTTCACATCTAATAAACAGCACCATACATACTTTACTTAACTTCAATGAGGGTTCTAATTGTACAATATCTTTCAATCTCAGCTTGTATTAATATGATGCTATAAAATCACCACCAATTTTCATGTTGTCGTAACTTCGAAAATTATTTATTAACAGCATTATAATTTTTTCGAATAACAGCCATATGCAGTACTCTTTTTAACCATCACATATTCCCTTTCAAAAGAATCACAAAATAAGATGGGCTGCAGTTAGGGGTAAATAAGTGTAAAGCATCTTTATGTGACATAGTGGTTTAAACTTTTTAAGTATAATATTTTTAATTCTTAACCTTTTAACTGCTAAATAAATATACCTAAACAGTCGGCACATTTTTTGTTTATGCATTTTTGATTGAATGTTATTTTTAAAACGACCCTTTTAAGAAAACAATCATTATATGAATTGTGAACTATTCTAAAATCATCCTCCAACACCAAAGTATCAATAAACATTCACTTGAGATAAACCCAAATTAAGATAACGCCATAATTGTGTTAATGTAAATAATCGCGTTAAATTTCAACCGAGACAAAGCCATCTATATGGACGCTCTATAGAATTCCCAACAAACACGCGCGTGAGATTCAAAACTCCGACTGAAGACTGTCACCGGGCTCTCGGTTTTATTATTTTTTATAAGATAAATAATGAATTAGTTGATAAAGATTTTCAGAGAAGTCAATCCACAAATTTTATTTTTAAAACAAATTTCGCCCGAATACGGCATACATGTAATCGGAAAAAAAAGTCGAAACTTGAAAATGACTTTAGTCAGCCGCCGCATAGTGCGAACAATTTGTAGAAATGACTAAAGTCACTCGCCGCGGTAAAAGAGTTAACACTATAAAATTGGACAAAATAGTTGATCACATACTGTATTACATTTGCATAAATTATTATCAATGGATATACATAATACTGAATTATCTCAATAAATTTAAAAATTTTGCCTAAGGAAGACATTAAAATTTCCTGGACGATACACGCATAATTTTAAAGTTTTCACCGAACTCCAAAACTCGGGAACAACAATATTTTGTAGCAATTTTGAAAGAACTGCTAATGGCTTACCACAGGAATACTTTTGCCATAACTCAATTCAGTGGGAAGAAGTCATCCTAGAATAAAAAGAATACCGTTATTTAGATGCAGGTGTACTGAATAAGATTAAGAGAGGCATGCAAATAGGGTATGAAGATGTAAAACAGGTAAAAGATGTGTCAGGAGAATATTTTATTCCGATTAAATGAGTTAGGAGGGTCCCAAGAAAATAAGGCAAGATCAAGTGATCTAATTACTTACAGTGGGTTGTATCAAGGAGTCTGAGTAACAGAAAAAATGTATGAATCCAGGACATCCTAAGAGCTTTAAAAAGTGCATAAAAATTGATAACATACAAATGTAGTGAAAAACTTAATCCTAACGCCAACATCTGTTCAAAGATGACCACAAAGAAACTATAACTAAAACGTTTTATCACTGCATGCAAACTGTTAATTGTTTCAAAACCACATGTTGTTCCATGTTATTAATGGTATTCCGAATATACTCCCTTTCCTCTATTGTTAGAATGCAAAAAATCTCACCATTTCAGCTTTTTCTTCGTGTGTTTTGAGGTGATGGTGTCCCATACTCTGCAAATCGACAATGACACTTGCGTTGGTCATTTTAGACCCATAATGTCCCGCCCAAAACTGGGAATCACAGCCTACGTGGGAAAACAACACGTATTGGACTCCTGTACCATAGTTTTGGAATCTGTGTTTTGCCTGTAATAGAGTTGAGGGTTCGTTTAAATCAGAGGTTCCCAAACTTTTTTGTCCCGTAGACCACTTGTCGATTTTTTCTGTTTTGTATAGACCCCCTGCTTTCCTAGTATTGATTTTTTTTAGCGTTGGGAAAAACTTTAAAGTTTTGTGAACGCTTCAGCAACTGCTAGTTCTTTGAAATGAATCCTTCGCGGTGAACACTTCAATTGTAGTCGAACTCGTCAAAAAATAGTACTAGTCGGCAGAGATCCCAAATCGAAAAGTGCTAGCAAATCAACAAAAATTCCTCTCCGAAAAAAAGCACTAGTCGGTAGAGATTTGAAATCGAAAAGTACTAGCAGATCAACAAAAAATCCTCCCCCAAAAAGTACTAGCAAATCAACAAAATATACCCTCCGAAAAAAAAAGCACTAGACGGTAGAGATTTGAAATCGAAAAGTACTAGCAAATCAACAAAATATACCCTCCGAAAAAAAAAACACTAGTCGGTAGAGATTTGAAATCGAAAAGTACTAGCAAATCGGCAAAATATCTTCCACAAAAAATATTTTTATTAATATAATCAGAGAATTAAAGTCCATTATAAGATAGTATTACGTAAGTACCTAAATAGGTACTATCAGTGTATGTTGAGATCCACTACCGTGGACCCCCATTTTCATTTCATGGACCCCCAAATCTTTTTTTCGCTGACGTAGACCCCTTGCAGGTTGTCATAGACCCCTGGGGGTCGATATAGACCACTTTGGGAATCACTGGTTTAAATCAATAACATTTTAAAAGACCATTATTTTTGTTATTTACAATAAATTCTAAAGAAATCAAAACATAGCTGAGATGACCAGCTGTATATTTTGATTTTTCAATCTGAATGATTCAATCTATGATGATTCTATTCCATTGTTAACTTGATACAAGTGACGAAAGAGGTGCACACTTTTGTTTTTTTTTTTTTAAAAAAGGAATCATAATCGGAGTAGAGTCAAATCTGTTTTTACACAATTTTGAAATACCACTGAACAGTGGTAATATCCGTTCTCAGAATTCCCTCATCCCCGTGCATACACTACTCAGTGCGCGCGAAAGGGTATGAGCATTATAATAAACAGTAACGTGTTGTATTTTTTAACATCCTGGAGTGATTTTTATACAGTGAATCCTGTCTTCTATTTTCCTGTGGATATATAATGTACTTTTTTTTTTACATAATATTCTGCGAAACATATCCCGTGTGTAAAAACGGAATTAAGTGTACTTCAACAAATCGTTTTCCCTAAATTCAAGAGGGCACTTGTGCAAATCTTTAGTTTTGAGAATTGAGATTTAACATGTTTTTGGAATGAACAGAATTAATATCGGATATATTTTGTCTATAGTTGTCTATGCGCACAGTAGCTATATGACATGTTTTTGTATACTCCATAGTTTTTTGTTTTTCTTCAATATACGTGGAATTAGTTGAAATGAAAATTATGCCTTTGACTAAAGACACCATTGTGCAATGAAGGTTCATTACTTAAGAAATGATAAAAGTATAAGTTTTTTACCTCTTTCCATCCCTCCGCCCAGTTGGTCATTCGGGCCTCGAACTTAAACTTCTTGACTTCTCTATTGTCGTAGTCCAGGAGAGATACAGTCAGTTCATAGCGGGAGCCACAGTCCCATCTGGCAGAGTACCTGAACATAAACAATGGATAATATCAGTAGCAGCAGTTTACTACGGCATACTGACACCAACCCTGATGTATGGAACTGGCATATGAAAGAATGATGAAAGTAAACTGAATGCTGTAGAAATGAGATCCCTGAAGCAATGTGTGGTAAAACTATGTATTACCGTATCAGAAATGTGAAGATCCGGAAAGAATGCAAAGTTGATGTAAGCGTAATGAATAAGATGAAGAAAGGGAAGCTTAGATGGTATGGATATGTAGAGCGGATGAACGAAGAGAGGAGTATAAGGTAGATATGGGTGAAACTGAAAACGCTTTTATATTGTCTTAAGAACGAATGCTGCCATAAGTTTAACCCTTTGACCGCTAAATAAATATACCTAAGCAGTCGTCCCTACGCGGCACATTTTTTGTTTAAGCATTTTTGGTTGAATGTTATTTTTAGAATGACCCTTTTAAGAAAAAAAAATCAAAATATGAATTATGAACTATCCTAAAATCATCCTCCAAAGTCAAAGTATCAATAAACATTCACTTGAGATAAACCCAAATTAAGATAACGCTATAATCGTGTTAATATAAACAAGCGCCCTTGAGGTGATTTTCCCACCAAAACAGCGCTATAAAAGTTACCCATTTATTATTATTAAGCGCGGTAAATTTCAACCGAGACAAGGTCATCTATATGGACGCTCTATATGGTTCCTATTAAACACACGCGCGGATTCAAAACTCTGACTGAAGGCTGTCCCCGAGCTCTCGGTTTTATTATTTTATAAGATAAAACAATGAAGTAGTTGATAAAGATTTTCAGAGATGTCAATCCACAAATGAATATTCTTATTATTAAAACCAATTTCGCCTGAATACGGCATACGAGTACATGTAATCGGAAAACAAAGTCGAAACTTGAAAATGACTTTAGTTAGCCGGGGTGTGGTGAACGGTGGTGTGGTAAAGTCACTCGCCGCGGTGAAAGAGTTATGAACATCTAGATAATATTTTATGAACCTGTAATTATTTTCGATATTTATTAATAAATTTTATAGGGGGAGTTATTGGAAGTTCTTCTCGAATCTACAGTTGAAATGCTCAACTTCGGTGGCCACCTTGAATTTCCAGAATTCTGCACCGATTTGGTTAAAAATTGGTATAGAGTTAGTGGAGAGCCGATTTCTAATCTATAATCAAAATACGCAATTTTGACAACCATCAAGATTCCAGAAATTCTATAGTTCGTAACCCAGCATGTGTCAAATTTTGTTTTAAATTATATTTTTTCGCCTACCTACACATAATAATATGAAAAGCGGATAAAGTCAAAAGTAGATTTTTTATTAATTTGTTTTTCTTGATTCTTTTCCTGTATCATTAACCACTATGATAATAAGTCTTGATGTATTTCTAATATTCTGTAGTTTATAGTAGGTGTTTTATCGAGTAGCTCTATTAATATTATTCAATTACTGCGATAGAGATTGCAGGATAACTTTGTCTATTGTTTTATTAAATACTGGGATGTAAAATGACTTATCAAGAAAAATGTTGGTAGTTTTAATCCACCCATTTCAAATTTAGAATAATGTCTTCTAAAATACATATTATTAATACAAATTTTGTAATAAATACAATAATTACATTCTTGCCAATTAAAATCAAGAGGAAAAAGTTTTTTTTTAAAAGTCCTCTCCGTTTTAGATCTCATAAATATAATATGGGAGAAATGGTTACCGTTCGGAAATGTTGATGTATGGTTGGTAATTGTCCAGAACATCGGGGTAGATTCCCTCTGCGTACAGATCTATCTTCTGCTCCTTGTCACATTGCTGGTACGAGGTCACGAAGCAGGATTTTGGATTGAATTCACAGTTTTCCACTTGAGTCACTCCCACGGGAGGTTTTTCCACTTTCCAACGGTCCCCACCTGGTGAAAGAAACATGGTATAAAAGTTATGAGAAAAAAAAACTTTTTCTGGCTTATAAATAGCTAAGAAGGAAAACAAAAGCTTTTAAAAATACCCGCTAAACTAGTGGTGCAAAACCCGCAGCCCATTTCGCGTGGCCCACTTGGAAAAATAAAAAATGTTTGAGGTAGGTAAAATGTAAAATCTCAAAAAGCCACTTACCGTTCATATGAATATTCCAATTTTCCAAGTTATGTCGCCCGGAAGGGTTCCTCAACAAATTCCTCCCGTATGGATCCTTCCAACAGATGGCTTGGTACACCTCAGAAGGCAACTTTCTGTGTTTCTTGATGTTTTTGAACCTGTTGGCAAACTGTCGCTCGGCTTTCATCTTCCAGACCTGATCCCTGATGAGCTCGCACCACTTTCTGCAGACAAAGCGAAGCTTTCCTAACGATCTACTGTCCAAATAACTGAGGATTAACACCAGGATTTCTTCAGGGATGTATGTTTTATCGAGGATATAGCCATTATCGGGAGATACGTCTTCAGGTTTAAACCTAATCTTCTCCGGTGTTCTGTATACTTGTTTCACTCTTGCTTTCGGCATATCGCCGTTACTTTGGATGTCCAGTTTTTGTCCCATTACACAAAACTAGAAAAAAAATACAGTGATCGTCAAACAAAATGGTCAAGGTTTACCTAGTAAATGAACGGAAAATAAGCTGTCATTTTTTCGTCAATAATGTATTTCATAACATTTGATAGTCGATGAGTAATAATATCAAAAGGCCATGAAATCATCAAATAACGATCGCAATTATTGCGCTAAATAAATATTAGTGTGGACTGAAACGTATTTACCTAATAAAAATTATGAAGGGTAGATCTTCGAAATGGTTGGGACAAGATAAAACCAGGCTAAACTTGAATAATAACGAGTTATGAATTTATGAACAACAGATGACTAACACTATCTGTCAAAACAATTTGTGCAGGACTATTTTCATTATTTGACATTGACTATCAAAGACAATACTGCTCTATTAAGGTCGAATAAAGATGTTCGATATTTCGATCCCAACGACTTGTCAGTCACAGAAACCGTCGATATTTTTTCTCCGAGGAGCAGGTTATTTTTGTTTGGGAGTAACCGGTGGTTTTTCGTCCGAATGTCGTAACGTTACGAACCCAGTTCTTTTTCACTAGAACTACTCTGGATCCCCCCCCTATGAAATCGTGATATTTTTGGAAGAACCGGTGCTTTTTTGTCAGAAGTGAGCGGCAGAAACCAATTCCAGAATATTAACACCAACTCTGCTTCTAAGAAATAAAAAATATATATTTAGAGGAAAGTAACTGGATAAATAACCGATTCCTTGCCGGTCTCAGATATCAACAATCCTTAAGTTTTGGCGTGTTGTTAGTACAGTATGAAAACATTCTCAATTTTTCGTAAAAAATAATTATTTATCAAAATTATGATTCCATCCCTAATTTTTTTTTTACGCATGCCTCAACTGTTTGACATGAAGTGCAATGCGCAGCGTGTCCGTCCTGTCCGATCAAATTGTAGTTTTAAAAACGCTGTCGCCAAGACAGGACCTAGGTCGCAAATCCAACGTGTCTGAAGTTGAATTTTCGGTTTAAATTTGATGAAAGAAATATTGCAGTACTTTTAATGTAAAAGTATCCATATATAGTTTAAAGTATTCACTATACGCCGACGGTAAATTTTCACAATGTGCTGAAATAGCGTTTAAAATAAAATAAAAATCGTTGAAAATTTGGTTTAAGGATTATTTAGATGATTAAAATTTTTATTCAATCATAATGAACGTCCACTATCTCAAAGTTCTGCTTCTAAATCTAAAATTGTGTACTAAATAAATAATTTTTTTAAAAATAATCATAAAAGTGTACTAGTTTTTAAAAATAATAACAAGTTATGTTTTTGCAAAATTGTGTGTGATAAAGAGTGGTACGAAGTGAATTATTTTGATTGGATATCAGCGCTTCATGACAAGGCGTCTTCAAAAGGTAGGTCTTTTGCAGTTTGGAGAAATCATCTGGAGTTGGTGAGTGCTTTTATTCTATAGTTGAAACGTTTTCAGGATTCAACTGTGGCACTGTGAGCGGATGATGGATGTCTGTAGAGATGTTTGGTATTTCTGTCTCGCTTCTTTTTTTACCAATAAACCTTCTTGCCGCACCACCGGAAATCATTTCCAAAGGTAATTGGATAAATAGCCGGTTCCTCGTCGGTCTCCGATAACTGAAACCGTATTGACACCCTGTTTCAGATTTCAACCATCCCTATAGACCAATATTTTTTGGCACAACAAAACTTCTAGCCCCAGTTCTGAGTTCAATAATATTTTTATCTAGACAAAAGGCAAAGATCGTAGCTATAGCTCTTATGTTTTAATAATAGATTTGTGCACCTATATAAAACCAAAAAAATTCCACCAAAATGTCACAAATCAAGTAGGTGAATATAAAAAAAAGCACAAGTTCCGAATCTGAATAGTTAACTTTATTACCAATCAATTACCGTCAATATCTGTGTATGTAATTACCTTTTATTTGTAACGTCATTGTGTATGTGCTGATTAATGTAATTACACGTTAATTTTTGCTGGCGCTAGTATAAGTATGTCCATTACACCCATCAACATTTGCAAATTATTGTGAAATTTTTCCGTTTTCGGAAAAAATTACATATTTTATGAAAGCTGACATCTGTTCATTTTTCATTGAAATCTTACAAATAGTAAGAAACTCAAGCCGATTCTCAAAATCTGGCTTCGACAAAACTTGACAAAAAAACCAAAGATGTCGAAAAAAAATAATCAAAAATCTATTTTTTGATTATGCCTATTTCGTGCACTGATTGACATACTTAACGTTGCAGGCAACCAAAAAATGAACAAGGAACGATTAACCTATATTTGAAATTCATAATATTTATATATTGTTTTAATGCATAGTATTATTAATAATAGTAATTCCTCTCGGCTGCACAACGCGTTTGCCTTTGTAATTTTTTAGATTAAATTTTCAAATAATCGAGTAAAAATTGGAGCAAAAGTTTTTTGGAATTAGGATAATATATTAGTCCTATTACATTTAAACAATATTGTTGGAATTTTGTGTATTATTGGTGCTGAGATCTATTGATTTTTTACAAAAACAACACAAATGAGAAGCAATGCTTAATCACGAAGTTTATTGAAGTTTCAAACCGATTACGGGTATAAGGCTTTGGCTAAGCTTGAAAAAATAAACAAAGATGTCACTTGTAGTACTATTAGTGGTGTTTTTTCATGAATATACTGTTACCATTCTCGTTTTCTGGCCACCAACAGATGTCGCACGTAGTAAACTTTTCAAAAACACGATGTGAGGCTGATTAATTTTAAAACCAAGTATGTATAAGGGACAAAACGCAATTTGCTTAGGAAACACAAAATAAATTGTTTTATTTTAGCCTCGCGCTTTTTAAAGGAATAACTATATAATTTATATTCATTTGATAGTTCAAAGTTTTGTATCGTACAATCTAATGTTACGATCTGAAGGGGGTGATGTAGTTACCCCGTTTGATCTTTCTTATTACAGCGTTTTCATGACATAATCTTAGGTGATTTGTTCTTGATAATACTTACTTTTGAGAGAAGTATATTCGTCATATTTAAGCAATCTTTCTCAAAGGTATCGCAAATAACTTTTGTTTGGGGTGATTTTAGAACCCCCCTTCGGAACGGGAGTGTTTAGAAAAGGTTTCTTAAATGTAAACTACTGTGTTCTACGAGTAGAACATACGTACAACGCCCTTGAGGTGACTTTTCACAAAAAAAACGGTGCCATATGAATAATCCAAATTGTCGTATTATTTTTCCTAAATAGGTTTATTTCATTTTAAGGCCTGTTAGGCATTTGAGATATAAATTAAGTCGCCTAAAATAGGTAGTAAAATAATAATTATATCTAACAATTAACAATAACTCTCGTCAATTTCAAAGACTTCATTTTTGTGAAAAACTAAATTACAGAATATTTATATTTATAAAATAAGAACTAAAAGCAATCAAAATAATTTTCACTAAAATGATTATAGATTCATATTATTTTGTTTCACACTCGTACATAACCACATCTTACGTTATACTCGTAGGTTCAAGATATAAAATAATTAAAAGTACGATTTAACTGTCGAGTTTCTTTGGGTTATGCATTTGATTAGTCGTAGCGTACTTCAGACTATTTTTTTAAATACATTGGCAAAATAGATTAATAATAAATCAAAAATATTGCCTATTTTAAAAATAACTACTTTTTACTCGTAAAAAACCACGGGATGTAACTTGACTCGCCAAAAACAAATATTCGTTGCTCAATACCCATTTCATACATACAATAATGTCTGCTAAAATACATTGTAGGTAGGTAGGTAGAGATTTGAAAACATTATTTATTAATTTAATACTTTTCTGAACAAATCTATGTGTCAGTTCCAATTTTTCAAAGTTCACTCTTTTACGTAAAGGTGCGTACATATATATATTATTTTATTTTTATTTATTAACTTTTTGTTTCTTACATTATTTTTTTTTACATTACCTACCTCACTAGGTCATTAGAACCTGTTCTGAGGTAGGTGACAGTGAATACAAGTAGAATAATATAATATATGTTGATATTTGTTTCACAATGCTAGATGATATAACAGACACTGACCGTCAAACTCTCTTGATACATTAATAATTTCATATGAGATACATTGACAGTAGGTAGTGTTGCAAGGCACTAAATCCTATAATTAACGACAGTGGATACGATACAAATATGCGTACATTTTACATCGTAACAATACTATAATTATTGATAGTGAATACATTACCCAAAGAAAAAAACAAAAAAATTCTAATTTTAATGTAGTATATAATAATAGTGCAGTTTAAATAATATCGTGTTATTATGTCAGAGAAATAAATTTTTTTAGGGTTGGGCATTTTATAAAGCTGCCAATTCTTTATTCACAAATTATTATTCACGTAGGAAATCGTTTGTAGTTAATATTAAGGTTAATTTCAATATAAACCACTTTCGCTGATTTTAGTTCCAGAATAATTTACAAAGACCACAAAGTGATTGCTCTCTACGAAAATGTTATAAATAATCATTTTAAAATAATTAAAGTCGGAGATATTCAATCATATTTCGCCATTCCAATATTCTTTCGTAAAAAAGAATTGAACAGAAAATGAAAATACATTAATTTGACAATGTTACATTCTATGAAGAATATTTCTTGGAATTCGACCTAAATTCTTATTATAAAAACATATTCGATGTTTTTACTAAACTCTGGACGGAATATTTCAGTCACATATTTTTTTTTTAGATTGTTTTGCTAATATTCTCTATTTATAAAATAATATACGTATTTCTTAATGTTTTTTTAAAATTTTTATACTTATGAAATCATTCAAAAAGAACTTATATTTTTTATCTCTATTATCTATTAACTATTGTTGAGATGTAAAAAAACCTCAAATAACCTACTTACAAAATGGTAGGTACATAATATATTGAATCGAAATCCTTTTTCATAAACATTTGAATCTCGTAATATTCCTGCAAATTGCTATTTCTTTACAAGTTCTCAATTATTATGGTTAATCTACGATTATGGAAATCTATTCAAGTGGAAAAATATATCTTTGAAATTTATTTTCACAATCCGTAATTTGAAAATAGAAATATTTCAGCAAAAAATAATATTTGGTATGATTTTACTGTTTTGTTTCCTTGTAATGTTTTTGCGTATATTTTGCAGCACTTTGTTTCAATTTCTAACCAAATTAATTTATTTAAAAAAAAAATAGCACTTAATAAGAATAAGAGAACGATAAAATAATTTAAAAAAACATGATGGTATCTGAGTATTTTTGGTTTTATAAATTTCTAAACAAACTTCATATCGTAGATTTGAAATGGTACTTACCTAGATACATCTAAATATTTTGTTTGAAAAAAAGTTCTGCAGTGTTTTATACAAACACTTTGTTTATTTCCGATATTTGTTTTTTTACCAAATTATTTTTTCTACGTATTGTGGCAATCAATTCAAGATTTCGCACTTTACATATATTTCGTTCACAGAATCGGGTTTGATAAAACTGTTCGTTTGTTTTCCAGAAAAAAACATGTCGCAAGTTTTTAACATAATCATTTTACAATAAATTAGACAATAATAATATTTTATTCAAGAAAAATTCAGGAAAAAATAGAAAAATATTTTTAAATTTGTAAGCGAAATATTCAGGATATCAAAAATAACAAAGTTTGTATAAAATTTAAATAGATACTGTCTAATTTAAGTATCAGTGGTAATTAACGAAATATTATCTTTGTAAAATACTAAAATCATATTATTTGTCATAAGATTTTTTTCCGTACAGCAAAGAATTATTCCATATTTTATCATAAAAAAAAATATTTCTTATAATTTTTATACGCCGTAATAATATTATTTTAAAATTTGTAACATTTAGTTACATGTTTTTATAATGTTAAAACGTCTAAAAAAAGTTCCTACCTCCGTATTTTGAAAGTGATAAAATTTCACAAGATGTCGAAATTCGTTTTTAAAGTGAGAAAATAAATGTATACATTTTTAAGTTTATATGTTTTTTAGGGCATTTGTGTCGGTGTCAACGTTCAATTATGAATAATTAAGTGTTTTTTTAAAAATAAGTTAGAAACTAAACCTTTTTTATGTTTTTTTTTCTTAATTTTATGAAGTTGTCAAATTTCTTAAATATCGTATTTTATAAATTAATAATACAAATATGTAATGCTAATATATTATTTCTACAAAAAATTGAGATCAGATTTTCCATGTAACTCAATTTACTTTGTCATTTTTACGTAGGCATAGGTCGTCTAACAACATAACATGAACTTATACAAAAAGCTGTCCAGCTTTAAATGTCGCGTCCCGCTCGCTCCCCCGTGCGGCCTATGCGGCAGAACGTTTCTTGAGAAACTTTGGTCGTTTTAATTTAATCCGAGTGGTAAAATGTATTACGGCTCTTTCGTTCATTCCTTTCGGGAGGCTCTCGCGGAGTAGCGCCGTCCCTGTCTCGTGGCGGGCCTGTCCGGTGGCGCCGCGCGGCCGTGGCGGGAACCGCCGGAGACGGAGGCCGGAGGACGGAGAGCGGCCGCGCGCATCGAGCCAGTCCACAAGGAGAACTCGAGCGGAGTGCTTGCGCGCACGAGCCGTACATCGAGCGCTCTAACGTAACAGTGAACTTGTCTTATAATCGAATATTACACTACGTATTATTTAGTCCGCGTACACTTCTGTTTTCGTGACATGAGACCAGTGAAGTTGAAGTTCGCGTTTGCATACAAAATAGTTTAACGTTTGCTCACGAATTTTAAAGACAATTATGTTGAAAAGGTGACAAGTTTGAATAAGTGCGTTTATCTATGGGGATTACGCGATGATTTTTGAATCTCGATGTGATTGTGAAGTACTAGTTAAAGAAATGATATGGAGAGAATGATCGGTGGTTCCCTGCCAAGGAACGGAGTTTTACAAACTGTTGTGTTACAAATGTTTTTCTATCGGATTGTCTCCGCGTGATGTAGCGGGTGGAGAGACTCCCGCTGTCTTTTCTTTTTCGTCTGTCGACCTCGTCACCGCCAGCGACACTCGGCCCGAGCATGAGGCCCGTAATCATCGTCGCCTGCCTCCTGGGGGCCCTGTGCCTGGGCGCGGCGCGCGGCTCCACCCTCGAGCGGGAGGGTTGCCGCGGCTCGCAGGGCGCGCAGCTGTGCCACCTGCGGACCCTGGACCCCGAGGGGGTCGCCTTGCAGCCCGTGCCCTCCGAGGGCAGCTTCAGCCTGTCTCTGCTGTGTAATCGGGTGCTCCTGTTCGAGAGCGCCATCGGGGCGCACTACTTCCAGCGCTTCTCGCAGCTGGGCGAGCTCACGCTGGACGGCTGCAAGCTGCTGCACCTGCCCGGCAACTCCTTCGAGGGGCTGCGCGAGCTCAAGAAGCTCACCGTGCACTCGCGCAACTCCGACTGGGGCCCCACCAAGAGCCTCGAGGTGGTGGCCGGCACCTTCAACGGGCTGCGGGAGTTGCAGCACCTGGACATGGGCGACAACAACATCCGCGCGCTGCCCGAGGACGTGTTCTGTCCGCTGGGTAACCTGCACACGCTCAACCTTACCCGCAACAGGCTGCGCAGCGCGGAGCGCCTGGGCTGGGCGGGATCTGGCTGCGGGGGTGCGCTGCAGGAGCTAGACCTCAGCCACAACCTGCTCAAGGCGCTGCCCGAGGGCTCCGGCCTGGCCAACCTGCGCCGCCTGCACCACCTGTCCCTGCAGCACAACAACGTCTCCGAGATATCGGGAGAAGCCCTCAACGGCCTTATCTCGCTGAGGATCCTGAATATCTCGTACAACAGGCTGCAGTCTCTGCCCGAGGGTATCTTCGCCAGCTCCAGAGAGCTGCGGGAGGTCTATCTGAACAGTAACATGCTGTACGAACTAGCCAAGGGAATATTCCACCGCCTGGAGCAGTTGCTGGTGCTCGACTTGTCCAGTAACCAGCTCTCCAGCAATCACATAGACGATGGCACTTTCGTCGGACTGATAAGACTGATTGTATTGAACCTGTCGCATAACGCGTTGACGAGAATTGACGGGAAAACGTTCAAAGACTTGTTTTTCCTCCAGATTCTGGATTTGCGCAATAACTCTATCGGGTACGTGGAAGACAACGCTTTTCTGCCGCTCTACAACTTGCACACGCTGAACTTAGCGGAAAACAGATTGCACACGATTGACCAGCACTTATTCAACGGTCTCTATGTGTTGAGCAAATTGACTCTGAATAATAATTTGTTAGTGAATATTGACCCGATGGCATTTAGAAATTGTTCCGATCTGAAAGAATTGGATTTGAGTTCGAATCAGTTATTGAAAGTTCCGGATGCTCTGTGGGAACTTGCTTTTTTGAAAACTTTGGACCTTGGAGAAAATCAGATATCCGAGTTCAAAAATGGTTCTTTTAAAAATTTGGGCCAACTTACAGGACTCAGACTTATCGATAATCAGATTGGAAATTTGACGAAAGGCATGTTGTGGGATTTGCCGAGCCTTCAAGTGTTGAATCTGGCCAAAAATAAAATTCAGAACATAGAAAGAGGAACTTTCGATAGAAACACCCAGCTTGAAGCTATTCGTTTGGACGCTAACTTTATATCCGATATCAACGGAGTTTTTTCTACGCTTGCAAGTTTACTGTGGCTCAATCTTTCTGAAAATCATCTCGTGTGGTTCGATTACGCTTTTATTCCTAGTAATCTCAAGTGGTTGGACATTCACGGTAATTTCATCGAGCACTTGGGAAATTATTATAAAATTCAAGAAGAAATTCGTGTTAAAACATTGGACGTTAGTCATAACAGAATCGTGGAGTTATCGCCGATGGCGATACCTAACAGTGTAGAACTTTTATTTATCAATAACAACTTCATTAATAATATTCAAGTGAACACTTTCCTGGACAAAACTAATCTGTCCCGAGTGGATATGTACGCTAACGACTTGGTGCATTTAGAATTAAATAGTTTGCGCCTGTCGCCAGTGCCTAAGAACCGTTCCCTGCCAGAGTTTTATATTGGCGGAAACCCTTTCCACTGTGATTGCTCCATGGAGTGGCTTCCTCTCATTAACAACATGACCAATATGCGCCAACACCCCCGCGTCATGGACTTGGAAAATGTGATGTGTAAAATGACCCACTCCCGCGGCACCACCCACCTGCCCCTCACAAGTGTCAAATCCTCGGACTTTCTGTGTAAATATGAGACCCACTGTTTCGCGCTGTGCCATTGTTGCGACTTTGACGCCTGTGACTGTGAAATGACGTGCCCCCAGAACTGCTCGTGCTACCACGACCAGACGTGGAACACCAACGTGGTGGACTGCTCTGGCCAGCGGGTGATTGAAATCCCTCACAGGATTCCCATGGACGCCACCGAGGTGTACCTCGACGGTAATGACTTTAAAGAATTACAGAATCATGTGTTTATAGGTAGAAAAAATATGAGAGTTCTTTTCGTGAACGGAAGTGGTGTTGAAAACATTCAAAATAGAACATTTACCGGATTAAATGCTTTGCAATCTCTTCATCTCGAGGACAATCGTCTGATGGAATTGAAAGGCTACGAGTTTGAAAATCTCGGTCATCTGCGAGAACTGTATCTACAAAATAATCTGATCGAGCATATCGGGAACATGACCTTCCAGCCTCTGCATTCTCTAGAAATAATCCGTCTGGATGGAAATCGGCTGGCCGTGTTTCCCATCTGGCAGATCAACCTGAACACTCAACTGACCCAAGTGTCGATCGGAAACAATCGGTGGTCTTGTAGGTGTAAATTTTTGCAAGACTTTACCGCATTTGTAGTTGATAACGCGCAAAAGATCATAGACGGCGCCGATGTGTGGTGTTGGAATAACGAGTCCAAACCTCCCCACAAGAGAGAACTAGACCTCAACGGCACCGCGTGCAGCGACTACTACGCCGGTGGCTCCGTCATCGACAACATGCTGGTGTCGGACTACCTGCCCACCATGGTCCTCACGCTGTGCGGCTTCCTCTTCGTCCTGCTCGCGCTCGTGCTGGCCTTCGTGTTCAGAGACCCCATCCGGGTGTGGCTCTTCTCCCACTACGGGGTGCGGCTCTTTAGCTTCACGGGGGGGTACGAGGAGCGGGAGAAGCTGTACGACGGCTACGTCTGCTACAGCCCCAAGGACGAGGAGTTCGTGATCCGCTCCATCGCGGCCGAGCTGGAGAACGGGGAGCCTCCCTTCCAGCTCTGCCTGCACCACCGGGACCTGCCCCCTCCCCCCTGCCTCCCGGCGCGGCCTGTGCTGGAGGCGGCTGAGGCGTCCAAGCGGGTGATCCTGGTGCTCACGAGGAACTTCTTGCAGACCGAGTGGTCTCGGTTCGAGTTCCGCCAAGCGTTGCACGAAGCCCTGAAGGGCCGAGTGTTCAAGCTGGTGCTGGTCGAGGAGGGCCACATCAACCCCGAGGCCGAGTCGGATCCCGATCTGCGGCCCTATCTGAAGACGGGGTCTCGGGTGCGCTGGGGCGAGAAGAGGTTCCGCGAGCGGCTGCGCTACGCCATGCCGGGGGCTTCTCGGGGCCCGCGCAAGCCCGCGGACAACTACCGCCGCAACATCAACACCTACACGCTAGACGGCTCCGTGCCTAACGGCAACAACCACCACCACCACCCGCCGGCCGACAAGCCGGAGGGGCGCGAGCGGCCGCCGCCCGCCTACTAGCCGCCCTTCACGCCGCCCTACCCGGCAGGGGCAGGGGGCGCAGGCGGCGTGGGGGCCCTGGGCCGGCCGCACTCCGACCACATCTACTCCTCCATCGACTCCGACTACTCCACGCTGGAGCGGGGCTCCCGCGGTTGGAGGGCCTCCCCGGTGCAGGCCTACCTGGTGTAGGCTGCAGCTGTGAGTGATGATAGTGTTAGATGAACTGTTAAACGCCAGCCTCTTAGCTACTAGACTTGTACATTTCGTGTTAATTAATCGCTTAGATATTATTTTTATGAATTGAACTGTATAAATGTGAATAATGTATAAAGCTCGCTTTAAGTTTTTAAGTCATTTACCAAAACTTACCTAATAGTTTTAACGCGGAGATGAACCGCAGATTTTTATATACTAAAATGAATAAATTCATTAAAGACTGTTGTAAAAATGTACATAGGACACGAACGATCTATATTATTACCGTGAATGAAATATTTATACCTGAATAAAGTTGTGCGCAATTTGCAAAATTACTCCATATTATTTCATTTATATTACTAAACTGAGGCAAACAACACGTTTGAAATAATGAATTTTACACAAAACTTGTTGAAGGATCCCAACGGATCGACAATACTATCAGAAACAAAAATAACGTGCTAAGTTCATTAACGATTTAAAGTAATTTTGATAACTCATATTAAAAATCGAGTTTTTTTTTGTTTCCTTGTGTTGTCGATCAGGATATCAACTTTGAAAAATGTGAGAGCTGCACCTATAAATGTATATTTGGTTACTATTTTACCAGAGTTCCATTTTGCATTACATATAACATCATATTATACAGAGGTAAACAGTAGTTTTGGTTTAAACATTCACTAAAGATAGGATGTTGAGTCATTATAATAAATATTACAATTAGAGAGTAATTCTCTATGAGGAAAACAAAGAATATTTATGTAGAACGCAGAGTAATCGCAACGCTCACGGGCCACCGACCAGAAAACTGAGGTTTGATTCCTAGAACCCATCATTCACTAAACCTTTAAGTAAATTGATTTTTTAAATAAAATACATGCAATAAGTGTCAATGCCTTTGTCTTAAAATAATTCAGCTATGAGAAATAATCGCCACATATCAACTTTTCAAGCGATTCAGATTAAATTATATTTATTTTTAAAAGGTATATGTACTTATTGCATGATTTTGTAAACGAAACTGTTTCGATATAGATTTTCTATGAATAAAGACACGAGTTCGATTCTCGTTAATAAAAACCTATTATTTCCTCATCGAAGAACGTATTTAATAATAATTTGGTGTTTTGGACACGAGTTCGATTCTCTTTGATAAAAACCTATTTTTTCCTCATTGAAGAACGTATTTAATAATATTTTTGTGTTTTGGACACGAGTTCGATTCTCGTTGATAAAAACCTATTATTTCCTAATTGAATAACGTATTTAATAATATTTAGGTGTTCTCTTCTTGAATAAAATGAATGTCGAAAATATTATCTGAGAATACCACCGTTGAAACCAACAAATTAATTAAATTTGTCAGCTATTAATTAATTAGCTGTTAATTATTCACGCACTATCGGTCATACGAAAATTCCCTGATTAGCGAACATAGGATATATTCCTATCTTTAAATTACCGATGTGAGTGCTTAATCGAGCGACCAAAACACCGAAAATATATTTAATAACTTTCTAAACCTTGATAAGCTAATTGGAAAATTCTGATATGTTTTTGATAAAATTTCATCGTTTTAATTAAATAGATATAAGAATATGATTAAGAAAAAACATATGTTATTGCCAATAAACTATAAAATCTTTATTCGTTGTACTGTCAATAATATGAGTGAGAATCGGAAGCAATTTGCGAGAGAACACTCCTGTATAAGGAAATGCACCTGCAACAGAATGACCTAATCTAACACAATTGGACCTCCGTCACACAAATGATGTTTCACTAATAATTTATAAAATCTATATGCACTGCATTGTCAATAATACGACAGTGGGAATCGGAAACGATTTGCAAATACACGCTCATGTATATGGAATAACTACACCTGCAAGATGATGACCAACTTTGTACAGCGCTCTTGAAGTGATTTGTCACAAAAAAGATGCTGTAAAAAATATTCAATTACTATACACACGTGTCTCATTCAAATTTCGCATTAACTGATTTTTATAAATCAATATTATGAATGCAGTTAAGTAATTTATTTTTATTTTTATATGAAAACCGCACAAGAGTCTCAACTGCTCCCAACTACCTAGAGCCAGTGAGACTATGGCATCCCCAAATAGGGTATGTTGTGAGGCTGAAGGTGGTGGGGAGGGGAAGGAGATTGGGAAGAGGAAGGTTGGGAAGTACCTGGCTATTCAGATCTGGTTACCAAACACGGCTAAAGCCATTTTAAGCAACGTTTTCGATTCTGAATGGTGGTATTTCACCACTCTGGAACGTGCCGCAAATATACTTTTTTATGATTTTTATATGAATTAAATGTGTTATGACACATATTAATTAAATAAAAGTTATTGGCGCACGCCGGGTTTGAACCCGCGACCTTTGGATTCGTAGTCGAGCGTCTCGCCACTAGACCATGGAGGCCGTCAATAATAATAACATATAGCTATCCTGTGAACATTCGGTTATCCTTTTTTACAATTTAGGAATGAAACTCTAGCCGACAGCCTGCAATCCACTTAGCTACCGAGCCAATATCGCCAGTACTTGATCCGAATCTCGCACATATCAAATGGCCAAAACGAAATGTGTGTCAGATTTTTTCAATGTTTTTTTCTTCCGTGCCGTTGAACAATAACATGCTCGTGAATGGATATTTAAATTTTATTATGGCTGTTTCGGTGGAGATGTAAGCGTCTTTTTGTGTACATATTATCTCCGTGTAAGTTATATTATTATGCCCATCGTATTATCGTCAACATTAACATCATATGTGACCATTCGGTAATGGGAAATAATGTGCCGGTTCAATTTAATAATACGGTTACGGTTCTCACTAAATTCATAATATCTATGGAGGCCATTTGAGCAGATAGGTATATCTAGAACTACGTATGTCCGAATCCACACACGGGGGAATCCAAGAATTGTGTTGAGAATTGAGAGAAATTGAATAGCCGAGTAAACGAAAATAAAGAAGTAGATATTCAACATATAATCACAATAGGTAATTTACAAATGGCATATTTTTATCATGGCATTTCTTATTGTCACATGGAACTCGAATTTCACAATCAACCATATCTGCCATGAGTTTTTCGCTACAGTTTAAAACTCAAATTATAACTCACCGATCTAAATAACGTAACAACTTTTAAATCAAGTCCAAGATTTTTTTATTCAAACATTACAACTTAAAGATTTGATTTAACAAGCCAATCAAAATATTGATGATACTCAGTCGAGGAGTTTGTAAACTTAAAAAAATAGCATTTATATGGAAGTCCACCATAAATAATAATTTTATTGGTTTAGGGAGGTACAGCATATTTCTTTAATTTGGCAAGCTCATATAAACAATAGAACAATTATTCTATAATTTATAGAATACAAATCATTCCTAATGAATTAATATGCAAGAAGTACGTAGATACCAAATTGATAATAATAATAAATAACTATGCTTAAAATTAAAATAATCTGTAGTTACTAGAGCAAAAGCACTAAAGTAACACATAAAAAATATAATGCTCTGTTTTGTTGTTATAATTGGCTGACATGCCATACTTATACTTTTTTATTGCCTATCTCATACAAGATTAGTTACTCGTTTTCACAATAGTTTTTTATGCATGAAAATTTCATAGGCAATTTGAATAATTTCTGTGTATAATAATAATTAATAATTAATGGATGTTAAAACTACGTTACCCATAGTAATAATCATACATTTCTATGTCAAAGCCTCTCATATCTCAGATAAATGAACTCACTTTTGAATAGGTATTGTTTTTCAATATTCTCCCGTAATTTGAAATTGATTCTTTCTTGATCAAAGCTGTGACATTTCTTGGTATTAAGATTTAAATTTGGAAATTACAGCGGCATATTAAAAAGAGTGGTTTTTTCATGATTCAAATGAAGTTTCGGAGAGCTGAGAGCAAATGCGCCATGACGACATGAAACGACCACAATCCAGATTTTCGATACGCATCATTTAATATCTCTGTTTACACACATTTACGAACAGAGACGAGTATGTATTTTATAACATATAATACAGCGTCTTGCGGACGTTAAGAGATTCCAAAAAATATGACTTTAAATTATAGGCACCGCTTGCTTAGTGTTATTAAAGGAACTGATTGCCCTGCCTGCAGGCGCAAACTCCGAGGAGGAGAAGAATGCGGCCCGCGCCTCCGAGCACCGGGTCCAACTTGCCGGAGCGCCCTCGCCACGAGCACCCGCACATCACTAGCCCCCGTTTCCTTCGCGGGCAGATTGATCGATTCCTTTTTACTTGTTCAGTGACCCACTCGAGAGACGTCGAGTATCCCCACTCGGCTTCCTCAAACTTGAAACTTGTCTTACAAACATTTTTGTTTTCTTTCGGACAAACGTTTGTACGCGTCCCGGAGATGTGGTCGCGAGAAGAATGCCTTTTTTGTGCGTCCAAAAGGTTTAAACGTTTCGTCTTTTAGGGACGGCCGTGTTGTAAAATGTCGGGTTCTTTATCATTGTGAGGACGGTGTTTAATTAAATTTTAAATATTATTATTCTGCGGCGTGACAGGATCAGGTGTAATGTTATATTTTTTTCATTTTACTCGTTTCAACATATTGTCGTAACGTCGCGTTTTAATTGCTTTTTTAATCATCGCTCGGCACATCTTCCGTTATTTGAGACTTGTTTGATTTGAACTATTTCAAAGATTTTTCTCTGATATAAAGCATAATAATGAAACTTTGTGTCCTTAAGGTGATTTTGTGAAAAAACGGCGTTATAACCGCTCAACACAAAGGTATAAACTAATAATACCAAAGTAATAAAATAATTTTATCGACAAAACAATGCACATCAAACATATTATAAAATACGAATTATTAACATAGGAAATGTTTAAAACTCGAAGAATGCTTCTTCTTTCTTTACTGTGTAAATATATTATTTTTATATTAAGAAGGCACCGAATTATTGTCAAGGGACCAAAATAAATTCTCATTTACTTTATGATAAAACAGAATTGCCATAATTTACAAATCTAGGCTCACCCAAGTAGTAATTTTAGTTATAGCTTTAGGTATTTAGATAGTTTTATGGTAAATTAAGCCATAACTTTTAAGTTTTGCAAAGCGCCCTTGGGGGATATTTATTATATAGGTTTACGTAGTATTATTATTATATAGGTTTACGTTTATTGAAATTTGCAGCCGAGTTTATTAAGTTTATAACAGTAGGTAGGTATTAGTAGGTGTTACAACTAAACTACCTACCACAATTAAATACCAGAAATGTATGTTCGGCGTTTGAATAGTTTCTACAAAAGATGTTCACATCACGTCCCAATGCACACGTGTTTTTGAGGGTAGGCTTCACGTCCCACGGCCCATTATTCCACAATAATAACTCCTCAGTCTACTGAAAGTCCGGTGACATATTTCAGTAGTAAAGCCTGCAACGTAATAAATATAATGGGGATGGCCAAAGGGCGGTAGCCATTTTATTAGGGGCTGTCGGTAAACCGGGCACTTGTAAAAACAAGGGTAGGTATATTATTATACCACCCCCGCTATATGACATGCAATATAACATGAAAGTTTTAATGACCCAAATATTTTTTGACCTAGTTGCCGTATTTTTCTAGGAAAAGATTTCTTTCTAGAAAACAATGTGTTGCACGAAGGAAGGATATTGCTTGGCACTTTTTCCGGAATGTTTTGATGCTTAGTTCTGGACTCGTATTTTTGAAATATTAAGTACATAATTAAGTAGGTAGGATATTTTACTTTTTACTTTCATGGCGATTCTCTATTATGAAAATGCCAGTGGAATAAAGTAACTACATTACCTGTCTAAAAATATCATATTTTACTGGGCGCGTCGATTTTAATTAATCAATATCATGATAATATATTATTTGTTTGAATATTGCTGCAGTGCAATCCCGACGAGTTATAAAAAATCGTTTAGGTGTTGTTATTACAACAATACATTGTGCGTTGTTAATGGATTATAATATTATAATACTTGCGTATTTATTATAAATGCGGATTTACGGACACGGACATACCGTGTATAACTTGTATTAACTTAGGATCCGGTGGTTTCGAGGTCGATTTCTTTCGAAGTGTTAACATATGATACATTTATGTGTATCGTTGATTATGTACGCCAATTAATACTAAAAAGAAATACGTGTTAACACGAAATAGGAATCAATCGTAACAGGTGCATGTTAGATAAAAATACCGACATACTACTATTTAGTTTTAAAAGGTGTTATCAAGTGTGAAATATCTAAGCAAATATAAAATAGATTAATTAATACTGGACTACCTAAGTAGCAACTCTTTAAAATACCTCAAATAAATTAACTCGATAAATAAAAAAAACACTAATTATAATAAATTCAACCGGGATTTATGTTGAAAGCTAGGAGCAGAGTAGGCAGGTACCTACCATAAAAGTTACGCGGCGTACAAGAGTAATTAAAACCAGGAATGATAAATGATAAAGGGATGTCGAGTTATTACTGCAGGAATGTGGTCTAACTCCGGTAGAGATATGTGATATAATTTCTCTCCCACAAGAGAGAATAGACGTAGAGATAAAACAGTAGAAGTCCTCGTAGTTTAGCTGATAGATAGTGCGGGTCGGAAACCAGAAGAACTTTAATAATGCGATGGACACGTTTAGTTGCCAATGTTTTTAATGTTAACGCAGTAAGATCATGACAGTGGTATGGATTTAAAAAAAAATAATTACACTAATTATAATTACCTTACCACTCCAGTAAAAATACAGAGCCTAATTGGCGAATTAGTATTTAATTGTTATTCAAGACTGTTGTTAGTCCAACGTAGTGTGTACGTGTGTGGCTGCAGCACGCGAAATATTTAAGGTAACCACCAATTAGGTCTCAGCCCTCGAGTTTAGGTAGGGTAATTAGCTTCGTATGGATCAAATATTCTCTTCGTTTATTGGTTCTTCGAAATTCTTACATGGTCAAGGCGACAAAGAGCCGTTCCGTTATCAACCTGCGCAGCTACCTAATGGAGTAATCGGTTTAATAGTTATGCATGCCCATCGCATCCGCACACTAATAATGGCCGCATCTGGTTCAACGGAACCGGCTCCTGGATGTAACCAGTTCCAGACCTCGCCCCGTGTTCTGCCTTATAACTAAAAGGATCAATTATCTCTTCAAAACCCTTCATAAGCCATATCGATAGATATACTGTTTCTACTCCGTGGCTTTTAAATTCCCCGGAAGCTTGAAGTGCCTGGATCACACCTACAACCAGATCATCAAACTTCTGTTCAGAAGAGAAGTCACAGCGTTAAAGGGTTTAGTTTTAGTATAAGGGCGTGCTCATTGGTAGCACGAAGAGGTCGGAACCTTTCTGCTCAGTCCGGAGGAACTGGACAGCAGGGCCGCGACCAGACGTTATGATGCAAACCAGTTCAGTTTAATATGCACGCACTGTATGTAACTACTGTGGAAGTGCGCCGATGCCGGAATTTAATAATAAAACATTAAATGATTAATGATCGGAAATCAAATTATTTTTTATAGTTCTAAAGGGCGTGCTAAGCGTGTTAATATTCAACGTGTGCACAATTGAATCAATTATCCAGCAGGTACATATTGAAATATTGTGATCTCTATTCAATTTTGCATCCAAATAAAATGCTCCACATCTATTTAAATACCACGACCAAACAGATAAAGTTCTAAAAAAAAACCAAAAGTTATTTTTATTTTATTTATTTATTCTTGCTAAAATATAGAAAAAATACATGGGGTTTGGTTCACGTCTGTCGCACTAGGAGATTCCTGTGTCGAGAGTTAAAATAATATTATTACTTTTATTTTTTTCTTAAGAAGCAAATATTTTGTGGTTTGATATTATATTGAAATGAAATAATTTTGTTTTAAGCCATGAATTTATTATGTTGGAATGCCAACCGGTTTCGCTTAGATCAAGCTTCGTCAGGGCACATATAATTATTACATGTGTATTTATTATTTGTAATTTTTATACTGTTATTTTATGTGCCCTGACGAAGCTGGATCTTGAGGCGAAACCGGTTAAAAACATAATAAATTCGTAATTTAAAACGAAGAGTTATTTTATTTTATTTTAATATTATTTATTTATTAAAATTATAAATATTTATAATTTTTCGTTACGGAGTCATAACAATATATTATATCCCTAAAGCTAGAATGGAATTAAGCAAGAATTCGTATTTTGTAAAAGGAACAATTAGTAGGTACAATATGCAGATAAATAAATAAATTATATCTACATATTAAACCGACCGAGCAAGATAAATAGTTACATATCGTGGTTACTCGTGGTCTGCCGAAAACACTATTTTATAAGTGTTGAGTTAAAAATATATCTTACTTTATGCCCGTGTTAGTTTAAATACATACATACATTTGGAAAGGTTGAGAAGTGTACGTTACATTTGTATCCATATCAACCTCAGAGCAAAAATATACGAGAGAGAGCGCTGCTGTAGTCAGTTTTGATGAGTTTTGCCGGACTCGGCTAGACCTGCGCTTGCCTAGGACTAGGGCTAGGGCATTTATACATCCATTCATAGCACATGTCGACATAATGTTTTTGTTTATTCGTAAAACCACTTTTTCACAGTATTTTCATAAACAAAAATAAAGCAAATAACCTAAAAAAACCGTTGAGTTATGTCGATTAATGTGGATTATCAAAACGTGTGGGTGGAATCAACGGGGACGCGGGACACGAATAACACTCTTACAATACTTTGAAGCGGTGTGATAATTTGGGAAATTTTGTTGTCTCTTTCTTTCTCATGGTGTACGAAGTAAAAACCCGGGGAAAGTGATTTATCCCAAGTTTGTATAGGTTGGCTAAAAAGAATTAGCTCTCTCTCCATATATTGTTACTCCAAGATATCAACAGTTCCATCTCCGAGATCGGCGCAGTTGTCCCAGGGGCGTGCACGGTGTGTACACCACTTCGGGCAATGGCGACATATATAATTATTACAGGGCGCCCCGGGCTGCTGGCGGCCTTATTTAGGGACGCCACTGGAAAAGCCAAGAAATAACTAACAGACAGCAGAAATAGCGTTAGTTCAGATTGTAACGTGTACCGATTATATCGAAAGCGCTATTATTACGATTGCCTGGGATCGAAAATGCCGATTGCGATGTAAATAATACGTTTATCCGTTGGATTTATGGCTTTGAAAAGTAGTTATTAATCATAGGTTTAGTATCTTAAATAATAATTATTAACAGATTGTCGAAAATTAATAAAAAATATCTTATCGATTACATTCATTGATCTTGCCTGCATCAAACACAGAAGCATATTAATTATTGTCATTACACATTTAATTCATATAAAAAACAATAAGTGTATTTGCCGCACGTTCCAGAGTGGTAGATATTCTTAGTATCGCTCTGGTGAAAGACCACCATCCAAATAGCCAGGTACTTCTCAACCTTCCTCTTCCCCATCTCCTTCCTCTCCCCACTTCCTTCAGCTTCACAACATGCGATGAGAGTATGCGGATGCTATAGTCTCACTGGCTCTAGACCGCTGGGAGCAGTTGGGACTCTTTATTTATTTATTTATTTATAAATTAACGGACTAAAGTCCAATTACAAAAATACATATAAAACACGAAATATAAAAAAGAGTAACAGAGAAGAAATAGCATATAAATTGAGATAAATGAAGCGATGACAAAAATAAGGCAAAATAAACATAAGAGAACATTCAAGCCATGGTCTTAGTCAAAGTTTTGGTAGAGTCGTAAAGAATGACGAAAATCATTTAGACTGCTACCAAAAATTTCAAGACCATGGCTTGAGTTAACAAGTCTTGACATTGGAGAATTATACCCGTAATTAGTATTGTGATGATTGAGGAACAGCAATTCATTGTTTCTGAGTCTACGTATCCTCTTGTGCGGTATTCACTATATTTAAAAAAAAATCTAATTTACATAGTGCCATTTTAGTGAAAATCACCTCCAGGGCAACTAATGGCCAATTTACATTATCCAGGAAATATGCATGCCACATCGAATTTTTTAAATGAAATTCCAAAACATATTTTTTGTAAATAGATATCGGAGCAACACTTATTGCATCATATTGACCCCTTTTACGTAACCTAGCCACTACCAAATGCCAATTAACATTTATACCATTGTTCGTGAGATGAAAATAATAATAACGCGGAAAACGCCATTTTTGTCAAACATTTCCTTAGGGCTTTTTACAAAGTAAAATAAAATTTGAACCTATTACTTAATAATGCTGGTTTTATATTAATTAAAGGCTTTGTGAAAAAAATAAAATTGGGATTCACATATTTGCAAATGTTGCGGGCTGTGAAACGGTTAAAATTTTTTGGATGAACTGTCAAGAATTTTTTTTATTTCATAAAAACTAAATTTGCATAATTGTGTTGAAAATAAACTTTGAACTTTTTATAGTTGTTTCATCACCATAGAATTTGTACAACAAATATTTTACAGTCATTCAGTCGAAATTAAAAATAATTTTGTTTAGATTCCAAAAGAATCAATCTTCAATACTAGTTTTATTTTCCATCTCTACATTTTACACAAAGCTAAAGTGTTTCATCAAAGTATAACAAATTAAAAAATAAATAAACAGAAATATTTTTTCATTTCCTTATTTAAGACCACAGATATTATTTTAATTTTTATAACCGACCGGTTTCGCTTAGCCTAAGCATCATCAGGGTACAAAATTAAACTAAACAAAAAATACAACGTGTGCCGTAATATATACATACAGAGGGAGAACAAAATATAAAAATAAAATAACAAAACAATGAGAAAGAAACAGAGAGAAAGATAAATAATAATTAATTTTGAACCTTGACAATGCTTAGACTGAGCGAAACCGGTAGGTCGTAATAATTAAAATAATATCCGTGGTCTTATACAAAGTTATTTTTTCATTTCTTTAAATATGTCAAACCACAAACTGATTGCTTTCTACGAAAGAAATTTTTTTTTTGTTCAGTCCTTGTAAATGAGTGAATCATCTATTTGGTGAGATGATGTACAGCAAAGATAGTTCTAGTATTAAGCACAGCGATAGTTTTCAATACAGATCGAGGTGCCTACATGGATCGGATTCACCGTCGCCAACTGCGTAGGCAGAGAACACGGCCCGCCAAATGGATTGAGAATTGAGAAGGACATGAAATTATCAATTTTGCTAAACAGGTACAAAAAGGTGTCATGGTTTGTCAGGTTAAAAATATTTATCATACAAATTAGGGTACGTTTGGAGGAGTTTTTTCAAAGCAATAAATCCGCAACCCTATGAAAAGGAAAGAAAAAATATGTTAGAATGATGAGAGAGATCTTTTAGACGTATGTGCGGTAAAACCATGCACGACCGTATTAAAAATGTGGATATCCGGAAAGAATGCAAGGCTGATGTGAGCGTAATGAATAGGATCAAGAAAGGGACGCTTAGATGGTTTGGGCACGAAGAGCGAATGAACGAAGAACGGAGTGAAAAGAATATATGATGCAAAAGTGAATGGAAGAAGAAGTCGAGGACGCCCGAGAAAGACATGGCACGATCAAGTAAATCGAATACTTGAATCGGGTCATGTGAAGAGTCAGAATAACAGAAGAGAATGTATGAGACGATGTATGAATGTAAATGAAGCAAGGAGTGTGTGCCAAGACAGAGTTATATGGCGGTCCGTCCTCTCTGCCTACCCCTGCGGGTAAACGGCGTGATGGTTAGTTAGTTAGTTTAGAATGATGAAGTTACTGTAACATACTCATAATATCGTCGATGGAAAGGCAAAAGGGCTTAAACGAAACTTTGGTAAAAAATAAGTTAAATATGCAGTTTTTATCAGTTTTTTTTTTATCGTTTGATTCTCAAGACTTTTGTGGCCCTTCAGCTATCTAAAAAATATATTTACCATTTGGGAGAAGGCTCGACTCAAGCGACTCAAGTTTGGGACTTTTTTTAAAGCTTTTCATAAAAAAAAAAACTTTAAAATGCTCTGACCCTTTTGCCTTTCCGGCGACGATATATTAAATCAGATATTATTTGGAATAAGTCCATTATTATGGAAAAACTCTTGGACATTAATCAAAGAATTTCACTGTAATATTAAAGAATAACCTCATTGGGACTGTAGTTAGTTGGTAGGAAATTGGTACTATTCACTATGCACGAGCAGCGGAAGAAAATAAAGCGAAGCATATTTTCAGTAAAACAAAATTAATAATAAACTTCCAACCATTACACAATCAATGGATGACTTGCTTTAAAGAAAGGAATCACATGACAAATGTTGTTTTACGAAAAAAACTATATGATAAAAATACAGATTTTCATTCGAAGCATGGATCTACAATCTGAATACGTAAAAAAGGCTCTTATAACGTGAGATTTTCAGAAAAGTATTCATAAAACTTTGATTAAAGGCATGTGTAGTAGATACTCTTAGTATCGCCCTGGTGAAAGACCACCATTTAGAATCGAAACTTCGCTTGATTGAAATGGCTTTAACCGTGCTTGTGATTAGATCTGAACAGCCAGGTACTTCCCAACCTTCTCCTTTTCTATCTTCTTCCTCTCCCCACTATCTTCAGCCTCACAACACACCCCAATTGGGGATGCCATAGTCTCACTGGCTCTAGAAGATTGGGAGCAATAGCGACTCTTATGCTGTATTTACTATAAAAAAATCATAGGTTAATGTTAGCTCTGATGTTAGTTGTAATTTCTCCCTCTATCTCTTAAACAACACCTGTAATATAAAGAAAGGTTACACCAAAGCTCTTAGCGGTAGAACTGAAAGTTATTAGGGTGAGGGAAGGTAATTTGGTCATGTCTCTGTACTAGGAATACTAACTGTTATATTCGTATATCGAATACATTACTTTGTATGTCAGTCTTTTTCTAGTCGTATTTAAGTATAAATATTATTGAGGTATTAATATATTTTAGGTTTTAAAATTAATTAACTAACCACCACGCCGTTTCCACGCAAGAGTATGTATGAAACAATGCAGCATGGATAGTGCGCTTACATAGTTGAGTGGCGTTTCATACTAGCTGCCTACCCTTGCGGAGAAATGTAAGTTTTTCTCTTAAAACTCAAGGGACAGGACTGTGAGCAAAGATTATGGCGAAATCCGCCAACAGAGGCGACTAAATTACTAGTCAACTCGTACGTTGTTTCACGTCTAGATTACTGCAACGGAATATATGCGAGTCTTTCCAAATATCGCATTAACAAATTGCAATTAGTTTTTAAGGCTTCGGCAAGACTAACCGCCGGCTTATCTAAATATTCCCATTTTCAGAGCACCTCAAAATTCTTCACTGGCTTAATTATCCTGAAATAATTTAGTTCTAGCATTGTTGGATGGTATTTATCAATTAACGGAATGGCTTCGGCTTACGGGAACTGTGTATTCTTGAAGACATCAATTCGTGAAAGCCAACCCTTAAGGTCGAAGGAATCAAAGCGCACACCAGACACTAAGTTAGAAGAGCGTGCTTTAAATAAAATCCCAAATGACCTACAAATAATAATAGACTCGACAGAATTCAGAACTAAACTTAAAACTCATTTCTTCAGAAAGTCATATCCGTAAATGGATGACAGAATTGCCCTAATTTGCATAACCAGGTTGGCCCGTTAGCATGTAAACTCGCCAGTATAATATTATTTCATGCATTGGTCGCTAATTCTCGATCTGCGGCTATACAAAAAGTTCGAAACTTTTAACAATCCGCGATATTACGTAAATAACAATAGGTATCGATAATTTCGTATTAAAATCTAAATAGAGTTTTAAAACTTTCTTAACACGTTAATTGCTAACTAAAATTCGTACATATTAATGCCATATGAATGACGGATCAATTCAAACTGACAAACAGTGACGGCTTTCCCTGTGCCCTGTGGAACTTCTCAAAACCACATGGCTGCGTCTGCTTTAGATCGGTTAAAAGCGAAGAGGCGGCACAACGAGTGTGGGGCGTTGTGCGCATACCGGTCACATGTCTATTAAAGCGCGTCAGCAATTAACGTGTTAAGTTCTTTTTAGCAACAGATTTTATTTATTTCGATAGTGTAATTTTTTAATCAAGGTAGAGCGTTTTAGGTTTTTTTATAGTAATTTTAGACAAAGATTTTTTTGTTATTTCTTTACCCTATTAAGCGCCCTTGAAGTGACATTTCACAAAAAGGCGCTATTTAAATTATCCAAATATTTATTATTAATTTTAAAGTGAATACCGCACTGCTGTCCCAACTGCTCCCAATCGTCTGGAGCCAGTGAGACTATGGCATCCCCAATAGGGGTATGTTGTAAGGTTGAAGGTAGTGGGGAGAGAAGAAGATAGCGAATAGAAAGGTTAGGAAGTACCTGGCTATTCAGATCTGGTCACAAAATTCGGCCAAAGCCATTTCGAGCAACGTTTTGATTCTGAATGTTGGTCTTTCACCATGGCGGTACTTGCCAAGTATCTACCACCCTGAAACGTGCCACAAATATATCATATATTATTTAATATGAAATAAAAAAATATTTGCAATTAGAAAGGACTGTGAAAAGAATATATGGTGCGAAAGTAAATGGAAGAAGAAGTCGAGAACGCCCGAGGAAGATATGGCACGACCAAGTGAATCAAATACTTGAATCGGGCCACGTGAAGAGTCAGAATAACAGAAGAGTATGTATAAGACGATGTATGAATGTGAACGAAGCAAGGAGTGTGTGCTAAGACAGAGTTTTGTGGCGGTCCATCCTCTCTGCCTACCCCTGAGGAGAAACGGCGTGATGGTTACAAATAGTTAGTTAAAAATATTTGCGCAAGCGGGGATTTTAACTCACGACCTCTTGATTCCTAGTCGAGCGTCTTTAAGTGTCATTATTATGTTGCCATAGTTTTATGCTTAGAGTATACAGAGTGGTATCTACCCAAGGCAGTGTAGTCAGTTTTTGATGATTTTTACCTGACTCGGCGGACCTGGGCGTGGCTAAGACTAAGGCTAGGGTATTTATACATCCATTCATATCACATATCGACATAATGTTTTTGTTTATTCGTAAAACCACTTATTCGCAGTATTGATATTAATAAAAATATAGCATCTAACCTAAAAAACCGTTTAGTTGTGTCAAGTTTAGTGGCATAATAAAAAATGTGGGCGGAGACCCAGGAGACCAAGATCATTGTGACAGTACGTAGAAGCGGAGTATTATATTTGTTGTCTCTCTCTCTCTCTCGTGGTGTACGACGTAAAAACCCGGAGAAAGTGATTTATCTCAAGTTTGTATCGGTTGGGTAAAAATAATTTTAAGTTTTGATGTTTCCGCAAAGCGCTCTTGAGGTGATATTTCACAAAAATGCCGCTATATAAATTAACCGAGTACCATTATTATGAAGGATATTCCGAAAGATGCAGACTTTTCAATTTGCCCTGCGGTCGGGGGTTACGTAGCTCGGTCCAAGTTTTAATGCGAAACCTCAAAAAATTAAGTAAATTTTCGGCGCCTTTCATCCTGCGGTTTTTTATTGTTCCTACTGAAAGACGTGAGTGACGTCGTATTGTTGTAGCTCGCGGTACGTACAAATGTTTGGGAGAGATACGTGAGACGAATAATTTGCGGTCTCCGTTTTATTTTTCTCAAGCCTACACAACTCGGTCGTAAAATGTGGGCTATATGGGGGCTGCGTCTTCTTCCTCTCCGAATGTAAAATATTTCCCCGTAAAATAAAATGTGGTTTCGCCTTGGGGATAAACTGTGATGTTGCAAAAAATTCAATCAATACTCGTCCAATACTGTGGCTAGATATGGATGAGAACTCAGAGTAATAATATGCCGGGAGGGAGCGCTGGTGTAGTCGGGATTGATGATTTTTGCCTGACTGGGCGTGGCTAGGGCTATGGCTAGGGTATTTATACATCCATTCATAGCACATGGCGATATTATGTTTTTGTTTATTCGTAAAACCACTTTTTGACAGTATTGTTATAAACAAAAATGAAGGATTTATTTTATTATTTATAGTGAATACAGCACAAGAGTCCCAACCGTCTAGAGCCAGTTAGACTACGGAATCACCAATTAGGGTATGTTGTGAGGCTGAAGGTACTGGGGAGGGGAAGGAGATGGGAAAGAGTAAGGTTGGAAATTACCTGGCTATTCAGATCTGGTCACCAAACACGGCTAGAGCCATTTCAAGCAAGGTTTCGATTCTGAATAGTGGTCTTTCACCAGGGCGATACAATGAGTATCTTCCACTCTGGAACGTGCCGCAATTATCATTTTTATTATTTCATTTGAATTAAATGTGTCATAACACATATTAATTAAATGAAATCCGTAAAATTGGCGCACGCCGGGTATGAACCCGCGACCTTTGGATTCGTGGTCGAGCGTCTTACCACTCGACTATGGACGCCGTCAAGTGGGCTAGGGCTAGGGTATTTATATTTCCATTAATAGCACATGTCGACGTTATGTTTTTGTTTATTTGTACAACCAGTTTTTCACAGTACTGTCATCGACAAAAATGTAGGATGTCATCTAAAAAACCGTTGAGTTCTGTCCTGTTATGTCGCATTATAAAACGTAGTGGGTGGAGTCGCCGGAGACGCGGGAGACGGAGAACACGCTTACATACCTAAAAGCGGAGCCATATTGTGTGAGAACTTGTCTTATCTCTTTCTCTCTCACGGTTTACGACGTGAAAACCCGTAGAAAGTGATTTATCGTAAATTTGTTTAGGTTGGGTAAAAATGTTTGGCCCTCTCTCCATATATATTCTTGCTCTGAGGATGAGAACGTAGTATTCGCGTATAGTCTGTTTAACTACCTCGTGCAAAGTAAAACACACATTTGAGGTTATCTGGTTTCTGGTTCGTAAAAAATGATGTGGCTGACCGAATGATAAATGTGCTTTGAAAACTGGAAAACACCGAACAATCGGCTGTCATTTGGTTGACGAGTGTGAAAGAAAGAATTTTTGTGATTCATGCCATTTTTCATACCCCGCTTGGTATATTTCAAAGTTCAGGAACTCTTCATGGAAAATAATTTATATAATACCTAAGTGAATAAATGTAGGTAGCTACGCTTATTTATGAATAATCTATCCAGTCTTAGTAATTAGCTTACATTTTTTAATGATGCTTTGAACACGTGGAGCGGATGAACGGAAGAGTGTCATAATAATATACAAGGCGCCAGTAAATTAAAGAAGAATTGGAAATAGTTATGCAGAAAGAATCCAACCCACAATTTGCCAAAATCGATTTTTATATGTTTTCCTAAAGATAAATACGAGTTTTATATCTGCTGAAAACATCCAAGTTACAAATGTAATTGATTTTTGGTTTTTCATTTTTTTATTACGCATATTGCAGATATTTATTTGGCTTAAATTGAAGTTTAAAAACATTATTAAATGTAACATAACATAAGAAATGTATTTATTTTTAATAAACACATTGATAGATTATAAATGACCTATTTTTAATGTTGATCATTAAGAAAAAAAAAACACAGATATTAACTTTACAAATGCCTATTACGGATATTAATGCTTTTTTTTCGTCATATTTTCAAACGCCCTTTTCTTAGTTTTAAATTGTTGGGATAATTGTCACTCTAAGGATTGGATGCTTTCTGCATAACTTCATTCAATTCAAAGACGCCTCGAAAGATGGTAGATCAAGTGAATCAGAGAGTAAATTGATCACCTACTTGATTCGTGTCATGTCAGTGTAACTGAAAAGTATGAGAAGATTTTTTATTTATTTTTATGTGATACCGCACAAGAGTTCCAACTGTTTGGAGCCAGTGGGATAGTGGCATCCCTGATTAGAGGAATGTTGTTAGGCTGAAGGAAGTAGAAAGGGGTAGACAATTGGGAAGAGAAAGGTTGGTAAATATTTGGTCACTAAACACGACTGAAGCCATTTAAAGCTACGCTTCAATTGTGAAAGGTGGGCTTCGCCAGGGTGATACTGGGAGTGTCTATTACTCTGGAACGAAGTAATTATTACCATCCGTTCAATAACCTTTACTATTTAAATTTAATTTAATTTGCCTTACCGTTCTGCCACGGAGGTTAAGGACACTCCTTTTTTTCTACCCTAGGTTCGACAGTAGGGGCAACAACCATTACATATTTACGAGTACGAGTATATATATGTGTTAATGTAAATATGTTAGGTGTAAGTCACTAGTTATAAGTATTGGGCATAAGTTAATATAAGGTCTTAGTTGTTAGCCTAAATTCTAAGTCACTAGTTATAAGTCGAAATTTGAAGTCACTAATAATTATTTTGTAAAGCGCCCTTAAGGTGATATTTCTGTCACAAAAACGGCGCTATATAAATCAGTCAATTATTACCCGATCGGGGATGTCATAGTCTCACTAGGTTTTCGAATCACTTAACAAATTTGTGAAATTCAAAATCAATTTAAGCTTTATTTTATTATTTCGGCGAGCGGAAAACTAGGAATTAATATCTAATAATAGAAAATAAGATCTGTACAGCGCCCTTGAGGTGATTTTTCACAAAAACGGCGCTATACAAATCATCCAAATATTATTATTATTATCGTAAAGTAACGTTCTTAAGAAGCAAGGCACTTAACCGTAGCTTTCACCATTAATTATTTATAGAAGAAGTAACCGTTGCCGATGAAATAAATAACTATTAATATTATGGAATTCATCCAAACTCGATTCTCATTATTCGATTTTTGTTGGTTTTCTTTTAATAATCCTTTCTGACTTCTGTTTTCTTCAAAATATCCATGAAAGCTTCTCGGTCAATCCGAGCAGTCATATTATTGGTACGTTTTAAATAATTTCAAAGAAAGTTGTACATCAAATAAGGCCATTAATAAGTTCCTAAATATTTACAAAATTTCGCACTTATTGTACATGTATCTGGCGGTAATTTTACAAGCCGGTTCCGATTTTATTAGACCATATCGGCTTCAACATCTTTCCAGAATTATCCCTATAAAGTTTTACTGCCCTGTAGTTTTAAGCTTTCCACTAGCGGCTTCCAACTTTACCCAAAGCCTTTGAAAGTCCGAATTTGAGGACGGCCATATAAAATGGTCGTTCCTTTATTTAGCGTAGCGAGAAACAGGAGCATATCGAGGCAGTTTAAAATACACAATGATTAAGCCATAAAACAAGGAATTACCTAAATTGTTATAGAATATTTCAAGGCTTCGCTAGGATTTTATATTTCGACGCGCCGAAAGCCCAACAAAGGTACCATCTTTCAAAGCCTTCTTTTGTAGCAACCGCCATCTTTTGTTTAAACGTCAATATATTTTTGTCACGTGTCTTTGTGCCTTTATGTTTGAAATGCCACGGAGACAGTAATTACCCGAGGCACGCTACTGTAAATATTTTTCTCCATATATTGTAGTCTTTGTCATTTGTAAGGGAATTTTTCTAATGTCGGTGAAATTCCATTTGTCGGCAGTTCTGTTCTGTTGCTACGATTATGCCCTCGTTTCTAACTATTATATACCAACTTGCTAAAGCTGTCAGAGGTTATATGATAATTACTACTACCTAAAAATATCTTTTTCATTATGACTTAAAAGCACTTATATTAAAAAACCTCTAAAAAATATTGAATTTTTCTGAAACAAGATAAGTTTGAAAAAGATGGCAGGTCAGAAAGTTTGTGAGATAGCTTCCTGGTTAGAGTAGATCTTAGAAGATCCTGTTTTCAAGCCCGGTCATGCCGATAACCCGTTTTCTTTGTCTATGAAGAAGTCGAGGACGCCCGAGGAAGACATGGCACGATCAAGTAAATCAAATACTTGAATCGGGTCATGTGAAGAGTCAGAATAACAGAAGAGTATGTATGAGACGGTGTATGAATGTGAACGAAGCAAGGAGTGTGTACTAAGACAGAGTTGTATGGCGGTCCGTCCTCTCTGCCTACCCCTGCAGAGAAACGGCGTGATGGTTAGTTAGTTCTACGATTATGAATTTATTGTTTATATAATGAATACAAATTTTCTTTTATCTCTAATGTATTCTTATCTTTTCACTTAAAATCACGTAGTAATTATTTAGTTTGAAACATTGAGTCTCTGTTACCAAAAACTGATCGATTTGTAAACTATAATTCCTTTGACATCGACTGGTAAACTTTGCTACGTTACATTTTCAGGGATAATCCTTTTCTACTTAATAACAATATTGTCAAAACAATGAGGGACTTATTCCAATATTTCCAAAATAACCCACAACAATAGAATTAACAACACACCTACCTGTGACGGCGAATAGATAGGTAGATACTATGAATAATAGTAATATCTAAGTTCATGAGCATAACCATCGCCCGACATCGAACCCATGACCCGATGACCATAAACCATAAAGCAAGCGTTTACCATTACTGCTCTCGGGGCCAATATTTCAATTTGGACAAAAATACCTACAGTTCTATTGAATATTACATTCGCCGTGGCCTTTTCTAAATCGATTCAATAACCTATGCATACATCAAAATAATTTATGATGATTATCTTGTCACGGAATTGAGAATTCGATATTTGGGAATGGGCAGATCAATGTGCCTTTTTTCACTTGTTCCCGATTCCGCTGGAAATGTAACATTGGGGATGTTGAAACGGATTGTAGATCAGCCGTACAGGTAGGTAAATTACCTATATATTATTCTATAAATAAAGTGTTTGAATTGTTAGTATTTTTGACTTTGAGTTAGGTTGCCAAGAGATATGATTAAATGGTATTCGACGACAATGCGTCAAAGCCCCAAAGTGCCCTTGTGGTGACATTTACACGGAAACGGCGCTATTTAAATTATTTATTACATCTTGAATTCGCTACAGAGGTAGACAAAGCAGAGCAAGCACAACATCACTCCGTCCTCCACTGATAACTTCAATGTTATATTTCTTTGAAAGTACACTGCATGTGAAAAAAACATTCTAATACAGTCGAACTTGATTATAACGAGCGCGAAGGGACCAACCAAATTTCCTCCTTATAGCCATTACTCGTTATAAAACGTAGGTAGGTTTAAAAAAGTACCTATCTACTAATACCGATATTTACGCCAGGGTATGAAAGTTTGCATATTATTAAATTTTATTGTTTTTAAGAAATAGGGAATACCAGATACAAATTAGACATAGAGTACAAACGAATTTGTAAAAACAAAACAGAATTGCAAAGCAAAAAAATCGTATGACTTTTATTTTAAACGACACTTTTACATGGTGTCATTTTTGTTTCTTAGAGAGAACTATCAGGGATTATAAACCCTCCTTAATGTGATTTGCAGAAAGTCATTCGACTGTTTCGAGATTTGGGGTTTTTTCTCATACCCGGGAGCATTGAGTTGACTGTATTATCTGGACGTTATATCAGTGAAGCGAACTCGTTATAACCCCACAAAATTGTATGAAAATAAGCCCGAACTAACATATCATTAAGTAATTGCTCATTATAGCCGTGACCTCGCCATTACCGTGATCGTTGTAACCAAGTTCGACTGTAGTTATTTAAGAAAATGCGGAATCCTGTCCATCTATGAACCTACGTTTTGTTGCAATGATAAAAATGAAAGTTTCGAAGTTGTGACTATGGAATTCATACTAATTATGTGCATACTTATTTCCGGTTATTACGATTTACAAAGTTACCTACCTAAAAAAATATATTTAATTTTGGTAGTTCTTAACATTTCTGTTCTTGTCATTTCAGTTCTTAACCAAGAGCAACAAACTGTTTTTCACGCTTAAAACTACAAAACATTTCGCACTCGTCATATTATGATAAATCATTAGTCATTACCTACTTTCATTTATCTGTTTTTCATCGAATTGTATATTAACAAAACTTCAATTTAGATAATTGAAAAGTAAAACTTATCATGTAGGTAATACGTGCACACAATAATTTTAATATTTATTTTTAACGTTTACTTATGTAAGATATAACAAAGTTTCGGCTAGGTCTATAAAAAGGGTTAACAATAAGGCTTTATAATTACGTCATACGTCGGAACTATAAAACAACCATCCATTGAACGCTGAAAAAATAGATTGATTAAACTAAGCCATAACTACAAAACCAGATCAACTTCTCCTCTACATTAACGTTTTACAAGTATAATAATAGCTTCTCTACCTTGAAATTTGGTACAGTCTGGACTCTGGACATAGAATCGAGCTACAATAATGGATTGGTGTAGTTTTAATCCAACTTTTAATTTATTATCATCCACCATCCCAACTCATAATATAAAAGTTATTCGACCTTGTATCCTTTTGATTGATTACCGAGGAATTCATCTTTATTTATTGCTTGTCAAGTCATCATTTATCATTCATTACTCGGTTATAATATATTATACACACATTCACGCGGAGTTGAGGCTAACTGAAGCGATTCAATCTAAAATCAACTGACAATTCCTCTTTCTACTTGGAATGATGACTGATCTAAAAAATCAGCTGGATGTGGTGTCAGTAATATATTATATCTCTCTCTTGTTGCTTTATGGATTAATTGTATTGATTTTCTCAGAATTAACTTCTTGTTGGCAGAGTTTGAGAGGCGATTTAAAAAAACGTTATTTGAATTTATGGTTCGTTACCTCTTTATTTGTGAAAAAAAATTACGCGTGTAGATTTAGTATATTTTAACGAAAGCCAAATCAAAAATGTTCGACTCCAAATGGAGGAACTTTCGTTAGAATGGGCTGAAGCAAATTAAAATATTCAAACATATTAACTAAATGACACGTTTGTCAAACAAATTAGAAAATAATTGCAAAGTAAATGAAGGAAGTTTTGACCTGGTTGTAAATTACTAGCCATTTTGATATGTCGTTAAAAATACGAGCCTTTCGGTATAATGAGTTAAAATCGTAATATCATTGTAAAATAAAATTATTTTTAGAAAAGTGAACTGTGAAAGTACCTACTCTTTTAGATATTTTATTTTACCTTGTTTTATTTCTAGCTTGTTTTTGTTATATTTCAAAGTTAGAAGGAGGAGGGAATATTCCTTTGAGGGTGCAAATAAATGGAGGGAAAGTCATATCCAATTATTTTTGGGACACGAGAGTATGCCATTACACACGACGCTCTCGTGCCCTTCTTCCTTCTCCCCTTCTCCTTATCAATACTTCTTCTGCTATTTATTCCCTTTCTTCTCTCTCTACTCATCTTTAACTGGCATTATTCTTTTTTACATTGACAAATTAGTATCTTTTATTGGTGAAAAGGTAGATTTTTGCATAAATCAATTTGTTGGGAAGGAGCAATTGATAGAAATACATTTATAAAGAGAAAATTATTCGACTTGGGTAATGATATTAATAACAAAAATAATATATGCTTATTCCAAACCAAATGTTTGTCACGAGGGTGTTGACTCCAATGGAGTGACTTATAAATATCACCTAATACATTTACTTAGAGATTATAATCTATTCCGGGATGCTGTATTAAAAAAATGTTCTAGTAGTGCAGTCTACACAATTTACTAAGTCTTATGAAATGCGTCCCATGCGATAAGTATTTAAAATATATATCGTAAACATTTACAGTAGAAAACAATAAAAAAGGAACAATATTTGGCAATAGATAATATATGCACGGTTATAAACCACAAGGAAGTAGATACGGAAGTATAACTAGTGCCACATAACATTAATAGTTAATTATAATTGTAAGGAACCAAAACAAAATAACGAGATGTAGATGGGTAATAATTGAAATAACAATAATAATAACAGTGAACTTATATAGCGCAGTTTTGTGATATTTCACCTCAAGTGCGCTTCATACTAAATTAATTATGCAAACAAGATTAACTAATACGGATAAAATAATACATAATATGTATACAAATTAAAACCATCTAAAATCGTGATCGTTATCATAAATCATGAGAGAAAGAGGTTCAGATATGGGTATAACAGTGCATGTGTACATCAACAGATTAAAAAAACAATTTACCAGAAGCTAAGGGTATAAAAATTCAGATGAGACATATGAATTCATATTAACATATTTGTCAAATCAAAGAAAAGGAAATAAGATTAAGGACAGTTAATAAGTTGATACTTCAAACATTAATATTCAAGTAGAAGAGGGATGTTGATGGTAATAACATGCCCACCTACGATTTTTAAGTATCAACCGTATGTACTTCAGTTGTAAAGAAACAACCCAGTCGTAGTTCTTCTAAAGGTAGGCACTTGCTAAATTTGGGCATCTTCACATTTTATCCTCGAGGGTTTTCACGGGTGCCTTTTTTAAAAGAAAAGTTTAACCCTCTTTCTGGCAAAGCGGTCTCACGTGACCAGGTCTGTAGGACACCTATCTGCTGAGGCGACTGGATCCCAGAGACACTTATACATTGTATTCACCTTTCCTAATTTCCCGACTTCCTTCGCCTCTCCGCCAACCCACGTTTCGCAGTTGTCACCACCGGGACACCGGGAGGACCCTTAAAAAAGAAGTGTTTTTTTCTTTCTTTTTTTTTACTTTATTCTTTTTCCTTCCCCGTCAAGTGTTTGTCTGACCTAACAACCTAAGTGAAATATTGTGCTCCAATCAGCGACACTTCGATGAGATAAAAGAGGATTATTTTTGTAACTGTTTTTTCAAAGGAAATTGGTTATTATTTCAAGTCAATAGGGCCTGTTACGGATTTAACGATAGTGTTCTGGCTCTTTTGATTTATTTTACTGTCTATTCTTAGGATTTAGGAAACGTGCTTTTCTGTAAGCTTTATTACTTGTTATTCTTGTTACAGCTTTCTACGACATATTGACATAATGATTTTGGTCAACCGAGAATATTAGCAGAACAATAATAATTCAATAGAATTGTTTATAATATTGGTTGACCGAAGCAAGTTTAAAAAAAAAAATGAATTCCGCACAAGAGTCTCAACTACTCCCAACCGTCTAAAGCCAATGAGACTATGGCATCCCCAATAGGGGTATGTTGTGAGGCTGAAGGTAGTGGGGAGGGGAAAGAGATGAGGAAGGGAAAGGTTGGGAAGGGCCTGGCTGTTCAGATCTGGTCAACAAACACGGCTAAAGTCATTTCAAGCCACGTTTCAATTCTGAACTTTCACTAGGGCTATACTTAGAGTATCTACCACTCTGGAACGTGCCGCAAATATACTATATTCTATTTTGTATCAATTAAATGTGTTATGACACATATTAATCAAATAAAATTTATTTGCGCACGCCGGGTTCGAACCCGTGACCTCTGGATTCGTAGTCGAGCGTCTTACCACTCGACCATGCAGGCCATCAAAGTTAAGAGTTAAAACAGTTAGTAATTTATTATATTTTAAATATTATTAGGTATGTTATGATTTCGGAACGTAGGTACCATGGTGTCAATTCGCACACAAATCTATTGCGAATTTTTAGGAAAGGAAGTTTTATTTTTATTTTCTGGCTTTTCAGGTCAAAGAAATTATTTGTTGGAAAGTTGAATGTTCGATTCATAACATTCTTTAGGTTAAGAATGAAATGTTTTGTGGGTTCCGCGGTTAGAAATTGTACGCGGTTACTTCAATAAAATGTTCAGCCTTCAATAAAGCATACGCACTACGTTATTATTCTCCCCCGAACAAGCAAAAAGCTTTTTCTTTCACCGTTTAATAATAGATTAATATAAATATTTATATTGTTGTTTGTGTTACGTTAAACAAATTCATTAGAATACCTATTTTTCGTAAATAAGAAATTGTCCAAAGAAGCGAAGCTAGCAGTCCATAATGGAGTGCTTATACCAACCCTGATGTATGGCAGTGAGGCATGGAACTGGCAGAGGAAGGATGAAAGTAGACTGAATGCTGTGGAAATGAGATTTTTGCGACGTATGTGCGGTAAAACCATGTATGACCGTATTAAAAATGTGGATATCCGGAAAAAATGCAAGGCTGATGTGAGCGTAATGAATAGGATCAAGAAAGGGACGCTTAGATGGTTTGGGCATGTAGAGCGAATGAACGAAGAAAGGAGTGTGAAAAGAATATATGATGCGAAAGTGAATGGAAGAAGAAGTCGAGGATGCCCGAGAAAGACATGGGACGATCAAATAAATCAAATACTTGAATCGGGTCATGTGAAGAGTCAGAATAACAGAAGAGTATGTATATGAATGTAAATGAAACAAGGAGTGTGTGCCAAGACAGAGTTATATGGCGGTCCGTTCTCTCTGCCTACCCCTGCGGGGAAGCGTGATGGTAAGTTAGTTAATACTTAGTTTTTTTTTAAAGTGATTACCGCACAAGAGTCCCAACTGCTCCCAACCGTCTAGAGCCAGTGGGACTATGGCATCCCCAATTGATGTATGTTGTGAGGCTGAAGGTAGTGGGGAAGGGAAGGAGATGTGGAAGAGGAAGGTCCGAAAGTTTCTGAACGCTTTAGACGTTGTAGAGCGGATGGACTGAGGGAATGTTTGGAGAAGATATATACGAGTATTATGTTGAGCAAAGGGATTAGTGAAGATGTCAGAAAGCCATGGTGAGATTACGATAGTAAAATTGTTTTGCCGAATTTTTATTTTTGAAGTGAAATCGTGCAAAAGTCAACCATATGGAGCCAGTGGGACTATGGTATCCCTAATTGGGGTATGTTGTAAGGCTGAAGGTATTGGAGAAGGAAAGAAAATGAGGAAGAGGAATGTTAGTAAGTACCTTGCTATTCAGATCAGGTCACCAAACACGGCCAAAGCTATTTCAAGCAACATTTCGAATCTGAATGGTGGTCTTTCACCAGGGCGATAGTTAGGTTGGTGTGTTCAAAACTTTCGTAACATCTGGCATCGTCACATTTCAATGATTAACGCCATTTTTTTTTACATTTAACCGGTCCCCGTCAAACGCCCATTGTCGGTCCGTTTCAACTTTTGAACAAATCGTGTTCAGCTGGAAAGCATGACAGCCATGTTGTTAAGCTTGTATGCTCTGGAACGTTCCTGCAATATATGTATTACATATTATTTTATTCGAATTACATGTGAAATAACACACATTAACTAAAAAAAATTGTTTGCGCACGTCAGGATTTGAACCCGTGACCACGGTCGCGCAAGAGTCATTCATTCAGGATGAAACGAATAGTGTGTGCCACAATGCAGCTGGGTGGCGTTCCATCCTCTATATCTATCCTGCGGAGAATCGATGTGAAGGTTACTTAGTGGGTTATTATTTTATTTGTGTGATTATTAGAGCTGGCCTGATAATTTACATTATGTGAAAAATATTTTTAAAATCACATAGTTAAGACTGTTAAGAGGCTGTACGTTACTGTAAGAAAGGCAGCCGAGATCAAATTTATTAGATGCTTGCGGTAGCGCTGCAACGCCGGCAAGAAGCCAGGAAGAGGGGAGATGTTTAGATTTCACCCAGGTGCCTATTAGCCATAATTAGTAAATGCACAAAGGTATTTAATAAATGCATTAATTAAGAACATCTCAGGATTATCATCGTTTTTTGGCTTCCACCCTTGAAAGCTTCGAAGCCAATCACCATAACTTCTAATATCAGGAATATTACCTTTCTTATCCCGCTATAATCTACCTAATATCTTTAATATTACTTCAAATTCAGCACTTTGTCTCGGGGTCTCATTTTTAAGGCGTCGTTAAAAATTTAATTAAAACTTGGCCGTTTAATGGAAAGACATTAACCCACTGGGCTGCTTTTCGATACCGAACGGGAAGTATGGCCCGATTGCGTTCTTCGACAAACTTTAACTTTGCCACTAGATTCTGTCGATATTAAATCTGATATCTTTAGTATCTTGTTAAGGACCTAAATTATAGGCGTATAAACTTTGCTTTGAAGTAAGAATTTTTGGCACTTATTAAGAAGCCGATGTAGTTTATACAGTACGAGTTCTTGAATACAAAAGGCTAACTAACCAACTAACCATCAAGCCGTTATGCAGAATTAAGGGAATTAAGGGTAGGGAATAGTGACTTTGGACTTACTTACATTCATCATCAACTCATTCTGCATACATACTTGGTTCATCCTAGACACAAGAAACTGTAGATTTTCCGTCCTGTCAGAAATCAGCACCGCATCATCAGAATATTGGCAACATACTTTCAGATTGTTCATTTACGCGCCCAAGCCCACACCTTTCAATTCCAACCCGTCTAAAGTATTTGTTTTAATTGATAATGCAATGGCTTCCTGAGGCCTGTCTGACTGCTTCTCCCGTCCCCTGTGCGTTATGTATTTTCTAGCATATAATACATATTATCTACATATACACTCATAATAATATTAATGGTTTTATTTCAGGCTACATGCAGGGGTTGTACAAAGCAATGTCATCCATTTCGACATTGTATAAATACAGTTAAAAAAAAAAAGGAAATAATTAATTAACGTAATAAAAAAGGAGAAAAAAATCAACATAAGAAGTGAAAGTCACCATGGAAAGTAAAGGGAAAAGAATATAAAAACGGTATAATAGAATTTTTTTTTCAAATGAAACACTAGAGAAATAAATTATTAAAAATATAAATAAAACAATGCAATGATTTTATGTCATATAATGGACAGTCTTTTATCCATATTTGTTAAAAGCATTAATTTTGTGCCTTCCCATATTTAAAATGAAAACAGATAAAAATTATTTAAACCATTTTATTATTTAATATGTTGTCGACCGGTTTCGGAAGCCCCTTCCATCTTCAGGACAATATTAAAAATAAACTAAGATACAGAACACTGAGATATATATACATATTTAAGTGATGGTATGGGAGGGAGAAGGGGTAATTGATGGTATTATGGGAATAACAGAGCGGCTTACTGGAAATATGTCTAGAATAGGACTATAAGATACATTTATTAGGTTATTCAAAATACTACATTTACTACTACGTTTTTTATTCGTTTATTCGCCATATGTGTCCAGCAAAGCGTTCCGTTCTTAATCTTACTTTTTAACGGTGGATAATTTGTTGATTTTTGCATAAGCGGATTGTGTATTACGATGTCACTAAAAAAAAGTTGCATTATTATTTAATGTGTTGTACAAATACCTATCTACACAATAATAATATTTATGTATATATATATATATATATATATATATATATATATATATATATATATATATATATATATATATATATATATATATATAGTCATTTAATGAGGTTAATCAACCCATATCACGAACGTAGGTAATCAGTTTACCAATATTATGCATAGGTTTGCATTTTGCAGGCCAATTCCCATTGCTGTAGTTCGGTACCGTGGCATTCTGCAACTCTCGATAAAATTCGTGACAATATTATCTGCATCCCCCGTACGTGTGCGAGGGGGCTGGTAATAGGTAATTAATATTCACGCGATGGCCTAAAACAATGTGTTTTCAGATAATTAATCGACGGGTCCCTTAACGTTATGAGGACCGGCCGTGGCGGGTGTTTTAATATTCCGTACCGCGAGTCCTTTGTGGCGGTACCACTGTAGAACTGCCTCATCTCCTCGCTCTGCTGTATTACTGTTCCCCGTAGTCCCGGAGTCCTGTAGTCTTGTGGTCCTGTAGTCCTGTAGACTTGTACTCCGTCCCATGTCCCATCTGATATGCCAACCCTTCCGGGAAGCGGAGCGGTATTCCTTTAGCTTAGCTTCTGGCCCGGAGTCAGGGCTGCCACAACTTACTTATGATCGCTTGTGTTCTTACCGCATACCAATTTTTACATTCGATTTTGTCCGAGAATACTGAAAATTTGAAAAATAAGGCGGCTTGTCGTATTTTTTGAGAGGCAATGAAATAATTTTAAAGACATTTTAAAGCTCAATAGCTCATGATGAAAATGCCGTTCCGGGCTGTAAACAATTATATAATAATAAAATGGATAACTTTTATAGCGCCGTTTTCGTGGGAAAATTACCTCAAGGGCGCTTTAAAAATTTATTTATCTAACTTATCACTTAAACTTATAACTAATAACTTACAGTTGAGATTTATTACCAATGGCTTACAACTAGTGACTTACAATAAGGACTTATAGCTAGTAACTAACTACTGAGTATAACTTATAACTAGTGACTTACATCTAAGACTTCATTATTATTACTTCATTACCTTTTCATTGTTGTTCCACATTTGTATTAATGTTCAACGATTCTTTTCTTGTGGAGCGATGGATAATAAAACAAGTTTTCCAAAATAGAGCAATTAGAATTATACTAAGGCTAAATAGATATTCAAAAGTAGCAAAAATGTCAGACGAACTAAATTGGCTAACAGTGAAACAGATGCTGACAAGGTTGTATACATTTCAGGACGTCAGAGTTCACCATTTAAGCGTTTTTAGTAGGTCATACAAACAATTTCCTGTTGCATAGTTAAAATGTCTCAGGAGGTTTTTTCCTCGCTTTTTTCCAGGCCAGATTTAACTGCATATTTTATAAATAAAACTTTTAGCAAAAAAAATCTATGCTGGTTTATATATTTACCTGCTATCAGGGATTAAAATATGTCTTGGTTTTTCTAAAGTAATAAAAAGCCATTAATCAATAATGCAGTGATGAACTAATTTTTTTACTGACAAAATCCTTTATCATGAAAAAAAATACTTCAAGGAAAACGATCTGTCACAAAGTGGTAACAATACAAATATGATATTATGTATTACTATTTAATAACTAACTATTATAAATATGCACAGGCTTAACTTAAGTTAAGGTAGTTTTTTAAACTCTTATCGTAATGTTTTTAATGTACAAAATCTAAACATTTTAATAGCAATTTTATAAGAAATTGTGCAATTTTTCGAACAAAAAAAGATTACTTACTAGGAAGCGAATTTATTGATAAAAGCAGATCGTTGATGCCATATCCTTCAATTTTCGTTTTCTAAAATTAATCAAAGATTTTTAAGTTTTTTAAATAAAAGTGCTAAATTCCCAAGAAGTACCTCCTTAATATTTTATAAAAAAACGATGCAATGTAAATTAGATCGGTAATTTTTGAAATTATTGTTATATTTTTATTCAATAAATAATACACAATAATTAATATATTTTTTAAAATAAACTAAATATAAACAATATTCATAAATAGGTGTGTCGAGGGTAAGCTGCAATACAAGAGTAATTACATTACGGTCCATTCAACATTAGTTTCTAACTAGGCAAATGCCTGTTCTATGAAGCTAATCGTGCCGTGACAAGTTGTGCAAAAAAATAGTTAATAATCCCAATAATACAGTTAATACACTTAAATAGTAATTAAATAAATATAAAAATGAGAAACAAAAGAAAATAAAAACGAAAATAACCATGTATAAGGAAAGTTAATTAAAATTTAAGATATTCCAAAAAAAATTATGCACAATATTGCTTCCTTTTTTGTGGTAGCCCTGTCCATAGGGTCCCCAATAAACCCTTCATATAATGGTGGGACTGTTTACAAATATTTAATAACACAGACCCTAAACACTTTTGTGGGATTCCTTAATAAATTCAATACGTGATATGTCACTTCTTATATTTCAATAACTAGAGACTCTAAATCTCCCGAATGTTGGAAAATCGGACACGACTTCCATATTTCGGCAGATTTACGATAACTTTAAAGTTTTAGAATGTTCATTGTTTTATGATGTGAAATAATATGTACTTGCCGAAGGCTAACAATTCGAAGGAGGAAGATCACGTTTTTATTTTGACGTAAATGTGAATGGAATAAATTGGCGCTGCGGTTTCGGTTGGCGGTTGGCGTTTGCATTTAAACAAGTGTTGTTTAATTAAGTAGCCATACCACACTCGCAATAAACATACCGGTGTGTCGGGTATAATTTTTTTTTAATCCTTGTACCTATCCTCAAAGATTAAATAGGCTCTGAGCAATGACGTTCCGGAAGGTATGCAGGAGTAGTGCAATGCAATACCTTCCATAATTGAAATCAATACACAGTAATTATAATGTTAACAAATAAAAAATCATGAGAATTTTTTTTTTTTTCTAATAATACAAGTAAAAAATATTAATGAAGGATATTAGGCCTCATTAATGCAAAACGCCATCAAGAGGGAGTCCATCCTGGCAGCGTTAAGATTGATGGGGCCAATAATTTACTCCAATGCGCTTCTATGCTTGAATTCGGGATCTGACGGGATTCCATGATGAGGTCATTTCTGGAGTTGTTAATCTTTTCTCGCATTCCTGCTACCCTGGTTCTCATAAAGGCTGCAAATCCTGTAACTCGCCCCTCGGTGAACATACCGGAAGCACTGCGGTCTTAGAATATTAACACAAAATGTGGCAAGTAACAAACACACTTACGTTCCCAGCTAATTTTTCATTAAATTATTGGTTATGTATGATAAAGATAGACATTCAAAGAATATGTTTGTATGAACGAAGTAGATGTAGGATCGGACTAGGTTCCGTACTTCAGCTAGTAGCGTTGAATACTGGAGTGGGAATGGGATGACACATCGCTTTCATCGTCTCACTCTCTGGAATGACGTTTAAAAAATTTGGGAAACAATGGAGATAGTTGTATTTTCTAAAATATTAAGTAATTTACACGTGCTTGTAAATCAAATTTTATTCCTTGGCTTTAAGTAGTCTTTGCAGTACAACACAAAACGACATTTTGGCACTTATTTTTGCAATTTGTTAAGACATAGCAAACGACCTCAAGCGACACGTGACAGTTTAGTACTAAATCGACTAGATCACTAAACACACCAACTGGCGTGGTTTTTGGTTGCCACTTTGAGAGCTCTATAACGTCTCTATATATTTGTAAAGTCATTGGCTCTGAGGGCGATTCCCTCAGGGTTCTCCTGTGTTGGGTTAACGTAAAAATATATATGGTTTAAATGCTTGAATTGAAATGGGCTTGCCCAAGAGATGTTAATGAGGTACGGTAACAAAATATACTTGATAATGCCGAATAGGGACAATGTCTCTAAGCCTCTACTCCCCTTGAGGTGATTTAAGCGCCCTTGAGGTGATTTTCCCATAAAACCGCGCTATAAAAGTTATCCATTTATTATTATTATTACTCAAACAGTTTTCATTTTACCCCGTAAAAACTGGAACGCACCGCACTATTGTTCAATTATTGATACACACATATTAGTGAATCAAGTGTAAATTAACTAAACCCGTCGATTGAGCTTCATTTCCATGTTTAAAGTATATTATAATTTCAGTTTTTTGTGATACTCCAAAAGAGTCACAAATAACTACTTGAAGCAGGTAGAACTATGGAAACCTCATTTGAAGAATTTTGTAAGGCTGAAGGGAGTGAGGGAGAGGAATAATAGTAGTATTTGGATAATTTGTAAAGCGCCGTTTTTTGTGAAAAAATCAGATCAAGGACGCTGTACAAATCTTAATTACTAAGCTGTATCATATTACTAACTACGTATAATCTAAGACATAGTATTATTAATTAATATTGTGTTCTGAGAAAATATTCAGAACTATATTTACCTAGCAGGTTATTCCAGAAAAAACACAATTATTTTTGTTATTTTTAGGTTGGAGAAAGATACAGTTTCGCTTAAAAAAAATCGTTTAAAAAAAAATTAAATGGCATTTTAGTCCGATGTCGGGCATCATATATATATCAGTCCTGATTATTTGTTGCGTCAGCATCCGTGTATCTCGTAACGCTGTCATCTCCGAGCCGTGGTTATTCTCGCCGAGCCACCTGAATCGTAATGTTAGTGGGAAAAGTTTGCCGCCGTTTTCGACAAAGTTTAGAATTACGAAAGTGAATTTGTCAGCGGCTAACGGCGTTTGTCACTCGAGCATAATGGCGGCAAAGCACTTCCTCCGCCTGTTCCGTATTGTGCTTCCTTCCTCTCACCTTCCCTTACCTTCCCCTACCTTCTTACCTTCCTCCCGCCTTCCCGCTACCTACCGGGGGCCAAGCCAATCCTTTGGCGGTCCGTCCGCCTAGCAAACTCGTTTCGTAATGTTTGAATAATAAAAAGATAACTAAATCCGCAATACGAAATTGTGCTAGGCATTAAATATACCTCATTGTCACATTCATCAAAAGCAGAGGATTTGTATTCGGGATTTAGTATGGGTAATGTAATTCTCTTTGTACGGCCATGAATTTTGTATGGATGCTCAAAAATGTTAATCCGGTTTCGTATTAACCAATGCAGCAAAAGAATTGGCAAATACGATTTGAAAAAAACTACATATGTCCATATTGTTATGCTTTTATGTCAATTTGTGCAACTGGGGATATTATACGCGTCCATTCCTGACAAAAAATGTTCTTCGGTCAAATTTGTTCCGAAAGAATGTGATCTTTTCTCGCCAAAAATGTGTAATAATATAGTATCACAGTAATATTTATTCGATATGAATGTGGAATTTAAGGATTTTGTATAATTTTTTACCTATCTATCGTAAACTCCAGTGTTTTTTTAAACGCGTTTCATTGAATAAATAATATGGGAAAAAATAACCTTTCAGAACGGGTCAATTTCTCTTTAATAATAATAATAATAAATGGAAAACTTTAAACTTGAAAATCACCTCAATTGCGTCATATGTCTTCAAATCAGTTGTTATTCTAACCACCGTTGTAAATAATTTGGTAATAAGTTGGTTATAAGTTTTATTTTTACTTTTATTGTATGTGTAAATATTAATGTTTTTAATGTTAGCATCTATTTCACTGTTAGCCAATTTAGTTCGTCTGACATTTTTACTACTTTTGAATATCTATTTCGCCTAAGTATAATTATCATTGCTCTTTTTTTTTTGAAGAAGAAGAATTTAAAACTTGTTCTATTATATGTCGTTACACAAGAAAAGAATCGTTGAACAGTAATGCAAATGTGGAGCAATAACGAAGAGGTAATGAAGTAATAATAATGAAATCTTATTTGTAAGTCACTAGTTATAAGTTATACTCAGTAGTAAGTTACAAGCTATAAGTCCAAATTGTAAGTCACTAGTTGAAAATATTAATTGCAAGCCATTCGAAATAAATCTTAACTGTAAGTTATTAGTTATAAGCTTAAGTGATAAATTATAGGTTAGATAAATTAATTTGTAAAGCGCCCTTGAGGTGATTTTCCTACAAAAAACGGCGCTATAAAAGTTATCCATTTATTATTATTATCGAAACAAATGGCATGAGTTCTGATGACGTCAGCGATGAAACACAGATAATGTATATACATTTTTCTAATCAATTTGCAATCAATCTAATCTATGTACAACTATTTTCTAAAAAAAACTATATATTATTCAGAATTAACGTTTGTTGATTTAAATCACAATGTTTTCGTTTGAGTTCCTATTACGTCAGGGTTCGAAAATATTGTGAAAGATACTCTTTCCCGGACAAGATTGTCAGCTAATGAAATCATCGATAAGAACCAGACAATTCAAAGAGCCGAATGACGGTGGAAAGAGTAAATAGTGAATAATATTTGCTGCCTTCTTTTTGTGGAGTGATCCAATCGGAACCAACCGGATACTGCGGTTAGACACCACTCTCTCCGCACCTTTATTATATTATTTCCGGAACAGTTTTTCCGCAAAGTGAGGTAAGTACTAGCAAATAATATGAATCATTACGAGCAGTTGTAACTGACTGGGCAAACGAAGGCCCCTTACTTGATACTTGCAGCCCTTCAAGGGTTAATGACCAGTAAAACATTACAAATTAACCCATTCCGTGTACCTTGTATCTTGAAGCCAGCGGCGTACACTCCATAAAGGCAGATAAGCACTACCTACCCTGCTGTACTCGCATAAAGATATGTTTAATGTTCGATTAGATGACATGAAATTAAACCTATACTCTCAAAAATACGAGCGAAATTTTGCTAATTGCACCGCCGCGAGCGCCCCACCGACCTTCCAACTATAACGTGTCAAAAGCATTAACTGCATATCGTCGCTGGAAAGGCACAAGGGTTTAACCGGCACTTTGGTCAAAAATGAGTTAATTATGCAGTTTTGATAAGTTTTTTTCGCATCCAATACTCTGACTCTCTTGTGATTCTAAAGACTTTAGTGATACTCAGCCATATAAAATATATTTACGATTTGGGATAAGGCTTGACTCTTGACTTGAAGCTTTTTTTCTCTACAGGTAACTCAGTGAGAGCATTGAGTTACCTGAGTTAACTTTTTTGAAAATTCAAACAGGTACTGAAGTTTTATGAGTAAAACATTAGAGTGCTCTGGTGTAAGCTTGGCAAAATGGCGCTTCAGATCTTTTGCCTTTCTGGCGAAGATATGCTTAAACGCCGCCAACGTCAGAGTAGATTATTCTATGTTCACTAGACTACACAAAATATGTATGCTGTGAGCTGTTACCCGTTCAAGTGGCGTGTTTATATATTTGTTAGTGTCTAAAGCAGTGCTATCATAGAACAAATTCAATAGCAATCAGTGATGTTTGTGGGTACCTATCTCTATTATCAATTAATCCCCTGTTCCCACTGCCTACCCGGATCAAAAACTCTGTTTACGCCACTGCGTGAACCTACCACATCGGCGGAGTAAAACGCAGGGAATATATTTTACATACCTTTCAAATTACAGTGAAATTGTCATCGTAAACTCAATGTTCAAACAGTGATGAGTAAAAATTATAATTTATTTAAAAATTATCATTATGATTTAAAGAAAAGAAGAAATTCCAATATTCCCGAGTTGCGAATAACTTGACAACTTTGACTCTGCCCTATTGGCATAAGGAGTAATTAACTTGAATTACTTGCTCTAGCTTCTTTATAAAAATGAGGGTAAGAATTACCTGATAATATTACCTTTGAATTCTCCCTACTTCCATCATAAGTGGAAAGTATTGCGTGTGCAATAATGGAGAACTTAGCTTGCAGATGATTGAACACAAGATCCTGGGAACGAACCCGACGCTTTGGACCACTCAACCACAAACCAGTCGTATCTGTCATGTAGCTACTATATACATAGTTATCATATTATTATCTTTCACTCATAATATTATCTATTTTTCCTCTACCTTTATTGCGTTTTTTCTGTTAGTGCATCTATGAAAGAGTTCTGATTTATTCAAATTTATTGTAATGTCGATTCATTTTATCTTTGTATTTATTGAATTATTTATTTTATTTTTCTTCATAGATACAAAGTTTAACTTCATAATACGGGCATGTGTCTGGTTTGGTGGTCGTAATATATGTTGATGTATTTAAATGCGAGAAATTATTTGATTAAATACTTTGGTAGTTGCTTTAAATGGCGTATTGATTTCGCTTATAGAGCTACGTTAGGTATGCCTACTTAATCCTTATATTGGCAAGGTAAAAAATATAAGATAAGATAATAAGCTGTTTTTTTAAACAATATAGTTGTCAGCAATTGACAGGACGATAAAAAAGAAATTTTCTAAAGTACTGTCATTACTAAAAATATTTAAAATAAAAAACATAGCAAAGTTTGGTGAAACATACAAGCTACACTGCCAATATTAAGGTTATTAAGGTCATCACTCTACTAATCATGGGTATCATTCTCCTCTATCCAAAATGCCGAGACTTGTTAACTCAAGCCACGGTCTTGACATTTTGGTTGCAGTCTACATGATTTTTGTCATTCTTTACGACTCTACCAAAACTTTGACTTGACCTTGACTTTGATTTGAATGTTCTTTCTTATGTACATTTTGTCTTATTTTTGTCATTGCTTCATTTAATATTATGTATGTGCTGTTCGTTCTCTGTTGCTATTTTTTTTTCCATTTCGTGTTTTGTATTTTTTTTTTGTAATTTGACTTTAGTCCGTTAGTTTATAAATAAATAAATAAAGTGCCTTATCTAAGCGACCATTTAATTAAAAAGGCTTGTGTATTTAAGTTAACGTAATTATACCTTGTCAAGAGTCAAGTCAATAAAATATAATTAATATCTTACCACAGAGTAGATTAAAATCTTTTCGATGTTCGAAGGGAAGGTAACAAAGAGCAATTTTATAGAGTAGACCACATAATTAGTTCTTCCCAAACAAAGCCGAACTTCCAAGATCCAAAACATCCCGCGAAATGTAGAATAATCTAAGAGCAGATAAAATGTTTGGCTCCATGCCTGATATATGCAAGGGTGGTGAGATAAAAGTGCGGAAGACATCCATCCAGTAGAGTTTCCGCCAAATGTCCCTAAATCACCGGCCCGCAGCATCCAGGATTCCCCACAAACCACCCGGAGCTCCAGTCTTACCACCTTACCACCACATCCAGATTTCTTCGCACTGCCACTGACAGAGAGCCCTCGGTAATGGCGGTCTATGATTGTATCTACTTATAGCTGAACCGCGTTGGTCTAGATATAGACGCATGCCGAGCTTTTGTTACTTTTGAAACATTTCAGGTTCAAATGCGTGCATATTCATAATATAATATCAAAGACATTGCGTGATACGAGTATATTATGCAAGTCATTGTTCAATCCATTAAGTGTTTTTGTGGTTTTTATAAAAAATAAAATTGTCAAGACTTTGCTCATATCATTGCTTACTCCCTGATATCCGTCTCAGCCTCAATAAAATAATATATATGAAGAGAGAGCTAAATATTTTTTACCAAACCTATACAGAATTTGCGATAAATCACTTTCTCCGGGTTTTTAACCATTTTTCGGTATGTAAGTATGTTTGTACGCCAGCTACGTTTTATTGTACGACATAACAGGACATAACTCAACGGTTTTTTAGGTTATATCCTGTTGACATGTGCTATGAATGGATGTATAAATACCCTAGCCTTAGCCACGCCCGAGTCAGGAAAAAATCATCAATCCTGACTTCACAAGCGCTGCCTCCTGGTATATTATTTCTCTTAAGGTTTCAGCCATTGTAAAAATATTTGTAGTTCTTCGGGTGCATACTGTTCACATAATATTTTAGGTTGTACAGTAAAATTGTCGTTTTTGTAAGAGCTTTTTTTTAGTTCTTAGAGTAGGTACCCACGTGCTAAAACTGAATTTGTACTACGTTTACCCGGCTACACCCGAGTTTCAACACTATTGAAAAAAATTGTATTAATCAAAATATGGAACTAAAAATGTCGTCTAGTTTTACATTTGAAAGTATTATTTAATTTTTCAGAGCACCAAAATTCATGATGGACATAACGTTACTTACCTCAGTTTGAAAGGTTTTAATGCAAAATAAACCAATTTTGCTTAATTTTTTAAGCAGTTTACTCATAGCTTGTAGTGTTATATCATACATTATTTAATATTTAGATGATATAATCAATTTGATCGAATGCCTGGCAAAAACATAAAATTTTCTAGAATGTGTGAAAATTGTTACACCGATAGTGATGGAATTTTATCGTATCTTTAACTTAACCGTATCTATCGATGTATATAATAGTTTTTTGATCCAACCAAAATAATTAATATTTTATTACCTAACACTTTATATATATTTTTGCTTCATTGGGTTCAAAAGTTGATTGTAGGTCGATGAATTCCCAGTTCTCTGATAAAAAATAAAAAAAAAACAAAATGAAACGAAGAAAACACAAAATACATATTTTTATTCATATCACATTCACGAGGAAGAATATATTAAAGGTAAACATTTTTACCCAACATTGCCATGTAAAGCAAGAATAATAATAAGACCACAGATTTAATTTTAATTTTTATGACCGACCGGTTTCGCCAAGCCTAAGCATCATCAGGGTACAAAATTAAAGTAATCAAAAACTAACTAACTAACTAACTAACCATCACGCCGTTTCCCCGCAAGGGTAGGCAGAGAGGACGGACCGCCATGTCTGTCCAGCACACTTCTTGCTTCATTTACATTCATACATCGTCTCATAAATTCTGTTATTCTGATTCAAGTAATTTACTTATGCCATGTCTTTTAACTTCTTCTTCCATTCACTTTCGCATCATATTCTTTTCCTTTCTTCGTTCACACCACATGCCCAAACCATCTAAGCGTCCCTTTCTTAATCCTATCCATTACGCTCATATCAGCCTTGCATTCTTTCCGGATATCCACATTTGTAATACGGTCATACATGGTTTTACCGCACATCCGTCTCAAAGATCTCATTTCCACAGCATTCAGTCTACTTTCATCCTTCCTCTGCCAGTTCAAAAAAACTATAACTATTTAAAATAAATTGTTATTCTTTTGTTTTGTAACTGTTCTCATATTTTATTTTGTATTGTGTTCTCACTCTGTATGTATGGATATATTTAACCACACCTTATGATTTTTTTGTTTAGTTTAATTTTGTACCCTGATGATGTGTAAAATTAAAATAAAATCTTTCGTCTTATACAAAGTTATTATTTCATTTTTATTATATATAGTATATATTAACTTATCGGTATGAAGACTGAGAATTAGAATATTTCCTGTGTCACTAGTCATGATTCTTCGTTGAACGGCACTAATCATAAGTCTTAGCTGTAAGTCCATAGTTATCATTTGCAATTCACTAGTTATTAATTTTAGTGATAAGTTGTAGTTTATATAAAATAAGTGGTAAAGCGTTCTTGATGTGATTTTCTTTCGACGCTTATAAAATAAGCATTTTTTATTATTATAATTATTAAGAGCCGCTGTTGCCGACATTCACAATGTCGGTGAACCATAAAACATAATGGTCTTTGTTGTCTCCGTAATTCGATATTATTATGAGGAGAATACAATATGCCCTTGTTGGCTGTGAAGTCTGGAAACTGTTGGTTATTTTTAACTACGCCTGCCGTGCAATTCTTCTCCTGGACCAATTGAGCTGCTGTAGGAAGAGCAGTGTGCACTTAAGATTCTCGTTATCATATCTCGAGCACTTGAGGTTAACTTGTATGGGAATATGCTCTAACAGATGTGGTGGATGGGTCAACTTCAAGGAAGCCAATTAGGGGTGGTTTATTGTAGTGTTTCTCAAACTTATTTGCTCCTTGTCCTCCCTTTTTTAATATGGTTTTTGGCCGTTCTCCTGTTCTTCGTTCTGGGAGGGTTTTATCGTTAGAACCTACTAGTAGATTTTTTAATGTGATCATCGCACAATAGTTCCAACTGGGTGACGTTGTGAGACTTAACACGTTCATTGCTAACTATTATTCGTACATATTAATGCAATTTGAATGACGGATCAAATAAAACTGACGAACAGTGACGGGTTTCCCTGTGTCCTGTGGAACGACTGAAAACCAACGTTTTAGATCGGTTCAAAGCGAAGAGAAAGCAAAACGCGCATGGCGCGTTGTGCGCATACCGGTCACATGTCTCTCAACGCGCGACACGCGGTATCAGCAATAAACGTGTTAAGCTAGTGGTCAGGGGAAAGAAATGATGAAGAGGAAGGTTGAGAAGTAACTGACACTTCAGATTTGGTCATTAATCAGGGCCAAAACCATTTGAAGCAACATTTTGATTCTGAATGGTGGTCTCTCTCCATTGCGGTACTGAGAGTAGGTATCTATCACTCTTGAACAAAGTGCAAATATACCTGTTAATTATGAAAATGCTTACATTTTATCTTAAATTGCCGACGTAAGTACATTTATTAGATTCTGCCGCCGAGAGCTCCATTATAATCGCTTTTTCTGTTAAATGCGTCGTTTATGATAAATAGGGAAATGTTACAACTGATCTATCAGCAGTACGCCTTTATAACACCACACATATCCCAGTCGCATAGTTAAAGATTCTTTATTACCTTCGTGGTCGAGTGGTAAGACACTCGACTACGAATCCAGAGATCGCAGCTTCAAACCCGGCGTGCGCAAATATTTATTTTTTAAATAATATGTGTCATCAGACATTTAATTCATGTAAAATTATGTATAGTACGGTTATATTTGCGGCACGTTCCAGAGTGGTAGATACTCTAAACATCGGCCTGGTGAAAGATCACTTTTACCTCAGAACAGGTTCCAATGACCTAGTGAAGTAATGTAAAAAATAATGTAAGAAACAAAAAGTTGACAAAAAAATAATCAAAACGTTGCTTGATATAGCTTTAGTCGTGTTTGGTAACCAGATCTGAATAGCTAGATACTTCCTAACCTTCCTCTTTCTCATCTCTTTCCCCTCCCCGCTACCTTCAGCCTCACAAAATATCCCAATTGGGGCTGCCATTGTTTTACTGTCTCTAGACGGTTGGGAGCAGTTGGTATTCTAGTGCGGCATTTACTATAAAAACACTAAGTCGAAAAACTTCTTGAAATACATATAGCACGTTGAATCACTTTTTGACGGTTTATTGGTTTGATTCTTACAACGATGCGTTGCTATTATTGTAGTTGAAAATAGTTTTATTACAGCGCTTTAATGTTCCCAGTTGCCCTTGCATTATGTATCGTCCCAGTGAGAGCGATATTGCCTACCTTGGGAAACACTGGTTTATCGCCAGTTTTTTTTTAAACAGACTCACGCAATAAACTCCAGCTGGTCTAGGCCGAGAGGTTTGAGCAATAAATGAAAGGAGATATAAATAAATATATAACGTTGATAATATCTGGAGGAAAACTCGCCTAGTAAAACATGCACTAATTGAAGTGGATGGGAGATGACAGGACTCGGATCTTACTGGTTTTTACAACGTACTTGACATAAAAAACGGACCGTTTTACAACGTCTCTGGGTAGATTGATTGCCACCGCACTTGCCATAATCAGAACTGTAAAACATGTATGTTTTATCTTTATGTATGTACAGTTAGTAAGAAAATGTGACGATTTAATATATGCAACGTCAACGTTCGTAATTTCTTCAAACTTATATATTGTGTATGCCATAGTAGGTAAAAACTACTTTCGAAAAGTTTTGTTTACGGATTGATTGGATTGAGAAATTAATAATAATAATAACAGTGAACTTATATAGCGCAGTTTTGTGATATTTCACCTCAAATGCGCAACCTGTGCATTCTTTCTTACCTGTTGATGGTAGCTAAACAAATATTTAATATTTTTTTGTGAAATAACCCCAGAAAGAGTCAGTCGCTTTTAGAAGTTAGAAAATGTCTTATAACGGTTATAATAATAATAATAAAGTTTTATTCCGGAAGGTATGCAGGAGTAGTGCAATGCAATACCTTCCATAATTGATATTAATACATAGTAATAATAATATTAACAAATAAAAATGAGCAGAAATTCGTGAGAAAAAATAAATAAAATAAAATAAAAAATTAAATAATACCAGTAAGACATATCAATGGAGGATATTAAGCCTCATTTCTGCAAAACGCCATCAAGAGGGAGTCCATCCTGGCAGCGTTTAAGATTGATGGGGTCAATAATTTAATCCAATGCGCTTCTATGCTTGAATTCGGGATCTGACGGGATTCCATGCTGAGGTCATTTCTGGAGTTGTTAATCCTTTCCCGCATTCCTGCTCCCTGGTTCTCATAAGGGCTGCAAATTCTGGAACTCGCCCCTCGTTGAACATACCGGAAGCACTGCAGTACTTGGGAAGACTGAATATCATGCGGTAGGCGTTGTTGTACTGGACCCGAAGCATTTCCATGCTACTCTTAATAACTGTAGTTAAACTTGTGTCGCGAGTTAAAGGTGAAAAAAAATAATTCCATCATGAGATCCAAATTTGCACACTTCACTGCAAAAAGATAATATTGATCTAGAATTGTATAATACTAATTTATTTAAATAATTTCTTGTTCATAACAATTTTTTTATAGTTTAATACAGATGATAAATTAGACATATTATTTGCAAATAATCAAAAATTAAGGAAATATTACAAGTACGGAATACACCCGAAAAGAAGGTTTTTAACTGTATTATCCTTTTATGGATATGAACTGATGATGCTCTGAATTCTATTGAATATTTTATCATTTCTGGTTCACGATTTTAAACTTTAAGGTTAAGACTATGGTCAAGGCTTGATACTCTAAAGGCGAGATCTCAGATCTTACGTAGTATTAAGCAATGACGTTACAAATATATAGACACGTTGTAGCGCTCTCAAAGTGGCAAACAAAAACCACGCTAGTTGGTGTGCTCGTTGATTTAGCCGATTTAGTACTAAACTGTCACGCGTTGCTTGAGGTCGTTTACTATATCTAATTAAATTACAAAAATAAGTGCCAAAATGCCCTCGTGTGTGATGAGAAAGTGTTTCAATTACACTGCAAAGACTACTAAAAGCCAAGGAATAACATTTCATTTGTAACATAACTAACTCCATTGTTGCCCAACATAATGACGTCTTCACGTAAGCGAGTAAGCGAAGTGCCATCTCATTCTTACCCGAGCATTCAACGTTACTAGGTGAAGTATGGAACGCAGTCCGATCCTAGATCTATTTCGTTCATACACACGTATTATTTGAATGTCTATCTTTGTCATACATGACCGATATTTGAATGATGTATTTACTGGTAACGTAAGTGTGTTTGTTACTTGCCACATTTTGTGTTAATATTCTAAGGCTTTAACGTGTCTATATATTTGTAACGTCATTGGTATTTAGTGTGTTTTTCGGGGTTTGAACAGCAAGTTCCAGCGGTGTGAGCTTTGCACAGATTTTTCTGCCCGGAATTTCAAGGACAACGCAACTATTTTCTGCTCCCAAAGTACGAATTATGACGCTTTGAAATATTCTTTTAGTTGTCAAAAAACAAGTGGACTATTTGAAGAGCTCGGGATATGTACAAAATTGAATAATTCCGCTTAAAGAATGAACGTTGTAATAACGCATAAGGCCAGCGATGATTTGAATACTTAGTCAAACAAGATGCACGATGATTCCGGGAATACGAAACGGGCGCGAATGCAAATTGGGGGCGGAAACAACTGAGCACGCTCGTTCTTCCCTATCTTGCGTCAATATTTAGCCAAGTTCCGAGCCAACCGACACACACCGCCCTGCTTGTGTAGTTCCAGCGTTTCCTTGATGGCTTCATAGTCTTCAGCTAGGTCATACTTAAACCGGTGCGCGGATTATTACGACTAGGAATATTGCGCACAAATAATTCCGCACACGAAACTCCGAAAACATATTGAAAATTCCGGAAACAGATTACTTCCCTCAAAACATATTTTAAAATAATTGATTATGAAATAAATTGATTTCAGGTAGGTACTAACGGGCTGGCTATGAAAATTAAGTTACATGCTTTTGGATTATTCTCTAATAATTTTAAAATAATCATATAAATCGATAATCCCTATTCTAATGATCGCTAAAAACTAAAACATAATTATATATATATATTTTTTTAAAAATATTTTACGTTTTGCCTCTTTCATTTCTTATTATCTGTCTTTTTCTTTCTGTCCCTTTGTTTTAATTTCAATGTTATTCTTTTGTTTTCTTACTGTTCTCCATTTTTATTTTATATTGTGTTCACCCTCTGTATGTACGAGTTTATATAACCACACACTTTCGTTTTTTTTGTTTTGTTTAGTTTTGTACCCTGATTATGTTTAGGCTAAGCGAAACTGGTCGGTCTTAAAAATTCAAATAAAATCTGTGATTTTATACAAAGTAATTATTTCATTTTTATCTAATATTAAATTTTTGTTTGTGGGGAATAATGTTATTTGTTCGGAGTTTCTAATGTGCGCAACACTGCCCGGAATAATTTTTGCTTGAAGTTTTTCATGTGGGGAATTTCAGAATAACTGTGATCGGAATAATCAGCGGACCACTTAAACCGCATGGGTTTAAATAATGCAATCGTTTAATATGCAGTGGTTCATTCAGGTTTTCAAAGCAGTTGCATGTTGTTGCACACTGCACGGTGCACAGCGCGAAACGCCGTTAGAGCGAATTCCGGCCTGCGTTAGGTGGCTGCATTTTTTAATGAATGGAATTCCCGTTGCTTATTTACAATAATAATTGGCCCGAGACCGCGGAAATTGAACAAGAAATGTATGAAGTAACTTTTTGTTCCAGCAGGTAAATCTATTGAATAAATTGATGGTAACTGAAAGGTTATTAGTGTGGAACACTGAAAATATTCCAATTATGTTAAAATAGTAGACTTAATGCAACAAAAATGAGATCTCTTTAGTGCGATTGTGCTAAAACCACGTGCAAACGTTTTACGAATGTGGAGATAATTAAAATAATGCTCGGTCGATGTATGTAATTAGCAAAAAGGATAGAAACCTTATATGGTTTGGAAGTGTAAAGTGGATGGACGGGGAATGGAGTGTCAGGAGAATATTTAGTAGGCAAGGGAATGGAAGGAGACTCAAATAATCGAGTCAGATCATGTCAAGAGTTGCAGAAAGATAGTTGGTATGTGTGAAACGACATATGAATGGAGGAATGAAACTCTACCAACACACAGCTGCAAAATGTTCCATCTTCTCCACCTGACCCTCAGGAAAGCGGTGTTATGTCTAACCTCAGAGCAAGAATATATTTAGAGAGAGAGCTAAACATTTTGACCCAACCTATACAAATTTACGATAAATTGCTTTCTCCGGGTTTTTACGTCGTAAACCGCGAGAGAGAAAGAGATAAGACAAGTTCTTACACAATATAACTTCGCTTTTAGGTATGTAAGCTTGTTATCCGTCTCCCGCGTCTCCGCCCACTATGTTTTGTTATGTGACATAACAGGACAGAACTCAAAGGCTTTTTAGGTTATATCCTACATTTTTGTTTATAACAATACTGTGAAAAAGTGGTCATACAAATAAACAAAAACATTATGTTGACATTTGCTATGAATGGATGTATAAATACCCTAGCCCTCGCCACGCATCAGTCAGGCAAAAATCATCAATACTGACTACACGAGCGCTCCCTTCTGGTATATTATTGTTCTGAGTGTCTAACTAACTAGCTAACATTAAAATAGAAACATGTGGCAGAATCTCTCTAAAAAATACACGAAAATGTTGTTCAAATCCAAATTTTGACCAGGTTTTTAGATTTCATTTATCACCATTCGGTTCTCAAAGACACTTAACATGGTATTAACATAGTTCCACCTGTTTTGCCAAGAACCTCGGAGTCCCGTGCAGGAACACACAATACGCGGCATAGAACAACTAACAAGTTACGGAAGAGATAACACTATTTGATCGTTGGGATCGACCTCGGACAGGTGTGTTGGTAGTCGGTGGTAGATAGATAGATATATCTGTGGTAGATAGATCTATGGTAGGCGGTGTAGTTGGTAGTTTGCATACTATTCTGCTCTCCGTGCTGAACTGCTATTGAAGAATCACTTCCTGTGCCAATCCAGAACTTCAAAGAGTTTAAGACTTTTGAAGATGCCGTAAAAAAGACGAATTATTGCACAATTCTGAGAAATTTTGCGAAATTGTAGCTTCTGTTTGCTCTTTTTTTTTACTGTGGAAGTAAATGTATTCATTTTATTTACGGTTTTAATAATAAACCTTGTCTATCTTTTATTGTGCAATTCGTGCAAAATTTAACTTCGAGGGCACTTTAGAAAGCTGGAACATTCACATAAACTAAACGAGGCTTTATTAGATAATATAATGATTCACACGGCCAATGTTCATCATCAGGGAAGATGCCCTGTTTCATTTCCTTCCCCTTGACTTTTTACCTCGATGATGAACACTGGAGACTATTTGAAATGTTGATACAAGCAAAAAGAGTAAGCCCAACACGTCTAAAAGTCATATGACACGATTAATAATTTAATTAGATAATATAATTTCAATTTTAGTAACTTTTTATAAGCTTTAAAGTACGTGTCGAAGGTTGGTGCTAATCGTAAAAGTCACACATCTCTAGTTCCTGCGAGCTGACGGATTTTACAGTGTTCCGTAGGTGTTTAAAGGTGTATTTATGAAAAGTTCTTCTATGTGAACAAAATAGAGCATTGTTCTACCATTTAAAGGCTTGTTGATTGAAGTGGTTTTGCCATAGTGCAAATGTAGGTTATATCTAACACTTTATTATATTATCTAACATTTATATTCATGGTTTGAGCAATTTTAACTGTAAATCTGATTGTATGAAGCAGCAAAACCATCGAACGGCGAGCATTCATGTAAAATATGTTTTTTTTTTTGTTTTTGTAATTTTTACGATAATTTTACCATTTTCATCTTGCAACGTCAGTTCTACCATGATATATGAAGATTTAAAGTATTCTTTAAACTTAAGCCGTCAAGTGGCCATATTGTTATTTTCTGACCGGTCGGTAGCTGAGTGGACAAACGCGTCGGATTCCTACCCGGGCGTCGTCGGTTCAATTCCTCTGCTGGCTAAGTCCTCCATCATTGTACAAGCAACATTTTCCGCTTATTATGATGGTAGTAGGAGTTCTTAAAGATTTTGTCAGGTTATTCGTAACCCAAGAATGTTTGTCTTTCTATTTTTTTTAATAAAATAAAGTTTTGTTTTTAGTTTGTCATATTGATATAGAGTTGTCCTCCTTGCGACTTCAACATTAGTTCTACTAGCAGCTAACGTTTAACGATAATGGCTTCGAATTCCGAAACGATTTTCTCGCAATAATCAACGGTAAACGCAATCTTTAAAAACGTGGAAAAGAACGTTGAACTCAGGGAAAGCCGGGTGGTCACTACCAAACATTCATAATATAATATATAATTCATTCGCGTGGACGTTTTGTGGGGATCGTAAAAGGATCAAAAGGTATTTATTCTATGAATAATCTTCCTCTATTAACCGTGAGAGCCCTAATTCTAATCAGCGAGGAAAAGTAGTTAGCGCCGCGCAGTTCCTCGGAGAGTTGGCACCAGATCAAAGGACTGCGGCGAGCGCTGAATGGGCTTGGTCGCCGGTACTAAAAAATAACCGAAACATGACTTAATTAATACACAAGGGTAATTTAACAAACCGTACCGCTTCTATACACCTCTCTACCGTGTATTAGTGTTCGGAGGTAATTGGTAATCTTACACACTAGAAGTCAAACTAACTTTGATGATGTTTTTTTAAGATTCCTGATCTTAATTATTGGTAAGAAGTCTATTTGTATGAAAGAGCAAGCTTTTTTCTGTAGCGCACTTAATAATAATACCCACGAAATATTACTTCGAGGATGGTTTACAAAACTTACAAACCATGGCCAGAATTATCTTTAATTTATTGATTATTTCGATATTAATTACTTACAAATGTCGCGGGCTGTGAAAAAAATACTCGCAAGAGGTATATACCCTCAGTATCGCACTGGTGAAAAACCACAATTCGGAATCGATACGTTTCTTTGAATGGCAATAGTCGTGTTCAGTAACCAGATCTGAATAGCCAGGTACTTTTAATCTTCGTATTTTCCGTTTCCTACCCACTCCCTTCAGTCTTACAATATACACCAATTGGGGGTGCCATAGTCTCACTGGCTCCGGAGTTGGGATTCTTGTGCGGTATTCATATACAAAAACGCCTTTCCGAACAAGAGCTATGAAATATCCAAAATCCGTAAAATTAATAGATAAGATATCAAGAAAGAAAAAAAAGTTGTGTTGAATCTCTGGCGGAGCCGGGTAGTAAAGCAAGTACAGTTGCTGACAAAGATCGTCTTTATTTCATATCTAGTTTGAATTTACAGAATAAATAAAGTACATGCATTAACTAAATGTTCATTAAAATAAAAAGCAGGGGCATAATTTACTAATAATTAATTTTAAAGGACTGAATTGAAAATATTTAAAAAATAATTGTTTTTACTGGGACAATATTTACTTACTAAAGAATGTTAATATTTGACCGTCTGATTGTGTATAATCTGAACCACTCCCTCGAAATTATAGCTTGATAACGAAAATTTTCGGAAAAGTTTATTGTTTTACCGAGAGTTACGAGGATATGACAAATCAGGGCAGACCAATGTTGTCGTTATCTTTGTCGGAAAAGTGGTGCCTAGACTGTCTTACGTGTAGTACCTATCTTAAAGACTGATTCTAATTTACACAAGATGTGTAGTATAAACACCATTAGAAACCTAAATATTTGCACGTGAATGCTCGTAATAAGTTTACGAGTAATAAAACGCTTTATGAAGATGATAGGAACGCGATTAAAGGACAAATAAACCATTTCAAGCTGAGCTTGTTGTGACTCCATACTATCTAAGTTTACTCGATGATAATGCGGTGTTGCAAGCTTATGAGATTTTAATTTTTCAAATCTACATGCTCAAGTCATTTATGAACACAAATCAACAGGTAATAACTTCGATAAAAATTGGCGCTTTAGCGAGACTAGAACGGATGAACTAATTCTTTAATACATAATACACGGAACTATGAACTAATTCTTGTTATTATTTTTGTTTTTTTGAAAAAATATTTTATTTATTTTATTATATTCGCCCTTATGGGCTTTTACATAGCTGTGAAAAACATTGTATTATTTTAAATAGTGACATAAAAATAACATGGAGTAAATGATTAGCACCCAAAAACATAATATTAAAAATAATAAAAAATGTATAAGTTTTATAGCGCCGTTTTTGTGGGAAAATCACCTCAAGGGCGCTTTACAAATTAATTTATCTAACCTATAATTTATCGCTTAAGCTTACAACTAATAACTTACAGTTAAGATTTATTACTAATGGCTTACAACTAATATTTTCAACTAGTGACTTACAATAAGGACTTATAGCTTGTAACTTACTACTGAGTATAACTTATAACTAGTGTAAGTACTATAAGTAAGTTAATAGAAATATTATAATGCAATAAATTAACAGTAATATTTTTGAAAGAGATATGCTATTAAAGCCTTCTTGTAACTAGATTCAGTGCAGTTGAATATGTCTATTTTTTTTTGTTTTACTTGGTTTTTTTTTAAAGGTTATTTTTTAGGAAATATTTAAACTCAAACTTTTCACCATAATCTGTTTCCTATTGAGCGACGAATCACCTTTAGACAAATATATTTTAATCAAATCCATTTACTGTACCTACTAAAAAATCAGAAAGCCCGTAATTAAATTAGCTCTCAAGCCTTAATATCTAACAATAAAAAATTTCAATAATTAAAGTGAATACGAACTATAATTTTGTCAACATCATGTGTTCTAAGTGCAAAACTGTATCTTTCTCCAAACTAGAAATAAATAAAATAATTATCTTTATCTGAAGTGACCTACCAGGTAAGTATAATTCTGTATAGTATCTTTGTACATAATATCAATACATATGAATTTACCATAGACTATATGTAGTAAGTAATAAGATATGACATCGGAATTGAGATTTGTACATCGCTTTTGAGGTGATTTCTCACTAAAACCGCGTTATTAAAAATTATAAAATTTTTGTTAGTAATTATTAAGAGCGCTTCACAAACTAGAATAAATCTTTAAACTATGGTAAAAAATTGTAATAACATATCATTCTACTTAAATAAGGTGCCATATAAAATAAACTAAAATTGGTGTTTAAACATTTACGATGTCGTAGGCTGTGAAAAGGTTTAAGCAATGATATACATTTGAGTATGTAGCACTTTATCCCTCTGCCAATATACGAATATGTATATACGGTAGTACTTAGTACGATCAAGAAACAGTTTAAAGCGTGAGTGGAGTAGGTAAAAGGAATGTCAGTCACCTCTAAGCTAGATTCAGCCACGCGTCCTACAAAGGGCTAAACCTGATACCCCAGGCTCAGCGTAAAACTATGACCCGTAGCCCGGATTGAACACGCGACCACCGTATCCGCAAGACCGTTTCCTTGCCAGCCCGGCCATTAATCTCACCTCCCCGACCGCAGGATCGTCAAACACCTGAGAGGGTTGATGGCCAGTGTGCTATTTCACTCCACTTCATAAATGTTATATTTAATTTGAACGAGAATTCAAGTGCGTCAGATTGATCAACAGAATTTGGAGCGAAATCCAAAACTCATCTCCTCAGAAAGTCATATACTAATAGATATTAAACCTTATTTCAGAACATCAGAACTAAAATTTATTATCCTAAATTCTATGTCACCATGTAATATTATCATTTTGCACTATGTATTGTGAAAATTAAAATAATCTATAAATAGAACATATATACTTTGTTTTTAACCACTTTTTTATTTAATATTTTGTCTACCGGTTTCGGAAGTACCCTTCCATCATCAGGACAATATTAAATTAATCTGAAATACAAAATACTGAGATAAATATACATATTTAGGAGTTGGAAGGAGAAGGAGTAATTGATGAAATTATGGGAATAACAGAGCGATTTATTGGAAAAATATTTAGGATAGGACTATAAGATAAATTAATTTGATTGTTTAAAATATTGCATTTACTGTTTAATGATTTTCTAATTTCTAGTGCTTCTAAGTTATCTAATTTTATCCCTTTATTGCAACGGTGAAGAATTTTAACCCCTGTATCTCTATTAAAATCATGATTAGTAGTAATGAGGTGATTGGCGAACTCTGAAAAATTATTGTTTTTTAAGCATCTTAGATGTTCACTTATTCTAATGTTTACACTGCGAGATGTCTTACCTATATAATATGAAGCACAATTATTACAAGAAATTTTATAAATGCCAGAATGACTTAATTTATTATCTCTATCTTTAGCATTTTTCAATAATATACCTATGCTATTATTTGTATAGAACGCGGGTTTAATGTGGGTAGGCAAATTTCGGGTACTAAGTGAAGAGAAGTTAGATATATATAAGATTCTACGCCATTGGAAGGGATTATTTAAAATGTTGTTATTATTTTTTATATAAAAATGTATTAGTAGTAAGCAGTTTAAGTTTTTTATTCAAAATTTTTTTTATCAAGTCTATGGTATAACCATTATTCAAAGCTATTTGTTTAATTTTTTCTAATTCAATTGAGAAATTAATTGGTGATAGGGGAATCTGTAAAAAAAAAGTGGTTAAAAACAAAGTATATATGTTCTATTTATAAATATGTCAAGCCACAAAGTTAATTCCTTTTACGAATATATATTAAAATAATCTCTTAGGTATTTTTTTTATTAATTCTTGACAGTTCATGAAATTTGTAAATGCCAATTTGAGTTTATTTTCTAAAAGCTCGTTTAATCAATAGTAGTTTAGCAAAGTAGTTTCAAGGTAATTCTGAATTATAGTTTTAAAATAAACGTTTTCCATACACCACTTTTATAAAGCGTCCTTGAGGCAATTTTGCATAAAAAATTTAATGAAATTTTCACACAACATTTGAATATTTTTACTATTCACAAGATTGGCACGATAAAACTAGCAAAATTTTATAAAATGTATTTTCACGCAATGCATGTATAAAAAATGGGTAAAACAATAAATTAGTACAACGGCAGTTTTGTCAAATTTACATCTTCTGTTTAAGTAATTCTTTTACTAATCAGAAGAACCTATTCATTCCTAGCAGGTTTTCTAGTACCCTCTCTATCTTCCCGATTTTAGTAGCAATTTACAGTCGTGGAGACATAAGTTTCCTCGGATTAATTCCGCTATCAACCATCCTTCGCCATAGCATGCGTCCCTTGATGTTGGCACGCATACATAGAGCTTATTAATAAACAAAAAGGTACCTGTCTCCCAACAGTTTCTAGCTACCCTTACAATTAATTTGGCAGACAGGATTGTGATAGCTCACATTTTTAATGTTACAGTGATTAACATCAGAGCCTGTATGGCCGCCACCTGTAGGGCGAGGTTATGCTTCAACCTTTTTTGTGGAGTTTTTTGTGGTGTTTTTTGTTGACAAATTTGTGTCCCTAGTAGAAAGAAGCGGATTTTGTTTGCGAGTCAAATTTACGAGCGCCGCCCGGACTCTGGGTGTGTTTGCTCACCGTATCAACATTAGTTCTCTGTATCAACTGGAATTAAGATAAACTCAGTCTCACTCGCATGCAGGTTGATGTTTGATGTGCTCAGCAGTTTCTTTTGATGTTTTTTTCAGTTTTACTTTTTGTCAAGCAAATCACAATTTTATGGGTGTATTAGTTTAAATTATTATAGTTTTTTTTTGAAATATTTGTAATGTCAATCTGTTATAGTTTTATAAATGAAATAGATAAACTTTCTTTAAAACTGCTTTTTATTTAAATATTTTGTCGACCGGTTTTGGAAGCACCCAGTATCAGGAAGCATCCATCTTCAGGACAATATTGAAAATAATATATAATATTAAATTCTCGTTCAATTTTAATGTTGTCCTGAAGATGGAAGGGTGCTTCCGAAACCGGTTGACAAAATATTGAAAATAAAAGTGGTTTTAAACAAAGTTTATCTGTTTTATTTATAAATATGGCAAGCCCCAAAGTTAATGCTTTTTTACGAATATGTTAAAGTTTTCTTGGTTCATTGGCGACGGGTGAAGAAAAAGAATTAATAACGATATGTTTTGTGGTATTTTGCACTTGGTTCCAGAGTGGACGATACTCTCAGATTCGTCTTGGTAAGTGACCAATTATGAATAGTCAAGTACTTAGTAATTCCTTCTCCTCCATCATCTTCCTCTTTCCCACCTCCTTCAGTCTTACAAAATTTCTCAGATAAGGATGTCATAGATCCGCCGTACAGTTGAAACTCGCGGCGTCTCATAAAAAAATGTAGCTTCTTTAAATAACCCCGCTTTGATGTATCACAAGGGTTTGTCTTAGTTTGTATCAAAAATACTATATGTGAAGCAAAAATTGAATATTTTACTTCAGGCATATTAATAATACTTGGCTAGTTTTTATAGCACCGTTTTTTGTGAAATATCTCCTCAAGGGTGCTTTAAATCACCCAAAATAGATTAAATGTCTTGTGATGATGATGGTGATGAGAAAAAAGTTTATTTTGGAGAAAACTTTGCATTTTTGAAGATATTACTCTTTGGAGATGTTTTTACGGTGATCACAGGAGAGGCATAAATCCAAAAGCCAAGAACAAAACAACCGAACAGAAACAGAAACCTTGTTAAAATGTGAAACAGGAGAAATAAGAAAAGTTAAAGAAGACAGCTTGATATATTCAAATGAAATGAATTGGTGGAAACATCATGGTGGTCATAATTTACTCTCACCCCAAGGAAGATCGCAACTGTTCAAACATTCCCAAATCTAAAGCAACTTGTTGAGTAAGGAAAGTGCGGAGGGGTCTGTAATAAGGGGCATGCTCGGCTCCATACAAACAAGATAAAAGTTCGAGTTAAGAAATACCCCCATGGCTGGCTTTTAATTAAACAAAGTCAACTTGATAACGCGAAAGGAGATTACGGGAACAATTTGGGATTCGTAAACAAAATTAAAGCTTTTAATCTGCCCTCATGCTCGGCATTGTCAGTACTTTCATAAACAAAAAGTACAGATTTGAATAATAAGTTCTGAAAGAGTTTTGGTAAACATCTGCGTATCTCTCTATTTTCTTTGCCTTTAGTCGTTTTCACAATGTTATGAATTCGCTGTAAGAAAACTTAGGATAAGAACAAAACTTTTGTCTCTTGAGTTCTTCATTATTAAATTCATTAAAATGTACCTAGATTTATCTATGAAAACCATTTCATCCTTGGCATTTCGTTTTGCTTCCAGTTTACTTTCAATAATTTTACATGGCATGGTGGTGCATAAAACCACGAACATGTGTTGTTTCGATTAGTGCTATTGTCATTTTGGTTTTGTGGCTTAGAACCACGAAATAAATTATGCATTCTACCCAACGCTGTGGGATCGTAGTAGGATAACGTCTCTGCGCAATAAACACAAATCAAACCAACAAAAATGCAACTCAGCGACACGTCTGATCATTGGAATTCAACAAAAGCCCATCCTAAGTCCTAAGCGTGTTTTTATGATAATCATCAGCCGAAAGACCAAGTCCGAAATAATTCAGGGTTCCGTTGACACTTTTAATAGTTAGTTATAGTTATGTGTTATGATATTAAGTTGGTCTTATAGTTATGACAGTTTCGGACACCGTCCCATGCTCCCCGGGGTTAAAACATAATTATTCATGAGCCAAAAGTAAACAGGATACTTTCGGAATTGTTTTTAGAGTCCACAATAGCCTTATCAGGCTTTACCTGCTCGGAGCTTAATTTAGTGCGGTCAGAATATGTCCTCCGACTTGAATGAGATAATACTTAATCTGAGCGTTTGTTTTATTATTATGTATGCGTGCTTTTAGTACGCAAGGCAGTTGAAAGAAATGGAAAACTCTAGATAGGATCTAGCCATACTGAGTGTTGTACTTTTTAAATCTAAGCAATATCAGTGTTTAAAAAAGGTGACAGTAGTTTGTGTTGCGATAACTAGGAGTATGTGTGGAGTTATGGGCATATATTTAAGTTGTGGACATATATTTGAGTTGTGGACATATATTTGTGGAGTTCTACCGTTTTTGAAAACCACTTCGAAGAATAGTGGAAGAATTATTGTAGTTACGAATAGTAAAAATAACAGCCTCTCTGCGCATTACAAGATTGTTATAAGGAAATATTAACTTAATCGTTGACATATTTTATACAACAGCTTTTTTAAAACTTTTGCTTATGCTGTCGGTAGGTATGTATTGATATATTTCTATCGTCGATCAATTCATATAAACAGTTTGTAAAACAATCCGTTGTTAAAAGGTACCAAATAAACTTATTTTTAAATGCAAATAAGTTAGTTGTAAGTCACTAGTTATTAGTATTAGTAATAAGTCAGTATTAATAAGTCTTAGTTGTTAATCTAAATTCTAAATCACTAGTCATAAGTTTTGATTATAAGTATACATTTTAAGTCACTAATCATAAGTTTTAGCTGTAAGTACATAGTAATAAGTTATGGGTCTAAGTGGATTAAATTGTAGGTTATGTCAATTATGTTGTAAAGCGCCCTTGAGGTGATATTCATTTCACGAAAACGGCGCTATAGAAATCAGCCAATTATTAGTATTATTATTATTATTATTGCCCCACGACAATATGGAAAATAGTAGTTGATAGCACCGGCGACATATTATGACTTTTTGCATAACAAACAATGCATTAAAAAATCATTTTTGTAGCAGTGTAGAAAATCTAGTGAACTCTATTTCTGTGTCTAGAACCAAGTGAGGCGAGAGATAGACAGTTCCAGCCGCATACCGGCGCGGTGGGCTCCTCCCGTGAGGGTATGCAGATTATTTATCACCACGTATTCCATACAATATGGTCATTTCTTCTCTTTTATCACACTAGAATATTTTATTTTTTATCACACTAGGCCATTATCATTTTTAATATCACCCGCGATGCGAGTGTACATTTTGTTGTAACTCAGTTTCCATAACACCTCGTGAACTTTGATGGCTAGTAAAAAAAAACACTTTATTAGTCGATGCGTAGATAAATAACTGCTATATTTATTTCGAAAAAATATTTTTTAAATACTTTCCTGTGATTCGTATAATTTTGTCAAAAGATATCTATCTGAGAATGGTCGACGTTTAGTTGTACTCGTCAACCTCGCGTTCCTCGAATTTTCTTATAATTATACCGTCGCTGGAAAGGAAAACAGGCTTAAGCGACACTTTTGGTCAAAAATGAGTCAAATATGCAGTTTGGATCAGTTTTTTTTCTGCATCGAATGTTTTGACTCTCGTTTGATTCTGAAGATTTTTGCCGCCCTTCAGTCATCTAAAATATATTTACCATTTTTGAGAAGGCTTGACTCAAGCGACACAAGTTTGGGACTTTTGTGGCTTTCTGTCGCTTCAGGTAACTCAGTGAGAGCATTGAGTTGCCTGAGCTGACTTTTTTCAAAAAATTTAATCAGGTACTGAAGACTTATATGACAATTTTTTTTTGTACAATAAAAAAAAAATTTAAAGTGCTCTTGGGTAAACTCCCCAAAATGACGCTTCAGCCCTTTTGCCTTTCCGGCGACCATATATTAAACCTATTTTTTCAATGTTTTTATTGATCTTCAAGAGGAAATTTGTCAAATAAACAATACGGAAAGATTATTAAAATTAAATAATTTTCAAAAATATTAGCAGTAAGCAATTAAATTGTATTTATGAGTTTGAATATTACTAAACATAGATGACTGTGATCTACCTTAATGAAAGTTGAATATTAAAATGGAATATTCAAAGAATCGTTTTGTGAGAATTTAATTAGCTTTACGTTTTCTCGGATGAAAATAATAACGTTCTCTAAATATTGTGACTTCAGACTTCAGAGGTAGAATTATTAATTTTCGGCAGAGCACAACGAAATATCCTGCAGAAATAATTAATCATATCATTTCATTACATTCAATTTGTGCTTTCGAACACTGCTCCAGATATCAGACATAGGTAAATGGTTGCCAGGTAGCAGATAGAACAATATTTAATTATGACGAAATAATGGCACAATTCTGGGTAAAGACGGCCCATTAAATATTATTAATTGCTGTATTGTAGTGGCGCCATAACGAGAAGTATTCTTGTATCACGGATTGTCCCCGAGTATATTCCCGCCCACGGAACGTTGGATCCATGGAAAATTAATTTTTAATATAGAGCATGTTAAATAATAGCGGGTATTGTATAAATCAAGGACATTTCAATAATAAAGCACTTTCCAAAGATTAACTCGCAATATTCAGTATCAAGGCAAGACTAGAGCATCACTGTATTATTAATTTAAACCTACGGTATACCTTTCATTTAAAACATAATATTGTCTGTATAATATCTATTGTGTTACATACAACCTTGGAGGTTTCCAAACAGTATTGATTTTAATAAGGTAGAAGAAAATACCCTTACTCTACGAGAAAATCTATTTATTTTTCATTTTTCCACGTGGCAAAATATGCATTCTGGAAAAAGAGTGTAGATCTAAAAAAAAGGTATGATGAAAATGAGCTTAATGATGTAAAAACACCTCAATTTAAGAATCAATGCTGTGAGAAGAAGTTTAGCCGCTAGAAACCCTTGTGAAAGTGATTTTGTTGTCAGTTTTTGTATCTCGGAAAGTTCTCAAAACATCTGCGATTTTTTTACATTTCACATGCATCACCTGTACATACATTGATTTTCAATTAGGCAAAAGGAAAGAAGCTTAATTTTCGAAGTAGCTTTCAAATAAGAAAAATTGGGTATTTCGTGATTTAAACGGCCTCTTTCACCAATCAAAACTGAGTGAACACTAAGAAAAAAAACTTGACACTTTTCGGAAAGCTTGACAATGATATCGAGACGTTTTTGATAGCATTGTGACTCTCATACCGAATATGTGACAAATAGCTAATACGTTATCTGTGCCTATTAAAAAAAAAACCAAACTGCAAAAAAAAAACACAAAAATGGTTGTTGTTGAAGGGGGTGTTCTTGTAAAGATTAAGCTTTTCATGGCATAATCACACGGAACTCGAAGATGGAGAAGTCGAATTCAAACGCGATCCGAATACTATAGGACGTTTTGATTTCAAGGCTATAAGTCCGGAGTCTAGATTTCTAGAAGTCGTTAAGTGTTCGGGCACTGAAGAGATAATTTGTTCAGGTATGTGTACGTTTCTTGTGGGTACCTCCGCGCTGTTATTAAAACGAATATCGGAGACAGGCTCCTTTATTGAGCGCATCTAGCGGAGGTGTCAGATTTTGAATGGGGGATTATGTTACCAAGTTTTATTTCATAAGACCATAACAAATGGTTATGTTTTACCCCGACTCTTCATAGAAGGGATTTCTTCTTCTTTATTTCAGGTCTCTAGGCGAGGCTTAGGTTTCACTCTGAACCCTTTTTATGTCAAGTGTCAGGGGACGAAGTTAACATAAAAATAAATAATCGGATAAATTTGAAATTCTTCAACCACAAAAGCAACTAGCCACGTACATACTTACTTCACGCTTAATTCTGAAATAAATTCTTGGGATTATAATTTTTTACCTCACAGGCATCGTTCCTATATTCGATTTTGGGTCAAGTAAAATACTATTTTTGTGGAATATAATTAGGCAGGTATCGAATTGAAAAATAAATGATTTATTCTACGTTTTTTCTAGTCTTCCCCGTGGTTTGATTTTTGAGTTTTTTTCTGATTTTCTCGTAATAAAGATTTTTAGTTGGCATACCACATAGGATAGTTTTATATGTTTAAAACTATCAACTGACTTATCAAACATCATGCTTTTTCCTAGATGGAATGCCACACAACTCTGTCTTAGCAGACCGTCCTTACTTTATTCACTATCATACATACTGTTCTGCTTTTGTGACTAGACGTGAACCGACTCATGTATTTGATTAAATTGTCTGTGCAATGTCTTCCAAGGGCATCTCGACTTCTTCCATTCACTTGAAATTGAGAAAAGGCCTTAATGTTTCATGTACGCGTATGAGCCTCACGTTAGATCAATAATTCATGCGACAGAAATTAATGACTCTTTTAATGCAGTTTCAGGTTGATGCATGTTATTTAATATCCCTGGATTCGAACCCTTGATTGATCAAATGACTCGTGAATAAAAACAAAGTGTTTGCCTTCTCACAGAGGACTGATGTTTGGAGTGTGAGCTAAGACGACACATGATCATAATATCGGATAAGGATCAACTATCAGATGGGTCTTCCCATCAAATCTGAGAGCACTTTATGTCTTAATTTAAGCTCTATTTTACTGTTTTCTCGGAATTGTGTTCATACATAAATTTCGTTGCATTTATCAAATCTGTATGGTATGATGTTGGTACCAACAGACACCTGTCACAGAGCTAGACAAAATGGGAAGATCAGAACATTGGTCCAGAAATCAATCTGCTTAAACGAAAAATAATATAAAAATTTAAGAAAAAAGGCAGAAACTGAAAAGAACAATGGTCATGACTGAGACTCGAACTCAGAAACTATACTCTATCTGGGAGTAATACTCTGCCAATGAAGCCATCATAACCTCATTAAAATGCGGCATTTTAGACAATCTCATAGTTATTCGTGTATTGGAAACTATTAATATTTGAATTTTCTTCCGATTTTAGGCTACCATCTTTTGGTGATATTCAAAGTTCTACCCGAACACATATTGAACATCTAGATGGTGTCTTGACCATTGTTCTTTTTAGTTTTTGGCTTTTTTGTTTTATATTTGTGTTTTAGATAATTAATATTATTTTGATATTTAATAATAAATAAGCATTATGATGCTTTAAAGTTAATTTTAATAATATTCAAATATTTAGACATATATCATAGTATTGAATTCTGAAAGCATTAAAAATATCTTCTGAGTAGTTCGTAGCTGTTTAAGATAAAACGTCCCCGCGCATCTTCTTTCAATTATTAATAACTGCTGATTTCCTCGCTTATTGGAGGTTGGCTTCGAATCTGAATGGTGGCCTTTCACCAGGGCGATACTTAGTATAGTATCTAGCACTCAGAACGTCCCTCAAATATACTGTTATTGGCTTTCTTTATTTCTAGTGCTTCTAAATGATTAAATCTGATGCCATGATTTTTGTAAAGAATATTAGCACCGGTGCTTAAAATTAAAATTAATAGTCTAATTCTTAATAATCACGTAAATTTGTCAAATATTAAGTATATTTGCCGTAAAATCATAAAATTTATCATTATTCTTTAATCACCTTATCAGTTCACTTTTTTTTAATCTTATTTAATTCATATTATCTGTCTCTTTCTCTCTCTCTTCCTTTGTTATAATATAAATGTTTTTCTATTGTTTTCTCATTGTTCTCTTATTTAATTTTATATTTTGTTCTCCCCCTGTATGTATATATAACCACACACTTTAGTTTAGTTTTTTTTCCCTGAAGATTCTTAGGCTAAGCGAAACCGATCAATCATAAAAAAATAAAATAATATCCGTGGTCTTATACAAAGTTATTATTACTTCATTTATTTAAATTAAATTTATTTGCGCACGTCAGGATTCGAACCCGTGACCTCTAGATTCGTTGTCGATCTTCTTAACCTCTCGAACACGAAGGCCGCACAAACTATGATAAAAATTCTCTTTGAAATTCTTTTCCGACTCTGAAAAAAATTACATAGATCACCATTGTTACCGTCTTTACTAATTGTTTTTTTAGAAAATAACGCCGAGTGCTTTTATGCCCAAATATAAAATTAGACAACTTTTGTGGTGGTACGTTTTGGAGTGGGTGCCCTAAGCCAACACACCTCGTCCTGGCTCTGATCCGCACAGCGTACATTAATTATTTGCATTACCTACGTACGCTATTTGTAAATTATGCAGATTGTTCAAAGATAAGCTTCTTATTGGTAGTACTGAGAGAATATCAGCCATGATTTATGCATTGATTAGTTGGAAACACAACAGTAGTGCAACTTTGAAAGTGTGAGAACTGTTAAATACCTACTTGAATAGAATGCATACCTTATTAAAGTCATGCAAACTATTTACATGGTAAATAATGTCCTTGAGACAGTTGTGGTGTTTGGTCAGTCGAATGAAAGTAACGATTTTTTCACTCTAGAACGCGAAAGACAAACAAAAAAATAAATAAAATAGTAATTTTAATTTGTTAAAAAAATCTTAAAAATAATAGCTTTTAATGGACCTGAGCCAGGCTACCGAACTAACACAAGATAGGGATGTCTTGAGGGGTCTCAATAAAGCGATGTCCCTTACCAGACTAAGAATAGAGGATGACAGTGAAAATGAAAGTATAATTCTGTGTGCGCAAAGAAAAACGGAATGAGTAAAAAGTCTTGAGTTAAGTATTCAGAATTGTTCCATAGATCATATCTATCTCGGAAAAACGATATGTTTCAGAAAATAAAATAATGTGCCATATTTTTTTGAAAAAGAACATATTGTGACATACATACAGAAATCGAAATTCCTAAATTTTGTTTTGGCTCTCCTGAACATCTGCTTTATTGACTCATTCCGTTTTTCCTTGCGCCCGCAAAATTGTTTCATATTTCAGTAGGTAATAATACCGGCACTTGCCTTTCTTATTTTCTATTCATACATTTTTTAATTTGTGAAATTTTTAAGGGTTGATAGTTGACGTATTGAAGAAACAATTAACGTGACAAAGAACAAGAATACTAATAGTTACTATTACGTACATGTTGACATTTGACACATGAGAACGGGTCGCTCATACGACTCGTTCTTGTGTTCCTCCGCTGTGGAATGATTTTCCGGCCTGTGTGTGTGTGTCCTCCCTCTTACAACATGGGTATCTTCAAGACCCAGGTTCATTTCTTCCGTTCCTCAAAAATATCCTTCACACAACATCCTCAAAAATCACACAGGCCCCGAGGGAAATTATGGTTAGAAATATTTGTAGTCTTAATTAAAAACTTCAAAAAGCTTCAAGATAACCACGCTATTCAAAACCAATAAAACGGTTACCTATTAATATTGTTTATAATAATTAATAGTAACCGACATCTGAACAGTAATGAAAAGCTCAGAACCCACGGAAACGTCTCCACGAAGCCTCCATTACTTTATTTGTCGATCTTTCCACGAGTCGCCCGCTCTCCCGCTTTAATATCATCATATTATGAACATTTTAATCGAATCCCAAATGTCTAAATTAAGTTTTTACGAGCTTTGATTCCTTAGCAAAGCTCCCTCGGTCCAATGAAGCGGCTATCGAGCCATCTCGGTCGTTTTTGAGCCTGTTATAATCGTGTATTTTTTAATTAGCCTATGCCCACGAAACGCGCGCGATTTTTATCTTAAACATATTTTTCTCCAATTTATTGGCGTGATAAAAAATTACACTCTCTTCTTACGAATAAAGTGAGTTAAGGGAATGGTGCACAAACATATTATGTTCAGGATCATCAAACCTCACACGCATTATAGTAATTTGTAGGTTATATTGAAAAAAAAATCTTTAGCATGAAAATTCATGAACTGATTGCACGCTGGTCACTATTGCGAATTTCTACTTTTTCAGGATTCTTTTAATCAAACATATTATTTCATTCTCGCACCGTCCGCCAAAGGGAGTACACGCCTTTTCGACGTTGTGAGTTTTGTCACCTCTGTTGTGCGGGTAATTAAATCAAAATGTGAGAAGAGAAGGTGTGAAAACTTTTCAAAACTTTAACCTGATCATGAGGCGTTTGATGAATTGCAGAAAGTCTCGTACATTCAGAATGTACCACCCAACCAATACGAGAGGTAATTGAAGATGAAATCGACAAATAAATAAGTTATAAAATTCAATAATTCAATCTTCGAATAAAGGCAGTGTACTTTTTAATGCATATTGGAAACTAATAAGTATAAAAAAAAACGTATTTATATATGTAACAACCTAGGATAACGGTGTTATTTATAATTTTTCTGGTTTTAAAACAATTGATCAAATCACCAAACCTAGGCTCCTCTGACAGTTCAGGAATTTTCCAATTTACTAAAAATAGATAAGTAAGCACCAGCATTAAAAACAACAACAACTGAACAAATCTTTAATGATATCCCATTTTTATTCGACGGTACTAACATCGGTCAATTCACTTTTACACAGCGAACCAGATTGTGCAACCTCTAAATTTATTATAGAGATGTAAAGTTGGAAACATTTCCTCAGTAATTAATAAAAACGGCAATTGGACACTAAAGCCGCAGTGGGTCCGCTGAGGCAACAAGCCTAGTTTATCTAATGACTCCATTCTAGCCCGGCCCACGCTCTGTGACGTAACTAGTTTCTAAAATTTAAACTTTATTATTACCGTCGTACCAAAAGGGTTACCAGAACCAGAACATAATCTGGATAGAACATTACCTCTTGCTGTCATGATCAATATAGGGTTAAAGTTGTCTTCACTACCCACTCTTATACAATTTTGATTACTTTTAAACTTATTTAGAACTAACGTTACAAGTGAAACCGTAGATATTAAACTCTTCATTGATAATTGAAAAGCCAACATTATTCATCATCATTAAATAATTTATGGTAAATGTGATCTTAGGAACTGGAAGAAAAAGAAGGTTAACCGTTAACCAATAGCGAATAAATAAGTCGATTAGTTTACTACAAAGCGAGAGGAAATTTTGTAATACCACCTAGCGACGATTTAGGGACTTAACCACCGTGCTTACAGTAAATAAGGGTGGGTAAAACTGGAAACAATGTTAATAAACAATATTATATTTAAACATCATACGTATCGGAGAAACGCGGCGGATTCAAAGGTTACCGCAATACCCCAGGGATTAGAACAGTCGCTCAGCTAGCGGTTCAAATCTCTGCCGCAGCGAAACTTTTTCTATTTTGTTTTTAAGATTCACGTGATTTAATGTTAATGAATTAATATTTTTCAATAACTCACAACAGTTCATCAGACTAAAACGATTGCGCTGATGAAAACGAAGATAGAGTCACATAGCGAAGAGCCGTTAAGTAAATTCCCGAAATTTTATCAAAGTACACATTACACGATGTCGTCAGTTTCATTGTGGTAATTAATTGGTCATTATTTATCTCAGGCTCCACCGCGCGTTAAGGAACGTATCCCATAAGATAAATCAATTGAAAGTTAACTACGTGAATGACGCGAGACGAGACGAGTCGAAGACAAGACTGTTGGATTAGTACACTGTTGTTGGAGACAGGCAGAGTCTTCTCTCACTGCAACAAACTGGTTGGTTTTTACTGTCGCCCGATCGACGTCCCATGGCTTTGGACTTGCTCGTCAGCCGGTACAGTCGCTATAATGTCAACCATTTCTGGTCCCCTGTGGAGTCAGACATATAACAGAAGGGGTGGATTCGGTTTATGGTCCCAATTAGAATTGGCTCAGAGACTTATCTAAGAGTAGAAAACTGCACCTAGATTCCTACATCGATCCAATCTCTAATTGATTGAGAGCTTGACCAATTGCTTGTCTCTGTTATTTTTTATGTTAGTTCCGTAAGTTTATTTAATTAAACTTTTCCTTATTTTATAAGTTGCACATTGTAAACTTCATTACTAACGTTACATACGAGTATATATTACTCGGTACTGCCGTTGTGAGCTCCGTTGTAAAATATATTTTTTTGTTAAATGCGTCGTTTGTAAGAAAGAGGGAAGTGATAAATGTTTTTAATCATTAAGTTTTTTATTTTTCATAAAGCCTTTTCAATGCCAAATTGACTAATTTACATAATTATTCTATGTTTTTTCTGTATCACAGAACTATGCTATAAAAAAAGCACTTAAAACAGTATGTTTCTTTAATCTGATGAATTTACCTTATCTCTTGACAATATTATCGATTTTTGTCTTTTAATAACTTTATAATTTAAAATAATGTTATAGTAAAACCTTATTTTACTACTGAGAGCATCTACCACTCTGGAACGTGCTGCAAACATACTACGAGCATATATCGGAGCAGCCTGGCGTGTTTTAGTCTTTCTCGTTATTTTTCGCCAAATAAGTAGGATATTTTACAAATTACTTCTTTAAAATTACACGAAAATTACCGTTGTTGTGTATAGGTTAAGTGAATAAACTCTAAATAATTTTAAAGTGACTAGTTTCGACGTAATTTCGATTTTTAGAAAATATTTTAATCTTCAAATATCAGTTTTTATGCAGTGCCACAGCCCGAGAATGGTAGTCACATGCTTTGATGACCATTGGCCACATGTTTCGTCCCTTCGACCGCCGGCCCGGTAACCGGCAGGGGGGCGGGGGAGTGCCGATCTCGACCGACTGTTCCCGAACCCGAGCGATGTTTTCAACAAATGTTTTTTAAAAATTTTTTTATGAGAGGCGGCCTTTTTTGTCAATTCAATACAATCATCATTACAATATTTTTTATTTGTTCGTTAGTTCTTCTTTTTGCCTGCGCATATAACCTGTTAGATATGTCGTGGCGCTTTCGCAGCTGCCTGACGTGTTTTGGTCTTTCTTGTTATTTTTCGCCAAATAAGTAGGATATTTCACAAATCACTTCTTTAAAATTCCTGTACTGTATGACAAATTCAAAAAGTCCATTCTTTTAATTTCGCTCCCATGCCCTAAAAAAAAGGAATTGATATGTAATGATAGAAAGTAAGATCTGTACAGCGCCCTTGAGGTGATTTTTCACAAAAACAGCGCTATACAAATTGTTCAAATATTATTATTATCATTATTAATGGTGATATAATACAAATTTATTAATATTTATTTTTATTATATTCTGGGACTTGAACCCGTCACTTTTGGATTTGTCGTCGAGGATCTTAACCACTCGAAGACGAAGGCCTTCAAAATTAACTAAACCCTAAAAGTACTTAACGTCTCTTCAATAAGTGCAGTATGTACTTTCACTTACATTATTAATACTTACAACACATTTAAATTAAGTAACTCCATTTACATCGCTGTAATTAATTCCTGTTTAAATTTTAGACATGCCATTAACAATCGAAATTTGCTTGTAGGTTGGTCCCAGATACGAGTTTATTAATTTCTTGCAAAATAAAAAGTAGTACCCAGAAACCTCTAATAATAGAGCCGAAAAATATTTTTTATGTTGATTCTGTTGGCTTGGATTTTTTTTCTTCTTATAATCCCAGCCCGGTAAAAATACGGCCCTGGCTGTATTCTGGTCTATGTATTTTAATGTTCTTTAATTATTTATTTTTAATAATTCGGTGCTCGGTTGCACATTGTGCAATATTTTAATTGAATTTTGTGTCTAAATTACTTACGAGTACATACGACTTCATGCGCCCTGAAAACAGCACGTTTTAAACGTAATGCTTTTCTACTTTGCGCCTGTGCTTATTATTGTCGAATTTTTCAATGCTGTCTTTGTTTCTATTTATAATTTAGTAGTAATTTCTCTTCTTAATACTAACTACCTCATTTTTTTTATACTGTATTTTGTATGTAAATGTATTGGTTTGATTACTCTGTACTGCGTATAATTGTAGTAACCTCAGAGCAAGAATATATGTGAAGAGAGAGCTAAACATTTTGACCCAACCTATACAAATTTACGATAAATCACTTTCTCCGGGTTTTTACGTCGTAAACCGTGAGAGAAAAAGAGATAAGACAAGCTCTCACACAATATAGCGCCGCTTTTCGGCTCTTAGGTAGTAAATCATGTACTGTTAATTTACCTTGTCCCTCGTAGATTATAACTCATCGGGATTGCTATTTAGCAAGATATAATAAGAATAAAATAAAAAGGGCTATTTATGCTTGACTTAAGAATTCTCATAAAATACTTACCACGCCATTTCAACGGAAAAAAACCTCCGAAAAGCACTTAAGTTCCGGAAATGAGGAACAAAAACAGTAACCAAGAAAATAATTGCTTATCAGTTAAAACACCTTAAAGTTTGTACATTTCGTTTGCTTGTATATTATATAATATTGGAAAACTAAGTGGCTGTTTTGGTGAATTCACGTATAGAATTTATATTAAATAATAATTATAATCTTGTTTCAAAGTGGATGGTATCTCAAAATATTAGCATCATCCAGATTGCAAAAGCAACTTGAACGCTTTTGTGACTAGCCAGGTACTTACTACCCAATGTTCCTATTTTCTTCTCAATTATTTTTCCATTCTTGAAATGTGAATACGATCGTTCCACAAGTTTCAAAAAGTTGAAGCTCTTGAGCGGTATAGCATAAAAAAATTATTTTAAATTCTATTTTTATAGTGAATACCGCACAAGAGTCCCAACTGCTCCCTACCGTCTTGAGCCAGTGGGACTATGGTATTCTAAATTATAGTGAGAAGGGGAAGAAGATGGAGAAGATGAAGGTTGGGAAGTACCTGGCTATTCAGATCTGGTCACCTAACATGGCTAAAGTCATTTCAAGCAACGTTTTGACGATTCTGAATGGTGGTCTTTCACCAGGGCGATACTTAGATGTAGGTGAAGCTCTTGAGCGGTATCACATAAAAACATAGATAAGTAGGCGAAAGAAGAAACCTGCCAGCAAATGGGCGCGAGTTATTTATGAAATGTGTTAAAATATTTTATTAATAGATTTTAGCACTTAGCATTTTACGCGAGAGTACAAAAATTCATGTGTGCTGGAAAATGCCGTTAAGATAGAAAATAACCTTAAAAAATACCCCTTAGAGATGATTTATCCGTCGATTTTCCCCGGCAACCCCTCCTCCCAGCCCTTATTGCCCAGGGGGAAGAACTGGAAGTTTCGGCACTAAAATGCCTTATGAATATTTTATACTATTGATCGTTATGCCACACGCCTTTCACAGATTTTTACACGTCCGATTTCATATCAGACTTATGCGAATAAGTTCCCGAATTTCTTATTATTTTAAAAATGTACCTTTATCGAGAAGAAAGTTTTCAAATTATATGGCCGAAAACCTCGATTCTCTTTATTTAATTTTTTTCATCCGTAATCCTTTTACGCCAAATTTTACAATAAGCTATACTAGACCCGCTGTTCCCAGGGGAGAAAAAAATTGAAAGAGCGTGTTCGTTGGATAAGCTGACTATCGACGTTGCTTTTGCTCAGGATTTTGCTAGCTTTGTAGAAATATGTAATATATTTTAATTTGACATACTTATGAACATATTTCCTAGGTTTGTATGAGAGATACAACGAATTAAAACGTACTAGATTTAAGTACCACCTGACTTTGTCCGAGTTCCAAAATTTATTTTTCGAAATCTGTTTATTGTTTTTGTTTTTTTTTATAGTGATTACAACACAAGAGTCCAAACTGCTCCTAACTTCTATAGCCAGTTAGACTATGGCATCCCCAATCAGGGTATGTTGTGAGGTTTAAGGTAATGTGGAGGGGAATGAGACGGGAAAGAGGAAGATCGGGAAGTACCTGGCTATTAAAATCTGGTCACTAAACACGGCTAAAGCCATTTCAAGCAACTTTTCAATTCTGAATGGTAGTCTTGCACCAAGGCGATACTTAGAGTATCTACCAATCTGGAACGTACCGCAAATAAACCATATTTTATTTTATTTGAATTGAATGTGTTATGACACATATTAACTTAATAAAAAATATTTGCGCACTCCGGATTTGAACCCGCGACCTCTGGATTCGTAGTCGAGCATCTTACCACTCGACCATGCAGGCCGTCAACAATCCAGAAATATAGCGACTTGTCTCGTTTTTTGACCATATAACAGATATTTTTACAAGCTCTATAGCTGATGATAGAAATGACTTTGATAGCGGCACATAACTTTCGTGATCTGGATTTTTTTTACAGCTGTGCAAATTTCATGACTCCAGAGTTCAATCTTCGAAAGTATTTGCTTTTTCAGACAAGCGGATGTTTACTACCTTTAAACTAAATATTTATATAACGATTATTGTTTCCTATATGATGGGCATTAGTGCAGTCCCAAGGTGAAAAGTGTCAAGATGATACCCAACCGCCGATAAGTGAATGAAAAGTAGATTGAATAAATTATAAGATAACTTGTAATTAAATAGATTAAAGCAAACGACACGGATTTGAATTCTTTGTAAAACCAAATAAAATTAATTAAATATGCACAATTGTTCAATGCTCATCCAGCGGATAAACTTAAATTCAGAAACAATCGATACCGTTATTACAAATTTAGCGCTCTAGTTTCATAACGAGTTTACTTTAAATAGATAATGGTCACGTATTGTTTTATCGACAAAACTTCCGCTATAGTTAGTGGAAATTGTGATTAAAACGACAAAAACTTAAATCGTGATAAGTACTTTTCTCTCTATAAAAATGCTTTTTTATCTACTTCGACAGTAATGGTTTTTTGATTCTTTATATGATACTGCAAAAGTCGCAACTGGTTGGAGCCAGTGAGACTATAGCATTCCCAATTTGGAGAATGTTGTGAAACTCAATGAAGTATTATTATTAATTGTTTTATTGACTCACCTTCTCTGTTGCAACTTATCCAGTTCAACATTCCTTGCCATAGACTCAGAAACAATGAATTGCTATTCCTCAATCATCACTATACTAATTATGGGTATCATTTTCCAAATTTCCAGAATGTCGAGTCTTGTTAACTCAAGCCATGGTCTTGAAATTTTTGGTAGCGCTCTAAATGATTTTTGCCATTCTTTACGACTCTACCAAAACTTGGACTAGACCGTGGCTTGAATGTTCTCTCTTATGTTTATTTTGTCCTATTTTTAATTAGACTTTAGTCCGTTGATTTATAAATAAATAAATAAAGTTGAAACCGGTCCAGTCATAAAATAAAAGTGGAATAAAGTTATAAATTTGTTTTATTAAATCATTAAAATGGAATTCCACCACGAATTAACAGTTTCAAAATTAGAAATAATAAATAAAGTAGATGCAGAATCGGAGAAAAGTTGGGAATCATCTGCAAATTCAAATTTGGTCACCACATTCTGAATGGTCGTCTTTCACTACGGCAATACCATGAGTATCCACCATCTAAAACGTGCTGCAAATATACCATATATTATTTTATATGAATTAAATAAAATTTATGTGTGCACGCCAGGCTTGAACCTGCGATTCTAAATACTGGATTCGTAGTCGAGCGTCTTACCACTCGACCACACAGCCCGCAAAACGTTCTTGCTATATCTTACTCAGCACCCTATAGTATTTTTATTCCCTTCCGCGTCATATATTCTCTTATCTCTTCTTTCACTGTCCATCCGTTTTACCTGTCTTACTTTTGAACGCGGTGTAAATATTACTTGGCGCGTAAGGTCGGAATAGTTAATTATAAATTACTTATAATCACGGCGCAGGTACTGAACAAGCACGTAAAAATCTAATAAGTAAGACGGTACATGTCCAAACCATTTTATTAAATTGCGATTGTAAAATAACCCTATGTTAACCTTTATGCGACTGAAAGGGTACCCGGATACCCTTTTAGGTTTTCAACATAATTTTTTTAATGTTCCAGTAAGTCTAACCGGCTGAAACTTCCTGACCTCTCCACAATAGTGAAAACGAACAATTAGACATAACCGTTGGATATGTGGAGGTAGGTGTGTAAGCGGAAAACTTTTAAGTAAAACTTACATTTTCTGACGACTGAAAGGGTACTCGGGTACCTTCATGTGTTTTATATGGAATTTGAAGCCTTTCCATATTTATTAAGCATTGTATCTTGTTTTAAATGATATATATGATGTACTGTTGTGTTCAAAGTACATCGCCTCTATCCTTAATATTATTTTTAATCACCAACTGAATTAAAAACCACACGATAAGATGGTACTGGGTGAAATTCCTATCCACTTCCCCAAGTCTTGAACTGAGTCAAAATGTATTTCGTCGTAAAAGTGGTCCAGCAAAATTCAGCAAATTATATACTGCGAAAGAAACCTTTATATTAATTTTAAAAAGGTGTAGTTTTCTTCAGTCACATAAGGGTAAAATGAAATTTTATTTGCCCACGCAGCTCTCGAACTCGCTATCTCTGGGTCCGGATTCAGCGAGGTTTCCACACTGTCACATAGGTCATCGTTGTTTCGCTTTTAGACTTTATCATCTCTAGGGTACCTTCGCCGGATAGTGAAACTACCGTGAAAATACAAGTACCCGCCTACATATCGAAAAAACACTAAAAATGCCGTCTGCTCCGTAATTCCACCGTTTCATTTGAGGAAAAAAATATCGGGCATCGATAAAAATAGAAGCGATTCAAATAAAGGGGACAAAGGAATAAAAGTTTTCTACCAGTATCAGCGAGCAGTCTGTTGTTTCCTCCATTCTCCACAGAATACAAAAATGACTAGACCGGCTCAAATTCATCGCTGTCAAACAATTGCATAGAAGTTAGACACATAAATGTAATAATAAATAATTATTGGGACACACATACAGTATTAAAAAAATACCGATAATTGTTTCTTTTCACGAAACCCTTGGATTTAAAAATTCAACGGTAAAGTAGATACTCAGCCAAGAAATATCCTTATTTAAAAGCTATATCTGACACGCGTATCATGTTGATATCTTATCAGTTTTATCAGCATAACCTGTTTTTTTTTTTTTTTAAAATAAGTCACTACCCGCAGAAAAATGTTTTACTATCCGAAAAACTCTCGGCATCTAAACTTTATAGAAATACCATATTACGAGGTGAATTGAGAATGTGGTCAAGTGGTCAACAGATCGACTTGCGAAAAGGATTCTATCGGCAATTTCTGAGAGAAGGCGACCAGTTGCCAGTTGCCAGTTGCCAGGGGTCGGCAGGAGCGGCTCGCAAGCCGCATTCGGCTATTTGCATAGACGTTTGCGGCTCTTCGGACATAAATTCCAATTTTATCTCATCTCAAGCAGCCTTATAACTTATGAGTTTATGAGATAGAGCTGCCAAACAAACTTAGACTCGTATGGCATACTCTCCACCACTCTTTAGCCCGTCCGCAAATGACCAAACTCGCGTTGGTTAATATATCCTATACACATGAATATTACATCTATGTGGCTCTCTGGTACCTTTGTCATCCTGTTTCCACGACAATTTGGCTCTTCTCACTTGACAACCCCTGCCCTAGGCTGAACTGAGTAAACACATCAAAATACTGTCTGAAAAAATACTCTGTTTTTAATGGACAAAGGCTAGCGAAACAGCGCAAGATATGGACGTTTGGAGGCGACTAAAATTAAGCTATTCCACTGTGGAGGGAAAGTAAAAAGGATGGACCACCACACATTTTTTTCTTGTTATACTTTCCTCGCTTTATTTTTTTTTTATTTTTCACCTTCACCTTCGTAAAATTCTTTACATGCTTCCCTCGAAAATTGATTAATTCGATAGTACCATGCATTCCTGGGGCGAACCCGTCTTCTTTCATATCATTGCCAACCCATTCCCCGTTCATCCGTCCTCTCATCCAATTCCTATTAGCATCCCTCAGATTAAAAACAACATTTCGCTTAAATCAACCTTGCATTCTTTCCTAAGCTCGACATGTGTATTACATGGTTTTACTGAACAAACACTTCGGGGTTCTCGTTTACACTGCTGTCAGTCTTCTTTCCTTCTTCTTCTGCTTGCTCCATGCCTCGCCACGTTGGTCACATCAGGGTTGGTATCAGTTCTTCTTTGTAAACTTCCCACCTCGCTCCTTTCGACTTGAATCTAACAATTGAAAGGTTATGAAAATAATTATTACGATTCTCGACAGAGTTGATGTGGTTGATGTTGCAAAGTTTTTTTTTCTTCTAGAGTTTTCTACACCCCGTGCACCTACCGCTCAGTGCTCATATGATCCGCGACGTAAGATGCAGCATCCCTTTCTGCGTCACCGGGGCCGGGCGGCTGGAGGCTTATATTGCTTCAGGGGTGGCGGGTCATGATTTATCATGGAGCAATATTAAAACCCTGTGTCTCCGCTTCCCGTTATTGTGTCGTGAGCCAGCGAACTCATTGTTAAATTTCTCTGTCCGGAGTGTAATAAGAGAGTATTATATACTTAAACAGCGTGCTTCACTTATTTTGTGCCACTTGCAAAACTTAGAGATACATACTCGCAGTTCAAACTAATACCCACAAAACTTATAACTTGTACCCAACTTATGACACGAGTAAGCACACATTTAAAAACTCTCTTCTTTGAGAATTCATTCCCGAACTGACGAGTATATTAATATGAAAACGGACACATTTCAAAATGCTGTAATTTCAAAACATAACCTGACATATGAACATATGATCTGACTTTTGAAAATTTTATTTACTGATTTATTTTTGACGTGGAATCAACCTACTAGGAAATATATCACGAAATACACATATAAAAAATAGAGTGGAAAATTCTTTAAATAAACAGTAGTAGGAAAAAATCTTGCCAACCTCATACAGATCGACCCAAATACAACAGACTGTAATATTGTACTAAAATAAAAAACACAAGTGGCAAATAATAACTATTATAAGCGGCATGAAAGGAGCTACTGCTCCAGGATTTGATGGAATTACAGTTGATATTTTAAAAAATATTAAAAACCAAATTTCTAAACCGTTAATGCATATAATTAATACAAGTTTCCAAAGCGAGTCTTTCCATCAATTTACAAACAAACATAGCTCCAATATTTAAATCTGGTAATCCTGAAGAAGTTAGTAATTACCGACCCATTTCAGTAATCTCAAATATTGCAAAAATTTTTGAAAAAATTGTTAAAAAAAGAATGAACCAATTTATTAAATGCAATACTATAATTCATGAAAATCAATTCGGTTTCATGGAAAATAGAAGCACACAGGATGCAATCGCAAAATTATCTAGCTATATCAATAATTCATTAGATAAATCATTAAAATGCATTGGAATTTTCATAGATCTTAAAAAAGCGTTTGACAGCATATCCCATGATAAACTTATAATTAAATTAAAAACATTAGGTCAATAATACAGCTCTAGAATGGATAAAAAGCTACCTATTCGAACGTTCCCAAGTGGTAAACGATGTGATTAGTTAATTTCGGCATACCTCAAGGTACAGTTCTGGGACCTCTACTGTTTATCATCTATGTAAATGACATATTCATACAAAATCTGGGAAAATAGTATCTTATGCTGAACGATACCGGTGTGACTGGAATACGTTAATAAGGCAAATACTGATATCAATATGTTAAAAACTGGTTCGATAAAAATCTTCTCTCATGAAACACAGACAAGTATAAAATTTATCCTTTCTCTATTAATAAATTTAAATCCGTAAGAGTTAAAAATTGTAATACACCAAAGTAAATGTAATAGTACCAATTGCAATCAAGAATGTTCTATGTAGTCCAACTTTCAAAATTAAATACCTCAGTAATATATAGATCAACATTTTTATTGAACTTGTTAAACGAATTAGGAAATGCATATATATTTTCATAAGACTTAGAAATATTCTTAGACTAGAAAACCTTAAAAGAGTGTATTATGCAATTGTTCAATCTATATTACAATTTGGTATAATTGGCTGGGGAGGGACATATGAAAACATTTTGAATCCACTTAAAATAATTCAAAGATTGATAATTAAGGTAATCTTAAAAAAACCATCAACATTTTCTACTGAAACCCTTTTTACAATATTCAATGTACCTACAATAGATAAAATACATAAAAATATTCGATTATACAAATTTATAAAAGAAAGACAGCTAAAAAATTACAACAATATGTCTGCTAGATATCAGAATGACATTAAAATTCCAAAATTTAACACTAAGCATTCTCAAAATACCTACCTTTATCTAGGAATAACTTACTTTAATAATCTTCCTGTAAAACTAAGAACTATAGATAATATTCATGAATTTCAGCTTAAATTGAAAAATTACATCAAACAACTTTAACAGTCTTTAATATTTGTTTTTGTTATTATAATTTATTTTTATTTGACCTTTTCCTTCTTTTTGTTCTTCTTATTTCCACAAAATTTGTGTCATCATTATGTATTAATATTTAGTACTATTAACTGATTTTTACACAAATACTTATTTTTAAAACTTTTACTTCTATTTTTTTCTTTGCTGTATTAACTACATTATTTATTATTTTAGCGTTATTTCCCTCACCAAACACAAGAACCTTGTTTTTTTATGGTGAGGAACAGCTTATATGTTTATTATGAAATACACTGTGAAAATTATCAATTATTTTTATATTATTGTAAAAAATATATATATTAAATAAAAAAAAAAAAAAAAAAAAAAAAACGCCTATTTTTAATACAAGATGGTACTAAAATAAACAATGGTATTGGAGAATCTACCCTTACTATTTTTTACTTTGGAATTCCTAAGCGTGGCATAAAGTAATGTGTTCACGTTTATGAAAAAAATATGTGTCGAAATGTGAAAAGAAGGAAATTTATATTATCTTTCATTTGAGCATAGGGAAGCCAGAGATAGGAGCTCCGCGGGTATATTAACATATACTCGTACATATACTAAGCATATAAATATAATGTATCGCCTGTACATATATTATGATACTGAGATTGTTTTAAATGATAAACGAAATGATTTGAATAATAAATGTAATTTTTATTGGGAAGACAGTTTCTCCAGAAATGCAATTTGGGGTGATTGATAATCCGGTGTGTGAGCGAAAGGGTCGAGCTCTATAGACAAAGCGGTTACCGACTCCCTTTCATGAAAAATAAAAGTGAAAAAATCTTTACTATGAAGCGTATGGCTTATGGCGTCTCTTTTTTATTTAGCGTCAAATATCACAGTAATATTATTTTATTGCGACCAATTACTTATCCTTGTGGGACACCGTGCGTCAAAATCATTTGTTCGTATTTCATGTCAAAATACATTTCAGGTACACGAATATTTTAATAATAGTCTCTGAAATAACCTCAATATCAAATGGAAATTTCACGGTAAATATAGCATTTTCAATTATTGTTTGCCCTGGAATAATAATTATCCTTTCATTTCTCGTTTTTCCGAATCAATTCTCATCCTGAATCAATTCCGATATTTGTTCTCTTTCGATGCGACGCGACGTGACGGAATCCAAGAATAATTCGCATCGTGCTGTCGCCTGTTAGCAGGAACATTTTGTTTTATTTTTATTTATGAAAGCAGCTCTAATATTCCCCGTGCTACCGAAGCCCGAATCCAAATGATAAAGGAACATGGGAATAGATTAATTCGCCCGCGCCCCGAGAAATTGAAATTTCTCCTTACATTTTGAATTTGAGTAAGCATAAAATTAATTTGGTAAACCCAATGGAGTGAAATCGTCGAAAATGATTAAAAATAATACGATTTCTGTGTCAATGCCTCCCAAGACGTGACGGAACCCTTTGTAGTTATATTGTAGCGCAGAACGCTTTGTTTTTCGGTATGTGAAAATGTTCGTTCATCTCCAAAGTTGGCTCTTCACGGCGAATAGAATCAAATATCCGACAAAAGGGTGAGCACTCCAATTCAATTTGATATCCGACTTAATACATTTGTTTTGTATGTGTCCCGGGTGGCACTTGAAACTTAATATCGAATGGAATAATATTTTATTTCTTACGTAAACGTTCCCAATTATGCAATTACAAAAAGAGTAGATATTATTTCTGCAATTATTTGTATTGTACTTGTTGTTTTTTAAAACGGATAACAATTTATCAAATATGTAATTATCAAAAAGTTACAGTATAAGCACATTTTATAGAAAAACACGAAAGATTCGATTTCATTTTCAAGCCGTTAAAATATGTATTTTTTACCGCATAAGAGTCCCAACTGCTCCCAAACGTCTAGTGCCAGTGAGACTATGGCATCCCCAATTGGGGATATGTTGTGAGGCTGAAGGTAGTGGGGAGGGGAAGGAAATGTGGAAGAGCTGGCTATTCCGATCTGGTCACCAAACACGGCTAAAAGCTATTTCAAGCAACGTTTCGATTTTGAATGGTGGTCTTTCACCAGGGCGATACTTAGAGTATCTACCACTGTGAAAGGTGCCGTAAATATGTTACTTTTTATTATTTTATACAAATTAATTGTGTTATGACACACATTAATTAAATAAAGGTTATTGGCGCACGCCGGGTTTGAACCCGTGACCTTTAGATTTGTAGTCGAGCGTCTTACCACTCGACTACGCAGGCCGTGAAATCGAATATTTTACAAGTGTGATATCACGTAATATTTCATTTATAATTGATTAGATTTGTCAGAATTCAATAAGTGAAGCAAACGCGAGAAATAAGAATATAAATTTTATTAGTTTTAAATATACGGTACAACGAAATGCTTTCAATAGTAGTCATTGTTCAGTTGAGTAGGTACTAGTTAGGTTTATTGTTTTTTTTTTATGTAAGCAACAGCTGTGGATTAAATTGAAAAGGTGAAATCAGAGTGCCGGATTGTTTTAATTAAGTAGGTACAATGGACCACGATTTGTTTGTAAAAAGTTGATAATCTTATTATTTTCTCAATCCATTCGGCCCACTAAAGTTCGCTGCAAAGGCTACTTCGGTTTATAAAAATGAAATTATACGTAAAAGGTAATGTAATGATAACTAGAATGTACTTATCTCATTCGAGTAGACTCTTTGCAAAAAATGACCTTTTATTAATAATAATAATAATAACCTAACATCGGGTAACTATTACGTGGAGAAGTTAACAAGAAAATCAATTCATTGGCAAATAGCTGTAGCTTCCTACTATAGTACAGATATAAAAATGTATTCCTCTTCTAGCCGCCTGTACGGATAAGCATGTCAATCGGTACTGCTCTTATAAAAGAATTGATATGTAACGATATTTAAATTTTTTCAATAAGCAAACACTTTGTGGATTGGCATTATGAATTAAATAAAAATACATGTTTGAATCCACTTTATTTGGTATAAATACGTCGACTAGTTTCGATTCAATTGAATCTTCCTCGGGACTTAAAAATATACTAATGTAGTATATTTATTTTATAGTATGTATATATTTAGTCCCGAAGAAGATTCAGTTGGATCGAAACTAGTCGACGTATTTATACCAAATAAAAGTGGATTCAAACGAAGTGTATTTTTATTTAAAGATATTTAATTTAGTATTCTTAATAAAAATAATTAGCAACAGCGAAAAACCCTAGCCATTGTATTACGCTTTTTTTAATGGAATATTACGTCAGAAACGTCCTACAAAATCAGGCAACAACTAACAACTATTGTTACAACGGTCTTAAATTTACTCCACTCAATTAAATGTTCAAGCATCTCTTAAACAGATAAACAAATTACCGAAAACGAGTACCAACAAAGTAGACTTTTATAATTTGTTTAAGTCTCTAGGATAAAATGTCAACAATGAATAAGTGAAAACTAAATGTCGAGAATGAATTAATAATAAGAAGTGGTTGCTCCAAAACTAATCTGACATTAAATAAGGTTCGTTCATAAAATTCATTCGTGTTCGAAAATAGTCCTTGGATCAAATTTAATCAACATGCTTACTTGTTTTGTTTTAACCTTTCCTTTTTTCTCATAAACGAGAAAGAGAGCTTAGAATGGAGATCTCAGTGGCAGGACTTAGCTAAGAGTTTTTTTTTTAAATCTATTTCAATGTGGTGTGATAATTGCAAGAATCGTAAATCAACCAATGACGTTATAAATATATAGACACGTTATAGCCTTAGAATATCAATAATAATAATAATAACAGTGAACTTATATAGCGCAGTTTTGCGATATTTCACCTCAAGTGCGCTTATGCTAATATACAAAAATGTGGCAAGTAACAAGCACACTTACGTTACCAGCAAATTCATTATTCAAATATCGGTCATGTATCATCATGTATGACCAAGATAGACATTCAAGAAATATGAGTGTATGAACGAAATAGATGTAGGGCCGGACTGCGTTCCTTTCAGTTAGTAGCGTTGATTGCTCGGGTAAAAATGAGATGGCACTGCGCTTACGCACTTAATTTGCGCGTAATTACAAATGAAATGTTATTCATTGGATTTTAGTAGTCTTTGCAGTGTAATTAAAACACGTTCTCATCGCACACGAGGGCATTTTGGCACTTATTTTTTGTAATTTGTTTAGATATAGTAAACGACCTCAAGCGATGCGTGACAGTTTAGTACTAAATCGGCTTAAACACCGAGCACACCAACTAGCGTGGTTTTTGCTTGCCACTTTGAGAGCGCTACAACGTGTCTATATATTTGTAACGTCATTAAAATCAACATATTTAGAGATAGATCAACAGAAATATTTGATGTTGAACTTTGGTAGAGTTCCGCAAACAGTGCGCCGCCACAAGGCACATCCATCAAGTGTCATATATCACACATGGTAGCCTGGTAGCCATGCGCAGATGTTGAAATAATACTCTTAGAAAAATACGAAATTGAATCAAGTGATTCGCTTTGCTTACGGCAGCTGATTTCAACATATCGAATGGCCGTTTCCCCAAAGAATTGTGCCGGGCACTAAAATGGCAAAATATGAAAGAAATCATTCGTTCCCTTACGGCTTCATGCAAAACTAATCGGCCGATTTGGAACGCACCTCCGTCTTGGAAACAAATGACAATATGCCGGGACGTTTAGCCGCGCCAACACCGGGCCGGGCAATTCATTTATCGACGACACTTTGTAAAACGACAACTTCCATCGCCCTATCTAGCGAACTGCGTAGTCAGGATGAATCCCCTTTTCATAAAGTGCCTGAAATATGCACAGTGACTTTGAACTTTTTGTGCCTTCCTCACAGTCCTAACTCAACCCTCCAAGCGACGTGAGGTTAAATAAATATCCAGAGCAGGTTTGTGGATGGAAATGAAAAAGAAATATCGAATCGCTTATGAATAATATTGGTTTCCACTGGCGAAGTTGCGTAACCGGCATTTTAGAAAAAAAAACAGGGTTTTGTTCGCCTTCCGGAGAACTTGGCGTATTTTGGTTTTTTCCATCGGAAACTGACAATATCTCATGAATTTAAAAGGTGTTATTGTTATTGACAGTTTTACCCTTTTGAAATATCGCGCACAACATCAAGGTCTGGAATATGTTGGGATTTTGGTTTTTGTGTATACTTTTCGTAATAATAAATTTAAGCCGGGAACTATGATTTTGTCAGTTGTAGGTTCTGACACAAACAAAATATTCCGTATGAAATAAAGCGAAAAGAATTTGTTGAAAACAATAAAAAGTCTTAAAATATTTTTTTGTTTCAATCGAAACATGTCACGGATATGTTCTATCAATACATTTTATGTCAACGATGGTGTAATTTAACCAAAATTATAATTACATTCGTACTACACGAAGAAGAAGTCGAGGAAGCCCGAGAAAGACATGGCACGATCAAGTAAATCAAATACTTGAATCGGGTCATGTGAAGAGTCAAAATAACAGAAGAGTATGAATGAGACGATGCATGAATGTAAATGAAGCAAGGAGTGTGTCAAGACAAAGTTATATAGCGGTCATCTCTGACTACCCCTGCGGGGAAACGGCGTGATGGTTAGTTAGTTAGTTTAGTTAGTTACTACACGTAGCAAAATATTAATTGAATGTACCTCAACTAAGCGAAGTTGTTAATTATTATCTTATGGATTACATTGTTAAATTAAGTTTTTAAGTTTTATATCAATAAATTGATTTCCCAAAACTGTAGAAGGTATAATTTTAGTAGCAATTATCTGAATTCAAATTCCATTTGCTGCCTGCAAGCACCCCAAACGTGTACAAAACGTCGGGGCTTTCAGGGTTGAATTTTAAAACATTTGACATCCAAAATCGAACGCATTTAGTTCACAATAATTGTTGCCGTTTTACCACCAAGGGAGGCAATTAGACACGCATTTGATTCCCCTGGTACAAAGCCCCCATGATGGATTCTGCAGAGATGCCTGAGCACAAAGGCAGATCTCTCTGTGTGTCCTGCCACCGTCATCCCCCCCGAATGATCCTAATGTCCTAATGGAATTATTCCATTGAGAAAGTTTTTGCCATTCCATAAGTCACAATGCTTTCGGGGATGTTTTACGCCGCTTCAAAGGACTCGCTTCAACTTGACCTATTTTCGTCATCTATTTTGGTTGGTGGCTTTTTTGTATTTTCAAGATCTTTAGCTATTTTTTAACTAGTTTAACTCAGCCAATTGGCAAACCCTATAATTTTTTAGCGAGTTGGGTGTTAGTGATTTATGAACAAGTGGGTGACCTAGCAGACGCGACCTACCAAAGAAGAGGTGAACTGACTGCGCGGAAGACTGTACAGGATGGGAAGGCATAAGACCTGGAAACAAATGGTTAGAAACCGGAGCTGGTGGACATAATTTGTATAGGATACCAAAATTGCAGATAAAAAATCATGATTGAATAAACACATATCAATATTATAAATATATTTTGATTTCTCAATAACGTTTGAATGAGTGTTGAGATTTAAATGACTGAACTAATGATTAATATTAGATAATTTTGCATGTCGGATATTTTGAATTGGTTTGACATGTTGGTTGATATACAAAATCCGTTATTATAAATTCATATTTTGCCCTACATTTCATTCGCTTTTTTTCCTAGTCCGACAGAGAAAAATGTCTTTGAAAAATTCCATATTATGTTTTGTATACTAAATCGACAATAAAATATGTAAATTAGTTTATTATCCGCAAGAGCTTAAAATGTTGTCTATACCCCCAGCAGTTTTAAAAACATCCTATCCTGACAGTAGAGTAAGATTTCCTTATATTCCGATAACAGAGTTAATTGTATTTTTCTCCCGACCATAAATAATGATAGTAGTCTGTATTTAGTTATATATCCCATACGTTTTTCTTAGGTTTATTTAGTTACGGATTGATTTGTTCGCGTCTATTTTGAATATTTTTGCATCGTCAATAATGATTTACAGAAAAAAAACATTGAAGGAGAATGTTTGGTTGAGACCAAAATAAAACGTATAATAAACGTAAGATCATAGGGGAAGAATATTTATTTATAGAGGTATACCCCTTTTTGGCATTTATATTGAGAAGCATTTTGAGAATCAGTTTTAAAAAAAAAATGTTTTTGTGTTTAATTTATCGATGTTCATCCAACTTTTTACAATAATTTTATTTATTTTTAAATATAACCATGTTATTGTTAAGTACTGTTATTTTATTATTTCTTTATTAATATAATAGTTTGAGTCGATTATGTGGGAGTATTCAATTGGTAAGTATAATTCTTGTATCTTTTCTTGTCCGTAAGTATAAATAAGTAATAATTTAATTTAAGAATAATATAAACAAATAATGGCTTTTACGCCGCATTGAATTATGTCGAAATTTCAGAAAATGCAAAAAAAAACTTTTTGTGACCAATACGAGTGTAGTTTTACTAAGACGTTCCGGTATGTGAGTTAGATATTGATATGATGATAGCCAGTCTCTGATAGGAGAGAAAACTAAATTAAAAATAAGGCTTTTTGCCCTTTATTTATTTAACGAAGATCTCATAAAAACACTTGTTCACCAAATACATTTAAAGATGAATGACATAAAAATATTGTAGATACATGCATAGTGTAATAAAATAAACTAAACATTTTTTACACCCTGCATATAGACAAGGTATTATATATCCGAAGGAGTATATGAGTACAAGCTAAAAAAATACGAGGCCTGTTCAAAAGAAAAGATGAATTTTGAATTTTCGCGGGCTGTGTACATTCGACCATCAATTTTTTGTTATGTTGGTACACATATGTTTATCATATGTTAGCATTATCAGCCTTTTTGGATGAGTGGTTTGTTTTTGACAACTGGAATGGTTAGTCACGTTTTTGTGTGTTCTTCGATTTTTTTACTTTTGAGAAAAATGGATCAAAGAACAAAATCCATGATGTTTTATTTTTATATTATTTTTTTTTTCAAAAGTAAAAAATCGAAGAACACACAAAAACGTGACTAACCTTTCCAGTTGTCAAAAACAAACCACTAATCCAAAGTGGCTTATAATGCTTACATATGATTAACATTTGTATACCAACATGACAACAAAAAAACGATGGTCGAATGTACACAGCCCGCGAAAATTCAAAATCCACCTTTTCTTTTGAACAGGCCATGTATGTGCATCTAAATACATCTAAGGTAGACACAGCTTCATTTATGCAGAAAATGGCGTGACCTTTAGTCAGAAAGATCCTAATTTATGCGGCTAGTTAGTTACCCGTATGAATTTTGAGAATTCGTAAACCTCCTGTTTCTCAGTGTCGTTATTATTATTTCAAGCTTATAATGACCTTTTTTTGGTAGTGTGCACGGAATGTGAAGCAAGCTACAGGAATTCGGCATCTTCCCAGAGCTAATAAGTCATCGTGTTCTGCATGTCGAAGGTTCTCACAAAAATGTCAAGACGATGTTCGCGCAAGTTGGCCGCACGTGCATATCATGTCGCCCTAATTGGGTAACCTATTACATTCGTGTATAGCAAAAAATGTAAAGAGTCTTCTTTGTCCTAAAGAGCTATTTAGACTAAATACATCTTACTCCATCGAAATCATTAATATCTTAATAACAATATTGTGTACCTCCAAACAACCTTCTTCAATGGAATTAAAAAATCCACGTGTTTTCATTTGTTAAAAAAAATTATAATAACTACGGTCAGGTACCCACGAGTTTTTGTTGTTGTTTTGTTTTATCACCATAAATCGATTTATTGGAGGTGTCTTAGCTAAGTAAAATAATTCATAAGTAGGTAGATAATTTAATGAAATTAGAAATAAGTTTAAAGCATTAATGCTAGTATTTTTTTTTTTACATTAACTCCACGCAGGAAGCCTCGAGGGAAATAATTTTCCTCAGGGCCTGTGTCATCTTTGGGGATGCTGTGTGGAGGTATATATAATAATATCAACCATCTAAAATACAAATATGAAACAGAAAAAGCCAGAAAATAAAAAGACAATAGTGACAACCGAGACTCGAACTCGGATCATCTACTCTAACCGGGAGAAACGCCTTAACCAATTCGTCCATTGTAACCTTAAAGTTTACATTGTTTCTCCAAGATTGTAACCTTATTATGAAGTGTCATTTTAATCCACCGCAAAGATGGCTGCCAAAAATCGAGAGAAATAAAAAAATAATTTCGACGAAAATATGGGGTTGTTATCCACTGGCAAAAAAAAAATGATCATTTCTCGTGATAATTAAATAAAAAATTCGTATCATCAGCTATTTGAAATCGTATTAGCAGATTAGTCTAGAATGGAAAACATGTTTCGGCATTGCATCACACGTGTTTTATTCAAGCAAACATACTAGTACAAAGAATATCGAATTAATTCCAAAGAACTACAGCTGTGAGCTTACGGCATGATAGAAGTTCACTTTTTCATGTGTTGACATTTATATTAGACCACAAGGGAATCAGAAAAATAATCTCCTCGATGAATGATAGTTGCTTACTCATTTTTTTATTCAATGGTTTAATTGAAAAGTTTTTAGGATTATTTTTTATTATTCAAGCAACTATTACAATTTAATCCATACCAATGTCAATATTTGAAAAAAAATCCCACAAGGCTCTTAACTCCAAAGCTCTATAATGGAAATCACACTGCGATTTCAAAATAGTTTCGTTGGTATAGAAATTGCTCACCGTTCGAAAGTTTTTAGTGACATACAAACAGAAATCAAGGTTTATTGTTATGATATAAGCGACAACTCGTGATTGAGGAAGTATAAAGGAATCTGAGAGGCAGGAATAGTTGGTAAAAGTAATGGTAATAACGAATCCATATTAGCTTATACTCGTTAGATGATTATTCTCTGTTAAATTATTTTAATCTTCTGCTTTGGCTCTGTAAATTTACAACAATTATAATCTAATCACTACTTCGTAAATTTATTAGTTTACTAGTCTTAAGTTTTAGTTATACGTCTAAATTTTAAAACACTAATCTTAAGTTTTAGCTGTATGTACATAATTATAATTTATACATCACCAGTAATTGGTCTCAGTGAAGTTGTAGGTTATGTTAAGTTGTAAAGCGCCCTTACGGTGATACTTGTTTCACGAAAACGGCGCTATAGAAATCAGTTAATTATTTTTATTATAATTACTTTGTACGAATTCATGGCTAAAGAAGGTTTAAATACAGAACTCCATTACCACCCAACCGTGTGAATCTGTAAATTATTCAATCCTTACCTGTAAATACCTGAATATCGTACCAATGTTAGTGCTGATTAAAATTCCGACTTGATTGACCGCGTTACAATAATAATTGGTCCACATATTAGAATTCACATTGGCATGGTTATGTAAATGAACTTAGCCACGAATTGTCGTTGGTCTGACCTCAATACTAATTAATATTCACTCATTAACCTGTATGCGTTACGCGCGAATACAATCACAACAATCTTATTATGTGTTTATTAAGATTTTGATTAATGAAGCTTAATCGTTTGCTTCTACCATCCAATGAATTAAACATTTAAGCTGCCTTCAGCGGTACAGAAAAGACCTGCAAAGTCATTACATCGGCTTGCTCAGCTTCCAAGAAGAAGTTTGAAAACAATGCAAATAAGAGCAGTTCATTAGAACAGAGTTAAAAAAAAAAAACAAGATAAATCTTTATAGACGGAAAAGAAGTGTCAGGAAAAAAATAGAAAGACGTGGTACGATCCAGCGAACCAAATACCGTAGAATCATGTCATTGTCGGAAAACGAAATGTATATGAATGAAACAAGGAGTGCGTATGCCAAGAAAGATTGTACGAGTTCCGTCTTATTTACCTCTGCAAAGAAATGGCGTGATGGTTGGTTAGTATTTGAATGGATTACTCTAGATTTCATAGAAGGAACCTCGTCAAATCACGTATTTTATTTGAATTACAACATTTATACTTGTCGCGGAACTGTATTTTTGCACTTAGTCTTTCATTTAAGACCGTAAGAAATTCACTTGCTCGTGATATTTCTTCCATCTTCCGACCTTCTCAGCCAGAATTCCCTTAGTTCATAAGATTTTACCATCTAGAATCTGGTACATTGTATCTCAATGAATCCATGGAATATAGTTTATATAATGGTAACGCCATATTTATCAACATTACCAGCAACATCAACAAACATTATATTATACTATTTGGTTTACAGACAATAAAGTAATGTTTAGCATATGGCGGGCTCGGATATTTGTAAACATCCCGGTAATTACTACCATCTACTGCTTCCAGTTTGTTTAATGAATTCTCTATTCACTTACCAGTGAAAGAATTGGAGTTCTTCTAATTACCCAGGCTTTTCAGTGCTCCGCTTTGTATCGGATGGCAACGGAGCCTTGGTTGATTGATGCAGATTTTCGGGAACACAGAACCACGGGAATTCTGTAACGTTGACGAGAGTTCACGTTACGACACCAATTATTTACCGAAATTTGGTTACAGGAATTTTGGGGGAAATGTCATCAATTCAGAGCTTTCAATTTGCTAGCTTTGCGAATGCATTACGTTTTAAAACACTTAAATAAATAAAACAGATAAACTTTGTTTACAGCCACTTTTATTTTTCAATATTATGTCGACCGATTTCGGAAGCATCCTTCCATCATCAGGACAATATTAAAATTTTAATATTGTCCTGATGAAAAATAAAAGTGGTTTTAAACAAAGTTTATCTGTTTTATTTATAAATATGGCAAGCCACAAAGTAAATGCTTTTTACGAAAATATACTTATTTGATATTTTGCTCATACTTTTACGAAAGGTTTAAATGATGTAATTTTTTTCATGTTGTTTGAAATGGCTTTAGCCGTGTTTGGTTACCAGATATGAATAGCCAGGTACTTCCTAACCTTCCTTTTCCCCATCTCTTAAACCTCACAACCTACCCCGATTGTGGAAGCTATAGTCTCACTGGATCTAGACGGTAGGGAGCAGTTGGGACTCTTGTGCGGTATTCACTGTAAGAAAACCTTTATTATTTCGTGATGAGGGGATGGTAAAGAGAGCGGAAAGAATTTAAGGCCTGTTGGAAATGTAGCATTTTGCTGGTGGGAATAGAAAAAAACCTATTGATTTTTCCTTGAGAGTGGAAATAAATTATTGTTCTTCGTTGTTCTCCATAACTTTCAACATCTACTGTTTCAACTTAAATTAAAAATTCTATCAAAAAACTTGTTTTCAATATAAATTCATCAACCCGTGAGAAGCAGGTAAAATAATATATTTTGCCAGAAGATTAAGTATTATTTAAGGCTTACAGTTCGCACAGGATTATTAAAAGTGGAACAAACGGTCAGAGACAGGAATTCATATCACTTCATAATGCTTTCATTCAATACAGCCACACATCTGGAGAAGACTGCAGTAAATCTGAATTTGTTGATTTTGAGTTACTAATATAATTTAAAAAACCCTCTTTATTTTGCATACACCGTTGTAACTCATACCTATTTAATAAGTGATAACATTCACTTGCCTATTTTATTTTTTAATATCCAGTAAAACACTGTTCTATATCTAGTATAGCGTTTTTCGATTGCTCCTTATGTGGCTACTACAGATTTATTATAAAAATGTTCACTTAAAAAACTAACACTTTTTTTTAAGGTATATCTTTTTAAATTAATAAAAAACTGCATTATAGCCCTACAGTAATTTTGACTTACTACGGTCTTCTACCAGACTTTCAAAGTATTTTGTTTTTTAAACTAATTAATTAATTTATTTATTTTTATAGTGAATACCGCACAAGAGTCCCAACTGCTCCCAACCGTCTAGAGCCAGTGAGATTATGGCATCCCCATTTGGGTTATGTTGTGAGGCTGAAGGTAGTGGGGAATGAAAGGAGGTAGGGATAGGAAGTACCTGGCTATACAGATCTGGTTACTAAACACGGCTTAGGCCATTTCAAGCAACGTTTCGATTCTGAATGGTGGTCTTTAACCGAGGCGATACTTAAAGTATTTACCACTGTGGAATGTGGTGCAACTTTATATTCTTTTATATGAATTAAATGAGTTATGACACATGTTAATTAAATAAAAGTTATTGGCGCACGCCGGGTTTGAACCCGAGACCTTTAGATTCTTATTCGAGCGTCTTACCACTAAATCATGCATTGTGCTAAGTACGAGGTGCACAGTTTAAACCCGCGTAATGGTACCTAGTCAATACATTAATATGGACTTTAATAAATTTCCACCATTTACTTTACGCATGGGACGATCTACAAATTTTCAATATTCATAATGAAATGACCCACATTCATTCGTTGAACGTCCTTACCACATTGTAAATTCATCGCAACGACACATTTGTAACAGAGAATTATATGGTAGAGCAATATTCATATGAATATTTGCGCTAAATGCTGAATGCTGGGGTTGCCATAACTATTCACGTGTTTCGCCTATTAATATCGCGCAAACTGCGGTCGTGTGCGGATCGTGCCTGAATAAATTATTTACAAACACCTGAGTTATTGCAACACCTAGTCCACTGATCTATTGAATTTGGCTTTCTATGTTGGCCTGTTCCCTGGGCAAAGGGTAGTTCCTTGAAGTAACAACATATGGAGAGAGAGCTAATTCTTTTGTACCCAACCTATACAAATCACTTTTCCGGGTTTTTACGTCGTACACCATGAGAATGAAAGAGACAACAAAATCTCCCAAATTATCACACCGCTTTAAAGTATTGCTAGAATGTTCTTCGTGTCCCGCGTCTCCGTTGACTACGCCCACACGTTTTGATACGTGAAATAAATTAACATAACTCAACGGTTCATCAGGTTACATGCTATATTTTTGTTTGTAACAATACTGTGAAAAAGTGGTTAGACGAATAAACAAAAACATTATGTCGACATGTGCTATGAATGGATGTATAAATACCCTATCCGTAGTCATAGCTACGCCCAGATCTAGCCGATTCCGGAAAACCTCATAAAAACTGACTACAGCAGAGCTCTTTCTTGTATATTATTGCTCTGAGGGTAGTTCCCACCACCGATTTTAAATTGACTAAATCGGTCTACTTTTGAACACGACTAATACTAATGTTATTACAAATAGTTGGATTATTTTTCTTGATCTAATAATTACATTATGTAATGTGTATACATGTTATAAATATTAACTAACATGAACTAAACAACTGCAAAACTGTAAGTCCTACTTAAGAATTACAAAACTATTGTTACCTTTTCATATACTTACGACTCGGTTTCGATCAGGAATTTATTTTTCTCTCGCTACATTTCGATACACTTTTTTTGGTTTTTATTCCAGAGGTCGCGGGTTCAAACCCGGCTTACGCAAATAAATGTCATGTGATTAATATATGTCATCACACATTTAATTGATGTAAAAAAATATATAGTATATTTGCGACACGTTCCAGAGTGGTAGATACTGGTAGTGTCGCCCTGGTGAAAGATCATCATTCAGAATCGAAGCGTTGCTTGAAATGGCTTTAGCCGTATTTGGTGATCAGATCTGAATGGCCACGTACTTCTCAACCTTCCTCTTCCCCATCTCGTTCCCTTCCCTACTACCTTCAGCCTTACAACATACCCCAATTTGGGGATGCCATAGTCTCACTGGCTCTAGACGGTTGGGAGCAGTTGGGACTCTTGTGCGGTATTCACTTTAAAAGTAAATGAATTAATTAATTATTTTAAAAAATCATGTCAGTTTAACAGTTTTTTTTTATTAATTTAAAAAGCTATACTTCAAAAAAAGTGTTAGTTTTTTAAGTGAACAGTTTTATAATAAATCTGTAATAGCTTCATAAGGAGCAATCAAAAACTGTTGTATTTTGCATTGGCTCTTTGAGGAGCAGTTGAGACTATTGTGCTGTATTAACTGTAAAAAAAAGCTCATAGTAGAAAATACCTAACGAGTCGAAAATAGTTGCAATGACATATCAATTCAAGATAGAAAAATCTGTGCCAATTTGGAAAATTTATGGTTTTAATTATTTATACAACTGTCGTCAAACGGTTTATTTTATACAACTATTGGTATCCCGAATATGTATAAAGAGATATCCTATTAAACAGTGTTCCAAAGTAGATTTCACCTTATGGAATTATTTATGTTAGCGTACCATAATGTTGAATCTGATGCTTTCTATGTCAGCGACTCCTACATACATAATTGAAATCAGCCACGATAACCATGAAATGGGGATTTTATTACTTTATAACACAACTCCTCACGCGATATTTTGTATTCAACGCTACGTGTTAATTATTTTTATAACGTCGGTATCGAAAAAAACCTTTAGTAGTAACCTACGCATTGTAAGCGAGTGATACAAAGTGTTAAATATGTAAATGTATACGTTTGCAAATTCATCAATATTCTCTTGCGATTTGTTACACATGAATACATTGTTGTTTTATAAACGGTTTTCAATAGTCACGATCCTTTTAACCACAAAGCAGAAATATGTTCAACCGAAGCAGCAAAACTCTCGCACTAAAATATATCTTGAGTTTGAAATTTGCAAAAAAATTAAAAAAACAATGTATGTATAATTTTTATAGCGCCATTTTGTGAAAAATCATCCCATGGGTGCTATACAAATCTTAATTCCGAGACTATAATCTTATTACTTACTACGGATAATCTATGACATATTAATATTTTTTTTATATTATGTACAATAATATACATAAGCATACTTACCTGGCAGATCACTTCAGATAAATACAATTATTTTAGTTTTTCTACTTTGGAGAAAGATACAGTGTACATACATTGGTAAAAAATATTATTTTAAATATTTAAATAATATAAATAATCTAAAACACAAATATGAAACAGAAAAAAACAGAAAATAAAAAAGACAAAGGTCACAATACTCACAACTGAGTCTCGAACTCGGATCCTCTACTCTATAATAATATTTGGATAATTTGTATAGCGCCGTTTTTGTGAAAAATCACCTCAAGGGCGCTGTCCGTGAGTAACGCCTTAACCAATTCGACCGTTGCGATCTTATTAGAAAGCGGTATTTTAATCGATCTCATATTTTCATTGAAAATTATGAATATTATTACTTTATTTTTTTCCGATTTTTGGCAGCCATCTTTCTAATGTTATTTAAAAAAAAACACACATTAATGTTTAGGGCATGAGGGGAAATTTAATAATTGGCTTTCTGAATTTTTAGAACAGCACAGGGGTTTGATTAAAATTTAAATCTCTAAAGGTGACTCATCGCCCACATATTTTCGTCTTGAAACATCAATTTCCACCACGAGCAATTGAGATATGAAATTTACACTTAACTAGGTATAGTTTGTTCCGTGTTTTTAGATCACGGGTAAAGCTGAGTAAAGTCAGACATGCCATGTAACAATACGATCTCTTGAGGTTTAGATTTTATTAATTATTATTTAATATTTTTATTAATACATATTTTTAACGATTTAAAGGTAACGTCATGTTAGGTTACTTTTGTTGGAACATCGTAAACCTATAACCAGCAATATAATAAATGGTTGAAGGTAGATTAGCTGTATGGTTTTATGACAAAGACGCAGACGGCTTAGAGGGAAACATGCTCCCATATAAAGGTTCGGGCCCCGGGGACTATCAGGGGGTCTCGACCACCACGAAGAAAGCACGACAAGTAGATACCCTAACTTAACTTAACCTAACCTTACCTAACGAAGAAGGCACTAAATGGCAGCAAACGCAAGCGGAATTTGAGAATGAGTCACCCAAATTTATAAGTGCAATGTTTTCTTAATAATAATTGGCTGATTTATATAGCGCCGTTTTCGTGACAGAAATATCACCCCAAGGGCGCTTTACAACATAATTAACATACATAATATTAAAACTTAACTTAATATTAACTTATGCCTAATACTTATAACTAGTGACTTACAACTAACATATTAACATTAGCAAATATATGTAATGGTTGTTGCCCGTACTGTCGAACCTAGGGTAGAAAAAAACGGACTAAGCAAAAGTTAACTAATTATTGCACTTGGACTGAGTGATCAAAACTCTAGTGAAGCAAATTGACGTTATTGTGGGTGTGATAATTTAAAAAGGTGAGTCATTAGTTTCTTGTCTCTTATCAATTGGTCACTTTGCAAAAAGACAGAGCACAAAAATAATGACAGAAAATGTTCATAGCACAATTATTAATTTGGCTTAACCATGAATAATCGGGGCGTAATTAGCATAACTTATAACAATAGCGTACGTTTTATTTAAGTCAATTCATGGGTGTTTTTATCACTTGAAATTACACTAACATTTAAAGAACCAGCATGGTGATTATATAATGTAGGCCTTAAATTTAAATAAAACTAAAAATAATGTTTATATTTTAAATAGTACAATTATGTACTCTGTTTACTGCCGACTAATAATAATACTTGGATAACTGATGTAGCGCCATTTTTGTGAAAAAAATCACCTCAAGGACGCTTAACAAGGCAAGAAAATAACAAAAAACCATGGCTAAAATTACCATAAAAATACTATAAAACGTTCTACCTACGTGTAAATACGCCATTATGGAAATAACTAAGAACTATTGCTAACATTTATATTTAATTAAGCTTAATAATTTTGCCTAGACTTAAATACGAATTTATCGATAATTATTGACATTTAAATATATAGCAAGCTGTGAAAAAATTCGGACTTTTGTTTGGCATGTATTTTCACTAGTAACCGTAACATCATCAGGGCGGAAAAAAATCTTGAAAATATTTATCAAAATAATACATTTTAACACAAAAATTTAGTAAGAAATTAAAGTTATGCATAATTCACAGTTTAAATACTGGAATTAGAAGAAACAGTTTTACCAGCATTATATAAGATGTAACAAGCCCAATAGAATTTCTGTTTAAACCAAGAAAAATTTTCAGACTCTCATTCCTTAAATTCATTAGAAGATTGTCACCATTATCTGTTCCTCACTACGAAAAATTAAAAAAATACCTCCGATATACTTTATTTTAAATTTCCTCTCATGCCCTAAAAATGAAAAATAATAATAAAAAAAAATAAAAAAATGTAAGAATTAGCTAAATTTTAAGTTATTATGATAAGGTGATTGTGTCCTGCCAGAAGTTACCTGCCAGGTAAGTATCTTGCTGTATATGTATATAAAATAAGAATTAATATTAAGTAGAAGTTAAAATTTGTACCGCGCCCTTGAGGTGATTTTTCACAAAAACAGCACTATACAAATTATCCAAATATTATTATTGATATATTAAATAATGAAAACAAAACAAACAAAATATCATGAATACAAGAGACATGTGATAGTTCTGTTATTTTCAGAATTTTATAAATATTCCCTTTTTGTTTTCGGGGATGAAGCCAATTCCCATACCGAGGGGGGTGATTTTTAAATTTAAGCGCAACACGTGCAAATCTAAATGATAAATACATAAGCTGCGTATAAAATCGTTTATGTGAATTCCCAAAACACCTTTGTAGCTCACAGGAAGGTGTCAAACACCTTTAATTACTGAAATGGAAGACAAACGAAGATGCATTAAGCACACTTTTCACCATTAGTTCCGACTATTGTCAATCCTCGGACACACGATCCATCCTTTGTCAATCGTTTTGTTTCGTGGCTGTATATCACTCACACACTTAGCGTGACAGCTAAGCGTTCCTAGTCTTTTGTCCACCTGGGGGGCTGCACCTAGACCAAAACCCAGTCCAAAAAAGACCACTCAGTAAAAAAAATAAAATTGGAACTCAGTCAAAAAACAGAACGCAAGAATAAAATGCCCTACTTTTGAAGAGTGTGTTAATATACCTCGATGATCTTTAGAATTATTTACTTGGTTATTGAAATGAAATTCACGCAGAATCATAAAAACTAACATATTGCTAAAAGGTACATTTTTATGGGTTGAATTTGAAAAGTCTCGCTGATTTTCGTTGGTGTTTTTTGATGATTTCGCCGCTTACCTGTTGTGTGTTTGTGTCATTCAGGGAATATTGTTTGTTCATTTGTACCTTTAAGTCGAGCGGCAAACTTTTGTGTATTTTTTGACTGTTCAGTTTGTTATTGTATTGTAAATAATGTAACTCGCTGGGTGGGTGCCTGGCATGGGCATGGGAATGTTAGGCGATTAGTTTCGCGTGAGGCTGATTATCCACGGAGTCCTTGCGAACTGAGAACTGTGCCTTGTGCCCCACAAGGTCTGGGGGCCGAAAGGCAATATCTGAAGGAATGTACCGTTTTTTGCCTCTTTTAACACTCTTACACAGGTAACCCTTATACCAGATTTAATAATAATAATAACATTGCTTTTATATAGCGCGGTTTTGTGAAATTTCACCTCAAGCTAAGCAACGAAATGAAAGCCAAGTTAAAAATATCATATGCTCAAGAAAAGTATTTTAGTTGTAATGCGCCTTCTTGATGACGATGATCGTGATGATGCTGATAATGATATTGAAGATCGTGATGGTCATTTTTTTTTATTTCTTCTTGGGAAAATGAACAGCAAATCAACATTTAATACATATCGTCTCCGGAAAGGCAAAAGGGCTGAAGCGCCATATTGGGAAGTTAACACTTTAAAGTTTTTTTGTACTGCAATTTAGTCTTCAGTATCTGGTTGGATTTTGCAAAAAAAAGTTGATTCAGGTAACTCGATGCTCTCACTGAGTTACCTGAAGTGACGAAAAGCTAAAAAAGTCCCAAACTTGTGTCGCTTAAGTCAAGCCTTCTCTCAAATGGTATATATATTTCAAATGGCTGAAGCGCCACAAGTCTTCAGAATCAAACGAGAGTCAGAGCATTCGATGCAGAACAAAAGTACAATTGATCAAACTGCATATTTAGCTCATTTTTTTACCAAAAGTTTTGCTTAAGTCCTTTTACCTTTCCGGCGACGATATATAATAATTAAAATAACAAATTATGTCAATTATTAATTTTTACACTGCTGATGACAAATATTATAAATAAAGAGTGACAATATACAGTTTTATTTGACTAACTTACCTACGTTGGTGAGGGGAGAGGAAGATGAAAGGGAACAGAGTTCAGAGTCAAAATTAAAAACCCACTTTTTCAGAAAATCATATCCATAATCAAGATGTAACAAGCTCAATAGAATTTCTGTTCAAACCAAGAAAACTTTTCAGGCTCTCATTCTTTAAATTCATTAGAAGATTTTCACTTCTCACTACGAAAAATTTAAAATATACCCCGATATACTTACTATATTTTAAATTTGCTCTCATGCCCTAAAAATGAAAAAAAATAATAAATAAAAAAAAATATATATAAATATGTAAGAATTAGCTAAATTTTAAGTTATTATGATATGGTTATTGTGTCTTGCCAGAAGTGACCTGCCAGGTAAGTATCTTGGTGTAAATTTATATAAATTAAGTATTAATATTAAGTAGAAATTAAAATTTGTACAGTGCCCTTGAGGTGATTTTTCACAAAAACGGCGCCGTACAAATTATCCAAATATTATTATTAAGGACAGGAGTAGATGGAAAGTTAGTTTCAATGATCTAGTTTGGGTAATGATGCTGGTAATGGTGTTGATGATGATGATGACGACGATTGTGATGATGTTTATCATGATGATAGTGATGGTGATGACGACGATTGTGATGATGTTTATCATGATGGTGAAAACGACGATTATGATGATGTTTATCATGATGATAATGATGGTGATGACGACGATTGTGATGATGTTTATAATGATGATAATGATGGTGATAACGACGATTGTAATGATGTTTATCGTGATGATAATGATGGTGATAACGACGATTGTAATGATGTTTATCATGATAATAATGATGGTGATAACGACGATTGTGATGATGTTGATCATGATGATAATGACGGTGATCGTGGCAACGATGATCAATGATCATGATGCTGCTGAAAAAAGTCCAAAAATTTAATATGAATATTAATATAATATATGATAATATTATTATGAATTTGGTCGCCGAGCTTTTCCGAAGGTTTAGTGTATCGATGAATGTTATTTTCTTTTTGAACTAGGCTCGTATAAAAGCAGTAGGCAATCCTTCAAAATATTTGCACGACACGGGACCCGCCAATCCATAAACCCTGAACGGAATTTTACGTAATAATAACATGTAGGGGTAGGTACGGCCCGAAACGTATTTCCGTTCTCCACGCGAAATATTGTCACACGAGTCAATGTTCCCTACAAATCTTATCCGACGTTTTTGATGTTTTTATGTAAATCGCGTGTCACGTGTGCTTTATGAGCGGCCGAGAAGGCCCTAGGCAGTAATACAAAACCTCGGTCCGCGGGCTGCATGCGGCCCATCTCAAGATTTATTGCGACACCAGAAATATCAAAAGTTTGCGGTCACTTCGGTGAAAATTTACAACAACAAAAACAAACAAAAAAAACGGTTTAAAGGCATACAGGGCTATTATATTCAAAAGGGTTATTTCCTTTTATAAAATATACGTGGAATGATTTTCAATTGAAGAGGTTTTTAAGGTGATAATTTTTAAATTTTGTTTAAAGATAGACAAACGTTCCCGGGTTATGAATAACTGGAAAATATTAGAAAAAAATCTACTACCATAATTATAATTGGAGCATGTTGTTTGTGTTATGATGGAGGACATGAATGGAGGAGCTAGTAGAAGAATTGAACCCTCGGCGCCTGTGTGGGAACCCGACGCATTTGCTCACTCGTTTACTAACCGCTCGTTGTTCCCAAATTACGTGTTGTTTTTTCCGAAAGCTCACCATGTCATAAGTAATTTAATATTTAAAAATCAAAAAAACATATATTAATTAATAAGATGGTTTGGACAAGTACAGCGGATGAACGGAGAATATATTTTCAAGCAATGATGTTATATATTTAGAGACGTTATAGCCTTAGAATATTAACACAAAATGTGGCAAGCAAAACACACACGTTACCAGTAAATTCATCGTTCAAAATATCGGTCATGTATGACAAAGATAGACATTCATTGCATTTATGTGTATGAACGAAATAGATCCGAAGTTCGGACTGCGTTTCATTCTTGCTTGAAACGGACCTCGAGGCGACGCGTGACCTTTTAATACTAAATCGGCTTAAACACCGATTGATTACGCCAACTAGCGTGATTATTGCTTGCCACTTTGAGAGCGCTACAACGTGTCTAGAATATATGTAACGTCATTGCTCTCAAGATAATAAGTCGGGGACCCCCGAGGAAGGTACCTATGGGCACGACCAAGTAATTCAAATATTTGTTTATGTCAAGACATAATTGTGAGGCATATTATCTTCTATGCCTACTAATAATACTTGAACAATTTATATAGCGCCATTTATGTTAAATATCACCTCGGGGACCTTACTCCTGCGGGGAAAGGCGCAATGGTTAGCGTTTTTTGAAAAAGATTATGGTGATAAATACTCTTATTCCCAGTTGAATATGCATTACAATGGAATTCTACCACGAATTTTCAGTTTCAAAACTAGAAATAACATATTCTCAGGTTATAGCGAATATATAATTTTTTTATACACTTTTAATTCGATTTCCTGAAAGAAAATTCCAATGAAATTGAAAGAAGATAATTTAAAATATAATTGAAATAACGCACAGGAATTTTTTTCGAAAATGATATTTTTGAAAGTGTACACTTGTTATATTTTTCTCGCTAAAATAGTAAGCAGACGTAAACGAGACAAAATGCTGTTCCACAGTGATCTTTGGCAAAGACATCACTGTCGAAAGTATCCACATATGCACCAATACACACAATTCTTAAGTTGTGTAGCTTGGACCAAATCGAATTGCGCAACCTGTGTGAATAACCAATGGATAATAATATTTTAATTCCTCCTACAACCTTCATAATAAGCGGAAAAAGTTGTTTTTTAGTTTTTTATAGTGTATACCGCACAATACCTCAACTGCTCCCAACCGTCTGAAGCCCGTGGGACTCTGGCATCCTCAATTGGGGTATATTGGGAGGTTGAAGTTAGTGGGGAGGGGACGGAGATGGAGAAGAGAAAAGTCGTGAAGTACCTAGCTGTTCAAGCAACGTTTCGATTCTGAATGATGGTCTTTCACCAGAACGATACTTATACTACCACTCTGCAACGTGACGCAAATATATAATCATAATAATAAATCTTTATTTAAATACAGTTTACAGTAATAGCAGCAAAATAATAAAAATAAAAGCAGAATAATCATATAAAATACATAGGGTGTATACAGGTGTAGGTACATTTATATATTTTAACAAGACTACATTGTAAACAGTATATTTATATATTTTAACAAGAGATCTATACATTGTAAACAGTATATATATATATTATATATAATATATTATATAAACATTAATTAAATAGAAATATAGACCATTATCCGTATTTGCTTAATACATATAAACTTAGTTTTTGTATATTTGTATACAGTTATTACTTTTGTTTTCTCGTAATCTGTCTCGTAATACTATATGTTATTTTATGTGAATTAAATTTGAAATAACACACATTCATTAAAAATACTATATGTATACATGCTGGGATTTGAATTGGCAATCTCTGGATGCGTAGTCAAGCGTCTTTACCACTCGACCATAGAGGATCATGCAATGATGGTGGACTTAGCTACGGATGTAGCGAGCTGATGATTGTACCCGCGAAGCGTGGCTGAGAACCCGACGCTTTGGACCGCTCGAAAGACTAACCGAGTAAACGAGTTAGTTAGTTCGTCCAAAAAGATTGCGCATCACTGCGCTAGCGTGACAGGTGGGTTCTGAACAGTTTTGAATTTGAATTCCCCAAAAACGAAAACGGAAAAGATTTGTTTGAAAATTTGTTTCGCATTTTTTCTGCCGTGCAGTTTTTCGTTTGTCTGACGGCGGGTAGGGGGAGGAGGGGGGGTTGAAAAAGCATGTTGTTTTAATCCTTGCTACGTGCTTTACACGTAGTAATGTCCGATAAATCCGTCTGTGGAAAGTGAACAGTAAATGCGTTCACGGGATTATGAGGTTTATCAGTCGTGTGGAGATTTTGTTTAGTTGTTTTTTATAGGCATGATGATCGTTGATATATTTTTATTTTTTTACGTTAATACTGCACAAGAGTCTCAACTGCTCCCAACCGTCTGGAGCCAGTGCGACATGGCATTCCCAATAGGGGTATGTTGTGAGGCTGTAGATAGTGGGGAGGGGAGGGAGATGAGGAAGGGGAAGGTTGGGAAGTACCTGGCTATTCAGATCTGGTCACCAAACACGGCTAAAGCCATTTCAAGCAACGTTTCAATTCTGAATGGTGGTCTTTCACCAGGGCGATACTTAGAGTATCTACCACTCTGGAACGTGCCGCAAATAAACTTATTTTATATCAATTATAAAATGCATTTGCGCACGCTGGGCTCGAACTCGCGACCTGTGAATTCGTAGTCGATCATATATATATATCTATTTGACATCCCGCAAAGCTTTGGCCTAACGATGCTGTCAATATACCAATTCCGTCACATCTCGACTTCTGAAAGATGTCAATTTCGGGAGAGGTCACACCAGATTAACCCAAGAAGCCTTCCGCGATGTCAAATTTGAATAGGACATGGCATTTGTCACAGGACTGGGCGCCCGCCTGCTCGATCTGCTCAAAGGAAACGATGAATACTCGGACGGATGGCCGAAAACAAATTATAATAAAAAAATCTTGCAGCTTTATTCAAGGCAATATGGCGCCGGGCGTGCTTTGAATATTTGAATACAGAACTGTACGGCCTAAAGTTATATAAATGAAGAAGATGCAGCCCAACGCCTTCAGAAGCTACTCATTTTATCAAAATAATAACAACAAAGGTAGACTAGAAAGCTAAAAACGCTGGTCTATTTAAAAGCATTTGAAGAAAATCTTTAAATTTCTTGCGTTATGTTTCAGTGAAACAGTAGGCAAATATATTTATAAGTAATTTAAAAATGGTACTGTAATACCGTATTTTGTTACTGGGGATGATTTAATTAACCTGTAATTAATTTAATCAGATTTAAAAATGAATTGCGAACACGTATTCTATTTAACGGCTTACTCTAATTATTTTCTTAAGAATTTTAACGTTTTTCTTATTTGGCAAAATATTCAAAAGTTTAGGAGAAAAATTTCAAATTTCGAGTGTTAAAAAACAAATAAATTTAATGTTAAATGGTATTAAAAAATCCTTCGTTTCTACTGCCGTAAACCGGTCAGTCTATCAATTCTACGTTCTCTCTCATCTCTTTATTTGATAATAAGTTAAGGGAAGCAGTACATACTTTCATTCTTAAGGATATGCAGTTTTTTTCTGAATTTGCACCCGCTCCAATAAATTGCCATCACAGACACACCCGGGAAAAATGCTAAACGCGCGCTCAAAATTTATATACGGTTGACATTTGTCACACGAGAACGGATCGTTTCTACGAATCGTTCTTGTTTTCAATAGCTCGGCTGTGGAATGATTTGCCAGCCTCTGTGTTTTATTTTTCCTTGAACATGGGCCTCTTGAAGACCCAGGTTTACTCCTTTCTTTCTTGACAAAGACCCTTTACACATCATACTCAAAGATGAAATAAGCCCTAAGGAAAATTATTTACTGTGTGGAGTTATTGTTAATATTTTTTTAAAAATAATTATTAAAATCCTCTCTCCTTTAAAGCCATTTCATCATTGAATACAGCAGTACAACACGTTCAATTTATATTCAACTGTTGGTCTATTTCTCCTTTTGAAATAAACATTCTTTGTTTTGGCCGCTTTCGTATGCAGTCATTACAACTTGACTGCGAACATACAAAATTGTTTTAATTTTATGGTTTCCATGCTATTTGAATAACTGATGCGACGATATACACACATCAATGCAACTTTTGAGAGGTCTCTAAGGTTTATTCTAAAACGTGCCATAACATCCGTATGAACTTCGCCCCATGAGGAATACTAATCCAAAGTACAAAAAATCAAAATTCTGTCAATATCGTTGGCATTAAATGTAATGTAATGGCCGATCATTAAATAGTCACAAAATTTGTGTTATTTACTAACTATTTAACTAATTAAATAGAGATAACATTAAGACAGTAAAGTAAAGGTGGGCTTATCGGTTAGGTGGAAACTACTTCAAACAAGATGTGTTCGCTCTGAAAAACTTAACATAATATCTTGCCGCTGAGAGGTCTGTTGTAATCTTTCTAGTTTGTTACATACGTCGTTTAGGAGACAGATGGAGAGGCTGTAATGAAGCTATCTGCGGTATGCCTTTCAAATGAAACTTTTTGACCTTGATGGTAATCGAATATTTAGTAACGATGTTTATTCATATCGCGTTATTTAAGGCCGAATGAACGAAGAAAAAGGAATGTGAAAAGAATATATGATGTGAAAGTGAATGCGATATATGAATGTGAATAAAGCAAAGAGTGTGTGCCAAGAGTTTTATTGTGGTCTGTTTTCTCTGCCTACCTCTAGTGTGATGGTAAGTTAGTGTTATTTAAGTGAAATATAACTTTCAGAAAGCTGTAAAATCTTTAATATGTAATATGTAATGAAAAACTTTTTTTTTTACGTGAATACCGCACAAGAGTCTCAACTGCTTCCAAACGCTTAGAGACAGTGAGACTATGGCATGCAGAATAAGGGTATGTTGTGAGGCTGAAGGTAGTGGGGTGGGGAAGTAGATGAGGAAGAGGAAGGTTGGGAAGTACTTGGCTATTCAGATCTGGTCACCGAACACGGCTAAAGCCATTTCAAGCAACGTTTCGATTCTGAATGGTGGTCTTTCACCAGGGCGATACTTAGAGATACCACTATGGAACGTGCCAAAAATATACTATATTTTATTTTATATCAATTAAATGTGTTATGACACATATTAATTAAATAAAAATTATTTGTACACACTGGGTTCCAACCCGCGACCTCTCGATTCATAGTGGAGCGTCTTACCACTCGACCATACAGGTCGTCGATTAGCTTATTCAAATAATAAAATATTACAGTCTATATTAAACCAGTAGACATATACTGGTATGTGTATTAATAAAGTGTTTTAAAGTAAATCTATAAGATATTCTTTTAAAACATTTACTTTGTGGCTTGCCATATTTATCAATAAAACCGATAAACTTTGTTTATAACAGTATATACGAGTAAATATATCAATATATATAGAAATATATTATTAAAATTGAATATTGTCCTGATGATAGAAGGGTCCTTCCGAAACCGGTCGACATAGTATTGAAAAATAAAAGTGGTTATAAACAAAATTTATCTGTTTTATTTATAAATATGGCAAGCTACAAAATGTACCTTTTTTCGAAAGCGTTTAGAAAATTTATTGGATTCTAGTGGACGAAATAATCAAAAAATGAGTATTTTCTTATTTACAGGTTAAAACGTTCCAATTTACAGAAGCTGAACACGGAGCTAGAGTCAGCAGTTTTATTCCTACGCCACCGAAGCCTTGATGTAGTAAGCCTACCGTAAAAATAGTCCGAATTAATATCTACTATTTTTACCGTTACCGAGAGAACGTGACTAGAGAATAAGTATCTATTTAAATGTAATTATATATCTATTAATTACCTGAATGTCTTACGTGTGTAAGTAATCTTACTTTGAGAAAAGTAAAACCTTTTTATTTCATAAAAAGATGAGCAAAAATCTATCACAATTTCAAGCTTCCATGAAACCATTTTTAAGTAGTTTCAAGTATCCATTAACTTGTGATATTTTATTATTTTGAGTAATATCAGGCAGGTCGGCATTGATTGATTTTTTTTCTAGGAAACGAATTAATTCGCAGTCTCACGACCGTAATGTAGTGAAAATACCCCTTTTAATGTAGCATATTACCGAGTTCAACCCGCGCCGGGCTCATTACCAGAATGGGTATGGAATGGAGAGTGCATTTGTACAAATTACAGTAATTTTTCAGATTATTTCGGACCGCGGAGAAGTGCGCGGTATGGGTCAGCCAGGGCCGGCCATTTTAGGTCCGGAATGATTTTCAGCCGTGTGTTTTGTTCGGTCCGGGGTTATGTTGTTGATGCCCTGGTCGGCAGCATTCATTTGTGTCACATGGATCTATTTTTAAAAATGTTGTTCAATGTAAAAATCGGTTTTCTATAAATAAAACACAGTCCTTATGCAGAAAGTACAAAAATAGTCTTAGTAGACGCTTTCGTTTCAAATATGTTTTTAAGTGAAACCACACACAAGTCCCGATTGCACCGAGATAGTTGGACTATGACATTCCAAACTTGAAGAATGATTTAAAGCTAAAGGGAGAAAGATGAAGGATGTTGGAGGCACTTGCTTATTCAGATCTGGTTACTAAACATTTATAACGCCAATGGAAGCAATGTTTCGATTCTGAATGGTGGTATTCATTAGGATCATTCTGACAGTATCTTCCTCTCTGGTACAAAGGGTAAACGTACTATACTTATTAAAATTTACTTTTATTTTCCATGGAGCTTACCTTTTTGCGAAGGCGGTCTTCAAATTGCCAGTAATCGACATTACTAACATTGTCAGTACTTTGCAGTACGCAGGTAAGATCAATAAATTTTGCTACCTGAAAGAAAAAATGTAAAGACTTTAAACGAAACATTGAAGCATAACTTAAACATTTTTTCTTCAAAACCCTTTTTGACCTTGATTTATCTATCTAACTAATTAACCATCGTACCGTTTTCCGCAGGGGTAGGCAGAAAGGACAGACCGCCAAACCACTATGTCTTGGCACACACTCCTTGCTGCACTCACATTCATACATCGTCTTATACATACTCTTCTGTTATTCTGACTCTTCTTATGGCCCGACTCAAGTATTTGCGCGGTATAATCGTGGCATATCTTCCAGGCGTCCCGACCTTTTCTCCCGGAATGATTTTGCATCATGTGTTTTTTGTTCGGTTCCGGGTTTTTGTTGTTGATGCCCTGGTCAGCAGCATTCATTGGTACATCAAAACCTGGATTATTTTTATCCAAAAATGTTCAATTAAAAAATCGGTTTTCTATGGGAATTAGTAACAGTCCTTAAATATAATTTTACAAAAAGTCTTAGTAGACGCTTTTTTTTAAATTATTTTTACTATAGTCTCAATTCAGTGGAACTATGACATTCCAAACTTGAAGAATGCTTTAAAGCTGAAAAGGGAGGGAGGAAAGATGAAGGATGTTGGAGGCACTTGCTTATTCAGATCTGGTCACTAAACATTTATAACGCCAATGAAACAATGTTTCGATTCTGAATGGTGGTCTTTCACCAGGGAGATACTTGGAGTATCTACCACTCTGAAACATGCCGCAAATATACTATATATTATTGTATGTCAATCAAATGTGTTATTTTAAATAACAAAAATATTTTCGCATGCCGGGTTCGAACCCGCGACCTCTGGATTCGTAGTCGAGCGTCTTACCACTCGACCATGCAGGCGTTACTATTTCAATATTTTATATTACATATAAAAATTGTGATATACACAAAACTATAATGTTTTATAAAAATAAAATAGTTTCCAAGCCCTAGTACCGCTGGGGCCCTAGAAGTTCTGCATTTCCCGGCCCTCGAAGGCATCTCTTCTTACCGCGGCTTTTGGGCGAAACAAATTGGTTCCGTAAAGAGTTCCGATAAAATTGGCCGCCTTAAGTGGGCTGATAGCGATTGTTAGCGACATACCCATCCGTGAATTATAGCCACCTATCGCACACATCCTCGCGTAGCCACACGGGCCGCGGCGGGATGTGAAGGGATTTTAACAGTTAATCGATATCGGGATTTTGGCAGGGGATCCAAAGGCCGTGAGAGAATTGCATGACCGTAGATTTTTAGGCAGTTCAGTCGCGGTCTTGATTTCTGGCATTTTAGGAAATTTTACATGGGTGCGTTATGTTCTAAGCATGGAGTAACAATGTATGGAGAAAAAACTAATTATTTTTACCCAACCTATACAAACTTGCGATAAATCACTTTCTCCGGGTTTTGAGAGAGAGAGAGAGACAGCAAATATAATACACCGCTTCTATGGAATGTCGCGATGATATTGGGCTCCTGGGTCAATAAACTTGACACAACAAAACGGCTTTTTAGATTATATGCCATATTTTTGTTGATAATAAAACTGTGAAAAGGTTGTTATACGAATAAACGAAAACATTATGTCGATATGTGACATGAATAAATGTATAAATTTAAATACCCCAACCTAAGTCTTAGCCACGCCCAGGTCCGCCAAGTCAGGTAAAAATCATCAAAAACTGACTACACTGCCTTGGATAGATATCACTCTATATACTCTAAAGTTCTAAGTCATCTATATCAAAGTTTATCAACCTCATTTTCAGATTACCCCCTCTTTTTGCATTATTAATATATATATCCTCCATCATTGCACAAGCAACATTTTCCGCTCTTATGATGGCGGTAGGAGTTTTCCAAATATTTTCAGGTTGTTCGTAACCCGGAAACGTTTGTCTTTCTTTTTAGAAAAAAGAAAAAAAACTTCTTTTTTTTACGTGAATACCGCACTAGAGTCTCAAACAGTGGCGGCTCGTGACCCTTTAGTGTGCTCGAGTACTAAGATTGAAAAATACGCCGGTATTGTTGTTGTTATTGTCGAAAACAATTTTTTTGTTTTATCAAATTCTGAAAAACTTCATACATAAAAATATTCATTTTCAGCTACAACAACATCGACAACGTCGTATTTTTCAATTTTAGCACTCTAGCACACTGAAAAGTCATGAGCCGCCACTAGTCTCAACTGCTCCCAACCGTCTAGAGCCAGTGAGACTATGGCATCCCCAATAGGGGTATGTTGTAAGGCTGAAGGTAGTGAGGACGAGAAGGAGATGAGGAAGGGGAAGGTTGGAAAATACTTGCCTATTCAGATCTGGTCACCAAACACGGAGGCTAAATTAATTTCAAGCAAAGTTTCAATTCTGAATGGTGGTCTTTCACCAGGGCGACACTTAGAGTATCTACCGCTCTGAAACGTTCCGCAAATATACCATATTTTATTTTTATATCAATTAATTGTGTTATGACAAATATTTATTCAATAAAATGTATTTGCGCACGCCGGGTTTAAGCCCCCGGATTCGTAGTCGAGCGTCTTACCACTCGACCATGCAGGCCGTCATAACATCGATTTGAAGATCTTGTACACGTCGAAAGTAATTTTTTTAATCGTCGTCTGGAAAATCGTTTGATTTTGATTTGTATTTTGTAGATTTCCTTGGATCATGTTGTAGTAAATCAAGGGTCGGTCCATTGCAGGCGCAACTGGAGCAGTCCGCTCCAGGCGGCGAATCGCCAAGGCGCCGATAGTACCTAATCACAGTGCTTTATATATCTGTCTCCGCGAAGAAGAACGGAGTCAATAAACGCAGATATTCAGGAGAGCCAAAACAAAATTAAGGAATTTCGTTTTTGTATGTAATCATGTCATATGTCGCAAATCGTTTAAAAAAAAGTAATAGCACGTTATTTTAAGGAACAATTCTGCACACTTAACTCAAAACTTGTTTTTTTTTTCTCATTCCGTTCTTCCTTGCGCACACATATCTGTAATATTGTATAAATTAAAAAAAAAAAAACTACGGTATTTATTGCGGTCCGATAGCGCAGTGTTGTTACCCGCACCTCTCGTCTTATGCTTGATACGAGTTGGTACCACCAATCTTCTGTTCGAACAAAAAATATACCTGTGCTAGGCGCCGTTTGACTCGGGGCCGGGCCTGAGTAAATCTGTATTGTAAGGTGAAAAAAATATTAGAATTTTTTGTTAGTAGACTAAATATTGTAATGCCTTCTTATTGCCCTTACCATATTCAAATGCGATCCAACCTGCCCTTGACTACACACATAGTGAAAATAACACCCCCCCCGATCGATATAAACATCGAGAGTTGACCATCCCTTTAATTCGTCCGCAGTTAGCTATTACTTTGTAACCCCCATCAAACTATACCGTAAAACATTCTGTACCCTGTACTTTAGAATTTTATTGTGAGAATGTGACATTTCCAACTTCTTGGGCATTCAAGGCTTTCCGCCTGAGAATAAGAACTTGTGCAGTAAAATTGTGAATTACTTATCTGTTCAATCGATCAACTTAGACCTTTGTGAAGCAGGTGAGATTACAATCCATTAAAAGACCAAGTAAATGAACGATAGTGTTTCAAACAGTAATTTATAAGAAACTCTGAACCTTGCGTTTTCATACAATATCTAAATCACAGGTAGTGAAAAATACAAGATTACAATAATAATTCAGAAACGCAGTAAACAAAAACGTCTCACTTCATGGGATTGAAACCATCGAGGAAAGCTCGCATCCCCGCTGAGCGTTCATGGGCTTTTTATAATTTTTTTTTAATATGAATACTGCACAAGAGTCTCAACTGCTCCTGACTGTCTAGAGCCAGTGAGACTATGGCATACCCAAATAGGGTATGTTGTGAGGCTGAAGGTAGTGTGGAGGGGAAGGGGATTGGGAAGAGGAAGGTTGGGAAGTACTTGGCTATTCATATCTGGTCACCAAACACGGCTCGAGCCATTTCAAGCAACGTTTCGATTCTGAATGGTGGTCTTTCACTAGGGCGATACTTAGAGTATCTACCACTCTGGAACGTGCCGAAATAAAAAAAAACTAACTTGACGCGTGTCTTTGCCATATATATGCATGTGCATTTCTTGTAATAATTTGAATTAATTATTCCATTTAATATAATAAGCATAATCTAATCTGTGTTAATAGAATACAGTTTGCTCACAGGTCAAGAGGAAAACACGAGATGTAACAGCAGTAACTAATGCAGCGAATATGTCATGCGGAGCAATTATAGCGTTAGCAGCAAATGAGCACAAATATTATGGTGGCTTCGTCAACGATTTACATCAAATACTGTACATCCCCAAATAAGTGTACACGTATGCATTGCACAGAACGAGAGGGACGAAAGATGTACACCATACAAAATAAATTTACAATTTTTTTAAGAAAAACTGATTGATAAATTTGAAAAAAAGTGTAATTATTGAGAAGCACTAGAAATAAAGAAAGCCATAAAAATGAATAGTGGTATTTTTAATAATCAGTAAAATTGGTCCAGTAGTCCAACATTAGGTATATTCCCCGTAAACTCACAACCAAATTTTCTCATTATTCTTTTATCACCTTCTCAGTTGACGTTTTGCCTCTTTCATTTCATATTATCTGTCTCTTTCTCTCTTTCTCTCTGTCTCTTTGTTTTAATTTTAATGTTATTCTATTATTCTCTTGTTTTATGTTAAATTTTTTCTCCTTCTGTATGTATATACTCTTATAAGCGAAATCGGTCGATCATAAAAATTAAAATAATATCCGTGGTCTTATACAAAACTATTTTATCATTTCTTTATAAAAAGGTATTAAAAATGCAACATAAGTGCACTAGTAACAAATTAAATAATAATGTTTGGAGATGGTCGATATTCCTGTTCCGGTTAAAAGGAACCGGTTCCAAGCCGGTCACCGAAACCGTCAATATTATTTCTCAGAGGAACCGGTTCCCTTTTTGGCAAAAAAAAATCTATATCGTTTGTCCGACGAACCGGATCCTTTTCTGAGAACAATAGTTCTTTGGCGGAAAGGTCCCTTGACGAGGAACAGTAATAATTAATTTGGCGGGAGGAACCGATTGCAGTTTCAGCTCTTTTCTTTTTAGAATTCGCCAACAACCCCCCTCATATTTTTTTTGTTGTTCAGAGATACCGGTTCCAGTTTCAGTTCTTTACGTAAAAAATGGTGGCGAGGGATCCTTTCTTTACAATATAAAATTATTCTTCGTGGAACTTTCTGGCACCAGGAACCGGTTTCGAAAATAGCTGGATAAATAACCGGTTCCTCGTCGGTCACCGGTAACTGGAACCGCAGGTTCACCCAATTTCCGATATCAACCATCCCTAATAATATTCTTACATGGATACATTTTACTAGCCAGAATGATGATGCGGTACCACACGCTACCACGACCAACTTCAAGAAGCAATTCTACTGATCTCGATATACCTTGATTTACCTCAATAGTTGAGATAAGCAGCCAATCAATCCCCTACGCTGAGCATTACTTAGCAATTCGAGGGCATGCACCAAGGGGATTAACATAATTGCAACCACGAAATGTTGTAGCCGACCAAAGCCGAGCGGATTGATGTCTCTGGGAATAATAATCTCTTGAACTTGCGTAATAATATCACCATGGATGCACGTCAATTAGTTGTTTACTTAGTAATCAATATTATGACAAATGCGTGTCAAAAAACCTATCACTGGGTCACGTACTCTTTAACAACCGTTGACTTAAATAAATGCCTATTGAACGTAGTTATGCAGAAAGCATCCAACCCCAAAAAGATGAAACCGAGAAAAAGGCATTAGAAAATATGACGATACAAATGTATTAATATGCGTAATCGGCAGTTGTAAAGTGAATATCAGTGTTTTTTCTTTGTGATTAATTATTATAAATAGGTAATTTATTATCTATCAATGGATTTATTGAAAAAAGTATAATATTTCCTATGTTACCTACATTTTAATGTTTTTAAACTTCAATTTAAGTCAAATATCTACCGTGTGCGTTATTAAAAATATCTATTGCATTTGGAGTTTGGATTTTTTCAGCAGATATAAATTTCGTATTTATCTATAGGAAAATATAGTATCTAGTACTCGATTATGGAAAATTGTGGGTCGGACGCTTTCTGCATAACTTCGCACAATTCTTGATTACTTCGCAAGGTCTTTTAAATCTAGGTAAAATTGCTGAACTCTTTGTATTCTAGAGCCATTTTTGAAATTGGTTTTAAGATTGTCATTCTGAATCGAAACGTTTCTTGAAATGGCTTTGGCCATGTGTTTGGTGACCAGATCTGAATAGCCAGGTATTTACCAACCTACTTCTTCCTTCTTTCTCCTTCCCCTCCCCACTACCTTCAGCCTCACACATACCCCGATTGAGGATGCCATAGTCTCACTGGCTCTAAGCAGCTGGGACTCTTGTGCGGTATTCACAGGTATATTTAGCTTCTTAAAATGCCCGGAAGGTTCGCCCTTTCACAAAATGACGCAAAAAGATTAGCCAAGTATTTTTACCATCTACTTGCCATTTTTCTCTTTGGTGTGTCATTTATATGTGACTTTTAGACATTACCAGGCTTCGCCTGAGTTTTCAAAAACATTGCGTTGACTAAAAGTCCCGAAGAGAAACAGAGAGAATTTCGTGACTCCAGAACTCACCGTTTACGAGTTTTTGCTACTTCATGCAATCAGAATTCAGCTTATTACACCAATATAAAGTCAGGATTTTATTTTATTTATTGTGTTTACTTAAGGTTAGGTTTGAGTGGGGTGTGTACAATGTGTACGCATATCGTAAACTAAAAGATTGATAAAAAATATTTTTATCTTTACTCGTATTTTATGGTCTTCTATTATCTTTGTAGAATTCCTACACACGATTACACGCCATCTTGTTTTCAAAAGTCCCTAGATTTCATCATTACATGTTGTTGACTTTTGTTGATTGTCGCATTGCTCCCATTTTTAATTTGGCATTCATGCTCGATAATTGAGGAAATTGATCACGCCAAGTCTCGTTCTGAGCTTAATTTGTTTGTATTTCGCGAGGCATGGACCTGTTGTCACGACATTACACGGTAAAAGCCCTTTCAAGAACGACACATTAAAATAAGGCACAACATAAAACAAGTTTGAAATTACTTCTTTGAAAATAGTTCTTTCTACCCTTAATACAACATTTTAGCGAAGGTTCTATAACTTGCATGGAAATTTTATCTAATGAATTCTGATCTCAGTTGGTTAAGATTTTTAGGCAGTAACGGCCCATTTACTAAGGTCTCTTTTGATACAAGGTCCCATATATATATTTTTAGTTGTGTTTTAACTCTTTTGTCAAAGTACATTTGACTTGCTGTCTTTGTGGTTGTAGTTTTCATCTTCCGTAAGGGGCTAGAGCATAAAGCAGGTGAACTTATTTACAATGATACTGATCAAATGGCATACTTAATTATTCCACGCATGTATAATAACGGAACACACCGGTACAGTTAGTCCACACGATGTAAAATAATGTTAAAGTAGTGAAAAGGATTTCCTAAAGAAAAGTTTTAGGCCTTGGAATTGTTTTATTCAATATCTTTTATAATACTGGAGCGAGTGTATGATCCAAAAGAAAACAAAAATATCACGAAAAGGCATATTGTCAACAAATTATGTTGGAACTTATTTTTAGTTGAAAAATAAGTTTATCGAAAGAAACAAATACTTGGTGGTGTGTCATTATACAATTAATAAAATAAACCACACGATCAATATTTACTCGTATATATAACCGGGTTTGGATCTGTCTCAAGTATCATCAAAGCTAAATATCAACAGTAATAACAACACGGAAACTACTGGCGGTATTTGGTCAAGAACTCTTTAATTTTTCCAGGTTAAAAACGGAAGATTTTCCAGAAATGAAAAAACAACTTTGTATAAGACCAGGAATATCAATTTAATTTTTATGACCGACCAGTTTCGCTTAGCGTAAGCGTCATCAGGATACAAAATTAAACAATAAAAAATATTAGTTTGATTTTGTACCTTAATGATGCTTAGGCTAAGCGAGACCGGTCGGTCATAAAAAATAAAATAATATTCGTGGTCTTATCCAAAGTTATTTTTTCATTTCTTTAAATATGTGTCAAATCACAAAGTGATTGCTTTCTTTGAAAAAAAAATAAAAAATTTCCAAAGTGTTTTATTTGTTCATTGAGAAAATAATATGGACACGCGTGCGAAGCCAGGTAGTGGATATTTGTGTAATATACTCTTATGGATAGTATGAGTAGCACTTACAACAGCAAAATGTATTTTTTAAACAAGATCGAGTGATATACACAAATCGAAAGCTACTTTCAAAATGTATAAATTTCTCACTTGTAAGTAGGTACCTTCCTCATATAAAATGTTATTTGACTAATGGTTATGTGTTCACGTTACAGGGGACGGTATTTTTGGCGCCGGCTTATTAAATTCCCCAAATGATTTTACACCGCATCCACACCCACGTAACAAATGGATAATAATTCAAAGAAAACAAATCTCCCCAAGTGATTCATTAAACTACGCGAGATGTATCAATCATCCGCTGAATGCACCGGGCCAGCCGACAGCCACATCTGGATCAAATACGAGACCAAAACACCCCCCGATTCAATGTCCTAAAACCGCTTTAAATCCGAAATTCGGTATGCGATCGTGGATTTGGGTACGGCGTATCATTTTTCAATTTGAGTTTGTGGACTCTCCTTAGAAAAAAAGTGTGGATTTATCATTTGAAAAGCGACGACAAGGAACATGTGTTCTAGTTTGCTCTGGGAGTATCGTTAACTGAGTTCGTCTTCAATATGAAAAAAGAAGAATCGTTAGCTTTCGTTTCGGTCTGGTGGTGCTCTTCATCTTGGAAGCAAATTGGTTTTGAACACACTCTGCTTCTATTTGTAACAAGACCGCGAACAAGGGCATGAGAGAGAGTGTCGTGCTTTGATTATTATTATTCTCCTTTTCGTGGTGTCATCTCGCTGTGGAGGTTGGCGATTATCATTTGGACTGTCTTCTGCAGCGCGATGGGGAGAAGGGGCATACAACCCAGTTCAATTCTTCGAGGTCTTTAGACGTGACTATTGACTATTCCCGATTCCATGTTTTACCCGACGTTTTCGCAATAATTTAAGGATATGATATTTTTCTAGTGATATTTATTTATAAATTAACGGACTAAAGTCCAATTACAAAAAAATACATATAAAACACGAAATGGAAAAAAGAGCAACATAGAAGGAATAGCATATACATAATAATAAATGTAGCGATGACAAAAATAAGGCAAAATAAACACCTAAGAGAGAACATTCAAGCCATGGTCTAGTCAAAGTTTTGGTAGAGTCGTAAAGAATGACGAAAATCATTTAGACTGCTACCAAAAATTTCAAGACCATGGCTTGAGTTAACAAGTCTTGACATTCTGGACATTGGAGAATTATACCCATAATTAGTATTGTGATGATTGAGGAACAGCAATTCTTTGTTTCTGAGCCTACGACAAGGAATGTTGAACTGGATAAGTTGCAACAGAGAAGGTGAGTCAATAAAACAATTAATAATATTATAAATGAAAATTAAATCAAAGTCTTTCCTGCGCTTTTCTAATGAAGACATTTTCAATAATTGTTCAATTTCATCAAATGAATAATGGCCTTTTTCTCGCCCTAATCTCCATGCAATACCGCGTAAGAAACGATGTTGTACTGATTCAATCTGATGAATATGAACGGTATAGAAAGGGGACCAAATTACACTAGCATATTCTAGATGAGGGCGAACTAATGAACAGTAAAGGGTTTTTAGGGTCTTAATATCCTTAAAGTCACATTCAATTCTATTGATGATATTAAAATATATATGACAGGATTGGCAAGAAAGGTGTATGAAAATTTCCTTTCAGGCTGTAAACATGGCTTTTGAATTTAACAAATTTTCCTCAAGTCCTTCGAACATAGTAATCACCGTCACAATATACCAACCTACAAGCGCCCATATAGATAATGAAAAAAAAAGTTAATTTTTGTGTGCCCGGGTATTGGATCCTCAGACTCCAGGTTGAATTAACATACCACTACTTGACGGAGGTTGTGAAAAATATTGCAACTGCCGAAATAGAGATGCTGCATATCTTCCAGCTACGTGGTACGATGGTGTCTATATTAGTGTAGGTTATATTAAAGATGATTAAAGAATTGAAACTCCAGAATTTTTTTTTGATAATTTCGGCGATTATTAAAAATGTACAACATCGTCAATTTGTACAAGTGGTTTTCATAAAGCGAATCACTATCCCTAAGTCGACTGATTTATGGCCCGTAAAGCGAAAGCCGCGGTTTAAGTGTTTACTTTATATTTCCGGTGAGCATTACGACCAAAGAGTTAGAATAATAACATTTTCCCTCCGCTCCCCGAGTAAAACACGTGTCATCGCAGCCCCGAAATAGATGCAACTTCTGCTCCGGCGCGAAAACAGCCATAAATTCAGATAAATCGAACGGAACACTGAGATTCGAGCGACCGCCAAACAACCGAAGCTTCCGGATCGAAGGAACGGAACAGAATATCGAGCATCGAACATCGGTTCCGACTTCCGGCATTCGATATGTATTATGCTCGACCCGGACTGCGGAGGGGAATAGACGGGGCTAGTCGTTGTCATGCTTCATTCGGGAGAACACTCTAAAAGTACAAAACGACTGGTTATCTCCTTTATGGCCGGTTGACATTTGACACACACCAATGATTATTTTAATTTTATGGACTGTTTTTATAGCGCGCTTGTGCGCATTCCATCTTATAATTCGTATGGTGTCCACAATTTTGACTTTTTGTTAGCAGTAATTACATCTGTGAGAAATAACGTGTTTGATAACTTTCGTAATATTTGTCAGTGGATTCCTGAAATAACTACGTTTTACAGGTTGCCCATATCAACATAATGCCTAATCTAATCATCTAATAATCAAAACTCAAATACCTGCGAATGAATTCAAGCTTAAAAAACGTATAAGTTTGGCTTCAAGAACTGTCATACAATATTATTTTAAATAAAGAACAAATAATTTCATAAATTTTATCGCCTTACTCCCGATATTTGCTTATAGTGATGTGAAATAGGAAGACATAACGTTATGAAACATGTTAATCCAACATTTTTCGAATATTGTAACTAGAAGTTTATAAAGACATGAAGAACATCCTCAGTCAGAGCAGTCTCGGAGTTAAAAAATACAAAAGCTAATATAAAAATATGCTTATTTAACCAAAGATTATAAAGGTGTGTGATTATTTCCCCACCTCTGAGTAAACTGTCCGTTAGCGCAATTCGTCTAATAGCGTATATATAAACTGTTTCACAATCGCCGAGTAATGCTACCCGTCAAGTAAATATATGTTTTTAACGCCGTTTTAATCCTTTGATAAAAGTTACTTAAAGAGTATCTGGTTACGCAACAGTTTACTCAGAGGTTATGTAGTTTATTTTAATTTTAATAATGAATACCTCATAAGAGTCCCAACTGCTACCAACCGTCTAGAGCCAGTGAGACTATGGTATCCCCAATTGTGGTATGCTCTGAGGCTGAAGGATTAAGGGGAGGGGAAGTAGATGGGGAAGATGAAGGTTGATAAGTGCCTGGTTATTCAGATCTGGTCACCAAACACGGGTAAAGCCATTTCTGGTAACGTTTCAATTCTGAATGGTGGTCTTTCACCAGGGTCATAAGTATCTTCCACTCTGGAACGTGCCGAAAATATATGTTTTATTATTTTATATGAATTAAATGTGTTATGACATAAAACATTTATTTTCGCACGCTGGGTTCGAACCCACGACCTCTGGATTCATAGTCGAGCATCCTACCACTCGACCACGCAGGCCTAATGAATTAATGTATATTTATTTAATTAATGTATTTATTATTTCTACTGTATTTTTCACCTAATGGTGAAATGTACAGTAGAAAACTAAACAACGTTAAGACGTTAGATGTTTTCAGAAATAGTCATTGGTAGTTTATTTTAAAATTTACTACCTAAAAGCGTCCTTACCGTGCGCCTTATTTATTTTCATTTTTATATCCGTACGCATTAGCATCGCCCCCATCGCTTCCGGCATCGAAAACATGTAGAAGCCAGCGCCACAACCACTGCACCACTATGTCGCCTTCACGCTTGGTAACAATACAATCTGCGCAATGGTAAAAAATCACTAGATGAGCCCTCTTCTAGTGAGATTGGACATACCACTGTTTATGTATCAAATGAAAAAATATGAAACAAACAATACATATAGTGTATTTTCGTGTTTTTTCACAATAAAATGTCAACGTTTGTTACGGCGTTGACCGCAAAAAATACCAAACTTCACTAAAGTGACTTTATAGGGGAGGCTATGTGTAATCTCAAAAAAATCCATTAATGTATGTCCCATCAAAATGTCGAACAGTGTGCTCAGGCATAGTGAAACTTGCACAGTTTTTTCTATCTTGAATTTATAGGTCGACTATTATATTTAGTCATTCGCACCAAAAGCTCTTAAGCTTTGAATATGTAACTAACTAACCAAACATGATGCCGTATCTCCGCATGAGTAGACAGAGAGGATGTACCCCTACACAATTTAATCTTGGCACCCACTCCTTGCTTCATTTAAATTCATACATCGTCTCATACACACTCTTCTATTAGTTTGATTCTTGACATGGCCCGAATCAAATATTTGATTCACTTGATCGTACCATGTCTTCCTCGGGGTTCTCCGACTTCTTCTACCATTCACTTTCACATCACATATTCTTCTGACACTCAAAATGCGAAATAACCTTAGAGTATATAGAGTGTTATCAATCCAAGGCAGTGTAGTCAGTTTTTGATGATTTTTACCTGACTCGGCGGACCTGGGCGTGGTCAAGATCAATATATATATATATATATATATATATATATATAGTATTTATACATCCATTCATATCACATATCGACATAATGTTTTTGTTTATTTGTAAAACCACTTTTTCACAGTATTGATATCAACAAAAATATAGCATTTAACCTTAAAAACCGTTTAGTTGTGTCATGTTTGGTGGCATAATAAAAAAGTCCCGTGGTGACCCAGGAGCCCAAGATCATTGTGACAATACGTAGAAGCGGAGTATTATATTTGTTGTTTCTTTCTCTCTCATTGTGTACGACGTAAAAACCCGGAGAAAGTGATTTATCGCAAGTTTGTATGGGTTGGGTAAAAATAATTAGCTCTCTCTCCATACATGGTTTCTCCAAGGAAATAACACATATTAATTAAATAAATCTCGCCGGGATTTGAACCCGTGACCTCTGGATTCTCAGTCGAACATCTTAACCACTTGACCACGGAGGCCGTCGATTATTTAATGATTCATATATAACGCAACGGAAAGGATGCAAGACTGATGTAAGCGTTATGAATAGGATTAAGGAAGAGACGCTTAAATGGTTTGGGCATGTAGAGCGAATGAACGAAGAAAGGAGTATGAAAAGAATATATTATGCAAAAGTAAATAGAAGAAGAAGTCGAGGACGCCCGAGAAAAACACGATACGGTCAAGTAAATCAAATATTTGAATCGGGTCATGTGAAGAGTCAGAATAACAAAAGAGTATGTATGAGACGATTTACGAATGTGAATGAAGCAAGGAGTGTGGCCCAAGACAGAGTTGTATGGCGGTCCGTCCTCTCTGCCTACCCCTGCGGAGAAACGGCACGATGTTTAGTTAGTTAGTTAATCATTTTAGATGCCATAAAGTACAATCTTTCTTGTTTTATGGCAACTACATTTTGTGACTATTTTTTATGTTTTTAGCTTGTTATTTTTCTGTTATTCAGAGTGTTTTTTAGTGTAATCCGCCCCGGACACTGTGCAACGGGATTTATCGGCAGCGCACAGGAAGTGGAGAACTGTGCGCGCTGATTTATCTGCCCGCGGAACATCCCCCCCAACCCTTTGGCGCGGGGCCGCCCCTCGAGAGATCACATTTTGTTGTTTCCTTGGCCGGCTGCCCGCTATCTTGCGGCCGCTAACAAGAGAGATTTGATGCAGGAGTTACACATTTATACAAGATATTAATTTTCGACTTTTCTTCCCCAATTCATCTTTCTTTAAAAAAAAAAGGTTTTATAAACTTTGTTTTCCTTAAGAGGTCATTAATATGATCCTGCCGCTGACAGCTCCGTCGTAAAACCTTTTTCCGATACATGCGTCGTCTAAGAGAGGCAAATAGTACTAAACTGCTGACTTTGTACAAACCGTAAGTGCGCCCAACTCTTGAATTTGCCAGCTACCTCTGATCTGGAGCCGGGCGGTCCATTTGATAAATTATCCTATTTCAAGAAACGGGTTACAATCTTTGGAGCACAGACGTTACATCGGAATGCTGTCCGTGTTCTACAGGTATTAAAATGGGAGATGCTCCGATGAAATTGCGATATTGATCCCTTTGACACCGGTGCATAGTCGAGAAACTCGGGTAACGAGCGCCCAACATTTTCACACGGTTGACATTAGATGAGAACAGGTCGCTTCTACGACTTGTTCTTGTACTGAACAGCTCGGCTGTGGAATGATTTGCCGGCCTCTATGTTTCTTCCCTCCTATAACATGAGTTTCTTCAAGAACTATGTTTAATCCCTACTTTCCTCAAAAAGATCCTCCATACAGCATCCTCAAATATGACTTTGGAGTAAATAGTAACTCCTCCATGGATTAAATGTAAAAATAAATAAAATTGTTATAATTGGCTGTCTGCGATAACCATGCCTTTATAAAATATAATACATTCACTACTTTAGTAAATTTTATTTAATATGTTGGTATAAAATAATAAGGTATTATATTTGATCATTAAATTAATGTCACTATGATTCTTAGACAAGGCGGAATGATAAACCACCATTCTCTGCTATTAACCCGCGAGGATAGCCGTCGATGTTCATACCATTAAAGCGTCCTTTTCTTAAGCTTGTTTGCATGAAATTATTCATACCCATAGAGCACAATCTAGTTGAATTTCACCTCGAGAGATCTCCTACCTAATTTTTTTTAGACAGTATATATTCTTCGATTGGTGATTTATTTTGTAGTGTATTGGTCACAAAAAACATCATATTATGCTTCAGTTGTGCTTATAGATATAAGGTCAGAGCAATAATATATATGGAGAGAGAGCTAAATATTTTTACCCAACCTATACAAATTTACGATAAATCACTTTCTTCTGTTTTTTGCGTCGTAAACCGTGAGAGAGAAAGAGGTAAAACAAGTTGTCACATTATTGCACCACTTTTCGATATGTTAGCACGTTTTCCGTCTACCGCATCTCCGGCGACTTCGCCCACTACGTTTTGTTATGCGACATAACGGGACATTATTCAAAGGTTTATTAGGTTATATCCTATATTTTTGTTACAACAATACTGTGAAAAAGTGGTTACCCAAATAAATAAAACATTATGTCGAGATGTGCTATAAATAGATGTATAAAATACCCTATGCCTAGCCTTAGCCACTCTTGAGTCAATAAAAAATCAACAATCCTGACTACACAAGCTATCCCTTCTGGTATATTACTGCTCTGACGATATACGTAACTTAATTTAAAAATATATATTCGGCAGTTTCCATTAAATAATTGCCATTCTCTTAAAATAAAAGCCTTTGCAAAGTCATTATCTATAATGTTTTGGGTTTTACTACGTCAGTTTAGCACCCCTGTCCCGATGGCATTAAGCCACGTCCGCACTTATTCCAGGATTTTAGTGTTCCGGTAGACTCGGAAGTTAATGCCGAGGGAAAGGGGTAGTCAGCAAAGGGTCCTCGTAATGATCCATTCTAAAGGACATTTGTGTATCTGAGACCACCGCCGGCCAGCGTCTGTCTGCTGGACGAATCATTAGAAACGGAAGTCCGTCTTTCAGACCGCGAGGGAGTGTGGGAACATCAACGGGGGAATCATATGAACGTTAATGCAGCAATTTAATATGTCTATGACTAAACTACTAATGTAGTGTATGGCGAACCATTGTTTACGATGATAATGATTGAATCGATAAAGATAATAAAAGCTTTTAGTATGATATTAGGCGCCATAAGTGCATTCCAATATGTGTTTATATTATTACTGTAATTAATTACATGTAAACAGATACTGAAATATAATAAAATATTATTTGACAACGTCAATTCTTGCTCAACGCTAGTTTACCACAAATATTGTGATAAGTCATCTCTTAGAATCGGATTGTTGTCGCGAAAGCTGGACCACATCTTAAAAAAAAAAAACATTAAAAAAATGTTTCATGTAAAACACTTACCTAAGATTAATATTTCATGGTCGAGCTAAAGACCAAACTCATATGAGCTTAGATTTTTTAAAATGTTAAGTTAAGGTTAGTTACAAGAGCTATAGCTTATAGCTTCACAATTCATGAAATTTGTATAGGTTGGGTAAAAAGAATTAGCTCTCTCTCTATATATTGCTACTCCAAGGGAATAACCTTAGCAATAACGTCCAATTAAAACCACGCAGTTGACAAGAGTGGGTGGGTAACCACTATAGAATTTAAGACTGTACTGTACTTTTCCAAAGTATTCGGAAATTCATGGCATCAATAGAAAATTGCTGATTTAAAGAGGTATTATTATATGCTGGACAATAATGCCAATTGCGGTGAGACTAAGGCAACCTCATTTGTAGATGTTGTGTAAGAAAAATGACATACCCTCGTGGTCTAGTGGTTGAGATCCTTGGCTATAAATCCAAAGGTCACGGGTCCAAATTCACATTTTATTTAGTAAAAAATAATATATAGTATATTTGCAACACGTTCTAAAATGGTAGAAAATGGTAGTTGATTAAAATGGCTTTAGTCGTGTTATATGACTAGGTCTGCATAGCCAGGTACTTCTCAACCTTCCTCTTCTCCTCCCCGCTCCTTTAGCCTCGCAAAATACCCGCACAGTTGGCACTATGTAATGCAAACACATTGAATTTGACCGAAACGCGACGGATTATAAACCCATTACCTCCAGACCCAGAGTCAAGGAGCTTACCGCTCTGACACAGAATTATTGATTAGAATTGGTCATCTGATTTTCCCAAAATGAAAATAAAATCTTTATTAAAATTGAAGAAAAAAGAAATTCAATGCCGCTTTCTAATAAGGTCTTGGTGGCTCAATTGGCGAGTGAGTGTTACTCCCGGATAAAGTAAAGGTTCCGAGTTTGAGTCTCTGTCATGACCATTGTTCTATTTAGTTTCTGGCTTTTTTCTGTTTCATATTTGTGTTTAGATTTTTAAATATTTTACAAAATCTTTAGTTCTCGGTTTACACTAAATATTCCCGACACCCTGTTGTATGTCGTGATTAGACGCGTTTAATATAAATAAAAAAGTATATTCTCAACTCATTTGAACAGAACTCACGTAAAAGCAATAAGCGCGTTAACGTTACATTTAATGTGACAAGCAATTAAAACAATGTGTTACTTATCTGTCACGCCCACGCTGGTTTAAAACGTCTTTGTTAAGAATTAGGCCCTTCAGAGCAAAGGTCACTCATCTCACACGTTTCATAATATAGCACAGAAAACTGTGCTGCCTTCGATTACATGTCTGTTGTTTGTAGGTAATAATAGTAATAATTAGTAAGGAATATTGACCTGGGGGTTGAGATAGGTTATTTAATAGTACCTAATTACAAACTAATCTACATGCGAAGTGGATCGGCTTTCGCTGGATAGCCATGATTATTTTTTTTAAACTACTAGTTACTAACCGGTTTTATTAGAATTTTAACGTTTCTTATTTAGAAAATTGTTTTTAATCGCACTATTGATCATATATTTATGTCAAAGCGTAAACGAATATTTTTTTGACATGAAATTTAATTGTTTATTTTCTTAACAAAATAAAATTGTTTCATAAAGTAAATATGCAAGTTTTTTAAATATTCAAACAAGGCAAATTTCTGGAAGCCAGAGTTAACCGTTCAAGAATATTTGTAACTCTGTACTTTCAGATTTATGCTTCATAAATAGATTCCACGTCTCATCTCCTTTTTGCATATTTCCAAGCTCCATAAATCTTGATGATAATGGTGATGTAAACTAAAAATAGTTTCGTGAACATATACATTTCAGGTAGGTAGACATAACTGTGTAACTTTCTCGACGTCAAAGCTCACCGTTCGGGAAATGTCGCAGCGTCGGATATTACACCATAAGTGAGATGATCTATTGTTTTAAATCAATTGAAAGTTCAATTTTAACCCTTTATATAAAGTCCAGTTTTAAACAATTGGCATATCGTCGTCAACGCGAAAATACCTCCTATGTGGTCAACTCTACAAAAAATAGTTAAATATGACATTGCGTAGAGTTCCAATTTGTACTTCAAGTTTCAATGTTTTTAGTAATAAAAATACATTATTGCATCTAAAACTACAAAGGGTATTTTTTGATGTCTCAAAAAACAATCTGTAACTCTGAAAAATCAGTTTTCAATTTCCACCTGAAGAATTACGTTTTTGACACATAGGAGGTATTTCGCGTTGAAGACGATATGATAGTCTAGTTTTCTTACTCACTAGACTTTCTCTTTTCAAGATACATGGAATTATTTTAGGTGAAACATTTTCCAATCTCGTGTTTTCTGTTTCAACGAAACTAACGCATTCGTTGTCTAAGAGGTCTCTGTATATTTAAGTGCGTGTTTAGATTACATTTTAAATCTCTCCTTTAACGAATGCCTCATTTAATACCATCAATCATTTTGTAAATTAGCCCTTTTTACGAGGGTTTCTTTATACATTTGAAAGGATCTGTTCTGTACCTCTTGGTGCGTAGCCCGAAACGTTAGTGTCAGACCAACGTTAATCCGATTTTCCAGTTGAGGGCTAGTGGTGGGATACTTATTCAAAAGCGTGAAAATCGTATCTACCTGCATGTAGAGTAATTTGGGGTATCTGCTTTTGTAATTAACTTGTTATAAAAACCATCATAAACACGCGAGTTTTATGATGTTGTTCAATTTCATCAGAACATGTTTCAAATATATTTTTCTATGTGTGACTTTCAGTTCTTCTTCAATTTAATTATTTTTTAAAACATTACAAAATTACGATTTTAGAGCGTTTTGTACAACAAACAGAGTACAAAGCATATATATATATATATATATATATATATATTTTTTTTTAAAAGAAATACAAACATTCTCTGGTTACGAATAACTTGACGATATTTAAAAAAACTCCTACTACCATCATAATAAGCGGAAAATGTTGCTTGTGCAATGATGGAGGGCTTAGCCAGCAGAATAATTAAACCCACGACGCTCGGGTGGGAATCCGACGCGTTTGTCCACTCAGCTACCGACCGGTCGAATATGTTAATATCTTTAGACAACATTATTTCCCAACCTTCCTACTCCCCATCTCCTTCCCTCCCCACTACCTTCACCCTCACAACTTACCCCGATTGGGGATGACATAGTCTCACTAGCTCTAGACGGTTGGGAGCAGTTGGGACTCTTGTGCGGTATTCACTTTATAAAAAAAAGATAGAAATAGTTCTAAAAATTTGTAAATTAACATAAGGCATAAATAATATACAGTAACTAAGTAAGCAGCAACAAGGCATGCTCAATGACGCAAAATATGTCAATACGCGAAGCGATTCGATTCAACGGTATGGGTGCCCTCCCCACCGGCATGACCATTGGCAAGTTAGTCCTGCAGGCCGGGAGATAAAACAATCTATGCTGTCGACGACGGCGATAACCACCGGGAACATAAAAATTAAAGCTCTCTATGATAACCAAATTATCGCAACATCCACGAATTAATTTGAAGAAATGTGTAACGATGTACACATCCCTTCTGAACCGTAGATGGCTTGTTCCGAGCACACCCAAGAGGAAGCCGGTAGGATAGAGCTACGGGTAATAACCATACTCCCTCAATACAAATATAAATCACAGAAATCTTCTAGTCCTCTTCCTATTGGAGGTTATTTATCATCATCCTGCAGAATTTTTCTGCCGCTTTAAGTGCGACAGCTGCGCGTCGAGCCATGTGCGAATGGATTAAAACCAGAAAACAACTAATGTAATTTAGTATAATTTATTATTGTACACACGTGGATGTCGGTTTCGTTATTATTACCTACCTCGATAAAAACAATGGAAGACCTTAAGGTTAATGAATTCTTCTTCTTCTAGTGTCATCTCCTATTTAAGGTTGGCCATCATCAGTAAATCTTCACTCTGTAGTCTGCAGCCTGGAACAACTCAACGGAACTGCACTTGTGTCAGTCACGCAGGTTCCGAGTCTTGAGGTCCAGCGTCATCTTCTTTTACGTTTCTTACCATTCTTATGGATTATCAGATGAGTAGTTTTCTATTTATCGCTTCTCATGACGTGACGAAATGTTTGTTTTATATTTTTTAAGGGTCAACAAGAAAAAATGTGTTATAACTCACGTAGTATACGAGTATCCAAGTTGATGTCTAGTTACTGAAAGTCCTAGAAAAACCTCATTGTTACTCAAAATTTAACTCCATGAAGTTGTGCGTGTTGTATTCTTCTTACACGATTAAGTATTTTCTGTAAATTTTATTTGATTATGTCTTCTCATTCTATTCAGCTTGATTTCAATAGCATTTGTTGGATCCAGTCCAAATATCTCGAGGGGGAACGAATCGAAGGCCTTCGCTGGAACCAAAAACTCCAACGTGAAAATTGTTAATGTGGTGAATAATTGGTTTTATAAATTGCCGTAAAAATGGCCACGGCAAATATAATCCATCATCCTTAATCATTCGACCTGCTGAGACGTTCTTTACATTTTTTATTATAAAATCAGATTTTACTTTGATACCTCGGCACTTACCTACACGATTCAGTCAATGAATGACGGTGGTACGCTTTGTCAATATCATGATTTGTGAGATGGTTTTTAATGACAAACTAACTCAAAATTCCAACAATAAACTAGTAAAATTTTGAAAAATAGATATTTTTATTAAATCAGAATTGACTTTTAGGCTTTTATGTTTATTATTTTTAAATTATTTATTGAAATAGTATCAATAATCTTCAACGTTAATATGAAAAAGACAAAGATGGCAGCCAAATCGGAAGAAAAATAAAAAAAATGAAATTAATAATTTTCAAACGAAGAATGAGATCGATTTAAAATCTGGTTTCTTATAAGGTCTCGGTGGCTCAATTGGAAGAAGCGTTACTCCCGGATAGAGTAAAGGTTCCGAGTTCGAGTCTTGACCGTAACCGTTATTTTTTGTTTTATACTTACGTTGGGGATTATTGATATTATTTCAATGATTAATATAGATATTTTTCTTCGTGTATTTGGAATGACACTTTATAATTATAGCGTTAAGTACCTACCTAACTAATAAAATAATTAATTAAAAAATGTATTTGATTGTCCAATTTTATGGTTATTTTTAAATACTGTATATAAATAACCGGAAATTTAATATGTGTGGGTAAGTACTTAAATAACGTAATCACTTACGTATTCAAAAATATACAATCAAATTCACAGTGTGTTAATGAAAAAAAAAAACAAATCTGATGAAATCACCGCTTTAAGCTTTGAATGTAAACTTTAGGACATTATATTGTATAATAAAAACTAATTGCTGTGTCTACGGAAAAATCATTTGAATTGCATCTGAAGATATGCGTGTGTTTTTGCTCGTAAAATCACAAAGCGCTATAGAGAAAGTATCAATAGTGATTATATGAACTGCAGAAAGAACTTGCCAATTAACATGTATTTGCATAAATTAGCACTCAGCGGGCAATCGTCTCATGGCGTTAATTGCAGGGGAATTGTTCCGTCGGATCACCGACAGGCAAACACCATTAAGGTTTTAGTTCGCGTGAAAGAACTCAAAAAAACTCGGCATTCCAGCGAAAATCGGTATTGACGTAATCAAGCTGTCGTCTTGTTAATAAAAACAATGTAAAACTAATTGATTTGTTACCATGAAGCGATTCATTTTGTCCCTATTTCTCTGTGATAAGTTGATTGACTTTATTTAGGTAAAAACACTGTCTGTTCCGGTTGTAGTTATATTATTAAAACATCAGACGCAAATGGTCAGGAACTGTATTATACTTATTTAGTATAGACGCTATGGAAAGTACAAAAACACTTTGTATCGATATGAAATACTAATTTCTAAAGGTTAAATTGTTTAAAGCTGGTTAGTGCTAATGCAGGTTTGCGTAATACTATCTTATAAGGCTTGTGTTATTATTCTGCACAATTCGTATAGGTCGTAAGTTAAGACTAAATAGTAATTATTTTAGTATCGACAGTCCAAATACATTATTCTCGATCTGTTGTCTCAGTATTGTGTCGTTTATTAACTACCTATCTGTATTCCATCTGTTGGATTTCAAAGAGATAATTTGTTAGCCAACCATTTCACTATATTCGATATTCCGTATTCAATAACACTGAGTTTTAAAACAAGTGACAATCAAGAAACAGAAGAGATTTACGTGAAAAAACGTGGTGTCTCGCTTGGTCATTCGGTGTCTTGTTGTTCTTCAAATAATATTAAATTAAGGGTGTTTTTTGTTGTGGTGTTCGTTAATAATACAATATGTAAGAATAATCAAAAACTTAAACTTCAACTTCATCGGTGAGTGAATTGGTTTCCTTACTTCATTCATTCCATAATCTCTCCACATCCATAATTAGACACTTCCATCAAGTAGTATAGTTTTATCGTTTCACAGTCCACTATTTTCACATTCGGTATTTTATTGCAGCTTCGGATCCAACACCATCTCTACAGCTTAATGCTTGATAACTTAGTGGCATTCCATTAAAGAAATAAAGCTATGCAATACGAATAATATGATATTCGGATCATCGTTGTTCAAATCCCATTAAAAGGTATTTCCTTCTTTTATTGCATAATGTGACAAATTTAGATACGAAAACAATTTATTTTTTAAGCCAAGCTTCACATAATGAAATTGATTACGCTTTTTGTCTGGCTATTTGTGTGTAACGAGACAGACGGTCGACGGGGTGAAGCAAATGCAATCTTATCGCGACAAGGGCAAGGGACGTGTGACCACCACCAAAATTCATGTTTTTTAAATAAAATACATGAACGGTTCCTTCTGGTAAAATATTACAATCTTCACCCTGCATGCTGCATACCGGGATAAATCTGAACGGCTACAGCTCGACAACAACACGCACGATAAAGCTGTTGTGAGTATATTTAAAAGAAGCGGAAAGAAGAAAGACCCAGAAGAGTCTGATATGATCTTCTAGATATCTGCCGTCACTTCATTAGTCCGCTGTCACCTCATTATCTCGCCTCCTCACGTAGAGGCAAGAAGAACTGTTACACTTGCTGCCACAGGATGGCCCGCTCTTTGTATTGTCTTCTCGGAAGCACATAATTAATTGCCTCGGAGATTTCGCCGGCTGATGGACATGGGTGGTGAAACGGTACGCGCCAATTGGCACGCATGCGATTGGCCGTCCGGTGACCAATGGAAGACCTTCACGGTCACCTGAACAAGTCGGAATACAAATGCCTCCAGTTCAACAAACTAACATCTTTATTATTCACAAGTGGTATTTAGAACCGCCGAGGCTGTCTTCGAGTGACCGGATACGTAGGAATAAATGTCGGCGAAGGAGCGAGTACAAGTAAAGATTCGTTAAATATTCCATGTTTTAAAAAACATAACTTTTTTTAATTGACAACTTTTGACGAAAACGTGTTTCCGACAGACGCTGGCATAAAACATTAAGTACCTTCGTGTATTACAAGTATGTTCGTCTACTTAAGAATATAAAATTTAAAAAAAACATGTGGTTTCTGTTGAAGATCTGTAACTTTGTGATGAATCAAAGTATATAATTGTGACTGTGAAAATCACTTTTTAAAACAACACGCCAACCGCTTTCGGCATAACCGTGCGTTTGCCAGGGCAGACACTGTTGTTTCTGTCCTTCTTGTAAATGGCGTAATCACATTTTACTTATTACTGTTCTTAAATAAAACACTGTAACACTGTGAACATAGTTTTAGGTATTTATACAGTTTGATGGTAAATTTAGTCACAGTTTTTACGTTTTATAAAGCGCCCTTGAGGTGACATTGCACAAAAATATTTTTTATTAACATCTGTTTTGGCAAAGGCACTGCTGTGCAGAAACCGATTGGCGTGTTTTTATAACACAATTTTATATATCTTCATAAAAATACAGTAGGGACCTTTACCATTTTATACATAATTTATTTTGTAACCGTGTTCAATGGGATTGGATCACACGATAGGAAACATGTGCACGGTGCATTTACGTATGATTATTTATTCATAAAAAGAAATCAAACCTGAAATAATAAATTTACGTTTACTCACATAGTCCCCTTTAATTTTGCTAGTTGGTGCACTGAAAAAAATGCAAAGTTGACAGTTAACATATAAGTAATTTTAAAGTCGCTTTCTTCGAAAGAAATCCTCCTGAAATAATACGTTTGCATTTATTCACATGGTGTCCTTGAATTTCGTGAGTAGGTGCTAAAACGTCTAACCAGGCTCTCCCTTTGTCTTGCTTGTATAGTCGGGTCTTCCACAATGTTATTACAATTTGAGATGTGTCGCCTGGACCCGCCGCTGTTGCGACACTTGCAACAATATTCTGCGGGCAAATAAAAGGGTTGCATTTTTTTACACCAAAACGATTTAAATCCTGTTAGTTTTCTATTAAATAAGCTCGTGTGTGCGATATGAAAGAGGCGCAGAATATAATAGACCCCAGCATGGCGAAAATATTTATTTAGGACCGAGCTTTTAGCGGAAAAAATTAACTTAACTCACAACTTTAAAAGCATAGAAAAGTGAGCTTTACAACATATTCCTCTATGCGTCGGAATGGTGTGGAGAGGCTGGGGTGTGCGGCGTTTGTACAGTTTGTTTGGGCTGATAATATTTTGTCAGCTCACTGGCTCAGGGGAATGGCGTGGCATCAATTCAATCCTTTGCCAGTTATCAATGGGACATGGGAAATGGTGAATGGTAGAAATGTCTTCATGTTATATTGACGCAGGACTTATTGAGTTATTCTGTTAGCATAGACTGACGAAGAGCGTATAATCGAGAGCGTATTTGAATATGATATTCTGTACCCGCAGAAAAGTTTTTCCAACTTGTAGTTTGTGACATATTGTTGGTTTGAGCCACGGATCCGCTAATTCTGGTAATTACAACTGTCGTACAAAAATTACTATCGCTTAAAAATTCTTGAACGTTAAAATATTAACATGCTCATAAAACTAGCATGGTCAAAATATTGCCACGGTCGAAACATAACTTTGGTTAGATGTTGTCATCATTATATGCCATTGGACGGTCGCGAGATCAAACCCGGCGTGCCCAAATAAATTTTATTTGATTGATATGTGTCATAACACATTAAGTATGTTTGGGGCAGGTTCCAGAGTGGTAAATACTCTAAAGTATCGCCCTGGTGAAAGACCACCATTCAGAATCGAAACGTTGCTTGAAATGGCTTTAGCCGTATTTGGTGACCAGATCTGAATATCGAGGTTCTTAAAAACCTTCGTCTTCCCCATCTCCTTCTTCTCCCCATCTCCTTCTTCTCCCCACTACCTTCAACTTCACAACATACCCCGATTGGGGATGCCATAGTCTTTATAATTTTGAATTTAACTTTCGTAATTAATACTATATAATAGATATTGCAGACCAAATCGATGGACTAGGTTACGCTACATTGTGTTAATGCTTTAACAAATGCTTACGGTCTCTAAGAAATAAGTTACGCATATGGGCATACAGTTCATATTTACAACCTAACCCCTCGAAAATATGAAACGCGTTTTCTGCAGACCACTAGACAGTACTATTTATTTAACTTAATTGGTTCAAATCAAAAATATTAATAATAATATTGATGAAATTTGTGTAGTACCGTTTTTGTAAAAAATCACCTCAAGTGCGCTGTATAAATCTTAATTCCTATGCTCTATCTTATTACTAACTACCTATAATCTATGGCATATTAATATTTATTTATATCATGTGTAGAGATGATATACAGAAGCATACTTACCTGGCAGGTCACTTCAGATAAACACAATTATTAAATATATTTTCTGTATAATTTACTTGTTCATTTAACAAAAATATAAAATATTTATAGGAGGTAGCTAGAATCGAAGACTTCCAAAGGCATTCTAGGTATTTTCTAGGTGCTACATTTCGATCCATTAGTCTATTTAAACTTTAAAAGTTCATTAGTAAAGATAAAATGAGTGCCAGGAGAATATACGAAGCACAAGTGAATGGAAAAATCAGTGCCATAGTGATCAATATGAAGTTAATAAATAATAATAATATTTGTATGATTTGTATGGCGCCGTTTTTGTGAAAAATCACCTCAAGGGCGCTTCACAGATCTTATTTTCTATTATTGGATATTAATTCCTAGTTTAAAAGCGAAAATATACAGGAACATACTTAACTGGCAGGTCCCATCAGATAGACTCACTTATTAACTTAAGATTACAATTATGTTTTTTTTTTCGATTTAGGGCATGGGAGCGAAATTAAAAAATGAACATTCTGAATTTGTCGTACAGCACAGGATTTGGTTAAAAATTGTATATCTAAAGGTGATTGGTCGAGAGACAGTTAGTACCTAGAAAATACCTAAAATTTATTTGGCCATCTTTTATACTGAGAGACTTATATTAATATTCCTTCTTACATCCTTTCTAAATTAATAAATAATTAGAATAAGTTGTATAGCGCCGTTTTTGTGAACAACCACCACAAGGGCGCTGAAGTAACAATCTGTTCTATCATATATATTCTGCCAGATGTTGTTTCTGTTTTGACCTGTTACAAAATTTGAACAAATTTTGTTTATTGACAGAATTTAATTTAACACTTAGTTGTGAGGGTTAATTACTAAAGAGTTCTTTAGACATCGAAGCTCAGTCTTCAACTGATTGTTAGGACGTATGTAAATCAATCCGTCCTAATATTTTTAGTGGCAATATTGTTTTTGGCTAGAGGAATAGTCCCACTGATGGTTCCGTTCATTTCCCTTGTCACTCCGAGAGCAGTTTTCTCATTCTCTCTTCATTATGAGCTCCGCACTTGAGGTTGGCTGTCTCACTTCTACGCCAGCGGTGTGTTATTTTAAGACATATTGTCTTATTTGGAAAGTAAGGGAATAATTAAGTGGAGGAATCGGCACCAAAATAGAGACAATATTTTATCATCACTAACTTTCTTATTAGTCTTAATTTTTTCACTGATGAATATCACATTTGAACCCTTTTATAGCCCCTCTAAATATGCAATATTTTTAAGTTTTCTTTTGACAGCCTCCATAGTCGAGTGGTAAGACGCTCGCCCACGAATCCAAAGGTCACGGGTTCAAACCCGGCGTGCGCCAATAACTTGTTTTTATTAATATGTGTCATAATACATTTAATTCACATATATTATCAAAAAGTATATTTGCGGCACGTTCCAGAGTGGTAGATACTCTAAATATCGCCCTGGTGAAAGACCACCATTCAGAATTGAAACGTTGCTTGAAATGGCTTCTTTAGCCGTGTTTGGTGACCAGATCTGAATAGTCAGGTACTTCCCAACCTTCCCCTCCTTCACCTCCTTCCCCTCCCCAGTACCTTCAGCCTCACACCATACCCCTATTGGAGATGCCATAGTCTAACTGGCTCTAGACCGTTGGGAGCAGTTGAGACTCTTGTGAGGTATTCTCGTAAATAAATAAATATATTATAATTTGATTAGTTGATACTCTTGAAAAGTAACATGAAAGAATATTTGTTGCTTTGATCCATCCATTTCAAATACAGAATACCATAATGTCTGCTTAAACATATTACAGGTGGGTATTTTATTAGATAGGTGGGGATTTGAAAAGGTTCTTTTTAGAAATTGATAATTTCAACTATCATCAGTTTCCAACATTAAAATTACTTCCCAACCTTCCTCTTCCCCATCTCCTTCACCTCCCCACTACCTGCAGCTCACAACATACCCCAATTGGGGATGCCATAGTTCCACTGACTCTAGACGGTTGTGAGCAGTTGGGACTCTTGTGCGGTATTCTCTATAAAAATAAAATAAAAAGTTCCAAATTTGAAAAGGTCTCACTCGTATAGTCGTACGTCCTCACAAAGGAATTTTTTTATACGGGTAGATAATATCAATTTTAAGTATTTGTAAGTTCATCTTAAAGAAGAAAATCAATATCAATTATTGTATAATAAAATCGAGCATATATTGAAATTACCGGCGTTACCGGGTAGTGAGTATTAGTTTGACAATAGCTATAGATACTTTTTAGCTTAAATTTTTTATTTGTAAAACCTTGTGGTAAATTTAAAAAAAAATAGCGATTTTAATGTTTTACCTCTCATTTCACCTTCTGCCTCTCTGTCATTTTCCGATTATGTTCTTTGAATCCACATAATATTAACAAAATATCTAGAACAAATTTGACAGATTTGAAGATTCTGTTAAATGTGTTAAAATCGGATCCTTCAACGGTTTTACATAAGGTATTTAAAAAAAATCACACCGTTAAATTAACCATCTAAAAAAGAGCTACAGTAATCCCTCGGTTTACGATCACTCGATATCAAGAACAAGCAAAAGTCTTATCACACCGTGGGAGCTTATGATCTATAATCCCGGTTTAAGATTCTCGTTGGTTCATTTTTTACACGGAACTCATTTTTATGAGATTACCGAGGCATGAGAAATCAATCTGTTTTTGGTTTATTTTTATTCAAGCATTTTTGTGGCCTTAGACACCTGAGTGTCTGGAAGAGGAAGAATTAATCCGGCTTAAAAATACAAATTTTATCAGTCGAACAGGTAAAGAAAACTCTGGTCATTTAAGCGAAAAAATATAGATGGAACAAATTTTGATAAAGTAACCTATCGTTTGCACAGTAAAAATAATTATATTATATAAACATTGATTACTTGAAGTTTAAAAAAAAAATAAATTATAGTTAATACCGCACGAGAGTTCCAACTGCTACCAACCGTCTAGAGCCAGTGAGACTATGGCATCCCCAATTGGGGAATGTTGTGAGGCTAAAGGTAGTGGGGAGAGGAAGGAGATGGGGAAGACGAGGGTTGGGAAGTACCTGGCTATTCAGATCTGGTCACCAAACACAGCTAAAGCCATTTCAAGCAACGTTTCGATTCTGAATGGTGGTCTTTCACTTAATATACATGAGTATCTACCACTCTGGAACGTGCTGCAAATATACTTTTTATTATTTTATATGAATTAAATGTGTTATGCCACATATTAATTTAATTAAAGTTATTGGCACACGCCGGGTTTGAACCCGCGACCTTTGGATTCGTAGTCGAGCGTCTTACCACTCAAAAATGGAGGCCGTAGTGGAATGTTTTGAAAATATATTTCCGTAAAGAGTAATTTGTTGTTTTTTTCAATGTCAATTTCGGTTTCGACCGTGTTTTCATTTTAGCAATGTCACAACTTGTCTCCAAAACCTGTAGAAGGCTTAAAACATCAAAAAAGCGGTGCATACAAACAAATATTTCTATTGATTTGTAGCTCAAGATCATGCTATGATATTAGTCTGGATTTGACTGTCGCCGTTTCAAATTATTATGTTTTTGTTACCCAACCTTAGTTATAAGTCAGCGTATATTAAATTACTTGTAGAATTAATATTGATTCTCTTTACTGTTACTTTGTTTGTTAAGTTTTAGATTGTATTATATATGTTTATAAATATACGTGAAATGTCGCAACGTTTTTATTTATGATGTTCAACTTTTAGTTGACTGTTTTGTATACTTGTATATTATGTAAAAATAAAGGAAAAAAAGTATCTCTTTAAGTATAATAAGAATAAAAAGAAACAGATAATACGCTGTGCTAATTCAATATTATAACAAGTATTATTTTTTTTACTTATAGGTGTCTTTTGATTCCTTATGTTATAAGGAATCAGAAAACACCAATCATTAAAAAATTTTTTTTTTGACTTGTTATAGTATTGAACAAGCACAGCAATATGTCTTCCGTCATCATTTTAATTTCCTGTGATTTTTTTTGTGTTGAGTGTTAAGATACAAACCTGAATATAATACTTTGCTCAATTTATTCGTAGTATCTTACTATTTGAATTTTTATTTGTAATGACTAATAAACAATGAATTGCTGGTCCTCAATCATCTCTCTACTAATTATGGGTATCATTCTCCTCTGTCCAGAATATAGAGACTTGTTGAGTCACTGTCTTGAAATTTTTGGTAGCAGTTTAAATGAATTTTATCATTCTATACGACTCTACCAAAACTTTGACTTGACCTTGGCTTTGATTTGAATGTTCTTTCTTATGTATATTCGGTCCTATTTTGGTCATTGTTTCACTTGATATTACGCATGTGCTGTTCTTTCTCGGTTGCTCTTTTTTCCCGTTTTATGTTTTTTTTTTTTTTTTTTGTAATTGAACTTTAGTCCGTTAGTTTATAAATAAATATATATATATATATATATTGGGTGATTAGATTTTTTAAAAGCTTCAGCTTGCACCTATAATGCCTGAAACGAATGAATTATTCTACGAATAAATTCCAAACAGTTAAGCTTCACAAACACTCTACAGTTTATTTAAAGTCTAGGATCTTGGAGGATTTCACAGCTTCCAACTACGGCACTGTCTGTAAATACAAATTGACCAAGTGTTTTCCAATAGAGAGACGATTCCGTCATTCGATATGTGGTCGCAGACTCGATTGGGAAAATAGAGTGGATTCCATAGAACACACTGAATGCTGGATGAGATCAGTACAAGTGGTTCGACTGAATGCATTTCCTCTGACAAATGCACCGGCGAATGCAGCGGGATTTCCAATATGCATTAATCATGATCCTCGTTTTGTATAACTTGGAATAATTGATAAGGAAAAGAATCACCAACCAACTTGAAACAAGAATTGGAATCATAAAGCAGTTTATTTCAAAACTCGATCGCGAGTATCGAATGAATAAAAACCGCCAAAATAATTTTGAGAAGTCGTAAAAATGCGTATTTAAGTCGCGTTTTATTACAAATGGTGTACAACTTGAGGAGGTAATTATTCAGATATTATAAGAAAAAAATCCTGGGGAAGTTTTTCAATCAGAGAAATTCTACTTATTTTTTTTATGTTCTCTAAAACTTGAAATATTAGATCAATCGTTTATCACGTCATCCCTAACGTCTGGTGGGAGTAAACAAAAAATTCAATCGGTCGTTAAGTTAGGATCTATCAAACAGATTTCGCATTTAGCGAACCAGTAGCAGTAGTCAACTACCTGTAGTGAGCGGCATAGTGTTTACTTTAAAGGATCGGTCCCACGTTATCGTACGCAAGTTTTAATCTTAAAATATATGTATGTATTACAAGAATTATCCCACTCTGGAGATTCGCGGTACCAACCTGAAACACGGTAAAAATTGTATTACATAATATGAGGATAACGTAGGCTAATTGGGATAGCACGAATTGAATTCCTGAAATGCTATTTTGCTACATTTATAGTACATATACATATATTAACTATTCGCTTCCTGTTTTATTTTTGACAAGGTAATGCATATTTCATAATGGAAATTACTTTGCTATCTCAATATAGTTGCATTGACCTAGAAGTTCAACATTGAAAGCGATGTGCAAATTTCATGAAGACAGAGCTCAACGTTGGAGAGTTTTTAATGGGACACGGATGATTTCACTCTGATAGTTGAGTGGGTAACTGGGAAGGTATATGTTATTTTGGCGTCATTGATTTAATGACGTATCCATTTTTACCGAATAACAATTTAATTTATTATCTTTCATAACAGCTAATTAATAGTGTAAATATTTCCAAAAACAAAGTATTTCTCGGGTCCAATGAACTCATAAAATAATACATTAAATCATTCTGCCCACCGCGTAAGTTAGTTAGTCACTGTTGTTAGTTGTTGTAGAGTTTGTTTTACAACTACGTCGAGAAGAAGAAGAGATGAATAAGATTCCTCTCCAACAGTCAAGAGCTCTCGAGTCAGCCTCCCGGTCCTCGAATCATCTGCCCTCCAGTTACAGCGTTTCACTTTTTTAATGCTTTTTGCTTCAGGTCTCTCGGCGGGTCCTTGAGGTCATCCGGAGGCCGGAGAATACTCCGTTTACCGAGACGAAAATATAAGGTAAATAATTATCATGTTACAGTCTCGCAGGCACCAAAAAGAGGTAAAGCATTTGTTTGTACGCCGTTGAAAAATAACTACTTCAGACGTATAAAAAGCACTTGTTTTTTAGACGAAGTAATTCGTAACGTTAGTAAAATAATAACGAGGTTTTTCCTCTCCACAATGTTTTCTCATTTCAAATTATTATTATTAACAAATTATTATAATGCCGGTCAGAGAGGATGAAATAACATACAACTTCGTCTTGGCACACACTCCTTGCTTTATTCGCTTTCATAATCTGTCTCATACAAACTATGAGACAGATTATGAAATGTTATTCTGACATTTTACTTGACTCAAGCATTTCATTCCACATCTTTCTGAGATATCCCCGACTTCTTCTTCCATTTGATAGGCATGCATTCTCCAGATTAACTCTTTCTCCGCCCGTTCGCTTTACATGTCAAAAAATATAAGGCTCCTTTTTAATCTCGTTCGTTACGTTTACATCAGCCTTGCATTATTTTCTAATAACATCGTGTGATGTCAGATCGTTGTCTTTTTGGGGCATCTTCAACTTTTTCTTCATTTATGATGATTCTACCAAAACTCAGATAGAAGAAGCTGGTTTAAAGACCAACGAGAAGTCACACAATTAACTACTTGAGGTGGTTTTTCACAAAAACGGCGCTATACAAATCGTTCAATTATTAATTATTATATAAATAATATTTATTTTGGTAACAATGCGTTTCCCATCGAGCCCAATATTAAAGATTGGCAAATAAAGTAAGATATGAGAATCAGAAGTAGATGGTAGTGATTTATTTGAATTAGTGAGCAGTCAATTTGTCTGCTTATTATAGAGCTTTTCATTAGACATTCGATCCTCGCTTCGCTGTTTATTTCTCCTTGCATTCCTGTGGGCAAATCCAGATAAATAATGGAAGTGGAAGTGTTGACTTAGTGGCGGCCGAACCACCGGTGTCGTCTTCTCCTGTCTACTGGAATTACTAGAAAAACATTCCGGCTCATCCATTTATCACGGAGGCACTTCTAGAAACGTCAATTCTTTCCTTCCTCTTTTTGTTTTGTCTGGAGTCTGGTTGTGTTTTCAGGAATGGACAAGGAAATCTGAATTGGTTATTAATTGTTCCTGTTTATCATTTTTATCTTTGTTTCGGCAATAAGTTGGTTTAAGCGATGAAGCGTTTTGGTGAAAAGTCTGTGTTGAAATGTTGAAACCATATATTTTTTCATACATAATTATTGACCTTCGCTATTTTTAATGGTGGAATTTTGAAAAAAATAACAAATAATATAATGCAATAGTACCATTTTAAAACTGATGCTAACTAACTAACTAACCATCACGCCATTTCTCCGCAGGGGTAGGTAGAGAGGACGGACCGCCATACAACTCTGTCTTGGTACACACTCCTTGCTTCGTTCACAATCATACATCGTCTCATACATACTCTTCTGTTATTCTGACTCTTCACATGACCCGATTCAAGTATTTGATTTAATTGATCGTGGCATGTCTTCCTCGGGTGTTCTCGACTTCTTCCATTCACTTTCACATCATATGTTCTTTTCACACTCCTTTCTTCGTTCATTCGCTCTACATGCCCAAACCATCTAAGCGTTCCTTTCTTGATCCTATTCATTACGCTTACATCAGCCTTGCATTGTTTCCGGATATCTACATTTTTAATTTGGTCATACATTGTTTTACCGCACATACTTCTCACGGAAACTGGAGGTAAATGATACTTGGAGGAAAAATCGACAAAAATGAAAAAAAAAACAGTGAACATATTATATTGTGTTACGGATTTTAAATACTATGGGTAAGCTTTATGATTTTCTTAAGAAATTGTATTTGAATTTTATTCCCAATTTGATTTTTTATGAGTTTTCGTTCATGTGGGAGCTTATTCCAAACTTTAGGGCCTCGTACTTCGATGCTGTTCATCGCGACAGCCGTCAAGCTATTTTTGGGGATTATACTGTATCAGGACTATAATACTCACCATTTGTGGCATCTGTAGCGTAATGATATTAGAAGTCGGAAAGATGAGTGTTCGATTCCTATTCCAAGGCAAAAAGTGTTAATATGTACTTATAGTTCGAACACTGACACTATCGGTAGCTGTTGAATTTGAAGCTGCGATAAAACACCGAAAATGTTTTCAGCATCAGATAAATTTTGAAAATAGTGGACTGTAAAACGATAAAACCATACTACTAGATGGACGTGTCTAATTATGGATGTGGAGAGATTACGAAGTGAATAAACTAAGGAAACCAATTCACTCACCGATGAAGTTGATTTTTAAGGTCTTGATTCTTCTTACACAACAAATAACAACACTTAACTCAATTTTACTTGAAGAACAACAGTTAAACGACGACCAAGCGAGACACTAACGAACGAACAACACGTTTTTCACATAATTCTTCTTCCGTTTCGATTGTCAATTGTTTTCGGACAGAGTGTTGTTGAGTAAGGAAACCGAATAGCGAAATGGCGGGATAGGTAGAAACTGGATGAAAAACAAGAAGATAAGAATCTCACAAATTATCTCTTTGAAATTAAACAGTAGCTCTGTCAAATTTTATGTAGATACCTTACACAAATGGCTTTAGAACTAATATAAGGAAAGGTGATAAACAAATAGGCAAGTACTATTTCAATGGTTCAATGCACCTTTATTATGTAGATTTAAACGAAAGATTTGAATAAAAGCGGGTACTTAATAATCAACCTATAATACGAGTAGTTACATTGAAACTTATACAAATTTACACGTGGACATGAAAAAGGCGTATATCTGTTTCTCTCAACATTTAAATTCATACCTTCGTACTTTCGTATTGTTTATATTCATAGAATGTCACCTGCGAGAGGCGTGAGGTCATAGCTCTGCCAGCACCCAGCCTGATTGGATAAACACTTGTGCACAAGTTTAATGTCAATGTCTAGTCGATATTAATTGAAACAGCTCCAAAATATAAACAAGTTAGTGAATAAGGAATATGCAAGGTTAACATTTATCTCATCGCGGTACGTTGACTTGCCATCAATTCTCAACAAAATGGGCAACCCACGGTATCATAGAAATTTGCCGTGTCGGCACTAATGCATTCATAAATTAACGTCATTATGTATTAAGGATTTCCCTTGTAATATTTTATCTCCATAATAATTAGTTTAACACCCTGGATTAAGTAAGGAACTGTTATTAGGAGTTCAGGAGGGTGACGAAGAAGACTTTCAAAATAATAGACATGTGCCATACATTAGATTATTCTGTACGCATTCTTGTCGTCTCGCTTTCACTCACGGCGGCTCCATTACTCCTAGCGAGAGGTGACAAGTATTTATTTAACTCGCCACGTAGTTAAATTAAAATCTATGGTAAAGAGATTTATGAAATAATTCTTCGGGAAAATAACTCATTTCTATCACATCGACACATCTCTTAATGAGTTCGTCCTGTATAACGTGCTTTACATAAGAAGCCCCAAAATTATTTCGGAAGGATTAACTTCGTTCAGTCATATCCAAAAAACTTCTCTACATCCAGAGTGGTAGATACTCTAAGTATCGCCCTGGTGAAAGACAACCATTCAGAATCGAAGCGTTACTTGAAATGGCTTAAGCCGTGTTTGGTGAGCAGATCTGAATAGCCAGGTACTTCCCAACCTTTTTCTTCCCCATCTCCTTTCCCTCCCCAATCTCTTCAGCCTCACAACATACCTCAATTGGACGTAGTTATGCAGAAAGCGTCCAACCCCTAAAAGATGATACTGAGAAAAAGGCATTTGAAAATATGACGATAAAAAAACATTAATATTCGTAATCGGCATTTGTAAAGTCAATATCATGTTTTTTTTTCTTTATGAGCATTATTATAAATAGGTAATTTATAATCTATCAACGTGTTTATTTAAAAAAAAAGTATTTCTTAAGTTATCCCACATTTTTAAAAGTGCTGCAATATTATGTGAAGACTTTTCTAGTCTCTTTCTCTCACGTGGTATACGACGCAAAAACCCCGAGAAAGTGATTTATCACAAATTCGTATAGGTTGGGTACAAATATTAGTTACACCTCCTTATATCGTTACTCCAAGGAATTAACAGATGAATCATTTGTAGCATTGCTTGTACAAAAGTGAAAAATTTTCTTCACGAGGATTGTGAAAAACCGGACGTGCATTACGTCCCTATCAAGCGAAGACACTTTTAATATACCTATTTGTTATTCCGGTTAGCTTCCTCTCTCAGTGTTTTATTTCCTTCCCATGAATATTCATCGCGGCTGATTATAAGGAGTCCACGGCGACATGTAATAAGATGACGACCGAGCGAAAGTAGAGAGCTGTGAGCCCTTCTGTACTTGTACTTAGTGACCATCCACGGTTATTATGGATTTGCGCTGGGGTGTATTTACGGGAGATAATATCTTCATTATTTAATCTTGATTAATCATTATGGAAAGAATTATGCAGACATCTAAATTAAAACATGGATTGTAATGGGTAATATCCTCTGAGCAATAATATACCAGGAGGGTAAGCTTTGCAAAACAGCGTGGTCAGGATTGTTATTTTTTCAGACTTGGGCGTGGCTAAGGTTTTCATAGACACACCTTTTTACAACCATTCATAGCACATGTTGACATAATGTTTTGTTTATTTAAATAAATATATAAAGCGATGGAACTATTCAATGAAGCTGCATCTTAGATTATTTAGATGCACATATACAGAGTTCTGTCATTATCTCTCGATATAAGTACAAGAGTGACCGTTAGGTACATAACGATCTACATAATCTTAAATAAAATATTATTTTTTACACACCTCTTTACACTTGCAAATTCAACGATTATCTCATAATATGTGTATAAGAATGAACCTCTCTTATATCTTTTATCTTTTTTGTTTTTTATTGCTAAACTTATTTGCGTTATTATATTATATATAGTGCGTCCCACTACTTCATTTTGTACTTATATAACTCATTTGGATATATAATACCTTGTCTATATGTGAGATGTACATAAATGTTTAATTTCTTTTTTTATACTTTTCATATATCTACAATATTTTTTATATCATTCATCTCTTAATGTATTTGGTGAACAACTGTTTTTATGAGATCTGGTTAAATAAATAAATAACCACCTTTTCACAGTATTGTTATCACCAAAAATATAGGATATAACCTTAAAAACCGTTGAGTTACTTCGCATAACAAAACGTAGTGGGCGGAGTCACCGGAGACGGAAAACATGCTTACATACATAAAGTGGTGCGGTATTATGTGACAACTTGTCTTGTCTTTTTCTCTCTCAGGGTTTACGACGTACAAACCCGGAGAAAGTGATTTATCGTAAATTTGTATGGGTTGGGTAAAAATATTTAGCTCTCCCTCCATATATATTCTTACTCCATGGTAATATCATTTAAATTAGAGTTTATTTTTATTGCCTTCTAAGTAACTTAAGTTGGTTTAAAATAACTTTCTCTGATTAACAATAAAAGCTATATTCTTATCAACCAATAAGATACTACGAACCACAAAGTGATTGCTTTCTACTAAAATATTAAGCAATTATGTTTATCTGAAGCCAGGAAAGTATGCTTCTGTACATAATATAAATACAGATTAATATGCCATAGCTTACACGCAGTTAGAAATAAGATAGAGCCTAGGAATTAAAATTAGTACAGCGCCTTTGAGGTGATTTTTTACAAAAAAACCTCATTCAAATTATCCAAATATTGTTATTATTAAAGCCGTCTGAATGATGTTTCAGCGACACTTTGTCTCACGGTACCATATACGCATTGCAATTGCGCTATCGATTTGATCACCATTACTACCATATAAAAACACAGAAAATACTTCGCGCTAAGTCAATTTCCTCTGATTTAATCCAATGATTGATCAACCTAGCACCTGTTAATTATATAATGCCTTTTAAGGGAGCTGTCTACACGTAATGATTCTCTCAAAGTACGCAGCCGCTCTCGTTCCGCACAGCTGTGCGAGCACACCAAGTATTGTTGGCAACTAATTTACAAATCGCAAACTTCCCTGCACGCTTGGCGAAAAGTTCATTAATATACCGGCTGAGGTACTCGCCGGAAAACGCAACAACTTGGCCAATTTAAATCTCACACACCTTAAGCGGGAATATTCTGATATTTTCTGCAATTAAAACTTTTCCATACATCTCCATTTCTATGGCAGACTTGCTGTATATCTATATCTATGCCGAGTACGTCCGTGGCCTATGCCCCGTGGGGAGTCTAATAGCTCCAGTGTTGGTTGGCACTTGGCAGGTACACACCTGCATAAGTGTGGCGCGAGTACGGAGCTTTACCTAAAGGTAAATTAATTTCGCAAACGAAACACAGTCCGAGCACATTTTAGGAAAGGATGTGACTTACTGAGAAACCTGTGGCCATTTAAAAGGTTGATGTAAAGTTTTTAGTTTTTTGATCGTCGTGTTTTTGTTATTCAAGGCAACATCATATTTAAAAAAACTTATATAGAAACCAAGAGGGCTATTTAATTTTGACACATCTTACGTAAACTATCGTCTATCCCGATTGTTGAGGAGAGCAATTCGAATATTTTTAAAATTTATTTTCTTTTTATATATTATGATATTTGAAAATATTTGCTTAATGTTTGAATTTAATCGGTTAGTATTTGGGTTCACAGTGATCTAAAATAACTTCAAATTGCTCTCCTTAACAATCGCGATTTTGAAGATACAATAGTTTACGTAGAAGGAGTTGATTTGAATGTGTTGTTGGTATAATTTTATTGAATACGTCATTTTTGTGTTAATTAGGGGCCAAAAATTATTTGTCTTAATTGATCAATGAAGTTTAAAAGAATATTAAAATATTTACGATGTATTTGTATTTGTCGGACTGCCCACAAACTTCGAGGATTCTTATTTATTGACGCGACTCTTCAAAATTAGTTTTCCGACAACTCAACCTCCACTAGATTTGCTCGTAAACAATGCAGGATAATATATTATTAAGTAGCTTATTTATTTTGTTAATTTTGAAAACATTGTTTTAATTTTCTTAAAAACTATGTTTTTTTTTTTTTTGATTTATTTGATTTATTTTGTTACATACATTTAAAAATTACAGAAATAATAAAATGATGTAGACATAACAAAAAAAATCCCACATAGGCAAAAGCCAGTGCGTGGGTATACTAATTCAAATCATAGTTATAGCTCTCTATAGTTACATTTTACAGTATAAGGTACATTTCAAATAAAGTAAAAAAATAAAAAATAATAATAATTTAAAAAAATATATATATATATATTATTGTTATTATTATTATTATTATTTTATTTTTTCAAATTCAAAATCACAACAGATAAGTTAGTTAATTTTTTAGAATTTAGCACTTATAGTATGTGAATCCATACATTCACCGATTCACTTAATACTTTTGTTAGACGCTCAGTTCATGATGATAGTATAACAAGTCTTTCAAGTACATATTAAAAACGAACAAATCTTCACATAAAACCTCCTGAAGTAAAATGATATTATGACAGGCCGAGCACACCGATATTCTTAGAAAAACAACCCCATTCGTGCAAGCTCTCACCCCTACCCCCAAAGCCCCACAGGCAACGGATGGATTGGCAGACTGTTTCAAACAACACATCACGAGGAGCCATGAGCCATCATGAAATGCGCCATTTCTCGACCGCCTGATTAACCCTTCAACGTCGAAAAGTTCAAACTTTCAACACTTTTGAAGACGCTTCTGATTTGACAGCTGAAATTCTAACCAAGTCGTAAATCATCAGGTCGGGGGAGTTCTACCGAACAGGAGCTAAATGTATTTATTTTAACTTGATTATCATATTATTATGACTAAATGGACTAATTCGAGCAGAAGTTTCGATAAACCGTGAGGATTTTTGATATAAGAAAAACGAATTATATCTACGTAAAACTATAAATTAGTTGATTCAAATTTTCTTCTGTATTTCTGAGTGAACTTACATTTGAGATAAATGGATACTGAAGTTTTCTTATCCCCTATTTACGCTTGTTATCAAAAAGCTCTTGACATCTTTTTATAGCCTCAACAAATGTCACCACTACTCAACAGCAATATTGTCATTGCACGGTTAAGAAAAGTTGACGGGAACGTTTTGACTTCCGAAATGAAGATGAAATTAGTAATTAATTAATCCGTAGTAATATCAAATGGGTTAATGCGTGTTGTGATCTTATTTCTACGAGATGAGCTATTTTTAATAGAGTCTGGTCTATAATACTGAGCTTCCGAATACTCGACAGACAAATGGCAATTATCATTCTCCAGTCGCATTAAAACCTCAAATAAAATATATTTTCATATAAAGCAATCACTTTGTAGTTTGACATATTTAAAGAAATGCAAAAATAACTTTGTATAAGTCCACGAATATTAACGAAGTTTTTGAACTCATAAAATTTATCATTATTCTTTAATCACCTTCTCAGTTGACGTTTTGTCTCTTTCAATTCATATTATCTGTATCTTTCTCTCTGTTCCTTTGCTATAATTTAAATTATTATTATTTTTATTTTTTCGAAGAAGAATTCTTCTTCTGAAAGGTTTTCACTTTGTGATGTCATTATGTATTTAAATTAAAACAAAATAACTCTGTATCCATCACTTTATTAATATACAATATTACAAGATGTTATATACATTAATACCTGAAGATGTGAGCATCGCTCACGAAACATGTTGTAATATTGTATATTAATAAAGTGATGTATACAAAGTTATTTTGTTTTAATTTAAATAATTTAAATGTTATTCTATTGTTTTCTCTTTGTTTTGTTTGTTTTTTTTTGTACTCCCTGTGTATGTATATATAACCGCACACTTTGTATTTTTTGTTAAGTTTAATTTTGTACCCTGATGATGCTTAGGCCAAGTGAAACTGGTTGGTCATAAAAATTAAAATCATATTCGTGGTCTTATTCAAAGTTATTTTTTCATTTCTTCATTTAAAATATATCAGATGGTTTAACCATCAAAGTTGGCTCCTAAAATTGATATTTTATACATATTTTTTTCACCACCAATTTAGTTTTACCAAAAATAAGCCCAGATTTTATTCCTTTTATCACGATTATCTAGAAAAAAAGTTCAAGGCTGATATTTTTCTGATAGATTATTTCCAATCTACAACTTTTTTTCCAACTGTCTGGAGCGTAATCTACGTCTTTTGAGGTAAAAACTTAAGCGGGTTTAAAATATCTAGATCCAGAAAATCGCAAAAATCTAAAAAAGTTCCGGCACGTCACCGGTAGCTACCGATCAAACTTTTTCACCGCCGTTCGATAGGCTTCTTTTTATGCAGAATTTGTAACGACATGTCTTATGGAAGTACGGCGGCACTCAGGCTCCATTACTAAATACACGGTTAGCTTTCGCTTTCGTCAATCATAATTTCTGTCAAACTTTCATGGCGTATGAAAAAGAGGTCTCTCCTTTTTTGACACACACAAATACATCATCTTCAAAATGTCTCGTGTTTGTAGAGTTATTTATTGCCGGACGGCGGACATGGAGTCGTACAGGGGATCATTAACTTATGTCTTTCCGGACTAGAGTCAAAATTCAAAATCCAAAATAACTTGGGCACTGCACGAAATACGCAAAACTTTTCGTTTAGAAATATAGTAAAAAGGGCTGATGCACATAATTTTAAGGTGTACGTTTGGGAACGTGTTGAACTTTTTATATCGCGTCCGCTTATTTAAAAAAAAAGAACAAAACGATAAAGTTATTTAAAAACACGTGAAAAATAAATTAAATAGCATTGTGCTTTTGAAATATTAATATTACGACGAAAATTTTTATTTATTTATTTTCAACTGTTTTTTTGGACACAAGTATGTAAAATAATACATTAGTTCAAAACAACTATAATAGTATTTATTTTAAGATAATCAGCTAATAAAATAACGAATGACCGGATTGATCGGTAATACGCTCGACTACGAATCCAAAGGTTGCCGGTTCAAGCCCGGCGTGTGTAAATAACTTTTATTTGATTGATATGTGTCATAACACATTTATTTCACATAAAAAGTATATTAAAAAGAAGATACTCTGAGTATCGCTCTGGTGAAAGACCACCATTCAAAATCGAAATGTTGCTTAAAAAGGCTTCAGCCGTGTTTGGTGACCAGATCTGAATATCCAGGTACTTCTCAACCTTCCTCTTCCACGTCTCCTTCCTTTCCCCACTATCTCCAGTCTCACAACATACCCAATTGGGGATGCCATAGTCCCACTGGCCCTAAACGGTTGGGAGCAGTAGGGACTCATTATAAAAAAAATATTTTAAAAAATCTGATGATTGCCAACCTTCTGTAGGAGAGAGAACAAAAATAAGAAAGTTTAATTCAAAGTTTTATTTTGACAGCATTGGTATATTGTCAAAGCTCTGTCAAAAAATACGTCAAATGAAATTGACCGATCATTCGCCAAGTCTTTCCCTTCGGACAAACTTGAACTAATTGAGAATTAGGTCGAGCATTCTGATCGGTGAAAGCTACCTTCAGACGACTAGAAGTGAGACCAAATAAAAATATTAATGGATGGTACATATGTACATAATCGGTTAGTTTCTTTGGGTAGTGTATTTAATTTCAACGACCATAGGAAGATTCACTGTACCTAAACGCAATCCCAACACCAATTTCGGAGAGCGAGCTTTTGCCGTAGCAGGCCCCACAGCTTGGAATAACCTCACTTCACATCTGCGAAAGATCGACAGCTCAACTGAGTTAAGAGCAAAACTAAAGACACACCTTTTTAAATTATCACACCCACAATAACGTCAATTTGCTTCACTAGAGTTTTGATCACTCAGTCCAAGTGCTATACATAGTTTATTTATACGAGGCCTGCTCAAAAGAAAAGATGCTTATCATATGTTAGCATTATCAGCCATTTTGGATTAGTGGTTTGTTTTTGACAACTGGAAAGGTTAGTCACGTTTTTGTGTGTTCTTCAATTTTTTACTTTTGAAAAAAAAGTATTAAATTTTGCGTTAAAAATGGAATAAAGTGCTTCAACGTACTTAAAATGTTGACTGTGGCATTCGGCGAGTCTACTTTGTCTCAAAAAAGTTTTTATAAGTGGTACAAGCGCTTTACAGAAGGCCGAGAAGATGTTAATGACGATGAGCGTCCTGGAGTTGTGGAAAAACAAATCATAGATTTTATTCTTTGATCCATTTTTTTGAAAAGTAAAAAATCGAAGAACACACAAAAACGTGACTAACCTTTCCAGTTGTCAAAAACAAACCACTAATCCAAAATGGCTGATAATGCTAACATATGATAAACATATGTGTACCAACAACAAAAAAAAATCGATAATCGAATGCACACAGCCCGCAAAAATTAAAAATTCACCTTTTCTTTTGAACAGGCCATGTATATATATAATTTACTACTACATACTTAATTTTTTTCTACCCTAGGTCCGACAGCACTAGCAACAATCATTATATATATATATATATATTTATATATATATATATGTTAATGTAAGTATGTTAGTTGTAAGTCACTAGTTATTAGTTAATAATAAAATCTTAATTTTAATATTATGTTAATAATGCTGTAAAGCGCCCTTGAGGTGAAATTTTTGTCCCGAAAACGGCGCTATATAAATCAGCCAATTATTATTATTAATTGTAAAGCGCCCCTGATTTCAACAATTTAAACTGACCGGAGCGACTTTCCATAATAATAAAGCAGTAAACTTTATTCAGCAAATTATTGAATGAAGTAGTTTTTATTAGAGGCCAATCTCAAGTTTACGATTCAAATAATTTGCAGTTGTTCCTCGTTAACAATACAGCCGAACTTCTGCGTTCGGAAGGTTCCGATGATTGACAGGGAACCTTGTTAAAAGTTAGCAAACAAATTTATCGTAGGGGAAGGCGCAGCACTAAATCTCGTAAGAGTACACTCTTTGATGTATTGCAAATAATGAGTGCCAGTCGTAAGTCGCGAGGACTACCAGAGAGTGGAGAGTGCCGAGTTTCCGTTCTCCACGTTCACCGCGTGGAATAATCTCTGGATATTAACGGAGGGTCCAGAAAGAGGCTCTCTAAACTGCTCAGAAATTATTATTGATATAGAATTTTGTTCGATTATATGAGTTCTCATTTTTAATATTGTTATAAACTAACTAACTAACTAACCATCACGCATTTTCCCCACAGGGGTAGGCAGAGAACGGACCGCCATACAACTATTTTCCACACACTCCTTGCTTCATTTACATTCATAAATCGTCTCATACATACTCTTCTGTTATTCTGACTCGATTCAAGTATTTGATTTACTTGATCGTGCCATCTCTTTCTCGGGCGTCCTCGACTTCTTCTTCCATTCACTTTCGCATCATATATTCTTTTCACATTCCTTTTTTCGTTCATTCGCTCTACATGTCCAAACCATTTAAGCGCCCTTTTCTTGATCCTATTCATTACGCTCACATCAGCCTTGCATTCTTTCCGGATCTCCACATTCTTAATACAGTCATACATGGTTCTACCGCACATACGTCTCAAAGATCTCATTTCCACAGTATTCAGTCTACTTTCATCCTTCCTCTGCCAGTTCCATGCCTCACTGCCATACATCAGGGTTGGTATAAGCACTCCATTGTGGACTGCTAGCTTCGCTAGATTGTTATGCTTTGTAATATTTAAAAAAAATACTGTTACTAAACCTTGAGTATTGTTTAACAAATTAAAATAACTCGACTTAATGATTCCAGAGTAGAACCTACCCTTAGTAGTTATATTATATTATCAAATATTATTATTATACTTGGCAATTATAACTTTAAGTTAATAAGTGTGTCTATCTGAGAGGACCTGCCAGGTAAGTATGTTCCTGTATATTTTCACTCTAAATAAATATTAATATCAACTAGAAAATAAGATGTGTACAGCGCCCTTGAGGTGATTTTTCACAAAAACGGCGCTATACGAATCATCCAAATATTATTATTAGTATCACCCCGGTTGAAGATCACTTTTTAGGATGTAATATATATTTTTTTAAATGCAGACAAACATTTCCTAATAACGAATACCCTGGCAGTAATTGAAAAACTCCTTCCGCCATCATAATAAGTATATAATAAATTATGAAGGACTTAGCAAGCAGAGGAATTGAACCCGCGACGCCTAGGCAAGAATCCAACGCGTTTGTCCACTCAGCTACTAACCGATTGAAACGTTGGTTGCTTGAAATAGTTTCGTTAATAATAATAACAGTGAACTTATGTAGCGCAGTTTTGTGATATTTCACCTCAAGTGCGCTTCGTTATCCGATCTTAGTAGCCAAGTTTGACCGGTCGGTAGCTGAGTGGAGAACGCATCGGATCCCCACTCGGGCGTCGTGCTTTCAATTCCTCTGCTGGCTAAGTCCTCCATCATTGCAAAAGCAACATCTTCCGCTTTTTATAATGGCAGTAGGAGTTTTTCAAATACTGTCAGGTTATTCGTAATTCGGGAATGTTTGTCTTACTTTTTTAAAAAAAAGGTACTTTCTAACTTTCTTCTTATCCCCCAATAATTTCTTAAGCGTCATAAAATCCCCCAAATGGGAATACTACTGCTTCACTTTCGGAGGTGTGGTTTTAGTTTAATATAAGAATTTAGGTTCATTATGAGAAAATTTAACTCTTACAAAAATAATACTATGTTCAATAGTGCCGAAAATGATATTATAACATGTTTTTCTTTGTCCCTAAAAAATATTCTATCGCTATGTATTTGCATAATTGCTTTCCGATGACATATATTTTTACGGATATCAAAGTCACGTGTCTGAATTACGTACATTTTGATAAAAATGGTTTCAGGAAAACCTGCCTTCGCTGTAATCGTAAGACTGAAGTAACTACCTCGACGCGGAGTACGATATAAATGGCTGCATTAAATACCAATATCGGATCCACCCTAATTTGATCATTCCGCCTCAAACGAGGGAAAGGCGCCGCGCCGCGCCGTTAGAAAGAACGCTGTACGATTTTTTTAAATTTGAAAATCGAAACATGAACGTTTGTATTCAAGACACGCTAGTTACGGAATTAGTAACCGCCGCAGCGAGAAAGCTGAAGGGCGCCGGCAGAAATGCAAATATCCCTTCGTTATTATTTTAATAATAACTCCGTCTGCACGCTCGCTGCTGCATATCATATTAAGTCATACTAATGAAATAAATTCTAATTTATTGCCGTCCTCTTTCTGGCCCTTTCGGCCACTTTACGCCGCGTTTCAGTAAACGTTTGATGAATGCCACACGGTTAGGAGATCTGTGAAATGCCTTTGAAGTCGGGGGTCTGTTTGTGTGTAATCAAAATTTCCACCTCGTTAATACTGCTCTCATTAAGGAGTAGATATCGCACTACACGGAATTTCATTTTTGATTCCTTAATAAATAATACCCCACTGGCGCAGCCATAAATTGTAAGTAGACACCAGACGCCAGACCCGTATCAAATAAATAAGAACAGATTAACAAGGTGTACCTACATAGTTCCAGTTGGTGTATGTTCCTATATGCGTTCATCATTGTTTTAGAATGTTCAGCGCCAACTAATTCCGGAGATTAACATCGAATACTCACGTGGGTCGGAGCGGGTAATGAGTAATGAGGATTGGTCTGAAGTATACAGGCTCCGCTATGCAATCGGCAGTTGTCGTGGCTTTAGCTAGAACTGCAGAGTCATCCACAGGTGGTGTTGTTGGAGCATGTGGACATTGCTGCTCGCTGCGAGCTGATAGTGATATTCCAACCCCAGTCCAAGTCCGACATTGAGTGTAACATTCATCACAATCACAAGATATCTTAATGCAGTAATATCCATATTCAAACCGCGCAATTTCCTCACCTAATCGATAGTACAACACTTGAAGACCTCTCACCGAGATGGAGAGAACATTTGCTAAAGCAAAATCGCACACGGTAGACCTACTCTGCACCATTCCGTGGATTGGCTTGCACTTGTCTCACGAGTCGTGGCCTGTGTCTGCATATGGCATGGTATCGCTGACAATGGTTGAGCGGACATGTCTACAAGACAGCTTACAAGTCTGATTGGAATTATGGAACTGTCTTCGATGCTGCTTGATGTCCCAACATCTGTTTGGGACATCGGAAGATGAGAGAGGCTCGCCTAATGCACTTGTTACATGCAAATTGAATAACGTTAACAATTTGCATTCATCCAATCCTATAAATTATCTGAGAAAAACGTGCGGTTAGGTTTTAAGTTAGTTTATTATATGTATGTCAAAAATAAAATAATGTATCTTTTATTTTGATTGTGCTTTATGACATCACATAGAAACCCGTGAGAACAGGGTACCTACGAGATAAATACACCGGATGTTGTATTTTTTTAAATATAATCTACAATATAATACAAGAAAAGAATAAATAAATCAGGAAAGCGATAAATTTTGTTACTATTTATGCTATTCTATTGCATACTACGAGGCACAAAAAAGTTGGAACACCTTGAAAATCAAACCATGTTTTACATTTATTGTTTTAGACACCAATAAATCTACATTGTGTATTATGTTTTTGTATCTGGTCTTGTTCCGTATTTTATAAAGATATTGCTTTCAATAATGGACGGTGGTATTTTTGCTTCTGCCTGTATTTCATAGATTTTACTGTTTTACATTATAATATTATACGTGCTTTCTTGTTGGGAGAAAATATATGACAAACGAGTGAATCAAACAATAAATCGGTGAGGCCCCAGAAAGACATGGAACGATCAAGTGAATCAAATACTTAAGTCGATCCGTATCGAGATAGATTATATAACAGAAGACTGAAGGGTATGAATGGATGCGATTGAAGCAGAGACTGTGTGGCGAGACAGAGTTATGTGACGTACGATCCTCTCTGCCTATCCTTGTGGGTAAATGGCGTGATAGTACCAGTTAGTTAGTCTTTTTTACTATCCCTTTTATACACATTTATTCGAACCGTTTTTCTTTTTGATTCTTTTTTAATGAAAAGAGCGGAGTTAAGAAATAAATATCTCTTTTATGAATTCAAGAGAGAGAATAAAAATATAATCTTTTCTTTCCTATGAGTATATAACGAAAGAGTGAAAATTTGCCTATACTTCCTACCAGGATATCAGAGAAGTCAAGGTCGAGAAGAGCATTCAGCGTTTTTATGTTCATTACTTGTTACAAATGGTTGCATTGTACTATCATCGGTCAACGTCAGCCCTTGATGGATAGTGTAACGTACCCACTCCTAGAGGAGGCGCGCCTCGCGGGGACACTCTCCTCTACAGTCCACACTCTACTCTCTACTCTCTAGTCACTCTTGTACTCCCATCTCCCAGCCCCATCAGCCAACAAACACTTCAGTTCAAGATACCCCGAACCAACATCAAAGAAACGCCGAAAAAGGATGAAAGAGAGGAGTGTAAAAAGATCTTAGTTTGCCGTCAAGATAATTTGTTATAGAGCTCATAGACATACTGATGAAAACTCCGTTGTATCTAACTCTTTTTTTTCACAATGACGCATGTAACAGAAAGAGAGGTTGCAACGTATCTCACAGCGGTAGGATAATAGGCTTTTAAAGTACGCGATTCGAAATCATTGTACTACGAATAATCGCTGCGTATAAATAATTTAATTGCACGTTAACACAACAGTGAGGTGTTTGAAGCCTTATCAACCTTGAATCACATTGAGATATAGTGTTACCCATATTGTTTTGTATCAACACAAAGAAATATCTTTAAAAAATAGAGCGAGTGTAAAGTCCGGCATTTTGATTTGAGCTTGCTAGTGTTATTTGTTTATCACACGTGAATGCATTTAATTACTTGTCGAATACTAAACAATGTAGTTTTATTGGTTGGAGCGAATTCTAATCTACGAAAACAAAGATAAAAAATGAAATTACTTCCGTGAAATAAAGGCATAAAAACTTAAGTTGATAATAAAGGAACAATGATATGGCATAACTTTAATCAACATCGCAAGAGCAAAGTCACCCCACTATGAATAACCGAATAATTCGAGAGGCTGAATCAATTTATTAGGTTAAATTTACATCATTTCTCAAGACAACCGCGATATCTGATAGCCTGGCTGCACCTGCACCGTGAAATTTCATTATCGCGTCATTACGAGCACTATGCCCTGAATAACGAAATTGTTGCCTCTCTTCTTGTATGTTCTCCGGGTGGCTCCTCGGGTACTCTATTAAGGGGTGTTATTATTTGTACCCTGAGTAATGAACGTAGCCGGATCTCGGCGGCTGTCACCCCAGTATTATCTTCACCTCCCCTAACGAGGGTGCATCATTTTTCCTCCCTTGGGGGATGCGGTTTCGCCGAGAAATATCGATACTCATTCGCTGATACTGCAAGATTACTTTCCTATTTTCAAGCTCCGCTGTAGTGGAAATTTGAAAAAATTAATTATTTTATAAAATAAGAAACTTATGATCCTTGTAATTGACACACAATAATTTTAATAACTGTATCATGCGTATTTTCTAAAATTAACTTACTAATATCAGCTGACAAAAGATAGGTATTTAAGATTATTTGTTTATGAACATGTAATTAAATAAGTTTTTCAAATTATGTACAAAAATCCTAAATAAAATTGTTTAAGTAAAACAAAATCTTTAAATCGCTCTCCTTCTGTCAAACAAAAAACAATGCTAGATATTTTGTGTTTGCCATGTTTTCAGTTGAGAAATATGATGTTTAACGTTTGTTAATTTCTTAATTACACGAAAATTAAGAAAAAAAGGAAACATAAAAAAAGAGATAAAACAGAGCTTTAATGGAGTAAAAAGGTTGAAAAACAGGCATGATTTTAGAGAATTTGACAAACATCAAGAAGCCCTTTGTTGTACTCTGTGAAAACTGTCAAGGAAACTTTTTAGAGGGAAGGATCAAGTGAAAGAGAGGAAGAATAATGAAAAATGTTCTTCCGTACACGGATACATCAAACCCAATTTTCTTGCCAAATAAAGTTTTTTTCTTGTAAACAGGCCCTGAATTATAATTTTTTTCTGGAAAATGTTCCAACCTCCTAGTTGAGTAATGATACAACTACAAAAAAGGATCGCTCCTCGCGCCAGATCTTATTAGGTTCAAGTGCCTGAATTAAGCAACCTTCCCCTTTGAGAAACCGGGAGGGTCGGAGTATGTGCTATTTGAATAAGGGGATGATTTATAGGGGAGTTCTGCAATTTTATTCATTAATATTGCCGATCACGATCCTTTCTAATTCGGAAGTACAGGAGACCAGAGCCTGGCAGGTTGTGTCGGCTATTTTTCACTAATTGCGAAGCGATTGAGATGTAAATGATATTATTCTTGAGAGGGACGCTGTCGCTGCATTAATAGATGATTGATGGAGAAATATTAAACATTTTGGGTATATATTCAGTATCGAAATGAAGAGCATTTCATGAAAAAGGAAAAAGCTAACAGTCTACTCTGAAGTGAGGTGGAAATATTGAACATAGTAAATCTCGTATTTACTAGAAGTTAGTTTTAAATACTTTGGCCAAATATAGTACAATTCTTGGAAGAATATGCATGGAAAGATAACTAAATAATTTTACCCAACCAATACAAATTCGCATACCACGAGAGAGAAATATACAAGAAAAGTCTTCACATAATATTGCAGCACTTCTAAGTATGTAAGAATGTTCTCCGTCCGCGCTAACTTCACAGCATCGAGTCGTATAACTTACGTCAACGGATTTTAAGGTTATTTCCTATATTTGTGTTGATTATTGTATTAGAAAAACTAGCAGTGGTTATACAAATAAATCAAACGTGATTGTGATATGTGCTATGCGGGAATGTTTAATAGAATCAAACAAAAATTATAAAACATCAGTTTTTAGAGGTATTTCAACAGTTTTAAATATTTTTTTACCGAACTTTAGAATTTTCACATTTTTAATATAAAGGCATAAAATCAACAAAAAGCTTCCATCATTATGTAAGCAAACCTTCTATTATTAGTGTTCGTGTGATATTTAGACTTTATAAATCATTTTAATGGTTTTTTTTTATTTTATTTTTATTTATTTTATATTAGTTACTTTGTACATTCAAGTTTAGAAGTAGCTAATTACTTAATTTTTTAATGGTGTCTTGGTATTGTTTTGTGTAATGTGTTCAAATACGTTTATTAAAAATGTCCGAATTCTATGTGGGTGGTAACTAATAGGCTATCCATCTTCCTTTAATATATATTTGTCTCTTTCTATCGAGTCAGTATAAAGTCGATAATACTAACTACTATTTCGCAAAGGTACCTCTCCATGTGGTTACTCCAAGTGCGAATTACTATTAAGAAGAATACAAAGTATTTAGTAGCTTACAGCCGGAGTTTGATTTGCTTCAGGTAAAATTGCCTAAAATTTGGAATCACTTCCTTTGATATGACAGCATCGTCATCTCTATTTATATAAAAAAGCCGTTTTAAGGTCTTAATTAGCGGGTATGTTTCCGTCGGATCACACCAGCGGGCGCTGGTGGCGCGCAGCTTCCTTTGAGGCCGCCATCTGAGCTGGAACACATTATACGCAGGGAAATTGGGCTGGCATGAAATGATAATAAATCCTCTCCTCCTTGCCAACGAACACCTTTGAAAAGATACTTAATTGAGATTTCCGCCAAACGGAATACGAGAGAAGGCTTTCTTGACAACATTGTTCGTTTTACATTATGCTCGGGTATGTACCAGTTTTAAGGAAAACTGCTACATACCTGTTCGTAATAGCCTTGGAATAACAATGTATGGAGAGAGAGCTAATTATTTTTACCCAACCTATACAAACTTGCGATAAATCACTTTCTTCGGGTTTTTACGTCGTACACCATGAGAGAGAAAGAGACAACAAATATAATACACCGCTTCTATGTACTGTCACAATGATCTTGGGCTCCTGAGTCACCGCGGGACTCCGCCCACATTCTTTTATTATGCCACTAAACTTGACACAACTAAACGGTTTTTTAGGTTATATGCTATATTGATAACAATACTATGAAAAAGTGGTTGTACAAATAAACAAAAACATTATGTGCTATGAATGGATGTATAAATACCCTGGCCTTAGTCTTAGCCACGCCCAGGTTCACCGAGTCCGGTAAAAATCGTCAAAAACTGACTACACTGCCCTGGATAGATACCGCTCTATATACTCTAAGGTGGTAGCTAGTATAAATGAGGCCATAGACGTCCGATACATAATATGTGTTATATGCAGGAAAGTACAAATTATTTTTTATTGAAACAAAAAAAAACATTTTTCGTATTTAACTGTTAAAAATTTAGAACAAAACAAATAAGTTAATAACTTGGAATGGTCGATAAGTACTCGATTGCGTTTAAGATTTATTTTAATCACGTTTCTATGGGATTCTATTTAATTGAAAAGAGCCGCTGAAGTGTTTTTTCACAAAAAAGGTGCTATAAATAATGATCCTACTTTTTATTATTATCTAACATGTTCACGAAAGAGAGAGAGAGACGCTTGTTGTCAGTGTCTTGATGTGAAATTAGTACGAACATTACGAAAGTAATATTTGTTATCAGTAAAAACAATTTACTAAACCATCACTATTTCCGTTGACACATAAAATCGATATCTAATATGTGCGACACAATAATGTCGATTTTTATTTACAATAACCACCAGATCGGGCTACAATGTTGCAAAATCCTGTTTGTTCCTTAGATAAATTAAATAATATTTTTAATATTATTTAATTTATTTTAAATAGTATTTTATGTCTATGGTTTGCTCATGAGAACTGACTCACAGTTGGTTAAACCCAGTCAAAAACCATACAATCAATAATAGCATAATTAACTCAAGGAAGTTGTAATTGGGTTTGTGTGATATTAATAGTTTAAGCACTTAATACCTCTTTTGCCACACGTTTATGAGCAAGTGAATTTATCCATGAATTTTAATATTTTTTCCAACGGCATGAAGAGAGGGCAACTGTAGTGTGCCTATTTCGGGAATGTCATAGTCGTAAGGCTGAACAAATGGGGTTGGAGAAAGGGGAAGGGAGTGTTTAAATATTCCTGGCTATTTCGATTTTAGTAATTAAACACAGCTAAATCAATTTCAAGCAACGTGTTAATTATGCATTTTATTCTCTCAACAGGGCGATATTAGACTATCTTCCACTTAGGAACGAGATGCAAATATATTGTTTTATAATATTTATTTTAGATAATATGAAATTTGCTTGTCGTTTTGCCACTTCGATATAATATTCATACTCTGTTTCGTCTTATTGTAATATGGAAGCATAAAACGTGAACAAACATCCGTAGATAATGTGTAAATAACATTTCATGAACACTATATTGATTTTGTTTTAATTTTATTTATTAAAATGATAATAAAGTACAAAAATATTACACTTTTTGATAGATTATTCCCAAGGAATTAAAAAAAAACTCATTCCGCAAGGATAAAAAAAGTATCTTTTAAGGGTCAGCACTCAATAATGACGCTAAACGTTACTTTGTAGCAATCTAATACAAGCAAAATACAAATGATTTATCTGCATATTTTGTACGAGTAGTTAGAAAAATGTCTGATGTTTCCAGTGAATAATTTTTTTAAACTGTAATCTTTTTAATTCTATGAATAACATACTAAAATGTCAGTAAAAGGTGCAGTTTGAAAACCAGCGAAGGCATTTTAAAACGTTTTACATAAAATTCCAGTGTGCATTTCATATGAATTTAAAAGATTACTGTTTAGAAATTGTATTCACTGGAAACCTTAGACACTTTTCAACTTACCCGCACAGAATGAACTTCAAAATAATTTGTAGTTTTGCTTGTACTAGACAGTTAAGAAGTGTGTATTTTTGGGTGCTGACCCTTAAGTGCATATGTCAATATATTTTTGTCAATATTGCAACTGTGAGTTTTAAATTCATTGCGTAATGCGTTGTATTGTGTATATGCATGTATTGTAAGGAGTTTATTCCAATTTTTAGTTGTGTGAGTAGGTGACGACAAGTGTATGTGATTTTGTGGTTGTGTATGTTGGAATTAAAGGCTGGTTTATCGTTGGCGTCTGATGAAGTGATGAACTACTCCATTTGCTCATCGAGCCCAATAATGAAGTGTCAATGAAATCGTCCACTGGTGCCACCGAAGATAATACCAATAATACTTTATGTGATCGTTTTCATTGAGATATAATAATGATATTTATTATTGTATTGTCCCATAAATCAGCAATCGACAATTCACACCGCAAACCAGCGGCTGGCGATGTGTCCAATTATTGGCTGGAAATGATTTATCATCGGCCTTTTCTAGCGATCCCAAATAAATTATATGTTTATTATACGGTTCCGTTCTAACCCTGATCAGCGTTAAAGTTTCACACGAGCTTCTGGGATTTTGTGTTATTAATTATTACTGACTCAATCCTTTAGTAGTACATTTTTTTCAATAAAATTGGGTTCTTCGAAACAAAAACTATATTTACCCTTGAGGTCAAATGTTACATTTAGATACCTCTAAGTTTCAAAATTATATATAACAAATTTAAGTTAAAAAACAAATTTGTCGTTTCTAATTTCAAATTTTGATCCAATATCACGCTTTTTAGTAACCTCGAAAAAAAATGTTTTTATTTTATATTTCTACACAAAAAGTGTTTGCGGAGTAAGATTTTTGAAAAATATAATTGTAATCGAGTGGGACTTTGGCATCCTCAATTGGGGTATGTTGTGAGGCCGAAGGAAGTGGGGAGGGAAAGGAGATAGGAAAAAGATTTTCAGATTGAGGAAGGTTGGGAAGTTTCTGGCTATTCAGATCTGGTCACCAAACAGGGCCAAAGCCATAATAAGCAATTTTTCTATTCTGAATTATAGTCTTTTACCAGGGCGATACTGAGAGTATCTATAATTTTAGAATATGCCGCAAATATAGGATATATTATTTTACATTAATCAAATCTGAAATAACACATTTATTACATTAATTAAATAAAAGTTATTTGGCACGCCGGGATTCGAACATACGACCTCTGGATTCATATTCGAGGGTCTTAACCGCTCGAACACAAAGTCTCTACCTAGGAAGCTTTTCACTCTTTTCAGTGCTGGTTTTTGTGGCTGCCAGTAGCAAGTTAACATTTTCTGTTCCCATAGCGATAAACGGTTATGAGTGTTATGAGCACGCGGTGTTAACGACACTTTTATTAATAGGGAATTAGTGTTCTGTGCTCCGCTCAACCACACGATGGTTGTAACTAACTAAGATGATCGTCATTACATCGTTTGTAATGACTTCCAACCAAGTATGCTTCTAATAAACACTAATTTTGGGAATTCTTAGTAATGATTTTTTGGACAGAATCGAGACCAACTTTTTCATTCTTCAAAAATCATTCTGCAGGAAACACTACACGATATTTTTTAACCTACGCCCAAAATTCAAAACACCAGAACAATTGATACTCACTTTCATAATACGTACTTCTAGTGGCACAATATAGTAATTATGGCTTACCATAGATTATCGTAATCCTAGAAAGTATTCACTCAATTTTCGTTAATTTTAAAAAATATGTTAGAATATTCTAATAAAATTGTAAGAATTATTCGGAAAAAATACAGTTGACACGTTTATTCTGTGTACTTATTGGAATTTAATTCTACAAAAAATGGTATCGCCCTGGCGATTGTCTAATCAAAATATCGCTCAAAATAACTTTAATGCTTTGTTAAATAGATCGAAAAGGCCAGGGATTCACCATCTCCCCCATCCCCTATCTGCTCTTTTTTTAAATTCTCTCTCGCCTAATAATATTCTCAAATTAGAGAGGGCAAGTGTGGGAAAAATGTGAAAAATAAGCATTTTCCAATATTATCCACGTGATATTCCGGAAAATATCAGTTTAGGTTTCAAGGATTTGATTAAATTTGTTTTCTTATATTCATCCATTTAGACTTTAGGGTAAAATGGCTACTAGTCAGAAAGAGGTAATCACATGTTTTTTTCTGTGTGCGTAAAGAAGAACCGAATGAGTCAATAAACGCAGTTGTTCAGGAGAGCTTTAACCAAATTTAAGAATTTCGTTTTTTGTATTTAATCATGTCATATGTCCTTTTTGAAAAAATAATAGCACATTATTTTATTTTCAGACTCATCTCATTTTTCCTTGATAAATATGTATCTAAGGAACGATTCTGCATACCTAACTCAAAATTTGTTTTTTTTTTACTCATTCCGTTCTTCCTTGCGCGCAGCGATTTTATTGCTATTTGCCTTTCATAATCTTACTGGTAATATTAAGAACGGAACATTTTTCCCACCCCTTTTACAAGTAGCGAGTTATTCTATCCAGCAATGAAACTCATTAAAAAGTAGGAAAATAATAAATTTCACTTAGTCACACCTACTAACATTTCCTTCCTTATCTATCGACACTTCATTGAAAAACAATTAAGGACAGTTCGAGGATAATGCGCAAGTTGAAATAAATTGGCAAACTAGTGAAGTGTTGTTTCTGTGCCCACATAACATTGATTATGACAGAGGTACGTCAACTTTGGTGAGAAATTTTTGAAATATAAAACTTAAATTTGAAAAAATAAACAACCTTTAAGCCCTAAAATTGACTGAGAAATTTGAAAGTATCATCATCGACAATGCCATCATCATTGCACAAGCAACATTTTCCGCTTATTATGATGGTAGTAAGAGTTTTATAAATATTTTCAGGTTATTTGTAACTTGAGAATGTTTGTCTTTTTTCAAAATAGAAATAAACCTATGTAATGTAATTTGTGTTTACGATGAGTGAAAAAGTAAAAACAGCTCTAAATAAATTTCATGAAGTGAACTTCATCTTTTTGAGGGAAAATTCTCATATGAGCTAAATCGATATCTTCAGAAGTTAGTCTGAGGTTCATCCCGTGAACAAACTGCATATTATTTGACAATGAAATGGGAACAAATTGCATCTGGTTATTTTGGGTCTACCCAAGCAATACAAAAATAACGGTATGTTAACAATAGGTTTATGGGCATTTTTAATTTACGTTTTTCTACGGGCACCCGTCAAATTGACGGATAAACACAAAAACTATTTAAATAAATGTTTTATTTATCCGAAATTAGACTCCACGTCCCCACACACTGACTGCAACTCTATAACTGAAGAAAGATTTATTTATCTACACTAATGCAGCCGTATGGTCAACTTCGCGAGACTTCCACTCTCGAAGAAACCTTTTTTCATTATCCCATAAATCATAATACGCCGAATGTGTTACGCAACGAACGCTTATTTGTAATTTGGGTTTGAAATAAAATATCCTTCACACTGATGACATTATTTCTTCATTGTTTCACACAAATTGTTACACTATGATTTTTTTTATAGGTACTAATTTTAACCTAGTGTTATAGGATAGCTTCCGTGGTTGTGAAAAAATAAACAGAGGTCATCTAGAGAGGAGATTAGCTGAAGACCTAAAGAGATCTGCCCTCGTTAGAGGGGTGAGAGTTCCTAAAACTGGAGACATTTGAGGTAGGCAGATAAAGCTAGATGCCAAAAATTTCCAAACAAAAAGTTATTGATCTCTGGACTTTGGATTACGTCAATTCATAGATGCTTCCGAGAGAAAATAAAAAAGAGACCAGTCAATTAAAATCAATTGGTTAAATGTGTTATAATTGAATATGTCCCCGGTCACTTGGATATTGTCACAAGTCGTGAGTTACGTACGGCGACAATGGGGGAGAGTGATCCGGTCACAGCAGTCCTTAGTCCAAAAGGCAATGATTAATTAAGAGTGTCACAATTAAACGATGCCAGTAATCGTAACCGCTAGGAAACCGTATGTAATTGTGAGATTTTACGACATTTTTTAAATGTTTGCTGGAAGATTTGGGGTTAAAGTGGGATGACGGACGCGACGAGTCACGTGTGAAGAATTGCTACAAGTGACGCTTTAAACGCTTCTGGGTTTAATTAAATGGTTTGTTTTAATACTTTACTTGTACAGTGGGTGGAAGCCTTTTACCACTACGCCGTTTTATTTTACAACAAAAGTAAAACGTGAGACAAGTTTTGAATTTAATGATTCGATTTAGAAAATAGGCTTGTGAAGGTTTTGCACGTTTGAAAGACTTATGCAATTTTTTTTATTTGTCCAGAATATACACTTATTTTTCAATATCATTGAAAATTAGAGTTTTTTCAGTTTCTTTTCTAATTGAATACAGTCCAGTAAAAATAAATGTACTAAAAAATTACCATGTTTTAATTTATTTATTAGTTACATTGCGTAATTTTAAAAATCACGGGATATAACTTGACTTGTCAAGAAATAATTTTATTTGCTTTAATCCACCAATTACAAATATAGTTTAATGTCTGCTAAAATACAATAAAGATAGGTACTTTATTAGGTAGGCAGGGATTTGAAAAGGTTCTTTTTTTTATTTAATAATTTAAATTGACAGTTCCAAATTTGAAAAGTTCGCACTCGTACAGCCGCGGTATATTGCATAGTCTCTCCGAGAGCATTTGCGTTGTTTCACCCCAGTTTACTTGGCGAATTTATTAGACGTCTTTTCTCTGGGATTAACCATAAAGTAACACAAATAATGTATGCAAATAATAATAAAAAAAATACAAAATAAAATGAAAGCTCCGTTAAAAATATTTAAAAATAAATAGCCATAGAGAGGATTGATTTGTCTCAGTCATGTCCTTTCACTATGATTTCATACACAAGGTGATATTGTAATTCCAGTAAGACTTTTAGTTTGTCATACTAACTAAGGTAGTCTGGGAATGATATTCGTTACTGTTCAAATACAATATTTATATCTTTCAAAAGCCGAACCTTGAAACCGAAGCGGGAGAATCACGAATTCAAAATACTCCAGACAAGCTTCAAGTAGTACCTACATTTGTATTTTTTTATACCTTCCCATAAGGTCTCAGAGATGCAGTACCGCTGCTTTTAAGGACAGCCGTAAACAAAATAGTATATTATATTTCATGGAAATATACTTAGACTTAGGACAAGGAAAAAACCGAGGACGAAGGAAGTAAATAGTGTTGACTGTTATTGGGAAATTTCGATAATGATACAATAAGGACTTTATTTGTATGGCTTATCTTTTTGAATCCTTACATTAGGAAATTAGGAACGCCGATTTACATGTATTATGATTTCATCGATGGGGAATTTCAGCATCAAATACGCTAGATTAATCGATTGAAGTACGTTCTGGGTGTTTCCATGTGCACGAAGTAAGATCGACTTTTCCTTACTTCGATTGTAATTGATCAAGCATTTTCAAATATCGATATTTTTTACGATTATTGATGTTAAATAGGTTATCAATTTCATTGCATTGTTTTGGGTCTAGTGGTCAAACAGTAATTTGGAAGTTTTATTTGAAATTGGTATAGACCACCATTCTGAAAATTAATTAATTAATGTTCACACGAGTTTCAACACTATTTTTTCCGTATATTTTTTAGCTAACAATTGGTTATGAAATAAAAATGATGGTGTTTTTTTTTTTTTTTTTTTTACGGATAAATTCATGTCTCAAAAATTGCGCAAATTTAATAACGACAGCATACCCCGTTTGGGCGTTTTAGCTTCTTCAGAAAAGAGATTTCCACTTTATATTCAAGATGAGCTGAAAGTTACTAACTGTGTTGATGTTTTTTTTTTTATATGAATACTGCACAAGAGTCCTAACTACCCCTAAATGTTCAGTCAGTGGGACGATTAAAGCATCCCAATCGGGGTATATTGTGAGGTAGTTGAAAATAAAAGAAGATGGGTAAGAGGAAGGTTGGGAAGTACTTTGATATTCACATGTGGTCACCAAACACGGCTAAAGACGTTTCAAGCAATATATAATGTTTTGAAGCATTATAGATAAATAATACTGTAACAGAGTTTTTTTTGGGAAAACATACAGCTGTACAAGCATTTTGGACATAATGATTTTTTTACTGTGTTGCCAACCAGTGAAGTTTCCGCCATATATATCCGTTAATTTAATTTAGGTAACTATTTTTTTAAATAACTGGGCTTTCCTCTGTCCGAACATAATACATAATATTTCATCACGCCCTGATCACTTTTTACAGTGTGCACGGCACTACCCTATACCAATAAAATAACATGTTCCTATTTACTGTGAAGGTAGTGTTTAAAAAAACAAGCTTTAAACCAAAATAATCTAGTGTTAACAAAGTCAAATCTTTATTATTTGAAAGGGTTTATACTTTAAACCGCCAATAAAGAGACAAACGGACGCATATAACTCCGGTGAAGAAGTAGTAAATATGTTAACTTATTTAAGGAATGTCACTTGGTCCCCTTCATTAGACGCTTTGGCAGGCGTGAAATTAATTCAGTGTGTCAACTGCAGACTGAGTGCGCGGCTCTAAAACTGAAAACTGCCTTTTTATGTCTTATTTACGCGTCGAGAAGAGCCTTTTAGCTCCCTGAACAGGTCCTTCACGCAAAAACAATTTTAAATATTCATAAAATGTGCTGGGCGGGAAACACACATCCTTCCTTACATAAAACTGTCAAACTGGGACATTGGATACAAAACACAAAACCAATCAACACTCTGAACAAACAAAACACACCCATAAACAAAAAAATCACATGAAAACCATTTAAAAAAACAATTTTTCTTTGTTTAGAGTTGATTGCTTTTGACTGGGTGGTGAAGGCTTCGCTCTTTTTGTTAGATTATCCGTAAAAGCTTTATAAAGCGCGCCACATCCCCGGAATAAAAAGTCGCCCATGTGAACGTTATTAAGAATTTCAGCAATCATTTCGCTTAATAATGGAGTCGCGTTTATTCGTACTTGCTGCCATTTTATAGTCGATGCATATATAATTTATTTAGGACGCCAAGCTTTTACTTTTGGGAGTAAACATTATTTTATTCCCTTCAAATCTACACGTGGCATTAGCATTAAATGACATTACAGGAAACTAGTGTCATTAGGGTAAATAAATAATTTTAAGGGTCAGCACTAAAAAATAGTCACTTTTTGGCTTTCTAGTACAAGCAATACTACAAATAACTCATATGTTAATTCTATATGGGTAGTTAGAAAAATGTCTTTGGTTTCCGGTGAATACAATTATTTAACAGTAATATTTTATATTCTTTAAGAAAAGCATTCTAGAATTTTAGGTAAAACGTTCCAAAATACCTTTTCTGGTTTCAAAACTGCACCTTTTACTGACATTTTAATATGTTTTTCATAAAATTTAAAGGATTACCGTTAAAATATTGTATTCACTGGAAACCTCGGTCATTTTTCTAACTACCCATGGAAAATTTTCTGTTACACCACTTGTAGGATTGTTTGTATTATAATGCTAGAAAGTAACGTTAAGTGTCATTTTGAGTGCTGACTAAGAAAAATAAAAGTTAATTTGTGATCAGTTAAGATAGAGCAACAGAGGTTATGGTATCGTAAAACATGAAATCTGACAAATCTCACCAAATTCAAAAAATAATTTTATCTTAGTTTTTACAATGTGCACTTGAGATGAAATTTCAGTAAATTGTATTATGGAAATAAATTGTCACTCTGAATATTTTGCTAACATGACCCGTTAGGCTTTTGGTCGAATTTGATACTTTATACCAGTGCTTTCCAAATCTGCTTAATTTACCTGAAAGTGACTAATTCAGAAATACTGCTTATCATATGGTTGGTGGGAGTCAAATCTTTCATGATAATAATAAAAAAATAAACCACAAAAGAAAAAAAAATTTTCGAAAACAGCTGGACGCCTGAAATGAATGATGAGAAGTGTGCTATGTCAACAAACAACTTATTGAAATGCGAATAAAGACTTTTTTAAAAATAGATCATCCAATTCTAAGCTTTATTGTAAAATCGGCTTACAAAATTAACTAACTATAATAAAAAAATGTATAAATCAAAAAACACCAATGGCAATACCACTAAAAATAGTACTGTTGGTACATGCATGATTCATAATAACAAATGTACCTGCAACTATATCGATGACCTATATAAATTTATAAAGTTAAACTCACTGAATGCATAATGTAAGCTTTGCGAAATTTGTATTAGTACCTAAGTACCGTTTTTTTTTGTTTTCAAAAAATATTTATTATATGTACCTACACTGCTACGTTGCATTTTTTCAATCTTTAAATGAATGTTGAAATAATTTTTAAATTTTATACAATGTTGATATTTTTCTTAAATTTTATACAATTTTGAAATTTTTCTTGTAAAATATATTTAAAATCAGTGGTTTTAGTTAGCTTTGAGAAATCTTATTATTTGTATTACTTACGTAAAAGAAATTAAAATGTGATTTTTATTGACGTCATCGGATTCGAACCCGTAATAAACGGTTCAGAGTCAAAGCTCTTTCGTCTATGCCTCAGTAGATAAACGAGGTAATTTATTTCGTATTCTATATCAAGCCATCGCACTGTTATCGTTTCGTCCATCGTGTAATAATTGTTAAACATCCGCTTTTTTTAAATAATGTAAATCGAATACAAAATTTGAATACTGGCGTAATTTTTATAGCCCATTTAACTCACAATAATATTATTCCCCTAATTTGGTCACAGCTCCATTATAATATTGTGTCATTTGTGTAAAAATTAACTTTCGACAAAGAATAATTCCGCTCGAGTAAGTAGACAATTTACATATTAACGGTCGGGGTTAATGAGTATTCGGCATCGGTTATGATTTTTGCCCATATTAACCGATTATCACAAAAACCAGGAGAACATCTTAGTAACGTTCAATTTGTTTGCTCGAGAGTTGCATGGCCACTGAAAACAAATAACCAACAGCTGTTTAACGATACGAATCATCGAAAACATCCGAATTTTTAGTAGTAAGTAATTTAATATTAATTCTCGACTTTGTAAGAAGTCAAAGATCTTCCGTAAATAAAAATGTAAATCTAGGTATATAATATGTGCTCGGGTAGAGCTTTGTATACCATACACAGATGGTAGTCAAATCGGAAGAAAAGTTGAAAAATGATATGAATAATTTTCAAATGAAGAATGAGACCGATCAAAAATGGCGGTTTCTTATAAAGTCTCGGTGGCTCGATTGGCAGAAGCGTTACTCCCGGATAGAGTAGAGGATCCAAGTTCGTGTCTCGGTCACGACTGTTATTTTTTCTGTTTCATATTTCGGTTTTGTGAAATTTCACATTATGTGCGTTTTACTAAGATACACTTGAAAATGGAGATTTTGTGGCCTCATTCAGGGGTCATGTTCTTAAAATTACTCCCACAGTGCATATTCAGGATGAAGCAAAACCAATTGACAATATTATATAAATAAAGTGGTATTTTTATTTCATTTAAATTATTATATCTGACCACAACATGTTGGCTTTCTGTGAAAAATAAATAAAATAAGAGAAAATAAATATACATTAATACTAATTTCTCCAACTCAGTTTTTAATCATCACCTTAAGAGCCTTATTCAAAGCTAGAAAACAAAAAAGGAATTGATTTGCCTTAATATTACAACTCAAATTGATTTCTTTGTAAAATAAAAGTAGGTATAATAATAGTTGATAGGTATTTACCTAAACAGATACCGCGGGTTTTGAATTGGTAAACATTTATGTGTGAAGCTGTCAAGAATTGTTGAAAAATTAAACATTCAAGTATTAACTTACTTTATGGTTTTTTCTCGGCATGGTTAAGCGGTATGTGCAATCACAACCCGCCATTTTAAAGAAGTTATAAATAAATTAGGTAACCGATGCAGGTAGAAACAAAAGGGTGCACTCATTTCGGCTGGTAGCAACATTAAAATTATGTAAAAGTGAATCCATTAAATATACTATTTTTACGAAAGACGAGCAGATTCTCTTCGGCTTTATAATCTAAGCTTAAGTCGGATGTTATATAGTCAGTTATTTTTATTATTTTTCTAATAAAAAATAACACTTTGGATGTGATTCAATTCAAACCCACACGTCTTTCTCGGAATGGCGTTTTCATAGAGCAAAATACCGAATGGAATGAAAAGCTGAGCTTAGTTTATTGTTGGTGTGAATTCTTGAATAATAACATTGCTCCCACGAAATAGGAAGAGTTTAATCTAAATTGTCAAGTTTGTTACATTAAAACTAGCTGTGCATACGATTCAATTCTCCATTAAATGGTCTTTCGATTAACCGGACATTTAATTATAAAATATACTTAATTTCGTAATTAATATTGCTTTATAAAGGCATTCCACTGATGGTTTCATTTCAATATCTACCTCTTTCTCATAAATATATCATATTAACGACACATGCAATGGAAAGGTAGGTTACGACGGAGCTCTCGGTAGCAAGACCATACCTACTTATAGAAGAAAAAAAATACAATTCAGGACAAAGTTATGCATTTGCATTGCTTACTTCATTTTGTGATTTTAATACTCAAATGAATAAAATTCTATCGCTATTCAGGAATCGGGATCAGATCAGAAAAACAGAGATAGCACTGTATACGTCTGCAGACGTTGAATAATATGACATGAAATGTATGCAGAAGTTGCATTAAAGAATTTATTCATGAATTAATATGATTTTTTCTTCCATATCGAAGGAGCAACCACCAACTACCAGGCTGTCAGCAGCGGGGAGAGTAAACGAGAATACTGCCTTCATATTAGGGAGAATATATCCGACAACGAGCAGCAATGAACCGGGCAAAAACTGAATATAAAAATATTATGTAGATTCCGCCATTATTTTGCAATGGGCTGTCGTGAAGGCTTGTTGAATATATGGTAGGTGGGCTACGTACCTCGGCGGCTTCTTTGCCGCTGCGAGACATGCTGAAGAAATTACTGCCGGGCTCATGAGAGCAACTGTTTATATGACTTTGTTTGCGGAGGCTGGAGATAAAATTAGACTTTGTAAATGTGATGCGAAACGTAAGATGAAGGAGACAAAAAGGTTTATTGGTATAAATGCGCTGTAAAATTGCTATTTGTTCGCTTTTTATGGAAGAAGTAAACAAGTCTGTACAAGGATTTAAATATCCCTGTAATAAATTATCGCTATTCGCTGGCAATGAATTTCACATATTTTGTTAAAGCTTTTTACATTTTTTTGTTTTTGAAAATCGTGTTTCACACTTTATATAAGTTATACAAAACGAAATAACTATGATATCGTCCCTGGAAAGGCAAGAAGGCTTATGCGACACTTTGGTAAAAAATTAGTTAGATCAGTTCTCTTTTCTGCGTCGAAAGCTTTGACTCTCTTTTGATTCTAACACTTTTGTGGCCCTTCAGCCATGTAAAATATATTTACCAGTTGGTAGAAGGCTTGACTCAAGCGACATAAGTTTGGGACTTTTTAAAAACTTTTTGTCGCTTCAAGTAACACAATGAGAGCATTGAGTTACCTGAGTCAACTTTTTTTTTAAATCCAACCAGGCACAGAAGACGATGAATTTTAATGCAAAAAAAAATTTTAAGGTGCTCTGGTGTAAACTTCCCAAAAATGGCGCTTCTGCTCTTTTACCTTTTATGACTTTTCCTGAGTTATGACTTTTAGACTATGTTGCTACATAAGGATTGGCTCTCCCGCCCTTCTACCTTTTATATTGAAATGTAAAACATTTCTTTGATCTGGTGTAAACCTTCCAAAATGGTGCTTTAGCCTTTTTGCCTTTCCGGCTACGATATGATATTAATTCTGAATAGGTGCTCAAAAAAATAAATTAAGACAAGTTTTTTTTATCAAATTGAAAATGTATGTTTGGATACCGCCTTATAATGTAATTATACTAAAAAAAATAAGGAAAAATCATTATGTCCAGCACAAAGCTACTTATTTTCAAAACACTTAATCATGACGTAAAGCAGACCACCTTATAAAACGATAATCACCGTCTCCCCCCACCTTTACTGAAAGAAAAACAAGAGGACATCGAAAAGCTACACCATAAATTACAAAAAAATAGACCAATATTTTATAGTGAGGGTGTTTTCCTGTCTGTGATAATTGCTTCCGTGCAAATGAGGCATGTCTCGAGAAACCAGCCAAATACATAATATATTCAAGACGTTATACCGAGCACAATGCAAACATCATCAATTCCGTCGAACCTACTTTATTCCGATGCCAAAAAAAATGATATACGTTTGTCAAACAAAACAGGTCGAATAATTCATTGGCCGTTATACCCGGCCAAGTTCCTCGCTGGGAACTACGATAACAAGTCAAAAACACAAAAAAGTATCGGTAGATAAATCATAGCCGTGGAAACGCTGAAAAAATCGCTACAACTGTGATTTATCTCGGTGGAACGTATGATTCAAGTTTGTGGGAAGTGATTTCATCTCAGTTCCGGTGGGAGATTATTAACTCAATTTATTAATTGCTTTTTATTTATTTATGGATGTTTCGCTCCCAATTAGATTCGTTAATATTCATTTTTGAAAAATTGTGCCTCCCGTCTTTGGAGATATAACTAATGCCTGAATATTGCACTTTAAACTTACGAGTATTAATATTATTCTATACTTTATCGGTTACAACCTTCGTTAAATTTAGAATAGGATTTAAATGTATTTTTAAACTTCTGTGCTTGGCTGTCTTGTGTTTCATTAAAATAACAATTCAATGAGCCATATTTGGTTGGCTTTGTTAATGCTTTTATGGTTTTTTTTAGAATGATGACGTAATTATTTATTTTTATTTTTATAGTGAATACCGCACAATAGTCCCAACTGCTCTTAACTGTCTAGAGCCAGTGAGACTATGGAATCCCCAATTGGGGTATGTTGTGGGGCTGAAGGTAGTGGGGAGGGGAAGGAGATGGGAAGAGGAAGGTTGGGAAGTACTTGGCTTTAAAATTTTTACTTTTTTTCTTTTTACTAAAAAATACTTTATACCAGTATTTTTTCTAAAAGGGTGTGCTGAATTTTTAAAGCTGCCACTAACCTTCATATTCAATCTCTCTCTAGAAACTGGTATATTTCCTGATTCCTAGAAAGTGTCAAAAATTTGTCCTATTTTTAAAAGCGGGTCGAAGACATCTGTGGAAAATTTCAGACCGATAGCAATACTATCTGCCCCGGCAAAGCTTTTCGAATCAATACTCCATAAATACATGCTGTCTCAAGTAGAGCCATTCTTAATATCGGAACAGCATGGGTTTAGAAAAGGTCGATCAACCGAAACAAATCTACTTGTAGATAAAGGCTTTCAAGTAGATTGCTCATACAGTGACTTTTCTAAAGCATTTGATACCGTTAACCATGATATCTTATTGAACAAGTTGTCAACAATAGGGTTTTCTTTACGACTCCTCATATTCTTTTCCAACTATTTCACACAAAGAAAGCAATTTGTGTCACACGGAATATACACGTCAAAAATATTCTATGTGCTCTCTGGAGTACCTCAGGGTTCTAATTTAGGTCCGCTCCTCTTCTCTATATTTATAAATGATATTTCAGAAGTTATTCTGCATTCAAGGTCTCTTCTTTTCGCGGATGACCTAAAAATATTCATTGAAATACAAACTTTAGAAGACTGCAATCGACTCCAGTCAGACATTAATAGAATTGTTGACTGGAGTAAAAGAAATCGGATTGAGTTCAATATTTCTAAATGTTTCATTTTGTCTTTCACAAGGGCGTATCATACTTGGTTTTACCGGTATACTATGAACGACCAAAGTTTAAAACGTGTTTCCACTATGAAGGATCTTGGGATCATGTTTGATAGTAGGCTAACATTTCATGCTCATATCGAAATGACCTGTGGCACTTCATTGAAAATGCTGGGTTTCGTTATACGTACTGCGAAAAACTTTAGAGACAACCGGGTTCTCACAATATTATTTAATTCCTTGGTAAGAAGCAGGCTGGAGAGTGGATCGGTGATTTGGAGTCCGCACGAGGAGAAGTACTCCCTCATGTTGGAGAGAGTTCAGAAGAAATTTCTGAGATTTCTCTACTTGAGGGAGTACGGTTACTACCCGTGGCTCTATCCGACTAAGTTTCTCTTGGGTATGCTGGGAACAAACCATCTACGGGTCAGAAGGGATGTGTACATCGTCACCCATTTCTTCAAATTGATACGTGGATGTTTCGAAAACTTATCTATCATGGAGAGCATTAACTTTTATGTTCCCGATGGTTATCGCCGTCATCGACAGCATAGATTGTTTTATCTCCCGGCCTGCAGGACTAACTTGCCAATGGTCATGCCGGTGGGGAGGGCACTCTTGCTGTTGAATCGAATCGCTTCGGATATCGATATTTTTTGCATCAGCGAAACTGTATTTAAACAGCAAGTTTTATTGCTGCTTGCTTAACTTGTATTTACCATATATCTATTCTGTTTAATTATTAAATCTTGTTTTATATTGTATATTACGAGTATATGCAGTGTACTCTGTTTTTTTGTTTACTCCATTTATATTTTTTTGTACATATCTTTAATAACGCATTAAAATTTTATTTTGTAATGTTATTAAAATGAATAAAGAAATTGAATTGAATTGAATTGGCTATTCAATCTGGTCACTAAACACGGCCAAAGCCATTTTAAGCAACGTTTCAATTCTGAATGGTGGTCTTTCACCAGGGCGATATTTTAAGTATCTACCACTGTGAATCGTGACGCAATTATACCATGCATTATTTTATATCAATTAAATAAAATTTATTTGCGCACGCCGGGCTTGAACCCGCGATCTCTGGATTCGTAGTCGAGCGTCTTACCACTAGAGCACGCACGCTGTCGTAAATATAAAATTCGTGAAAAAATGATAAAAAATTGTATGTACATAAATTATTTTTCTTTTAATCTTATCGTTGCGAGTGAAATCAATACACTGCTTTGGAAAAAAGGTTGTTATGTTAAATTTCAATTCAGCAATCAAAAGAAATCTATCAGAATTTTTGAGATAACACTTTTATAATTAATAAAAAATGAATTTCAATTCATAAAATCACGACACCATCGGAGGAACGTGCTATGAATCCATCGCTGCCCACGTGTTGTCTTATATTATGTTCGCCTACCGCACCAAGCACCGAACCCGCGACCTCCCGCTTATCAATCACTGCCTCTTTCAGTCAGGTGAATGGATCATCAGGCCCCCTTCAGGTCTCGTCAAGACCGTGATCGAGCCAGTCATGTAATCAGTAATCAACGACGTGAGATCTGCACCAAGTAATTTGGTAAGCAGATCGGAATTTCAAAAAAAAATCCATGCATTTATTAACTTGTGAACTTGCACGCATTTGTTACTGCCCGTGTCAAAATCATTTAGTTTTTTTTTAGATTCCGTTTGATTCATTTTGGTTTTGAGTATTTTGGATTTTGATGGACTCCTAAGAAGATGTAGTTGCAATTGCAATAATATTCTTTTAATTGAGAATATTTAGGAAACTATTACATTTTATACACTGTCTTGGACTGAGAAGTTAGAAGGTTCATAAATTGATTGTTTATTTATTTATAAATAGAACACATACATTGTGGAGTATCTGGAGAATGTATATTATAATGTATATTACAGATACTCCAAAACATACATTTTTTGATCGTGTGCAGAATTTATCTCCACATGTGTTTCTGCCAGAAGAGATGAAGTTATTATCTAAAGGTTTATTTTAATATTGTCCTGATAATGGAAGGGTACTTCCGAAACCGGTAGACAAAATATTTAATAATAAAGTAGTAATAAACAAAGTGTATGTGTTCTATTTATAAATATGGCAAGCCACAAAGTAAATGCTTTTTACGAACATGTTTATTTATTTATTTGATAAACGCCCATCGGGCTTTTACAGGAAAAGTACATTGTATAGCGAGTGTTACAATAAAGTAACACGGCAAGAATTGTATATGAAGATAATAATTATATAATTGATAAGAAGGAAACAACAAATATAACAAGAAAGAAAAAACATATTCAATTATGTATGACATACAACTAGTTCAATTTACCTAATTATGTTATATAACTTTGTTCTGAATTTCATGATGGGATGTACAAAAAATATCAACAGAACTAAATTCGTTACCAAGCCTATGTAACCTTTGTACTGGGGAGTGCATAGCATAGTTATTTCTTGATGAATCAATATGAAACAAGGTAGAAAGTCTTGTGTCACGATTGGGTACTCGGAGCGTTATCAGCTCATTTAAATCAGGTGCATCGAGTACACCGTTAACTAATTTGAATAAGAGTACTAGGTCATTCATGGTTCTCCTACAAAATAAGTTAGTTATGTTTAATATTTTCACTAAGCTAGTATTATTAATTTGTTCAATGGGTAAGAGGAGTTTATAATTGATGAACCTTAGAAATTTGTGTTGGACTCTCTCAATTTTTAATTGATGATTTTTATTGTATGGGGACCACATCGTTGAGTTGTATTCTAAGTTACTTCTTACTAAGGCAGTCAGAAGGTTATGGACTATGTAGGTTTTCTACAACGCTTATTCGTTTGCGTGTTTATTTATGTATAAGTCAAAGGCTTTTACCCGGCTTCGCCAGAGTTTTAACCTCTTCTTTTCTTGTGCTCTCTCCTATCGGAGGTTGACTTTTGATTGTCGGGATAAAGTTTTAAAATTTTATTTTATTATTAAACAATTGATGAGTCTTATTATTTTATTCGGCCATTTAGTCCTATACTCGTATATCACCTTTTAAGTGCAACTTACTCTAATCGTCAAACTCACAACAATGATTTACATTTTTTTTAAATCAATTGTGGGGTGCCCTCGATGTTTCGAAGTCCCATAACCTAAACTGAAAATAGTTGCATCGGTTTAGAAATTATAGGTATAAAAAGTTTTGGAAATTTTATGAGGCCAGGGCACAACTTTCGAGAATGCTGCTTTAGACAAACAGATTATCTGCTTTATAGTTAAGATTTACATATGGTAAATTGATCATGGACGGTTAGTTAAAATTGATTTTGGCTACTTTCTCAGAAGCAAACAGGTTGCGCATAATGCGATAAATCATTATTTAAAACAATAAAAAATCGATGAGAGAACAATGGAGTTCCGCATCATAATAGATACTGAAAAGCATCCGTTGTACAAGGAATTTTACTCCTCGATTTTTATACCTACAGCTGAACAACATACAGTCCGATTCATCGATGGATGAATCACCATCAAAGCCCTTTCCATGATATTCAGCATCCAATCAAAGTTATTCAACTGAAAGATGCATGTATCATGAAATCATGTATATTTACAAACTATAGTCATAGCTTAAGCTGGCTACATACAGAAAATCAAGAGTGCTTTACAAACTATAATAACGCACACATAATAATATGTGGGCTCCCGAGCTATTACAGCGCTTCGAAGACGTTTACCGAAGGTTGTATTCAGAGATTTGCCTCCCTCATGAGACACCATCTTTTAACACGAAAGGTTCCATTAACACGGAATGACAGCCTTTCATAGTAGTTAGGTACGACTACAAAACATGAAAGTCCTTCATACATTATGCTTATATTTATTTAATTTGTATTTCAAATTTTCTTTAATTTTGTTTTTTAATATAGCCACGAGTTATCAAAAAAATATCCGTATTTTCTTCTTCAATAATTATTAAAGTACTTTGTGGCCCCATATTCAATAAATAATGACAACCATTTAGTTTTAACTACTGTTTTCACTAAGTAATACACTATCCATATGTTTTCGAACCAATGGTTCCTTCTTCAGGAAATAAAATAAACTAAAAATAAAATTAAATATATAAGAAAATTATGTCTATACTTGTTAATATAAGGTAATAAAAAAAAAAATGAAGTGCTCACTATAGCTCTTAGCCGTGTGCAAACATTTTTGAAAATAAACAACCTATTTAAAATTATAGTCAATAGTTAAGCTCAGATAAACATATTCTTTAAAAAATTCAATATTTTGAAATAAGCATGGTTGTATTACAAAATTGTGGATGCAATTAAAATTGTGAGAAAAAAATATGAAGAGTCACTATGTTTCTGTTGGCATGTGGAGATCTCACGTGAATAAACTTTTTTTAACATTAATTGTTAATCCTACATAATGAGACCACTTTTTGAGTTTTTTTATCTAAATCATGTGAAATAACTAATGCTGTGTTGTCAGAATGCACATAGTTTGTGACGTCACAAAAAAATAATCATTTCAGTAACATGTATAATATATAAGGTAGGGCCTAATATGGACCCTTGTGGTATGCCTGAAAAAAATGACCAAATTGCTATAATGGTTTAGCATTTGTATACGAAAATTTGATTATTAAAAAATAATTTAAAAATAGAAGTTTATGCAGATTTTCTAAAAAAAATTCCAATTTTTCAAGAATTTATAGGAACTTCCGATAATCAATTGTTTCAAATGCCTTTAAATGGTCACCAAATAATATGCGTATGTGTTTAATTTATTCAAATCTTTAATAATTACATTAGTAAGTTCTCAAAGAAAAATGACTGCACTCTTATTTTACTTGAACCCATATGACTGTTATAAATAGATTTTTTTAAAGGTAATTAATTCGTTTTGTAGATACTTATTTTTCGAGAATCTTTTTATTTGCAGATAGAATACTAATAGGTCTGTAGTGTACTTATATTATAGTTTTGGTATATGTATTTACACTGTAAATATACTGTATGCTTACATAAATATGACGAGTTGTGTATTGTACATCCCTAATAACAATGCCGTTGTGGAAAACTCATAATGTTTGTTATAAAAAAACATAATTTTAGTTTTAAAAAGAAACTGTATTGCGTTGAGAACATTAGAGATGATTTTCTTGTTAGCTCTTCTCACATTTGATAGTGTTCACTGTCCAAGCCCCATGGCGTTTGGCAATTAATTTAAGTGACTGTTTTATATATTTTGAAGTACCTATGTATAGTCATTTGAACTGCCTCGAAATCAATTATGCTTTGAGAGCGCCGACGGAATCAGCACCATCTCTCGATACGGAAACTGATGAGATCGAGATGTGAATAGCTTCGCGGATGACCAGAGGAAATTAAGTCTTCACCATTATCAATCATAAGTTGAATACCTCTCATTGGATATTGTTAGCATTTCTCGCCGGCCGCTTTTTATTTGGTTAAGTTGACAATGTATCATAATTAGTGGGCGAATAATGTATAGCCGGCTGTGGGTATGGATTATAAATCAAATACAACGTCCATAGGATTTATAAAAATGAGTAATGTACGGGCTATGTCATCTAGAAATCTAAATTAAAGCAACTGGCATTCTCAGTCTCAAATCTGCCGGTGTTGAAATAACGTTCTGTTTAAGTACCGTCTTTTAATTTGGTTCCTGATCGCATTTTTTTCAGATATTAATCATTATCAAATTTGTCCAACAGATTTATCGGATACCGAAATCACAAATGAATCGGTTTTTTGCAAGGCTTAAACTTGATTAGGCGAACAGGTTTTCGGTGCATTGATTTGAAAAATTGATCTCCCCTTAATAATATATGAATTTATTCATACTATTAAACCTAAAAAAATTGGAAAGAAAAAGCCATGCAAATACAGAAGTCGAGAGTTTGTGGTGCTTTAGAAAACAGATTTATTTTTATAAAGCAGTTCAAATGTGTCTTTATATTTTTAATTATCTTACTTATCTACGTTTTTGTCAAAGGTTTCACCTCAACGAATGTCAACTAAACCAAAATACTACCACATTTTGAATGTACTTACCATTGTTGGATTTTAAAGATATAATTTGTTAGTTTCTTACCTTCTTGTTTTTCATCCAGTTCTTATCTATCCCGCCATTTCGGTATTCGATTTCTTACCCAACAAACACGTGTTAAAAAAACAATTGATATTCAAGAAACAGAATAGTTTGGTGAAAAATGTGTTGCTGGTTGGTTTTTCGCTTGTTCGTCGGTTTGTTGTTTTGATCTTCAAATGATATAAAATTAAGGTGTTTCGTTCATTGGTGTCTCGCTTGGTCGTCGTTTAGTTGGTTGTTCTTTAAATTGAGTTAATTGTTGTGATTCGTTATGTAAGAAGAATCAAGAAGTTAAACATCAACTTCATCGGTGAGTGAATTGGTTTCCTTAATTCTTTTACTCCATAATCTCTCCACATCCATAATTAAACACGTCCATCAAGTAGTATAGTTTTATCGTTTTACAGTCTACTATTTTCAAAATTCATCTGAAGCTGAAAACGAATCTAACAACCATATTGAAATTCGACGAAAGCTAAACTGGTAGGTTATCAAATACTAAATTTGTGGTGGAAATCAAGGGTATTTTACATACAAAATACTACCGTTTATATCTGTCATCAGCATCCGTAGACCCACGAACAAAATGCAGCAAAGAAAGTCCACTGGTGAAATATTTTGAAATAACTCAAAAGATATTAAGCCGTCCTCCATTTAACGCTGTGAAAAATGACAATGCATTGTACCACAAGTACCAAGTGTGCTGGACCCGAAGTTAAATATAAATAATTCATTGGGCTAATAGAATGGAAGTATATTCATCTTTGGGCTAGCAGCTTGATATGAAAAATGGTCCTATTTTTATCGCTTAGTCATCTTTTACATGGGACATTTGACAAATAGCTTTTTCTGAATAGTCTCTCGGGGTTATGTAGACTTGACGGAAACTGTAAACTGTCAAAATTCGCACTTTTTGCCAGAATTAAAAGTTGGAAAAGTGACTTGCTGGCACATTCTGCTCTCTGGGGTGAAATTAACGTGATAAAACATGCCTAAACCACAATTAAGGTAGGTTAACGTTCTTTTTTTGACTTTCAGAGTTATTGCGATCCAAGGTTAAATATTCAGGAAATATATTGTGACGTTTTAATTTTTTACCGTAGGCCTGTGAATGTTTCTACTAATATTTTAAAAACGTTTTGGGTTAGGTTGGGTAAGGCTAGTTCAGGCTTGATGCTTATAACTTATAACCTTTAATTTTTTTTTTTATCGCACATTTTGTGAAATTTAAATTTTAACGTACATATTTAATATTACAATTACTATGTTTTATCATAATATACGTTTCATAGTAATTAACACTAAAAGTAATATTAATAACGGAGCTGTTTTAACACTGCTCTAGGAGTAATTTGAAATAAGAAGATCAACTCTGAATACAGAATCTAAGTAAATGTAAGTTTGTGGTGAAACATCACGTAATTGCGCTATGTAAATATAATATGATTATTATTAAGATGGTAACTCACCAAGATATCGTGGTACCAATGTTATATCCTTAATCTCACATGAATGTATGAAAATAATACGCTTATTTTAATCTTACCTGGTAGGTATCATTGCTAATTAGGAGTTAATCATATTATAAACGTTAATAGATGGTGAAATATCGTGGTAACAAACGTGAATGAAAATATAACTTTAAACTCGTGTATATTGGATAAGAAAACATCTTCGTGAATGAAAGAGAAACATTAATAGCGTATGTACACATTTTCCTGGAACTTTTGTAGGAGTACTTTACCTATCTATTGGGTTCCTATTTTAATTTTCGAAATACGAGAAGGGTTAAAAGTCTTTCGGATGAAGCAATGTGGCTGACGGGAATTGTTTATTTAAGGTTATAAAAACAGGTTGAATTTTTTCAATCTATTATATTCAGGAAAAGCATGAATGAACTGAAACCTCCCAAAAGAATAAATAAGTAAGCCTACACACGTCATGCAAATAACTCACGGGAATTGGAAACGAAGGTTCGATAGTGTAGGTAGGTATATGCGTGTTATAAATTGGGATCAGCTTAATATAGAATTGAGATACTCTTGAGGGCACCCCAGGTGACCTTTCAGTGAAACGGTATCCGTCGATTCCAAAAGGATGAAGATTGAACGCTTAGCTTGGCTATTAGACTAATATTACCTACCCTCGGAATCGAGTTAGAATGATGGATTATCATAAATAATATGTTTTTATGTTTACGAATTTTTAATCAAATTAAGATTCACAGCTGTGCAGTAGACTGAAAGCTGTGGAAATGAGATCCCTGAGACGTATGTCCGGTACAACCATGTATGACCGTATTAAAACTGTAAATATCCGGAAAGAATGAAAAGCTGTTGTAAGCGTAATGAATAGGATCAAGAAAGGGACGCTTAGATGGTTTGGACCTGTAGAGCGAATGAACGAAGAAAAGAGTTTGAAAAGAATAAATGATGATGCGAAAGTGAATGGAAGAAGAAGTCGAGGACACCCGAGGAAGACATGACACGATCAAGCGAATCAAATACTTGAACCGGGTGATGTGAAGAGTCAGAATAACAGAAGAGTATGTATGAGACGACGTATGAATGTGAATGAAGCAAGAAGTGTGTGCCAAGACAGAGTTGAAGAAAGAAAACTAGAAGTCGAGGACGCCCGAGGAAGACATGGAACGATCTAGTAAATCAAATACTTAAATCGAGTCACGTGAAGAGTCAAAATAACAGAAGAGTATGTATGAGACGATGTATGTATGTGAATGAAGCAAGAAGTGTGTGCCAAGACAGACCTGTATGGCGGTCCATCCTCTCTACTTACCTCTGCGGAAAACGGCGTGATGGTTAGTTAGTTAGCTTCCAAATAAACATATCTATCGAACATAACACCCTTTGGATGAAAAACAAACAAATATTTACACAATGACCTTCTCACAGCATCAGCGTTGAACACCGTGTCTAATTTTAATACCAGGAACTTGGAATCAGCAGAAGTTAGCAGTTAGCGAATCAATCTGTTACAAACGACAAAAGTGATCGAGAAGATTAATTGAGTACTACACCGCGTGATATTATCGACCAGGGTTTCAGAGAGCAGAGAGGATCGCAGCCACAAAGCGATCACTTTGTCCTGCCGGTGAGAGCTCCATTGTAATGTCTCTATTTTTTACACGGGTCGTTTATGAGAGAGAGGGAGAGGTCGAGACGGAGTTGTCAGTAGTTATCGGTACCCTTTAGCCATGGGGCCGTTCTGCGCAGGCCCGTCGGCTGAAGCGTCATTAGTGCGCATGCGCGTTTAGGGTATAGGTCACACTCGACGATGAAGACGATCCTTGGCCATTAATCTTCAGGAGTGGAAGACATCTCACAATGGTTCCCATATTGACAGTCAATGCCGCGCTTGACTTGCGATATATATAGGCTGATACTTTAATCAAATTTCATCACAACAAGTTACGTAGTTCAAGTTCTTAGTCCAAATGTAGGTGGTAGCGTTGTGAAAAACTTCAATGTTTTGTGAATGCTTCACAAATTGCTAGTTCTTTAAAATGAACCCTTCGCAGTGAACACTTCAATTGAAGTCGAACTCGCAAAAAAGAGATTTGAATTTATCCGGTTATTTGTTCAGTTCTTTTTGGAACTGGTTCCTCGCCGAAAAAAACACGTACTAGTCGATAGGGATTTAAAAAGGAAAAGAACTGGAACTGGTTTCTCGCCAAAACAAAGTACTAGTCGGCAGAGATTTGAAATTGAAAAGAACTGGAACTTCCTTTAGATCGAAGTACTTTGATCGCAACTGAACTGCTGCAAATTGAAGTAGTTCTTTGTAATCTAACTTCCATTGAAGTATTTGTTCAATAAAATGAAATGAATGAAGTTTATGAAGTGAATGAACGCTAAAATGAACTACCAACTTCAATTGAAGTATTTGTTCAATAAACAATGAATGAAGTAGGAACTGCTGCCAAAAGAAGTAGTTCTTTCAGAGTGGTCACAATGCTAGTAGGTAGGTATTAAAAGATTGTCAGCATAAAATTGAGTGTAGTAAGTAGTGTCATTGAAGTAAACGAGAAAAAGACAGAGATGGGGAAGAGGAAGGTTGATAAGTACCAGAAAAGGCTAATCAGATCAGGTAACCAAACGCGGCCAGAGCCATTTCGAGGAACGTTTCGATTCTGAACGGTGACCTTTTACCGGGGCGACATTTAGAATACCTACTACTCTGAAACGTGTCGCAAATATACTGTATATTAAATTGTATAGAATAACTGAATATAATGCAAATTACTTAAATACATTTGATTTGCGCATCCCGGATCTCAACCTGCGACCTCTGTATTCGTAGTCAATGATCTTAACCGCTCGATCACGGAGGTTGACAATGATGGGGCTTGAACATAGATAGGCCACCGGTAATTTATGAGCCATTTCGGCTGATAAGTTACCTGAGGCGAATGTGTGGTAAAACCATGTATCACCGAATTACAAATGTGGAGATCTTGAAAAACAGAAAAAGAAAGAAATAAGAAAAAGGCGTAGTGAAATTTTAGACACGAGGAGCGGATGAACGGTGAAAAGAGCGCCAGGAGAATATATAACGCGAAAGTGAATGGTAGAATAAGTCGTGGACGCCCGAGGAAGATATGGCATGACCAAGTGAATCAAATACTTAAGTCGACTCATTTCAAGAGTATGGATGGGACGATGCATGAATGTGAATGCAGCAAGAAGTGTTGCGTGGTGGTCTATGCTCTTTGCCTACCCCTTCTGTGAAGCGGCGTGATAATAAGTAAGTTATTTCAATTAGTAAGTTTTATTTTTATTTTTTATATAATTTAATTGAATTAAATTTAATATTATTATTATTGAGTTCTGCTATTTTTCAGGTTCAAGGCCATTATCTAGTTTGACAATGGCCTTAAACGCCGAAACAGCTGTCACTAAAAATAAAAAAAAACTGAAAATAGCAGAACTCAATAATAATAATATTAAATTTAATTCAATTAAATTATATAAAAATTAAAATGGAGTTCTACAAATTGAACACAAAAACTATAAATCAATTAGTAAGCTTGATTGAGATATCCCATCGAATATTCACTGTTTCAAAAATAACTACCCACGCTAGGAATTCCAAAATAAGAACCTTCCGATGAATAAAACATCACCTTCTATTTCTGCAAAGCGACGGGTTAATCTTAAACCTTAGCCGTAATGATTGGACATTACACTGGTAAAGCATACATTTAATATCGATTGTTGAAAAAAATATCAGGAATGCCTTCGGTAATTTTATTATACGGTATGATTGATGACGGTGGGTACCTTAGTACTTTTTTGTTAATGTTTTATTTATAATAATGAATTTTTATTCCGGAAGGTGTGCAGGAGAAGTGCAATGCAATACCTTCCATAATTGATATCAATACATAGTAATAATAATATTAACAAATAAAAATGAACAGAAATTCATGAGAAAAAAAAAATGTTCTGTTGGTATTTGTTATATTAACACCGTTTGCATGTTTAGGATATTGAAAGAAGGGTGAATGCAGGAAACTCCATTAATGGAGGACTGAACGCTGTTGGCGCAAATAAGAAATTGACCAAAGAATCGAATCTAGCAGTCCGCAGTGGAGTTCTTATACCAACCAAGTCACTAAACTGATGTATGGCAGTGAGGCATGGAACTGGCAGAGGAAGGATGAAAGTAGACTGAGTGCTGTGGAAATGAGATCCCTGAGACGTATGTGCGGTAAAACCGTGTATGACCGTACTAAAAATGTAAATATCCGGAAAGAATGAAAGGCTGATGTGAACGTTATGAATAGGATCAAGAAAGGAACGCTTAGATGGTTTAGGCATGTAGAGCGAATGAATGAAGAAAGAAGTGTGCAAATAATATATGATGCGAAAGTGAATGGAAGAAGAAGTCGAGGACGCCCGAGGAAGACATGGCACGATCAAGTAAATCAAATACTTGAACCGAGTTATGTGAAGAGTCAGAATAACAGAAGATTATGTATGAGACGATGTATGAATGTGAATGAAGCAAGAAGTGTGTGCCAAAACAGAGTTATATGGCGGTCCGTCGTTTCCGCCTACCCCTGCGGAGAAACGGCGTGATGGTTAATTAGTTGGTTTTGCATTTTTAGAATCGTTACCTTATAATATTTTAATATTATTGTTTTCAAGTATCGACACGTTAACTGTTTAGTATATTATTTCCTTTTCTTTGCTTCAGCGAATTTGTTAATATTTATACAAACATTCATCTGGATTTTTTACACCTTAAGCTGCTGGTAAATTGTTTTTTTTTTAATCTGTTGATGTACACATGCACTGTTATACCCATATCTGAACTTTTAAAAATCAAAGTAACGACAGTGGTTTTTGATAGTTTTGATTTGCATACATATCTGTTGTATATTATTTTCTCTTTATTATATTGAGTTAGGTAATTTAGTGTGAAGCGCATTTAATATAGGGTCCGCCAAATAACTTTTTTTTTTTGGAAAAAGGGCGCAAAACATCGAGTGTAGCTTCGGCTGTGTGGCACGTAGCGCCGTCCTGTTGAAACCAAATGTTGCCAATATCCTCCTCTTCAATTTTTGTGAACAAAAATTCGTTCAACATGGCAACACGGATCGCCATTGACTGTAACGGCCACTCCTTGCTCATTTTCAAAGAAAAATGGCCCAATTATGCCTCTGGACCAAAATCCGCACCAAACAGTGACTCGTTTTGGGTGTACCGGCTTTTCAATGTATGCGTGCGGGTTTTCTGTGCCCCAAATACGACAATTTTGCTTGTTTACATACCCGCCAAGATCAAAATGAGCTTCATCCGAAAAGATGATTTTTTGGCAAAATCGGCCAAAACATTACCATGATTTTCAAAGTAATGTCGCAATATTTCCCAGCGTTGTTCAAGCGTATACACAACCATATTCGCTCAGCGGAAGGATAAAACTAATTATCTGTCAAATCAAACATGAGCTAAGTGTTACCATTCACGAAATAAGCACTAGTTGAAAAAAAAAAAGGTATTTGGCGGACCCTATATAATAAATTCACTGTTATTATTAATATTATTTTATCCTATCTAGGTTCCTACTACCTACCTACCTATCTACCTAGTAATGCTTGACTTGGAACACAACTAAATACTCGAACATATAAAATATCTGTTTATACTACAGGAAAATAACCAAATATAAAATAGGATCCTAATATAGAGTAGCGCAATTTCCCAAAATACATTTTTACATCGGGCAACGCCCTCGTGAGCTGCACATATAAATTACATTTTTTTGCAATCAGGCTAGTCTTGCACTGAACGAGCATTTTCACTACCTAAATTCCAATACAAATATTAAAGTTTTTATTCACAACCTATTTTTATTTTTCATATTTACCTTTACCTAGATCATAAAACATCAAAAAACATTATATATGCACCTTATGCAAAACCTCTATACTTCTAAACAATATCTATAAAATGTAACCTCAACGTAATAACTTTGTTCTTATATTCATTTAATTTCATCTTTTCTTTTTCCTTTTTTATTACTATTTATTTTTGTTAATATTTACATTTAATATTATATCATTTATGTACACTACGTCTGTTTCGATCCAGGTATCTCCTAGTTAGAAAGATACGGACCAAACCCATGTTTTATATTTCAACAAGATAAACAAACAAACAAAAAATAAGTGTTAAAAAAAATCTATTACCTAAAAAATATTATACGAAGTGTTGGTAGTGGGTATTTCAAAGAATTGAATATAATAGTCAAATTTTCATGTAGGTTAACATTATTCATATTTTCAATACCTTCCTATTGAATATTTATTTAAATTAAATAAATAAAGAGCGAAGACATAAATGTCGATTCCTAAATAAAAATCACGCAATAAAAAACTTGAAAGCGTTATAAATTGCTGTGGTCCATACTCGTACATCGAACACTGCACTTGGTCTGCCACAAGCGAGCCACGGCCTCCGTCCTCGCGTCCCTCGCGCGCAGCGGAGCAGCGAGTGTTGGCCGGTGATCTGATATCACTCCCGATCTCCTGATACTATTGTGCGACACTTCCATCACAAAGGCCCTTCTCCCGGCTTGTAAATCTTCTCTTCTCTACTCTCATGCGAGCCACAACAATGTCGCGGTGGGCGCTGATCCCGCCGAGATATGCCCCCTTTTAAAAGATTTATTAATCTCTGAATCTGGGAGCCATCTTTGTATGGCAGCACCTGGACCACTTATTAAGGTCGTGTGATTGTTGATGGATGTTCTGCAGTGCACCTTTTTAGTAGAATATGGAATGCTTTTTTGTCAAACAAGAAACAATGACTTTATCGGGGAATCACACTTTACTCGGAAATGCACCAAATAAAGAATTGTAAAGACCTCTCGGGGAGTGCGTGTAATTTTTTAGGATGTCTTGAAATTCTGTCAATTGCAATGAATTCATGTGAAAACTTCATTGAAAAAGACAGGATTTCAACACACTTCAGATTATTCTTTCGGTTCGAATACTTCTTTGAAAAGTCGCGGGAATCTGATAAAGAATGTAATAACACGAATAGGTACTCGTACGTAAAAGGTGTGCGGTGATAATTATTTTTATAGGATATCAGAAAAAAATGTAAGTACCTGAGTAGGTACCTACCTAGAAAGTACAATAAACTCTACTGCACATAGAAAACTCAGCGTGCACATGTGGTCCATCGATTACTTACATTCTAATGGTACAATAATTGACTTTTGAAAGGACTCTACCCTCCAGGATCCAGAAAACGCAGTCTATAAAGCACACGCGGAGGTACGCCGCACAATGACATTCTATTTTTCCCCGTACGATAATCGTAACGTACCTATTATACATAGTTGTGCAGGCGCGCAGTGTTAGCTTTGACATCTAAAAATGGACTTAAAAGGTGGTTTTCAATCAAAGACTCGAAGGAGCAGGGTGGTATGAAGTGCTCGTAATAAATATCACCGCAGGGAGCTGTCAAAATATTGCCATCCGTTCTCACACCAACAATGTGGGCCGACCAAGGACAAAACCAAAACACTAACGACATTTTCTTTCACCTTTGATTGTCTCCTTTCAAACTGAATCCGAGAAAAAACCCCCGACGAGAGCGCCATATTGTTTTAAGCTCTTGTCCGCGAACAAAGTGCTCGCCCCTCTTTGTCCGTATATTAACGACTGGGATTTCTTGATTTTCTTTATTTAGGAGGTTGCTGCTTACTGGTTACTGGTTAGGCAGAGGTCGCCAAACGATTAAGCGTATCTCGCATTTGATCTCCAGCATCATCGAGTGAGACACCTTACAGTAGCCATCCCGCGTTTTGTTATGATAATAATATACACAAATAAGGCGTGAGTGGGGACAATACGAAACCCCAAAAGGACATTCAACGACAGGCAATACCTTTAGATTGCTATCAGAATGCTGATCATTAAAAATAATCGTAATTATCCTTAAAATAAATTCGTGTGTTTATTTGGTTGGTAGCTGCGGAATTTCAAATCAGTCTTTAAACATTGAATTGCAATTTTAGTGATTATACTGACTGTGTTCGCTACCTCTGCCCCATGCAATATTGTATTGTATGTAAATGATTTGTTGGTTTTTTCACGATCATTGTAACTCGAGTAGTGCGCGCCGAAACGCAAGGAACCGGAAAACTAGAATGGGTAGGTCCCTAGGTCACTTTCGTGTTTTGTTCCGAGTCTTTGGGAAATGTTCCGACAAAGTTTTGTTCCCTGAATGGTGCTTGTTCCGTAATGACTATGAGTGTTGCCGTTTGCCTCCGAAGAGCGTGTCCCTCGCATTCTCCTCCGGAGGTGTCTCCACTGTCTCTCTGCTTTCTGGGGATAAAAAGGCGATAATGGAGTCCGATGTCGGCGCAGCTTGTTGGCCATACGAGGTCGGCTCCGCTAATAGCCATCCCGCGACCACCAATGACAGGGCTGTGCCTTGGTTCTTTTTTAATGTGAATACCGCAAAAGAGTTCCAACTGATCCCCGATCGGGGGTATGTTGTGTGGTTGAAGGTAGTGAGGAGAAGGAGATCGAGAAGAAGAAGGTTGGAAAGTACCTGGCTATTCAGATATGGTCACTAAACACGGCTAATGTAATTCAAAACAACGTTTAGAAATTGAATGATGGTCTTTCAACAGACGATACTGAATATTTTCCAATCTGGAGCGAGCGGCAAATAAACAATATTTTATTTTTAATTGATTATTTGTGAAATAACACAAAATTGATTTGAATTACTTAGACATTATCTCTTTAATAATTCTATGTATGAAAACATAAACATTAAAATATACATATGTATATCCGTGGTCGTGTACAAAGTTATTTTTTTCATTTATTCAAATATGTCAAACGACCAAGTAACTGCTTTCTACGTTTTTATTTTATTGTATAAATATAGTTTGCTTTACCGTCATAAAATTAAATTCTTTTAACATATCTCTAATCTGTGTATGTGTTGCGCTTGTATTGTTCTAATTGCTTTATTTTGCAGTATTTGCATTTTTCCTTCATTACAAAGAAAAATAATGCTTGAACAATAACAAAAAATGCGGGGATATTATTTTATTACCCATATATGGTATTATATGATATACTCCTATCGTTGAGGTAGGTAATACAAAATACAACTCCGCTGGCTCAATGTCCAGAAATAATTTAGTTTAACTTCGCTGAGTGGCATTTAAAGCAGTTTAAGGAATGGCTTTGCCTTAAGAACTATTTGAATTGTGCACTTCTGACCATGATATCACGACAATCAACTCTTAAATCAGCAATATTAACAGCTATCGGGTGTAGCTCGATAGGTGGTGGCGCTTTCGGAGTATCAGGAAGTATTTAAAGCATAGAATATAATATGTTATACTACCACAGGATCTTACTGTTAAAATACCTCAAGCAAAACAGAATTTAGAGAAAAACTAAAAACTCATTTTACATAAAAAAGAAACTTCTTAGATACTAGAAAGCTCATTTTGATGTTATGTGTTTTGTTGTTGTTTTCATTTCGATAGTTTATCTGAGTTGTAGATCAACCTTTTCACAAGCTGCGAATATTTAAAGATTCGATAGCCATAGTTGTATTAAAAGCTAAGCTATTTTCTAACACTAATCCTAAAAAAAAAAATATATATATGGTTTTCTGGCACCCCTGATAAACGCATGTGAAGAAGACATACTCCGGTACAGCGGAACATCATAGAGGCGTAGCCGATAGGCATTACTGGACCAATAACCCAAACCCAATGTCATACCAAACACTCTCCCAAAACGCCACTAATGTTGGCTGGTGTCGAGAAATCAACGTGTTTTTAGTGGTTTTTTAGGCATTTTATTCGAGTATTTAAAGAAAAATTCGACATTTTTTGGTCATTCGAACCGTCTCCACGCTTAAACGATATACGAAGCCTAAAAATACGTACGGTTTTTGAGGCTTTTTATAATGCGACTTGAATTTTTCCAAACTATTTTGCAATATTTTGCATTGTGCATTAGTAACTAACCATGTGTTTTAATTTATATATTATTTTGTTAGACCGTGAACAATAGGTATAGGTTAGGTGTGACAAATGAAGAATACTTCATCGTTAGTGTGAAACAACTATTGTGGCACATTACCGCTACATTCTAGAGGGGTACATACTCTTAGTATCGCCCTGGTGAAATACCACCACTCAGAATCGAATCGTTGCTTTAGATGGCTTGAGCCATATTTGGTGACTAGATCTTAATAGTTAGGTAATTCCTAACCTTCCTCTTCCCCATCTCCTTACCCCTCCTAATACCTCCAGCCTCACAACATACTCCAATTGGGGATGCCATAGTCTCACTGGCTCTAGGGAATAGTTGAGACTATAATTATTTATTTTTAAACATTCGTCATTTTATTAGTCGTATGTTTGTGGAATATTACCGTTAATTATAATAGGTATCAACATTATTGAATCTGAAATATGTAAAGTATAGTACAATGTAGCATTATTTCTAAGGTTTTGAAACTCATAATTCGTGGTGGATTTCCATTTTTATATTAATTTTTACATTTTTATGATTTGGTTAAAAGATTCTTTTAATCATTACCGTGTAGTATATCTACTAGGGTATTGTTATTACCCTTCAACTAACACAGCATAGACTATTCTGCGAAGGGAAGTTTCATGAAACGCATTTCATTAAAATAGGAAAGGATGCTGTGCTCACTGTAATGATGATGTACGCGAACAATACGCAATACTTCAGTCTACCCCAATGGTAAATCGAAAGCATAAGTTATAATCCAAACAAACACGAAAATAATTCTCTAAACTTCAAATCCAATCAGGCGTAATGGTATCAAAAGGCAAAAAGGGGCGCAGAATGATCATAATAGATCGGGAACAAAAAATATCTTGTGGGCATATTGCTTTCGTCGATAATTATAAAGCCATTGAAAAAATCTATGAAAGCCAAAAAAGCAGCAACAACACGAGCGGGGCAAGGTACGCCCGCCTGTTCACACAAAGCCATTTATTGGCGGCCGTTGTTATGCTATGAATGCGCTGGTGATCATCCTATTATATCTGTAAGGGAATGATAAGCGGGAATAGATATTACAAGATTCAGAGCTACGGGGGGGTATTGGTTTCAAATGACCGCCCCCCCCGCCCCGGCCCACCGACCCGCCGGCCCCTTCCGCCGTTGAGCCACTGCTCGCCAGGGGGGAGCAAAAAGGACCCACACAAAATACAAACAATAGAACGTAAACGATATTATTTCTCGAAGGACTATCCAGCATATACACGCGGAACTACAACACACAAAACCACTAAATAAAATCCACTTATAATTTCATAAAACTTTATAACAAAATTATATCATTTTCTCAAACGAAGTTTAAACAGCTTGGATGCAATTTGACCCTTTCAAGTAAAACAAATGCCTGCTGCTTTATTGATGAAAATGTGAATGAAGGGCATTTAAACTGAATGCCCTATATTTAAAATTCATCCGATACATATTGGAGACAAGATTTCGCGTCCCTAATATGTAAATGCCGTATTAAATCGATTTCGATGCGGTATTTTGGTTAGGTAGTTATGAGCCAACGTGTACAAACATCTTCTAATTTAATACAGCGTATTGATTATTTTTACAAACAAAACAAATCAAAAAATAATTTGCGTGCCTTACACGTGTCAAAATTTAAAAAAAAAATGTTTTTAGATTTTTTTATCAATTTTGTCAATAAATTGAATTATGATTGAGGGCCCTTATTTGAGAAGCCAGGAAATATCTTGAAAATTAATTAAATATACACCTGGCATTGGGTCCATTGAGTCTATGGTGTGTTAATTAATAACGCCGAATGTTGAAATCTTGATTCAGAAATCCTTTGTTATTAACAATAGGGAAAAATAGGATATCTCTTGAAAAACACATCTGAAAAAAAAAATATTCTAACGAATTCACATATTAAAAGGCTCATTAGAGAACACACCGTTGACTTAGGTAGTACCTTGGAGAAACAATGTATGGAGAGATAGCTAATTATTTTTACCCAACCGATACAAACTTGCGATAAATCACTTTCTCCGGGTTTTTACATCGTACACCATGAGAGAGAAAGAGACAACAAATATAATACTCCGCTTCTACGTACTGTCACAATGATCTTGGACTCCTGGGTCACCGCGGGACTCCGCCCACATTTTTTATTATGCCACTAAACTCTTGACACAACTAAACGGTTTTTTAGGTTAGATGCTATATTTTTCTTGATATAAATACTGTAAAGAAGTGGTTATACGAATAAACAAAAACATTATGTCGATTTGTGATATGAATGGATGCATTAATACCCTAGCCTTAGTCTTTTTACCCTGGCTAAAGGAGAAGGAATCTCAACACAGCTTATTTCCCAAAAAATCCTTAATAGTTTTGTCCGTGAGATTATTAAATCATATCCCGATCTTAGTCAAGTATGTTAAAATTTATTTAGTCATGTCCAAAATATTGTTTTAAATAATGTCCAGGCGCCGAAGTGTAATGGTCTTCGCATTTGACTTTGAGCAGGGAGATTACGGGTTTGGTTCCCGCTGCGGTGCAAAAAACCTTGACATGGATACTTATCATCTCATAAACGGACACTGCCAGTCTGAGTGTTGTGATGTTGAGTTGACAGATGTCGCAAGGAATTGTGATGAATTAATGCATTTACATAGGTACCCACAATAAAAATAAGGGAATTTCGCCGAAATAACAGAATTGTCCTAATTTGTATATGGTAGCCCATTAGCAAATAAACTCACCTATATAATAAATATATGTTAATAATACTGAAATGTGTTCGCATCCCGTGATAAATGTAAGCAATCAATATGTAAATATAAATTATTAGCGATAGTATTCGAATAATTTTTATAGCGCCGTTTCTGTGAAAAATCACCTCAAGCTTTATTTTTTATAGTTAATATCGCACAAGAGTCCAAACTGCTCCCAACCGTCTAGAGCCAGTTAGACTATGGCATGTTGTGAGGCTGAAAGTAATGAGGAAGGGAAGGAGATGGGGAAGAGGAAGGTTGGGAAGTGCCTGGTTATTCAGATCTGGTCACCAAACACGGCTAAAGCCATTTTTAGGCAACGTTTCGATTCTGAATGGTGGTCTTTTACCAGACCGATACGAGTATCTACCACTCTGGAACGTGCCGCAAATATACTTTAAATAATTAAATGTGTTATGACGCATATTAATAAAATAAAAGTTATTTGCGCACGCCGGGTTTGAGCCCGCGACTTTTGGATTTGTAGTCGAGCGTCTTTCCACTCGACCATGGACGCCGTCAAACTGAAACTAAGTAGTGTTCTTAAGCTTTTCTATTGTTTTTTTTTAACTACGGTTTTAGGTATTTCGATACATTTAGCCTTAGTCGTTTAGCTTTGCTAAGCGCCCTTGCGGTGATATTTCATAAAAATGGCGTTTTATAAGAATTGTTATTATTGCACAGGGAGAAGGTTTAGGAAATTACTAGTTATTCAGATCTGGTCTCTAAACACGGCTCAAGTAATTTTAAATAACGTTTCGATTCTAAATGATTGTCTTTCACCGGAGCGATACTTTTTTGTTATTATTATTTGATTTTTTCATGTGAATACCACAAAAAAATTCCCAACTGTCCGGATTCAGTAGGGCTATAACATCCCCAAGTGCGGTATGTTGTGATATTGAAGGGATTGGGGAAGGAAAATAATTCCGTTTTTTTCTACCCAAGGTTTGACAGCACGGGCAAGAACCATTACATATACTTATTAATGTAAATATGTTAGTTGTAAGTAGTATGTGACTAGTTATAAGTATTATGCATAAGTTAATATTAAGTCTTAGTTTTAATATTATGTTAATTATGTTGTAAAGCGCCCTTGAGGTGATATTTCTGTCACGAAAACGGCGCTATATAATTCAGCCAATTATTATTATTAAAATATATGCGAAGAAGTAAGGTTGGAAGGGAGTCTGGCTATTCAGATCTGGTCATTAAACATGGCTAAAGTAATTTAAAGCAACATTTAGATACTGAATTGTGGTTTTCACCAGGGCGATACTAAGAGTATCTACCACTTGGAACGTACCGTATGTTTCGTATTTGCTATGTTTTCATTTATATTCAAATGTGAAATAACACATCGAACGGATCCGGAACTAAGGATTTTAACGGCTCGGTCACGGAGGTCGTAGATAATAAATAGGTAGGAATTAGAAAATTTACCTCCGTTGCTAAGTACTATTATTAATAACTATTACATTATGCTGAATGATTATTTGACTTTAATAGATATGTTTCTACGATGTACCGACGTTCTTCACATAGAGTCGACCTTTTGTGTCCACGAGTTTACAAAGGAATCACAAAGTTGCTAATAACACACTTCATAATACCGTTGAATATTTTATTGTTCTTAAAACCGCCTCAGTAATTTATTGCCGCGCTCAGCTGAAGACATTATTTCATGTTTTATATCGTTACTTTGTTCTTTATCACGAGGATAACATGCGTCGCCAACCTTTTAACGATCACTGAAATAAATTAAAAAGGAGGTAGGAACGTCCAAAATATAATATATAAGCAAAAATATCAGGGGTTACATCTTTCGAAGGAGTTAGAATCAAAAGGCTACCTGTATTTGACCGGTGAGTAGCTGAGTGGACAAATATGTTAGATTCCCACCCGGGCGTCGTGGGTTCAATTCCTCTGCTGGCTAATAATAATAATTGGCTGATTAATATAGCGCCGTTTTTGTGACAGAAATGGCACCCCAAGGGCGCTTTACAACATAATATTAAAACTAAGGCTTAATACTGACTTATGCTTAATACTTATAACTAGTAACTTACAACTAACATATTTACATTAACAAATATATACAATAGTTGTTGTCCGTGCTGTCGGAGAAAACAATGGAGTGAGCAATAGTAAATTAAGTATAGCACTCTGACTGAGTGATCAAAACTCTAGTCCTTCATCACTGCATAAGATTTTTTTTCGCTTATTATAATAGTAGTCGGAATTTTTAAAATATTATCAAGTTACTCGTAACCGGGGACTTTTACCTTTCTCTTTAAATAAATAAAGATAAACGGTACCTTTTTAATTTTGAGCAAATTTGCACTACCCTCCAATGAAATGTATAGGTTAGTATTAACACTACCTGCTCGTGGTTCTGTATGAAATTATCACGTATTCTTTCTTGATTCAACGTTTCGGAGGATCTTACAGTGTTTCTTTACCAGTGCAGTTGTCCTCCTATCCTCATTTTCCTCTTGTTAGTCTGCCCTTGTTATACGGTTGAAATTTGAGAGTGACTCTTTGCTCTATTTGTTTTTAGGTTTTGAGAAGATCACAATCTCTATGATATATATATTTTTAAATCATTACATTGACTCCACACAGGAGGTCCAAGGGAAATAATTTCCCTCAGGGCCCATGCGGTCTTTTGGGATGCTGTGTGGAGGGTCCATTTGAGGAAATGGAAAATGTAAACACAAAGTCCGGCAATAATATCACACTCACGGAGAGAAGGTTTTGCAGGGTGCTCGCAATCGCTAGGTTGAACATCTCTGGCTTATAATAAAATGTGTATCAGTTATAAATCAAAATAATATGTTTCGAGTAACTATTTGCAAACACGGTACTAAAAACATTTGGGATACAGACAATAAACCAATATGAATGATCTACAATGCTGGGTTATGCTATCAAGTACCCATTTGACAATGTCGTTCTTAGTAATTTGATAAACTCGAAGATATCCATAAATAATATCTTTGTTCAAGTAACCATTTAACGGTATAATTTTTTGTTTTTTTTTGAAAATACGTTATTATTACTGAATAACTCCGGTTATTGAGCTAGAATTATTTTTAAAATTTGAATTCATGTCAGGGAAACCCCCTTCTAAAAAACAAAACTAATTTATGTTAGCCAAGGATAGAGTAAATGTTGTGTATTGTATTGTTCTTATTTCAGTAAAAAAAACCTTTAATCAAATATTGTGCATACCTAATTTTGATTAATATTTTCGTAGAAAGCAATCACTTTGTGGTTTGACGTATATAAAGAAATGACAAAATAACTTTGTATAAGAACACGGATATTATTTTATTTTTTTATGACCGACCGGTTTCGCTTAACCTAAGCGTCATCAAGGTAAAAAATTAAACTAAACAAAAAATACACAGTTTGCGGTTATATATACATTCAAAGGGAGAACAAAATATAAAATAAAATAACAGAACAATGACAAAATAATAGAATAAAATTTTAATTATAACAAAGGAACACAGAGAAAAATACAGATTATGTGAATTAATTTTAATTAATTTAACAATAAGCCACATATTATACAAAAACTAAAACTGATTGCAACACAAAGAAAATCGTAATAAATTTGTATCATAGATACAATAATTGAATTATTTGATAGGAAATAAAAAATAAAATAAAAACGCTGAAATATTGTGTGACAAAATGTAAAATAAGAGACATGGTTGACACGCTCGATGCATCTGAACTGACGAACAAAAAGGTATGAAAGCGTTTACTTGTTACAAAATGTCACAACAGCCTTGAAAACGCCTTGAAAACGCCGTGACTGAACAATATGTTTGATATTATTTATTAGGAATGTCGTTACGAACATACCGAGAATTCGGCAGGATATTTCAAAACATTCATGACTTAATACTTTATCAGATCGGTAATCTATGATATAAGTTCACAACTGCTGACTCTGTATAAGTCGCAAAGGCGCCCTAATGTTGAGTTTGGTAACCACTTTTGGTCTGGAGCCTCACTATGCAAAAACGCTGACCAAAATAACGGATAGTTTGTTCGATAGATTTTCAGTTTTTACTGGCAATATTGCAATCTTTAGAACATACACGTTGCGATAAAACACCGAATGTATTTTCAGCTTCAGATGAATTTTGAAAATAGTGGACGGTAAACGGTAAAACTATACTACTTGATAGAAGTGTCTAATTATGGATGTGGATAGATTATGGAGTGAAGGAAGTAAGGAAACCAAATCACTCACCGATGAAGTTAATGCTTAAGTTCTTGATTCTTCTTACACATCGAATCACAACACTTAACTCAATTTTACTTGAAGAACAAACAACTAAACGACGACCAATCGAGACACCAATGAACGAACAACAAACACGTTTTTTACATAATTCTTTTTCTTGATTATCAATTGTTGTTTAACACAGTGTTGTTGAGTAAGGAAATCGAATAGCGAAATGGCGGAATGGGTAGAAACTGGATTAAAAACACAAAGGTTACAACCTATAAAAATTATCATTTTGAAATCCAATTTAGCGTTTATTCCACCACTATTTAAAATGAAGGTCACCCAAAAGAACTAATATAATATTGATCCCTTTGACATTGGTGGACAACTTAGAAAACGCGCCAAAAGCATGCCAATTTATACACGACTGACATTTGCCGAATATTCTCAAGAACTCGGTCATGGAATGACCAGGCGGCTTTCATGTTTTCTAGTTTGCACAATGTGGATCGCTTCAAGATCCAGGTTCACCCAATCCTATATTTTTACAGACCCTTCGCACAGCATTCTTAAACATTTCATTTGCCCGAAGGAAACCGCAGGGCCTTCCGTGTAGAGTTTATCTTAAAAAATATATATTTAAAATTTGTCTGAAATCATTTCAGGATCAAAATATTTTGATATTTCAATCAAGTCCATTGAAAGTATGAGTTGATTGAATGCCAATCACATGTTCACCACACAAGACGCGAAATTCCAATAGAAAATGAAGACTCCGCTATTGATCAGATGATTCCGCGTAAAACTATTATAGCTTCATTAAAAAAATGTGTTTACCTGAAGGAATACAATAAAACAGAAAGTAGACAAAGGGATGGTTGATGATTTGGGATAAATATCGCGATGTGCTGCCAACATTAGGCCTTCGGGTCCTTCGTTTGGGCTTTATTCTTCTTTGAATTCTCGAAGTTCGTCAAAATACCTCACGTTGCATATCCCCCCAGGGAATGCGATATTATTTAAACTTTTGGATAGCAAAAAATAAAAGGCACAATGAATGAAAGGAGGGTACGTGTTTAGAGAAAAGCGGGTATTATTGTAATTTCTAAGGAATAGCTCATTGGCAGGCGGTTCTCTGTACATTTTGTAAAGTTTACATGTTTTATCATGTACTAGCTTTCTGCCTTTATATTCTGCTATAAAGGCAGAAAGGCATATTATATTCTGTTAATAAAACTCCGTTTTGATATTATCATATTACGAATAAAGCCTTCCTGTGTGCTTGTTATTGCCAACATTTTTTAATGTTTTTTGTTTGTTTATATTTCTACTTTAGTCTTTTCTACATTCTGTATTGTATTTATGTGAAATATATAATTTAGATTTCTTTCTAAAAAAATGAATTAACTATCACTTACGAGTATATAATAATTTCTTTTGTCCGAATATGAGTTTTGCAACTAATCGGGATTGGTATGTAGCAAGATATAAAATGATTTGTTTTTTTTTTTAATTCCATTTCGACAATTTGAAGCTATTATTATCTAAAATTAGAAGTGAATCTTTGAATAGGCTACTTAGTGTAACTAAATTTAGGTACCTTCAATTTTATTTTGCGTATTTTTAGCGCACGGCACTGCCTCTGTGTTTGACATTCCAGACAAAGGCCTTTCAACATAACTCGTGTTATTTTTTGACAGAGAGGAAAAATAAGAAGTGAAGGCACATCCACAACAATAATAATAATTACACAGTTTTGGCTCGGAATGAGGGAATTAACCATCTTTATGGAGTTCCCATATTCCACTGTGGGCGGCGGTCACCGGGCTCGGAACCCATACCTACCGAGTCATTACCATGTACAGTGCCATGGGGATCGTACAGACAAGGATGCTATTTTGTTAAAAAAAATGTCACCTAAATTAATTATTATTATCTTTTTTATAGCCCTGTCTTATTTGAAAAGTTATCTCGCCCATAAAATGAATACATACAAATGAAAACCTTCGTGCAAATCATGTGTCGTTATATACGCGTATAGATATTTAAAAAATGCAATATTAAAAATGTGGATATCCGGAAAAAAATGCAAAACTGGTGTAAGCGTAATGAATCGGATCAAGAAAGGGACGTTTAGATGGTTTGGGGATGTAGAGCGAATGAACGAAGAAAGTAGTGTGAAAATAATATATAATTCGAAAGTGAATGGAAGAAGTCGAGGACGCCTGAGAAAGACATGACACGATCAAGTGAATCAAATACTTAAATCGGGTCATGTGAAGAGTAGAAGAATAGCAGAAGAGTATGCATGATACGATGTATGAATGTGAGCGAAGCAAGGAGTGTGTGCCAAGACAGAGTTGGATGGCGGTCCGTCATCTCTGCCTATCCCTGCGGGAAAACGGCGTGATGGTAAGTAAGTTAGTTAAAAAAATAATTATAAAAAAAATAAAACATATTTTTTGGAGTTTATAGTCAATTTTTTTTAATAAAATTTTTTAAAAGATTTAATTTTAATATTATTACTTTATTTTCTTGTTACTTTATTTTTATACGTATTATATGGGATTTACATGATTGCACGGCCCTCCCTGAGATTTGAAATAAATACCTGTATATTTAAAAAAATAAATTATTTCTTTGAACACCTATAAGTTGATTAACAAGAACCTCTGATCCTACCGCTGGAGTTATTGTAACCTAGTTTTCCGTTGCATATCCAGGTATTTGTAATTTATGAGAAAGAGGGAGAGGTCACAATGGAGCTATCAACGGTACGTCAGTATAATTAATAACAATGACTTATAACAGATTGTAACTACCAACCAATCAATCAACAATAGAAAATTATATGTGCAATGAAATTGATTGATTAGTGTGATATTATATGCGAATGACACAATATTTAATTATTCATACTACAAACTAATTGCAAACGTAATTGAAATGTAGCATGTCGGTTAGAATAAGATATATTAATCAAGCTTTAGCGAAAAAGCTCACCATGCACCTAACTGACTTGCCATTACTTTATTATACTAGCAGAGGGTGGAACGCCACACACACTGTTTCAGGCACACTCGTACAATGTTTCAAACATACTCTTCTTACCTATTCTAACATTGTCATTAATAACCAATTAATAACCACTACACCAATTTTGTAAGTAGACAGAAATGGTGGATCTACTCCTTGCTTCATCCACATTTATAAATTGTCTCATGAACAATCTTCCGATAATTGGAAACTGCCATAGTGATAGAAATGGCTTTAACCGTGTTTGGTGACCAAATCTGAATAGCCAGATTCTTTACAACCTTCCTCTTCTCCTCTCTATTACCTCCAGCCTAACAACATATCCTAATTGGGGATGCCATAGTCTTACTGGCTTTAGACGGTTGGCAGCAGTTGGGACTCACATAAAAAAAAAAAACTAAATGAAAATCAAACATCAGGGTTAGCATCAGAATTCCATTGTGAACTGCCTAGCTTCCGATCATATTGAATAATCTCTTTTCGGAAATCTATTCGAATAAATCCTGGGTAATTAAAATTTTGGGGTGCTCCAGGTATAAATATACAAATCGTATTGATTTTTTTAACACACCTAAATACAATCTTTAAATATCGACAAATTTTTCGATGAGTTTGCTTTGCAATTTTTTACAAAAGATTTTTTTTTGTAGTATGAATGTCATTAAAATAGAAATTGTCGTAAACATCAACTAGTGGGTTACATCCCTGGCCACGGTATAACGTATGTACGTGGTTTGTACACAGTGCACAGACCACGTGGGGCAGGTCACGTGTCCGGGTCACGGGTCAAACCTCACGTGGTGTGAATCGCACACGTCACTCCCTACACCATACACCACACACCATAATCCATACGCCATACACCGCCGTGTGATCACTGATCATCATAATCATCTGCAGTCGGTGGGATGCACGTTGAAACTTCATGGTTTATTAAACTCGAGGCATGCCGACATAATGCACAAAGCCAATGTCAAGGCTATATTGTAAGCAAGTTTCGTACGGTACTTGATGTTAAAGCAGTCAATTATTCTCCGCGTCTTTACGAAGACTACATTGAATCTAAATTGGAATAATAAAATGCATACATTAATAATTTAAATAAATACCAAATATAATTATAGTCTGCAAATTGTATTTTTCTCCGAACATTATAAGTTTTGACGGCCTCCGTGGTCGAATGGTGAGACGCTCGTTTACGAATCCAAAGGTCGCGGGTTCAAACCCGGCTTGCGAAAATAAATTTCATTTAATTAATATGTGTCATAACACATTTAATCAATAAAAAATAATATAAAGTGTATTTGCGGCACGTTCCAGAGTGGTAGATACTCTAAGTTTCGCCCTGATTAAAGACCACCATTCAGAATCGAAACGTTTCCTAAAATGGCTTTATCGGTGTTTGGTGACCAAATCTGAAGAGCCAGATACTTTCTAACCTTCCTCTTTCCCATTTATTTCCTCTCCCCATTACCTTCAGCCTCTCAACATACCCCAATTGGGGATGCCATAGTCTCACTGCATCTCGATGGTTAGGAGCAGTTGGGACTCTTGTGCGGTATCAATTGTTAAAAAAATATATATTAAAATAAGCTTCTAAATATTATATCTGTACATAATATAAATAAATATTAAAATGAAGTTAGCAAAAGGATAAAGCTTTAGAATTAAGATTTGTACAGCGGTTTTGAGGTGATTTTTCACAAAAACGGCGCTATACAACTTATCCAAATATTATTATTATTGTTGCGGTAGTTTAACGAATTTGCGAAGTGAAAAGGTTTTATGATATTTTAATTAACCTACGGACAGTATATATGTAGTTACATTTAATTAAAGTTATTATTCAAGATTTCTGTTCTCCGTATCAGAATACACATTGTATAGTGGGGCGGGTGATTGAGATAAAAAAAATACATATATATATATATATATATATATATATATATATATATATATATATATATATATATATATATATATATATATATATATATATACATATATATAAATATATAATATGTTCCCACCCAGCGTTGCCAGCAATGACATAACTTTAAAAAACTAAGCTTAGAGTACTTACCTAGAGAAAGTTGATTATGAAATAACTCTCTTCTGGAATATTGTTACTATGATTCTAATAATTAAGATATTAACGACTAAGATACTAAGTTTAGTTTAATTTTTTATTTTTTCGCATCTCTTTCACACAACAAAATACACTAACAACCCTTTTTCTAATCAATTTCTACAAATAATTAGAATACTTTTGCAGACCTTTTTAGTTCCGACAATACTCAGAACGAATAAAATAATTCATATTAAAACACAACGCAATATGTAGGGTATTCGTCAGTGATTCAGATATTTTCTATCATTTCAAATACATATCTAAATTGAACAATGGGCGTCTGAAATCGATAAGCTTTTTTCATTGTCATCGCAGAAGTCCTTTACAATGTAGTGAAGAAATTGAGTATCGGATAATTGTCAATCAAAGCTTACCATGTATGGAATACAAAAGATCTGAATAAATATTAAAATTGAAAAAATTGTAGATTCTTCAGACAACTAGAACAGAATAGTGAAGAAAAGAGTGTCAGGAAAATAAGGATCATAAGACTTGAATGTGGATCAAAGAAGAAGCGTATAGCAAGATGCAAATAATTTGTAAATCAAACATCAGTCAGGTCATTTTAAGCGTCGAAATAACCGGAGGAGAATAATTATACGAAACGATGTATGAGTGTGGAAGGAAGCATTGAGTTTGTGTCGAGAAAGAGTTGTGTGCCGTTCCACCCCCTCCTCTCTCGCCACCCTATAGGTTAGGCTTTTAGTAATAATAATAATAATTTATTTATTAAATTCCTTGTACATGACAAATTTTTAAATTTAATGCATAAGAATAAGATTTTATTTTTATATAATAAATACAAATTTAAAAAAAAAACTTTAAGCCTTGAATTAACAATATATGGAGTGAGCTAATTCTTTTTACCCAACCTATACAAAATTGGGATAAATCACTTTCTCCGAGTTTCTACGTCGTACACCATGAGAAAGAAAGAGACAACAAAATCTCTCAAATTATCACACCGCTTTAAAGTATTGTTAGAATGTTCTTCGTGTCCCAGCTGAAATCAGCTTTCTTAGAATTTACTATTTTTAGTCACGCGCAAAAAAAGTGAAATTAAACTTTAATGTTCACTTTGACCTTTGAGTAAAACCCCTCATTTTTTAATGTTTTATGCGGCTAAAAATAATATATACAATTTTTTAAATCCATTATTCGTGATATAAAAAATATAACTTAAACAAACCAAGTGCTTGCTTCATATTTTTTTTGTAATGGACGAATAAGTACGATTTAACATTGTTTGATTTTAAAGCCTCCACCTGTACCAGAAGGTAACTACGTATAACATGCTATATCTGCGGCACCGAACAATAAATAATAATCCCCGTGGATTCAACCGTTCAAATGTGATTCGTAACAATAACAATGTAAACACAGCTTCTCCTTACAATTAGTTGTAATATTTGGGTGGGCCCGGTTCTTCTGACAGTGACAGGACCCTCGGTCCCGCACTGTACCTCGCTACTTCTCGTACACTTGCTCGTATAAATGATTCGGAACACATCATTAATCATCGATTTAATTAAAAGAAAAGGCAAGAGATTCTGACGAGAATCTTGTCTGATATTCGTTCACTAATTGGGGGGATGAGATTTTGAATTCTATTTAAATTTTGATGTAGGAATGATTTGAAAATTGTATAGTAATAATTTAACATAATATAATATGAAACTTCTGCCTGTAAATAGTCGAAGCAATGAATAAAAAAATACAAACACGACAGGCAGGAACTTATTTTTCCATTGCAGTTCTAAAATAAACTTTTATAATTATATACGAGTAGTTAGATACTAGTTACTACCTGGCTTCGCCCGAGTTCCAATATATCAACATTTTCCATTGAACAGTAAAATATGAAAAAATGGTGTATAAAAAAATTGACGAAGACTAGAGCGAAGGAGATGGGCTAGATGAAGGTTAGGAAAGTAACTGTCTAGTTAAACAAGGTAACTCAAGATAGCTTAGGACATTTGAAACAACATTTCGATTTGAATGGTGGTCTCACGCACGGGGTATATGAATGTAGGTAAGATGTCTTATGATATGAATGAATCTAGGTAAGGTATCTTAACCGGGAGATACTAACAGTATTTGAGGGGCTTAGAAGTAAAGGCAGCAGTCTACAAAAACGGTTCTGTATCATTGTCAACTTTTGAATGATTATTATAAAGAAACAGATTTTTAGTGTGTGAAAATGTTTGTATATTAAAGTGGAAACAATTTGAAACAATAATCTATAAATGCATCAACATACATATTTATGTAAGAAAAGTGTATAAAACCCTCTATCAACTTTTCAAGAAATAATTTAGGATGAAAAAGATTACTGCCTTTACTTCTATAACCCTCATTTATTACTCTGCAAATAGCTGTAAGAAATTTTTTTTTGGTTTAAATTGAACATGACAAAAACGACTAGTAACATACACATTTGTTGTGCTCTTCTCTGGGTTTATAACCCACTTCTGGGCTTAGAGTCAAGGATCTTATCGCTCTGACAGTTCATCAGCATTACCATTAGAAGAAAGGTAGTGATACAGCTCCAAGGCTGATGGTTTTCTCATTTACCAAAATGATCGATAGACATACCCGTAGAACAATATTCTGTTTTATTATTTAAATAATATTAGATCCAACTTCAAAAAAGTCCACATATTTATCTTCATAAATAGAGGTGAAGATTGATTGCGAACCTTAACCTTTCTATCACCTGGTAAAAAAACCTTCAGTGCGAAACGTGTAGGAAGAGCTTTGGATGATTTTCTATGACAATAATTGACAATAGTGCTTATCTCATGACAGCCGCTTAGTAAAAAGTAAATCCACATAAATAAATTAAGCTTTGTGTCCAAAGTACGTACTCTTATAAAATATGATTGATAAGTTGAGATCAATTAGCTTTCAATCGTTTTGTATGGACCATTATGCTTTATTTTCTATTGTGACAGTTATATCAGATCACAGGGATGCTGTACAGAATGTAAAGCGGTGACACTGGGAAGTGGGAAGAAATATCGAAATACGAGTATATTGCGCTAGATGAAAATTTATATTACGATGAATGTTATGATTTAATTAATGACATAAATTACTTGAACCCTTACATATATACCTTTAAATTATCGAAGGAAGCAAACACTTTGTAGCTTTACATTATAATTTAAATAAAAAATGATTTTGTTTTAAGCCACTTTATTTATACACATATAACAATTCGACCAGTTTCGGTTAGACTTAACCTTCATCAGGAACGTATAAGTATAAACATAAATAAGTATAAGACAGTTTATACTTATACGTTCCTGATGAAGGTTAAGTCTAACCGAAACCGGTCGAATTGTTATATGTGTATAAATAAAGTGGCTTAAAACAAAATTATTTTTTATTTAAATTATATACCTTTAAGTAAATATGACTTTTTTAAATTACTTGAATGATTTTAAAGTTTCATTTTTATTTTTTGACGGCCCCCGTGGTCGAGTGGTAAGACGCTCGACTACGGATCCAGAGGTCGCAATTTCGAACCCAACATTTGCCAATAGATTTTAATTTATCAATATGTGTCATAACACATTTAATTGAAATAAAATAATATATTGTATATTTACAGTGGTAGATACTCTAAGTATCGCCCTGGTAAAAAACCACCATTCCGAATCTTGAAATGGCTTTGGCCGTGTTTGGTGAGCGGATCTGAATAGCCAGGTACTTTCCAACCTTCCTCTTCCCCATCTCCTTCTCCTTCCTATTGCATTCAGCCTCACAACATACCCCGTTTAGGGATACCATAGTCTCACTTGCTCTAGACGGTTAGGAACAGTTGGAACTCTTGTGCGGGATTCACTTTAAAAAAATTAAAATAATAATTCAATCTTCTTTATGCATGACAGTTGTTTTACCTTCGGAAGGAATTGTCAAATTATTGAAACAGCTATCAAAATAATTATATGGCTAAAATTTTTGGAAATTTAATTTACATAATAATATTTCTTCACTATATAAAAATAATAATACATTAAATGTAAATCTACAAATTAAACAAAAAAAAATAAGTTAAATGACGTATAATTCAGTTTTTTTGTACAAACATATATATACTAGATGGTTGTTGGCAAAAATGGTGGTATTTTTAGAGAGTATTATTTGTGAGGAAAGATCAAACCAATGTTTTACATTTCAATATTAAAAGGAAGAAGGGCGGGAGAGCCAGTCCGTATATAGCAACATGGTCTAAATATCGTCGCCGGAAAGGCAAAGAGGTTGAAGCGCCATTTTGGGAAGTTTAAACCAGAGCACTTTCAAGTTTCAACTCAGGTAACTCAATGCTCTCACTGAGTTACTTGAAGCGATAAAAAGCTAAAAAAGTACCAAACTTGTGTCGCTTGAGTCAAGCCTTCTACCAAATGGTGAATATATTTTAGATGGCTGAAGAGCCACAAAGTCTTCAGAATCAAAAGAGAGTTAGAACTTTCGACGCAGAATAAAAGACTGATCAAAACTGCATATTTAACTCATTTTCGACCAACGATTATTATAATTGCTAAATTTAACTAAATATCGTACATATTAATGCCATGTGAATGATGGATCAATTCATACTTACGAGAGTAGTGAGAGGGTTCCCTGTGTCCTGTGGAACGAATCAAAACTAAATGGCTGCGTCTGTTTTAGATCAGTTCAATACGAAAAGGCGGCACAACGCGCGTGGCGCGTTGTGCGCATACCGCTCACATGGCTGTCAACGCGCGACTCGCGGTGTCAACAATGAACGTGTTAAGCCCTTTTGCCTTTCCAGCGACGATATGTGCACATAAGAATTTCAAATTAGTCATTTAACTTTTTATTCATAATTACTTGTGTACTAAATGTGTTTTATAAGAGGAAATTTTCTATGAAGGTACATTAATAATAATAATATAGATAAAATGTACCAAATTTTCGATAACATTTTAAAGAATCGAGTATAAGAATCGCCCGGGGTTAGGATTTGTCTCCACGTGATGGCTACCAGGTACCTAATTAGTTTTTCATCTCCCGGTACATTATAATCCACATAATGGAGGGTGATCTAGAGTTGTGGCCGCTATAAACATCGGACATTAAAGCGTGTCCATCTCTTATCTGTGTGAAATGTCAGAACTCATTTGAATAATTTAGAAAACGTCTGTGTTATGCTTCTTCCGCGGCTGTGACTGGACCACTCTCCGACTCTGGGCCGTAAAGCTCGCTTGCCGGGATTATATGGCTTTACTATCGCATTCTTTGTTTCCTATTTGGGAATGGGACGTGCGGTGAAGCTGGCCAGTTAATATCTTAAATAATAAATAAAAAGATTACGTTTCCGTGTATTCAATTCTGCTTGTGTCTGTTTATTCTAAATAGTAGTCATTAAAACATGAACAATATTTTTGTATTTAGAGGTAAGAGTATAACTTGTTTTGGGTTCACGAGTACATTATATTGTCCAACCAGCGATATGAACAGAACGGGAATAAGAAGACCGCTTAATCGCTTACACATATTACGAGAAACAAATACATGAACAAAAGCAACGTTTTTGATGAAAATTCTATTTATTTAATTGTACATGTACATGTATACGCCCAAGTGGTCTTTTCCATAAAAATAAACGGTACATTTAACAGTGATACAAGTGAAAATTATTTGCTCATACAAAAAGTTAGAATGAGTAGTAAACATAATCCAGTAAAGATCTTTTCCCTAAGAAAACACTAATGTAAAAATAAACTCAGTCAAGTAAATAAAACCATCAGATGGTGATAGTAATAAGGCCTAATGAGCCGCAGTACTAGTTAGATAGTCATTATGAGGGGTATTTGTATAAGCCCCAGCTAGTTAGTAGAGGATTACGAAAGAATCCATAAAATCAAAAAAAAGAGTAGTAAACATAAGTATTCCATACATTATATTTGTCTGAGTACATTAAATTAATACTGATTGAAGATATATGATATCATAGCCTTCTTGTATCTACATTCCGTGTAGTTAAATACATCAGCCACCTCTGCATATGTATTACTAACTACATTCAATCTAGTATCACTAACTACATCCAATCTCCTTCTTCTCCCAACTACCTTCAGCCTCACAACATACCCCGATTGGATATGCCATAGTTTCACTGGCTTTAGACGGTTGGGAGCAGTTGAGATTCTTGTGCGGTATTCACTATATATTTTTTTTAAAGGCATAAGTGAGTATCTGATCTAAAAGTCTCAGTCCTGATATTATAGGAACAATTAAATATAATTTTTGATGTCGTAGTTCTTGTTGGTATATTGAAGGAAATTGGGACTAATAATCAGGACTGTCTATAATACCATTGAAAATTTTAAAAATGAATGTTAAATAATCTATTTTTTCTACCTACCCGATACAAAACTACCAAATATACTATTTCTTGCTCCTTCCAATACATCATAGTTGACCTTTCTTTTTTATTTTATGTATACCCAATATAAAATACTATTTCGAGCTCCGTAGTATTTATTTTATCTACTCTGTACAGTTTTTTGAATATCACTATAAAAGCTCAATGGGCGTATGCATATATAAAATAAATACAAACATACATTATTTCTGGGTTTGTAAGACATTACTCTCGAAATATCTTTCAATTCGGTTCGAACGATTTTTCGCTTGTTTTTGATGGCTCGCCCTTCGATTCTTTTGTTATTTCTGTCACATTCGACCGAAAGAGTCGAGCCTGGAACGGTTAGGACTAGAATGGTAGGCTGTGTGGGTGAGGAGAGGACGGTAGTAAAGCTTCTGTTTTTTTTCTAGGCTCGGTCGTTACACATAATAGTGGTGGATGGAAGACGGAGTCGGGATATAACGATCATATTCCGAAATTGCTGTCTGGGAGAAATGGAGGAGACGAAATAAATGGAATCTTAGATGCGGTTAATAGTTCCTCAGCGGTAGATGTTACCGCAAAGAAGGGATAGATCAGGGATAACGAACCTAGGACACGCGGGCAAAATTGGTATTTGAAAAAAACATTTCAGATTTTTTCAATGTTAAAAAAATGTCAATGCAATATCTCACTTTACCAACAAGTTCATGGGCCATGTTTATTGAGGTTAGTTTTGGAAAAATGCATTGAATGAATACAAATGTAAAACTAATGCAAGAAGTTTACAGCAAATGTAGCAGTGTATCCAATTTCTAATACCTAAAAGTAGCTGAGAAATCGAAATTAATTAATTCTACGGTTTTGTTATTAAAATTAATATATAAGCCTCAATGAAAATAAAATATTAACTTTTTATAAGACTGCAGATTATATTTTAATGTTTATTACCGATCGATTTCGCTTAGCCTTAAGCATCATCAGGGCACAAAATTAAAGTAAGCATAAAATACGTTTTTTTGTAATTTGATGTTCATCAATTTGTCCATAATTTTGGTGTTCTCCCTCTGTGTACATATAACTGCACATTTTGTATTTTTTGTTTAGTTTAATTTTGTACTCTAATGATACTTAGGCTAATTAGAATAAAATCTGTGGTCTTATGCAAAGTTATTATTTCGTTTTCATCAAATATGTCAAACCCCAAAGTGATTGCTTTCTACGAAAATTTGTTCGATTCAAAATCCCCAAACATAAAACATTAGTGAATTCTTCGGTAGGTATCGGATAAAAAAAACAACAAAAATATTACAAGAATAGATTATTTAATTTTGTTACATGTTTGTCAAATAATTTTTGATGCTCGTCTACCTACATACGTTCTTCTGGACTTAGATACCCTGTCCGGGCTTTGACCGGTGACTTTTAGTGTAAGTATGATGCTGGAGAAAGACCAACCACCAATAATGACGCAGCCTTTAAATTATGTAAGTGAATGTGATGCCCATTTTCTGAAAAATGATTTTTATTATTATTAGAAATATACTTTTTCTCATAGAAAGCAATTACTTTGTGGTTCGACATATTCGATGAAATTAAACAATAACTTTGTAGAAGACCAAAGATTTTATTTAAATTTCTATTAACAAATTTTATAAACAATCTTCAACAAAACGCTAATACACTCCACAAAAATGGTCATGGCAACAGATCAAATAATTCAGCAGGACTAGAAGTAAAGAGAGCCATTAAAATTAATGTTAATGGTAATATTCTTAATAATCAGTTGAATTTGTCCAGTATTCCAATATTAGGTATGTTTCCCGAAAACTCATAAAATTTCTCATTATTCTTTTATCACTTTCCCGGTTGCCGTTTATCTTCTTTCATTTCATATTATCTGTCTCTTTCTATCTGTTCCTTTGTTTAATTTAAATGTTATACTTTTGTTTTCTTACTGTTCTCTTATTTTATTTTATATTGTGTTCTCCCTCTGTATGTACGAGTATACACCTGTATAACCACACACTATGTATTTTTTATTTAGTTTAATTTTGTACCCTGACAAAAAAAAAAAAAAAAATCTGTGGTCTTAAAAAAAAAAAACAAAATTATTGTTACATTTCATGAAAATTTATTGCCACCTGACGTTTTTTTTAGATATCTTAAAGTGTTGTACTCCTCTATCAATCTGAAAATTTCTCAAGACTTGGTTACGGAGACACGTTGAGCCCTTCTGGGAAGGGTTTGCCACCGCTGGCACAGAGTAATCGGTTATTTGTGATTACTGAACGAGTTTGGGTTAATGGCTGGGTCTTCCAAATAATCTAACTCGTCCATATAAATCGAGGACATCACCATCACGCGAGAAGAATTACAATCATTATATTCCTGGTTTAGTTCAATACTTTCGGAAGACCCTCTTTGAATTGAATATGTTCGATATTACCCGAGTATTCCATTAACTTGATTGGACTCCACGGAAGTTATTTGATTTATTCACACATTTATGAAGTCAGAGAGAAATAATTTCTAATGAACTAGCGCGATTGAATTGTGCTTTCTTTGTTTCCAAGTGAAAACTTTCCAGAACTATGAATAATTGATGCGAAGTACAGAATGTTGATCTTGGCAGCACTCATTATTGAATATTGATATACGTTTAGACTTCGACAACCCGCGCATATTTTACCTCAGAGCAATAATATACCAGGCGGGATAGCTTTGCAAAACAATGTATTTTTTTTTATAGCCAGTGAGACTATGGAATCTCCAAAATTGGGTATTTTGTGAGGCTGAAGGTAGTGGAGAGGGGAAGGAGATTGGGAAGAGGAAGGTTGGTAAGTACCTAGTTATTCTGATCTGGTTACCAAACACGACTAAAGCCATTTCAAGCAACGTTTCGATTCTGAATGGTGGTCTTTCACCAGGGCGATACTTTAGAGTATCTACCACTCTGGAACGTGCCGCAAATATACTTATTTTTATTTTTATATGAATTAAATGTGTTATGACACATATTAATCAATGAAAGTTATTGGCGCCTTCCGGGTTTGAACCCGCGAGCTTTGGCTCGTAGTCGAACGTCTTACCACTCGACCATAGAGGCCGTCATAGTGTAGTCAGGATTGTTGATTTTTTCCTGACTCGGGCGTGGCTAGGGTTTTCATGGACACACCTTTTTACATCCATTCATTGCACACGTTGACATAATGTTTAAAATATTTCAACAACCACTTTTTCACAGTATTGTTATCAACAAAAATGTAGGATAAAATCTCGAAAACCGGGCGGAGTCGCCGGAGACGCGGAAGACGGAAAACATGATTACATACATGAAAGTGGTGCGATATTATGTTGCATATTGTTTTGTCTCTTTCTCTCACTCGGTTTACGACGTAAAAACCCGGAGAAAGTGATTTATCGTAAATTTGTATAGGTTGGGTTAAATATTTAGCTCTCTCTCCATATATATTCTTACTCCAAGTATTTTACTTATGGTCTGGCAAAGGGAGTGCGCTCAGAATATCATTAACTATAAAATAACTAACAGATAAAATTCTAACGGATAGCGTAACGTGTATCGTATTTATCGTAAGGCATGAGAAAAAAACACTGTATTCTCAAGTAGAAAAACTGCATTTAAAAAAAAATATCAGAATAGGTCTATCTATCTATCTTTGGAAGCTTAAGAAAACTCTTTGATTTTACAAAAAATAATTGATAACTTAACTTTCTTTAAATGTTTCTATTTTTCTTCTGGTGCCCTCTACTATCAGAGGTTGGCTATCATCAATATATTCTTCACCCTGCAGGCTGCAACAAATCTGTGGAACTGCACTTTCCATAGGTTACGTAGTCAGGATGTGTGGAATTTCCTCTGCTTCGTCTCCTTACATTTTCACTTATATTTAAAGCATAAAGAGTCTTTTATCACACGCGAATTTCACCTTAGATAATGGATACAACAGTTTTCCATGATCTGTGGTTGTATTTATCTAAATCTTCAGTCGATGAATTAAAAAAACGTATTTAAACTGACTTCAACACTTTATTTTTAGATTAAATTAAACGTATTCATACTGAGTTTTAACAGATGTTCTCGCTTACGAGAAAACAATCTAGTTATAAAATCAGTGTACAATAATTGTTAAAAAAAAATACAAATACAAAGGATTCAAAAAATACAAAATTACAAAAACTCAATCAGTGATAAATAATACAAAACAAAAGTAATAATAAAAACAAAAGCAAGATACACAAGAAAAGACAAACAAGATTCACAATATAATCATATAATTAGCCCAAACAATGTTACATCCTTTTAAGCAGTAGCAGGACTTTGTTAAATGTCGTTATATATATTATTATTCATCATTGAAAAAAATATCCAAAAGATTGTGTTTTAACGTATATACGTGTGTAAGCCGGGTACTCACCAGCGAGCTGTAACTGTAACCGTTACAGACACAGTAACGGCGAGCCGGCGTATCTATTCGTTTCTAGCTTCAGCATGTGGAACTTACTTGCAGTGGACTTTTGAACTTTATTTCGCTCCCTTCTATAAGGCGCTAATATGTTAGTCACTTTCTTATTTCAGACCGCACTATTTTCGTTTATGTCAACACCAATTTCCTTCAAAGGCTGTTTATAATAATGTTTGTCCTTGAGGTTCCATATGACTTGGTTTTCTTTGTATGCATCCATTAACAGCAGACACTTCTTACTACCGATCACTCATCATAACTATTTTAAGCGGCGCACACGAATTAAAGACAAAAATACGTAAATGGCTCACAGCGTGCCACGATACTCCTGTTTAACGTCCACGAGCGACCAGCAGCCTATAATCTACGTCGAAAACTGACAGGCTCGCGACAGGCTCGCGACAGGCTCGCGAACTACGTCCACACTATGCTTTTTGGTAACAGTAACGCGTTACGGTTACAGTTCGCTAGTGAGTACCCGCCTTTACAAATTACTTGGTAAACTAGCCCGCCCGACTCACAAAGTAAGAACATTAAATTAACATTCCGATGTGAATGAATATATTATATTACTCTACACATTACCATAAAAAATACATGAACTGTTAAATTGGTCTACAAGACTCACGCGAATTTCGTAACTGGCACAGAATAATAACAAAGTGGAAGAACTGTTTTTCTGTTTCAAGTTAAAAAATACATTTGCGTTTCAACAAACGCTTTTGTTCCCCATACTAAAAAGTAACTGTACTAAAACTAACAAATGGTACCGACGGCTGAAAGTTTAAAGGTGCCCGTTTTTAATCGAGTTCACAAGCTTTATAGCTTATATTGCAGGAACAATCAATACTACGAGTTGTTTCAATGTACAGATGATGGTGTTACCAGCTTCATACAAACACCTTATCGAATTTCTTGATTACAAATTGGATTTAAATGTATTGAAATACAGTGTACACGTATAAAAAAAACGAATGACAATGGGCAGCCTAAACTAAATGGCGCCTCGGGTAGAAATAATTTCGGCGCCTTTTAACGTCTAAAATAAATTATAATTATACCTTTTTTTGTACAAATTTTCCGCTCAGCAATTTATTTAATCAAACGGTAAATTAGCACCTTTAATAACACGTATGAAGAAATAATTAATTCATAAATAATACACACAAAACAAATTATTTTTTTACATTATAATGAAATATAAAGTCATAATTTATTTTCTAGTTTATAAATAGAACAAAAGTTATGTTGAGAAAAATAAAAATATAACTTATGTTTCCACATTTTTTGCGTTGGATCGTTTCACACAGCAATATTAATATTGTCACACTCATGTGAAGAGACCGCGTGAAGAGTTAGAATAACAGAAGAGTATGTATGAGACAGTGTATGAATGTGAATGAAGCAAGGAGTGTGTGCCAATACAGAATTGTATGGCGGTCCGTCCTCTCGGGGAAACGGCGTGATGGTTAGTTAGTTAGTTAGTCACACGCAAAGTTTCTTTAGCGAGAGGTGACAAGACGTTATCTAGTGGCGTCACATATTAAACATGTCTCCGTTGTGTAGTGGTCTACGTAATTTATTCGGCAGGTTACGGGTTTGGTTTGCAAACAGAGCAAAAATACGTCGACATGATCTTCGATATTTTATTTATTGGGGGTAGGAATGGGCGCTAAGGCAGGCGTACTTCGAAGGCTCGACAGATACGGCCCCTCAGCAAAGTGCCGCCCGGAGTCTGCTCCTATCTCAAGTGAAAAAGAAAAATGCAATTAAGCAGCACGCGAGATTGTTTGAGTAACACATCAAAAGATTTCTGAGATAATTAAATATGATCAAAATATACTGAATACTTTGACGGATGTAATTTAAACACGTGTTAATTTTGTAAGGGTAGGTATTTTGAGTTTTTCAATAAAAATAATAATAAAAAACAAACTAAAGACTAAGAAATCATTTGTACTAATTCTTTATTGTTGTTTTAAATCGCTTTAAAACATCAATGTCAACAGAAACAAAAAATATTATTTTTTTCGTCGGAAATGTTGTTTCATTATTTGAAAATAGTCAAGATTGGTCTTTACGGTGTAAATTTGTTTTTATTCAATTAGGATTAAAGCTAAGAACATTACTTATGACACTTGCCAACACAATATAAAAAAATACAATAAGCACCTACATCATTTTGCCCGATTCAACAGTTACATTAATGGATAGTTCAAAGCTCCATAGCTCACGATGGAAATGATTTTGCGAACTGAAAACTGAAAACTTCAGAGCTCGCTGTTCAAGTTTTTTTGCTAGGTAAGATAATGCAATATATTTTTGCCATATTAATAAAGTGAAGATGACTAAATCTAAAAAGGAAATTGTTTCGTCTGATCAATAAGCTAAGTTATGTTCGTTAAAAAACAGCTTTATCTTATACGATATACGATATAGGGTTAGAGGTAATGATCATCAGTTACACATATCATAAATAATATTCCACGAAAAACGGTTCTTCGTTTCCTAATCTCACAAGGATCAAGATAAAGATCATCGGGCGGCTTATTTTCTTTCTTTAAATGGCGAATAGCTCGTCTGCTACGTCTAGCATAATATTCACTTTCAGCAGTGCTTGTTTTTCAGGTCTGATCGTTTTTATATTGTTTTTAGATCAGTCCAATCTACTTTGTGGATCGATCTCCAATGGGTGGTCAAGCGTGGTGCCTGATTAAACTTATTCTCCGTGATTGACTCTCGAAGAGATAAGACCGGCTGAAGAAGATGTCACGAGAGATACTTGGATAAAGAAGCATTGGGAAATGTCAATGTTGGATCATATTAAGTACACAGAGAGGAAGGTGATGAGATGTTCTAATAGATAACAGATGAAAAGTATCCCACGCAGATGCTGCTTTACCATAGATAACGATATCCCCAATGACATGTTTTTGAATGGAAATAATATTACAGATTTTAATCTGCATTACATAAATGGTTCATTTAAATCATTAAAGGTCACAACTGAGTATTTTTAAGATAATCGCTTTAGGATATGCAATGAAACTTCCTTTTAGAAAGTTGATTCAAACTAAGAAAAAAAAACAATACAGCAAAAGAAAAAAAATCAGTGTGTTTTTAAGAATTATTTTGTTTGCCTTAAAGATTTCAAAGTTTTTTTTTACCTTCACTCCACCTGATAGATGATATCGAAAACTTTTAATAGAGACTTGTAGCCTTGTAGGCAGAAAATGTTATTAAGGTTTAAAAAAACACAATTAAATTTGAGCAGAAATTACACAAATTGATAACTAATTTAATAATTTTTTTTAATAGAAATAAGAAAGAATATTTGTAATAATCATTACCATAGTGTATACATGCCAAAGTTTGCATATTAAAGCACACCACGTTGTGATATGACTTAAGATGTATAAATTCATTAAAGAGAGCATATACACGTAGGTACTTGCGATCAAAGGTGTAAAAAAAATAAGGTTCCGAAAGTAAAGAATAACAAATGGAAAAAAAACATTTTTCAGAGCTCGTTGTTATACCTAAAATCTATAGTACAATATTTTATTTTTCGTATTGTGAAAATTTGGATGTTCTGTGCCTTTTTAACACTTTTTATCCCACGTTTTTTTAAAACCTTTTCCAAGCCAGCCTTTTCATTAATAAATATCATTTTTTGTTAATTTTATTAGGGTTCTCTCAATCTAAATAATATAGCTAAGATTCGAAGGAAACGTGACTATAATTTAAAGAAATTTTACAGCATTATAAAGCGATCTTGTGGCGATGTTTCACAAAAGTGGTGCTAAAAAATAGCCAAGAAATAATACATCTCATCATTACATAAATTCGAAACTTTGACGTGCGAGCCAGAGCGTGTCAAAAATACTGTTTGTTTAAATCTTATGGCATGTCCACCGCGTAACTATAATATTATTATTATTATGCGGAATATTTACACAAAACATTTCGCACCTTTGCTTTGTATTCTGCTTACATCTATTTACACTTCTTCTGCAAACTAAACTCGCTGATTTACTAATCATATCTGTTCAATAGACGCCAATACGCAATTTTTTGCGTTAATATTTCCCGGATTCTTTGAAAAAAAAAAACACACCAAGTTTACCGAGTGCATTATACGCGCGAAACAAACATTAATATTATTTTAGGAGAAGTAATATTTCTTATACATTTTGTCACCAAGGGCGTGCAGTCCATAGTACTTGTGGACGTGCCACAAGGAAAAAAAGAAGAGAAGTAAAATAAATTTATGAAAAAACGGTAAAATATGATAAAGTAAGAGACTGGACTTAAAAACAATAAAAAATATTTGGTTATAAGATATAAAATATTTGAAAAAAAATTGTAGAATAGGTTTAATTTGGTTAGATTACAATTCAACTAAAGTAAAAACAAAATATGATAATTTATAAGCAATATAGAGTATAAACATAATATATAATATGAAGTGCGATTAGTCCGACCATAAGTAATGTCAGAAGAAGCTTTTCTGGATATATTTATATTTTAATCAAATCTCTATACTGTACTACAAATTCGGAAATTCCAACATGTTTTTTTTCCCACTAAAGTCGAATAATAACAAAAATAAATTAAAATAAATTTTACAAATAGCATGTCTTCGAGTGCTAAACTATATCTTTCTCCAAACCAGAAATAAAGAAAATAATTGTGTTTATCTGAAGTAAGTATGCTTCTGTATATAATTTTAATAAATATTATTATTATATGCTATAGATTAAATATGTTGTTAGTAATAACATAGAGCATAGAAATTAAGATTTGTACAGCGCCTTTGAGGTGATTTTTCACAAAAACGGCTCTACACAAATTATCCAAATATTATTTTTATTATTGAGGTAGTAAAATATGATTGTATTTAAAACACTTTCCTCGGGTCTGAATATTATTGTTGTTCATTGAACAATTGAAGAAACGTAGATCGAGCAATTTGATTTAAACTATCGGAATTTATGTTTTATCTTATCATTTGCAGATTCAGAGATTTACAGCATCTATTGACAGCACGCCCCTGCCATACTTGATACATTGATCAAATAGACATTTGCTTCATTCTTACTAAGTATTTGCACAAATAATGCGGTTGGGCAAACACTTTTTATACAGTTTAGTATAATTCGTCTTGTGCAAGCTGTGGTAAGAAGAAAGATTACTTTTAATAATGAAGCCCCGAAAGATAAACTCCGCTAGCAATTTTGGTTGAAAAGATCGAATAAACACTATTGAAATCCTTATTGTGCTCGGAGGGGACAAAATGTTTTTTATTTTGTATTCAACTGTTTTTGTTGTTATTTCGCCGTACCGCAGTTTGGTTACACTAGTCCTAGATTTACATTACTTTTGTATGGTTTGAAATTTAATTTAGAATAAGTCCACCATCTTTACAATATTCACTTTCACTGCTTGCATGTCAGAATAAGTTTTTATTAACGTTTTTAAAAATTGAATACAGTTGAGGGGCGGAAGATAGTGAGGAGGGGAAGGAGATGGGGAAGAAGAAGGTTGGGAAGTACCTGGCTATTTAGCAACATTTCCAGCAACGTCTGAATGGCGGTGTTTCACCAGGGCGATACTTATAATATGTACCACTCTGGAACTTGTCGAAAATATACTATTTATTTTATTTAATTTTGATTAAATTTGAAATAAAACATATCAATTAAATAATATCAAATAACGCACCCCGGGATTAACGGAACCCGCGACCTCTGGATTCGTAGTCGAGCGTTTTAACCACTCTATCGCGGCGGTGGAGGATGAAGGAACGGTGAGTTCATGCGTTATGATATTCGAACAGATTTTCAGATCTCAACGTCATTTCCATCGTGAGCTATAGAGCTTTAAAATGTTTATTTTCCTCTTGAAAAAATCGGTCTCGATTTCGAAAGAAGAGTGTTGAAACTCAGATAAAACCGGATAGGAACAACGTATACATTGATAAATATTAATTATTCCCGACGATATTTATTTTGCGAGGTTCTAAATTTTGGTTAATATTTCACGAAGTACTCATCTACTTTATTAATATAGTATTTTAGGTTGATCTCAGGTGGTCAAATGTTAAAAAGCACCTTCTTCGCTTTCTCAAGTGTTTTTCTTTAGTCTAGAATAAGTGTTTTAAATTAGCTTTTCCTTTCAATCATCATTTCCAATATCACTTCCACCTAGGTTCCACTTCTCCTCACTCAGGCTAACAGCCATCGTCTCGTGGGGTGTAACAATATTCTTTGAAATGGATATTAATTATTAATTCGCTACAGGCCCCATTATTTTCACGCAGTATCCAGATAAAACCCTCCGCCGCATTATTTTAAATTTTCATTAAAGCGAGTTGGTGATAAAAGTAAGAGGTTTGCTAGAATTAGGAATATCTCAAATACAAACTTACCAGTGATGTTAAATAAATGACTGTATGGTATATGATGCAAACTTTTATTTCTATACACGAAAAGGCAATCGCTGTGATGCTGTCCGACCGCTAACAGGAGAAGAAAAAGACTTATAATGATTTCAAGCTAAGAAAGAAAAAGAAGGAAGCTTAATACGATTGCTATCTGTGGTATGTTCGTAATAAGTAGTTTAATTCACTAAGTTTTGTATACTTTTTCGTAAGATATAACCTTGGAGTGACAATGTATGGAGAGAGAGCTAATTATTTTTACCCAACCTATACAAGCTTGCGATAAATCACTTTCTGCGGGTTTGAACGTCGGACACCATGAGAAAGAAAGAGAAAACAATTATAATACACCGCTTCTGGGCTCCTGGGTCACCGCGGGACTCCGCCCACATTCTTTATTATGCCACTAAACTTGACACAACTAAACGGTTTTTTAGATTATATGCTATATTTTTGTTGATAGCAATACTGTGAAAAATTGGTTATACGAATAAAAAAAAACATTATGTCGATATGTGATATGAATGGATGTATAAATACTCTAGCCTTAGTCTTAGCCACGCCCAGGTCCGCCGAGTCCGGTAAAAATCATCAAAAACTGACTACACTGCCTTGGATAGGTACCACTCTATATACTCTAAGGATGTAACCATTATAATCATATCGTTCACATAATTGGTTCACCAATCCAACCAAATCAGTGAAATCTTGAGTGAAGAATATTATTTTCCGAGTAACTGGAAGAATAATGAATAGGATTAAGAAAGGGACGGAAAAAAGAAGGGAAAGGAGTGTAAGGAGAATATATGAAACGAAAGTAAATACTAGAAGATGTCGTAGAATCCCGAAGAAGACATGGCACGATCAAGGGAATTGAGTACTTTAGACGGGCCAAATCAAGAGTCAAAATAACAGAAGAGTATGTATGAGATGATATATGAATGAGAATGAAGCAAGGAGTGTATGTCAAGAGAGAGTTGTATGGTGGTCTATCCTCTCCGCCTATCCCTGCCAAGAAATGGCACGATGGTTAGTTAATTAAAATATTGGAACTGTTTTTCTCAGAAAAGGCCCCCGTTGCACTTATCATATTTTGATTTAAGACCACAGAAACAAGTTTATAATACTGATTTGAATAAAATGATACACATCACAAAACGAATAAAGCAGAACATAAAATTTTAGAATAAAAATATGATTTACGCTGTATTTATATTCGGGTGCGTGCATCGATTATACCTCCTTTTGTGGGGTGACCATATTTCGGGTCCACTTGCAGCCAGCCCCCGCGTGACAATGACAAGGCAGGGCATTGCACAAACACACACTCCATTATCCTGCTCCGTGCTCCGGGTCATGCTACGGTACCACTGCGCCACTGACAAGATTACCCCGCCCTCAACTGAGAGGATGCAGAATGCACTTTGGTTAAAATGTTTATTGCGAATTGCTCTTTTTGACAGTTGACGAAAGTAATGCAGTTGTAATTAGGTCCGGTGTTCAGAAACCAGGTTTTTTGGTAACCGTGTTATGCTGATAGCAAATTGAAAATGTCATATATTCTAAAATGAACTTGAAATTAAAAAAAAAATAAACACACTGTTAAAAGGAAATCTAACAGATCAAAGAATTTTTTGCAGATTTGATAATGTATTTTGAATTCCTCTTCTTGACCCTCTGTAGACAGGATACCATCAAATATCCTACATTAACGATTTATTATTAATTTTTATTTTTCTTTGTTATTGTATATTTATATATATATATATTAAAATATAAAAAAAAAAAAAAATTATGTACTATCATTTTTTAATTAAAATTATCTTTAAAGCTTTATGCTTTTAATTTTAATATTGATTATTGAAATAATATCAATAATTTTCAATGAAAATATGAAACCGTAAAAGACAGAAACTAGAAAATAGAGTAGAGGTTTCGAATTCAAGACTCGGTTGCAAATGTTATTCTTTTTAGTTTATGTCTTTTTCAGTTTCATATTCTTGTTGAAAATTATTGATATTGTAATTTTTTGTATCATTGTCAATTATGAAATGTATTATATTGCACTACCCGTCGCCAGTGCATACCTCCAGAACTTACCATTATTATCATTAACATACTTATGGACATATTTAATGTTGGAATGTTAGAATTTTTAGTAGAACGTGTCCTAAACGCAGTATTTTCTTAGATAATAATCCAGGAAATACCTAGGTATCAATTCGGATGACTCAAAACTTTATGATTTTGAAGTTCTGCGTGAATTTTTTAGTTTTTTTTTAATCTTTGGTAGACATTAAACAACCGACACAACTTTTCACTTGTAGTCACTCACATTTGATTGGTTGTGATTTTGATTTAATAAGATCAGAGAGTTTTCTTAGTGATAATATAATGTGGATTTCAAAGTTACTAACTAAATGAGGTAGAAAACCTCCGAAGACTTCTCGAAATATCGCTTTTTTTACTTGACCATATCCTCTGTGTAATATTTTCGTCTCTGTATCGCAAGGCCATGGGATCAATATGATTATTACTAACTGTCATTGGTGTTCAAGCATTGGGAACAGATTTACTAACCGGCTTCGCACTAGTTTTAAAATTCGAAAAACATAAAAATAAACAAATTAATAATTTTGTCATATTTTTTTAGTTAAATTAGTTTTTAATACCTCCATAGCTCTTGTTGGAAATAACATTGGTTTCTGAAAAAAGTTGCGTTGACGTAGTTTATAATATATTTATATATATCGGAGCTCACCGTTGAAGTTGTTAATGGATCACACATATCATAAATATGCTGCTTTGTTAATATAGTTATAAATAGAGTATATCTTGGCTACATTCTAAGAAATAAAATTTAAAAAAAAACTGCTAACGTCAATAATAATAATAATAATATTTGTGTAATTTGTATAGCGCCGTTTTTGTGAAAAATCACCTCAAATAAATACAAATCTTAATTTCTACTTAATATTAATTCTTACTTTATATAAATATACTGCAACATACTTACCTGGCAAGTCACTTCTGGCAGGACAAAATCACCATATCATAATAATTTCTAATTTAGCTGATTCTTACATGTATTTTTTTTTTTATTTTTATTTGTTTTTTAATTTTTTATTATTATTTTTTCATTTTTAGGGCATGAGAGCAAATTTTAAATATGGTATTTCGGAGGTATTTTAAAAATTTTTCGTAGTGAGGAACAGATAATGGTGAAAATCTTCTAATGAATTTAAGGAATGAGAGTCTGAAAAGTTGTCTTGGTTTGAACAGAAAATCTATTGGGCTTGTTATATCTTGATTGTGGATATGATTTTCTGAAAAAATGGGTTTTGAGTTTGGCTCTGAACTCTGTCGAGTCTTTTATTACTCTCAGATCATGTGGTAGTCCATTCCAGGCTTTAGGACCTGACACTCCGAAGGCGCGCTCTCCGAACTTAGTGTCTGGTGTGCGCTTTGGTTCCTTCAACCTTCCTATAGCCTATCCAAGAGTTGACTGTCGCGAATTGGAATCTTCAGGAATACACAATTCCGATAAATAATCCAGAGCCATTCCGTTAATTGATTTGAAAACCATCCAGCAAAGCTTAAACTGGATTCTTTCGGGACATTTAAGCCAGTAAAGAATTTTGAGGTGCTCTGAGATATGGGGATATTTTGATACGCCGGTGATAAGTCTTGCCGCGGCGTTGAAGACTAGTTGTAGTTTGTTAATTTGATATTTAGGAACATATTATAAAGGAAAATGAGAGTACGGAATATGGGAAAATGGATTGGGAGAGGATATACCGCCACTAGAAAAAAACGCCACTAGTAATGACGATAAAAATAAAATACAAAAGTTTATTATCATCTCAATATTAAAATATATCAAAGTTAGAATCGTCCGAGATAAATTATGAATTGAGTGGGTATCTATCTTCATTGAGAAATGACCATATCTAGTGAAACGATCATTAAAAAATCACATTTTCCAGTTTGCCACCGCTGTGATCCGGCAGTAAAAAATGTAGAACTTGGAAAGCCCCGAAATTCGCGGCAGCTTAAAGTACCCAGCGGATTGATTTGCGGTGCGGCCCGGGGAGCCATTGTGCGCCCTTCCGCCGAAAGCTCCTCTGTAACCTCTCTCTCCGTTACATGCGTCGCTCACCAGAAAGAGAGAGAGGTTGTAACGTAGCTTTCAACAGTATACCTACACCAGTGTGTGTATGTCGCCAGCTATTATAATGATATCGGTTTACCCACATTCATTCATTCATTCAAACGTCATGGCAATAAAAGATAATTTATTTGAATTTGGAATCGAGGAAAGGGCGGGACCCTCCGCTACCGGTGCTGTTAATTTTTTTAATAAATTTTCGAGTGGGCGTTCTAGAATAATTCAAATTATGGTTGCCCTATAGTAAATTTTGTATACAAACTAGACCGTTTTGTAAGAAATATCTTTTTTCTTAAATGAGGTTCCCACAATGTGGTTTGTAAATAAATTGTTATCATTTTTAATTGAAAATCAAAGTACTTAGATTTATTATGTCATAATTTACAAGCTAAATTAAGATATTTTTATTGCCTAAAAAGTAGTTATGTATGCCCTTTTTTCCTCCCATTTACCGCTTAAAACTTATTCCTCATTTCTTTATTACCCAAAAAATTGTTTAACATTTTCAATATGCATTGAAAATGATTTATCAAAATGTGTTCTGAATTAAAATAACACTACTTTTTAAATATGATAATATCAGACATATATTCATTTGGTAAAATATACTTCATTTATAATTACGCCAAGTGGGTCAGTGACCTTACTGCTTGTATATCGAGTCTTGTACGAGTGGATGGATTAGAGTCCAACGCATCTAAAAGCCACTTATTCACTGATTTTCATGTGAATCTTAAACTATTTTTTGTTCCCATAAAAACAACGTGAAGAAACAAGCTTGAGATACATGGAGAGAGAGCTAATTTTTTTTACCCAACCTATACAAATTTGGGATAAATCACTTTCTTCAGATTTTTTTGTCGTACACCATGAGAAAGAAAGAGACAACAAAATTTCCCAAATTATCACACCGCTTTAAAGTATCGTAAGAATGTTCTTCGTGTCCTGCGTCTCCGTTGACTCCGCCCACACGTTTTGATATGCGACATAAATTGACATAAATCAACGGTTTTTTAGGTTATATGCTATATTTTTGCTTACAACAACACTTTGAAAAAGTGTTTATAAGAATAAACAAAAACATTGTGTCGACATGTGCTATGAATGGATGTATAAATACCTTAGCCTTAGTCCTAGCCACACCCAGATCTAGCAGAGTCCGGCAAAACACATACAACGGACTAAAGCAGCGCTCCCTCTTGTATATTATTGCTCTAAGTTTGAGATGCATATTTTCTTCTGGTCTTTCCTATAGGAGGATGGCTTTTATCGAGGCACACTTCACTACACATACTTTAGTACGAAACATCTTATCAGAATGACTTAGACTTCGAAAAATTCTAAATTTAAATAAATAGATAACTGCATTATCTGTTATTATTGGATAATCAGAATTATTTTGTATGTGTCGCCCCTCGTGAAATTGTTTCTCTTGGTAATAATAATTAAAGTAAATTTATAAACCGCAGTTTTGTGATAGTTCACCTCAAGTGCGCTTTACGCTAAATTACCCAAACTAATATAAATAAAAGATATGTATGCAAATTAAAACTATCAAAAAATATGATCGTTATTATAAATCTTTAAAAAATCAGATATGGGTATAACAGTGCATGTTTACATCAACACATAAATAATAAAACAATTTACTAGAAGCTAAGGGTGTAAAAAAACACAAATGTTGAGTATGTCCACTAAATTAGGCAAATGCTTGTATTTTGAGGATACCCCTATAGATAGAACAGTATTGATATATCTTCTGATTCAACGCATAGTAATATCTGCATTTGTATGTCACCTGTATACAGAGTTGTATCATAAACAAACTCGTCCCACTGTTGTTCAATATTAAGTTTTAGGCATTATTTAAGTATGTTTTTTTTATCAAATACCCCTTTGGCCATAAATAATTAATTCACACTTTTATATTGAAGTTTACTTAATAAATTTATTTAGATTGGTGTTAATAAATCCATATATACATAGTTTGGATATAAAACTTCTTAAAAGTTCATTATCTCAGTTTAGCATATTTTGACATACGCCAAAATACGCGGTACAATATCATTTTATATGAAGTCGGCATGCATATAAAATATATTTAAAGCTATATAAGACCATCGACACCAACGAATAATTTTTGATTTTGATTTCAAAATAAACAGTTAAATAACAGTTAATCAACTTAGAACTTTGGTTATTCGAGTACTTTCTAACTGTGTCGGTGACCAGTGAATTCGAATCCCCATAAAAAGTGTGAGAAATGTTCCGACGGCAACATACAATCACGAACTTCATGTTTTGGCTTCCGATTTTTATGCACGACCAGATTCATTTAATTTACCATTTACCGGTAAAGATCAAACATTCGAGCTTGAAGGAGTGATATAATACAACCGCAAACAATGTTTAAAGTAAATATTATGAAAAGGTAACCAAATTTACAATATAAGAATTTACCTGAAAATGTTGTGGGTGTATTTAAAAATGATTGCGTGACGCAGACTTCAAAAGAAACTTGAGGGATATCTATCGAAAAACATTATTATTAATTGTAAGATTTTTAGGAAGCTGGTGCGTCACACCAGTTTAAAAAATAAAAATAAATTATAGTGAATACTGCACAACAGTCGCATCTGCTCCCAACCGTCTAGAGCCAGTGAAACTAAAAATTATTAATTGTTTTATAGACTCACCTTCTCTGTTGCAACTTATCCAGTTCAACATTCCTTGCCGTAGACTTAGAAACAATGAATTGCTGTTCCTCAATCATCACTATACTAATTATGGGTATCATTCTCCAATGTCCTGAATGTCGAGACTTGTTAACTCAAGCCATGGTCTTGAAGTTTTTGGTAGCAGTCTAAATGATTTTTGTCATTATTTTCGACTCTACCAAAACTTTGAGTAGACCTTAGCTTGAATGTTCTTTCTTATGTTTATTTTGTCCTATTTTTGTCATTGCTTCATTTAATATTATGTATGTACTGTTCTTTCTCTGTTGCTCTTTTTCTTATTTCGTGTTTTGTATGTTTTTTTGTAATTGGACTTAGTCCGTTAATTTATAAATAAACTATGGCATTCCCAATTGGGGTATGTTGTGAGGCTGAAAGTAGTAAGGAGTGGAAGGAGACGGGGAAGAGGAATGTCGGAAAGTACCTGGCTATTCAGATCTGGTCACTAAACACGGCATTTCAAGCAACGTTTTAATTCTGAATGGTGGTCTTTCACCAGGGCGATTCTTGGAGTATCTAGCACCCTGGAACGAGTCACAAATATACTTCATATAATTTTATATAAATTAAATGTATTATGACTTATATTAATTAAATAAAGGTTATTTGCGCACGTCGGGTTTGAACCCGCGACCTTTGGATTCGTAGTTGAGCGTCTTACCACTCGACCATGGAGGCCGTTAGACCAGAATTGAATAGTCATTATAAAATAGCAAATATAAGTTATAAAATTATAAAAATCGTTTTTTTATGTTAAGAATCCTTATAGGTACTTCCAAATACTTATTTATGTCACCAATATTCCAAATAAAAAAACAAAAATATATTACTCCCACCTACATTTCTTTACTTCAACTTAAACTAACTAACCTAACTAGGTTAATTGAGATATATTTAAAGGAGAAAAATGGCATAGGTAAAAGTAAAAGACGTATTTTGAGACATGTTCAGAGGTGAAAAATGGTATAAATAATAGCAAAAGTGTTGAATCTCTATGTTTGTTGTACAAACAACCAATAATTGTAAAAACGAGCCGTTCTCAGGCGGAAATCTTCAACTTAATACAAAAAGTTAAAAAACAAGTTGGACATACGTTTAGGGGGTCTCGTGATTATCCTCTTACATGACGGCCTTAACTAGATTTATTTAGAGCAACATCCATTGGTATACTCTCAGAGCAATAATATACCGGGAGAGATAGCTTTGCTGAGGAGTGTAATCAGGATTATTGTTTTTTTGTGACACACCTTTTTATATCCATTCATAGCACATGTCAACCAAATATTTTGTTTATTTATATAATTGACCGGTCGGTAGCTGAGTGGAGAACGGGTCGGATTCCCACCCGGGCGTCGTGCGTTCAATTCCTCTGCTGGCTAAGTCCTCCATCATTGCACAAGCAACATCTTCCGCTTTTTATGATGGCAGTAGGAGTTTTTCAAATATTGTCAGGTTATTCGTAACCCGGGAATGTTTGTCTTACTTAAAAAAAAAAAAAACACTTTGTCACAGTATTTTTATTAACAAAAATTTGGGATATAACCTCAAAGACAGTTGAGTTATGTTGCAAAACAAAACGTGGTGGACGGAGTCGCCGGGGACGCGGGAGATAGAAAACATGCTTACATACCTAAAAGTGGTGCGATATTATGTGACAACTTATCTTCTCTCCTTCTCTCTCACGGTTGACGACGTAAAAATTCGGAGAAAAAGATTTATCGTACATTTGTATAGGTTGGGTAAAAATATTTAGCTCTATCTCCATGTTTATTCTTACTCCAAGGAAATACCGGTAGATTTCATCCGAATCAAAGCATTCCGAATTCTGCTTGTATCACCAACAGTAACACAACACGATATGGAAGATCAAGAATAACCTCTGAAAATTTACAACATCTTTTAAAATGTAGTATGTTCTGTATACATTCTGCTTAACGAAAAAGGAGAAGGAAAATGATTGGTTTTCCGTTCGGTATTTGGTATTTTTATTTCGGAACCAAACAAAAGCTTTCTATGGTAGCCCCGGAGTACCTACTAGCTACTAGCTACTAGCTAGTACGAGTTTGAAAATACCTCACGTCAATCAGCAACTCAGGTCGATGAAGCATGTCGCTAGTTCCCAAGTGGTTGTTGGCTCTAGCGATGGGCCATTCCATTCACAGTCACTCTTCGTTACAGCGTTTTTCAGGGTTTAGCTTTTTTGTCAGCAGTTCGAATGAAATGTTTGTTCTTCGGTTCTGTAGCTTCGGAGGCTTCGTTATTCGCCTTTGATAGTATCATAGCGGAAGTTAATCCGATTCGAATTTTTGCTCGATTTTAAAATCTTTCGGCCGAATTCCACGAGTTTCTAAGCAGATTTATTTTGTAAAAAACACATTATTGAACTGCCTTTGTCGAGAGGTTCTTTAATTCATTTTTTTCAGAGGTAATTGTTTGTTTTTCCATTGATTTTCTAGCATGCTAGTCGAAGTAATTTTGTAGAATACTTTTCGTAGTAATTTTATGTATTTTATGTTGACCTTAAAGTAACAATACGGAGAGACCGTACTAATATATAAATAAATAAATAAATTTTGAGTCAAATCTTTCATACTCGCAAAATAAAGCTATCTCTTTATGCTCGGTTCCATAGACATATGAGAAAAATAGGCATACAATTGTTATTAAGAACATATGATTTGGGGCGTGCTAAAAGCCGTGTAGCCATTTTTCGATATATACTAACTTCACACTTGTTTACTTCTGTCAGTCGAATTGACAGACAAAAAGCTTAAAATATATGATTACTTAAGTGAATTTAGTGCAATATTAAAAAAAAAAAAACGATATGGCTATACGAGTATGTGCAGTTGTTGGTTGCTTCAACTGAAGTAGCAAAGGACCTAAAAAATCTGTTTCCACAGGTATTTATCCAAAAAGTCGTATTTTTTAGTTTGACTTCAAATATTTAACATTCTAACATACAGAACAACTAATTACCTACACCAATAGTTAGTCAATCTTTGCATTATTTGTTTCGACATAATAAACTTCCGTTTAAAATGAGTTTTAATGCACTCTTAATATGTTTTACTTAGAGAGATATACGGGATTCTCACGTAAATTTGTAAAAGTGGGGATTCCCAGATTATTCCAACATCTGAACGTATCCATGTTTCTTTTTTCTCATGGTAGCAACGCAAAATTGTTCGCGAACAGATAAAGACGGAATAATGTTTATTTTTATGGTTTTTATCCTTAATGGTTTTTATCCTGTGGTCAAGCTTGGTCATAAAATTGCTACAATATTTTGCAAAGTTAGGTGTCTAGGTTACTCGTAGATGTCGACAAACACCCACAAATATTAATGATATTATGTAGAAATAATTCATTCCAGTACATACGCGTGTGATTAAATGCTTGTTTATATTTACATATGGCATGTATTGTGTATCAAATTGTTTGTTTGTTATGTATGTACCACCGACAATGCACTGCTCACTTCTGGGCCGAATTACACACAATTAGCTTAAATTATTACAGTGAATTGTTGCCCTCACGAAAATAGACCTAATGAACTTTACACAGCTCCCGCTACTAGCCCGTTTACGTATTTATAAGGTTCAATTTATGTGGCCTTTTATTCTAAGCGTAATGCAATGTACACATACACATGGAATTAGAACATTTCTAGTGCGATAACAAGTGGATTAAAACAACAAAAAGGTATTTTGCGTATTTGGACCCTATTTCGGTGTGCGATGAACTGGTTAGTTTTTTCCACTTCTTGCCATTTTTACTGATCATTTTCTAAGCGCAGTGAGGTCCAGGCTTTTGAAACTTGCATGCTTTGTCGACGATCACAGTGTATTGTGTAATATAATATTTAATTAGTCCACCAAGTAAAAATTACCCTTTTAATCAAATAGACAATATAAATGGTAAGATCTGTGACAAACTTTTTGCTGACAAACTTGCTCATTTTATTAGATTTGTGTGAAAGCTGACCGATTTGTTAAATAGTAGAATGGAATAATCCACTATTTAGGCCATTTGTCTGTTACGGTGCGTTATGAGCGTATAAAATTCTTATACCAGAATGGTAGATACTCTAAGTATCACCCTGGTGAAAGACCACCATTCAGAATCGAAACGTTGCTTGAAATGGCTTATGCCGTGTTTGGTGACCAGATCTGAGTAACCAGGTACTTTCCAACCTTCCTCTATCCCATCTACTCCCCCTCTCCACTACCTCCAGCATCAAAACATACCTCAATCGGGGATGCCATAGTCTCACTGGCTCTAGACGGTTGAGAGCAGTTGAGACTCTTGTGCGGTATTCAATGTTAAAAAAAGAAGTTGAAAATGGCTCATGCGTTGGTCTCGCGATGTCTGGACGAAGCTATTTGGGTATATTTGCATAAATTATTGTATACGCTCGGTCACTAGTCACAACCCAACCTACTTTGCTAGCGCCATGAAAGTTTCACATGCACCTACCATGAACGTGCTATTTTAAGAATCATTAATATGAACCAAGCCCCAAGACCTACTTATTAAGAGACAGAGGGATAGTTAGAAATTCACATTAACCTTATAAATTCCATTTTAATAATGATCAACGGGTAACAGCATTTGCAAAACAGATGACGAGATGACAATGTGAGACAAACTTTTGTATCCACTTTATGAAATTCTGGCACGGGCCGGTTTTATCCTGCTAACAACATACTTTTAGTACTACAAACTTATGAATACCTCACAAAAAACATTTTTCCCGTCTTGATCAAAATTTGGATTGTATTTTTGCACCCGAAAAATCTGTGTGCGCGAGGAAGAACGGAATTAATCAATAAACGCAAATTTTCAGGAGGGGTAAAACAAAAATTAGGAATTTTGTTTTTTGTATGTAATGTCACATGTCCTTTATCAACAAAATAATAGCACATTATTTTATTTTTTGACTCATCTCATTTTTCCTTGCTAGATATGTTTTAATTATAGAAATATTGTGCTTGTTAAAAATGTATGAAGATTACCTTTTTCATTTAATTTTTGTGCAAAATTGGAATGTAAAAACTTTTATTTTTCTAAAATATCACAACCTGCAGGCAATGGCCAACATATTAAATATTTGGTGGAAAATACTTACTATACAAACCACAGACCAAGGAAGAAAGCGCTTGTGTAGTCAGGATTGATGATTATTTTCCTGAGTCGGGCGTGGCTAGAGCTAGGGTATTTATACATCCATTCATAGCACATGTCAAAATAATGTTTTTGTTTATTTGTAAAACCACTTTTTTATAGTGTTGTATAAACAAAAATATATACTTAAAATCATATAAAATTAAACAAACTGAATTAATACTATAAATGATGTCAAAATCTATTGTCATCTATTGTATTTAGTAGTAAATATTTTGCATATATCCAAACTTTTCTTTCTTGAAATCATTATAACTTACTTGTTACTTCGCTTACTTAAATTGTAAGTATATCTAATGTTTATTTTATTTTATTATTTATAATCTGTAATTATTAAATAGATATTTACTTTTATTCTTTAATGGAACTTAATTGGTCTAGAATATGTTAATTGTTACTATATTAACACTTTTAAAGTATGACTGTTTGTTTCCGAAATAAAAATAAATAAAAAATTATCGAAGGAAGCAATCACTTTGTGGCTTGACATTATAATTTAAATAAAAAATGTTTTAGTTTTAAGCCACTTTATTTGTATACATATAACATTCGACCGGTTTCGGTTAAACTTAACCTTCTTCAGGAAAAGTATATATATATAAACTAACACTAACATATGTAAACTAAAACTGTTTATATAAATACTTTCCTGAAGAAAGTTAAGTTTAACCGAAACCGGTCGAATGTTATATGTATATAAATAAAGTGGCTTAAAACTAAAAAAAAATTTATACAAAAAAATAAAAATTTACCGAAAAGTGGTGTTATATAATGTGAGAACTTGTCTTATCTCTTTCTCTCTCACGGTTTACGACTTAAAAACCCGGAGAAAGTGATTTATCGTAAATTTGTACAGGTTGGGTGAAAATATTTAGCTCTCTCTCCATATGTATTCTTGTTTTGAGTCAAACTGAACATGGAAAGTAATGTAATGCACCATGAATGAATTACTGTTGGCAAAAGAGGAAAGACGTTAACAATGCTCGGTTTTCTGAGGTCTCTGCTTCTGTCCTCGGAGACCTATCGTGATGTTGAAGGAGTTTTTATTATAGGAATTTAGTTAATGGAGTGTCATCATAACCTCAATAGTGCTACGACGTTCCGTTCCTATGTTCTGGTGGTTCCGGAATGCCTATGTGAAGCACCGCTTGCCTAGTCACCCGGCAGCGGCCGATTACGCCCAATCGATTCATTTTTTGTCACGTCTTGTTTATTCTATTTGTTAGGCCAGCGCTGTGTTTGCCCGCCATTCAGCCCGGCTCTTTCTTCCTTCCACAATAACTGATGCAATCGTTCGCCGGTTAATTGTTTTGTTCGACTTGCGGTGAGCATCCTCGCTGCCTCTTGAACCAGCAACCTACATCAGCCGTCGACGACAAATTTCACAGTCTGCCGGCTTGTGAAAACATCTCTCGGTATTCTCCGCCGTGTTTACCAAACACTAAGAAGGTTACCATTCCACTTTTTACTTCTATCAAACCAAATTTGGGCTTTTCTGTAATCTTTGTACAAATATTTTTGTTTATCCCCTTCCTCGTCAGTGGATGCGGTTGTGCAACAAAGGGCGTCTTTAGAAAAGGACAAAATTCGGGATACCGTTCCCATTGTGTTTCGGATTGCAGCGGATTAAAGTGAACTCAATCAAAATCTGTTGAATCCGTCGAGCATATATATAGACGCATCGCATCGCCGAGGATTTGAGATTACCATTTATATTAAAATTTGGCGCGGGTAACTTAATCTAGTACCACGAAGGGTTCCTCGAACGATCTTTTATTTAATCAGGTATTTTTTCAAAAACCTTACGTCTGGATTTAACATTTGAGTAATTCAATTTGAAATTATGACATTGATCCAAACGTCTAAATATTTTGACAGATCCAATCTCTAAAAATATTTTTAATAAATAATGAGATCGAAGATTTCACGAAGGTCAAAACATAACCCCCTACATTGGAAGCAAAGCCTAGAGTAAACATGAACATAATTGAACTTAGGAGATTTGAATGGATTTCAATAAACCCCGACAGTACAAAGAAAAGGTCGAACGAGATTAAAAGGTTCCCGAGATTTGCGAATGTCTCATTTCTCCCGATTCAGTGACTTAGAGCGCAATCAATGGGCCCAGAGATGCTGTAATCTCGTCGATATCTTTTTTCAGGCCGGACTCTTATTCCCCGGCTGCTCCGGCCCTAATCCTCGGAGATCACGCCGTAAGATAAAAATACAATAAGTTACAAATGTCCGAGCGGGTTTTTAGATCGGGCCCGAGATAGACCAGGCCCGGTGGACCTTAAAACCTAAACATTAACAAAAAAAATAACACAGAAGTTGGTAAATCGTTCGCCTAAAGCTGCAGACTTCGGAACGGAAGCGGTCGGAATGACAAACCAGGAGATAATGCAATCGCGGCCGAGTATGGAACTCGATATGTTTCCGCCTTGACTTAAACTGTACAAGTATTCCGAGATATGCGGCAAGTATGCGCAAACAAGCCCCGAGTGCGGGGGAGCTCTTCAAATGCATTCGGGAGGAACTATTACTTGTTTTTTTTTTAACAAAATAAATATTTGAACATTGCTGAGTCATATTAATTAAAATAAATAGGCATCACAACTATTAGGAACCAACTAGACTACTGACGTCGAAAAATTCCAACGTGTTTATTCCACATACTTACAACTTGGTAAACCATACTCGTGGGTTTTTTTAATTTATAAGTCGATCCTAAATATTTTTTCTTGGCCTATTCCCTAATAGGTGTTGATTGAATAGTGTAGCATACAGCTAGTGAGTAATTTCGAAAGAATCTAATTTAAAGTAAACACATTCAAATAAGATAAACACGTTCTTACGCCGAAAGCAACATATTTGTATAGTGCTTACCTGTATGTTTTCTACTTGCAAGTAACGTTGTTTGAATTTTATAAAAAAAAACATAATCTCACCTCTTGCAAGAGAAAATTTGTATTGTACTCACATAGTTTTAGTATATTTAGTGCTTGTAGCTTAGTTGTTAAAAATGCTGGATTCGCACCCAGGGGTCGCAAGTTCAATCCTTTGCATTGCACTTGTCTTCTACTATTGCACAAGCAACAATAATTTTAGTTTTTTTATGAAAGGAATAAAGAGAATTCTAATATTGTCAGGTTATTTGTAACGGGGAAAGTTTGTATTTAAAAAAAAATGCTAATCAATTTGGAGAGGTGAAAAAATCACGAAAACCATTTTTGGGTCATATTCAATTGTTAATAAGTACGAAAAATTGTGATTAAAAAAAAATTGTTTTTACCATAACGTACCTACCCTCTCAAAAATGCAAACAATTTTACTAGCGTAAGGCGAAGTTTCCTAAGACTTCATCAAATAAGGCTTTTATATTTTTCATGAAACTATATGTGAACAATGAACAATACAATCCGATGTCTTTTGGATATTCAAATTATTTATTTTGGTGGCACTGAATGAAGCATGTTATTACTCTTTGTTGGTACCTAACCACTTCTGTGTTGGGGCGACTAGACTACAAAATAAATGGTCGGTTAATATTGATGTAACCATGCGTAGAAAAATGCACAAAAAACCTCTTTTTTAAATATGAACGTTTATAAAAAAATGTGATGTTTTCCGCAAATAACGTCAATTTTTTGAGTTAGTGGGAAAGGCCTCTTAATGTTGATTTTTTTCATTACCGGCAACCCGTGCGATGGATACTATATGTTTTATTTGTATTTACCACCATTCAGAATCAAAACGTTGTACTCCAGGTACTTCCCAACCTTTCTCTTCCCCATATCCTTCTCCTCCCCACTACCTTCAGCCTCACAACATAGCCTGATTGGGGATGCCATAGTCTCACTGGCTTTAGACAATTGGGAGTAGTTGGGACTCTTGTGTGGTATTAACTGTAAAAAAGAGGAGTCTTTAATATACATGCATGTTATACCATACAAAAAAGTCAATAGTTGGAATACATCAAAAATTTAAAAAATAACTAATTAATTTGTATGTATATATATATTTATCCGGTTAGTAGCGGAGTGGACAAACGCGTTCGATTCCCACCCAGGCGTTGTGAGTTCAGTTCTTCTGCTAGCTAAGTCCTCCAACATTGCACAAATAACATTTTCCGCTTTTAATGATGGTAGTTGGAGTTTTTCGAATATTTAAGGTTATTCGTAACCATTTTTTTAAATGTAGGTACCTTTAATTTGACCAAGTCCTAATAGATCTTGCCTCGAGTGTAATACATATATAAAATTTATTTAATGTACGTTTTTTGTTAGCATCCAATAAAAAAAAATGGCCACATAATGTGACAACAAGGTTTAATTAATTGAAATCATTAGAATCAGATCAGAGAATATATTGCCTTAATTACATATGAATAAAAAATAAAATAAAACACCTGTAATTTGTAATATCATAATGAAAAAAGAAAAAAATCGAAGGTATGTATCTCCAAGTACTTAGTTTGAGTTATTCAAATTTTAGGCCCGAGAAATGCCGGCTTGATGGTCATCCGATTTAATGACTTGCGCTTTCTGAAGGATTTCAGTCGGCAAAGTCGATGTAAGGACATTATGTTGTGATGTAAACATTTTTTTGTAAAACCATTCTTAAAAGCTGAGATATTGTAGAATCATTCGAATCCTGTTGTAACTATTAATCTATTGTCAACATTTTAGCCTTCGTGGGTTTGAAACCCTAAGTCTCTCTTCATTGGATATAAATGATTCTGAAATTTGCAGATCATTAAAAGGGATCGATTCTTTAAGTCGATAGATGCTCGGTTGACACAGGTATTCATGTTATTAATGATGACAAAAAAAATAATTGATGATTTGTGTTAAACAATAAAAGCTTTTGTTGAGTGATTTTTTATTTGTAAAATAAGTTGAAACGGGGATCTCATAAAATAAAAGCCATTTTAGATGATTAAAAATTTACACGATATTTCAGCATCTTTAAAATTGCTGTGTCATTATTATTTGCCTACTTTATGGCTATTTTTACAGATAGCATCATCAGAGTTGTTGTGCTGAAGTCAACCTTCCAGTTTGACGTCCCATTTTCTCTGCACACCCTTCCACAGACAATGGTGGTAATATTACCTTAAGGTTTGATGTTAAACTTTGACAGGGTAGATTTGCGAAACTAGCAGTCTGCAATGGAGTGCTTATACCAACCCTGATGTATGGCAGCGAGGCATGGCAGGCAGAGGAAGGATAAAAATTGACTGAATGCTGTAGAAATGAAATCCCTGAGACGTATGCATGTATAACCATGTATAACCGTGTTAAAATGTAAATATTCGGAAATAATGCAAGGCTGATGTAGGCGTAATGAATAGCATTAAGAAAGGGACGCTTATATGGTTTAGGCCCGTATGGTGAATGCATGAAGATAGGAATGTAAGGTGAATATACGACGTGATAGTGAATGATAGAAAAAGTCGGGGACGCCCAATGAAGACATGGCACGATCAAGTTAGTGAATCAAATACTTGTGTCGGGCCGTGTCAAGAGTCAGAACAACAGAAGAGTATATATGAGACGGTGTATGAATGTAAATGAAGCAAGCAGTGTGTGCTAAGATATAGTCGTGTGGCGGTAAATCCTCTCTGCCTACCCTTGCAACGGTTTGCTTGATGGTCAGTTAGTTAATAATAATAATATTTTGATTTTGTCATTTTTTATAGCGCTATTTTTTGTAAAAAATCACCTCACCTAGGCTCCATCTCTTTACTAACTACATACAACTTATTGTATAGTAACATTTAATTATATTATCTACAGATACATTATTCAGAAGCATAGCATGATCACTCAGTCCAAGTGCTGGACGAGTACATGGTTTTACTATTGCTTAATCCGTTTTTTCTACCCTAGGTTCGACAGCATGGGCAAAAAACCATTACATACTCGTATATTTGTTGATGTAAATATGTTACTTGTAAATCGCTAGTCACTAGTTATAAGTATTAGCCATAAGTTATTATTGTTGTTAGTCTGATTTTTAAGTCACTAGTTATAAGTCTAAATTTTGAGTTACTATTCATAAGTTTTAGCTGTAAGTACATAGTTATAAGTTATAATTTATACGCCACTAGCTATTAGTCTTAGTGATTAACGTGTGGGTTATATTAATTATGTTGTGAAGCGCCCTTGAGGTGATATTTCTTTCACGAGAACGGCGCTATAGAAATCAGTCAATTATTATAACTATATTTATCTTTCCATCGTTTCCAGTATCGCCCTAGTTAAAGATCACATAAGAATCGAAACGTTGCTTGAAATGGCTTTATTCGTGTTTGGCGACCAGATCTGAATATCCAGGTACTTCTCAATCTTCCTCTTCCCATCTCCTTCCCCTCCCTACTACCTCCAGCCTCACAACATACCCCGATTGGGGATGCCATAGTCTCACTTGCTCTAGACGATTGGGAGCAGTTGAGACTCTTGTGCAGTATTCACAATAAAGAATACAATACAATACCAAGCATAACTATCTGGAAGGTCACTTCGAATAAAAACAATAATTTTATTATCTCTAATTTTGAAACTGTTAATTCGTGGTGGAACTCCATTTTAATGATTTTAATAATACCAAATTTTTAACTTTATTGCACTATTTTTTATTTACGACCTGACCGGTTTCACCTTATGACGGGCATCTTCAGAGTCTGAAGATGCCCGTCATAAGGTGAAACCGGTTGGTCTTAAATACAAAAATAGTGGAATAAAGTAAAAAATTAGGTATTATTAAACTCATAACAATTATTTTAGATATTTCGTTAGTTAGTTAGATTTTGAAGTTGACAGGATCATGGAAAGCGAACTTTGGTCGCTTTCAAATCGAGAATTAAACAATTGGCTGCCGACAATAACACGATAAGCGTAATTTTCAATCGTGATTTGATCGTTGTTTTCGGATTTTGACACCCACAAATCATCGTAACATTTCCGCGCGGCGACGAGGCCACTTTCAATAGTTGAATTACGAATTACGTACACCGCGTCGTCAGTCAACATTAGAGCAACCCCTTATTACTGCGCGAAGTTGGCGGTTACCGTGTAATTTACACATCAAAACTATTGTACCAATCTCAACCCATCTGTCAAGCCGGAGACTGATTGAGGCTCGTCGGAGTTTGTCCGATTGTACAGTTTGTGTAAGCCGTGTACTCCGCGAGAGTGAATCGACGTTTTTATTAATACCACCCTTTAATGGGTCAATTTGGCCATTTAAGAGCTTAATGATAATTGTTTGGGATATGGAACAAAGCCATTATGTAGGCATGTTTGTTGAATTATGCACTGAACGGTTTCTAACATGTTATAATGTCGATACATTATTGGGCAGGTAAGTGGCTAACTCATAAAATAAATTCCTGTTATGTAATCGTTTGTATTTGGTAGTGAAGCTTGCGTACGTTACGTTATACGGAAAAGTTTCTTATAGAAAATTAATCAGGAATCGATCGAAAATCTGAGGCCTCCGTGGTCGAGAGGTCGAGACACCTAGAAGTATAGAGGTTGGGGGAAATTAAATTAATATGAAATTATCAGAATAAGCAAACACTTTGTGGATTGACATGATTTAAAAATATACTTAGTATATTTTTAAGTCCCGATGAAGATTCAGCAGAATCGAAACTAGTTGACTTATACAAAAATAAAGTTGATTTAAACAACGTGCGTTTTTTATTTAATTAAATTAAAATGCTTTATTTCACATTTAATTAATAAAAAATTACATAAAGTATATATATGAGGCACATTAAAATACTCTAAGTATCGCCGTAATTCTACCACCACCATTAATAATCGGTCTGATCTGATTTGAATAGCCAGGTACTTCCCAGCCTTCCTCTTCCCCATATCTTTCCCTTCCCGCAAACTTCAGCATCACAACATATTCCATTTGGGGATGCCATAGTCTCACTGGCTCCAGTGAGACTATGGTAAAAAAGTACTTTTTATTATTTATAATTTAGAAACTGTTAATTCGTGGTGGAATTCCATTTAAATGATTCGATAATACACATATTTTAAACTTTCAATTGTACCAGTCTGAAGATGCCCGTTACAAGACAAAACCAGTCCGGTTTTAATAAAAAATAGCGGAATAAAGTTTTGAAATGAAATTTAGAATTATTTAATCACTAAGAATGTACTTGACATTATTAACCTCTCCATTCCGATTATTAATATTTGTATGTTTTACGCTCAGGACCGGACGAGTCAGTTTGATAAAAATATTGCCTAATTCTGTCAGCTCGTCAAAACGGGCTCACTTCTGTCTTTATAATGCCGGTAATACAAGGTCCAATTATGTATCTATTAACTCAACGATATAATTAAAGTACAGTTTTGTACGTTACTATGTTCTTTAAATTGAAAAAGATAATCTTGACGGTTCAGCCAACAAAATTTGAACCTTTTAAAATCTCGCAAAATTTTAAAATAATATTAATATTATTAGCAAGTTTAACTGCTAAACTCAAAGCTCAGTTTGTTTTAACTCTATAAAAAGCTAATCGTCGATAACATCATCTTCTATCAAACAGAGCTTTCGTTAGGATTAAATTAATCTTAACTTTTGAAGGTGTTCGGTAAATGGAAAAGTGATGCTATTAAAAAATAATATTATGTATCCCGTCTTAAAAGCTAACTGGGATAAGTCAGAATTAGTATATACCAATATTAGAAATATTCTATTGCCAAAACTGTGAAGTGGTGCCCTATTTTAAACAACTTCCATCCAAATGTTTGCATAACACGAAATATAATTTAAATATTTATTCTCGATAAAACAATGCTGAAAGAATCTACGTCGCACTACCTACATTTACGTTCAACTACATACGAACAAGATAATGTTTGAACTCCGCGTGCTTGAGGAATATTCGAATCGAAATAATGTTCTATTTCTTTGTTTGTAACCTGGAAAATAATTCAGAAAACTTATGAAATTCTTACACGCAATGATAATAAAGCAATAGTTTTTGATTTTATTAAAAAAATAATCAAATCATTAGGCTTTGCCTTTTTATAGGAAGGTAAACTTCATAGTATGTATCGTAAATTCAGTATATGATGTTGTATTCACATTCACTACCCCAAGTTCGTGCAGTTGAAACATTTTATGAAGAAAGAATGCCTACCGTCTTATCTTCGCTTTATCAAGAGGGGAACAATATTTATAAAAGAACATCGAATTAATAATTAAGGGAAAATTTATGGAAAACGATGCTAAGAAACATGTCCCACCTAAGGACTTCGATTATGTTGTTCCTATCTGTAGTGTAAAGATTACTTTGATGGTAGCCATTCTCTGATAGAAGAGGCCATAAAAAAAGCAAGGCGATAACTCTAAAACATACACTTTGCTAAATCAAGTCACTAAACTGATGTGTGGCAGTGAGGCATAGAGCTGGCAGAGGAAGGATGAAAGAAGACTGAATGCTATGGAAATGAGATCCCTGAGACTATGTGCGGTAAAACCACGTATGACCGTATTAAAAATGTGGATATCCTGAAAGAATGCAAGGCTGATGTAAGCGTAATGAATAGTATCAAGAATAGACGTTTAGATGGTTTGGGCATGTAAAGCGAATGAACGTAGAAAAGAATATGAAAATAATATATGATGCGAAAGTGAATGAAAGAAGAAGTCGAGGACGTCCGAGGAAGACATGGCACGATCAAATAAATCAAATACTTGAGTCGGGTCATGTGAAAAGTCAGAATAACAGAAGAGTATGTATGAGACAGAGTTGTATGGCGGTCCGTCTTCTCTGCCTACCCCTGCGGAGGAGAGCGTGAAGGTTAGTTAGTTAGTTAAGTCACTAAATATGTGTAGAGAACAGAGTTAAGCAATAAAATAATTTAAATAAAAAATATTTTAGTTTTAAGCCACTTTATTTAAACACATATAACAATTCGACCGGTTTCGGTTAAACTTAACCTTCTTCAGGAACGTATATATATAAACGTTCCTGAAAAAGGTTAAGTTTAACCGAAACCGGTCGAATTGTTATATGTGTATAAATAAAGTGGCTTAAAACTAAAGCATTTTTTTATTTAAATTATAATGTCAAGCTACAAAGTGATTGCTTCCTTCGATAAATAAAATAATTATCAAATCCTCTGTTTTTGAAACGCTTTTGGAGTCTTATTGATTCACTAATGCGATATGAATATTATTCTGAATATACAAAATGTTCTGTTTTATATAAAGCGCCATCTTTGTGTCTGAAAAAATAAAATAAGCTTATTATTGACAATTCGACGGAGGATTATATATTATACATTATAACATTTTACGGGCCCCATTTGTAGGTTTTATGATTGGGCCTCTATCTTTGTAGATACGCAGGCACAGGGCAAACAAGGCGAATTATAAAAGCTGTTCTTTGTCCTACGCAAATATGTTAAACACTTAATTAAAAAATGTGCAAATCATTCGGCGGATAATAGAAAAGACACATGGCAGTACCTCGTGACGTGGCCCACCACATAAATCTCCATTAATGGCCCCCGGTCCTAACAAAAAGAGCTAACATTTTTGGCGAGCTCACGTGTGATTAATTTAGTGATTGAATATTATTATATTTTAACCTAATGACTACCATTCAATCAAATTGAAATACTCCGTTGTTCTAAGGCTTTTATAAGGCTTTATCTTCGATAGTTCACATACATCACGCCTTTGAACTGAAGTTTTTTTTGCTTCCTACTTTGCAGCTCTTTGATCGAAATTCAATACAATGAATAGTTTTTATGGGAAAGATAGCGGTTGTTTCTGGTGCTGATAATTCAATTGATTCCAGAAATAGGACGGCACCCACTCAGGAAAGCACGAGGAACTTATTTTAAATGTGCTGACTCATTTTACGAACGCACTTAAAACTTGAACAGTTCTTAAAATAAAATTAATAAGCCAATTTTCCCTCTTAGCTGCTTTATGGGATTTGTTTTCATTCTGTTGGTAATCTTCTTGACTCTGAACCCAGAGGTTGTGAGTTTGAAACGAGAAGTAGTAAAAAAAATACTGATATTTTTTTCAACGCATTTCAGAATCAATATTTTATTAACCACATATTGTATATTAGCATATCGAGCGGATGATACTTTCAGTAGCGACCTTATAAGATATCACCAATAAGAAGAGAGCAATTGCTTGAAATGGCTTTAACGACCTCATCTGAAAACCCCGGTACACCTATATTCTACCACTTCTTTCATTAAAACAATTGGCAACATTCCCCAAACAGTGGTGCTGTTAGATTCGAAGCTGCGATGAAACACCGAATGTGTTTTCAGCTTCAGATGAATTTGGAAAATAGTGGACTGTAAAACGATAAAACTATACTACTTGATGGAAGTGTCTAATTATATGATGTGGATAGATTATGGAATGAGGGAGCAGCGGCCTTGAGGTGATTTTTCACAAAAACGGCGCTATAAAATTTTTCCAAATATTCTTATTATTAAGGAAGTAAGGAAACCAATTCACTCACCGATTAAGTTGTTGATTATTCTTACACATTGTATTATTAACGAACACCACAACAAAAAAACACACTTAATTTAATATAATTTAAAGAAAAACAACAAGCGAGACACTAAAGAACGAACACGTTTTTTTCACATAGCTCTCTTATTTTTCTTGATTGTCACTTGTCTTCAAACTCGGTGTTGTCGAATACGGAAATCGAATTTAGTGAAATGATTGGATAATATAGGAACTGGATTAAAAACAAGAAGGTAAGAACCTAACAAATTCTCTCTCTGAAATCCAACGGTAGCTAAAGTTCCATTGGCTTCAAGCAGTTAGAACTTGGAACGCTTGAGTAGTAAGACTTACAACTAAAATTAAAATGCACATTGGCGTACCTACAATTTTGTAAACATGACTAAACATAATTGTTGAATAACTCAGATGATATTTATCTCCAGGGTCTCATAGAACCAAGAAAGGATAAATTTAATGTTACGGACTTAATTCATTTGTCATACTAAACTGGGCAACTTAAAAACATATAAAAAAAGATCTGGCCTTTGTAGCTTTGAATACGTTCAAAGAAAGAACAATATTTTTAAAACGACTACCGCAGCATCAGATCACAGATGGACCGAGGGTACCTAATCATCTATCTTTATTGTGACTCCTTTAAATGTCAAATTACCGCTTGGATGGTTGGGAGATATTTATTTAAATCCCGATCGCAATCCAGATGATGCTGTGATGGATCCCTGGTCGTATTGTTTGGCGATGCTGTCCAGATATGGGATTTATCTCGCGTCCCCTTTAAATCCTCACTTTTGATTGATTTTCCTTTAGATTTGTCATCCAAGTGGCCATTGTCGACAAATCCGGCAGCGTGTTGTATGGAATGCAATAGTGATGGCAAACTCGTTGCCTTCGTACGCACGCTTCTTGGGGACTCCTTAATAATAATAAATGGATAATTTGTACAGCGCTGTTTTTGTGAAAAATCACCACAAGGGCGGTTTACAAATCTTAATTTCTAGTTAATATTAATTCCTAGTTTATATAGCTATACATCAACATACTTACCTAGCAGGTCATTAGATAAACTTATATTCGAGATGATCCCTTGACTAAATAATACCAGTTACTAAACAACCAAAATAATAATGATGCATTCTGAAAAGGATTTCTTATGGAGGGGGAAGTCTTCTTTAAAAAAAGACTTTGAATAAGAATTATGATAGGTAGCACTGTTACTGAATAATGATGGCCTCTATAGCGCAGAAGTAAACTCATGTAACTATTAGTCGGGAAGTTGCAGGTTCAACTCCTGCGCAGTGCGAAATATATTTTTACATTGACAATATATTTATTTATTTACAACAACAACAAAAAACGCAATAATTACAAATAAAGGTTTTGACGGTCCGACTTGAAAAATTTCCCGTTTTAAGACAGTCAAATTTAAATGTTCTAAAATAGTACAGTATAAATAGAAATATATGTATTTATAAATTCAATGAAAATGAAACAATAACTTTGTATAAGACCAAAGATATTATTTTCTTTTTTCTGACCGACCGGTTTCGCTTAGCCTAAGCATCATTATGGTACAAAATTAAACTAAACAAAAAATACAGTGTGCGCGGTTATATGGTACATACGTATAGAGAGAGAACACAATATAAGATAAGGGAATAACATTTATATTGTAACAAAGGAATAGAGAGAAAGAGTCAACTGGAAAGGTGATTAAAGAATAATGAGAAATTTTATGAGCTTACGGGAGTTTAATGTTGGACCACTGGACAAATTTAATTGATTATTAAGAATGTGACTATTAATTTTAATGATTTTCTTTATTTCTAGTGTTTCTAAATTATTTAATCTATTGCCATGAACATTACAAATTGTCTTATACACAGTTATTATATATGTCAAACCACAAAGTGATTGCTTTCTACGAAACATGTATTTTTGCTTTGCCATTTTTTTTGTATGTCGACAGACCTCACGAAAACTGCTATTCATTTATCGAAAAAAATATTGACAAGTTATCAAATTGCGTAAAAATAATTACCTAGCAGAACTAAAAATCGTTTTAAAAATTTGAAATAATAATACTGTCCTCCACATCACAAGTGAACTCCTACGTGGAGGACAATGTATCTACAATATTGTAAATAAACATGAAGTTAAGTAAATAAATAAAAACGTTTAAAAAAATAAAAAACCTAAAAATTAAAATGGAGTTCTACAAAATAAACTTTAAAACAATAAGTCAGTAGTATTTTGCTGAAATTTCACAACAATTTGAACAAAATATTAATCTGATTTGGAGCTTTCTGAAAAGTTCGCGATGTTTCGGACCACTGGATTATGAAACGTAAACCTATTGTGAATACAAATGATTGAAAATGTAGTTGATTGAGCGAACAGAGCAGAGATGATCCTTGTTATAATTCCGTCACGTCACGTGCCCGACATTGTCTCTAAAAGATTGCGTAGGACAAATATACTCGCCGAACGGCAATGGCCGTGAACTCGGCAGCCCGCTTGGTGATTTCATTTTGATATTCAGGGCTGCAAAAGCTCGAGCGTTACAGGTTACAGGTGTGGCCTTCTCTAACTCAAACAGAAATACCAATTACTTCTATATGACGTCACTAGTTGTACGTTGTACTACTCAACATTAGAGATGGTCGATACCCGAATTAGGTGTACCTGCGGTTCCAGATAACCGTTTTCTCGTCAAAAGGTTCTTTCCGCCAAAAGCCTATTGTGCTTAAAAGAGGACCGATTCCTCGATCAAAGAATATAGATTTTTATTGCCAAAAAAAGGAACCGGTTCCTCGGAGAAATCATATCGACGGTTCCTTTTAACCGGTTCCAAAATCGTCAATGACATTTAATATATACATATATGTTTTTTGTGTGTGTTTTTTCATTTTTTTAGTGAATACCGCACTAGAGTCCAAACTGCTCGATCCAGTGAGACTTTGGCGTCCCCGATCGGAGTATGTTGTGAGGCTACAAATGTATGTTGTGAGAACAGTGACTACAACTAGAATAATTAAAAAAAAATGATTATATGTTTTTATCTTGCGGTCCTTACTCATTAGCCATTTAGTACTGTTTTGACTAAAGGAATACAAATTGGTGATGGCTACAGTCTGTGGTGGGAGTTTGTTGTACGAGTAAGTGTGAGGCGTGATGTACATATGGTGTATTTGTGCAAAAGCTGTATTGTATTGAGGTACTAAAAGATCTTTTGATTTTGATCTATTTTGAAGTCGCCTCCCATTGTTTTTTAAGAAAATCTATCACCGATTTATTTATAGTGTGGTGTGTCCTCTTAAATTGTATTTATAGCTGATTCTGGGTTTGCCAAACTTGTCAGGTTAATAACTGAGTAATTAAGCATAATAAGATGGGAATATAAAGTTTATTTCTTGTTAGATTTTGCATAAAATTTGATACATATCGTGCTCACCGGAAACTTGTAACTAAGCCCTTATTAAACAACTCAACCCGCCGAAAACTTCTGCCTAAGAACCTGTAAATTTCAATACCTTTAGGTAGGAAAGCTCATAACATTGTTAAAGGTATTTATTTCACGTAAGGTTGATGCGATGTAATGACAAACTTTCGCGATTGTCCGCCGAAAACTTCTGCCTAAGAACCTGTAAATTTCAATACCTTTAGGTAGGAAAGCTCATAACATTGTTAAAGGTATTTATTTCACGTAAGGTTGATGCGATGTAATGACAAACTTTCGCGATTGTCTCCCATCTGTAGAAGTTTTTATACTCATCGCTGGTAGAGGTATAGAATTTACATTTTAGAAACGTGTAAAGAAGGCTTTTATGCGGTTAGTATATTTGTGCCTCGGTTCACGGAAACTCATTGAATTACCAAACAAAACATCACTTCCTACTGTAGGGGTTTTTTTTATCGAATGACAATCGCGATCGCTATTGAATAAGCATAAGATTATATTTCTCTTTCAAAGAAAGCCATGTGATGGTTAAATATCGATAAAATCATCGAATTACAACAGCCGTTTCTCCACAAATGTCCCACGAATGCGCCCATAAATATGCAAGGCGAAACGTGTTATTACAGAATCAACTTTGGTATGCGTTTAATGAATTTCGCATAAATCATTACCAAAGCTCGTTCCCGTAATCCTGAAAATGAAAGAAATTGCATTATTTTAATTTGAGCCACAGGGAGGTGTAAATATTAAAATATTTTTAACGTAGTCAATAAACACATATGGTTAATACAATAACTGTTAGAATGTTCTTTTTATCCACCGGCTGTAAATAAAACTAACATTAACAGCGTAGATCGTTTTAGAAAAAGAAACCACGTCAAGGACGCTTAAAGCCAAAACTGTTTAACTGATCGGTAGAAAATATGTTTTAATAGCTTTTATGAGCTAATTTTGTCGTCACTATCAAGAAGTTGTTAATATGTCAAATTATTAGAAAAGTACTTTAGAGAAGCAATAAGTTTTATTGAAGGTCAAGTAATACTTTAGACACACAATAACTGCCCGAAATTAGTCCTCAATAGCTCTCAAGCTCAAGGAATTGAGAAGGGAAATGATACGGGAAAGATGCAGGTTTGGAATACCCTGGCTATTCAGATATAGTCGTTTTTTTAATTATTTTAATAGTGAATACCGCACAAGAGTCCCGACTGCTTCCAACCGTCTAGAGCCAGTGAGACTATGGCATCCCCAATTGGGGTATATTGTGAGGCTGAAGGTAGTAGGGAGGGAGAGGAGATGGAGATGGGGAAGAGGAAGATTAAGAAGTACCTGGCTATTCAGATCTGGTCACAAAACACGGCTAAATCCATTTCATGCAACTTTTCGATTCTGAATGGTGGTCTTTCCCCAGGGCGATACTTAAAGTATCTACCACTCTGGAACGTGCCGCAAATAAACTTTACATTATTTTGAAATGAATTAAATGTATTATGATGCATATTAAAGGTCACATAGTAAGGGTAAATTACTGGGTCCAGATCTCTACCACTGAAATTGCCACCTTACAAAATCATAAAGCGGTTTTTAAACACATCTGCATACTTTGATTTATTTTCTTTCTCTAAAAAGAAAGACAAACATTTCCAGATTACGGATAACCTGACAATATTTGAAAAACTCCTACTGCCATCATAATAAACGGAAGACGTTACTTGTGCAACGATGAAGGACTTAGCTAGCAGACGAATTGAACCCATGACGCCCTGGTGGGAATCCGACGCGTTTTTTCACTCAGCTACTAACAGGTTTATTACTTTTGATATTTTTTTGTTTCTATGTATGTGTGTGTGTATATTATTTAAAGGCACGTATGGGTTTGCACTAACCTCCCCACATTCCAAAATAAAGAATATATTGTCATTATAATTCTTGGCAGAGTTCATCGCTAAAGAAATTGGTCACCGCCGATTATATTTTACTCTCCGCGGATAAATATTAAATTGACGGGGCGAACTGCATCGCCAGCATCTCGCGGGGCCTGTAATTATTGACAAGTGATGCTGCCATTGTCATCTCGTATAAGATCATTTACCGGTTCGCCCGTAATGATATTACAATAATTGCTGCCTCGCGGTATTTGCCAAAAATAACGGTTTATAAACTCTTTGGAGTTTTATTGAGCGGCTCGCCGAGATATGTTTTTGAAGATAAGCCCGTGTATTGATATTTTTACCGTTTGTATATGACGTTCTAAGACATATCGCTTTATCCAATCGCAAGCGTACACTCATAAAGATTCAATACCTACGTGTATTTCATATGTTATTTTTCTTGCTGTTTGGTTACTGACCATATTGAATAAGTATAAAATAAGAAGTGCACTTTTGTACATGTCGTTCAACAAGAACTTCATTTTACTCCAAGCAAAATATTTATAATTTCAACACTTGTCCAATTCACACCTCAGACATTTCATTTCCACCCGAGGTGTACGTGTGGTAAAGACACGTGTGGTAAAGGTACAACCTAATTACTAATAAGGACATTCGTAGAGACTGCTAGGCTGATGTCAGTGTAATGAACAAGACTAAGTAACGAACTCTTAGATGTTTTGAACCTCAGAGCAATAATATACAAGAGAGAGCGTTGTTGTAGTCAGTTTTGATAAGTTTTGCCGGACTCGGCTGGACCTGGGTGTTGCTAGGACTAGGTCTAGGGTATTTATACATCCATTCATAGCACATGTCGACATAGTGTTTTTTTTCTTAGTATAACCATATTATGAAAAAGTTTCACAGTATTGTCATAAACAAAAATATAGCATATAACATAAAAAAAACCGTTGATTTATGTCAATTTATGTCTCATATCAAAACGTGTGGGTGGAGTCAAAAGAGACGCGGGACACGAAGAACATCCTTACAATACTTTAAAGCGGTGTGATAATTTGGGTAATTTTGCTGTCTCTTTCTTTCTCATGGTGTACGACTTGAAAACCCGGAGAAAGTGATTTATCCCAAATTTTTATAGGTTGGGTAAAAATAATTAGCTTTCTCTCCATATGTTGTTACTCCAAGTTTTGGACATTGTTAAGTGGATAGGTGGAAAAAGGAACAAGGGGATGGAAGATGAGGTCGGAAAAGCCCCAGGCCACGTCTGGCGTTCCACCCTATCTGCCTACAGCTATGAGAATGTAGAGTGATTGTTGTTAGCTAGCTTAGTTAATTATTTAAAAATTATTGAAGAAAAAAGTGATAAATTTGATTATGGGCACATGATAGGATTACAATTGTATTATTTCGCGCGTAATTTTTCCTTTTACATGTGGTTTACGAAGATTTATTATTTTAGAAACAATAGAATGAACTTATCAATATGCATCTTTGGAATTTTAGAAAACAAAATGATTGTGTCAAGTAAATGCGGCTATCCGAGAGCAGTAAAATTAAATTACGTTTCGTATTCCATTCCAATTCTTCCACATGGAGGAATCTGCAACGTCAGTAGTGAAGTAAAGATGTGTTGTGTTCGGTGGTCAAAATAAACAAGGCTACGAATAAAGGTGCACGTCCGTGAGTAACTGCCGCTTGCAGCGTTCTCCGTTCTGCAGTAGTGAGGCGTTATCTAGATTAGATCTTGTCAGATTTGGTCCAGACGGGAGGAAAGCAGGTGTTGCGAAAGCAATCACCTGCGAGACGTAAGAAAAATACAAGTAAAATGAACGCAAGCTGAAATACCCGCACTAAACGTCTGCGCTCCTTGCATATTAAAATAACAATGCGATATTTAAAGATTAAGCGCTTATATTTTGCGCGTTTGGACATTGGGGTAGCCGCAAATTGAAACAAAAAGCTTGAATATAATAATAATAACAGTGAACTTATATAGTGCAGTTTTGTGATATTCCGCCTCAAATGCGCTTCATACTAAATTAATTATGCTAATACGACTAACTAACAAGGAGAAAATAATACATAATATGGATACATATTAAAACTATCTAAAATCATGATCGTTATCATAAATCATGAGAGAAAAAGGTTCGGATATAGGTATAACAGTGCATGTGTACATCAACAGATTAAAAAAACAATTTACCAGAAGCCAAGGGTATAAAAATTCAGATGAAACGTATGAATTCTTTCAATATATTTGTCAAATAAAAGAAAAGGAAATTGACTTTACTTGAAAGTTGTCATTAATATACAATGACGGATTCCGTGGTCAAGTGGTAAGATGCTCGACTATGAATCCAAAGGTCGCGAGTTCAAACTGGGCTTGCGCAAATAACTTTTATTTTATTAATATGTGTCATAACACATTTAATTCATATAAAATACATTTGCTGCACGAGTGGTAGATACTCTAAGTATCGTCCTGGAAAAGACTACCATTCAGAATGGAAACAGTGCTTGAAATGGCTTCAGCCGTGTTTGGTAACGAGAGCTGAATATCCAAATACTTCCCAACCTTTCTCTTTCCTATTTCCTTCTCCTCCCTTCTACTTTAAGCCTCACAGCATACTATCTATCTGGATCTAGACGACTGGGAGCAGTTGGGACTCTTGTATAAAAAAATAACTATGTATAACTCACTTCTTTTTTTTTAAATCCAACCGGTCGCCTTTCCAGGACGAAATGATGCACTGTTTACGTGCATTTATTTATATCGATTTGGTTTTCAGAAAATTGAACAGCAATTTATTGATTGATAAATAAATTTAGATGACGTTTGTTGCATACTTTCAATGCTACTTATTTTTCATATAGGTCTGTAAATAATCAGGTGCTAACCAAACTTTGTACTTTAAATACATTTTTTCGTGAATCTGAATCCTAAATCGAAAACCACCCATCCATCTCATTTATCGGAGGCTGTAGGCGCCAGGTCCTCACCAGTGTACTGGTTTGTTTTGTTCCGATCACTCACGCGTGTTCTGCAGCTTTCCTTCTGATGGTGCAATACGGAACACCTTTGTCGGCAGGACCAGATTCTGAACAAAAACAAGAACGTGGTTTCAGTGGCACGAGCAATGCGAGATTATCCAACTCTTTCACTCGTGAAATTGTTTGTTGCCCAAAAAAAAAACACAGCTATAGAGGGCAAAAAAAATTTGCTCCAAACAATGAAAGTTAGTTTCTCGTGCCTAATAGAAGGCTAACAGAAGAAAGACAAAGGGGATTTGCGACAATTTGCGAACTTTGTCTTTGTTATTTTTGATAATCTGTAGTTTTACATAAATTAGGCAAACATAAAGATACAATACGTTTTGTTTGCTAAAGTTAAAGGGCCTCGTTTCTTAGAATACCTGCTAAGCCCTTGAGCTGAAAGAAAGTTAACTTTTAGAATGTATTTATTTCTTTGGCTTATAGTTATTTATTTCTTAAGTTAGGAAGCAACATATTTTTAAAAAATAATATAAAATAGTTGATAGTTGTATAAATATATCTGCTCAGTGACTTAGTCGTAGGACCCGAGTCCATGTTAAATCATTACCCGTCACAATGCTCTTGGATTCTATATCCAGGTTCCAGATCTGAATAGCCTGGTACTTCTCAACCTTCCCTTTCCCCATCTCCTTCCTTCCCCACTACAGTCTCACTAGCTCTAGACGGTTGGGAGCAATTGAGAATTTGGTGTGGTATTCACAATAAAAGAAAAAAGAAACATTATTAAATTATTGCATATTGGAAAATATTTGCCGTAAACAAAATAAAACAATGTTCTGTTTTGCAGATCACTTGCATTTTTGAATATTCATTTATATACTTAGTTTGTACTTACACTTTGATTTTCATTTATATCACACAGAAGAATTACACATCCTATCTTCACCTTTCCGTGCCTCAAATTAAAATTTAAAGGGAAGATCCTAAGGGAGGTGACGTAGTCACTCCATTTTTGATCTTGCTAAAGCGTTTTAATGATAATATCTTAGGTAATACTTGGAGAGAAGTATATTCATAATATATAGTAATCTTTATCTAAGATATTGCACAAAACTCTCGTTCGGGGTGACATTATAACGTTAAGTTATAAAATATGTATAAAATTAAAAAAAAAACTGAAATTTATCGTTATTTAAAATATTTTTAGTATCACGAATAGGGCTCATTTTTTTACATTTACAAATGCCTAAATGATACATTTTCTACGGACAAACAATGTTATTTTTTCTACTATATTTAAAGGTATTTGTATTGCTTGCCACATCTACGTGTATGCGCATACTTCTGTTACTCCAACTCATTTAAAACTCAAGTTTTTGATTAACTTAATAGTGCCACATCTTTTGGGGCATCCTCGACTTCATTTTCCAATAATTTACGATTCATTTACAATCCTGGTACTTCTTTATACGTCCGTCTACTTGTAAAAATTATCTAAGCTTCTGTTTCTTAATCTTGTTCGTTATGCTTAAATCGACCTTACATTCTTTTCAGATTTCCACTCTTGTAAAACATTTTTTTTAGTGCAACGAACTTTAGTTTAAATTAAGCCGTAAATTTATTAAATTCAATTTTGTGTAACAATAAATTTCTGACGTTTATGCGTTAGTTTAGTGGAGGCATAAAGTATTAAACCAGTAAATGGTATAAAATGCATAATATATTAGGGATTATTAACAACCATTTGATATTCACGAAAACTCGATAAAATTTATAGGATACTAATATATCTAGCGGCCATTACGGTTTGGCATAATTGCCATTATGAATTTTACCCAATATATTGGGTAAAATTCATAATGGCAATTATGTAAAATGTGTATCAAACAGCACACACTATGCAGTAGCAAGTAATTATAAAGTATTTATTTTTATAGTGAATACCGCACAAAAGTCCCATCTGCTCCTAACCGTCGAAAGCCAGTGAGACAATGGCATCCCCAATTGGGGTATGTTGTGAGGCTGTTGTAGTTGGGAGGAAAAAGAGATGGGGAAGAGGAAGGTTGGGAAGTATTTTTTAATCACATGTTACTTTTATAATATAGTTTTTTTGTAATTATTAAAAATTCATTTCATTTGATGTTTTAGAAAGTTATTAAAAGATGACAGATTTACAAAATAATTAAAAACACATTACAATCTCCCAAACAAGGCATATGCCCGTATTATGATAGTCCGTATTCTATATAAAGTTAAAGTATGAAACATGGTACAGCTCATTAACAAGAGCAAAATACCATAAAATAATAATTTTTAAGTCAGTCCGGAGATGTCGTGATGGACCACAGCGGACACAGCATGACAACCGAATTAAAATATTCCATTTATCCTCTTCGCATAAGTATCCTTAAACCTAAATCATTCGCTGTCAGTAAGATGAGGCTTCCACTAGGCTGGCTGCAGGGGAGGTGACCCACTCTCCGTTGGCGCTCACGATAATAGTCAGGATGTGACAGGATCCAGTGAATCTATTGCATCCCCATCTTGTGAGGCTGACAAAAGGAAAGGGGAAAGAGGACGGCGGGGAACTATCTAAGCATACATATCTGAACAATAAATAAATTTAAAGATATGGGCATGTGCATAAATTAGTAGTTGCTAGAGAATTAAAAATATGTAACATGTACAGAATAGACAACGAAGAAACATTTAAATATTTTTTATGAAAACAATTGCAAGCAACATTTTGACTGTGCAAGGTAATCTTTCGCCATAACGATGGTGATATATATACATTTAGTTTTAGTAGCTACTGAATTTCTGTTCAGCCAAGGGGCTTATCGCTCTGCAGCGGAAATCTTCAGAAATATGTGACAATATATTTGTATAAACATACTTTTTTCTCATACATTTTTAGTTATGCGTAGTGATTCTATCATTTATCAGATAATTAAGTGTATGTTTGTTGGATATGCAGCTACTATGGAATCTATTCGGTTTGTGAATGCCTTTAATTAATTATCCACCGATCTAAAGTAATCTAATAAAAGAAATCTCTTTCAAGAGCATAAAAAAGTTTTTAAAGTTTGACACACCATTCATCGAAGACTCGGCGTCAAAAATATTTACAAGTAACGATATTTCAACGTCAAATACAAGGAAGTGAGCTCTATTCACTACAAGTTTGCACTTTGATATCTCAAACAGGATCTCAGCGGCTACGCGAAACAAACAAATTATAACTAATCAAAATATCTTTTAATCCGGTTTTATTAAAATATCCTAGTTCGAGTGCGAGCGGACTGAATTGTGACAGGGCTACTTTCAAAGTGTCACGGTGACAGATGTACCCGGGCTGTTTTATTACTAGTCACCAGTTTTAATTATACCAGAGCCACAATATCGAGCGCTCGATCTAGCGTAATAAAATGCGCCTGATTTATATTATTAAAGCAGGCGGCAAGCAGCAGAAGTAGAACTGGAAGGCTGTGTAGACTGGAAAGGCTGTGTGAGAGTCCAGGCTGCGCACGCACGTGACGGTGAATGGTAATGTCTGACTTACCCCGTTTAACGCGGTGATGTAATGTTTTGGTGGAAATCTATGCCCCTATCTCGTGGGGTTGATCGTCAAACCTTTACTCCCTCTTTACCTCTCTCCGTGCGCTGCGGAATTCGGGGAAATTCTCGTTCCGTGGAGTCGTTTCAGCTGATGAGCTTTTATAAAAACTAACAAATTATCTCACACGCCCGCGGGTAACACGATCCCGAGATCGTTTTGTTGAATTATCTGAATGTCAAATCTCGATTGAAGGATGTTTGTTTTATAAAACGAGACAGTTAAATATCACGAAATAAACAGGTGGGCAGTAAGTAGGTATCTTCATAAATTAAATGATAATGCATGTAAATGTAACAGCTTACAGAAACTATTATATTACAGACGCCATTAATTTTTGAAAAAAAAACTTTATTATATCGGTTAATCCACTTGCTAACTACCTGCAACTTCGGAAGGACGTTCCTCCACCAGAGTTTTTTTTTTCAGAATCGTACCATCCCTTCCATATTATTTTTCTCTTCCTTTCCTGTATGTATAAAACGTAATATTAATGAGTCACTCAAATGAAAAAAGATATTTGATCTCATTAAACGATTTCTCGTAGATGTTCTTAACATTTATTTATTGGAGATTCAAATGTTTAGGCATGCTGAGCGAATTAAAAATAGTGTAAAGAATATATAACGCGAAAGTGAAAGGAAGAAGATGTCGGGGACGCCCGAGGAAGACATGGCATGATCAAGTGAATCAAATACTTGAGTCGGACAATGTCAGATGGGTAAGAGTCAGAACAACAGGAGAGTGTGTATGAGACGATGTATGAATGTGAATGAAGCAAGGAGTGTGTGCCAAGACCGACTTGTATGGCGGTCCAACGGCGAGAAAATGGCCTGATAGTTAGTTAGTTGGTTAATTTTTTTAATTTTGTTTATTTATTTAACAAAGATCTCATAAAAAAAAAAACAGTTGTTCACCAAATAAATTAAGAGATGAATGATATAAAAAATATTGTAGATACATACATAGTGTAAAAAAGAAACTAAACTAAACTCTATCTCGAAAATGGTTTATGGAGATACAATATACCGGTCTGTAGATGAGTGGACAAACGCGTCGGATTCCCACCCGGGCGTAGCGCGTTCAATTCCTTTACTGGCTAAGTCCTCCATCATTGCACAAGCAACATTTTCAGCTTATTATGATGGCGGTAGGAGTTTTTCAAATATTTGAAAAACTTTTAAAAGAAAAAATATATATATATATATATCAGGACAATTGTGCAGAATTCTGAGCGATTTCATTATTATTTATTTTCATAACCTTTTGAAAAGACAAATCGTTCTTAGGAATTCCATTGGGTTGTCAATTGTCTGGTTGACTTTGACACAAGTAGACCGCACAGCGCGGTATTTTTCAATTCCCCCAGATTGCGAATAAGGAACAAGATTAGGTTCGGTTTAAGTAAAAGGTTTGAAGAGATGTTCCCACTAATGTATCCCTTATTTTTTCAATCCCAAAAAACGGGACCACTCAGAGGCGAAGGTCACAGAGTGACGGTGCCGACAGTTACAGGATGAGAAGAAAAGGTAGGGGTGCAGAATCATTGGAACTTGATCTATAATATCTGTCAAGAAAGCTGAATAGCCATTTTTATTAGATTCGTCATAATTTGTATCAAAAAGTAATTTTAGTGTTTTGCCTCTTTCAATTCATATTATCAGTCTCTTTCTCTCTGTTCCTTAGTTATAATTTAAATTTTATTCTATTATTTCTCATTATTTTGTTCTTTTATTTTATATTTTGTTCTCCCTTCGTATGTATAAATAACCGCACACTTCGTATTTTTTTTATTAGTTCAATTTTGTATCCTGATGATGGTTAGGCAAAGCGAAACCAGTCGGTCATAAAAATTAAAATAATATGGGTAGTCTTTTACAAAGTATTTTTTATGTTTCTTTACATTTATAATATTTCCTTGAACTTGCACAAAACGGGATCTATGAATGCGAAAATTCAATAAATCATTTGTTCGTTATTTAAATATGAAACGTAACAGTTAAAGAAATAATTAAAAGAGCAGTAAAAAACACACCAAACAAATCAAACAGAGATTAAATTTAATCGCCTCAGCCGGTGTGGGAGTACAAGAAGTCATAAAGTCTCTCCCATTAAAGTCTCCATAAATGAAGAAATTCAGAAACGTAACTAATATTTTTAATTGATATTGTGTTTTCATCCGGTTGCTAAGATATCTGGCGGTAAAATAACTATCGGAAATAACACCGTTTTGCAGGGAAATTACCTTAATCCTACAATAAACCGTTTACCCACACTGCAAATGAACTTAGTCTTTTACAGGTTATGTTAAAGATGATTTATTTATTCATCGTAAGTTAGATCACATCATTTGTGTGTTCTAGTGAAAAGTATCTATATATATAAATGAATGTTTTTCTGTTAGTCTGTTCGTTTTTTTTTGTTTGTTTGTTTTCGGTTTTCTCAAAAATTTCTCAACCAATTTCGCTGAAAATAGCACAGTTTATTTTTATTATTAACGGAAAGGCTTAGAGAGTAGTCTGAATTAAATAAAATATTTAAAACTTTTGCTTTAATGTTTTAAAATTAATATGAAAAAAAAAAATTAAAAAGCAATTTACCATTTAGGTTAGCTCATAGATATACCGCTCAAGTTAGCCACAGATGGAAAGCTAAATTAGGTACCTACTTAACCTTTTCCACTCTGATCATTTTTTTTAGAACCAATTTGCTACTCTGATTAAAAATTAATGTTATATTTTTGATATATAAAAAATACTCTTTTTACTTATCGGAAATAATAGTTCGTAGAATGTACTTAGGTGCATAGAAATTGGTGATTAAACATATACTTGCGCCGGGCCAGACCCTCTGGCCGACAGAGCTGCCTACCAAAATCCTATGGGCCAGAATGTGTGGCCTACAGAGTGGAAAAGGTTTTAAGTTTTTTTTGTTTCAGAAAATAAATGTTTTGAAAAAGAATCTTTCTTTGAGTGGCATTTTAAAACATGCTGGTTACTGGCTAGTACCAAATATGTATATTCAGACACGGTCATTGCAAACATATTTTTCTAGCGAAATTTTGTAAATTTAAAAATATTCATAAATAAAACATGTAAATTTTGTTTATAACCACTTTATTATTTAATATAACGTCTACCGGTTTCGAAAGTACTCTTTCATCGTCAGGACAATATAAAAAAAATAAATTATATTGTCTTGACTATGAAAGGGTGCTTTCGAAACCGGTAGACGTTATTTAAATAATAAAGTGGTTACAAAACAAAATTTATGTGTTTTATTTATAAATATGGCAAACCACAAAGTAAATGCTTTTTACAAATATTAAAAATATTCGATTACAAAATTCAACATATAATATAATTAATGGTTATGGCAAACGATTCCTTAAATTTATATGTTGAATATAAGAATATTGTCTATTGCAGAAATTTCGGATTTTTACTGTATAATTTAACGGTCGAGTACATGAAAGATTGATTTTTTCCTTATTAGCAAACTTATAAGTATTGCATTTCTCGTCCGTGTCAGTGATCTCGTAATGGTAATTTATTTTTCCTTTGATTTTTTTTAGACATAATCCCTATAATAATTTTGTGTATAAAAATATTAATATTCAAATATGTATTATAGTTTGCATCACCGTCATAAAATTTAGCTTTATGAAATTTATGTTGTATGAGGAAATTAGTTCTGTAAAAAATTACATTTTGACTTAAATTATCTAAAGTACAGAAATCATTATTTTTATCCTGATTGAATCGCATTTCTATAGCACAATTTTCGAATATTTCACCATCTTAACTTTAAAGCAGAAATCTGTATGTGTGAAGTAGCAAAAACTCTCAAACGTCGAGTTCTCTCGTCTAGAAACCTGCACAATATGTTTACCAAAATTATTAGGTTAACGCAACTGTCTCCAGCCCGCAATACTATTACCGTCGTGAGACATGGAACTTTGAAATATCCATTCAACTGTTTAGAAAATTTTTATTGTTTATTCCATGTTTTTAAATGTGTAGTAAATTAATTTCTAAATAAACTATCGATATTGACTATACAGATATACGAACGCTTAGATGGTTGAACACATAGAGTGAATAAATGGAGAAAGGAGCGCCCGGAGAATATGAAAGTAAATGGTAGAAGAAGTCGAAGACACCCGAGGAAGACAAGCCACCTTCAGTTAAATCAGATACTAAACTTGAGTCGGGTCACGATTAGAGTATGTATGAGAGGATGTATGGATGAGAATGAAGCTAGGAGTGTGTGCTAAGACAGAGTTGTACGGTGATCCATCCTCTCTGCCTACCTCTGCGGAGAAACGGTGCGATGGGATGTTATTTAGTTAAATAATAAGTCTAGGTAAAAAGATTCTCCACCCCGCCTGTGAGAACGTGCCCCCCATTACCCAAAGGGGTGGAGCACTTTTGGCTATCCTCGCCCCCCAACTAGAGACCAGGACTGGAGACGGGAAACACGTGATTTTAAACATCGTTATGGGCCCATTGAAGGCATCTTGACGTCGGACCAGAGGTTTATAATAAGGGATCGCTTATTTCTTTATTGGTTGTTGTGAACTTTACCTTGATAACGCAATTAAATGAAGTGTACCAATACAACAACGCGATGCAAGTATTAACAAAGCACTGGACGGACATCTATATATTCATAAAAAATATCAAAAATGATTTACGAACTACTTATGTTTTTTATAGGAAACTCAGTAAATATTTATTTTTAATAAACAAATTAGTTTCAGTTACCGGATATACAAATTTATTTTTCTACTATTAGTTATTACCTGGTTTCAGAACCCTACATTCCGATAATACGTTTTCTTGTCTTATTTATTGACAGTTGAGTGAATATATCAATCCTCAATAACTCCTGATAATAGGTGTTGAACTAAAAAATTCACACAGAAAATTGCATACGAATTTCAATAGGCCGAAGCTCACTGTTCTAGAGTTATTTCTGGTTTGTACGATCAGATACATCCTATTTTTATGTTATAGTTAGGATCGTATGCTAAAAAGTGTGGGTCTCAAGTATGAGGTTTTTACGCATATCATTTATGTCATTTTAGTTATCGGCGAACTTCTGCCTAACAAACAAATCATCTCATATTACACATGTTTCACGCATAATCTCGTGTTGGTGTCATTGAATAATATTTAATGTAAGCATTCAATAATATTTTTACATGCGAAACTTGTTAATACATAACAAATCTTATCGACTAATGTAATTTTCAGCACTCTGTTTGAATTTTAATCAATTCTGATGAATATATTACTATAATCACAAGTGTTTTCAGAGAAATCTCTCGGGAAGTAATCAATTCATCGTAGAGAAAATATAAATTTGGTCTTTTATTACTCATTTTATTGCTGAAAAACAATTTAAAATGTTTGAAATCGTTTTATGGTAAAAATGTGAGTGGTAAAGGTCAGTATTTAATAATCTAAAATATGTCTTACTTACATCGGAAGCGCAACCTCTGAAAACATTTAGTATTATTGTTACAGATTCATCAAAATTAAATCAAAATGTGAATATCCGGAAAGCCTACCCGTTTTTTTTTTAAATTTATTTTTTCTTATGTTTTAAAGCCCTGCCTTAATGAGGCACGAACCATCGTGTTAAGTATTAATACTACCCTCGAAATAATAATATAACATGTAAACAAACGTGGGATTTTCGGCGCCGCAGCCTTCTAAAGGACTAAAAGACCAAAGGAGCACGACCTCCATTCCCATCGATCTTTTTTTATATTATCCTGATCCTAGAAAGGGATGTCTAATGACGTTATTAAACGTTCATTTTATCAGCGATTTCAGAAAGGCGTCATTAGTCTCTTGCCGGACTTGCGCCTTGTTTTATATTTTATTCCTGGAATTATTTCTAGTAAAGCAACAGAATTCGTTAATTAATTAATATCAAGAGATTCCTTACAGACGCGGGAAATGGTCGAATAAAATTGTTAGCCATTTAGGTGAAAATTCCCCAAGGTTCTTGAAAAATTTATCAAGGATTTTGTAAATAAACACGGTCCAACTCAATTCAACCTTCGTAGAAGCGTGCCATCAGATTTTTTTATTACTTTTTGTCGAGAAAGAGGAACAAATGAATTCTTAATGTAAAAGCATAATTTAATTTTGTTCCTAACTATATTTGAAAGGTATCGTAAACATATTTTTTTTTGACAAGAAAAGGTCGCTATATACAGTTAATTATTTAATTTATAGGCATATATTTTATTATTACTTTCTATACTTTGTAAAGTAACATTTTTTAATATTTTTCCACCGAAATTTATGTGGGAATCATAGTTAGATGATGCAATTTAAGGAAAAAACAGCTGTTTCAAAAACAAAGAAAAAACTCTATGAGGAATGCGTCAGTTAGATATCTCCAATCGAAGTAAGTTGTTAGGCAGAGAATAAAGTCGGAAATGAAAAACACTCCACTTAGATAGCTATATAAAAGTATTTCCAGGTGAAAATATAGATACTCGAAGGTAGTTTATGTAAGAGAAACATGCAATCAATAAATTATGCAATATATGTCTACATATGTCGGGATTAGAACCTGCGATCTCCGGGTCTAGAGCTTACCGGTCTGCCATGGAGTTCGCTTGTAATTGCTTCTTTAATTAAATGTAAAATATTTGATTGTTCATCCAATAAGAACCGGCGGAACAAAAGAGAGACAGATGAATGCAATCGAAGAACACACAAGAGAGATGATAATAGCCACGAGGCCTCGTTAGAAGTCTCTAAATGTCTATAGTCGCCTCCTCCTCAAACACGTCGGAGGCGAGAAATAATTAAATCAACTACAATATATGTTGGAAAAGAATATTTTTCGTGTTTACAAGTGTTCACGCTGGTAATGAAACTTGATTATTACGATTATCGCTGTTTTTTCATTGGATTTGCATATTAATTGAGGAATTACGCGGAGACATTAGCATTTCTTTACCCAAAATCTCAAATAATTGTGAACGGCCATTGCTGGTAAATAATTTCATTATTTTCCATTGTTCAGCATTCAACATCAACATGCTCTCACGTGTTTTATATACACGGAAATCTTTGTTTCGAGCAATAAAACCCCCATAATATGTGTAAATGGCGTTTAGAGAATACAGAATAGGGTTGTGTTTTTACAATTATTATAAACATTCGTTCCGTATCCGTTGTAACATTTTGTTCGGGACGTTTCATGATAATAAATTGTTCAAATTAATTCTATTATTTTTTCTTCGTTCTAATGAGGTTCACATAATAAGAGTATCATAAGGTACGATAGCTGTAGTTAAAATGCTGTGATCCGAAAATAATGAAAGACTGATGCAAAGATAATAAACAAGTTGAAATAAACATTCCTTGCAGTAGACTTAAAAACAATGAATTGCTGTTCCTCAATCATCACTCTATTAATTATGGGCATCTTTCTCCACTGTCCAGAATGTCAAGACTTGTTAACTCAAGCCAAGGTCTTGAAATTTTTGGTACCAGTCTAAATGATTTTTGTCATTCCTTACGAATCTTCAAAAACCTTGCTCAGGCTTTGACTTGAACGTTCTTTCAAATGTTTATTTTTGTCATTGCTTCATTATATATGTGTTGTTCTTTCTCCGTTGCTCTTTTTTCCCATTTCGTGTTATGTATTTTTTTTTGTAATGAGATGATGGTCCGTTAGTATATAAATAAATAAACTCTGATATGGTTTGGTTTGTTGAGCGTATGTGACGTGGGTGAATAGAAAAATAAGACGGAAACGAATAAATGAATCCAATATTTGAGTCGAAGAGCCCTTTGCTGCGAAACATAGAGTTAACATGGGAAGATGTATTAATATATGAATGAAGCAAGGAATATGTGTGCACCAAGATAGAGATATTTGGCGTTCCAACTTATCTACCTACTACTACGTAAGTGATAATCAAAACACCCGAATCATATATATCATGCAATAAATCACACCCGGCCCTCCACACTAGCTACAAAAGTGTCGGGATTTTAGCTATCAATCGCCAAAAAACATTCTTCCATCGATTTCCATGTTCTAATTTACATTCCCTAAGTATTTTACGATCGACATGTAACGATGTAACATGTAAATATTAAGTCGTTCACTATAGGGTATTTTAGCGAATGTAAATTAGAAAATAGAAATCGCGGAAATAATGTATTTTTTAATGGGAAGAACAGATGAATCTTCGATTGTTTGGTGATTTATAGTTTATATCCTCATTGATTAGGTGCCCGAGATTCACATTTGAATGAATTCTGATGAATTCATAGCAAAAATATCAATTTTTTTTACAGGACGCACTCGGAATGCGAGTTATTCATATTTTAGATGAATAAAAACTGACCCTTACCATTTACTTTCTTACCGTAAAACGATTTCCAAAATTTCTAAAGTTTTTCAGCAATAGCATAACGGTGCAGACGAGTTTTTATCTTTATTTGCGATGAATTAGTTGCTTCCTGAGGTATTCCAGAAAACATTAAAATCAAAGTAATATCAGACATAAATAAAATGAACACCTCGGGCAGATCACCTTTCAAAGTCTGCCACAACAAAATCGACCCTATACCTCTCCAAAACGCAAAATTGTTTTTTCAACATGCCTCTTTGTCTTAGGCCGTTTTTGGCTCAGCCGTCGCTTGAAATTTAGCAGATAGTGACGTCGGATCGTTCAACGTCAATTCTTAATTTATTTTGACGAGATTTTTGTTTGCTTTTTAGAGTTTTGACTTCACCTAAATTTAAAAAGACTAATTGTATTTTTTCGCAATTTAATAGAGCACGAACGAATGAAATTTGTTTATAATTTTATTTGAAGTCTACTCCCATTCTTTGGGGAAGCTTATAACCAATGTATTTGTATTGTGGTGTGTCCTCTTACTACCTTCAATTTTTAAATGTGATTTTTTTTCGGGGCAAAACCATGATACTAGGAGAAATTGATATTATATATAATATACGTACATGAATACAGACGAAAGATATAAATAATATTAATTATCCCTTTTTAGGTTCCATCGCAGTAAAAAAAAACTTGGTTTAAGCGCGAAACAAAAGGTAGTCCCTTTGTTGAACAGGTAAGTTCTTGGAACGTTTTGAAGAAAGGTTAAAAAGAATTAGGTTTAAACTAAACACGCTTAATGACAGTTCCTTTAATGGACACGTTCTTAATTTAATGTTCCTCTGTCTTTTAGGCATTTCCTCTTCTTCCTGGACAAGTACTTAACCACTTTTAAGTGTGCTCTAGTGTGTACTTTTTTGTACCTGCTCTATGCTCATATCAAAGTAACAAAGAATATTCTAATCATTTTAGGTATCTACTTTCAAAGAATAACAATTGGTGACACATTACGATGAGGGGAATTTTACGTTCTGTTCTGACACATCGTAAAACTCCTCTTATAAGTTAGTAAAAGTAAACGTGTGAATAAGGAAGTTACCTTTTTTATTCTATGTAAATACCGCACAAGAGTAAGAACCAACTGCTCCCAACCGTCTGAAGCCAGTGGGACCATGGCATCCCCAATTGAGGTATGTTCGTACGTTGTGGGGCTGAAGAGAGTGCGAAGGGGAAGGGCATAGGGAAAATGAAGGTTGGGTAGTATTTGGTTATTCAGATCTGGTCCCAAGCACGGCTAAAACCATTTCAACCAACGCTTAATATAATATATTATGACTACCATCGTCTCCTCATTACAAAAACACAAGCAATAAATTACATCCTCTACGTAAATCTCAACATTTTGATAAAAAAAACAGCTGTAAAATATACTCATAATAAAACATACTTGAATAACGAAAACTTACAGTAAAAACTCTCGAATAGTGAGCTTTGACGTCATGAATTTTCCACTGCTTCTACTCCTGATTTTTCTCCTTTTCCCTCTCACTACGACATTTCCATCATGAGCTATTTTACTGTAAAACAGTAATTTAATACCCCAAATTGCTTATTCCATATTATTAAACTAAAATTGACAAAGTAAAATAACTTCTAAGAAAGACTATTTAAATTTAATAAGATGTAAAACAGAAGGTTATACCGTTCGATTTCAGTGTACCAATATTAATATCATATTTAATATAATAATAACAGGAAGCTAAATTGGACGTAGTTATGCAGAAATCGTCCAAGCCACAATTTTCCAAAATTGAGTTTTGCATCTTTTTCTCTAGATAAATACAAGATTTATATCTGCTGAAAACATTCAAGCTTCAAATTTTGGTATTTTTTTTACTAACGCACACTGCAGATATTTGACTTAAATTGAAGTTTAAAAAGTTGTGTGGGGTAACATAAGAAATATTTTTTTTAATAAACACTTTGATAGATTATAAATTACGTATTTACAATACTGCTCACAAAGGAAAAAAACACTGATATTAACTTTACAAATGCCGATTACGCATATTAACGTTATGTTTTTTTATTGTCATATTTTCAAACGCCTTTTTCTCAGTTTCATATTTTTAGGGTTGGATGCTTTCTGCATATTCAATTATGCCCAAAGACGGGAGTAAAGCCGGTATTATTTTACAGAGCAACATATTTCTGAAAATATTAAAAATACGTATTTAAGACGAATTCTGACGCGTAAAAAAAATAATCGGAAAAAATTCCAAGAATCCTGAAAAAATCCTTAAGCTCGTAAAAAGTTTGATATCTGACTTTTCTGACGCTGTCTGTCATAATTTGCGAGGAAAAACCTCTTTCTTTTGGTCATCTGAAGATCGCATGACAGATAATAGTCCTCGGTCTTTTGTTATTCCTGCTTAAATAACTAATGTTTCCATAACTTCGCAACGGGCGCCTTCCCAGGAAAAATAACAAAAAGCCTGACTTGGAAAAATAATATACGGACTTTATTGGACAATGGTTTTGGAGTGTGGCCTGACAAAGGGACAATTGACAATGCATGTGAAAGTGTCTACATTCTTGTAGGCGATTAATTCTTTCAATGCACTGCATAGACAAATGGGGTGTTATTTTAAAATTAATTGTCTTTTTAATATCCGTTGCAAAGGCATTAACATCGAAGGTTGTCGTACGTCAGGTTGTGAGAAATCTAAAATAAAATTAGATTATTGAATTCATAGGCATATTTCATGTCAGCTCTAGTTTGCGTGAAATATGATTTAATTAAGCGTATCGCGCATACAAAATGAGAATTTTAAACAAATGAATGGGTGAGTTTAAACAGTTAAATATTTTAAAAGCATAATAGTTTTGTTAATTACTGTTGTAACTTTTTTGTTTTTTTTGTATTTAATTAATTAAACTTTCGCTGTTTTTATTTTGTATTAATGTTGTTATGTAAAGTTTCCATGGGCGTATAAGTAAAATAGAATTTATTTTTTGTTTAAATATTTCAAAAACTGTACAATGTTTTTCAAGAATTATTATTAACTATAATTTTGTATGTCAGTACGTACGACCGTACGAGTACGAACTTTACAAATTAAAAAAAAATGTTGTTAATTGAAAGAATCAAATTTGAAAAAAAAACTATTAGGTAGGTGGGGATATGGAATATATAGATAACCATTTAGATAACCTATAATGTATTTTAGCGAAAATCATTCCATTTTTTAAATGGGTGGAATAAAGCGACAACTAGTTATGAGTATTCATGTTTATTATATTTGCTCTACTTTAGTATTGGTTAATGTATGCCATTCCTTTAAAGACTGTCACTAAATGGTCTTATAATAAGTCAAAAAACGCATTATACTACCACCTTTACAAAACTGAGTAACGAAACTTGGGTAAATTCACGTACGAGCATTTCCTTACATTTATATTAATTTTAAGTTTTTTACACAAAGCGTACCTCAGTTTACCAAAGGTAAATGAATAAAAAAAGAATAATAAAGCTCTGCGGCCTGATTATAAAAGAAGTTACCGAAATTCGTGATTTCTTATTCTTGTATTCTACATTAACAGAATTATAAAAAAATTAACTACATTTTACAGAAGTATCTTTATCTTTACCTTTAGAAAGCCAGTAGAAACTAGCGTTTTGGCATATTTAGCACATACACTCGCGTTACGCTTTTATCTCGTTATCCAACTCTAGTCCTGGATATTTCACAATATTTCAGACACGTACTAAATTTACGATCTAAGGAGTGAAGTTCTCACGGCTACTAATGCGTCCCTCACGACCGTTGTATTTTAATTTCCAAGAAAGTAGACATAGTTCTTGCAAGGACGAAGGACGCTCCATATTATGACACGTAGAGGGGGGCGTTAGTGAGAGGTGTGAGGAATTGAACCCTCGAAATTAGATTAACCTCATTGTTTAAAAAAACAATAAAGCTTTGTTAAATGGTAAGGGTATGGATCTGTCTGACAATATTTAAAATAAGTCCAAAGTTGATAATAAGGGTAAGAAAGGAACGCTTCAAGCGATGGTGTGTAGGTACGTGTAGTTTGGATGGAGAAAAGAGTGTCAGAGGAATATATGACACCTCATAAAGACATAATATTACCACATGAATCATATATCTACTTGAGTCGGTCATGTCAAGAGTCGGTATAGTATGAGAGTATGAATGTGAATTAAGCATGGTGTGCTTACCAAGATGGAGTTTTGTGACGGCCCATCCTATGTTATATGCCTACAACTGTGGAGAAATGACGTGATGGTTGGTTAATTTAAATTAATATTCTAGACACGTGTCTTCGACCATCCATAAGATATTGCAGGTACATATTATATGTTATTACTTCTTGTATCTATTTCTAGTAATTTTATTTTTCTAGAAATCTACAAACAAAAGCAACGCGTGTCAAAGTACATTCGCACCAAAATGACTACCGTGTAACAGAGAACACTTCTTGCGCCAGTAGATATTATCAATTACCTGTTATGCCCTCCTTAGAATATAGTGTTATTTGGAAGCTACATACTTCCAGCTAGGTAGCCTCATAATATAATATTGCCTACAGGTACAATCGTTCTCACAAAATTGGTTTATTTATTTACCTTATTTCGTGTATGTGATTTCAAGAACCGTTTAGATGGGACAGGTAGATTTGGGAATTGCTTTATTTTTTCACAATGGTTGTTTTTTTTTCTCCCGAGGGTAGAATGAATAGTTCCCGCCTCCCGCTCAAGGGCAATACTGAAGGAGGAATAAGGATTCCTAAAGGAAGAAGGTTTTACGGTGAGAAACCTTCATGTTCTGCGTTCTTTATGAAGGAGCGTGTCCTTAAAACTCGCTCGTAACGAGAAAAGAAGAACATTTTTTTGTCTTACACGTAAAAGTTTTCCGATAAAAATTTTGTTGCATATTAAGAATCATAATTTGACGAATTTAATTTATATTATGACGTCATTTGGTTAGAAGGTCGTGGGTTTGACTCACCACGAAGTACAAAGAAAATAATGCAAAGGTAATTAATATTTTCTCTGATATTAAAGCGGATATTAAGTTGATAGCATTTTTGTTAAATATCAACCCAAGGGAGGAAAGCAATGCAAAAAAAAACTTGAAGCCCTTATTAAAATGAACCATTAATAGCAATTCTACTTCAATCAAAAAAAAATTTTTGAAATGGTATTAACCGTCCGAAGAAAAAAAAAACTCATAAAAATATAAATTATTTCATAAAATGTATGTAAAACGAGTTAGATCAAAAATGTGTTCATTAAATCAATTTGTTATTTATAGATTTAGCTTTTTAGTATTCCTTATAACATGATATCCCAACATGTATCTACATAAAAATATTATAAGGGCCCTTCCTAAGAATAACCTCCACATTTAAATATTAATCAGCATTTAATATACGATTTTGAATACAGGTTCGCAGAGATAAAATAATGTGTATTGATTTCGATGTACAGCCTTTTTAATGAGTCAAATAATAGGAGCTGGTTTTATACTGGGTCCAATTTATTACGATTCCTTTCTCATTAGTATCTTTATACCTTACAAATAAGGTTTCAGTTGATAAATCAATCGCGTGTTTACATTAATTAAGGCTTTTAATTTAAGGGTGGAATTATTAATCCGCTTTAGAGAACGGATACCAAAAAGTACTTTGCCTAAAGATATTCCGTAATATTTCTATTCTTGACCAAATTGAACAATTTTTTTTTTAAATAAAATTTTATTAAATTTTATTTTTATTTTCAGTTACATTATCAAGATGTGATTAAATGGTTGTAAAATTGACTATAAGTTTGGTGGATTTATTGAAATGAACATCGATACTCAACTAAATGATGTATTTTGTATTCTTATTTGCTTATACCTCTATCGATATGGTATTTGTTAAAAAGGTTGAGTCGGAATACGAGAATTTCAGAGGCAGGATTATTCACCTTCAAGCACAATTGCAGTCAACACTGTTAGTTATGGCTGCTTAACACAGTTTTGTCTGTTTTTTTCTAAGTGCACCCAAGCAAGCGGCTTTGGTTTAAATGATAGGTAAATACTTGGTAGATAGTGTTTGTCAATGTTTTATATTCCCAAATTATAGAATTGAATGTCTTCTTTTATTGGAGTCGAAACTTCAATACCAATAAGTAAGTACCATATTGTACGTCATTTTCTTAAAACAAAAATAATTATAAAATCGTATTTGTAGAAACAATATAAATACGATACTTAAAGCTATTTTCAAGAACCTTCGCAATTCAGGTAAGTTAATTAGATTTATTTCTAAAGGTGTACGTAACTAAAGTATACAGTAAGGTGTATAAATAAAATAAAGTAGATTATGTAGGTTAACGATATTCTTGAACACCCCCCACTTGGTGTAAAAATAGAAAATCGTGGTCCACTTCATCATGTATATAATTACCTGTTGAATTTATTTGTACAAAACAATAAATAAATGTACGCTTTATTATGTGTTCTATTATCCGAAAAATAGCACGACTTCTTTTGAAATGTTGATAATTATTGTTTCACATTTTAGGAAACGTCATCATCTCGCATAAGTGTGCCACAAATGTCCAACGGGCATTGTTACGAGCTCTGTTCTTCTGTTTCTTGTACAGTTTTGTTTTATGACTGGCTGCCTATTCTCATATTCGCCGGAACTAATTGTTGGAAGATGTGCCCATATTCAACCGAGACGGTTTGGACAAGACAAGTAGCCGATTGTAAAAAGTGTGCCAACGGACCATGTCTATTGTTTGAAAGCGAGCATTTAAGTATTGACCTTGCCCTCTGTACGTATCTCTGCAGAATAGACTAGAAACTGTGTCAGGATAGAATAGCAACTGTAAATCACAGAATAAAGCCCCTGACAAAGATAAACGACTCCAAATTGCCACAATGAAACAAAAGAATGCAACAGAACTTCCAATTTTAAAACCTTATTACTCAATTTCAATACATTCTTGTAGGTATTAGGTGTACTCCTGCCATCAAACCTTTGAACAATGCTTCAAATTAAAACAAATGTCTACAAGAGGGTGTTCGCATTTGACAAAATATAACACAGAACTTTGAGACAAGTGTCTATAACGAATTTATTCAAGTTTACGGAATAATGAGGGGCTTTTGATGAACAATAGAGAATTTACAGGTATGTAATCTGAAACAAAGTTTACAAATAAGTATCTTGCGAATGGCAAAGCATAAGAAGTTGCCTGAAGAGAGTTGATTGTTTGGAACTTCAAATGATGTCGAATTTGATACGCTTCATGTGATGTGTTGTGTTTTAATGAGTAGGGATAAGTGCTCTCAGAATTCAGAGATATTCGTGATACGTACTAATACTTACTATTACCAAATACCTTCATATCAAATGTCACACGTTTAATATAAGACAATCCATCATTATGTTTACTTAATATTCAGGCTGGGAAATCTTCCCTTATTTCTAATAAATCTAACTACCTAACATTAATTATTGTCACGTGTCTCCGATGGGTAGTTTATTGCGTAATCTGACTAAGAAATTTATTTTATCCGACTGTAAAAATTAGTGCAAAAGATGGAAAATACAATAATTTCCGTTATTTAATTTATCTAAGATAATTTCAGAAATATATATTTATAATTTTTTTTAAAAAATTAGTATGAAAAACATCGAACCCCTCATGTTGTATCGAGGTTAGAATTCCGAGTACTCGCTAGTATAGAATATATATATATATATATATATATATATATATATATATATATATATATATATATATATATATATATATATATATATATATATATATATATATATATATATATATATATATATATGTATATATACTAACCTCGATACAACATGACAGGTTCAATATTCAATATATTGGATTTAATTCAAACTACTCTCCAAACTTTTCCGTCACTAATAAAAAAGTGTGTTATTTTAAGCGAAATCGGTTAAGTAGTTTTTGTGAAAAACGAAAACAGATAAACAGACAGACAAACATTCATTTTTATGGATAGAGAAATATATTAAAGGGTATTTTTTATGACTCTTCAACGAAAACTGTCAGTTGATTTTGTAAAAACGATTTTTCGCAGAATCAAGATTATTTTTGTTTTTTAGCTTTCATAAAGGAAAGATTGAGTGAAACAAATACCAGAGTCGGGTTATGTCAAGGGAAGAAGTTACACTTGTGTATGAGATGTCACAAAAATGCGAATGAAGCAAAAATATACTGTGTTTCGTTTTATCTATAAGATGTCGTTAATCACTAAAAACTGAAACACAGCACCATCTACATTTGTCTATCTGTATTAAAAATAATAAACCTTTATTTTGAAAAGGTTTTAGGGACGGAAAAGGGTCTGTTAATCTAAGAAATTAACTCGGGCAAATAGTTTTTAAGTACCTGCATCAATTATTATTTGCCTGTAGCACTGGACAAGTAAGTTGCAGGAAGTCTTATGTCTTATACCTGGTCAAAAAACAATTTAGCTAATGAATGGCTGCCTAGAAAAAATCTCTAATCCAGGTAGCGGTTAGAAGCTGATGATTTTTAAAAACAATAGGAAATAGAGACCGGATATTATTTTGAACGGTTTGGATGTTTGTGTGGTTTTCTACGAAATACGAGCTAAGTTCTCTGATTTATAAAAAAGGTTTCTGTCGAAAGCGTCACAATGGTCGAACCAATCTCTTCGTAAGTGTGAAACGACCCTGAAACCTGTGTGCTTTCTGTCATTGTTGATTTGTGAGGTTAAGCAAAATAAATTAAAGTACCTACGTACTGTTAAAAATATTTCTTTCCTTAACAAACAGAAAGCTTTCCTATAACTATGGTGTAGTTCTTAATACTTAAATTCCTTTTAATATTCTGTTTTTTTAAATAAATTTGGCAAAAGCTAAGCTAAAAATTATTAAATCAAGGAGAAACTCCTAACGTTTTCGCGGTACCTCTTATTTCATTTATTTGCAAATACAATATGGATATTCCCATAGGCTTTTACAGAGATTTTTTTTATTAAAAAAACAAATTATATTACCCGCGTAAAGTAAAAAATAAAGAATTCTAAAAAATAGTATAGTACATTAATAAAAATAGAGATAAGATGAAAAAAATATTTTTAAAATGCTTAAAGTAACAAACTTAAGTGAATTTGAAATATTATTACGAGGTAGAAAGTAAGCACTATTATATACGAGTATATCTAACCTTTTGATGGAGATGCACGATATTACATAATACACCCACATATTACTACCAGCCCCAACTTTGTTTCAAAATTGTAATTAGATTCTTTTTAAAAAAAGGGGTTTTAATTCCAGCGAACGTTATTTGTTATTCCAGCTAGAATTATAAATTCTGCTCCCGTTTTTTTCCATTAGTGGTACAAAAGATATTTGTTGTCTCGAGCTTCGAGATAACCTTTTTAAAACAAGGGCAATGAGAAGACATTATTTCTATAAGAAAACTATCGCAGACAAACTCATTTAGCTGGATGAGCCACGCTTTTTTTAAATTTTCCTATTAATAATTATTTGTTTTTTACCAAAAAAATTCACTGTAAAAGCCTAAAGGAATAAGCATATTATGTTTGTAAACAAATTAAATAAAATATACCAAGAAAACGTCAGTAGTTTCTTCTTGGTTTAAGACTGAAGTAGATATCTAACTACTGTTTAATTTGATTATTTATTTTCTTTTATATTTCTAACTGAAAACATCCATTAGGCTCTAATCTCTGAGGTCGGGCTTCATTTACATGAACCTAGAATGTGTCTAAGTAGAATTTCGGTTTAAACTAAAAACTTGCTTTTATGCCCTAAAATGGAACTTAAATAAATACCAACTATAATGTTCCCAGTATAGTATCTTCTGAGTGCAAACTGTATCTTTCTCCAGACTGTAAATAAATAAACAACTGTAGTTTTGTTGTGACCTACCAGATAAGGATGTTTCTGCATATTATCTCTGTAGATAATATAAATAAAACAGTCAGCTTATATAGTGCAGTTTTGTGATATTTCACCTCAACTGCGCTTCATACTAAATTAATTATGCTAATAAGACTAACTAACAAGGAGAAAATAATATATAATATGTATACAAATTAAAGCTATCTAAAATCATGATCGTTATCATAAATCATGAGAGAAAAAGGTTCACATATGGGTATAACAGTGCACGTGTACATCAACAGATTAAAAAAACAATTTACCAGAAGCTAAGGGTATAAAAATTCAGATGAAACGTATAAATTCATGTTTGCCAAATTAAAGAAAGGGAAATTAGATTGAGGATAGTTAATATGTTGGTACTTAAAACATTAATATTCAAGTATTTTAAGTAAACTATTTTAAAAATGCAAACAGTGTAAATATAACATTTTATGACAATAAACATTTGGTCTTCAGTAGATAGTGAGGATATTGAGTTATCACGATAGAAGTAAGGAGAAAACCGAAACAAAGCAAATTAGGGACCCTTTTAAAGATATTAAATTTAATTAGATATTTATAAGTATTATTGTATCTCTTGCCATGTATTCTCATTTGTCACAAACCGAGAATCAATTTGACTATCAAATCAGACTGAATGCGATGCCCGACATCATTCCACATAATAAAATGACGTCCATAATAATATCTTTGAGCGGTGTCCAGTCAGCATAAGGGTAATAGAAATAAACTGATGGATCTAAAAAAGTACATGCAAACGACTTGTTTCTTCAAAGGCTGTTATATATAATCTCAGAGATTTTTTCAGTAAGAATTTGTTTTAAAATATCCATAAAAAAACATGGAAAGAATAGATCATTATTATCAAAATTGAAACGACTATTTTAAAAATGTTTATTGGCAGACCTCAAGCTAAACAAAGTTGGTAAAATGAAATACCATGATTAAATTTACGTGTGCAGTAGTAGACCATGATGAAGTACAGATTTATCAAGATCTTGATATTTTTTGATTTTTGAAATAAGATAACTTCATAATATTTATTATCCCTATTGGATGTTGATAAGAATCGTGTACATGAGAGTAACCTAAGAATTACCGCCAGGTAAAAAACATGTTCTAGAGTATACCCGTTGGTTTCAGGTAGGTTTCATATTTTATTTTCAAGATCTGAAAACAACTCTTGCGAAAGTAGTCGAAAGTTTTTTCATTTCAAATACGTAATTGTCACATTTTATGGTATTTGTGATAGTTTTCAATATTGAAAATAAAGTTATGGGTATTTTTTATATTGAATACCGCACAAGAGTTCCAACTGCTCCCAATCGTCTAGAACCAGTGGGACTATGGCATCCCCAATTGGGGTATGTTGTGAGGCTGAAAGTAGTGGGGAGGGGAAGGAGATGGGGAAGATGAAGGCTGGGAAATACCTGGCTATTCCGATCTGGTCACAAACGGCTAAAGCCATTTCAATCAAGCAACGTTTCGATTCTGAATTGTGGTCTTTCACCAGGGTGATACTTAGAGTATCTTTCACTCTGGAACGTGCCGGAAATATACTTTATATTATTTTATATGAAATAAATGTGTTATGACACAAATTAATTAAATAAAGTTATTTGCGCACGCCGGGTTTGAACCCGCGACCTTTGGATTCGTAGTCGAGCGTCTTACCACTCGACCATGGAGGCCGTCAAATGCAGATAAATGTTTTTACCTATCATGACATTCAAATAAATAGTTTTGAAAATTTCTCTCCTGTAGCAATTAAATTGATCGGCGATATTACCTGCAATTTTTTACAAAAAATATTTTTTTAAATTATAACTAACTAACTAACCATCACGCCGTTTCGCCGCAGGGGTAGGCAGAGAGGACGGACCGCCATATAACTCTGTCTTGGCACACACTCCTTGCTTCACTTACATTCATACATCGTCTCATACATACTCTTCTGTTGTTCTGACTCTTCACATGACCCGATTCAAGTATTTGATTTACTTGATCGTGCCATGTCTTTCTCGGGCGTCCTCGACTTCTTTTTCCATTAACTTTTGCATCATATATTCTTTTCACACTCCTTTCTTCGTTCATTCGCTCTACATGCCCAAACTATCTAAGCGTCCCTTTCTTGATCTTAAATTATCCTTTTACAATATATAATAGGTCGTATTTTAATCACATTACGGTCGTTGAATAAAATCACTGTTTGGATTCACGATGCTTATTACGGAAAAATATTATTTATTTCCAAACAACACTGGTAAAACAGGACCCTGTACTATTGCTTGGCATTTATTTATGCATTTCCTGTCGTTGGCTCCGGTGCTACCGCAATGGTACCGGTTTGCCGCCGACATAAAATTACAGCACGCAGGTGAATACCTGTCGTCAAAATGTTACTACGGCGTTCGAATAATTTACATACAAACAACTACTTCGAGTCGAACAACCGACCGGCCGACTTGCCAACCAACAACCGTACTTTGTACAATTTACAATGTACAACGCACAACGACTGACGTCAAATTCAATCAACTGCTGTTTTTGGAAGTCGCGATATGTGGATCAATTGGATGACATTTTTGCATGTATTTGGGTAATGTTTTAATGCCAAATGTGGTGCGGAATGTACGAAAAACCACTGAATTGGTAAATTTGAGGTAATTTGAGTTTTTATTTATTTATTTTATTGTATACGCCCGAGAGGGCTTTTACATTAAAGGTTTATAATTGACAGTGAAGAAATGAGAATTATATGCACAAAAAAACAAGGAATAGTTGTAGAGTAGTAAAAAATAGTGTTTAAATACAAAAAAAATATTATTGATTTAAGATGTATGATGTTATAGCCTTCTTTTATCTACATTCCGTGCAGTTAAATACATCAGCCACTTCTGCGTATGTATTATCAACTACATGCAATCAACAATAGGTACAAGCGAGTATCTGAAAGACTCAGTCCTGATGGTATTGTTACAACTAAATAAAAAATTAGATTGAGTAGTTCTCGTTGGTATGTGAAAGGAAATAAGGTTCAATAACTCAGGGCTGTCTATAATACCATTGACAATTTTATAAATACAAGTCAAGTCTAAAATAATTCTTCGATCTCGAAGTTTTAATAAATGTAATTCTTTCATCAAGTAGTTATAGTTAATATTTTCAATGGGAAGATAAAGTTTATAGTTTATATATCTAAGAAATTTCTGTTGAATTTTTTCGATGGAGTCGGAGTGGATTTTATAATTAGGGGACCAGATAGAAGAATTATATTCCACAATTAATTATTGGAAATACATTCACTGGTGTACTGTCTGAAAGGGATAACCAACGTTTCAAAGTAAATAGAGTCGGATGAATAAACAACATAATATAATTTTACCTTCCAAATTAACGGAACGCAAAAGTACTCACATAGAAGGTGAGTCGTTTTCTTATAAGGATCATACTAGATCAGAAGGATTTGACGTACCTGCGGGTCTTTGTTAGAAATCAAAAGAAAACACAAAAAGCCTTACACGAGAAACCGGAAAACCGCTTAATTCCTTCAAAAGTCAAACAACGTAAGTAACTATAACAGTTGAACGTATAACGGAAGTTAATCCAGCCAAATACCCTTGAGCGAAAAATGAGCTGTCGCCTTGGTGACACAAACCCGATGGCGGGGGCGTTCATTTGAGTTACACTCGAACATCGAAATCGCTCAGTTTGTTTGGCGAAAGTGTCCTTTAGTAAGATAGCAGTCAAATATCAAACTTGAGTATTGGACCACGCACGAAAATAATTTCAGCACAAAACTCACCGGTCAGACTAGACCGACAAGTTCTTTGCGTTTCTACATAACAAAAAAATATAACATTTTATTGCATTCATTAAGATATCTCGATGTGAAGTGATTTATTAGCATCATTCACATGCATTTAACCCACCAACTTCATACCGCCGTCATTATTTCAACTAGAACCAACAGTAGCAGCCACTGAACAGATAGTTCTTAGAAGTTTGATCTTTATATTTACAGTTTTTTTTACGGTTTACAAAAAATGTATCTTCACTGGGGTACCCCGTTCTAAGGTTACATTGTACTTTGAAATTCGCTAAATTGGAAAGAGTTCTAGAGGGAGAGTGTTTTATAAGTCGATGGATAAGTAATGCGATTTTTTTGTTCAAATATCGTTTTAGTTGTGAGTTGATATCATTTTTAGTTGAGTTTAAAATTGTAATACAGGTATTTTAATGGAACCTGCTCAGAAGAGCTAACAGCATTGATTCCCTGCGCGTCAGTGCATGTATGTGAAACTCGACGGACGCAAGCGGAACACTCGTTCGCAGTTGATGTCGGCTTTATGAGAACGGGAGATTTTCGTATGTGAAACAAGCTACCGGTCTCTGCATTTCCTCCTTCATATGATCCGGGCCTCTTCAAGGCCCGCTTAACAAACCTCTTCCCACAGCCCCTTCGTTGACCCGCCTCACAACATTCCCCATCCGGGTGATGATATATTATGCCTCCTGTATTAACACCGTATAGAGAAGGGTGCTCTTGTCAGGTGTCACCCAAAAACAAGTTTTTTAATCGTTTAATGTTGATTAATTAGAGTCTAGCTAATGTTTAACCTGATTCATACCTTTTCAGCATTTACAAATACAGTTTCCCATAAAAGAGAAGGACTGTATCGTCTGCAAAGTTGCACAGATCATTAATAATAACACAAGTTTTATTCCAGAAGGTATGCAGGAGTAATGCGATGCAATACATTCCATAATTGATAATGATACATAAAATAAAATAAAAGTTGTAATACATATATACACAATGGTAAAAGAAAAACATAAATTCATGGTAAAAAATGTATAATATAGACCAAAAATAATATTGGACCTAAGATACTGCCTTGGGGAACACCGTAATGGATTTTAACTAGTTGACTTGTTTAATTATCAATCCTAACTGTATGCGATCTGACATACAGCTTTAAATAATATTTAGTTATTTACACAAGATTCCAACGCTTTTAAGCTTTTAGAAAATATAGGTGAGTTCCATTGTTTTTTCTAACGCCGTATTGATAGATAGAATCACATTTGATTCAAAATATTGTATGAGCTGGTGCTCAATAATTTACGCCTCAATTTTTTGAAATTATTTTTTTTATTTGCCCATAGTTACTTGTGTCTGATTCACTGTCCGATTTAAAAAGTAATGTAATTGATTCTTATTTGAGTGTTGTACGAAATATTTTTTCTTACACCTGCTTACAAAATAATGAATTGGATGGAGTGGCTCATCCCTGATTGATTTTATAATTTTAATTAGAAATAAAATTAATACCATCAATTTACATAAGATTTTTCGACTCTAGGCCCAAGACAGGCCAACTACATTGATAATCTGCTCAATAAAGAATTTCGACATTTGAAAAAGTTTCAAATATATTTCACCAGCAGCAGCTCGACGAACTCCATGGTCGAGTGGTAAGACGCTTGACTACGAATCCAAAGGTCACGCGTTCAAACCCGGCATGCGTCAATTACTTTTATTTAATTAATATGTGTCATAACACATTAATTCATATAAAAATAATAAACAGTATATTTGCGGCACGTTCCAGATTGGTAGATACTTTAAGTATCTCCCTGGTGAAAGACCACCATTCAGAATCGAAACGTTGCTTGAAATGGCTTTAGCCGTGTTTGGTGACCAGCTCTGAATAGCCAGGTACTTCCCAACTTTCCTCTTTCCCATCTCCTTCCCCTCCCCACTATCTTCATCCTCACTAAATTATTATCCCATTGGGGATGCCATAGTCTCACTGGCTCTAGACGGTTGGGAGCAGTTGAGACTCTTGTGCGATATTCAGGTAAAACAATAAAAAATACAAACTACATTGATTATCTGCTCAAGAAAGAGTTTCGACATTTGAAAATGTTTCAAAAATATTTCACCAGCGGCAAGGGAAAGCTTGTTTGGAATCGAAATCGATCTTACTTCGGGCACACAGACACGCCCACAACACACTGCAGTTTACCTCTTCAGTGGAATAGCGCTGTCGCTAGTGGCTGTTGGCCGGCGCTGAACAGTTAGTGCACCTGACTCCGGGTCTGGGGCAAAAAGGGAAGAAAGAGTTGAATCCGCTTTACTAGCGTATAAATCTTCAGTCGGGTAGATCGAGGCGGGACGCCATCGTATTACCTTTTGTCACGCCACTGTGACATCACCCCGCTAACGCTCTTTCCCTCCTCTCCCCGCTACCCCACGGTTCCCTGCAATAATTGCATTTTATTGCATTCATGCAAATAATACGAACTTGTGCATCGCAGCTCGCGACAGAGAGTGATATGGTTGCTAGTACTTTTTGTTGCAATGATAAAGAAGTGTGCCTGGGCGGTATTTTGTCAGTACCTACGTTATTTTTCTGTACGTTTAAGAGTTGTGATTTTAAATGGGTACACAGAATAAACTCGACCTTGTCCAGTAAGGCTAGCAGCGCACTAGGCAGCCTGGCTGCGGCAACCACAAAAGGAGCAGCCAATCTTCGCAGCCAGTAGCTATACAATCTGACCGTATCAAAAGACATGGTATAATGTGTCATAGACAAGTGCGTTAGGACTCAGGCGGCCACGTACATTTACCACCGTCGTATTGGCTGCGCGCAGCCATGGCTGTGCGATTGGCATGTTTCGACTGACTACCGCAGATAACGATTTCTGGCTGCCTAGTGCGATAGTTTGAATGCATTTTAATACAAATTTGAAGATCGCATTGTCGCTAGTGCGTGGCCGGCCTAAGATATAAAATTAATTAATTAATCAATTTTAGCAGACATTTTTCTGTATTTGAAATGGGTAGGTTAAGGCAACAATTTTTTTTTTATTGGCAAGTCAACATACGTCACATGATTTTTCATGGGTAACAACTAGTACTTATATAAACACTCTACGGTTAAGTAAGTTGCGCTCGAAATACGTTTTATTTCAACTTCAAAGCTCGTTCGTTGCCAGGTCAATAGGTTCTGTTTTAATAACATCTTTTGAAAAAGTATTTGCCGCAATTCCCACAGCACTTCGCTCAGCCTCAACTTTTCCATTTGCCGTATTAATAGAGCCATAGAGATTTCACGTAGTTACACGGAAAGCTTTTTATTATTTAACCTAGTTATGGGAATGACAGTTGCGTGCACTTTTCCCAATCGATTTCTGCGTTCCTGGAGGGAATCGTGGAAGTGGAACCCTTCCCGCCCTCCTCCCGCCCCTCCCGCGCCTTTGTTTCTACTTCGTGACGGTCGTTAAATAAATACATGAATCAGGGGAATTACGAAATGAAATAACGAATAAAATTTCATATTACTTTTATTACTAATAGGAGGCGCTTTTATATTTTTGTATGAGTGGGTGGTACGTGGGTGGATACTTAATTCATATACAGGTAAGCGTAAAGCTCAGATGAAATTGACGGGATTTTTAATGGTTTTAAACTTTTTCTCTTTAGACGTTTTAAAACATATTTGAATAGGTAGCGGAAAAGGCAGTTGACTTTTAATTAAGGTGGCCTACCAGGAAACAATAATTTCTAGAAGATTGTTCGAGTTATGGGGTTCGATTGATAACTGATATAATTATGCTTTAATTATTTCTGTTTATTTTATTATAATGTTGCTTATATTAATTAAATGTGCCTTAAATATTTCCATTTTATACTTCCATATCGATTTTATCTTTCACTATGAATTCTACATAACAAACTAACCATCACGCCGTTTCTCTGAAGGAGTAGGCAGAGAGGACGGACCGCCATACAACTCTGTCTTGGCACATACTCCTTGCTACATTCACATTCATACATCGTCTCATACATACTCTTATGACTCTTCACATGGCCCGATTTAAGTATTTGATTCACTTGATCGTGCCATGTCTTCTTCGGGCGTCCCCGACTTCTTCTTCCAAACAGGTTTTCTATTTCACCTTTACCCCGTAACTCATACGTAATATGTCTCTACGCGTTATTTGTTTATGTTCAACCAGTAAGTTGACTGTTATTTTTAAATTTTATTTTGTTCTCTGTTTTACCACACATGGGCAGCGCCTTTGTAGGTTCCCATTGATTTATATTTTACTTAATACTTTTATTATCTAAGTAAAAAAACGAATCATTTTTGCTAATAATTTTCGGAAAAAACGTTTAGAAAGACGTTTTACCCATAGTTTATAAATAGTGTTTTGGATTATTACGTTTTCCGGGAGTAATCCATTTGATAACATCTTTTTGACAGATTTCCAGAGTGGTAGATACTCCAAGTATCGCCCTGGTGAAAAGACCATCTTTCAGGATTGAAACGTTGCTTGAAATAGCTTTAGCCGTGTTTGGTGACCGGATCTGGATAGCCAGATACTTTCCAACCTTCCTCTTTCTCATCTCCTTCCCCTCCCTATTACCTTCAGCCTCACAACATACCCCGATTTGAGATGCCATAGTACCACTGGCTCTAGACGGTTGAAAGGAGTTACTTAAAGGAGGACTCTTGTGCGGTATTCACTATAAAAATAAAAAAAAATTTTTTTTAAAGAAATTTCGTTGTCGGTAATCTCTATTCTTCCTTCCCATGAAAAAAATATATCGAAGAAGAGTGATATAATGACTTGGTATATTTTTATGGTTTTATTTTAAATTTCTAGTAATCTAAAAACTTTAAGATAACTGTTCTATACCTTTAAATGCGAAAAAGTAATTAGCGGGAATAACCAGATAAGCAAATTAATTGGTTAAAATAAATTTCTGACTAAGCCTGATTATTTCGTTATACCTCGATTAATTTATTTTCTAAATTTGATTTGAACAACATCCTAGTACTGATAAATCGATAACATAAACTAGTGTTTTGTGAAAAAAATGATTGTGTTACCACTTGAAGTTAATTATATCTAATTATTGAAGACACGTAATGCCAATTAAAAATCAATTGGCTGTTCTTCAAAGAACGTTGGCAATATGAACTTGATAAATTAATTGAGATATTTTCATATTAGCCGACTGTATTTAAATAAATAAAGACGATCTCATATTTTTTAAAACGAAGTAAAATTGGTCTATTCTCCAGGCCAAAATCGTGAGCCAGGGTATACATTTTACTGAACTAAAAGCTGTTTTTTGTGTGAGGCATTTTTTTTGTAAAACAGGGTTTAATTTCGGTAAGGAAAGACGACCACATGTCACTGATTACACGTCATCATACATTGGTCCCTAAAGTGAGAAATAATTACACTAAATTATAGCCTCACGATTTAACCAAAAAGCTTTTTGTGTAAAAAGTGAAAGTCGCGGCAGTGTAGTGCCAGACCTGTCCCTTAGGTGATTAATTCATTAATAGTCTGGTTACTTTTTGATCTTGCCGAGTGACGGGCAGTTTTCTGATAAGGTGTGAGAATAGGGTCAAATTAATACATAACATCGATAATAAATTTTGGTCTGAATTTGACAATTTGCCTTTAAATTATTATAGTTATCTATATTTATGAAAGCATCAAGGTTTAAAAGTTTTCGATGGATCAAATAACCATTTTTCACTAAGCATAACTTGTTCTGGACTTGCAATTGCTAACGCATGCATTGTTAAAGTGACACTTACGATGGATAATAAACATTATGAATACCTGGTTAAAAAATATTTTCAGGTAAAACCCTAACTTTTTTATTTTTATAGTGAATACCGCAGAATAGTTCAAACTGCTCCCTACCGTCTAAAGCCAGTGAGACTATGGCATCCTCAATCGGGGTATGTTGTGAGGTTGAAGGTAGTGGGGAGGGAAAGGAGATAGGGAAGAAGAAAGTTAGGAAGTACCTGACTATTCAGATCTGGTCACCAAACAGGGCTAAAGCCATTTCAAGCGATGTTTCAATTCTGAATGGTGGTCTTTCACCAGGGTGATACTTAGAGTATTTACCACTCTGAAACGTGCCGCAAATATATTATTTTATATTAATTAAATGTCTTATGATACATAATAATTTAATACAATATCTTTGCTATTAAATTATAAAATATTCAGAGTAGGTATAGAGAAAATAGGATTACGAAAGAATCCAATAAAATCTATATTTAATCAACTAAAAAGTAATATTGATGTATTTTTTAGCACAAAATATTGTCAAACAAGTGTCGGATATAATGTTTTTTCATTATTCCCTAGCCACAAATATCTAACGTAATTTTTAAAACTGTGTCGTTCTAAGAATTTTCATTGTTTAGCTTTTGTACGAAACCTCAAACAAATAGTAGAGATAAAAAAGCCTAATGGATTTATATAAAATTATGTTGCCTATCCCAAAATTGAAAAGAGAAAATCTTATCATTTTAGTAGTGTAATTAGCGAAACCGTGATGTCAACCAATATTGGTTTTAACCCGATAAGAAATACTCAGAAATTTAAGTTTTCGACGCTATCACCAAGATAAGTTGATTGATTCAACACTTTAAAACAGCAAAGCGTCAACTTCAAAGCGAAGCGATAAAATAACCAAAAGAGAAAAAACATGAAAAAAACTTTACAAATAATGTTAAGATAATGTTGATACATCCTTTTTTACTTTTTAGGAGTCGAAAGTAAAAAAAGATGTCCCGACATGATCGACCGTAGTACCAGGAGCGGAGCACCTGTCAGGATGTCGATATTAGTGGAAACGGTTCATCACGATAATGATTCCTGCCAATAATACCAAGGACTCTGTCGTTCTCTCCGTGGGAAGGGCACTAGAAAGGGTGACCATTCTGAGTACGCCGAAATATTATATTATATAGGTCAAGAATTTTTATAAAGGGGTGCTTTCTTTATAAAATAATGAAGGTACCGATCTACGAGTATCTCGTTAGAATGTGAGTTGCTAGGAAGGGGATTTTATTATAAGTATGTATTTAAATGTAGTTTTATTTTTATAGATAGATTCGTACATCATGCGAAACTGTTTATCGAAGGTTTTTCCGAAGCCATATCTAATTTATCTGGTTCGTATTACTAGTTGTTAATCGGAAAAAAATCATGGAGTGTAACTTGAGTGATATATTATTTGCTTTAATCCGTCCATTTTAAATATATGATAATGTCTGCTAAAATAAATTATAGGTATATAGTTTATTAGGTAGGTAGGGATTTGAAAAGATTATATTAAAAAAATTAAATAACATCAGTTCCGATTTTGAAAATTTTACTCTCGTACGTACCTAGATACACACAAATGAAATTATTATGTTTTGTGATTGGCTCATCTTGACACTGGGAGAAATCAGAGAATATAGAACGCCAAACATTTTCTAATACTCTCATACATTGTCTCCAGAGGCGTGCACTCCATAAAGGCACATGAGCACTGCCTACCTTGCCGTGTCGCATAAAAAGTCGTATAATATTGGATTGGACACACAGCCGCGAGCGTCCCACCAACCTTCCTAATATAATGTGTCAAAACCAGTGACTGCATGAGCTCAAACGCCGCCAACGTCAGAGTAGATTATTTTATGTTCACTAGACAACACAAAATATGTATGCTGTAAGCTGTTGCGCGTTCAAGTGGTTAGTTTGTATTAGTGTTTTTACAAAACAAATCCAACAGCAACGTTGACATTTTTTGGTACCTATCTCTATTATCACTTGATCAGCTGTTTTTCTCACTACCTACCCTGATCAAAAACGTCACCGATTGTCTCAGATATACTTACCGTTGTTATTCGAAATTCGAAAAAAAATGGTAGGTATATAAGTAATACTTTTCAAACTTTATTTTGGATAAACTTTCATTTGAATGCTAAATATGTAGAGAAAAAAATGAAAATATCACCATATATTATATTTATTCAATTTAGTTGATATTAAGCCACCCGCCCGATTTCTGTTACACCTTTCGTGACTGGTCGGAACACCTCTAACGTGTAATTATTACACTGGACAACTGTCCCTTTCCACCTTCAATAATACCTCAACGTTCAACGCTATATGTCCACCGTCCATATGTCCAAAGGGTCCCCGTCTATACGCCCTTTTACTTTCAATCGCCGTAATGCGTTATGGCGATATCCTATTTTTTACCATTTCTAATGGATGTGTTGCCCGTTTCATTATGTGTTGTTCCTCGTTTTTCAATTCTCTTAGTGTCACATGAAACATCTGCCTGTCGGGAAGGGTTAACGTGACAATATATTTGATTCGAGGAAAGACGTTTAATTCAATTTGTCGATTCATTGCGAACGATCTTTTTTTTTCATTTTGACCAGAATGGTTAAAAGAGAATATTAAATGACTGTATAACTGTTATTAAAAATACTCCTTATTACTTATATTAATGCGGTAAATTAGATTTACATAAACTGTATTAATACTCACGAATAAAAACTGATTTAAACACTCTCAAACTAATAATATTTATCAACAAAATATTCTGTGCATAGAAGTTTTTAGAGTAAGCCACCATCAAAAGTCAGCGATTTACGACGTGGATTAAGCTGAAGGTAGGATATAGGGTCATAAAACTTGCAAATCACTTTTTGCTGTATACTTTTCAGCTAAACGCAGTTTTTTTTAGCTCGCAACATAATTTCCATGAAACGAGCATGAAAAGTGGAACTTTGAAGTATGAATTTATTTGTAAAAAAGTAAAAGGTCTTCATTGTTTATGATATATTTATATTTTCAACTAGAAAACAGATTGCAAAAGTAGAATTGAAACTCGGGCAAACCCGGCTTCTGAAACAGGTTTAACGTATTTTCTAATGAAAATAGCAACGACCTAAGGCTGTATTTCGCTGGGGCTTAAACCTGTGACCTTAGACGTCAAGGAAGACACACTATCTACAGTAGTGTCTGTTTCTCATATTTGCGTATATTACTTCTATCCCAAGAAGTTGTTTTGTAAGTTTAATCAATGTTGCCTGGTGTTTACATCGCATCAACCATCATTTCATCTCCCATCAAAATTTGATCTTCTTTTTATAACCTTTTTTATATCAGGAGCTGCCCGAAAAACAGGAAAACATCCAAGTTCCAATACGGTATTTTGCATGGAATTTTACGAGAGTGGAAGTATTTTATCCGCAAGACTGGTTTCTCAGATGGATGTAAAATTGTGAAACACAAGAACTATTTTTATCGTGCTCTCGAAAAGTTGGAACAAAACCCGTATGATAAAAAATAACAGAACATGGGGATTAGAACCGTGGGCGTGTTGTAATGTGCCCTTTTTGATATTATTTTGTCGTGAGTGTGCTCTTGTAAGTCATCCTTCACACGGAGTTCAGTTAATGAGAAGGTTTGTTTGTGAATCTTGAGCCGTAAAAAAAATATTATTTAATACCTAGCAGTAATATTTTTTAACGCTTCGGTGACGTATTTCTGGACATCTTGTGAACGATTAGGTAGGTACTACCATATTCTTAGGTTTTAAAAATTCATGTTAAAAATGAATTATAATGGAATGAGTAGTGTGGGTTATATGACCAAATATTTTAAAACATTGTACCGCTTGTACCTAATCTTAACCTTACTAATGGTTTTCGTTATTCATTGGTACAACTCCATGCTATTTTTTTTATATTTTAAAATTATTGATAAAAAAATATTGCTATTAAAAAGTTCACCCGCTTCTCCCTTTGAGGGGATTATTGGTCTGCACAGTCGACCTATTTAAATGGTTTTCAATATTTCGACGTATATTTTTAATTGCACAGGTTTTTAGTTATGCGTTAGCATGAACTATCCAAACTGGTGTTCATAAGGTACCAAACACTTAAAATAAGCGGAAAAACATACGAAAATGATTTTTTTTTTCAATTTTCGGACAAAAAACTGATGACGGATGCCATTTCCAATATTAAATTTACCATAAAAATATCACGGTCAAACTGTATTGGATCACAACGAATCAAATACTGCCTCGTTTTATCCTAACTTCTTACTTATTTATGTGGAACTCTGGCTTCTCCAATCCAGGGGTAGGTCTGGAGGCTGCGGATTATTGGAAAGAATCTGTCATTTCAGATCCAGTCACATAACGAAAATCATTTTAATCAAGGTTTTTTCTTAACAATGGTACAAAATCACTTACATTTCAAACGTGATTTAAAAAATTGAAATATATTTATTAATGCATCCATATTCCGGTTTCTCTCTTCATCTCGTGTAAATCACCGGAGGACACATGTCACAGCCATCGTGGGAGCCAGGGCTTGAACCCGACACCTCTACGCCTCTACACCTCCACACCTGTCGTCCATCCTACCTACCTGTAGTGCCCTGTACCCGCACATTACCTCCATCGCCATAGCTTTTATTACGCGACACATCGATGAGAACTGTATAGCCCGTAATGCACGCATGACATGTATTGCTTGGAATAATGATAATGTTCATGCCTATGCGAGTATATTCTGCATATTTGTATGTATATGGATAGCGTAATATAAACAGTTATAAAAAGTTCTTTGTTTCTTTTATATGGTCTCCGACACGGTCTCCATATAAAAATATTTATCAAAAGGCCATCGACAGTGTTCAGATAAGTTTTTGGAATAAATTACTCTACTTACGATTTTATATGATTTTTATTAAACGACTGCGATTTATTAGTTTGTGTAATAGAAAACTATTGGTAAATTCATCGTGCACCTTAAAAATTACATCTCTTGAATCGTTTTCTAGATTTATATTTATCATTATTGAAATTATTCGTACCAATTCGAATTGCTAGGTCAATTATAGTTAAACACTATTTGTACACGGACTTGCATGTATCCATAATCTGGGTAGCAAATATAATGACGAGAAAATTTGATATGTACCTGGTATTATACATTATTCCCATCTCCCTTTCTTATTATTTTTTCGGTCTGATATATTTTGATCCATTTTTTTGCTCTGCATAATAATATTATGCACAGCAAAACTTAAAAATAATACATATTGTTTATTATTTATAACTATTATTATGTCTGTATGCTTTTATGAAGAATATTTTCTCTATATTATACTACGAACGTTTGTTAGCAGATGTACTAACTAGATGCATAATAATCTGCCGATTACACAGTTGGCAATGAATCCACAATGAAAAAGATTTTCTCGATTTAATTCTGTCATTCTGAATCTTGACATGGCCCGACTTAAGTATTTGATTCTCTTAATTGTGCCGTGTTTTGTTTTCTTCGGATGTCCCCGACTTCTTCTTCCATTTGCGTCATATATTCTTTTTACACTTCTTTCTTCGTTCCTTCGTTCTTTCGCTCTACATGCCCAAACCATCTAAGCGCCCCTTTCTTAATCCTATTCATTTCACTTACATCAGAATGGAATTCTATCTGGATAACCTCATTTTTATCACGGTCATACATGGTTTTACCGCACATACGCCTCAGAGATTTCATTTCTACAGCATTCAGTCTACATTTATCCTTCCTCTGCCAGTTCCATGCTTCACTGCCATAAATCAGGGTTGGTTTAAGCACTTTGGTCAATTTCTTATTAGCGCCAACACGGTTAAATCCTTCATTAATGGAATTTTCTACATTCATCCTTCTTCCAATATCCTTATCAGCCTTTCTTTCCGTCTCTCGTAAACATAATTCCTAAGTGCAAAAACTCATCCAATTGCTTCCAGTATTCATCATTCACAACTTTACTGCACGGTTTTCTCGTACTCTCTCTTTCAAACACATTGACTTTGAACTTACCTAATATTTGATGTATATTTAAAATTATTACAGTTATTACGGAAGCTATGCAGGCAGCGGAGAAGATTGCGTATGGAATATCGATGAGTGTAGAATCTTTCAAGATTCACAAGGATGCGGATGGTTCCAAGTCGCTATCTTGTTGTCGTTGGGTATTCCCCATTGTTTCATATAACAGTGCTATGAGCTTGAGCATTATAAGCGAAGTTCAGTATCACGCAGGCTATGTATTTATGTACAGTTTTATTGCTCAAGTCATGATGAGTAATACGTTTTTTGCCCCTAATCCGGCTACAATTTTTAATCGGTTGTAATTTTAGACACAGCGTTTTGGCTTCATTGTTTAGAGAAATATATATATCTAAGTTTCTTTTCTGTTTTTATATAGTACCTCTTTTACATTATGTTTTTTCTTCTATAAAACAACCTGTCGCTCCGAAAGCGCATAAAAAACACTTGATGATAGATGGCCGTATGATAAAATAAAATCAAGTAACCACACTGTTAAAGTAAACGAGGTGGAAAAACCATACGAAAGTATTTTTAAACGTAATTGTAAAGTCGCTCCTAAACAAAATACTTAGTCACAATGTATGTTATAGACCCAATAGCGTCCATTCCGGAAATAAATAGTACAGACACCATTTATTCACTTCGAATTGTACCAATTTGAAGATGCCCGTTACAAGGAGAAACCGGTCCGGTCTCAATAAAAAAAATAGTGGAATAAAGTATTAAAAATTGGCATTATTAAATCGTTAAGTAAACTGATAAAATTATAAGTAAAGAAATGAAAAAACTACTTGGTATAATTTTTTGTTTGGTTTAATTTTGTACCCTGATGATACTTAGGCTTAGCGAAACCGGTCGGTCATAAAAATTAAAATAATATCCGTAGTCTTTTACAAAGTAGTTTTTTTTTTAAATATGTCAAAGCACAAAGTGATTGCTTTCTACGAAAATACAAATCATACATGTTTCCATAACAGAATATGTAATTGTTGAGTTGATATTCTTTACGAAACGGCATTTTCCACTCCATGGGCAACATTTTTGGTTTAACAGGAATTTTCGGGTTACAATATTAAGGTTATTAACAACTTAAGAGGAGTTTACTCTCCTGCGGCTGGATAAATGTAAGTTTATTGTTGGGAGATAACGCAGCATTCATTTAAAATAATTGAATTGTTTTCTCGTGTTAAGATTTAGAAAGTCGTAAAGCTTTTATGATTCGTAGGGTCCAAAGATATCGGAGGGCAATTAAGAGGTCAATCGCTTTATTTCCTAGTCATGCCATCCGATGCCGCTCTTGGATGTAAGAAGCGACGCTTTATAGGACCTAATTAATTTTATGAAAGCTGTTTTTAAGGCGGCATAAATAAGTTTCGCACCTTGCAAATTCCATTGTACACCCGATTTATTATGTTGTATGTAGAGTCAGGTAAATTTATGAATGCTGTGTTGGTTTTAATGGGCGTTAAGAAATCTGTATACGATGGACAATTAATTTAAATGGAAGGTGTTTGCTTGTGATTTATTAACACTTACGATGGAAATATGCGGTGAAGCCTAAAAGAATATCTTACTGCTCTGCTTGGACTTGTGTAAGTGTTTGAGTAATTAAACGCGATTCGGTGTATCGTCTTTAATATTAATGCAAGTAAGTCATCTGGTCCGAACGTTATCTTATTACTCAAAAAGGTGCGCCTTGAAAAAACATTGATTCGAAACTAACCATCTTGATGTGAAATATATCAGGTGTCCTTATACGTACAATAAATGAAGAATATTTTTTTTACTGTTTTATGTAGCCAACACTTGGTGTTTTTTGTATCATTTAACTTTTTATCGCGGACCGGTTTAGGTCTATTTTATTTGTTACAATTGTTATCTTCATTTCCTTACAGGTAGTGACATTTTTATGTTGATTATACAACACAGTGAAAAATTGGCTGCTTTGTTGTAATGTTTGATTTCAATACACGATTTTAACTTGGTAAGATTTTTTTCTTTCTGAAGAACCTAAAACTTATTTATTTAAGAGCATACACAAAATCAGCTTATTGTTTTACTGACTATTTTTAATTTTTTATGGTGAATACCGCACTAAAGTCCCAATTGCTCCCAACCGTCTAGTGTCAGTGAGACTATGGCATTGCCAATTGGGGTATATTGTGAGACTGTAAGTAGTGGGGAGGGGAAGGAGATGGGAGAGAGGAAGGTTAAGAAGCACATGAATATTCAGATTCGGTCACCAAACACGGCTAAAGCCATTTAAAGCAACGTTTCAATTCTGAATGGTGGTCTTTCAATAAATATACTTAATATTATTTTATATGAATTAAATGTGTTAAGAGACATTAATTGTACTAAAAATATTTTCGCACGTCGGGTTTGAACCAGCAACTTTTGGATTTGTAGTAGAGCGCCTTACCACTCGACCGTACAGACCGTCGAATGCGCTTTGTTAAGTGGGTAAAAATTGTTGAACAGCTGACCACAAGAAAAAAAGTTTATTTTCAGAAAACGAGGTGTAGGATTCAGGGGATGAGGTGTTGACTTCATTTTACATACAAAAATATTCATTAAATTCCTTTCGTGCGGGAGAATTCAAAGTTCAAGTACTACTCTCATTTTCATGACCGCACTGCGAGATCTCACTTTCATAGGCCAGCGAAACATCGCAACGCCGACCTTACCGTCATAACGACTTTTCCAGCAGCTCACAGCGGGACGGAAGCTTACGTAACCTCACGCGCGCACTCAGTACTCCTCTGCCCTCTGCTCTCCTGGTAGCTCGCGCCGGAGCCTACATTCAAACCAGTCCGCAGGTTAGAGGCGTATTAGCCGGTACAGGCAGCAGGCAACAGGCAACGGGCAACGGGCAACGGGCACTGCTGCATGCCGTAGGTAGGCTCCTCACTGAAACAAACCGGTAGCCGGTAGCCAGGCTCGCAGGTGTCGGGTACGAAGCAAGAAGCAAGCACCAAGAAGAGAGAGGAGCAAGCGGGGGGACATAGGCGTGGTCAGAAGCCTCGCTTTAATATCCGGTGTCGAGCCGACCAATAACAACCGCCTGTACCCGATTTATTAGCATATTCGCACGATTAACATGTCCGCTGAGAAGCGCTTTGTCAGTCGGGAAAAAAATTGAGACGCGTACCAGTTCAATTATATGTGGGAAGTAAATAAAATGGACGTGTCGAAAAGTGCCGGATTATCCTTCTTCGACTGTCATTCCGACTTTACGGCAGTTTGGGAAGCTTTTGTACGTTAAAGCTCGGTGAGTTCGTACCTTCCTTATTATTTACGACTATTATAAACTTTTCATATTTGCTTTGGTAATTAGAATCTTTGCGGAGGAACATTATTGAATAAAACACTGTTTCTCTGTGTAAATTACGCGTTTTTACGACCACAACGCGACTGATTTTGACATAACCGGGCCTTTGTCAGGGCAGATGTAAAATTAATATATTTTGTCTGCCCTTACAAAAGCACGATTACGTCGAAACCGGTTTGAGCAAGTGAAGTAATTTGCACTAAGATACAGTAATTATTTTGTTTCAAATACTAATACTTGCGTGGTTCAAGAATAGAAAACGACAAAAAATTATCTTCGAGACTAACCTAACCTTACCTAACCCAAATTAACAACTTCTTATACACAGAACATAATCCATTGTGACTATCGACTCGTATTATATTTAAGAACCCATAGTGAAAAATAAGCTTACACCGTCTAGAAATCACATACATCAGCATTAAGCTGTCGCAGGCAAGAAGGTTTCCATCGTATTATTTTTTAGTCAGCAATAATGTGGAAGATAATTTCTTAGACTTTGTTTAATGCCTTGAATAAGCACGCACATTTTATTACTGAATTTTTTTTTAACTTATTTGCATATAATAGATATACAGAGATTTTAAAATCATGTTTTACCAGTAATATAAAATTTACTATCATTTTGAACTTTATTAAATAGTCCCCAGACTTTATTTAATGTTTTGAAAAATACATTCATCTTATAACTAAATTAGGTAAATCTAAACAAGCATATTTATATTTACATTTTAAACTCTATTAAATCGTCAGGAATTACGAAAGGATCCTTCGTCGTAAAACGTTATTAATACTTAATGAAAATCTATAATTGGCTGAAATGTGATACCCGATGTGCCAAGAAAACTATTAAAAATATAACTAACTTTATTAATTAACAACTAACACTCTATTAATTAACGGCTACATAATTAACATTAACATTCGGGCAAAAAAAAAACATTCTTTTACCAGAATCTCACGCTCAAAGACGTAGTTATTTAATTTATTGTTGAGCAAGTCCCCAAATCTGCAAATAGTGTCAGTTATCATCATGTCCATGGAAAGTGATCTGAACATTAGACAAACGATGTATTTTTTAATGACAGTTACCTCCTGGAAAATAACCCCTTTGGAGGTTAGGTTAGGTGGTTGGTTGTGTAAAAGTTTTTTTTTGAATGTGGTGTTTTAAACTTTATACGGGGGCTTTTTGTTCAGGGGATATTTGTCCTAGAACCTTCTTGAAACATATAATTACCCGTACAAGCCGAAAGAAAAATAAATAGAATTATTAGAATACTGATGAAGGAAGCTTTCGATTATTTGAATTTGTGCTGAAGCTTTTCTACAAATAATATTAAATATTTTCTGCCATGGTGAGTGCTTTTGAAATGACGGTTAATTATTTGTTTTCTCAGTTCTGTAATTACTTTGGCTACCATCATTTTCCAATGAACTACCTACTTTATACTTTTTCTCGTGCTGGAAGTCTAAAATATTAATTTTGAACATAATCTCGCAGTCATTAACGAAAAGAGCAGCGGTGATCTCAGATGGAAACTATTTATTCAATGTAAGCAGCCGGGAGCTATAAAAATTAATTACCAGGAGGTTTTATATTATCTACTTTGTTTTAAATAAGCATTTTTTTAACGGCGTGACTGTCAGTCAAGCGACGAGAGAAAGGAGAATGAGAAGTTCGAAGTAACTTTATAAAGGGAGATTGTGGAGCCATTCTTTGTTTCATAGATCATTGTCAGTCAAATGAAAATAACTTTTCATTATAAGTAGGCACATACAAAATAACTTTGTATGCGACATTCTTTCGGTAGGTATCTAACTATAGTGTATTTATTGTAAATGGTTGAGATTTATATTTTACAACGGTCAAGGATTTATTGAATAAGATACTTAAAGAACACTTTAAAGAATATGTCAAAACATTGAAGTAATAATTATAAAGTATGATTTCTATATATCTAGTGTTTTAAGTACCATGTATCAAATTAATGCATACCTAGATGGCGATGTCAGACATCCACTTGAAAATCGATCACAAAAAGATGTACCTACATGTAATCAAAAAACGAACCACTATCATCGAGGTAATCTATACCCCGCACACTGCAGTCATGGTTAAGTGGAACTGCACTAGAAACCGTAATGCATATTTCGGAGCTGTTTCAGAAAACAGTAAATTGTGTTTATTAATATTATCTATCAATTTAATAAATGAAGACCCCACGGCAAGAATCTGTTAACTAACTGTCGAATCGTTCTGAGATATTTAGTATTTTGCGTTTACTTAAAAAAATGCGTACCTTCACAAATCCAAAAACCGTTTTTCATAAATGTTATAGCTAACATACTAAATTTAATATAATAATTTAGCATTTTAATGCATTTCTGCAATGCAATGTTATTATTGTAGAAAACATGTTCTTACCGTTAAAAAATATTTCAGTCTTAACAAAATTTGCAGTTAACATGTTCAACTCTTTGATTTTCCATGTTCATGCCATACTCATGAACTGTTCATTGGATAGAGTGTACCAGAATTAGTTTAGTGAGAATACTAACTCATTTTTGACAAAAAAGTTAGTTAACGGGTTTTTGCCGTGGGGTCTTCAAATATTTGCACTGAAAGCCAATAAATTTTAAATATCGTTATGTTTCATTTGTCAAAAAGGTTAATGTTTATATTTGGAATTAACAAAATACACGTAGGTAGTAAAAAAGCTTATAAGGCTACTCAACAGATTGCGGTGATTAGTAAAGATACCATATCAAGTCACGTCACATCTGAATTAATATTATTTGATAAGTTATTAAAAGTCACAAACTTTTTTTAGTAAAAAATCTTTTGTACTACCTACGTTCTTTATGATTCTCTCAATTTTTACTAGCCGATTAAAATGATACATTTTATCGCTTCCATCTTAAAAGATAAAAGTCGATATAAAACGAGCGGGATTGTCTACTCAATAAACAATCGAATAAACCCAAGCAACAAAGGAGGAGAGTTGCCTAGGTAAGTTTATGAAGGAAATAGGATATCTGTTATAATAATTGAAATATTAGAGCTTTGCCAGCGAATGTTCGGAATACAAAACATATTAATTTATTGGAACATTTCAGTCTTGTAATGGCGAAGAGAACATTGAGGAAATCGATTATATTTATTTATGACTATTTTGTCTATTGAATGAACGAATGAAACATATGTTATGCGGAAATAAAGATAAAGAAGTATGTTAATCGTTTGAAAATAAATAAAAGAAAATGCTTTGTTTATTTTTCATGTAGGTATTTGAATATATTTTTATTCATTATAAATACTATCAAAATATGTAGATAAGACGTTTCTTTATAAGTTATGTGTGTACAAAAGCAGGGAAATAAGGTTCATCAATTTATGTATATACGACAGCGTAGGTACTATTGGTATTTTTTTAAATACTTAACTTAAAATACATTCTGTCAGGATAGAATAATAATAAAAAAATATTTCAAAAATTTCTTTTGATTATACACACTATGGGTATCTAAAAAGTCACAGTTCTAAGAAGAAATCAAATAATATGTACAAACTGGTGACATTGTGCATGTTGAAATTTCACTTCCTTGTGATTTAATTTTGAAGGAATGCAACACTATTAAATTTATAAGGGTTTCTGTTCAAGCTGCACAGGAATTCAAAGGCCGGATGATAGCTGTCCTCCCGCATAAGGAAAAAAATACTGCGTCTCACCTCAAAACTGGCGTTACACAAAACAGTCCAGAATTTTGGAAATGGAACTGTAAATGTCACTATAACTCATTACACTGCGAGAGTCCAAATAATAGGCAATAATGGAAAATTCAGTAGCTGAGTTAAAATCAAGGTCAAATTAAATCGACAGTATTGACACTTTTTGACCAATTCTATCGGAATCTACTGCTAGGTGAGAAATAAGCTACACGAATGAATGTAACAGAATAATAATATAAGGATGATTTGTATAGCGTCGTTTTCGAGAAAAATCACCTCTAGGGCGCCGTACAGATCTTATTTTCTATGATTAGATATTAATTCCTAGTTTTAATGAGAAAATACACAGGAACATACTGACCTGGCAGGTCCCATTAGATAGACACACTTATTAGATAAAAATTATAATTATGTTTTTTTTTTCCTTGATTTAGGGCATAGGAGCGAAATTAAAGAACGGACTTTCTGAATTTGTCGTACGGTACAGGATTTGGTTAAAATTTGTATATCTAAAGTTGATTCGTCGAGAGACAGATTACGTTGAGATTATTTTAATGAGTTTAAGGATATGAGAGTCTGAAAAGGTAAGTTTTAAGAGCGCGATCTCCAACTTAGTATTTGGATTCCGTTTGGGTTCTATCAGCCTTTCGATAGACGACGACGTTGCTGATCTAAGAGTTGACTGCCTTAGAAGAATGTTTTCTGGAATGCTTAGTTCGGTGATGTACAGTGGGGTCATTTCGTTAATGGATTTAAACACCATCCAGCAAAAGACTTAAAAACTCGCAGGAGACCTAAAAACTTAACTAAACTAACCATTACGCCATTTACCCGTAGGAGTAGGCAGAGAAAACGGTACGCCATACAACTCTGTCTTGGCACACACTACTTGCTTCATTCACATTCATACATCGTGCAGGAGACCTAGACCCATACATTATCTTGCTCACTATGCAGAGTGTGGTTGAACTCGATTTTTAACCCATCCCCACTATTAAAGATAAGGAGACAACTGCCACTACTGCGGCTACTGCCAGTGTCTCCATCCCACTGAAAACTGAGAAATCACCATCGAAAAGTCCAGGGTTAAAACATCCCAATTTAACCATGTCTCGGAACATTATTGTAAGAAAGCGAGCATTTTGTTTAATATCCTTTGACATTCTGTTAGTAAAAGAGCTTTTTTTCTGTTTGACTTCAGTCAGCTGCTGCGGACCGCAACTGCTGGAAGACGTGGTGCCGCCAGCCTAACTTCCCATCATATGAATGTGCCAGGCGGCCAGTGGTTGGCCGTTAAAACCTCGGCAACAGCAAACTGCGGCCAATCTTTTATACGAAGTCTTAATTGAAACGATAATAATAACTGGATAATTTTATGGCGCCATTTTGGTAAAATATACTATCACTTTAAACAGTAATTAAAATTACATTTTACATAAGTCTTCTTGCTACGAGTGTATGTCATGTCATATTTATCAATAAATGCGTTGAATTTGATGGCAGATCGGTCTGAGACAAGATGCTGCGGCTGAAAAACCCGACAAAGTACACATATAGCTTAGATACTCGTACATTCTTTTGATTTTTTTTAGTAGGTACGCAATTTAAATTTGGTGATTCAGAAGAAAATCCTTCTGAATCACCAAATTAAAAGAAAATCCGATTTTTGTATGATTCCTTAACCATTTCGTACCTGAAACTAAAAACCAAACGTACGATCCGAAGGGAAGTGACGTAGTTGCCCCATTTGATCTATCTTAAAAGCGTTTTCATGACACAATCTTAGGTAATACTCTGAGAGAAGTATATTCATAATATTTCAGTAATCTTTATCTAAAATATTAAAGCAAGGAATGTGTGCCAAGACAGAGTTATATGGCGGTCCGTCTTCTCTGCCTACCCCTGCGGAGAAACGGCGTGATGGTTAGTTAGTTAGTTAAAATAATGAAAAACAATCTTGCTCGGGGTTATACTAGAACCCCCTTCGAAGCGGGAGGGTTAAAGGAGTTTAAGATAGATACAATTAAAATAATAACCTCTGATTATGACGGTTCAAACACCTTTGTTTGTTATTCTTCTCCTCATTAAGTTGAGTTATCTCAATTTGTACTCTTATAATTTCTTAATTATGATTGCTTGACAGCGAATCATAAAGCCGTTAACGTGAATGTTATTAAAATTTGAGCAGGAGAATAATATCACGTTGATTTAATATGCATTTTAATTCTCTCTTAATATTCAAAGTAAAAACTCAGCCAAGAATCGTAACATCGGCTTGATGCTATCTCGCACAGTGTTTTATTTAATGACCATGTGTCCTTACTTAATTAATACAAACATTTAAATAATTATTAATGATTGGCCATTTCATGGTCCATCGTTACGTCTGGCTGACTATATTATGGTCGATTTTACCGGAGATAAAACTTGATGTTCCTCTCTGGTATTTTGTAGAATCTGTTCGAAATAGCTCAAGGCATTCAGTCACATGCACGGTGTCCACATTCTATAGTTTAGAAGCGTATAGGAAATATATGCAGCCATTTACACATTCCCAGGTAGGAACATATTTACATTTCGAAGCAGGAATCCGAGTTGATGATTTGTTTTATTCGATTTTAATATTATTGAATAAAATCGAGTAGGTTAATAGGTATTGGTTGATTACCTCCGTGACCAGGATCATTTTGTATGTATCCGGAGGTGGCGCGTTAGATTTCACTGTAGGCGCAAAATATTAAAAAAAAAACTGCAGTGTTTGTGACCACCTTCGTGGCAGAGAGATGAGCTTTTATCATAGTAGGTTGAGAACTCAGTAGGTTTATTGATTATTATTATTTTTAAAGATTCATTTAATAATTATAAATAATAGTGTATTTATTCGTTCCAAAGTGCAAAATACTCTCATCATTCACCTTTGGATTCGTAGTCAAGCGTCTTACCACTCGACCACTCTTTGGTGACCAAATATTAATAGCCAGTTACATCTTAACCATATTTTTGCCTTCCTCCATAATTCTAACTACTCTTCTTCATATAGTTGAGTATTTCATAATCCCACCGGCTCTGGGAAACTGGACCTGTTGCGCGGTTGGTATACAAAATAGTTGTTCGTTTGATGAAACTTACGAAATTAACATCACCAGCTCCACAGATCTACAAGGGACTAAGTACAATGATAAATAAATCTCTAAAATATAAGTTATTTATGATGTCCCATCCAGGACAAGTAATTAGAGTATTTGCGTAGGAAGGAAGTAGTTACTCGTAGAATATTATGTTAGGCAGCGGTTCCTACGAATGTGTGTTAAATGTACCTACTTATTCTGTCAAATTGTGGTTTATATTCCAGTACACGTGTTGTACAAATATTATGTTAATCCTTTGTACGTAGTACGCACGTCCCGAGACATGACTTACAAAGGACTTGAAGTTTGTTACGATAACCCCCCCCTCCCCGCCTTCCTCGGCGCTGGAGTAACTCGATCCTGCGTGAAATTGTGGCATTTCTCTTTTGCCTTGTTTACCAACCTGCGGGTTTCGTGTTTCACGTTTTTGTACCGTCAAATTCAAGTGTATTTTTATACAAAAAGTCACCTAAACCTTCAAACTTTTTTCATTGACATAAAAGAGAAGAGATTGGACTTCTTGATACATTTTGTTCCATATTGTCGGGAATCGCTACAATTTTAACACTGCTTAAATTACTACACCACACCAAGGTAGGTTTTTAAAATTAATTAATCAATAATTTTTTGAGTGAATACCGCAAAAGAGTCTTAGCTGATCCTAATTTATTTAATTAATTATATACACCCTTATAGACTTTAACATAAGTGTGTAATATAAAATACAAAATAATAGTGACATAAAAATAACACGGAGTAAATGATTAGCACCCAAAAACATAAGTGAGTTAATAGAAATTTAATGCACTATATTAATAGTAATATTTTTGAAAAGGGTGTGCTATTATAGCCTTCTTGTAACTAGATTCAGTGCAGTTGAATATATCTACTATTTCATGGAAACAACTACCTACTGTATGCAATCTAGGTACAAGCGAGTATCTAAATGACTCAGTCCTGATATTATTGTTACATTTAAACTTTTTGGATCGAGTGGTTCTGTTAGGTATATAGAAGAGTTTAAATCAGGGTTGTCTACAATACCATTAATATTTTTTTAAATAAAAGTCAAATCGGAAACAAGCCTCCTGTCTGAGAATGTTAATAACTTTAATTCTTTCATGAAATAATTGTAGGTTATGGTTTCAATAGGTAGACCGAGTATGTATCTTAGAAATTTATATTGCAATTTTTCAATGGAATCAGAGTGGATTTTAAAGTGAGGGGACCAGACAGAAGAATTATATTCGACTTGACTTCGAACTAATGAAGAGTACAGGATTTAAATGTTGAAATATTTGATCGTCTGGAGTGGGACTACGGCATCCCTATTTCGGGTAGGTTGTAAGGGTGAAGGAAATGGGGAGGGGGAAAGAGATGGGTAAGAGGAAGGTGGGAAAGTACCTGGCTATTCAGATCTGGTCACCAAACACGGCTAAAGCGATTTCAAGCAACGTTTCGATTCTGAATGGTGGTCTTTACCAGGGTGATACTTATAGTATCTACCACTCTGGAACGTGCCACAAATATACTGCATATTATTCATATTTTCGTAGAAAGCAATCACTTTTTGGTTTGACATATTTAAAGAAATGAAAAAATAACCTTACATTTTTATATATTCGTGGTCTTATACAAGTTATTTTTAATTTAACTAACTAACCATCACGCCGTTTCTCCGCATGGATAGGCAGACAGGACAGACCGCCATAAAACTCTGTCTTGGCACACACTCTTTGCTTCGTTCACATTCATACATCGTCTCATACATACTCTTCTGTTATTCTGACTTTTTACATAGGCCGTTTCAAGTTTTTAAAGAAAAATATATATTTTATTTAATCAATTGTACAAAAATAATCATTTTTACTTAATACTAACAGTAGGTATAATATTAATCCAGTTTATTTAAAATGTCTAGTTTCTAGTTAATGTTAATTACCTGATTACCTAATTTGATTCATTTGATCGTGCCATGTCTTCCTCGGGCGTCCCCGACTTCTTCATAGATTTGATTCATTCAATTTCGCACCATGTATTATTTTCACACTCCTTTGATCATTTAAAAAAAATATATTTTCTATATTATTTTAAATGAATTTAATGTGAAATAATACATACAACTTCAATAAAATTTATTTGCGCACGCCAGGATTTGAACCCGCGACCTTTGAGTCCGAAGCCGAGGATCTTAACCGCTCGACTACGGAGGTCGTCGCAAGTTCAGTTAGGTTGGGTTACGTAAGCCGCTTCGGAATTGTATTCTACGGCAGCAATAAACATGAATCGGTAGAAGAAATAAATTGCAATATATGAGACAAATCCTACTATATTAATTTTGTGAATCTCCAATATGTTCGACAAACGTGAAATCAATCGCATAAAAACAAGCAGTCGCCACGTGTGTTTATTGCTAATACCATTATTGTAATGGGCAGAAAATAAAAGAAAAACAATAAAGTGAATTAAAAAACGCTAAAAAGGTGATTAACATATTTTTGCTGTTAACGTTATTTAAACATAAGTTACATAAGTTGCGTTTTCCGTATAGTCGCCAAATATGCCTGGCGCATTGATGGATTTGCACAACTTTTTGTTAGTGCGAGGGAAATACCGTAACATATTAATTTGTGATTCGATCCGTTTCGCGATATTCGATTTCCTTATTCAACAACACAGAGTTTGAAAACAAGTGACAAACAAGAAACAGAAAAGAGTTATGTGAAAAAACGTGTTTGTTTGTTGGTGTCTTATTTGGCCGTTCGTTTTGATGTTGTTCTTCAAATAATATTTAACTTAGTGAGTTTTTGTTGCGATGTTCGTTAATAATACAATGTATAAGAATGACCAAGAACTTAAACATCAACTTCATCGGTGAGTGAATTGGTTTCCTTACTTCCTTCATTCGATAATCTCTCCACATCCATAATTAGACCCTTCCATCAAGTAGTATAGTTTTATCGTTTTACAGTCCACTATTTTCAAAATTCATCAGAAGCTAAAAACACATTCGGTGTTTTATCGCAGCTTTGGATCCAACAATAGTTTTAATAACAGTGAATTTATATGGCGCATTTTTGTGATTGTTCATCTCAAGTGCGCCTTACACAAAATTACCTAACCTAATATAATACCGAGAAAATAATATATGTCACATAGTATGCAAATTAAAACTATCTAATATTATGGTCGTTATAACTTTTCGTTAGCTATTTTCATGATTGTTAATAGAACATACCTACTGTGTACTGAATCTATAATAGACTTATCGGCCTATATAAACAATAAACATTATAATGATTTAATAAAATCAAATTTATGACTTTATTCTAGTATTTTTTATTAAGACCGGACCGGTTTCACCTTATAACGGAAATCTTCAGACTAGTACAATATGAAGTGAATATATAGTATATATATAATTAATGTTCGGAATGAACGCTTATTGAGTAAATATCATATTGAACACCAGTAACAAAAAAAATGGTATCATTAAATAAGTTAAATGGAATTTCACCACGAATTTACAGTTTCAAAATTAAAAATAATTAATGTATTACATCTTGCGAAATCCGTTTCAATGCTTTGCTCATCGCCAAACAAACTTTCGCAAAATACCCACCTATTATGAGTTAGATAATACATTTTACACCAAAAGGGATTCAAATCGAAAAGGGTGTAAAATTGATTGCGTAGTTTTAAGCGTAGGTTAAAATGAATCGTACCTTTCTAAAATGATTCCTGTTTTTTTTCTGGCTGATTAAATTTCGTCTTTCTTCTCTCTCAAGTAGCCACTTGTATTTTTTTGTCAAAGGCAACTTTTTACAATATTATTATAAGCGATCGTCCGAACATCCACTCCTGGTGTTATACATTCCTTTTGATCGTTTCTATACAACCTGTAGTTCAGTAGTAACTTGCAGCATATGAATGAGAAAGAGGGTAAGTTAGAAGGATTCATATTTTACTCATACTATGAACTAAAAATAACTCACTTAAAAAGAGGGGAAAAAATCTTTCACAGGTGTCTGATTTTATGGAATAATCAAAATTTAGAAATATCGAATCGTAACTACAGTTATCTTAATAAACTTATTGTATTAATATTTTTACTTATCTCAGCAAGCTAATGGATGACGACGACATTGACATATTGACAGGCAAAAGCGAGCACTCAGTATGAAATCAAACATACTCGGTAGAAAATTTCGGCTCTGTAGTCCACCGGTGAAAAGGACACTCTTCCTGGCGTTCTGTACTACTCTATATACACGTGCGAACTCTAGACTAATTTCAAGAAGAGTAGCACGGAAAGGCTTCGGGTCTAGTACAAAAACGCCTACTGCATGATGTTCAGTCTTCCCAGGCACAGTGCTTCCAGTATGTTCACCGAGAGGCGAGTTCCCAGATTTGTTGCCCTTATGAGAACCAGGGTAGCAGGAATAAGGGAAAGGATCAACAATTCTAGAAATGACCTCATCATGGAATCCCGTCAGAATCCGAATTCTAGCATAGAAGCTCATTGGAGTAAGACATTGCCCCCATCAATCTTAATGCTGCCTGGATGGACTCCCTCTTGATGGCCTTCTGTAGATATGAGACCTAATATCCTCCATTAATAATTTTTACTTTTAAATTTATGTTTTTTTTTCTTTTTTATTGTGTGTATTACAACTTTTATTTTATTTGATATATTACTATCAATTTTCGAATGTATCGCATTTCACTACTCCTGCATGCCTTCTGGAATAAAACTTTAATTATTATTTATTACTATTTTTATTATTTACTGAATAACTTAACAGATCTTTTTTAAATAAATTTTTCGCTTTATACCATTGAATGGAAATCATTTTTCATACAACTCTCACCTCTTATTCAGTGTGACATAAAATACCATTTAGGCGCTGGTAGGTTGAAGTGCTTTGCTTTGCAAATTTTAAATTTGCATGTAGTTTTGAAGAATTTGCATAGTTTAAATATTCTATTTATTATTTAATCTATCAATCATCTCTTTGTGTTAGACCTACACAATTTCAGATGAATAAAACATTTCAAAATTTTAATAATACAAAAGCAGTGGTACCCAAGTTAATAATGAGTTGTAACAACAGGTAATTTAAACACAGAATCTGGAGATACAGGTTCAACTCCCGTCACAAGGCAAAAAAAAAAACACGAAGATGGCTTTTTAACATGTGATATGGACGAAGCTGATTCTAGTGGAGTATTCTGATGGCTTTCCGGTTTGTTTATGAATTAAAAATCTTCATTTTTTATATTTTCGATGTTTAAATAACCACGGTTTTTCAAAATTCGCCAATCATCTTATTATTAAATATATACATTTTCCGTAAATTCATAAAATTTCTCATTATTCTTTAATTGCTTTCTCAGTTGACGTTTCGCCTTTTTAATTTCATATTATTGTCTCTTTCTCACTGTTTCTCTGTTATAATTTAAATGTTAATCTATTGTTTTCTCACTGCTCTCTTATTTTATTTTATATTGTGTTAACCCTCTGTATGTATATATAACCACACACTTTATATTTTTTGTATAGTTTAATTTTGTACCATGATGATGCTTAGGCCAAGCGAAACCGGTCGATCATAAAAATCAAAGAAAATCTGTGGTCTTATTCAAAGTTATTATTTAATTTTCATTAATAATAAATCGTTAGAATGTATATAATCTTAAAAAAATAACTATTATTTTAACCAAAAAAGTAACATTTTGTATTTTAAACACGCAATCGTTTTGATGTAGGTAAGTACCTAAATCTCATCTACAAAGTGATGATTTACGATTTTAATTAAGCTCTCAAAGTTTTTCGCTAGCGAAGTACTAGAAATAATTTCTAAGGCAACTTTACATGATGAGATTAATTACAAAACCTTAATTACAAAGTGCCACAGTTTGTAATTAAAGCATGACATCTTTATCCGAAAATCTAGGTGAAGGCTGCCAGAAAATTATGAAAATCTGCTTACAAAACAATCGTGGAAAAAGTAACCAACTACAATGCAATATGAAACAATGCCCGGGTAAGATACACGTGGATGAGAGTTTTAAAACAATACCCGTGTGGGTACATTGCGACATCTTCTGTCAAAAGACAAACACTGTTTTATGTGACACTTATGGTGTTAAATTTCAGAACAATGAGACCTGGAGTATTGGTTTCGATATATTGTTGCGTGTTTACAAATCTAAGTAAGAATATTCGATTACCTGCAAACGGGTTTAAAACAATGGTTCTAGTTTAAGGTACGACAAATATAACCAAGAAATTGACAAAGTATCAAAATTGTATGAAACCCTTAAAGTTTTTGAATGGTGAACTTAAGCGTCTATGTTCTAAAAGTTGTTCGTTAAGATATGGTAATCAATCAAAATTTTAGTCCAGAATCATAAGTTATTTCATGTATTTAGGAACTCCAGACCAAATGTGGCAATCAGCAGTATGGCGCAATTACTGAATCTGTGAGTCATTAGACCGAGATGGATACCCTTCTCTCCTACGTGCTAAATAAATCAACTTTCGTTAGGATATGGAATTTTATATTCATTTAAGGAGAACCGAAGGTGAATATAAATATATATAATAAATGTATGTCGATGAAGAAAAAAGTGTGTTTATGTTTTTTGATTGGTATGGAAATATGGGCAGCTTAGGAACAGATACGGAAAATTTCAGATGCCTTTGAAATGTGGATGTATAGGCGCAACGTCAAAATACTCTGGACTGATAAGGTAATTTAATTAGATTTTCATCATCAGATTGGTCAAAAATGAAAAATGAAGAAAATTCCAAAATGTAGGTCACATCGTGAAGATGATAGTTAATCCAGAAGAAGATTGATGAAATACGCTGCTCCTCATGGCTTAAAAATCTACGTGATTGGTAAGAGTGCAGAATGAAGATTGCAAACCTTCAATGGAAGACGACATACGATAAGTAAGATTTTTTAGTTGCAATTTTCGTTTTATTTGCATGTATCGTTTAATTTGACTGTCCAAACAGTTGTCCCGAGTCGGAGACCCAACAGCCTTCACTGAAATACCTCGCGTTGAGAAAGTCAACAGCCAACCGTCAGCGGTCAACGGGGAGTTGTGTGGGCCCGTCTCTGTTTACTAATCCACTCTCCGCTTGCTCTACGTATCACACAACAATGGAGCTATGTTGTTTGACATAAAATCAAATGACAGCTGTAGATCAGGTATCAAATTCCGCTGAATTCGACGAAGACAACAATGCTCTAATTAATATGGTTGTGGCTATCGCTTGTAGCTATTGTTCGGCAAACAATGAGGTTGATATATCAAATCATTATTATTTGTAAGATTTTTAAGGTTTTGTTTATAATTGGCAAGTTTTAGGCATGATAGTGTTGTACCTGTACTTTTGCTCCAGCCGCAGAAGTGAGAGATAATAATTTTATTTATAAAATTGTTAATCGTATTATAGACAGCCCCGATTTACTTAGCTTAATTATTTTCTATGTACTTCACAAAACTACACGATCCAAAATTATTTTTAAGTGCAACAATGATATCAGGACTGAGTCATTTAGATAGTCGCTTGCAATGACGTTACAATATATAGACACGTCTTATAATATTAATACAAAATGTGGCAAGCAACGAACACACTTATGTTACCAGTAAATTCATCATTCAAATATCGGTCAAGTATCATCATGTATGACAAAGATAGACTTTCATAAAATATGTATGTATGAACGAAACAGATGTACGATCGGACAGAATGAGATAGCACTTTGCTTACTCGTTTACGCGAATACGTCATTATGCTGGTCAACAATGAAAATAGTTCTATCAACTAAAATAATAAATAATTTGCAGCAATTTGCGCGTACTTAGAAATTAAATGTTATTCCTTGGCTTTTAGTAGTCTTTGCAGTGTAATTGAAACACTTTTTCATCACACACGAGGGCATTTTGGCACTTATTTTTGTAATTTAATTAGTTATAGTAAACGACATCAAGCGACGTGTGACATGTTAAGTACTAAATCGGCTAAATCACCGAGCACACCAACTAGCGTGGTTTTTGCTTGCCACTTTGCGAGCGCTACAACGTATCTATATATTTGTAACGTCATTAGTCGCCTGTACCTAGATTGCATGCAGCCGGTAATTTCTTCGTAGAAATAGTAGATATATTCAACTGCACTGAATCTAGTTACAAGAAGTCTGTAATAGCATACCTCTTTCAAAAATACTAATATTAATTCATTCCACTGTAATATCTCTGGAAACTTATTTATGTTTGTGTGTGCTTATCATTTACTCCGCGTCATTTCTGTTTCACTACTATTTTATTCTATCTATTGCACAGTTTTATGTAAAAGCCCATTAAGGCGTACATAATAAAATAAATAAATAATCTGAGTCTCCAGTAAATTTAACTGAAACTTTATCATTATTCAATAACCTGCTCGTTATTCAATGACCTGCTCATTATTCAATAACCTGTTCATTATTCAATGACCTGATCATTATTCAATGACCTACTCATTATTCAATGACCTGCTCATTATTCAATGACCTGCTCATTATTCAATGACCTACTCATTATTCAATGGCCTGCTCATTATTCAATGACTGCTCATTATTCAATGACCTGCTCATTATTCAATGACCTGCTCATTTTTCAATGACCTGCAAAATTATTTAATACCCTGCTCATTATTCAATGACCTTCTCATACCTTTAATTTGAATATGTGTGGGATTGGTTAAATAGTAGCGCCACGGCATGGCAGCCCAGTCAAAACGCTAAAATGAATTGGCTACACCATTAAAAGGGGGCGAATCTCAAGAGATCTCTCTGCCATAGAAATACTAATTGTAGCACATACTCGTATAAATGACTCCAGTACATTTTTTCCTCTGCGACCATGTCTTCAGTTCATACAAAATTTACCTTATCATTACGGCCTCCGTGGTCGAGTGGTTAAAACGCTCGACTACGAATCCAGAGGTCACGGGTTTAACTCCTGACGTGTGCAAATACATTTTATTCAATCAATATGTGTTATTTCACATTAAATTTATATAAAATTATGTATGGTATATTTGCGGTACGTTCCAGAGTGGTAGATACTCTAAGTATCGCTATTCAGAATTAAAACGTGACTTGACCAGATCTGAATAGCCAAGTACTTCCCAATCATCCTCTTTCCTATCTCCTACTCATACCTACTACTTTCAGCCTCACAACATGCCCCAATTGGGGATGCCATAGTCCCTATGGGTCTAAACAGTCGGGACTCTTGTGCGGTATTCACTATATAAAAATACGATTTTGTGCACATAGTTTTTAGCTTAAAAAACTGGCTGTACAAAAAAAGCTTAGATTTTCTAGACAAGTTGGCTTAAGACCGGTCGGTAGCTGAGTGGACAAACGCGTCGGATTTCCACCCGGGCTCGTGCAATTAATTGCTCTGCTGGCTAAGTCCTTCATCATTGCACAAGCAACATCTTCCGCTTCTTATTATGGCAGTAGGAGTTTGTCTTTCTTAAAAAATAAGTAAATTTTAAATTTGTCTCTATATTTATCAGTTCGCTGTTATAGGATAAATAACATCATTGAAATAATTAGGAATAAAGAGAAACGGGTGGAGCAGAGGAGAATGATATCCTTAAGAAGAAGTAGGTACCGTACTGTAAAATGTTTTCTTTTTTGCTGCGCCAATATCAACGGAACGGTAGGCGGACCAAATAAGAAACAAAAACAAAAAAAATAGATTGGGTTAGGTTAGATTTTATCATGTTCTGTTTTATTTATTTATTTAATTTTACACGCCCTCATGGGCTTTTACATAACATATGATATAAAACAAACAAAAAAATAGTGACATAAAAATAACAATGATTAGCACCCAAAAACATAATTAAGTTGATAGAAATATTATAATGCAAATCAACAGTAGTATTTTTGAAAGAGGTATGCCACCGTAGTCTTCTTGTAACTAGTCAGTGCAGTTGAATATATCTACTATTTCAGCGAAAGAATTACCCACTGCATGCAATCTAGGTACAAGCGAGTATCTAAATGACTCAGTCCTGATATTATTGTTACATTTAAAAAGAATTTTGGATCGAGTGGATCTGTTAGGTACATGGAAGGTAATTGAGCTAAGTAAATCAGGGCTGTCTATAATACCATTAACAATTTTAAAAATAAAAATCAAGTCGGAAACAAGCCTCTGTCTGAAAGCTTTAGTAATTTTAATTCTTTCATTAAATAATTATAATTTATGGTTTCAATAGGTAGACCGAGTTTGTAGTTAATGTATCATAGAAATTTATTTTGCAATTTTTCAATGGAATCAGAGTGGATTTTAAAGGGAGGGGACCAGACAGAAGAATTATATTCGACTTGACTTCCAACTAATGAAGAGTACAGGATTTTCAATGTAGAAATATTTTTAAATTCACTGGCATTTCGAAGAATAAAGCCTAGCAATTTTAAACCTTTACTTATTATTATATTGATATGTGAGAGAAAATTTAATTTAGAATCGAAAGTAATGCCGAGGTCATTAATTTCGTTTACAGATGTAAGGGAAATATTATCAATTTTATAATCATAGTCGAGAGGGTGAGTAATTCTAAAAAATCTGATTGACTGACATTTACTAATATTTAAAAAAAGTTGGTTAAGTTTACACCAATCATGTAGCTTATTTAGGTTAACTTAAATGTGAGAACAATCATCTGTGGTTTTTATGAGTTTGAAGAGTTTTAGATCACCATTCTACCATGGAACCCAACAAAATATTGTTTAAAAATAATAATGAAGATTTTATTCCAGAAGGTATGCAGGAGTAGTGCAATGCAATACATTCCATAATTGATAATAATACATAAAATAAAATAATAATAAATATATAGACAATAATAAAATAAAAAGAAATAATAAAAAAAATAAAAAAAATCATGGAAATAAGTAAATGTTAAAAATATTGATGGAGAATATAAGGTCTCATGTCTACAGAAGGCCATCAAGAGGGACTCTATACGGGCAGAAAAGTTAAACTAATTTTACAAATATATTTTCTCTATACCCAAGAACTGTGGGAATAAGCTGAAACGATGTACGAGTATAATAACACTCCTCTCCAAGTATCGGGGGACAAGTGCACTCTTTCAGAGCGTTTCTTCACCATCGCGTATAAAGCCTACGCCCCTATCTACCAACACATTATCCCTGCCAAGGCTGCCTGGACGGAGTTCCATTAATGGCCCTCTGGAGAGAAGAGACCATCAAATATCCCCCATAAAGTCAATATGTAATGTATTATTAGTTTTCTCTTATTATAGCATCTCATGTTTGGAAAGTATTGCTTTCGTGGACGTTCGAGTATAAACTACTTCGTCGATGATTGCATTAAACTATCCCTGCGTGGTCGAATGGTAAGACGCTCGACTATGAATATAGAGGCCACGGGTTCAAATACCGGCCCGCAATTTTATTTAATCATTTTGTATCATGAGTATTTCATTAATATAAAATAATATATATTATATTTGCGGCACGTTCCAGAGTGGTAAATATTTTTAGTATGCCCTAGTGAAAGACCACCATTCCGAATCGAAACGTTGCTTGAAATGGCTTTAGCCGTGTTTGGTGACCAGATCTGAAAAGTTAGGTACTTCCTAACCTTCCTCTTACCTATCTCCTTCCCCTCCCTACTACCTTAAACATCACGATATACCTCATTTGGGGATGCCTTATTCTCACTGGCTCTATACCGTTTGCAGCAGTTGGGAATTGAGTACTGTATTCACTATTAAACAAAAATAAATAAAATCTACAGAAAGAATTTTTTTAAATTAATCAATAAATAACTTTGTTTCACTGACTAGATTTTATTCTATTTTTTATTTCATGCAAGGCTGATGTAAGCGTGATGAACATGATTTAGAAAGGGACGCTTTGATGATTGTACATGTAGAGCGGATGAATGAAGAAAGGAGCGTAAAGAGAATATGTATGACGCGAAAGTGAATAGTAGAAAAAGTCGTGGATGCCCGAGGAAGACATGGCGCGATCAAGCCAATCAAATTTTTTAATTGGGCTATCTCAAGAGTCAGAATATGGAATATGAACGAATATTAATGAATATGGACACGTATGTATGAAAATTGATCGAAAGTAAGTTTAAGTACTAATACATAAAAATAATTTTTCACAAACATAATATTAAAGAAGTTATAATTAAATATAATTTTTGCTGAGCGAGAATGCATTTTTTAAAGCCGCACGTTAATCGTCACAACTACCCAACGAAAGAAATTATGATCAATGCTTACCGTATGTGTATTACGCAATGTATTTAAAAAAAATCGATTAGAGAGTGCGCCATTTGTAAGGAAATAATAACATAAATATTTGTACTCGTTTCCTAGCAGATATAAAGCAAGACGTAGGAAGGTTTATGCGCGGGTATTCCCATTATCTTGCGTGATTCTGCTTAGCGATTACACAACACAATACAAAATAACCGAATGGGAACAAAAAGGAGCTTTTTCCACTGAAATTACTCTCCGGGGAAGCTGCAAGCGGTACCGGCTTTTTCAGATCGGAAATTAATTGTTGCCTTTATTGGAACAACATAAATTATGCAAATAAATGTTCGTTTGATTTTCGCGCAGAACATGAAAAACTCATTATTTCTTTGAAAGGGTTATTCGAATTATCGGATATCGTTAGTGGATTACGAATTCGAAACAAGCTTATTTATTCCCCAGTCGGACATTCGTACTTCGTTAGCATTCATATTTTATTATTAACATTTATCCCATTTCCAATATACCCTTTGATAATCTAGAGAAAGTTGAAAACAAATTCCTCAACATGTTTATCATATGTGATTAAAAAAAAATCCACCTCTCTCAATAAAAAAAATTCGTTAGCTCTCATGGTGTACGACGTAAAAACCCGGAGAAAGTGATTTATCCCAAATTTGTATAGGTTGGCTAAAAAGAATTAGCTCTCTTTCCACATACTGTTACTCCAAGGTTATACTAATATATAATTTGATATTAAAAAAAAAAAATATAAATATTGCTTATTTCATTAAAAAAACCTGATGCGTTTAAATTAATAAATTTGCATGTACGTAGGGTAGGGAGGAGCTAGTTAAACATGATTCTGTTTAGTTGAGGCTAGTCTCGAAACCCTAATTGATATTTATGCTTTTTCAACTTATTAAGATAGTTACGAAATGAAATAATACTTATACTTTATCCAAGATATTTCAATTTTCACAGAGAAGGGGAAATGGTTCAACTTTCCTCGTATGCGGGGCAGTTTGAACCAGCCTAAGGGGCTTGTTGAACGGCTGTGTTAAATATTTATTAAAACTAATCATTAACAAAATTAACCAATTCGGGGATCACACATAATCTCAGAAATTACTACTTTTCTATACGTAGGTGATATTAGTTAGTTAGGTATTTATTTTTCTTAGTAATTTTTTCACTGACAATTCGTGGTGAAATTCGATTTTAATATAAATTTATGATTGAACATCCTGTGCAAGTAATTTCCACTTATTTATTTTTGGGCAAACCGGTTTCACCTTCCGACGGGTATCTTCAGACAGATAAAATGAAAATATGATCAAAAATAAGTAAGCAGAAATGAGTTACAAAGGTTTTTTATTCATAAATTAATTCATGTACATACGACCGGTCGGTAGCTGAGTGGACAAACGCGTCGGATTCCCACCCGGGCGTCGTGCGTTCAACTTCTCTGCTGGGTAAGTTCTCCATCATTGCACAAGCAACATCTTCCGCTTCTTAAAATGGCAGTAGGAATTTTTCAAATATTATCAGGTTATTAATGAACTGTTTTTGAAAAACAAAACTTCGTGTGATTCTGTTTAGATTGATTTGTTATTATTCCAAATATAACGTCTTATTTTTTGTATATTTATCTACCTTTAAATTATTTACAGTATTTAAGGTATAAGAAATTATTTTAATAATTATTTATTATTATTGTTCTACCCACCAAGAGTAACCACTTTATTAATTATTCCTCCGGAATATCAATTGGGTTATCTTTGTGTTCATAGCCTTTGAGGTGATATTTTACAATAATTACGCTATATAAATTAGCTAAATATTATCGCTTCTTATGATTTGATCGAGGCATTAGAGTTTTCATATAAAAGCGATGGCAAAAAGTATAAATTTTTTTTACACATATTTATTTTCTGTGAATCAAGGTTATCTTATGAAATAAGTCTAAATACTCGTATATCCGTCATTCTTTGAATCTCTTGTGTATAAAAGTCTTACGATTTCTGTATTTGTCATAATAAGTTATAACGTAGCAAAATATAATTTTGACAAATATAATATAAAAGCTGTAACATTTTTTGTCAAAAAGCCTTTGAAGAGTATTCTCGTATTTTAAAAGATACGTTTTATTATTTTGAAGGTCTTTCCCCTTTGCGCACTTTATTTGTATTTGTTTTTAATTTTTATCATCTTCGTATTATACGCTCCCTTTATTCCTACATTTAAAATGATATTATCAAGGATGGGTAGGTAAGTGATAACTGATGAGCAGCTGTGGAAAGCACTCTTGATGTGGAGAAAAGGTCTAAATTCAGATAATGTGAATATTTAAAAAAATAACTGATTTTTCTTGTTTCCTTCTCTTTATATTTTTCATACTCGGCTGAATGTAGGAGGGTTACATTTTAAATAGGAAAAAAAAAAAATAGTGTAAATGTTCTGCTTCACTTTTTACTTAGTGAACTATTTACAAAGGTGGAACAAAAATTATGGCATCTTGTCTTATATGTACAGTTAAATTGATACATCACAGCTCCTTGGCTCATGATGTAAGTGACAGTTCAAGCCATTAAGTCATATATAAAAAAATGCTATTCAATTTCAATGGTGATCCATTCGAGTGTTTTTAATAAAATAAGCGTACAGAAATTTTTGCTTTATAGTTCAGATGGAAAATGTAAAGGAACCAAAGGGTGGGAAAACATTTGTCTAAAAGTGAATGGATAACTACCGATGTCAATACGATGGTTCGTATTATTTTCACACTTGAAAACACGTAAAATAAATTACATGGAAACTTCTCTTTAGTGATTTGATTAGGTATGTTAGACTCATTTCGTGACTTTTTATAAATTAATACGTATTTTCCTTAATAGGACTTTCGAATTACGCAAGATGATAAATATCACACACCAACAATGCGCATTTTCTTTTCTTCTCAGAAAGAGGTTCTGGAGGAAGAGCATCCTTTACTTGAAAAGTAACAAATTCCTTCACTTAATTAAATGTTTCGAGCCCAAATAAATGTTTCTTTCCTTTCTTGCAAAAGACTTAACCAATTTTCCGTATGTCCGCCCTCGCCGATGGAGAAAGAACTAAAGGGGATATTGCACACCGATGATATACTTATCACTGTTTTATGCAATCTCAATTTTTAGACTTAAAACAAATATCTATATAGATACATAACTAACTAATTAACTAACCATCGTGCCGTTTCACCGCAGGGGTAGGCAGAGAGAACAGACCGCTATACAACTCTGTCTTGGCACACACTCCTTGCTTTGTTCACATTCACACAACGTCTCATATGTACTCTTCTGTTATTCTGACTCTTCACGTGGCCCGATTCAAGTATTTGATTCATTTGATCGTACCATATCTTCCTCGGGCATCCCCGACTTCTTCTTCCATTCACTTTTGCATCATATATTCTTTTCAGACTCCTTTCTACCGTCATCCGCTCTACATGCCCAAACCATCTAAGCGTCTCTTTCTTGATTCTATTCATTACGCTTACATCAGCCTTGCATTCTTTCCGGAAATCCACATTTTTAATACGGCCATACATGGTTTTACCGCACATACGTCTCAGGGATCTCATTTACACAGCATTTAGTCTACTTTCATCCTTTATCAGCCAGTTCCATGCCTCACTGCCATACATCAGGATTGATACAAGCACTCCATTGTGGACTAAGTACATTCAAACCATGCTCACCAAAACAATATAATAACTGAAGATTGATCTAACTTTGTCCAACCGCTGATAATAATATTATACTAAAAAGGGTCTAAAAGATATAAGGAAGTATATGTATATTTATTTTTACATTACCTACCTCACAAGGTCATAAGAACCTGTTGAGGTAGGTAGGTTTTGAGGTAAGTGACAGTGAGTACAAGTAGAATTTTTTTTTTTAAATGATGATATTTGTTACACAATGTTTTTGTTTTTCATGGAATGAGTGAAGAATTTCAAGTGCTATTTTAGGAGGTCTTCAATTTCCTTGCGGTTCTTACTCATTATTGATCTTTAAAAAGCCAGCAATATAACAGACATTATCAATATGATAAAAAAATTAGGTCTTTGATACATTTTGCTCAAATTACACTGTTGCAAGAAGCGACTACATGATAAAAAAACATTGTTATATTTTTGGGATCGATTTTTTTTTGATTTTCTGGCCTTACTAAGGCTGAATGGATACCGAATAAAATAATAATAACCTATGATACATTTTCATGACAATGAATCAAGGTAACCTAAACATATTAAACTAATAATTGCGATTGATTCTCCTAGTGAGGTGTAAAACAAAAACAAACATTTAAAGTTTTTGTGTTAAATTTCCAGAACTCCATTTCATTTTAATCAAATTAAGTGTGATATAACTTAATAAAAATGATTTTAAATGTTCCTAAAACATTACAAGAAATACGAATTCATTTAATGGTTTCACAAGTAGAGAAAAAAAAACTGTACAAGGGTGCCAATTGCTCCAAGCCAGCGGGACTATGGCACCCCAATCAGGTAATATTGTAAGACTGAAGGTAGTGGGGAAGGAGATGAGCAAGAGGAACGTTTGGAAGTACCCGGCTATTCTGATTCAGTCACCAAACACAGCTAAAACCATTTCAAGCAACGTTTCGATTTTGAATGGTGGTATTTCACGAGGGCGATACTTAGAATATCTCCCACTTTAGAATCTTACATATTTATATATTTCGTTTATTGTATTTGGGCAGTATCATACATTTTACATAATTACTGCATTACAAAGAAAGAAAACTAAAACTATCTGGAATTACCTATTGTTGTAGTGGTCGAGTGTGGGAAGGATTAACTAGATACAATTTGACCAGTAGAACACACATGAATTACATTAGAATACAAAAGGGTGCAGTTATATAAACATACATAGAGAGAATAAAATATAAAATAAAATTTAAAAAAACAATGAGAAAACATTAGAATAACATTTGAATTATAACAAGGGAACAGAGAGAAAGAGTCAGATAATTTGAATTGAAAGAGACAAAACGTCAAATGAGAAGGTGATTAAAGAATTAAACTAATTAAGTGACACTGGTCGATCATAAAAATAAAAATAAAATCTGTGGTCTAATACAGAGTTATTTTTTATATTTCATTAAAAAATCTTTCCATCGCTGAGAAGGATCCCAAGGTTTTACCATCAAAGTCCTGTGTGAAGTTTGCGGGAAGTGGGTTTTTGACAGCGCCCGCCATTATTGCGGCTGGCGGCAAAAACCGACCAAATTTATAACTCGGAAAAAATAATTATTTCCCTCCGCGCCACTGGAACAAAAATTCTTCGACAAATGCATGCGCTAGAATGTGAACAGAAGTACTTCGCACATGTCCAAACACGGGTGTGGTTTAAATTGAAATATTTAAACCTGAATTGTATAATAATTCATGCAAATTCGCTTTCAATATGTCGGTTAAGAACTTACAATATTTTTCATGCAAATTTGTCTGTATAGTTTTGCGTGAGCAATCATTTTATTTTTAAATTGAAAATATTTTACAATAAAGGACTTGGATTCCACGATTTCCATTGCAATACACATATCGTTTCAACACATATATAACTTTTCCAGTTAAGTAAGTGACAACTTTTATGCAATTATCATAGACATCAATTACAAGACACGTCATATTCACACAAATTGAACGATAAATTTGGCACGCTCTGATTTCTGTTTGAAAACTCATAACGCTTATGAAAAGGATAGCCATACCAAACAGAATATGTTTGTACGAATGAGAAAGCTATATGAACGTCCTGCGTTACTGTAATAATTAAAACCATTACAAACGTTAAATTACAAAATTAGTACAAAGCAGAAATTAGTGTGTTTGTCCACAGTTTGTTCATACATATAATTTTGTGTCCGAGACTTCTAGGTTAACTGGTTTCAGATAGCAACGTCATTTTCATCACAAGCTATGTAGCTTTAAATTTCAATGAAGTTTTTTTTGTTTAATACGTCATATTATTTGTGCTTACCTACCTACAACTCTTGCCGGAAATGTTGTAGGATTCATTAATTTTCATAACAAATTAATAATATTATTTTTTAACATTTATTTTGTTAAATTTAATACAAAAACAAACAATATTTAGTATTTGTTGAACTGTTTATTGAAATTTACGAGTATATGCAAAATTCTATTGGAAAGTTTTATTGGGTTAACAATACTTTTCCTGTTATTTTTATACACATTTTAAGCCTCGAGTTACCCAATATTGGGCCGGAATTTTTTGCAGAATGTTGCCATCCCTCGGAGTAAACAATCATTATATCCTCTCAGTGTTGCCATATCCATGAGGGGGGTGACTAAATAAGGCCTACGCGGGTTGAGTAAGACAGGTGGTGGGGGAGAAGGGGGGGAAACCTTACCCAAACCTATTTTCGTTTGGCACATCACGGAAGGCGAAATCAATGACGTGTCACCAGCGCGGAAAAATGTGCTTTCCTCTCATAAAATATCAAACGTTAAGAGAGGTAGAAAATATTTCAGGATTCATAATAAATCTATAGCATAATAGAGCATTGATACTGCCTTCGAAGGGTGAAATGGACGTCCCACGTGGTCATAATATAAACCACGCAGAACTTTATAATAAACACAGTTTTTCAAACTAACTTTCTTACTATTACAACTGAGAACAAACTCTCAAATCAGACATTGTCTCATACACAGGTATTCCTTCACCATCGAGACATAGATAACTCAAACCTTTGATTCTCTCGATAGTGTTATGTCTTCCTGGGACGTTTCTGACTTATTTTTCCATCCATTTGTGCCTTCAATAGTGTCGAAATAAGATTTTACTTAAAATATATATATTTTTTGTAAAAATTAAAGAACATACTTCAAGAATAAGCCAAGCTTTTCAGGTAGCCCTCGCCGTAGGAAAAACACTAATATCTTTATATGCGCCATTTTGTTTTGAGGATATTTGAACCACCCCCTTTAAACGCTGATTGTCGATCCGTTTCAGCTTTTAAACACATTGCGATCAGCTGAAAATCATAACGGTCATACTGTTAGGCTTATCAGCTAATGAAAATTTGTTCAAAAGCTGAAAGTGGCCTAGAATTGATGTTCAAAGAGAACATGAAAATGCCAAAAAAGCTAAATGTCGAAAAACAAAAAAAAAACATTCTTAGAAACTACTTCGTTATATCATTCCGGGCATAGTTTTTTAAGGTGTTAATAAATGTGTCCTTTAGCCAAGGTTGGAGTGTATTTCTGCTTAATAATAATTATGAAAACATTTATTTTTATCTTTCCATGTATCTCAAAGCCAGCAACAACAAAAAAACACAAAAAAATTCGTAGTGTGAGTAACCAGAAAATTTTCAGGTATTAACCAGCAAAAAGTTGTACGCAATCAGACCAATCTAACAAAGAAACTTATGTTAACTGTTAACCCACTGGGCGCTGCCGTACGGCCTACGCCGTAGCACTGTGGGGTAGTGGCATACGCACCCTAAAGTTGAGTGTCGCGCGGGCGAGATCGATACGCCTCGGAGGAGGGATTACTATGTATTTAGGTTAAGGAAAATCGTGTGTAACCACGCGGCATGAAGATGCTTTGGGAATCCATAAAAATACACCAAACATAGGCAGGCATTGTATAGTATATTGTTATACCAACTGCTCTGCTATTCCGGCACGATCACCGTGTAACAGAGGCAAATTGCTAAGTGAAAGGTAAGTCGAGATCGCCTACACCCTATGGGTCGGGTGGCGGGGGGTGGGATATAAATACACCGTGCGTGTGTTTGCGTGGAAACGCAGGTAGGGTAAGGCGACAAGTTAAATAAACGCGGAATAAGGTGTCTTTAATTATGCCGGAAACACATTTCAAATGTTTTTTTGGCGTGATTCCGGACAGTCCTCATTGTCGTGAAAGTGAAATCTGGCATCTTCGTTGCGGAAAAAAAGTTGTCGGGCTGATGGAACTTGCGGAGAGGATAAAGAAGAGACATATGGTGGTTGGAAAATACTTGGGTATTTAGATTTGTTAAGTAAACATAGCAAAACCCGTTTTAAACTATGCTTCGATACTGAAAGGTAAGCAATATAAATCATTTACGTACGTAAAAAAATCTTTTAAATTTCAATTATTTTGTATTTCTTCGGGTAATTCGAGATTTGAACCAATGACCTCTGTGCTCAGAGCCAAATAAGTATCTCACCCTCAGAGCAAGAATGTATATGGAGAGAGAGCAAAACATTTTTAGCCAATCTTTACAAGTTTACGATTAATCACTTTCTCCGGGTTTTTACGTCGTAAATCGTGAGAGAGAAAAAGCTAAGATAAGCTCTCACACAATTCCGCTTTTAGGTATGTAATAATGTGTTCCGTCTCCCGCGTCTCCGGTGACTCCACCCACTAAGTTTTGTTATGCGACATAACAGGACAGAACTCAACGGTTTTTTAGGTTATATCCTACATTTTTATTTATAACAATACTGTGAAAAAGTGGTTGTACAAATAAATAAAAACATTATGTCGACATTTGCTATGAATGGATGTATAAATACAGTAGTACTTTCTAACACTAACGCTCTTTCCTGATATATTATTGGTCTGAGATCTCACCTTTCTTCCACGATGTGAAAATGAAATATAAAGCTTACTAAAAAGTCTATATAGAAAGTAATTTATGTTATTTAGTATGTGATTTATTGACAGCTAAAATAATAAATGTATGTTTATAATAGGGGGCTTCTAAATACTACCCGGCCAATTCCGGGTTGGGAACAGTGGAGCAGCAAGTATATAATATGGGTCAGGGGGAGGACGTGGCTTCCACCTTTTCCTAGTCCCACCCCACTGCTGGAGGGAAACTCCTTATTATTGTTCCTTCAAATAATAAGACAAGGATATTCCTGACAATATGAAGTGTACTCCAGTGTCGACCTAGATGAGATAATGTGTTTGTTCTAGTCACATTCGGAACATCTGAATTGCTGTGTTAACACTAAAGAATTTAAAGTTAATAAGTTTTAATGCTTTTTCTTGTTTTCAAGGTGTTCCCTTTGACAACGCGAGCACAAATTGAATCGACTTCATGAATAAATTAGTAAACTCTCTTGAATGCTTAAGTTTAGGGTTTCTAGTAGCAGACATTTGAACCGTCGCGAAAAGGTTAAAACTAAATTTATATGTTTATTGAAGACACAACGTGAAAGCAAAGTTATTTGTTCTATATTACCCAACCTTTTCTTGTCATGTCGATGTAGGTGTAGGTGTGGGTGTAATACCAACAGCTAACAATCACACAAGTGACCTTAGATATCTATGAAAGTCGTGTGCCTTTTTTCCACAAATAACGTCGATCGCACGTGGGGTTACTATGAAAAGACCCTTACTGCAAACAGCCAGATCTGAGATATTGGAGGTGACATTATCGAATTCTAGTATCTTCACAGATGTTTTATTTTAGTCATACTAAAATCATCTATAATACCTACGTCGAAAAGTTTCAAAATTCCGTACAAAGTAGGTACCCTTCGGTGGTGGTCAAAACTATGTTTTATTTAAATATTACTTTTAAAGGTGGTAGATACTCAAAGTTCCACCCTGGTGAAAGACCACCATTCAGAATTGAAATGGCTTTAGCCGTGTGTGGTGACCAGATCTGAATAACCAGGTACTTTCCAACCTTTCATTTACTCATCTCCTTCCCCTTCCCACCACTTTCAGCCTCACAACATACCCTTATTGGGGATGCCATAGTCTCTCCGGCTCTAGACGGTTGGGAGCAGTTGAGACTCTTGTGCGGTATTCACGTAAAAAAAAAATCATAATCACTCGAAATGGCCCAATAATAATCACAATCATTGCATAATGATTGTGATTAATCAATTATTTTACTTGTACTCACTGTTGCTTATCTCAGAACAGGTTCTTATGACCTAGTGAGGTAGGTAATGTAAAAAAATAATATAATAAACAAAAAAAAAAATTGATTAGGTACAACTAATTGTACCACTATTATAATAATGATATTATTTTGTTAGTAGCATTCGTAGTTCCATAATCAAAATCACAAAGCTATATGCAGTAGAATTAATAGCTCCATAACCGAAATAATGAAGCTATATGCAGCAGCATTCATAGCTCCATAACCGAAATCATGAAGCAGTAAATAATTAGGATCGCTGGCTTAATTAATGACAAATCGGCATAATATTTTCACATGTGTATATTATTTTTCTTTCTGGAAAATTTTCATGGGAATACACATATGATGCAATGCATCTACGTAGTGACACTTAAGGGTATACATCTACCTGTATATATATACAATAAAAAGATAAAACTGATTAAGTGTTCTAATATTGGCTATCCTTTTAGTGACCTACCTACCCGCAATGGCTATCGGGTTTCCCCTGAAAATGGCTGCGAAAGGGAAAGTACTCGAAGTGACTTCCCGCAAGTTATCCACCGCGGATACATCACTCTATTGTTTGTCGGGGGACTTAGCCCGCCTAACTGTCTACATCATATTTGTCATGTTTTTGGCTGAACAAATAAAGAATGATATTCCACTTTTGCGGTGGATAAAGGGCTGGAGGTAATGCGTAAATATGGAGTCCTTATTTTTTGTCGCAGCAATGGGTTCGCTCTCCAGCTTTTTGTCCGTTCCACGGATGACCTGTAATTAGGGAAACGTCGTTTTCCCGTGTTTGTCAACTCCGCTCAACTAAATTCGGAAAATATACGGATGAAATATTTCATACTATAATTTCGGTTTGTTTAAACTTTGTGTAGAGTTATTTGGGGTTTTCGAATTACGCAATTTTCACATTAGGATTTTTCATTAAAACACTATTATTCGATATTTTATTTTTAAATTAATAATTTTAATTGTTTTTATATCTCAAACAAACACAACAACTCCATAAATAAAAAAGTTCCCATGCATGTGGATTGCGCACACTTCACCCACGTGCGGGGTAAGTGTTTTTTTTTTTTTTCAACGTAGTGATCACTGTACACACAACCTGCTTTAAGGCAACCCAAAGAGTCATATAATTAAGGAATGAGCGGATGTGAATCATTGTACAGCGAATTGTACAGCGCCCTTGAGGTGATTTTTCACAAAAACAGCGCTCTACAAACTATCCAAATATTATTATTACTATGCACAACCTTGTCGCAAATATCGGTGCGCAGTGCGCACATTTCACTCCGCGCACTGTTACTCCACGTGCCTCTACCCACAGACATTTTATTATTTTGGAATTACAACTGTAGGCAAACTATTCTTCGATTTACAGAGGAAATAAAACGCTGTATCGTTTTTTTCCGCAACATAAGTTTGGGAATATCATCTTCAAGTAAGGAATTGAGTGGGAAAAGATATCGAGCATAGACTTGAAATATCGATGGCGTTGAGTTGAGGTGGAATGCGAGCGGAACGTATGCAAGTAGGAAGAAAACGTTCCTATTTATTATTATGTTGTGGCTTGAGAGAACTGATATGGTTGGATTATTTAAATATATATATACAAGTCACGATCCGCATGGAAAGAAGTGTTTTGATTCTGGGCCATTAGACTCAGGTCGGCAGGCAACAAAGTAAATATAATTTTACATTTTCAAAAATGTTTTTATGCATAAGGATTTAAGAATCGTCTATTTGTGACACATACGAGTAAACAGATATGCAGTTTGGTATTATTTGCGCAAATCTGCCATTGCAAGAAAAATGCCCGTGAATCCTTTCATTCAGCAATGGATTGATTGATTATACTTATAAGATTGGCAAAAATATTTTTCAATAAAAAATAGCATATGTTATTCTGAGATTGCGATGACATATTTTAAAGGATTATTTTGAATTAAGTTGGAACTTTTCGATTGGCGGGTGGTTATTATTAAGATTTGCGTTTGAACGTGTAGGAGTATAATATATAAAAAAAGAGTAGTATCGATATCTGACGGCCTCCATGGTCGAGTGGTAAGACGCTCGACTACGAATCCAAAGGTCGCGGGTTCAAACCCGGCGTGCGCCAATAACTTTTATTTAATTAATATATGTCATAACACATTTTGATTCATATAAAAATAATAACAAGTATATTTGCGGCACGTTCCAGAGTGGTAGATATTCTAAGTATCGCCCTGGTGAAAGACCACCATTCAGAATCGAAACGTTGCTTGAAATGGCTTAAGCCGTGTTTGGTGACCAGATCTGAATAGCCAGGTACTTCCCAACCTTCCTCTTCCCGATCTCCTTCCCCTCCCCACTACCTTCAGCCTCACAACATACCCAATTTGGGGATGCCATAGTCTCACTGGCTCTAGACGGTTGGGAGCAGTTGAGACTCTTGTGCGGTATTCATGTAAAAAAAAAAAAATACGTCTGGATAATAAAAAAGTGTTTAAAGGATGACATTTTGAAATATTGCATCCGAGTTGGATTTATTAAGGTCATTCACCAGGAGGCTGCAAAATATTTTTACTTATTTCTAAAAGTTATAAATCATCGAATAACACGAAAATAAAAAGCCGTTTTGAAGAATAGAGTATCGTTGTTTGATTTAATGGAAATAAAGTTTTATTGCTCCGCAATAAAATAAATACAGATGTGATTGATAAATTAATTTGCAATATGTGGATTCCGGTGGGAATGTTTGCTTACAGGTTATGCTCAGCCGGTTGGTTAAATAAACAATTCTTCAAACGAAGAATTCTTAATACTTACGATGTGTTGAATAAAATAAACATTGAAAAAACTGAGTTTTTTTTTTTTTTTCATTTAAAGAGCTTAATTTGACGCACGTAATTTAAATGATTAAAAATGATAATATAACGTGTTATTACTCACCTAATAAGAATTTAAGATACAAATATTTATGGTTACCGCTATATTTTATTGAAGGAACAGCTTTTTGCAAAACAGCTGGTTACAATCTCTTTTCGATCTCACAAAAATAATTACCTACCTAATATAATAAGAGTAAAACATATTTAAAAGCTTTGAACCAGGTTTGTGAAAGATTTTCTTGCGTTTTACAATTATAAATCAATTGACCCAGCAAAATTTTATTCAATCACGAGAATGTTACAAGTTACGATCCATATGTAAAATTTTGCAAACATATTAGATGAAGGTATAATTCGTTGACCCGTTGAGATTCAATGTCAATCCGAATTAACAAGAAGATTATGATTTTTTTTTTCTATCGGGTTTTTAGAGCTGTGGAAATCCTCTCTATGTTGCAATCCTTATTCCTGCGCCAAAACCTGCAAATATTTTGAACGGACCCGCTTCGACAGTCACGTTCAGTCTTGGATCCATTAGTATTTTTATGTTGCTTTATGTTACCTTTATATTTACTCATGCTACATTTAAACGCAATTTTTTTTTAAATAAAAAAATATATATTTGTGTGTTATATTAACTTAACCTCATTATTAAAAAAATAACCTGTGAGGCTTAATGTTAATTAAAACAGGTATCAAAAAATAAAATACGTATTATAGATAAAAAAATAAAAATTATAGTGAATACCACATGAGAGTCTCAACTGCTCCCAACCGTCTAGAGCCAGTGAGACTATGACATCCCCAATCGGGGTATGTTGAGAAGTTGAAGGTAGTTGGGAGAAGAAAAAGATGGGAAAGAGGAAGGTTGGGAAGTACCTGATTATTCATATCTAGTCACCAAGCATGGCTTAAGCCATTTCAAGCAACGCTTCAATTCTGTATGGTGGTCTTTCACCAGGTTCACTTAGAGTGTCTACCAATCTGGTATTTAAATAAATATTTTAAATATGTAGAGAAAATAATGCAGGTTTTTGATATGATTTATTCTTGGTGGAGAATATTTTTATAATGTGGTCCTTAAAATTAAGTAAAGGGAGAGTGTTCATTTGATAAAAAATAGCGCACATAACAAAGAAGTCAGATAAAGAAATGCTATTTGATCATAGAAAGCCAATTACCATTATGTACCCGTTTCGCAGTGGGCCTGTCATTAGAATAACTTATCTTGAACCTTTTTTGGGAAAAGGCTAATAAAGTTGTCTCCAGCCATGTAGAATAGGAACTATATTGATAAGGGTCGCTGGAGAAGAAATTCACAAAACAGTGAATTTGGAAATTCTACAGCCATTACGTATTATCCCAGGCCCTGAAGAGAAGCCATTTTTAAAGATACCTATGTGAAGGTAAAAATAAATAAAATAAATCTGCGAAATCCCATACATGTTAAAAACTTATGCAAAGAAAATAAATTTCGATTAAAAAAAAAAAAACTTTACTCTCAACGATATATTATAAACGCGCTGTGCTGACGGATTTATTCGGATACTTGAGGTGATATTTTACAAAAATGGCGCTTTGTAAATTAGTCAAGGATTATAATAATTCTTTCCATTCAAACCTTGACACTATTCGCTTTTCTATAATCATAAACAAAAACAATATTCGACAGATTAAGAAAGGGTTCCTTAAAACAAGTTCCTTGAATTATTTCAAGTAATATTTCAAGGAACATCAATGAAATATTATATACGTATGTGATTGTGAGTGTCTTTGTGAAAAGAACATATGATGCGAAAGTGAATGGAAGAAGAAGTCGGGGACGCCCGAGGAAGACATGTGAATAAAATACTTGAATCGGACCACGTGAAGAGTCAGAATAACAAAAGAGTATGTATTGGACGATGTATGAATGTGAACGAAGCAAGGAGTGTTTGCCAAGACAGAGTTGTATGGCGGCCCATCCTCTCTGCCTACCCCTGTGGAGAAACGGTGCGATGGTTAGTTAGTTAGTTACCCATATCATTCTATTGGTAGCAGATTTTGTGACTGCTATTTGACACTTAAATAGGCACAAATACACATGTAAAAGCTATGAAGCTTCATTTTTCATAAGCTTAGTTCGTTTAATAAGTTCAATAAATTGGTTGTCAATAATTGTTAATATCTTTGGTGTCAAATATAAATTACTTATTTGACCGAAGACAGAATGCATTTTTGGGACAGTGATCTTTCCTTTCTGATGATGTGTACTATTATAGTAAAAGTAATTACTGATGATTTCATAATAATTTAATACGACTTCGTATATTGCCGAAATAAGGGCTTTTCATATCTTTTTGTATCAAGCGAATTCTTCAAATAAATTGTCTGAGCCATATATTATGTATTTGTAAGGATTACTGTTTAATACCCTTGGAATGGTTTTTGTGCAAAAAATACTTGAAACGTATTTGCAGAAGCATATCTCTTTATTGTGTAGGTAGATAAAAAAACAGTGTTTTTTTACCAAAATGAATAAAGTTTACTGAAAAATTGCTCTACAAACAAAAATACGAAACGAACAATTATCCTTCAACCCAAAGGGGCGAGTTGCTATAAAAATTGAAATGGTATGACCTTTAAGTAGTCTTTTGAAGGTTGGAAAGTCAAAGTGGGTAAGTTTTAAAGGTGGTAGGTAGCTAGAAGGTTCTATGTATTTAGAGACTAATGGGGTATCGGTATTTTTCCTTGTAGTTCATGCGGGGAGAACTAAGTGAGGGAAAAGTGGTAGTTGCTTTCTCGTATTCTGATCACGTTCGCCACCCTTTCCTCCCGCTGGTTCTCAAATACACCTTTTTACTGTACTTAAACTCCGTATATTATTAGGAAAGTAATGTATGTAGCAACAGTGGCGCCTAGTGCCATTTTCACATTTTTTAGAAAAAAATGTTTAATCTCGATATTTTTATATATTTTTAGTAGTCCCTACCTAGTTTTGTTCGAGTTTCAATAATATGGACTTAAAAATATGAAATCAAATATATAAATGGATACTTCAAAGTTCAAAATCTGAAATTGGTCGCATTAACCTAAAAGTTCACGACAGAAAATCCTGAACTAAAAACATAAAGCTAGAGCTCACGGTTTTAAAATTTTGCCTAAGGCAGATTAGCTCCTTTATCCAAAACAGTGGTAAAATAAGAAAAATACTTCGAACGAACAAAACAAAGTCTGCGCTCTTCTTTACAACAATATATAATAAATGATTGCTTAAAATGCTGAATTGGAAATAATTAATAATAAAAAATGAGGAAAAAAGAGTTTCATTAGTTTTATATTTTTCACCCTAACTAATTGTTTATTTATGTTCCCTACAACAACTGCAAGTTTGATAATGCAAGTTCTTTTACTAAAAAACAATGTCACTTTACCCATATCTACTGGCAACACCTGTATACAAAATGAAATAAAACATTATTGTTTCTTAATAATATTATAACGAGAATTCATCGGAAACCGATGAGAAATTTATTTATATTTTACACCAAATATTTTACCTTTCCCGATGATCCTAAAACAAGGTGATGAACAAATAGTTATAAGGATACTCTTGTGGTGATCAGTAGTCAGTGACTTTAAGCATTTTAATTAACAGAACAATCTTTTCACCAACGATTAACACGGAACACTTCATACTTTTTTTTCATTGTACAAGTCCATTAAATAAAGCATACACGAAGGCATTCGCGAACTTTCAACTGATGGGTTTTAAATTTAAACAATCCCTTACTGATTACTTACAGTCATAATGGGACAAGAGCCTTTTAAGATCTGAAAATGACCATAAAAGCGCGAATTAAGAACCAAAGTAATGAACGTTTTCAAGTGGATAAGATGACGAACTCATACTGATACAAAAAAATGATTCTATAGTTGGGATGATGAATTTTGACGAATCTTGCTGCGACTGGGAGTTTGCAGATATATTCTGAACTTCTTCTAGTAGGATTTAGTATGATATTGTGGATTTAAAACCAAAACGGTGTAATTGCATAATTTTGATTTTTTTAATAATTTTTTGCGTAACTGTGTTCTATATTACCTATGCGTATATTCTGCAAAAACATCATTCAGCCAGACACATTTGAACCTTCCTTCTTCCTGAAGGTTTATTAAAAATAATTCCATTTTTATTTAATTATACTATTTATTATTCCATGAATCTTGTTATTGAGGGCTCTTCAAAAAGTTGTCTGAGCTCGTAGTCATACTTTGCCCGCAAGATAACATTTTATTGACCGGTTCCAAAGTTCTTTTAAAAAAAAAAACCCTCCACTTTTGCTATTTTTGCAAGAGATTAAGCATAATATAAATATATATTTAAATTATTTTTTAAATTTCAATTTTTTTTTTTACTGTAGGTATATTATTTTTATTTATATTTTATTGTAATTAATTATATAAATTTTTAATTGTGTAAATTACTATAATTATCTTATTTTAAATAATACTTAAGCTCATGGAATAAGGCAGACTAGGTATTGCACCAACCACTCAGTTCTGCGTGTATAAAAAATAAAACAAAATAAATAACGGGATTTTCTTATTGATTTATATTAAAAAAGTATTGATGCAAAACTTTGGTATTTGCATTCATTCGCCACTACACAAAATAAGTACCGACATAAATGAACGCGCGTCATTGTGATTTGTCCGTGGGTAAGTTTGAGAAGTTTGAAAGCGCAGGATATATTCGGTCCTGACATTAACTAAACCAATCAGAGTATATTGTCTAACTCCCCCTGGTTTCTAGCACTGAGTACTGCCACCAGGGTGCAGGGTTGGTTGCATCCACAAAGTGCGCAGATTAATTTGTGCAATTAAAAACTTTCAAAGGAAAAATTGTTCAGCTCAAAAACGCCACATTCGTTTGCAGGGTGGTTCTGTTAACTTTCAGTAAAAAAACAACATTAAAATGTTTTCAAATTGATCTTGCAGATTCGTAAAATAATTTGAAATGCTCTCAGTGGGTATAATGCTCGGCTGGCATTCTAACTGATCTCAGCTTCGGTTTTAACAGTATTCAGTTATTCGGTAACCGAACTACACATTTTTCTAAACAAGTTATGCAGAGAAAAAAAGTCTATGTTTAAAGACTTATTTTTTTAACATTTTAAAAGTACGAGTATATTTTAGATATTGATGAGTGCACAAAGAAAGGCAAACGACATTGTATTTGACTTTCACCCCTCAAGCATATTCATAGTCATCGATTCAATATATTTCTGAAAGTATTAATACGCTAAGCTGTCTTCCGTACATGATTCGTTAGATCGCCGCGTGGGGTACTAATTTATGCAAAAACAATAGTGGTAATTTTCGCTCATACGTAAAAAACGTTTGAGATTTTATTCCGATTACGCTACTTCACGATGTCCCTTTTGACGTGTATATCAAGACTAAACTAGTAAATTATAATAGTTGAAGGTTAGGGAAATTGTTTACATTTGAGGGGTTACTTAAGAGATCATATTTATAAGTAATGTGCAGAGTTCGATTATGTAGTTGTAACTAAGAAGGGATGCTGTGTAGAACGAGGGAGGCAACTGTGGATGGATTTTGATTAAAAATAATATAAGTACTATATTTGGTTTTAGGATTAAACACATATTATTTCGAAGATATATAGGCCCCAAGGGAAATTTTTTTACACCTGTGTAGAGTTAATCTAAAAATATAATTTAGAATCTGGAGTTATAATTTCAAGAATACAATAAACAAAATAAGGAAAATTAATTTTGAAATTTTAAAAAAGTGAAGAGGCTTGGCAAAAGATTTATTTTCATACGAATAAAAATGTTTTGGTTTCGCCAAATCATCTTTAAAAATAATGTTCTTTAGCTAATGACAAAGTTTTCGCAAAATAATCCAACCTTGCATGATTTTTTTTACTTCATCCAAGGGCGTTGTGGAGATTAAAAAAATAACATTAACATACTCTAAAACCTTTAAAAGACTAGTTTATCTCATATATTCAATGAAAGGTAGAAGATAATCTTCTTCTGGTATTTGCATATGTTGTGAGCAGTGACAGAGTTTAAAATCCTGGGATAAAATTTCAAGAACGAACATTTTTAAGTGACAAAGAATATCTTAATTTGTACATGAAAATATAATATTATAAATTGAGATACTATGAAGTATCTCAGAAATAAGGCTTTTATCAAAATAAATAATTTATTGATATGATTGATATGGCAGAAGAGCAAAGAATGATAACAAAATAGCGACAACTCACTATTGTTTGAGCAAACTGTTAATTCATTATTTTATTTATTTATATTTATTACTAACGTGAGAAATATTCAGTTATAAAAAAAGTACAATTGTAAAAAATATTACAAATACAAAGAATGCATCAAATATAAAATTACACAAACTCAATTAATGATGCGCCCTTGAGGTGATTTTTCACAAAAAAGGCGCTATACAAATTATCCAAATATTATTATTAAGTAATATAAATGAAAATAAGATTCTCAAAGAGCGACAAAAATTACAGATAATATAGTAAGCTTAATCATTGTCACATACTTTTAAGCAATAGCAGGACATTTTTTTAAAAAAATGCACAAATTATCGACAAAAATGTCTACAATAGTACACTCTACGAGTATCTCAATATATAGTCGACGCATTTGAAACAGAGGGCTATAGTAAGCAATATTATTTCTGAATTAATTTTCTGAATACTTAATAGGTAAATGTGCTATGGCGTCTGAAATAATAAGAAATAGTCACATATATTTCAATATCGCTAAAACATACTGTAGTATCGAGATAACCGTGAATTATTTTATGTAAACATATTAAATTAGTTATTTGCTTTTTGGTTTTAAGTGGATTATTGTTGAAGTAATCGGGTGGTGCTTCATATGATCTAATAATAATAATAATATTTAGATGATTTGGATAGTGCCGTTTTTGTGAAAAATCACCTCAAGGGCGCTGTATCTCTGAATAGACCTCATTTAAAAGATAACATTCTCAGCATTTTTTTTATAGATATATAAAAGATAATGGTCTTGGCATTTTTTAACAGATTCAACAATGTTTTCATATTTGTAGTATGTATTCCAAATAGTGCTTCCATATTCCAGTTCATTTCTAATTAATTTACTGTTAATCCTTCGTACCCCTCCCTTAGACTCATATACTGCTAGGATTTAGGAGGCCAACTTATCGATAAGCATAATCAGAAGTTCGAGAAGCGAACAGTTCCCGTACTTAGTCAAAGCAAGCGTCCCTAAGTGCCGCAATGTGCCACAAGGATTTTACGCCTCATTTGCAGGAAGAAGTATCACCGAAGTTTCGCTCGAAAAATCTTTGAAATTTCCGCATACGTTTATAATGTAAAGGGGATATTCCATTTCCTTGGAACGTGTCCCATCCGCCATAAGCTCCGGCGTATATTAAAATAATCCCATATAATTTATTGCTCTGTAGTCGCGATGCTAGTTAAAAAAAACTCCCGGCAGATTGTAGATATTACGTAGCCTCTGTATTTCTATGGAGGCAGACTTGATATAGATATACTTACTTACTGAAACATATGTCTTTAGACGAAACAATGGCCTTTTGTTTGAGAAATGTTATAAGTCCTGCAAAGGTGTGTGACCCCTCTTATAGCCCAAACACAAACGTTGCTTGAAATGGTTTTAGTCGTGTTTGGTGACCAGATCTGAATAGCCAAGTACTTCCCAACCTTCTTCTTTCCCATCTTATTTCCCTCCCCACTACCCTCAACCTCATAAATTAGCCTGTTAGGGGATGCCATAGTCTCAATGGCTCTAGACGGTTGTGAGCAGTTGGGACTCTTGTGTGGTATTCACTTTAAAAAAAGTTAAAATCGGTTTTAAAATATTTTTCAAATATTAAAATCCTATGAAATATTACTTTCTGTATTCAGTTTTCAAGAAATATTGATTTCTTAAGTAATAGCCTCAGAGCAATAATATACAAGAGAGAACGCTGCTGTAGTCAGTTTTTGTGAGTTTTGCCGGATTCAACTAGACCTGGGCGTGGCTAGGACTAGGGCTAGGGTATTTTGACATTCATTTATAGCATATGTCGACATAATCTTTTTGTTTATTCGTATAACCACTTTTTCACAGTATTGTTATAAACAAAAATATAGCATATAACCTGAAAAACCGTTGACTTATATCCATTTATGTCGCAAGTAAAAACGTGTGGGCAGAGTAAACGGAGACGCGGGACACGAAGAACATCCTTACAGTACTTTAAAGGGTGAAATAATTTGGGAAATTTTCTCATGATGTACGACGTAAAAACCCGGAAAAGGTGATTTATCCCAAATTTGTATAAGTTGGGTAAAGAGAATTAGCTCTCTTTCTCTATATATTGTTACTCCAAGGTGATAGCTGTTTCCAAACCTAAGAACCTAACAAATTATCTCTTTGAAATCCAACAGGATCAATGACGCAAGTTCCTCGGAGAATCTTTCATTCTAAAAATGATTTGTATGTAGTCGCAATAAGCAGCTTTCTTCAACCGTTCATAAACCATCTTTTTCATTCTAATTCTCCATTTCCTTATCATATCTCACAACATTTCCCACTATTAATAATACTATGGTTCACTGATGTTTAAAACAAATAGTACTCCCGTGTAGTTTTCACGTTAAAAAATGAACACATAAAAAATCTATGTCGAATTATCAAGCGGAGACGGGTTAAAATTGATTGAACAGAGAACAAAATGATTAGAAGCCGTTTGGCTCTTTATATTGAGTTTATTAATTAATTCGCCATCAGCGTTGTATAGAAATTCATGTTATCCTGTCTAAAGTTAATGTCTTCTGTCTAATGGAGGTGATCTGTACTCGTACGGTAGTGCTCTGCTAGAAGCTGGCAAAGGTAGTATAATAATAAGGTAGTGGTGCGTCGTAGGAAGGTAGGAGCCTCCATTCGTTTCCAGACTGGTTTGTAAATCACCAAGTTCAATGCTAGACAGAGAAGGTCAAGGAGAATATATTTTAATTATGTTTTAATCTCTTTAGATTCCTTCTTCCATTTGAAGGTTGGCTTTCATTAATCACCTTGGTGCAAGATGATAGTGTCTATCGATTAAATAACATCTTATCAAAATCTTTTATATTTCATTGCATAATATTTCGACATTTTTTACGAAATTCTGTAAAAATCTTGTATGTTTTTTAAAATCAGACAAAAAGGACGGTTCTCGCATGTATATTGAAAAATAATCATAAGTTAAAACTTATATATCTAGCATGCATCTATAATTTCATGTAATGAAAATCAATTACGATTCTTTTAATATCTGCTAATTAAATTTATACTTATTGTTATCCGTTGTTAAGCGTGATGAATAGGATTAAGAAAGGGACGCTTAGTTGGTTGGGGCATGTAGAGCGAATGAACGATAAAAGGAGTGTGAAAAGAATATATGATGCGAAAGTGAATGGAAGATGAAGTCGGGGACGCCCGAGGAAGACATGGCACGATCAAGTGAATCAAATACGTGAATCGGGCCATGTGAAGAGTCAGAATAACAAAAGAGTATGTATGAGACGATGTATAAATGTGAATGAAGCAAGGAGTGTGTGCCAAGATAGAGTTGTATGGCAGTCTGTCTTCTCTGCCTACCCCTGCGGTGAAACAGCGTGATGGTTAGTTAGTTAGTTATCCGTGAAAAATCACAAGGTATAACATTACTTGCCAAGAAAAAAATCAGTTGCTTTGATTCACCAAATTGAAGTATAGAATAATACTTTTCTGAAAACATCCGTCGGTTTTAAAGTTTAAAAGTTCACACTCATACGTATGTATGTACGTACGTACTCACAATGGAGAATATTTAACATAAATGTTCATGTGAAAGATGCTTCCTCTTTTATAGGCATTGTCAAACTGTTGACTATGGCAAAATGCATTTAAGAAATTGCAATATTTTATAAATAATATATAATGGAATGCCAGCTAAAAACTAAGCACACCACAATAAACAAACCTTTTGATATTCTCGTTAACTATTGTTAATGGCAGACATTAAAACAAGTAACTAATCTTAAGGTAAGTACTGTAAAAGTTTTAAACATAATAGTATTATTCTTCCATTCCGGCTCCCGATCCGCGGGTTTTGAGCCCTGCCAGTAGGAATCTTTTATTGTTTTTGGCACTGGTGTTCTTTACGACCACCGTGATATAGGAGCTTATGAATCGCGTTAGAGTTTTTTTCATTATTATTTTTTCAACCTTACGCAATATTACCGCCTACGTGTTCTGCTTCCTGGCCGCTTTGTTTAGACAAATTTGACACGAGAAACAAAAAAGGCGCCGTGCTAAAGCTCATTTTGCGCAAGGGACGAACTTTTCTATTGATAGGTAATTATGGGAACTTTTGTACTTCACTTAGCCTGAACCTAATTTTGAGAACAGGTAATCGATTGCACGCCGAACGCTTGTGTTGTTATAAAATGTATTCTTTTGGAATTATTTTTACTCAGACGGGACTGAGATAACTATATATATCTAATAATCAAACTAGAGGATTGAATTTGTATCAACTAATCCACTGTGGATTCCTAGCCTGGCTTTCACTAACTTTATTACAAAAAATCCTGTGTGACTGTTTGAATCACAATCGAGAGGTAAGATTGACAAACTCATGTAAATCCTTTTTAGTCATTGATTACCAAATATCATGTCGTCTTTACAAGAGAGTAAAAACGTTTCCTCGTATGTTTTTTAATATATTTTTACAACAGAAATCTCCAAGAGATTTAACTTGTTTAATTCTAATATATCCGAGTATGAATCCTAGTAAATAAATTGGCATTCATTTGACCTTTCGATATCATTGGTATTAAGACAACGTCCATGTAAATAAAATCATCAAAAGTTACAATAAAACCTTCGTTTTGTCAAACAAGCTAAATGTGTATTTTCACGCCATTCTCGCCACATTAATTTTCATGTTCCATTCAAAAAATTCCGTAACGAGCTATAAAATTATTCAATACAATAAAAGTAAAATAAAAGCTCGACATTAATGTGGACCGTAAATAATTTCCTTTTTTATTTTGACACTAAATGCATCATGTCCAAAACCATAAACGTTGGTCGTAAACTTGGAATGGAACATTGTACTACTACCTTGAAATGGGATGGAACGGAAAATTGAAACACGTGCTTGCAATTCAATATTGAAAATAATGCTAAATTTTATTGAGACGTTTATATCCTAGTCAATCACACTTGAATGAAGCTTCTTAGGTAGGCCCCATACCTTCTCGAGATGCAATTATTTATTCAGATGTCCAAAAAGGAAGTGATTTACTGATATTGGTAAACTCAAGTTATCATATATGTAAGTAGTCCGTCCATTCGAAGGGATATTTTTATTTTTATCGTCAAAGACCTAATGCTAATTTTCTTATTTCCCAGGAAAGATATTAATTCTTCACAATTGCAGAAAAATGGATCATAAGGATTTAAAATGAGCCAGGAAATAGAAAAACTAACTCAGCGGAAACCATTGCAGATTATGTTGGTCCCAAAACGATGGACACTGAACATAATGAGCATTTGGGTGCCCCGCCCCAGTGGGAGTGACTCAGAGGCAAAATGAGGAAGAGGTGTATGAATTTATTTTAACATTGATAGTAATTTACCACCATTCCTAATTTAATCTTTGGCATTGTTCGAAACGGATCATTTTATTTATTTAAATACATAGAAAACAGTACAACAGAGAAAGAACAGCACATACATAATGAAGCAATGACGAAAATAGGACAAACATATACATCTGAAAGAACATTCAAGTCATAGTCAAGCAAGGTGTTGTTTATGTCGTAAAGACTCAAATATACTGGTAGAAAAAATTTCAAGACCATGGCTTGAGTTAACAAGTCTCGACTTCTGGACAGTGGGGAATGATACCGATAATTAGTAGAGTGATGATTGAGGAACAGAAATTCATTGTTTCTAAGTCTACGGTAAGGAATATTAAACTGGAAGAGTTAGCCCTTTATTAAGCCCTTTGGCTAAATTCAGTTACTTAAAATAGATAGCTAGATAATCCTTAACCTTCTACTTCCCCTTCATCTTCCTCTCCATCATTTACATCTGTCTCACAACATTTCCCTAAAATAAGGATACCATAATTCCACTGACTCCTTACTAGTAAGTGTACATAGCCATTGTGTTGGAAAGCATTTGAAAAGATGCTTAATATAACAAAGGAACGAGCTGTAAGGTTAGGTTAGGTAAGATTAGGTTATGTTAAGTTGGCTATCGAAAATATATCGATATCAACGGATGTTGACGATCCACGTGAGTAATACTATTGTTATAATTACCAACATTATGAATTACGTGGTACCAATTGGCGGATGTACCCAGCAATATGGATGTATTGTAGTACAGAATAAATACACTTTGTCTCTCCACTGAGCACAGAGTTGGGGCCCTGAGGCATTAGCTACGTGCCCCACCTAGGGACTAGCCTGGAAATTGTAAATAACTCAAAGGTGACATGTTTGCAATAGTAGATGACGTGGGTATGGTTGTAACATTTTTATAATTGTTCATTTATGAGTTCATTTAAATGCATTTTTTTAATGTTAGCCGCTCTCGAGTTTATTTTATTTTGAGTCGTGTGGCTGAAAGATGTGAGGAGGGGAATGTGATCGAGAATCAGAATATGCTAAGTGTATGGAAGTGTTTAGTCTATAATACCCTTGTATTTATTAATAAGATACATATCAAAAGGTTACACGATTACATGTTAAAAACTGAAGCTAAAAGATTAGCATTTTTTCGAGGATTGTGTCTCAAAGTATCCAAATATTAGTTCATAGGTAATTTATTGTTTTAAATAGTTCAGAATGCAAGGCTGATACTTGATCCTATTCAGTACGCGGATACAGCGTACTGAATAGGATCAAGAAATTGACGCTTAGATGGTTTGGGCATGAAGAGCAATGGATGAATGTGAAAAGAATATATGACGCGAAAATGAATAGAAGAAGTGGGGGACGCTCAAGGATGACATGGCACGATCAAGTGAGTCGGGCCATGTGAAGAGTCAGAATAACAGAAGAGTATGATTGTAAGGTGGGTAAGTACTTAGCTATACTAGTATGTATGAAACGATGTATGAATGTGGATGAAGTGAAAAGTGTGTGCTCTCTGTCTACTTTTGCGAATTGGTGCGATTGCTAGTTAGTAACCTCAACAATAATCGAGTCATCTACATCCAGTCTTATAGTCAAGGCTGTTTTATCACAATATCACACCTTGGAAGCTAAAGGCATCCCGCTGATAGGTTCGCATATAGAAAGAGAGGTTACAACACAGCTTTAAGTGACGGAATCAGATATCATATTTGCACCAAGTACAGATTTATACTTGACAAGGGACATAATGAATTTGTACCAATCAAATTCTTAATCATTAGAGAGATAGCTATAGGGCAGTTAACATTACGTACTTACTGGGGGTCTGTTATCTTACTTGTTTTACCTTCAAAGCTTAAATTCAATAAAAAAAAAATACATTGTACCTACTGTTTAAATGGATATTATGTTTGAATTGAATCCTCGAAATGGACTTGATATACGAATTCATTTAATTAAATTGCTCCGAAATTGCTGACCTAATTAAATTTCCTTGTGTAAATTTACACGTTTCACATTCAGAATGAAATTAATATTGTAAGCTCGAATGTAAGTACCGACAAGTAGATCTATAGTCAAGTAGGTCTGACGGAGAGAAATAAAATTTCAGAAAATATAATATACAAAATGGAAGATTCACGTCATAAATTGCTCAAATTTTAATAAGTCTAAAAGTATGGAATTACGCTGTTCTTTAATGAATAAATTACAATTTTCCTTCTGTGCCATAGAAAATAATGAATTTTGACGAATTAAAGGCAGTCGAAACATAGTCTCAGAATAAGCCATCATAATTAAACTGTCTAATAATAAAAATATGTTTTCCCGTACCAGAAATATAATGGCAGGCGATAAGGGGCAGTGGTAGTCGACATTTTATTACAAGAACCCATGTTTAAACATACAATATAGCTTCTTTGCCATCAAAAAACCTACAGTGAAAAAAAAACTGTTATTTTAATTTGCAAGACCGATTACATAGATAAGAAGTTAAGTACAATCAATTTTATCACTTTTGTTATGCTGTGATCATGATGATTTTCAAATAATGTGTAGTTAATTTATTACTAGAAGGGTGTTTAAATATATTTCTTTAGTATGATACCAGTTAAGATGGTCGTTCTGCCGTTGGTAATCTGTTTCCGATTAGGGTTAATTTATTTACTTAAGTAATTATGTTTGCATATATTATCAGAGAGAGTTTTTTTTATTATTTAAACGCGAAGTAAACCAAGCACAAAGTGGTCAACCGTCTCGGTTGCAAGCAGCAACATGAATGACAGCTACTAGACGCTGAGATGGATGCATGGTGAGTCCAGACGACAAATATTACCGGTGTACATTTTTTAAAACGTTATTGAGAGCTTGGCATTTTGTTGTGCATCTAGGCTGTTCTTTTCTACGCCGAAAGGGGACAAGTTCGGGTGACATTCATAAACAACAGGGCTTAAGATGATAAGACCCTTGTTCAGTGGCACTAAAGGACAGCCTAAACGGCCATAGCTGATTTTATTACTATTGGTGGAACCGTGATGGTCCGTATCGGTCTATAATTTCAACAATTAAATAATTTTATCGTAGGTGTAACCCATGAGACATAAAGCGTCAACCTTTTAAAGTGATATTTAGTTTTATTATTAATACAGCTGGTCATTGATCGCAGACCCATATAAAACGGTTGCAGACCCCTGCACCCGGGTCTCGAGGTGTCTAACGCTTGTATGGTTGGCAATAATACCTAGTTCATTCAAATTACGTGCCATAATTTTTTAAATTACTTTTATGTTACAATAAACGGAACAAGTTTTTAATTAAGGTGATCTGACGTAGTCATAAATTACTCGCTACCGGAGATTTATGTTCTCCGCGTAGGAACAAATGCCATCCGAGGCCGCCATCTTGTGAGGAAGCGATTCTTTATTGAAAAAAGCCATCTATTATAAAAATGTTAATGAAGGGACTACATTTGTATGCCTATTGTTATTGGGCCTCATTACTACTAGAGACTCCTGCTTTCCTGTTACCTGGCCTGTCGCAAGTCGTTAAGTGGATTCCCTCGGCAGTAGTTTAATCTACGCCGGTATTTTCGATATCACTAATATTTCAATCAACATCTTGCGGATTGACGAAGATCATTCATAATTCAAGGGTCTGATTTTAACCATTCATAACCTAAAACATATGAATAAAACGAATGTACCTACAATCTTTGTTTCAAGATCGAAGCTTTAACGAATGATGAAAGTAGGGAGATAAAAAAATGATATTGATAATCAACGAATCAAGCGTAAGTGGGTATTCAAAAAAATCCCGATAAAAAAGGGTCGTGCTGCGACCGGGATTTGAATACCAGGATCTTCGGTTATACAGAAAAAAAAATGTACTCGTGATTTTATTGTCCAATTATAATACTTACACAATATGTAGGATTTTATTACACAGCTGATGTTAAATATTGTGTAAAAAATATTGCTTTACGGAAAGTATTAAAAACTGAAGAAAACTTTTATTTACAAATGACCTAGTTAAAGTTAGGGTAAAATTAAACCCAGTGCGAACATAACGTCTATTTAATTTTCATGAAATCCGTACCTTTATAATTAAAATTATTGTTTATACCTTTACGTTTAGCATTTCCTAGAGCGATTAAAGCAGATGTTCTCATTTTATGACTTTATTGGCTGATATTGTGATATCTCTTACGAATCTTTTTAAAGGTGATATACTAGAGGCAATCTAATCGTCATTACCCCTGACAAGCTGTAAATTCATTTTACATAACAAGCGTGGGGCTGGAATAATAAATATTAAATAATAAAACAATAACTTTTTGTAACACGGTTGGTAAAGCAAAAAAATGTGGTAGGAAAAAACAGACGAATGCTTCACGATACTCTTTGTATTGAATAGTAATCTTATACGCAAAGAAACCCGCCATAAAACACATAGTCCAACGTAATAGATTTATCGATGATGTAATTACAAACATTGCTTGCAATAATTTTAAAATAAACATTTTGATACGGTTTATTTAAAACTTAGTGGTAGTTAATACCTGGATTTTTTAAATATATATTTGTATTTTTATTTAAATCAAACAATAGAGCTTTTGATCTCATTTTTCAAGAATAAAATTGGTAGTTCATAGCTCCATAGCTTATTATTGGAATGGAAATATGAATTGAATAAAAATGGAGTATCACAATACTCTTTTATAAACTAACGGACTAAAATCCAATTACTAAAATAATACAAAACACGAAATAAGAAAAAAAGCAACCGAGAAAGAACAGCACATACACAATTTTAAAGAAACAATGACAAAAATAGGACAAAGTATGCATGAGAAAAAATATTTGAATTAAATCCAAGGTCAAGTCAAAGTTTTAGTAGAGTCGTAAAGAATGACCAAAATCATTTAGACTGCTACCAAAATTTTCAAGACCATGGCTTGAGTTAACAAGTCTGGACAGTGGAGAATGATACCCATAATTAGGAGAACGATGATTGAGGAACAGCAATTCATTTTTTCTGAGTCTACGGCAAAGAATGTTAAACTGTATGAGTTGCAACAGAGAATATAGTATGGACAATATAGCTTTAAGGTTTATATGTATCTTATAGTTAATGATGAAAATTAAATTGTTGGGTGAAAAGAATTAGATTCGAAGAGTTCGAAATTCCAAACAGTAAACAAAAAGCAAATTTCATGATGTCAGAAATCACCATTCTAGAGTTTTTAGTAGGACACACAGGCAGACTTCTTGAAGTAGGTACCTACTTATTACAAATAATTTTGCCATAATTGTCTTGATTTGAAAATACACCTTCCTAACAACGGTATATTTTATTTACGCGTCTAAAAAACAAAACAAGTCGGTTCGAATCAGTTATTCAAAAATTCAAATGGATACTGGTCATCTGATAGACTACGGATATAAAAACTATTCGAGCGATAGATAATTTACTGTCGGAGATATTTTAAATGCTAGTTCCTCCTTCCCACACAAATAGCCGCGCTACATTTGTGTAGGTTTGTTGGGATATTTTTCAATTTAAAATGAATGATCGACATTCTTGGAGAATTGAACACAGGACTATTATAATTATAGCAATGTGTTCTAGAATATACATAAAGACGTGTTATCTATCAATCTACATGTACACAGTACACATGTTCAGCATTGAGTGTGCACAAAGGAAGGTGAACGAATTCAATGAAATGATGGATACGGGTAATGAGGAACTGTCTACAATCAATACACATGTCAAAGAAAAGCTTAAAATAAATGTATCGTTATATATGTAAGTCCATATAATTGAAACAAATGTTTGCATTGCATATTTGATTTAATTTTCATTTACAAAATTATTAAATGTTTTATTGACTCACCTTCTCTGTTGCAACTTATTCAGTTCAACATTCCTTGCCGTAGACTCAGAAACAATGAATTGCTGTTCCTCAATCATCACAGTACTAATTACGGGTATAATTCTCCAATGTCCAGAATGTCAAGACTTGTAAACTCAAGCCATGGTCTTGAAATTTTTGGTAGCCGTCTAAATGATTTTTGTCATTCTTTACGACTCAACCAAAACCTTGACTAGACCATGTCTTGAATGTTTTCTCTTATTTTGTCCTATTTTTGTCATCGCTTCATTTATTATTATGTATGTGCTATTCTTTCTCTGTTGCTCTTTTTTCTATTGCGTGTTTTATAATATATGTCTTTTTTGTAATTGGACTTTAGTCCGTTAATTTATAAACAAATAAATATTCTACACGCAACCTCTTTATTCAACAATGATACGCTAGTTATTGTGTTTTGTAAATAAATATAAAACTTTGCATTATAAATAGCTTCAAATAGTTATTACTGGCCACCGTAGTTTGCGTTGGACATTTAGTGCCGAAAAAAAATATTGCCACACGGAAATGTATTACACCTGCCTTTAAAAATTGACTACCGCCCTTGGCAAAACTTAAGGCTTAATTGGAAGTAGTTATGCAGAAAGCGTCCAACTCCAAATAATGAAAATGAGAAAAAGGCGTTTAAAGTTATATATCAGCATAAGTCAAATATCGGCAATCTGCGTTAGTAAAAAAAAAAAAAATCTACTCTATTAAGAGTTTAAATATTTTCAACAGGTATAAATTTTGTATTTATCGACTAGAAAACATGTAAAACTCGATTTTGGAAAATTGTGGGTTGGACGCTTTTTTGTATAACTACGTTCATTTAAAATATATTTTGCCAGTGGAAATAGTAAAACTATGTCATGTTTGTAAGGGGCACCATAAATATAAAGTTGTTATTCAAAAAATTTGTGCTCTTTTAAAAATGATCTAATAGCTTTAAAAACTGAACTATATAAACATATAAAAAAACCGCACTCAAAATGCATCTACGATAAATTTCTCACTTTTTTAACACATATTTTTTTAAATGTTACATTATCGGACTTTCTTCTGGTAAAAACCAGTTTTTTCATTCCTTCGCCGGATTTATGACCTTTTAATTATTTAACGACGTAAAATGTGTCTTACTTTGACGGAATTATATTAAGATATCAAAATTTATATCGTTTCTTAAGTACTTTTTGGATATTTAGTGATTCCGGGCTGTTCTCACTAATGCATTTTACGCTGGCACTAAACTGCTAGAAACTCATTAAGGATATAAAAAAAACATTCAGAATAGATTCTTCATAAGATAATTCCGAAGTTTATTTACGCGCATATTATGTATTGACTATTTCGGTAAATAAATCTACAAAGGTTTACGTTTTTTCACGCCTAGGATTATAATAAATTAGAAATTAATTGAATCAGGTTATTTTGTATAAATTATTATAAACTATGCGTAAAATACTCGCTAATAATAGAATTTTGTAAACACTTATTTTTTTCATTAATTAAGCATCCTTTATTTTACATTCATGATACAAAAATCTTTTTGCCGCATTTTGAAGATATAATAATTTGCTTAATCTTAGTGATTAAGTTTTTGTCGTATAAATGTATTTAGTTAAGTTGTTCTTGTTGATTATTCTCGTGAATTATCAATAAGTATTTATCTTTTCAGCTTAGATGTTTCCTATACATGATTTAATCGAATAATTAATAGTTGAATATGGTAATTATTGATAAAGATAGCGTGAAGACATTCGTAGGCATTACCATTAAGATAAATAATGGATTCGTTTTGCGATAAAATGTTTGGCCTTATTAACGACTCTTTTACTCATAGTTCAATAAGATAAGTACCTATTATATGTTAGGCAGATTACATTGAGCAGATTCAATCTCACCAGCAACCAGCAATGCTCACTTTCAGTACAAGATATATAAAATAATTATATACTAAGTCTATTTCGCACAGGACATGGCTGCTTTCAAATAATTGTATCATCATACAAAATGTAAAAGCATAAATTTTCATTTTGATATTAATTATTGAAATATTTAGAATCTTAACTGAAAATATTATTTTACTTATTAATATTATTTTAATAATTGATATCGAAATGAAAATATTATTTTACCTATAAATATTGTTTTAATAATTGATATCCAAATGAAAATATTATTTTACTTATCAATATTATTTCAATTATAAATATCATTATGAATTCTCATTTAAAAATATCAATTCTAGACTTTGTGAGAAGTCAAAAGATTGCGGAAAATAAAAATGGTTACTGTATCCAAGACACCATAAATGTATACAAATGTGCTCGGGCAGAGCTTTTCATAACATTAAAAAGATGGTAGCCTATATCGGTAGAAATTGGAAAAAAAAAATCAATGAAGTACGAGGTCGATTAAAGTGACAGTTTCTAATACGAATTCGGTAGCTGAATTGGCAGAGGCGTTACTCCTGGATAGAGTGAAGGTTCCGAGTTTGAGTCTCGGTCGCAACCAATTACTGAAGCGACCTACCAGGTAAGTTTGCTTCTGTATATTTTCTTTGTAAATAGTTATACGTCATATATTATAATATGCAATTCGGGATAAGATAGAGACTAGGAAGGAGGATTCGATTTATCTTATAATTAAAAAATAGTAACGTAGCAACCCGGCACTTAAAACTATTTTGTCAATACCTTATCTGAAAATGGGTGTTCAAGAGTAAATAAATCCGAAAAGTAAGATTCTTAGTAAAATCTGACAGTAAATTCGAGATTGTGTTGCCTTAAAAACCCTACTCAACCCTAAGGAGATGGAGGGACGTTAAAAATTGACTATGTGACCCTTGTAATGCCCGGAAACCTTATTAGTTACTTTTACATAGCGGCTTCTCAAACTGATTCCAGGGAAGGGGCAGGGCCTGAGACTGCAGATAGAACCTACCTCCATTGGGGCTCTGATTTTGTTTTGTAGACTGTTTTACTAAACAAAAAAACTTACGCAAAATATATCAAAATGAAGATGAATTTCTAGAAAGATCGAAGCATTGCCTCCTTGTTTATTTATTTTATTGTATACGCCCGAGTGAACTTTAACATATAAAGGTTTTCATTGAACAATGAACAAATGAAAGTTGTTTGTTCATGCAAAAGAAAGAAAAGTTGTAAAATAGTGTTTGATTACATCAACTTAATATTGGCTGAAGAGATATGATATTAAAGCCTCATTCCGTGCAGTTAAATACATCAGCCACCACTACGTATGTATTACCAACTACATGCAATCTAGGTACAAGCGAGTATCTGAAAGACTCAGTCCTGATATTATTGTTACAACTAAATAGAATTTTGGATCGAGTAGTTCTCGTTGGTATGTGGAAGCAAATAAGTTTCAGTAAATCAGAGCTGTCATTAATACCATTTACAATTTTATGAATAAAAGTCGAGTCAAAAATAATTCTTCGATCTGAAAGTTTTAATAAATGTAATGCTTTCATCAAGTTAAACGAAAATAAAAATATTAAAATTATAGTAAAATAACTAAATATATGTACCGAAGCTTGATTTAAGCGAAACCGGTTAGCGTTTAACATAGTCGATTCGTGGTTTAAATGAATGTGTTCTTTTATTTTAATATAATGTCAAACCACAAAGTGATTGCTTCTTATGAAAAAAAAGATACTACAACAATTTCGTTTTATGTTTGTGTTTCTTACTAATTTGTGTTGGAAACCCATTGAAATACTTTGAACCTTTTTATGGAATCTTCATACAGAACCTTCCCCAAATAAAAAAGTGGTACAAAATTATAGAGTTTTTCTTTTGTAATAAGACAAAAATATTTGAATATCAAACGAAAATTAAAAAAAAATTACACATAAATTTTCTTGTGTCTGGCTATATTGTTCATATATTAATATAAACATTGTTTAAAGTCTGTGTTTTATATAACGAAATGTATGGGGAGATTATTTATGAAAATCTAAGGAAAACAATTAAAAAAAATATTTTTTTTTTTTTTAAGAGGAAAGCACTTGTTTTTGATTTTCGGCTAAAATAGGTTTTTTTAACAATAATATTTATTTGACACAGTTTGATAATGCCTTCAGAAGGCGAAACAGCTGTCACGCGTAAAAATAATTACCTAGCAGAACTTTTGACTACAAATCTTTTTTTAAATTTGAAAGAATAATAATTATTGTTTTAAAAAATAAAAAAACCTAAATATTAAAATGGAGTTCTAGAAAATAAACTTTAAATCAATAAATAAAAAAACTAAATCTTTTTTAAATCAAAATATTTAAAAAATATTATGGTAATTATACCAACCAACAAAAAATATGTATTGTTTATTAAAACAATAAATAAATAAATATCTTTGCAAATCTTTTTGCTTTGATTATAATGAGTAATTACCCAAATAAATATCCCGGTATGAACGTAAAACACGGTGTACTGTGATTAGAGTTATGTTTATCGGCTTGTTCACAAATTTTATTTTTAAAAGAACTTTAATGGAAGCATTGTAATACAAATATTTATCTCATGGTAAAGAACAAACAAAAAGTTACCACAAAGTGACTCTTATCCACTGTAAGCCAATTACTTTGAGCAGATCTTTCAGTGATTTCTTCTTATGGTCAAAAAGCACCCACGGTGCAACCAAATCATTTCAATTAATTAATTATTTTATTGAATTTAGATTTCTTCAATATTTTTTCTAAGTGCCAAATATCGACTCAACATATAACATAATTTATAAAAAAATTTACAAATTAACAAATTATTTCAAAATCGTGCTGTATTACGTAAACAATATTTGTGAATACCCTACTGCTTATTCAAACGAAACACAGTATTAAAATAAACTGTCTCGTGTCGTAAACTTTTGTTGAATAGATGTGGCGTGTTTTTCAGAATTCATGCTTTCGTATGTTTATTGGAAAAATCAATTAACTAAAATTTTCCGCGGAGAGGTAGCCAGAGAGGATATACCGCCGGGTAATTCTGTCTTGGCATATGTTTCACTGACATTCATGCATCGTCTCGCACATGCTCTTTTATCGTTCTGGCTCTTGATCCGATCTGACTCAAGTATTTGATTCACTTGATCTTGCCATGTCTTCCTCGAGGGTTGCTGACTTCTTTTACCATTTACGCTTACGTTATAATTACATTCTCCTGGCGCTTTTTTTTCGTTTATCTACTCCACATTTCCAAACCATCTAAACGTCACTTTCTTTATCTTGTTCAAACTACGCTTTTTCAGCCTTGCATTGTTTCCGAATCTCCACATTTGTAACACGGTCGACCGTGGTTTTAAATACACACGCCTCAGGGATCTCATTTCTATAGCATTCGGTCTGTTTTTATTCTTCATCTGCCAGTTCTATGCCTCTTTGATATTGTATCGCGTTCAGTTTTCCTTTAATGCAGTTTTCTGCATTCACCCTTATTCTCTCGTGAAAATGTATCCCGAACACCCAAACCCATCCACTTGTTCAAAGTATTCATAATCCACAACTATATATTGGACAACATTTTCGTACTCTCTCTTTCAAACACCATGACATTGGACTTGTTTACATTCATTATTCAATCATTCTGAATACCTACATACTTTGTTCATGTTAAACACGAGATATTGTAGATCTTCAATACTGTTACAAGTAAATATTGTATATGTCGTAAAGTGTTCACGTGTTTCATTTCAATTTCATTGCCGGCAACCCGGACGTTTATTATTTTAATTTATATAATTTTCCCTCTGGTTAAGCTTCAGTAGGTATATATGAACTTTAAAAATATATTTTTGCACTATTAAGTTGTTCTTTGATCTGGCTCATAATATTAACATGATCTAACGTAAAATATATTAACACGTGTTTCATGATTTGATTAATATTTTAATATTATTCATATACCTGTAATCCTGATTGTTAGGTTGCTTATATTAATGTAAGCACCATGAGGTAGTACTGTAAAGTATGTAAGAGAAACGTTCCTGCAGATAACAGATACATTTGGAAATAAGTCATCGTTTAATATTGACAGCTTACAATCAGTGTAAAGCACACTTCGTGCGAAATATAACTAAACTAGTAGTTAGTTACCCGTGATAAATTCCGGGATGTGACTTGACGTGCCAAGAAAAAATATAAGTTTCTTTAATCCACCCATTCCAAGTTTAGAATAATGTCTGCCAAATTATTCAGTAGGTAGGTAAGGATTATAAAAGATTTTATTTAAATTTGATAATTTAAATCCACGTCAGTTTTAAATTAAAAAAATTCACACTCGTACGTACTCAGAAAGTACAAAGAAATTATGTTGTTTTATCGCACTGCACAAATTTATTGTATGTATTAGCTTTTTGACATGAAATAAGTCAAAACAACCAAGTGGTCGTATGATTTTGCAGTTACTAAAAATAAATTAAATTAATTAAGATCTGTGTAATTATTTAAGTGAAAGTTGATGAAATTTCGATGATAGGTCGGAACGGAAATAGGCGATGAACTAGGTTATGTTAAGATCAGTTAGGTTAACAGGGAAACAGATGATGAAAATAGGTTCAGTTGGCAGCTGTAGGTTAGGTTAGGTTAGGTTACAGTTTATACTGTCAAAAAATGCTTTTAACTGCTATTTTTCTTTCACCATTGTGGTATTTATTTACATAAAATTTATAAACTGAACTTGAGATACTTTGCAATACTACGCATCTTAACCATAAAGCAGAAATCCGTTTCATGATGCAGTACTAACCAACTAACTAACTAGCCATCGTGCCGTTTCCCCTCAGGGGTAGGCAGAGAGGACGAACCGCCATACAAGTCTATTTTGGCTCACACTCCTTGTTTCATTCACATTCATACATCGTATCCTACACACTCTACTGTTTTTTTGACTCTTCACATGGCCCGATCCGAGTATTTGATTTACTTGGTAGTGTTTATCTGTCTCGGGCGTCCCGGACTTCTTCTTCCATTCACTTTCGCATCATATATTCTTTTCATACTCCATACTTTCATGGTTCATTCGCTCTACATGCCCAAACCATCTAGGCCTCCCTCTCTTGATCATATTTACCACACTTACATCGCCCTTGCATTCTTTCCAGATATTCACATTTTAAGCATGGTCATACATGGTTTTATCGCACATACGCCTCAGGGATCTCATTTTCATAGTATTTAGTCTACTTTCATCCTTCCTCTGCCAGCTCCATGTCTCATTGCCATACATCGGGGTTGGTATAAGCACCCCATTGTGGACAGCTAGGTTCGCTTCTTTGGACGATTTCACGATGCAGTAAAAACCGACAAAACCCTCGAATGGGTAACGTCATGAAATATAAGTAGTTTTTTTTTAAATTCTGAATTTTAATGGTCAAAACAACTAATTTAAACTTAGATTAATTAAATAATGTAGATACGCTACTGAGACAACGCGCTTGGTTGCACTAAACCAAGTCAACCAGACATACCTTCGAAACACGTTTCATATAGCTATCTCTTCCGCACACACATATTCTTTGAATGGCTATCCTTTTCATACGCGGGTGAAACATTTAGTGGTGCAACATTAGTGGTGCTACATTTTTCGTAAGATTTGTATGAATATGACGTGTCTTGTATTTTATGTCTATGACTTTAAACTTGCATTGTCATTTCCACACCGTGGCCTATGGAACATGAAACAACCATTTAACTGTCAAAAAAGAATACAAAACTCATTTTCATTTCCGAATAGTCCAATAAGAAATAACTAATATACAAAATTAAGCAAATTTGGAAAGTATCTACTAGTAAGACTCGACCAACCAAATATCATTAATGGTTTATTACCCTAGACTTCTAAAAACCATATCCTACTAATAAATCCAGTAAACCAGCTTGTTAGAATCTCCTTGAATTGTTACAACGTTTCTTTATTCGGATTTCCTTAGAAGTTTACAACAATAACAACAGCATAACATAACATACCGACTGGGTCTGGCAAAGCGTTGGCCACTGATTCGATGGTGGCAATAAAAAAGAGGACATCTTTATTACGGATTTCATACCATAAATTTCCCGATAATTACCAGACCCAAAATACCTTGGAGAGTACCCACCGTCCGGTAGGGTGTACAGAAATGATATAATCTTATTCACAATGGAAAAAATATATATAATACGTAAATACAGAAAAAATACACAATATTTAACAGGTATTGATTTCGTTACGAAAGCGACTTCCAACAACTGTTACAAAAGCAGTTTCTTTATAATAATACTTGAAGTTACCCCCCGGCTTCGTCCATGTTTAACACTATATTGGACATTTAAAAAATATGCTACAATACCGAGGAAGATATGGCATGATCAAGTTATTAATTATTCACTTATTGTTATCCGTTGTTAAGCGTGATGAATAGGATTAAGAAAGGGACGCTTAGATAGTTGGGGCTTGTAGATCGAACGATGAAATGAGTGTGAAAAGAATATGTGATGCGAAAATAAATGGAAGAAGAAGTCGGGGACGCCCGAGGAAGACATGGCATGATCAAGTGAATCAAATACTTGAGTCGCGCCATGTCAAGAGTCAGAATAACAGAAAAGTATTCATGAGACGATGTGTCAATGTGAATGAAGCAAGGAGGGTGCGCCAAGACAAGATTATATAACAGTCTATCTTCACTGCCTACCCCTGCGGAGAAACGGCGTGATGGTAAGTTAGTTAGTTAGTCTTACACAATTAAATAAATATTTCAAAGCTACATAGCTAATGATCGTAATACATTTTTTTACAGTTGTTGTGTTTGATTTGTAGAATTCTATTATCAAACTGGGCTTGAACGCCGAAATAGCTGTCAGTATAAACAAAAACTAAAACTAGCAGAACTAAACTATAGTTATATTTAATTTAATACAGTTGATAAAATACAGTTTTAATAAAATGTGAAAAAAAAAATAGTTGAAGTAGATCTTGAAATTACAGAATGTAAAAGCTGTATAAATTTCTTGACACCAAAACTCACTAAAATAAACACAGATTCGCTGCTTTATAGATGAGATTACAAGGTACTGATGATTTTTGTGTGATTAAAATTGTGTAAAGAAAGCACAGTGAAAATTATTGTTTCAACGCTAATAAAATATTTTTTTTTGAATGATTGATTGTCTATTGACGCAATTGTCAAAATACACGGTTAGAGAATACAATTAAATACATCAAAAACAACTTCATTTTGGTCTTTACAACAATAATAATGACTACACGTGTCTCAACTTAGATTATCAACAACACAAAAAAAGAGAATGCCATTGTGTATTAATGATTGTACGCATAGACATAATAATATCATTCAATTGGGACGAAGTCATTCATTTCACCAAGAAAAAAGTACAATATTCTACAACTATTTATTAAATTGTCATTTTTCATATTTCTACACGTGGAACAGATTTAGGGTTGACATTAGATTAGATGAGATAGGATTAAATAATATGTAATAGCTCAACCTTGTGATTAAAAATAATGAAATAAACCCATTAGTTACCACGATTTTAATTATGATATCGGTAAAAATGAATATATTTCGAGTATTTCGGAGCTGTAACAAAACATTTACTTAGTAAAACTTAATAAATGCAGCAATCAGATCGTTTATATACGTTACAAATGAATAATTATATAAATTGGTACCTTAATTAGTAATCATTTCTATTCTTCGCCAAAGATTATCAGAAACACATGAAATGTATGGAGTAAACTGCTAATGGAATGTAGTACATAAATGTCATGGAGGAATTATGGAATTGAATGTATGGCAGCATTAAATATTTACGTAGTAACGAAGGCTCTCACTGTATTTCTTTTTTATAGAATATAGATCAATATTTGTTGCTTAATTTTTTTCCTTCAATCATAATCATTATTATTTCGCGTTCGACAAGTGAAGCACTTAAAAATATTAAGTATTGAATTTGGCTTGTAAAATTTCGTGAATTGTTCGAAGTTCAAATTAGAATTTTAAAAATTGCTAAAACAAGTTTTTTTTTTAATCAGTTGGTGCTTTTAATATCAATAATTATAATTTTGTATCAGGAGCACATACAACGCATTAGGTAATTATGGAATTTCATGAAAGGTAACCTTTAAATAAATTATTCACCGGGTGACCGTGAACTTATTGATCAGTCTGTACCTGTACCTATGCTGGCAGCGGGGTGGTGGTACCGCGTGGCCCATGTTAACCGACACACCCGTGCGTGTAACTCGCACAGGATGGACTAATGAAATTCGGTCCTTGTTGTGTTTAGAGGAATTAATAAACAACTTATGTTGTGTTTAGCGGAATTAATAAGAACACGAATATCGCTTGCGGAATTCGCGCTGGTCACTTCGAGCTGCCGGACTGTTTTTTTTATTTTATTTTTAGATGTTTTTAGGTGGCAAGTATAATACATTGTAGAAAACACAATTTCAGAGAATTTCACAGAAGTCGAGAAGTGAAAAGTGCGTGTTTTTATAAAAACACGACACGTAAAAGTATTTAAAAAAACGTGCTTCTGATATCAACAATGAAGCTAACACAATACTCGCGATCAAAATAACTAACAAAAAACGAAAGGAATAATAATTGTAAAAAATGCACTTGAAATAACACAAGTCAAGAAATAGAAAATTTTGATAAAGACATAAATAAGTTTATATTATTTTATATTTTCGAAAAAGCACCGTTGCTCATATTCTTCATAAAAATGGTCATGGCAACAGATTAAATTAGTTCGAAGCACTAGATATAAGGAAAACTAATAAAAATAGTAGTCATACTCTTAATAATCATATAAGTTTGTCCAGTAGTCAGGTATTATTATATGATTATGGTATTATAAATTTATTATATTAGGTGTATTTCCCGAAACTCGTAAAATTTCTCATAATTTGCAGTTGACGTTTTGCCTCTTTCATTTCATATTATGTCTCTTTATATTTGTTGCTTTGTTATTTTTCAATTGTCATTCTTTTGTTATCTCAGTGTTCTCTTATTTTGCTCTATATTGTGTTTTCCCTCTGTTTGAATGAGTACATACAATCATACACTTTGTATTTTTTGTTTAGTTTAATTTTATACCCTGATGATGTTTAGGCTAAGCAAAACTGGTCCGTCACAAAAATGAAAGTAAAATCTGTGGTCTTATACAAAGTTATTATTTCATTTAAAATAAATAATTTTATTAGGTGATAATTAATAAAGTTATTTTGTGAGCGTGACAAAATAGAAATGGACATCTAGCATCATACACATATGTATATTGTCTTGCAACCCCTATCACTGACAACTTGTTTTTGAGAACTGAATTACAATGACTTACAATTAATAATTACAACCTTTAGATTTATCTCCCCAGATTAAATATGATTTATTAACATAAAGTAGAATAAAACATGTTACATTACTTGACTACTGTTTACTTGCATACAAAGTTGCATAAAAGTACAGAAGTTTAACCAAGATTGAAAACTTAAGAAGGTACTCGGAATCGTTTTCTAATTTTCTGAAACAATTGCTAAAACTACTCAATTTTCCACGTTTATCATTACGAACTATTATTAAAAAAAACATCAAATTAAATTGACTAACAATAGCTTGCATCTTTAAATACACGTTCGTAAAGGCAATTTTGGCAAATCACAGTTAGCAATCGACAAAACGTACGCATTTTAATTACGCAAAATATACCTATTGCTTTGAGAGTCAAGCTTACAGTAGTAAATGGTGGTGAATTATGCACATAACTGTTAAGAAATGTGCAATTTGAATACGTTACACAAAAAAAATTACTGCTATTCAGACATACTTTGACGGCCTCCGTGGTCGAGTGGTAAGACGCTCGACTACGAATTCAGAGGTTGCGGGTTCGAATCCGGCGTGGGAAAATAACTTTTATTAAACTAATATTGTTATAACACATTTAATTCATTCAAAATAATATATACTTTATTTGCGGCACGTTCGAGAGTAGATACTCATAGATACTCTATACTCTGAGATACGTAGATACTCTAAGTATCGCCCTGGGAAAAGACCACCATTCAGAATCTAAAATTTGCTTGAAATAGCTTTAGCCGTGTTTGGATACCAGATCTGAATAGCCAGGTACTTCCCAACCTTCCTCTTTTCGATCTACTTCCTCTCACCGCTACCATCAGCCTCACAACATATCCCAATTGGGAATACCATAGTCTTACTGGCTCTAGACAGTTGGTGCTCTTAATCATATTAATACTGACATTTGTATAATTTTTCTCCCCCCACTACGTTTTATTATGCGACATAACAGGACATAACTCAACGGTTTTTAAGGTTACACCGTATATTTTTGTTGATAACAACACTGTGAAAAAGTTGTTATGCAAATAAACAAAAAAACATTATGTCGACATGTGCTATGAATGGATGTATCAACACCCTAGCCCTAGTCCCAGCCACGCCAGAGTCAGGCAAAAATTGTCAATACTGACTACGGAAGCGTTCCTTCCTGTATGTTATTGCTCTGACGGGTTGGCATTTGAAAACGAGATACCTAAATCTAATATTCGCCGATGGTAAGGGAGAGGAAGTTTCCGGTATCAGAGCTAAGCCGCCAAAAGGACCCTGCGCTGCATAAAGGGTCACGATGTTAGCCCACACAGAGATGACGGTTCAACTGCACGCTCCAGAGTACGCCCAAGGAGGTGTGTAACCACCTGCTCGGTAATCAACCTGTGCGCCGTGCTATTCCAATACCTTTCCTCGGGTCCCGGCACTTGTTGGGGGATATGGTACAGTCGGGCGTGCGACGCTCATTACGCGAGGTGCCAACTCCGTAGCAACAAACTTAAAAGCAATCGCTTTCGAGTGAGGGAATACAGTGTTTGTAAATAAATTATCTTTCTGCATACATTAAAACAATTTACCGTCACCTAACCCCACTCTTTTGACCCTAATCTAAATAAATCAAACCTAACCTAACCTAACCCCACTCTTTTGACCTTAATCTAAATACATCACCTTTTTTCATAGTGAATTGATGGTACTTTTGTTTTTTCAAAATCCAACCAGCTACTGAAGACTTGTGAATATTATTGTAAGACAAACAAAAAATTTAGAGTGCTCTGGTGTAAACTTCCCAAAATGGTGCTTCAGCCCTTTTGCCTTTCCGGCGACGATTTATTCTTTTCGCATTATTTTCTTCGTTATCCACTCTACATGCACAAACCATCTAAGCGTCTCTTTGTTAATCCTATTTATTACGTCTACATCAGCCTTGCATTCTTTCCAGATATCCACATTTTTAGCACCTTGTTGTTTCCGTATATCACAAGATATGGCTAGACCGTCTGAATGAAGTGATAAGAGCTTCCTAAGGCGTCCACGACTTCCTTTCATTTATTCGGGCAGCATCATTCTCCTGAACAAAGTTTTCATTCGTGACTAAATTATTTATTTATTTATAAATTAACGGACTAAAGTCAATTACAAAAAAGACATATTAAACACGAAATGGAAAAAAAGAGCGACAGAGAAGAATAGCACATACATAATAATAAATGAAGCGATGGAAAAAATAGGACAAAATAAACATAAGAGAGAACATTCAAGCCACGAAGAGTCGTAAATAATCATAATAAAGTTTTATTCCAGAAGGTATGCAGGAGTAGTGCAATGCAATACCTCCCATAATTGATAATAATACATAATAATAATAACATAAAAGTTGTAATACACACAAGAATGTAAAGAATGACCAAAATCATTTAGACTGCTAGCGAAAATTTCAAGACCATGGATTGAGTTAACAAGTCTTGACTTTCTGGACATTGGAGAATTATACCCATAATTAGTTTAGTGAGGATTGAGGAACAAAAATTCATTGTTTCTGAGTCTACGGCAAGGAATGTTGAACTGGATAAGTTGCAACAGAGAAGGTGAGTCAATAAAACAATTTATAATAATCTTAAATTAAACAATAAACTTTGTCAAACACCAATTTATTTGAGTTAACCAGGTTTCGCTTTTCTCAAGCTTCGTCATCAACTAAATAACATTACATACAAGTTTTTGCTTCCTTCGAAAATAAATGAATAAATAAAAATAATAATAATAATCATTACGCTAACATCAGCCTTGCCTCTTCTATCTTTCGTTTCGTACAACGGTTAGGTTATGTATCTCGGGCCAAATCTTGTCCAGCTGTGACACGATTTCTGTGTATCTCAGCGCTGTGCATAAAATGTTTGATATAATTGAAAATATCTAGTTTTTTAGTGATTCCTCCTCGCGGTTGTTTATATGAGATGGTTTGATCGTCCGTAGCCAGAATGAAGCGATAACCCGGATAAGCGGCGTAAGTTAGTCCGTCACATCTCGCCCCATAAAGTGTTGGATATTTGCGCATAAATAAGCGATTGAGCCGACTTAAAAACTTGAAATATTTTAATGAAACACCTTTCATTGGACACCGGCACTCGTAAACCAGCGGCTTAGTGCTGGACTCGCCTTCTTGTTAGCGATGGGAGCTTGTTCTCGATCGACCAAATCATTATTCATACCAAACTTAATACTAAAAAATAGATACACGCATGGCTATAATGTACACACGACGTTTGGTATTATTTAATTCCTCAAAAGAAGAAATTATGATGGGCTACTATTTGTACATTCCCAGTTTGTAGAATTGTATTATAATTTTATCTGATACAAAATTATTTTTAATTAAAAAAAGGCTTCTTTACTTTGAAAAAAATGATGCTTAAAAGAATTCCACGAATTAAAAATAATTGTAAAGATTTAATCAAGACTAATACATTTATAAAGGATAATGAAGTTGTATTGAATTTTATAATTGAAAAAAGCTTTTAAGCCAGCTTTTATTTCATTAGGTATTAAAAAAACATTTACTAAAATGTCTGTCATGGTATAGTGACTGAAATAATTTTGTGTGCACGAAGAAGAACAGAATGAGTCAATAAACGCAGATGTTCAGAGGATAGTCAAAAACAAATTTACAAATTTCGTTTTTATATGTAACCATGTCATATGCCACAATGTCCTTTTCCAAAAAATAAAAGCACATTATGTTATTTTCTGACATATCTCATTTTTCCTTGATAGATATGTATTTAAGGTACAATTCTGCATACTTAACTCATACTAACTGCAAATTTTATTGAATCATTCCGTTCGTTACGCACACAGAATTATGTACCTTATTTGTATTTATGTTGTGTAAGCTTTTTAATTCGCAGTGGGTTTATTAAAAAAAATATCTTAATGTATTATACATTTTATGTTTGCTACATACTAATTATTGTTACCTTTTTAAACAGAGGTGTAGTTAAGAAATAAATCATATTATTATAAATAAGTCATCTGTGTGTGACTGAGTCACAGTTTGATAATTCCTCCGAAGGGCGAAGCGGCACGCGTAAAAACAATAACTTAGCGGTAAGTACTTGTGTTTGTGTAAAAGTAAACCTATTTTGAATTTATTTTGGGTGAACTGTGAGTTTTTTTCACTCTCTTTTTTCTTCGTGAGCCTAATATTCTTCCAGATTTGTTGGTTCTTGGAAGCTCTCACTCTTTCGAAGCCTTCAGCTTTCTTCAAGTCTTTAGCCAATCTTATTTCTGGGTGACCTTTTCTTCTCTTTTCCAATCAAGAACGCTATCCAATGAAAAGATTTTTTCGATATAGATTCGTTTAGGTATGTGGCTTAAACATTATGTCTCATTATTGTCCTATATAACTGTGGCATTTAGGTAGACAGGTATAGGTATGTCACAATTCTCTAATTGTTCAGGAGAGGCAAAGTTAATTTCTCACCACCTTTATATCTTAAAATAAGATTTTGCGTACTTTGTATGTATGAATTGTAAATGCACAAAATTTATTGTCCGAGTTTTACCTCTTTACCCGACCTTCCTTAGACATTTTAAAGTAAAATTGCATACTTAACTCATTTTAGAATATTTCGTGATATTTTACCTCTTCACCTAAATGCCACATATATATATATATATATAAATCAATAATTAAAGTCTTGCTGAAAGAAGTCAATAAGATAACCTTAAAAGGAGCACTGAAAACGACAGAAGACGCACCAAATTAGATGAAATGGAATTAAATATATCTAGTCCGCCTCAGCACAGGACCCCCTAGTGAGGAGGACTAAGAAAAAACAAACTAAATAATAACAAATAGTGTTAAAATTATAATAATTAATCTACCTTTTTTATTTTAACTGTTATTCTGTAAAAATTATTTATACTTATCATATTTAGTATTTGGAAATACCTACTCATTTATACAGATTCTAATAAAAAAAAAAATATAAATATATTTTTTCATGAATATTTTAAAGGTTTTTAAAAATATTTATTTTAGTACTTTTACGTTATAGTAAAGTTTTTACGAAAAATGAAAAGATGATGAAGGACTCACATACAAAATTCACTTTTTTGAATCCTTAGTAAAAAATATTGGAATAAGAATAGTGGAAACTCTTCTAAAATGAAAGGTTCTCTACTACAGAGTATCTAATTAGATCAATTTTATTATTTTAGCTTCATATTGCGTACCTATTTTAGGTAAATATGAAAAAAAATAGATCACTTTAACCTTACACAAATTGGACCGTACTTTCATGGTAGATAACTACAAACTCCAATCAATTTTCGAAGTTTATAATATGCATAACTAAAATAGAATTAAAGCAAGGGAACTTTTGGTTAAGATGTTAACAACAATTCAACTAAAAAACCTGCTTCAACACAATTATTTATAACATAATCGTTTTACTGGTTTTTGCATTTATAGGCTTTTGTTTTTCACATTAAGAATACGCGATACATTATACCTACTAGAGAATAATTTAAAAAAAAAAGTACAACATAAAATGTTTATTATTGTATGTGTTATCAACTTGAAGTAACAATATATGGAGAGAGAGCTAATTATTTTTACCCAACCTACACAAACTTGCGATAAATCACTTTCTCCAGGTTTTTACGTCGTACACCATGAGAGAAAAAGAGACAACAAATTTCGTGGACCGCTTCTATTTACTGTAAGGATGATCTTAAGGTCCTGGTTCACGACGGGACTCCGCCCACATTTGTTATTATGCCACTAAACTTGACACAACTAAACGGTTTTTTAGGTTATATGCTATATTTTTGTTGATAAAAATACTGTAAAAAGTGGCTATACGAATAAATAAAAACATTATGTCGATATGTGATATGAATGGATGTATAAATACCGTATCCTTAGTCTTAGCCACGCCCAAGTGCGCCGAGTCAGTTTGAAATAATCAAAAACAAGTCAAAAACTGACTTCACTTCCTTGGATAGATACTACTCTACCAACTCTATGGTTATCAATGTAAGAATACTTGAAAGTCATGATTTTTTTAATTTGCTTTAGAAAAAACCCTCAAAATTTTTTAAAGATATTTTACTGGCCTCCCGCTCTGGGTTTCATTCTCCACGTGCAAGGAGCTTACCGTTCGACCACGAAGTTCATCAGATTATCACTAAAATAAAACAAAAATATGCAAACATTTATTGCTATTTACGCAATATATTTCAAACAAATCGTAGCATTCCATCGGCCGATTCAGAACTTCCGTCAAACATTTTTGTTTTATGAGATTTCTATTAGACGGGCCAGATAAGAACTTTAATTTTATTGTGACGCGAAAACCTCCTCGGAGCTTTTTAATTGATGTGAAAAGAGGCTGTGATCGATGTTTAAATAACTCTGGCCTCGTAAAGCAGTAAATTAAGATTCAAAAAGGAATCATTCTCCATGCACATTAACGTATTGATATGATTTTTCGCTCATTCATATGAGATTTATAACTTTCTTATAAATGCCGTGCTTGGTGATTGATTGGCAATATCACACTATATATCGTATAACTTATGAATACCTCACGGGAAATGGGAAGGATCTACAAGAATATTGGGCCGGAGTGTCGATGAATTTCAAATGATTAACTAATATTCATACTAATAACAAATGATTACCTAAAATCAAAAAGTTATCTTAACGTCACTTTTATAAAAATTACTAGCGAGTATCCGGCATTTTTTGCAATGCCACTCCAAGAAAGATAAAAAACATTAAAAAAAAAAAACAAATTTTAAGTAGGTACCTAATTTAGTTTTCCATCTGTGGCTAACCAGAGCGGTATATCTATGGGCTGACTTAAATAGAAAATAGCTTTTTGATTATTTTTCAGATTAATTTAAAAACGTTATGACAAAAGTTTAAAATATTTGATTTCATTCAAACTACTCTCTAAACCAGGCCTGGCCAACCCAAATTGCACCACGGGCTGCATTGACGACCTGAAATTTTCCCAAGGGCCGTACATACAAACATCATAGAAAAATGATTAAAAAAAATTTGTAACAAGGAATTTCTTACTTATTGATTCTTTTGTAAGTATTATAAATAATTTGAATGCAGAGGTAATCTGAAAGTAAAATCAAGATAATTATGAAAATAAGAATACTACAACCAGATGTGAAAAGAAAACACGCATTGAACGAACAAAAAAATGTATTTTTATAGTAATAAACATAAAATAGTTTTAACAATAAAAAATAATTTTGAAGTATCCAATACTTCATTATTCGTCATATATGACCGCGGGCCGCGAGTTGGCCAGGGCTGCCCTAAGCCTTCACGTCACTTGTAAAAAAGCTGTGCGTATCAGTCAAATAATTATTGAGAACATCGAAAACAAACAGACAAATTTTTATTTTTATATATAGAGGTTTAAACACTAACACACTAACTGTAGGGAAATGCAGAGATGATACACTTCTTACTTCATTCTCATTAATATACTATCGTCTCAAGCGTACCTACTTCTCTGTTATTTCAACCTCTTGAGAGGTCTCAGATATTTTATATCATCCACTTGCGTTTTATGTGAACGATTTCAGAAATTTACAGAAAAAAAATCATATTAATAATTTTTTTTTTTTTTTGAAGAAGGGCTAACATTCCCTAGTTACGAATAACCTGACAATATTTGAAAAACTCCCACTGCCATAATATTAAGGGGAAGATTTTGCTTGATGGAAGACTTAGCCTCCTCTTCCTCATCCTCTTCATAAATGATGTCGCTCAAATAATCAAATCATTCGGCCTTATATCACATTGCTACGCCGACGACCAGCAAGTTTACTTTTACTGCTCACCGACAGAAATAGACAGTCTGAAAATCCGCATGACTGAGTGCCTAGAAGCGATCACTCTCTGGATGACCTCAAATAGACTGAAATTGAACCCTTCAAAGACAGAGTTTCTCTGGACCGCCACAAGCAGACGTCAGCATAACATCAATAACTCCCCAATAGCTGTCTCAGGAAGTGACATTATTCCAAAGACATCCATCAAACTTCTGGGCGTCAATTTGGATGCTGATTTCTCCCTTAAATCCCAAATTAACAAGACTGTGAGCACAGGGTTCTTTCAACTAAGACAAATAAAATCAGTGCGAAGAAACCTGCCAACAGAGGCAACCAAATTACTTGTAAACTCGTACGTCGTTTCGCGTTTAGATTACTGCAACGGAATATACGCTAGTCTTCCTAAATATCAAATTAACAAACTACAACTAGTCTTCAACGCCGCGGCAAGACTTATCACCGGCGTATCAAAATATTCCCATATCTCAGAGCACCTCAAAAATCTTCACTGGCTTAAATGTCCCGAAAGAATCCAGTTTAAGCTTTGCTGGATGGTTTTCAAATCAATTAACGGAATGGCTCCGGCTTATTTATCGGAATTGTGTATTCCTGAAGATTCCAATTCGCGACAGTCAACTCTTAGATCAGCAATGTCATCGGCTATCGGAAGGTTGAAAGAACCAAAGCGCACACCAGACACTAAGTTTGGAGAGCGCGCCTTCGGGAGTGTCAGGTCCTAAAACCTGGAATGGACTACCACATGATCTGAGAGTAATAAAAGACTCGGCAGAGTTCAGAGCCAAACTCAAAACTCATTTTTTCAGAAAATCATATCCATAATCAAGATGTAACAAGCCCAATAGAACCAAGAAAACTTTTCAGACTCTCATTCCTTAAATTCATTAGAAGATTATCACCATTATCTGTTCTTCACTACGAAAAGTTAAAAATACCTCCGATATACTTTATCTTAAATTTGCCTTCATGCCCTAAAAATGAAAAAAAATAAAAAATAAAATAAAAAATAAATAAATAAATAAATAAACAAAATAAAATAAAATAAAAATAAAAATAAAAATTTAAGTAATTCTAAATTTTAGGTTATTATAATATGGTGATTGTGTCCTGTCAGAAGTGACCTACCAGGTAAGTATGTTGTTGTATATTTATATAAACTAAGAATTAATATTAAGTAGAAATTAAGATTTGTACAGCGCCCTTGAGGTGATTTTTCACAAAAACGGCGCTATACAAATTATCCAAATATTATTATTATTATTATTATTAGCCAGCAGAGAAATTAAACCCACGAAGCCCGGGTGGGAATCCGACGCGTTTGTCCATTCAGCTACCGACCGTTCGAAAAAAATTATATAAAAATTAAGTTGATTTTAGTTATAAACCCACCCTGCTAATCTTCCCAGGTTAAAAAATGCCTGCTTTTAATATGAACTGGGAGGTATTTTATAAAAGTTGCTCCGTCGGGCGTTACCAGTTTGACAAGAACTAGGCATTAAAGGCTTTGTATCATAATATTATATAGAAACCAGAAAGCTCAAATCCTTTTTTTATAGCTTTTAGCGTCATTTTTCATAAACTGCATTACAAGGTTATTAATGACGTGGTTTGCATCTCCTTTGACCCCAGGTTAACTGAAATCAAACATTTCAAACCACCTCGTAGAAAGCTTAAATTTACAGACTGGTCGTCAATATTTTCTAATGGTTTACCTGTGAGCTTTTTGTTGAGTGTTTTTGACTATACTGCAGTTTTGATGATGTGCAGTTAGAGGTGTATTAGCCGGAGAGCTTGCAGCAAACCAGTAAGGTACTTAGCTCATTTCCTTAATCAGATGACGATTTGATTAATTGCCAACACTCGGTGGGGAATGATATATGCACCCGAGCCGCTGTAATAATACCGAGGAACATTTATGCGCTTGTCTGGAAGCAAATCTGGCGAGGATTAACTAAGGGACGTTTGCTAATAAATGATAAAACTGCACATGAATTTATTTACGTTTAATTAAGGCTATTTATTATTTTTATTTTTAATTAAAAAGAAAACTTATCTGACTAAAATAAGAAAATGTGTGAATAATTTTAATAGACAGTTAACTAACTAACCATCAAGCCGTTTAACTGTAGGGGTAGGCAGAGATGACAGACCGCCATACAACTCTGTCTTGGCACACACTTGCTTTATTCACATTCATACATCATCTCATACATACTCTTCTGTCATTCTGACACTTCACATGGCACGATTCAAGTATTTGATTCACTTGATCGTGCCATGTCTTTCTCAGGCGTCTCCGATTTCTTCTTTCATTCGCTTTCTCGTAATATATTCTTTTCACACTCCTTTCTTCGTTCATTCGCTCTACATTTCCAAACCATCTAAGCGTCCGTTTCTTGATTCTATTCATCACGCTTATATCAGCCTTGCATTCTTTCCGGATATCCACATTTTTAACAAGGTCATACATGGTTTTACCGCACATACGCCTCAGTAATCTCATTTCTACAGGATTCAATCTACTTTCATCCTTCCTCTGCCAGTTCCATGCATCACTGCCATACACTTGGGTTGGTATAAGCACTCAACTGTGGAAGCTACTATACAAATATTGAAAATCCGTAGAAAGCAAAATTATTTTGCATTATCGACAATATCATATCATACAGTACGTTTATATACCACCAAGTTAATTTTCAATTTTTCTCACGTGTTTAATTCTTAGAATCTTGCTATTTTTTTCATAAAACTGAACTACTGAGCTCTTGTTTCTATGCAATGTTTATAGTTATTCAATTTTCTCACAGCAATTAATTTTATTAGACTCCTCGCAGGTGGTCAATGGCATCAAATAATATCGAATTCCATTGAACACAAACATATTTTAAGCAGAAACACTATACACCTGCTGTGCAGTTCTGCTCTCAGAAAAAACACAGCTACTTTTAAGCGCAGTAATTGTGGATGAAAATAATTACATGAGTAATATCTATAAATAATATTTTAAAAGAAGTAAGAAAATAAAAAAAAGGACGTGTTATTCAAACTAAATAAATTTTGTTATTACGCACAAAGAGTCCCAACTGCTCCCAATCGTCTAGAGCCAGTGAGACTATGGCATCCCCAACTGTGGTATGTTGTGAGGTTGAAGGTAGTGAGGGGGGGGGGAGGAGATGAAGAAGAGGAAGGTTGTAAGTAACTGGCTATTCGGATCTGTTCACCAAACACAATTTTGAATGGTGGTCTTTCACCAGGGCGATACTTTAAGTATCTTCCACTCTGGAACGTGCCGCAAACAAACTGAATATATATAAGATAAATATAGTATGAATTCGATGTGTCATAACACATATTAATTAAATACAAATTATTTGCACACGCCGGGTTTGAACCCGTGACCTCTAGATTCGTAGTCGAGCGTCCTACCACTCGACCATGAAGGCCATCATTGTGCAAGTAGTTGTGAAAATGAATTAAATACCCAATTGCATTGAAATATAGGCTCGCTGGATATATCTTTGTTATTTAAATATACCCAACACATCTATGAAGATTTGTTCTTACAAAGCCACGAGTAGCATTGAACTTTTGTATTCAATATTAGTACCTACTTAAGCCCAAAAAAGTACTCAGTCTCCGATCTTTACACTGTATTTTTTATCGGCCACCTTTGGAAGCTACTATTATTTTTAAAAAAAAAACAAATTTACGTATTCAACTCTTTTGTTAACTTAAATAATGAGAGGAAAAACCTTAAACGGTGTTATAAAGAGTCGAGCATACTTGCTTTTAAGCCTGGCGAACAATATATACATATACATACTCGTATTTATATTTTTTTTTTGTAAAGTTTTTTAACGTAGTTGATAAAATAATAATACTCGTATAATGTAGATACACAATAATATGTTAAATAATATACGAGTACGTGCCGCATTTAACGAGTCAAGTTATAGGTTTCCATGCTTCTCGACACCACTTAAGAAGTGGTATAAGTCCTATTATCAGCACTGACAGCGTATTTATAAGTCGAATCCTCTTAGCGGGTTATTTATGGAAACTTAACATACCATTTTTTGTCGCCATTTCTTATTCGCGACAATTCCTGTTGATAGATGGCACTCGGACTTCATTTCTCGTTTTTTCCGCGCATTTATTGGCTTTAAGTTTCCCTGGTATTTTCCGCGGCTAATTTATGGGCTGCCCCGGCTTGTTATTGGTACCAAATTGACCGTTAATATTGGGATTATGAGATGTGTCCGCCGCCATTATTTACTTTTTAACAAGATGTTACCCGGGGAGATTATTTTTAATATTAATGCGTTTTGTCGGAAATATGTACGGACATGTGCAGCCTGGAAGCCAGCTTTCATCAGCGGCATTTTTGATATTTTTTTATAGGTTCTTAAGTATAATGTAAATTTTTATAACCCTGTACAGATAAAATTACAAATTTTATTGGTTTCGTTTACAAAACAAGGAATTATACATGGTAGTTTTTTTTACTACCCAAGTTGCCATACTAAGAAGCGTAATCGTATTTATGTGTTTCTCGCGGTTTTTCAATTTACAGGCGGATAAACATTGCCCACCTCAAAATGTATTAGAAGCCGGAATATATATGGAGAGAGAGCTACATATTTTTACCCAGTCTATAGAAATTTACGATAAATCACTTTCTCCGGGTTTTCACATCGTAAACCGTGAGAGAGAAAGAGACAAGACAAGTTCTCACATAATATAGCACCACCATTCGGTATGTAAGCATGTTTTCCGTCTCCCGCGTCTCCGACGACTCCGCCCATTTCGTTTTGTTATGCGACATAACAGGACATAACTCAACAGTTTTTTAGGTTATATCCTACCTTTTTGTTAACAATACTGTGAATGAGTGTTTTTTTTGTTTTAATATCAATACCACACAAGAGTCTCAACTGCTCCTAATTGTCTAGAGCCAGTGATACTATGGCATCCCCAAAAAGGGTCTGTTGTGAGGCTGAAGGTAGTGGGGAGGGGAATGAGATTGGGAAGAGGAAGGTTGGAAAGTACCTGGCTATTCAGATCTGGTCACCAAACACGGCTAAAGCCATTTCAAGCAACGTTTCGGTTCTGAATGGTGGTCTCTCACAAGGGCGATACTTATCTACCACTTCGGGACGTGCCGCATATATTCTTTTTATTATTTTTGTCAATTAAATGTGTAATGACACATATAATTAATTTATATACAAATAAACAAAAACGTTATGTCGACATGTGCTATGAATGGATGTATAAATACCCTATCCCTAGTCATAGTCACGCCCGAGTCAGGAAAAAATCATCAATACCGACTACAGAAGCGCTCCCTCCTGTACATTATTGCTCTGAGATTAAAAGCTTTGCGCAAAATACAGGAGTGTATAAAATATCTTGCGTTGGGAACGTGGATATTGAAAAACCTTGTGATTAAAACGTATTGAAGATAAGTAGATAATACATTTCATGTATGTACATTTAGATTACTGTGACTGTTGTTCTAATTTTCAAGATATTCTAAAAAAGCTATTAAATTACCAAGCCGAAACGATGCGTGAAAAATCCGCAATAAAAAACAATATCTTCGGAATTCAGTTTTTTCCACACTGCGATTTGAAATAAGCAAAGAAAAACGGGTGCAAAAATAGCAACTTTCTGTTTTGAAAAACAAAAGGTAAACAACTAAATGAATACCACTAGTGACTATGCGCTAAAGACTTAAAGTTGGGTAAGATTTTTCGAGGTTTCTTAGGGTTCCTATTAATACCAACTGAATTTCTCCCACACGCGTATGTTTTGATTAATTTCAAGTCACCTGGCAGCTATTATTAGGTGCCCATCACTTACCTTTAGCCCGGAATTAATCTGGCCACTCCAAACTCTTCTCCGACATGTTTACAATGGAAATTTACACGTTTCACTCATAAAAAAGTAGCGCCATATTAAATCCGCGTTCCCGCGCCAAACTCACACATAAACTGTCTTCCGCCATTGTTTACGCACTGACGCCATCTTGCCTGATATTACGTCCATAATGTCTTCATTTACGGGATGATAGATGTCGCCTTACCTCCAATTAAATAAAGTGAACCGACAAGGAGTGTCGCGGGGAGACGTGGTAAGGTTGTCGCGCGGGCTGGTTGTGACACGGTTAGTATATTTGTTTATAAGTTACGTAGAATCTTACATTTCGCTGACAACTTGACTACATTATTATCATGTCACGGGTGATGGAGGAAATACGTTTTGTGTGACTTTTCTTCATATTATTTGTGTTGTGACGTCACTCATCATAATGAATTCCAACAAATAAACAAGTATTCTCTTTAGTGTTTTTGTGTACATTTGAACAAAATAACTAAATAAAAGAATTCATTTACAGGATATTTTACAACAGTTCAGTACATGCATACAGTAACATGAGAAAACGACCCCTCTCTTGCAATAATGAATGGTACATGCATATAATTTAATATAAATATTTTAGAAAACATCGAATTAAAAAAAAACACAGGCAATAGCAATACATTTGATTTTGTACAGTGCTTCCGGAATTATCTTAAAAAAAAAACTAAATCAAATTGGTACTGTTTAGTTTAAAAATCCTTAATATTACAATACCACGATAAAAATTAAACAACATCTTTTTAAATTGAAAACTGTAATGAAGGTAACTCAATAACCCACCTCTGGTAGCTAAATACATTTAAAAAAGTTAAATAAAAGCTCAGAGTAAAAAATACCAGGAGGGAGCGCTTGTGTAGTCAGGATTGTTGATTTTTTCCTGGTTCGAGCGTGGCTAGAGCTAGGGCTAGGGTATTTATACATCCATTCATAGCACATGTCGACATAATGCTTTGTTTATTTGTAAAACCACGTTTTCACAGTATTGTTATAAACAAAAATATAGGATATAACCTAAAAAAACCGTTAAGTTATGTCGTGTTGTGTCGCATAACAAAATAGTGGGAGGAGTCGCCGGAGACTCAGGAGATGGAAAGCATGCTTACATACCAAAAAGTGGTGCTATATTATGTGGGAACTTGTTTCTGTGAATCTCTTCATCTCTCACGGTTCACGACGTGAAAACCCGGAGAAAGTGATTTTTCGTAAATTTGTATAGGTTGCGTAAAAATATTTAGCTCTCTCTCTCTACATGTATTCTTGCTCTGAGAATAAAAGTATAAAGAATTTTTAAAATTTTCAGGGTGGAAATTGATAATCATTCACATTGTTTCCAAAAAAATACTACTCAACTAAAAAAAACAAATATCATAAAAAGTGTAGACATTTTTTTTGTTTGTTACGATCGTGTCCAATTTTATTTTCATCTTCCCTTAGAAATATGTAATTTATTATTTACACAAGTCACCCCAAGGACCTCCGGCGCGGTTAATCGAGAGCGGGAGTCACGTCGGGTAAACAATAATTCGCCCGTGGAAAATCGGTGGCAAATCATTTATGATCGATTATCCGAATTCCGGGTGAGCAGCTTTCAGCGAAACGCATCAATTGTCCATGCAGGGGTTGCTAATATAGATAGTGTATTGTTTAAAAAAATTGTTTAGGAATTTAAAAAAATAAACGCATGTTTTTTTTTGCTACCGATGTATATTTTCGTTAATAAAAAATGTTTTTTTTTTGTTATATACAGAGACATGCTAATATATCAACTTACTTGTCAAAGAAAATAACATTAGATTACTATGAAAACATGGCATTGAATGTACAAAAGTTTACCCAATAGAATTATAAGAAGTTGTAAAAAGAAATACTACTGTGAGCATGTTGAAAATGCTAGAAATGATTTAAAAAACTTGGAAATTAAATTAAAAACCACTTATTATATATATTTTTTAAAGATAACTACAGTAGTACAAAAATTAAAAATACCTCCGATATACTTTATTTTAAATTTGCCCTCATGCACTAAAAATGAAAAATAATAATAAAGAAATATTTAAAAAAAAAAGAAACAAAATAAAAAAATAAAAAATAAATAAAAATTTAAGTTATTCAAAATTTTAAGTTATTATGATATGGTGATTGTGTCCTGCCAGAAGTGACCTGCCAGGTAAGTATGATGCTGTATATTTATATAAACTAAGAATTAATACTAAGTAGAAATTAAGATTTGTACAGCGCCCTTGAGGTGATTTTTCACAAAAACGGCGCTATACAAATTATCCAAATATTATTATTATTACATTCAATCTGTCGTGGGTGACTAAGATCTAAGAACAACAGATATCACGAATTCTTTTAAGTTAATCTAATAATGAAAAGAATGACACTTATTACAAATATTTTTTTCAAATTTGATTATTTACGTAGGTACTAGGTACAATCACTCGAAGTTACTAAGGTGTCAAAGCAAAACAAAAATTCCCGATTGGTGGTTTAAAATATTTTTTTGTCATCTTATGAAATTTGGAATTAAATGTATGATGTTTATTTATTTACGCCCGTTAAACACAAAAATAACATAAAAAAAACAATGTACTCATAAACAGTGCAAAAAATATTGTACAAGAAAGAAAAAATAGTAGTGAATAACAGGCACATTCAGAGTTAAATAGTTTCATAAAATAAATTGGCTCAACTTGATGAACAAAAACTGTACTAAGGTATACTGTATATTTGCTTTGGGTATTATTATTTTATTTTTTAATATTTCCTAAATACTTAAATTTTTTTGCTATTTTTAAACGTTATGAGACCTACACATATCATGTACATTTGTATGAATTTAATTTTTGTTTTCAATTTTCTCATAAGGTCTTCATCATGATTGAATTTTTTGTTGATTCATTTTACACGCGGCGGTCATTTTTACTTTCAAAGATATTGTCAGTGAATTCTTAAATCAAACAATATTTTTTCGGTTTGTATTTGGTTTGATTAGGAAAAATTGTGTTTTTACTTAATCGGGCTTTAAGAGTTTTAAAAGAGACCAAAAATAGTTCACATCAATTGTTTTATTATTTTTGTAGCTGAAATTCAAAAGAGTCAAAACATGTTTGTGTTTCATACAAATAAAACGATAAAAAGTTCGAGTGGATCTTTTTTTAGCCATCCGTTCAACATTCTAAGAACAATTTATTTTTTATTACGACCACGAAAACTTACAATTAAGCTCAACAGAAATGTATTTGAGCAAATAAATATTAACTAGCCATCCAAATATTTTCCAGTTTCGCACCTGGGGTCATATCTCTGATACAAATCCAAACCTAATTATTATTCTTCGCCTTACAAAACAAAGCAAAACTGTTAAGATTGGGTTCGTTTCTATAACCTATGGATTAGGTACTCCTTCGAATTTAAGCTGTTTAAAATAAGAACAAAACACATCCGGAATATTTCGATTTTATCACAAAACATAACACCTGCCCTTACCAGGCGCCCAGGCGAAGAAATCAGTTCCACTACTCGTTGATTAGTCGCCCCTACCCGACACTACCCCATTGCTTCATTGATCCCCCACACATGTACATAACCTACTCACTGATTTTACCCCACACATCTTTTATTAATATTCCCGTCATCCGGAAACAATCATCACCTGCTGTAGGAGGATTGCTCCGATCTACCCTTATTTATCTGACGTCACTTCAACTAGCGCCATTCCTCGGAACATTGTTGATCTATGGATGAATTTGGTGAATGGATAAATTTATATTCAAATCTTTTATTAATTTATCGATTTAACTACGTTAACTGTTGAGCAATTTTTGTTAGATGAGATAATATAAAGAAGCGATGGGCAGAATCAGTGTATTTATTTTCAGAACAATTTCGAATTCGATTGATGTTTTGAATTATTTTCTCTGGTACAGTCGACTTGGATGCATTTATAAAAATCGAAATCAATGGTAAAAAACAACTCGTAGGTAAATAGACATGTTTGTGGTTTTTTATACATGTTACTGTATATCCCACATGACTTCTCGTAAAACATATAATCTCGCGTCGATTTAATCGACTGTTATATTTAAATTTATTCAGTTAAACAGTTTCAAAACAGTAATTCGATCACCAATTTAATCGATCGGTTCCAAACAGTATTTAGATTACTGAATCGTTCGTGTAAATATGAACAGATCTTTGTTATCTGTCATAATTCGGTACATTCATACATTTTAACCTCTTATGTGAAAAGTACCTAATTTAAATGGAACACGTTTATGAAGTAGGTTATTCGCCAAACAAATCAAGCTTTTAAAATGCAAACGTAAAGTTAAACTTAGTAATACAATAAACTAATTATTTGTTTAAATAAGTGGTAGAGTTGCAGAGTGATAGATACCCTATGTATCGCCCTGGAGAAAGACCGCCATTCAGAATCGAAACGTTACTTGAAATGGCTTTAGCCGTATTTGGGGACCAGATCTGAATAATCAGGAACTTCCAAACTTTTTCTTTCCCATCTCATTCCCTTTCCATTACCTTCAGCCTCGCAACATACCCCAATTGGAAGTAGTTATGCAGAAAGCATCCAACCTTAAAAAGAATGAAACTGAAAAAAGGCGTATGTAAATATGACGATAGAAAAGCATTATATGCGTAATCGGCACTTGTTAAGTGAATATAAGTGTTTTTTCTTTCTTTGTGAGCATTATTATAGATGGGTTTTTTATAATCTATCAATGTGTTTAGTAAAAAAAAAATGTATTTCTTATGTTAACCTACATTTTATAATGTTTTTAAACTTCGATTTAAGTAAGCATCTACAATAATCTACGAACATGGATATTTTTACCGGATAAATCCTATATTCATCTAAAAAAAAACATGTAAATCTCGATTTTGGCAAATTGTGGGTTGGACGCTTTTTGCATAACTACGTCCAATTAGCGATGCCATAGTCTCACTGGCCCTAGACGGTTGGAAACAGTTGAAACTCTTGTGCGGTATTCATTGTAATTATTGTTTTTTTTTTTAAATTATAATAATTACAGTGAATATTTATACATGTAAAAGTTGATATACTACACTATACAATTGTATACTGTATAGTGATCTTAAAACGCTGTTAAGTGAACAGATTTTCAAATCCCTGACCGATAATTCCAATCCACTACTGCACTAAAACGTTGACAGTTCACAAAACAAATTTGGACATAAATCAAATTTGTAAATGTGCAATATCCAATATGCCTCGGGTCAGCCGTGAAAGGGCCGCAAACACGTTTCAATCAGTCCCCGAAATAACCCGCCCAGCTTGAGCCGGCCTGCCGGGCGTTTTGTTCCATTATGTTTGTGAAAGATGCATCCTTCCCTATTAGCCCCCGATAGGAAGTTGTCTGATGCAGTTGACTTCATATCGAATTATCCCCGCTGCAGCCAATATGCAACGTCATCCTTGCCTCGCGTACTGACAAGTGACGGAGCATAATGCACAACACATTGCTTTCAGAAAATTACGTACTTTGGTGGATATTGAGGAAATTTTTTGGGAATATTTTCAAGCACTTTTCAAATATGGTAAAAAAAAACTAACTAATTAACTAACCATCACGCCGTTTCTCCGCAGGAGTAGGCAGAGAGGACGGACCGCCATATAACGAATATGGTAACGTGTTTAAATTTGATTAAAAAAATATTATGTATTGCATGTATCATCGACACCCGTGGTAGAGTAGTAAGACGTTCGAATACGAATCCAGAGGTCGCGGGTTCAAGTCCGGGGTGCGCAAATATTTTTAAATTAATTAAGACGTGTCATAACACATTTGATTAATATAAAATAATATATAAAATATTCCAATACCATAATTATATGTTCCAGAGTGGTAGATTCTCTATGTATCGCCCTTGTGAAATACCACGATTCAGAATCGAAACGTTGCTTGAAATGGCTTTAGCCGTGTTTGGTGACCAGATCTGAATAGCCAGGTACTTTTCAATCTTCTTCTTACCTATCTCCCTCCCCACCCCACTACCTTCAGCCTCACGACATACCCCAATCGGGGATGCCTTAATCCCACTGGCTCTAGACGGTTGGGACTCTTGTACGGAAATCACTGTAAAAAAAAAAAAACAAAACTATATGGTAGAACGCCACTATGTCATGGCACCAAGTCCTTGCGCTCACATTCTCACATATTATTCCTTTATTCCGTCTCTTTAGATTACCTACCTCAAGTAATATATATGTTGATCTGATGTGACCTGCCAGGTTAGTATATTCCTGTATATTTTCTCTGTACACGATTTAAATAAATATTAATATTAACTGGGAACACCGCCTTTGAGATAGTTTTTCACAAGAACGGCGCTATACAAATTATCCGAATATTATTATTAATATTGAGTTCTAAATAACTCCAGGCAGTATAATATTAAATAATATGTACAAAATGATCGTGCAACATCTCACTTCAACATTCTCTTGAATGCGTCCAAATCATCGCTGCGTCTCTTTTTCCTATTCGTTAAACTAACTTCAAATTTACAATATTTTTGTCCTTACTTAATGCAATTCATTCATATGAGGTTATGCTGTACAAAAGTATCCCCCAAGGAATTATTTTTACTGCATTCTGTATATTTAAGTTCTCTGCCAATTGCATGCCTCAATGACCAACAGGGTTTGTATCAGATATCTGTAGTGAACTGTTAGCCTCACTTCATTTGACGATTTTATTTTATATATCGGATATTGGAGTAAATACAATTCTCATTTTCTGTACAGATAGCGTCTTTGTGACCGCTTTAAATCAATTCTATACGTGCTTTTCCCAAGAGGAATAAAACAATTTGAGAACGTTTTTAAATTAAAAGAAGCTTCACAAGCTTTATAATGCTAGTTACTTTTATTTTAGAAATATGGGACAAGTTCAGGCGCAATCTCAGTGCATCTTCAGGCAGGTCGTCACAAAATTGGTGCCATAAAAATACTCGATCTCTAGATATATTCTAGCACGTGTACTTACACATTTTGAATATTAATGACGCATTAAAAGCGACTATAAACAATGAACATCGTCACGGTAGCCATTCCTCATCATTATTTACTACGAAAAGATGCTAAATTGGTCGAATTATCGGCCATTTGGATAACTTATTCCGGTGCCAAGTGATCATTGCTCTCGTACATACTGTGTTTGGAGATACGTGCTCTAAATAAACCATCCACGGAATTATTCATAGCAGAAGTAATTACAGTTTTCAACGCGTTTCGGGCGCTCGAGGAAGGCCCGGCGATGTCATGAGGGGCATCGTAAAATTATGCTAATTCCGGCTAATGCTGGCTTCTCTCCGTAGACGGTAGATGGACCACGGAGTAATGGAGTCTGTTTGCGTCAGACCTGCTGCCTGCTCTGCTGTGCCTCTGTCTGCCTCCGCCGCAGCCGCAGCCTCTGCCCTGCCTCTGCCCTGCCTCTTGTCCAACGCTGCGGGCGAATCTCAACCGACCCGAAATATGTGATGTCCGTAAGATATTGTGTACATACACATACGTACCAGACGGTGGGGATACTTTTTACCAGGTCTTAGCTTTGATCAAATCCTTAAATGTTGAATTCAACATTTGTAACGCTTTTGGTAGACCTCTGGGAAGAAGTTTAAAAAAAAAATAGTAAATATGTCGTAGAAAAATCGACATGATTAATCTTTCCGCACCTGAAAGTAAAAATCAAACGTATGATCCGAAGGGGGGCTGACGTAGTTACCTTATTTGATATTGCTTATTAAAGCGTTTTCATGACACAATCTTAGGAAATATGTTTTTGGTAATACTTAGAAAGAAGTATATTCATAATATTTCAGTAATCTTGATCTAAGATATCGCACAAAACTCTCATTTGGGGTTACATTACAACCCCTCTTCAGGGGTTATAATGTAACCCCAAATAAGATGGGTCAGCTTTAAAAACGCATAGCGTTTAATGTTAATAATCATTAAATTATATATATTAGAAATATACACGAGGAGAGAAGGGGTTAGGATGATTTTTTTATTTTTATTTTCTCGCCGGTGTAAAACATCTGAGTTTTTTTATATTGAATCATTATTACTATAATTGAGTATTTCAAAGTTTTATTCAACGTGTTATATTAATATTTTGTAATCGGATTCATAATCCTAACCTTATTATTTTATTAAAATCAATGTAAAGCGCCCTTGAGGGGATATTTTGTTTGCGAAAACGGCGCTATTTTTTTTTATTAAATGTCAATTATTATCAATTTGTTAAATGTTTCAAAAATCAGGGGTTTTACATAAGCGAGAAAAAACGTTATTGCGTGTGGCCAGAATTAAGACGTCTGACTAAGTATTACATTTTTGAACTTATTCAAAGTGTTTCACTTTTTATTCGGTAAGAAAAATCATCCTTCATCTATCCAATGATCTCTGTTCTTCCAACATTCCTAAATTCGCATTGTTCTGCTATCTATAGGCATCGTCTGAATAAAATGCAACCTTCTTCCCATTTTAGAGCACTTTTAAGGATTCTAAAAAATCAGCGCCCCCTGGCTTACCCGTCGCACCGGGACAACTGTGCTCTTGACTGGGATGGTAAATTCATATCGCATGGTTTCGTTTCATGTTTCTTCGCTAGAAGTAGTATAATAATGATAATAATCACAGTGAACTAACAATATTAACAGTGAACGCAGTTTTGTGATTTCACATCAAGTGCGCTTCATACTAAATTAATTATGCTAATAAGACACAATAACACAAATAACTAACAAGGAGAAAATAATATATAATATCTATATATGAGGAGATAAAAACTATCTAAAATCATAATCGTTAATCATGAGAAACGGTACAGATATGGGTATACAAGTGCATGTCGACATCAACAGATTAAAAAAAAAATTTACCAGAAGCTAAGGGTATGAAAACTCAGATGAAACGTATTACTTATATTAAATCAAAGAAAAGGAAATTAGATTGAGGACAGTTAACACGTTGGTACTTAAAAAACATCAACATTCAAGTACATAAGTAAACGATTCTAAAAATGCAAACAGTGTAAATTTATTTATTTATTTTGAGAAAATTAAAAGCAAATCAACAATAGTTAGTACATAATTATATAATAATAAAAATAACAATTATATCGTACCAATTAAAAAAATTCGTGTGCTGATGACAAATATTATAAATGAAGTGAGACAATATATGTAGTTTTAATTTAGTAACTTAACTTTGGTGGGAGGGAACATGGGAATGGAAGAAGGACGGGACTAGGGAGGTTAGTAATAATCTGGTTTGGGTGCAGTCGGGTCATGGATTTTAGTTTAATATTATGCATAGTTGAGTTAAAGATGTAGATGTGGTGAGAGTTAATGTTGAATGAATTTGTGGGTCTGCAGATGAAAGAGTTTTGTTTAGAGTAGGTGTTACAAGGAGGGAGGTGAAAAGTAAGTGGCTGTCTGCTGTTGCGATTAGAAACTTGGAATAATAGGAGTTCCAGGAGATCGGGGCTATCAACCAAAATGTTTACAATATTGAATAACATGGCTGAATCCGCTACATTTCTTCGGTAAGTTAATGTTTGTAAGTTGAAATGTGCCGAGTCCTCATTGATAATATGAGATCGAAAATCTATTTTGGAAAAATAAGAATTGTATTTAAATATAACAAGTAACAAAAGAACAATAAATATTTTATGACAATGAGTATGTGGTTTTCAGTAGACAGTAAGGACATTATACCTGGTCAAAAGAAGCCACGGTTGTCTCGAAAACTTACACTTTACTTGGGACCCTCTAAAGTAACCCCGTTTCGCCGTAGTGCCGCAGTATCGCCAGGGTCCAGCGTCCAGCGCTCCAGGCTCTATACTAATACCTCCGCTCTTCAGCGGCCGGCAACTAATGCGTGAATATATCAGACCCGGTTATTGTTGAGCGATCCAGCGCGATAATTATTAAACTCTTATTTCACTCGGTGATGTTTTCCATTTTAACATAGTAATGACCCTGTGTCGCCGTTTAACACGTTAAAATCCTCCCGATCTCTCTTGATGCATGACCACGGGCATCCTAAACTTGTGGTGATGTTGTGGGGACCGCGTGTCCAAACATTAAATATCCAATTTGAGAACAGGTGAATATGTGGTACTCGCATTGTCCGAAATAATTAAGGCTTTGTTTTCGAATAAATTTCAATATTCCTGCATTAGATTCCTAGGCACCTGCTACCATCATCAGCCTGTTGTAATACCCTACACAATAAGAAACATGTGAGATGTTTCTATGCTTACCCTATATCAGAGTCGTAGATATTTTAAGTATCGCTCTGGTGAAAGACCACTGTTCAAAATTAAAACGTTGCTTAAAATGGCTTAAGCCGTTGGGTGACCAGATCTGAATAGCCAGATACTTCCCAACATTCCCCTTCATCATCTTCTTCCCCTCCCCACTACCTTCAGCCTACCCAATTAAGAATGCCATAGTCCTACTGGCTCTTGACAGTTTGGAGCAGTTGAGACTCTTGTGCGGTATTCACTGTAAAAAAAAATGTCTGGCCTCTTGGCGAGACTACCCGAAGAAATTTTTAAGAATTTAATTTTTTAATTAAATGAATTTCCGTGCTTAGCCGTGTTTGGTGAACAGATCTGAATGGCCAGGTACTTTATAACCTTCCTCTTTCCAATTTCCTTCTCCTTCCCACTACCTTTAACCTCACAACATAGCACAATTGGGAATGCCATAGTTTCACTGGTTCTTGAGGGTTGGGAGCAGTTGGGACTCTTATGCGGTATTAACTAACTAACTAACCATCACGCCATTTCCCCGCAGGGGTAGGCAGAGAGGACGGACCGCCATATAACTCTGTCTTGGCACACACTCCTTGCTTCATTCATACATCATCTCATACATACTTTTCTGTTATTTTGACTCTTCACATCACCCGATTCAAGTATTTGATTTACTTGATCGTGCCATGTCTTTCTCGGGCATCCTTGACTTCTTCTTCCATTCCCTTTCGCATCATACATTCTTTTCAGACTACTTTCTTCGTTCATTCGCTCTACATGCCCACACCATCTAAGCGTCCCTTTCTTGATCCAATTCATTACGCTTACATCAGTCTTGCATTCTTTCCGGATATCCACATTTTTAATACGGTCATCCATGGTTTTACCGCACATACGTCTCAGGGATCTCATTTCCACAGCATTCAGTCTAATTTAATCCTTCTTCTGCCACTTCCATGCCTCACTGCCATACGTCAGGGTTGGTATAAGCACTCCATTGTGGACTGCTAGCTTCGGTATTAACTATAAATATATATATATATATATGCTAGTAGGAGAGTGCAATAGAGACGTTCGCCGCGCCTCTCCACATGATAGTGTTGTTACCGCATAGTTGGAGCAATCGAATAGTTCCCCGATTCACTGAAACAAGACAAGAAAATAATTATTAACAGTAATTTGAAAATGTGTGATGTATGTAATACATCAATAATGTTTTTAAAAAATCATCGCTTAATGCCGTAAACAGATTTCTCATCAGATGAACTCGAATACACGGGCATTACCGGTCAAAGAAGATGTGCCCGTTTTTATTTTCGAAGAAACCAGTTTTATATAAAAGTTATTCGTCCATCAGCGCCGACGGAACAATATTCGGCGCCATCGCATCGATAGTGAATACGAATAAAAACAATAAAATTAAATAGCCCGAGAGAGAGACATTAAAGAAACATTATTTCATTAAACCCTTATCTAGTCACGCACTTAGTCATAAGATCACTCCGCTCCCAGCATCCCAAAAAACACTAACAAAATTAGGTCACAAAGTAAAAAAACTCCTCCCATTTTCTCCTTAAGCAATTTACCATCTAACAATTAATTCGTTTTTGTGACTAGGTGGAATCAAACTGAATTATTTCTTGGTTTGTAAATGGACCAGGCACTATTGTTTCCAAAACACCTGTCTCAGGTTGGGAATTAGAGAAACAGGGATGGAAATAGTGTTTGGATGCATCCTTATTTGTTTCATAGTAATAAAAAGAATTGGGATGTGTCGGAGTGAGATTTTTCGGTATCAGAATGGATGTCATTGCCATCAAATGCTCTTAGTCTCCGATCAGAGGTTCATAAAGATTCCATTGAATTCCTTGACAGAAGTTATGTCCGGTTTACCGATAGATTTTTCGATATCGACAAACGTAATACAGAATTTAAACTTGGATAGACGAAACGGCCGCTTATAACATTAGTACCTATTTTACACCTAACGCACAAAAAATTAACCCCAAAAGAATAAAAGTCATCAATATAAATAAAACATATAAACTTTGTTTATAACCACTTTTATTATGGAAGCACCCTTCTATCATCGGGACAATATTTAATTTTGATGGAAGGGTGAAGGTTCCGATGTTGCTTGTGCAATGAAAGAGGACTTAGCCAGCAGAGGAATTGAACGCACGTCGCCCGGATGGGAATCCGACGCGTTGTCCACTCAGCTACCGACCGGTTAGAAATTATAAACAAAGTTTATCTGTTTTATTTATAAATATGATAAGCCACAAAGTAAATGCTTTTTACAAATATGGAATAAAAGTCATTCACATATCAGTCTATAAGAACGCAAAAAACGCCATTTAAAAAAATGAAAAAGACAAAGATAGAGGTAAATAGGTAAAAATAAGTTTTTAAATAAAAAAAACAAGTTTTATGAAGTGCATAATATAGTTAAACTTAATAACTAGTTCTTTCTTAAACTTATCATAAGTCATATGAAAAATATCCACATCTCCTGCGAGGCAGTTAATAATTAACCTAGTAAGTCGTCATATAACGCTATTAGTAGAAAATATTAATTCAAGGGTGCTTTAAAACGCTTAAGTAAACATATAAAACTGTAAATGAGATTGTAAAATTAAAGATTATAGGTGTAGTTACATATTTAAAGATGTCGGGGGCTGTGAATAAGTTCTGAACCGTAGCCGCTAACAATTGTGAAATTAACTGTAATGAATGATAAATATAAAGTTTCAAATTTGTGCAATAGAATCCAAAGAGATGATTTAATAAGGCGAGCAGGTAATAATTTAGAATAACTAACTTACAATCACACCGTTTCCCCGCAGGGGTGGGCAGAGAGGACGGACCGTCATACAACTCTGTCTTGGCACACACTCCTTGCTTCATTCACATTCGTGCATCATCTCATACATACTCTTCTGTTATTCTGACTCTTCACGTGGCCCGATTCAAGTATTTGATTTATTTGATCGTGCCATGTCTTCCTCGGGCGTCCTCGACTTCTTTTTCCATTCAATTTCGCATCATATATTCTTTTCACACTCTTTTCTTCGTTCATTCGCTCTACATGCCCAAACCATCTAAGCATCCCTTTCTTGATCATATTTATTTCGCTAACATCAACCTTACATTCTTTCCGGATATTCACATTTTAATACGGTCATACATGGTTTTACCGCACATACGTCTTGGGGATCTCATTTCATCAATTGTAAATAAACAAATTAACTGTAATTACTAAAAAATACAAAGAGAGTTCAAATTTGTGAAATATAATCCAAAGAGATTATTAAATGAGACAAGCAGGTAAAAATCCAATAGCTCAATGTCGATTTATTAATTTTTGGATGAATCTAACTTTCCAAGAAAGCTTTTAAAGCTGTCTTTATCATTGCGAGTTGAGCACTCAAATTGTGCTTACGTTATAAAAGAGCGCAATTTAGCTCCAAACTTTCGAGCCACCGAAAGTTTTAAATTTTCATTTTATCATCGGCCCAGTGTCCACATTAATGATTGATGAACGCGTAACTCTTATATAATATTTCATAATCGATAACTTATATCTAAGGGGTAGAAAATGACGAGGAAATTATTAATTTTCAAGGCCACCCCCACCGGCAATCAATACTTCATTACACCTAGCCCGAGAAGCAGAACTGTATCGGAATTCCTACGAGAGATGTTTATCTGTGGGTCGATAAGTTTGCGCCCCCATTTTGTAGCATATGTGAAAAAACATATCAATTCTCCCATGATTGCTACCAGCATATTTACTTATCAAAATGTCATAATTTTAGTATTGATAGGATCTCTTCATTTGATGCTTATTATATATGACACATGGACTATAAAAATTCAATTTAAATCTAATGGAAACGTGCTATTAGATTGATCCATTATTCATATTGTTTAATGACGTAATCGGGATGATGTATCAGAATTATTCAAATACTTTTAGGGGTCAGTACACTATAATGCAAAAACCACTTTTCAAGGTAGGTGCAGATTTTGATTTAATTTTCAATCCACGGGGCACTGACTTGTTCGTCTACTATCTACCCACCATTTTAGAAGATTATTCGGATAAAAAATGTATTGGTTTATTTACATAAATAAATTACGTGAAGAAATCACAATATAATATTATAAATAAATTTTAAAATAACATTGTATAACGGAGACCATGGATACTATTTTTTATTTTTATGACCGAGCGGTTTCGCTTAGCCCAAGCATCATCAGGGTAAAAAAATTAACTAAACCAAAAATACTAAGTGCGCGGTTATGTATACATACATACAAAGGCAGCAAAAAATATAAAATAAAATAACAGAACAATGAGAAAACAATAGAATAACATTTAAATTATAACAAAGGAACGGAGAGAAAGAGACATAATATGAATTGAAAAAGATAAACGTCAACTGAAAAGGTGATTGAAGAATAATTATAAATTTTATGAGTTTACAGGAAATATACTTAATATTGGACTACTGAAAACATTTAACTGATTATTGAGAATATGCCTATTTATTTTTATAGCTTTCTTTATTTCTAGTGATTCTAAATTATTTAATCTGTTGCAATGATCATTTTTGTGAAAATATATAATATTATACCCAAAATAAACTCAATCGGGAAAGGACAAAGTCAAGGTATTAAAAAATCATTACCAATAAACCCATTCATTTACTTAAATAACAAACAATAATAAATTATAATGAAAAGGGTTACATTTATATGAAATTCAGTTAGGTAAAATCTACATTGCGTTTGGGTATATTTTCAAGATATTTTGCATAAATGGATATATGTTCATTAAATTCTTTTTTCCGGAAACTTCAGTTTACAGGGATTTACTTTGTTCGTATAAATTGTTCAAAGTTGTTTTATTAAGTTGATTACAAATTAGTTGATGGATAGTAAATTAGTATGTTTTGTTGTACTGTGTAATCGAGTTTTGTGCTAATGTACATATGTAAATTATGAGTGTATAATTATATTTGATATTAAAATGTAAAACTCATGAAATAATGAAAAGATCATAAGGTCTAATGATCGTAAGATAACTCGGATTATTCAGTTATTTTATACAGCCTAAAACTCCCTGTGAAAACTCCATTGGACACGTCATTATATTTATTTAGATAATTTCAATTCGAAATAGAATACAGACGTTTACCCTTATAACACGTGCCCAATGCCTTCGATAAAATTTAATGCAATGCAACTACAAAAATAAACTTCAACCATGCACATTTTCAAGGGGGTCTTTCATATAAAGGAGAAATTTGTTTATTTCATGACTAAAGCAGCTACAACTCTACAAGGTGACTTTAGCTTTATGACATTTGTACAAGTATTTCTGATTTTTTCGGGAATTTCCGCCTTTTAACTGTAAAAAAATAGCAATTCCACAAATATGTGGAATAATTATTTTCCACTAAGATATCCTATCGATATTCCAGGATAGATTGATCGAAGTCCTAATAAAGGAAGACACGCACTTATGGCTTCGAAATCTATGTAACGTGCTACGGGTGCACTTCCACTGAGTTGTTTCATACTGCAGAATGCAGGGTGAAGATTACCCCGAGGATATCCAACCTTTGATAGGAGAGGTCACTAGAAGAAGAAGATGAAAAATAATTCAGATTTAGTGGCCGCGGGTTCAAACCCGGCGTGCGCAAATAAATCTTATTAAACTAATATTTGTTAAAACACACTTCATTGATATAAAATAATACATAGTATATTTGCGGAACGTTACAGAGTGGTAGATACTCTGAGTATCTCCCTGGTGAAAGATCACCATTCAGAATCGAGACGTTGCTTGAAATTGCTTTAGCTGTGTTTGGTGACCAGATCTGAATAGCCAGATACCTCCCGACCTTCCTCTTCCCCATATGCTTCCCCTACCCACTATCTTCAGCCTTGCAATATTCCCCAAATAGGGATGAAATAGTATCACTAGCTCAAAACGGTTTGGAGCGGTTAAAAAAAGATGACTAGTAAGTATAAAATTCTTGAAGCAAATTGGACCGTAAATGTATTAGGTAACTAATATTCCAAAAGTTGGCTCATCACGGAAATACCAATAGTGTTTCGGTCTAGAAATACAATTTTAAACTGCAATAAAACATGTTTTGTTTCTGTGTAGATTCCACGTGGAGATGGGTAGGTAGGTACTGTTATAACGACGTCATATTACACCTTTCCCGCTTTGGGTGGCAATGCGGGCTTTGTATTATCTATGGTCTGTTACCAACTAAAGTCATTATTTCATTAGTCCCCATAAATAAAAGTTTGGGACCTTGCGACCACACCTGCCTCCAACGGCACAATACCCCTATAAAGCTGTATGGACACAAATATAACACGGCCAAACGAAAATATTAATGTGGCAAGCTGAATATTTTTTTAGGTGAAATATTGTACTTGCAGACTTTAATTTTTTTGAAGAGACAAGTTTGATACGTTATTATTTTAATAATAATAATAATTGTCTGATTTACATAGCACCGTTTTCGTGACAGAAATATCACCTCTAGGGCGCTTTTACAACATGAGATGAAAACTAAGACTTAATATTAACTTATGCTAATACTTACAACTAACATATTTACATTAACAGATATATGTAATGGTTGTTTCCCGTGATGTCGAACCTAGGGTAGAAAAAAATGGAGTAATCAATAGTAAACTAAGTATAGCACTCGGACTGAGTGATCAAAACTCTAGTGAAGCAAATTCACGTTATTGTGGGTATGATAATTTAAAAAGGTGAGTCTTCAGTTTTGCTATGAACTCAGTTGAGCTGTCGATCTTCCGCAAATGTGAAGGGAGGTTATTACAAGTTGTGACGCCTGCTACGGCAAAAGCTCGGTCTCCGAAATTAGTGTTGGGATTGCGTTTAGGTACTGTGAGTCTACCTGTGCCCGTTGAAAATGCAGACGCATTTTGTTTGTTTATACCTCTCTGCACTGATGAAAGCCAAAACCGGTTGGCATGTAGGTATAGAAAAAGCGTGTTGACAAAAAATGGTTGTATTTTTTCAGTATTTTTTTAGATTATTAAATAAATTGACGAAAAGTTCGGGTTCCACTGATTTTTTAATATTATTTAGAAATACTCTCATTTGATGTATTTTATACACTACATGAGTTGGATCATAGTCTCTAAAATTATTAATAAAAAATAGATTAAACATTCAAAATGTTTAAAGTTTGATAACGTTAATTTGTACTGTTTATACGCTAGTGATGTAATACTATTTTTTTAATCTACTCAAAATGCAAAAATTTGAATACTTGAACATCAATTGCATAATAAATTTATGAATAATATACCTACGGACATATTATTCTTGTCCAATTCAAAGCCCAGGAGTATAATTTTTGGAGTCGCTCCAATGAAGTTCCCGAATATAATTATACAGAAGATAATACGATAATGATCACAGCAGAATAATAGGCAATGCATATTAATTATGAACAGGAAATCAGAAGAGGAAAAGAGATGTCTATGTTGGAGATTCAACAGTTGATTTCCTCAACACTTAACTTAATTTCTCACAGTCAATTTGTTTATTCGTTTGCAATCAAAACTAAATTCGTCTTACAGGTCAGTCCAGACAGTCAACGTTACAGTCCTAGAATTTTTTTTTTAAATGTTATAAACCATTACGCTAGTTCATTGAATGTCAAAATGTTGTCAAATGTATTGCGAAAAAAAAGAAATTATATTTTATACAAATGATGGTTTAGTATCATTTTTTATTGCTGACTAGTTTCAAAACTTCTCTCCCCTAGTCTCGCCTTCGCCTCCACTCCCACTTCAACGCTTAATGTATATAATGACGGCCTCGATGGTCGAGTGGTAAGACGCTCGACTACGAATTTAAAGGTCGCGGGTCTAAACCCGACGTGCGCAAATAACTTTTTATTTAATGTCTACTCAGCTACCGACCGGTCGGTAGCTGAGTGGACAAACGCGACGGATTTCCACCCGGGCGTCGTGCGTTCAATTCCTCTGCTAGCTAAGTCCTCCGTCATTGCACACGCAATATCTTCCGCTTCTTATGATGGCAGTAGGAGTTTTTAAAAAATTGACAGGTTATTCGTAACCCGGGAATGTTTTTCTTTCTGAAAAATGAATTATAAATGTAATTAATATGTGTCATAACACATTTGATAAATATAATATAAAGTATGTTTGCAGCACGTTTCAGAGTGGTGGATACTCTAAGTATTGCCCTGGTGAAAGACAAACATTTGGAATCAAAACGTTGTTTAATTGAAATGGCGTTAGCCGTTTGTGAGTAGATATGAATAGCCAGATACTTCCCAACCTTCCTCTTCCCCATCTCATTTCCATCCCCGTTACCTCCAGCCTCACAACACCTCAATTAGGGATGCCATAATCCCACTGGCTCTAGACGGTGGGGAGCAGTTGGGACTCTTGTGCGGTATTCACTATATTTAAAAAAAATTACATATCCCCATAATTTTGTAATAATATTCATGTTAAGTTAGAATCTATTTTGCCCAGAAGAAGTAATGGCAGTTGCGAAATGGGTCAGCGATACAAAAATAATGTGATTCCAAACTAAATTAATTTGTTTTATTTGTTATATTGAGTAACCACCAAGTATTAGCCACAAACAAGAGAGTATAATTTCTTTATAAATAAAAGAGATAAACTTTGTTTATAACCACTTTTATTATTCAATATTATGTCGACCGGTTTCAGAAGCACCCTTCCATTATCAGGACAATATTAAAATGTTAATATTGTCCTGACGTCATCCGACTCTCTTTTTAAAAAATAATCACTATTGGAAGTTTTCAGGTTTAGAATCAATGCAACAACTCGATACTGTACTACAAATTCAGAAAGTTCGTTATTAAATTTTCTCTCATGCCTTAGAATCGACTAAGTTTATCGTTTATCTGAAGTGACCCGCCAGGTAAGTATGCTTCTGTATATTATCTCTGTGCATAATGTAGATAAATATTATTCGTTATATGTCATAGATTATATGTAGTAAGTACTAAGATAAACGCTAGAAATTAATATTTTTATACGGCGCCCTTGCGGTCATTTTTCACAAAGACGGCACTACACAAATTATCGAAATATTCTTATTATTATGAATGAAAATGAAATAATAACTTTGTAAGAGACCACAAATTTTATTTTTAATTTTTAGGACCGACTGGTTTCGCTTAGCCTAAACATCACCAGGGTACAAAATTAATCTAAACAAAAAATTATATCCTTTTTACTGTTTTCTTATTTTATTTTATATTGCGTTCTCCCTCTGCATGTACGAGTAAATATAAGCACAAATTATACCCTGATGATGCTTAGGCTAAGCGAAACCGATGGGTCATAAAAATAAAATAAAATCCGTGGTCTTATACAAAATTATCATTTAATTTCCATTGAATATGTCAAACCACAAAGCGATTTCTTTCCACGAAAATATTATTATTATACCTTAATAAGTAGGTAGGCAAATTTCATTCTCACTATCTATGGACTGTAAGCCCTTTAAAACGGTAGATGGTTTAAAGCTCATTATTATAAAAAAACAATAAAAAATAATTGAATCTCTCTATTGCCACCATTATTTGCATTCAAAGTGTATTTTAACGAAATGTAATTCGAAGACAATGAATCGATTTGCATAAGTGATTTGTTGTGTTATTTCGTGTTTTGATTGATACATCCGGTCGGGTGAAATAATTTCAGGAAGTGACCAATTTAGAACAAGATTGGTTAACATTTTAATAAATATCCAATGAATAATTAAACTCTCATTCAATTAGAAAATAAAATCAGAAAAGTTTTCCCGATTATACGCACGGAATTTTAATTAAAATAATAGTTTTGTGTTTTAAGACGTGTGTACAAGTCCCATTCATCATAGTCTTGGCCGACTACGGTGGTCGAGCGGTTAAGATCCTCGACCACGAATCTAGAGATGGCGGGTTCAAATCCCAGCGTCGGCAAATAAATAATATTTAATCGATATGTTTCAAACTGAAGTAATATAAATGTGCGACAAATATATTTTGTATATTTGTCGCACATTCTAGAGTGTATCAATCACTCTTGTGAAAGACCACCATTCAGAATCGAAACATTGCTTGAAATGGCTTACCGTGTTTGGTGATCGGAGCTGAATTGCAAAGTACTTCCCCACATTCCTTTTTCTCCATTAACTGCTGGAGCCAGTGAGACTATGGCATCCCCAATTGGAGAATGTTGTGGGGCTAAAAGGAGAGAAAATATGGATGAAAATACGGTACGGGAATACTAATAAATTCGGATTTGAGCACCAAACACGGCTAAAACCATTGCAAGCAATATTTCGATTTCTAATGTTTGCTTTTCATCAGGGTGACACTGAAAGTATCTACCGCCATTTCACCAGAATTTTACTTTTTATAAAGTTGTTGTCTTACAGTCAAATTATTTGTAAATTTTTCGATGGGCGCATTACGAAAAGTAGATACAGATCCGACACACCCTTACACATTGAAGCTGACTTGAACACCGCCACCATATCCTATATAACCCTCATAATAATAATTAAAAAAATTAACAGTATTATTTCATGTTATATTATGCTAACTGAGCGTAGCAAGAATGAATGTGCCTTATCCAATTATAAAGCTTTTTTGCATAAAGAGCTGTAAGCATTATACACTGTCGACACGAATGCTTTTTGTGGAATGAATTTATTTCACTGCATCATCACCTGGTAATAGGTAGATTAACACATTGAATAGTATTTTACTACCCAATGTCACATCGTGTAATATGTAATAATGATAATATTATTAAATTTTTGCACATTTCGCCAGGCTGAAATAAGAGGATTTCAGCTGCAAGAGGCTATTTGTGATAAATTGATTGGTTTTTAATGAGTTTCAAAAAGCAATTAAAATATTTTTTTACTAAGAACGTTGTAATTAGATGTCAAAACGGTTAGAAATTTCCCCTCAAGCAATAAAAAACTATTTATTTAACAAAAATCTCATAAAAACAGTTATTCACCAAATACATTAGGAGATGAATGATATAAATATATTGTAGATACATGCATAGTGTTAAAAAATAAACTAAACATTTATTTACACTCCACATATAAACAAGGTATCATATATCCGAAGAAGTTATTTAAATGAGTACAAACTGAAGTAGTGTGACATATTATATATTATATAATAACGCAAATAATGTGAACAATGAACAACAAAAAAAGGTCATAAGAATATAATAAAATAAAAAAAAGATAAGATGTAAGAGAGGTTCATTCTTAAACACTTGTTATGAGATAATCGTTGTATTGGCAAGTGTAAAAAATTGTATAAAAAATATTTTATTTAAGAGTATGTATATCGTTATGTACCTAACGGTCGTTCTTGTACGTACATCAAGAGATAGTGACAGAACTTTAATATGTGCATCTAAATATATCTAAGGTAGATGCAGCTTCATTGAATAGTTCCATCGTTTTATATATTGACGTTTTTCGCATGAGGAAGTTCGGTGTGTAAAACGTCACATGATGCCTCGCACGAATGTACTTACTTGGGGCAAACAAATTTATCTCCTTTAGTATATATGGGTTATTAATACCTCCAGAAATCAACTTATAAAAATGTTTACCCAAAAACATCTTCCGGCGGGCTTGCAGGTTTTGGAAATCTAGCATCCCGTATAAAAATAACGAACGGAATGAAAATGGGTAATATGTATACTCCCTCTGTAAAACTTACTGTCATAAATAGTTGCTGTTTTACGATTAGGTTTCTGATTGTTTAGTACAAAAAGAACTTGGATGATTATGCTTATTTTAATGAACTGAGATTGATTTAATTTCATTTAACCATTTTACATAAGTAGTTTTAAAAAAATGAAGCCTATTTTTCCCTAATTCAGAGTGAACGATTCTTTAACTATCGCCTTGGCGAGATACCACCATTCTCAATCGAAATGTACTTTCTATGTTTCCTATTCTCCTATTCTTTATCTTTATTTATCCTTATTTTCGTTGATCTCAAAAAAATCCAAAATGGTACCCGAATAACACGCAGAAATTTCTTCTTTATGAACATCTATCATTTTCTTCGTCCTTCTCAAGATATATCCGACTCCACGACAAGCCATATTTATTACTTAAATTCTGCTCTTTTGCCAACAGTGCACAAAGGTTCTGGTTAAGTTTAATTAATTTCCTCAAGAAGCAATCTCAAGTATAATGACACAGCTCGAGAGCGATATGAATAAGACCCTATTAACGGAATAACGCAATACTTGCTGTGCTGAACGTTGTTTCATTGTGCGCTTACGAGAAGCGTTCATTGTGCGCTTTAAATGTTTCAATTTGCATGCACAGTCAATAATTTCTGTTTCGGACAATTGACTCCCAGGAATGCGTTTCTCGATCAAGGTTTGCTCAATTATTTAATTTAATATGTATATTAATTAGTCAATGTATAAAACTTACATGTAAACTAGTTCAGTTCTTATTAACGGGTTCTTGCAAAGCCAGTGGCGTGAAGACCGCCCAGGCGACCTAGGCAACCGCCCGGGGCCCTAAACTTCGAGGAGGGCCGCTCTAGATCATCAAATGCACAACATTTATCAACAGTATTTATTTATTTCCGTACGTACCTATTTATGTAATTAACTAACAATGCCGATAACAGTATAAATAATATTCAATCTAGTGATACCAGTTGAAAATGCTGTTTAGTAATTCATGTAAAAAAAACGGCTAGCTCCGTAAGCGCTAGAACTGTTCGTGAGTAATTAAACATGTATTTTAATTGAATGGAATTATCATGAAATGTGCCTTTTTTGCACTTCCATCCAGAGTATAATAAACTTACGAGTATCGTCCTGGCGAGATACCGACCAGACCAAATAGTATCAGAATGATGCTTAAAATGGCTGTAGCCATGTTTAGTGTACAGACCGGGTAGCCTTTAAAACCTTATTTTACTCCTTCCCCACTTCTCAGCCTAACTAAAATCACCAAACGGGCATGCCATACATCCATCGGCTCTTGACATTGGAAATATTGCGGGTACGAATATCACATTTGTTATTTTAATTTCTTGTTTATTTTTAATTTTTAAAGTGATTACTGCAAAAGAGTTCCAACTGTTCCCAACCGTCTGGAGCCAGTGGGACTATGGTATCCCTAATTGGGGTATGATGTAAGGCTGAAGGTAGCAGGGAGAGAAAAGTTATGGGGAAGAGGAAAGCTTGGGAAGTACTTGGCTATTCAGATCTGGTCATTAAACACGGCTAAAGTCATTTTAAGCAACGTTTCGATGCTGAATGTTTGTTCACCAGGATGATACTTAGAGTATCTACCATTCTGAAACTTGGCTCAAGTTAAATATATATATATATATATATTATTTTATAATAATCAAATGTGAAAGAAAACATATTATTCAAATTAAATTTATTTGCGTAAACCAGTATTTGAACCAACCACCTCTGGATTCGTAGTCGGGCGTCTAACCACTCGACCACGGAAGCTATCAACGCTGATGTTAATGTTCAATAACTTTATATAAAAAAATAGTTTGTGCTCGTTTTTTTCACCGGATATAGTATAGTACCGAGTATCTACCGCTCTTGTTCTCACTTCCTTAAGTTTCGCAACAATTTTCAAGCAGTTTTGCTTTTTTTGCGTGGTATCACATAAAAAAAGGAAACGAATTTTGACAAACTGTATTCAAGGAGTTGGTTGGTTCCAAGTCAGCCCTTACGAGGAGTATGTAGTGTATAGTGTATAGGGTACGGCGTATTGGGGGTGTTTCAATAAAAGCGTTTGCATACATATAGCTAAACCCTGTCGTGGTTTCGACAATTTGTCAGCGGGGAACTTTGAAAATTAAATTTATTTAAATGCTTTCAGTCCTCCGGGACGGAATTTAAATATCACGGAGCGGGAACAGGAGCCCCGCCGGGATGAGCTTCTCGCCCTGCGTAGCGCTACGCTATTTACGTAATCTAATTATACGAAGAAAAGGTTTTCTATAATTGCTCAAAGCAATATTTTATCTCACTTTTATCGAATTGAATTATCAGCGCAAATATTGGGCAGCCGTATTTAAAAAGGTTTTCCAAGAATCCCAATAACGGTGACTCTCGGCTTAGCTTTTACGGGTTTTGTGATGTTTTGGTAACTGGCAGGTCGTTGAAATCTTGGAGTGTAGCATTAATTTGTCACATTCAGTACAGGAAGGAATCATATTCTTTTTTTAATTTTTATTATTTTTTTTATATAATTTAATTGAATTAAATTTAATATTATTATTATTGAGTTCTGCTATTTTCAGTTTTTATTTTTTAGTGACAGCTGTTTCGGCGTTTAAGGCCACTGTCAAACTGTCTTAACTTAAACGCCGAAACAGCTGTCACTAAAAAATAAAAACTGAAAATAGCAGAACTCAATAATAATAATATTAAATTTAATTCAATTAAATTATATAAAAATTAAAATGGAGTTCTACAAATTGAACACAAAAACTATAAATAAATGAATTATATTCTGACTGTGACCTTCGCCACGGGAGAGTTTTCATTAAATACTCGTATATTGAACAAAAATGTCTAATTTATGTCAAAATTCATATTTTTAGTTTTATATTTAGTTAGGTAAGTTGTTTTCTTTTATTACCGGAGTTTTATACAAAAAATACGCTTAATTTTTGGTACCAAAAGTTTATCGTAAGAAACTCAACATCACGAATAACTAGGACAAATAGACAAAACTGTCTTACCTTTATGAAGATTTATGTAATAAATTAAATTAGTTATATTTTCGCAGAAAGCAATCACTTTGTGGTTTGACATATTTAAAAAAATAAAAAATAACTTTGTATAAGATCACAAATATCATTTTCATTTCTATGACCGACCGGTTACGCTAAGCCTAAGCATCATCGTCAGCTTAATTATGTACCACGATGATGCTAAGGCTATGCGAAACCGGTCAGTTATAAAAAAATAAAATAATATTCGTGGTCTTATCCAAAAAATTTTTTTTTATTTCTTTAAATTATTGACATTACCAAAAAACGGTTTAGTAACATTTTTCTGAAATGTGGATAGCGAAACAAAAAGATTATAGTAGGCAGTAACAAAGCTCTTTTGTCAGGATCGTTGCAAATGACGACCTCAGTCGCATTGTGGTCTACGCGTTCAACTTTTAATAGCAAGCGTTCGATTCTCGCCAGAGCGCAAAAGTTTATTATAATTAGATTTTTTTTCAGTATTGTCAGTGATGCCAGTGTGGGTATTGTGTTGGGTTTGGTGGGCCAGTGACTAAACAAAACTTTCTACACGGATAAGGAAAAAAGTTTCCGATGTGTTGTTTTTTATTTATTTTATCAAATTATTGTTCAAAATGAATTCAGTTTGCAAACCCACTTGTCGAAAATATAAGTTGGGCAATGTTCCTCCCATCCCCTCGTGTTCTGTATATCCGCGTACCACCTACCTATGTGTATTGTGGGCCATGTACTTGTACATGTACCCGTACTTGGGCACAAGTACCTACCACTTGTGTGTGGGAGTTAGTTAGTGAGCGGATAGAGAAGGGCGGTAAGGACATTAACAAATAAGTAAGACTATTATATTTTCTAAGAAAGGGGTTCCATATTTTTTCGGGGGTGAACCATCAAGCTCCACTTTTTCGCTTGGTAAAATATTTTTCTCGACAGTGTTGTATAAATAAATTAGAATATGCGAATCAGAAAAAGATTTTTTACCATTAAGAACATCATTTGAAAAGTAGCGGAAAAAATTGTGTCTCATATTTGTTTTGATCCATACTTTTATACTATTCGAACGTCAATCATTGCCTTCTTCTCTTTTTTTTATAGTGAATACCGATTATTAGAAAGGTGTAAAGGTGAGTCCTAACTGCTCTCAACCGTCTAGAGCCAGTGGGTCCATGGCATGCCCAATTGGTGTATGTCGCGAGGCTGAAGGTAGTGGAGAAGAGAAGGAGATGGGAAAGGTTAGAAAGTACCTGGATATTCAAATCTGGTCACCAAACACGGTTAAAAGCCATTTCAAGCAACGTTTTAATTATAAATGGTGGTTTTCCATCGAGGCGACACTTGGAGGGTGTTGATGTGTTATGACGCACATGAATGAAATAAAATGTATTTGCGCGCGCCGGGTTTGAGCCCGCGACTTCTAGAGTCGTAGTCGAGCGTCTCACCACTCGACCACGGAGGCCGACGAAAAAAATATTTGCTTTGTTGTCACACAGAATGTAAAATTCAATTAATATCAGCGCATTTAAGACCATGAAAACGACTTTCAAAGGAACAGTGTAAACTTCTGGACCTGGAACATTAATTTTATTTTAGTGATTCGACTGATCGAGTGAATCCAAATTCTTCAGTTCCTAACTAACTAACTAATTGACTAACTAACCATCACGCCATTTCCTCGCAGGGGTAGGCAAAGAGGACGGACCGCCAAACAACTCTGTCTTGGCACACACTCCTAGGTTCGTTCACATTCATACATCGTCTCATAAATACTCTTCTGTTTTGCTGGCTCTTCACGTGGCCCGATTCTAGTACTCGACTTCTTCTTCCATTCACTTGTGCATCATATATTCTTTACACACTCTTTCGTTCATTCGCTCTACATTTCCAAACCATCCAAGCGTCCCATATTAGCGGTATAACCGCTACATACACAAGTCATTTGATTTCTTTACATGCTTTAAAAAGGTATATTGCCTCTCGGCTTCCAATTAAACAAACTCTTTAAAACAGTAATTATATGATTAAACATACCCTATTGATTAAAAATTCTATTTCAAACTGGTTGCTAGAACTCTCCTAGAAAAGATATGAGTCCGTAGCGTGGGGATAGAATTACCATAGTCGACCCTCGTGCATTTTGTTTGCATTTTGTATGAGCTTTTCATTTAGTGAGGGATCTTTCGTTTCGCGGATTTTCACAGATTACGCGCCTGATTAAAGCCGGATTCACGCGACTGCCTTCGCCAAGTCATGCGATCCTGGCGTCATTCCAACTAACTAATCATAGATATCAAGTATAAATATACCGAAGCTCGGAGGTGCACTTATTATTTTCAAATAACAATACATTGCGCAGTTGGTATGCACACTTTGTCAGTGAAATACTGACAAGGTTAAGGAATTTTCATTACCTACTTTTGAGTACAAAGATTTTTTTTTGTCGATGTTTTAGAATTTGTGGAAAAATGATATTTGGATGTGTGAGGAATCATCTGAAGCAGATCTTAAACATAGAGTCAATCAAATAAGCACTTTTACACCTTTCTAATAATGAGCTAAGCTAGCAGTCTACAATAGAGTGCTTATACCAACCCTGATGTATGGCAGTGAGGGATGAAACTGGCAGAGGAAGGATGAAAGTAGATTCAGAGGAGCATTCACTGTGGAAATGAGATCTTTCCTGGAAAGTTAGATTCATCCAAAAATTAATAATTCGATATTAAAAGCTATTGGATTATTACCTGTTGGTCTCATTTAATAATCTCTTTGGATTCTACTGCACAAATTTGAAATTTTTGTGTGTTTATCATTAAAGTTAATTTCTTAATTTACAGTTAATGAAATGAGATCCCTGAGACATATGCGCGGTAAAACAATGTGTGAACATGTTAAAAATTGGATATCCGGAAAGAATGTAAGGCTGATGTAAGCGTAATGAATAGGATCAAGAAAGGAACGCTTAGATTGTTTGGGCATGTAGAGCAAATAAACGAAGAAAGGAATGTGAAAAGAATATATGATGCGAAAGTGAATGGAAAAATAAGTTGTGGACGCACGAGGAAGACATGACACGATCAAGTGAATGAAATACTTGAACCGGGCCACGTGAAGAGTCAGAATAACAGAAGAGTATGTATGAGACGATGTATGAATGTGAACGAAGCGAGGAGTGTGTGCCAAAACAGAATTGTATGGCAGTCCTCCTTGACGGTCTTGACGGCCTCCATGGTCGAGTGGTAAGACGCTCGACTACGAATCCAAAGGTGAATATAATGTCGCGGGTTCAAACCCGGCGTGCGCCAGTAACTTTTATTTAATTAATATGTGTCATAACACATTTAATTCATATGAAAATGATAAAAAGTATATTTGCGGCACGTTCCAGAGTGGTAGATACTCTAAGTATCGCCCTGGTGAAAGACCACCATTCAGAATCGAAACGTTGCTTGAAATGGCTTTAGCCGTATTTGGTGACCAGATTTGAATAGCCACGTACTTCCCAACCTTCCTTTTCCCAATCTCCTTCCCCTCTCCACTACCTTCAGCCTCACAACATACCCTATTTGGGGATGCCATAGTCTCACTGGCTCTAGGCGGTTGGGAGCAGTTGTGACTCTTGTGTAATATTCTTATATAAAAAAAGCCCGCCTTTCCTGCCTACCCCTGCGGGGAAACGGCGTGATGGTTAGTTAGTTGGCTTATAATGAGAATTAATGGAAAGTAAATTATTATCGCAGTGTTGAAAAAATACATCGCTTCAGAAAAAAAAAGCTGTAACGCGAAAAAATATTTACATCTAGTTTCTAGCAGAACTTAAAAAACGTAAGGGATTTAAATGAAGCTAAAAATGTTCAAGGTAAGGTAAAATAAACGAATAGTCAACATAACCTTTACGTTTGTTTACAGTAAAAAAAAGTGAACCGCGTGGTGATTAGATAAGCAATTCATGTTAATAGTTTTCTAGAATAAATTTTTTGAATCGTGAAATAATTTATTCTAGATCTCCAGGAGGGTGGTTTATTTCCACGAGCTTCTCATAACACCTACATAGAATACATCATAATAAAAAAGCACATATTTTATAATTTTAGTTTTTTTTGTAAATACTTCGGGTCTGTGTTTATTATTGCCTAACTGTTTTTTTTTTATACTATTTCTACTTTGGTTTTTTTAATCTTTTTTTTCTTTAGTTTATTAGCTCTTTTTTTGCGGTTTATTTATGACAAATGTATAATTTTGATTTCTTTCTAAAAAACGTAGAATTGTAATAAAAACTTAAATAATGTAAATTTCTTTGTCCCAAAATGAGTTTTATAATTCATCGGAATTACTATATTTAAAAAGATATAAAACAAAGAAAAGATATGGAAATTTAATATAAAATAAAATGGAAATTTAATATTAGCTTCTTTACAAAAAAATTAAAATTTTCTCCATTGTTTATCATAAATGAAATTTATTAAATACTGTTTTTTTATTAAAAGAAATGAAAAAATAACTTTGTATAAGATCACTGATATTATTTTAATTTTTGTTCTTAGCCTAAGCATCATCAGGGTACAAAATTAAACCAAACAAAAAATACAAAGTGTGTGGTTATATATACATGCAGAGGGAGAAGAAAATATAAAATAAAAGAACAAAACAATGAGAGAACAATAGAATGACATTTAAATTATAACAAAGGAACAGAGAGAAAGAGACGGATAATATGAATTGAAAAAAACAAAATGTCGACTGTGAAGGTGATTAGAATAATGATATCTTTTTTTAAGTTTACAAGAAATATACATAATATTGGACTACTGGACAAATTTACATGATTATTAAGAATATGACTTATCGTTTTAATGGCTTTATTTATTTCTAGTGCTTCTAAATTACTAAATCTGTTGTCAAGATCATTTTTGTAAAGGATATGAACACTGGTGCTTTTTTTGAAGGTGTGATTATTATTAATTATTTTTTTATTATTTCTTAGATTACCCATACAAGCTTATTAATGGCAGTAAGAAATATTCAAAGTTAAGAATATTTTACTATCAATATCACCTTTTCGAGGAAAGACTAATGATAAAATATTATTTGGCGCATCCCGAAGCATCACGAGACCAAATCAATAAGTATGTATTGGAGTCCACAGCCTTACCATCATTCATTCTCAAATGCAGCACATCCTACAAATTTCATTACACAAAACGATTTTTAAATTTAAACTTATTACGTACGCTTTTAAATCGAAACTTAATATTAAGCTATAAATTTTAAGCGTGTAACACAAGCCCTTATGCATAATTCAAAGCAATCAAATTCAACACGAGCGTCTGCATATCAAATCACGCGGGTGCCCAACATCCGCACAAATCAGATTATCATGTGTGTATTATTATTATTATAGCCTAACGAACATTATAAAATCAACCGTCATAAAAATAATGTTACGTTTCATAGAACGCACAATGACTACAAATTGTATGGCCCCTCCCAATCTGGCCAATAATGGAGGACCTTTGAATGGAATGGCATTTTGTTTTTCAATTTGACGCGGTGTCAACGAAGTACTAAAACATCGATGTAGTGAACATGTTTGGCCACGTGTGAAATTTTTAGGAGTTATTAATTTGACGTTTAAAATTATTTTTTCTACGTCCATGTGATCTTTCGAGATATATTTAGGTTTTTTAAATAATAATAAAATGTAAAATATTTATAAAGTTTTATTCCAGAAGGTATGCAGGAGTAGTGCAATGCAATACTTTCCATAATTGATTTTAATAAAATTGATAATTTTTTTTTTTTTTTAAATATTACAAGTAAAAAATATTTATGGATGATATTAGGCCTCATTTCTGCAAAACGCCATCAAGAGGGAGTCCATCCTGGCAGCGTTAAGATTGATGGGGGCAATAATTTACTCCAATGCGCTTCTATGCTTGAATTCGGGATCTGACGGGATTCCATGATGAGATCATTTCTGGAGTTGTTAATCCTTTTCCGCATTCCTGCCACCCTGGTTCTCATAAGGGCTGCAAATCCTGGAACTCGCCCCTCGGTTAACATACCGGAAGCACTGCAGTGCCTGGAAAGACTGAACATCATGCGGTAGGCGTTGTTGTACTGGACCCGAAGCCTTTCCATGCTACTCTTCTTAAAATTCGCACGTGTATAGGGTAGTACAGAACGCCAGGAAGAGTGTCCTTTTCACTAGTGGACTACAGAGCTGAAATCTTCTACTAAGCATGTTTTATTTCACACTGAGTGCTCGCCTTTGCCTGTCAATGTCGTCGTCATCCATTAGTTTGCTGGTGATGATGCGCCGTAGATAATAAATGGATTACTTTTATAGCGCCGTTTTTGTGGAAAAATCACCTCAAGGGCGCATTTGGTTTCTTCTACCACCCTTAGAACCTCACCGTTCAAGATAGCTGGAGGAATGTTTTTCGGACCCTGCCCGTATCTGATAACCATCAGTGCCGTTTTTATTAATTTATAATTAGAAAATTTAATTTTTATTATTTAATAATTAGAAACACATTTACCAAGACATTGATGGTGTCCAAACATCAAATATACTGCATTACTCCTTGTAATGTGTGTAAACCATGAATTTACATATGTTTTGAAACGAAACATCCAAGTTTTTCACCCCTATCTGCAACCAATGGCGGCGGGCAAGGATCCCAAATCAAATTTGAAAAGCAAATGTAGATCAGAATTGCAAATCGAATAATACGCCACTTGAAAATTAATAATAAAGTGACGGCTATAAATTTAAATCATGCAATTGAAAGTGTTGTGTAGGGGATACAAATTGCACGTTTTCGCCTAACTGTCAAATGTCCCGCCCCCGGGGTTGCCCGGGCCAGGGCTGGGGTGCTACATTTGACCCCGGGCAGGAATCTAGTTTAACAGTTTGAATGGAGGTGTATACATTGTAAGGTTTATGTCTGATACATTTAAACTGTACTAATTTTATGTTTCATTTTGTCAATTTCCGTCAATAATCCGTAAAAAAACGAGCACAAACTAATTTCTTACATATAGTTATTGAACATTAACATCAGTGTTGATTGCTTCTGTGGTCAAATGGTTAAGACATCCGACTACGAATCCAAGGGTCGTGGGTTCAAATCCCGGCGTGCGCAAATAAATTTAATTTGATTAATACGTATTGTTTCACATTTGATTAATATAAAATAATGTATAGTATACTTGAGCCACGTTCCAGAATGGTAGATACTCTTAGTATCATCCTGGTGAAAGACGACCATTCAGAATCGAAACGGAGCTTGAAATGGCTTTAGCCGTGGTTCTTGATCAAATCTGAATAGCCAGCCCGACCTTCCTCTTCCTCATCTCCTTTTCCTTTCCGCTACCTTCAGTCTAACGTGCTCTCATTGAGGATGCCATATTCCCCTGGCTCCAGACACCATTATCATGTACATAGATTCAGCGAGCCCCGACAAATAAGTAAGTATATCAAGATTAAAATAGTATTAAAAGTCGTTATTCATTCCCGCAATCGAAAAAGTAGCTTATGGCAGCAGAATAAACTTATTTTGATAGTACCAGAATGTATTTACACATAAAACGTTCGTATACGTTTAGATAGAAATGTTGCAATGTCAGTAGTTTTATGATATTTTTGATCCTGGTTTAAATTTTGCATTCTTTGTTTAGTTTGTTCCAGTAAGGTTAGTTACTAGTCCAAACAATGTTGAACCAATCAATTAATTTCCAAAGTAATAAAACAGTGAAACAGCGAAACAGTAAAACTTTAGGAAGCACAGCAGTTTCGCCAGACTGCCAGTCAAAAGGGGAAACGGCCTAGCCAATTTCACATAATGTGCTCCATTGTAAACATACTTCCCCCAGTTTTATATTACTACTGACGGACTTGGGTGGGGTGCTTTCCAGAATTGAATAGCTCAGGAATAGACAAACTTTCACACCATTTACTATTTCAATCAAAACGTTAAAGTAACATGTTTTTAAATGTAAATACTGCACAAGAGTTCCAATTGCTATCAACTGGCCGAATCCAGTGAGACCGTGGCATCCCCAATCGGGGTATGTTGTGAGACCGAAGAGAGCCTTTGACGGCCTCCATAGTCAAGTGGTAAGACGCTTGAATCCAAAGGTCGCGGGTACAAACCCGGCGTGCGCCAATACATTTTATTTAATTAATATGTTTCATAACACATATAATTAATAAAAAATAATAAAAAGTATGTTTGCGGCACGCTCTAGAGTGGTAGATACTATCAGTATCACCCTGTTGAAAAACCACCATTCAGAATCAAACGTTGCTTGAAATGGCTTTAAGCCATATTTGGTGACCAGGTCTGAATAGCCAGGTACTTATCAACCTTCCTCTTCCACATCTCCTTCCCCTCCTCACTACCTTCAGCCTCACAAAAAACCCCAATCGGGAATGCCATAGTCTCACTGGCTCTAGACGGCTAAGAGCAGTTGGGACTCTTGTGCGGTACTCACTATGAAAATAATTAAAAAAATATTAGGGAGGGGAAGGATATGGGGAAGAGGAAGGTCAGGAAAGGTTTTTATCTTCTTTCACCATTCCACCTTCTTGAGAGTATCTACCGTTATATTTCTATACATTAACATTATAATATCCAAGGATATTTTACAATAACCTTGATCAAAGTCCTGTCACTTGAGCTCCGTTGAAACCTTTTTTTTAAACCCGTTATTTTTGACAGAGAGATAATATTACAACGGAGTTCTCGGCGGAATACTTATACGTAATTTATTTGGCGGAAATACTAAAATAGACAGACTATACAAGGCACGTAGCACTACTAAGAAACGACTTTTGAATTTTAAATATTATTAAATGTCGTCTTTAGTTTGTAAACTCAGAGGTTGTGCACAGATTAAATGGGCTGCCGGATGGGAAGCTGAACACCTCAACCGCCTGGACCCGATAAGGCTTTCATCAATCAAAACTGATGAACGAAATTGCAATTTACCATTGTTTTTTGACTTAGCGTTTATTGAAATTCAATAGCTATCAAAAAATATTTTCAATTTGAAAAAAAAAATAGATATATATACCAAACAAACAACAAATCAGATACCTAAGTAAGAGAACTTAAACGCCTTCAACTTACCAAAGAAACGTGTTTTATTTAACAAGCTAAATCCAACTTTTATAACTGCAGTTTTTCAATTTTCATGAAAGTTTTTAATTTTTTACATTAGTTATGTGGTATGATATAGATTTTATTTAAAAAATAACTATGTACCGATCACAAGGCAGGCTGTAAAATTGATTAAGTTTGATTTCTTAGTTCGTAAGTTTCTATAGGGCAATCTGACTAATTTGAAAGCACTCTTGGCATGGAATTCCACAAAAACGACACTTTATAAATTATCCATTTACTACTATCACCCAGCCGCTAGTTAAAGCTCGCTCACCATAAATTCCCCACCCATGGAATGGCGCACTGGCTGCCAAACGTCGCGCGGTTATTATGTGCTAAAATTTAATTTGGAAACGGGTATGGCAATTTGTAATGCAGCATCCACTGCGCGATCTGTCAGGCGGGAGAAATGTGCATCAAAATGATTCAAGAAGTATTTTTTTCTCTCTTTCTTCGGGGATATTAGTCGCGGGTGTTAACTTCACTTGCTCGGGTATCTGGCGCTGGCTTTCGAGTGCGATGCTTTTTTATTCACACTTTATTTGAGTCATTTATGAAATTCTGAAACTTTGTTTCGTATGAGAGCGCGGCGAATCGAAATTTTAATATGATAGGATTTTATTAGTTTTAACTCCCCCTATGATAATTATCGCTAAACGTAATTTATTAGTAGCAAATTTGTGATATTTCACCTCAGCTTAGCTTTTAGTTTTACGATTGTAAAATTATTCCCAGAGTACTGTTTACGTGGTTATAACATTTTTTTAAATGAATTAATAGTACAAAATTTCAAACTTTTATCCACTTTTTTATTAAGACCGAACCGGTTTAAGCCTGCTGCGGATCTTCAGACTAGAGTCAATAAAGAAAACAGTGGATTTTTTGTTGTTGTTGTTGTTAGTCAATAATGAAAACAGTGAAACTTTTTTTATTTTGTTTTGTTATTATTAAATCATTAAAATGAATATCCACCACGAATCAACAGTTGCAAAAATCGAAAATAAAAAATAGCACAATTAATTGGTTTTTACTTAAGTAGTAAGGGATGTTGCTGGGGAATTCAATTTTAAGTTTACCAATCCAGATAAGAAGTTTGAAATATATTTAAATGTATATAAATATGGATATGTTTATATATGGATATAACAGTTCATAAATAAAAATTGTGCCAAAAGAAAAACATATTAAAGGTGATGAAAGTAAAGAAGAAAATACGGAACTATTGTTATTTGAAACAATATTATACCAAAGTTCTAGGAGAAACGGTTATATATGTAAATATACAAAGCAATGGTTTTAATCCATGACACAAGCCTAAATTGGGTAAAAAAAAAAACATTTTTCTCGAAAAAGGGTCTCGTTTATACCGGTTGAAAAAAATGAATATTTTTAATTCCTTAACCAATTAAAAGTTATTTTATTGTTCAGACGCACCTTTTGGAAGGAACAAATGCGGAAACCACATCATTCCCACCAAGGTGCAATCTGCAGAAATTGGTAGCTTCGTTCATGTGGGATTTGCGTGAGGGCCAGAGGTAATTTCCTACCCTTGTTACAAAACAACCCCCTGCCCGTTCATATGCTAATGGTGGCTTATTCAATTTCATGCACACATAGATCATCAGGGTAACGAAATTCTTGCCAGTTACACAAATAGTAATATAAACATTGGTGGGTGATTGAATTAGCACCGTTCATTAGAGCGAAATATAGAAAAACTCCCTCGCGACAAGAGGAACGAGGTATTATTAAATAGGCATTTCAATTCGTGGAAAAGTACGCACACGACTTGTTTTTTTTTATATAACTCAGTGGCTTGGTACAGACAGTCCTTCCCAACTAGCAAACCATTTTGCGGCCAAAAGAGAAAAATAAAGGGTATGAAACCATTTGTTACTAAATAATGTATGCTTTCTCATTAATGTTCAACTATTAACTAACTTATTTGCTTGTTGGAAATGGCTCATGCGCTAGCCAGAAAATCACCTCACGAGCTCTGTGCCTCATAGGCCTCATGCCTCGTATCACTACGTCCTAGTTGATATGTTTGTAAAATTGAAAGAAGAAGTCAGGGAGGCCCGAGGAAGACATAGCACGTTCAAGTGAATCAAATACTTGAATTGGGCCATGTGAAGAGTCAAAATAACAGAATAGTATGTATGAGACGATGTATAAATGTGAATGACGCAAGGAGTGTGTGCCAAGACAGAGTTATATGGTGGTCCGTTCTCTTTGCTTACCCCTGCTGGGAAACGGCGTGATGGTTAGTTAGCTTAAGATTTGAATTAATATAATGTTAACATAACTTAAACAATCAGACGAAATCTTCACTTGTCATATGTTTATGGTTATATTTAAATCGCGACTAATAAAATTCGTATTACAGTAGAATAGACTCGTAAAATACTAATTGAATTAATATTTTATGTCACATTTATAGCTTTCTCACTAACGAGTTGGAGTATCGAGACTTGGAGTCTTTCCAAACAAACTCCCTTCGTGAGGTGGAACTTGTCTTCGTTATTTATCGCAGTCTAAATTATTTACTGTTGTTTTTATTAGTGCATAAATATATGAACTAAGCATTTTTCCTGGGGGTAAATATTTTTTAATATTATTGTCGCTGTTGTAAGTTGTATATTGTTGGGGGAGATTGGGGTGGGGTGCAGGGCCGCCGCACGTGTAACAATAAAATTTACGCCCTAAGAAAAAAAAAACTACACAGACGAGTGATAAGATGCTCGACTACGAATCCAAAGGTCGCGGGTTCAAGCCCGGCGTGCGCCAATAACTTTTATTTAATTAATATGTGTCAGAACACATTTCATTCATATAAAATAATAAAAAAGTATGTTTGCGGCACGTTCCAGTGCGGTGGATACTCTGAGTATCGCCCTGGTGAAATACCACCATTCCGAATCGAAACGTTGCTTGAAATGGCTTTAACCGTGTTTGGTGACCAGATCTGAATAACCAGGTACTTTCCAACATTCCTCTTTCCCATATCCTTCTCCTCACAAGATACTCTAATTGAGGATTCCATAGTCCACTGGCTCTAGACGGTTGGGAGCAGTTGAGACTCTTGTGTGATATACACTGTAAAAAAAATTATAAATTTATAAACAATTAATTCTTCAGAACATTGATAAGCATGAAAAGTTAGCATAGATTCTTATTCTTGTATGTAACACTTCTGCATTGTATTCTATTCACATATTCCCTTTCGGAATTCAGTTATACTTGGCTATAACGCACAAACGTTCAACAATAACGTTTCAATTATTAGAAGGTTATACACAGATTTTTCTATTTATTCCTATAATTGAGTTTTGATTTAAAAATCACCAACATAGCCGAATTTAAGGCGGTACGTGGCAGAGGAGTTTCAAAATCAGTTGCCATTCTCACTGTCCGATAGCGTACCAGACGGTACTTTTTACGTCAGAACTCTTCCGGAGGGTTTCAATGTGTTGTTTCTTTAAATATTTTCAAAAATGATTTATTTTTTCTACGTATAATAATTTTCGGCAAATTAAAGAGGCCGTCCATCGACTTGGCCGCCCGTGTGCGCAGCACACATCGCACATGATATTTAATGCGGCGCCTCTGTCGGAGTGGGTGGTTGGAAGGGAATGGAAAGGAGTGGGGGAGGGGGCGGAGGTTCAGACAAATACAGTATACAATATAATATAGTACACTCGCAACGCTTATTATTTGTTTTTATGTCAGTTCCTTAACTTGGGCAATTACGCAGATTGCGTAAGGGTATTTCATTTATAGACTTCCACTTCCATTTTGAAATATTAGACAGTAAACTTAGCATTTTACTTTACTTGGGAAAGTTCCCGAGATAAGTACACTTGTTATCTGTTTCGGCTGTCAAAGTACTTGAATAATAATGAACAAAAGCAGATAGCACAGTAAACAAGTTGTTTTGTTTTTGAAAAGCGCCGTTTTATACGAGCTTTCTTTTATGAGTGAACTTCGGAACTCTGTAATTGAACAAAACAGTGTTCGGGTATTCCTCTCAGAATGAAATATAAAGTAATCTTATGGACTTACGCTTTAATGGAGAGCAGTTCTGAAATTGACTTTCAAAAGAAAATAACATAAATAATATCTGTGATTTAGCTGTCTCTTTGTCTGTTACTTATTGATAAATTTTGTCTAAGCGAAACAGACAAGTTCCCTGGCTCTTGGATTAAGAGAGCTGCAGTTTTCAGTTACGTCACATTATTTTATAGAATAATGAGCTTTATGGGTGATTTATTTATTTTTCATTGCACCTGTTATTTGAAATCTGTTCATCAGACTTCAGAATCAAAATCATTTAATTTGATTGAAATAGTATCCGAAGTCACTATCGACGACCTCGGTGATAGAACGGAATACATTGCTCAGTATAGAGAGCGTGGGTTCAAATTCCGGCAAGGGAAAATAAAAAGTAAGGAGGCTTTTTCTTATATATAAATTAAAACAGCTGTATTAGAGTGGTAGATACTCTATGTATCGCCCTGGTGAAAGACCACCGTTCAGAATCGAAACGTCACTTGAAATGGCTTTAGCCGTGTTTGGTTACCAGATCTGAATAACCAGGTAATTGCTAACCTTCCTCTTCCCCATATACTTCCCCTCCCCACTACCTTCAGCCTTACAATATACCCTAATTTGGGATGCCATAGTCTCACTGGCTCTAGAGGGTTGGGAGCAGATGGGGGTGCGGTATTCATTATAAAAAAATAACTGTATTTTGTTTACACCTTAAAATAAAAGTCCAAATGTAGCACCAAAAATCCACCAATAAGTCTACCAGATATGAAAAACCATCTATTTGACAATCTTTGTCTTTCCCATATTTCCTTCCCATTTTATTATGACTCAATTATTCCAAAATTTGTGATATCATATTCCCCTCGATCCAAACTGGTGGGATTCTGAAATCTGGATATCTGAACGATATCACATCAAAAATACTTATTCAATTTTATGTATATTTTTAAATGGCTTATGTCTAATAACGTGCGTAAACATAAGGCAATTTTAAAAACTGGAGTAGTACTAACTCCTGAGTGTAATGGTAGATACTAGGATAGCAGCAGGGTGCAGGCGGTTCAGAGTGATAAATTTTGTCCTTCCGGGTTAGTGGCAGCCATCTAGATCAAATATGGCGGAACCATTTCCCGTGCTAATTCCACGGGAAACCACCGTCGAAGCCTTAGCAGGACTTAGGGAGGGGGGGGGAGGAAGGCGGAGGCTCGATTGGAAGGTTAATAGGTCAGCGGAGAGAGCGGGCGCAAACTACGTGCAAATCGGCCAAATTTTCACTGGTAATGAAATCCGATAAAAGAAATCTGGTTCAATGTGAAAATGGTGAATTTTTAAAACTATAGTCAAATCAATGTCCACGTTTATTTAAACAAATACTATCTGGTACCATCAATAGTTGTAGCTGCCCGGACTCTATATGTTATTCCCGTGTTGGTGCATATTTGAAACAAATGGTGAAAGGGAGAATATTGAGAACAGGAGAGTTGGAAAGTAATTAGCTATTTATAAATCTGGTCACTAACAATAAGGCTACAGCCTTTTAAGTAATGCAAAGCTACTTTTCTGAATGTTGGTCTCTTGCTAGGTGAGAGTCTTCCACTCTAGAACAAGGTAAGTAAGTACATTATGTAGCATTCCTTGCCGTAGACTCAGAAATAATGAATTGCTGTTCCTCAATCATCACTCTACTAATTATGGGTATCATTCTCCACTGTCCAGAATGTCGAGACTTGTTAACTCAAGCCGTAGTCTTGAAATTTTTGGTAGCAGTCTAAATGGTTTTTGTCATTCTTTACAACTCTACCAAAACTTTGACTAGACCCTGGCTTAAATGTTTTATCTTATGTGTATTTTGTCCTTTTTTCGTCATTGTTTCATTTAATATTATAAATGTACTGTTCTTTCTCTGTTGCTCTTTTATCCCATTTCATGTTTTGTATTTTTTTTATTGAAGTTTAGTCCGTTAATTTATAAATAAATTAATAAATATTATATTTGGCAGCATTAATAAACAAACAAACTATCTTCCCATTTTCTCGTAGGAATTGGTTAGTAGTATTTCTACAAACACCTCTCACGTCATCCACATTCATGCATCTTCCAATATTTCACCACTAAACATGAACGTGCTGAAGTGTTTGATTCACTTTATTGTGCCATATCTTCTAGAAACGTTCGAAAGTGCAAGAGAAAATATTTACATCAAACTTATTTTCAGATATAGATATAAAAATGAAATTAATTTACCCTCCTATTCTTCATCTCTCCTGTACTTCCTTCAATACCACAGCATTCTCCAAATCGGAGTGACTTAGTTCAACCAGCTCTGGGAAGTTAAAACTCTTGTGCCGTTTCATTTTCCAGTTTTAGTGTATCTTTGCGTTGATGCTGGACACATTGTACTTTAACCTGCCTTTTCGTAAGTTGAGTACAGGTAGAGATTAACCAAAAGCTTTGTTACTGAAATAACGTGCCACGGGTCGACGTATATGGAATTTCAGGGCCTGGAATGGCAAACTATTCCTCGTATTTTTTAGTAATCATTTAAGTGAGAGTAATTATTCCTGGAAGGTAAATTAACCGGTGCGGTGTGCGAGGTCGTTTTATAGCTCTTAGCGCATTAAGAGGGGCTGTTTTGGTAACATAATCACGAGTAACAAATTGAAAATCATTAGTGAGAAAGGGTTTAAAGGGGAAAAGTCGGTAGTATCAGAGGTCAATCATAGCGATGGACAATGAGCAAGCATTTAAAGTAGCGTGGCTGAAATGAAAACGAGAATAGTGAAACTGAATCATTCTTGTGGTTTCTTTGGCTATGCGAGAAGAAGGCTACCAAATTGAACAATTACCTGCTGTTAATTTTGGTAGACACTTCCTGATCTGCATCTCCCATATTTGTGATAAAACCCTTGGTACTGTGCAAAAACGGATACTACATGTTGTTGAATCTCCTAGGTTGGAATTTTGAGTCTGTTCTACCGAAATCACAATAGAATATGCTTAGAAGAAACAGCTTTATTGATTTCCTTCACCATAATCCGTACAACCAAAAACGCGTACCAGATATTCGTACACGGTTGAAATTTACTGTATGATAAGGGGTCGTTTTTATGACTAGTTTTTAGGTACAACAGGGTGAGGGAATGACCTTCGGCTTATGTGTTTACTCGCACCTATATTACGGGTCTTTCATAGCCTAATTTCACTACTCCATCTCCTTAAAAAGACTTGTTTCACGGCATTTCCGAATATGACCCATGTCTCGAGGGGCGCTTTCCACTGCTATGTGGAAAATAAAATATTTCATAAATGTGTCTGATATTTTCATGTACAGTTAAAGAACTTATACCCATATACATACAGGTACAAACAACAACATTTCGATTATAAATATCTCTTAGTTTTCAGGAATTTATTTTCACGTGGGCGAATGAGTTAGCACGAAAAAAAGCTTTCTTTAACTTAATTTCAGACGCGCAGTAACCTTCTCTTAAGTAAATTTTATGAGTGCGTTTTTTCCTAAAGCTCGAAATCCGAAAGTTTCCGCATCATTTGAGAAAAAGAATTTCCGAATATTACTTCGGGGAATCTAACGCGGGTATTTCCAAAAACACAACTCGCACAAATACAAATTTATCTTTATTAGAAACGAAATAGACTTATTACGCATTGGATTTTTGTTTTCTCTCGAATGAATGGAAAACAAAGCTTTTTTATGTTCGCTAACGTACACAGTATATCATTTTAATAATATTCAATGTGATAAAAATTCGCCTGTTTCGTATTATTTATTCTTATTCCCATTTCTGTGATGAAGAGACTATCATGCCATGAGAAATGATGATATTCAATGAAAATATTTTCATATTTGAATATCATAACGATTTATGTACATGTGGATTTATAAGGTAAAGCGTATTTTCTTTGATGTTTATTTATAACTCAAAAATAACCCAACTCTGTGTTTCAGCATAATTAGGTTCTGGAGTAAGTTCAGGCAAAAAATAAACAGGAAAGTTTCATTTCAAACTAAATGATCGTATGTGTTTGGGGCGGTGACATTCTAAGAGGGAGAACAAATATTTACTGGCAACATTTTACGGTGTTTTTTAAATTAAATTTGAAATCTATTTTTTACTTATTGGCATTTGGTCCAAAACCTGCCTTTTTTAACCCTAAGAATAAATACAGGTGGATGTATTTTTGCATGTTCGAACACGGATTATATCAATATAATTAGTTAAATAATAAATATATTTTGGTAGAAAGCAATCGCTTGATGAGATGTTATTAGTTTTTAATGTAGGAAGACATCATTATAGTTCTGGGAATATAAATTAGATTAAAAATGGTACCAATATAACAACCACTTGTATGAAACACTCATATATTGATTAATTCTTTAATATGGCAGAGTTTTGCACCCACCGATTTTTTTCAACGAATCAAACAATATTATTGTTAAATTTTTAAATAATAATGGGAACAGAGAAAATATAAATAGAAAAAGTATAAAAACATTATTTGTAACCCATCGGCTTTAATTGGGTAGTTTATTTTATACTACACTGGGAAATCTTAGAAACATCATATTTGACGGCCTTCGTGCTCGAGTGGTAAGACGCTCGACTACGAAACCGAAGGTCGCGGGTTCAAACCCGGCGTGCGCACATAACTTTTATTTAATTTACATGTTATTTGCGGGACATTCCAGAGTGGTAGATAGTATCGCTCTGGTGAAAGATCATCATTTATAATCAAAATGTTACTTGAATTGGCTTAAGCTGTGTTTGGCGACCAAATCTGCATAGACAGGTAATTCCAAGCCTTCCTCTACCCCATTACCTTCTCCTCCACACCTCACGACATACCCCGATTGGGGATATCCTAGTCTCACTGGCTTCTGACGGTTGGGAGCTGTTGGGACTTTTGTGCGGTATTCACTATAAAAATAATACATATATATATATATATATATATATATATATATATATATATATATATATATATATATATATATATATATATACGAGTATAAGCGAAACCGTAATGTGCTAAATATATTATCTATAAATGAGTGGTTCATACAAAGTGATGGTTTTATTTCATACGAAAGTAGAAATATCTATTTGCATGGAAACATAACACATACACAGAGAAGATTATTTTACGATTAATCTAATTATATTGAGCAAAGGATTTAAAAAATAATAATTATGTAGTTACAATATACTTAAACCCTTGTAATTAACGAACGTTTTTAGGTAAATTTTTCACGAGGTTCAATCGGCATTTTAAGAATGTACTCGTATTATAAGCAAAAGTTCAATGAATTTTAAATATTTTTCACCTTGAGTTCTCGTTCCACTTTTTGTGCTTTGAAAGTTTCGTATGCATTAAGCCGTGAAGGTTTCATGTTTGACAAAATGTGTATTGACATTGAAGAGATAGCGACGCCTTTGTAAGCCTTTATCGACTCGGACTAAAATCAACTGATGTGGAGATATCATCTGAGTGGGGACAGGTAGAATGAATTTGATATCTATCCAGCTCATCTGCTTGAGCGATAAAATTGAACGGAATATTTTATAAGTTTATTTAGGTAATTGGATTTCCCCGCTTCAAACCCCGCTTTGATTGCGGTGGGTACTTACATAATATGTAGATTGTAGATACTATGTGAATAGCAGTGGCGTGCCGTCCATAGTGATGAATTTATATGTGCATGATTTTCATTTACTGATTAAAAAAATATACATTTTGAAAACAACTCTACAGTATGTCAATCTACCAACCGCATTCATTATAAGATTTTGAAAATACAAACACGAACTAACATTGAAAAATTGCAACATAAATTTCAAATATACATTAACTACAAACTCAATCTACTTATTGAAATTGTAAATTATGATTATTTAATTAAATAATTAAAATTATTAACACTCTCAGACAGGAGGTTTGTTTTAGATTTATCTTTTATTTTATTTTTTTTAATGGTATTATAGACAGCCCTGATTTACTTAGCTCAATTACTTTATAAAGCTCAATTACCTTATTTACCAGAACCACTCGATCCAAAATTATTTTTAAATGTAACAATAATATCAGGACTGAGTCATTTAGATACTCGCTTGTACCTAGTAATTCTTTCGCTGAAATAGTAGATATATTCAACTGCAGTGAATCTAGTTACAAGAAGGCTATAATAGCCTACCTCTTTCAAAAATATTAATGTTAATTTATTGCATAATAATATTTCTGTTAACTTACTTATGTTTTTAGGTGCTAATCATTTACGCCATGTTATTTTTATGTCACTATTATTTTATATTGTGTTTGACACAGTTATGTAAAAGCCCCAAAGAGCTTATATAATTAATTAAATAAATGAATAAATATTCAGGTTTTCCCTTCTTTGTACTCGTATATCATAGGGCATGCAATAAAACTCTCCGCTATATATATTTATATGGTTTCATACGCTAGTGTTATTCTTAACATTGAGTGGGGATTTTTTATGGGTTTTTTTGGTCAAATGATGGTAAAAAAATTAAGAAATATACCAATCATTTTTTGCATTCAATAACATTAATGTTGAATACATATCTTTCCTTGCTAAAATCTTTACATTTACGCACATGGAATTTCACATTCGAATAATAATTATAAAAAAAGATAATGTGTACTGTCTCTTTTATACGTCAGAAATTTGCCTGAGTTAGCCACGTACAATGCAAATGCAACCTACATAATTTCTATTTGGATTTTGTTTTAATAATAATAATAACAGTGATCTTATATAGCGCAGTTTTGTGATATTTCACCTCAAGTGCGCTTTATACTAAATTACCTAACTTAATATAACAAGGATAAAATAATATATAATTTGCATAAAAAATATATATATATCTAAAATCAAGATCGTTATCATAAATCATGAGAGAAAAAGTATATGGGTATAATAACAGTGCATTTTTACATCAACAGATTGAAAAAAACAATTTACTAAAAGCTAAGGATGTAAAAATCCAAATGAAAAGTGTGATTTCATGTTAAAGCAAATAAAATAAAATCATATTGAGGACATTTAATATGTTGGTACTTAAAACATCAATATTCAAGTATTATAAGTTCTTCTAAAATTATTTTAATTCTAAAATGCAAACAGTGTGAATATAACAAGCAACAAAAGAACAATAAAATATTTGTGTTTTAGTAGAAAGCAATTACTTTATGGTTTGACATATTTAATGAAATGAAACAATTTTTGTCTCTTTCTCTCTTTTCCTTTGTTATAGTTAAAATGTTATTCTATTGTTTTCTCACTGTTCTCTTATTTTTTATTGTGTTCTCCCTTTAATAATAAAAAATAATATTTGGACGATTTGTATAGCGCCGTTTTTGTGAAAAATCACCTCAAGGGCGTATGTATATATAACCGCATACTGTGTATTTTTTTGTTTAGTGAAAAAAAAACATTTTGAATTTTTTTTAAATTTAATCAATGTACAAAAATAAACATTTTTACTTATTACTAACAGTAGGTATAATATTAATTCTTTTTATATACAATGTCTAGTTTCTAAACGATAAATACATCCCTAATTGAGAAAATTCTCGTGCTTAAGGAGGGAGTACTATAATGGGTTTCTTGAAATTATTTTTTTTATGTTAAAAATGAATATAATACATTTTAGGTTATTTTATTGAAAAGTGTATTTTGAGTTTTTTTTTTTTAATATTTCGTAGTTGTTTACATCTATTATGTCTTTGGGAAGTTTGCTGAAAATCTTAATTGCTGAGTAAGAATAGTGATGTGCTGTTGTTGTATTGAGTTTCGGGGTAATTATTTGGCCTAATGTTCTTGGTCTGGTGCTCACTGAATATAAATTGCTTTTTTCTTAGTGGATTTGAGGTAGTGCATTTTTTTTTTTCAATTCTAAAACTTTAAATTCTGTAAATAATTCGTCAGTAGAGTAAACTAATGGGTTTTTTAGGATTATTTTTATTAGTCTTCTTTTGACTATTTCAAGAGGGGCTAAGTTAGTTTTATACGCACCTCCCCAGCCTATTATTCCGTATTGCAGAATTGATTGGGCCAGTGCGTAGTACTAAAAGTAATAAAAGTTTTTGTAAAATGGTTCTTAATTTTAGGAAAATGTAATATAGTTTACGTATTCTTTGTGTAATGTATAATGTGCTCAGTCCACTTAATATGATGGTCTATTGTAATACCTAAATATTTGATATGTTCCCATTTTGTCAGTTTAGAGCAATTATAAGATTTGTAATTTTAATAATATCTGTGGCCTTATAGAAAGTTATTATTTCATTTCATTGGTAACATTTTTGATGACAATGAGTATTGAGTATATGGTTTCTATAATTCATACTGTTTTTGTGTATTGAAGACAGATAATCTACATCGTACCTCATGGCATTACAAAGAGAGAATATGACCGCACGTCCCTGGTACCTCTGTTTGTTGGGGTCCCTCCCGGGAACACATATTTGATTGAATTAATTGGGTTTTGATTCGATAGAAGTTTCCGCACGCGGAAATAATTCACGATCAAAGGGCATAGTTAAGGAAGAGCGCGGGTCCAACAAAAATAGTTGATCGCAAATGTTTCACAGAGTATTTTTTTAGCCTGAAATTCAAAGGCATCAACTTCGGTTCATGAATTTTAAAATTTGACCCAATTCATCAGCGGAAACGAGCTCATTCGAGTTACCTGGCGCCGAAGGAAATACAGAAGCGCAGAAACGTTCTAATTATAAAATGGTGATGTCAACCAACGACACATTCGAAAAAGATGAGGCCTCCGTGGTCGAGTGGTAGAACGCTCGACTACAAATCTGGGGTAGCAAGTTTTGTGCGCAAATAAATTAAATTCCATTATGATGTCTCATAACACATTTAATTCGTATCAAATAGTATTTCGTATATTTGCGGCACGTTCCAGAGTGGTAGATACTCTAAGTATCGCCCTGGTGAACGACCACTATTTAGAATCGTAACGTTACTTGATATGGCTACGTACATAAAATACGTTTCTATAAAATAGTTAGTTTTTAATTTTTTGGTACTTAGAGCCTTAATTGACGGCCTCCATGGTCGAGTGGTAAGACTCTCGACTACGAATCCAAAGGTCGCGGGTTCAAACCCGACGTGCGCCAATAACTTATATTTAATTAATATGTGTCATAGCCGTGTTTGGTGACCAGATCTGATTAGCCAGGTACTTTTCAACCTCCTCTTCCCTATCTTCTTCCCCTCATCACTATCCTCAGCCTCAGAACATACCGCAATTGAAAAAAAACTCGTACTACCGTCATAATATTACCTACCATTTTATTGTGATAATTCTACTTCAACCTCACAATATTACACTACTCTGCGAAACAAATACTCGAATATATATATATATATATATATATATATATATATATATATATATATATATATATATATATATATATATATATATATTTATATATAAATATATTTAGTACGTCAATATCACAACATAAGTATACCTTAGTACAGTTTTTTTCATCTAGTAGATCTAATTTATTTGATGAAACTATTAACTCTGGATGTATCTAATATTCAATCCTATTTTGTCTTTGCTTTATTTTTTGCACTGTTTATAAGTATAATATCTAAATTTAAAAAAAAAGTATCTTTGTTTTAACACCATTTTATTGGGCAATAGACCGACCGGTTTCGGCTCTACCTGAACCTTCTTCAGAATTGAATAAATATGTACTTCAACTCTGAAGAAGGTTCAGGTAGAGCCGAAACCGGTTGGTGTATGTGTCCAATAGAGTGGTGTCAAAACAAAGATACTTTTATTTAAAAATTAATTATGTCATACCACAAAGCGAATGCTTCATGTCAAAGTATAATATTTGTGTAAAAAGCCTTTAACGGTCGTAAATAAATAAATAATAAGCGCAAAATGTTGCTTGTGCAATGATAGAGGACTAGCGGAAGAAATGAACCCACGACGTCTGGGTAAGAACCCGGCGCATTTGTCGACTCAGCCACTAACTGGTCATTAGACAATGAGTTTTATTAAGGGTATCCGATGTGCCTTAGTGAGTCGATTCCATATTTAGTTGAATAAACAGATGACTGCTGAATTTCGTCTCGCGACCTTATTTTGCAGTCCAGAATGGCAACATTAAAAACTGAACTAACACGAGTCTGCGTTGAGTATTGTATTATTGAATTTTATTTTAACTAAGCTGCTAAGTTATCGACCTCCTTCTTCCACAGTGTGGGTTATATTACCACGCGAATACGCGTTAAACAGCCAATATAAATTCGATTTTTTATTCGCCATCATTTAACCGCAATCACGGTCGTAATGCGCCATGTGCTAATGAGGAATTCTCAGGTTCGAGTACAGCACATTATTTCACGCGGCGCACAAAGACGTCAAGAGCCGGTTCAAAATGTTATTTGTTCAGAGTCTAAATGACCTCTCTGTAAATGGTGCGGGGCGTGGGCGCGGCGGCGCGAACAAAGTGTAAGATGCTCAGGAGTAATATTTTAATTACGATGCTGATTGAGGTTTCACAGCGGTCGTTTAAGTTTCTTACAGCGGCCATCCGGGAGATAAGATAAGCGGGTATCGCCAATTAATGAGAATCAGATCTGGTCCGCAGGTGTGACAGCTTCAGTCTGTTCCCTTGACAAATACTGCCAGGGCTCGGTGCCGAGGTGAGGCGGGACAAAATGCCGAGAGGACTAAAATTTTATCGTGTTTACATATTTTATCTCAACATAAGCGTAAGAATTTATGGGTTTGATTTTATTTTTAATTAAGGCATGGGTGTTATAAATGTTGTCCGGTCATAATTGGGGGGGTTACTTCGGTGGTACCTATTTTTTACGTATTTTGTGTGGTGCGACCCGTAGATAAATTAGCACTCGATGTGGTCTTCCGTTGTTCGTGCGAGTGATTAAACGAAAGTTGTCACCGGTTTTATTGAAGGCAGTATTGTTGTATAATGCGAAATTTTGAAGTACCTGTCGGGTCCTTGAAGGGAAATCATTGTAAAATATTGTAATGTTCGCTGGCGAACTCGACAGATGCTCCTTGGGTAAGGCGCGCTTTTGTTCGGGGATGTAGAATAAAATATAATCACTTTACTTGCATAATTTTTATTGGAAGAATTTATAAAGTATAATAATAATACCTTTAACTGAATATATTTAAGTACCGCACGGCAGTGCAATCTGAATAGGAATGCTAAGATGAAATAGGTTGAGGGTAGAACAGAGTCGAAGCAATGGTCAACTTAAATATCATAGTTCAACATGTGGTCTATGGGATAATGGATGTTCAAAAGGATTTTAGAAATCGATCTTTACACTACTATTTGAGAGACAGAAAGACATTAAAAGAAGCAATTAAGAAATACAAAAGGACATTGGTAAGAATGGTAAGTGACATGGGGTAAGTTACACATGGGCGCAACTGGGTGGGCCATTACAATATTATTGCACATGCTTTAATAATGATTAATCGCAATGGCAATGGAGAGGCCTACTCCGAAGTGCGGCATGATGATCTTTGTGATAGAGCGGTTAAGATCCTTGACTACAAATTCAGAGGTTGCGAGTTTGAATCCTAGCGTGCGCAAAAAAAATATAACTTTTTGTAAGACCGTGGATATTATTTTAATTTTTATCACCGACCGGTTTCGCGTAGCCTTGGCATCATCAGTATATAAAATTAAACTAAACAACAAAATACAAAGTGTGCAGTTATATACCTACATACATACAAAGGGAGAACAAGTTATAAAATAAAATAACAAAACAATGAGAAAACAATAGAATAACATTTAAATTGTAAAAAAAGAACAGAGAGAAAGAGACAAAATGTCAACTGACAAGGTGATTAAAAAATAAATTATAATTTTTATGAGTTTACAGGAAATATACCTAATATTGGATTACTGGACATATTTTTACCTAATTATTAACAATATGACTATTAATTTTAATGGCTTTCTTTATGTATAGTGCTTCTAAATTGTTTAATCTGATTCCATGATTATTTTTGTCAAAAGAATTTGAGCAAAAAAATAAAATAATAATAATAATAAAACATATATTTATAATAAAGAATATATGAAGAAATTAATGGAAGAAGAAGTCAAGGACGCCCGAGAAAGACATGGCACGATCAAGTGAATCAAATATTTGAATCGGGTCATGTTAAGAGTCAGAATAACAGAAGAGTAAGTATGAGACGATGTATGAATGTAAATGAAGCAAGGAGTGTGTGCCAAGACTGAGTAGTTGCTTTAAAAGGCTTTTACCGTGTCTAGCGACCAGATCTGAAATTCCAGGTACTTTCCAACCTTCTCCTTCGTCATTTCTTTCCCTTTTTCACTCTTTTCAGCCTCATAATATACCAGTGGGACTATGGCGGAATTATTGACCCACTGGCTCCAGAAAGTTGGGACTCTTGTGGAGTATAAATAGTGTTTCAAGATACGTACAGCGATATACAGATTTTCCTATAAATACTGGTATAACAGAAGAAGTACCGATGAGAGGAAAAAACTCTACTTTTTCTTAAAAGGTATAAAAAGGCGGATTGTTTGTTTGACAAGAAAAACGATCATAGAACTGACAAACCAAATAAATTAATGAAATTATAAATATTAACTACAACAATAAACTTTGTAAAACACCACATTATTTGAGTTAACCGCCAACCAGGTTTCGCTTTTCTCAAGCTTCGTCAGGGCTTACATTACATACAGACAGATATATATAGGACAGTGATGAAAGAGAGAGATACCAAATATCTCTCTCTCTTTCATCACTGTCCTATAATGTTATTAAGTTGATGTAGCTGACGAAGCTTGAGAAAAGCGAAACCTGGTTGGCGGATAACTCAAATAAAGTGGTGTTTTACAAAGTTTATTGTTGTATTACAATACAATGTTGTATTACAATACAATGCTTTTTCCAAGTTTTTTCTTCCTTCGAAAAAATAATACATGCATCAGGGAAAGCGGTTTCTGTCAAAAACGTTAATATAAAACGAGAAAAGAAATATTTTGTAAAAAAATAAAATATCAAAGAAAAATAAATATTAATTTGCAGAAAAGCAACATTAAAGTGCCGAGTTTAAGGTACAATACAGATTAGCTATTTACAATATTGTTTGCCCAATTGGTTGAACAAACAAATAATCGGGTTTGATCAGTTGAGCGAGCACCGCCGATTCTCCATTCTCCTCATCTTTTCATCTGGCAGTAAACGAAGCAAGATGGTATTGACGTTTGGATTATTCCCTTTATATCTCCTGCTCGCCTGGTACCTTCGTACCTCGGGTTACCTTTCCTTTCCCACCGTTTAAAATGGGAAGGCCAATAAATGTGGGAGGTTTTAAGGTAGGCTCTATATTAGGACGGAAGTACAGTAACACCGCAAAATATCTGTTGTAGCCGTTTTCATTTATGTTGATTACGTTTTTTCTATGAAAAGGATTAGGCTGTTTTCAATGACACTGACATATGTTATGATATTTTGCGAATTTGTTTTATTTTATAAATTGCTGCGGAAGTTTTCCCTGCTAGAGTAAACACCATGGTTTATAATGAAACCGGGTGGTAAAAAAGTATTTATACTTTCTTGGCTACTCAGTTTCGTCCATGTTTAAAAAACGCCTCGTTAAAATATTTTTTTCTAACAGAACAATAAAAAAATACCGAATCAAAAAATATGCCTAATTTTTAACAGTTAAGGGTCAGTTTCCAATTTTTTTTAGCTTTCTTTTGCAATCAATGCTATAAATGATTTATCTGTTCATTCTATACGGGTAGTTAGGAAAATGTATAAGGTTTCTTAAATAGTTATCTTTTAAATTATTTATGAAATTCACATTGGATTTTAAGGTAAAACGTTCGAAAATGACTACGCTGGCTTTCAAACTGCAACTTTTGCTGAAATTTTAATATGTTTTTCAAAGAATTTAATAGATTGCAGCCTAGTTTTTTTTTCACTGAAAACTATAGACAATTACTTAACTGCCCATGTGGAATTTGCAAATAAATCATGTGCAGTATTATTTGTATTACAATATTACCAAGTGACGTTTAGCGCAATTTTTGGACGCTGAGCCTTAATTCTTGAAATATAATTAAATTGTGTAACGCGGCAAGGCGCGCGGCCCCGAATACTTTCTCGCTCTCGCCTAAAGCACTGTCCCTCTCTAGCAATGTTAAGCTGTGTGGATCCAGGGCCGGACTCCAATTGGGCAATCGCCGACGCAATTCTAGGAATTTCACCTACTACTCCCACTACGTGCTAAAGGCCGCTACCCGCCGGCCTATAAAAGGCGCTGCTCGTCCTCGAAACGGCAGAGAGCCAGAAACTTGTCTCAAGGCCTGATACCTGATTGCGCGTTGTTCCCTTTCAGTGAGGTTTTTGAGTACTTAATCAGAGATCCAGAACCTAGTCTCGAGACCTGATACTGATTGCGTCTTGTTCCCCCTCAGTGTGGTCTTTGAGTTCTAAGTACGAAATATCTATAGGCGTTTGATTGAATTGTGCGCCGTCGGCCTTTCAGCTTGTTTTGTTTTTAAAATATTGTTTGATGTTTTAAAGTTATAAGGGAAAACCCTTTCAATTCTCTTTTCATTTATTCTTGTTTAAAATATAAAATAAATACTACGTCTCTGTACCGGAATCAACTCACTATTTTAATATAATACATTCTTTCCAGTATAAATTGTCGTCAAACGTGTGACAACGACGGGAAAAATTGTTACAATTGTTATTTCAAAATTTTAGACAAACAAATCATTAGATTTCAAGATACCAGAGCTCACAGTTCGACTGGTTTTACTGGTTCAGACCAAGAAACAAAATCTGCTTGATTCATTTTGGTCACCTCAGAACAAATATGTAAGGGTATTAGTAAATCTGATGCATTGAATATGCAAACCGTAAAAAATATTCCGCATACTTAACAAAAAAAACATTGAGAAATATGATTACTCAAGGGCCTACAGTTTCAAACGACAACGTATTCCTGAAGCACCTATTCTACACACTATAAAATCCAATACAAAGAAGTTGCAGAACTTACAGATAATAAATGAAAAGCATAAAGTTTAATAACGATATAACCTAGCGACCACCCTGTACTACTTCTCGACGTTATTATCCCTTTGGGTGCACGTAGTGAAAAAGCTCGCTCGCTGAAAAAAGTTTTATTTCAGTGAGCTGAAAAATTTCGCGTATTTTTATAACGAAGGTTACGCTCGGCATAATTATGTCAGAAATTTAACGCAAAAAAGCAAAATGTAATTTCAAATATGTCACAATGTTTCGTATTTTCCTGCAACAATTTATTGGCGCTCGGAAAATTTGGTAAACGAAAAATTATTGATTAAATTTGAGGTACGAACAGATTTTTGTTCAAGGATGTTAAACAACTTTTTACCTTATTTACTGTCAAGTATAATATTAAATTCATCGTCAGCGGAAATAATGTTTGAAATTCACCGATCCTTGGATGATTCGAGCGAAAGCGTGTAACGGGTCACACGCTAATGATTGGCGGTACGAGTAACTACTTTATTACATACATCTTCAAGTTTATACGGTACATACTTTCTATTGATTCATGACGACTAACTTTACCGGTGAGTATTTAGTAATCATACAACGGGTACCTAAATTATTCCATGGAAACCTAGGAACTAAGAAAATATCGATTGTTTTTCAATTTTAACCAATTTGTCTATTTATGATGCCTCAAATAAAATGCTAAGTTAGGTTAGGTAAGAGATTTTTTTGTAAAAAACAGTTATTTTTTAATAAATTATTAAATTACGTTTGAGCCACTGACTAAGCCTATAAAGGTTTTTGTATTTTTTTAATGTTAAGTTAAGCTTAGTTAGAGGTTTGGAAGGTCTTTACCGTGAATCTTATGATTAATAGGGTCTGTTTTAAATTATAAAAAACTCTGAAAGTTTTAGTCTTCCTAAAGCACCGTGTTCTATTCTTAAAAAAGTGAATGGTGTGAATTTATTTTTATTTTTTTTTCTCTAAAGATGAGGTCGTGTTTTTGCAACAAGAATCCAAGTTCTAGTTATATCTTAAAACACATATTGATTGAATTACTCTAATTCTATTCCGATAGAAAAATTGAAGGTTATCTATCGTAATAACAACTATTCCGGCTCCCGAGAAACTGCAGCGCTACGGAAATGTTCCCGGAGGGACCAGTAGACTTTTTCAGGCCATTAGTCCACAGCCGCATGGAAAGCCCACATTGCCGACTACGCTAATCCAAGAATACCACTATTGATTTCAGGCTTTGAAAAATAGCTGTAGTTAATATATATCTTTTCATTTTTTTATTTATTTATTAACTTTTTGTTCCCTGCATTATTTTTTACATTATCTACCTCACTAGGTCATAAGAAACTGTTCTGAGGTAAATGACAGTGAGTACAAGTAGAATAATTTAAAAAAAAATGATATTTGTTACACAATGTTCTAGTGTGTCATGGTGAAGAATTTCAAGTGCTAAATTTTTATTTTGTGTGATATACATTAAAGATTTTGAAGAATGAGTTATTTTTAACACTATTTTAAGATATAACTGTCTGAAATTGAGGATTCCTAAAAGTTGAAAGAGTGGCGTTGTTGGGTGCCTGAAGGGCTTTCTAAATATAATTCGTAAAATTACTTTTTGTATTTTTATAAGAGGACCTAGCAAGGTAATAGAAACTCCCCCCCAACCAGCTATTCCATATCCTATATGGCTTTGACACAAGGCAAAGTATACACTACGCAACTGTTTCAGTTCAAGTACATTCCTTAGTATTTTAAAACAGTAAATATATTTCTTAACACGATCCGTTAAAATTTCTATGTGCGATTCCCAACGAAGCTTATGCCTATTACTTAATAGTATGTGCATGTTTGATTGTCTCACAATTGCAATGGTTTTCTCTGGTAGTGTCACATGCGTGCATAACAATATCAGGGTAAGACCTTGGCTGACCTCTCATGTTCATACTGAATTTTAAATATTTGGTTTTACTTGCATTTAAGGTAAGAAGGTTACGGTCAAGCCATGATTTTATTATTTTCATAGTATGCTCAGCCTTTACAATTTATTGGAGTCGCAACTGCTCCCAACCGTCTAGAAATAGTGAGAATAATACAAATATTGTTTGTTGTGTTCTCTGCCAATCGATTATTGAATATGGAATAACTGCACGGTGAGGTACAACACTTTTCACCATGGATTCACTATTGAAGGTGCAAAAGTATTTTTTAAAGTTATCCTTCAAGTACTTTTAACACAAAGCACTAAAAATATATTTAAAAAATTTCAAGCACCAGATGTTCGAAAAATTTACGCCAAAAAAAATTCGAAAATACTCAAAACGTACTTAACACGCGACATAAATCCAAAGATTACTAACGAAATCCCAAAACACTAACAACATTTAGATGGAGAGACAGGTTACTCTGTGCCTAAATTATACATTAACTAACCCGACAAAACATGGCAAATAAAGAGTCTAAATCAATTTAAAATCACTACCAGACAATGGATAATCAATAAAGGTCGTGCAATAACCAGTAAACTCGTCCAATTTTAACCTTATGTACTTCTAAGTGTATTTCTATATTTGAAACTTCTTTATATATCCTTGTTGTTACTGAAATTCCCAATTAACTCTTACAAATATTTCTGCTTGAATGAATGTTACTGAATTAAATTAATGTGAAAATTTAAATATTTGGAGCATTGCTTGTCTCAACGCCTGATTTTCCCAGTGAGACACAGTAACACATTTTGTACGAGTATAGATGTAATAAATAAATAAAATAAAATAACCACCAAACTAAATGCTGCTGGTTTAACTAGTGTACAACCACCGACATAATTCATCTCATTAGAGTAACACGACACGAGATCGTACGCAGCAATGTTAAGGTCCTGCTGGTACCTAGGCCTACACCTATGTACCGGGAGGTGTAAGCGATAGTAAGTATTAAGTATAGAGTAGGTACTAAGTGCCCTCAGAATCTGATAGCGTTTCGCGCTCGTGTTCACGTGCTTAGCGGCCATAAAATAAAAACGTGGAAATCATAACATTCGATTATTATTTTAAATTGCCGCGGTTTACCGGACGATCGGTCAGCTGTTTACGCGGGCCATAAATCACCCGGAAGCCTTAATATGATGTTGATTCATTGCAACGCCGACGCGTAGGGCTGGATAGCGGGGTTATCTTTGCTTTCGCCACGTGGCGTGACGTTGACGTGGCGGCTTTGCAGTCGCGTGGCGTGCTGTTAAAATGGCCACGCAAGTACGGGGGATGGGCCTCATTTACGACAGAAAGTTGTTTAGTGAAGCTGGAATTTTCAGGTGGATATTAGTAAAAGCCATTTTGCGGAAACGATTGTACCCAGCCAGAAGTACTCCTGTCCTGGTGCAACCAGCAGGGTTGAGGATGGAAAGGAGGTCGGTTTCCAATCAGTCGGTGAACACAACACTCAAAGGGGTCAAGGAAATAAGTGATTTGGGTGAACCTTTTGATGAAAAGGTACAATTGATTTCATATTTTTTCTGATGGATTAGGAGTAATCGGTGTATATCCAAGAAGTAAATAGGCTGTTTTATACGTTTCGTGTCTTTAGTATATCAAAATCTAAACATTTCATCCTAATTACTAATCCTCCATAGATTTATGATATTATTTATCATAACAAAACAAAAACGAAATTGGGTAAACGGAAAATTAAGTGGCGACACATTTTAAAACGTGAAAGCTTGGTTTTATGGACTTTTGCCCACAAAATCTTTTATAGCTAAGGCTAGAGTGGGATTAACTTAATCACCAACTAATAGCTGAAGTCTTAAGCAGAAATGAAACAAACAAAACTATAACCTTTGCGTTCTATTTATGCCCAACTTGATATAACCTGTAGCCACAGTAACGTATGTACAGTGTCGGTAAAAAGTGGGCGGAAAAAGCTCCTAAAAGTTTTTCTTTTATTAAATTATGTAGCACACGACAAGAGAAAAGAAAAATGAAATGAAACAAAATGACTGTGATAGATCTCACGAAAATGTCATTTAAGAAGATAAGGCTCTTTCTCTTCTCGTTTCAGGTCTTTTTCATCTCGTTTCAACTGAATTCAAATCTTTTAAATTCAAATGTGAATTTAATTTAGTTTTGTAAAAAATGTTGATGGATCGTGGTTCTACTCCGTTCATTGCAAATTATCACGCTATTCCAATGTTATCGTCCACGTGAAAAAATCTGGAAATGGAAATGTCTGAAATATAGTGTACACGGTGGTATGTAAGTATAATTGATTTTTTGTGAACATTGTTGTTGTATAAATTAATCTGGGTTCTAATCTGCGTTCGTGCAAGCTTATTCCGAATGTCTTTATTCGTGAATAAATATTGTTTTATTTCTGGCATCGTAAAAAACCAGAATAGGGAATTATTTTTATGGTTGGATTTGTTTAAGTGAATTTAGCGAGTTGGTTTTGCCACTATTTCTCTAAGCATAAGTTGTTACCTGTGTTTTAAAGAATACCCAATTTTTTACTTTATTCCACTATTTTTCTAAGTCCTGACCGGTTTTCACCTTATAACGGGCATCTTCAGACTAGTACAATTTTAAGTAAATCTACGGCGTATATACTATTAGTGTCCGGAATGGACGCTTATTGAGTCTCACAGTGAACATCGGTGACTTTAGGTTTTGTTTTATTGCTGACAGAGGCGGCTTTATAATAACATTGAAAAATACATTCGGGTAGTTTTATTACAACAAAAACTAAGGTCACAGATGTTATTTATAGTTTTTGTGTTCAATTTGTAGAACTCCATTTTAATTTTTATATAATTTAACTGAATTAAATTTAAAATTATTATTATTGAGTTCTGCTATTTTCAGTTTTTTATTTTTAGTGACAGCTGTTTCGGCGTTTAAGGCCATTGTCAAACTGTCACAGATGTTCACTATGAGACTCAAAAAGCGTCCATATATGTCATAGATTTACTTAAAATTGTAACAGTCTGAAGATGCCCGTCATAAGGTGAAACCGGTCAGGTCTTAAATAAAAAAATAGTGGAATAAAGTTTAAAAAATGGTATTACTTAAATCATTAAAATGGAGTTCCATAACGAATTAACAGTTTCAAAATTAGAAATAATAAAATCTTATTAGTGTGTCTACATAACTTTGTAACAAACAACTTTTAGTAACGAAATGAGTAGGCAGTGACAACAACGTCGCACAGTTGTTATTTTCACACTTGCTCACAGTGTACCACAGAAACGATACAACGTATAAATCGTTTATTAAATTTACGATAAGGTTACATTTAGAAATCTACAGAGCACGTTTATAGATTTCATTCGAACGTAAGTCATCGCAAGCATGTATCTTATGTAGCATAAAATGCATCGTTTGTCAAAAATTGTGCATTGGCATGACTTACTTTTTTTACTAAAAGTTTTTATTTTCAAATGATATCGGGTTTTATGAAAAAATCTGGCTTATGCGTGCTACTGAATTGAAATATGTGCTTAACAACCGAAGCCTAGTTTACTTAATAATAATAATATTTGGATAATTTGTATAGCGCCGTTTTTGTGAAAAATCACCTCAAGGGCGCTGTACAAATCTTAATTTCTACTTAATATTAATTCTTAGTTTGAAATATTTTTGTAGGAATCGCAAACATATTCAAAGGCGTACGAGATATGTAATGAAAATTGCGTGGCATGAGCCGATTGATATGCCAATATCCTCTGCAACTTCCCTAATAATGATTCGACGATTTTCCAAAACCATTTTCTTCACTGTTTCGATGTTTTCTTCGTTTGTTGACGTGGTTGCAACTCCAGGACGCTCATCGTCATTAACATCTTCTCGGCCTTCTGTAAAGCGCTTGTACCACTTATAAACACTTTTTGAGACAAAGTAGACTCGCCGAATACCACAGTCAACATTTTAAGTGCGTTGGAGCACTTTATTCCATTTTTAACGCAAAATTTAATACATATTCTTTGTTCCATTTTTTTCAAAAGTAAAAAATCGAAGAACACACAAAAACGTGACTAACCTTTCCAGTTGTCAAAAACAAACCACTAATCCAAAATGGCTGATAATGCTAACATATGATAAACATATGTGTACCAACATAACAACTACAAAAATCGATAATCGAATGTACACAGCCCGCGAAAATTCAAAATTTACCTTTTCTTTTAAACAGGCCTCGTATACATTTAATTTTTGGAAGATTAAATGAAGAACTTCCAAAAAATTCTTTTTTTTTTTGATCAAGAAAATCTTATGTTTTCTCATAATGCGTCACTATTGACCGTAGACATATAACACAGTAGGTGAAAACTACGTAAAACCAAGTAATAAGCACGTATATCGGAAAAATAGCTAATGTTCATCGGGTAAAACGAAAAAGGTCAATCTGAAATTAAATATTTTAGCCTTAAACATTCAGGAATGTATTCAAAGGCGTATAGACAAATCAAATACATGAAATTTTCGCCCAAATACGAATACCTGCACATTCCATTGACTACGTAGATTGTATCTCACTTTCGGAGAGATACGAAACTTCCTTAATTTCAGTGTTGAACGAATTCCTCCCGGGTGGGTACTTGGAGATAAATCATGTTCGCACATAACTATAAAACATTAACCTCAGACCATAGGTATAAAATACACAGGAATGGACTTAGTGCTTTGTGGTAAAGCATGAAGCATCGTTGAATAGTCTGTAAATTACTGACGTAAACATACCAACGTATTATCGTTCAATTCATTCTCTTTTAAGACATGTGTTAAAGTCAATATTTTATTTAGAAATAACTCGTACGGATGATTCATACCGTGGTTGGGTACACGTAGTTGATTAAGTCCAGAGAAACCACCGATAATTAGCAATGCAAACAGGTAAGGTCAATTAATCAGTTGGCAGGAGCTGAATCCCCGCTGATGCCGGTAAGCTGTTGATGACGTTGGATACGAGATGAATTAGAGGTGATGCGGTTTGAATTAATTTAGTTAATATAAATAGATGCATTAGTAAAATAATGTCACAATATGTGGACTTTTCTACTTAAGGCCATAAAAAAACTATTGTAGGTAAACACCCATCTGAAATAAGATAAAAATATATTTTCGTAGTGTTCCATTTGGCAAATATTTATTTAGTGAGTAGGTATTTATGCATTTATATTATTATATTCGCCCTTATGGGGTTTTGCATAACTGTGCAATATATAGTGTAAAACAATAGTGCTACAGAAATAACACAGAGCAAATGATTAGCACACAAAAACATAAATTAGTTCCTAGAGAAATTACAATGGAATAAATTAACATTCGTATTTTTGGAAGAGGTATGCTATTATAGCCTCATTGTAACTAGAGTCAGTGCGATGCGATGCCGCGAAGTAAATGGCGGTGAACCATTTTTTACGTAAAATTTCATTTCTTGGAATGATTGTAAATTGCAGTAATGCTTGTATTTTTACACATTAGTACGATGCAATAGCAAGACGTATTATCTCCTGACATTTTATAAGGTTTTGTTAAATTAAAAGCGGTAAAATTGAAGAAAAAACACAAAATAACAAATATGCAACTGACAGCATTTTTTTTTTTTTTTTTCATTTTCTAGATTCTTATTTATCATTAAGTGATGAATCATTTAAAGTTACTGATTCTAACTCTAACTCTTGTCCCTTATACCAATAGGACGGCGCATTGCGCCTTACTTTGTTACCTCATGTGGGTGAAAAAATGCATTTACGGACTATTGAATTTAAGTTCAGGAGTTTACGTAGGGAAAAAATATGTTTGTAAAAACCCTACAAAAATAGCATGAAAATTACCGGATCATCAACGTCTTCTCCCTCTCGACACAGCACTACGGCATACATACATAAGTGTGTTCGTGTTGAGTGAGGATGGGGGGGGTCGGCTATGGCCTTTGTTTAGGAATTCCACCGCATTCGCCGCGGTAATAGGGAAAACCATAGAAAACCCTATACAGGTGGAAACGGCCACATGTCCAACATGAAGACATTGTAGCCTTCAGTGACGTCATATCTGACGCCCTGCATTGTGAGGTGATGGTGTGTATGTCTGTTTTTGTGTACATAAATAATTATGGGAATATACTAATATACATACATATAAATATTTATAAGGACAGGAATGGATAGGTATTGGGAGATACCTATCGGAATCGTGAAATTAGGAAAGGAAAGTACCTATTACGAATACTCGTCCATGTCTGGAATATGCCAAATTGAATTTAAATCTAACAAAATGTGTTTCGGCATTCTGTGTTTGTATCGGAAGGTAAAGTCGCAAAGTGAATCGTATTGACCGATTGATTTGATAAGCGGATTATTGTTGTGTTTGAGTGAACTGTAAAAGCGCTCGGTCAGGCGGTGTGTGTGTTCGAACAAGGTAGGTATTTCTTTTTCAGTGTGTAATCTTTTGAGATTTGTTCTGAGTCTAGTATTGAAAATGATTTTAATGCAACAGTTCTGAATGCACTGGATCTTGGTGTGTGTAGAGTGTGATATGCTACTCCAGACGGGAATAGCATATGTGATGACAGGTCGTATAAGAGTATAGTATACCAGGAGTTTGGATCTGGGAGGTAGTGGACTTCGTCTGCTGAAGATCGGCCTCATGGCCCCGATCGCTTTCCTCGCCCGGTTCTGCGTGTTGATCACGTGGGATTTCCAGTTCAGTCTTCTGTCCATGGTGAGGCCGAGGTACTTCACTTCTTCCTTCCACTCAATGTCGTGTCCCTCCATTTGCATCTGGAAATCAGGTGTTGTGATGGCACGTTTTCTTGTAAACGTTATGGCTTCCGTCTTGGCGGCGTTCAGCTTGAGGCGCCACTTCTTGTAATAGGCCGCCAGCTGATCGAGCGCGCGCTGTAGGTAAATAGCCGCCATGTTGATATCTCGCGATGCGACGTAGAGAGTGAGATCGTCTGCGTAGATCCCTTTCTTGCATCTCTCGTCTGAAGGGACGTCGTGCGTGAAGATGTTGAAGAGGTACGGGCCGAGAAGACTTCCCTGTGGCACTCCTTTAGGTATCCCACGTGATGATGAGAGGGCGCCCCTGCAAGCGACTCTGAACGATCTGCTTGTCAGATACTTTCTTATCAGGCGTACTATGTAGACCGGTGTCTTGGTTGCGTACAGCTTGTGTATCAGACCGTCCGTCCACACAGTGTCGAAAGCCTTTTCCAGGTCCAGGAGCGCCATGGCGGTGTAGCGATCTTCGTTGAATTTTCGCGAGACGAATTCCACCACTCGGGTCAGTTGATGGGTAGTGGAGTGCTTCTTCCGGAAACCGAACTGCTCGTCTGGTAGAGTCGCGTTGGAGTCGTGATGTGGTACGAGCCGGTTGAGTATAACCTGTTCAAACACTTTGCTCATCGTCGATAGTAGACTGATCGGACGGTAGTTCGTCGGCTTGGTTTTGTCCTTGTTCAATTTGTTGAAGGGCAAAACTGTCGCCTCTTTCCATAACGAGGGAAAGTGTCCGGTAATGATGCAAGCGTTGAACAGCTTTGTAGTGTATATGATGGCTCTCTGAGGTAGATGTTTGAGTAAAATGTTGTGTATTTGGTCACTTCCCGGCGCCTTGTTTGTCTTGAGTCGCTTGATGATCCCGGCCACCTCGCTCGGCGTGCTGAGATGCATATCGGCCAAGTCGGTCTGCGCGGACAGATTCAGCTCTCGTAGTGACTCAGCCACGATGTGATCGGTTTCTTCGTCTTCCATCCCGTCCGTGGCTGTGTAGGCTTTCTCGAATCCGTCCGCGAGCGCATTTGCCTTCTCTTCGTGTGACAGGGCGAGCCCCGTGCCGTCTAGCTTGCTGAGCGGAGGGATCGCGTTATCCTGGCTTCTTAGCGCCTTTGCCATCTTCCATAGGGAGTTGTCTCGAGGTGAGAGCGAGGCAACTTTGCTCGTCCAGAGCTGGCTCCTTAGGTCCGCTATTTGCCGCTTGATTTCTCGCTGCAAGACGTTGTGCGCCGATTTGAAAAATGCATCTCGCGTCCGGTGGTAGGTGCGCCGCAGGCGATTCTTCTCCTTGATGAGCGACAAGACGTAGTCGGGAAGCTTGACCGTGAATGGTGTCACTTTCCTGAGGGGAACGTGTGTGTCTTGAGCTTGTTGTATGATCTGTGTGAGAGTGCCCGCAGCTTCTTCGATCTCTTGTTCCGAGCGCAGAGTGTCCGATGATAGGTAGATCCGCTCGTTGATATCTCTCTTGAAGCCATCCCAGTCGGCCGCTCTGAAGTCTCGTTGCTTCCTCTGGCTCCTGACTGTGGTACCCCCAATGTGAAGCACACCGGTAGATGTGCGATGTCAAATATAAGTACCGTGTGGTGCCCCTTCTGAAGGTACAAAACGCGTCACGCACCCACCCCGCTCCTTACCTCTGAGATATTGCCGTTTTGGCGGCGTGTACAAAATTCAAACTTTGAGAATTAATTTAACTATAAAAACTAACTTAAAAAAAAAAAAAAAAAATACCTATATTTAAGTTTGAAAGTGGATATTGATAAAAAAATATAAAAAAATGGACTCAACTTCCTTATTACCCACTGCATGCAATCTAGGTACAAGCGAGTATTTAAATGACCCAGTCCTGATATTATTGTTAAACTTGAAAACAATTTCGGGTCGAGTAGTTCTCTTAGGTACATGGGAGGTAATATTAAGCTAAGTAAAGGCCTGTCTATAATACCAAGTATTTATAGATATATCAATAAATTAGTGGACGTTGATTTACTAACGATGTCGTCTTTATGATTTAAGTGAAACGGTCAGTCTAAATAGCGTAACTGGTCAGTACAAAAATGTTGCCAAGTTTTCTAAGGTTATGTTAAAAAATAGCCGAAAACATATAAAGCATAGGTAAAAAACAAGCAATTTATTTATAATAATTAAATACCGACAAAAATTATCAAAATATTGAACAAAAAAGCCTTTTGTTTTAAAGGTTAAAAAATAAAACCTGTGTATTTACTTCGCGCAAGCGTTTCGCCTTCGGAAATTTCTGACTTGAGAAGAATAGGTGACAGACAAAGGAAGGAAGAAAAGAAGCACCTAGCTTTTCAGATTTAGTCGTCCATGTTTCAAATTCGAACAATGGTATTTCACAAAATTAAGAAGCTAGAATATGAAAAACAGATCAAGTGCAGCCTTTTCGATACCGTTGAGCCCAACGCCAGTGAATAATGAAATAGACTAGCCATGCGCAAGTATGGACGGTGTACTGTGCCCTGTGTAGCGGCGGTGGGCTCATCCACCGACATTCAGTGCCCGATATATAATGCAAGACGCCTGATTAATTGAACTGCGTCCAAGCCAACTTTGATTCGGGCAGTGAGGTGTATTGGACTAGGTACCCGCAGACAAAACACAGGTACTTTAAGCAGTATAGCCCTGATGGAAGACCATGTTTCAGAATCGAAACGTTGCTTATAATGGCTTTAGTCGCGTTTGGAGACCAGATCTGAATAGCTAGGTACATTCTGACTATCGTAGGTTTCAAAATATACCTTGATTAGGGAAGCCATAGTCCCACTGACTACAGACGCTTAGAAGTAGTTGATACCTTGGAGTAACAATATATGGAGAGAGAGCTATTTTTTTTACCCAACCTATACAAATTTAGGATAAATCACTTTCACCGGGTTTTTACGTAGTACACCATGAGAAAGAAAGAGTCAACAAAATTTCCCAAATTATCACATTGCTTTAAAGTATTGTAAGAATTTTCTTCGTATCCCGCGTCTCCGTTGACTCCGCCCACACGTTTTGATACGCGACATACTCGTACATGGTCATAAGTCAACGGTTTTTTAGGTTATATCCTATATTTTTGTTTATTACCAAAGTGTGAAAAAGTGGTAATACGAATAAACAAAAACATTATGTCGACGTGTGCTATGAATAAGAGTATAAATACCCTAGTCCTAGTCCTAGCCACGACCAGGTCTAGCCGAGTCCGGCAAAACTCATCAAAACTGACTTCAGCAGCGCTCCCTCTTGTATATTATTCCTCTCAGGTTGAGACTCTTCTGCGGTATTCACATTTAATAAAATCTAATTTGAACCGAACATTTGGCAATTTTTAATATTTGTTTAAATAATTTTTTTTTAGTTTTAAGCCGCTTTATTTATACACATATAACATTCGACCGGTTTCGGTTAAACTTAACCTTCTTCAGGAAAGTATATATATAAACTCGTTTAGTTTATATATACTTTCCTGAAGAAGGTTAAGTTTAACCGAAACCGGTCGAATGTTATATGTATATAAATAAAGTGGCTTAAAACTAAAATATTTTTTATTTAAATTATAATGTCAAGCTACAAAGTGATTGCTTCCTTCGATAAATTTAATATTTGTGCTTAGAACTCCATACATATTTTTGTTGTTGTTAGGTTTTGCTAGTTTCAGTTTATTTTTATGTTTCGGCGTTCAAAATCTTTTTAAAACTGTGGTTAGGTCACATGGAGACAAAATATTTGACTTTAAAACGTTTTTCTAATATCTTATATGACACCGTAATAGTTCATATCTTTGAAGTCGGTGAGAGTAAATCAACAGCGTTTATAAAATATTTGTATGCGTCATAAAGTTAAGAAGGGGGAGGTGAGGGTAGGAAGGGGATATGATGGTTAAGAAGTACCTAGCTATTCAGATTCGGTTAATATACACTATATAATGGTGGTCTCTCGCCAAGATTCGATTGATTTAATCCACCCAACTGGGATGTAATTATTATAATTTATTTTGATTAGGCCTAATGTGTAAATGATCAAACATGTATCATATTTTTATTGGAGCTTCTTTGGGTTCAGAAGCCTAGTCCTCAGGCTTCCGAGCCATAGATCAGTTAAGGAACCGAGGTATTATTCCAGGGAGGTCTATAAAAGAAATGACTTCCGCTTACCACATAAGAATACCATAAAGTTTCTCTAGAGAAGCCTTATTACTATTACAAACAAGTTTTTTTAATCTGTTTTAGAGACTCTTGTGTTGTTAGCGTGCAAATTGTTAAACTCTATGATTTAAACTTCAACGTTTCTTAAGTTAATAGTTTCAATTTTTTTTAAACAAATTATAAGATATCTAGTAGGTTCTATCAAAACATTGAGACAGTTACCTTTTATTTTTATATAATAAGAACAGTGAATTAAAATAGCGCAGTTTTGTGATAGTTCACCTCAAGTGCGCTTCACACTAAATTACCTAACATAATATAACAACGAGAAAATTATATATTACAGTATGCGAATTAAAACAATCTAAATTCATGATCTTTATCATTCATCATTGAAAAATGGTCAGATATGAATACAACAGATAAAAAAAACAATTTATTAGATTTTTTATAGTGAAATACCGCACAAGAATCCCAATTGCTGCCAACCGTCTATTGCCTTAACATTTTTTTTAATCCATTATATTATATTTATACAGACTTTTCGTCTAGATTTTTTACACCCTTAGCGTTCGGCGTACGCAAATAGCTTTTATTTGATTAGTATGTGTCTATAACACAATAAATTGATATAAAAAAAATATATACTATATTTGCGGAACGTTCCAGAGTGGTAGATAGAGACTCTAAGTATCGCCCCGGTGAAAGACCACCATTTAGAATTGAAACGTTGCTTGAAATGGCTTAAATTGTGTTTGGTGACCAGATTTGAATAGCCAGGTACTTCCCAACCTACCTCTCCTTCCCCTTTCGTCAACCTTCAACCTCACAAAATACCCCAGTTGGATATGCCACAGTCTCATTGGTTGTAGACGGTTGGGAGCAGTTGGGACTCTGGTGCGGTATTCACTATTAAAACAATATGGTGATGAAACAGGAACACGACTCAACAGCCTTGACGTCCCTGTAGCTACTGATTGCTCTGAGATCCCACTGTCCAAAGTATACAATGTGGCATTCAGCAGGTTCCTAGCCGCTCCTACCTGTCAAAGGTAATCTTGCCTATCTAGTTCAGTAACTAGATCCGAGGTCGAAGTTTCCGCATAACTTGCAACTTCTGCGCTTGCACCTTTGAGGTAATCTGCCACGTGGAATGCCGGGGCGTTTCTTAGGAATCCAACTTCCAAGTGGTGGGCATCGCTTACCTCGTGTTATTCTTGGGAAGGGAAGACACGTAGGTGCATTTGGTTGAAGTTCGACCTTTGCCCCAAAGTTGTATTATCTCTCAAGGATGGACACAAAACGAAGAGATGTTTCAATCAAGGTATTCAATTTAACAGAATAAACTATTGTATTTGCTGTTATCTTTACTCGAACGAATATTGTATTTAGGACTCATTTGAAACTAAGATTTTTTAATCGAATTTGTTACTAATTTAGCTTGTTTCACATCATTCTTATCTCATGGCCCAACGAATAAAACAAAATATATTACTTAAAGGTCAGCACCTAAAAATACACAAATTTAGGTTTTCTAGTTTAAGACCGTATTAAAAATGTAGATATCCAGATTTAATGCAAGGCTGATGTAAGCGTAATGAATAGGATCAAGAAAGAGACGCTTAGATGGTTTGGGCATGTAGAGCGAATGAACGAAGAAAGGAGTGTGAAAAGAATATATGATGCGAAAGTGAATGGAAGAAGAAGTTGGGACGCCCGAGGAAGACATGACACGATCAAGTGAATCAAATACTTGAATCGGGTCATGTAAGAAGTCAGAATAAAAAAGGAGTATGTATGAATGTGAATAAAGCAAGGAGTGTGTGTCAAGACAGAGTTGTGTAGCGGTCTGTCATTTCTGCCTACCCCTGGGATGAAACGGCGTGATGGTTAGTTAGTTAGTTAGTTTGTATATTTGCGGCACGTTCCAGAGTGGTAGATACTTTAAGTATCGCCCTGGTGAAAGACCACCATTCAGAATCGAAACGCTGCTTGAAATGGCGTGTTTGGTGACCAGATCTGAATAGCCGAGTACTTTCCGAGCTTCCACTTCCACATCCCTTCCCCTCCCCACTACCTTCAGCCTCACAACATACCCCGATTGTGGATGCCATAGCCTCACTGGCTTTAGACGGTTGGGAGCAGTTGGGACTCTTGTGTGGTATTTACTGTAAAAAAAATGTATTTGTAATATTTTCTTCACCAATAAACAGTTTTAAAAATACAAATAATCAATTATGTCACGCTCTTCGTATATTTACTACATAAAATACTGAAATATCAATTTACAGATTAATCAAAAATATTTTCTTCCCACTCAAATCAATCAGCACCCTCGTTCGTATTGTCCATTTCATCTTCTGCAGTGATATCGTGATAAATAATACTTCTTCTATAATTAAAGTTCAATTACTCACGTTTCTCTGCGCCAACGCAAATTACGTCACGATTACGTCATAGCATTTCGATAGTGGGTCAGAGTTCATTTATTGTAAATAAATCCGGGGGCGTCAATTTAATTGCTATAACTTATTATACGACAAGGTCCGAGGATATTTTCATATTTCAGTTCCGATTGAATGAACTCCCAATGATACCTTGGCGAATTCAATAATGTAGCGTGCTTTTAATTTCGTAGATTGCTTCGGGAGTTACGTCAAACATACTTTGCATTTTTGTCCAATATTTCGTAAATCAATAGCGATTTGAAATACGACGAGTACATTTTTTATGTTATATGTTTTTCAATGTGCTCTCGGACTATAATTTACCCACTCTTTCTAACCGAAGAACCTACCTTGACCTCATGACACTCTATAAAATTTGTAATAATATAATTGACTACCCTAATTTGCTTAAACTAATAAATATAAAAGCACCACCTAGAGCAAGTAGGTCTAACAACTTATTCCTCATTTGCCGGACGCGCACAAATGCTGGTATAAGAGACCCAATTAGAGGAATGTTCGAATTTAATTAAAACTTCAAAGATTCTAACATTTTTTTGATTCATTAATTACTTTCAGTAAAAAAATTTAAAATTCTTGAAAATTACAAATCAGATTTAAGAATTGTGTGCTTTTTTCCAGTTTTTTTAATGTATTTTTATGCGGGTACTTTACTTAGCTTGACCCATTGATTCATCTCTCATCTTAACAAGAAATATGAAGGCTTTAATTCTGTAAAGGACATGATAATAACATGTGATAAAGTGTTAAAGTTAAACAAAATATTTTTTATTCTTCATAAAAATGATCATGACACTAGATTAAATAATTAAGAAGAACTAGAAGTAAAAATAAATAAAGTCATTAAAATTAATAGTCATATTCTTCATACTCAGATATTTTTTTCCAGTAGTCCAATATTAGGTATATTTCCTGTAAACTCATAAAATTTATCATTATTCTTTACTCACCTTCTCAGTCGACGTTTTGTCTCTTTCAATGTATATTTTCTGCCTCTTTCTTTCTGTTACTTTGTTTTAATTTAAATGTCATTCTATTGTTTTATAATTGTTTTGATATTTTATTTTATATTTTGTTCTCCCTCTGTATGTACATATAACTGCACACTTTGTATTTTTTTGTTTAGATTAATTTTGTGCCCTGATGATGCTTAGTCTAAGCGAAACCGGTCGGTCATAAAAAAAAACATATTCGTGGTCTTATACAAAGTTATTTTTTCATTTCACTTCGTTAGTTTGCAAAATATTACAATGTGTTATTTAAATATCTATGGTAAATTATAATTTGTGTATCGTTTTATTTGCCCCGAAGATGTCATGGAAGTGATGAAAGTAGTTGAAAATTCGAAAAAATAAATAATTAAAAAGTTAATAAAAAAGTATCTCCCTGCGAAATTTGGTATACATTTATTTATGTTGCGGGACTTATTTTACTGATATAAATTACGATGCTTTTTGCTGATTATTGTTGTAAACACGTAGGTTATTTAAGTAAATGTACCTTTAACATTTATATGTTGTGCTATTATATATAAGCGACTGTGGGTAAAATATCACTAAGATGCCCTATTTAGTGTTGTTTTTATCAAAAACTCTTTTTTCTGTTTACTAACTTCATATTCCTTTTAATAAAAAATAATTTCCACCAAAAATTACTCCACCAAATGCCCTCCGACGCTCCTTTTACATTTTGCAATTGTATAACAAAATTTAAACTTTAATGCAGAAAATGTTTATATTGAAGCGCTATAGAGCTCTGAATTCCATGAAAATATAACTTTCTTTTTCCCTGCATTTTTGAGGTCAACTATTTTCACTTAGAAACATCAATTTGATATCAAATATCACTTTATCTTGAATACGAAAGGATGCCATATTTTAAAAACTATTACAAAGTTTCCTAAAAAAACTGAATTTCACCTTGTAAATATCGAGGAATTAACTAAATTGTTTGACTGTTTGTTTAAAATGATACCTTTTTAAAATAACGTGATATTTTTATTCATAATGATCCAAAAACTGCGAAGCCGGATAGATTATTTATTTATTTGATCATATAGTCGCTAGAAAGGCAAAAAAGCTGAAGCGCCATTTTAGGAAGCTTACACCAGAGCACTTTGAAGTTTTTTGTTTGTTTTACAATAAAATTCATAAGTCTTCAGTACCTGGTTCGATTTTCAAAAAAAAAGGTAACTTAATGCTCTCACTGAGTTACTTGAAGCGACAAAAAGCTAAAAAAGTCAAAAACTTGTGTCGCTTGAGTATGAATGATAAATATATATTTTAGATGGTTGAACGGCCACAAAAGTCTTCAGAATCAAACGAGAGTCGGAGCATTCGTTGTAGAAAAAATAACTGATCAAAACTGAATATTCAACTCATTTTTGACCAAAGTGTTGCTTAGTTAAGCCTTTTTGCCTTTCCAGCGATGATATTATGTAAAGAGTGTTAGAAGTATCTAAAAAACTAGTGTTTACTTCTGGCCCGAACCTATCTTTTGTCTCAATAATCAACTAAAGATTTAATTTTGACAGCATAAAGGCTGATTCACACCAACGTCCGGATCCGCTCAGTGACGATATTGTTCCGCATGAGAGCTTATTGATATGGTATGAATATCAATCAAGGAGTATGTGCCAAGACATAGTTGTGTGGCAGTATATCCTTCTGCCCACCCTTGTGATATTTGACTACTTAGTTAATTAAATAATTATTTTGAAGTGTTAAAATACTAACATCGAAATTTTTTTTTTTGAAATCATTTTTTTATCACTAAATAATATTTTTAATAATTAATAATTAATCCGGATCCGGACGTTGGTGTGAATCAGCCTTAAATCACGCTTTTGTAAAAAATAGTAGAAAACTTTATTTTTAATCCGTTTGATCACAATTTTTGAATAACGTTTTAATTCAGAAAACAATGTCGGAACCTCGTCACTTCAGAATCAAGATATTATAGATTCGCAATAAAAATGCCACCATTTTCCGATCCGCTAGTTGAATGGTACGGAAATGATAAGGGCCGGTTGAGTTATTAGGGCCGGGGCACGTTAGGGTGGGCCCGGGCACGGTGGGTTTGTGCCCAGCCCGGGGCGGCGTGCCCTACAGCTGCTCTCGATGCGGCCGGGACGGGATGGGGCAGATCTAATTTTTTGATACCGCAACCGCCCGCTGTGAACAGAGGTCGAGATGGATATCAAGGATGAGTCAACGCTACCGCAATAGTAATAACATTCGGAGCTGCTTTGATTGACTTTCTCGTACGTTTGGTCTTATCGTTAAGCTCCTACACTCAAAATACGACTCAACGGATAATTAGGATGATGCGGATTTAGCATTAGTTAACTCAATTAGTTACTTCCCTTTAACAGGCAAAAAATCCAACATAAATTCTTAAGATATGTAAATTTTTGAATCGGTAATCCTAAAGAATGCCTAGATTACGATTACTTACTGTATTCCTTAAATTTACTAAAATTGTCTGAACATAGAATTATTTGCAATTTAGCGTGCTTGATTAAAATTGTTGATTCAATGTTTTATATTCCTGAATTGTTATTTTAAATTGCATTTCATCTACCTGGCAGGACAGTACCTACCATATTATTGTGACAATTCCAATTCAACCTCACAATATTATGCTCCTATGCGACGAATTCAACATCTGGGAAACAAATACTCCGATGTTGTTGATATATTTAGTACATCAGTATCATAATATAAGCACACCGTAGTTAAGTTTTTTTCCTATAGTAGAGCTAATATATTTGATGAAACCATTTAACTCTGTATGTACCTCTTACTCACTACTATTTTTTAGTTATTTTCATATTTATCTTTTTACATTGATCTTTGCACTGCTAATGAGAATATTATTTTTTTTAAATGTTAATATACGTGTAAATGTTTTTAACGGGCCTAAATAAATAAGTAAATAAAATGCATTGTTTATATTTCCATCATATGAATAAAAAACAAAGTAAAAATAGTGGAAAACGAAATTAGATTACTTTGTATTGACATTGTCACTACATTGTCATGACATTGACATAGTCATACTTGACATTGAATATATAAACTTGATTTTTAATTTAATGACAAGAAAATTCAACTAGTTTTATCACTAGTATGACGTCTTCAGAGAACATTAAAGAACTATTAATTGAAATAAATATTTGGAACAACCTTTTATTCTTTGATATTATATAAAATATATATGATTTCAACGACATCGATAACGTAGAACTGAGGTACAGTACTCACAAAGTTTATCATAAAAAAGTCAGTCAAAAGGCAGTAAATTTGCTTGGGAAAAAAACAGTTAAATTATTTTCTTTCTACGTTCAGAAACAAAACGTTTTATTTCAACCTCTTTCGCATTTTGAAGGAAATTAACACTTCACTCATATTCACTTGTATCAGTTTTCTTTCAACTTTGAGTACAAAGGAAGCGTTTGTTCACGGTAATACGATGATAGACACTTTGGAAATTGCCATGTTAGATTTTAAACAATGATTAAACCACCTTAGCATTACTTAGATTAAACGCGTTGATGGAATCGATGATGTGTGTATCTTTTGTAATTTTCGGTTTAATATCCTCATTTTTTGGCTTGTTGCTTTAATAAAGAACTATATGGGAGGAAATAACAAAACAAATTGAATATTTCGACTGTATGAGAAGGTAATAACAGTCAAGTCGGCTAATATATTTCAACGGCTTGGAAATATTCAAATCGATCGTCATCCTCCCGGGCTTATTCTGATCAAGCCGATTGATTGGCAGAATAGGGCGGTAGGGCCTATTCCGCTAAATCATATTCCAGCCGAGTGTGGATATAAGGCGGTAAGAATACCCGGAGAAGATAAGAGAAAAGAGTTCGAGGAATCAAATTATAACAAGAGAGGTCAGTGGTGCTTTTAGGATGTGATCGACTTGAACCACTTTTCCGTGGAATGATTTTTTGCAAGGATTTTGCAAGGCCTACGTTTATTTCGCATATTATTATACCTCAGTGGCGTAACTGGCCTTGGTATTTTATATTCGATTGTACATAAGTACGTACCACGCTGACGCAGAGTGTTTTCCGTAGGGAATACTACATAATTTTACTTTGGAGGTAGGCATTTTTATGACGGACATTATTTTTCTTCCTATGATTTGACATTTTTACTTAGCCCCCCCCCCCCCCTCTGTTAAAATTCTTCATATTACATAGCATCTAAGAATAAGAATTTTTATTAAATTAACAATGATCTCGAAAAAACACTGAGTTGGACTTGGACTAAAATTCTTTTATTTAGTTTAGGATACTTAATTCTTTCAAACTTTCGCAGATCCCGCTACGCCTCTCGATCTAAGTGTGCTCTCAAAATGCACAGCCTTTTGTCAGATCATTTTGGTGACCTCCTTTACCTATTGCATTCAGCGAGAGGGTGTTCATCTATAAAATCAGCTTCATTAAATATTAAATATTTCTTACTACGTTAAGTTTCACCTAAACGTAATAAAGTTTGATTTTCTATCTATGCAATAAAGGAACACAATTTGAAAATAATCATTAAAATCGACAGCCATTTTCACTGTCATCAAAGTTAAAAAGCATCGCAGACGAACTTATTTCATATCACCACAAGGATCGCCTCTCTACTGTTTTCAATCTACTTTCTTTTCCATTTTCTCTGCCGATTTCATCCCTCAATGTCATACATCAGGATTAATAACTGATCTCCATTACGGATTCTTAGCTTCCTTTGAAAAACAACTACTTCTTGTTGGTATCTTTTAATAATTGGACAGTTCCGACTAACTGTTAAAATTTAGAAAAACACCGGTTCTATTCTCAATGTCCAAAGAGACAGGTGCAAATATGTTTGTTTCAGGATCAATACTGGTTTTGCAGTACAGATGATAAAAACGAAGCTGGAAATGTTTGTTGATTTGCCACAACACAGAATAGGCAGGCTAAACCGATTTGGTTGGATTGGATTATTCACATGGGGGCAGAGATAATGGGATTACTTAGGGCTGTCAGGCAAAATAGTGCATTTATGCATTTGCGGGCTGCAGCCGTCATTTGATTACTGACAAGATTATTGTATACGAACACATAGAGGCTTATCTGTAATAGCGCAGAGCCATCTAATACACCCCGGCGCGACAGTTGTGGGAGAGCCATTGGGGACGTTATAGTTTAGATTTTATCAACAGGGGCTATATTAATATTATTCTAAGAGGTTTCGTTAATTCACCCACTTATAATTTGATATAGAAAGAAGAGTGAATTGATGGAGGACTAAACGCTGTTGGTGCAAATAGAAAAATGTCCAAAGAAGTGAAGCTAACAATCCACAATAGAGTGCTTATACCAATCCTAATGCATGGCAGGGAGGTATGAAACTGGAAGAAAAAATATGAAAGCACACTGAATGCTGTAGAAATGAGATACTTGAGGCGTCTGTGCGGTAAAACTAAAAAATGTAGGTAAGCGTGATGAATAGGATAAAGAAAGGGACGCCTAGATGGTTTGGGCATGTAGAGCGAATGAACTAAGAGAGGAGTGTGAAAAGAATATATCATGTGAAAGTGAAAGCACTATCGTATTTTAAATAAAATGTTATTGATGAGGCCGAGATCTTCTTCTAATCGGTTGATTTTCTTAAACTACCAAGATATTGATGCTGCCTTAAAGAACCGCCGTGAAAAGACAATACCCATATTTTAGAATGTTATGATTTAAATAATATTAATCGAGAGATTTGCACCAGAAAACTGCGTAGACCACTACTCGATGAAGACTTTCAAACACATCACCCAAGAGGAAGGTGAAGTTTTGTATGAAATCTCTACATTTTGAATATCAGAGAATAAATCTGTTTTCTAGGAAGTCAAGTGCATCACATTTGAAAGCTCTTAAACCGATAACTAAATTTCTGAAGAAATATTCAATTCAATTTAGAGAATTTAGACTCTCAAAGTTTATATTACCGGGTAATAGAAAGCATCGCCATTTAAGATTTCATGCTATTTGCATATTGCATCCATCAGGAATTATTGGCAATACCAAATGATGGGCTATGAATGCACCGGTACTGTCTGTTTCCTGGTACCAGGTGCCAGGTACCCGGTGCAGAAGATTGAATAACATCCCATAACAAGGATACGTACGTACGCGATACTGATATGAATAACGCCCAGCCCATGTATGGGGGATAAGTGATCTTACTTCGTGAATGACTTGAGGGGATTCGGAATCGACGATCTCCGCCATACTCGCATGTGTTACAGGTTCGAATGATATTCGATCACTCGATACTGGCATTTAATAATAATGTCAACGAAGAATAATCATGTATTAATTATCTTTAATTGTGTTTTCTCTATTCGTTTGCACGGCATAGCGACCTGGACAATAAGACAACCGATGAAACAAAAGGAAGAAACTCATCACTCATCATCGTCACCCTTAAAATACTCTTGATGATAATAATAATACATGGCTAATTAATATAGCGCAATTTTTTTAAATATCATCCACAAGACCCTTTATAAAACATAAAAGCTTTGACTAAATTTATCATAAAACTATCTAAATACCTAAAGCAAAAGTGGGCTGTGAAAAATTGACGAATTTTTTGTTTAGCAATAGATCGAGGATTAAGGATCGCGGATCATTACATGAAAAGATATTATTATACTGGTGAGTTAGATGCTTACAGGTAAGCCTAGCTGTGCTAATTAGCGCAATTCTGTTATTTATGGATATGATTTTCTGAAAAGATGAGTTTTGAATTTAGCTCTGAACGCTGTCGAGTGTTTTATTATTCTCAGATCGCGCGGTAGTCTATTCCAGGCTTTGGAACCTGATTTCTTCGAACTTAGTGTCTGTTGTGCACTTTGGTTCCTTCAACCTTTCTATAGCCGATGACATTGCCGGTCTAAGAGTTGACTGTCGCGAATTGGAAACTTCAGGAATACACAGTTCCGATAAATAAGCCGGAGGCATTCTGTTAATTGGTTTGATAATTTGATAGATACTAGAACCTATCTGTATTAATTTTATAAAATTACACAGCAAGCCGGTTCATACATTTATCTAATTATAAGGGATCCATCTCAAAAATTAAGGGTTCGCATTAAGATAGCTAGGAGTGCTTTTATCAAAATGAAAACTATTCCGTAGCCATAACCAAATATCATATTAGAGAATAAGTAAGAATCAATGCTTTCGTATAAATTCTTCTCTTAAAACTCAACCAAACCTTAGCTTAAGAATTAAGTTTTGGTTATGCGGATCAAAAGGCGAATCTTAAAAGTATCCTAGACAGAAAAACCTTTTTCATTAAAAGTGGAAAACTTGTTTCTGTATATAATAAAAATTCTAATGAAATTTATTCAAGTTATGTTATTTTGAAGCACACCCAGTGATAATATAACTGTACTGCACTATGTCTTACTTGGATGGAATTTGCATTGGAGCGATGTTGTAAAATTCAAGTGAAGTACAAAATAAATCCACATAAATATAACCCCTTGCTTCTGATGATGCCTTAAGAAGGGCTCACCATTAGTTTGAAATAATTAAAGTTACTGGGGTACGTGGGAGTAAATATTTATGTTCGATCGCTAGGCCTCCGTGGTCGAGTGGTAAGATGTTCAATCCAGAGTTCAAAACCGGCGTGCGCAAATAGGTTTTATCCAATTAATAAGTGTGATCACACAATATAATTTATATAATATTATAGATTAATAGATATTCCAAGTATCGCCCAAGTGAAATACCACCATTCAGAATCTAAACGTTGCTTGAAATGGAGTAAGCCGTGTTTGGTGACCAGATCTAAATAGCCAAGTATTTCTCAATCTTTCTCTTCCCCATCTCTTTCCTCTCCCTAGTACCTTCAGCCTCACAACATACCTTATATGGGGATGCCATGGTCATCGTCACTGTCTCTAGACGTTTGGGAGCAGTTGGGACTCTTGTACGGTATGCACTGCAAAAAAAGAAGAAAAGTAAGGAAACATCACAAATTTATAATACACATACAAACTCTGGTAGGATGTTGCTAGGAAGTTAATAGAAAACGTGGATTAATAACGAAGGCGTGTAATTAAAATTGATCTTGGATCCCAGATATGTAGACCTCTCTCTGCCCACACCCGATATTCGGTATACCGCCATGCTGTGGGATGTGGAAGGTACCTTCTTCGGAGTCGGCTCTGATCTCCCGCGGCCAAAGGCAGGAACAACAGAAAAACCACTACACGGAGCACACAACATACTAGAAGCACGGTATTGTTTATATTATTTTCACTGTTTCTGTGGCGGAACTTTGAATAATCGTGGCGAATCGTAACAAGGATGCAGGATCTAGGCTGGTTGATCTATGTGGGATATATTAATTAATTCATACCAATTTTTTAAACATTGTGGCCAGTTGCTTAATTAATTTTGCGGTAGAGGTAATTCATTTAGTAGACATATGATTTTGACTAAACATATTCCGACTACGAAATGATGTCAACAAATGGGTTTTATTAATTACTACAAAAATTAACAATGGTTTGGTTTTTCATGTAGAATGTAGATACGTGTAGGTTGCAGTAGGTTTTGGGGTTTTTCTGAATACGAGTTAGAATCCAAAAAGAAAGCTACAACTTACGGTGAGTGAACTTTTCTGCCTGTTTTTCACAATATCTACATCTCCTTAAACAAGCTCACTACCAGAGGCGGCTGGTGACTTTTTAGTGTGCTAAGATTGAAAAATATGACGTAATTGGTGTTGTTGTAGCCGAAAAATACTTTTTCTTTTCTTTAAAAAATTTTTTTTTTGCACGAAGATTTTTCTTATTTCGGACCCACCAAAACTGAAAAATCTTGAAAACCATCATACAAAAAAAAAACTTTTGAAAAAAAAAAAACAAATATCGTTTTCGACCACAACCACACCAATCGTGACGTCTTTTTCAATCTTGGCACTCTAGCACACTAAAAATGTCACGAGCGGCGGCTCGTGACATTGGCAGTGGCGAATGTTCACTACAATTTTATTTTTATGCATGTCGATCCTGCACGTGGTGTTCGCGGCTTATGGTCGAAAAAAAAACCCATTTCAACATTTAGTTTGAAAAAACCAGTATAATTAGGTACAGATATTGGCAATATTAACGCATTAGCTCTTTCGCATACATCCAAGCATTATTTTTCTAGCAAATATGTTGTTGGATTTGTCATTTTTCAAATTGTTGCTATGATATTCCAAGTATTGCCCTGGTGAAACACCACCATTCAGAATCGAAAATTTACTTGAAATAGTTTTAGCCGTGTTTGGTGACCAGATCTGAATAGCCAGGTACTTTCCAACCTTCTTATCCATCTCCTCCCCCTCCAAAAAAATGTTGTGAAATAGTTTTTTTTACATTTCGACAGGTAGGTAACCTGTAAATTGAGGGTTATTGTGAACATGTACGATATAACGTGTGGTCGCGGGTTCAAACACGGCGTGCGCAAATAACTTTTATCTCATCAATATGTGTCATAACACATTAAATTCATATAAATTATAGTATAAAGTATATTTGCGACACATTCTAGAGTAGTAGATACTCTACGTATCGCCCTGGTGAAAGACCACCATTCAGAATCGAAACGTTGCTTGAAATGGGTTTTGTCGTGTTTGGTGACCAGACCTGAAAATCCAGGTACTTCCCAACCTTCATCTTCCCCGTCTCCTTTCCCTCCTCACTTCTTTAAGCCTCACAACATACCCCGTTTGAGGATGTCATAGTCTCACTGGCTCTAGACGGTTGGGAGCAATTGGGACTTTTGTGCACTATTGACTATTATATTAATTCAGTGACATAATTCAATATCAGTGCATGAGATCTGGTTACTAATATTTTGTGTGATACCTTACCTACACTATTCTATGCACTTTTTTATCGTTAGAATGTAAATATGACTCCACACGTACACTCTACAACATTTGGAGAATTTATACAATATTGTAAAACCGAACAAGCAAGACTAGATTCAGCACATCTCCATAAAAACACCTATTCTAGATTATTAAACTGGAGCCGGAGGCTGGGGCAAGGCAAAATAGAGTTCATAAACACGCTCCACAATAATGGTAGGTACAAGCCAGAGATTTCATCTCGAAGACAGCAGCAGCGGTGGTTATCTCTCTAAATGGAGAGGAAAACATCATATAATATGCAATACATATAATATAAACCAAAAGTACAGTGTCGAAAGCGGGAGGGACTTGTTAAAAACCATACTGCTGTTCAAAATTTACGTTTCCGTTATTGGATTTCAAAGAGATAATTTGTTAGGTTCTTACCTTCTTGTTTTTCATCCAGTTCCTACCTTATCCAACCATTTTACTACATTCGATTTTCGTATTCAACAACACTGAGTTTGAAAACAAGTGATAACCAAGAAAAAGAAGAGAGTTATGTGAAGAAACGTGTTCATTCGTTGGTGTCTCGCTTGGTCGTTCGGTTTGTTGTTGTTCTTCAAATAATATTAAATTAAGGGTGTTTTTGGTTGTGATGTTTGTTAATAATACAATGTGTAAGAATAATCAACAACTTCAACTTCATCGGCGATTGAATTGGTTTCGTTCATTCCATAATATCTCCACATCAAGTAGTATTTCCACTATTTTCCAAATTCATTTGAAGCTGAAAGCATATTTGGTGTTTTATCGCAGCTAACACACGTTATTAAAAAAAAGTTTTGTTCCTTAGTTTTAAATAGTACAACAAGGATACTATATTGAATTGAATAGGGTAGTATCACCGTTTTTTTATACACAGGTGTTATAAAAAAATTACATAAAAAAAAAAAAACAAGACACGTCATATTCATACAAATCTTACGAAAAATGTGGCAGCAACGTCTTGTATTCCGTTTCACCCGCGTATGAAAAGGATAGCTATTCAAAGAATATGTGTGTACGGATGAGATAGCTATATGAACATCCCACGCTACTGTAATAATCGGGTATTGCGCTACTAGCTCTGGTTGTCTTTCACACACTTACGTATTTCTGCATTCACTTTCTCACACCGTTTTTATGAACTTTTAAACCTTGTGAATAATTGCATTTATTGAATTAAAATAATAAGTGATTTGTGGGTAATTATACTAATTATGGATGTAAAGAAACTCCATGAGATATGTTTTTTACTCCCGAATGATTTTTACACCTCTCAAGGCATTTTTTATCAGAAAGGAGCCTACAGCGACGCGTTTGTGGCAGCTGGTGACAGCTTGTCTGTCGAACGAATGTTTGGGTGAAACTAAACGTAATAAATCTCAGGTATGTCTCCCGGACTCAGTTTAGTGCATCCACGCGCTTTGTCTCGGTAATGTATCTACATTATTTAAATAATCTAAAGGATTCGTACACATTTCTGTGAAGTCTTTCTGATACTTGAGATTTTGCTTAGCAGTAAAAAAAAATGAAAAAAAAACTTTCACATAAATGAAAACGTTGTCCTTTCAACATTAAAAGAATTTTGATAAACGATCAGATCTCGCTTAAGCCTTATAAACGTTGGGCATTCGAAGGAAACCTTTGGTTCGAAGTGAATCAGGCATGCATAGGAGATCGGTATCGGAGATTTGGATGCTGCATGCTGTACCATTATATTCCTGAGGGTATGAGATGGCTGCTGAGGACGTTGCATCCCTCCTTAAGACGTTCCATTCCATTATACGAGCACGTATACGTGTATGCACGTGCATACGCGAACTTGCATTATCCAAACGAGCATTTCCAAGGATAAGGCAAGACTGGAGGTTTGACTTATTAGTTTTGTACATTATTTTGCAGACATTATGAAATTCTTTACTTATTATTATTATCTATAAAAGTAACTATTGAATTTCTGCATCCAAATGATAAATAATAAATGTTGTTATAATATGTGTGTATTACAATTAGAAGTAATAAATAATAATGTTCAAAATAATCTAGTGTTTACTGCTCCAAATAACTCTGCACTATAAGAACTTAGCAGCATTCAAAGAATAACAAAAAGTTCCTCTAAAAGACTTCTTTTTTAATGTGAATACCGCACAAAAGTGCCAACTGCTCCCAACCGTCTGGAGTCAGTGGAACTGTGGCATCCCAATTGGATGTATAAATACCCTAGCCCTAGCTAGCCCTAGCCACGCCTCAGTCAGGCAGACATCATCAATACTGACTGCACTAGCGCTCTCTCTTGGTATATTATTGCTCTGTGAGGAAAACATTGAAAGAGGAAGTTGGGGAGGTACTTGAATATTCCAATCTGGTCATCAAACACGACTAAAGCCATTTCATGCAACGTTTCGATTCTGAATAGTGGCCTTTCACCAGGATGATACTTAGGGTATCTACCACTATGGGACGAGCCGCAAATATACTATTTATAAGTTTTAATGAATTGATTGTGAAATAACACAAAAATTTCGTCCATCATGGCACAAACAATATCTTCTAATACTGTGATGGTAGTATGAGTTTTTCAAATATTGTCAAGTTATTCGCAACCCGAGAATGTTGGTCTCAAAAAAATCTTTATCATATCAAGAGTATTACCCTAAAATCATAATGCAATCTTTTGTACGTGGTATGAATGTTTACCAAGAAAGATTTTATTCTAATTAGCACAAAAAAACACCGTAAATTATTGTTTGACAAGTGTTGCTTTGTACGAAGTCAAAACGAGCAAATGAATGCTGTAAAGGGCGGTGAATATTCGCAATATTGAAAGCTCTCTTTGTTTATCAGTATGCTAATAATAAGTCCGCTCATAAAGGAGAGGCATGTACCGCATGTACCCACATGCTTTCGTTATTGACTGCTTAATTTCGCCTTGTGCGTGCTTGAATGGGCATTAAACTGTTGTCGTAAGGAAGGCAATAAAATAAATTTAATATCAGGGTAGCAGCGGGTATGCCGCCGCGGGGTAAAACGTAATACATTTCATATTGAATGCATCTACTCCTGTCCGAGGGAGCAGGAGAAACAATTCGTTGTTATCATAAAGCTATAATTTATTACGCGCCAGTTGAAATATGAGCTGCTTTATCTCTCGACGAAGAAAAATCTTCGTTTCTACATACTCGGGGAGAAACAATTCTTTCGTCGGAATATATTAATATTTGTAATAAATTTCTATTGACAGTCGTCTAACTAAACTTCTTGTTTACGCCAGTAAACAGGCAGTAAACTTTATGTTTTACCATTACTGTTTGTAGTGGGTAAAGATGGTAATCAACATCACACAGGCAACAACAAAGATAGCAAAAACTTTGTTTCTCGTGAGAGCAAGAATGTGTTCGCGTCTACCGTGCTCGTGTGTTATGTTGAACTTTTAATTTATGGCCGTTAGCTGGCGATATTTGACGTCGCGAGTTTTGTTATTTTATACATTGTGTTATTAATTGCGAGACATTAAATCGTATGAATTGATTCAATTAAATGAGCACTCGCGGTCGTGTGAAGCGCCAAGCTGTGCAAGTTCCGAGAAGATATTGCAGTGAACCTGTTGGAGGAGTATTCGTGCTAAGGTATCATATCGGTAGCCACGGCATTTTAACTGTTGCACAGTTAATAAAGTTCTTATGCTCCCGGTGTCGAAATCACTCCCGGCCTCCTCTCTTTGTACCACTCTCTTTGGGTTAATCTGCAGTATGTGCTTATATTTCGTTGCAGCGGATATAAATGCACAGCTCCTTGATTATTGCTTCCTCATTTTATTTTTATTTGTTTGTACATGAGAATTAGCTACAATTATGAAAATTCACGGACCGATACGATTTGGGTGAAAATACCAGGCTATTGGCTTTTTGCTGGCTAATTCATTTTACCAGCGGCGGCTCGTGATTCTTATTGCGCTATTGTGCTAAGACCGAATGAAATTATCCATAATGTTTTTAAATGGCTATTTTTTGTACGAATATTTTCCAATATTTGGTGAACTTTGGCAGCCATTACTGAGTTTGACTCTCAACAATAGATAATGTTTTAGGCATTGGATATAATGAAAAGCATATTTTCCCTTTTCCTCAACCCCAATCAAGGGAAAACAGATGGTGTGTCGGACGTACATGGTCCACGATAAATGTGTAGCATTAAGATTCTTGTATATTATTTAGAAATGTTAATCATTGTAATGTATATTTCTCCCGGCTTGATAAGCCCGAATGACGTGAAGGAATCAGCCCTTTGGGCTCGGTCGGCCAGACTGAGGCAGCAACCAGCGGGATGACGGGCGCGTAGCGCGCCCGATCCCGGCCGACCTAACGATTCTTGCGCGAGCGGGTCCCGGAGAAAAAATGATTTGTTAAACCCTTTCACGGGGGCCAGGTTAATCACCCGGCCAAATAAAATATACCGGGGTGATAACTCGGCCCCCAGCTACACAACTGTCATGTTATTATGTATGTAAATGTTAGGATAAGTTAGTTATTAAGAGTTTAGCCCCAAAAAACCGGGCATTATTTGTAAACTGTATTTTTGATATGTATTTGTGAACTTAATAAAAATGATAGAGGGGTGAAATTAAGTTGAGGTGAAAGCTGGTAAAAAGGAGAAGGGGATAGATTGCTAAAATCTGTCCCACAAAATTGCCAGCCGGCCGGGGGAGAGAGCGAAAGAGGATGCTAAATCCTCCCATACATCGCTCTTACGCCTCGGCTGTGCGCTCCAAAGGCAATGAAATATTGCGCAATAATGGGAGAAAAGGCAGATCACCAGCATCCTCCGCCAGTACCATTCACCTTGACTAATCTTCGCCCTGACATCGCCTTCAACTTGACTCCTGACTTTTATTTGACCATCGCCTGCCCCCCTGGACCGCCTGACTACACCTCTCTCTGGACCAGACCCGCAGCATCTTCACTTGAAAGCCGAGGCCCTACAAGCTGAACCCGTCGCCTCCCCTTACAACGAGACGACCCCTTGGAGCATCTCACAGATTGGGACCGCCCCCTATACAGTTTACTTGTGTACCTGATTACGTCGGGTACATAAGTTGGTCCTTCGAGCCGGATCCATCTGTGAAGCAGCGCCAAGGATGGCGCCTTCCCTACGCTCTGGGAAGAGCACGTCTGACGGAACGTCAACGCCTGGCCAGGATGATCTCACAACCGGGGCGGCCGGAATAGCGCCCCCCGGACTCCAGGATCCTGCCGAACGACTCGGAGACCTGGAGAACCCCGCCGGTAGCACTGAGGCACCGAGACCCACCACCAGCACAGCAGCCCGCGCCGCACGAGCCCCGCGCCGCTGCCCAAGCTGCTGAATGGACCACAAGGACTGCAGCCTTACAACCTGAAGTCCACCCCTCAGCTGATGAAGCCTCGTCAGGAAGCGAGGCCTCAACTGAGGACACCGTCCGACAATTGCGGCGAGAGCTGCGTGCGGAAAGACGGCGTGCACAGCGCAGAGATGAGGAGCATTTTCGGCAGATGGCAGATTTGATCTCATCGCTGAGACTCCCTCTGCACACCCTGCAGCCCTCGGCCCCTCGCCACAAGGCAGGGAACCCATGGAAATGGAAAAAGCTGCTCGGGGACCCGGAGCAACTCACAGCTCCGAAAAACATACGTGGCCGTGACGGATTGCGCCCATCACGCAAGCGGCGATCAATCGGCGGCCACAATGGCGCCTCTGAGGCAGCTAATACAGACCGCCGCCCTGACGAGCAGCCCGCCGACAGACGACGGGATTCCAGTGGCGGCGCAGAGAGCCGACGCATACTACGCGGCCCCTCAACAAGGCGTACGAGCGAGCGAGGCCCCGCCAACACGGGCCGGCCTCCCACCGACGCTACAACCCGGCGCAGTCATCGGTACTCCACTGCAAAATAATGCAAGTACCTATTCCTTCAATGAAGATACGGCTCGCCAAACAAGGGACTGGGTGAACCACGGGACGGACCCGCTCTCACAGATCGCCGCCGTAATGGCGGAAGTCTTTCGCAGTTCGCAGGCCGGCGGTACGCCGCAGCCCCAGGCGGACGAGGATCACAGGATGGCATCTCTAATTGCGCGACAATCAAGCGCCAAAGATTTGCCGCTCTATTCTGGGGATGCTGTGGAATGGCCGGCTTGGAAAGCACAGTTCTACCAGTCCACAGTGACGTGCGGGATGACGGGGCCAGAAAACTTACTGCGCCTGCAAAGGGCGCTCCAAGGAAAAGCGCGAGAGGCGGTCAGCCCTCTCCTCATGGACCCGCTGCAAGTACCAGAAATCATGGACGTCTTAGAGCACCGATTTGGCAGCGCTCACTCCATCGCCACAGTAATGATGGACAAAGTGAGGCGGCTCGGGCGGCTCACAGAGGAATCATCAACCGAGGCTCTAATCGACTTTTCCGGGACGGTGCAAAACGTGGTCGCATCGCTCGGGAATTTACAGAGTGATTACCTCACGAACCCGACCCTACTTAGCGACATCGTGAGCAAGATGCCGCTCGCTCTAAAGTGCTTATGGCTAAACAGCATGGCGGATCAAACACGAGCCGCCACCGTACAGCAGTTGGCGGCTTTTCTAAAGCGTTTGACAAACGCAGTCCCCAATTCCGGCTTAGTCGAAAACTACCGAACGCTGGAACCGAACACTGCCGAACGAGCCCACCGGAGCAGAGGGGAAAACGAGTACTTCGGCGAAAGGGGCGAAGTAAAGTGTCCTGCGTGTAAAAACTCGCACAGTTTGGTGAAGTGCCGTAAATTTGCCGCGGATCCTATCTCCCTTCGGTGGGAACTAGTGCGGGAGAAAGGGTTGTGTCGCAAGTGTCTTGAGGCGACACACCATGCGAAAGATTGCAGGGTGAAAGTGAATTGTGGTGTGGGAACGTGCCAGTTTCCGCACCACCAGTTATTGCATGGCCTCACACACTCCCGTGGCCCCAGGCCAGAGACAGTTGCGAGCACTTGGGAAAATGTAGAGTCAGTGATGTTAAAAGTTATGCCGGTGACTTTAAGTGGCCCGAAAGGACAAGTTCAAGTGCACGCGCTGCTCGATGAGGGATCGAGCGTGACCCTTATTGATTCCGAAATCGCGGACACTATCGGCGCCGCGGGTCCGACCTGTGACCTGCGCATATGCGGCGCGAACGGGATGAGCTCGGCGGACAGCACATCCCGGAAAGTGAAAGTTGACATTTGTGGGAACGGGAAAAATAAGTTTCAAGTGCAAGCAAGGACAGTGCGGGCGCTTGATTTGCCCCAACAAATGACAAGTGATAGCCGGCGGGTGAAACCTCGGCTGCTACTCGGGCAAGATAATGCCCGGCTTATAGTTTCGCGAGAGGTAAGGGAAAAAGGAGACCGACTGACTTCCCGTACAGCACTTGGGTGGATACGGCATGGCAAGACAAGTGCTACCCCCGGCCCGCTTCCCCGCGCCCCACCGCCCGGCAGACTGTCTCCAAGCAAAATGATGAAACAGCGCCGGCCGAGCAAAGCAAGCAAGAGCTCGCCCCCGCTTCCCCGCGGCCATCCTTCCGGCTCGCAGGTCCGGCCCGCAATGACGGGACAGCGGCTTCCGCCCGGCTCAGTGTCTAGTCACGAAATGGCAAGACAGCGGCGGCCTAGCAAAGCGAACAAAGGCTCGGCCCCGCTTCCCCGCGCCCCTCTTGCCGACGGAGGCGAAAAGTGTGGTAATAAATACCCACACACTAAGACAGCCGGCGCCAACCAAACAAAGAGAGCCCGAGCATTGGCGTACGAACCGGGAGATTGTTTCAATCTCCCACAAACCGAGTCAGGCCTAGAGGCGATTCCCGATGAGGGGAGTCACAGAGCGTACGCAGAAAACGCTCCTCAGGACTCGGTACGGCTCACGAGCCGCCTTCAACAAAGTCTGGCATAAAAATTGCTGGACAAGAGAGCTCCAGCAACCTCCGACGGAGATGACAACTTCTCCACATTTTACGAAGCGCCCGTCGGAGGAAAATCAACGTCTGGACCATCTCACCCCCGCTAGCGCCTTGGAAGCCTAGCACACGTGACTCGCTCGGAGGCAGTCACAAAACTATTGCCGGTTGATAAATCGCCGGCTGACGCTTGCCGGCTGATGAATCGCCGGCCCACCAAGGGTCAAATCACCGACCCACCTTCTGGCCGACTCGCTGGCTAAACGGCTGAGAGATTGCCGTCCCCCAGGAGCATCCGGCCCACCTTCTGGCCGACTCGCTGGCTAAACGGCTGAGAGATTGCCGTCCCCCAGGAGCATCCGGCCCACCTTCTGGCCGACTCGCTGGCTAAACGGCTGAGAGATTGCCGTCCCCCAGGAGCATCCGGCCCACCTTCTGGCCGACTCGCTGGCTAAACGGCTGAGAGATTGCCGTCCCCCAGGAGCATCCGGACCACCAGAAGCTGACTCACTGGCAAGCGGCTGAGAGATTGCCGCCCCCCAGGAGTATTCGGCCGACCAGGAGCCGACTCACTGACTGACGGCTGAGAGATCGCCGCCCCAGGAGCATTCGACCCCCCAGAGGTCACTCGCGGCAAACACCCCGCGACCCAGAGACCGGCCGCCAGGGACACCGCCGTACGTGAACGCAGTACGCCTCCCGAAGGGGAATGTAGCGAAGCTCCATGAGGGGAGTGTGTCGGACGTACATAGTCCACGATAAATGTGTAGCATTAAGATTCTTGTATATTATTTAGAAATGTTAATCATTGTAATGTATATTTCTCCCGGCTTGATAAGCCCGAATGACGTGAAGGAATCAGCCCTTTGGGCTCGGTCGGCCAGACTGAGGCAGCAACCAGCGGGATGAGGGGCGCGTAGCGCGCCCGATCCCGGCCGACCTAACGATTCTTGCGCGAGCGGGTCCCGGAGAAAAAATGATTTGTTAAACCCTTTCACGGGGGCCAGGTTAATCACCCGGCCAAATAAAATATACCGGGGTGATAACTCGGCCCCCAGCTACACAACTGTCATGTTATTATGTATGTAAATGTTAGGATAAGTTAGTTATTAAGAGTTTAGCCCCAAAAAACCGGGCATTATTTGTAAACTGTATTTTTGATATGTATTTGTGAACTTAATAAAAATGATAGAGGGGTGAAATTAAGTTGAGGTGAAAGCTGGTAAAAAGGAGAAGGGGATAGATTGCTAAAATCTGTCCCACAAAATTGCCAGCCGGCCGGGGAGAGAGCGAAAGAGGATGCTAAATCCTCCCATACATCGCTCTTACGCCTCGGCTGTGCGCTCCAAAGGCAATGAAATATTGCGCAATAATGGGAGAAAAGGCAGATCACCAGCATCCTCCGCCAGTACCATTCACCTTGACTAATCTTCGCCCTGACATCGCCTTCAACTTGACTCCTGACTTTTATTTGACCATCGCCTGCCCCCCTGGACCGCCTGACTACACCTCTCTCTGGACCAGACCCGCAGCATCTTCACTTGAAAGCCGAGGCCCTACAAGCTGAACCCGTCGCCTCCCTTACAACGAGACGACCCCTTGGAGCATCTCACAGATTGGGACCGCCCCCTATACAGTTTACTTGTGTACCTGATTACGTCGGGTACAGATGGTCTAATTGTCTACTGTAGGTATATATCTATGACTCTGCAATAAATACACTGGGTCGACTACACACTGCTTTGATTAAGGTTTTTTTTTTTTTGCCTGCGCCCTTGAGGTGATTTTTCACAAAAACGACGCTATACAAATTATCCAAATATTTCCGTCAGCGTATATTCTTTGTACAAAAAACAGAAAAAATATACTGCACACTATGGTAAAATCTGGCAATATTTCATTTGAGTCCATTCAATTTATCTTGTAAAGTAAATATATCCTCAGTTGCATTGATATGACCACGATAAAAAAGACATAGGTTGCCTTAGCAACTCAATACAAGGAGCCATAGATCACATTTTTCCAGTCCTAAGCATTAAACGTGTCCGTGCATATGTTTTGTATCACTTGTGTGCCATCTCACAGTATGACGTCCACAGGCCCCGAAGGAATGGATTCCCTTACACTTTATTACAAGGAGGGCGTTTGATGACAACTTCACCCGGGGACTCTTTATGCTTTAATGGTTGAAATTGCACAGTGACTCGGTATCGGTCAGAGCCATCGCTTTCGGAATATACGGGCCTGCATTTCGGTTTTAATGTCCTCATGCTGTTAGCTGAAATCTTAATTCCGAAAAGTTAGCGAATGATTACCCTCATAATATAAGAAACACGACACATTTTTTCCATAATTGGACACACTCTGCAAGGGCTTGCAAGATGAGTGGGCGCACTCTTTCGTTTTGAAGAGAAAGACAAACATTCCCCCTTTGATTAGGGTTTTTTTTATCCAGTTGAGACCTTTTCTCTAAGAACTCACATAATGTAAAGTTTAATTCGGACGGTGAAACCATCAGATGGAGATAGTAATAAGGCCTATGAGTTGCAGTACTAGTTAGTTAGATTATATGAGGAGTATTTGTAAAAGCCCTAGCTAGTTAGAGGATTACGGAAGAATTTATAAGATCAACAACAAAAAAGCGTATTTATATGGAAGTATTTTTATGATTTTTATTTTTAAAGAAAAACAAACATTTCCGAGTTGCGAATAACCGGAAAATATTTGAAAAACTACTACTGGGGACTTAGCCAGCAGAGGAATTAAACCCGCGACGCCCGGATGGGAATTCGACACATTTTTCCACTCAGCTACCAACCGGCCGAAAGTTAGGTCGGTAGTGAGTTAGTCAACTGACTTTACAACTAAAAAATCCTGATTTTATTTCTAAAGACTCGTTGTTTATTATTATTATTTTTAGATCGTAATATTATGTTTTTTTATTTATTAATCTTAAGTAAGGTTTTTTTCTCAAATCACTGCCCCTTAACTACTCCCAACCGTTTAGAGCCAGCGGGACTATCGCACCCCCAACGGGGTATGTTGTGAGACTGAAGTGGGGAGGGGAAGGAGATGGGGAAGAAGAAGGTAGGCAAGCACCTGGCTATTCAGATCTTGTCACCAAATACGGCTAAAACCATTTAATGTAACGTTTCGATTCTGAATGGTGGTATTTCACCGGGGTGACACTTAGAGTGCCAAAGTGCCGAAAATATAAAACATAATTTTATATGAATATAAAACAATAATTGGATACAATGTATTTGCGCACGCAGGGATTTGAACCCGCGACCTCTGGATTCATAGTCGAACTAACCACTCGACCACGGAGGCCGTCAAAGATACATCCTGGTGTGCTCCAATATACACATACCTGTGTGGATACTTGAGGTAAAATTATCAATTTCACTCATTTCACCTTGAATTACATCGTAGAGTTGAATGGCCCGGTACATACGAAATTTTTGTGTGCATGTTTTTTTTTCTTGTTGGGCACTCAGAGCAATAATACCATATACTCGTACAAGAGATAGCGCTGTGGAGAGAGCTGTAGTCAGTTTATACGAGGTTTGCCGGACTCGGCTAGACCTGCGCGTGGCTAGGACTAGGGCTAGGGTATTTATATATCCATTCATAGCACATATCGACATAATGTTTTTGTTTATTCGTATAACCACTTTTTCCCAGTATTGTTACTAGAAAACCGTTGACTTATGTCCATTTATGTCGCAAATCAAAACATGCGAGCGGAGTCAACGGAGACGCGAGACACGAAGAACATTCTCGCAATACTTTAAAGCGGTTCGATAATTTGGGAAATTTTGCTGTCTCTTTCGTTCTCATGGTGTACGACGTAAAAACCCGGAGAAAGAGATTTATCGCAAGTTTATATAGGTTGGCTAAAAATAATTAGCTCTCTCTCCACATATATACTCCAAGGTCAAATATGAACAAAATAATGAAACAAAATTTAAACGTTTTTATCCTATTTGTTATATTGTCGAAGAATATATGATGCGAAAGTGAATGGAAGAAGAATTCGAGGACCCCCGAGGAAGATATCAAGTTAATTAAATACTTGAATCGGGTCGAGTCAGAATAACAGAACAGTATGTATGAGACGATGTATGAATGTGAATGAAGCAAGGAGTGTGTGTCAAGACATAGTTGTATGGCGGTACGTTCTCTATGCCCACCCCTGCAGGAAAACGGCGTGATGGTTAGTTAATTAGTTTTTTTTTCAATATTTTTTATAGTGAATACCGCACAAGAGTCCTAACTGCTCTTTATCGTCTAGAACCAGTAAAACTATGGCATTCCCAATTGGAGTATATTGTGAGGTTGAAGGTAGTAGATAGGAAGGATATGGGGAAGAGGAAGATATAAACATACTTTTCTGTTTTTCTGACCCTTCACATGACCCGATTCAAGTATTTGATTCACTTGATAGTGCCTCGTCTTCTTCGGGCATCCTCGACTTCTTCTTCTATTCGCATCATATATTCTTTTCACAATTTTTTTCAAGAATCTTGTTTAATTTATTCAAAAAAAATATACATAAATATTTTAAACAAAGAAAGAAACCTGAAAATTACAACAACACTATTTGGTGTCGTGCAGTTTTGTTTTTGATATGTAAATATGTGTTTGGATAATCTTAAAATACGAGCCTCGAATAAAAATGTTTTTACTTAATTCATACGAAAAACGCTATAAATCTTCAGCTCTTTCTTCTAGGGAATATGCAGATGTAACTTTTTAAAAATTACAGTTTGTTCTCGAAACGTTATATGGCGCACAACAAAACGATCCGAGGGTCACTTTTATGCGTTTAACATTTTAATACGTATAATACAAAACCCATGTCATTTCGCCCGACGTTTATAATTCAGGCTCCGTTCAACATCGCCTGCTTTCCCGATAAAGAATATATCAAAGACGGCCCGGGATGACCTTTAAATTGATATTTATGGAAAGAGACATATTTCTTGGCTGTGTTTCTCCGGTCCACGGAGGATCCCGGATTCTCGGGAATTAATCATGGAGACCACCGAAGAGGTATTATTTGGACGTACTGTGTTTTGGGAAGGTTTCTGTTGGGCCGGCGCGAGGCCTTCTAGCTATATTAACTTTATTTTATTTTATATATTTTCTGTAAACTCAAAATTAAATTCCTAATATTTATGAATGTTCTTTTTCACCTTAATTTATTGAGATTGTGTGAACGTAGAATAATAACCGACTTGACTTGGTTATATAAAATTATAAATTCAATGATTGACAGCCCTGAAATATTATACTTAATTGCATTTAATGTTCCTGGCAGGACGGTTACAAGGCATTACCTACCATACTATTGTAACAATTCTGCTTAAACCTCACAATATAACACGCATATGCGACGAATTCAACATCTGGGAAACAGATACTCCCATGTCGTCGATATATTTAGAACGTCAATATCACACTATAAGTATACCTTAGTACAGTTTTTTTTCATCTGGTAGAGCTAAACTGTTTGACTCTGGAACTGTTATTCAATATTATTTGTTCTTTACATTTTCAATATGTTTGTACCTGTTATTCAATATTACTTTTTTGTTTTCTTTTACAATATTTTTTGCCCTGCTTATGAGTTTTTTTTTAATGTTAATATTTGTGTAAAAGCCTTTAACAGGCGTAAATAAATAATTCTCACTATTCTCTATCACGTTCTCAGTTGACATTTTGCCTCTTTCATTTCGTATTATCTGTCTCTTTCTCTCTGTGTCTTTGTTATAATTTAAATGTTATTACTTTGTTTTCGTACTTTCATATTGAAATTGTAGGTAAAATGTTAAATATACCTTTGCTGATTTTTAAACTGAACCTTTTACTGACATTTTAGTACGTTATTCATAGAATTTTAAAGATTACAGTTAAAAATTTTATTACATATATATTCTTCACAAAATTGGCCATGGCGACAGATTAAGTAATTAAGAAGCACTAGAAATAAAGAAAGCCATTAAAATTAATAGTCATTTTCTTAATAATCAGTCAAAAAATTCCAGAAGTCTAATATTAGGTATATTCTCTGTAAACTCATAAAATTTCTCATTATTCTTTAACCACCTTCTCAGTTGACGTTTCGCCTCTTTTATTTCATATTATCTGTATCTTTCTCTCTGTTCCATTTTTTTTATTTTAAATGTTATTCTTTTGTTTTCTTACTGTTGTCTTATTTTATTTTGTGTTCTCCCTCTGTACGTTTGAGTATATATAAACACACGCTATGTTTTTTTTGTTTAGTTCAATTTTGTACCCTGATGATGCTGAGGCTAGGCAAAACCAGTCGGTCATAAAAGTAAAAATAAAATCTTTTCTTATACAAAGTTATTATTTAATTTTCATTATTTTAACTTTCATCGTAACCATCACATCATCTGACATCATTTGTATTTACCATTAATGGACGGTTGAAATCTTGGTGGAGAGGCGCTAGGCTGGCTATCGGAGGAATCGAGTTTGAAACTTATGACCGATACTGACTGGGCTCATAGCATACATTTCTAATATATCGTCACCGGAAAGGCAAAAAGACTGAAGCGCCATTTTGTTAAGTTTACACCAGAGCATTTTAAAGTTTTTTGTTTTACAATAAAATTTATAAGTCTTCAGTACCTGGTTGGATTTTGAAAAAAAAGTTAATTTAGGTAACTCAATGCTCTCACTGAGTTATCTGAAGCGACAAAATACAAAAGAGTCCCAAACTTGTGTTGATTGAGTCAAGCCTTCTCCCAAATGACAAATATATTTTAGGTGGCTGACGGGCCACAAAAGTCTTTACAATCAAACGAAAGTCAGAGCATTCGATGCAGAAAAAAGAACTGATCAACACTGCATATATAGCTCATTTTTGATCAAAGTGTCGCTTAAGTACTTTTGCCTTTCCAGCGATGATATGATTATGTATATAGACTTTCGTTAAAATAAACCTGAGTCTCTTCTGTTAAAATCTGAAATGAATACTATATTTGTTTAGTGATAAATTAATCCTGACTGCGTTCAGGTACAACGTAAAAAAACCCCTAATCCCATCCTGTTCCCAACGACTTTGAGTTTAAAGTTGAAGATATGGACAAGAGCATGTTGTCGGCTTTTGAATAATGCCCACAGATAGTGTGATGATCATTTTATTAAAGCAATGCCGCCATTAGGTCACAGGTAGGTACGGCATACAGCATCCAGCATCTTCTAATGATTGTTTCTATCGCTCTGTCTATCATGCCATGCTCGGTCACCTATTACTATTAGATAATGTTGGGAATTCTTTGTTTTAAGCCATGCTATCACGTCATATAACGGGTTTTAATTTGATAACTAAATGATGCAGGATTAGTGGGCAGACTCGATTACACAATACAACATGAGCCCGCGTTGGGAATTTGAACCATACTACCAACGTGTGAGTGTTAAATAATATCGCATTTTGTAGAGGTTATTTATTTATTTGAATAATAACGGACCATAGTCCAACGCCAAAAAAAGATAACTAATTGACTAACTAACTAACCATCACGCCGTTTCCCCGCAGGGGTAATCAGAGAGGACGGACCGCCATATAACTCTTTCTTGGCACACACTCCTTGCTACATTTACATTCATACATCGTCTCATACATATTCTTCTGTTATTCTGACTCTTCACATGACCCGATTCAAGTATTTGATTTACTTGATCGTGCCATGTCTTTTTCGGGCGTCCTCGACTTCTTCATCCATATATATATTATACAATTGAAAGATAATTCAATTCAAAGCCTTAACAAGGTGTTGGTGGAGTCGTAAAGAATGACAAAAACCATTTTGACTGGTACTAAAAATTTCAAGACCATGGCTTGAGTCAACAAGTCTCGACATTTCGAACAGTGGAGAATGATACCCATAATTAGTATAGTGATGATTGAGGAGCAGCAATTCATTGTTTCTAAGTCTACACCAAGGAATGTTGAACTGGATGAGTTGCAACAAAGAAGGTGAGTCAGTAAATTAAATTATCGTTATAAATATTTACCAACTTAGTTCTTTTTTCGTACACTCCACGCGTATCATTATGTGCTACTTTTTTGTCTTCGTCATCACCATCGTAATTTAATCATTCACATTATTGATACCTTACGCATTGACACTGCAACCTAAGATTGCACTTTAACTTGCACTGTTGTAAACATATCATACAATTTATGTCTAAAATTATTGTGTGAACTACGTTCTGTCAAACTTTGCTGTCAAGTTTTCTATGATCGTGCTTTTTATTCTGAGCCAATTATGTGAAATAAACTGTCTCTTACTTGTATCCAGACTGTAGCTAAATTTAAGTGGGCCTTGAATCAAAAACTAATTCAAATTCCTGTTTTTTTATATATCATCATAACTTATTTTCAATTACCTACCTAATAATAAGCCATATTCCAAGCATACACACACGCTTCCGCACACGTTTTCGCACACACTTCCGTACACGCTACCGCATATTTTTCCCGTCACGGTTCCGCACAAACTTCCGCACACGCTTCTAAACAAGCTTCCGCACACGCTTCCGCACACGCTTCTGAACACGCTTCCGCACACGCTTCCGCACACACTTCCGCATACGCTTCCGCACATGCTTCCGCACACGCTTTCGTGAACTGTTTTTTTCCGATTTTTCTCCTTATCGTACTTTTATGTGATGTCCTAACTGCCTACTCAAAAGCATATTATAATTATTATTACTGTACCAAATTATCTCTTGTTTTTTGTTATTCTTTTGTCTTCTTTTTTCTGCTTGTTTGTTCTATTCCAAACGCTTTGTAAGTTACTTTCCATCGCCTAGGTTTACAACCATTAAAATGGGCTTTTTTCTTCATTAATATTTTAATAATTTGCATACATATATGTATTTAACAATATTTTTTTTTACGAGAAAGACATTCCCAGGTTACGATTAATCTAATAATGTTTGAAAAACTGCTACTACCATCATGATAAGAGAAAATTTTGCTTGTGCAATGATGGAGAACTTAGCAGAGGAATTAAGCCCACGACGCCCGGGTAGAAATCTGACGCGCTTGTCCACTCAGCTACAAACCGGTAAAGTATGTTATAAGTTATTATTTCACTATTATATGTATAAGATTGGGTTATTTTGTTATTCTTGGTCGATTTGTCACTGATCCTCAGCCACGAGGTTCGTTTTCTGATACCACTAATTAATACGTGTTTCTTTGTCTGAACTATAACAATATATATATATATATGAATTTAAGGTTTGAAACGTTGTATTAACAATTTAATGAACAAAGTATGTGGTTTATGTTACAGATGTAGACGAGAGAAACTAAAGATCATTGGCAATGTAAATAAATCCATTAAAATAGAGTTGAGGGAGGTTGGGAAGTACCTACTTGTAGCTATTCAGATCTGGTCACCAAGCACGGATCTTGCTTTGTCAAGCAACGTTTGGATTCTGAATGGTAATCTCTCACCAGGGTGATACTTAGAGTATCTACCACTCTGGTATAAATACATTTTTTTATTAATATGTTTTTAAGTAAGTACAAATTATGCGATTCATCAATTTTAGATAGTTACCCATATGGATAGGGTTTTTAAAATACATGTATTTCACTAGGTTACACTCTACCCAGAATTGTAGTGTAAAAACAAGAAAAATATTCATTCAGCTATCCGGCGTTTGTTCTTTGACATTTAGTTAGATAATTAAATGCTTCGTAGCTCATGGTAGAAATAGCGTTGCTGCTAAATTTCTCAGCTCAATTTTTCGTAACGACATGACTTAAGCTCAGAAAACAACACTTCTTCTTCACAGTAAATACCTTATTATTATAATGCACTTTATTCAATATTCTGACGCCTCCGCGAAAGCAAGTTTCGTTAACATCGCGTTAATGACGTGTCTGATTCATAATTCAATTTTAATGATAATTTGATAAAGCATAGCAGACAATATTTCTGCCGGCTATGAGCGTGCTACACGATACCACGACACTGGCGCTTTTCATAAAGACATATGATTCAGAATAAAACATAAATACATTTTTTTCACATCAACGATGAGTCTCCCGATAAATCAATCAATTACATATCTATTAACATAAAAAGCTCCTATGTATTTTCAATCTAATGGCGGCATAGGATTTTTACTAGCGTCATCTCATGTTAATAGTGTGAATTATATTGACAGTTGTTTAATCTTCATTAAACACGCGACTCTGGTATTCTTTATGCCGCTCCATGTTGGGGAAGACACTAACATATCGTTGAGATTCTGAAACAACTGGGTTTGTTCTTTTGGACAATAAAGTTATTGAATTTTCACCATATTGTTGAATTTATTAACACGATGGCGATTTATTCACGTTGTTTTTTACAGGCAGCTCATACGTTAGTCCAGTGACTCTCAACCGTTTTAAGTTTAAAGTGCTTTGTTGATATAAACACGCCAACCAGTTGCACAAAGCTGGAGAAATTTGTAGGAGGACTATGTCTAAAGCTGTATCTTTGAAGACTGATAAAATGGAGAAGAAGTATTGAAACTTGAGTGATTTAACCCCTCGCAACCCAGTGTTAATTCAAATTAACGCGAACTTTGTCATGTTTTTTCCGTAACCATAGCGATTTAAAAGAGTCTGGTTTTTGTTCTATAAAAGCTGGCAATCTTCTCTATGGCGCCTTTTATCCCCGCTAGGTTCCAATACTAATTTTTGTCATTTAAATCGATAATATTTTGACATCTCCCGCTTTGGCGGTCATGCTCGGTCTGGGATCGGCTGTTGTTCGCTTGTATGTGTGTTATGTTTATTTTACCTCACTAATTTTAAAAAGCCCCTGAGGTTCAACGTCAATTCATATTAAAGTAGAATAATTTGTAAACTATTAACATTTTATTTTTAAAAATAAATAAAATTTAAAAATAATTTTCCGATGTGTTTTCAAGTATTAAATAAATTCTTTATTTGTAAACGTTAATTTGGTCTCAAAAGGTTAAGATTGAAAAAAAAAAATAGAATCGGTAATAATATCTTTTTGTTAGATATTATGGTTAACAAAAAAGAATAACACAGATATTGCGTTCGAAGGGAGACTGACATTTTTTTCAATAATATTAACCATAAAACAAAAGTTGTCTCAAATGTCGAGCATTGTACTCTGGAAACTTGAAATTTAAATAACCCTTTTTCAATTTAAAGCATAGCTGAGTATATGAGATAAAACGCTGTTTGGTTTAGATTTATCAATCGTTAGTAAGAAATATATCTCAACAGAAGAAGTTGTATCTGATCTGGTTCCATTTGTTCAATAGAGTGATCAGAAGCAAGTTGGAGTACTTTATTACTGTCTGGGTTCCGCATTAGAGCAAATGTATAAATATGCTGGAACACACAAAACAAAATAAACCTCAGGTATGTGTACATACGTTCGCATGGAACATACCCTAAGATCATACATTGCATGAAACAACTTGAGGTCCTTGAGGAGACTAACTATCCGAGCCTAAATACCAGGCGTAATGCTGGTCTCATTACAATAGGCTTAAAAATTATAAATGATTTGATTGATTGTTTATAACTCTTGACATGTTCGTGCTACAAAAATAGTGCCGCAGTAAAAACAATGCCATGATTAGCATACCCCGTGTTCGGGCAGATATTTTGGCATAGTATAGCTTTATAAGAAGTATGATACTGATGAATAAGACATATATAGATGTATTTATATATTTACAAATAATCTAACCATCAAAAACAAAAACAGATGTATATCGTATTGTACAAATTTTGAACATTGCCAGGGAATATTTCTCTCTCTTGTAATGCATAAATGAGGAGATAATCTTTCTACCCGGTGAGCGAACTGCCTTTTGCTACTGTAAGTTTTTTTTGTGTATTTGTTTATATACAAGTATTAAAAGTGAAATTTTGTAGGCTGTGTTTTGTGTGCTTATAGCAATCTTTTATTTAATTACTTTTAATCTTTGATTGTTTCGACGGTTCACCAAAAGTCCTGGTTGGTCAGGAATAGCATAATTAACACGGGCTCTAAAATTCCTCTACCCCAAAAACAGATAACAGATTTAGCAAAAACATTTTACTCCAAATTAGATTCAAACCCGAATCCTTCCATTTCCAACCTTGACCGCTGGACTCCCAGTACGGACCCCCCTCGTCTCCGTCCAAATTCCATCTTGTTCCCTCCCTAACTTTGGTGAGTAGGCTTAAATAATAAAATAAAACATATGAATTAAAAAAGACATTAAGTATTGTAAAATAAATGTGGGAATGTATTTTTATTGTTTTTTTTTTCTCCATTTTACTGTCATTGGATTTTAAATATGTTGTAAATCAATAAAAAAACAATAATATAAATATAAAAAAAAGAGAAAACTTTGTAAGCAAAAAAGTAATTTATTTATTTTATACAATGGGGCACAGTAAAGCTTTAAGCCCCCCTTAATTCATTCATTGTCAAACGGGTTAGCGGTTCTTACGTTTCTTCTATAGGTTTGTATAAAGAGTCAGCGAAGACGAATGGAATCTTGTGTTTCCCTTTATAATGTATATCAATGACCCGATTTGGCCTCAACATTGAAATTTTCTTTATAAATAGTCTTTTACATTTGGCCTTATACGCTCGAAACAAACTCTTCGAAAAAAATATGCAAACGAAATGCCACTAGGAAAAGGTTTAAAATGATTCTTAAACCAGAAATTTGGTGGCTGAGTTTGATACATTCCTTTTCTGTTTTTTCTCTCGACTTAAATCAAAATTTACATTAGTCGAGTCGTGGCTTTACATGAATTAACAAAGCATGTAAGTATTTCTCTTCTATCTGTTTTCAATAAATCATTATTGCCGGTTGTCATACAGCTCTCCAGTTGGTTATGCTTTTAAGGTGAATAAACTATTTGAATAAGGAGGCGTCTCTCTCGGCCAGGTGAAAAAAATCCAAAGCAAATATTAATATAGAGAGAAGAAAAACAATATTCAATTCAACAATCACATAAATCACTATTGACTTACACTGCTCGCAAATTATAGGTGTGTGTTCTGTGCACAGGAGTGGACTAGGTAGGCGGACTAACAGGAATCCCCAATTTCCATGCCTACGCACTATGTTAAAAAAATTGACTAGCAAGTCTCGAAACAAAAAAATCTGCTTTTCAATAAAAATGGTTACAATAAAAAAAATCTATTCAGTGTTGTGCGATGCATGATTTTTGTTTTTTTTTTTATGTGAATACTGCACAAGAGTTCCAACTGTTGCCAACTGTCCAAAGTCAGTGTCCTGTCAGTGGGACTATGGGGTCCTTAATTGGGGTATTTTGTGAGGCTGAAAGAAATGTGGATGTGATAGAGGAAGGTTGGGAACTACCTGGCTATTTAGATCTGGTCACGAACGGCTAAAGCCATTTCAATCAAGCAACGTTTCGATTCTAAAAGATGGTCTTTCACCAGGGTGATACTGAAAATAACTCCCACTTTGGAACGTGCCGAAAATATACTTAAAATTTTATATGAATTAAATGTGTTATGACACATATTAATTAAATAAAAGTTTTTGCGCACGCCGGGTTTGAACCCGCGACCTTTGGATTCGTAGTCGAGCGTCTTACCACTCGACCACGGAGGCCGTCAATGGTGTTGTGAGGCTGAAAACATTGTGGAAGAGAAAGAGATGGGGAAGAGGAAGGTTAGAAGGTACCTGGTTATTAATATCTGATAACCAAACACGGCCTAAGTCATTTAAAGCAACGTTTTGATTCTGAATGGTGGTCTTTCACCAAAGCGATACAAAAAAACAACAACAATTTTTAAAATACCTTCAATAAACTAAACTGATTTTCATGGAAATATCGTGGCTGTGAAATATTCAGATTTGTGGGTTGAACTCTTGATAATGAAAGAAATGATTTTTTATTTGCCATAATTTGGAAATTTCCTCGTCCTATTAAATCACCAGTTCGGCCCTGTCTACGTTTAGACATATCGCACGAAGTTGATTGTTTATGATGATTTAATTTGTGCCAAATGGTGTTCTTTGTTTTATTAACATAATTAATTCACATATTCATACCCATCGTCGATATAATCCATCTTGGGACAAAGCGCTAATATGTCCAATTCACAGAAAAACAAAGCGTAAATAAGTCATTAAGATATTGAATTAGAGATTTTATCAATATTTAAATAGACAAATATGTTGTGTTTTATTGAAAATCTACGATTTAAAACGATTGTTTTTGTTGTGTTTCAGTAATAAATAGTATACTGGATTTTTAAAGATTTTTTATACTCATAAAATTATCTCAAATGTCTTCTTCTTCCCAGATACCTAAAAGTGATGCATTGTTTGGCTACTACAAAATTAGTACCGATACATTAATTCGGCGGAATTCAGTTATACAAACATCACTCTAAGTACTCTTTACTCCAAGCTTATTGTACATTTAATTCTCAAAAAATATCACTCACAATATTGTTACCCAAAATTACAGCTATGATTTTGTAAATATTAGCATTAATCAAACTATATATTTTTATAATTATTATGAAATGAAAAAAGTTTTATATGTGAGTGTTCGAGTGTGAACTTTTCTAATAAACTGATGTTGATTGAAATTATCAAATTTAAAACATACTATTATTAAATCCGTACATACGAGTATCCAATAAAGTATTTACCTGTAAAGAATTTTAGAAGACATTATTCTGTATTTGAAATGGGTAGATTAAAGTCACTCATACTTAATACTTAGCACGTAAAGTTACATCCAATAATTTTTCAAGGATAAAAACCAGTTATATTTATAACTAACTTAAAATATAATTATTGAAACAGTTTTCAATTTAAATAAAATAGAAAAAGGCACATAAAATGAAATTCTAACTGATTATCTTTCTACTATCTATGATTTTTATATTATTGACATCTTGTTTCAATTGTAATGAAGCGTAAAACTTAAGAAAGTTGATTTTAATTTTAAAATAAATAAAACTATGAAATCAATCAAAAATATACTGACCTATATGTAAGATACACAAAAAAATGTAAGCTCGAAAGAAGGAAACACTGAACCATATTTAATAAGAACTTCACAGTTTTATAATATTGGTTCTTCAAATAGTTAGAAAAAAATAGATCAAAGAACCAAAGACTTAATCAAAGATGGCTTATGGTTTAGTTGAATATAGATTTCATTACGAATACAGCCATTGAATTCAAAAAGTTTTTTTTTACGTTGATCAAAACTAATTTTTGAATTGTAATTATGTTCGTAATTACGTTATAATTATGTTGTAATCTTAAACAAGCAATCGCGTCATTGTACGAGGGAAACATTGCATGTGTTCATCACAAAAGGTGTAAAGCAAGGCTGTGTACTGTCACCGTGGTTGTTTTATTTGTACATGGATAATTGAATGCAAGAATTGAAAGGTGTGGGCTTGGGCGCGAAAATGAACAATCTGAAAGTATGTTGCCTATTGTATGCGGACGATGCGGTGCTGATTACTGACAGTATGAAAGATCTACAGTTGGTCGTGTCTAGGATGAACCAAGTATGTATGCAGAATGAGTTGATGATGAATGTAAGTCCAAAGTCATGGTGTTTGAAAGAGAGAGTACGAGAACAGCGTGCAATATAGTTGTGAATGATGAATACTTGAAGCACCAGGATAAGTTTGTGTATTTAGGAAGTATGTTTACGAGAGACGGAAAGGCTGATAAGAATGTTGAAAGAAGGGTGAATGCAAGAAACTCCATTAACGGAGGACTGAACGCTGTTGGCGCAAATAAGAAATTGTCCAAAGAAGCGAAGCTAGCAGTCCACAATGGAGTGCTTATACCAACCCTGATGTAAGAGGCGTGGGACTGGCAGAGGAAGGATGAAAGTAGACTGAATGCTGTGGAAATGAGATCCCTGAGACGTGTGTACGGTAAAACCATGTATGACCGTATTAAAAATGTGGATATCCGGAAAGAATGCAAAGCCGACGTGAGCGTTTGAATAGGATCAAAAAAGGGACGCTTAGATGGTTTGGGTGGGTAGAGCGAATGAACGAAGAAAGGAGTGTGGAAAGCATTTATGATGCGAAAGTGAATGGAAGAAGAAGGACGCCTGAGGAAGACATGGCACGATCAAGTAAATCAAATACTTGAGTCGGGTCATGTGAAGAGTCAGAATAACAGAAGAGTATATATGAGACGATGTATGAATGTGAATGAAGCAAGGAGTGTTTCCTAAGACAGAGTTATATGGCGGTCCGTTCTCTTTGCCTACACCTGCGGGGCAACAGTGTGATGGTTAGTTAGTTAGTCAGAAATTATGTTACTGTGTGATGTTTTATAAAAAAACTCTTTTGCGTGTGCATTGAAAGCGTTAAAAACATTATTACACAGATACATCTGTGTGCGCAAGGAAGAACAGAATGAGTCAATAAATGCAGACGTTTAGAAGAGCCAAAACAATTTTTGGTTTTTTATATGTAATCATGTCATATGTCATATCAAAAAATAATAGCACATTATTTTATTTTCCGACTAATCTCATTTTTCTTTGCTAGATATGTGTATAAGGAAAAATTCTGCATACTTAACTCAAAGCATGATTTCTTTTACTCATTCCATTCTTCCTTTCGCACCCAGAAATATACTTTCATGCACCGGTTGGCAATGATAAAAGAAAGGCGATTGTTTATTGTTTTACCACTGGGTTCAATATTACAAATGCACCTAATTTAATATGCCATATCATACTGGTAGAATTACGGAATAGGGAATCTTTACCTACTTTACAGTTGGAAAATAAATAATTCCATATACATTTTCTCAGTGCAGTTTCACTAGGTGTTGGACAAGGTAAGAGATTGAATTGTATAAGTGATGGTGAATAGCTGACAATATTATGTCAGAGGTAAAATAATAAAAAAGAAGACAGTGCAATATTTCATTACGCCATGAGAACTAAGATATATTATAATACAACCCGAAAGGTGATTTGGCTGAATACTGCCTACTTCAGAAGTTGAAAATATTTTTGGTGATTTTATGTTAAATATTTTTTAATTTTTTTACGAGAATACCGCACAACAGTCTCAACTGCTCCCAACCGTCTAGAACGGGACTATGGCAACCCAAATAGGGGTACGTTGTGAGGCTGAAGGTAGTGGGGAGGGGAAGGATATGAGGAAGGGGAAGGTTGGGAAGTACCGGGATATTCAGATCTGGTCACAAGTGCTACAAGCGCTTTACAGAAGGCCGAGAAAATGTTAATGACGATGAGCGTCCTGGAGTTGTGAAAAAAACAAATCATGGATTTTATTCTTTGATACATTTTTTTCAAAATTAAAAAATCGAAAAACACCCAAAAACGTGATTAACCTTTCCAGTTGTCAAAAACAAACCACTAATCCAAAATGGCTGATAATGCTAATATATGATAAACATACGTGTACCAACATAAAAAAAAAATAAATCGATAATCGAATGTACACATGCCGCGAAAATTCAAAATTCACCTTTTCTTTTGAACAGGCCATGTACATAGGCCGACGTTCCCAGAATACGAATGACCTGAAAATATGTTATTTCTTCCTACTGCCATCACTGCCATCGTTATAAGCGAAAATGTGACTGATGCAATGATGGAAGACTTAGCTAGCAGAGGATTGAACCTGCGATACCCGGGTGAGAACTCCATGCGATTTTCCACTCGACTACTAATCGGCCCATTTATAAATATTTTGTAATGGAACAGCGTTCGTTATTCGGAGACACATCATATCTCCGCGCGCCGCAGTGCATAAGGAGGCTGTATTTTGTTCGTGCGTCCCAAATCGGAGATTCCCACAGGCAAGACCGCCGTGCGGATCGTCTCTGAAATGCGGAAACACCCGAAGTCGAATCTATAAAATCATTTTAATTTCAATGGCAAGGCTTTTAGATTTCATTTAAGGCATTACTCAGCGCTTTTGGGAACACGCTGCATGAGTAGGCGGTAGGTACACCTATATTACATGGACTTGTAGGTACCTTCGCAGACAAAGTGTGAATCCACTCGCATACGGGGTAAATATGGCATGAAATTATCGGTAGATTGTCGTGACGGAATCTCATAGAAATGGCTTTGAACTGATAATATTAGAATGAAATTGCATATTATGTATTTATATGAATGGCATGACGCTATTATTATCTATTGTCGAGAGATTTCACTAGACTAAGGCATTGGAGTCAGGTTGATCATGAAATAACAAAGTCTAAGTCAATGTCATAGAATGTTGTTGACTAAAAAGTTGAACAAGATTGTATAAAGCTAGTTCCTACATGGTTAGTGTGCAGTTTGTTCGATTTACGCCAAAGTGCTAACATTTATCTTAGTAATTTTTCTAGTAAAATCAAATAAAGATTTAAAAAAAGGCTTTATAGCTGCAGTAGGTGGCGTTGATAAAAGCTTACCATGTGTTCAACCTCAGAGCAATAATATACCAGGAGGGAGCGCTCGTGTAGCCAGGATTGTTATTTTTTTCCTGACTCAGACGTGCCTAGGGCTAGGGCTAGAGTATATATACATCAATTCATAGGACAATGTTTTTGTTTATTTTTATAATCACTTTTTAACAATATTGTTATCAACAAAAATATAGGTTGAGTTCTGTCCTGGTATATTGAATAACGGCGGAGTCGCCGAAGACGCGGGAGACGGAAAACATGTTTACATATAAAAAAGTGTTGCTATATCATGTGAGAACTTGTCTTATCTCTTTCTCTCTCACGATTTACGACGTAAAAACCAGGAGAAAGTGATTTATTGTAAGTTTGTATAGGTTGGGTAAAAATATTTAACTCTCTCTCCATATATATTCTTGCTCAGAGTGTTCAACCTTATATTTAGAATACCAGATAGAATGTTTTATCTATCGGAGGCTGTCTGTCATAAATGCAAGCTTTAAACTACTAAATGCAGCTCGAAAACATAATTAACATAAATAAGAAAGATGAATATTTCTTGGTAACAAATAACCTGACAATATTTGAGAAATTCTCACTGCCATCGTAATACGCGGAAGACGTTGCTTGTGCAATGATGGAGGACTCCGGATGGGAATCCGACGCGTTTATCCACTCAGCTACTAACCGGTCATAATGCGGAATGGTGTCTTCTATTTTCTTGTCTTCCACTATCACTGGGTTATTAATTGGATAACTTTGTGTTTGGTGTCTCTAGTGATAGTTTTCTCCTTTTTATATATAATATTTGCAATTTCATTCTTCTATTTTATCTTTCCCGCAAGTTTTTCGAAGTCGATTGAAAAAATGCATTAATCTTACTATTCATTGTTGTAAATATGCGTTTTTATTAATTCTGTTATTTTATGTGCTCAGAAGTTGTCGCGCTGTTGACAAAAAGTATGGGCAGTTTAGTATGTTTATATTTATATATATATTAAAAAAGCGAATCAAAGAAAGTTTTTTTTAAATATTGAATATATACATAAGAGTCCCAACTGCTCCTAACCAGTGACAATATGGCATCTCCAATTGGGGTATGTTATAAGGTTGAAGGTAATAGGGAAAAGAAGGAGATGGGGAAGAAGAAGGCTGAGAAGTAGCTGGCTCTTTAGATCTGGTCACCAAACACGACCAAATTATTTCGAGCAATGTTTAGATTCTGAATGGTGGTCTTTCACCAGGGAGATTACTTAGAGTATCTACCACGCTGGGATGTACCACAAATGAACTTTAAATTATTTGATGTGAGTCAAATGTGAAACAACACACATTCTCAACATTAAATTTATTTGCACAAACCGGAATTTGAACCATTTTGAATTATATATTCTACTTCGTTTTGTCCATAAGTGAATGCGAAACGATGATTGCAGTAAAAGCGAAAATCGTCTTCCAATAGATCTGACGAGTGATGTTAACAGTACCAAAAGTATCTCAGTCTGAAGTTGTCCATCATAAGGTGAAACCGGCCAGGTTAAAAATTTGGTATTATTAAAGTCATTAAAATGGAGTCACACCACGAATTAACAGTTTCAAAATTAGAATGATCTTACGAGGTTTTTCGTTTGTTTTGTCTCATCGGCGATGGTGCAGGTATATCAAAATTGATATTTAATGTTTTTTTTTTTCTTTATTCACGTAAAAAAAAAACTACCACGCAACAATGTAAAATACTCGCTCAACCTTCATTTTTAATTATAAAATATGAGCGTAGTGTATGAAGGTACTAGACCCTCATCAGAAAGCTTCAAATGATGTACATACAACGGGGTTCAACGTTCAGCAAACGTGAACGGTGTAGGTAGTGACCTACCGTATACCTAGACGTTTCTCTTCCAACCTTTATGCGTTACGTTGGAGAGTGTTTTATTAAATTTCTACCTGAATAAGCATATTCCTTAATTAAATGATGCTCTCTCGTGGAATAACCCGCGGCTGCCTAAACACAAGGTAAGTAATGGATAAATTAGGCGGGTTCTTGTTTCTTATCTAGCTCGCTTTGTTTTTACAACAATAAATGTGAATATGTAACCGTCGCAGTTAAGGGTGCCATTACTTTTAAAAATGCCTCAGAAAAACAGAACATTACGATTTTATCTGTGAAGAAATAAAATCAATTTTACATCAGAGGCGTTTTATCTACGTGGACGCTTAATACCACGGTTTTGTTACGCTTGTCAGATATTTAATTACACGCCCAGCATTCATTATTCGTATTTCGATTCAATAATACCTATTCTCTATAATGGGATCGCGATTGTCGGAAAATAACAGTCAATATCAGTGTAATAGCAGTCCTGAACTTGCTAATCTTTATAGAAGATATGCGGTTGGATTTTTATAATTTTATTGTATTAGGGAACTGTTAGGAAGTATCTATATTACAGTATTCTAAAACTGGATTCAATATTGCAGCGTTCTCAAAAAACTTTTTGTTAGAGTCGAGAAATGTTTCTATCTTTGGCCCTTTTGTCACGGCAACAGTCTCGTCACTGTCACTGTCTTCCAATCGAGCACACATACGACGAGTGACTGTCACCCGTCACCCTTTCATCCCGGTAATGTATTTCGAACAGGCGGATGAGTCGCCGAATGACTTTTTTTCACCCGTGCGCGAGCGCCCATACAAAAGTACACTCTACAGACGCGGTGACAGTTTCGTCACTCAAAAGCCGCCGGCCAGTGGAACTAAAAAGTCACCCTAATATCACGTTGCTGCGTGCGCGCTCCTCCATACACTCCAATAGATTTGGAGATGGTGACGAAACTGTTGCCGTGACTAGAGTCACCCGTTCGCGCCTGGCCTTAAGACGACATATCACTCCGATGACGGGGGTTTGCCTGAGATTAACATTTGAATTAATCTATAACAAAAACATTAGATGTTTTACAAGGATGGACTCAACATGTAAGTAATTTATATTTTAAATTAATAAAAACTTACCCTCACCATTTAAATTCTCAGCGTAAAACAATTTTTTAAATTCCAAATCGTATTTCAGCAAAAAAAAAAAACTTTTTTTTTTCTATGTGATGAATTAGTTACATTTATTAGATTAATTAAAACGAGCAGAACACCCTTCTAGGTCTGCTACAGCAAACTCACCCTAACTCAGCCCTCCAATACGCCTTGCAGCGAACATTAGTTTTTTAATCCCTCCCTTTTGCTTCGGGCCTTTTTGGATTCGTCGCCACTCGAGAGTCGGCGGATAGAGATGTCGTATTCGAACCTAACATCAGTGTGAATTTTTACGAATACTTAGTGAAATCTTATTCATTTAAACATTTTGACTTCATCCACCTGTAAATAAAGGGTTTTTGTATATTTCTGCTATTGAATAGAACACGAACGAATGCAAATGAATTTTATCTATTTTGAAGTATTCTCTCATTTTTTGTCCTCTCGGTGTGTCTACTTAAGGAGTTAAATGTATTCATTATATAGACCAATGAGTCACCAATAACTGGCGTAAAGTATGTACACGTACTGAAACAATCAGTGGACTAAACTATCTATTATCTCGTAGCGTCTTTTGTAGATGAGATATGATTTGGAACTCACGTTGTTTTACTTTTGGTCACTGACTTCTGTCATTGAGCGACCTCCTTCTTGAGGTCAAAATTTGAATATGAAACGTACAGGGAGTCGCTAACTTTTATTTGTCACACTGCCCTCGCTATACAACAATACCAATAACCGTGCTCTATAACACCGGAAAAAAATTGCTCATTTATATTTTTAAAAAGCTTTCGACTATAAAGTCTCCAATTAATTATCAAGTCTTAGAGAGACAGGTAGATACTGATTGATCATTTTGAACATCGTTTGTTTGCATTTGAACAATCATATTACCTGCGTGAGATTGTGTTGAGTTCTATCTGCGAACACAATAACCACCGCTTACCGTTTCCTTCAACACTGGAATATATTTATATGTACATCCGAGTCAGTCATACAATGAACTCAACAGCCTAGGGCTATTTTGGTTTTTAATTTACTATTTTATCTCCTCCGTTTTGTTACAATCTACTGCCTTTTATTTGACGTTAATTTATTTATTGTAATGCTAAACATGTCCAAAGCGTTCAAGTTATAAGTTTTGCGTGTATTTCCCGCGTTGCATGGAGCCCACTTGTTTTAATAAAGTAATTTATTTTAATGCATGAATCTACATAATTTGAATATGTTACAGTAAACCAACTGTGAAGAGTTTACAAGATATTGGGCTTTTTGTGTTTAGGGAAAAGCTGTATATTACCAAGTACCCCGTAATTAATTTATAATTTATGTAACCTTTATACAAAACCTGCTAATATCTTCTAACGAATCTTTTACATAATAAGTGCAATAACTTCATTTTAAAATCTCGATTAGATAACTACATACTTAGGGCATTTTAATGAAGCCATGGCATTTGTAAGTGCGAACATGGCATTCGAGTGTAGCGTCTGGAAGTTCATTAGTTATTTTCTCATGAAAATTATAACTTAAAAAGATCGTGCGGTACGATTTCGTTTGATTTTGACAAGACAACTAATATTAAAATTATATTAATGATGACTTCAACTCTAACAACTGACATTGTAATAAGGTAGTACATTTGGACAATTATAACATAAATGCATGGCAATGAAAGTTAACGTGGCCCTTCAACTGTTCAAAGGTGTTGGTACTATCTACATCAAAGGTCTGCCTAATAATAATAAAAACAGTCATATAAATACTATGCAGTATGACAGGTTGGTAGCTGAGTGGACAAACGGGTCGGATTCCCACCCCGGGCGTCATGGGTCCAATTCCTCTGCTGGATAAATCCTTTATCATTGCACAAGCAATATCTTATTTTGATGGTAGTAGGAGTTTTTCAAAGGTTTTCAGGTTATTCGTAACCCGGGAATGTTTGCCTTTCTTCAAAAAAGTGACATTTTCGTAATTCGATTAAATTGAATATAACTTTGTTAAGATAATCATACTTTGTTATTAAAAATGCTCACCGGTTTCGCAATAACCCTTCATTCCTCAGGAAAAAACCGAAACGCTTAACTTATTTCACAATGAAGGAATTTTGTAACCGATTAACAGTTTAAAAATGTCACCGTGAAAAGCATTAACACAAGTCAAAAAAATAAGTTTTGATAAAATTTATTTTATTTTATATTATTGACGCCGTGAAGGTTTTTACGTATAATATATTTTAGTTATATAAAGGAGTAAAATAAATGAGAAGAATATAATATAAAAGCATAAATAAATAAAAAAAGTTAGTATATACATAACGCAAGTATACAAATATAGAGTAGGTTTCACAATTAGTTATATTATCATAGTAGCTTTCACAAAATAGGGTAATACGTATATAATACATAGCGTAATAAATTTATAAGAAAATAGTAAGTAAAGTGTAAGAATGTTATTGCAATACGCATTTAAGGATAGCATGGAGGTTTCAGGTTCGTGTCTCGGTCTCAACTAAATCTTTTTTTTATTTTTTATGTCTTTTTCTATTATCATATTATTTGAAGATTGTTAATATTCTTTCAAATATTCACAAAAATATTAAAAATATTCTTTTTAAAATAACACGGTGTTAAAAATATTTTCAAAATATTCTTTTAAAATAACACGGTGTTAACAAATCATTGATTTGTTTAATTAAATAAACAATATGGAGCTCCAAAAATCTTGTACAAACGTTAAACCCTAATAACTATTATAACTATTATTATTATAACACCATACATTATTCATATTCGATACAAAATAATATTTAAACGAAAAACCTTCCACTTTTTATGAGATCTTATAGATACACTTGGCATTGTTTATAAGCGTACATTTGTTAATTTATTGAAAAGGTGAATAAATGTTTCTAGTCGGATGCTGTGCGAGCATGAAATCGCCGTGAGTGTTACATCACGCTGGAACAATATTAATTTATTTAAAACAAACAGACGGAGGAATATTTGATTGAGGCGGCCTGTGGCGCACTGAATTGATTGCCGCGTGCTTCACCAAACAGCATTCATTTTCGATTGATGCGACTATCATCGTCTTACGATATACCTGTAAATGGATTTTAGCTGTTAAAAAAAATTGAGTTTCAATAAGAAAAAATACTCGTTTTACTAGGCAGGTACCTCTCTATTATTTTCATGAAACATATTGATGTAAAACAATTATAAACTCCCATTCTAAAAAAAAACGTTTTTTACGTCTGACGTTTTTATTTCTCAAAAGCCATTTTTTCGTCTAGATCCAGTGAGAGTATAACATCCCCAATTGGGGTATTTTGTGAGGTTGAAGGTAGCGGGGTAGGGAATGAGATAGGGAAGAGAAAGGTTGGAGTCCCAACTGCTCCCAACCGTCTAGAGCCAGTGGGACTATGGCATCCCCAATCGGGCTGTTTTGTGAGGCTGAAGGTAGTGGGGTAGGGAATGAGAGGGGGAATAGTACCTGGCTATTCAGATCTGGTCACCAAAAGATTTTCACCCGGGAGACCCTTAAGAGTATCTACCACTATGAAACGTGTCGCATTTATACTATAATGAATATTATTTTCATATGAATCAAATGTGTTATGAAACACATTAATAAAATTTAATTTATTTGCGTACGCCGGGTTTGAACCCACGACCTCTGGATTCGTGATCAAGCGTCTTACCACTCGACCACGGGGGCCGTCATTTATTTCATCGCGTAGGCAAAATGAGTCTCAATAATAATAATAGTAACTTATATAGCGCGGTTTTGTGATATTTCACCACAAGTGCACCTCCTCAGTGCAAACATTAATAGACAGTTCTACAAATTGCATAACACCAGAGCTCACTTTTTGCGAATATTCCTGCCCCGACCATTGGATTTTACCATTCGATATGAAGTTATGAAATATCTTCTAGAAAAACCAATTACCTACTTGCAAAAGTGTGGTAAAATCTTTCTGAAAAATTGTTCACGAAGCTTTTGCAGCATCCAATTTAGCGATATAGCCTTACTGCAGTTCCCTGGACCTAGCGTCTTAAGCCCGTAGTCCAACGGCCGTTAAAGTAAAGTGCTAAACGGTTCCCAATTTGCACTATATCATTATAAAAAAAATGTTAAAGCTCTCGCTATTTCGCCCTTCATAAGCAGTAAACCACATTTTTAAACACTGTAAAAGTGTAAAATGATAGGGGATTCTCGAAGCCAACGACCCGTTAACTGCGATCGGAAAGGCAGATATAAGATTAAGCTTCTATGAAAGAATTGGTGCGGAGAATTATTAGAGCTTTCATATTTTTATAAGACTCCATGGTAAAAAGGAAAACCTAAAGATAAACCGCTAAAACGGTATTAAGGAAGAACTGTGTATCTTCTCAAACATGTAACTAGTACGGCCTGCATGGTCGATTGCTAAGACGCTCGACTACGAATCCAGAGGTCGCGGATTCAAACCAGGCGTGCGCAAATAATTTTAATTTATTCAATATATTTCATAACACATTCACAATATAAAAATAATAATATTTAGTTTATTTGCGGCACGTTCCTGAGTGGTAATTACTCTTGAGTATCGTTCTGGTGAAAGACCACCATTCAGAATAAAAACATTGTTTGAAATGGCTTTAGCCGTGTTTGGTGACCAGATCTAAAAAGGCAGGTACTACCCAACCTTTTCGTGGTCGAGCGTTTTACCGCTCGACCACAGACGCCGTCAAAGCCGAGCCGAGGCCGCCGTTTGGGATGATGGTCCGATGCTCCTTGGGGAACCCGAAGGCACAGCGCGGGTGTAAGCTGTGCGCGTAAGGTTTAAGTTCAGACTTGCAAAATTCAATACAAAGTCTTAAAATACCACAAAATATGATTTTTAATCACTAACTTAATAATTAACTAACCATCACGCCGATTTTTAGCAGGGGTAGGCAGAGAGGACGGACCGCCATACAAATCTCTGTTGGCACACACTCTTTGCTTCGTTCACATTCATACAAACTATTCTGTTATTCTAATTCTCCACGTGGCCCGATTCAAGTATTTGATTCACTTGATCGTGCCATGTCTTTCTTGGGCGTCCTCGACGTCTTCTTCCATTCACTTTCGCATCGTTTTTAAAAACACTGATTTCAAGGAATAAAAAAGTTTATTCTCGAAAAAATTACCCTAAAACAAAAAGGTTTCTTTTGAAAATGCATTGTATTGATGGAAAATTGTAGTTTTGTTCAAAGGAGTTTTTAATAATGTTAAATTAATCTTTTCCGTAGAGTCGTCGAAAGGTTTACAAAAATAATAACAGACTTCAAATGAAAGATTTAAATTTATTATTAAAGTATCTGGGAATAAGTTAGGCTGCATCTTATGTTTTATTATTTGCTTCCTTTTTAATGTTTATTACCCAGTTTAATTTAATCAGCCCAACACGTGGGTATGATGGAAGTAGTCTTAATTATCTTTATCTCGCCTTCAAAGTTTTTTTGTCCCAGATCTTATACACGAGTATAAATATATATATATATATATATACATGTATATATATGATCTTCTCCAGTTTTCTTTAGCTGGATCAGGGTTTTCCAAAGCGGTGGTTGCTGCCTGATTGGTAGCAGAAGGGTCCTTGAAAAGCAATATGGCCGCGAAAAAATTTGGTCGGCAAAAATATTTTTCACCCTTTTTCCTCCAAACTTTACAATTAGTCATGCGTTTTCTGAATGATCCAACATGTTTTTTCTTCTCGTGTCTTCATTCAGGGCAATTTGAATATGTGAAATATATCTTTGTGTGCAAGGAAGAATGGAATGAGTCAATAAAATCGAGTTTTTAGTTAAGTGTGCAGAGTTGTTCCTCATATACGTATCTACTAAAGAAAAATTAGATGAGCAGAAAATAGAATAATGTGCATAATTACATACAAAAAACAAAAAATTTAATTTTGTTTTGGCCTTCCTGAACATCTGCATATTATTGACTCATTCCGTTCTTCCTTGCGCACACAGATATATTTTGTGTGAATTATTTTCTTAGTATTCATGTTTTCATGGCATAAATATATCTTTTATAGAGAATACCGCACCGAGTCCTCTGCTCCCAATCGTCTAGAGCAAGTGAGATTATGGCATCTCCATTTGGAGTATATTGTGAGGTTGAAGGTAGCGAGATGGGAAAGAAGATAAGGAAGAGGAAAGTTGGTAAGTACCTGGATATTCAGAAATGGTCACGAAATACGACTAAAGCCATTTCAAGCAATGTTTCGATTCTGAATGGTGGTCTTTCACCAGGGCGGTTCATAGAGTATCTGCCACTCTGGAACGTGCCGCAAATATACTATGTATTACTTTATATGAATTAAATGTGTTATGACACATATTGATGCTGGATTTGTAGTCGAGCGTCTTACCACTCGACCACACAGGAAATATGAAACAATAAAAAAAACCCATCGAGAAACACTCTGATTCTTAAATTGAGTGTTAAGTCTTGGTTTCAAAACAGTTTTCCATCTCGATGATAGCTCACCTGCTTTTTGTGTGGTTTTTGAACATGATTTAAATTCCATGGATACCCAAAAACTTAGTGGCTTTCGAGAGAATATCTTTGAAAGGGAGACGGAGAGCTAAATACGTTTGGGAAACTCCGGGCTAGATGATAGATAGCTTCCTTGCTTACAAACGAAACATAAAACTGGAGGAAACGATTGCCTAAGTGTTTTAATTTAAAACAATCAACTTTCCGCTTGCTCTCTTATTATAATGTTGGATTTCATGAGAGGATAAATCAGAGTAATCGTTTTGCCAACTCTACTAATGTGTAGGCTTATCCTGAGTATTTCTAAATATACATCAATTGAAGAAGTTTAAAATCTACTTATTTATGTCCATAAAACATAAACTTGCTTTTCTGGGAATTTTTAAGACATTTTACGTCGTAATGGTTTTGAAAAAATAACCTCATAATGTTCTTCATATTTAACATATTTATTTGCTTATTATTCATCAAGAACATTCAACAGATAAAAAAAATATTATATACGGCCCGTTCAAAAGAAAAGGTGAATTTTGAATTTACGCGGGCTGCGTACATTCGATTATCGTTTTTTTTGTTATGTTGGTACACATATGTTTATCATATGTTAGCATTATCAGCCATTTTGGATTAGTGGTTTGTTTTTGACAACTGGAAAGGTTAGTCACGTTTTTGTGTGTTCTTCGATTTTTTACTTTTGAAAAAAATGGATCAAAGAATATGTATTAAATCTTGCGTTAAAAATGGAATAAACTGCTCCAACGCACTTAAAATGCTGACCAAAAATTCACCTTTTCTTTTGAACAGGCCACGTATATCATCGCCGGAAAGGAGAAAGGGCTGAAGCGCCATTTCGAAAAGCTTACAAAAGTTTTTTTTTTACAATAAAATTCATAAATCTTCAGTACCTGGTTGGATTTTGAAAAAAGAAGTTAACTCAGGTAACTCAATGCTCTTACTGAGTTACCTGAAGTGACAAAAAACAAAAAAAAGTCTCAAACTTGTGTCGCTTGAGTCAAGCCTTCTCCCAAATGGTAAATATATTTTAGATGGCTGAAAGGTCACACAAGTCTTCAGAATCAAACGAGAGTCAAAGCTTTCGTTGCAGAACAACAAACTGATTAAAACTGCATTTTTAACATTTTTTTACCAAAGTGTTGCTTCAGCCCTTTCACGTTACATTTATTGTTGAATGGAGCACTTTCGCCTTTATTATTTCACCTTTGTTCCGGCCACTTTTTTAATAATCGCATGATACTATTGTATTTCGAAGTATAAATAAAAAAATGTCTTTCATTCAGAACACCATATGGCAGAAACCCGCCAACTTTTAATATTTATCATATGGCATCTTTCTTCTACACAAGTTCGGATTGATTTTTTCATCAGGAATCGGCGTAGTCAAGAGTCACGGGGTGGTAAAGAATAGTTGCGAATAGTTTTCAATCAACCCCCCGCGGCGTCGGCGAGGCGGATGAAAGCAACCCCTATCAAATGTCTGCAGGATATTCCCCATAGAGTTGCCTCGTTTCCGATTCTAACACTTTCTTTATTGTGATCTTTTTACGTTCGGAAAAAAAACGGAATTGATAAATAATACAGGCCGTGAAATAGACAGATCTAGTTTGGCGATAGGAAAACACCATGAAATCCAATCATTTATTCAAAAATAAGATACCTTACTATTTACTCGTTTTGTTTCGGAAAGTTTTTAGTTTTTGAGTTGTATTAATTTTATTTTAGTTACTTGTAAATTAAAGTCTACAAAGTATCTAATTATAATTCAAATACTTTTTGACTTGATAATAATATTTTTTTAATCATATTTTTATAGTGAATACCGCCCAGGAGTTCCAACTGCTCACAACCGTCTAGAGCCAGTGAGACTATGGCATCCCCGATTAGGGTATGTTGAGAGGCTGAAGGTAGTGGGAAGGGGTTGGATATGAAGAAGACGAAGGATGGGAAGTACCTGGCTGTTCAGATCTGGTCATCAAACTTGGCTAAAGCCATTTCAAGCAACGTTTCGATTCTGAATGGTGGTCTTTCGATACTTAGAGTATATACCTCTCTGTAACGTGTCGCAAATATCCTATATTTAATTTTATATTCATCAAATGTGTTTCGTCACATATTAATCAAATAAAATTTATTTGCGCACGCCTGGCTTGAACCCGCGACCTCTGGATTCGTAGCCGAGCGTCTTACTACTCGACTACGGAGGCCGTCAAAGTTTACAAAGTATCTAGTTATATTTCATAAAATAGTAACTTAAATACTACTTGATATTTCTACTGTATTTTATATGGAAAGTCGAATAGGGTTGAACCACTCTTTGACAATTTTTAAAATTAGGCATATAGTATCGGAAGGTTAAGTTTTACAGGGATCTATGCCTGTTTTGCATGTAAGATAGACCCTTGTGATCATAAGCCCCCAGTTTATCAATGAAATTGTTGGCGAAGTATTGTTTGATTGAATACGTATTAATTTTTCCATTTTATACGAAGTTTGAATTGTTTATTGCTTACAGAAAATGGCGTGTCAATTACAAAGGAAGGGTAGATGGAAGAAACATGCGTGGTCAGTGGTCATTCATTTTGGGAAAAAACGATTTTTTGTTTAAAAACCATTTAAAAATGATTTTGTTTGAAATTTCTATCTTTATTTTACATAATTTGAATACGTCATTATTTTTAATTGGGCATTTAAAAGTATAATTATAATTAAAACCTAAAAAAATAAATAAAATAAGATATTGACATGTCACGTTTATTCCGCATGAACCAAAACTTCATGTTTATTTCTCTTGTCACTAAGTGAGTTTTATCGAATATTACGGTATTAGTGTAGACGGCTAATATCTACAAATTGACATATTTAACTTAAATTTGTAAAAATCATGATTCTGCATGTTTCTTCCGCCTACCCTTCAATGAACACATATTTTGTTTGAGTATAACTGAGGAGGCCACAATAACCGTTTACGCCAATTGTGGAGAGAATCCCATCGCTTTGATAATATATTATAAAAGCGTCAATTAACAAGCTCGATTTTAAAAATTCTTCCCATGGTTCAGATCTTTCCTCACCAGCATTTCATCTTTTCTGGCGTCTACCTAACAATATCTGAGGAATCTTCATTAATAACGACTTTGTTCTTGAAAATTGGCCTGACGACTTCTTTACCTTTTAAGCAACATAATTTCTTCATTCGTGGAATAGAAAAGTTTTCAAAACATTAAAAAAAAATTTGAAAAAATTATGAGAATTCATTGAAAACATAAATAAAATAAAAATAAATAAAAAACGGTACTAACCTACGCACCAACCAATCAGTGTCAAAGCGCGAAACAAGATTCCTAGAAATTAGAAAAAAGGAATAAAATTATAAATAAATTAGAAAGCTGGAATAAAATTGGGCATACGAAGAAATACAGATAAGGCATCACAGGAAAAAGCTATTTGACATTTTGATTAACTCTAACAATAGCAGAAGGACACCGTATGAAAAGTTACACCTTCGTCAGGAAATAAGTAATTTTACCAGAAATCCAAACAACATTTTGCAAAATGTTTTTATTCACTTTTAAATCCGTCTACATATTTTAATGATAATTTCTATAGCAAAGCGGCAAGCCCCTTGGATTTAACACCCGACTCCAATAAAGATATTAAACCCTCAGAGCAAGAAACATTTTTACCCAACCCTTACAAACCGTGAGATAGAAAGAGATAAGACAAGTTCTCACACAATATAGCTCTTCTTTTAGGTGCGTAAGCATGTTCTCCGTCTCCTGCGTCTCCAGCGACTCCGCCCACTACATTTTGTTATGCGACATAACTGGACAGAACTCAACGGCTTTTTAGGTTATATCCTACATTTTTGTTTATAACAATACTGTCAAAAAGTGGTTTTACAAATATACAAAAATATTGTGTCGATATGTGCTATGAATGGATGCATAAATATCCTAGCCATAGCCCTAGCCCTAGCCACGCTCCAGTCAGTCAAAAATCATCAATACTGACTACACTAGCGCTCCCTCTTGGTATATTATTGCTCTGAGATTATACCCACGGTATATTTGCACTTCGTTCCGATTGGTAAATAGACTTAATGCAAACGCTGTAAGTTGTAAGAGACAATCGTTGTTTCATCATCAACCGTGTTTAGTGACCAAATCCGAATAGCCAGGTTCTCTCCAATCTTTACATTTCCTATCTTTTACTCTTCTCACTTCCTTCAGCTTCAAAAAAAAATCCAAATTGGTGATACCATAGTCCTACTGGCTTCGGGAAGTTAAGACCATTTCTTTACAAAATATTATTTCACAATTATTTTTGATTGTATCTCTTTGCATATCGTTGCAGCCCCGAGCGATTAATTACCTGCACCCCGCATTATTTCTCACAGCAGGGGTGTGAAACTGCAGATGTCTAGCAACAGGAATAGACAACATTTTAATACCCGGTAATAGCCTGTTAGAAATGCACTCCTTATCCCTACCGGACCACACGGCATCATCGATGATAAATTGCTTCAATGACGTTTCTGTATTGTCTATGGCGATGCAACACAATAATGACGCGTAAGCCATTATGGGGGTTTTTGTTCGAATTTTAAAACGATTCTTTGTTGAGTAGAAAGAGTTGATGGTTTGGGAATGATTTTTGTGTTTTGTTTTGATTTTGATGATAAATAAGTCACCATATTACAATATGGTGTTTTTTAAAATAGAATGTTGATTTTTTTAAAATGTGATTACAGTACAAGAGTCCCAACTGGCTGAAGTAAATGGGACTATGGCATCCCCAATAAGGAAGTTGTGAAGCTGAAGGGAGCGGGGAGGGGAAAGATATGGGGAAGTACCGGGCTGTTCAGATCTGGTCACTTTGAATGTCGATCTTTCATCACTTTTGTGGAATATTTTCAGAGAAAAGAGAGGTGCTGGATGGGAGATTATCAGGAAGCACCTGGCTATTCAGACCATGTCACCAAACATAGCCAAATCTATTTTTTTATAAATTGAAGCAGAGTAATAATTACTAACTGAAGTGAGAGGAAAGGGATCGGGAAGTACCGAGCTATTCAGATTTGGTCATTTTTAATTGTGGTCTTTCACTACTTTCAGAGTAAAGGAAGGTGCTGGATCGGAGAATGTCGGGAAGTATCTGGCTATTCAGATCTAGTCACCAAACATAGCTAAATCTATTTCTTGATTAATTTATGTTATTTTCTTCCCCTCTCTTCTTAGCCTCCCGAAATACCCCAGTTGGGAGCATTTGGAACTCTTGCGCGGTATTCGCATTAAAACAGTGATACCACGATGTTTTGGAGAATGGATGTGGCCTTGGTCCACAGAAAACAGTGGCAGTGCACGTAAATAATTAGTAAATCTAAAACATTCGGCGCCGAGACACCACGAGAACATGGGAAGTATCGTTAATACGTTTGGTTCCGAAAAGTGTGAAATGTTAGGAAATTATATTTCATTGTCAAGTAATAGGTGAGGCTGATTCCGAAGGATTTCACGCGGCGAGGCTGGAACGAAAGAGCCGGCCAACAATGAAGGGGTATTTAAATATTTCTATTATAAAACACTGATGAGATATTCCTGTTTTTATTTCGGATCGAACGTTTTGTACTCGCCACAGAGCTGATGTCCGTGAAATGCCTCCTTTGATGGAAATATACGTAGACGGTTTTATGTATCTCATTGTTGAATGGATGAAAAACGTTGTCTTGCTTTTATTTGTGTCTGTATTATTCATATATTGAAAAACTACAACACCAATAAAATATTCGACCGATCTGTTTTTTGTCGATTTAAAAATGAAGACGGTTTTTTATTTCTGTTTCGGAGTTCAATTTAATCAAGATTTATGCCGAAATTACTATAGTATTTGCGCATTTATATGGGAGTCTTTGTTTTTTATTTTTTAAAGAAAGGCAAACATTCCCGGGTAACGAATAATCTGACAATATTTAAAAAAAACTGCCATCATAATAAGTGGAAAATGTTGCTTGTACAATGATGGAGGACTTAGCTGGCAGAGGAATTGAACTCACGACGCCCGGGTGGCAATCCGACGCGTTTGTCCACTCAGCTATTAACGTTAGCATTAATTTATTCAATAAACTATTTGTTTTTGCATCCTGAGGTTTCCCATTCAAATCCCGATGCGGGTAATCAAAAAATAGTCAAAATGAACGGATTTTATTACATGTTGAATTAAGAGTGGAGCTTTGGTGAAAGACCACCATTTAGAATCGACATGTTGCTTGAAATGGTTTAAGCTGTGTTTGATGACCAGATCCATTATTGCTCCACATTTTTATTACTGTTCAACGATTCTTTTCTTGTGTAATGACAGAGTACAAAACAGGTTTCAAATTCTCCAAAATAGAGCAATGAGAATTATGTAAGGTGAAAAAGATACTAAAAAGTAACTAAAATGTCAGAGGAACTAAATTGGTTAACAGTAAAACAGATGTTAACATTAAACACATTGATGTTTAAACATAATATGAAGAACAACTTGTTGCCAAAATATATTTCTGACAAAATTATTTACAATGTTGATTATCACAAATATAATACAAGGGCATGCAAATAAAACACAAAATAGCTTACTATATAAAGGGAGGAAATCTTATAATGAATACGCTGCTGGAAATCATCAAAATTATGCCTATAAATAAATTCAAAATAGCCTTTAAAAAATATTTTAAATGCATATAAATTAAAATAACAAGTAGTATAAAATTTAAAATATTATAAAGTCAAAAGGAAAATTAAATAATTAGCCACTTGTATACTTGAATGTACAAAGCAACTAATATAAAAAAACTGAATATCCGGGTACTTTCCAACCTACCTCTTCCCCATCTCCTTCCCTTCGATACACTTTTCAACCTCACAACATACCCCAATTGAGTATGCAATAGTCTCAGTGGAGACTCTTATACGGTATTCTCTTTTAAAAAAAGTTTACACTTCGTTTCAGGCTAATTTAATCTACGACTCTGGTGAGGGACCATTACTCAGATTCAACAATTGCTTAAAATGACTTTAGCTATACATTTTTAGTGCTACTGAAGTATTTTTTAACTTCGATCTTTCCCTTATTCTCCCTTTCCCTGATTCACCCCTCCTTCCCTTCTTTCAATCTCACAAAAAATCTTAAAAGGGGATGCCGTAGTTCCACCGACTACGGGTAGTTGGAACTCTTGTGCAGAATCAAAAACAAAAAAAAATATCTCAGCACAAATAAATATTATTCATATAACGTTACCTAATATAATCTACCCACCTGGGCAGCGCAGCGGGGTGTCTTCCACATAAATCTTTCGCAGGAGGAATGCGGAAATACACCATCAACCATGAAATTATCATTTTGTTATTTTATCATACTGTTGCTAAATGGATCAATTGATGCGAGTGTTGGTAGAGATTGGAATGATCATTAAGGACTCGAATGTTGCATGACTGAAACACGCAATCGGTGGGCGATTGGTCCATGTTCTAGTTATCTAATGGCCGAGAGACACAGGATATCTAGGATTGGTTCTGACTCATTCTTTTCGTAAAAAAATTCACCCAGATTATACGCCTTCCGCCGATAGATAAATCATTAGTCAACATTAAATAATAAGATTAATATATTAGCGATAAAACATATAGATCCGCAGATTTATCACAAAATAATATATAAAATATCAAAAACACAGTAAAATACTATGATAACTTACCACTTTTCTCAGTGTTCTCTTATTTTATTTTATATTGTGTTCTCCCTCTGAATGTGTAGATAACCGCACACTTTATATTATTTTGTTTAGTTTTTTTGTACCCTGATGATGCTTAGGCTAAGCGAAATCTGTCGGTCATAAAAATTTAAATAGAATCTGTGGTCTTATACAAAGGTATTTTTTCATTTTTATTTTAAAAAAAGCTTATTTCTTCAGAAGGGTACGCAGAAAACCTGGCACACGTATATTTCTTAAAATCTATGCATAGCTGCATTTTCTCAGAAACTCTTCTATTTTTTTCAAAATCTCAACATGATTCGATTCATAAATGTATTTGTGTATTCAAGTCTTCTACTTAAAACAATATTTGGATAATTTGTATAGCGCCGTTTTGGTGATATATCACCTCAAGGACGCCGTACAACTCTTGATTCCTAGGCTCCATCTTATTACAATTTATATATTATCTATGGTATATTCAAATATATATAATTTATACAATTTGTACAGAAATAATATAAAAAAAAGTATTCTACTTACCTCATATTAGAAAAGGAAGGTTTTAATAATATGTATGCATACCGGATTCGCATTAATTTCAGTCAACATTATTCGTCATTCAGCCATAGTGGTAGATACTCTTAGTATCGCCCTGGTGAAATACCACTATTCAGAATCGAAAATATGCTTGAAATGACTTAAGCTGTGTTTGGTGACCAGATTTGAATAACTAGGTAATTTTCAAACCTTCCTCTTCCTCATCCCCACTACCTTCAACCTCCCAAAATACACGATTGGGGATGCCATGGTCTGGTTTCAGACGGTTGGGAACAGTTGAAACTCTCGTGCAGTATTAACACAGAAAAAAGGTTTTTCCACAAGAATAACACACACTGCAAGAATCTAATTTCTACTTTATTCAGTCCGCTTTCATCTTTCCTCTGCTAATTATTTGCTTAGTGGCAGTACGCCAGAGTTGGCATCAGACATTTCCACAAAAAATGTACAAAATATGAGCACTTTACGATATTTATACGGTGATGAGTAAAACAATTAAAAACAGACAATTAATTATATACGCGGAACGTTAAACTATTGTGAAGCAGTTATTAGCGGTATAACCGTCTATTAAGAACAAAGGCCAGCTGAAACATTGGCAAGAAAGGAAAGAGCATCTGGCATCAACTAGAAAGAGTTGTGAATTTTTCGACTTTTGTAGTTAAGTTTTTTGATGACCTTTCTGTTGTTAGGTGCAATTATTTAAAGTTTTATCTTGCCAATACTGCATCTGTCCATAGGTATCAGTCAGATAAGTCGCTACACATTTCTGTCTTTATACACATTGAACCTTATTTATATGCAAACATTTCTATTGGTATCCCGATGTTGAATTTCAAAATGATAATTTGATAGGTTCTCACCTTCGTGTTTTTCATCCAGTTCCTACCTATCTCGCCATTTTGCTGTTCAATTTCCTTACTCAACAACACTGTGTTCGAAAACAATTGACAATCAAAATAGAAGAAGAGTTATGTGAAAAACGAGTTTCGTGTTCGTTAGTTGGTGTCTCGCTTTGTCGTCGTTTTGTTGTTCTTCCAGTAAAATTGAGTTAAGTGTTGTGATTCGTTGTGTAAGAAGAATCAATAACTTAAACATCGATTTCTTCGGTGAGTGAATTGGTTTCCTTACTTTCTTCACTCCATAATCTCTCCACATCCATAATTAGACCCTTCCATCAAGTAGTGTAGTTTTATCGTTTTACAGTCCACTATTTTCAAAATTCATCTGAAGCTTAAAACACATTCGGTGTTTTATTGCAGCTTCGGGGTCGTCCCTGACTTCTTATTTCATTCACTTGCACGTCATGTATTTTTATGACACTCTTTGCTGTGTCTATCTTAATGCAGTTGTTTATGTATACATCAATTTTGCATTATGTTTAAGTCTCCACCTTTTTTAGTAAATGGTATCAGTAAAAATATATATTTCAAGGTATTTATTCTGTTGCATACAGTCTAATTTTGTCCTTGGTTTAAATTGGTTGAAATTCCTAGGAACGAAAAAAAAACCAACATTCAAGGTAAACAAACACCTGCAAATGTTCCCTTCACCGTTTATTAAATGTACTTTTGATCAGAATGATTGTCAGGTTATCCAAACACCGGTTAGTACGAATTTGCCCCAGTTTCCAGTGCTTTGGGATGTCAATTCCGCGATTTCATATTCCCCGAATGAAATCATTATAACAATAGTGGAATATGAAGATTGACACTTGTGATGATTCCCTTTGGGACCCCTATAGCAAGTCCGTCAATCATTATTCAGAGTAGGAACAATTATTGTGAGAGCAATGTCACACATGAAACTGTCGGATAATTCAAGCAATCAAATATCTGAATTTCTACCCCATTTTAATTTGATGCCGCTCCCCTAATATATGCAAACGTTCATAGAAATAATATTTATGGCTTAAATTGAGCTTTTGGATAAACGGTTTATTTTTTAAAGGTTTTATAACATTCGTATTATGACGTAAAATATTACAACTGAAAACTAGTAAAAATTTTTGATACATTATTCAACGCTTGTTAAGTTAGCAACCTATGGATTACTTTGCCTAATCATTTTAGGTAGGTAAGTAAACGAAAATTAACCATACTTTTTAAACAAACGAAGGGCTATTTGTTTATTTATATAATAGTATGGGCACGTGCACGTACTATATGTTAGTTCAATATATGAAAGCCTGTCAAGGCGTTGATAAAATAAATAAAAATATATAGTACGTAGATGTATGAATTTATTTAGAATATTCACATGCACTGCCTCGAAATAGTTATCCATTCTTGAGGCGAGTATATTCGATTTATTTAATAACCAATGTGGTAGAATTAAAAAAAAACGCGGATGAAAACACTTTCAACTCAGTAATTTTGCAAGAAAATAAAAAGAAATTATCATTTTATTATAATATCCAGGGTACTTTAATAAGAATGCCATACAAGTAAAGGGTGAGCAAAATTCTAAACTAAATAAATAAATAAAAATAATGATAACTGGTTTTATAATAAATTCAAATCTATGAATAAAAGTCATTATTTATTATTAACCAATGAAAGATAGAATTCAACTCGTTGATTCAAATTTACTCTATAACAGTGGTAATAGAGAAGAATAAATTTCACATCTTATGGTTCTATGGTTAAATATAACTAGGTAACAGGTTAGTCTTGTCACACACGTCAAAAGGGACATAAAAAGTAAACCGTGAAGTGGCGTAATCGGAAAAAATCAAACTTTTTTAAGTATGAGCAAAAATTACCATTTATATTTTTTCCGTGAATCGTATCAGGTGACATATTTTTGGCAGAAGATAGCGCCCCACAAGCTGATCTAACGAATCATGTACAGAAGACGGCTTAGCGTATTCATATTATAAATGTGTACCGTGCAGGTGAAAATGAAAAAAAAAATTCAATTGTTGAGTTAAAATATTTATTTTCTACCCCTTATACTCCTAAAATCAATTGTTGACAGCGTAGATATAAACCACAATAACAAATAAATTCAATTGATTCTAGTCACTTGATACGAATAGAATTACACTTAAAGGATATAGGAGGGTGAACGGAAATAAAAAAATGATAAATTTAATAACAGAGCCCCTACTTTTGACTTATCACTCCCTCTTCCCTTGGGACTGGAATCAGTTCGAATGTGATAAACAATTTTGAATCGTTGTGGAAACTTTGATAAAGACAACAGCATTTTTTTCTCTTTTTCTGTCTCTCGTTCTTTGCTCTATGTACGTATCTTTATTGAAATAATCTTATCTGTACCATAAATATGTAAATTAATATGTGTAGTTGCAGTATCTATGCAGAGATGGGAGTACGTAGGATGAAAAATCACTAAAATCCACCGGATAAATGTGTTGTTATTATTAAAAAAATGTTGTACATCAGCAAAAACAGTTTCTGAATGTAAAATTGATGAGGAAAATTAGGCATGAGAAAAAGTGTTTAGCCAGCATTGGCTGGGTTATATTAAGTAGATAATTAATTTATTTATTTATACTATTAAAAAATAAAAGAAAAAAATCATTTCACCAGAAAAGTCTTGTGACGTTATGAGTGGTTTTTCAATCAAAAATTTAAAAAAAATATAACACAGAGTTGATTTTAAGGTGAGTACTAGAACGTTTTCATTTATTTGGTATCTACTTCATAAAAGTATTTAACGAAAATCAAGTTTTTGTATTTATTTTTAAATGGTATATACATAATTAATATATATTTTCGTAGAAAACAATCACTTTGTGGTTTTACATATTTGAAGAAATGAAAAAAACACTTTTTATAATACAACGAATATTATTTTAATTTTTATGACTAAAAATGGTTATGGTCATGAAAATTAAAATAATATTCTTATACAAAGTTTTGTTTAATTTTTTTTTTAGATAAATAATAAAACATGACTATGTTCTGATACAAACCTTAAATTATTATTCCTTAGAATACATTAATTCAATATTATTTTAACTTCATTTAATGTTTTAAACAAATCTTTCTAATTTAATATCTAATGGCTCCGTACATCGATGAGTATTAACTTTGTGACTTTTTCAGTAAGGTAGGTTTATAGATTATTTCTAATTTTAAAACTCTCATTTCGTGGTGAAACTCCATTTTCATGATTTAATAATACGGCAATTTAAACTTTACTCCACCATTTTTTATTAAGACCTGAGACAAAGGTGTTTAATATGATATATATATTTTTTTTCCTTTTAAAGAAAGACAAACATTCCCCGGTTAGGAATAACCTGAGAATATTTGAAAAACTTTTACTGCCATCATAATAAGCGGAAGATGTTGCTTGTGCAATTATGGAGGGCGTAGCTAGCAGAGGAATTAAGCCCACGACGCCTGGGTGGGAATCCAACGCGTTTATCCACTCAGCTACTAAACGGTCGATATAAACTCAATAATCTTCCATTCCGGAAACGGAATAGTATATATACCATAGATTTACTCAAAATTGTACCAGTCTGAAGATGCCCATCATTAGGTGAAACCGGTCAGGTCAGTATAAACGTAGAGGGACAAAGTTAAACACTTAGCTATTTCTAATTTTGAAACTCTTAATTCGTGGAGGAACTCCATTATAATGATTTTGATAATACAAATTGTTAAACTTTATTCCACTATTTTTTATTTAAGACCTGAGCGGTTTCACCCTATGACGGGCATCTTCAGACTGGTATCATTAAACATTTTGTATTATTGAATCGTGGTTTTATTTGGTTTGAGGGTTTATTATATTTTATTTCAATATACAGGGTAAGAAAATGCCTACCTTCACTTTCATGAATAACTACCTCCATTTGTTGCTTTTGTTTTGATCTTTACTGCAGGTCGCAATGCCGACGAAACAACACGAACATACCTGTTTTGGGTTGTATGTTGTGTATGGTTTAATTGATTATGTAATATTTCGAAGTGATTTCCTCGGGGCCTCCGCAGGTTCCGTTCGGTAGTCCTAGACCCTAATTACGGGTCCCAGTGAGTTATTAGCTTGGACATCTAATTTATATCGTCCCATCTCCAAAACATAGGGCAACATCTCTTATATTTTAGGTCCCTTCCTTCCTTTCAAATCCTTGGTGGTAATACTTGGGGCGAAGCCAGGTCCTACTGTATTCAAATTTGTTCTGGATGAGCAATAAAACTAAACACGAAGCGAAAGAATGTTGATTAAAAGCGGCGAATATTGGGAGTTAATAAACTCGGAATAATTTGGACAGGAGGAAATAGTTCGTTCAGTACCCAGATTAATTGTTCTTGAAAAATTAAAACAGTTTCAATGGAATGTGAACATGATTTGTTGTAGAATGTTAATTACCCACCGGAATATTGATTAGGCAGCGCTTAATTGTAAGTAAATTTTATTTGACTTGTGCGTAACGCGTATGATTTATTTACTTTGCAAGTTCTAACGATAAAGTTTTTCCAAAAAAATATTGACAACGCTTGATTTTTCTTGTTTAGTTTTATTATGTACATTGGTAACTGAATTATAAACTCTTGATAAATTTGATGTAAGGCTGTGGTCCGACAATTCTATCATATTTTGTGTCCTTTAAAAAGAATCCTTCTTTTATAAAAAAAAAACAGATATTACGGATTAGTTTTAGAAATCTCTGGAATTTCGGGCCGGTGGTCTCAGGAACGATTCACGATGTAGGAAAAAAAAAGGGATTTAAGTCTGTATATATATATTATATTGTGATCATAACTAACTATGATACCATTTACTAGTAAAAGTAGGCAGAGAAGATAAACTGCCACACATTTTGTCTAGGCACACACTCCTTACTTCGTTCACATTCATACATCGTCTAATACACACTCGTTTTATTATTGCGATTATTAAATGCCCAAACCTGTCTACGCGACGCACTGCGTTACTCTGAAATCTTCCTTCTGCATTGAATTTAGTGCCACTTTGGTGAACTGCCGATTAACACAGCTCGTCGAGTAGCGTATATTATCTCTTTCGCCACCTCTGAGTAACGCTACCCGTCGAGTAAATGCCTGTTTAACTGCCATGTCAATCCTTCGATTAAAGTTAACTGACGAGTGGTTACTCAATAGCTTACTTAGAGGTGGTGAAATACACTGTTTGACTGATAAAACAATTGGCAGATACTTTCAGATCGCCCCGGTAGAAGTTTGCCGTTCAGAATTGAAGCGTTGCTTGATGATTTTGGCCGTCTATGGTGACCAGATTTGAAAACCAGGTTCATACACATCTTCGTCTTCGCCATCTCTTTCCCCTCCCGACTGTCTTCAGCCTTACAACACGCTCCATTTGGAAGATGCTTAGTTTCAATGGATTCGGGCTGTTGGAACTCTCGTGCGGTATTCACATAAAATAACTTTGGTTTTGTGCTACTTCGACTTTCTTTATATCCCATAGTGCCTAGTCGAAATGAAAGAGATCTGAGTCTGATTGCATTAAAGCGAAATAATAGACAGTATCAAATTACTTTCTTTTCCTAAATCGTAAATTCAAATCTTCCGTCATTTTCTCGTCAACGTGTTCCCGTCCTCCGATCTTATTCCCGAATATTCGATTATGTCCCGGCTGGATTGATTTCCATATAAATGCGTGCGACGTGTAACAATATATCTCTTCCGAAGATGTGTGAGTGAATGGACCATTGACATGGCGTACACACAATTGGCAGTTGTGATATTATTAGTTTACATATTTTATTACCAAAAAATTATTGTTGGTCACTATTTTATATATTAAATAGATTTAGAATGACATGGATATGATTTGGCGAGCGGAAGATGATGAACTCTTATCTTTGATTTATTTATTGAGTTTCAAAATTAATCATACAGATTTTCAAGGGGAAAAAAAAAAGATTTTTTGACAACATACATGAGTTTATGAAGCAACAAATCATTTTTTACAGTAGTTTTTATTAAGTAGATTGATAATATTGTAAATAAAACAGATAAACTTTGTTTAAAACCACCTTTATTTTTCAATATTATGTCAACCGGTTTCGAAAGCACCCTTACATAAGGAAAATATTAAAATTATACAGATTTAATTTAAATATTTCAATTTTTAGTTTTAATATTGTCCTCATGTTGGAAGGTTGCTCTCGAAACCGGTCGACTATTGAAAAATAAAAGTGGTTTTAAACACAGTTTATCTGTTTTATTTATAAATATGGCAAGCCACAAAGTAAATGCTTTTTACAAATATGATAATATTGCAATCATTAAATCATGTTTTGACTCTGAACATTTAATTATTTAGGTGGTATCTATCCAAGCACCGACTTCACTAAACATTTCTTAACTTTCGTGTAAGCTTATCTTAACAGATGATTTATCTTAAAAGAAGCTTAGCAGTTGAGGTTATTATCTTGAATTTCAAAACGTTTATTCTGAAATGTCTCAACAGAATTACAATCGATTCACCATATCGATTTTTTTTAAATCACTGTTCTGCTGAAATCGAACCCTGTGGGTAACCATAAGGTTTTATAGCTTAACCCTCGTTGCTACTAATCATCTGTTGCCATAAAAATGCCAAGACTTAGTCAAATTAATTAACTACGGCTTTATGTAGTTAGAGCAAACACACTGTTGAACAATTGTGATGAAGCTACCATTAGCGAGAAAATTACCTTTGCAAAATGAGGTAAACAGAGGTTTTAGTGTTATTTAGGTAATTACCTCTCAGAATAAGATAAGAACTAAACGCAGGCTTTAATTAACGTGAAATACATTTCTGTAAAACAAATGAATAAATATAATAAGTACTATATATTGGGTAAAGCAATAATATTCCAATGCATAGGTTTCTTTATTTTTTATTTTTTATGATTTTTTTTTTCTTAAAAGAAAGACCAACATTCCCGGGTTACGAATAACTTGAAAATATTTGAAAAACTCCTAATAAGTTAACTTAAAATAGTGGGACAGTTAAAAATAAATTTAAACGCGTTACAAAATTAGAAGAAAATTAGAAATTGTCACCAACGGGGTTTGAACCCAAGAATCGTCTGGTATTCGATTGCTCTAACCAAACAAGCTACCGCTGTAACTTTTAGCCCCGCCGTCTTTTTAAAGCATACGTAGTTATTTGAAAAATAAAATTATCATATATTCGTAAAAAGCATTAACTTTGTGGCTTGCCATATTTATAAATAGAATATATAGATATATAATATATAGAATATATATATTCTATTTATAAAATTATCATTTAGAAAACTTAATCATCTATTATTGCAAACCAAATTTCTGTCATCATAAAATTAACACTATTACGTAGTAGTACTAGAAATTTTATTCCCACTTCGTTGGAATGTATCGATGGTTTAATAAAATTAGTTCGTCAATGCGCATTAAAGCAAAAAAATATCCCGCATACTTATCATAATCCTAATACCATTCATCTTTACTTCCTTCAAACGAGTTTATAACACTAAATACATATACAAAATGTTGAATAATATTATATTAAGTGTGGTGATTGATTTTTCAATTCAATGCCAAGTAAGAGTTTTACAGGGTACTTAACTAACTAACCATCACGCCGTTTCCCTGCAGGGGTAGACAAAGAGGACGGACCGCCATATAACTCTGTCTTGGCACACACTCCTTGCTTCATTTACATTCATACATCGTCTCATACATACTCTTATGTTATTCTGACTCTTCACATGACCCGATTCAAGTATTTGATTTACTTGATCGTACCATGTCTTTTTTGGGCGTCCTCGCTTCTTCTTCCGTTTACTTTCGCATCAAATATTCTTTTCACACTCCTTTCTTCGTTCGTTCGTTCTACATGCCCAAACCATCTAAGCGTCCCTTTCTTCATCCTATTCATTACGCTCACACCAGCCTTGCATTCTTTCCGGATATCCACATTTTTAATACCGTCATACTCGTACATGGTTTTACCGCGTACATACGAGTTCGTCTCAAAGATCTCATTTCCACAGCATTCAGTCTACTTCAGGATACTTACTTTTAATAATATCAAAAATAGATCAACAGCTTGTTGTGTAAGTGCTCATCTAGTATTTTGTATATCGATGGGATAGGCGAGTTATCGAAGCTGGTTCGGTCACGTACCAGCACCAAACACGTCCACCCATAATTATCTCACTGCTTGCTACCTATATTATATAAATAGGCTTCGCTCTAATCCCACCCCGCTACCCTGCAACCTTCGCTAATTCACACCCTTGGGTCAAAATACCGCATTAATCCCACTCACCTGTCATTCCAAGCCAAGGAACAATCATGCTTTTTTACTTGCAGCCATTTGCTACTGTTTGATTACTGGTTAGCTGAAACAAAGGTGGTGGTATGCATGAATCAAGTTACGTATAATTTGAATAGTCCTTACAATACATCAAAATTTGTAGATCTTTGTATCGAAACAATGAGAGACACAATATCGAAATGGTCGTAGTGTTTCTTATCACCTGTTTTCAAACTCTACAAATAAACCATCCCTTTTTGTAAGAATAGTATAGTAAACTGATTCGTTTAAGATACAACCCAAAAACAGATGTGGGTTCACAAAACGCTGCCCGTATCAGAAATAAATTATTATACTTTTATGAAAACAAAACAAAGATAATTCTTGAAAAGGGTTAGGGCCTTGGATTTTTTTGAAAATAAGCAGCATATTGATGGATGGTAATATTATGAACCGATATTATATTATTTCTTATAAAAAGGCGTTAATACATCGATGATATAATAACTTGTATACCGATCTACCGAAGGCTTCTACAAATTAATATTAGATTTTAGATAAATAAATATATTGAAATTGAACGATGAAGAAGTTTTTTTAATTTTGTTTATTTTCTGGGATAATTATTTGAGTTGTTTCTCAAAGATTAAGACGCCATACTGCGCAGAACTTAATCCGACATTGTTTTACTTGGAAATTATTTACAAAAAATGTAGAACCTAATAGCGTTACCTTATTATCAAGAATCACGAAACTATAAAACTTTTAAAAGCTTTCTTATTTACACTAAAATAAAATTAATGTCAGTATATCTCACTGTTAAAATTCTTATGGAGGTGGAAAATATGTATCACCATGTTAAATGTTTTTACTAAAAAAGTAAGTTAAAAATTCACGTGTTCCAGTTTAGATATAAAAAAAAACTTTCTTAGTATTCAATTACAAGTAAATTATTAAGAATTGAGATAAGATTTGAACAATTTAATTTTCATATTTTGGTGCTTTTCCAGTGTTTTACTTACAAAACTTTTCTTAAGGGATCTCGAAAATCTTTGACTCTGTACTAAGATATCTCCGCTGGAAAAGCAAAAGAGCTTAAACAACATTTTGGTCAACTAACTAACCATCACGCCGTTTCGACGAACCGCCATATAACTCTGTCTTGGCACACACTCCTTGCTTCATTTAAATTCATACATCTTCTCATACATACTCTTCGGTTATTCTGACTCTTCACATGACCCGATTCAAGTATTTGATTTACTTGATCGTACCATGTCTTTCTCGGGCGTCCTCGACTTCTTCTTCCATTCACTTTCGCATCATTCAAAAGTGAGTTAAATGTGCAGTTTAGGACAGTTTTTTTCTGCATCGAATACTCTGACTCTCGTTTGATTCTGAATAGTTGTATGGCGCTTTAGCCATCTAAAATATATTTACCTCGTGTAAGCTTCCCAAAAGGGCGCTCCAGCCCTTTTGCCTTTCCAGTGACAATATATTGATTATATTCGTTGGTTAGAGCAAAGAAAACTTTAAGCTATCGTTATTTTACAAACTTGTGAATTCCATTATTGTAATTTTTCAAGCATAGACGTTAAGGGGGAATATTGTATTTGTTCTACCAGTATTTCAAGAAAAGGTACCCAAGGCCTATCGTCATTATATCTTTCGGCAAAGGTACACAGCCGGGAGATACATCAAACGCGTGTCCAAAGAATGCGATTGATACTTGCCGCAAGAGAATGGCTCGTTTCGAGAATGAATTGTCGGGTTTGTGTTTCTTCCCCATTGTGGAATGCGTTTCGTTAAGACCCAGATGCACCACTTTCTCTTGCTTAAAACTAACATAGGCCTGTGTTGAGAAAAAATAAAATATTATAAAAAGTATCGCCGTCATAAAAGTATTGCGTTTTTTGGGCAGACGTATATTAAGAAATAAAATTACGTTTGCGAAAGCCCAGTGTATCGCACTCTGAGCTTTTAAGATTAGAGTCACGCACGCCCAGGGAACGCCAGGATAATGTATGGCTCAAGATACCAACGCCGTTTCAAACACGAAAAGAAAACCTTATCAATTAACCCTCAGTGGCGGTAGCGACCGTTTATGAAGGGCCTTACCGGCCCGCGTAATGCAGCCGCCCGCTATAAGGCTGTATTTAAGGCTGTGTTTAAGGCTCTGCTCTGTGCTGTGCCGCGTGTGCTGTGCGCTACCGGCTTACCGCCATAAATAGGTCAGAAGGGTTGCGGGTCGCGCTATCGGGGTGAGTAATTAAATATCCTGTTAGGAATTGGACCTTCAATCTACGACTAGGGAGCATTCGAAGGATTTAGTGGGGACTTTGCGAACGTGTACTTTTAAGCACGAGAAGCAGTGATTTGTTTTTATGTCCCTTAGAAGGCACGTATCGTTTAACATTGCTTGTATTGTTTTGAAATCTGCAGATACAAAATACAAATTAGACAACTAAATTAGTCACCTTATCTGTTTTGCCGGCGTTCTTTGTTAAATATAACAAAATAATTGTACTAGGTGTAAAGAAATATAGCTTTAATATCTTGTGCACGTAATAACGATTCGGAAATATAAGACTACCGTATCGTTAATCCAAAGGAAGACGTAATTTAAAAAAATAAAAATAGTAAATGCCGCACAAGCGTCACAACTGCTCCCAACCGTCTAGACTCTAGAGCCAGTGAGACTATGGCATCCCCAATTGAGGTATGTTTTGAGGCTGAAGTTAGTGGGGAGGGAAAGAAAATGGGGAAGGGGAAGTACCTGGCTATTCAGATCTGTTCACAAACACGGCTAAAGCCATTTCAAGCAACTTTTCGATATTAAATGGTGGTCTTTCACCAGAGCGATACTAAGAGTATTTACCACTATGGATAATAATCGTAATAGAGGAAGACTGCGGTATGCATGGTGAAGAGTGCTCTGATGATACTCAAACTTTGATACGATAGCGTGCCGAAAGAAGAAGAAAAATGGTGTTCAAAATTTGTTAATCTATTTATTTATTTATGAACTAACTGACTATTGTCCAATAATATAAAAAAAAAAAACAAAACACGAAATGGGAAAAAAGAGCAACAGAGAAAGAACAGCACATACATCATATTAAAATGAAGCAATTACAAAAATAGGACATAATATACATAAGAAAGAACATTCAAATCATAGTTTAATTTTATCAAATCTTTTATTTTTTACCTGTGAAAATCGTTTCTCAAAATACATAAGTTTTCTGATGTCCCATTAAAAGCTTAAACCTTTTTTATATACGTAAAAGTTTACAGTTTTTTTCTTTTGTAAAAACGTATTGAAATGAAACGTTACTGGTTCACGACAAGTTAACAAGGAGTGATGAATTTCGTCGAGAAAGGGTTAATACTCTCAAAAATCAAGTTTTTTCCCCACTTCCATTAGAATCGATTACACCATTTCCACTGACATGACGAATTCCACGCTTTTTCATTCACCTAACTCCCACTTTTTAGAAGAGCGTGAGTCACGCTTTCTGAGGGATTGTTATTTTTTTAAATTCAGGTTGAAATAGTTTATTCATTGAAATAGTATCGGATTATGTTACTTAATTTACTAATCACTAACTAAATAACTAACCATAACGCCGTTTCTCCGCAGAGGTAGGCAGAAAGGACGGACCGCCATACAACTCTGTCTTGGCACACACTGCTTGCTTCGTTCACACTCATACATAGTCTTCTGTTATTCGGACTCTTCACGTGGCACGATTCAAGTATTTGATTTACTTGAACATGGCTAAGTAAAATACGGTAAGTCCAAAAGTCTCCAAAGAAAGCACAACCAGATTAAACTCAATACAACGACTTATGTTCACGATTCGCGGTGCTTCAAGGAGAGTTTCGGTAAAATTACACTTTTTATTTGAGTTTGCGGAACTTAAGATTTCATAAATTTTAACTTTGAAACATTACGGGAATTAGATGGATTAAAAGGAAGCAGTGGAGCCAAAAAAGATTAAAAACTTTAATGATTAATAACTTCTTATGTTCTGCGGTGTTTTCCTTGGTGAGAATTCTTAAACAGGGTTCATCGTGCGAGTCAATTAATCCGTTTAGTATAATTATGAATAATTGTGTATTTATTAGCGCCAGTGTTTTATTCACACAATGCAGAATACATTAATATTGCTTCTCTTGTCTGTCTCTCGTTATAATTGTGGGTTCTTGAACGGTTAAAGCAGTGATTCCCAAAGTGGTCTATATCGAACCCCTGGGGTTGATTCCGACCTGCGAGGGGTCCACGTCAATGAAAAAAAAATTGGGGGTGCATGAGACGTAAATGGGGGTCCACGAGAGTGGATTCTATTTAGGCAGGCCGTCACCATTGCTTCCCGCAAATGTAATAATCCACCTCACAGATAGTACCTTTGCAGGTACTTACGTAATACTATCTTATAATAGACATTAATTCCCTAATTATTTTAATTATAATATTTTTTTGTCGATTTGCTGGTACTTTTCGATTTCAAATCTCTACGGACTAGTGCTTTTTTTTCGGAGAGGAATTTTGTTGATTTTCTAGTACTTTTCGATTTGAGATCTCTACCGACTAGTACTATTTTTTGGCGAGTTCGACTTCAATTGAAGTGTTCGTCGCGAAGGGTTTATTTCCAAGAACTAGCAGTCTCTGAAGCGTTCACAAAACTTTGAAGATTTTCCCAACGCTAAATAAAAACAATATTAGGAAAGCAGGGGGTCTACACAAAACAGAAAAAATCGGCAAGTGGTCTACGGGACAAAAAAGTTTGGGAACCTCTGGGTTAAAGAATCGAATTCTGTTTCTGAGACACTTTGGATCATCAATATTCCAACTTTTTTTTACAGGGAATACCACACTCCCAACTGCTCCCAACCGTCTAGAGCCAGTGGGACTATGGCATCATTAATTGGGGTATGCTGTGAGGCTGAAGGTAGTGGGGAGGGAAGGAGATGGAGAAGAGGAAGGTTAGGAGTGCTTGGCTATATAGATCTAGTCACCAAACACGGCTAAACCATTTCAAGCAACGTTTCGATTCTGAATGGTGGTCTTTCACCAGGGCGATACTTAGTGTATCCACCACTCTGGAACGTGCCGCAAATATACGAAACATTATTTTATTTTGACTAAATGTTTTACGACACAGACTAATTAAATCAAATGTATTTACCTCTCGACCACGAAGGCCGTCAAAGGAGGTCCGTCAATGGAGGCTACTTGAATGAATTTTCACCTTATGAATTATCTCCTGCACACTGATGCACCATTGAGAAACTCAGCAGATAAGAGCAGACCACCCGTCAAAAGTTGATGTCGGCAGTATTAGAACGAGTCTTTTTTCCAACTCGTTCCTATGTAAAACGGCACACCTGTGAAGCGAGCTACCGGCATTAGCCTCCCCTTCTTCGTTTAATCTGGACCTCTTCGAGGCTCCTTTGTATAAATCTCTTTCAGCACGTCCAACAGTCCGGACCCTGTGTCTTTGAGGTGATATAACGACAAAATGGTGTAATATATTGTCCAAAAACAATACTTACCCCTTATCTCAAAATATTTCAATAAACCTAATCATTCAATGGTTATTTACAAGCGTTAAAATATAATACGATATAATGTGAAGTGTATTGATTTTGGGTGCTACAATCTCTTTTTCTTTTTAAGATGAGAAGTGGTACTAACGATGATTTAGCTTGCTATTTTAGTGAATAGTTAATGAAAAATCCCATTCTATTTAACAAATGATATGTATTATACACGTATGACACTCTTTTGTACAATATAATATGATAATGAGCGCCCTTGAGGTGATTTTTCACAAAAACGGCACTATATAAATTATCCAAATATTATAATATAACTAATTGTAAAACCTACGCTGTAATTCTATGATTTAATAAAACAAATATATAACTTTATTCCACTTTTATTTTGTTTTATTAAATCATTAAAATGGAATTCCACCACGAATTAACAGTTTTAAAATTAGATGTAATTCTATGCTTGCATTGTACCTATTGAATTATTTTAAGCTCGTGCTATTATGTTAACCTCTATTAATTTATTTTACTCTTTTGTATAACTTAAAATGTATCAATATGTAAAAACCTAAGCTAATCAAAGGACTGCTTGACCTACGTGGCAATTGGTGTCGAGCAATATTCAGTTTGTTTTTGTAAAGTCGACCTCACTTTCGGACTGAACCTTTGGCCTGGATCCATCCGAGCAACACGAGAACGTATTTAGAAATTTGGTCCATTTAATATGCAGCGATATGAAGCTGATGTTCCAAACAAATTCGCCGCAAACTTATTGCATGCAATAGCACACCGTGTGCATTCAGACTCGCGTAACTAAGTATAGAAATCTGCATTCGGGTAAGGTTAGCAAAAGTACCATTTAGAACTGTAGACTCAGGGCTTTATCACAAATTCGGGAAAATAGGAAACTGTATAATTAACAAAGTTTTCATTACCACAATTTGAGCTAGCTTTATTTTAGGATAATTACCAGATTTGAGTTACACACTAGAAATAAAGTAAAACGAGAGTCAAAATTGGAGATGTATGTTCTATTTAATGATAATTTTTTTTATGATGTATTGATTTATAAATAAATGAATACATTATAAAATGAACGAAGCACCAACATTAGACCGATTAGTAGCTGAGTGGACAAACGCGTCGGATTCCCAACCGGGCGTCGTGGGTTTAATTCCTATCCCAGCTAAGTCCTCCATCATTGCACACGCAACATCTTCCGCTTATAATGATGGTAGTAGGGGTTTTTCCAATATTTCATTGAAACAATATTCCCATGTCTATAATTTTAATCGAACATGGAACTTATTGATTCAAAATCAACTGAACGCAGAGACAAGACTCTAAACTGTATGTCATGCGTGTCGTCTATGCGTTTCTTTACAGACATATTAACACAATATACCTTTCGGTTTCGGGATAAGCAAATCACCTTGCGTGCAAACCCTGTTTTGTGGGCTGAAGATAAAATGACAGCTGTTACAAACGAAATTGCAACCTGTAAGTTCTGGAGTGCAATGTTTGTGTGAAGCTGCGCGGATGATGGCACCAGAGTGAGGCAACCACATACATTTATTGGAAGGCAAACTCTCTGGGCTGAAATCCTCTGGTTGGAATATACTCTGTACCGCAAGCAGTTGAATTTAACAACTAAAATTCATTGTCGTCAAAGGCTAAAAATGATACGCTGATTTTTTTTCTTGACAGCGAAGATCTGGAAAAGTAGATACTAAGATAAAGGGTATTCCAACTAACGTATCATCACGCCAATTGCGATGAGGATAAAACTTCCATTCACTCGTTCCTTGAACTAACTGAAGCTTTATTCACATTCTTAAATCAGCCCATACATACTCTGCTGTTATTCCAATCCTTATCAACCCCTCATAGCAATAATATACAAGAGAGAGCGCTGCTGTGGTCAGTTTTGATGAGCTTTGCCTGACTCGGCTAGACCTGGGCGTGGCTAGGACTAGGGCTAGGGTATTACTACATAATGTTTTTGTTTATTCTTATAACCACTTTTTCACAGTATTGTAATAAACAAAAATATAGCATATGACCTAAAAAACCGTTGAGTTTTGTCAATGTATGTCGAATATCAAAACGTGTGGGCGGAGTCAACGGAGACGCGGGACACGAAGAACACTCTTACAATACTTTAAAGCGGTGTGATAATTTGGGGAAAATTGTTGTCTCTTTCTTTCTCGTGGTGTACGACGTCAAAACCCGGAGAAAGTGATTTATCCGAAGTTTGTATAGGTTGGGTAAAAAGAATTAGCTCTCTCTCGGCTCGTTCATTGGATGGTGTTGCATGCTCAAGGACGTCACCAGCATCTTCTTCCATTCGCGTATATCTTAAAAACGTCATTGTACTATCCATACAATGGGTTGTTATTAATTAACATGATAATAACTTGCAGATTATTGTTAATAAAAAAATGAGTACCTCTGTATGTTAATAAAGATTGAGACAAAATTTAAAGAAGAAATACTTTTGAATACACAAAATTTTGGATTTCAAAGTGATAATTTGTAAGGTTCCTATCCAACTATTTCACCATACCGAATTCTGTATTTAAACAAATGTGGTTGCTTGTTTGTTTCACTTGTTCGTTGGTTTGTTGTTTGTTATTCTGCAAAAAATATAAAATAAACGTGAATAACAATACCAAAATAAGTTTGGTGTTTTGTGAATAACAATACTAAAATAAGTGTGGTGTTTTGTGAATAACAATACTAAAATAAGTGTGGTGTTTTGTGAATAACAATACTAAAACAAGTTTGGTGTTTTGTGAATAACAATACTAAAATAAGTGTGGTGTTTTGTGAATAACAATACTAAAATAAGTGTGGTGTTTTTGTGACCCGTTTCGTTAAAACAATTATGTAAGAAGAATTCAAGAACTTCAACTATATTAGTGAGTGAATGCTTTCCCACTTTTCCTTCATTCCATAATCTTTCCACAATTAGACACTTCCATCAAGCAGTATAGTTGATCGTTTACAGTCCACTATTTCCTAATTCATCTGAAGCTGGAAACACGTTCGGTGTTTCATCGCAACTTCGGATCTAACACAAGTCGGATTAAACTGCTCTTGGACATTGCTTAACGTGTATTTGAAGATGATTATCATATTAATACCTACTCGTACGCTGAAATAAAAAAAAACCGTAATGCTATGCTTACAACTTAAAATCAATGAAGAATGTCATCCAATTACGCATCCAGTTAATAAAACAAACATGCTCATCGTTAAGTGGAATTTTTGATAACTCTATGTCCCATTATATTTTGGCTTCCTGTATTTCTGGATGGCCGGTCTATTACCAAGAACATAATATCGCATCCACTCACTTACAAAGAAAATTAAATGCTTTATAATCGTGGGCTTGTATAATATTTGTTCAATTCACGCAAACCGTAAATATAAGTATGTATATTAGTATTAGTATTTTGAATAACCAAATTAATTTATCTTAAGGTCCTATCATAGACATATTTTCAGTAATCCGCTCTGTTTTTCCCATAATCCCCCCAATCACCCCTTCTCTTTACCATTCAAACACCTAAATATGTATATATATCTCCGTATTTTTGTATTTAAGTTTAATTTTAATATTGTCCTGAAGATGGAAGGGTGTTTCCGAAACCTGTCGACAAACAAAGGTTTTAAACAAAGTTTGTCCGTTTTATTTATACATATAAACTGTTTCAGAGTCGTGTGTTCAATTCCTCTGCTAGCTAAGTCCCCCATCATTGCATAAACAACACCTTCCGCTTATTATGATGGTAGTAGGAGTTAATAAATGTTGTCAGATTATTCGTATCCTCGGAATATTTGTCTTTCTTATATTTTTTTTTTCATAGCTACATATTCTACGCATTTAATTTAAATAGTGGCCTATCATCGAAGAAACGCAGAAAGGACCCTCCTTTAACATAATTTACACAATTTACTTACATTGTTCGTACGATAAACTCATTCTTACCTACAAATTTATTCAACTTAAATTATTACCACATTGAAATTTTTAACCCGACTATACGTGACATTGAACCGAAATCCATTACACGATTGCACCCAAACTAGATCACTAAAACTAGGTTTCCATCTACTCCCGTCTCAGAGCAAGAATATATATGGAGAGAGAGATTAATATTTTTACCCAACCTATACAAATTTACGATAAATCACTTTCTCCGGTTTTTTTCGTCGTAAACCGTGAGAGAGAAAGAGATAAGACAAGTTGCCACATAATATCGCACAGCTTTTCGGTATATAAACATTTTTTTTCTGGTCTCCGGTGACTCCGTTTTGTTATGCGATATAAAATGACATAACTCGACGGTTTTTTAGGTTAAATCCTATATTTTTGTCGATAAAAATACTATGAAAAAGTGGTTATACGAATAAAGAAAACATTGCGTCGGCATGTGCTATGAGTGGATGTATAAATACCTTAGCCCTAGGCCCTAGCCACGCCCGAGTCAGGAAAAAATCAACAATCCTGACTAGACAAGGTATCCCTCCTGGTGTATTATTGTTCTGAGACTCCCGTCCTTCTTCCCTTTACCCCATTTTCATATTCCCTTTCACTTTCCCCTCCCCCCCAACTTAGTTACGTTACTAAAATAAAACTGTAAATTGTCACTCTTTATTTTCAGTATTTATCACCTGCAGAGGAAAATTTATAATTGGCATGATTTGTTTTACTTATTGTTATTTATGATTGTTGTTAATTAAAAAAAAACCTGAAATCGTAGTTTTACATTTCGCCGGATTTTTGACCAACGATCTTCGAATCCAATGTCAGCACTTTGCCGGGGAGTTTGTCAAACTCGGTAGCTGACTAATGGACTGCAAACGGAAAACATCATTACGCAGTACATATTTAAATTAATGTTTTAGGCGTAATGTAAATGGCTTCCGAGTCGACTAAACTAACGTTAGTTCGGTCCGTAAAATCAAATGTTCGTAGATTGACGGATTACCGTTCCGTGTAATCGAATCCTTGACCGCAGCCACAAAAGCTCGCGCCAGATATAATCCCGATTCAACAACATTATGCTAGAGGCTTAAACTTTAAACGTTTACCAAGTGCGGTGTGTACAGTGTGCACCAGAAGCGTGCACTTCGTGTAGTTACATAAACACTGCCTACTCTGCCGTACTCGCATCAAAATATGAATTATATCGGATTAAATAATATGAAATACTTGCAACAACAAAAAAACATTCAAAAATGCGGGCGCAGATTAGCTAATCGCACCGCCGCGAGAGCCCCACTGAAAGTCTTACTGTAACGTGTCAAAAGCAGTAACTACATATGCCCAAACGGCGCAAACGTTAGAGTAAATTATTCTATGTTCACTTAACTACATAAAATATGTATGCATGCATGCTGTGAGCTTTGGGCGCGTTCAAATGGCTCGTTTGTGTCAGTTTATTTGTTAGTGTCTAGGCAGTGCTTTTACAGAACAAATGTAATTACAATCAGTGACATCTGTTGGTACCTCAGAGCAATAATATACCAGACGGGAGCGCTAGCGTAGTCAGTATTGATGTTTTTTTCCTGACTCGGGCGTTGCTACGACTAGGGTATTTATACATCCATTCATAGCACATGTCGACTAAATGTTTTTGTTTATTAATATAACCACTTTTTCACAGTATTGTTTTAAACGAAAATGAAGGATATAACCTAAAAAACCGCTGAGTTCTGTCCTGCTATGTTGTATAACAAATCCCAGTGGGCGGAGACACCGGAGATGCGGGAGATGGAGAAAATGTTTACATACTTTAAAAGCAATATCATTACTCACCTTAAAAGTCAAGTTTAATTTAGTTCTAAATATGTAGATTCTATATCTTCAAATTTGTCATTTATTTATATTATTTTTATTATGTATGTACTATATTTTCGACATTAACATGATACTCCGTAGCTGAAAAAACCACTTTTGCAAATTGCCATCCCAACACAGGCTTATGCCTAGTGTCCTGGGCAATTTACCAACCAGTAAAAGTGTATGCTCAAGTAAAATAATAAAAAATAAAAAAAATACTTAAAAGCGGTGCTTTGTTGTGTAAGAACTTGTCTTATCTCTTTCTCTCTAACGATTTACGATTTTAAACCCCGGAGAAAGTTATTTATCGTTAATTTGTATAGGTTTTTTCTCTCTCCATATACATTCTTGCTCTGAGGTTGGTACTTAGCTTTTTTATCAAATAATCCGCTATTTTTCATACTGCCTGCCCTGATCAAAAACTCCGTGCACGCCACTGCAGTACACTGCGCAGTCTGTACCAGTACGGCGGGATTGTGTTGGAACTGTCAAAACATGGATCCCCGGTATGAATACCTACATTAAGACGATTAACATTCATCCTGAGGTGTGGTACTTCTGGAATCTAAAATGTACAACATACGGGGGCGTGTAGCAAACAGGCGATTTTCCCTATTTGACAAAACAAGTTTGAGCACTTTAAAGTTTTTTTGTTGTTTAACAATTAATTCATAAGTCTTCAGTACCTGGTCGGATTTTGTAAATAAAAGTTAACTCCGGTAACTCAATTCTCTCAAGCTAAAAAAGTCCCAAACTTATCCCGCTTGAGTCAAGCCTTCTCCCAAATGTTCTTGTTCTATCGGTATTTCAATGGAAGATGCTCCGAGGAACTTGCGTCATTGATCCCTTCGGCTCCGGTGCATAGTCGCGATATTCGCCAAACGCGCGTCCGACATTTGTACACGGTCATTCAATACGTGAGAGCGGGTCGCTTTTACGACTCGTTGTTATGTTCAACAGCTCGGGTGTGGAATAATTTGCCAGCCTCCATGTTTCTTCCCTCCTTCAACATGGGTCTCTTCAAGACCCATGTTGAAGGAGGGAAGCAGGGTCTTCACACAACACAAGGGAAATTATTTTCCTTAAGGCCTCTTGTGTGAAGTTAACGTAAAAAAAGGTAAATATATTTTATGTGGCTGAAGGACCACAAAGCCTTCAGAATCATACGAGAGTTAGAGCATTCCATGTAGAAAAGAAAACTGATCCTAACTGCATATTCAACTCATTTTTGACCTAAGTGTCGCTCAAACTCTTTTGCCTTTAATACAAGGGCATGCTAAGAAATCATACTACCAGAAAGGAATAAAGCCAGCACACAAAATAGCTTACTATATAAATGGATGAAATCTAATAATGAATGCGCTGCTGGAAACCATCAAAATTATGCCTATCAATAAATTCAAAATAGCCTGTAATTTTTTTTTAAATGCATACAAATCAAAATAATAAGTAGTATATAAGTTAAAATAAAGTAAGTCAAAAATGAAATGCAATAATTAGCTACTTGTAAACTTGAACTTATAAAGTAACTAATATAAAATAAATAAAAAATAAATAATTTGATGATTGAATTCACCAATCAAAAAAACAGAGAGATAAGCCACCACAGATTTAGGAAAATGGTTTATTCACCACGATGCCACCGAAAGTGTCATGTCCTTTAATGCCGTGTATTCTTCTAAAGTTCGCAGTTGTTCCCAGTTCGCGCAGCATCCTTGTTACTCGCGAGGCCCCCGTGATTTGAATCAGTTAAAACATCTTTATGGCTTCATTTGGAGAGGTCCGTATAGATTGGTCGGTAGGTTTGGCCCAACTACTTGGTTTATTATCGGCCCGAATTCGGTGCAAGATGCGAGCGGCGAGAAGCTGGATTTTTATTGCCCTTGCGTTTATGCAGCCATATAATACGTTTCACTTTTAATTGAGACGTCGGGAGATTGAGTATTGGGAGAGATAACGACACTCGGTCTCAGTCGGGTCTCGTTGTAGATGTTTGATTGATTTGGAATCACTTAATTAAAAGTGTTATATTTCAGAATGCTTCAAATAATGAGGAAATTTTCAGTTACATAAATACTTATTTTACAGTGAATTAATTTGCGACCAAAAATATGGAAAACGGTTGGATTTCTGAAATCGAAATTTTTCTCATTTTTATAGTTGTGTTTTCGTATTTTTATTTAGCTGTATGCATTATTGATTAATTATATTTTCACACATCTAGTAAAAAATAAACATTTCAAAACAGTATAACAAAGCGCATAAGGTTACTATACACGTATATATAAGTAGATATAAAATGAAATCTAGTATGTATAAAAATCAATCATTCAGCACAAATCCTAGGAAAAAAGCCGAGAGTTGAAGCTTCTTTTAGGGCTTTTGGAAAGCTATTAAAAAGTTGTAGATGTTTAGGGAGAATGTTATTTTTCAGCTCGTCAATCGTCATTAAGGAATTATATTTTATATTTTGTTTTGTTGTCATAATATTTAAATTTCGTAAAATATATATATGTTTATAAATATATATTTATTTTTTTAGTTGATTCCGCACGAGCGTCCCAACTGTTCCCAACCATCTGGAGCCGGTGAAACTTTGGCATCCCCAATTGGGGTATGTGATGAGGCTGAAGGTAGTGGGGATGGAGATAGGGAAGAGGAAGGTTGGGAAGTATCTGGCTATTCAGATCTGCTCACCAAACACGGTGATTCTGAATGGTGGTATTTCACCAAGGCGATACTTCTACCAGTATCTACCACTCTGGGACGTGCCGGAAATAAACTACATATATATTAATTGATATGAATTAAATATGTTATTTCAATAAAATAAAATTTGTTTGCGCATGCCAGGTTTAAACCCGCGACCTCTGGATTCGTAGTCGTAGTCTTACCACTCGACGGCCTCCGTGGTCTAGTGGAATGGAACATTGTTGAAGTTCACGATCGATAGGTTAATTTTCAACGATCGCAATCATAAAATTATTTTTTCTTGTCAAAAACATAACAAAATTTAAATTTTAGAACGTTTAAAATAAAAGTATTTAGGATGTAGATCACAGTACAAAGAATATATTTTGACAAGAGAGAAATAAATAAGTGATAAAAAAAGATAGACATGGTTCTAAAATTTGATAAATAAACATGTTGGATAAATAGTAAACAGTTATTAAACGCAACATTCTGATTCTAAGAAAATATCGGTTAGAATTCATTCGAATTGGTTGTCTAACTAATTATCGTGAATCGCAACAAAACTATTTACAAACCCAAAAAAGACTGGTGAAAGTGTCTTCTTACTTCCGGGCTTGGGTGGAGAAAATGAGCAAGTGAAACGTATTCTTTTTTTATTTTTCACCGAAATTCATAAAGGGCATTTTGGTCTGCATATTGTGAATGTAATAGTAAAAAAGTATAGATTTCATTTATCACTGCCTCTCGAATAACTGAATAGAAAACATTATTATAAATGGACTGCTCTGCGAAAATGTTTAGTATTTTTTATCAAATTATAAACGTCCCTGTAGCTAATAGTAGAAATATATTTACTATAGGAAAGCTTTCATCCTGTAAAAGCTTTCAGTGGAAACATATCTCCTTGAAATTTTCTTTGTGTTCTTGTATACAAGTGATTTGGGATGTGTGGTATGTGATATTATTAGGCACTTCACGATATTGTGTGAATTATTGTTTCAGTCTAGACGCATTCATTATAATTCTATAATGATCCTGAATGTCACGAAAATAATTCAGAATTTAATACATGACAGTTAGCATCCCGTTGTTAAATATGTACCAACATTGTTTATTGATGGCTGGTCTCACGTCCCACTAAAAAAAATAGACGAAACTAACAATTAAAACGTACATTAGTACGAGCGTAACATTTTCAAATTTGGAAATCATGTATGTGTTAAGAAAATTATGAAAAGAATATTTTTTATTTTAGACAACCGATTTAGTACCTACCTATACACTTCTTAATTCCGACTAACAATTATTTTTATTCTACATTTGAAATGTGCGTCCGTGTAACTTACTTTTGCAGTTAACTGTAACTAATGTATGCATGGAGTCAAATTTTAAAATAAAAGATATTTTACTAGATTGCGCACCCATATTGTGTAATTTAACTGGTGGCCGAGCGGTTAAGATTCTCGGCTACAAATCCAGGAGTCGCGGGTTCGAGGTTCAGTTTCATATAATAAGATTTTTTCTCAAAATAAAACGGTACATAGTATGATTGCGGCACATTCCAGAGTAGTAGATAGGGATTATTCTGGTGAAACACCACCATTCAGAATCGAATCGTTTCTTGAAATGGCAATAGCTGTGTTTAGATATCGGATCTGAATAACCAGGTACTTCCAAAACCTTCCTTTTCACCACCTTCTTCTCCGTATTACTTTCAGTATCACAACATACCCTAATTAGGATGTCACAGTTCCACTGGCTTCGAATAGCTAGGAGCAGTTGGGACTCACGCAGTGTGATAGTCCCATTAAAATATACATTTTCACCCGTTCTTCCTGTCGGTATCAATAAAAATATTCTTACAATCGTTTCAAAATTAAGAAGGCCTACCTAGAATTGATTTCTTATCTATGAACACACGAAAAACAATGAATAACAATTAAGTGAATTTAAGCCGTCATATCTTTAGTTTTTGGCTGCTGTGTCAGGTGCACTCGTTATGAAATCTCTAAACTTTCATTGGCAATAACACACTTTTACAAGCCTTAAAAAAAACAACTCCAAAGACCGATTAGTAGCTGGGTGGACAGACGCATCGGATTTATACCCGGGCGTCGTGGGTTCAATTCCTCTGCTAGTCGTCGTGGGTTCAACGCTCCATCATTGCACAAAGAACATCTTCCGCTTATTATGATGGTTATAGGAGTTTTTCATATATTGGCAGGATATTCGTAACTCGGAAATATTTGTCTTTAAAAAAAAAAATAATGATTGCAAACTAAGCTCCTTTGCAAAAAATTTCTAGAATCATCAGGAGACTAGAACTTTTTAACTTTCCCGTGAATTTTTGCTGTCGGCTGTCTAGAAAATAAGGTGGATCAAAGCAACTATTATATTTTGATTCAGTAAAAATAAAATTTATCTGTGTTCATATTGGCAAGTTAAATTACAGCCTGTGATTTTTCACACGTAACAACTAGTTGCATTAAAATATTATAAAACAAATTGCTTTGCCATTTGTTACTTGAAATATTTAAAAGTCCTGTCAAATAAGTTGTGATTTTCAGACGATTGCTGCAATTAGTATTATAGCGAACCTATTTCGGAATAATCCGATGGTTTAATTAAATTCGGATTAACAGACTAGACGGAAGTAATTATGAGAGTGCAAGTACATAATGGGGCGAATAAAATTAAGCTTACCATACTAATTTCGTTTAAACACACAATTATTTTTAAATTAGCTTAATCAAACTTGTAAAAATGGGATTATCTGGCTAGATTTAATTCATTCGCGGAAGTGAAGCACCGAGATTTAAATGTGAACATAAATACACCGACTTATTTTACGTTTTTAACGTTGTTGGTCACGGGTTCGTTTCCGAAATAAATCATCATCATCGACATCATCGCTAAATCATGAGGTGGGATTTGGTCTCATCCACCATTTTTTTCCACTAGGTCTTGTTTCTAGAAATTCTTCAGTCATCAAGCCTTCGTATATTGCTTCAATCTTCTTCTACGAAGTCAGTCTGTCTCTTTTTTGATCTGCCTTTAGCGTGCTTCCTTTTTTTTCATTTTCTAGATTCTTATTTATCATTAAGTGATGAATCATTTAAAGTTACTGACTCTAATTCATGCTCCTTATACCAATAGAACAGCTCTATGCGCCTTACTTTGTTACCTCACGTGGGTGGAAACATGCTTTTACGTGACTATTGAATTTGTGCTGAGCTGTAGCTGAGATTTGTGAGCGTGCTTCCATCGGAGCACCTACTGGGTCATCGCTTTAAGTGTCCTGACATCTAGGATTCCTTCTGATTGTTTAGTCTATCGCATCATTTGGTACCACCAGAATCATACGATGTTTCATGTTCAATTAGATTAGCGAGTATGGGCTTATTTGATATCTGTAGGTTCCAGTTTCATAATATATTATTTAATACAATATTTTATAACACCACTATGAAGAGATACATTTAATAAAGCGTTTGAATCTTGGGGTAAAATAATATATTAAGGACATTGACGAAAATCCTAGCAAATGTTTTAATGCGAAATCATTTAATTATTCTAAATTCGTCATCATAAATTTAAACGATGCTTTTGTGAATGGATTGAAGGATAGAAGTTCTTTAGAAGTTATGTTAATTTTGTCAGTTAGATTCAAAAGAGCCAAAGTTAAATTATTTCGAACGTATTATGCAATGCTTTTTAAACAGCTCCCAAACGTATGTTTTAACCGGAAACAAATTAATAAAAGGTACAGATAAGAATGTTTTTTTATAGTAAAAATAAAGGATCTAGTTTCTTTTTCGAATGGATATTTAAAAAAAAAATTTATAGTAAATGACACACAAGAATCCCAACCGTCTGGAGCCAGTAAGACTATGGCATCCTCATTTGAGGTATGTTGTGCGGTTAAAGGTAGTGTGGAGGAGAAGGAGATGAGGAACAAGAAGGTTGGAAAGTACTTGGCTATTCAGATCTGGTCACTAAACACGGCTAAAGTATTTCAAGCAACGTTTCGATTCTGAATGGTGTTTTTTCACCAGGGCGATATTTAAAGTATCTACCACCCTGGAACGTGCTGCAAATATACTATATAATAATATTTGGATAATTTGTATAGCGCCGTTTTTGTGAAAAATCACCTCAAGGGCTAAATCACCTATTTTACATTAATTAATTGTTTTATCACACAAATTAACTAACTAATTAACCATCACGCAGTTTCCTCGCAGGGGTAGGCAGAGAGAACGGACCGCCATAAAACTCTGTCTTGGCACACACTCCTTGCTCCATTCACATTCATACATCGATTCACACATACTCTTCTGTTATTCTAACTCTTCACATGACCCGACTTAAGTATTTGATTTACTCGATCGTGCCATGTCTTCCTCGGGCGACCTCGACTTCTTCTTCCACTCCTTTCTTCGTTAATTCGCTCTAAATGCCCAAACCATATAAGCGTCCCTTTCTTGATCCTATTCATAACGCTCACATCAGCCTTGCATTCTCTCCGGATATTCACATTTTTAATACGGTCATACATGGTTTTACCGCACATACGTCTCAGGGATCTCATTTCCACAGCATTCGGTCTACTTTAATCCTTTCTCTGGCAGTTCCATGCCTCACTGTCATAAATCGGTATAAGCACTCCATGTGGACTTCCATTTTCGCTTCTTTGGACAATTTCTCATTTGCGCCAACAGCATTCATTCCTCCATTAATGGAGTTTCCTACATGCACCCTACTTTCAATATCCTTATCAGCCTTTCCGTCTCTAGTAAACATACTTTCTAAGTTCACAATAATTAAATTTAAAAAAATATTTGTATTTGAACCCGCGACCTCTGGATTCGTGGTCGAGCGTCTTACCACTAGACTACGGAGATCGTCGTGGCCAACAAATACATCTACAGTAAATCAAAAACATCCACAAGTTTTTCACAGTTACAATATCTCAACATGAATACTGGTCACGTGTTTAATGTTTTCCAATCCGGTCAAGCTGCCAAATGCTAATGGAGAAGATGATATCTCTCTAATTCAATCATCTTAGTAGAAATTATAAAAGCAGACGGTCCGATCTAAATGCAGTTAAGTTTGTCTATGATTCTAATGTAATTGAATCAATTAAATGATATTCCCTGCGGAACTCTGATCATGAACCACTCAGATGAAACAGTTGGGATCAAAGGTTGCAACAATGAATAGCGCTTAGTGCTTTGACTAAAAGAAATCGCGTTCATTTTATTATTGATACCCTTTGTAAAAAACCGTTCTAACCTATAATACATGCTTACTACCCAGCTTCAACGTTTTTTATTAATCTATTTATTTGCTTTTTTTATAGTACCGCACAAGAGTCCCAACTGCTCCCAACCGTCTAGAGCCAGTGAGACTATGGCATCCTCAATTGGAGTATGTTGTGAGGCTGAAGGTAGTGGGGAGGAGAAAGGGATCTGGAAGAGGATGGTTAGGAAGTACCTGGCTATTTGTATCTGGTCACCAAACACAGATGAAAGCTATTTAAAGCAACGTTTCGATTCTGAATGGTGGTCTTTCACCAGGTCGATACTTAGAGTATCTACCTCTCTGGAATGTGCCGCAAATATAATTCTTATTATTTTATATGAATTAAATCTATTATAACACATATTAATTACAAACAAGTTATTGGCGCACGCCGGGTTTGAACCCGCGACCTTTGGATTCTTAGTCGAGCGTCTTACCACTCGACTATGGAGGCCGTCATGCTAACGGACTTTTATCCAATTACAAACAAATGCATTACACGAAATAGGAAAAAAGAGGAACAGAGGAAGGACAGCACATACATAATATTTTAATAACAAAATTAGGAAAAAATATACTTTAGAAAGAACATTTAAGTCAAAGCCAAGGTCAAGCCAAAATGTTGGTAGAGTCGTAAAGAATGACAAAAATCATTTAGACTGGTACCAAAAACTTCAAGACCAGAGTTAACAAGTAGAATGATGGTTGGGGAACAGCAATTCAATGTATCTGAGTCTACAGCAAGGAACGTTAAACTGGGTGAGTTTGAAATCTATTTTCGTGTATCAAAAATGGAAATTATAAAACTTCTAATATTACTAAATATTTGTGTAGTTTTTTTACAGTTAAATTAATATTTTAGTGCCTCTTATCTTACGATGAAAAAATAACGCGAGCTGAAAATAGGTACGTTAACCTAAACATTTTACATATAAAGATAAGTATGTAAATTTAATTACACTATCAAGTTTTGCACACATATTACTGCTTCATAGTTAAGATACTTACTATCTGCTACTGTCTATCTACTAAAGAAAAAAGGCCTCTTTCCCTATCGCATAATTTTATCGTATCGCTGTCCGAATTGACTAAACGCATCGGTGGAGTGAATTAAAAGTTTCTAATTAGGCTGATTAGATACCATAATTATTTTGTTTAAAGCATACGAAGCTTTCAGGTGACTTATATATATTGGAGACTCCGTTTAAAAAGAATAGCACTTAAATGACAAAGGTACCTGCTCAACTCAATACAAAATATATAGTTTCAAATTCAATGAGAGTTCTGATTCGCGGCAATGGCAGGTAATAAAAGCGCGTGACTCGACAAGATGCTGTGCGGAGCAGTTGTACGAGTGGTAGAGACTAGTCGCAAGTCGCTACTCGCACCCAGAGAGCCTTCCCGTCAGCCTTTGGGCACACTGTCAGAGTAACAACAAATACCTGTAAGTGATGCTGAAGCCTTGAGATCTGTGTTGTGAGGGGGAGTGGGAGCACTTATCTCCAGCAGTGGCGCACTGAGAATCTTATTAAGTGAAAAGCGTGGGAAAGACTTTCATCTTATTTTTATTTTCAAAATTCTGGCTCACCTTCACAGACACAATGAATTGCTGTTTCTCAATCATCACACTACTAATTGTGGGTATCATTCTCCACTGTCCAGAACGTCGAGACTTGTTAACTCAAGCCATGGTCTTGAAATTTTTGGTACCAGTCAAAATGATTTTTGAATAATATTTGAAAAATATTATTTATTATGTCTTACATTGACTCTTCCTAAACCTAGTTCAGGCTTTTATTTGAGTGTTTTCCCAAATGTATATTATTGTCCTGTTTTCTCATTGCATCATTCATATATATGCGTGCTGTTCTTTCTCTGTTGCTCTTTTTTCTCATTTTGTGTTGCGAATTGTAAATTCAATTCTTCTGCTAGCATTCCATCATTACACAAGCAAATCTTCCGCTTATAAAGACGGTAGTAGGAGTTTTAAAAATATTGTCACGTTATTTGTAATTGGGAAGGTTTGTCTTTCTTAAAAAATATATACTTGGCGGCCTTCATAGTGGAGTGGTAAGACGCTCGACTACGAATCCAGAGGTCGTGGGTTCGAACCCGGCGTGCGCAAATAATTTTTATCTGATTAATATGTGTCATAAAACATTAAATTGATATAAATAAATAGTATATTTGTGGCACGTTCCAGAGTGGTAGATACTCTTAGTATCGCCCTGGTGAAAGACCACTATTCAGAATTGAAACGTTGCTTGAAATGACTTTAGCCGTGTTTGGTTACCAGATCTGAAAAGCCAGGTACTTTCCAACTTCTCCTTCCTCATCTCCTTCCCCTCCCCACTGCCTTTAGCCTCACAACATACCGCTTTTGGGGATGCCATAGTCTCACTAGCTCTAGACGGTTGGGAGCAGTTGAGACTCTTGTGCGGTATTCACGCAAAAAAATAAATATATATACGAGTTTATTTATTAAAAAAGGGAAAGATGGCTGAAGGGCCACGAAAATCTTCAGAATGAAACGAGAGTCAGAGCATTCGATGCAAAAAAGAAAACTTATTAACACTGCATGTGTAACTCATTTTTTACCAAAGTATCGCTTAAGCTCTTTTATAATTATAATAACAGTGAACTTATATAGCGCAGTTTTGTGATATTTCACCTCAAGTGCGCTTTATACTAAATTGATTGTGCTAATAAGACTAACTAACAAGAAAAAAAAAAAAATGTATACAATTTTTTTTAATCTAAAATCATGATCGTTACCAGAATTACCAGAAGCTGAGTGTATAAAAATTCAGGTGAAACGTATTAATTCATATTAATATATTTGTTAAATCAATGAAAAAGAAATTATATTGAGGACAGTTGATATGTTGGTACTTAAAACATTAATTTTCAAGTATTATAAGTAAACGATTCTAAAAATGCAAACAGTGTAAATATAAAAAATAACAATAAATATTTTATGACAATGAGTATATGGTTTTCAGTAGATAGTCAGGACATTGAGTTGTAATGATAGAAGTAAGGAAAAAAAGGAAACAAAGCAAATTAGGGACGTTCTTACTGAAATTAAATTTTCATAAGTTACGTTTCGTATGTAGGATTTTTAAACAATTTGATTTTTAAGACCCGTTTGTACTCTGCTAGGTTCTGTATGTTGGCAAGTTTTGGGGGAAACTTATTCCAGATGACTGGACCAGATACCGATACAGATTTTTGCCTTTCCAGCGACGACATTTGTTTCAGTTAGTATAAATTGCTGATGAGAATACGATGTACTTGTTCGGTTACGCCACTGTCGTACCCAGATCATGCGCAGCATCCAGTATCCAATCCTCGGGATGTAGGTAACCTTGAACTTGGGTTTAAATTATAATCACGATTCATTGTTACCGGCCGATTCACTCCGGCGTAATACTGGCTCGTACGTGAAATATGGTAATTCTAAGAGAATGGCATAATTCCGAACGCCTAAATCACTGAATTATGTGCCTATAAATAGGATTTATGGTTTCCAAGCCGAGGATAATAGGATTAAGTTGGTGTGTTTTTTGAAGCAGCCAGAGCTACCTTCGGAATAGGAAATTATAACCTACGATTATCTTACCAGGTCCTGGTTTACGCATTAAGTATTACGTTCTCCCCCCTGAAATCACCAACGCTTAAAAAACTTTAAAGTGATGAAAACCACGGATAAGAAAAACTAAACAAAAAGTTTTACTAGTAATCATTTTTCTTTTCTAGCCTTGGTTTCGACAGCACGGGCAACAACCATTTTATAAAATTTTAAGTTTTAGGCATACATTAATATTAATAAGTCTTAGTTTTTAGTCTAAATTCCAAGTCACTCTTCATAAGCTTTATTTTAAAGTTTAAATCTTAAGTCACTAATCATACATTTTAGCTGTAAGTATAATACATAGTTGTAAGATATAATTTCCACACCGCTAGTTATTAATCTAAGTGATTGAGTTGTGGGTTATATTAATTATGTAGTAAAACGCCCTTGAGGAGGTATTTCTATCACGAAACCGGTGCTATAGAAATAATCCAATCATTATTATTGTTTATTAAAATGAAAAGCTAAAAATCTTTTTTCTGAAGCTGCAAAAACTCTCGAGCGATGGGCTCTGGCGTAATAATATTTGGGCAGATTTGTGTTGCGATTTCTAGATCAAAACTATTTTCAGTGAACAACAGAATTTTCGTCAAGCGCTGTGAAACTTTGAAATATTAATTTAACGGTTAATTAAACCAAACACCATATGTAAGCCTTAATAATATTTTTCAAATAAAATATCTGTCGAAGCCGTTTTGCACAAGTGGTGTCCTATAAAACAATGAGTATTAAAAAAAAGACTTCGAAAACTTTTAAAATCAGCAGTGTTTTAATGCTCTGGTATTATAATTTAAATTCACTGTAGTAATCAGTAATCACTTTAACCCTTATAACTTTTCGGAATTTTACACTTTTATTTTTAATTGGTATAGGATTCATCCCGAGAGTGGCTTATCTCATTGTTCGTGATGAATTGGTCCAGCAATAAAATTATACTGTCCAAAAAAAAAGGTTTTACAATTCTCGTACATGGTACCTAATGGTATCGGTGCCTTATAGAAAGGGTATCAGGATAGCATGACAAACAGAGAAGTGTCGGGGCCTTTATTCCTCATTCATCTGTGTGACCTATATCATAGGGGGCCCCGCCCAACGTATTGACGTCACGACTTCATCTCTTCTTCTAAAACTCTGGACCAGGGTTGCAATAAACTCGAGGAAGTAACGTTTGAAATAACATGAAATCAGAGACATAGAAAATATTGTTAGTTTTCAAATATCATATACTTTTATGTGCTCCTGGTTATTATACGAAAAAAATAGTGCATGTTCGCAGTGGGCCCATAAAAAAATACTTATAATCTTATGTGTCCCTGGTAAAGTATTGATTCTTAAGATTTTTTTATTTTTAAAAATAAGACTTTTTGGAATGTAATAAAATAAAAACAAAAATGTATGAGACCAAAGATTTAATTTAAATTTTTATGACCGACTGGTTTCGCCTAGCCTAAGCATCATCAGGGTACAAAATGAAACTTAACAAAAAAACACAAAGTGTACATTTATATACATAAAGAGGGAAAACACAATACAAAATAAAATAAGAGAACAGTGATAAAACAAATGAATAACATTTAAATTATAACAAAGGAACAGATAATATGAATTGAAGGAGGCAAAACGTCAACTGAGAAGGTGATCAAATAATAGTGAGAAATTTTATTTTATGACGGGAAATATACCTAATATTGGAACACTGATCATGCTTAGGTTTAGCGAAACCGGTCGGTTATAAACAATAAAATAAAATCTGTGGTCTTATACAAAGCAGTTTTTTCATTTCATCAAATGTGTATAAGTGATTGCTTTCTACGAAAAAAAAGTCTTGTTTACAACACTATTTTTTTTTCTGTTATGATTCTACGTGATCAAAATTAATCGGGCATTCGTTTAGCAGGCTAATTGAGATATTATGTTTTAATTATTAGGTTTCGTCTGTCGCTTTAATAATTAAGTTAAAAAATACAATTTACTGACTATTTCGTTCTTGTTCTCTACACTATTACATGATTTATGACTGTCGACAAAAATATTGTAGCAAAAACAACTCTCATTATTTGTGGAATTAATCGATTGGGTAACATAATGGACACATTCTATAATCTATAGATACAATGGTTTTTAGTTCATTACTTTGTATGCTAATGCCTACAGTATACCTATATGTATGTAAGTTAAACAATAAATAATTCCAATACACGAATTCAATAATAATATCTGATTGACAGGCTATTATTACGTATTGAAAATTGCTTTGTTGTGGAAGTTATTAGATACAGAACTATGCATCAAAGTTAATGACTTTCATTATTTCAATTTGTTCATTATAGGCAGTATTTACCTAAATAGGGTCTGTTTGTAATGTAATGGGGTCCGAAAATGCCGTGAGGTGAAACTTGTCAACAAATGGAGGAAATTATTTAAAGAAAATATTCGAGAAACTTAGAGCTTGCAAAAATAGAACTAACGTCTAAAAGTCTTTATAGATAACTAGCGTTCATTATAAAGTAAGTTTCATGTTGTCAGAGGCAAAAATCGCCGGGCTGCCACTTAGCCTTGGCGTCAGATTCCATATTAAATCAGGGTGGTAATATTAGCAACGTATTAAAATAATTCTGCTGCCAACTAGGTGTTCATTTTTTTTATAGCTGTATACTAAATGTCCATGGGCTTTTACGTGGCAAAAAGAGTATATTTTGTAATTTCAGTGGATAGTAAAATCAGAAGAAAATATGTACATTTATGAAATAATGAAATTATTTGTACCATCGGTACAAAATTTCCGTTGAAGCAAGCCTTCACACTATTTGTTTTGCTTTTGACGCAAACGGTATTGATAATTTAAACAAATTAAGTGTATACCGCACAATAGTCCCAAGTATCTATAGCCAGTGGAACTATGGCATTTACAATTAAGGTATGCTGTGAGACTCAAGGTAGTGAGGAGGGGAAGGCGATAGGGAAGATCAAGGTTCGGAAGTACCTGGCTATTCAGATCTGGTCACCAAACACGGCTAAAGCCATTTCAAGCAACGTTTCGATTCTGAATGGTGGTCTTTCAACAGGGAGAAACCTCGAGTATCTACCACTCTGGAACGTGCTGCAAATATTCTATTAAAAACATTATTTTATATGAATTAAATGTAAAATAACACACATTCATTACATAAAATTTATTTGTGCCCTTGATTTCTGTATTCACAATCGAGCGTCTTAACCACTCGACCACGGAGAATTTATGTTTCCCTGCACAAAAATATCATCAAAAAATACTTTGTGATAATTTTTAGCTATGTTAGCCATGACCGTTTTGGTATTTAATAAAAAAAGTTTTGTTTTGGTATTTTCTAAAATTATTTTTTTACAATTCCGAGTCGTTATTTATTTATATATCTTAGATTCTAATTGGAAATTCGAGCTTCTCGCCTCCCTGCACTGGGACAGCAGGATGACTGGGAGGAAATCCGAGAGAGGAGTGGACACAGGTTCAGAGTATCGAACCCCTTTTTGCCTGGGATATTGAAACGTTAGACAACAAGCCCGAACCCATTATAAGCTTTTTTCTTATGGAAAGTTTCCCGCTGGTCTCTCTGGCTAACCATAAAGAACCAAACAGAGATGCAACAATGATTATCATTATTTTATTCGCGTGGGACTTACTTAAGACGGTAATGGATAGCGCTTTGGAGAATTAGTGGGATTTGAATTGCTGAAAGTCTATTCAATAATACTCTCTGGAGAACTAATGCGATCAGATGATTGATGAATTGAATATACCCACATTCAAGCTGCTGTCAAATAAAGTAATTGTCTAGAAACGGTTTTGTGTGTACTATTATTATTTTTACGGCCTCCGTGGTCAAGTGGCAAAACGCTCGACTACGAATTCAGAGGTCCCGGGTTCAAATCCCGGAGTGCGGAAATAAATTTTATGTAATTAATATGTGTTGTTCTAATGTAATACGTACAAAATAATTTAATACATAGTATATTTGCGGCACGTTCTAGCGTTGTAGATACTCTACGTATCGCCCTGGTGAAAAACCACCATTCAGAATCTATTGAAATATTACATCGAACTACTTTAACAGTCCCAAAATTGTTATTGTTATTATAATTTTTCCATATTTTTTTTCTTCTTATTCTATAAACCTTGTGTTATCATTATGTACTAACACTTATTACCAAAACTAATTTTTCACTAACACTTAGTATTTTTCTCTGCTGTATTGTAAAAACTAAACACTATTTTATTATTTGAGCGAAATTCCCCCACCAAACACAAAAACCTTGTTCTTATGGTGTGGAACAGCTCATATGTTTATTTTGTGCAAAAGAGTAAATAATAAATAATAAAAAATAAAATAATCGAAACGTTGCTTGAAATGGCTTTAGCCGTGCTTGGTCACCAGATCTGAATATCCAGGTACTTCCAAACCTTCCTCTTCCCTACCTCCTTCTCCTCCTCAACATACCCCAATCGGGGATGCTATAGTCTCACTGGCTCCAGACGGTTGGGAGCAGTTGGAATTTTTCTGCGGTACCTTCTGCAAATTTTTTTTTAAATTGTAATTTTCTTTGTATTCCTATTTCTGAACAACATCCATATATAGCTGACTAAAACTATGTAGATTGAAAAGATAGAACGCCAATCATTTTGAACAATAATCAGTAACAATGTACTGGGCATTGGGCGGTGCCGAATCCTTTTATTGCTTGTCATCTTTCAAGAAATTATTTTATTGATATCTCAATATCTCTTCTCTTTGATATGTCTTTCTCTTTGTGTACATTTTAATGCGAGTTATCGGCGCCATTGAAATTTCGTCATGGATATTATACCTCGTGATTCGAACGCCCCGCTCGTAATTTGGAGAAGGCGAAACATGTCGCCGATCGAGAATGTATGCACTCATATTTTTCTTCCCGTGGATTTAATACGGCAATAATAAAATATGTTCTACCATAGTATAATAAAACATATTTGAAATAATAAATCTCTTTTCACAGTTTCATGAACGACTGGGTGGAAACCGTTGATTTAGAACTGTAAAGATTGGTCGCAATAGAAGGTATTTTAGAAATACTTGAGTATTTTATTTATTTATTTATTATTAAATATCTTGCTAACATACATAGCAATCCCGATGAGTTATAAAAACTCACTCTGAGACAAGGAAAATTGCAGGACTACATGAGTTACAACAAAATACAAAATACAGAGTTATAAAACTAACATAAATCATAGAAATCAAACAATATAATACAACATAACGTAATAAGAAAAACAGTATTAAATAAATAACAATTGGTAATTAGTATTAATATATATTTAAAAGTAAAAAAAATGAAAAACACCTTGAAGTGCAGTAAATGAGAATGTTTTTACTCTACCGGGAAAAGAAAACTGTTTTGGAGATAAGGTGTTTTCATCTTTAAATGAATTTAAAAAATATTCTTTTAAAGCTTTATTTTGATATTTTTTATTAAGTTGACTGTTATTATATTTATCTGGAAGCGAGTTATATAATGTGTAGGCAAAATATTCCAAAGATTTTATCCCATAATTTGTGGTGTTTGTAAGTGGAATGTGCATTTTATTGTTATTTCGTGTGTTATTTTAGTGGATGACTTGATTGCAAAGGGGTTTGATGTTAGTGTGCGTTGTTTGCTGAGTAATTTGTAGAATGGTGCTTGTGATTTCATATTTGGGGAGGATCTTGATTGGAAGGATGCCGGTATTTGAATAAATGTCCCTGACATGAGCGTCCCATGGAAGACCAAGGAGAGTTCGGTTCTGGACCACCTGGAGGTCAGAGATCATTTTCTTGGAGGCAAAGCCCCAGATACAGCAGAGATAAGATAGGTGTGAGTGAATCATGGCATAATAAACCGAAATGAGTTATGCAGTGGGAAGTAATCTTTGTAGCCTATAGAGAACACCTGTTGATTAAAATATTGTAGATATGCTATTGAATGACACTAAAATTGGCTTGAATGTTTTAATAATACCAAATTCTTAACTTTATTCCAAATTTTTTTAGCAAGACCGTATCGGTTTCACGTTATAACGGGCATCTTTAGACAGGTATAATTTTAAATAAATCTTTGGGATTCAAAATCCAATGGAATTAATACGCTAAGCCGTCTTATGTACATGATTCGTTCGATCGCCACGTGGGGCGTTAATGTCTGCAAAAACATGTAGCCTGATACAATACACTGGAAAAATTATAAATGATAATTATCGCTCATACGTAAAAAAGTCTGATATTTTATTCCGATTGCACTACTTCACAATTTACTCACTATGTTTCTTTTGAAGTGTGTGTCAAGGCTAAGCTTGTATACTATGAATGACCGGAATGGACGGTTATTAAGTATTTATCATATTGAACATCTGTGACTTAGGTTTTTGCCTTTTTGGGTTCATGCCATTTGACAGACCTCCAAGTGTTGTAATTAAATAACATATAACTTTCTTTTAAGCACGTACATACCCACAAGTGTGAACTTTTCAAAATTGGAACTAACCAATGTATTCAAAAAATTATCAAATTAAAAAAAAAAATCTTTTCAAACCCCTATAATGTATTTTAGCAGACTATATATAACAGTATTCAATATTTGAAATGGAACTAAATTTTTCTCTTTGAAAGTTAAGTTATATACCGTGATTTTTCAACGGTAAGAACTAGTTTAAACATAGTCATATTTTTATGTAAAAGTCTAAAAACCCAAATTCAATCATATCAACTTTCGGGATAAAAACTATATGTGGTTTCAAGAAAACAATATTTTCAAATATATTACGCTTTGAATTAGACGAATTAGATAATAATGTATTTGAAGTCATTTATACAAAAAAGAGTGAAAGTAAGTCTATAGTCTAGATAAGTAGGTACTCTTGATAAATAGAAGCAAATATATTTACTAGTTTCGTTTATAACTAACATGGCAAATATAATAAAAGCACAAAGTTAGAGGTTTCATTATTCTACGTAATCGTGAAAAATCGTTAGTTTAATCTTTATAGCTTTAGTCTTGTTTGGCGAACAGATCTGAATAGCCAGGTACTTACAGACCTTCCTCTTTCTCATCTTTTTCCACTCCTCACAAATTTCGGCCTTACAACATACCTCAATTGGGGATGCCATAGTGTCACTGGCTCTAGATGCCTGGGAGCAGTTCCAATAATTAATCAAAATATGTTTTTAAATAGCGGTAGGTATCAATTTTAAGCTAGTATAGAGTAGAGATGTTCGATATCAGAAGCGGGTACCTGCGGTTCCAGTTATTAATGAGGCGAGGAACCGGTTATTTATCCAGTTCTTTTTGGAACCGGTTTCTGGTTCCAGAAAAGTTCCTCGCGGATCATATCGACGGTTCCAGTGAATCGACCATCTCTAGTATAGAGACCTTTTTTCAAGTTATCGTTTCTTTACTTGAAGTTTCATTTGGTTCCTTTATTTTAGCTGGGGCCCTACGTTGTATATTTTATGTGAATGGTACAGAGTCATTTGTAGTAGTTATGGCCGAGATTAAAATAATTAACTGCCCTGTGAGATAACTACCGTGGGCGAACAATAAAGTCTATTAACGTTATAAAACAGCGTATTTATAATAAGATTATTTCGCAGCTAGCTCCGGGGGTCCACTTTTTATCTTATTACATTTCCTAATTAAGCATTTTGTTGGCAATAAGCGGAGTTCGTGTTGCGTGTTTCCGGTTTTCTTCGCCATTTGCCAAAGTGGCGCCGCACTACGTTACTACGTGACGATCATATCTGAACAACCGGGTCTAATCAAACTTTTATCTAATACTGCCGCATCGACGTGATCGCGTAAATGACCAATTGTGTGGAAAATCGAGTTAATATTGGCGGCATGGAGAGAATACACAAGCGCCGCACCACTCCCACTTTGTGGTAACATCATTCTCGCAAAATAACCACTACGCCGTTTCTCCGCAAGGGCAGGCAGAGAGGACGGACCACCATACAACTCTGTCTTGGCACACACTCCTTGCTTCGTTCACATTCATACTCTTCTGTAATTCTGACTCTTCACATGACCCGATTCAAGTATTTTATTTCCTTGATCGTGCCATGTCTTCCTCGGGCGTCCTCGACTTCTTCTTCTTCTATTCACTCTGCATCATATATTCTTTTCACATTCCTTTCTTCGTTCATTCGCTCTACATGCCCAAACCATCTAAGCGTCCCTTTATTGAACCTTTTCATTGAGCTGAAGACCTCCGTGGTCTAGTGGTAACACGCTTGACTGCTAATCCAGATATCGCGGGTTCAAACCCGGCGTGCGCAAATAAATTTTATTTGACAAATATGTGTAATAACACATTTAATTTGCATGAAATAATAAATGGTATATTTGCGGCACATTCCAGAGTGGTATTGTTAGTATTGCCCTGGTGAAAGACTACCATTCAAAATCAAAACGTTGCTTGGATATGACTTTAGCCGTGTTCGGTGGCCAGATCTGAATAGCCAGGTACTTCCCAACCTTCCTCTTCCTCTTCCTCTTCCTCTTCCTACCATGGCAATACTTAGAGTATCTACCGCTTTGCATGCAATCGAAAGAGAGGTTACAGCGAAAGCTCTCAGAAGCGAGGACATTATGTATCAGACGTAAGTATAAACACCACGTATTCACATACTCATCACGAGTTTTATTGCAGATTGTTCTCCTAACTTAACAAACGATAGGTGCCTCTTGGGTTGTATTTTTATTAACATAATTAACTTAATTAAAGTTTTCAGTACTTTTTACTTGAGCGCGTAAAAACTGGTCTATGGTCGAGAGATGCATCAGGTTCCCATGCCAGGTGTCGCATTTTCCCATACCATTAATTCTGTTTAACTAATTCCTCATTTTATGGTGAACAATGTTTGTTCTAAGAAAAATGTGAGAAAAAAATGAGCCGCTGCATTGAAATTAGATTTTAGCAATATTAGCATCATGCAAACAAATATGTATTTACTAAATATTTTGCTTATTTTGATGTGCTCCTACAATTAGTTATTAGGAACCACCATCGTTATTTGAGCGAAGTCCATGTTTTTAGCGCTATAAACACAAATTAGGAGTTATTTTGACCGCTTCTTATGATGGCAGTAGGAGTTTTTCGAATATTGTCAAGTTATTCGTAACCCGGAAATGTTTGTCTTTCTTTTAATAAAAAAAAAACAATAAATAATTTAAAAGGTTGTCTCATGCAATACGAAAATGTTATTTCTAATATTTCTATTCCAAGCTGTACTAAACATTTCAAAACATAAAAAGCAATTACAATACGTGAAGGCAGTGAAGAAAAATAGCCTTAGCTTCCACTTAAAAATAGGTACATAGTGAATAACAAATAAACATGTGATATCCCATTGAGATTTAAAAAAACTAACTAACACAGCAAAGATTAAAATAAAACTTACTAACATAATCACAACTCAATCAACAAGTTACTTTGTCTGAAATTTACTTTATTCACGTTATGTACGCAAAGTAAATGTGTTTTAATATAAAACATTTAACAGCAAAATATTGATTACCTAAATAATTATAATAATGGAACGGGAACGTTAGATATTTCGTTCAATTTGAATAAAATTCCGTATGGGGTTAAAAAACGTGTTACGTAAAAAAAAAAATTTTTTGCGGACTTCACTTGTTTTTAATATTAACTAATTGTTTTCATTGTTGACGGACTTCCAAAAGGTGTAGATAAATAGTATTATTACATGATATTTTTTTAAAGGCAGTATTTAAAGGATTAACTCATAATTGAACGTAGTTATGCAGAAAGCATGAAACTCCAAAAAAGTGAAACTGAGAAAAAGGCGTTTGAAAATATGACGATAAAAAAGCATTAATATGCGTAATTGTCATTTGTAAAGTGAATATCAGTCTTTTTTCTATATGAGCATTATTATAAAATAGGTCATTTATAATCTATCAATGCGTTTATTAAAAAAATGTATTTTTTATGTTATCGTACATTTTATAATGTTTTTAAACTTCAATTCAAGTTAAATATCTGCAATGTGGGTTAGTAAAAAAAAATGTTACCAAAAATCTAATGCATTTGGAGCTTGAATATTTTCAGCAGATTTAAATCTCTATTTATCTATAGAAAGTATGTAAAACTCGATTTTGGCATATTGTGGGCTGGACGCTTTTTGCATAACTACGTCCAATTAAGAATAGGGTTATGTTCTTTGACGACTTGTGTGTGACGCAAATTCTAGATTGTGTAATTTTTTTCATAATTTATATTTTTACTCTTACCTTTAACAACCACCATCGTGAGCCCGAGATCATTTTATTACGCCGTTGATGGAAAACAATGTTTTAGTAACTCGTTCCGATGATTAATACGCTGCAACGAAGCCTTAATCAATAATTTTAGAGTTTTAGTTGATTATTCCCCTCTGCGCCGCCCACTGATCTACGGCACCCACCATCTTCTCCTAGCCGGTCACACCGGCCCGTGTCTGTGCTTATTGGGATAAACCTTCCACAGATTATAGAACGATATAGAACTAGTGGAACTATGAAGGGAGACGGATGAATGATCAAATAAAACAAGGGCGGTTCTTATAGTTTGAACGAAAGGTTATGGATTCGATAGGAAAGTTATTGTTTGTTACGCAGAACCTTTCTCTTCTTCATCAAATTGTATGTAAAATACGTCCTTATCAATGTTCCTTGACGGAATAAAAAAAAACAGAATTTGTTCATCGAACTCAAGAGAACACACTTTTTAAGAAATAAATCTTTTTATTTTTATTTAAAATAGATACACTTTGTTTATAACCGCTTTTATTTTTCAATATAATGTCGACCGGTTTCGGAAGCACCCTTTTATCATCAGGACAATATGAAAAATTTAATATTGTCCTGATGATGGAAGAGTGCTTCCGAAACCGGTGGTCATAATATAAAAATATAAAAGTTGTTATAAACAAAGTTTATCTGTTTTATCTATAAATATGGCAAGCCACAAAGTAAATGCTTTTTACGAATACTTTTTATTTATTTTTAAAAGTGAATACCGCACGAGAGTACCAACCGTCTAAAGCCAGTGAAACTATAGCATCCCCGATTGGGGTTCGTTGTGTGGCTGAAAGTAGTGGCGAGGAGAAGGAAATGGAAAAAAGGAAGGTTGGGAAGTACCTGGCTATTCAGATCTAGTCAAAAACACAACCAAAGCATTTCAATTAAGCAATGTTTTGATTCTAAATGGTCGTCTTTCACCAGGGCAATACGTAGAGTATTTACCATTCTGAAACGTGCCGCAAATAAACTCTATATTATTTTATATAATTTGAATGTGTTATGACTTATGACACATATTAATCAAATAAACTTAAGCGTCTTACCACACTTTCTATCGTGGGTGTTCACAAAACCCTTAATTTACAGGTTACTTACCTACCTGTCGAAATGTAAAAGAAACTATTTCATAAAATTTTAGTTAAAATAAATTTTGAAAAATCATCGTGACATCAGCCACAGAGCCGACGTGTTTATCGACCCGGGTTGGAGCAGCAACCGAATTTAAAATGACGTAAATAGAAAAGCGGGTCAAAAAAATAATGTCTGTTGACAGCGTATAGGAGAGAAATTGAGTCGATTTTGGTGTAGGAAGTCCAGAAGGGTTACCTTCCCGAGGTGTAAATTGTAATTTATTCTGTTAAACACATTACTTTATTCTCAAATGTTTTTAGATCTCTCGGGAGGTAACTAAATAATGGCTTAAAAAATAAAAAACTTATCCTTAAAAAAATTATTACTGAAGAACGATTTGGAAAATTTTAAAATGGTTTTCCTGTAAAAATATGAATGGCGAGGGTCAATTTTTATTTACAAAATATAAAACTACTAGCATCCAAATTGCATTCTCGGAAAACATTCAACATTTTTGTTAGAGAATTATTAGTATTAATTCAAAAATGAACAATATATGACATGAAACACATAAAATTAAACATTAATGTTGTTGCACATCGCGGGAATCGAACCCGCAACCTTCCGAATTACTTACAGTCGATTAAGTGAAAAATCACGCTACCAAAATTTTGAAATAAATACTATCGTTATCTTTAAAAAAAAAAACAAACATTATCGGGTTACAAATAACCTGACAATATTTGAAAAACTCCTACCGCCATCATAAGAAGCGGAAGATGTTGCTTGTGCAATGATGGAGGACTTAGCCAGCAGAGGGATTGAACGCACGACGCACGGGTGGGAATCCGACGCGTTTGTCCACTCAGCCACCGACCAGTCAAACTATGTAACTAGAAGTTATATTTAACTTTCATCGTTCCATGGTTCAAAATCGTCAAATCAGAATGTAGTGGCATTTAAAAAACTAAAAAATGAAACGAAAATCGTACAAGAGTACCAACTGCTTCCAACCATTTAGAGCCACTAAGACTATGGCATCCTTAGCGAGGCTGTAGGTAGTGGTAACGGGAATGAGATGGAGAAGAGGAAGATGGGGAAGAACCTGGCTATCAAATCTGGTCACCAAGCACGGCTAAAGTCATTTCTAGCAACGTTTTGATTCTGAATGGCGGTCTTACACCTGAGAGATATTGAGAATACACACCATTTTGGACCGTGCTAGAAATATACCCTATATTATTTTTAATGAATTACATAAAAATATATCTGTGGACGCCGGGATTTGAACTCATGACCTCTGGATACTTAGTCAAGGATCTTAACCACTCAATTACGAAAGCGGTCAATCTATAAACTCTCTTCATGCTTCTGAAATAAAAATATAAAAAAGTCTTACATTTCCCTCATTAATTATAATTAAATGGCACGTGCCGTGAGAAATTTCAGGAAAACACTTTTCGTGCCGAAAATAAAAATAAGGCATTATCTAATATCGTGTAGTTTTTTCATCACCGGGATAGGAGAGTGAGAGAAGAAGTGGGCCCTGGTTGGTGTACGGAAATGAGGTAGCCAACGTATAAATCTTTAATGTATGATTATTTTTTAATAATGGTTACGCCCCAAAGGAACCCGTATTTGTGATGGCCAATGTTTGGCCTAACGAAGCACTTTGTCGTTTAAATATTACCCACGGAACGGAGAGGAAAAAATCGTGATTGGATCGGGAGGCTGTAAGTGGGAAAAGCCTCACCCGAGTAGGTATAAAAAGTGAATAGTTAATTTATTTATTTACATGTATTACGTAGGCCCAAGAACACCGGTAGCATAATAATACTTGTGTGTGTAGTGAAAAATAATACAAATTATATTGTGTAAATTAAGAAGTACTCTACTAAAAAATATTTTCATGTGAAATTATAAAGCGCAGTTTCGTGATAGCTTACCTCTAGTTTGCTTCTCACTTAATACTGCAATACCCAAATCTAATATAACGACGAGAAAATAAGGTATTACACTTAGGGCAATAATATACCTGGAGGGAACGCTGGTTTAGTCAGTATACAGCGCCCTTGAGGTGATTTTTCACAAAAACGGCGCTATACAAATTGTCCAAATATTATTATTATTATTGATGATTTTTGCCTGACTGGGGCGTGACTATAGCTACGGCTAGGGTATTTATACATCCATTCATAGCACGTATCGACATGATGTTTATGTTTATTTGTATAACCATTTTTTCACAGTAATAATATTGTCATAAACAAAAATGTAGGATATAACCTAAAAAACCATTGAGTTCTGTCCTGTTATGCCGCATAACAAAACGTAGTGAGCGGAGTTGCTGGAGACGCGGGAGATAGAAAAAATGCGTACATACCTAAAAACGGTGCTATATTGTGTGAGAACTTGTCTTATCTCTTTCTTTCTCAAGGTTTACGACTTAAAAACTCGGAGAAAAGGATTTATCATAAATTTGTATAGGTTGGGTAAAAGGTTAGCTCTCTTTCCATATATATTCTTGCTCTGATGTATTACAGATATGTTTGTGAAACAAAACAAAATCTAAAATCATGATCGTTATCGTAAGTCATGAAAAAAATGATTCGATATGGATATAACATTACACGTGTACGTCAATAGATTAAAAAGACAATTTACTAGAAGCTAAGGGTGCACAAATCCAGATGAAAATATGGATAAACATAAATACATTTGTCAAAGCAAAGAAAATTAAATAATATTTAAAAACAGTTAACGTGTCTATACAAAAAAAAAACATGTATAATTAAGTTTTATAAGTTAACGATTGTAAAAATGTTAATAGTGTGAATGTAACAAATAACAAAAGAACAAGATTTTTTTAATGACAACATGTGTGTGGTTTTCATAAATAAAGTTATTAATATGTTGCATTTACCAGTAAAGTTTCCAACTATAATTATAGCGGCTAATAACTATCACCGTAGATATCATCATGACAGTATAATAATAAATATGTATGGAAATAGATTACAATGGTTCATCTTATATTATTATAATATCCAGAGTGAGACAAAATACGAAAAAGAATACTAGAATAGAGGGTAGGTAAAGGAATAGAAAGGGAGGTATCTTTTTCAATTTTAAACATTTTGCTACGGGACGCTTGTATTTTTTTTTGCCGTAAGTGTTGTAAAACTAAGTAATTGTGTTATTTAAATTATAATTTCACACAAATTTATTTTTTTATAGTGAATACCGCACAAGAGTCTCAACTGTTCCCAACCGTCTAGAGCCAGTGAGACCATGGCATCCATAATCGGGGAATGTTGTGAAGCTGAAGGTAGTGGGGAAGGGAAGTAGATGGGGAAAGGGAACGTGGGGAAGTACCTGGCTATTCAAATCTAGTCTCCAAACACGGCTAAAGCCATTCCAAGTAACATTTTGATTCTGAATGGTGGTCTTTTACCAGGGAGATACTTACTACCACTCTGAAACGTGCCGCTACTACACTTTTTATTATTTTATATAAATTAAATGTCTTATGACACATATCAATGAAATACAAGTTGTTGGCGCATGCCGGGCTTGAACCCGCGACCTTTGGATTCGTGGTCGAGCGTCTTACCACTCGACCATAGAGGCCGTCGTGTTTGCACCATCTGAAATTTTGTATACAATATTTTGTAAGCAATCATTCTAGTTTACTAATTCACATGGCAACATGGTGATCGATTCAATTAAATCAATAGATTCTTAAATAATATATCTTTTAAAACAATTCAAAAACGAATCGCTTGAGTTTCAAAGATTTACTCTGTCCAAGTTTCACGAATATTATTCAATAAGGAAGCGTTCAAACTGGATTGTCACTGGCGTATGGGACGTAGGTAGAGCCTGTTAAATAAACTAGGATTTATTGGGCAGCATTTAAATTATTTAAAAAAGCCAAACACGTTTATTATTAAAACGCCATTTTGTCCGAAATATTTCAACTTCCAGGCACTACGTTAACAATTTGACTACTGGTTTTCGCCGAGTAGCTGTAAAGTCGGGAGGTATGCATATTATTTAACGGAAACGCTTGATTTATATCGGTAATTAAGAGAAATATGAAACACTTTTTATAAATGTGGATTAATGTTTAATATGAATAGCGTGCAGTTGACTTGAACGGGAAACACATTCAAGCACAAGGTAGTGGAAGCTGTTGATATTAATCATCACTTTGCGGCGACCGCGACCATATTGCCGTGGACTGAATTATGGATGATTTAATCGATAGGTGGATAAATAAATTTAGCGGGATTTATGGGTTATTTGAGGGTATTTATGGTTCGTTACATCGGTAATAGATGTTTTTGACAGTGATAATTTTTTGTTTAAAAAATATACACGAGTAATTTGATTTTATTTACTTCCCACGTTGGCACCATGATTAGAACCTTAAAGGCTGATTCACACCAACGTCCGGTTCCGCTCAGTGCCGATATTGTTCCGCAAGAGACCTTATTGATATGGTATGAATATCGATCAAGGAGTATGTGCCAAGACAAAGTTGTATGGCAGTATATCCTTCTGCCCACCCTTGTGATATTAACTACTTATTTAGTTAAATAATCATTTTGAAGTGTAAAAATACTTACAACGCAGATATATATATTTTTTTAAACATTTTTTTATCACTAAATAGTATTTTTAATAATTAATAATTAATAAAAATATTATTTAGTGATAAAAAAATGGTTTTTGAAAAAAAAAATCTGCGATGTTAGTATTTTTACAATTCAAAATAATTATTTAACTAACTAAAACTAACTAACTAACTAACCATCACGCCGTTTCCCCGCAAGGGTAGGCAGAGAGGACAGACCGCCATACAACTCTGTCTTGGCACACACTTCTTGCTTCATTTACATTCATACATCGTCTCATACATACTCTTCTGTTATTCTGACTCTTCACGACCCGATTCAAGTATTTGATTTACTTGATCGTGCCATGTCTTTCTCGGGCGTCCTCGACTTCTTCTTCCATTCACTTTCGCATCATATATTCTTTTCACACTCCTTTCTTCGTTCATTCGCTCTACATGCCCAAACCATCTAAGCGTCCCTTTCTTAATCCTATCCATTACGCTCACATCAGCCTTGCATTCTTTCCGGATATCCACATTTGTAATACGGTCATACATGGTTTTACCGCACATCTGTCTCAAAGATCTCATTTTAACTAACTAAGTAGTTATATATCACAAGGGTGGGCAGAAGGATATACTGCCACACAATTTTGTCTTGGCACATACTCCTTGATCGATATTCATACCATATCAATAAGCTCTCTTGCGGAATAATATCGGCACTGAGCGGAACCAGACGTTGGTGTGAATCAGCCTTAAATCGACGATTTGTTCCTTAGATGTATGTTTTTTTTCATCAATTTATGCAAGAAAAAAAATAAAAAATTTATAACGCATGTATTAAGTAAGAAATATAAACATAATTTTTTTTCTTTCCTCCATCATTGCACAAGCAACATCTTCCGCTTATTATGATGGCAGTTGGAGTTTTTTTAAATATTATCAAGTTACTCGTAACCTGGGAATGTTTGTCTTTTCTTTATGAAAAAATAAATAATAATAACAAATGTTTACTCTGCAATGAAAATATGCTTATATTTGGTAATATGACGGCCTCCATGGTCAAGGGGTGAAACGCTCGACTACGAATCGAAAGGTCGCGGGTTCAAACCCGGCGTGCGTAGATACCTTTAATTTAATTAATTATGTCGTACTAAATTAAATTCATACAAAATTATCTATAGTATATTTGCGGCACGTTCCAGAGTGGTAGATACTCTAGGGATCGCCCTGGTGACAGACTACCATTCAAAATCTACACGTTGCTTAAAATAGCTTAGCCGTATTTGTCGACTAGATCTGAATAGCTAGGTACCTTCCTCTTCCCATCTCCTTTCCCCCTCCCCATTACCTTCAGCCTCACAACAAACCCCGATTGGGGAAACCATAGTCTTACTGGCTCTAGACAGTTGGGACGCTTGTGCGGTATTCACCATTTAAAAAAAATCTATATTTATGTACATAGGTATAAGAATATTGATGCCTTAAATTGTATAGGTTATGTTACAATTTACCACGAAGACGTTTTTTCAAATTATTATTTTATAAATTGTATCAAAGACGTCACAAGGGAAGCAACATCAAATGGTAAAGTGACACGGACGTGCCTGTTATTATTCTGTGACATTTTTGTAACGGCAAACACAGAGACACCGACATGAAACATTTGCGCGTGTGTGACTTGACTATCGCGAGTCACTTTGCGACATTTGTGAACATTCCATATTATATTATAAAACTGACAAACGACTCATTAATAAAGGGTGGGAAGTTTCAATTTCATCTAAAACATAAAATATATAGACTTTTATATTTATTTATTTATAAATTAACGGACTAAAGTCCAATTACAAAAATACATATTAAACACGAAATAGAAAAAAGAGTAACAGAGAAGGAATAGCATATACATTAAAATAAATGAAGCGATGAACAAAAATAAGGCAAAATAAACATAAGGGAGAACATTCAAGCCATGGTCTAGTCAAAGTTTTGAGTCTTAAAGAATGACGAAAATCATTTAGACTGCTACCAAAAATTTCAAGACCATGGCTTGAGTTAACAAGTCTTGACATTCTGGACATTGGAGAATTATACCCATAATTAGTATTGTGATGATTGAGGAACAGCAATTCATTGTTTCTTAGTCTACGGCAAGGAATGTTGAACTGGATAAGTTGCAACAGAGAAGGTGAGTCAATAAAACAATTAATGATTTTGTAAATGAAAATTAAATCGAAGTCTTTCCTGCGCTTTTCTAATGAAGACATTTTCAATAATTGTTAAATTTCATCATATGAATAATCGCCTCTTTCTCGCCCTAATCTCCATGCAATACCGCGTAAGAAGCGATGTTGTACGGATTCAATACGATTAATATGAACGGTAAAGAAAGGGGACCAAATTACACTAGCATATTCTAGATGAGGGCGAAATAATGAGTAGTAAAGGGTTTTTAGAGTCTTTATATTCTTAAAGTCACATGCAATTCTATTGATAAAGCCAAGAAGTTTTAGTGATTTATTAGCTACATTATTAATGTGATCGTGAAAAGAAAGATTATCGTCTAGAGTGACACCAAGATATGACAAAAAAATATAAGAAGAATGCTTTTCTTTAGACAAACTAATCGCTGTGGTATCTGGAGGAAGGGCTGCCCTTTACAGCATCCCAATTCCTATCGGTTGGATTCTGCTGTTATGTTGTGTCCGTTGTGGTCCATTATGACATCTCTGAACTATCTCGAAAATAGTATTTTTTTATTGTTATTGTTTTTGATCTTGTTATTTAGCAGCGCCATGTTTCAATTGATACTTTTATTTAGAATGTAGACCACCGTGATATGGGCATATGCCTGATTTAATAAAAATAAAAAAATTAATAAAAAAAAAAACTGGAATTAATTTATAAAGCAAAATAAAATAGATGTTAAACCTTCGATAGTTAATGTTGATGAAAACAAATGGTATTCTAAATTCATCACAAATTCAAAAAGAGATTCTTTATTCAAACGGTGGAGATACAAATACAATGCGTGAAAAACCATTTAAATCTTTTCGTAATATTTTACAGTGAATACAGCACAAGAGTCTTAACTGCTCCCAACCGTCTGAAACCCGCGAGACTACGGCATCCGTGTGTTATGAGGATGAAGGTAGTTGGGAGAGAAATGAGATGGTGAATAGTAAGGTTGGAAAGTACCTAGCTATTCAGATCTAGTCGCCGAACAATGCTCAAGCCATTTCAAGCAACGTTTCGATTCTGAATGGTGGTCTGTCACCAGAGTGATACTTAGAGTATCTACCACTCTATATTGATAGCAAATTAATAAACAAATCTAAGTTGTTTCATAATCATTAATAATAAACTTTCACAAAGACAGCGTATTAAGCAATTAAATTTTATACAAAAATAAATTACTTTTTATAAAGGTAGGAAATAAACATATGGTCTATTTATTTCACACAAAAATAAAAATAAATTGTACCGGTGTGTTCTTTACTTCGATTTTGTCAATCTTTTCCCCAGTACTGTATCATTATGGGTAATCCATTAGCTGTGTCTACACATGAAACGGTACAATTTCGCTTTCTCCTATACAAATATCTTCGTGGGATAGTAATTTGTATAGAAAGAGTATTTCTCCTCTATTGGCAGGCTGTCTTCACTCGTTACTGTTTGTCATGGTTAAATGGCATTGAATGGCCTAGGATGGCCAGTGCAGTATTCGAAAAGACGAGTTTGATAAAAAAAATCACCAGATCAATGCGTAGGTTCTAAAGGGGCATCATCACTTACCGGTAAAAATAAATAGTCGAGGGACATCTATCAAGTAGTATTTTAGTTAAAGAAAAATTTAAAAAATACACGAAGGAGTACTAATTTTTTTTTAGGCATATCTATTAAGATGGTGAGTAGCGCAACTCATTTCTTCAGGCTATTACGGGGTTGTTTACAAAGAGCATAAAAAGTATTTTTGTTCCAGATCTATGATTACGTCAGCAAATAATGTTTTATCTTTCTGTTGAATTAACCTGACAACGATTTCACAAGAAAAGGTGGGCATATCTCATTTGGATCAAGATCTTTATTGCTTGAACAACTTATTTAAAAAAATATAATATTTCATTTCATCGCTATAATGGTCTATTTAAAGTTTTTGTGTTTATTTTTTAGAACTTCATTAAAATTTTAATAATTTGTTTTTATCTTATTTTATTAGTGACAGCTGTTTTTTTCCGTTCAAGGCCATTATTAAACTGTGGTAAGGCTACACGAAAACAACTTATTTATAGGATTTTAGTTCATTGTTTGATGAGGTACCAACTAACTATCATGCCGTTTCACCGCAGGGGTAGGCAGAGAGGACGGACCGCCATACACACTCCTTCCTTCGTTCACATTCATACATCGTCTCATACATTCTCTTCTATTATTTTGACTCTTCACATGGCCCGAATCAAGTATTTGATTCACTTGATCGTGCCATGTCTTCCTCGGGCATCCCAGACTTCTTCTTCCATTCACTTTCGCATAAAAGTACTAATTACGGTAAGACCTCAATTATCTTGATTTTTTTTCTATGAGTTACTTAACTTAAAAATTTGTTTCCCCTTAATTAATAAGTCATAACAGTATCTTGTTCTTGTGTGCTATGGATGCTGTATATCAGGATTGTGTTTCCTTAAAAGCTAATGATCCTATTATTGGATCTTGTTGGGTGTGATTTATTTTTAATCAGCAATATTTAAATACTTTTTACTACTTTCATCCGCTTTGGGACGAAATTGTGGAGGTCGTTTCTAGTGTAGTCAATATCACTGTGTATGTCAGGTTTTTTTCTGTAAAGCGACAACTCTGTGCGATAATCTAGAACCCGCTTGCGTACTTTTTTGTATTCTTAACGATTTTTTGCAGGTGACCTGCTTTCTACCTGAATTTCCTAGGTAATCACTTGTTTTTAGGGCATTAGCTGTAGCTAGGCATCCATTGTTCTATATTATCAGGTAAATTGATCAAATTAAATGTAGCCAAGTTTCAGGTACGTACTTTGGGAACAGTGGAAGCATTTGATTAGAAGATATTATCTTGAAATGTGTGTCGTCATTTCAGCTTTACTAAGCCGTTTAACATTTTGTAAATGTTTTTTTTAAGAATAACTTAGGATTAAAGAAGTGCCTTGTAGGCGCACTGTAGACGTTTTACAGACAATTGTGTATGTCTATCTTATTTCAGTATATCCGTTTAAAACTCGTAAGTGATTAAATCACTAAGTATTTCTACGCTTAGATTCGTGTGAATATTTGCGTAATAATTTTAACCTTCGTTTATTTATATTACCAACATATGGATGCAAAACATAAATTATTAAGATAATAGATTTTAGAAAACTGACAGTATTGCCGCGTGGGATTGAGTTATTAAAACCGAAAGAAAAGATGACACGAATCAACAATAATGAGAAAAACATTTATTTTTATTTTTTATATTCTTCCATAAAAGCGAATCGTAATCATAGACATAAAATACAAGACGCGTCGTATTCATACAAATTGAACGATAAATATGGCATGCTCTGAAAGCATGAAAAGGATAGCCATACCAAGCAGAATATGTGTGTATGAATGAGATAGCTATATGAACGTCCCGCGTTACATTCTCTGCGTTACAAGCCATCTCTTCCCTAACGAACTTACGAGCGAAGTAGCATGCGACGTACTCGTGTACTGTCGCTAGGTTGTCTTCCACACACTTATGTATTTCTGCATTCGCTATCTCACTTATTTGAATAATTGTATTAATTGAAATAATAAGTGATTTGTGTGTACTTCGCATGAAAAGAAACTCCGTGAGATTTTTTTTTTGTTCCCGAATGATTTTTACACTTGTCAAAAGCACAGGAAGGAATTTTATCTCAGAAAAGAGTTTACAGCGATGCGTTTGAGGCAGCTGGTGATAGCTTGTTCGTCAAACGAATGTTTGTGCGAGACTAAACGCAGTAAATCTCAGGTATGCCACGTTGGCCTAGTTTCGTACAGTCACGCGCGGTGTCTCAGTAACGTATCTACATTATTTAATTCATCTAAGATCGTAATAACATGATAAACAACTGATGAACGAATCGAATCACTCAGCTTGACGTGTCGAATAAAAGCCAAGAAAACTCAAAACCACAGGCAGAAATGTTTACCAGAGACCGATTTTCGGGAAATGGAAGCCATGCGAGAAGGCTTTCATCTCGAATATAATTGATATTGGCCGATAACGATACTGACCTAGACGTATTTTTTTGAGCTCGTCTTTAAACAAGAGGGGCAAATATATTCGAAGGAGCAGCTTCTTACTGTAGAAATATCCCTTTACGATATTCAATGACTCGAAATATTTTTACAGTTCTGTATTTCTCCCAGTTCATAACATTTACGCGCTCCAGCTTCTCCCGTGCAGAATGGGGGTGAGCGTTGAACGTAGAGCGTAGAACGTATAACGTATTACGTAATAGTGATAAGGCAACCTACACACCACTGGAAATAAAGGGAATTACGCGAGTAAACACTGAAAAGGTCTAAGTAATTTTCTCAAATTGGTATATCGTAGAATGATATCAGATACTTAGAAAAATACGTAAGAATAACAACATAACCCGCTCACTCGGATAAACTAACTGTATTATGTAAAGCTCTTTCCAGGCATTTACTGAAACGGCGTACACAGTGATAACTGTTTTGCAAAAAATAAAAATGGATAAGAGGAGAAAAGAGTGGGCCGTGCCACAATAACAAGCCACTGTGACGCCATGATTTTCATCCAGATGGGTAGATTATGCAAAATACGTCTGCGGTGCATGTTAACAAGAGGAGTGAACGGAGGAAAGCGAAATGTCGGCGTTTTTGGCACTCTTAATGACACTTGTCTCTGCTACAATGGGAGGAACGCAAATAGCTAGATGTACGGTGCATAGCGTTTTACAAGGAAACATTTACGGAATACTAAGTTACTGGAGAGGCGAAGACTCCTTCGTTCTTTTACGTTCATGTGCCTGTGAGCATTACTCTTTGTAACGATCCACAGCGGCAAAGCGTACAACTGGAAACTAACTAACTGAAAGATAACTTTGACATGTTATAAGATACACATATGCATTATTAAAGCATTTATGTGAATCTTACAACACATAGACAGAAAATAGCTTGTGGAACATTCGTATATAAATGCGAATACTCATACTCCTCTTCTAACCATATAATTTTATGTTGCCTTCCTTTTCTCGTATCATGTCTCTGGGAATGCTCACTTTGGTATTATTAATAATCATAGCGTAGGTACTGCAACAATTGGACTGTCGACAGCTTTTGTAAAATACGGAAATAACTACATAGAAAAGCACAGAGGTGTGTCCCCATCAATCAAACACCAATCTGGTGGTAGATGCAATGAAATGCTGAAAGGCCAGGATTCAGAAGTGAAACGTTTCTTGAATTGGCATTAACCGTATTTGGTTATCAGATCTGAATAGCCAAGTACTTTTTAATCTTCCTTTTCACCATCCCTTCCTCTCCGCAAAGCTTCATAATATATTGAACATTGTTCTTATTAAAAAAAAAATCAACTCGAGTTAGTCGGTTGGACTCTCAGAGCATATGGAGAGATTTATTATTTTTACTTAACCTATACAAATTAACGATAAATCACCTTCTCCAAATTTTACGCCATAAACCATGAGAGAAAAAGAGATCAGACAAGTTCTCACACAATATAGCACCGCTTTTAGGTATGTAAGCATATTTTCTGTCTCCCGCGTCTCCGGCGACTCCGCTTACTACGTTTTGTTATGCGACATAACAGGACATAACTAAACGGTTTTTAGGTTTTATCTTACGTTTTTGTTAATAACAATACTGTGAAAAAGTGGTTATACAAATGAACAAAAAAAGTATGTGGACAATACCCTAGCCACGCCCCACTCAGGAAATATCATCAAAACATCATCCTGACTACACTAGCGCTCCCTTATGGTATATTATTGCCCTGAGATTTGACTCTTTCAAAAGATAATTTTAATTTTATTCCTAAAAAAAATTGAACGTTCATCAATTTCCTTACAAAAAACACGAATGCCAACTTTACACGGTGAGTCATTTGTAATCAACAAGTATCGTTTCAAAACTTCTATAATCCACAAGGCTTTTAAAAAGAAAACCTTAACGATTCTGTAGGTCCTGTATTATCCTGAAGATTTGTTTGTGACCTTCAAAGTTTTTAGTGGCTTTCTATCGTTGTACCTTTGAAACTTTTGCCGGGAAGGTAAACACCATAAATTGTATTATTCCATATTTTAGTTGGTCTCGCGCTTTGTCTAAAAATAGGAACAGCGGAAGAAAGAAATTTAATATATTAGTGTTTAGTATAATGGAGACAATTTTTTGAAAAGCCATTATTGTAAATCTATTTATTTCACCTTTTGTTTTAGACAAAAAGTGGCGTTCTAGCCATTGTGCGTCTCTTTTGTCCGTCAGGCTTTTGTGCCTACTTTTTCACACGTCCATCTCAAACACAAAGCGAGAGCATTATTATTAACAAAACAACCGCGGAGTGAGACTCACGCGCCTTTCTTATTAGAAAACATTTATATCGGTAACCAAATCGAATTATAGGGAGGACAATAAGGGTTGACCCAAACAACACAGACTTAGGATTGTGTGTATCGGTGCATTTGTTTACTTCAGACAGATATGTGGTTGCCAAACGTCACTGAGAAACAGCCTTATATATTGCTTATGCTGACTTTCTCTTGGGCATGCTCGGAACTTACCATCTAGAGGTCAGAAGGGATGTGTACATTGCAACACATTTCTTCAGATTGATTCGTGGATGGTCTGAAAACTCAGCTATCATGGAGAGCATTCATTTCTATGTTCCAGATGGTTATCTTCGCCATCGGAAGCATAGGTTGTTTTATCTCCCGGCCTGCAGGACCAACTTGCCAATGGTCATGCCAGTGGGGAGGGCAATCATGTTGTTGAATCGAATCGCTTCGGATGTCGATATATTTTGCATAAATGAAGCTTCGTTCAAACGACAAGCATTTCTGCTATTTGTATAATTATTCCTTGGTTTTATTTTATTTTTTTTTTTTTATACATCATTTGGATGAAAAATTATGTTTAAATTGTCTAATTTTTTATTGTTTTATTTTTTACTGTCTTTACTTTGCATTCATTGCAATTTATATTTTTTTAGAATTAATTGTTTTATATTTATGAATATTGTGTATTAATACACTTACTCGCTCTATTTAAAAACGCCTTAAAATAAAAATTTTGTAATGTTTTTAAATTAATAAATAACTGAATACTGAATACTGAATACTTATTTTTACTGGCGAGAAAGGGACAACAAGTGTATACGATCACCGAATTTGAATATTCGGAAAGTTTTGACAGTGCTCTTTTTTTACATTAGTAATGAAATGTTTTATTTTTCACTGAGAGTTTGTTTTTTTTAGTATTATATATTAAGTCAAATAACAAGTTTGAAACATGCTGTATACAAGCAATGCATCTGCGTTCTCGTCAACTCTGGTATACTCATTCGTTCCTACAAGTACTTTTCTTAATAATTCAGTTCCATTTTCGAAAAAGGTGAAAGATGGATTTTCGCAAGAAAAATGAGATAGTGAAATAAAACAGTAAGTTTTTAAAAACATAGATATTTATTTAAATAATTATTTAAAATACAAGCTCTTTTCTCCACGGGTAGAAATATGAAGTACTTTCATTGGGCAAGTTACGTTTGATACCTTTAGGTAAAAGGTTTTTGTACTTAAGAAATTATTAAATCAAAAAAAATTCTGGATGGTTATGTAAAAGTTTTTTTCCAGATTCCTTACAAACTCTCAGTGTTTTCTGATCTTATAAATGTAGTGCAAACATTAATACTTTTCTTTCTAATTTAATAGTTTTCTAGACAAGTATTTAATAAGATGGTAATGTAGTTTTGAGAAAAAGTAAACAGAATTAAACGCTTCATCTAACCTTACTTTAAGATTCATATAAAAAAGGATGAACTCGCCTTGAGACTTAATTACAAAATTAAAAGTAAGTACTTATTACATGCAAATTATTGTGTTTTTAACCTTCCTTTCGAAGGCACAATATTATAATATTAAAGTTAGTTAGATTTCCATAAATTATGAATGATCTCTCATGGCATTAAAACTGAGACAGCAAGAAGTCATAAACGGCAAACAGCCTTTGGAAGAGATACAGATGAAAAAACCGACAAAGGTTAAAAGTTGAGATCTGAAAATAATGTCAATTGCCGTGACGTAATGGGACAGTTTGTATGACGGCTCACTCATCAGGCATGCTAAGGTTTGACACGGACTACACGTGTGGACTCAATCAATTAAGGCATACACCTTTGAACAGATTGTTTCCGATGATTTTAATTGGTGAATTATTATTTTGTATATGGCTCAGTGCTCTACAGTCTACAAAGTAGGTATATAACTATGCACTCTGTTTTTAAGATATCAATTGAAATCTCCTATCTAATCAACTAACTAACCTCTTCCCACAGAAGCTACAAAAAGATTCCAGAATGCTTGTATTCTTCAATAAATTACCAAAAAAACATTTTGTTACTTAAATCTGATACGTGATTTAATAATACTCTAAATTGAACATTTCGTAAAAGGATGAAGTCAGGCATGGAACTAGCAGAGAAATGATGAAAGTAGACTGAATGCTGTGGAAATGAGATCCCTGAGGCGTTTGTGCGGTAAAACCTCGTATGACCGTTTTAAAAATGTGGATATCCGGAAAGAATGCAAGGCTGATGTAAGCGTAGTAAATAGGATCAAGAAAGGGACGCTTAGATGGTTTTGGCATGTAGAGCAAATGAACGAAGAAAGGCGTGTGAAAAGAATATATGATTCGAAAGTGAATGGAAAAAGAAGTCAGGGACGCTGAGGAAGACATGGCACGATCAAGTGAATCAAATACTTGATCCGGCCCATGTGAAGAGTTGGAATAACAGAAGAGTATCTATGAGACGATGTGTGAATGTGAATGAAGCAAAAAGTGTGTGCCAAGACAGAGTTGTCTTCTCTGCCTACCCCTGTGGAGAAACGGCGTGTTGGTTAGTTAGTTAGGTAAAAGGATTGGATAGGTTCTATTTTTTGTGAAACCGAAGGAGAATTTAAATTGCTGGGAGTCAGTTATCATGTCATTCCCACTTGGGAATTTCCGGTAAGTTGAATGAAGTGGGGGAAGGAAAGGATTCGGAGAAGAAAAAGGTTCGATAGTAAACAAAGCAAGAGCCATTTCAAGCAATGTTTCAATTTCGAAGTGTTAATTCTTTGCAAGAGCAATGTATTTTAAACTCCGAAACAAAGAATAACAATTTAGAAAGTGTGTTATTGATTTATTTAATAAACCTTTTTGCAAAGGACAGTGAAAAAAGGAGACAAACATGTAGAATCAATTAGGTTTAAACGACACAGCCTCACGTGGAACTCGTTTTATCACCTTGAATACTAGGGTCAATTCAAGAATAATCATGATAAAAATAATACTTGGACAATTTCACCTCTAGGGCGCTGGATGGCTTGAACGATATATTCGATAAATAAACTAGATGCGAGATACAGAGAAAAAGCGTTTTCTCTTGTTTACGCTTACTTATTGTTATTAGTGTGAGAAGTGCAAGTATTTTAAATACGATCATTGAAGTTAAATAATCAAAACTTTTTTTATATGTTAGTCATTCAAAAAGTTTTACAGTGTGTTCTTTTGACTATAGTAATAATGTTTTGTTTATCATTTAATTTTATTACCTGATGTCAAATAACAAGTTTGGAACATGTTGCATACAATTGCCGATTTTTTGAGGGAGAGGTCGATTCAGACGGTTGTTGACGGTATCACCTCTTCCTCTCATTCAATTAATGCTGGCGTCCCCCAAGGATCGGTTCTGTCTCCAACTTTGTTTTTGTTGCACATCAACGACCTTTTGTCATGTGCACCAATACATTGTTACGCGGATGACAGTACAGTTCATGATGGTTTTTTGTTTGACAAGCCCCCAAAGGGCACAGAAACAAAAACGGCTCGGAGGGCTTTGAAGCAGAGAATGGACGAGTACCTTGAGAGAATCTCCTCTTGGGGAAAGAATAATCTCGTCGAATTTAATGTTTCAAAGACCCAATCATGTCTGATTACGACTAAAAGGGATCCAAATGATAATTTAGTCTCCTTCAACGGAAGTAATCTTCCCAACAAACCTTCCATTGAGATGCTTGGTGTAACCCTAAGTGACCAGTTAAGGCACCGGGGCTCCATCGAAGCCAGAGTAAAGTTGGCCTCTCAGAAGTTGGGCGTGTTGTACAGGGCCCGCAGATACTTCAATAGTACACAACTGCTGACCTTGTACAAATCGCAAGTACGCCCCACTGTTGAATTTGGTAGCCACCTCTGGTCTGGAGCTCCTAAATACCTGAAAAAAACCCTTGACTCTGTGCAGAACGGGCGGCCCGTTTGATAGATTCTCCTATCTTAACAAACGGATTGCAAACTTTGGAGCACAGACGTCAGGTGGGAATGCTGTCCTTGTTCTACAGGTATTTCAATGGAAGATGCTCCGAGGAACTTGCGTCATTGATCCCTTCGGCACCGGTGCATAGTCGGGAAACTCGCCAAACGCGCGCCCAACATTTGTACACGGTTGACATTCAATACATGAGAACGGGTCGCTTTTACGACTCGTTCTTATGTTCAACAGCTCGGCTATGGAACGATTTGCCGGCCTCTGTTTTTCCTCCCTCCTTCAACATGGGCCTCTTCAAGACTCAAGTTCACTCCTTCCTTTCCTCAAAAAAACCCTCCACACAGCATCCCCAAAGATGACATAGGCCCTGAGGGAAATTGTTTTCCTCAAGGCCTCCTGTGTGGAGTTATTGTAAAAAAAAAAAAATACAAGCAATGATCTGTGTGAATACTGCGTTCGATCAAACTCTCGATGAGATGCCCATAACACCGTTAACTTCGAAACGTCGAACCTACGGAATAAACATTTGGTAACGCGAAAGTTTGTTGAATGCTTGGAACTTGCAAAATTGTATCAACCCTTAAAAGATTCGAAAATGTTCTCTGACGTCAAGTTGCGAAACACTTGAAACAGCATAAACAACGACAAAAAATGTATGTATTGAAAAATTGCGACGAGTTCGTAGGTTGTCGCGGTAGTTTACCGGTTAGTTGCCTGATTAGTGGAAGGTTCAGACGTTCGTATTACGATCGCAACAACAATCATAATTCTCGTGTGATTTTTGAATGCATAATATTACAAAACAACCAACACACATAAAATTTTCTCTAATACCATCCCTAAAATCGAAATATCTTGCTTATGCAATGATTGATAATTTAATAGGGAGACAATTAAACCCGCCAATGGAAACCCGACGCTTTGCACAACTCAGCCACTAACCAGTACATATTTTAATTGGTAACATAATTTCAATACTACTGTCTGTATCTGTGTTTTCTACTTAAATAAAAAAAAAAAATATATATATATAATATAACATCAAATTTTTCAAACTTAAACAGTCTAGCACACTAAAAAGTCACGAACTGCCACTGATCTTATACAAAGAATAAAAAAGTAAGGTAAAAAAACGTGCAGGTATATGCATAATGTAACAAAATAATCTAAAAGGCCATATTCGTAAAAAGCATTAACTAAATATTAAAATTTTAATATTGTCCTGAAGATGGAAGGGTGCTTCCGAAACCGGTCGACAAAATATTTAATGATAAGGGTGTTTTAAACAAATTGTATCTGTTTTATTTATGAATCAAAGTATTGAAGTATTTATTTACACCCTACATATAATAAGATAAGTTACATATACCCAACGGATAGTTTAACGAATATAAAGTAAAAAATTGTTACAATAAATAATATATTAAATTAGAATTAACTTCCAAACTTTTGTGCTTATTATTTTTAAATTAATATTACAAATCATGTGAAAAACAAAAAATAAATACATGATAGAGGATAAGACAGATTTTTAATTTCACTCCCATGCCCTAAAATCGAAAAAAAATCATGATTAAAATTATAATTTTAAGTTAAAAAGTGTGTCTATCCGATGGGACCTGCCAGATAAGTATGTTCCTGTTATTTTCTCTTTAAACTAAGAATTAATATCAACTAGAAAATAAGATCTGTACAGCGCTCTTGAGGTGATTTTTCACAAAAAATGGCGCTGTACAAATCATCCAAATATTACTATTACTAGTATTATGCTGGTATTACATTTACTGTTGTACAAATGTAAAGAGATATTCGTTAAACTGTGTATATGTACACCCAAATATGTCTAAGGTCGATGTAGCTTCATTGAGTAGTTGGATTGTCGTATTAATGGGCATATGTTTTAATGTCACCTAACTTAAATACGTAACCCATAGGTTGCAAAAAATCGATCTATGGTCAACAATTACCACCGAACAATTTCTAAAATTTTGTTTAGATTATTTGCATGAAGTAAGTTATATCAGATAAACCGAGATATCAATCATTTACCACACAATCAACCCTTAATATGATATCAATCAATCACATAATATCTAAAAGGTAAGGGATTATACAATTCAAATCTAGAGATAGATGTTACAAAAATGCACGTGCAGAACATTGTGTAAAGTTGCAGCGACGATAATGCGTTTTTGAGTGCACATTGTTTGCCCAAGGGTTGAGCTTAATACACTACATATTCTGCTCCACCAGTGTTGGCATATTATTCAAGTCCCCGCGTGTATGTGGAAGAAGCGGAATTAACACACCATTCATTAAACCATGGGGTGACAGCTGTTTCGCTTCCACGGAGATTAGTCTCGACTCTCTTGACTTTGCGCTGCTGCAAGCGCCACGGCGGGGGATGATTAATTATTATTGCAGTGCTAAAATTAACGAATGTACCGGAATTAGCTAATTTTAGGGACAAAAATTAAACCATAACGAGAGGGTTCTATTATTGCAGGGGTAATTAGAAAGATAAACGCACAAACATAACACAATAACATTGTATTTCTATGGCGCAGTTTTGTGATATTTCACGTTAAGTGCGCTGTACTATAATTAACCTAGAAGTAATGATTTTGATACTCCATTCAGTAATTTTGTTTTTAAAATTACTCTCACATAATTACAAAAAATGCAACTAACAGATACAATGTTAATCCTACTCTAATCATGCAATATACATTTAAGATTTCGGTTAGATATTGTTCAAACACATAGCAGAAAACAGATAACGGGTATGCACAAAAGACATAATTTGAAAATGTGAATGAAGGAATAATGACATGAAAAGATTTTAACCTGGAAGAGGAGGAAAGTATTTGACAAATAGGTGCTACTGGTAAATATACAGAGCAATGAAAACATTTGATATTTGATATTATTAATACGCTAAGCCGTCTTTTGTACATCAAACTCTCGAAAAAACAAGGTTCCATCTGACACGGCAATGGCATGCGATAGTGGGCTCTATAGAAAGCTATTTTAGAGTTTATTATCGTATAATTTTGCGGTGTCAGATGGAACCTTGTAATACATTAAAAACACTGGTCAACACGATTTTTATCCCTTTAGTGTAGATTATTAGTGTAGATATTTGATTTTGATGCGAAATTTTGTTTGATTTCGAAAATGCAATTATATTTTTTGTGGCGCGTCAGGTTTTTGAGAGATTTGGATTTTTGATTTGTAATATAATATAATATAAAGAAGAAAAAAAAATAACAGTATGTATTTATAATTTGCACTGATAACACTTCACCAATGGGTCAAATTTGTCATTTTTAATTGCGTCTTATAAAGCAAGTACCGTGTTGAACGTATTTTTGTAAAAAAATACCCAAAATTAGTATTTAAAAATTGCCTAGAACATATGGAAATTATTATTGATTTAGCCACCATCGCAAATATAAGCAATGAAATGAATAAAAAAGTTTTTATTAATATATTGACCTCTATACTAAGCTACTAAGGATTTTGTAACATTAAATAGAATATTATAAAAGCCCATAAAAAAAAAACTGTACGCACGACAGATTTTTTGAAAACTTTTTTTATCTATTAAAAATACAGACTTCTTCAATTTATTCAGCTTTCATCGAAGGGACAAACTTTAAAAAAAAATGTTGACCCGTGTAATAGAACAGGACAAAAAAATAACACCAAAAACAATATTCCTAGCTTTCAGCTTAGGTATTAAATTATATGTATGAATGGGTAGACCTTGGTTGTTTAGAATCTCGTTTCAAAGCTTGGCCGTAGACATTTAATAATACATTATTTGTTTGCTTATAGTTTTTTGTGTTTTATTTGTAGAACCCAATTTCATTTTTTTTATCAATTGAATTAATTTTTTTTATTAATTGTTATTATTGCTTAGTTCTGCTATGTTTAGCCTTAAACACCGAAATTCCTATCACTCAAAAAAAAAAAAACAAAAATAGTAGAACCAAATGATAATATTAAATTCAATACAATTGAATTATATTAAAAAATAATTTGTTTTTACTATGCTGTTAATACGAATCTTCAGTGTCGTTTTAATTTTATTTAGTTTCGACAGTTTATCCCACAAGTTCTAATTATTTATACCATACAGTTCAAGGATATTTCCTTCCTTTGTATTGCGCCTTTATGGCAACATTTAACAAACATAGTTATGCAAAAATTAGTCAGACATTTTTCTTAGGCGTTAGACAGACAAAATATAACTCTAGCGTAACTTCTGTAACTTGTTTGTAGAGTTTTGTTACCTGTATCCCGCTGGTAAGTTGTAAGTCTGTGAAATGTTAACAAATGCACATATATTTATTAGAAGTGCGATCTATGCCCAATTAAAAGAAAATGGATGTTTCTATTTTCGGCTCCTAGGCCCCAGATAGGCCAATGTCACTTATTTTCTGTTCAAGATTTTTTTCGATATTTGAAAATGTTTGAGCAGTTTCAGCAGGAGTAAGGAAAAATATCGGGCTCACAGATACGCCCACAAAATACTTTATAGATTTATACTTTCACTGACGGAATATTTTTGAGACTTCAGAAGACAAGAACAACTTTTTTACTTTCGACCAATTAACGATACACAAACATGTATCTTAATAAAAATGAAATAATAACTTTGTATTAGAACACAGATTTTGAAAAATTCACAAATCTGTGAATTTTTCTTTTACAAAGTTATTATTTCGTTTTCACTAAATATGTCAAAACACAAAGTAATTGCTTTCTAAGAAAATAAAATGTATTCTATTCGCACTCTTTCTGGAGCTTGGCCAATGATTTACTTCCAATTTTTTTAAATCAATAAGGGCAGGATTTCAGAGCAATAAAATAGAAGAGAGAGCGCTGCTGTAGTCAATTTTTATGTATTTGCTGGACTCGGCTAGACCTGGGCATGGATAGGACTAGGGCTAGGGTATTTATGCATCCATTCATAGCACATTTCGACATAATGTCTATGTTTATTCGTATAACCACATTTTAAATATAAATATATCATGTAACCTAAAAAACCGCTGACTTATGTCCATTTATGTCGCATATGAAAACGTGTGCGCGGAGTCAACGGAGACGTGGGAAACGAAGAACATCCTTACAGTACTACGTAAAAACCCGGAGAAAGTGATTATCCCAAATTCGCATAGGTTGGGTAAAAAGAATTAGCTCTCTCTCCATATATTGTTACTCCAAGGGTAAGATAATCGAGAGACCTTTCGACCGTAAAGACGCTGTCCGTGTGATAATTTGGTAAAATTGGTGTCTCTTTCTTTCTCATGGTGTACGACGTAAAAACCCGGAGAAAGTGATTATCCCAAATTTGCATAGGTTGGGTAAAAAGAATTAGCTCTCTCTCCATATATTGTTACTCCAAGGGTAAGATAATCGAGAGACCTTTCGACCGTGAAGACCCTGCCCGTGTGACGCTTAAATGACTTTTGAGCTATCCCATCTTACGAGAGAAAAATATCATCTTAATTAAATAATAATTTTATTTGATCATAATGTTCGCAAAATTTGAAATCAAGTACCGATAACTCGTTATCCAATATTCCGTTACGCTAAACATTCATGGCAGTTTTTCTTGATTTTATTAGCAAGGTTTTCAGGGTGGCGTAAAATAAATTGATGTAAGCGGTGTTTACGTAACGGCCCGAATATAGCCTCGAAATACGTGAACAATTTGCTAAATACCAAATTGGCTTCAAAGGGTAAAATTTTCCAGATAATACTTCGTAATTTAGTCAAACAAAATAGTGTCGTCACGTGACCACATAGAGTATATATTTTTGTTATTTCTGTCCCGAAAATTGTTGCATAATTATGTTAGATAAAAATAAGATTAATTAACTGTCGTTGTTAAAATGATTATCATTATTATTTTTTTCTATGATTTAGCCAAGTTTTTTTCGTGTTGACTCATTATTACATAAATAACTAAGTAACTAACTATTACGTCGTTTCCCCGCAAGTGTAGGCAAAGAGGATGGACCGCCGAGCAACTCACACTCTTTGGTTCATTCTGTTTGTTTATTTTTCAAATAAAGGTAAACATTTTCGGGTTACGAATAACCGGACAATATTTGAAAAACTCCTACTACCATCATTATAAGCGAAAAATGTTACTTGTGCAATGGTGGAGGACTTAGCTAGTAGAGGAATAGAGCCCATGACGTCCGGACGAGAATCTGATGCGTTTGTCCTCTCAGCTGCTAACCAGTCGAATTCATACATCGTCTCATACACACTATTCTGTTAATTGATTACTCAGAGATTTGATTCCTGACGTTCTGCGTGTTCAAACTATCTAATCTTAATCCCTACTCCCTTCCTTTATCTTATTCAATACGCTTACTCTAGTCTTGCATTCTTTTTGGATCGCCACCCTTGCAATACAATCATATATGATTTTATTACACATACGCCTCGAGGATCTCAACAGTCTACTTTCATCCTTCTTCTTCCAGTTCCATACATCAGGGTTGTCTAAAGCCATTGCAAGCAACGTTTCGATTCTAAATGTTGGTCTTTCACCAGAGCAGTATTGTGGGGCGATATGTCGAAGTGTTTAGCGAGTGTAGTTATAATTCAGGCGTATATAGTCTTGGTATTGGCAATCAAAATAAATAAAAAATATTCCAAATTATGTTTATTTTTTAAATATTATTCGTTTCAAGCGGTATACAGGTTTTAGCCGTTAGTATTTTGCTAAAACTTCTTCGCTTTACATAGTTTACCTAAAATTCAAGATAATATATTAAATTTGCTAACATATTAATATTTAAAAAAAATAACTCCATATTATTCCCTAGTTAGACCAAATGCACCCGCTAAGCGACGTGTGTACTTTATTGCACTTAAATAGTTTAAAATTATGTTTTTCAGTAAATTTTGGACACCCCTCTTCCCAAGCCAATTAATTTGGAGTGGTAGATACTTTAAGTATCGCCTTGGTGAAAGACCACCATTTGAAATCGAAACGTTTGTTTTTGGTGACCAGATCTGAAAAGCCAAATACTTCCTAATCTTCTTATTCCCATCTCTTTCCCCTCTCCACTACCTTCAGCCTCACAACATACCCCAATTGGGGATGTCATACTCTCACTTGCTCTAGACGGTCGGGAGCATACATAAAAAATTATCATTGGACTTGCTGACGATTTTTTTTGTGCTCAATATATTTATATATTTTTCTTGTTATTTTTTTAAATATCTTCAAAATACGAATCTAAACCATCTTATTAAACAATCAACAAAATTAATTTAAAAAAAATATTTTCAACGATAAGTAACAATATTCAGAATCGAAACGTTGCTTGAAATGGCTTTAGCCGTTTTTGGTGACCAGATCTGAATAGCCAGGTACTCCCCAACCTTCCTATTCCCCATCTCCTTCCCCTCTCCACTACCTTCATCCTTTGTGCTCGATACATGTATTTTTCTAGTTATTATAATTATTTTATTTTCAGAATAAGAATCTAAGCCATCTCATTAAACGATCAACAATTTTTTTTTTAAATGTTTTCAACAATAAGTAAAATTTTGCGTTTAATTTTAAATAAAAGTGAATTTGTATAAATTGGTCCAAATCTTGGGTACATCATAATGATATGTGTTTCACTCGTCCCTGTTTGCCGCTAAGATTAGCCAGATATAAAGGGGAGTGTATACGACCCCGCGATTAGTCTACTTTAGTGGTTTCGGAGTCGGGCTGTTTAAAATGAGGATTTAATTTGGCGTGTGAACGCACCCATATGCCATATCCTCCGGTTAAGTGCCTACCTATACCAATAAAAACCTTAGAGTAATAGCGACCTACCCTGCTGTAAGCCTCGCAGTGGAGCTTTGGGCTTCGGTCGTGTGCGTGTAGATGGCGCATTGTTGTCGACTGGAAAGTTTGTGAAATGGCTTATTTGGGGGTGCAATGGAAAGCACTCGTGAAGGCCAAAGGGTGACACACTAATCTCTTTCGCTACAATTCATATGTGACAAATCAGAGCTTTGTTCGTTTGGGTGTTGTTGTTGCCAGGAATAACACTTCGAATGCAGTATTCTAAAATAAGGTTTTATAACCACAGACCTTTTACCCGTATACTGACAATATACCAAAATTAGATTTATTTAGCTCTTCTATGACATTCTTTGTTGGGAACAATTCGATACATATTGAATTCAGTGTTTACCGTCTTACAAACATAAAACTTGCATTAATTAGTTTTATTTAAAACTAATAATTCAATGTTTTAAACCCCTGAATTGCTATATTTAATTTAATTTCGTGTTGCTGGCAGGACAGTTACAAGACAGTACCTACAATATTATTGTGACAATTATATTTCAACCTCAAAATATTATACTTCTATGCGACGATTTCAACATCTGGTAAACAAATATTCCGATTTTGTTAATATAATTATATTGCGTCAATATAACAATATAAGCATCTAGTAGAGCAAATTTATTTGTTGAAACTATAGATCTACCTGCTTTTCAATATTATTGTAATCTCGTAATATATTTTACACTGTTAATAACATTAAGGTACACCTCAATGTTTAAAAGTATATTATTTTAAAAAAATGTTAATTTATGTGTCAAAGCCTTTAACGGGCGTAAATAAATTTTAAAATCAAATTTATTCATTTGAGATTTTTATAAAAATTCTATTTATATCTTCATCGTTCTGACATTAACCTTTTTCTGTTGTTTATATATAACTATCAACTACATAACAAGATAACCTTTTTCCAGAACAAGGACATATCTAAAAGGAACATCAAAGAAAAAACAGGAACTTGGAAATGTTTGCCGTTCTACGAGGATCTCTTTGAAAGATTGCAAAGTGCACAGAAGCCTTTGATCGCGTGCATTTGAAGAGGATTTTCTTGCTTCGAATAACTTTAAAAAACTTTTTTTTCATAAAATCAAGATAACTATTAACAAAATGAATGCTTACTTAAGAAAAAAGATTTTTTCTATAAAAAAAACCTCTCCTCTCAGTAGCCGACTGACTTGCTACATTTTTCTCCCTGCCTACAGGCTAATAGTGTTAGCATGATTTATTGAGATAAAACTCGCGAGTGTTGGCTTTTGGACACGTGGCGAGCCCTTTATCTCTTTCTCCCAAGTGCCTTTTCTAATCCAATCCTGCATCATGGGATCACAGGATGCGTTAACGTCCTACAAATCGATATGGCACCCTTTAATCCGCGCCTTTCGACCGTCGTTCTTTAGACACGATAAAGCTTTAAGGGATCATGAAAAATTATCCTGCCTGAGGGGATAATGCGTCTCTGATCTAAATATATTCGAATGTGGAGATTAGAAAAAAGGAATATTAAAGTTTGCAAATCGTGGAGACACATAATAAATATGTACACCAACTAGTATTTGAGTAGGAGAAAAGAACAACATTTGATTGTTTTGGATTTATTATGTAAAGAAGGCACCTTCTCATGTGATGTCATAAATTGAATGCATTGTATTTGTTTTGACACCACCATTTTCATCGATCAGGATTTGCTTAAACGTAAAAATGTATTGAAATCTTTTCAACCACTAAAAAATGATGAGCAATGTTAGCTACTGCATTTCATTTTTATTTTTTAAGAAGGCTTAAAATTCATACTTACAAACAATCTCAATCACATTAAATAACATGCAAATGTTAAAAAACATTTTTTTATACGACCGAACACGATTTTTTGTTATCGATGTTTTAGGCTGTGTAATGTCACCGTATTTGTTCAATTTGTACATGGATAGTTGTATGCAAGAATTGAAAGGTGTGGGCTTGGGTGCGAAAATGAACAATCTGAAAGTATGTTGCCTATTGTATGCTGATGATGCGGTGCTGATTTCTGACAGTATGGAAAATCTACAGTTTCTCGTGTCTAGGATAAAACAAGTATGTATGCAGAATGAGTTAATGATAAATATACGTAAGTCCAAAGACAAGGTGTTTGAAAGAAAGAGTACGAGAAAAGCGTACAATATAGTTGTGAATGATGAATACTTGGAGCAAGTGGATGAGTTTGTGTATTTAGGTAGAATGTTTACGAGAGACGGAAGGGCTGATGAGGATATTGAAAAAGGGTGAATGCAGGAAACTTATTTATTCACTTATTACTGGAGATTAATGGAGGATTGAACGCTGTTGGCGCAAATAAAAAAAATGTTCAAAGAAGCGAAGATAGCAGTCCACAATGGAACGCTTATATCAACTCTGATGTATGGCAGTGAAACATGGAACTGGCAGAGGAAGGATGAAAGTAGACTGAATGCTGTCCAAATGAGATCCCTGAGGCGTATGTGCGGTAAAACCATCTATGACCGTATTAAAAACATGGATATCCGGAAAGAATGCAAGGCTGAAGCAAGCGTAATGAATAGGATCAAGAAAGAGATTTTAGATGGTTTGGGCATGTAAAGTGAATTAACAAAGAAAGGACCGTGAAAAGGATATATGATGCGAAAGTAAATGGAAGGAACGCCCGAGAAAGACATGACACGATCAAGTGAATCACATACTTGAATCGGGACATGTGAAAAGTGAGAATAACAGAAGAGTACGTATGAGACGAGGTATGAATGTGAATGAAGCAAGGAGTGTGTGCCAAGACAGAGTTCTCTGCCTACCTCTGCGATTAGTAAGAGTTTTTATTTTAAGAGAAATTTTATTTGCCAAATTGCCACAAAAACGATCAAGTCCCGAAAGTCGAATTGCAGAAAATAATATTATCAACTTTCAATGTTGGGTAACACCATATATAGTTAAAAATAATTTAACAACAACCTGGAATATTATTTCTACAGCCAAAGGAATGCATTTGTACATATAAATAAGCAGTGACTATGTGCGGTGTTTTGGGTGGCCATTTGGGTGTTGAAGATCTCCCAGCATCCATTCGTGATCCATTATGATAATCCTTTAAGATCCGCCGAGGAGCGGAGAGCAGGAGAGGCCAGGAGTAGGGTGGAAGCAGGATTAGTCAGGTATTTTTATCCTCCTATCATAGCTTTAGCGCTGCATCAAAAGAAAGCTAAGCTTTTTAGGAACGTGATGATTATCTTACTGGTGCAGAGAGGAAAGCTCGAAATGTACGACTTTGTAATGCGTCCTTATGTCTTTATTAGTAATATTTTGATTATCTGTATTGAGCATTTGCATCAGCTTTGAAAGATAAATTTTATTGCATTATATCTGTTGGATCCAAAGCTGCGACAAAACACCGAATGTGTTTTCAGCTTCAGATGAATTTTGAAAATAGTGGACTATAAAACGATGAAACTATTCTACTTGATGAAAGTATCTAATTATAGATGTAGACAGATTATTGAGTGAAGGAAGTAAGGAAACCAATTCACTCACCGAAGAAGTTCATGTTTAAGCTTTTGATTCTTCTTACACAACGAATCACAACATTTACTCAATTTTTTTCTTAAAGAACAACCAACTAAACGACGACCAAGCGAGGCACCAACGAACGAACAACAAAAACGTTTTTCACATACCACTTCTGTTTCTTTATTGTTATCGAACACAGTGTTGTTGAGTAAGGAAATCGAAATACAACAATATCAAAGAATGATTTCAAATTGAAATACTTTTGGTGTCCCGAAACTAAGAAATCTATCAGCGTACATACATTTTTATATATGATTTTAAAACAAAATACCCGTAAAAATAAGCTATAGTAATATTTTTTTGCACAACCCTACAGCAGGAATCAAACCTCCAGTTAAAAAGTCTTATGCATGGATCGTTTTTTTTTCAGAGGCCTTCATTGTGGAAAATTATAATTAAATAATATTATTCTTATTATATTTATATTAATAATTGAAATAATATCAATAATCCTCAACGTAAATATGCAACAGAAAAAATATAACATGATATTGGCAGAAGCGTTACTCCCGGGTAGAGTAGAAGTTTCGAGTTCGAGTCTCGGTCGCGACCGTTATATTCTTTCTATTTCATATTTACGTTAAGGATTATAGTTGCAATTTTAATTATTGATACAATATTGAATTAGATAATATAAAAAAATATATTTGATGCCGCAAAATTTTTTATAAAATCCGTTTTTAGCTTGTGCAACCATTTTATCGTGTGCTATGGACCTTTGAAATATTCATAATGCTGCAACAATTCGAAATCGTATTGATAGCAAACCTTTTTCAAAAACATTACTGTAAATTTATTGCATTATAATATTTCTATTAAATTACTTATGTTTTTGGGTGCTATTCTCCATGTTGTTTTTATGTCACTATTATTTTATATTATGTATTACACATTTTTTAAAATGATTTTTAAGTTTATTTTGTAGAACTCCATTTTAATTTTAGGTTTTTTAATTTTATTTAAACAACAATTATTATTATTTTTTTTTAAAACAAGAATAGTTGAAAGTTCTGCTTGGTAATTATTTTTACGCGTGACAGCTGTTTCGCCTTCTGATGGCATTATCAAACTGTCTAAGTTTGAAACTGTATCATTTTGATAATGCCCTCAGAAGGCGAAACAGCTGTCACGCGTAAAAAATTACCTAGCAGAACTTTTGACTAAAAATTGTTTAAAAAAATATATATATACAATAATAATAATAATTATTGTTTAAATAAAATTAAAAAATCTTAAAAATTAAAATGTTTTACACAATAATGCAAAAGCTCATAAGGGCGTATATAATTAAATAAATAAACAAATTTAAAGATTTCTCAAAAATGGCGTTGAAACACGAAAGAAACTAGGTATCTACTATTGTTGGTACAAAACTATTGAATTCGAATAGAATTTTGCCACATTATGCCTCTCATTAAAATGTTTGAACTAACCATCACGCCGTTTCCCCGCAGGGGTAGAGAGAGAGGGCGGACCGCCATACAACTCGGTCTTGGCACACACTCCTTGCTTCTTTCACATTCATACATCGTATCATACATACTCTTCTGTTATTCTGACTCTTCGCATGACCGATACAAGCATTTGATTTACTTGATCGTGCCATGTCTTCCTCGGGCGTCTTCGATTTCTTCCTATATTCACTTTCGCATCATATATTCATTTCACACTCCTTTCTTCGTTCATTCGCTCTACATGCCCAAAACATCTAAGCGTCTCTTTCTCGATCCTATTCATTACGCTTACATCAGCATTCTTTCCGTTCTTAATACGGTCATACATGGTTTTACCGCTTATATATTATTTTCCATTTAAAAATAGATATAATAATTGAATTGTAATTAATATTTCATTGAGATTTCGACTGTGATGAATAATAATAAATGCTTAACAGACCTAACAATACGCCGCAATCGCCAAAAACACGATACATTAATAGTAGTCCGTATCATTAACCAGCCCCCTCTTTTGTTCCATTTTAGGTGTTATGTCCAAATGAATCGTTTCCAATCGCAGCATTTAAAATGGACAAAAGCGAACATACTGCAGCTAGCACTATACTTATGTGTAACGTATTTCCATCCACTGAATGTCAAGCCATTTGATATGGTCTCGCACTATTATTGCGGGACTTCTATAAATTTAAATGCTGGCGTTGAAATAAATCGTTATAATTACGGGGTGAGGAGAAATGGCACGTTCACAATGGGCGATGCATTGATACACAAAAAACAGAGGTACCCACTTAACATACAAAAAGAATTCAAAAGGATTTTCCGAATTTCCAAGTTATTTTTAAACATGTAATTATGTTTTCGGTGTATTACTTTTATGGGGGTGTTCTTGTTATAAAACTCAACAATAGATTGACAAGACAATTGTTGACCTAATTTGCATATTTAGGCTGCCCTTACAGTACTTAAATTCATTTGTATAATTTATTTATTTATAAACTAACAAACTATTGTACAATTACAAAAAAAAAAAAAAACACGAAATGGGAAAAAAGAGCAACAGAGAAAGAACAGCACATCCGTAATTCTGTACCGTACGACAAATTCAGAAAGTCCATTTTTTTATTTCGCTCTAATGCCCTAAATCGGAAAAAAAAATAAATATAAAATATTAATTATAATTTTAACTTAATAAGTGTGTCTATCCGGTAGGACCTTCCAGGTAAGTATATTCTGCATATTTTCTCATTTTAAACTAGGAATTAATATCTAATAATAGAAAATCCAAATATTGTTATTATTATATAATAAAGCAATGACGAAAATAGGACAAAATGTACATTGGAAAAAACATTCAAGTCAAAGCCAAGGTCTAGTAAAAGTTTTGGTAGAGTCGTAAAGAATATATTATTATTTAATTAGCTTGTCGCTAATTACTTGATCTGCTTTCATACAAAACTCCAAAGTTTTTTTACAGCCTGCGACATATTATGTAAATAATTACAGCAATAATATCAATAATTAACGAAAGTTTGTATTGAAATCTAAGTAGGGCGGTATAAGTAGTTTTATGATAATTTAGGCCAATGTTTTTATCCTTGTCTACCGCCCTTGAGGTGACAGTTTACAAAATGGCACTGTCAAGTTTTAATTATTGCCATTAAAATATTTTTTTTGCAATGTCGTAAGTTCTTTAGCTCAGAGTCCAAATGTAGACAGTTTCTAAACGCGACATGAGCAAAATATAACATTTTTAATTTATACGAAATTGTTCGCATGTAGGTACCTACTTACCCACAGCTTTAAAAAAGTTAAGTCAATGCATCTGCACTTCGTTCCAGAGCAAAATAAAAAAAAGTATCGCCCTGGTAAGATAAGATATTGATAAATGAAACGTTTATCAATATATGAAGTGGCTTTAACTGTGTTTATTGAGGCAATCTGAACAGTCAGATACTATTTACCATTCTACTACCCCGTATCGTTCACTTTCACACTTATTTCAGACTCACAACATTTGCCAACTGGTGTTCGACATTAAAAACAATTGGGTATCACAAAAATTGAATTCACCATTTTTACCTGCTGAATAAGAAAAAACCTCAGAGCAAGAATATATATGGATGGAGAGTTATTTTTTTTTACCCAACCCATACAAATTTACGATAAATCGCTTTCTCCGGGTTTTTAAGTCGTTAACCGTGAGAGAGAAAGGGACAAGACAAGTTCTCGCATAATATAGCACCACCATTTGGTATGTAAGCATGTTTTCCGTCACCCGCGTCTCCGGCGACTCCGCCCACTACGTTTTGTTATGCAACATAACAGGACGTAACTCAACGGTTTTGTAGGTTATATCCTATATATTTCTTTAAAACAATACTGTAAAAAAGGGTTATACAAATAAAAAAACATTATGTCGACATGTGCTATGAGTGGATATATAAATACCCTAGCCATAGTCCTAGTCACGCCCAGGTCTAGCCGAGTCCGGTAAACCTCGTAAAAACTGACTACAGCTCTCTCTACAGCGCTCTCTCTTGTATGTTGTTGCTCTGCGATATTTACCTACTCAATAAGAACATAACGTTTTTGTTTAGTTTCTTAGCATGAAATGGGCAAACAACAGCAAAATCGTTCGTAAAATCAATTCATCACCGTCGCCGGTGGCTTATAGTGTAATGAAATGCGAGAAAACTGCAAGGGCATACCAAAAAATGGTCAGGTCGTCCAAGGTTCATGACCCCTTATAAAAGATCGAGTGCTAGTGCCAACTAGTGAACATAATAAACGTTCGACTTCACCGGAAATCGCCTCTACAGTCAACGTTAATCGAGGCACAACAGTTAAATAAAGGCTTTTGGTTGCAGACTGGAGGTAACGGATTGATTGCAGTAAAAAAGACGTAAGAAAAAATACTGTATCTCTTTTTCAGTACCGTACCGTACCGTAAAAGTCATTCCAGTGCATCCTATTTCAAGGTGTGATGAAAATATCGCAATTTTTCATTTTTCCATATCAAATATCTGCGTTGAGAGGGGAAAAGCTTTGTAGTCATTGTAAAAAATATAAACGAAAATGAATAACTTTGACCACAGATTTTACTTTATTTTTTTATGATCGACCGGTTTCGCTTAGCCTAAGAATCATCAGGGCACACAATAAACCAAAAAAATACAAACTGTGCGATAAACATACAGAGGGAGAACACAATGTAAAATAAAATAAAAGAACATTGAGAAACAATAGAATAACATTTAAATTATAACAAAGGAACAGTGAGAAAGAGACACGTAATATGAAATGAAAGAGGCAAAACGTCAACTGAGAGGTAAAAAAAATACAACCATGTTGAAATGTATTATTAAGTATAGCAGTTAGTATGTTTTTTAATCGTGTAGGTATCCGTTTAAAGTATGAAATTTATATTCCAGAAAATAAATTCGCCTATTTCGAGTGCAGAATTCGTGTTATTTTAATTGGCTTTGGTCCAGTGGACTGCGGACTGCCTTCCGCCGTGTCCGCCGCACATATGAGATTTAGATTCCGTCCCTCCTCTTCCCCCTCTCCAATTTCCTCCCCCTTCCCTACTCTCACGCCTCCGTTGAAGTACTGCAGGGCTGTCGCACAAAATTAAATCCTTTTGTAATCCTGCCGAGTGTATCGTGTTTTTGTTTGCACTACCACACTCCTCTAGAACTGCAATATCTCTCAGCGCGAGGTAGGGTTTAAAACCCTGACGCAGATACTCTCAAATGCAGATTTATTTAATTTATTTATTTCATTTTAGTACATATAACAGGCATGATGCCCAAAACATATATACACGAGTGGTTATTTAATTTGAATATTTAACAACAGTAGGTAATTAAGAAAAAGTTTATGAAAAATGCAAAAGGAAATGAATAACAAACAAAAGCAAATGAATAATATTACACAAGGTAGAACATGAATAAATAAATTATTGGCACCTGTACTGAAGAGATGCCTATTAGCCGTTTGGTACTTGGTACTTCATATAACCAGTCTATAACTAAAGAACATCATTACAATATCAGCTGATAAATTAAAAAACTAAAAAAATAAAATCAATTTTTAATTCATTTTTAAAAGCTACAAGACATTTAGCTATTTAAATATAGCATGAGAAAATGTAACATACACACTTGAGTTGCGTCGTTGGGCGTTGTTTAGCTTTGCATTTTATTTTTTTGTTAGATTATAAAGTTGTCAAAATGCAAAGAAAAATGTACAATTTTCATGCACCTATATGTATGAAAACACATCATTCGAAATTCGATAATTTGCGTTGCTAACAGAGTTTACACATTTTTTTTAATACCGCACATAAGTCCCAACTGCTCCTAACCGTCTAGAGACTATGGCATCCCCAATTGGAATATGTTGTGAGGTTGAAGGGCGTGAAGAGGAGAAGGAGATGGGGAAGAGGAGTACGTGCGTTAGGAGTACCTGGCTATTCAGATCTGATCACCAAACACGGCTAAAGCCATTTTAAGCAACGTTTCGATTCTGATTGGTGGTCTTTCACCAGGGCGATAATTAGAGTATCTACCACTCTGGAAGGTGCCGTTATATAAATGTGTTATGACACATATTAATTGAATAAAATTTATTGCGACCTTTAGATTCGTAGTCGAGCATCTTCCCACTCGACCATGGAGGCCGTCTGTTCTTTAAGAACGAAGATCTCTAAATCTCTATACTTATTTATTTATTAGTGACTTCACTGGGGTAGACCATTCTAAAGCCACATTGTACACGGTTTTGTTTTAATGTAAACATCTATTTAATTGATACAAGTAATATTTGAAATCCGTGGTCTTATAAAAAGTTATTTTTTTATTTCATTAAGTAAAATTTTATCTAGTATGCATTAACATCAACATGAAAAAAGAGAAAGTTGATTAAACATAAAAATCACTGAGAGGTTTCAAAAGGGATACATGGTGAACAGAACAGAAAGAAATAGTGTTATTCTCTATTTGTTCAGCCCGACTTCTATGTTACTTCTTACTGTCTCCATAATATGAACAAAAAAAATTCAATCTGTAATTGTGTAATAATAATATTATAAATCGCCGTTTTAGTGACAGAAACATCACCTCAAGGGCACTTTACAACATTATTATAATAATATTAAAACTAAGATTTAAGGCTGATTCACACCAACGTCCGGATCCGCTCAGTGCCGATATTGTTCCGCAAGAGAGCTTATTGATATGGTATGAATATCAATCAAGGAGTATGTGCCAAGACAAAGTTGTGTGGCAGTATATCCTTCTGCCCACCCTTGTGATATTTAACTACTTATTTAGTTAAATAATTATTTTGAAGTGTAAAAATACTTACAACGCAGATATTTTTTTAAAACCATTTTTTTATCACTAAATAATATTTTTAATAATTAATAATTAATAAAAATATCATTAAGTGATAGGAAAATGGTTTTTGATAAAAAAAATCTGCGATGTTAGTATTTTTACAATTCAAAATAATTATTTAACTAACTAAGTAGTTAAATATCACAAGGGTGGGCAGAAGGATATACTGCCACACAACTTTGTCTTGGCACATACTCTTTGATCGATATTCATACCATATCAATAAACTTTCATGCGGAACAATATCGGCACTGAGCGGATCCGGACGTTGGTGTGAATCAGCCTTTAATATTAACTTATACCTAATACTTATAACTAGTGACTTACAACTAAAATATTTACATTGACAAATATATATAATGGTTGTTGCCCGTGCTGTCGGTCCTAGGGTAGAAAAGAATGGAGTAAGCAACAGTAAACTAAGTATAGCACTCGGACTGAGTGATCAAAACTCTAGTGGAGCAGATTGACGTTATTGTGGGTATGATCATTTAAAAATGTGAGTCTTTAGTTTTGCTCTGAACTCAGTTGAGCTTTCGATCTTTCGCAAATGTGAAGGGATGTTATTCCAAGCTGTGGTGCCTGCTACGGTAAAAGCTCGGTCTCAAAAATTGGTGTTGGGATTGTGCTTAAGTACAGTGCGTCTACCTACGGTCGTTTAAGATGATGATTAAAGAGTTACTTGTGTGATATACTCGTAAGTATCTTGTTAGCGTACTTTCTCACCACTGAAAAGAAAATTCTAAAAACTGTGATCCCTACTGATTTGTAAGAAAACTGACGTCACCAAAGTATGTAAGACCATTGGACTCCTAGACCTTTGACGGGGAGGCAGGCCAACGAAATAGATTATCGGTTCTCGAAAGAATTTAGATATTTGAAAAGGTTTATTTAATCTCACCCGAAGTGAGATAACATTGACCTTACTTTAGGCAAATATCTTACGTCGCGAAGTGTTTTCCACAATAGTTATTTTAAGTAACATTTGGTTGGCGTCTAAAAAGCACAAAAACGGGTTGAAACATAGCCACCATTATTTTTATTAATTTATAATGTCACAGCACTATAAAAGCGAACAATATTTTACTTGGAACTTTGGTCGAAAGCTGAAAAGCGTGCTATAATTTAACTACCCCTGCCTCAAGGGTGGGTCCACTCTTTGACATTCAGCGCCAGGGATGCACAATAGAATGGTAACAATTAGCTTTCATTCTGTACGGAACACCCCTTCTCACCACACCCCATAAACCCCTATTCCGCTCGCCGCTGCCCGCGAGGTGCAGACCTACTCAGGTAGAGCGTGGAGAAAAGCACCCTCGTGTACTATATCTCTATAGTCTGTTTTCTCACCGTGGTGTTGGACTATTATTATGGATTTTCGTTAAGAAATATTGCGGTTAATAATACGAATTTATTTTATACAGATGGTGTTTAAAACCAGGTAGATAACCACATTTTATTTACTTCTTTTTAAAGTTTCATCTGATTTTGCAATAGAACAGTTATTTGAAATTTGCCGCACATGCAATTTAATTGAATTATTAAATATAAAACTGTTTTAAACGATTTAGTTCGATTATTATTATTACTGCTATAACAGCCCGGAGCCAGTGGGACTATGACACCCCCAATTTGGAACGTACCACAAATATACCATATTCTGTTTAAATATCAAATAACATACATTAATCAAATAACATTTATACGCACGTCGGGATTCGAGCTCGCGACCTTTGGATTCGCAGTCGAGGATCTTAACCGCTCGACCACAGAAGTCGTGTTTTGTTCCCACTGAAACAACATATTTTGATACATTTTAAAAACAGGATTTCACATTTCTTAAAACAAAGCAAAATTTTTTTTTTGTAGCGTAAAAACACAATAATTTAAAATATTGACATACTCGTACATGTAGCTACTAAAAGTGTCAAATACATTTGCGTTTAAAATATAAATAAGATTTTGACGGACAAATGTGTATGCCTTCAATTGAAAACAACATATTTAAATTAAACCAGTTTTCTTTTGCTGCGAAGGATGGGTGAATATTTTAAATATCAAAAAACTCATTTTTTAGGATTAAAGATAAATGATGACCTTATAAATACGCCCCAATTGTACTTTAATCCAGTAGCTTAACATATAAATACTTAACACTTACTTGCATAATGGATGCAGAGGGTATTATTTTAAATATCACACTCACATTTGTTCTTATATTATAAACAACCTAAGATATAGCTATTTCTTTGTCATCAAATCATGTGACATGTTTTTAAATGGCATCGTTAACATTAAAAACTTAGTGAAAATAAAATAAAATGTGCTCAAAGCGTTAGTTGTTGAATGTTTTATACCTTGAAGAAGGAAATCCTGCAGCATTTAAAATTTTAGTACTTGACAACATTGTTACAAAAGTGTTTAAACACATAACGAAAGGACAAAAAGAAAAATTACATGTTGTAAATATTATTAAATCAAATGAGATATTTTATCTCTTCTTTGACATCCATTCTTCATGACGAACGTAAGATTTCATACAGTGAAACTTGAAAGGAAAATAAATTAATTGAAGCAAATTATAAAAAATAGTTGTATTTTTTCATTAAATAAACTAACAGTACATTGGTTAGAAGAGTGAAGGATAATTTACAGATAATAAGTAAAATGATCAGTACGTACGATATGTTACATTGTATTATCCTGTTTAGACATTAAATGTTACCAGGTGACTTGTGTAGGTCCTATAAGTATGTGTGAGTGTTTACGTAGTGTGAGGTGTGAGAAGTGGTTTTATGTGACGAAGGAATATGTGTGTGTGTGTGTGTGTGTATGTGTGTGTGTGTATGTGTAAGAGTGTGTGTGTGTGTGCGTGAGTGTGTGTGTGTGTGTGTGTGTGTGTGTGTGTGTGTGTGTGTGTGTGTGTGTGTGTGTGTGTGTGTGTGTGTGTGTATGTGTATAGGGCAGGTTATATCTCTGAAATAATGCTTTAATAAATGCTGTTGCTAAACAGGCCAAAGCTTTATCGCTCTATCACAGACGAGGAGACGTTCATTTATTGTAATATCTACACCGCTATCATCTGAATCAGTTTTTTTTAAATCGCATGATGCTCCTGCATTCTCGTCACCTTGTTTATTAGTTTGCTAGGGTGCTTTTCACCCTCCCAGAATAAAGGATTGGTTCGGGCTCTCGAGGGTTACCTAGGGGTGAGTTCTACCCTTAAATTAAACCATATTCAGCGGCGGACGGGCATTTATTATTTCCATTGTAGGAGCTTCGGCCATTATTTATTTATTCAAATCGTTCGTGACATTTCTGTAACATATCAATTTGCCTGGCTAACCCTAATCCACGTGAAATGCGGATTTTGTATAGAACCGGGAAAGGGAGGAGTGGGATGATTCAAACATATTCTTTTGAAACATAATTAATTATGTTTTGGACTGTTCGTTTGATTTTTGATGTTAAAATATAAACCGAAATGCTACTGTGACTTGTATAGCCGATTTTGGTCAGGTTGTTGCGAGTTTATTTTCAGTTAAGTGGCAACACGATCAAGTTAATCAAATACTTGAATCGGATAATGTGAAGAGTCAGAATAACAGAAGAGTATGTATGAGACGATGTATGAATATGAATGAAGCAAGGAGTGTGCGCCAAGACAGAGTTATATGGCGGTCCGTCCTCTCTGCCTACCCCTGCGGGGAAACGGCGTGATGGTTAGTTAGTTAGTTAATATTGATTGAATGTAATCAAACACCATTCTATACATTTTTTCTACTGTTTTTTTTATTCTCATATGAGCAAATAATTTTCATATTTTTGTAGAAAGCAATCACTTTGTGGTTTGACATATTTAAAGAAATGAAAAAATAACTTCGTATAAGACTACAAAAAATATTTTTATTTTTATGACCGACTGGTTTCACTTAGCCTGAGAATCATCAGCCTAATTTAAAAAAAAAACGAGCTATTACTAGTTTAATGCTGTACTCTGCTGATGCTTAGGCTAAGCAAAACTAGTCGGTCATAAAAATTAAAAGAATATTCGTGGTCTTGTATAAAGTTATTTTTTTTATTTCTTTAAATAATTTCCACATTATTTACTGTTAAATGCACTTTTATATGTAAGGGCCCACTTGGGCGTATATAATAAAATAATTAACGGATTCAATCAAAGCAACATACGCAGGAGCTTTTAAACTAAAATAGATGTTGTAACAATGAGGTATGGAAACTACACAGGAAAGACGGAAATTGGATTAATATGGCAGAAACAAGATCCCTGAGACGAGTGTGATCGAAAAAAAAACAAAGATTTAAGTGTAATTATTATTATGAAAGAGGCATAATATACTATATGATATTGAGACGCATATTAAATGAAATAAGAATATTTCCATCCAATAATAAAATAACCCTGTCAAGTGAATCACATGTTAGAGTTGGGTCATATCGAAAGTAGGACTAATAAAAAGAAGATGTATGAAAGTTGCATGAATATGGATGAAGCATGAAGCAAAGTTTATACCGATTTAATAAGAAATGCAAGTTAATGAATAATAACGACTCATACAAAAGCAAGGCCTTTTGATAAAATAATAATACTACCTTTTATTTATTTACCTAAAATAATTTTGTTCACAAACTAGTCTTTAAAGTTAATGCCGGAAAGACAGAGTGCAATAGATCACATATCTGAATACTATGCATTTCGCTTCTTCCATATTTATTGCGAGAAATGACAAGTAGGTACCTACTCAGTAATTGATGGCATTTATTCTCCCCAGCCCTATGCGATATCAAAGTTATTGCAGTCATATCCTACTATCTTTGGCTATAAATTTACGACAATATATTTTATTGGTCGCATAAATTCACAATAAAATGAAGTGTCGCCCATACATACATTGGCATTACTTTATGTAGCATAGATTTTAAATGAGAGAAAAATAAAGAAATAATAACGTATAACGCTTTTTTTCAAGTACACATTTAACTAAGGTTTCCAGTGTCATTAAAAAAAACATTAAAGTAGCAAAATCATCATGGAATTTGCAGTGCACCGTTCTTTTTTAATAAGAGTTTAAGGTCTAGGTAAATAATTTTAACTTTCTACCTCATTTGCATCAAAAACTGTGTAAATTTTGGGCGATGTCAGGTAGTAAACAAAAAAAATCATCGAATGTAATATTTGTTAAAAAAATAAACAGAAATGGATACATTTTTTTTTGGAACGACCAACTATACTCTGAAACGGAGGGTTGTAAAACCTCTCAGATTATTCCATTCGATTTATTTCAATTTTACTTTTTAATTTTAACTTTTTGCAAATTATAACGACCTTATCTTAAGTCAAACACGATCTGGCTCTTATTTATTTTGATAAAATTTAATCTGATTTTAATAAGTTAAGGTAAAGCGTAGATAAGACGGACTCTTTCGAGAAGGTGGATTGAAATTCTGTTCACTTCAAACTGTTTCAAGACGGGCCATTAGGCATAAGGCATATCATACCTTCGTGCCATCAAATCGACATTATTGTATGATTCCGAGGACAACATTTGAATTCCTTCGGTTTAGTGTGAATATTTTCCGCTTCACCTCTCTTGTGTTTGTGTGTTATCGAAAATCGCAATATTTAAGCGAAGCGAAGCTTTGATCAAATTGCCGATCGCATCTGCTACATTTGCTTAAGTGCAGTCTGCCGAAACTTTTAAAATGTAACATTCTGAGCGATTTGAACATTTCCTTGATGTAATGTTTTATTATAATAATCATGCTGAGATAAGCGAGTAAACTTATCGTTGACTTTAATACTTCCTGCTTGCTTTCAATGCGAGCCACGATATTGAAAGTTTGGTTTTAAGATAAAATTTCGCGTATCTTTGCCAAGTCGTACGTACTCTTTACGTGCGAAGAATTTCTGAAAAGTTAAAGAATTAACCATTTTTATAGCTACCATCTTGATATCTAATTTTATGAGTTTGATATTAACGATAACTGAGAGGTAATCTGTTTTGCGGCTAGAACAATATATTTGAGCGCTTTGTCACGAAACCTGAATTAAATGGGTAATATTTAGCTGTATTCCGACTAATAAAAGAAATCATTTAATTTATCAGTGAATAGGTAGCAAACCAACTATCCGTTTATAAGAAGCAAAAATATGTCAATGAGTAAGAAACATGATTTAATGTTTTTGTGTGTGTATAAAATTATATCGAGGACACATACCTATCTAAATTTTGATATAAAAGAACAATGCATTGTAACATAAATAAAAATAAATGTAAAAATCGGCTAAATTTTGAGTTATTATGATAAAGTGATTGTATCCTGCCAGAAGTGACCTGCCAGGTAAGTATGTTGCTGTATATTTATATGAACTAAGAATTAATATTTAGTAGAAATTTAGCTTTGGACAGCGCTCGTAAGGTGATTTTTCACAAAAACGGCGCCATCCAAATAATCCAAATATTATTATTATTTATATGTATGCTAGACCAGGCGCGCATGGGTGACTTTTGTCACGGCCACAGTTTCGTCATTGTAACTGTCTTCCAATCGAGCACGCACACGGTGAGTTACTGTCACCCGTCACCCTTTCATCCCGGCAATGGATTTCGAACAGGCGGATGAGTCACCGAATGACATTTTGTCACCCGCGCGCGAGCGCCCATACAAAAGTACTCTCTACAGACACGGTGACACTTTCGTCACTCATAAGTCGCGGGTCAGTGGAACTAAAAAGTCACCTCAATGTCACTCGCTGCGTGCGCGGATATCCATACACTCCAATAGATTTGGAGATGGTGACGAAACTGCTGTCATGACAGAAGTCTCCCGTGCGCACCCGGCCTTAGTGTCTAAGATCGGAGAAATAGTTAGAAAGTTCTCATTTATAAGAGACGGTCATTATTTAATAACGCTTGTGTAAAAAACTACGGATTTCATTTCACATAACTAGTTTGTAGGTATATACCTAAACTAGTATCAACTACCCAAGTGGAAACTTATAAATGGCCATATTCATACTACCCATGTAATATTCTACCTAATTTATTTGTAAACTGTTGGTCTCCCAAATAAAATAAAATAAATAAATAAATACTTTTCAGGGCTTTTGGATTTGCACTAACCTCGACACATTCTGGAATAAAAAGTTAATTTAATTAAATATCAATGTTTAAGAGCAGAAGTGAGAGTAATTAGGAAACAACCACAATTAAATAAACATATTGTTTACAAGCACAAGACCCCCAACTGCTCCCAACCGTCTAGAGCCAGTGAAACTATGGCATTCACAACCGGGGTACGTTGTGAGGCTGAAGGTAGTGTCGATGGGAGGGAGATGGGGAAGAGGGAGGTTGGGAAGTACTTTTCTATTCGAATCTGGTCACCAACACGGCTAAAGCCATTTCAAGTAACGTTTCGATTCTGAATGGTGGTCTTTCACCAGGGTGATACTTAGAGTATCTACCACTCTGGAACGTGCTGCAAATCAAATATAAATATTTTTTATATTAATTAAATGTGTTATGATACATTTTAATTAAATATATTTTATTTGCACATGCTGGGCTTGAACCCGCAACCTCTTTATTCGTAGTCGAGCGTCTTGCCACTCGACCACGGAGGCCGTTAATTATTCTTTCACAGATTTTTTTGATAAATAATTGACGATAGATTCATCAAACCCCTACTTAGTTTACAATATTTTTTTAAGCATAAATAATACATATTCATATATACACCTCCAATAATCCATGAAGAAAATCGGCAGGCCATTATTTTCACAGTTGATTCTCAATGAAATATTTACATAAGCACACGGTAATACTGGTTGCATTCAATGCAAAGCATTCTTTTTCTGTATTCCGGAGAATGGTCTCACGTCTTTTCTCAGTTCGTGTTCGATGAAATCTTTGCCGGAAATCATTTGGTTAATGCTCTTTAATGAAAGAGCGGCATTTAAAAAAACATTACGGTTATTTTAAAGATATCATGATCATTTTAAATGCTAACATTTTCCAAAGATCACCGAAATTCGCGTGGTTTAAAATATCAACAAATCGGATGATAGTTTTTGATTCCCAGATTATTTGCTAACAAATCAAGGTATTGCGCTACAAAAAATAACGTTAAATTGTTAAGTATGTACGCGGTTGAAATAATGTTACATAATTTAGCAAAACGATCGCTTGGAAAATTATACTTTAAAAGCGTATAACCTTTTATCGCTTAAACCTTTATGGGTTTTGAAACTTTCACACATGATCGTTTGCAAACGTAATCAGTACTTGCATTTTAATTTATCTTCATAGTGAATACCGCACAAGAGTTCCAACTGCTCCTAACCGTCTAGAGTCAACGGAACTATGGCATTCTCAATCGTTTTGAAGCTTAAAGTAGTGGGTAAGGGAAGGAGATGGGGAAGAGGGAGGTTGGGAAGTACCTGGCTATTCAGATCTGGTCACCAGGCAATACGTAAAGTATTTACAACTCTAGAACGTGCCGCAAATATAGTATATATTATTTTATATAAATAAAATTTGGAATAACACATATTTATTAATAAAATGTATTTGTGTGCGTAAGGATTTGAACCCGTGACCTCGGGATTCGTAGTCGAGGGTCTCAACCACTCGACCACGGAGGCCGCCCAACTTACCCTGCCAAACATTTTTTTGGCAAATGAAATATGATTGTTATTTGCATACCCACTGTTGATTTGTATAAGTATACCCACGCACTGGCTTGCCTATGTGAGATTTTTTGTTATGTCTACATTGTTTTTTTCTTATTCTGTTATTTCTTTTCTAAAACCTTTATTGATTTTTTTTTCCTTTTACTTAATGTTATTATTTTTGTAACCTTTTAATTGTTATTTTTTTCAAAAAATGAATGTAACAAAAAATCAAATATAAAAATACAAAAAGGTAGTATTTGTTGAAATGAACAAATATGATTAGATCGTCGCCCACAGCACAAACAGGCGTATCTCAGAATAATGAGGAAGGTACAAGAATGATTCAATATTCATCATTTATGCTGTCGCTAACCGGCACATATCTGATATTTCATAAACTCGTTTTGTCTTTACCCCTTAACCCTTCTGAAGCGAAGCATCTAATAAAATGTAAAGGAATCTCGTAAAATAAACAGTTTTTGGCATACCTGGAATGTTGCTAAATATGAGATACGCCTGTTTGCACTGTGGGCGATGAAATGAAGTGAGTTTTAAAATCCAAGGCGGAATACCGCACAAAATGGCAGCATGTTTTCAGTTGATTGGTCGTCGCCGGCATCTATTCACCGCGTGGTTAGGCAGATACCAGAATCTGGGCAACGGTAATTCACAGGAAATTAATTGAATAGACTTCGCCGCCGGGCCACGGCGAGATCAGACACTTTTAAACAAATAATGAACAAAGGTTACACCTATCAAAAGATACACGTCAGAAACATGCGAGCCATTCAGTTTGGAAGATAGTTGCACGGTGCGGTAATAGACATCAGGTATTTTACAATGCATGTAGCAAGGGTAGTTAATTAATACACATACTGATCATCACACCGTGAGACTAATTAAATAAATGAATGAATGATCATTACAAAGATTTTCCATAGATAGGATAAATATTCCAAACTCGAATATACCACTTGTAAATAGTATACTCTTAATGAATAAACTAACCGGCACATCTCTGATATTTATTTCATAACCTCGTTATTTCTTTAAACCCTTCTAAAGCGAAACGTCTAATAAAATGTATAGAAAACCCCTTTAATACACAGTTTTTTACCTTTGCTGGAATCTTATATTTTTTAATTTTATTAAATATACAGTAGTGAAAACCTGACTTTGCATAGATATAATTAATCATTTTTATAGTAAAAAAACGATAAACACGGAAAAAACTTTTTTTTTTTCAAAAGTAAAAAATCGAAGAACACACAAAAACGTGACTAACCTTTCCAGTTATCAAAAACAAACCACTAATCCAAAATGGCTGATAATGCTAAAATATGATAAACATATGTGTACCAACATAACAAAACGAAAAAATCGATAATCGAATGTACACAGCCCGCGAAAATTTAAAATTCACCTTTTCTTATGAACAGGCCTCGTATGTAAGCAAAATATTTAATAATAAAATTAAAATAAACCATTGCATGAAGTGTGGCGTCTTTTCTCATTATTTGAAATTTAAATGTTTTTTCAAAGATCAATAGATATTGATGCTAATAGCATTGCGAATGATTGCGAGCATTACATAGTTGAATTGACTTCTTTTAAAAGTCCGAAATTCGGTAAAAAAATATTAAAAAGCTGTGTAGTTTTTGCATGTGAAATGTCAATATCATGCTTACTTTATTATTTAAACTGATTTTTATAATTATTTCTGAAATATATTTTTTATAGTTCTTGTGATTAATTTGTAGAACTTTTATTTTTTCATAATTCCTTCAGTGCCCACTACAAACATTGCTTTTTTCATTTTATAAAAAGGAATCTATGAATCAGGAGTTTTACCTTTTTTTTAAATATATTTATGGATATGTTTTTCTGCAGATATGTGTTGGGTTTATACAAATTAGCACAAACTTTTCAGTTTTATAATGGCCTTAAACGCCGAAATAGCTGTCAAATAATATTATACATATATTTTTAAAAAATTTCTTTATATATTTATCATTTTTTCCTATGATTTGATTTATCGTTTTCACCAAAATTGTGTACTATTTGTGTAAATTCCATTCAAACAAAATGTTGTATTTGTTCGGCATAACATAGGGACATTCTTATCGAGGCGGGCGAAAAAATAATATCACTGAAACTCCTTTTTTTGTGTAATAAAAAATAAATGAGGTGTTTTTACTGCTTCATACGAATAGGTTGTCTGCTTTATAGTGAAGACCAAACGCTAATCGAAAGTTTAATACCATCTGATAAATAATAACGTTGGGATAAGTGCGCCTTACTTGGCAGTTACAGCATCTTTGCGAATCGATCTCCGCGCAAGTCACACTGACCACTTTCCAGGGGAGATAAAAAAAATTGCGGCGATTTAATGCATTTTTGGATCGCATTATTCGAGATAAGATCATCGTTGTGGGACCATTCCTGAAATACGGAAAAATCTGTTTTTATTTCTACCAATATATTATGGTTAGTAATTTCTCCGTCAAATAGCTTTTTGGGATAATTTATTCTACAATGTGTAAGACCAACTCTTATTTGCAGAAAATCATATCCATAAATACATAAAAAAGTTAAAACTCTTATTTCGTAGAAAAAGAATCTAACTTCCCATCACGCCGTTTCTCCGCAGGGGTGAGTAGAGGACGGATCGCTAAACAACTCTGTCTTGGCGCACAATGCTTGCTTCATTCACATTCATACATAGTCTCATACATACTCTTCTGTTATTCTGACTCTTGAAATGGCCCGACTCAAGTATTTGTTTCACTTGATCGTGCCATGTCTTCCTAGGGCTTCCCTGACTTCTTCTTCCATTCATTTTCGCGTCATATATTATTTTCACACACCTTTCTTTGTTCATTCGCTCTACATGCCCAAACCATCTAAGCTTCCCTTTCTTAATCCTATTCATTACGATAACATCAGCTTTGCATTCTTTACGGACGCCCACGAAGAATATTCACTATAAAATGAAAAAAAACAAATGTTTATAGTAGGTAGGTACTGTGCAAAATTGGTATTTTTTATGATTTATCCCGTAAATATGAATCGTTTCTCAGCCTGAGACCTTCGTAAATATGTTTAAAACTACCGTCAGTCCATTTTATAATATCTCGTTTAAGCTAAGTGCGATTAAACTACAAGCATTTTTTAAATTACCTTACTATAGCACTAAGTCATACCGCAACTTTTTAAAACGCCCTTGATGAGAAATTTCAAAACGAAAATTCTAAAAGTGTTTTTTTATTTATTATTATTTCACGCGTTGATGGATTCGGAGCTGATACTCGGATATGATTAATTTGATTGTTCGCTCTTTGCTTTGACACGCTTTAGATCTGTAAAAAATCAAGTTATAACTAGAAGTAAAAAAAGCAATAGTGAGCTCTCACAGACCGGCACAAAGTATTCGCCGCGATAACGAAAAATTCGCAGCTGCCTCAGTACGTAGGGCTTGTGTGCATACTGCATGCTCATATTTGTGTGGAATTTCGCTGTATTTCAGTTCGCTGTCAACCGCATTTTATTCGCAACCGCCATCATTTCGTTAAAATTGATTGAGTTGGTTCGACAATTTCCGTTTTTTATTTATTCTAAAAGGCTTACAAAACATACAACAACAATATATATTCGTAAAAAGCATTTAATTTGTGACTTGCCATATTTATAAATAAAACAGAATGACTTTGTTTAAAACCACTTTTATTTTAATATTATTTTAAATATATAAAATCCTTAAGTAATAAATATAGACTGAAGAAAATTACACCTCTTTAAAATTGATATGAAGGTTCCTTTTACAGAATATCATTTGCTGAAATTTGCTGGACTATTTTTATGACTTAATATATTTTGACTCAGTTCAAGACTTGGGGAAGTGAATAGAATTTTCACCCAGTACCATATTTTCTTGGAGTTTTAAATTAAATAGGAGATTAAAAATAGTATCAAGGATACATGTGATGTACTTTGAACACAACAGTACATCATATTTATCATTTAAAATAAGATAAAATAATTAATTAACACGGACAAGCTTTAAAAAATCATATAAAACACATGAGGCGGGTACCCCCGTGCGTCGCGCGTTGAAAGCCATGTGACCAGTATGCGCACAACGCGCCACGCGCGTTGTGCTGACTCTTCGCTTTGAACCGATCTAAAACAGACGCAGCCATATGGTTTTGAGTCGTTCCACAGGGCACAAGGAAACCCTTCACTGTTCGCCAGTTTGAATTGTTCCGCCATTCATATGGTATTAATAAATACGAATTTTAGTTAGCAATGAACGTGTTAAACTGAAAGATGATTCTAATACAAAACATTTTCCTGAAATTTTGTAATGAACTCTAAGTTATGTCGATTTTCAACAGTTTCGTATGTAATTTGAGTTTGAAGATAGGATTTGGTCCCCGATGGCCTATTTACTAAGTGGAATCTTGTGTTTACATTAATTATTCACAGGCGACCGGACTGAGCTCAACAGCTTCATAAGCTGTGGAAATTTTCTGTTTTTTAGAAGTTGCTATAATACACATATGTTTAATTTTAAATTATAATTTACATTGGTTGGCACTATTCTAAAAATATCAAGAATCAACCGCCTCCATCGCTGATAAATAACTTGCAATGGTAAATTAATGTATCTTGAAATAATAACCCATTCATAATTTAATTAAAATGTAATAATCACTTTGTACAGGACCACAGATTTTATTTGAATTTTTATGACCCGGTTTATTTTAGCCTAAGCATCATCAAAATCAAACTAAACAAAAAATACGTAGTGTGTGGTTTTTATACTCATACTTACAATATTAGGATAATAGATAATGTGAAATGAAAGAGGCAAAATGTCAACTGAGAAGGTGATTAAGGAATAATGAGAAATTTTATGAGTTTACGGGAAATATACCTAACATTGAACTACTGGTCAAATTTAACTGATTTTAGTTTAAATTTGTACCTTGATGGTGTAAAGTTATTATTTGATTTTCATTAAAATTGTCAAACAAAGTGATACAAAAATAGTCCGTTTTTTTTAAATCCACAGTTATCAAATATATCCCGCGTTATTTTTACCTTACCCAGCAGCCTGGTTAAATGCAATTATTCAATTTCATACTTCACGAACTGCAGCTACGGTGAAATATTTAACATTTTTTCACAAAACCCGCCCGAACACAGTTCAAATATTGGATATTTCCGTCATTTTACACGAACATGTGATCTGCCATATGTCAAATTTGGTTGCGTGTGATCTACAATGGGAAGCAGGTGTCACGTCCATTACAAAGCAAGGTGCTATTATGATATTACGCCCCATACAAAATGCACGCGCATATTAAAAGACGGGTAAATTCCCCTTTGTGAACTTTTTATTTACTACGCCAAAATAATGCGATAGCTCATGAAATACAATTGGATAACGATTCGTGTTCGATAATTCTATGAATCGACGGGTAACGAACGAATTCTTTTCGAGTCCCAGGAGGACAGGAACTAAGAGGGGTGTTCGGTGCTGTTCAGTTCAGTGTTCACTGCTCTCGGTACTATCTGCGTAATAAAATAGCCTATTCAATGGCCAAGCTTCGAAGAGTGAACAGATTTGCTTTTGCTATTAGGTTGGCGGTGAACAATCGGTTTGAGATACCGGTTAGGTTATGCCCTTCTGTTACATTTTCCGCTCCCATATGTAAAAAATATTAATAAAACGCCTAGAAATGTACTCCTTTTTTCTTATTATTCAGTTCTGCTAGTGTAATATTTGTACAGTGATAGCCGTGTCGCCTTTCAAAAGCAATATATTTTTAGTTAGACATAATGATTCTGACTTAATTTACAAGACAAAAAAAGTAATATCATTAATTTGATCAATTAATTGATAATTTGTGTTATGTGATACCGTTTATCTTGACCCAGCGTCAAAAAAACCTTGCAGTGATTGTCATTAGAGCAGATTTGTCTCTATCTTGTCCACGGAAAGTAGTATTTTTAGTCGTTTATCAATACTCGTTTATCAATACTCCTGTGTGGAGTTATTGTAAAAAAAAAAAAAAAACTGTGTCATATTCAACTCTCGATGTTTTTATTATTATTATTATTAATATCTTGCTAACATATATAGCAATCCCGATGAGTTATAAAAACTCACTCTGGGACATTGGAAATTAAAGAAATACATGAGTTACAACAGAATACGGAGATCAAACTAACATAAATCTAACAATATAATACAATATTACATAATAAGAAATACAGTGTAAAAAAATAATAATTAGGTACTTAGTTTTAATATAAGATACAAAATTATGAATAAAAACAAAGGAAAAAAAAATAAAACCCTGAAGTGCAGTAAATGAGGATGTTTTTAGCCTACCAGGAAAAGAAAATTGATTTCGAAATTAGATGTTGTGGACTATACCAGTTACTATTTAAACGTATAATGTATAATTAATTTAACCCATGCAAACAAAGACGATTCAATGCTTTTAAAATTGTACTGTGAAAATATTTGTTTCTTTTGTTTGGTTTAAAAAAAAAACATAGCTATCTCGTTTGAAAAAATATAATACATAAGCTAAACTCGTTCACATGAAAAAAATGAAATGAAGAAAAACCGAATGTGTTTCAGGTTCAGATGAATTTGGAAAATAGTGGATTGTAAACGATAAACTATACTACTTGAAGTGTCTAATTATGTATGTTGAATGAAAGAAAAATGGGAAACCATTCACTCACCGATAAAGTTCTTGACTTTTCTTGCACAATTTTACTACCGAAACAATTCTCAAAAAAACATACTTATTTTAGCCTTTTTATTCACCTAACACAACGTTTATTTTGTATTTTTAGAAGATCAAACATCAAATCAACGAACGAGCAATAACTTTTTTTTTCACAAAAACTCTTTTGTTCGATTATCAACTGTTTCGAACGGTCGCCGTTTCATTCAAAATGGCGATACAGTGAAATGGTTGGATAGGTAAGGATTTGGATAAATAATATGAAGGTAAAAACCTAAACAATTATCACTTTGAAATCCAACACGTTGTTTATACTATTTTTTACGTGATACTGATAATACTGTGAAATACTTTTTCACGGTTAATTTCTTCTTCCTATCCAAAACAAAGTATAAACATATTAACTATTAATGAAGAAAGGGGCTTAGGTAGAATGTAAACTTACGTATTTATCAAAGAGGTAAATGAATACGTTTGAAATTATTTTAAATCAATGGCAAAGGTTCGGGAAAGGTTAAGAAATCTTTTAACCACCATCAATTATGCAGGTGCTACTAACTTTTGTCACAAGAAAAACATCGGGTTGGGTATTATTTTAAGACTCAAAGAAAGATGACTAGACAAGAGATAATTAGGCGAATCACCGAAAAGCTCAAACGAATGTTGAAATAACATCTTCAAAGACCTTTCTTTGCCCCATACGTTTGAATGTCATCCCATTCAAAGCTATTATGATAATATATTATTATTCTCATTTTCTAAGAGCAGTCGGACAAAGTGACATTACCGTTAATGTTGACATACAAAGGAAAGCCCATTGCTCGTTGCTAGGCAACTTTTTCCGCCTTTCAATGGTATAATGAACGGGGTATAATTAGTGCATTGTCATACAGTGTTTCAGGAAATTAATTGGCTCTAATTGAACGTAAAAAAATGGTGGATCATTGTTGAAGTTTCAAACAATCACTGTGTATCTATCCATCTCGGATAAAATAAGCAAAAGGCGGCCTTAACCTCTCGTTCCGTCCATCCTATCGTGTGTCGGCATGGCAAAAAAAAAAACTGATTGACTCAATTCTTAAAGAAAATGAAATCATGTAACCCCGCGTGGTAAAATAGTGTCACATGAGATTAATAAAGGCTGATTCACACCAACGTCCGGTTCCGCTCAGTGCCGATATTGTTCCGCAAGATAGCTTATTGATATGGTATGAATATCAATCAAGGAGTATGTGACAAGACAAAGTTGTATGGCAGTATATCCTTCTGCCCACCCTTCCGATATTTAACCACTTATTTAGTTAGATAATTATTTTGAAGTGTAAAAATACTTACAACGCAGATTTTTTTTTAAACCATTATTTTATCACTAAATAATATTTTTAATAATTAATAATTAATAAAAATATTATTTAGTGATAAAAAAATGGTTTTTGAAAAAAAAAAATCTGCGATGTTAGTATTTTTACAATTCAAAATAATTATTTAACTAAGTAGTTAAATATCACAAGGGCGGGCAGACGGATATACTGCCACACAACTTTGTCTTGGTACATACTCCTTGATCGATATTCATATCATATCAATAAGCTCTCTTGCGGAACAATATCGGCACTGAGCGGAACCGGACGTTGGTGTGAATCAGCCTTAAAGCCATAATTAAAACTAGCACATACCCGTGAAAATTCAAGGGATATTATATTTTCAGGATTTAAACAGATTTTTGCACCCTTTTTTCAGATAGAATATTTAAGAAAATGTTGAAATAAAGAAATATTTAAAAGAACAAATAAAAATGTAGGTGTTTGGAAAAAAAATATATAAATAGATTAATAAGGCCAGGAATCAAACCATGCCCAGCTGCACGGAAGACAAATATGGTGACCATTAAACTAACTGTTGTGCGAAAGGCGGTATAACATAATGTATGTACTGAAAATAAGTCTTATGTATCTTTGAATTCTAGAATGTTACTTATTCATATCACAGCCGAATTTCAATTTTTAAAACATTAAAGTTGAATAAAAGTGAATAATCTCACATGGTAGTTTTTATCTGCTTTTGAGTGATATTTTATCTGGGATCGAAGGTTTTTTTTCGTTTGGTTGGACCGTTATCTTTTTACAGAGAAAAAAGCAATACTCGATGTTTTAATTGGACGTAGCTATGACGTAACCCACAATTTCTCGAAATGGAGTTTCAAATGTTTTCTTTTAGATAAATACAATATTTCTATCTTTTGAAAAAATCCAAGCTCCAAATGCAACAATTTTTTTCTTATTCAATTTTGTTTTAACTCACATTGCAGATATTTGACTTAAATTGAAGTTTAAAAATATTAAAATGTAGGATAATATAGGAAATACAATTACTATTTTTAATAAATACATTAATAGATTAAAAATTACCTGTTTATGATAATTCTCCTTAAGAAGAAGCACTGATATTCACTTTACAAACGCCGTAATATGCCTTTGTATCGTCATATTTTCGAACGCCTTTAACTACCTCCAATTTGGCATCGCAGCATCTTGGCTGTTATGTATTTTTACTAAACTATTTAAAGGATTCTTAAAAAAACTCTTTATTTAAAAACCTAAGCCTAAATTCTAAGCGGCCTCCGTGGTCCAGTATTAAGACGCTCGACTACGAATCCAGAGGTCGCGGGTTCAAACCCGGCGTGCGCAAATACATTTTATTGGACAAATATATGTCACAACACATTTAATTCATGTTAAATAATATATAGTATATTTGCAGCACGTTCCATAGTGGTAGATACTTTGTGTATCGCCCTGGTGAAAGACCACCATTCAGAATCGAAACGTTGCTTGAAATGGCTTTAGCCGTGTTTGGTGAGCAGGTCTGAATAGCCAGATACTTCCCAACCTTTCTCTTCCCCATCGCCTCCCCTCACCACTACCTTCAGCCTCACAACATACCCCAATGAAGGATGCCATAGTCCTACTGGTGCCAGATGGTTGGAAGCAGACTCTTGTGTGGTAATAAAAATAAAATTAAAATTAAAAATAAAAATAAAAATAAAAATAAAAAATAAAAATAAAAATAAAAATAAAAAATAAAAATAAAAATAAAAATAAAAATAAAAATAAAAATAAAAATAAAAATAAAAATAAAAATAAAAATAAAAATAAAAAATAAAAATAAAAATAAAAATAAAAATAAAAATAAAAATAAAAATAAAAAATAAAAATAAAAATAAAAATAAAAATAAAATATTGTTTTATGTTTGATATTTCTAGTATTGTTGATAAAAAATCGAAAAATGACACCACGATAATAATGTGATATACGAAATGCAGTCAAATGAAAAAAAAAAAACAGAATTTTGTTTAAATATCCTTCAGGGTGTATTTAACCTGGTCCATGTTCCGAGTTGAATCGATTACATCGCACTGGCTCCGATAGCATAGAGACGCCACTTTTAATAACAAGTAAAATACCCGGGGCAATTCATACCGTCACTTCTGTCAGCCGGTGATTGATCGATTTAAAAAAACGCGACTCGATTATACCTACATTTCTGTGTAGGTCTTATCCGCTGAAGAGACAAACTGATAGAAGTGTATTGTTGGTGCATCCATATGTCCGAAGTAAGCTCATTTCTTCTTACTTCGGGTGAAATTGGTCAAACCTATTCATAAAATAAGTTAAGCTCATAAAATTTCTCATTATTCTTTTATCACCTTCTCAGTTGACGTTTTGCCTCTTTCATTTCATATTATCTGTCTCTATCTCTCTTTATTACTCTGTTATAATTTTAATGTTATTCTATTGTTTTCTCACTGCTCTCTTGTTTTATATTGTGTTATCCCTCTGTACAAATACTTAATAATCAATCAAATTTATCCACTAGTCCAATATTAGGTATATTTCCCGTAAACTTTAGATTTTTCATTATTATTTTATCACCTTCTCAGTTGACGTTTTGTCCCTTTCATTTCATATTATCTGTCTCATTCTCTATGTTCCTTTGTTATAATTTAAATGTTATTCTTTTGTTTTCTTATTTTTTTTAAATATTATTTCCTCCCTATGTGCGAGTATGTAAAAGTATATATTACAATCCCACACTATGTATATTATGTTTTGTTTAATTTTGAACCCTGATAATGCTTAGACTAAGCGAAACCGGTCGGTATTATTTCATTTCATTAAATATGTCAAACCACAATGTTATTGCTTTCTACGAAAAATAAATAAATATATATACGAGTATATATAAAAAAAAATATATATATATATCCCGTGATACACGACATACAGCTCTGTATTATGTTTTTTCGTCTGAAAGTAATTATTTTGAAATTTCGCCCATTCAAAGGCTGAACCGACTAGGTAATAAGTATGGATCATTAGATGTTTACCGTTACAACACTGTGTCCGAATTGAAAATGAGTTTATTTGAAGGTTTTTAATAGAACTATAAAGTTTTAAATACATTATTTGCACCTTTTATAGTTATAATTACTATATTAAAATAAACTTACTACTAATAACCTACTTTCTAATTTTAATGATATACTATTGTTATTAACATTTTTTGTTGTTGTTATTGTGCCATGTATTATACTCTTTTTTGAAATATTATTTAATAATATAACTAATAGGTTATATTATCTACTTATGCTCTACCTACTAAATTCTTTTAAATTTATAATGCTATGTATTATACAAATATTACATTATTTTAGGCAATTTACTATGATAAAATAACTAATTGTAAAACCTGCGCTGTAATTATATACTTGCATTGTACCTAATAACTTTTTTTTATATTCTTGCTATAATGTTATGTACTATTAATTTATTTTACTCCTTTGTACAACTTAAAATGAATCTACATGTAAAAGCCTTTAAGGCGTCAATAAGAAAATAAATAATTTAAAATAAATTCTTACTTGAACAGATAATTAATTTCATTGGTTTGTCTTAGTCCAGAAATCTAAAAGTCCATGTAAATTGGATACATCTCGATCACACTTCTAGGAATTATCTGATCAGCGGTCCTACCTAAGTCCTACTCACGAGGATGATTATCTCTTAGAGATTGGATTTAGCGAATTTCCAGAATATATTATTATTTGTAACATTTCCCCCCGTCAAAAAGTTATATCGGATATATCTTTTGATAAAGGTAGCATACTTACGTTATGTTACGATTCAAAATAAATTACAAATAGGTCGATTTCCTTTGAAACGGATTTCAATAATGTTATTATGTTTATATGGAATAAATATATAGCGAATTCTATGATTCTTTTTACGCAGGTTCAAACCGAAGATTGATTGGAAAGATAAGGATATGTCATTTCGCCCTTTGAGTTTTTTTTTTTTTTTTTGTTTTGATTGAAATTTTATCAAAAAGCGATATTTTTGTACTTCAGAATAACCAATAAAATTAAATCGTAATACAAGTAGTTGCGAAAAAAAATCCGAACAAGTAATTCTTGGACAATCTTGGATCATATTAATTAAGCTGAAAAATCTCTTAAAAACTTTTATTTACCTTTATCCACGTTTTTGTGATGATTTAAATGTTTAATCAAATATGTGAATCAAAAAACATTATTATATTTCTTTCATTGGTAACATTCCTTCTTGTTAAAATGCATTTATCCGCTTATTCACAAAATTCATTTAGATACTTCTCATAATAAACAAAAAATAAAAAAGACAATTTCCATATTTAGGTTAATTTTTAACAGCACCTACGTACATATATGCCATTTTTTCAATTCACGCGACTAAAAAGGGAACTAACATAATATCATTAATAGATAATTTATTGAACAGCTTATTAGAGTTCGCACATGAAACCGCAAGTGCATAGGTGCTCAAACATCGTAACCATAGTATATTTCCATTTAAAATAAATATACGTGTTTTTGCAATACATCTGGATACATAAATCGACAATTTTTTAAATGTTTTTATGTTTTATTTTTCGTAATTTTTTTTTATTTTGTAAATTTGAAAAGAAAGAAAAACATTTCCGGGTTACGAATAACCTGACACAATATTTGAAAAACTCCTACTACCATCATGATAAGAGGAAGATATTGCTTGTGCAATGGTAGAGGACTTAGCTAGCAGAGAAATTGAACCCACGACGCCTGGGTGGAAATCCGACGCGTTAGTCTACTCAGCTACTAACCGGTATTGTGTTGTTTATTTTCATTGATAAATTACTAAAGTTTATTTTCCTATGCAATTCAATTAAATAATTATGGCGATGCATTGTATAATAATGCAAAATCATTCGTTTTTGGTTTGAAAATTCGAACGCCCAGAAATATTAAAGGCGATTAAATTAAATGTTTTGTTTAAATTATATGTCTTGTTTGAATTAAATGACTTGTTTACATTAAATGTCTTGTTTGAATTAAATGTCTTGTTTGAATTAAATGACTTGTTTGAATTAAATGTATCGTTTGAATTAAATATTTTACTGTGGCTGCAGTTTGAGAAGTATAAGATTAAATAATTGCATTAAACCCGACTTTTGGGTGGGGTTAAATAGTATTTTTAGAAGCCAAAAAATCTTGGGAGTAAAAATGCTTTGAAGTGTAAAATCTTTTACTTACGGACAATTTTTCGGATTTACTCTAATTGTATTTCATAATGTGGTAAATTTTTTTTTTGACCCTGATCGGAAATTTGTTTAATATTCTCAAAATAACAATAAAGTGTGCTTTTTAGTGTTTTTTTTTTGCATAGTGTCAAGTAATTGCAAAATTACAAGTGGCAATTTCAAACGTATCACCACTAGCGTGATGAGGCGTTATTTCAATCGTATTTTAAGTGCTTTTAAGAATTGCATCGCCTTAATCCATGAGATCCGCTACCGTTTCGGATTTCTGCTACAAGTAAGCACTATTGTTAATCTAAAAATTTAATTACTTACATTTCAACATCCTCATTATCGACTGTACACAAACAGGATATTTACTTAGCTACGGATAATTAATGGTTCGGTAACTCTATCCGATTTGGATGCATCGTTCAAAGGTTCAATGGAGTATTGTTACCATTGAGAATTACCGTAAAAAATGCGCTTCCTTCGCTCTTTACTAAGGATATCATGGACCTAACTTCACCATAATAAGAGCTCTTAATTTAAATGCTTGCAATATTATTAAACAAGATGTTTTCCCTGTGAGTACGTACGTACTATAGAATAAAAAAGTATTCTATTCAGTGGGATGTACGTACGTACGTACAAGTGTGAACTTTTCAAACTTGAAACTTATGGATGTCTTGATAAAAATTACCAAATTAAAAAGTAATCTTTTCAAATCCAAACGAGTGATAAAGTAATAATCTGAGTATAATGTATTTTACAAAAACAATTTTGAATTCTAAATTTGAATTGTGAAATAAAATTTCTCCGTTTTCATGTTGGAAAGTCACGTGAACAGTAAGTTTTTATAATTATTTTTTTATAGAGAATACCGCACAAGAGTCCCAACTGCTCCCAACCGTCTGGAGTCAGTGAGACTATGGCATCCCCAATTGGTGTATGTTGTGAGGATGAAGGTAGTAAGAATATGAAGGAGATGGGGAAGAGGAAGGTTGGGAAGTGCCTGTCTATTCAGATCTGGTCAGCAAACACGGCTAAAGCCATTTCAATCAACGTTTCGATTCTGAATGGTGGTCTTTCACCAGGGCGATACTTACAGTATCTTCCACTCTTTTTTAATAACTTTGAACATGAACGGATTCTATTTTAATTTTTATAACAGACCGGTTTTGCTGAGCGGAAGCATCATCAGGGTACAAAATAAACTCATAAAATTCGTGGCCTCATACAAAATTATTGTTTTATTTCATGAAATATGTCTAACAACAAAGTGATTGCTGAAAATAACGCTTTAGAAAATATCCTGTGAAAATAAGATTATTATTATTAGACTTTCGTTTGGCTAACGATTCCTCTGAATGAACTCTGGCAGAACTAGCTCCTAGACCGTGGGCCGAGAGGCTAGAACAACTCGTATCCTACGCATCACTCGTTTCCTCTTAGTATGTAATAACAGCATTATGGTTAATCACTTCAACGCAGTGAACCACATTCTTCCTTTTTTCAATTCGTTCCACCATTCCCCAGCTAATCATAAACACCCATCTAAACACGGAATTCTTAAGTTGTAACACGCGTTTCGCTTTAGTGGCCGCGACTCCTCTTCACACCGGAGCGAGTCTTGTCGACGCCTCCCCCCCTCATATTTCAGATATATTACCATTAGGGGGCCGAAACTCTACACGTCCCTTCTTCCAGTACTGCAACCCCCACCCTTTGCGAGAGTAAACACACTTAGTGGATGACACCAATTTATCAACACACTCCCTTAAGAGCGTTAAAAATAGACACCGCACGGTGTAATAACTGGTGCGTTTTTAATGAATACGTCTTTCTTGCATCTTTTCTTTGTTACAATGTTTAAAATTCCACCCCTCGATAGAAGCTAATGCGGTAAGAAGAGCTGGTTACTAGACATATTGAAAATTCCTCGGAAATGAGAAAAAGGCACTGACAAAAATAAGTTTTTTGAAAAGGTTAACGATCTACAATATGTATATTCTCTATAATTAGCTCGTCTGACAGCGTCTTAATCACATGGTTCTATGCTTGGAGTAAGAATATAAAGTAAACAGTGAAGTCAGTATTGTCGACTTTATACTGACTCGATATAAAAAGACAAAGATATGTTAAAGGAAGTTGGATAGCCTATTAGTTACCACCCACATGGGATTCGGACATTTTTAATAAACATATTTGAACACATTAAACAAAACAATATCAATACGCCATTAAAATGATTTATAAAGTCAAAATATCACACAAATACTTGTAACAAAAGGTTTCCCTAAATAATGATGGAAGCTTTTTGATGATTTTGTGTATTTATATCATTAAAAATGTGAAAATTCTAAAGTTCGGTCAAAAATACTTAAAACTGTTGAAATACCTCTGAAAAGTGATGTTTTATAATCTTTGTTTGGTCTTATTTGAATATTCACGTATAGCACATATCACCATCATGTTTAATTTTTTTGTATTACCACTGCAAGTATTTTAATCAACACAAATATAGGAAATAACCACAAAATCCGTTGACGAAATTTATGCGACTCTATGATGTGAAGTTAGCGCGGACGGAGAACATTCTTACATATTTAGAAGTGCTGCAATATTATATGAAGTCTTTTCTTGTCTCTTTCTCCCTCGTGGTATACGACGTAAAAACCTGGAGATAGTAATTTATTGCATATTTGTATTGGTTGGATGAAAATATTTAGCTATCTCTCCATCTATATTCTTACTCCAAGGTTCGATGTTTTCTGAAGGTGGAACAAGGACTATGCTAAATAATATGAAAAAATAGATGACGTGTATAATACAATTTTGTGTGCGAAAAAAAGAAAGGAATGAGTAAAAAAAAAAGGTTTTCAGGAGTCAGAACAAAATTTAGGGATTTTGTTTTTTTCATAAAATCATGTCACATGTCGAACATTCTTTTAAAAAATAATTACAAATTATTTTATTTTCTGATTCATCTCGTTTTTCCTTGCTTAGTATGTACCTATCGAAGGAACAATTCCGCATACTTAACTTAAAACTTTTACGATTCAGTGGAATAATTGGTATTTGACTAATAGTAAGCGAAACTAATTCGTGCATTTTATTGAGGTGATGATGAATAAAGGCCTCAAAAGAGGTTAGTTCAATACATTGTTTTCGCTGTATTCATTTCGAATAAGTCCATTGGGCACTCATGACACTAATCCAACAACAGTATTCATTGCCCGAGGCTTTTTACTGTAGTATTGTTTGCAATAATCGATCAGTAGGTACCTACCTACGTTCTAAAAACTGCTGGATATAATTTAACTAGTAATGACACCATTGCAAATTTTGTTTTTGTCTTACAATTGAAAGAGGCATTTCGATTCCACCTCCAACTCATGGTTTCCGATGCAGTGCTCTAAGTATTTATGTGATTGCAAGTAAATTGCTTTTCATTCCAAAGTACAGGTTATTTTTATTGGTTGTGTCATGAGTCACATAGGAAATCCATTTCTTTCAAAACAATGGTTTCTTAAGTAATATTGCTATGATTGATAGATATTTGAATTTTTCGACTGGTTTGAATTTAGGGACTGTTTCAAATACCAATGTACTTATTTATGCAAACAGATCAGTGATTACTGATAGGTTCATGCTATATTTTTCTAAGTTTTTAACGGTAAAGAATTTATATTGTCTCTTACTTTTCCACAATTTGACCGTCTTGCAGTCGCTACTTACATAAAATATCTAAATGAAATTTAGTTAGGCTGTATAATTTTTCTTTTAATGGAACTGGTGAGCTTTTAAATTTGCATCTTCACTATGTTTACGAGTAGATACACAATCATAAATTGAGATTTGTATGTGTGTATTACAATTTGAAAGAATTCAAACAAATAAACAGATCGTCCCAAAATATTATTTGTGTAGTTTATTGTAGTAGGTATTCATGTTAGCGTGAGATGTGGCAGTTTTGCAGGGTGTTCTTACAAAGGTGTGTAAACCTACTTTAAAACGAAGTACTTGACTTAAAATGATTTTTGGCTTATGGCAATCATGTTGCGGTATATAGAGTGCTAAAAATCATGAATTGGAAAGTGACCCGAAAACACGACTTTATCGACAGTCAGACCATTGCAAATGTTTTATCTCAGTTTGCTATGTTCCAATAAAAGTTTCCTGTTAAGGCTCAGCACCCAAAACGGGGCTAAACTGTAGTATTTTAATACAAACAATACCGCACATGATTTTTCTGTTGATTATACATAGCCAGTTAGGAAAATGTCTGAGGTTTCCAGTGAATAAAAATTATAGGCTATAATCTTTTAAATTCTACAAAAAACATACTGAAATATCAGTAAAAGGCATAGACATCAAATACGAGACACGTCATATTCATACAAATCTTAGGAAAAATGTAGCACCACTAGAACCGTCTTGTTTTCCGCGACAGCGGCTTATAAAAAGGATAGCCATTCAAAGAATATGTGTGTACGGATGAGATAGCTATACGAACGTCCCACGCTACTGTTATAATCGGGTTTTGCGCCACTAGCCGTGGTTGTCTTCCTCACACTTATGTATTTCTGCATTCGCTATCTCACACCGTTTTCGTGAACCTTCATACCTTGTGAATAATTGCATTTATTGAATTGAAATAATAAGTTATTTGTGGGTGATTATTGATGGAAAAAAATTCCATGAGATATGTTTTTGCTCCCGAATGAGTTTTACACCTCTCAAGGCATTTTTTCTCAGAAAGGAGCCTACAACGTCGCGTTTGTGACAGCTGGTGACAGCTTGTCTTTCGAACAAATGTTTGTGTGATACTAAACGCAGTAAATCGCAGGTATGTCTCGCGGACTCGGTTTAGTGCATTCACGTGCGTTGTCTCAGTAACGTATCTACATTATTTAATTCATCTAAGGTAAAAGGTGCAGTTTGAAGACTTGTGCAGCCATTTTCGAACGTTTTACCAAAATTTCAGAATGCATTTCACGAATAATTTAAAGATTACTGTTTAAAAATTGTACTTACTGGAAACCTTAGACATTTGCCTAACTACCCGTACAGGATTATCAGAAAAATCATTTGTAGTGTTGCTTGTATTAGAAAGCCAAAAAGCGTCTAGTTTTTGTTGAAATGACTTTCTTTATCCAATAGCACCGGTCGCGGTGCATCAAACCTTAAACGTTAGAACAACTTCATTACTGCATCAGCTGCCCCGGTGCCCCCAAAGCAGCCGAGCGTGACAGGATAGCAGCGCCCGCGCCCCGGCGGACTGGAGGAGCATTAGTTCGGAAAGGTGGGCGGTTTGAACATCGTCGGTGGGACTTAAGTGATTCGGGGTGTGAACATTTAGACTGGATGCACGGGCTGATAGTCACGCATCGACTTATGCTGAAATTCGATGGAAATGGTATGTAATCGAATTTGGGTTATGAATAATAATGATTATTCTCATTTCGTACTGTGGAAAGGTCGGGATACACAGGAAATAGAGTTCAGAGCTTCAATGTCATTGCTCCGTGACCGGGAGCTCTTTAGATTTTCGACTCGAATAAATTAAATAATAATATTTTGATGATTTGTATACCACCGTTTTATCTAGATAGTGTATTTTTCATAACGTAATTTATCCAAAAAACATGAGTAAAGAAAAGTATAATTAGAAATACAGGCAACACGAGAATTGTATCTATATTGAATTTAAGGATGTGAGAGTCTGAAAAGGTAAGTTTTTAGTTTGGACATGCATCTTAGTTCCGGAGGGAGTTTATTCCAAGCCTAAGGCACCGATACTCCGAAAACGTGATCTTCTTACTTTGCGTTCGGATTGCGTTTAGGTTCTATCAGTCTCCTGATAGCCGATGATTATTATATTAATATGAATAATATTTTGATAATTTGTACAGCGCCGTTTTTGTGAAAAACAACCTCAAGGGCACTGTACAAATCTTAATTTCTAGTTAATATTAATTCCTAGTTTGTGTTAATATTTATTTAAATTAAATAACAAAAAAATATACAGAAACATGCTTACCTGGCAAGTTAATATTATAGCTCATATATATATATTTATAATTTTTTAGGTCACAAAAGCAAATCTAAAATATAGTATATCTAAAGGTGATTTGTCATTCAGTAAGAAACATATAATGATGATAATCTCCTAATGAATTCAAGGAGATGGATTAAATGAGAGTCTGAAAAGTTTTTTCTTAGATGATGTAGTTGATCTAAGAGTCAACTGCCTTAGACGAGTATTTCTAGAAGGCATAGTTCGGTGATATACAGTGGGGCCATTTCGTCAATAGATTTAAACACCATCCAGCACAACTTGTACTAAATTCTTTCAGTGCACTTGAGCGAGTGAATGTTCTGAGAGTGTTCTAAAATATTTGAATATTTAGATACCCGGTGTTGATGTGCTCTGCAGTAACTCGGTAAGTATGTGTAATGAAGACAATGTCAATAAATGATTGCTTTTAACAAAATAAAGCTACTAGTTTGCTATATAAGCTAATTTGCCGAAGGAGGAAGAATAGAAATCAAGCTATTAAAGGTTGATTACCTAAAATAGCCGTTATTATCAGTTTATTGAGCAATAAAACTATTCGTATTTTAGCTAGATTGAAACACTTCAAATTATATTGATTTTAGTGATTAGTAGGCAGTCAATTACCAGCTCATAATTGTTGAACTTATTAGTTAATAATAAAAATAATATTAACAGCATTGTATTACTATAGCGCTTTTTTATATTTCTCCTCAAGTGCGCAAATTTAGAGGTATAACTAGGAAGGTAAAAATGCATGTTGTGGTTTTATGTTGGTTAAAGCACTTTTTTGAATTCACGTTTTTTTAAAAATTAAATAGTGTTAAATAAACGAATACTTTAATTGTGTTTTTTTCGCTCTAAACAAGTAACAAATAAACGCGTGAGCTAAGTAGCGCGAGAACAGACTTAATAACACATAAATAATTTATATTATCGTGGAAAGTAATCACTTTGTGGTTTGAGATATTTAATGAAATGAAAAAATATTACATTGTACAATACCACAGATATAATGTGTAAATTTTTATGACCGACCGGTTTCACTTAGCACCATCAGGGTACAAAATTAAATCAAACAAAAAAAAAATAGTGTGAACACAATATAAAAATAAAAAAAGAAAACAATGAAAAAACAATAGAAAGACATTTAAATTATAACAAAGGAACAGAGAGAAATAGACAGATAATATGAATATGATGATGATGGCTTGGGGAAACCGGTGGGTCATAAAAATAACAAATTATATCTGTGGACTTTTTAGTTTATTAGTTTTATTTTATTTTATTATTTCATTTTAAATTATATTTTATTTATTTTATTAATCATTCATTTGATGCCATTGGGATGAAATGTATCCCTTCGACACGTTTTTTTTATATTTTATTGCTTGAATGTTATTAAAATTGTTTTAAAGATTAAACTAATCGAGGGTAAGGCTAATAAAAGTATGGTCATAATATTGCAGGAGTAGGTATTAAAAGTATAAAATATTGATTTTTTTATATGAATACCGCGCAAGAGTCTCAACTGCTCCCAACCGTCTAGAGCCAGTGAGACTATGGCATCCCCAAATAGGGTATGTTGTGAGGGTAAAGGTAGTGGGGAGGGGAAGGAGATTGGGAAGAGGAAGAGGAAGGTTGGGAAGTACTTGGCTATTCAGATCTGGTCACCAAACACGGCTAAAGCCATTTCAAGCAACGTTTCCATTCAGAATGGTGGTCTTTCACCAAGGCGATACTTAGAGTATCTACCACTCTGGAACGTGCCTCAAATATACTTTTTATTATTTTTATATGAATTAAATGTGTTATGACACATATTAACTAAATAAAAGTTATTAGCGCACAACGGGTTTGAACCCGCAACCTTTGGATTCGTAGTCGAGCGTCTTACCACTCGACCATGGAGGCCGTCATTGTCCGACCTTGGACGATTATTGTCTGATATTGTGTAGGCTTCAAGTTATAATTGGACTGACGAAAATTTTCTGCATCAAAATCAAATTCAATCTACTCGAAGGATAACAGTAAAAACTGATACAGTGGGCGTCTGCTATTATTAAAAACTCTCAATCGAATTTAATAGTTCTAATTCACACATTTGGGACTGCCCTGGGATAAAAAAGTCCAAACACATACTACGGTCTTAACAACACTTCATACAGATGGTGTGTTACTTTCTTAACTAGTTTGAAGTTCGATGGGATGTTTTCATTGATATAAAACTCACTATATGATCCCTTCGGAAGCAAAATATTTTTCGCAATAATTATAGAAAAAACGATCTATTTTGTGGACATGGATTTTGCTACATACGATAAGGGTTGGTCAGAGAACTTTGGAAAATCAATGGTACCTACATAGGATTACAGCTAATAGCTTTGTTTTCATTCTTATTTTGCACGAACGACGAGTGTGACAGAAATACAGAAGCTTTGCAACGACGCTTTCAGTTGTAAGACCTTAGCAAATGCTTTTATTCGGGATTCTGAAAGTGTAATAACAACAAAAGTGAATTTTTACAGCGCAGTTTTTTGATAGTTCACCTTAAGTGCGCTATGTAGCATATGTAGAATCAAAAATAATTTTTTTATAAATTGTTGAATCGATTCATTTTTAGGGGTTCTAATCAGAGGCGGTTCGCGATATTTTTATAGATGAAGAGGGCTAAGTTAAGTGAGAAAGATATGTAATAATTTATATTATTTCGGATGTAAGAAAATTTATTCTTACAAACAAGTCAGCGTTTGTACGATGATTTAACTGCCTCCGTGTTCGAGTGGTAAGACGCTCAACTACAAATCCAGAAGTCGCGAGATCAATATCGGCGTGCGCAAATAAATTTTGTCTACTTAATTTGCGTCATAACACATTTAATTAATACACAGCTGGTTTGCGGCACGTTCCAGTGTGGTAGATACTGTACGTATCGCCCTGGTGAAAAACCACCATTCAGAATCGAAATGTTGCTTGAAATGGCCAGGTACTTCCCAACCTTCCTCTTATCCATCCCCTTCCCCTCCCCACTACCTTCAGCCTCACAAAATACCATAATAAGGGATGCCATAGTCTCACTGGCTCTAGATGGTTGGAAGCAGTTGAGATTCTTGTGCGGTATTCACAATAAATAAAAATGTATTTGAACTGCAGCACTAGATTTCTCAAAACCACTGTGCGAAACATTTGTTTTCTTCAATCTAAGTCTTCAAGAAGAACTTTACGAAGACATTCAATAAGTTCAACTGCAATCAATTCATGTGGTAGCCTTTATAACTGAGTGTTCTTCAAAGGCCAACCTGACGTATTCCAGATCGGAACTCCGAGTAACTGTTTGGATGTAAGTGTGCACAACGGGGGCCATAAATCAATTTACTTTTGGCCTTTTGTGGCCGGCGCCATATTAATTGTAGGCAACTATAATTATTTGAAGAACAAAGACACGCCTAGACTCTGGCTGTTGGCTGGGGGTTGCATCATACTCACGTGTGAAATATGGACTTAATTTGTCTGAATTCTCAATATATATGATTACTATTCCGGGTAGTTTGATTCACGCATGAGGCATTTTTCAATGCGACGTGATAATAACAGTTTCCACGTGGTTAAGTAATTTATTTGTTATTTTCTTAATACAATGCTAACTGTATAACCCCAGATTCGATGATCCCGTCCAAACTTGGTCAGAGTAGTCAGCATATGAACCTCGGAGCAATAATATACAGAAGGGAGCGTTTCTGTAGTCAGTATTAATGATTTGACCTAACTCGGGCGTGGCTAGGACTAGTCCTAGCCACGCCCGAGTTAGGCGAAAATCATCAAGGCCTAGCCCCAGGGTTAGGGTATTTATACATCTATTCATAGCACATGTCGACGTAATGTTTTTATTTATTTGTATAACCACTTTTTCACAGTATTGTTATCAATCAAAATATAGAACATAACCTAAAACCCATTTAGTTATGTCCTGTTTTAGTTATATCTGTTATGCCGCATAACAAAACGTAGTGGGCGGAGTCACCGGAGACGCGGGAGACGGAAAATATGTTTACACACCGAATGGTGGTGCTATATTATGTGAGAACTTGCCTTATATCTATATATCTTTCACTCGCACGGTTTGCGACGTGAAAACCCTGTAATGTAAACCCTAATATGTAGCTCTCTCTCCATATATTATATTCTTGCTCTGAGATATGAACAGAGTTCGCATCTTCCGATCAAAAGAGATGTGTCTACACTCTAGAACGTGCCGCAAATATTCTACCTACATATTGTTCCATCAAATAATGCATGGAGTCTAAACAGTACTGGGAGCCGTCATTTCTTAGTTTACGTCTGAACCTACTTGATATCAACTAATTTTTAAAATTCTATAATTTTTTTCTACAATTGATAATAATTCTTTAGTTAAAGATGGTTCTTTTTTGGTCTGTGAAGCGGACCTATTCATAATATTTAGTCTATTTGGAAAGATATCGAAATACATACGACGCGTGAGACATGGCTTCGTGGAATGTAATATTGGTCTGAAAACAAAAATTGGAAAAAAAACCTTTCTAAACTACGATATTGCTGCGCCTGAAAATGCCTGATTGAGGCCTTAGAAATTTTTCTCTTCTAGAAATAGGCGAATACGAGAAAAGATACATCAATGGAAGAAAGTAATAGATGTCAGAAGAAAATATTAGATTATATTTTTACTTGACATTACACAACATTGTAGTAAATTAGTAAGAGTATGACCGAGATGTGGGATATTTAATTAATGAAAACGAAATAATAACTTTGTGTAAGATCAACGATTTTATTTTAATTTTTGTGACCGACCGGTTGGTGAAAGAATTCTTAGAGATTTTCGTAAGCTAAGGCTAAGGCCTAAGCATCATAAGGACATGAAATTAAACTAAAAAAAACTTACCAAGTGTGCGCTTTTAAATACATTCAGAAGAATAACACAATATAAAAATAAAATAAGAGAACAGTGAGAAAAACAAAATATTAACATTCCAATTATATCAAAGGAATAGAGACTTCCCAACCTTACTTTTTCCTATCACCTTCCCCTCCCCACTACCTTCAGCCTCACAACATACCCCAATTGGGAATGCCATATTACCACTGGCTCTAGACGGTTGGCAGCAGTTGTGACTCTTGTGCGGTGTTCGCTATAAAAAAATTAAAAAGATAGAAAGAGACAGATAATATAATATGAAAGAGGAAAAACGTCAACTGAGAAGGTGTTTAAAGAATGATGAGAAATTTTATGAGTTTACGAGAAATATACCTCATATTGAACTACTGGATAAATTTGTTTTTTTTTTCTTTCTCTCTGTTCCTTTCTTATAATTTTAATGTTATTATGTTGTTTTCTCACTGTTATTTTTTTCATGTTGTTCCTCCTTTGTATATATATAGCTACGAATTCTGTTATTTTTTGTTTAGTTCAATTTTGTACCCTGAAAAAAGTGATGCTTAGGCTAAGCAAAACCGGTCGGTCATAAAAATAAAATAAAATCTGTGATCTTACACAAAGTTATTATTTCACTTGCATTAAATATGTCAAACCACAAAATGATTGCTTCTTACGAAAATACGAAATGAGGATATTAATTTATTTATTAATGTAGAAAGGAGACAGCAGTTTTCATGAGGGTCTTTTTTTGATAGCGAAGAAAATCACAAAAAACCTATAAATTTGAAAAATATTTATCCTCGTCTTTTCTCACCCAGAGCCAATAACCTTTCCACTTCGCCACAGTGGTCGCCATATAAGACGCTCTTAAACTAAGAATAATTTAAAACAGCTCTCTAGTACTCGTATAAAGAGATGCCACACTCTGATAAACAACTTATCCTCGCTCTATTCCTTTGTTACATCATAATTCGTATGACATCAATTAAAATACGAATATTACAATACAAGATAATAACATTATGCAAATGGGAAGATGGTATGTTAGCAGATACCAGTAACCATAGCGGAGACTGCGTTATGAAGATATCAAAGGCGAACAATGACCATTTACATTTGCATTGAATGCTTATTTATTTGTATTTTTATATGAAAGAGATTGGTGTTATTATCATATGGATATTTAAATGTTTGGCGCACCCGAAAATAATAATGTGGAAAATAAGATTTGATACGCTTTGAATAACCCGTCTAGGGCCACACAAATATGCGATAGGAAAGTACCTTTATGCAAGTGTACAAAAATAAAGAGTTGATTCATAAATTAAATAATAATAATAATTATTAAATCGATTATTAATATGATGAAATTGAACAATTATTGAAAATGTTTTCATTAGAAAAGCGCAGGAAAGACTTTGATTTAATTTTCATTTACAAAATTGTTAATTATTTTACTGACTCACCTTCTCTGTTTCAACTTATCCAGTTCCAACATTCCTTGCCGTAGACTCAGAAACAATGCGTTGCTGTTCCTCAATCATCACTTTACTAATTATGGGTATATTTCTCCAATGTTCATAATGTCAAGACTTGTTAACTCAAGCCATGGTCTTGAAATTTTTGGTAGCAGTCTGTATGATTTTTGTCATTCTTTACGACTCTACCAAAACTTTGACTAGATCATGGCTTGAATGTTCTTTCTTATGTTTATTTTGTCCTATTTTTGTCATCGCTTCATTTATTATTATGTATGTGCTATTCCTTCTCTGTTGCTCTTTTTTCCATTTCGTATTTTATACGTCTTTTTTGTAATTGGACTTTAGTCCGTTAATTTAGAAATAAATAAATTGATACTAGGTACCAACCTATAATGCACGAATAATATTTTTGAGGTATCTACATTTTTTAGATAGCAAGTGTTTGAAAGAATATATTGTATATTTTCGTAGAAAGCAATTAGTTTATGGTCTGACATATTTAATGAAAATTTAATAATAACTTTGTATAAGACAACAGATTTTATTTATTATTTCTAATTTTGAAACTGTTAATTCGTGGTGGAATTCCATTTTAATGATTTAATAAAACAAATATATAACTTTATTCCACTTTTATTTTATGACTGGACCGGTTTCAGCCTATGACGGCCATCTTCAGACTAGATTTTATTTAGTTTTTATGACCGACCGGTTTTGCTTAGCCTAAGCATCACTTTTGTTTTTTTTTACGTGAATACCGCACAAGAGTCTCAATTTCTCCCAACCGTCTAGAGCCAGTGAGACTATGGCATCTCCAATAGGGGTATGCTGTGAGGCTGAATGTAGTGGGTAGGGGAAGTAGATGAGGAAGGCGAAGGTTGGAATGTACCTGTTTATTCAGATCTGGTCACCAAACACGGCTAAAGCCATTTCAAGTAACGTTTCAATTCTGAATGGTGGTCTTTCACCAGGGCGATACTAAGAGTATTTACCACTCTGGTCCACAGATCACATTTTTATTTTATATTGTGTTCTCCCTCTGTATCTGTGAGTATATATAATCAAACCCATCCTAAGCATCATCAGGGTACAAAATTAAATAAAATAAAATATACATAGTGTGTGGTTATATATACACAATTCAAAATAAAATAAGAGAACAGTAAGAAAACAATAGAGTAACATTTAAATTATAACAAAGAGACAGAATAAAAGAAAAAAAGGTAAGGCTTAGAATTACTCTGGAACGTGCAGCAAATATACGAGTTTATATCAATTAAATGTGTTATGACACATATTCATCAAATAAAATTTAATCGCATTCGCCGGGCTTGAACTCGCGATCTCTGAATTCGTAGTCGAGCGTCTTACTACTCGACTACGGAGTCCGTCAAATACCAACATAAGTGTACAAAAGTTTCTTAGGGGCCACCAGGACTCTCCAAAGGTTGTAGCACCGATGGTAAAGATAATGACCTAATCAAATAAAACAACATTAACGACATATCACAAGATCCCATTAAAAAAAAAATTCTTTAAGAACTAAATTCATACAAAAATTAAAAATTATCTTTATGCACACTTTCGTTTTTATCTGTATTTGCCTTAAGATCTGTAAAGGTATTGCTGGATCAACTTGAAATACGAACGTCTATGTGTATGTGTGATCACTGCTAACCATCGCTGTTTTATAGATTAAAAAAAAAACATTTTAATTTGGTTATCTATAATGAATCCGTTGAGGACTAAATTAATGTTAATAAAAGCTACCGTTATAAAAGTAATTCGTTAAACTAGGTATTACTGTGATTAGTACCTACCAATTTGTTTGTAAAGCCTCGCATTTCTTTGAAGTCCAAAGTTTTGAAAATGGAACGAATTTGTAAATATTTTTGCTAAATAAACAAATTTATGATAATTTTGTTGAAGGCTCGAGGGGTTATACCGAGTTATAAATGTCGCATTTTAAGTATAACAAACTTTATTATAATGTCGCCATAAATTTTTAATAGGTACGTATTCAGACGCCTACCAAATTGTCAAACATATATCAACTTAGGAATGTTACTTCAGTTCAGAATCGAGGTTCAATGGTATTCAGCACATGAGGATTAGATTACACAAAATACAATTTAAAAATATTTATATGTTTGCAGCTCGAATAGTGGTAAAAAACCATTGAATGATCGAATGTAATATAATCCTTTAGTAAGAATTTGAAAAAGAAACTTACAATTTTTTTTAAAGGTTTGCAATAACGTTACATTTCGGTTTCGTATACAGATTAATATTATATGGTTACCTAATATATATGACCAAGATGTTGGAGTTTTTTTCTTGTATAGTAACTCTCTGTGGATACTAGACGAATAACTTCTAAATTAATTAAGTTATCTATCTGGGGTATATCGAGGTAGGCAATGTTGTATATTTCTAACACTTGAGTTCTAAAAAACTTGCATTTTTTTAATAAATACCTACACCGAACCCATCCCCATTGGCATCCCCTATTGGGGTATGTTGTGAGGCTGGAAGTAAGGTGAGGGGATTAAATGAGTAAGAGGAGGGTGGTAAAGTACCTGGCTATTCAGATCTGGTCGCCAAACATAGCTAAAGCCATTTTAAGTTACGTTTCGCTTCTGAATGTTAGTTTTTCACTAGCACGCCGGGATTTAAACCCCTGGATTCAAAGTCGAAGATTTTAACCGCTCGACCACGTTGAATCTTGTTCAACCCTGCTATGTGCATCTTCACATAGTACATTTGAAATTTATATAATTTTGAAATAGATTTTATTTTTTTAGTTGTTGAAAATTTGTATCAATTTTATTTCGTGTGATTTGCTCTGCCTTTTGAGATACGGGTCCATTAATAATAGATACAATGCTTAAATATTTAATTGAAAAATCCATTTTCGTATTAAATTTGCTATAAATAACCTTAAAATAACAAAATTACTTTTGAGTAATGAAAACCGGTAACGAATAAGCTTAACTTATAAATACACAATATTACCTTACATAATGCTTTCAGGGCTTAGGCATACAAAAATTACTCCCACAATGTTGTGGATGTACTTAACAATGAACAACCTGACTTTCTATTTGTCACTAAAATAATTAGTACTAATCAAACAATTTTTTGTTTTGAGGATTATTTAACTTAACATTACAATGGTTACATATAATGTTCTAATGTAAACATTTTATAAGCAATTGTTTTTGTTTTATATTTCGCAGAAAGCAATCACTTGGTTTGACATAATTTAAAGGACTGAAGAAAAATACCTTTTTATAAGACCACGAATATGATTTTATTTTTATGATCGACTGTTATAATTTATAATATATTTTTTGTTATAATTTAAATGTTATTCTATTGTTATCTCATTGTTTTTTACTATACATTTTGTTCTCCCTCTATATGTACATAAAACTGCACACTTTGTATTTTTTGATTAGTTTAATTTTGTACCCTGATGATGCTTAGGCTAAGCGAAATCCGTCGATCATAGAAAAAAAATATATTCGTGGCTTTATCCAAAATTATTTTTTCATTTCTTTGAATTGTTTTTAGATTTAAAAATTAAATTAAATTACACTTAAAATAATTTTCTCACTTCCTTCTTAAATTTAAAAACATTTTTTTTCTTGTTTTACAATGGTCGGTAATTTTTAAAGATTTTTTTCTTCTTGTAAAGTGGTTATGTCTGAAACACTAAGTTACAAAACCTTATAATACAATGTACCGAAAAGCATTGTAGCAAGGCGAAACCAGTTCGATCGAAAATAAAGAAAGGTAACAGTTGAATACTGTTATTAATTACAATATTGTAGTTCATTGCATTTTTTTTATGGTCTTAAATCGTATTATTAAAAACAGGTAGATATCTACTTACCTGCTTGCTCGTTCTAACGACAATTTCGAAACCTCTAATTAAAGACGCGGTACGCTATTTACATACAGGCTCGTATCCGTCCCACGAATTACATTAACCTTAAATGTACCAAAATAATTATAAATAAATAATACGATAAAAGTCAGCAACTCGTATTGAGTCTAAACTGGTTATTCTTGAAAATTAGCCGCGGTGACATACTCAATTCAATTCTCACCTGAGCGGTGACTGAGGCGGCGTACGTATCCGCAGCGTCTCTAAGCCGAGACGTAATAAACACATCTCAATAATCAAGATATATACGAGTTTCTCCGTGGATTAAAACATTCGGATGTATATTAGGATAATTTGCATGTTTATTTTAATTGTAATGGCGTCAATAATTTTTTCCAAATATCTTAATACATCGCCTTAAAATAAAACCATAATAACGTCACTAAATAAATAACGACGTTTAACTTTGTAAATGACTTAAGTGGCAGAATTAATAAATTTCACACGGCAGATGATATTTCACAAATAAATAGAACAGGATTCGGTCATTTACCAAAAATTTATTAGATTGGCCGATAGATTAACTTTTTACGACATTATTAATTTTGAATGACGTTTTTTGGGCAAAATAAGGGTTCTCAGAACGCAATTTATTAAAACATTATTTTCGTATTAGTCTCGTGTATTAACACTTGTGTCAATATATTATATCATGTCTTATACAATAAAGTACTCTCCGAGATCAGCAAATGTTTAACAGGTCAGGGTTGACACTTAAGTTCTAATAGAAATCAAAAACTTATATTACGTAATAAATTAAATATAAATTATTTTCTTTGTACAAACGTACGAGTGTGGACTTTTAAAATTTAAAACTGATGTAAATTGAAATTTATAAATTTACAAAATATAATCTTTTCATATCTCTACCTACTTAATAAAGTACCTATCTAATAAAGTACCTACCAATAATGTGTATTTTAACAAATATTATTCTGTATTTCAAATGGGTGGATTAAAGTAACTTTTTTTTTCTTTGCGAGTCAAATTACATCCCGTGATTTTTTACGGGTAACTAGTTACAAAATATTTCTAATTTTGAAACTGTTTATTCGTGTCGGAACTCCATTTAAATGATGTTAATAATACCAAAATTAATCTACTATTTGATATATTTAAAAAGCGGAATAAAGTTTAAAATTTGGTATTATTAAAATTACTAAATATTTGGTAAAAAAACAATGTTCTTTTTTAGTAAGAAAATCATTTTAATAATTAGAAATGTTTATTTATATTTTAGACGCCGATCAAGTTTCTCTTTTAGCATATTAATTGACTGTAAATACTAACAAGGTACTTTTATGAGAAAAAATGTTTAAGGAATTCCATTCGAAGTGAGAAAACCCTTAAATTATGTTAAACATTGATGTCCTCACGCGTGATTTTATAACTACTCAACTTAAAACTATTATGAAATTTCTGAACTTTCTCTTTCATGGCAGGGAATAATATTCACATTCGACCCCTTATGTTGTAATATTTATACAAGGGGTGAGTTCACACAGTGAATTTAATTTCGATAATAATATTATTTGAATCCACGAAGAGCATTTTAAAGTAGATTTAGAGTAATTTAAACTATGGTTATAAGTTATTTTCTAACCTTATTAGGTACCCTGGAGAAATAGCGTTATCCAAATTTTCCGTGAATTATTTTTGGTTGAAATATACGGTTACAAAAGAAAATCAATTTTGATTGTTTGTAGGTAAAAATACAATTTTTGAAAAAGCAGACAATATTTATGATTTCAACCAAATTTGAAAAATGAAACTTTTGGATGGTGCAATAATAGTTGATACCTATCGGTGCAGTTAAATCTTAAACCGTTCACTTTCGAAACCAAATAAAAAGCTTACAAAAAAAAACATTTTCACGTAAATATGTACGGCCTTCCGAAAGGTTGACTTTTTTTTCGATGATTTTTGGCATCCCTGATTGGCATAAAGAAATCGTCTAAGTAAGGTGTGTCATTTAAAGACGCCGCGTACGAACCCATCCAGGGCTGTGCCATTCCTCTACCCGTAAGCGATCCCTTGACCGCATTAGGGTCTGCCCAAACCTGGCGACAATAATTGCCCTCCCAAATTGATAGCCTCAAATAACATACTTTATACTTTAAAGTGCCTAGAAGCGGGTCTCCCGAACGATATTCGTAATAATATCCACTTAATTTAAGGATAAAAAAGCAGCAGACGTAATTCCTTAATGTCCGGAGTCGACATCTTGCTGCGGACTAATGCAGTTGTGAGTTGTGAGTGACGACAAAAAGTTCAGTCTTATTATAATGTTGCCGCGAGACCCTGATTATTTTCTGATGGGTCCGGCGGTAAAAAATACATTTCGTGTGATGTAGCGGGGTCTAGAAAACGGGCACAATACTTGAGGAATGTGACTTTGAAGAGAATTTGATGTGTTACCTGAGACAATAATTCTCTGAATTAAAAAACCGTTTTTATCCTATGTTTCAAAGACAATAAGAAACTTTAGGTATCATTTGGAATTTTAAACGAAAATATATTCTTAAAATTGATAACTAGTTGTTTTTATTATTGTTTTTTCAAATATTTTAAATAGTCCTGAGGGGCATGACATTTGTGGGTGGTGTTTTTGGGGGAAGGAAGGAGGCAACCTTAGTCTTGAAGAGCCCCATGTTGTAGGAGGGAGAAAACACAGAGGCCGGCAAATCTTTTCACAGCCGAGCTGAAACACTAAAACGAGTCGCAAACATGACCTGTTATCATGTGCTGAATTTTAATCGTGTAGAGATGCTGGGTGTGCATCGGTGTCGGAGAGAGCGACGATGCAAGTTTCTAGGAGCACCTTCCATTGAAATACCGGTAAGATAAAGAAAAATTGCCACCCACATCAAAGATTGCAATCCGTTCAATAAGATGGGGAAATTTATCAAACGGGCCTCTAGTTTTTGCACGAATCAAGTATTTTTTCAGGTATTTTGGGGCTTACCGATTTCCTTTCTATAATAATAATAATAATATTTGGACGATTTGTGTAGCGCCGTTTTTGTGAAAAATCACCTCAACATGATTGTACTATTTAGCTGCTTTTCATAGCGCCGTTTTTGTAAAAAATAAATCATCTCAAGGGCGCCTTGCAACTATATATAAATATAACAACTTATGACCAAGACAAATAACTAGCGACTTGTAATTTATAACGTTTAACCAGTCAATTAATAAGTGGGACTTATAACTAGGGAACTATAATGAGCGACTAAGAGGGTAATGCACCACCTCGGAGTAAACTGTTAAGTAACTACTGGTACAAACCACTTTGATCATAATATTAGCACAATTGTAAAAACAGACCTCTACCTGACGGGTGACGGCTACTGGGCGCGTAGCGCTAATCAACCTCTTACTTAGAGGTGAAGAAATGCCCCCTTAAAGACTTATCATTATGAACATACTAAGACTTATAATTGGTGACTTTTAACTAGTGCCTTACCATTCAGACGTATAACCTAGACTCGTGAGTATTGTCTTACAACTAAGTGACTCACAACCGAGTCTTATAACTAGTGCCCTTCAATTACGACTTATAGTTAAATATTGGAAGCACATGACTATTCACTTCGTAATACTAAGAATAGTAATAGCCAATTCGAGCAAAGTTTCAATGGCGGTCTTTCACCTCGGAAACAAAATGCAAAAATATCATATTATGTTAATTCATTTATATTTTGCACGGATAAAAACTTTTTTTTTTTAAATATGTAGGTACTATTTGCATTTACTAGGTCTTGAACTCGCGACTTTATCCGAGAGCGCCAATGACTAAGCGCTATTCCACGAAGGTCATAAAAATAATCACTATCATTTGGATATATAAGATGTTGTGATTTGACCAAATGTTTTTTACTCACTATCATATTTTATGCACACTTCCAAGTTTAAAGCTTTATACGTGGAATTATCTAGAAAATAATAGAGTTTGTATTCGCGTGAGTTATTGTCATTTTTGTATGCGATACGTAAATTAAAAAAAAACAATCTTTCGAAAAAATCGCATTTTCCAATCAGCAGCCTATTGTATGCACACGTTATCCATAGTTGTTAATGTGGATATTCGGAAATAATGCAAGGCTGATGTAAGCGTAATGCATAGGATCAATAAAGGGACGCTTATATAGTTTGGACATGTAGAGAGAATGAACAAAGAAAGGAGTGTGAAAAGAATATATGACGCGAAAGTAAATGAAGAAGAAGTTGGGGAAGCCCGAGGAAGACATGGCACGATTAAGTAAAACAAATATTTGAGTTGGGCCATGTGAAGAGTAAGAATAACAGAAGAGTATGCATGAGACGATGTATGAATGTGAATGAAGAAACGAGGTGTGTCAAGACAGAGTTGTATGGCGGTCCGTCCTCTCTACCTACCCCTGCGGAGAAACGGCGTCATGGTTGGTTAGTTAGTTAGGTAAAGGGATTGGGTAGGTTCTATTTTTTGTGATACCGTAGGAGAATTTAAATTACTAGGAGTCAGTTATCATGTCACTCCCATTTGGGAAAATCCGGTAGGTCGAATGAACTGGGAGAAAAAAAAGTTTTGGAGAAGAAAAAGGTTGGATAGTAAACAAAGCAACAGCTATTTCAAGCAACATTTCAATTTTGAAATAGTAGTCCTTCGCAGGAACAATTGCTAAAAACATTTAATAATTAAATTAAATACCTTTTAAATTCGAGAAATAGTTTAGATACAGGCTAATTCTCTATGTTTTATGTTAAATATTGTTTATTTGTTATCTTGTGTCTGTTACTGTGTTTTCTCCTAAATAAAAGAATAAAAGCATAATTTTCAAAACGTAATAAACGTAAAAATCTTTTGTTTTTTACGATCCTCATGCTTTAGCAGTAGATAAAAAATGAGCGTAAATTTCCATTTATTAAATAAAATACCTTTTAAAATTGTTATTCCGTCAAAATATCAATATTATCAAAAAGTTTATAATGGTAACCGTTTAATAATAATATATTTTAAAATCCATACAACTATTTTCAGTCTATTGTTAAAGTCTATACTTATAATAATATTTTATTCATGAGTCTGATTTAGTTACTAGCACAATTAGTCAAGGTGTGTTGGGAATGTTTTTTTGCTCTGGGTTGAGTAACTCTTCTAGGTCCGAAATCTCAGAATTTTTTGCTCTGGCCTGTGGCAAAAAAAACTCAGGTAAACAAAATGATTATTTTTTTCCTCTAGGGTTCATTAGTAGGAATTAATCCGTCTGACCCTAACACCAATTATATGCTTTTCATGACCAATTAAATTCCACTTAGGGGCATTTAATATCGCATTAAAAAATGTTTTCTTGCCATAGTCGATATTAATATGTATGTGTTAGGTTAACTTCGCTGTCGTAAATAAAGGGATAGATTACAATAAGTTTACAGGTAGACGTTTCGTTGTACCTGTTAATCACAAGTAGGTTCAAAGTTGAATTTGGGAGCCACCTCTGGGCTGGAGCTCCCAAATACTTGATAAACTGCTTGATTACTAATGCAAAGACGCGACTTTGGCATGCTGCGTCTGTTATACAGGTAATTCAATGGAACCTGCTCAAATAAGCCGAAACTCAACGGACGTGAGCGGAAGACTCTTTCACAGTTATGAGAAATAAGCTACAGGAATCTATCTTTCTTCCTTCATTAAATCTGGGCACCTTTAAGACCCGCGTAAAAAAAATCTTTCTTACAGCACCTTCCTTGACCCGCCTCACATCGTTGCCCGGCCGGATGGCGACATATTTCCCCTTTGTGCACACCGTACAGGCAGAGACGTTCTTGTGAAGCGTCATTTAAAAACATTAAAAATGATTATAGGAATGAATTACTTTTTAAAAACTTAAAAATTGTAAAAATTCTTTGCGATATTCAAAGGAGTGAAAATTCTTTGAAAGCGAGATCTAGCGTCATGAAATTTGAAACAGCAAACATTTTTAAAATATGACATCTGACACCTTGAAATTTGAGCAGCTTTCTATGTATCGTATGGCATTACTAGATCAACCAAACTATGTTTAACTCACAGCGTTAAATTCATAATCAGCTATGGTACTTTGAAATTCTTCTTCGTTTAGTAGAAGTCAAAGTGAGAAGCAAATATAGCTCCATCCATCTCTGTCTTCTCGTGTATTTATAATAGACCTTCGGTCCCTCATATTGTGGCATTTATGGTAGTTTTTGTACTATTAACTTAACTACATTGTTTGCTCGATATTTTTCAAATTGAGATACATAAAAAAAACGATAAAACGCATCGAACAAATGAAGTACATTGAAAAATTGTGAAATAAGATAATTTTGTGATAGGTATATTTGGAAAAGCTCCAAATACTTAGTGTGAAATTGCTTTGGTAAAATGAGGTGTATTTTGAGGCTCTGTTGTGAGTAGGTACTTTTCTAACAAATAGTCGCGAACAAAGTGACTTCACATGCAAACTTCCCCCATTTTACGTCTATTTCAACAATACTGAGAAGGTACTTATGTTTATGAAAATATGTTTCTTTGTGGCTAAAAAACACAAATATACGAAAATAATACCTTGCATATAATATTAAAGATTGTCATAGATTAATAATTGTATTATTTTTATCCAGGAAGACATGGCATAATCAAGTGCATCAAATACTTCACGGCTCATGCCATGAGATGAAACAACAGAAAAATATGAATGAAACGATGTATGACTACAGATAAAGCAAATAGTGGTCGTCGTGATGAAGTTGTGTGGCGTTCTAACCTACTCTTTCTTTTTCAGCAGGAAAATGGCGTTATGGTGAACTATTTTTTATTTTACAAAATAACAAAGCTTAAGATTATTAATATAATAACAAAATATTCACATCGTACGTTGTATAAAACAATGCTTTAAATAAATAATCTGAAAAAAAAACCACAAAACATTTTTTTTAAAGAAAAACCAACATTTCCGGGTTACGAATAACTTAACGATATTTGAAAAACTCCTATTGCCATTATAATAAGCTGAAAATGTTGCTTGTGAAATGATGGAGGACTTAGCTAGCAGAGGAATTAAACCAATGACGCCCGGGCGGGAACCCGACGCGTTTGTCCACTCAGCTACTAATCGGTCAATTAGTTGTCACTTAGATTAGGGTGTGCCAAACTCCTACCCATCTGATAAAAATCAAATTGACGCTCAGCGTCATTTTATTTACTTACATTTGAAAAACCTCCGTTTAAAGCCGATTCTCGGCTCGTTTCCGTTTTTGATCAAATTTAGATCAATTCTCGAGAATAACTGTCACGTTGATGTTTTTTCATTATTATTTTTATAGTAAATACCACACAAGAGTCCCAACTGCTCGCAACTCATCTAGAGCCAGTGAGACTATGGCATCCCCCATCGGGGTATGTTACGAGGTTAAAGGTAGTGGAAATAGGAAGGAGATGTGGAATAGGTAGGTTGAGAAGCATCTGGCTATTCAGATCTGTCACCAAACACGGGTAAAGTCATTTCAAGCTACGTTTCATTTCTGAATGGTGGCCTTTCTACACTTTCTGTTGTTATGATTTTAACCTGATTTTTTTGTTTGATGAAAAGCCACAAACAGGCCGATCTTTAAACACCCCAACTTTAGTTTGTTTGAATAACGCCTGGGTAGAAGTGCCCATAGATACAGTGATAAAGCATTCGTTTTTATTTCGAGTTTTCACTTTTAAGGTCAAAATATCCGCCGAAACGGTCGCAGACGGAAACGTGACCCCAATACTGATTACCCCGAGCCAGGTGCGGAAAAAGCGGCCGAGAAAACCATCCATAAGTGCTTTCTCAACTATCTGTCTCAAATTACATTTGGGAAGGTAATGGCCGGGGCACGAGGACCCGACAATGGAACGCGTGGCCAATGGGAAACACAAAAGGCAGCGGGAAACACGACGAAGCACCGTGGAGCACAATAAAACAGGATGAAAAAACCAAATTATCCACATTTCCAGCGCCGTTTAGTACTGTCAAAGGTATTTGTTTCGATTTGATATCGCTGCTCACTCTGTCTATCAAATAAAAGTGTATAGAGCAATGGATGGAATGTAAATTCTATTAGGCACTTTGTTACGCTCTTTTTTATATTAGCACGAACTAAATAAAAACAAACCCTGACCCTAAACATTTAGAGTCTTCGCTCCGAATGTATTATGGTAGGAAGTTTGAAAAAACTATTGTTCGGGCTAGGTGATAGTAGATCGATTTCTTATTTCCATCTGTGGTAGCGGCTGGAGTCTATCAGAGCCGCTGGCGGTTTAGTTTTGACACACATCAAGGACGCTAGTTATTGGTTTAGTCACGACACACACATCAAAAGGAACATAGTGAGTACATCGGGAAGTACCATAATCGGAAGAAAATTTCAAACTTTTGTATGTATGAGCAATTTTTTCCATCGAACGTGGCCGAAGACGGCTAAGCGTAATAATCAGACGAGAAAAGCAAATTGTCCACATTTTCGGCGCCGTTTAGTAATGTTATAGGTATTTGTTTCGATTAAAATAATACGAATAAAAACATTACATTTGTAAAACGCAAAGAAGTAATATAAAAGATATGAATAATATTACATACCGCAATTGTGGAATTCTTTAATAACCCATAAATAATAAAGCATTAACTTAAACAGTATATGCAGGGGGGCTCTTCTTACGTAAAATAACTTATGCTAAAACATGTCCTTCGTTTCCCGCAAACAAATTAATAAACTTCCTTTGTATGCAAATTTGACCACAAGATGTGAATTATTGGCCACTCATCATAGTGCAAGCCCGCTTTTTGTAGGCGGCTTGACATATTCCGTATAGCTTGTCACATAACCTACAAAGTATGAAGGTCTTCAACGGTCAAGACTGTGAGTTAGGATGCGCTTGACCGTAAATCGACCACGGGCCCGGGACAATAACATTAACTATCGTACCATTGCAACCACAGTACTGACATTACCCGCGGCTCATGGAGCATGGAGTCAGTGGCGTAACTTAAAATTATAAGACCTCGGACAAGAAAAAATAATCCTTTTACGATTTAACGCTTAAAAATATTTATATCATCGCTTAACAAAGATAAAAACCTCAGAGTAAGAATATATATGGAGAGAGAACTAAATATTTTCAGCAAACCTATACAAATTTACGATAAATTAATTTTTCCTGGTTTTTACGTTGTAAACCGTAAGAGAGAAAGAGACAAAACAAGTTCTCACATAATATAGCATTCGGTATGTAAGCATTTTTTCCGTCTCCGGCGTCACTGGCGACTCCGCCCACTACGTTTTGTTATGCGACGTAACACGACATAACTCAACGGTTTTTTAGGCTACATCCTATATTTTTGTTTATTAGAATACTGCGAAAAAGTGGTCACACAAATAAACTAAAACATTATGTCGACATGTGCTAGAAATGGATGTATAAATACCCTAGCCCTTGTTCTAGACACGCCCGAGTCAGGCAAAAATCATCAATACTGAATACAGAAGCGCTCCCTCCTGTATATTATTGCTCTGAGATAAAAAAAAAACGAAAGAATAAGAGGGTCAGCACCCAAAAGTATTTAGTTGTGAACAATCTATTTTTGTTGTTTTCCATTGTAGTGTAAATGGATTTGATATCTGTTGTACAATATAATTATATATATACTAATGTGTATTCAGTGAAAGTGTGCCCTTTTAGCTCCAGGTCTCGAAGCGCGTAGATACCCCACTGAATGTAATATCGATAATTCAGGATAGCAGACCTCTCCGCCACAGGGCTGCAGGGCTATGGGACTACAGGGCTGTCAAATAACACGCTCCGTGACGTGCGTCTGACACCAAACGCGTCATAAATCCGCGTCAACTCCGACATTCCGAGGGTCAAGAGCGGAATGTGTCAAAGTTACTAATGTATCGCGCGTCATTTGTGCCATATACCTGCTATAAATTGGCTTTACACTGAGGGTGATTTACATCGAGTACGAGCACAATTGTTCAAGCTGTACTTTGAGAGACATCTCTGTTACGAATACACCAAGTATTACAGACAATGTATGGACAATTTTACATTTGCTCTTAGATTATGTATGGTCTTGACTTTAATGACTTTTGTGATTTTAAGTACTGATTTCTTCTACGTGACTTGCAAGGATTATGACTGACCCTTAAACATTGATTGATTGGGTAAATAAAACTAATGAACATGAAGTAATTACTTTGTATAAGACCACAGATTTTATTTTGATTTTTATCAATATTTAAAAAATAAAGAAAGCCATTCACATTAATAGTCATGTTCTTAATACTCAGTTAAATTTGTCCAGTAGTACAATATTAGTTATATTTCTTTTTCATAACAACTCATAAAAAAAATCAATATTTTTTAATCACCTTCTCAGTTGACGTTTTGTCTCTTTCATTTCATATTATATGTCTCATTCTCTCTGTTCCTTTGTTATAATTCAAATGTTATTCTATTGTTTTGTCACTGCTCTCCATATTTTATTTTATTCTTCGCTTTTTCTCCCTCTGTATGTACATATAACCGTACACTTTGTATTTTTTTTAAAGTTTAATTTTGTACCCTGATGATGCTTAGGCTAAGCGAAAGGGTCGTAAGCAGGTCGGTCATTAAAAAATAAAATAAAATCTATGGTCTTATACAAAGTGATTATTTAATTTTCATTAACTAATAAGTTCTTCACCGAACGGTTAAGAATCAAGAAAATGTGCTTGATATGAAATGAAAAAAACTCCAAAAATCCGTCACGAAAAATGAACCACAAATATAAGATTCCCCTTATGACAATTGAGGAGAAAATTAATGACAGATGATGGGAAGATGGGCTAAAATAGCTGTACAGTTTTGTTTAATTTACGTTGTTTAAGTGTTAAGGTTTAGACATCATACATTATCATTAAAATCGGTTAGAAAATACTCATTTAACCATGAAAATATATCGTGAAGTGCTTTAAGGTGTTGGTAGCTCAATTGGCAGAGACATTACTCCCGGATAGAGTAGAGGTTCTGAGTCATTCCATGTCTCGGTCGCGACCTAATTCTCTTTATTATCTGTCTTTTTCTGTTTCATATTTTCGTTGAAGATTATTGATATTATTTCAATCATTAAAATTTGTTGTAAAAATGTAGTATTTATTTACACATCTTGGTGGTACATAAGTCGCCCATCGAGAAGCGATTCCAACAATATGTTCAACAACCTATCAACAAGTACGATTATCTTCTAACGTATCAATTATTTTGACATTACACGCAATATGTAAAAACTGACATGCAAATAAATTAAATAATTGAGATATTCGTTCGAGAGTTTCATAAAAAAAACCACGATAATGATGTCATATAAAAGAGGTTTGTGTGTACGTCGTTTTATCAAGGACTTGATACTTATAAATTATAAAATTATGCGCCTAATAACCATGGGATAAAAATTCATGCCCACAATTTGCTAACAGATTCGACCGCCTAATACGAGAACGTTAGAAAAATGCTCCGAGAACAAATCGTCTCATTAGGAACGATGTTGCCACGAAATGAAACCAGATTAAAACACACTTAGCCGTGGCAATTCCGTTTCGGAAATTCAAATAAAGAAAACATGTCTTTTGTTTTGGGTAATGCCCGAAGGCGTTTAATACAATTACTCGGAATATGTATTACTAACTTTGTTTCTACTCATTCCACTATTCTACTTCGGATTTGCGAAAGAGTATTCCACTTTTGAAACTAATTGTTTCAAGAGTGGTTGAACTGTTTTCGCATTGAATTTTGTGCAGTGGCAACCACTCGTATTATTGAAAAAATAAATCTTTTGACAGTAAAAACATTTTCAAAATATTTTTTTGTATCTATTTGTGGATTCGACGACATAAATGGCACATGTGTAAGCTAATGTCAAACAAAATTGAATTATTTGTTCAGTTTAGTCCTTTTCAAACTGCTCCCTACCATTAAGAGCCAGTGAGACTATAGCTTCCCCGATTGGGGTACGTTGTGAGGTTGAAGGTAGTGGACAGGGGAAGAAAATGGTGAAGAAGTAGGTTGGGAAGTACCTAGCTATTCAGATCTGGTCACCAAACACGCCTGAAGCCATTATAAGCAACGTTGCAATTCTGAATGGTAGATTTTCACCAGGGCGATACTTGGAGTATCTACCACTCTGGAACGTTTCCAAAATAAATTAAAGATTATATTATATTAATTAAATGTATTGTGAAACATATTTATTAAATAAATTGTATTTGCCCACACCGGGTTTGAGCTCGCGACTTCCGGATTCGTAGTTTTACCACTCGACCACGGAGGCCGTCAATATATGAAGACTCGAGAACCTCTTTACCAACTATCGAGTCATTCTGAGAAATTTTGTGTTTTGTTAAAAAAAGTGTGTACCATCACAAATCCACTAACTATTTTCCATGAATGTTATAGCTGACATACTGAATTATAAATGTAATTTAACATTTTATTGCATTTCTGCAATACAATTTAATTATTGTAAACAACGTGTTCTTGTCATTAAAAGATATTTCAGCCATAAAAAAATATGCAGTTAACATGTCAAACTCTTTGATTTAACATGTTCGTGCCATTTTCATGATCTGAAAGTGTGTTCATTGGATAGAGCGTACCAGAATTAGCTTAGTGAGAATACTAAGTCATATTTGACAAAAATGTTAGATAACAGACGGCTTCCATAGTCGAGTGGTATGATGCTCGACTACGAATCCAAAGGTCGCGGGTTCAAACCCGGCGTGCGCCAGTAACTTTTATTTAATTAATATGTGTCGTAACGCATTTTAATTTATATAAAATAATTTAAAATATATTTTGCTGCACGTTCCAGAGTGGTAGATACTCTAATTATCGTTCTGGTGAAAGAACACCATTCAGAATCGATACGTTGCTTGAAATGGCTTTAGTCGTGTTTTGTGACCAGATTTGAATAGCCAAGTACTTGCCAGCCTTCCTCTACCCCATCTACTTCCCCGTCACACTATTTTCAGCCTCATAATATACCGCAATTGGCGATACCATAGTCTGACTGGATCTAGAAAGTTTGGAGCAGCTGGGGCTCTTGTGCGGTATTTACTATAAAAAATAGTATTAAAATAACAGGTTCTTCCCGTGGGGTCTTCATATGTATAATATTTTGAAAACAATCAGCGTAGATGCGTATTTGTACTTGAAACACGTATCTCTCCTGAAAGAAAATAAATATATTCCGACGTAGAAAGCCACGTGCCGGCCCCTTGCAGAGAATCGGGCAGCGGGCAGCGGGCAGCGGGCAGCGGGTAGCGGGCACTGACTGAGTCAGGGAATTCGGATTATAGCATGATGGTTCCCATTAGATCGGGACCCTCATCAAGGAAACGTCGATTAGAAGAGCCGTTCCATCCTACACGATTAAACGTTTCGTTCATATTTCGGCAGCCTTATTCAAGTCGAGGCGCATCACTCAAAGTCGACATTTTATTTGATTATCCCGTCTTAGGGACCGAGAAACATCGGCTTAGCCCGCTAACTTAGTGAAAATTAATGATTTCTTTATGCTATGATACGGACGCAACCTTCGAGTAATTAAAGCAATAAGTGTAAAAAAAACTACGCAATAAAACTACTAAATCGTGGAGATTAAGGCTTTATTTATACCCATAAATCAATTTAGATCTGTGTCTACAATTCGCGTGCACGATATGGTGGCTCGCATTTTAAAAATGTATTAAGCCTTCTTTAAAGAAAAAACACGATTGAGGGTCTTAGAAGCAAAGGCAGCAATCTACTAACACGGTTGTGGAGCATTGTTAACTTTTGAATTATTATTATAAAGAAACAGAGAATTTACTATAAAAAAATTAGAAACAATAATCTCTAGATGTATCAATATATTTATGAAAGAAAAGTGTATAAATCGCTTCAACTACTTTTCAAAAAATTATTTAGGATGAAATAGATTGTTGCCTTGCTTCTACAACCCTAAAAAAATGATTAATAATTTCACAAAATATGCAAATAGACTAATAAAAAAACAATTATGTATAAAGTCTTGAAAGGGTTTGAAAAACATACGAAGAACGGGTGTATTTAAAATATTTTTTTGTGATTATCTAGATCAGGAGTGGCCAAAGTGTCACGACTGGTCGACCGCATAAATATCCCTAGTCACCCGCCTATCTGAAGCCGCGTACAGACATATTGTTTTATTAATAAACTCTTTTTATATTTACGTAGAGAAATCATTAATATATGTATAAAAAAAAAACTGGATATTGAAGAGGAATTGGTAGTATCTATGTCTATTTAAAATTTTGAGGTATTTTTGGATTTTAATTACTACTTTCCTTATGATCACTTAACACATATGATGTTAGCCACCCCTGATCTAGATCATGAAAAACATTAAAATCTGTTGTAAGTATTAGATTTTAAACGCGCTTATTTGGAAAAACTCAATAAATAATAAAAATATAAGCTTTGTAGAACTTGCTTTAAGAACTTCAAGGAAGGGAACTGGAAATATTTTCCAGGAATGTCCATTGTCTCTATGTTCAATACAGCTGAACGTGAGATTCACATTGATGTTCATATTGAGTTAAATGTGCAGTTTTAATCAGTATTTTTTTCAGCATCGAATGCTCTGAAAGCTTGACTCAAGCGACACAAGTTTGGAACTCTTTTTTAGCTTTTTGTCGCTTCAGGTAACTCAGTGCGAGCATTGAGCTACCTGAATCAACGTTTTTTTCAAAATTAATTAGGTACTGAAGACTAATGATTTTTATTGAAAAACAACAAAAATAAACTTTAAAGTGCTCTGGTGTAAGCTTCCTAAAATGGCGCTTTAGCCCCTTTGCCTTTCCAGCGACGATATTATACATACTATTTGCGTATTTATATGGATTTTACCGTATATTTAGCGGTTATCAATGTTCTGTACCTATTTGCATATTGCATGGATAAAAAGGTTTCAATTTATAACTTTCAATTTACATTTTCAGTGTATTCACCTGAGACATGAAATACAGCTGTTGGAGGTAGCTAATATCTTTTTGATCCTCGTTTATTCTCCATCTCTGAGCTATGGGGTGTTGAAAAACTGCATCAGAAATTTAAAAAAATCTTAACACGTATCTATCTACATAGGCGTAACTAAACACAATTAAAAAAACAATATTATTGAAATGAAAATATTTCCTGTAGATATAGTTTTCTTACGAATGGTAAATATTCTTGTGCGAGGTATTTTTATTATTGTTATGGCGTTGTCAATGCAAATGTTACAAAACTACTTGTAGTTGTGAAAATCTCTGGCTTCCCTGTAAATAATCAGGACTTTTCACGTTTTCCGATTTCGTTTTTCACATATTTAAATATTTTTATTGTGATTTCATCGTAAAAAAATAAGGAAACCAGTGCCAGAAACAGCCAAAAGCCAGTTACGGTAGCGGAATAGTCCTTCTAATCATTCAATGGACAGGAAAATTAGGTTGTTTTCGTTTGGCGGATGTGAATCATCATAAAATGATATGAGTAAAAACGGAAACAAAATAATTATACCTCAACGTTTTGTTGTCGACTGTAATAATTGTATGGTAATCATTTTTTTCAATTTACAAACGGAAACATTACTCGTATAATTTCTTGAAAAATATATTAATCTAAGAAGTCTTGATGGTTGGTTTGTTTTAAATGAGAAAAAAAAAGTGAAAAATCACGTGATGTAACTTGGTTTGCAAAGAAAAAAATACTAGCTCCTTTAATCCACCAAATAAAAACGTAGAAAAATGTCTACTAAAAAATATATATATAAATATGAAGGTAATTTATTAGGTAGAAAGGGATTTAAAAATAATAATTTCTTCAACATATCCATATCAGTTCCAATTTTGAAAAGTTCACACTTGTAAATACGTACGTAGGTACTCACAAAGGAAATTATTATTATTGTATAACTTTTTATTACATTTGTATCAGCAATCTTGTATAAGACACAGAGAGTGATAGATTTATGTCATGCAACATAAACGTTTAAAAAAAGTGATTTGTTTTGTTCGACTTTTGAATTACAATCAAACTAAAAGCATATTAAAGTCCTCAGAAAAAACTGTTAAAAAAAGGTTCGCAAACAAACTATTTGATAATTAAATTTGTTAGAAAAGAAGAATTTTCTCATGTTTATAGTTTATACTTATACATAATCAAAATAATTATGTATTATCATCTCGTATAGTGATAAGTTTGAACGGTAGAGGCAGAAATCTGAAATCAGAACACCTTTTAACCCTTATGTGACTGAAGAATATTACACGTTTTTTAAATTGATTTCAAGGTTTCTTTTACAGTACATTATTTGCTGAAGTTTGCTGGACCACTTTAATGACGTAATGTATTTAGACTCAGTTCAAGACTTTGGGAAGTGGATAAAAATTTCACCCAGTACCATCTTTTTTTGGGGTTTTTAAATTAAATAGGTGATTAAAAATAGTATTAAGGATACAGGTGATGTACTTTGAACTCAACAGTACTTCATATTTATCATTTTAAATAAGATAAAATCATTAGTAAATACAGACAAGCTTCAAAAAATCATATAAAACACATTAGGTTACCCGGGTACTCTTTCGGTCATCAGAAGTTATAAATTATAATAATAATAATATTTGGATAATTTGTATAGCGCCGTTTTTGTGAAAAATCACCTCAAGGGCGCTTATACTTATTAGTTTTCCGCTAACATCCAACGGTTATGTTCAATTGTTCATTTTTTTTAATATTGTGAATAAGTCAGGAAGTTTTAGCCGGTTAGACTTACCGGAACATAAAAACAATCTATGTTGAAAAACCGAAGAGGGTACCCTTTCAGTCACATAAAGGTTAAACTACATAACCTTCCCGATGTGTAAAAATCTTCCACCCTCTATGTGGTGGCATTTCAACGTATATACACCTCATAATATAGAGAGAAAAAAATCACGTTTAACGTTTTTCGACAAGGGAATCATCCTGAATAACCATAACATGCTACACTCCCACAAAATGCACTGACATCAGATTAAGTTACAACAATACTTGTGCGAGTTTACTGGTCTTTTTTCGATTACCAAAAACTTTATTTCAAGAAAAAATTTGTCAATAGCTCTTAGAACGAAAGTGTTGAACAAACTGCCGCATTTACATTTACATTATAATATCTTATTTCACCACTTCCAGCCCTCCTGTGGGAACATCTTCCTGTCGGCGAGACACAATGCCAAAGGAAACTGCGTTTTGGTATTTTATTAAATAATTCAGGCATTACTCAGCAAAAAGCCACGGCCATTATTGTTACTATGTTGTTATCCATGGCGAATCGGAAGTTCTAGCGAACTGCACCAGGCACCATCTACCGAACCGCCCTGGAAGCTTCCGAAGCTATTTCACATTATTATTTTAGCTGTGCACCTTTAGTCATGGCGGTCATCTTTTGGGATTCCTAATTTAAGTCGCAGTTTTGAAGAATGGGGGATTGTGATTGGTCTAGGAAGCAACGGGAGGCTGCTGGTGAATATCTATTTGGGCCCTTCGTTCCGTTTTAAGTAATCTTAAACATGGACACTCCAGTTAAAAAAAGAAAGAAGATTAATTCATAGTGCCTACCTTCACACAAATCTTATAAAAGCATTTCTTGAGGGTAATTCTTCGAAAAAAAGTACCATGCGTTCAGTTTAAAAATACAATGAAATGCACCGTGGAGAAGATGTAAGAATCCCGTAGTATTTAAATTAAGATTTTTCACGGTTGTACAAACTTATCCGTAAAGAGCGTTATTTCTGGAGATGGCATGGATACTAGTTTAATTAGTTTGTTGGTTAGTTCATATTTTAGCCGCCTGCACAGATAGTGGTAAATACTCTGAGTATCGCCCTGGCAAAAGACCACCACTCAGAATTAAAACGTTGCTTGAAATGGCTTTAGCCGTGTTTGGTGACTAGATCTGAATAGTCAGGTACTTTCCGACCGGAGTATCTACCACTCTGGAACGTGCCGCATATATGTTTTATGACACATTAATTAAATAAAAATTATTTGCCCACGCCGGGTTCGAACACGCGCCCTATGGATTCGCAGTAGAGCGTCTCACCACTCGACCGTGCAGGGCGTCAAAACTACGCTCTAATTAAAACGATTTCATGCCGGATGTTTTATTTTGTACTAGAATACGCATTAATCACGTGTCAAGACATCTATACAATAAAGTTGTTATGTGCCTACCCATTTAACACTAATTCCACCTGCCTGCCCCACTCGAATCAAAACTATTGCTTAGTTAAATTATCAAAACAATACGTCACCCAAATTCATTACTGTAGTTTCTAATTTATGAGTTCCTTAATTATTTATGAATGCTGTACCCTCAGAGCAAGAATAAATATGGAGAAAAGGGTAAACATTTTTACCCAACCTAAACAAATTTACGATGAATCACTTTCTCCAGGTTTCCACGTCGTAAACCGTGAGAGAGAAAGAGAAAAGACAAGTTCTCACACAATATAGCTCCGCTTTTAGGTATGTAAGAATGTTCTCCGTCTCACGTGTCTCCGCGACGACAAATAATATTTGGATGATTTATATGGCGCCGTTTTTATGAAAAATAACCTCAAGGGCGCTGACATAACAGGACAGAACTCAACGGTTTTTCAGGTTAAATCTTATAATTTTTAAAACAATACTGTGAAAAAGTGAACGAACAAACAAAAACATTATGTCTACATGTTCTATGAATGGATTTATAAATACCCTAGCCACGCCCCAGTCAGGCAAAATAATCAATACTGACTACACTAGGGCTCCCTTCTGTTATATTATTGCTCTGAGGCTGTACCCCTAATACAATAATATTTATAAACTGCGATCCTTTGTACCTACCGCAATAAAGTTTTTAGTACCCATGGCCATTTTAATTATTTCTTCCATTTTCATTACTAAACATTTATTTCTATTGTTTTCCTATTAGTAATTGTTTGTAAAGATTATTAACTATAAATATATAACTTATTTTTCTAGGATAAGAATGAACCATTTAAAATATGTCAATTTTTTTATGTATTCCCTTAAATAATTTCTGTCCTAATTATTAGATTTTTACGCGTCGGTTCAGCGTTGGTTTAGTTAAGCCGTACGTAAGTCAATTAGGCGCATGATCCGTGGCAATAAGTCAAGTTTTTCGCTATTCCGCCACGCGTAACATTTATACTGAGTTTACAAGTAAGGGGGAAAGATTTAGTACCACAATAGGCAGAGGCGTGCATTCCATACATGCACATAAGCACTGCCTACCCTGCGGTACTCGCATACAAATATTGATTATATTGGATTCAATTAAATATGAATAAGTAATACCGCCTCGAGCGCCCCACCGACCGTCCTACTATAAAGTGTTAAAAGCACTAACTACATTTTCCCAAATGCCGCTAACGTCAGAGTAGATTATTTTTATGTTCACTAGACTACACAAAATATGTATGCATGTATGCTGTGAGCCGTGTGCGCGTTCAAGTGACTTGTTTGTGTCAGTATATTTCTTAGCGTCTAGGTATTGCTTTCACAGAAAAAATGCAATGGCAAATAGTGACATCTGTTGGTACCAATTTCTATTATTCGCTCTTTTTCCTGCTGCCTACCCTGCTCAAAAACTCGGTGCACGCCGCTAACAACAGGTTAATCTCTCACTTCGAATCATAGGGTACAGATGTACCCCTAGTATAATATTATATTCTTTTAAAGTGTTGGTAAAATAAATTAAGTTTTTTTTTTCGTAGAAAGCAATCACTTTGTGGTTTGACATATTTAATGAAAAAAAAAATTCTATAGGACCAAAGATTAATTTTTATTTTTTATAACCGACCGGTTTCACTTTGTATAAGCATCATCAGGGTACAAAATTAAACTAAACAAAAATACAAAGTGTGTGGTTTGTACTCATACATACAGAAGGAAAACACCATATAAAATTTATAAAAAAGAAAACCGTAAGAAAACAAAATAATAAAATTTAAATTACAACAAAGCAACAGAGAAAAAGAGGCAAATAATATAAAATGAAAGAGAACGCGATACAAGAAAAATGAGTAATTTTATGAGTTTACGGGAAATATACCTAATTTGGACTACTGGACAAATTTAACTAAAAATATGACCGTCAATTTTAAACTAACTAAATATACCTAATTTGGACTACTGGACAAATTTAACTAAAAACATGACCGTCAATTTTAAACTAACTAACTAACCATCACGCCGTTTCTCCGCAGGGGTAGGCAGAGAGGACTGACCGCCATACGACTCTGTCTTGGCACACACACAATTTATATACTACCCGAACAATAATGATTTACTAAAAGATTATTGCCAGTAAAGATATTCAGTAATATTAGCTTAACGAACCCAAAACAAAATCGTTACTCCAGAATCAAGAGACGGATTCGTAACAACATTTTTATAAAAAAAAAACACCTTTTAAAATTTTCCTTAAATAACAACAATTTTAAACATTTACGAAAGTGTCACCATTATGGCGAGGCGTATTAGAATGACTCTCCCTGGTGACAGAATACCTTTTCTGGATTTCGGTCGTGAGACAAGGTTGGATGAAGGGTATATTCGGAGGGCTTATTCAAATCAGATAATAATAAAACGCGAAGCAATTCACGTAAACCATTTGAAACCAGGCAAAATTTTATTATGCCGTTAAAATTAAAACAATAATTTAAAAGGTAGGTACAGTGTAAACTTTTCTAATTGTATTCAAATTTCGCCCACAGAGAGAGCATTGAGGTGGCTCTTTGGGCCTATGTTATCTTTTTTATATAGTGGATAGTGAATACCTCACAAGAGTCCAACTGCTACCAACTGTCCGGAGACAGCAGGGCTATTAATGACTTCGCCGATTAGGGTATGTTGTGAAACTGAAGGTAGTGGAAGGAATAAGAATTTTATGAAGTACCTGGCTAGTTAGATCTGGTCACCAAACACGTCTAAAGTTATTTCAAGCAACGTTTCGATTCTGAATGGTGGTTTTTGACCAAAGCGATACAGAGACTACTATTCAGAATTAAAACGTTACTTGGAATGGCTTCCGTTGAATGATCAGACCTGTATAACTAGGTACTTCCGAACCTTCCTCTTCCTTATCTCTTTCCCCTCCCTACTACCTTCAGCCTTACAACACACCCCAAGTGGGGATGCCTTTAGTCCCACTTGCTCCAGGTTGGGTGCAGTTGAGACTCTTGTGCGCTATTCACTTAAAAACGAGGGTTTTGAAGAAACCCATGTCGTAGGAGAGAAGAATCACAAAAGCTGTCAAATTTTTCGAGAACGACAAGAACGAGTCTAAAAAATGACTTGACGAAGAAAATGACAATCGTGTGTAAATATTGGGCACGCGTTTAGAATGTCTCCCGGTCAAACAAAGGTGCCCAAAGAGGTGCTTCTTGAACACTTTTCATTGAAATACCAGTAGAAAACAAACAACATTCCCAACTGATATTATGATCTAAAAACTGAAAACTATCCCTTAAGATAGGTGATAAATCTTTGAAGTATCGGAAGGGGGGTTCAATTTATTAAACTGGAATGACTAATGGTAATATAACCTTCTAATTGAAAGTATTTTCGCAGTCGAAGTTTCGGAAGAAATCATTTTAGAATTTTGGTTAATTTCAGTTAACATTTAGCCAATAATTTGTAAAGGTCTTGAAAGTAATTAGTTTTAAACATTTCTGAAGATTCGATGAAGATACTTTATTATTTTGCATATACACATCGTAAATATGTCTATTTGTAATACCCAGAGACTAAAACATTCAAGTTTGCATAGCAAAGAAGACGTTCGAAATTAATTTTTATTATTAAAATTTATCACATGTAATGAACGCCTTACAAATGGCGGCTTTAATAAATTCTGACATAATGAAGAGCCGAGCATGTATTAGAAATATCGAAAACGTCTGTCGGGTACTAAATTAATATAAAACTAATGTCTTGGTTGGATAGATTTCTTAATCAATGACATTATTTATATTTCACGATTTTTTCAATGGGATCGCAATGTCAATAGTTCAGCTCGGGTATTCCTGAATTATGTTTATTGATGATTATTTAAACCGAAACTGATTTATCGAAGATGTGCGACTATTAACGTTTGATATAAGATTCTCACCATGATAATAACTGTGATGTATCTGCCTACGTGTTGTATGGTTGATGATATTTGAAGTTGAATACATGCAAGACCAGCAACAACATTCAACCAAAATATTTCAGAAAAATAATTTAGTTTTATTGAAGATAGTCGTATCGATTGTCCGTGTTGTAACAGTTTTATTACTTGACATTGGACCTGTGAGTTCATATGCTCAATTGACATTTTGAATTTGCTTATGTTGTTTTTGCCCATGTTGTTTTTGCCCATTTTACAAAAATGTGTAACTAGTTAAATATGAATTGGTGCAGATTGAGAAATTATGCAAAGATCTGTCGTTTCGTCCTCAGAGTTAATATGTTGGACAAATTATTTGCAAGGAAGGGCGAGAATGGAATAATTTGGTTCCCACTACACTGACATAAAACACAAGACACGTCATATTCATACAAATCCTACGAAAAATGTAGCACCACTAATGTTGCACCACCAAATGTTTCATCAGCGTATGAAACGAATAGCCATTCAAAGAATATATGTGTGCGGAAGAGATAGCTATATGAAGCGTTTTTCGAAGGTATGTCTCGTTGGCTTGGTTTAGTGCAACCAAGCGCGTTGTCTCAATAACGTTTCTACATTATTTAATTCATCTAAGTCCCACTAATAACTTTTACTTTATTGTTGGTTATCAGGTTAATTCATATGAATACTGGAATTAATTAAGGCTCTAAGTACCAAAAAAATAAAAACTGTTTTTTTTTAAAGAATCGTATTTTATTTACATCATAAAATACGATTCTGTAAAAAAAATAAGTTGTTAATTATAACCTTAGCAGTACTTGTATGCAATTCTTCCACAAGATGTTGCAAAACAGATCAAAGCCAATTTAACCCACATGATATTGAACTTGTATGGTATTCGGCAACTATCTACCTAATTCAGTCGGATAAGGTATTCATCACTCATAGATTGCACAATACTTTTAATAAAAAATGGTCGCTAGTGCAAATGTACTTAGTTATACGAGAAGTTTTCTGTCAGACATTAATTAGATTGTTTTTATTATTACAAGCATATTATCTATCCAATAGTAACGAATATAATTCAAACCGTTATTCTAAATTGCTCGAAATATTTCATTGAATAATTGTATGTCAATTTTGACACAAACATCTTTTGTCAAGAAATACGGAGATTTTTTGTTGTGTTTCATTTGTTATAAGATATAAAATGAGGAACAATTAGAAAAAGTGACGTTTTATTCCTAAAAATATTGCTTTGGCGGAACACACGCGTTAAAAATCATTTTTTCAAAACTAACCTGAAAAGTTTTTTAACTACGGAACATGAGACAGTAAAATAAAACAAGTAAAACTTACATTGATCTTCCTCGTTTACAGGTTCAACTACACGTGAATAGTTCTTAATCCATGTTACACTCACTTTTGGGTATTTTCACTGTTGACAACGCAAATTAAAACAAACAAAAAACCGACAGCCGCGGCGATTTCGCACTCGATAGGAAATAATGGCGGGTGACTGACGGAAGATTCCATTGCGCGCCAATTGCTAACGCCACGGTATAAAAAATGTTGCCACAGAAAAAAATAAATTATATCGATTGTTAATACATAATTCCCTGTCCGGTATCATACTACATGATTTGTAAATTTTTATTTAGGTATATTTATAATTTCCATCACTATCTCTAATAATAATAAATATGCTGATCTTATTTCAAAAGTGATATTTTTTAGTCAATTAAAAAAATAATAAATAATTCGTGGTATAGATCAAGAAATGGTCTATTGCAATATGTGTTCTAATGTTTTTTTTTTATATTTGCATTTGACCACAGAAGAAGAACATTTGGAAGTCGATTGACGATTAATAGAAAACTGCTATTTTAAAAAGAGTTATAAAGTAAGAAAATATTTTTTTTATAAACTTGGATGTATAAAATATATATGTATCTAATGTGTTTGTGTTTAGATAAACGTTTTTTGAGGTGCTGTTGAAGATACATGCGACTTTTAAAATGCGCCAAAAACATTAAGAAACTGAAAAATCCATCTTGTCCTAATACTGCACAAGAGTCCCAACTACTACCAACCGTCTAGAACCAGTGAGACTATGGCATCCCCAATTGGGCTATGTTGTGAGGCTTAACGTAGTGGGTAGAGGAATGAGATGGGAAAGAGGGAGGTTGGGAAGTACCTGGATTTCATATTCAGATCTGGCCACCAAACACAGCTAAAGCCATTAAAAGCAACGTTTCGATTCTGAATAGTGGTCTTTCGCCAGGGCGATACTCAAAGTATTTACCACTCTGGAACACTTCGTATACATACTATACTCGTAAATTATTTTATATGAATTAAATTAAGCCCTCTGAATTATATTAAAACCTCTGGACGCTTACCACTCGACCACGGAGGCATAATTCGTAAAAATTCAAAAGAAAATGAGAAAAAAATGTCACAAGATTAGTTTGCTAAGTGTTCTGATATATTGCAGTAATAGGGCACACTGTGTATTAAAAATATATGTTTTTTTTTCGTAGAAAGCTTTGTGGTTTGACATATTTAATAAAAATGAAATAATAACCCTGTATAAGACCGCAGATTTTATTTAGTTTAATATTGTACCCTGATGATGCTTAGCCTTAGCGAAACCGGTCGGTCATAAAAATTAAAATAATATCTGTGGTCTTATAAAACGTGATTAACCAATTTACATTAAATATTTGTTTTGTTTGGAGTGTGTATTTTTTGTACTCTTTTTCGTAATGTTTTTCTTTTTATTGAATATTATTTGTATTTTATGTATTATACATACATATATCTTTAGCCAAACAATTGGCACATCGTATTGTAATAACACCATATATTTTTGCATGAGATGAACATTAGTTATTGGGTAACACCAAAATTATAAATATTTCTTTGCAAAATGTACGCTGTGTTGTCAACCTGTAAATATTCCGGATAAAATAAAATAAAATAACGTGTAATAAATTCCCGCCGAAAAAAACGTATCTTGTTGCTTTGAAGTAGGTGTGCATCAATTAGTCAAATAATCTAACATCATATAACAGGAAAAAAAACAATCTGGATGATTATACTCGAGATTAAAACGCAAATTTATTCTCTTGATCAAGCCTGTTAAAGCAACACTGCTGCATTTGTAACACTTTTTTTGCTTCGCAAGAATTGAAGATCAAAAGATTCACATACGTGAAAGATTTGAACGATAAACTGTGTTATTTATTCGGCTGGAACCGTAAAAACATTATAATTCGTTAAGATTAGCTACAGAAAACAACCTAAATTATAAAATAAGCAACATTTTACTAGATGAAATGGTTAAATTATAGGTTTTTTTGAATACTTATTATTTACTTACATTGAAAATCTTTCGAATGAAGTCATTAAGATTAGTTTTATGACGAAGTAGTAGTAGGTCTTTGATAATTTATAACCTGTGAAAATGCGTACAAATATGCATATATCTCTAACTAACTAGACGTTTTTATTAATGATTTAGTTTGTTTTAAGTACGCCGAAGAAGTCCCATACAAGAGGGATCCGCAACCTTTTTTTTTTAAATAACAACAATCAATACACCAAACACCAGACCCTTTCTTCATTAAATTTCGTAAATAAACCTTTTGTCACATATTTTTCAAAAACAAATACACTGTACAATTTACTTTGTTTTAAGTATCACATTATTTAGTTTGTATATTATTTCCATAAAAAAGGTTAAAAAAAGAAGCGATTTATGATCAACTTTCGTAGAGGTCTTAAGTTTTGTGATCTAAAAATAATGCAAAGTGAGCATTGTGCTACGAATATACTAGGTGCGGGTGCTCTAGACTTTTAGTCTTAATATTAGTGGTTCGAAGTTGGCCTTCGTGTGAATTCTTGCTCAGTTAAGTCAGTTAGTTGGTCCATAATAATCATGAGATGGGGAAGAGGATGGTTGGAAATATCTTAAATATTAAGATCTGGTGCGGATCTTACACGGGTAAAACTATTTAAAGCAACGTTTCGATTCGAATTGTGGTATTTCACGAGGGCGATACTCAGAGTATCTACCACTCTAAAATGTGTAGCGGACACATATTACATACCTTTTTATATCAGGCATATGTGAAATAACACACACGAGTCAAATAAAACTAATTTGCGTTCGCTGGGTTTTTAATTTATCTTTTATAGTTACTCGTAATACCGCACAAGAACAACTGCTCCCAACCGTCTAGAGCCAGTGAGACTATGGCATCCCTACTTGGGTATGTTGTGAGGCTGAGGGTAGTGGGGAGGCGAAGGATATGGGGAAGAAGAAGGCCGGGAAGTTGTTGTGAGGCTGAGGGTAGTGGGGAGGAGAAGGATATGGGGAAGAAGAAGGCCGGGAAGTACCTGGCTATTCGGGTCTGGTCGCCAAACACGGCTAAAGCCATTTCAAGCAACGATTCGATTCCGAATGGTGGTCTATCACCAAGGTTATACCTAGAGTATTTATCACTCTGGAACGTGCCGCAAATATGCCTTATAATCTTTTTTAATGAATTAAATGTGTTAAGACACATATTAAGCTCCCTTGAGGTGATTTTCTCACAAAAATGGCGCTATGAAGTTATTGTTTATTATTAACTTAATAAAAATAATTAGCGCACCCCGTGATTGAACCCGTGACCTCTGAATTTGTAGTTGGGCGTCCTACGACTCGACCATTGAGGCCATTTTTAACCCGCGACCTCGAGATTCGGAGCCGAGGATCTTAACCGTTCGGCCACGGTAATCGTTTTAGTATGTAAGCAAGCTCGCGTACCGCAGTTTACCGACCTCTGCTTTATAATATGCGGATAATTTATAACACACTATACAAATTTATTTCAGAATTATGCCCAGCTTGTACGTTCATAAAATTTGGTACGGAAAGGCCTCGCTCCTTCGATAATTCACAAAGACGAAATCAGTTTATTTTCTGGCTATAAATTTCACTACCCTACTTTAAACTTTTGATGAAATGAACATCATCTGATTTTTATTTCACTTACTTTTTAGTACGCCGTAAACGAAAATTAATAAACCAAACTTTACAATAAGTCTAATGACTCTGCCCATTTACACAGAACAAACAAGATTGGCCTAGTAGGCATTGAAATGATCCCACATCAATTAGTTCGGAGATCGTATGAGCCCAAATATACAACTGCATTAGGTATACGGAAACCTGTATCGAGCTAACGACAAAGAATATCTTTAAACAGCATGATGGCGATTTTTGTGATTTCTCCAGATCTAGAGGTTGCGAGTTCGTTCACCGTGATAGTGCAACAATTGGAGTCAATTAAAAAACCAGTGACCAGATCTGAATAGCCAGGTACTTCTCAACCTTCCTCTTTCCCATCTCTTTCGCCTTTCCACTACCTTTAGCCTCACAACATATTCCGATTGGGGATGCCATAGTCTCACTGGCTCTAGACGGTTAGGAGCAGTTGGAACTCTTGTGCGGTATTCACTATAAAAATAATAAAAATATATAAAAAGCTTAGAAGTGATAGCCGTCTTTAGTGATTTTGTTTCACGAAAACAGCGCTTTAAAAAAACAGCCCATTTTTTAAAATTATATATCGTTTTTAGCTGTGTATTTTATAGCTATGTTTAACGATATTTCACAAAAAGTGCAATTAAATAAGTTTTATTATTGGCATTAATGAGTGTGTGGATACAAGCACCAGTTACGAAATACTGTATCTTTATTTTGTTGATGTTTAGTTATTTCGGCTTTAAGTCAAACCTAGCAAATACAGCATTCAACATATATGCAATAAAAATAAATAATAACTTAGTTAAAGTCGTATTAATTTAACAAAACCACGAGGATCTCGAAAAGTCCACTTATCGAGATCCTAATCAAAGATTCTGCCAAATAGATTGGAATAGTAAAACTAACCGAAAGTCGGACCTTGAGCCGCCTTTACGACACCATTAGAGGGAAGCTGAGATCTTGGCCATTGGAGTCATTATGTCATAATTAATGTTCAACTTTTATGCCGTTATGTTGGCAATCTGTGGAGAGAGTTATAAACTGGGAATTGAACACTGTGAAGTGTTTTATGGTGATTGCAATTTAATATATTATTCGGAAGTGCTTAACGATCGGCTTAGTATCACCACATTATCACAGGCTGTCATTTTTTACGTTTGCAATAAAATGTAGCTTTCGACAGTTTTCAAAAAGAACGCACGAGTTTTAGAAGATGAGGCTGTTGAAAATCTCCTAGTACCCGACTTTTCAGATGTTATCACTAAACAAAGTTGTGGCCCGTTTAGGTTTGATTAGTAATTGAGTGGACAAATATGTCGGATTCCCTCCCAGGCGTCAGTCGTGGGTTCAATTCCTCTGCAAGCTTAAAAAAAATTTATATAGTTAATACCGCACAAGAGTCCTTACTGTTCCTAACCGTATAAAGCCAGTGAAACTATAAAACCGCCAATTGGGGTATGCTTTGAGGCTGAAGGCAGTAGGGAGGGTAAAGAGACGGGGAAGACGAAGGTTGGGAAGTACATAGCTAATTAGATCTGGTCACTAATACAACTAGAATAAACGTCACAATATATTATGTTGGAAATAAAAATGCCAGAATAATGAAAATACCACTGTAGGCAAGTAGGGGGGGAAGAGAAACGTTGCAAGGTACTTAGCTATTCAGATCTGGTAACCAAACATGGCTAAAGCCATTTTAAGCAACGTTTAGATTCTGAATAGTGGTCTTTCACCAGGGCGACATTTTAAGTATTCACCACTCTGGAACGTGCCGCAAATATACTAAATGTGATTTTTTCTATGTTCCATTGCTCAAGGTGAATTTTATGATTATACTTATGGTAGTAGGAGTATTGAAATATTATCAGGTAATTCGTAACCCGGGAATGTTTGCCATTCTTTGGTAAAAAAAGTAACAGCCATTTCAAACAATGTTTTGTTCGCCGATGTTTTTGGATCAACAGAGCGATAGTAAGAGTATCTTCCACTCTAAAACGAAGTACAAATGCAGACTTATACTTTGTTTATGTTCTGTGGGTATTTAAACAAAAAAACATACCAAATCTTGGCTGGGTTCGAACCCGAAAACCAGTTTCGAGTCAGGGAGCTTGCCGCTCTACTACGGGCATCATCCCCAATTCGCATTCCAGAATTATATTTAAATACAATGTAAATCTTTCTGTATATTAAATCAGCTGTCACGCGTGAAATTATATTACCTAGAGAACTTCATAATAAAAATTATTTGATTTACGAAAGATCTTTGATTGAGACGTAAAAAAAATCTGATAAATGTTTGCTTTAAAATCCTTGATTGTAAACGTATTTCAAATGGCTAATCTGGCCCAGTCTTCTGGAATATGCTTCCTCCAAAACTTGCCAACATACAGAACCTAGCAGAGTTCAAACGGGTCTTAAAAACCAAATTGAAAAAAAACCTACATACAAAACGTAACTAATTGAAATTGAAATTCTTAAAAACGTCCTGAATTTGCTTTGTTTCGGTTTTCTCCTCACTTGTATCCTAACAACTCAATGTCCTTACTGTCTACTGAAAACCATATACTCAATGTCATAAAATATTTCACTGTTTGCATTTTTAGAATCGTTTACTTATAATACTTGAATATTTATGTTAAGTACCAACATGTTAACTGTCCTCAATCTAATTTCTTTTTCTTTGATATTACAAATATGTTAATATAAATTCATATGTTACATCTGAATTTTTATACCCTTAGCTTCTGGTTAATTGTTTTTTTTTTAATCTGTTGATGTACACATGCAATGTCATACCCATATTTGAACCTTTTTCTCTCGTGATTTATGATAACGATCACGATTTTAGATAGTTTTAATTTTAATACATGTTATTTTTCCTTGTTAGTTAGTTCATTAGCATAAATAATTTAGTATAAAAGGCACTGGAGGTGAAATATCACAAAACTGCGCTATATAAGTTCACTGTTATTACTATTAAATGCAGACTTATTTAAAGAATATTGTGTATCACTAACACAATCGTCTAATAATTTACCATCATCATACATCAATGTGATAATGCGATTTAAATTGTTTGCATAACATTATATTTAAAATAACTCGATTGTCTCACGAACACTTGTCGTGTAAGTTAATCTTTTAAAAGATTACAACTCGTTACGATTTGATTTAATGTAATAATACGAACTCAATGATATCACAAATAATTGCTTCGAATCACGTTATAATTCTTTACCAGGAAGAGTCCAGTAGAAAAAACTTCGTTTAATATTATTAGCATTCCGGAGTATAATTTCGGGTTGATAATTCGAGTTCAATTTGAGGCTGAAGCCACTTACAGTGATATTATTCAATTCGACAAAAAACGGAGGTACTTCGGAATTTAATAACCGAAAATTTCTCATGGTACAATTTCGTCTCGAGGGTTAAATAAAATGTTAATAAAAAACGGCTAGGGCATAAAATCACCATATTTTGTTGATAGACATTTTTACATTATTCTCGCCTAAATTGCCGAAAAAAGCTCGCCCTATTAAGTTGTTAACATAAACGGCCTATAAATGTAAATAATACGTTAGCCGTAATGACATTTTAATTTAAAACTCTAAAATTAGAACCTTTAAGTGAGAAGTAATTTCACGAGATGTCAGGGTCCATGAACTATTTAAACGGTTTGTAAAAAAATAAATTGCCAAACGTTATAATGTAATGAAATATTATTAAATTCTTTTTAATACTGAATACCCTTTTCAAAGAGATACTAATCGTCCTTAATTTTTAAATGACAGACTTTTAAAAAGGTTTTATATAAAAACGTAAATGTTTTTATGTGATACCTGTTGCGCTTTAATAATAATCGACATGATTACAAAGCGAAAAAAATGTGCTCACATGTCTTTGAAGAATTAGAACTATCGAATGGTGAGCTCTGGCATAATGAAATAAATACAAACTTTCTGTGTAGATTTTTTGGGTTGACGCAATTATTTTCAACTGAATATGTCAATTAGGGCAGGAGTTATGGAGCTTTTAAATTTCCATTTTGGGAAGAAAAAAAAACGTTTGTTGAATATTTTTATAACGGGCAAAGCCTATTAATGAGTGAATTTCTATGTGATTGTATTAATTAATATTTTACGTATGTTTACAGTTAACAATAAAACCGTGCCAATAGCTTTTATAAAAGTCAATCAATGATTTGATGTAAATATGTTTTACTAGTTACCGGTGAAAAATTACGTAAATTAACTTGACTTGCTAAAACAGAATATGAGTTGCTTTAATACACCCATTTCAAAAACAGAAAAATGTCTGCTAAAACACTTTATAGGTAGGTACTTTATTACGTAGGTAGGGATTTGAAAAGATTCTGTTCTAAATTTGATAGCAAATTTTAATTAAAATAGTTCCAAATTTGAAAAGTTCACACTCGTACGGTTGTACGTACTCACAAAGGAAATTGTTAATTGTTAATTAACTATTTGAAAACACCTATAACCTATTGTGAAATAACATAAATTTACCGAAATCAAAGGCTTTCCCTAAATATGTTAGAGAGAAAAGGTAGGTTTTGAGAGGGTGTGAGAAGATTAATGAGTTTAATGGAATAAATTTAAGAAACATCATATTTATATTTATATATTTTGATACGTGTATGGAAAATTTCACAGTCATTCAATCTAATTAGCTAGTAACCCACGTAACAGTCTTTGAAAATTAGTTTCCCAAGAAATCAAAAGTTGTATGTTATTTCGAAAATTTGTAACTTGCAGAACGCAAGTTAAATAAGTTTAAATACAAAAAAGTTCGCTTTAAATGCCTACAAAAGGATATAAAAAAAATGTTGATATTTATTTATGTATGATGATAAATATTATAAATAAAGTGTGACAATACACAGTTTTATTTTAGTAACTAAGTTTATGGGGGGAAAGGATGGTGGAAGGGAACATGAGAATGGGATAAAGGGAAGAAGGGCTGGAGCAGATGGACGGTTAGTTTCAGTGATCTAGTTTGGGTGCAATCGGTATTTTTTTATTTATTTTTTATATCTCTGTTAATAAAAATAAATAAATTTTCATTTAGGACTAAAAAATTGATTTATATAAATATCTTAGTAACATCGTGAGGATCAATACAAGATTAACCAACAATTTCATTGATTTTAGTAAAAATCAAAATATTGTTTTATTTAATATTCAATGCCACACAAGAGTCACTACTGCTCTTAACCGTCTAATTGGGGTGTGTTATTAGGCTTAAGGTAGTGGGAAGGGAAAGGAGATGGAGAAGAGGAAGTTTTGGAAGTACCTATCAGTTGGGACTCTTGTGCGGTATTCTTTATAATAATAATTTCTTCATTAAATTCCTAGTACATGACAAACTCTTAAATTTAATAAATAAGAATCAAGATTTATTTTTTACAAAATAAATAAAAAAATAAACTACTACAATAGATACGCAAGAGAAAAAAAAATTCAGGCAGTGGTGATGATCAAATCAATGAGGAGAAACTCTTTCAAGAATCAATAGGATTTCACTTCTGAATCTCTCCTTACTGACATGAAATAAGTCAATATCGGAAGAGATTTTGTTCAGGAGTAAAATACTCCTCCCTACCAGCAACACCGGTAATAAATACAAATAAGGTACAGGGCACTACATGAAGAAGACAGAGTTTCATTAAAATTAAATCCAACGTTTTTAATAACAAATATCTAAAGACGGCTAAGCACAGCCGGATATGATGTATTCCCAAATTTTAGAAAGTTTCCAAGAGTAAAAAAAGTCTTGTGCACATCAGACTAAGTAATATGTAAATACTGAATAAAGATATGACTACCTTTGTACCTTTACTCTTCTTCGCTAAAGGTTTTTGTTAGCCACTCACAAAAGATGAAATCCATTCACCGATTGTAAAAAATACCAAAAAAATACGTCACGCGCGGGTTTTTGGATACCCTCAACGCAGCGCTGATAAAATCTCGAGAACAAATGATATATTAAGACTAATTTAAAAATTAAGAGCTGTACCAACAGCGGCGGAGCGAAAAGGAATATGTTCCTTTTAAGTCCGCCGTTCCCGCAACGTCAGCAGATTTTACACTCAACCCCAAATCACCGGAGAATTATTCCACAGCGTATTGGAACTGGCCGTGGGAAAATATACCAAGTGTATTTGCCTTATGTAAGAACACGTTATTAACTACGCTTTCTTTGTACGCAAAATTCAAAACACAGACGCAACATGTTACGTTGTATTAATATGATCCGTTTGTATGCAAATGAAATATTTTATTAAGGCACTTTTTAGGATAGGCTGGTATGCAACCAATGAATGGGTATACACTCAAATTACATCAACGTCAAAACAATTTTCCTCAACGTACTTACCCACATATAATCAAAACTCAAAGTATTAAATATCTTAGGATCGTAATTGACGATAAACTTCGCTGGAAATCACACATTAATAATTAATCCTCAAAAAGCTAATAAACCTCATGTACTTCTTAAAAAAATGGGAAATATGTTGCCAAATAAGGATCTTAATATAGTATATTATACATTATGCCACTCTAATTAGGAATATGGTATATTGGGATGGAACTCTTTAGCATAAAATCACATGAATCAACTAAATAAAACTCAGAAATGCATTATAAATACCATTTAAAAGGACGTCGAAAACAGAAATCTTTAAAAAGTTCGACGTTACAAGTTCAAATAAGACAAAAAAGCAAACACCTCGCATAAACATCATACCAGAGAAAACAAAAATAGACCAGTTAAATACAGTAAGTATAATACTAAATTTGGACAAAGAAGCTCAGAGTTTTTAGCTGTAAAGGTATATAAACAACTCCCACATGTCATCAAACAAATTAAATCAACTGATAACTACATGTAATCCAGCAAAAAATGTTTAAATAAATTACCAGAAAAATAACTGATTAGTATTTTAACAACATCGTCATAGAAGTTACTAAAAAAACTACACCTAAACCTTGAATATAAAATATTCAAGTCACCGAATAGCCTCTATCCAAAACCTAGTTTGTCTTAGCACAGGATCTCCTAATGAAAGAAGCTAATGATAGTATTTATATTTATTTTTTATAGTAATTAATAAAATACAAAAATAAAATGGTGGGAGTGATTAGTTAAAGTTAAAACGTCAAATATACTTAATTTTCTAGTGTTTATAAATACGTAGTAAGCAGTACTTTTTTTTGGTGCTCAACTATAATCATTACTGGATTTGTTAGATGTAAGCGTTAGTATTTTCTAGAATGGATAGCGATAAGTTGGGGAGACTTCGTTTAACAGTGTAGGGAAGGACAACTTGTTACCAAAATATTTTTCTGACAAAATTATCTTTAATGTGGAAATTCACAAACATAATACAAGGACATGCAAAGAAATCAGACTTCCAAAAAAGAATAAGACCAATACACAAAATAGCTTACTTTATGAAGGGATGAAATTTTACAATGCGCTGCAACCATCAAAATTATGCCAACCAATAAATTTAAAATAGCCTGCAAGAGCCATTTAAAATACACATAAATCAAAAAATACAATTTAATCAAGAAATATGAGAACCATATTATGTTCTACGTACTTTTTCGAAAATTGAATTCATTTAAAAAATAAGCTAGGAGCCATATTCAGAGTTATATGAAGTGAAAGAACTAACGCATTTATTTGACTAAATGAGAACAAACAGATTATTACAATACCGATATATGTATTCAAGTATGTAAAATAAAACACGTTTTTTTTTAATCAAAATGTACACAATTCCTATGGACAATTCACATGGTAAAACAGTATATAATTTCTGTTTATTTTATTATGTATTTAACAGCTTTATTTGGTTTCCGGTAACGCTCAGTTAAATCTTGTAACGGATTTTAAGTAATTCACTACTAGTTAAATATTCTACAAAGTTTAAAATAACGTTGGCACAGTTTTGATTCGTGAAAGCGGCCGTACATCTTTAATGGGGTAAAAAAAGTTTATTAACACCTTGATGGTTAAAAATTCTTCTTCATCGCAAATGGACTTCTGGCACTTCCCGTGAGCTGTCTGCAGGTTGATGGTGTTAAAAGGTGGTTCAATTCTATTCTCTTTGGACACAACAGGTGTACTAAGCATGGTTCACATGAACAGATTACAACGGGTAGGTGGCGTAGGTACCTGACCAAACTATTGCTATTATTGTGCGAACAAAGCCTTACAACTCCTCAACCGGCCTCAGGGCGGTTAATTTAATAAAGAGATGATCGAAAAAATGACATGGCTGATAGTACGAAGTTTTAAGTCCGTGTTGGATGCTATGAATTGTGTATTTTGCCAATTGTGGATATTTCATTGCAAAATGAAGGCCTACTCAAGTGAGTAACCTAATACATCACCCAGCGAACAAGAAATTCCTAGATGTGTGATCAAAACTGATCGACCTTTCAACTTTTGGGCCCCAGGCAAGCCGGTAAATTTGATTAGCCATTTTAGTACCGACACGTTAACTGTCCTCAATATAATTTCCTTTTATTTGCCTTAACAAATTTAGTTAATATTAATTCACATATTTCATCTGGATTTTCAGACTCTTAGCTTCTGGTATATTGTATTTTTAATCTTTCGATGTACACATGCACTGTTATACCCATATCTGAAATAATTTTATCCACAGGTCCGTTCAGTAAATGCATACGGGACATAATCAAATAACAAGGTTAATTACTAACTCCCTACCATTGCTGTGCGTTATAGATCTAAGCTATGTTAATTATTTATCTCTATTTTCATTTATATACAGTATGTTGTGTTTCTTTTTATTTCATTTTTTCTTGTTTATATTAATCATCTTGGGTTAAATTCTATGATGTATTATTTATTTTACAGTTTAATTCAACTGCATACATAGATATAATTCTTATTTGTTTATAATTCTGAAATTAATATTATTATTTTGAATATTTCTATGTTTAAAAAAAACATTATTAGCGGAAACTTCACTGGTTGATGTAACATAGTAATCACTTTATTTATAAAATTTTGTAAACAACTGTATGTTTTTCTAAAAAAAAAAGAGAATATTTCCTAAGCTTTTTCTCCTATGATTTGTGATAACTGTCATGATTTTAGATAGTTTCAATTTGTATACTCGTACATATTATTGATTTATTACTTTCTCATTGGTATATAAGCTTAGTTAATTTAGTATGAAGCGCAATTGAGATGAAGTATCACAAAACTGCGCCATATAAGACGCCTGAGAAAGATATGGCGCGATCAAGTAAATCAAATACTTGAATTGGGTCACGTGAAGAGTCAGAATAACAGAAGAGTATGTATGGATGTACTAAAACATATATTACATAGTGCGATTATGTCATGGTTCGGGACTCCAAACAAAGACAATTCATTGGTAAATTCTAATACATATGTTTAGTTAAGGATATTCCACACTTTAGTTAAACACGCCTGTACGTGTAATGATCGGGTAAGACCTCTCAGTTCACATCTCACAGCCTTGTGAGTATGCGCCTTCATATTTGGCAGGCTGTTTTCGTTTCACCGCTGGAGCTATAATCTCCCAACATCAGATATCGCCGGCGAAATGTATTCGCGAGAGGAAAGATAAATATATTTGTGCATGTAAATATGTTGCCTGTAGGTGCTCGCAGATTAGAGATGGAAATGAGTTATCGATTACGGACGAGGTATTAATTAAAAACCTTAACATTTTATTCGTTAGTAATGTTAAACTGCTCCTAAAAAATTGTTTCTTTTTGGTTTGGGTACTGTCATTTTCAAAATCCGCCAAGGCGGCTCCATAGTCGAGAGGTAAGGCGCTCGACTGCGAATCCAAAGGTCGCGGGCTTAAACCCGGCAAGCGATAATAATTTTTCTTTAATTAATATGTGTCTTAACAAATTCAATTAAAATGAAGTTTATTTGCGGCACGTTCCCGAGTGGTAGATACTCTTAAGTATCGCCCTAGTAAAAGACCACCATTCAGAATCGAAACGTTGCTTGAAATGGCTTTAGCAGTGTTTGATGACCAGATCTAAATAGCCAGGTACTTTCCGACCTTCCTCTTTCCCATATCTTTCCCCTCCCCACTACCTTCAGCCTTACAATATACCCCCACTAGCGATGCCATAATCTCTCTGGCTCCAGACGGTTGGGAGCAGTTGGGACTCTTGTGAGGTATACAAAAAAGGCAAGGGTAGTAAAGATACCTTAGGAGGCTTTAATCCAGTAGTGGATATAAATATAGAGATGAAAAGACGAATGTAGACGGAATGTCGAAGAAATCAAAACTCTAAGGTACACGTGTGATCAAAACATTTATGACCTATTGTGAATGAAAAGAATAATTACTATTCAAAAGGAAACGTGGATATTTTGATCAAATAAGGTAAAGTAGATGAACATAGATAGAAATATTCATATTTAATAGAAGCGGCTGGAAAAGTAGTTGGGGACGCCTTTCGAAAATGAAGAAAGTGTTTAAATTCTTGTGTCCGGTAATGTCAAGATTCCATGTTTGTTTTTTTTTGCGCTCAACCGTCTGGAGCCAAAGGAGATATGATATTTATAAATAGAACACATACACTTTGTTTTTAACAACTTTTTTTTAAATTTTAATATTTACGAATATATGAAATATGATATCATCAATCAAAAATGACTATGTTGAGAGGATACAGGTAGTGGGGAGGGGAATGAGATGCGGAAGAGGATAGTTGGACGGTACCTGGATATTCAGATCTGGTAACCAAACACCGTTAAACCAGTTTAAGCAACGTTTCAATTCTGAATGGTGGTCTTTCTCCAGGGCGATACTTATACTTACATGATAGAGTATCTACCACTCCGCGAATATAAAATATATGAATTAAATATAAAATAAGACACGTTATTCAAACAAAGTTTAATTGCGCAAGTCGGAATTTGAACCCGTGGCCTCTGAATTCGTAGTCGAGCGTTTAAACTCCTGAACCACCGAGGCCGTCCAATTTTGATAAATCAACGAGGGTGTTCTATAAATGGAATGAAAATTAGAAAGTACTATTATTTCTCGCTCTTTGAGGTTTCGCCTTAGACAAGTGAATTAACCATTCGATTATTTTAGCGATCGAGCATCTGCACATCACTATTCGGCACAGCATCCCGCCGCACATCGACAGTGCACCGCTCCGCAGCCTCCGCTGGGCCGATAAGATCAGATGGATGCAGCTCTTCTCTCGATACCCTGGGCTAATCGAAATCGTCTGGGAATCCTCCGCTCGATAAGTGAACCGTGTCTGCAAGACTGTAAATGCATACCGATGGCTGTAGCCTCTCTTTCTGTTGCATGAGTCCTGTGTGAGAAGGACGGAGAGGTTACGACGGAGCTTTCAGTGGCAGAACCGTAATGCTGAGAGGAACTATCGGCACATCGCGCATCGGCCCGACTATAATCGACTACTATTTTACTCGATATCATATTATGTTAACACGAATGCGTGAAAGAATACTCGGAGTTGACATTTTCATTCGATCTATTGTGATTTATTTTGTAAGATTGTGTTTAGCCCGACTTAAAAAAAATGCTTCTTCCTTAAACTAACTAATCAGTGTCCTATTTCGTGTTTTTTTTTTCATCTAGCATTCTTTTGTCAATCGAAAACTGTGAAAAAAACCGGCGTCATGTTTTTCGAAGTACATAGTTTTTCAAGGCTTAATCGCTTATAGTGATAATTCCGTTACGAGCTGAAAATAGTAGTATTGACACAAATTCAAACAGTAGAAACTACAGAAAAAGCGTTTTTAATTTCATAGCGCCACCTTTCGGGAGTTTCTGTTGATTCATAGATCATACAAAAAAATACATTTTCGGCCAAGAATTGAGGTTTCACATGTAAAATAAGAATTGTTTTATTAACTTCTCATGTTGGTTCAGTTCCACGAATAAAATGAAACTATATCAGTTTTGTGATGCAGAAGGAATGGTGGACGGGAATGAGAAAGGATAGAAACGTTCTGGAGAACCTAACGATTAATGATCAGCTTCCAAATCCAGATATAGTGATATTTTACCAGGGTGATTCGGACGGTAAGCGTTTGCCACTCTGATGCGCACTTATGCAAAATTAATTAATTAACATATAGTAAAAATATTTTGATAATTTGGATGGCGCCGATTTATTGAAACCCACCCCAAGGGCTCCGTCATGTCCCCACAAATCTTAATTCCTAGGTTTTATCTTATTACTAACTCCATATAATCCATGACATATTAATATTGATTTATATAATGTACAGAGATTATGTATTGAAGCATACCCGGCAGGTCACTTCATATAAGCCCAATTATTTGATTTTTTTCTAGTTTGGAGAAAAAACAGTTTTGCCCTCAGAGGATATAATTTTGGCAAAATTATAGTTTGTATTTATTTAAATTACTTATGTTTTTTTTATTTTTGATTTTAGGGTATGAGACCAAATTTAATAACGTGCTTTCTAAATTTATAGTACAGTACAAGGATTTGATTAAATCTCTCTAAAGGTGGATTTGTCACTCAATAAGAGATAAATTATGGTGAAAACCTTCCACTGACATTAGCCATAGGTTGGTAGACTACTCGCACTTTGAATTTCCCCTGGTCAGCTTAGTGTAAATACATTTTGCTCAATACTATACTCTAGATAATTAGTGTGAAATTATTTAAAAAATACTCCATTCATCACCTGGAAGAATGTTGTGAAATGGTGAGTATCATACTAATCGCAATGCACGTTTTATGCGCTCGCATCGATAAATGCTTCAATTATAAATATCTTATTCAACTCACCTTGATATAGCCAAATGAATTGCATAAAAACTAAATCCATTCGTGATCATTCCTCATGAAACATTAAAAAATGACAACGTAACGGCTCATTCCATAGTGTAAACATTCTGTGTAGCGTCGGAAGGCGCATTCTTTATCCGACGGCATTTTAATTCGATGTTTAGTGGTTATCAAACGGACAATATTTCTGTAATAGGAGGTGACAAGACGCGCGTTCCGAGAACGTAGACAATGGCCCGAGTCCGGCCAACAAATGAAACTTAAGCAACGGCCAACAATCCCTGCCAGTTGTAGATACATAATTGGTCTTGGATTATCCCTGAGAGCCTTTGAATAGCACCAGGAGAGACATTCGTTAGTTCGGATTGTCAGAGTCGGCCTTAACAACGCCGCAGTGACATTAAACGATTTTTATCTGGCGTTGAAAAGCTCTTAACCGGCGAGGGCTGATAGCGATCGATTAGACCCGAGATCTGTAGTGCTGTGGATTGTGGATTGTGGACTGTGGACTGGAGCGACGGTGCGGGAAATTTCAACAGAAGACACAGTCTCAGGGCTCACGCAATGGTGAGGGAATTATTTTATATCGAAATAAAATACTCACAGGTACTTATGTTTATCTCACAATAAAAACAGAATGTGCCACGGTCATGCGGCGGATAGCTCAGTTGTAACCTCTGTTTCTGTTAAACGCTTGGAGTACGAATATATATGGAGAGAGAGCTAAATAGTCAGTATAAAATCAACAATACTGACTACACTGTTTCGCAAAGGTATCCCTCTATGTATATTCTTACTCCAAAGTTAAACGCACTTGAAAGTACATTATAATACTCGTATTAGGTACCCATGAAATATTATGCGCCTGATATGTAATACATTTATTTCATCTTAAAAAAATTATCATCGGAAAAAATATTGATTTATTTTACAAAGCTGGAAGATATTCCTTGTCACCACTTCGCTTGAACGAACCATATTTAAAGCGTCTTCTATTATTTATTGACTGTTTATTGATTGTTTCACACCGTTAATCTTATTAGCATAATTAATTTAGCATGAAGCGCACTTGAGGTGAAATATCACAAAACTGCGCTATATAAGTTCACTGTTATTATTATTATTATTATTACACTTCCAATGATAAAAATGAAGTCACGAGCTGAAAAAAAATTACCCAAAAATTCCAGATAAAAAGAGTACAAAAATCACGACATAGAGCTCGCCGCTTAACATTTTTGTCTTCCTCGGACAGAACTAACTAAATAAGTTTGGTGGAAGAAGAAGTCGGGGAAGTCCGAGGAAGACATGGCACGATCAAGTGAATCAAATACTTGAATCGGGTCACGTGAAGAGTCAGAATAACAGAAGAGTATGTATGAGACGATGTATGAATGTGAACGAAGCAGAGAGTATGTGCCAAGACAGAGTTATATGGCGGTCTGTTCTCGCTGCCTACCCCTACGGAGAAACGGCGTAATGGTTAGTTGGTTGATTAGTTAGTTTAATCAGTTTTTCTTCTGTATCGGATGCTCTGACTCCTTTGATTGTTAAGACTTTTGTGGCCCTTCAGCCATCTAAATGTATTAACCATTTGGGAGAAGGCTTGACTCAAGCGACACAAGTTTGTGACTTTAGTTAGCTTTTTGTCGTTTTTTTTTCGAGTTCACTATTTTTTTCAAAATCCAACCAGAAGACTTTTAACTTTATTTATTGTAACACAATAAATGTAAGAATTTATTGTAACACAAACAAAAATTAAAGTGTACTAATGTTTCTTCACAAAGTTCCACTTCAACCTTTTCGCCTTTCCGGCGACGATATGCTGCCTTATTGTTATAGTATAGTTATAGTTGGTTGAGATGGTAATCAATAATATCAGGTTCCGCAAGTATTTTGAGTCGATTATGATATTTTTAAGTGTATGGGTATCTCAGGACAGAGCTTCGGGTACATTCCAGGATATGCTATTAACGCACTCCCAGCAGCTGCAGGAAGCCATCCTTACTTTCGGATGCCGTCGGCTTACGATCGATATCAAACATCCTCGATTTTTCATAACGTCGAGAATCTTTTTCGGAGATACTCCGCGTTATATTCCGAGTAGGACGCCTTACCGCGGTGAAATCACAATAGCAGGTTGTTGAACGTGTTTCTCAAGCCAGTCGTTCACGCATTCAACTTCAACGAATGAAGACGTTTTATGATTGACAGTATCTACCGTAACACCTTCTGGAACTATGGAGAAATGCTTAAGGCCTATAGAGTGGTACCTATCCAAGGCAGTGTAGTCAGTTTTTGATGATTTTTGCCGGACTCGGCAGACATGGGCGTGGCTAGGACCAGAGCAAGGGTATTAATTTATACATCCATTCATAGCACATGTCGACATAATGTTTTTGTTTATTCGTATAACCACTTTTTCACGGTATTGTTATAAACAAAAATATAGCATATAACCTAAAATCTGTTTAGTTGTGTCCAGTTTGGTCCATTTCAAAACATGTGGGCGGAGTTCCCGGAGACGCGGGAGACCAAGGTCATCCTTACAGTACATAAAAGCGGTGTGTTATTTTTGTTGTCTATTTCTCTCTCGTGGTGTACGACGTAAAAACCCGGAAACAGTGATTTATCGCAAGTTTGTATAGGTTGGGTAAAAATAATTAGCTCTCTTTCCATACATTGATACTCCAAGCTTAAAGCTATAGTGTATTATATTCTGGGTACCCACCTCAATGCAAGAATATATATGGAGAGAGAGCTAAATATTTTTACCCAACCTATACAAATTTACGAAAAGTTACTTTCTCCGGGTTTTTACGTCGTAAGCCGTGAGAGAGAAAGAGACAAGGCAAGTTCTCACATAATATAGGACCACCAATCGGTATATAAGCATGTTTTCCGTCTTCCACGTCTCCGGCGACTCTGCCCACTACGTTTTGTTATGCGATATAACAGGAAATAACTGAACGGTTTTTTAGGTAATATCCTATATTTTTGTTTATAAAAATACTGTGAAAAAGTGGTTATACAAATAAATAAAAACATTATGTCGACATGTGCTATGAATGGATGTATAAATACCCTAGCCTAGTAGTTCTAGCCACGCCCGAGTCAGGCAAAAATCATCAATACTGACTAAAGAAGCGCTCCCTCCTATATATTATTATTCTGAGGTACCTACTTACTGCTGGGAACAAATGTGTAAAATACAACCTCAAGGGCGCATTCCAGAGAAATAAAATATTTGAAAATTCTATTACATATAAAAATATATAAGTACTTAGATATAACGGGGCTTTATGAAAAAATAGAAGTTTCGCATTTATAAACTAAAATATGTCACGGTTATGAAAAGGTTAAAAGTTGTGGGATAAGCTGCCGAAATAAAAATAATTAAATCCACACAGAAGACTCAAATTTGCAACTGACCCGAAATACAGAATTGAATTAGGGTACTCTAAAATAGGGCTTACACTATTTTCAATTTATATATTTATATTGTATTATTTTAATTTGGTTTTGAGGCAGACTGTAGGTTCTTGTGTTGGTGTAATTGATTTTTATGTTGTCTTCATAATTTTGATGATTTCTTCATCTTCATGTTTACTTCATCATATTTTGATTGTTGTTTTTGACCTTTTGTATCACTGTGGTATTATTAACATCATTATATAATTTGGTAGAATGGGATTTATGGTTTTTCTGGCCTAAAGATGTATTTGATTTTGGAATTTTAATTAGATTTGAGGTTTTTATCCTTGTAGTGTAAGTGTCTTAGTCAGTAAGGTACTCAGTTTTTCCTTTGAAATTAAGTAGAGCATTTTTTTTAGTATAGTTTCGTAATACTGGGAACATTCAAATTTTTAAATATTTATTTTGACGGAGTTCTTATAGGTACCTTAAAGATAATTTTCATTATTTTTTTTTTGTGTTTTAACGAACTGTTTCATGTGGGTGTTTGAGGCAGATCCCAATCCAATAATTCCATATTCGGTACGTTATTGGAAAAGAGCATATTAAACTTTATATAGATCATAATTGTTGAGTATATTGCGTATGTTTGTAAAGAAGAACATGAGGTTGATGAGTTTTTTTGTAATGCCGTTTATTTGAAAGTCCTATCTAAGATTCGAGTTTTGAGTTTCATTCTGAGTGTTAAATATTAAGTTAAAATGGTAGTCTATTCATAGCCTTATCCGAAACACCGAAAGTGCGATATCCAAACTTAGCATAATAAAATAAACAGATAATATTTCGATCTTATCTTGGGTTGGGTGCTTATAGTTTGCAAAGCTTTTTTTCTGGGAAACTCAATTTCTTGAAGAGCAGCAGACTCTTTTGTTCCTCTTTGGTAAGCCTTCAAAGGAAACTTCTCGCTTCACACCCTGCGAAGATTGAAGCCGCGAGACTTGGGTTCCTCTCTGATCGATCAGATAAAAATGTCACGTCATTGTATTTAAGAATACCGTTCTTGATAATGAAAGTGAGATGGTCAGATACCATCCACATTATCCACACAATTCTTCCGATCAAATATCTCAAAGTTACTATTGTTCATTAGGCGGTCAGGTTACGCTATGTAATGTTTAGTGTCAAGCCAAGACCGTTGAACTCTGAGGTAAAATGTATTGTTTTTTTTAATGGATGTCCGTTCCGACTTCAGGCTACGGTCATCCGGCTCACAAGGTGCGAGTATTTGACGACTGGGGTCAAGTTCACGGGTAGGTAGGAGGGAGGTAAGGTACTGTTTCCTCTCTGTCTGTATTGGGGCGGGTGGGGAAGGGAAGGAACGGAATTAACCGCTGCCTCCCATATAAGGTGCGGGAGAAATGATGTATTTGATAAAGTCTTTGTTGTTATGTGGGCTTACCCCGCTATGAAGATGTCAGCAGAGATTATGCAGACGTGTGTTGTTAAGTTTAAACAAATAAAATGAACGAGTCATTTATGTTTCGCAAATTAAATGTAAACATGATTTTGTGCTCGGGCGTGATTTATGCCGTGGAATAGACGGTTGTAATAATATGTTATTGTTCGTTGTTGCGTTTGCAGAAATAATATAATATCCTTGTATCTATCAATATTGGGTTTTCATTCAAATACCCTGTTTACAGGAGCGACTCGCGAGGTTCTTGAAACGATAATTTTATTTATTTTTAAAGTGTTTTTATTGTATGCAACAAGCAAGGTAAAACGTAACCTCGCAAAACCGAGATAATTTAAAATAAAGTAAACAATTTAAAAACTTGAATGTGCAGTTCTCAGCAGATCTAACAATAAGTAAGCGGTCAATGTTACGGAGATGAACCTTTTCCTTTTAAATTTTATAATACATAACATAACACTTTGATTGTATTAAAATTTGTCTTCACCTTACCTTTAAATTGTAGGTATACAAGTTGTAACTCGTAAAAAATCACGAGATGTAACATAACTTGCCAAAAAAATATATTAATTCCCATTTCAAATATAGAATAATGTCTGCTAAAATACATTGCAAGTAGGTACTTTACTAGGTCGGTAGGGATTCGAAATGATTATTTTTCAAATTCGATAACTATTCTGAACAAATCCAGAATAGTTTCAATTTTTAATTTAACCGCAATCACTTTGCGGTTTGACATATTTAATAAAAATTCAATTATAACTTTGTATAATTATTCTTTTTTTTTTTTGATCGACCGGTTTTGCTTTTCAGTACAAAATTAAACTCATTTTAGTTTACGTTTGTACCCTGATGATGCTTAGGCTAACCGAAAACGGTCGGTCATAAAAAATCAAATAAAATCTGTGGTCTCATGCAAAGTTATTATTTCAATTTCATTAAATTATTTATGGTTGATTTTGCATTGATATTTAAATATATTGATAGAGTACTACCTACTCGCTGAAGTCACATCATTAAATTTGTACCGAGTCTGTACTAGGTAAACTATCTAGGTAGGTACTTGAGTATCTAGAAACGAGCAAGTTCGCTGCGATGAAGTCATCGCCGTCTTACTTTTAGCTTATTTTTTTCAATCTTTTTCAAAACAACAAAGTTGGCAGGAGCTTAATTTTTATAATGGAATCAGTGATAAGTACCTACATAATGTGTTGTTACCAGGTATCAAGAACTTACCTACGTGATTCATCTTCCTCTATCGTTTTTTCCAATTCTTATTATCAACTGGGCAGTCGTGCGTCGGGGCCCATATTTCATTTAAAAACGACACCTCGTTATAAATCTCCGGCTATCAATAAACATCAAAATTTATTCACTGTAAAATGAATTGAATAATAATACGCGCCGGGCATACGGGGTACCGCAAGACCGTGGCGAGAAACAACAGTTATAAATTCTGTATCGATTTCAAAACGAAGGAAGGCAAGAACACCAGAAGGCAATCAGATGGCCGTATTAACAATCCGCCCGCTACCCACTGCCCACTGCCCATACATATGGTATATGAGTGGAAACATTCAAAATAAACAACGTGGAACAAGTCTAAATAACATGAAACGCTTGTACGATGTGACTACAATTTTTGACGAAAGCGCCAACTTATTGGTCCCTTGTCTATCTCGTAGATATCTAACTATAACTAACTATGAATTTACAGTGATATTTAGTTGGTCGTTGCGTGTTGGGCCCACTATGTTAAAAACTCAGAGCAATAATATGCAGGAGAGAGCGCTGCTGTAGTCAGTTTTTATGAGGTTTGCCGGACTCGACTAGACGTGGGCGTGGCTAGGACTAGGGCTAGGGTATTTATACATCCATTCATAGCCATGTCGACATAATGTTTTTGTTTTTTTCGTCAAACCACCTTTTTATAGCATTGTTTTTAAAAAAATATAGAGTGAAACCAAATAAAGCGTTGAGTAATGTTAATTTGTTTCGCGTATCAAAATGTGTGGTCGGAGTCGACGGAGACGCGGGACACGAAGAACATTCTAACAATACTTTAAAGCGGTGTGATAATTTGCAGATTTTGTTGTCTCTTTCTTTCTTGTGGTGTACGACGTAAAAACCCGGAGAAAGTGATTTATCCCAAATTTGTATAAGTTGGATCAAAAGAATTAGTTCTCTCTCCATATATTGTTACTTCAAGATTATTAATCAATATACCTCGGTTGATTCGCTGATTTGGAGTTATTTTCAATTTCGTGTGAAACAGACAGCTCACTGTTATTAAGGTCGCAGATTAGATTTTTTTTGGCTAGTTAATAGTCATAGTTTCGCTTATTTTAATTTAATTTTATTAATTACAGCAAATCAACAATAGTTATTACAAATATAATACTAAAAATAACAAATCATGCCAATTACGAATTTTCCTCTGCTGATGATAAATATTATAAATAAAATGTGACAATTTATAGTTTTAATTTAGTTACTAAACTAAGTTGGTGGTATGAGAGGAAGGTGGAAGAGAACATGGGCATGGGATAAAGGAAGAAGGACGGGAGCAGATGGGAGGTTAGTTTCAGTGATCTAGTGTGGGTGCAGTCGAGTCATGGATGTTTGTATAGTATCACGAATAGTCGAGTTAAAAATGACAATATGGTAGGAATTTAAGTTGAATGAATTTTAAGTCAATGTAAACTGTAAATGAAAGAGTTTTGTTTAGAGTTGGTGTTATAACGGGGGAGATGAAAATAACGTGGCTGTCTGATAGGAGTTGCAGGTTTTATTAGGAGTTATTTTTTATAGTGAATACCGCACAAGAGTCCCAACTGCTCCCAACCGTCTAGGCCAGTGAGACTATGGGATTCTCAATTGGAGTATGTTGTAGCTAGTAAGCTAGTGGGGAGGAGAAGGAGATGGAAAAAAGGAAGGTTGAAAAGTACTTGGCTATTCAGATATGTTAAGCAAACACGGCTAAAGCCGTTTTAAGCAATTTTTCGATTCTTAATGGTGCTCTTTTACTAGGGCGATACTTAAAGTATCTACCAATCTGGAACGTGCCGTAAATACACTATATATAATTTCATATTAATTAAATGTGTTATGGCATATATTAATTAAATTAAATTTATTTACGCAAGCCGGGTTTGAACCTGCGACCTCTAAATTCGTAGTCATGCGTCTTAACAGTCGACCATGGAGGCCGTTATTATAAGACAGAAACATTGCACATATACGTAAAAAACAACAAATAACAAACCGTTTCGTTGAAAAATGTTTAAAGATTTATTAATTTCTCCCGTTCTCTTTTTTTTTAAATGTCTGCAGAACACAATACCAGCAATTTTATTTTACCATTTTAATTTTTCGTTTGTTTTATTATAGTATGTTCTTTTGGATATAATGTATTTTAATTTACAATTATCAGAAGAACCATTTCAAGTAAGTCTGTTGATGTACACATGCACTGTTATACCCACAAAGTCATTGTCATAATTTTTTTATTGTTATATTCACACTGTTTGCATTTAAAAAATCGTTAACTTAAAATACATGTATATTGATGTTTTTAAGTACCAACACGTTTCCTGTCCTCGATATGATTTCCTCTCTGTGCTTTAACAAATTTCCATGAATTCATACTTTTCATCTACATTTTTACACCCCTAGCCTCTATCATATTAATTTGTTTTATCAATCTGTTGATTTACACATGCACTGTTATACCCATATCTTAACCTTTTTCTCTCATGATTTTAGATAGTTTTCATTTGTATTCATATTAATTTCGTTTTGCTATATTAGGTTGGGTTATTTAGAATGAAGGGCACTTGAGGTGAAATATCACAAAACTGTGCTATAGAAATTCACTTTTATCTTGAAAAAGCCTGACTATCGAACTTATTAATCATAAAACTGACTCCTTTTAACGGTGTGCTTACTGTAAGTCCAGTGCTATGTGTGGCATACAATGTATCGGGAGATGAAGACATAGAAGGATAAGCATAAACTAGTCAGGTGGTTAGTTTCGTCTACACTCATGCAAATGATGCTGGGATGAAGCATTCCTCACATCACGATCGAAATCGGATGATTAATGAAAACTCCGTAATAAATAATCCAGACTTGATTGTAGATTGTAGGTGCTCATGACCGGAGCACCATCAGAATACCATCACCGCCGGTGATTGGAAAGCCATTACTTGTCATGTGTTGGTCGAATAAACAAACGAAATTACTTTAACTAAGTACATACCAACATGAATATATTCGGGGGCTACAACAGATCGTAATATAAAATTTAAAAAACGTTATGTTTTAACACGCAATACTCACATGGCAAAAATCTATTTTTAGATATTTTATTTAACAAAGATCTCACAAAAAAAACAGTTCTTCACCAAAATACATTGAGAGACGAATGATATAAAAATATTATAGATACATGCATTGTTTAATAAAATAAACTAAGCATTTATTTACACTCTACATATAGACAAGGTATTATAAATCCGAAGGAGTTATATGAGTACAAAGTGAAGTAGTGTGACGGTTTATATATGATTTAATACCGTAAATAATGTTTACAATGAAAAACAAAACGATAAAATATAAGAGAGGTTCATTCTTATACACATGTTATGAGATAATCGTTGAATTAACAAGTGTAAAAATGTGTTAAAAAAATATTTTATTTAAGAGTATGTAGATCGTTATGTGCCTGACGATCACTCTTGTACGTACATCAAGAGATAGTGTTAGAACTCTATATATGTGCATCTAAATATGTCTAAGGTAGATGCAGCTTCATTGAATAGTAAGGAATCTATGATTGATATTTTACGTTGCTGGGTAAGTTTTGCTGCTCAAACCATAGAGCTACATAAATAGAGTAGGCAGCCCATACAGACGAACACTTGAAACCGTGTTCCATTTAGTTCCAGGGAGGTATGAGGTGCGGAGAGGGGACTTTGGCGTCCCAAATTAACCGAACATACAAGATATGGAAACATTGTAACTCTAAGGTTTTGCGAACTAATTTAAGCCAAAAAACTTATTCTCGCTTAATTGGCAATTATTCTAATAATATACTCGTATATATATAATTTTTTATTTGATTTTTTCCAAAATACATTTTTTGAGAAAATTTAAGATTACAAACATCAAGTTATAATAAATAAAAATATTATAAAGGATAAAGAAAAGAAACAACAAAATAAGAAGAAAAAACAATGTAGACATAACAAAAAATCCCACATAGGAAAAGCCAGTACGTGGGTATACTAATACAAATCAATGGTAGGTTCTCTATTGCAATAAAATAAACACATAAACAGTATTTAATTACAATCAATAAAACAAATAAAAGTTAAATTCTAAATTAAGCAACAATTATTTCATCACAGCAGATAAGTTAGTTAAATATTTAAAAATAATTTTAGCAGTTATAGTATCAATAGGTTGGTATATTTTGTTTTTATTACATTTTCGTATATAATTAAAGATGTTGTAAATCTGTTGCTGTAACGATTTTCGTTGTTTTGAAATAGTTTACTTCGCGAAAACATGTATTAATTATAATAGTTGTATGGAGGGGTATGTAATATTAAAACACACTTTCCTGAGGAAAGTAACTACGTCGGCTTTATTAAAAATTTTAACGTTGATTTTCAGTAACGCAACGCACAGTTCATAGACATATTGCTATGTCAAATGCCGATGCTGATTGTAGATTAATAATAATAATAATCTTTATTTAATTATAGTTTACAGTAATAACGATAAAAAAAGGATAAACATAATATAAGGTTATGTAAAGGTGTATGTACAATGATGAATATATTTGAACTAGAGATCGATACATTGGAAACATAATATATATAATAAACACAGTGATCAAAAAGAAGTATAGACTAGTCTGCGTATTCGCCTTAGAGTAGATCATTATCATTATTCGTATTTGCTTAAATACATATTTATATTTTATTTATATTTATTTATTTATAATAGGTTTTAACCGATGTTCTCACTTACGTGACAAACACTCAGTTAGTGTACAATTGCAAAAACAAAATAACATATATAAGACATATAAATAATGAATTAAAACTAAGAATTACGACTGTTGACTTGCATCTAAGACTTAAGAACTAGGAATCTATAACTAACATTACATTTATAAAATACCCATATGTGTTTATTATTGCTCATGCTATCAATAATAAAGTTTAAATACATATAAACTTAGTTTTCGTATACAGTTATTACTTGTTTTCTCGTAATCTGCCTCACTAGGAAAGCCTGTGTTGAGGCAGTAATTTTTACCGATTGTTTTGGTTACTTCAAATTAAAATTGATTGACTAAAGTGGTAAGATTGTAGGTGGATGTACCAACATCCAACAAAGTGAAAGTACTTTTTTGCTCAGTGTATCATCTAATTATATACACCAATGGCTCAGACATGAATTTTGGTGGCAAAAAATCACTTTAAATAAAAGCTTTTTAATATCATTTTGTTTCTAATGCTGGTATGTGAGAATCGCAAAAAATACTGTTTTTAAATAATCAATTTTAAATTCGTGTATCCTATTTTCAACGGGAGAGATGAGACGTTCTCAGTGGCAAAGTGGAAAAGTGCAAATATTTTTGTCACATGAATGTTTTAAAGAAAATAATTATAAATTCTTTTCAAACTTGCATTTGCAATTGTTCCAGAGGGGAAATAATCTTTCAATATTGTATTCTCCTACGTAAACTATTTCACCTCACAACATTCCCTAATAAATTAAATTAGGGGTGTAATAGCCACCGGGCATCAGGAAGTAAGACTCTTGTAGTGTTAACATGAAAAAGCTCCCCGAAACTGTGTAAGCGCTGTCCTAACTTTTTTTTTTTTTAATCTCACCTTTAATATTCTGATATTACGTACAGCGACACAGCTTGGTATCACATTCACAAGTCAATTGCATATTCTCATTAAATCATATAATTATACACGCGTTTGTTAAACCTGTAGAATTTTTCAAACTTGTATTAATTGAAATCCTACAATAATACTTGTATCAAATTTATTTATATACCGTAAACAAAGAAATAAATGTACCGCTATAAGCTCATTGGCTCCACCTTTTGAATAACTATTATAATAAATTAACCATTTATTTCAGAACCCATACAAAGCCTTACAAAAATAAATGTTGATAGTAAAATACAGAATGAAATCTGTTTATTTCCAAATTTAGTTACGTAAACCTATAAAAGGTAAACTATTAATGATTTTACAATTATTATTCATAGAAAATAGGCACCTTATAACGTTTACAGAACAATTCTACGGTATGTGTATTCTACATCACTATGCGAGCGGTTTGTTTTCAATAATTTTTCAAATTTTAATATTTTATTTTACTTGAAAATATGTATTTTTTGGTTGACATATGGTACACCTGTGTTGGGATGACAATTTACAAAAGCTGTTCTTTAGCTACGTAGTACATGTTAATTTTGAAAATATTTATTTATTTATTTATTTTTATACGCCCTCATGGGCTTTTACATAACATAGGTATAAAATAAAATAACAGTGACATAAAAAATAATATATAAAAATATGGTATACATTAATCATATTTAATACGAATTATGACAAACTTCTACTAATTTGGGTTTAGCATTACTTATAGGTGGCAGGTCTTTTTATCGGATATTTTTTTAATAAAAATTAGGTTTTAAATAAAAAATATTTTAGTTTTAAGCCACTTTATTTATACACATATAACAATTCGACCGGTTTCGGTTAAACTTAACCTTCCTCAGGAACGTATATATATAAACTGTTTATATATAAACAGTTTATATATATACGTTCCTGAAGAAGGTTAAGCTTAACCGAAACCGGTCGAATTGTTATATGTGTATAAATAAAGTGGCTTAAAACTAAAATATTTTTTTATTTAAATTATAATGTCAAGCTACAAAGTGATTGCTTCCTTCGATAAAAAAATTAGGTTGATTATAAATTAATGAAGAATCTAAAGCTATGTTTAGTAATTAGCTCTGAATAAGCAGGTTCTTTCAAGTTAAGAAATATTGAATTGGTACGTAGTTTTTAATACAGCATTCACAATTAACATGTGAAAATACATTTTACGGGACAAGGCCATAAAACATATTAATAAAATAAAATAAATTCTATTATATTATTTTAAAATCTGCACACTTCGTATTTTTCGATGAGTTTAATTTTGTACCCTGATGATGCTTAGGCTAAGCGAAAGCGGTCGGTGATAAAAAAAATATATATCCGTGGTCTTGTACAATGTTATTTAAAAAAAAAACTTTAAATAAAATCTCTAACCAACCTCGTTACTACACTTGCATTTGCATAGCGTATTGCGTGAAAAAAAAAATAGAAAATCTACTACCAATATTTTTAGTGCCACGGCGGAATTGTTAAAACTAGGGCGGATCCGCCCAGAAGTAACCTACTTCAGACCATCATCGCCGTTTAGCATGTATGATTTATAATGACATCAGAGATGCCCAGAGACGGCGAACGAATCTACGTTTACCGTTTCGAGAATGGCCAGATTTGCATCTCGCTGCTTATACATCATGCTGATCCTATTGAATGGCATATATTAACCTAGGTGGACCATACTTTAGAGATCGTTAACTGCTATAAACCCGAGTATTTACTCTTCCTTTGGATCCTTTCTAGTTGGGTGGAATAGGTTCAGTTTGACACATTTCGACAATATCAAGTATTCATAGATTGTCAAATCCCCTAAACAACTAAACAGTAGTCTCATGGTTAGAATTGAATGTGTAAAGGAGCTATGCAGATTTGAACCAATACAAATAATAAATAACCCTTCAATTTTATTATAATTCCAAAGACAGTTTAATGCAGTTTTTCCAAGAGTCTTCGATACAGGTGATTGTACTGGGGTTTGTAAGTGTTGCATTTTTAAATACGCAGAAGCGTACGGTAATAATAATGAATTTACCCAATATCGTGTCCTGTGAGTGCAAAACTGTATGGCAGTAGGACATGGAAATGACCGAGGAAGGATGAAAGAAGATTTAATCCAGTGAAATGAGATCCCTGAGGTGTACTTGTGGAGAAAATCACGTACAAAAGTATTTAGAGTGGGGCTTCCGAAAGCAATGCTCGAACTTTCAATGAAGAAGAAATAAGAATGTGGACTTGTATTTCGTACTTGTGAATTGTTGTTGACCTTGTCAATATCACGTCTTCTGAGATCAAAACTGTATCTTTCCCCAAACCAAAAGTAAAACAAAAAATACATTTTCGTCTGAAGTGATCTACCGGGTAAGTATGTTTTTGTATATTATCTCTGTAAATAATATTTAAATTTTTTTTTTTTTTCTAGTAAATACCGCACTCTTGTCGCAACTGTCTTGTTAGAGTAAGTGAGACTACGGCATCCCCGATTAAGGTATTTTGTGAAGCTTAAGGTAGTGGGGAGGAGAAATAGATGAGGAAGAGGAAGAGGAAGAGGAAGAGGAAGAGGAAGAGGAAGAGGAAGAGGAAGAGGAAGAGGAAGAGGAAGAGGAAGAGGAAGAGGAAGAGGAAGAGGAAGAGGAAGAGGAAGAGGAAGAGGAAGAGGAAGAGGAAGAGGAAGAGGAAGAGGAAGAGGAAGAGGAAGAGGAAGAGGAAGAGGAAGAGGAAGAGGAAGAGGAAGAGGAAGAGGAAGAGGAAGAGGAAGAGGAAGAGGAAGAGGAAGAGGAAGAGGAAGAGGAAGAGGGAAGGAAGAGGAAGAGGAAGAGGAAGAGGAAGAGGAAGAGGAAGAGGAGGAAGAGGAGGAGGAGGAGGAGGAAGAGGAAGGTTACCAACCGTCCTCGTCACCAAACACGGCTTAAGCAATTTCAAGCAACGTTTTGATTCTTAATGGTGGTATTTAACCAAGGTGATACTTAGAGTATCTACCACTCTGGAACGTGCCGCAATTATTTTATTTTAATTTTTATATGAATTAAATGTATTATGGCACATATTCATTAAATAAAATTATTTGCGCACGCTTAGTTTGAACCCGCGACCTCTGACTCATATCACTTGACCACGGAGGCCGTCATAAATATAAATATGTCATAGATTATATGTAGTTAGTATTTTTTATTTTTTTTTTATTTATTAATGAAGAAAATACAGATACAGACAGTAAATTAATAACAAGTATATAAATACATACACTGGAGAATTAGCCTGTATCACAAACATTTCTTACTGATTTACATATTGTAGCTGATAAATGCATCTCTACCGAATATTTGTTTACAAATTTAAAGGGAAATAAAAGTAAATCGATTAATTAAGGGTTACAGAGAGAGAAGAAAAATAAAGAAAAAATAAAGAAAATGCAGTGTCTAAGAAAGAATTAAATTAAAAATAATAAGTACACTAAGTTGTTTTTTTTTTTTTTTTCTAAGTGAACACAGCCTTCAATTTTCTACCAAATGTACCACTTGTATCAAAGAATATGTCGGAATTCATTGAAGTTTGATGTTGATTATATAAATCGTACATTCTTCTAATTGGATCCCTGACATCAGCATTTGTGCGTGCCCGGCTAATGTGAAATAAGTCCTTAAGTCTAGTTGTTCTGGGTGGTATTTTGAGGTTGATTAGGTTTACTAAGGTAGGACAGTCAATTATGTTATTGCAAACTTTAAACAGGGTCGTGAGATCAAGGTGTATTCGCCGGTTATACAGAGTGGAGACGTTATAGTTGGATAGCATATCTATGTATCCCCGTCTAGGTGCGCTCATTTTGTAATTAAGGAAATATAGAAATTTCCTTTGGATACTTTCTATTTTATCTTTGTAGACGGCGTAAAGTGGAGTCCATATGGGGGCGCAGTACTCAAGTTGAGAACGGACCAGCGTATAGTAAAGAAGAAGGTAGGTTTCAGGTTTTCGAAATACACGGCTGTTTCTGAAAACAAAACCTAGCATACAGTAGGCTTTGTTCACAATATTCTCAATGTGTGCATCGAAATGAAGTTTGGAATCAAAAAGTATGCCTAGGTCCCTTATACTATAAACGCGCTCGAGTGGGTAGTTACCAATGTAATAATTGTGTATTATAGCGTTCTGATTTTTAGTGAAACTTATTTGTTTACATTTGCTGAAACTTAGATACATTTTATTTTCATTGCAAAACGCTTCAAACCTTACTAAATCTCTTTGGATGAGGAGACAATCATTCAAGTTCCCAACAACAGCAAATATTTTTATATCATCAGCGTACAAGAGAAACAAACAGTGCGAAAAACATTTGGTAACGTTATTGATAAAAAGTATAAATAACAGCGGACCCAGAATGGATCCCTGTGGTACGCCAGAGGTAACTGGTTCCCATTTAGAAGTATGTCCTCGTAATGACACAGCTTGCTGTCTTTTTGTTAAGTATGAGACAAACCATCGTAATAAATTTCCCCTAATTCCGTTGTACATAATTTTTTTAATAAGAATAAGATGGTCAACCTTATCAAAAGCTTTTTTGAAGTCGCAGTAAATTGAATCAACCTGGTGGCCTCGATCCATGTTGGTAAATAAAAAGTTTGAATAAATAAGTAAATTACTCGTGGTAGACTTGCCTTTGACAAACCCGTGTTGTTGATCTATAATTTTGGCGGCAAGCTGCGGATATATGTTGTCATGGATAAGTCTTTCCAAGAGTTTTGGGATCGCGGAGAGAATGGAGATTGGTCTATAGTTTTCCACATTATGACGCGAGTCACCCTTGTGGACCGGTATGATATAGGCCAATTTCCACCTGGCAGGGAAAACCCCTTCACTCAGACATTTATTAAATCATATAGTAAGAGGCACACACAGTGACGACGCAGCTGATTTAAGGAAAAACGCCGGTATTCCATCGTGACCTGCACCCTTGTTTATATCTAGTGACTTTAAATTTAATAGCACATCTTTTTCAGTTAGTTGAATCGTGTGAATGTGTGCAAATCCAGAGTCATAAACTGATTCAGGTGGGTCGATGTCGATTGTGTCATTGATGGAGGCAGGTTCAAACGTTGACTTAAAGAAATTAGAGAACATGTGACAAATTTCTTGGGTATCATTAGATTTATGGCCTTCAAAGGACATAGCAGCAGGGTATCCATCAGACGATTTTAGTGAAGATACATATGTCCAAAAACTTTTGATATTGTTTTGCAATGAACTTTCAATGGTATCGAAAAACGACTTTCGAGTTTCACTACTCAACTTTTTGTGTGCAGCACGCAAGAAAGAAAATTCACGGTAGTCGGAAAGACCTTTATATGTTTTCCATTTAAGCCAGACTTTATCTTTTTTTCGTGATAACTTAATAAGTTGTGGTGTGAACCAGATGGGAAATTTCTCGTTTCGTCGTGCTAAAACTGGAATAAACTTATCAATTAAATTATTTATAATTACATAAAAGTGATCTACCGCTTCTTCGGCTGACAAAGTTGCGGTTTCGGAGATCCAATCTACACAATTAATACAATCATTAATTTTAGTATAATCGGCTTTCCTAAAATTGCGCCTACGCTCTTTAATAATAATAATAGTAATAAGATATAGTCCAGGAATTCAAAATTGTACAGCGTCCTTAATGTGATTTTCACAAAAAGGTGCTATACAAATTATCCAAATATTATAATAATTATTATTATTATAGTCCTTTAGAAAAATATTAAATTTTAGACCAATTTTCTGATTTCAATACTACGTAAGTTTCTAGCATCAATTTTTGAAAGAAAAAAGGTTTTTCGCAAACATGCTGTACCTAATAATGAGTAGGTGGGGAAAGATTTATAGTTAATACTGTAGGCATCGCCTTTTGTTTGTGTGTTTAATATTTAATATCACTGGGAGCCTCGTTTAATGAAATATGGTAATGGCTGGCCACTAAAAAGATATTTGACAAATACATTTTTAAACAGTACAGTTTTATGCCGTGATTTGGAGAATTTGACTTTTATGAATCATGGTTTTATTGCTTCGGACACGGAAACCTGCACGGATTTATGAATACAGGGTGTTTGATTATCGCACCAACAAAATAGACTCTATCTGAATGCACAGTGTTTTAAGAAGTTAAGCTTCACTCTTAAACTAAGAGGTGATAAACAAGTTAGCAAGTATCAACAAACAAAAAAAAACTTTTTTAATGAAAAAAATTAACAATTTATTTTTTTCATGAGTTGAGGTCAGATTATAAGTGTGTGCTCTAATAAAAAAAAACATTTGTATTGTTTACAAATATTCTTGTTTCTATAAAATCTGTGTAGGTTATTATTTCTACTGAAATACCATAACGTATATATACATACCTCCAATAATTCAGAGGTAGTGGGTTCAAATCCCGTCGTGTTAAAATAAATTTAACTGAAATAATTTGTGTTATTTCACGTTGAATTAATATAAAAAGTAAACAATATATTTGAGGCAAGTTCCAGAGTGGTAGATACTCTGCTTATGTCCAGGTATTCACAAAAAAATGTCGCTTGCAATGCCTATAGCCGTGTTTGGGGACCAGATCTGAATTTCCAGGTACCTCCCGACCTTCCTATTCCCCATCTCTTTCCCTTCCCCACTTCATTTAGCACATCCCGATTGGGGTTGCCAGAGTCCCACTGGCTCTAGACAATTGAGATTCTTGTGCGGCAATCAAAGTAATTGAGTACACTTATGCATATTGCGATTCTTGCTCCTTGTATGTTCAATTATTGAATTATCTGATTTACATTATTACAAAAGTATTATAATTTTAGACTTAATATCGTCGCTGGAAAGGCAAAGAGGCTGAAGCGACATTTTGGTCAAAAATGAGTTAAATATGTAGTTTGATCAATTTTTTTCTCCATCAGAGAGCATTGAGTTTCTTAATTTAATTTTTTTTTCAAAATCCAATCACCTACTGAAAAATTATGATTTTTATTGTAAAACAAAAAATAAACAGTAAAGCGTTCTGGTATAAACTTCCCAAAATGACATCCCATATTAACTCTAATTAGTATAATGCCTCTTTGCCGAACCGGTATCTGTCGATTGCATCCATCAACAGAACACATCGGTGTTGTTTCAAATGGTTTTTTTATCAATGGTTGTAAGCGTCCCAATAAAAAAACATTATTTTTTCTGCCTCGACAGCCGTGCACCGTGTAAGTCATAGAGGTATAGATTTCGGTCGATGTGGTAGTAAAAATAAAATATTTCATCGTCCCGTTATCTTTGATAGGAATATAAAAGCGTTACCCTCATATTAGGAGCACAATAAATAACAACTATGGCAACACCGACCACCGATCTGGTCGATGCGGCAGTAAAAACATTTTATTATTTATGTCACCTCTTTTGTTAGTAAAACAAAGGCAAGCTGGGCGTCGTTCTTCAGAAATTCCAACAGAACTGAACACTCTTGTGAAAACTGCCTGTAAATCATATAGTCTAAGTATGTAAATTTTAATAGTAGCGCCCGTAAAAGTGCTTAGAAGTCAGCAAATCATCTCAATATTAACTATAAATAATTTTATATTTTCCTAGAAAGCAATCACTTTGTGGTTTGACATATTTACAAAAATGAAAAAAAGGCTTAGCATAAGACCACGGATATTATTTTAATTGATTAATTTAATTTTTAGTTTAATTTTGTACCCTGATGATGCTTAGGCTAAGTGAAACCGCTCGGTCATATAAATCTAAATAATATTTGTAGTCTTATACAAAGTTGTTTTTAATTTCTATAAAAAACATATTTTGTGAGTCCGTACGATTGCGTTTTTTTTTAAATTTGGCCTTTATATTATTTTTTTTTTGAGAATCTTTTCAAATCCCTACCTACCTATAATGTTTGACGGCCTCCGTTGTCGAATGGTAAGACGCTAGACTACAAATCCATAGGTTGCGGGTTCAAACCCAGCGTGCGCAATTTCATTTGATTTAATTAATAAATATGTGTCGTAACACATTTCATTCATATTAAACAATATAAAGTTTATTTTCGGCACGTTCCAGAGTGGTAGATACTCAAACGTATTTCCCTGGTGAAAGACCACCATTCAGAAACGAAACGTTGCTTGAAATGGCTTTTGCCGTGTTTGGTGACCAGATCTGAATAACCAGGTACTTTTCAACCTTCCTCTTCCCAATCCCCTTACCCTCCCTACTAACTTCAGCCTCACAACATACCCCGATTGTGGATGCCAATGATGCCATAGCATCATTGGCTCTACGACGGTTGGAAGCAGTTGGGACTTTTTTGCAACAGTAAAAAAAAAAAAAATTGCAGATATTATTCTATATTTCAAATGGGTGAATTAAAGCAACTGATTTTTTTTTGACAAGTGAAGTTAGATTCCGTGATTTATCACGGTTAACAACTAGTTTATGGTATATATAAAATAAATTGAAATCAATACTCATACATAAGATGTATTTGAAGAAAAGGTTTATTTTGATGATTTAAATATATTTTGTGGAACAAAGGTTCTTAATCATTTTTCTGACCAGAACTGTTGGAATCCATTGAGTTTTTTTTACAGCTATGCGATAGTTTTTTATGTACAATATTCTTAGTAACTATCAAAAAAGTGACTTTACTAATAAGATTCAATATTTTATTTACTTTTCACAAAATAACGCACGTGTTATGAATTTTGAAGAAATTTATATTTGAAAAAACGGCAGCTTTAATTTTTGAATAAGTCCCTTCACATCTCGGCAGCTACAGAGGCGGTGCCCATGCACAAATAATCGAATAAAAACAATGCATACCTTAATTTATTTTTATAATGTTCTATGAGTTCCAGGACTTTCAGCCCAGCAGCCTTGCAACAAGGGTAGCAGGAATAAGGGAAAGGATCAACAACTCCAGAAATGACCTCATCATGGAATCCCGTCAGATCCCGAATTCAAGCATAGAAGCGCATTAGAGTAAGTTATTGACCTCTAATGTATAATTAATAATATCTACCCTTAATATTATCTACCTGCAATGTGAAGAAAATTTAATTATCTAATTGTCTCTTAAAAAGCATATTTTCATTAATTGAATCCTTTCTAGTATTTCTCAAAGTACTAAATGTGCTTATAAATTAATTATTTCTAACTTTCCCATAAATTAAAATAATTTTCTGTTCGAACAATTGCTAGTAATCCATTGTATCATACTATCTAACCGTAATACTCAGACCTCAGAGCAATAATATACAAAGAGAGCCCTGCTGTAGTCAGTTTTTATGAGGTTTGCGGGACTCGGCTAGACCTGAGCATGGCTAGGACTAGGGCAAGGAAATTTATACATCTATTCATAGCACATGTCAACATAATGTTTTTGTTTATTCGTATAACCACTTTTTTACAGTATTGTTTTAAACAAAAATATAGCATGTGACCTAATAAACCGTTGAGTTGTGTTAATTTATTTCGCGTATCAAAACGTGTGGGCGAAGTCAACGGAGACCCAGGACACGAAGAACATTCTAATAATACTTTAAAGCGGTATGATAATTTGGGAGATATTGTTGTCTCTTTTTTTCTCATGATGTACGACGTAAAAACCCGGAGAAAGTGATTTATCCCAAATTTGTATAGGTTGGGTAAAAAGAATTAGCTCTTTCTATATATTGTTACTTCAAGACTCAGACACACAAATGTTATATTAAATAACATTAGGTAGTTCAAGGTGAAAACTTTAATAATTAATTTTCAATATTCCGCGTAATTGTGTAATGATATTTCATAATAACGCAATTGAAGGTGCCGAGGAAGGGATATAATAATTCAAAGATTCGATTCATCGAGTTTAATTAATTGGTTGGAAGTGATATTTTCTCCGTATTATGAGGCGAATCGTGAAATTTAATTACATTAATTATAAACGTAATATTTAACCGATTTTGCGCGCAAAATACCTTTCCGAGATGACCCTTCAAACTTTGGCGGGAAACAAATTGCCCACATGCATCTGACTTCCAAATTTAAAACCGAAAATTTAAATATGGCAACCGTATCAGTGGTGTCATTAATATAAACGTTTTACAATTTAAAACATTGGATTTTTCATTAATAAAATTACACAAGCTTACTTCGGTACCTTCACGTACTTATGAAGGTAGCCTCCTTCCCAAAAGAAGAAGGTGCCAAGCTTTGCAAGTAAACACTTAAATTATCAGCTATAATCGATCTAGTACTGGGTGAAGGTTTTCTCATACACAGCCTCATTTCTTTGTCATGACGCATTAATGTTGACACTTCACGCTGCTCAGTTGGGTTGGTGCCCGAGATGAAATGACATCCAACATGTTTAAACAAAAATAACACATATTTTAAACTGCGACAATTATTAATTAGAGGGTGTAAAATCATATCCATAAATAACAGAATCGTCCTAATTTACAAAGCTAGGTTAACTCGTCAGCATCTAAAATTACCAGTATAATAATATTTTTTCATGAAATGATCCGCTACCCTCAATTCTTGATCTACTGCTAAACAAAAAGTTCGACCGTTTTTCACAAGCCGAATGTAAATAACTAATGTGTAAATATTAGTAAGGTTATTTTAGCTAAAGATTTAAGTATTTTAATAGTTTTATGGTAAATTAATTTTAATCATTGGTTTTAAGTTTGGTAAAGCGCCCTTAGGGTGATATTTTAAACCAAGTATTAAAATTATTATTAAAAAAATCAGATGACAAGTGTGTATAAATAAGAACAAAAATTGTAAAAGCAAAGAAAATGTGATAAAATTTGTTGTAAAGGTTTACAATTGACAGTGAAAAAATGAGAATTATATGCACAAACAAAATAAGGAATACTTGTAGAGTAATAAAAAATAGCGTTTAAATACATAAAAATAGTATAGATTTACGATATATAATGTATAATGATTAATAATATATATGATTAATAATATATATGATTATATATATATATATATATATATATATATATATATATGTATATATATATATATATATGATTATATATATATATATATATATATATATATATATATATATATATATATATATATATATATGATTATATATATATATATATATATATATATATATATATATATATATATATATATATATATATATATATATATATATATATATATATATATATATATATGTATATATATATATATATATATATATATATGATTATATATATATATATATATGATGCCTTCTTGTATCTACATTCCGTGCGGTTAAATACTACCTCTGCGTATGTATTACCAACTACATGCAATTTAGGTACAAGCGAGTATCTGAAAGACTCAGTCCTGATGTTATTGTTACAACTAAATAAGATTTTGGATCGAGTAGTTCTCGTTGGTATGTGAAAGGAAATAAGGTTCAATAACTCAGGGCTGTCTATAATACCATTGACAATTTTATAAATAAAACTCAAGTAAAAAAATATTGAAGATAGTTACCGTGTTGGTAAAACATCAATATTCAAGTATTTTAAATTAACGATTTAAAAAATGCATACAGTGTGAATATAAAAAAAATAACAATAAAATATCCCTATCTAGTAGGACTCTTTTAGCTGTAACCGATAAAAAAGCACATCGCTTATCACAGACATAAACGTGTAAAGATGGTCCAATGTACACATAACATCTTCAAGTAGGCCCATTAGAATCTCATTACATTCCGACTAGCAACATATTGGCTTCCATTCATGAATGAAAGGGGTCCATTCACTCTGATTGAAACGTCTGAAAGAGGAAGTGTAAACTATGAAGAAGTGATTTGTGATCGTAAAATATAGTTTGTTTACATTCCCGAACAATGTCTAAGCTGATAGATGGGCTGTGGGGTGGCGCCCATTCATAACCGTGAATCAGCGGCGTGCACAGAGTTTTAGATGAGGGTAGGCTGTAAGAAACACAGGAGATTATTAATAGAGCTAGATACTAACAAAACTGTCACTAATTGATATTGGATATATTATGTAAAAGCACTATCTTAACAAAGATACTAACACAAACGGACCACTTGAACACGCAAAAGCTCACAGCATACATATTTTGTGTAGTCTAGAGAACATATCGTCACCGAAAACAAAAGGGCAGAAGCGCAATTTTGGGAAGTTTCCACCAGAGCACTTTAAAGTTTTTTTGTTGTTTTACAATTAAATTTATAAGTCTTCAGTACCTGGTTGGATTTTTAAAAATAAAATATAACTAAGGTAACTCAATGCTCCCACTGAGTTACCTAAAGTCCCAATAATTAAATAAAGTGCCCAACTTGTGTCGCTTGAATCAAACTTTCTCAAAATAGTAAAAATATTTTTGATGGCTGAAGCGCCACAGTCTTCAGAATCAAATAAGAGAGCATTCGGTGGAGAAAAAAAACTGATTACAACTGCATATTTAACTCATTTTTCACCAATGTGTTGCTTAAACCACTTTGCCTCTCCAGCGACGATATAATAATCTACTCTGACGTTGTCGGCGTTTGGGCATATGTAGTTACTGCTTTTGACACGTTATAGTGGGACGGCCGGTGGAGCGCTCGTGGCGGTGCGATTAGCTGAACTTCGGGCGTATTTTTGAAAGTGTAAACTTATTTTATTGTAATAATTTCATAATATTTAATTTAATATAATTCATATTTTTATGCTAGTACAGCAGAGTAGGCCGTGCCTGTATGGAGTGGACGCCTCTGCCGTGAACCATTCATTTATGTGAAATTATGAAGTGTTTTGAGTTACAGGTTGGTGCAGACACATATTGGAGGCTGGAGGGCCCCTATTGTGTCGCTGAAACTGTTTTAAGGACCAGATAGGTGCCTTTGTCAGTTGTTTATATTACGTAATTTCAAACGTTTTAATTGTTTTAAATTATTTTATTACCTCCCAGCAGAAATAAAATCCCTGAAGCGTGTGTGCGGTAAAATCATGTGTGAAATGTGGCTATCCGGAAAGAATGCAAGGCTGATGCAAAAGTAATGAATAGGTTTAAGAAAGAGACGCTTAGAGGGTTTGGGTAAGTTCAGCGGATGTACGAAGAAATAAGTGGGGAGAAAAATATACGACGCGAATGTCAAGGATAGAAGAAGGCAGGGACGCCCGAGAAAGATATGGCACGATCAAGTGAATCAAACACTTGAGTCAGGTCATGTCGAGAGTTGGAATAACAAAATAGTAGGTATGTATGAGACGATCTACCTGAATGAAGCAAAGAGTTTGTGCCAAGACAGAGTTGTATGGCGGTCCTGCCTCTCTGCCTGCCCCTGCAACGGCGTAATACTTACACAGAGTAAAAAGTGCGTCATTTCTATCAGCTTTTTAAAGATGAGCTTGAAAACTCTTTAGGTGATATTTAACAAAAAATGGTGCTTTTGAAATGAGCAAACTAATACAATTACCACACTAATAAAGCAAACTACTACGTCTGTCTCGACACAGGATTATCCTAGTGAGACAGACATGGACCAGACCAATGTTTTTTTAAATATTTTAACAAGAATAAATGAAAAAATACACACGAGTATATATACTCGAATATATATTTTTTCATTTTACAGGTATGTGATAACGTATAAGTATCTCACTTGCTTGGAGCCATTGGCGCAATGGCATCACCAATTAATGGAATTATACAATGCCGATGGAAGTGGAGAAGAGAAAGAGGTGGGTTGGAGGAAGTATCTAAATATTCAGAATGGTAACTAAACATAGCCATACCCATTTCAAGTAAAAAACAAACGCAAATATACCTAAAAAAATAACAGTGGATTTATATAGCGCAGTTTTGTAATAGTTCACCTCAAGTGCACTTCACACTTAATTACCTAACCTAATATAACAACGAGAAAAAAATATTTAACAGATATGTATACAAATTGAAACTATTTAAAATCATGATCGTTTTCGTAAATCATGAAAAAATGTTCTGTAACAGTGCATGTGTACATCAACAGATTGTATGTATAAGTATCTCACTTGCTTGGAGCCATTGGCGCAATGGCATCACCAATTTATGGAATTATACAATGCCGATGGAAGTGGAGAAGAGAAAGAGGTGGGTTGGAGGAAGTATCTAAATATTCAGAATGGTAACTAAACATAGCCATACCCATTTCAAGTAAAAAACAAACGCAAATATACCTAAAAAAATAACAGTGGATTTATATAGCGCAGTTTTGTAATAGTTCACCTCAAGTGCACTTCACACTTAATTACCTAACCTAATATAACAACGAGAAAAAAATATTTAACAGATATGTATACAAATTGAAACTATTTAAAATCATGATCGTTTTCGTAAATCATGAAAAAATGTTAAGATATGGGTGTAACTGTAACAGTGCATGTGTACATCAACAGATTGAATAACAATTTACTATGTTAGAAGCTAAGGGTTTAAATAATCCACATTAAAAGCATGTTTAAATATTTGAAAAAATGTTAAAGCAGTTAAGTTTAGTTATAATTTAAGAAAAAATTGCATTATATGTGAACCAATACATATTGCATTTAAAAATATATTTCTAGCCCTCGCTGTGATGTCAACACGTACTTTTGGGCCCAGAGTCGAGAATCCGACAGATCTACCATCTTCAGATGGAAGTAAATTATTTTGCATATAGGTATAACTTCAGAGCAATAATAAACCAGGAGGGAGCGCTTGTGTAGTCAGGATTGTGGTTTTTTTTCCTGACTCCGACGTAGCTAGGGCTAGGGTATTTATACATCCATTCATGGAACATTTTGACATAATGTTTTGTTCATTTGTATAACCACCTTTTCACAGTATTGTAATAAACAAAAATATAGTATGTAACCAAAAAAACCGTTGATTTCTGTCCTGTTATGTCGCGAACAAAACGTAGTGGGCGGAGTCACCGGAGACGCGGGAGACGGAAAACATGCTTACAAACCGAAAAGTGGTGCTATATTATGTAACACCTTGTATTATCTCTTTCTCTCTCACGGCTTACGACGTGAAAACCCGGAGAAAGTGATTAATCGTAAATTTGTATATATTATATATTTAGCTCTCTCTCCATATACTCGTTTATTCTTGCTCTGACGATATAACTATGTTATTTGGCGAAATAATAATATCTTTTTATAGGCAATCCCACAACACTAACTTTAATGAGAATACTGCATAATCGCCGCTATTATTGCTTAACAATATTAGCTTAAAGCGGTGGTCTTTAACGGCAGTATCCTGCGGTATCGCATACGAATGGAGTGTAGAAAGAACTAAATAAGAGACGCCATTAATGTTTATGGCGGAAATGGCTGCAATGAACACGTCGTATTAGTTATGATGGCCGCGCGTAACGGAAGTCATGTCAACTGACGTCGCAAGACATGGCCGTGAATAAATATACCAGATTAATGTCTAATAATGTGAGAAAGTAACAATAACAGAGTCATAATATATTCAAATCCACAATGATAATTTTCTTTCTTCATTTTATGTGACAACTCACAAAAGCGTCCCTGTCTACGCGGTATATTGACGGCCTCCGTGGTCGAGTGGTTAAGACGCTAGACCACAAATCCAGAGCTCGCAGGCTCAGATATCGGCGTGCGCAAGTTAATTAAATTTAATAAGTATGCATTTGTTATTTCACATTTAATCAACATTTTTATTGACACGATAAATCAATTTTTTTTAAAAATTCTGTCATTCATATCAAGCTGATATTGTGGTGATGCCCTTTAGTTATAGACTGGTTATATGAAATACTAAGTACCAAACGGTTAATAGGCATCTCTTCAGTACACGTGTCAATAATTTATTTATTTATGCTCTACCTTTTATAATATTATTCTTTTGATTTTGTTTGTTATTCATTTATTTTTGCATTTTTCATGAACTTTTACTTGATTACCTACTGTTGTTAAATATTCTAATTAAATAGCCACTCATGGATACATACGAGGCTTGTTCAAAAGAAAAGGTGAATTTTGAATTTTCGCGGGCTGTGTACATTCGATTATCGATTTTTTTTGTTATGTTGGTACACCTATGTTTATTATATATTAGCATTTTCAGCCATTTCGGATTAGTGGTTTGTTTTTGACAACTGGAAAGGTTAGTCACGTTTTTGTGTGTCTTCGATTTTTTACTTTTGAAAAAAATGGATCAAAGAATAAATCCATGATTTGTTTTTCCAGGACTACACTTTTTAACTTTAATTTAACTCCAGGACGCTCATCGTCATTAACATCTTCTCGGCCTTCTGTAAAGCGCTTGTACCACTTATAAACACTTTTTTGAGACAATTTTAGATTCCACAGTACCACTGGCTCCAGACATTTGGGAGCAGTTATAAGAAGAAAAAAAATACTGTCTTGGAAACTATATCGCTGCCCTGTTGAGTAGCATTTATTTATTATATTATATTAACGCCTTAAAGGTTTTTACATGTAATAAATTTTAATTTAAAAAAAAAAATGATTTGGTAAATTTTAGTTATATAAAGGAGTAAAATAAATGAGAAGAATATAAAATAAAATCAAGAGTTGAAAAAAAGTTATAAGTAGTATATAATTAAAAATAAACATATAAATCAATTCAACGATTGGAATACATAACTTATAATTAATAAATCTGAAAAACTAATGCTGCACGATTTCTATTTTAAACTGGTAAATATTATAAAATGGAGCCCAGATTGTAGAATTATACTTAATATTAGATCTCACCAATCCAGTAAATAGTAATTTAAAGGAATTCAATAATTTAAAATATTTCACCGTCCTCAAAATAAAACCCAAACATTTTACGGCCTTATTAGTGATTTTATTTATATGAGGAACAAAAGTTAATTTACTGTCAAAAATTATACCAATGTCCTTTATTTGCTCAACTCTTTTTAAGTCAATATTATTAATGCTATATTGATAAATAATGGGATTCTTAATTGTTTAATTTTTAATTGTGTGGCAGGGTCTGTAGTAATGGATTTATTGATGCGGGCCTTGAAGAGGTTCGGATTACAAGAAGGATGAAATACAGATGCAGGTAGTTCATTACACATTCGAGCCGGCTTATACAAAAAACGAATCGGGAAAACGACCCGTTCTTAAACTGACATAAATTATTGTGAACTGGTGATCCGCGCGTGCTTGTTGAGATTCGCACTGCATTCATGTTAGTAGCTCCTTCGAGCAGGCTCTATTGAAATACCTGGTATGTTTTAACATAAACCTGAGCAGATGACAAAGATTTGTATTTTGATTAAAACTTCTAAACAGCAGTTATCACAGAATCTTTTTTATGACACCCTGGGAATACACAGTTGTTTTTCCGTAGCTAAAACATAAGCTTTAGCATGACAAAGTATTGTCCTTTGATTTTATTCCTCTTTCATTTTCCAAGTGGAGCAAGGATACAATTACGGGATCACATTTTGTACTGTGATTGACTGAAGGACACGAGCTTTGAAGTTTTAGGGGTGTTGGTACATACAACCAAGGGCATGGTGTGGTTTTTATATGCGATATTATGCATTCTAAACTGTTTCCATGTTCCTTTTGTATGCTAAACACTTGGTGCAGTGGGAAAAAAATGATGAACAAATATTGCTTTCCGTCGTTACGAAGACGTGGTTTAATTTCAATAGATTTTTTCGCAAGTATCCAATGACTTTTTTCAAAATAATGTCAAATTTACTCGATCGTAGAAATAAAAGATCTCCATTTTTTATTAATAAGAACGTAAAAACATTTTTCAAAATAAAAGTAGTTTAATTCCACCGATAAATGACTTCAAACGTACGTAGCTAATGTTTTAGCTATTTATTCACTTGCGTCATTGATTTCTTCGGCACCGAGGAACTCGCTCAACGCGCGAACAACATTTGTACACGGTTGACATTCGACACATGAGAACAGGCCGCTTATGCGACTCGTTCTTGTGTTCAACAGCTTGGCTGTGTAATGATTCGCCGGCCTCTGGTTTCTTCCCTCCTACAATAAGGGCATCTTCAAGATCCAAGTTTATTTTAAAAAATACCCTCCACACAGCATCCTCTAAGATGACGCAGGTCCAGAGGGAAATTATTTCCCTCAAGGCCTTTTGTGTGGGGTTAATGTAAAAAAAGTTAACTTCTAGTTTTTACCCGTGGAATATGTAACTTTACTTACAAAGAAAAAATATTAATTGCTGTAATCCACAAATTTCAAATATAGAATAATGTCTGCTAAAATACTTTATTAGGCAGGCAGGGATTTGAGAATATATTTTTATTATTTGATCATTTCAATTGACGTCAGTTCCAATTTTGAAAAGTTAACACTTGTGCACACGTAATCACAAACTAAATTATGGATAGTTAATTAATTGACATAGCCACTCATCGACATAATTATGTGATATGATTATAATATAGCCTGGTTACAAAAGTATTGATTTTAATTTTCCTCTGTATGGAGTTACGAGTAGTTACGCTTGAGGAAGTATAAATTTTAATTCCTAAACGAACCCAACTCCCGATGAAAACTTTTCCTGTTGAAATTCATAATGCCATATTAATAATTTCAAATGTAAAAGCTCTGTAAATTCAGAGTCAGGTTATGTTAGGTTAGGTTTTATGTTTACATATACAGATTGAAATAACCGTCACAACGAATATCTTACATTTTTTTCATCAGTAAATTGGAACAACGTAGAAACAAAAAAACAACCACATATAGTAACAAAATTATTTGAAATAATAGGAAAATGTACTCACCTAATTAATTTGAGGACGTTTCTTGAATCTGTGGATAAAGATAAGAATATTTCGGTTAATCATATCGATTGATCGTATCTATGAAGCCATTATAAATTTGAAGCAGTTTTTTTATTTTTATTTGGGTTAACATTGCTTTGACGAAATAATATATTTGTGTAATTATATACGCCCTTACACAACTGTGTAACACATAATATAAAATAATAGTATATACAAATAACATGGAGTAAATGATTAGCACCTAAAACCATAAATAAGTTAATAGATATATTATAATGCAATAAATTAATATTAGTATTTTTGAAAGAGATATGCTATTATTGCCTTCTTGTGACAATATTCAGTGGAGTTGAATATATCTACTATTTCTGCTAAATAATTACCCACTGTACACAATATAGGTACAAGCGTGTATATAAATGACTCAGTCCTGATATTATTGTTACATTTGAAAATAATTTTGGATTAGTGGTCCTGTTAGGTATATGGAAGGTAATTAAGCTAAGTAAATCAGGGCTGTCCATAATACCATTAACAATTTTGAAAATGAAAGTAAAATCGGAAATAAACTTCCTGTCTGAGAGCATTAATAATTTAAATTATTTCATAAAATAATTGTAATTTATGGTTTCAATAGGTAGACCGAGTAAAGTATCTTAGAAATTTATGATGCAATTTTTCAATGGAATCGGAGTGGATTTTAAAGGGTGGGGACCAGACAGAAGAATTAAATTCGACTTGACTTCGAACAAATAAAGAGTACAAGATTATGATTACACGATACATGACGCGAAAGTGAATGGAAGAAGTCGGGGACACCCGAGGAGGATATGCCACGGTCAAATGAATCAAATACTTGAGAGGGGTCATGTCAAGAGTCAAAATAACCAAATAGTATGTTTGAAACGATGAGTATGAATGAATCAAGAAGTGTGTGACAATACAGAGTATATGGCGGTCCATCCTCTCTGCCTACTCATAGGGCGTTATATTAAGATAGTTAGTTCCTTTAAAAAGGCGTATCAATGCATCCTTTATCTTACACTTTTGCGGTGGCCTCGGTCATGTTTAACAGCTGTAGGTGATCAAAAACCCATTATTACGTAATTATTTAAATAAAATGTGTATTTCGACAGCCGGTGGCACTATAGAAATCAGAATATGTTGTGAGAGTAGAAGAGGGAATGTGAAAGGAAGAAGGGAAGAGGAAGTTGAGAAAGTACCTGGCTATTCGGTTCTGGTCATCAAACACGGCTAAATCCATTTCAAGAAAAGTCTCGATTATGAATGGTGATCTATCATACTGAGAATATTTATCACTCTGTACTCGTAGGTAGATTCTGTGTTTGAATTTACCTTGTTTACATAAAATCATTAGAAGGAGTTAATTATGTGAGCCATTTCGGTCAAACGTGTGAAATTTACACCATTTAGTTAGTGGCCCACCTGATTTGGTTAAAAAATAATGAGTTTAGAATTATTCCACTCGAAATTGACCGTAAATAAAACTATATCGATTCAAGACGATCCCAGATTGTAAATAACGTCAGTTAAAGTGGCGAAATTAGAATAGAACTACTTGGAAGGCGATTTTCTCAAACTTACGGAGCTGATTTAATGATCTCATCCATATCAGACTGAAATCTTGTGATGCTAAAACAAGATTAAGGTTACCTGTACTATTGGACGACATTAATTATTTAAAAAGCCTTTTTAGAAGGGGCTTTAGTATTTATTTAAATGCGCGTTTAACTATTTTCATCCGTTATTTAGCAAGTTAATGATGGTTTTGCTTTATGTCACATTATTTCGTAATTTTATGTTTTTTCATCCATAATCATTGATTATACATGTAAGTTAAAATCTGTTCACAATTTACAGTGTTGTTTCTGAACGAAACAAGCTTAATTATTCACACTGTCGGTAGTTATTTGTTGACTTTATTCGTAGAAATTCTTTAGGAAAACGGTATAAACTTGGAGTAAGAATATATATGGAGAGGTACCTTTGCGAAACAGTGTAGTCAGGACGGTTGACTTTATTCTGATTCGAAAGAATGAGACAAATATACATATTAAAGGATGTTAGATAACCAATTAGTAACCGCCCATATGGTATGTGGACATTTTTTACAAACACATTTGAAAACATTAAACGAAACAATATCAATACAACGTTAAAATGATTTATAAAGTCAAAATATCACACTAACACTAATAACAGAAGGTTTGTCTAAATTACTATGGAAGCTTTTTGTTGATTTTATGTCGGTAAATTATTAAAAATGTGAAAGTGCCTCTGAAAAGTGATGTCTTACAATATTTGTTTGGTCTTATTTGAACATTCACGCATAGAACATATCCCCATCGTGTTTGATTTATTTGTATTTTTAATCAACACAAATATATAAAATAACCTCAAAATCCGTCGACGTAATTTATGCGACTCGATGATGTGAAGTTAGCGCGGATGAAGAACATTCTTACATACTAAGAAGTGCTGCAATATTATGTGAAGATTTACTTGTCTCTTTTTCTCTCATGGTGTACGGGGTAAAAACCTGGAGAAAGTTATCTATCACAAATTTGTATAGTTTGGGTAAAAATGCTTAACTCTCTTTCTATAAATATATTCTTACTCCAAGGGTATAACCAACACAACTCAGTAATAGATGACCAACAAAACTTTTGACAGTGGCAGACAGTTTAGAATGTACCGAACACATTACACACGTACTCTGTTTTCATGATGCACATAAATTATAGAGGAAAGAACTGAATCAGATGAAGAAGTGTGCAGATATTCGGAGATGAAATTATCATTTCGAGACCAAACATTTTATTATATAATAAAAATTGCAGACATTTGTGCCCAAACTCTAAACGGTCCGTGGGCCCATGACTAAGGACGAAGGGTATGAAAATGAATGTGAACATTTTAAAGCGATCGTATTTTTTGCACCTTGTTAGGCTAGAGACGTGTATAGGCGTGTTTCGATGTGAGAATTGTCAGGCCTGCTGTCGCGGAGGGCGGAATGCAAAAGCAGGGTTGGATGCTGTATTTTCAGACGAATTAAGTAGACAAACGCCCATAGAAACTGAAGGATATGCGTTTAATTTGGTAGTCACGTTATCCGTTCGACGGCTTCCGTATTCGAGTGGTAAGACGCTCGACTACGAATCCAGAGGTCGCGGGTTCAAATCCGGCGTACGCAAATATTTTTTATTTAATTAACATATGTGATAACACTTTAATTAATATAAAATAATATACAGTATATTTTCTGCACGCTCCAGAGAGGTAGATATTCAAAGTATCGTCCTGGGGAAAGACCACCATTCAGAATCGAAACGTTGCTTGGAATGTTCTAGCCGTGTTTGGTGACCAGATCTGAATAGCCAAGTACTTTCCAACCTTCCTCTTCCCCATATCTTTCTATTTCCAACTACCTTTAGTCACACAACATACCCTAATTGGGGATGCCATAGTCCCACTGGCTCTAAACGGTTGGGAGCAGCTGGAACTCTCACTTAAGACATAAAATAAACCGATGTATCACTTCTTTAAGAAACACATGGAAAAGTCCAATAAAAGTTTGATATTAAAATGGCACACACCACTTGTAACCCACACTTACTTAAGCCAATTCTGAACACAGTGTAATTTTGTCATTTTCTCGTAACTCGTACATTCATAACAGTACTGCGGTGGAGAATACAGGTACCCCTGGTATCACCTTCGTGAAAAATCGTGCATGCTTAGTGTTCAGATCTTAAAAGTTGGCTTATTATATTCAATCACAACTTCTTCCTCTCCCACAAATTTTATAGCCAAACATTTTTTTAGATGGGGATCTCATGATACCAGTAAATTCATCATTCAAATATCGGTCATGTACGAATATCATCATGTATGACAAAAATAGACATTCATAGAATATGTGCGTATGAACGAAATAGATGTAGGATCAGACTGTATTCTGTACTTTCTAGTAGCGTTGAATGCTTTGTAAAGAATGAGATAGCACTTTGCTTACTCGCTTACGCGAAGACGTCATTATGTTGGTCAACAATGGAGATAGTTGTGTTGTCTAAAATAATAAGAAAATTGCAGTAATTTGGGCCCACTTAGAAATGAAATGATATTCTTTGGCTTTTAGTAGTCTTTGATGTGTAATTGAAACACTTTTTCATCTCACACGAGGGCATTTTGGCACTTATTTTTGTAATTTGATTAGATATAGTAAATGACCTCAAGCGACGCGTGACAGTTAAAATACTACTACAGTACTAAATCGGATTAAACACCGAGCACACCGACTAACGCGGTTTTTGTTTCCCATTTCGAGAGCGCCACAACGTGTCTATATATTTGTAATGTCATTGGTTTCATTGGTTTCGGGCAGTTGAAATTCTGGTGAGAAATCAAAAAAAATAAATTATTTCATCTATTCCAGAAGCTGGGCGAATCCCGCATCCCCTAGTTCCTGCCCTTACGATGCATCCCTTTGACAGGCCCTCCAAAAGCCGCCACTCTGCATAGCTGACATTCCCAGTGACGGATGACTGCCTAACTGCCTGCCCATGGAGGTATATCGGCCGAGGTAAAAACAGGCCATGTAACGTGTGAGCCAATGCCGGCCTGGCTGTGCTCGCAACACGTCGGACCTTTGTTTTACTGCCGTGGCCTTTTTGGGAGCGGTAGATATGCAGTTTTTTTGCGCACCCAGCCTCCGTCCTGCGATAAATATTTATAATAAATTGCTGGCGACTTTACTATCTCGATTATCCCATATTAATGGCTTTAAGATTGGAGCGCGTGGGTAGAGCTAATGCGAATATCAGTCAGACAGACCGATACTGTTTTTATATTGTTGTAAAAAACTATGCACGATCATAGGAATGGATGAGCGAAGTTTGTCTTTACATTTAAAGTGACCACGCGCTTTGTTGCTACGACCGTCTTTGATGGTGAGAATTTGAGTGATGTTTCGGTGGTAATCTTTATGACTTTTGTGGCCGATCGGTAAGCTTATTGGCTCTGGAACTCTGGCCGCTATTTTAATTCCGGCGTGAACAAAGATCATTTATACCATCAACTTCTCCATCTTAAGTTAGGCACTACCATTCTGAAACGAAAAATGATTGGAAATGGTTTTTGAGAAATTTTATTTATAAATAACTAACTAACCATCACGCCGTTTTCTCATACAACTCTGTATTGGCACACACTCATTGCTTCATTCACATTCAAACATCGTCTCATACATACTCTTCTGTTATTCTGACTCTGCCTGACTCAAGTATTTGATTCACTTAATCGTGCCATGACTTCCTCGGGCATCCCCTTCTTTCATTCACTTTTGCATCATATATTCTTTTCACACTCCTTTTTTCATTCATTCGCTCTACATACCCAAACCATCTAAGCGTCCCTTTCTTACTCTTTATTATTACGCTTACATCAGCCATCTTTGTATAGATCCACATTTTTAACACGGTCATAGAGATCTCATTTCTACAGCATTCAGTCTATCTTCATCCTTATTCTACCAGTTCCATGCCTCCCTCACAGCCATACATCAGGATTGGTAGGAGTACTCTTTTGTGGATTTCTAGCTTCAACTATTTTTAAATAGAACATTCATCAATAATAATACAAATGCTTTAATACAACCCTTAAATTATTATTTCTTAGCGTAAATTCATTACATATTTTCAAAATATTAACTTCATTTTAAATTATTTATTATTTACTTCAAGTTCAATACAATTTGGTAATACATTAAATAGCTCCACAACAGTGACTTTTGACACTGTGAATTTTTTCTGAAAGGTAATCTTTTTTGGTTCATTTTCCTCGTCTGCTTACAGATATGAATAATGAGGTACTCCTCGACCCCCCCCCCTTTCTCTTCTTAATATTCTTCCCTGATTCCATCAGTCCTACAACATTTTCCGAAAATGGGGATACAAAAATGGTGCTATATAATGAGCCAAGTATTACCATTATGCGGTTCACATAATATAAAACAAATCTAAAGAGATTTCAAGATATAAAGTTCTCATTCACATAATCTGTGGATGGGTTAAGAAAGTGAAAAAAAAAATGCATGCAATAGTTTTTTTGTGTTAGATATGAAATATAGTTGGTTATTTGGCCGAATGGTCCATTACTGTTACTCAGTCCATATTAATTGCTTTTTGATGCATTTTTAAGCTCAGCTTAAACTTCACGCTGCAACTATTTGCATATTATCTGCAGCCATTTCGTTTCACAAATGAGATGATCCCGCCGCCCGCCGTTATGTTTAACTTTACACGGAGATGCAATAATGGCCGCCGCGCTCTAGTTAACTCCACTGCACATTGTTCCCTTCAAATAATAATGCTGCCGGAGATCTCTCACCGTACGAAAATAGCTTTACTCCACTCACTATGGGATCTCTTACAAAAATCCTCCCTTGAGTGCATGTCGCACTTAAGGTACCGATTTGCATAACAGTTGTACATCGAACACCCCAACGCTAAAAAAACACAAGCAAATTCAAAGACAACCACAAAAAGAGATAAAAACGTTCCTAACGTGTTAGCACAATGTCCATGCTTTGACTTAAATTTTTCTCCAAAGTGTTGCACTGCTGATAAAATTTCTGTTTTTAGTCTAGATTGGTTTTATAGTTTGAACCTAAAAGGAGTGCATATTCCTGATATTGCATGCGCTTCGTTTGAAGATCAGCATCTCGACTACACTTGCAAAATAAGTACCCTTAGCAAAATTGTATTTATCGTTAAATTCGTGCAGCAAAAGTTATTGGGTCGTAAAATTGCACTTTCTGATTAAGTGCCAAGTAGTGAAGGCTGCAGAGAGCGTCTTGAGGGTAAAAATAGGTTCTCGGAGTATTTACATAACCCGAGGGGTAAAATTTGCCCTTCTGAAGAGCGTCTAGTTAGTGGGTGATTTGTAACAGTCGTCTATTGTTAAGACAGAGGCTGGATGGTGAAGATGTTCCGGGAACACAGTTAGTGCTCTTGAATTAATTCCGTACAGGGGAATATAACCCCACAGACATATTCCATGGCACGATCTGTCTTTCCTTTAATCATTATTACACACTACTGTTTAACACGCATCGTGTCTGTGAAGTGTTGTTAAAATATTATTTTTTCAAATGTTTAGAGTCTTAGATACTTTTATTTTGACAATATAAAAAAATGGATTAATTTGTGATGGCAAATATATTTCCAATAGGAAGTATGGAAAAAGAAGTTGGTGACGCCCGAGGAAGATATGGCACGATCAAGTGAATCAAATACTTGAGTCGGGCCATGTCGAGAGTCAAACCAACAGAAGAGTATGTACGAATGTGAATGAAGCAAGGAGTGTGTGCCAAGATAGAGTAGTATGCCGGTCCGTTCTCTCTGCCTACCCCTGCGGGGAAACCGCCGGTTGGTTAGTAAGTTAGTTAATTAATCAATCTTCTACCAATACAAATATCGATAAAATAATTTTAAAAATCGGCATGTTCGCTTTTCTTAGATGGTATTATTGACGGCCCTGATTTACTTAGTCTAATTACCTTCCATGTACCTAACAGAACCACTCGATCCAAAATTCTTTTTAAATGTAACAATAATATCAGGACTAAGTCATTTACATACTCGCTTGTACCTAGATTGCATACAGTGTGAAATTCTATGGCTGAAATGGTAGATATTATATATTCAACTGCACTGAATCTATTTACAAGAAGACTATAATAGCATACCTCTTTCAAAAATATTACTGTTAATTTATTGCATTATAACATTTCTATTAACTTACTTATGTTTTTGGGTGCCAATCATTTACTCCGAGTTATTTTTACGTCACTATTATTTTATATTATGTATTACACAGTTGTGTAAAAGCCCATAAGAGCGTTTATAATTAAATAAATAAATCATAAAAAGGTTCAGATATGGGTATAACAGTGCATGTGTCCCTCAACAGATTTAAAAAAAGAACAATTTACTGGAAGCTAAGAGTACAAAAATCCAGATGAAACGTATGAATTCATTGTTAATAAAAAAAAGAGGAAATTAGATTGAAGACAGTTAACATGTTGATTATTAAAAACATTAATAATCAAGTATTAAAGGTAAACGATTTTAAATATGCGAATAGTGTACATATAAGAAGTAACAAAAGAAAAATACATATTTTATAACAATGAGTATATGGTTATCAGTAGATAGTAAGGGCATTTAGTTGTAAGGATACAAATAAGGAGAAAACCGAAACAAAGCAAAGCAAAGCGATAATTCAATAAATGCAAAAAATATACCAGCGGACAAAAAAAGGCACACCGATGTAGATTTTTTCTTGACCTATTCCTACCAGTAACCAATCCAAGCACCACAACGAGTACGAAGGAGTATAGCACTTTGAAAACCCGCAGAGTCTGGGGTTAATAATCAAGTTACCTCCCTCGTAGTCTTATTCTGTATTCTGTAACACCGAAAGCGATGAAAAAAAACGCGAGACTAGTCTAAGATAATTGGTCTCCGGGGTATACTACTACACGAGAAGAGACATGGTAATCTTCTTTTAACTAGGGAAGGATATCCTTTTTAAATAACAATTCCACAGCATCCCAGGGCATCCCACTCTGTATTCTTTATCCTTTCCACAGATACGACTCTGTAATTTGTAAGCAGTACTATGGGACGTCTAGATTAATATCCGTATCCAATACTGAAGGAAAGCTAGGAATGTGAATTTGTGGGAAACGTCCACTTCTTGGTAGGAATTTATGTTGGAATTTAAAAAATTCAAGTCAATTGTTTTTTGTAAGCATTAGAAAATTGAAAACTTTAAGCGTTTTTAAAGATGTTTAAAAAATTGAATAAAGGATGTACAACAGAGTCCAAAGCATATATCTGTGTGCGCAAGAAAGAACCGAATGAGTCAATAAACGAAGATGTTTAGGAGAGCCAAATTTTTTATTTGAAGTTTTGATTTTCGTATGAACCTAATCACGTCATTATGTCACATGTCTTGTTTAAAAAAATAATAGCGCAATATTTTATTTTCTGCCTCATCTCTTTATTGATATATATGTATCTAAGGAACAATTATTTTTTACTCATTCTTCCTTTAGCATACAGATATTGATATAAGTGAGAGAAAAATAAGCAATAAAAAAGATGGACATAGTTCTAAAATCTAATAAATAAATAAGATGAATAAATACAATACAGTAATTAAGCAAGCAGCTACAAGGTTTGCTGTGATTTTTCACAAAAACGGCGCTATACAAATCGTCCAAATATTATTATTATTAAAAGCAGTTTCACTGATGCAAAATATGTCGATATCCGAAGTGATTCGATTCAACAGCAAGAGTGCCCTCCCCATCGGCATGACCATTGGCAAGGTAGTCCTGCAGGCCGGGAGATAAAACAATCTTTGTTGTCGATGACGGCGATAGCCACCGGGAACGTAAAAGTTAATGTCCTTCATGATAGCTAAGTTTTCAAAAAACCACGAATCAATTTGAAGAAGTGTGTAACGATGTACACATCCCTTCTGACCCGTAGATGGCTTGTTCCGAGCATTCCCAAGAGGATGTCAGTAGCATACTCCCTCAAGTAGAGAAATCTCAGAAATTTCTTCTGAACCCTCTCCAACGTGAGGGAGTACTTCTCGTCGTGTAGACTCCAAATCACTGGTTCAATCTCAAGCCTGCTTCTTACTAAGGTATAAAATAATATTGCGAGAACCCGGATGCCTCTAAAATTTCTCGCAGTGTGTACAACGAAATCCAGCACTCTCAATGAAATTCTTTGTTTTTTTTCATCTAGAATTCATATGAAGAACTTCACAAGAAACTAATAAATACTTAAGATTCTAATATAATTTTCCTACAACTAAATACGCCAATTTTCTATACGCTAGCAAACGTTAAACGTCGATAAGTATGAAACAAAACAAATACGATTTTCCTAGAAAACGTAGGGTAGCTATATGTTAGAATTTTTAATATTAAATTCCAAGCAATTTAAGTCATGCAACCCCCCAACTTTTCGCTGTAAAAATGTTCCTACTTCATGTGGGAGTTATTGAAAATTCTCAAAATAATGGGGTAGGCAGTTTTTTTTAATGTGATATAATGAATTCGTGTAAAAGATTACAATATGATGTGAGAGAGAGGGGAAAGGGGATGCCCCAGGAAGACATGGCACAACCAAGCTAATAACATTCTTTAGTCGGGTCATGGTAAAGGTCAGAATAACAAAAGAGTATATATATATATGCGGCGATGTATTGATGTGGATAAAATTGACGTATGTGTTAAGACACAGGATATATGTGGCAATCTATCTGATCATGCTACATTTTCATATAAAAGGCGAGATTATTTGTTTATGATATAGTTGCATATGTCCTCAAATTAAGGTTACCTTTTGTTTTTTTTATGAGAACACTTGAGGGGAAAGTTGAGAAGTACCTAGCTATTTAAATCTAGTCACCAAACATGGCTAATACAATTTTAAGCAACGTGTCGCTTCACGTGAACGGCATAATTAGAGAGAAGCCAACAAATATTTCAATACCTACAATACACAAATACTTTAGTGACCCCACACAAATAATGCCATAAAGTATGAAAAGGCTTAAATTAGTTTGATCATTGAATTTATTTCCAGCATTAATGGCGAATGAATTATTCCGTCATTAAAGCCCTTTACTTTTCGGTTCGTTTAAATATTAATGAAAATAGGTAGGTATAACAATCGCGTAATTACAACATAACAACACGTGTTCTCACACCAACACGAATTCCCACGTGGAAAACACACGTTTGCAGGTTAATCAGAATGAATCCGACTGAAAATTAATTAAAATTTCTTCAATGTTGAAATAAATTATAAAACTTTTGCAACGTATAATGTTACCAAAAGTTATGTAATTATTAACGAAGCATAGCAGACTATAGATGTACCTACTTTATTTTATTGTATGTTCTTCACGCCATCAGAAAATAATACGTTTTTATTATCAGTATTTTTTTTCTAAATTTTAACCTTACACTAATAATTTAAATATCTGTTTAAATACGTGTCTATGTAAGAGCTAGTGAAATTAATATAATAGATGTCTCCGAAATGGGGTATTTATTTAATACATAACTAACTAACCATCTCGCCATTTGCCCGCAGGCGTAGGCAGAAAGGACGGACCGCCATATAACTCTGTCTTAGGACGCACTCCTTGCTTTATTCATATTCATACATCGTCTCATACATACTCTTCTGTTATTCTGACTCTTCACATAACCCGATTCAAGTATTTGATTCACTCGATCGTGCCATGTCTTCCTCGGGCGTCCCCGACTTCTTCTTCCATTTACTTTCGCATCATATATTCTATCCAATCCAAGCGTCCCTTTTTTTATCCTTTTCATTACGCTTAAATCAGCCTTGCATTATTTCCAGATATCCACATTTTTAACAGGTTCACACATGGTTTTACCGCACATACGCCTCAGGGATCTCATTTCTACAGCATTCAGTTTACTTTCGTCCTTCCTCTGCCAGTTCCATGCCTCACTGTCATACATAAAGCTGCATCTACCTTATATTATATAATATAATATATAAATGCACATATATAGAGTTCTTTCATTATCTCTCGATATATGTACAAGAGTGACCGTTAGGTACATAACGATCTACAATAAAAAATATCTTAAATAAAAAATATATATGTTTTTTACACACCTTTTTACACTTGCCAATTCAAATATTATCTCATAATATGTGTATAAGAATGAACCTCTCTTATATATTATCTATTTTGTTTTACATTGCTAACCTTATTTGCGTTATTATATCATATATAGTGCGTCACACTACTTCAGTTTGTACTTATATAACTCCTTTGGATATATAATAACTTGTCTATATGTGAGATGAACATGAATGTTTAATTTCTTTTTTTACACTCTGCATGTATCTTCAATATTTTTATATCGTTAATGTATTTTGTGAACCACTGTTTTTATGAGATCTTGTTAAATAAATAAATAAATACACATCAGGGTTGGGTGCTTTGCGCCAACAGCGTTCAGTCCTCATTAATGGAGTTTCCTATATATATTATATTAATAGAGTTGTAAATATTACACAGTCGGTAGGTTACGCAATCAAGTTATGTTAAGTACATGGTGTTGGTGAACATTCCTCAGAATATCGTGGATGGCCAGACATTCTGTAAATTTAGGCATCCGAAATGGACAGAAAACCATTTGCCCATGACTTATCAATGTTCCAGTGGGTCCCTGGTATTTTCAACTATGAGGAATGTTGTAAGACTCAAATGGGGAGGTTCTGTAGGTTGGGATAGTTATTTATGAACATAGACAAAGCAATTGCACGCATCGTTTCAACTCTGAATGGTGGCTCTCACTAGAGCGATGCAAATGTGAAACCCTTTCACAGCTGTAACATTTGTAATGATGTACATTCCAGTCATTGTTATTACAAGTTTTAGTGATTATTCTAGTATTTATAAAACTATGCTTAATCAACGTAAACTGTAAACAGTATGAAGTAGCGTTGTGACCGCTCCGTGCGCACTACTACTAAGAACTATTTTATTTTGCGGCAGTTCAAACTTCATTCATTTTTCATTGAACAAATACTTCGATTGAAGTTAGACTACAAAGCTACAAAGAACTACTTTATTTTGCGGCAGTTCAGTTGCGAAGTTGAATTACAAAGCCTACAAAGAAGTACTTTATTTTAAGTACTTTAATTGAAGTTCTACTTCAAAGACTACAAAGAACTACTCCATTTTGCGGTAGCGCACACTTCAATTGAAGGTTGACTTCAAAAATTTGGAGAAGAACTGGTTCATCCCCAGTTCCATTTTTTGTTGATTTGATAGTACTCTTTTGGGGAGGAATTTTTGTTGATTTGCTAGTAGTTTTCGATTTGAGATCTCTACCGACTAGTTCTATTTTTTGGCGAGTTCGACTTCAATTGAAGTGCTTACTGCGAATGGTTAATTTTAAAGAACTAGCAGTTCGTGAAGCAATCACAAGACATTGATGTTTTTGCCAACGCTAGTATGAAGCAATTTTTTGTAGTTATTTTATTTTTCACAGTGAATACCGCACAAGAGTCCCAACTGCTTCCAACCGTCTGGAGCCAGTGGGACTATGGCATCCCCAATAGAGGTACAGTGGTGCCTCGCATAACGAACGCCTCGCACAGCGAACGCTGCACACAACGAACTTCCTTTTCGTTCATTTCACGATTCATACAACGAACTTCGCTTCACACAACGAACTTCGCTTCACACAACGAAGTCGCCCACTTCACACGATCACTGCCGATTTATTGCATCCTCCATTTTGACAAACAAGGATGCAATAAAATCAGCCAAAGTAGCCAAAGGAGTATCAAAACTATTTAATGAAAAACATAGATCTTCAATCCACGAGGAAATGGAGAGGCTATTAGCGATTTGGATTAAGGACAGGCAGGTGAAAGGTGACGTAACAACCCAAGATATTATCTGTCACAAGGCCAAGATAATTTATGAAGATCTAAAGAAAAACATCCCTGGAAGTAGCAGCAATCAAGATAATAAAGAAGATTTCAAAGCCAGCAGGGGGTGGTTTTTTAGATTTAAGAAAAGGTATGGAATCCACAGCGTTAATATGCATGATGAGGCTGGCAGTGCTGATAAAAAAGAAGCAGAAAAGTTCTCTATTAATTTTCAAAAATTTATTATGGATGAAGGATACTGCCCACAACAAGTGTTCAATGCCGATGAAACGGGTCTTTTCTGGAAAAGAATGCCGAGCAGAACCTTCATTACAAAAAGAAGAGAAGAAATTGCCAGGACACAAAGCCATGAAGGACAGACTTACCCTTATGATTTCGTCTAATGCCAGCGGAGACCTCAAGATCAAACCTCTATTGGTTTATCACTCTGAAAATCCAAGAATTTTTAAGAAAAATAACGTTATTAAGTCCAAATTGCCCGTCCATTGGAAGTCCAATCAAAAGCCTGGGTGACCCAAGTTATCTTCAACGAATGGATTCTGGAAACCTTTGCTCCTGCCGTGAAGAAATTCTTGTTGGAAAAAGAACTGCCGCTCAAAGCCCTTCTGATACTTGACAATGCCCCTTCTCACCCAAAAGACCTAGAAGAAATATTGCAGGAAAATTATCTTTTATCAAGGTGCAGTATTTGCCACCAAACACCACATCCATTCTCCAGCCAATGGATCAGCAAGTTATTGCGAACTTTAAAAAAACTCTACACTAGAGCCCTCTTTAATAAGGTGTTTGAAGAATGCGAGTTTGGTGGAGACAATATGACTATCCGAATGTTTTGGAAGGAGAAATTTGATATCCTTTTGGCAATACGACTTATACAGAAGGCCTGGGAAGAAGTGTCACAAAGGACCCTCATTTCTGCTTGGAAGATGCTTGTGCCTTCGTGGATTCAGGAAGAAGCAGTAGTTGATGACACAGAAGTGGTGAAGGACATCATCACAGTGGCCCAAAGGTTGGAATTAGAGGTAGAGGAAGAGGATGTAGAGGAGCTTATTGAGGAACACAAAGAAGAGCTGACAACTGAAGAGCTCCAAACACTTCTGGCCCAACAACAGGACAATGCTCAAAGGGAAGCGTCATCTGATAACGAGGAGCAACAATCAAACAATCAACCAATTCCAACTGCTGACATCAAGAACATCCTGGTCGACAGGAGTTTACCAATGCCCACTATCCGGATTCCGCTGAAGCAAACAGGATCAACGACCTGTACTCCGATACTCTTGTCCGTTATTTCCGGCAGATGTTGAAGAAAAGAGAGAAACAAACGACTTTGGACAGGTTTTTCACTGCACCATCGGCCAAAAAGCGGAAAATGGATGAAGATGTGCAAGATTCGATTATTTCTTAAAATTAAAAAATGTGTGTTTTTTTCATTATGTTTTTAGATGTATCTAAATAAAAATAATAACAAAAAAATTATCTTTTTTTTATGTCATCTTACCATATTTTATGCTACAGAACGAATTATTTTTTTTAACATGTATTGTTATGGGAAAACGCGTTTCACATAACGAACTTTTCGCATAACGAACTTGCTCCTGGAACGAATTAAGTTCGTTGTGTGAGGCACCACTGTATGTTGTGAGGTTGAAGGTAATGGTAAGGTGAAGAATATAGGAAAAAGGAACTTTGGGAACCTGGCTATTCAGATCTGGTCACCAAACACGGCTAAAGCCATTTCAAGAACGTTTCGATTCTGAATGGTGGTATTTCACCAGGGCGATACTTAGGGTTTTTACCACTCTGTAACGTGCCGCAAAAATAATTAAACATAATATATGTGTAATAATACTCATTAATTAAATAAATAAAAATTGCGGACGCTGGGATTTGAACCTCTGGAGTCGTAGCCAAACCACGGGGAATATTCTAACTTTAGATATAAAAGATTTTTTTAATTCTTGAAGCCTTATTAATATAAAGGAATATGAAAAAAATCTCTTAACAATATCCTTTTATTTGTACTAACAGGTTGTACAAATAACTCTTTGCCAATTTATATAGGGCGATTTTTCAAATATCACCTCAAGGGCGTTCAAATATTACTCAACCCTCCAGTCAAATCAAATTGTTATAAAATCTGCCAAACAAAATATCAATAACTCATTCTTCTGTCGCTGCATTATAAAGAAACCACAACAAAACCGTATTTATAAAATAACCGGCTCCTCCTTCAATACTTGAATAATTGATAGGCCATGGGAATCTAACAATAAAATGTGGAACATCCAACGGGAAGATTGCATAATAAAAAATATCGACGGAAAAAAATCGACCCGACTCAAACAAATAAATAACAGGGCAACACGAAACGCTTATCCATAAATAATACACAACTCAGAACCGTGCAATTTGGGTTGTTTTTTTTGGATGCTTGTTTTAACAAGGGTGAAAGGCTCTTCTTCCTATTCTTTAGCCGTCGATGAATGGGCGATGCATTAGATTTTTAAATATTATAAATTCATCTCTCTATAAAGTAAACTCTTTTGTTGATTACAATTATTCTTTCTGGTAGTCTGATTTTTTTGCATTTACTTGTATTATGTTTGTGAATATCCACGTTGTAAATAATTTGGTAACAAGTAGTTTTATTTTATTTTATCTATATGAAGACTGACTGAAGTCTGTCAGTGTATATTTTGAGGAGACTTGAGTGTATGCCGTTGCAGTGATCGAGTCGTGACACAACGTATGAGCTTACCAATATCTGGATTTAATTTGACGCAGGTTAAAGAGACCTGCGCTTACTGTTTTGTTTATCTGGGATCTGAGTGAGAGATCTGCATTTAGATAAACACCTAAGACTTTCACGCCATTTCTAGAGACGATGTCACAACTAATGTTATATACTACTTGATATAACATACTAATGTATTTTATATGGTTCTTGCAGGCTATTTTTAATTTGTTACACAGTATAATTTTCATGGTTTCCGGCAACGCATTGTAAAAATTCATCTCTTTATAGGGTAAACTATTTTTGTTTATTGAATTTATTCTTTCTGGTAGTGTGATTTCTTTGCATTTCCTTGTATTACGTTTGTGAATATCCACGTTTTAAATAATTTTGAAACAAGTAGTTTATTTATTTATTTATTTTATCTTTAAATATTAATGTGTTTAATTTCAGCATCTGTTTCACTGTTAGCCAATTTAGTTCGTCTGACGTTTTTGCTACTTTTAAATATCTATTTCGCCTAAGTATAATTTTCATTGGTCTATTTTAGAACAATTGAAACTTGTTATATTATCTGTCGTACCACAAGAAAACAATTGTTGAACAGTAATAAAAATGTGGAGTAGTAATGAAGAGGTAATGAAGTAATAATAATGAAATCTTAGATGTAAGTCACTAGTTATAAGTTATACTCAGTAGTAATTTACTAGCTGTAAGTCCTAATTGTAAGTCACTAGTTGAAAATATTAGTTGTAAGACATTAGTTATAAATTTTTACTGTAAGTTATCAAATATCAGTTTAAGTGATAAGTTATAGGTTAGATACATTAATTTAAAAAGCGCCTTTGAGATGATTTTCACATGAAAACAGCGCTATAAAAGTTATCCATTTATTATTATTATTATTATCTGTTCGGAGCTTAATGCTTACATAAAATTACGAAACTTTCAGATGTGACACTCGTACAGAATGTTGAGAGTTACGGTATATATTCAGAGACATAGCACTACGAATAAAATTTAATGAAGCCCACAAATTACTATTTTTTGTATGTGAATACCGCACTAAGGTTCCAACTGCCCGGAGGCATTGGGACTATGTCATCCCCAATCGGGGTAAGTTGTGAGGCTGAAAGTAGTGCGGAAGTGTAAAAAAATAAATAATAATAATTGGCTTATTTATATGGCGCCGTTTTCGCGACAGAAATATCACCTCAAGGGGGTATTAAAAAATAATTGACATTACCTTTTGCTTAATCACTAAGACTAATAACTAGTGGCGTATAAATTATAACTAATGAATAATGACTTTAAATTTAGACTTATAACTGAAACTCATAACTAGTGACTTAGAATAGGAAGATTGGGAATAATAGGACAGTTAAAGCCATTTTAAGCAAACGTTTTGATTTTGAATGGTAGTCTTTCACCAGGACTATAGTAAAGAGAACCTACCACTCTGGAACGTTCCGCAAATATTATTTTTGAAATGTTATACGAATTAAATGCGCACAAAAGTTCCAATTGCTCCCAACCATCTGGAGCCAGGGCGCAACGGCGTCCCCAATTGGGGTATTTTGAGAGGCTGAAGGTACTGTGGAGGGGAACTAGATGGTAAAGAGGAAGGTTGGAAAGTACCTGGCTATTAAGATCTGCTCACCAAACACGACTAAGAACGTTTCGGTTCAGAATAATGGTCTTTCACCAGGACGATACTAAGGGTATCTACCACTCTGGAACTAAATGCACTCATTTTTAGGAAGTTATAAATTCAAACAAACACGATTAAAATCATTTAATATGTATACGTATTGTTGGATACATTTTCAAAGACAACTGTAATTTTTTTTATTTTAAAGTATTTTTTTTAAATGATTTGATGTTTGATGTTTGAAATAATTTCACGTCAAAGTAAAATTAATGATAAAAATAATACATTACACCTAAAATGTATCAATCATCCACATTTAATGGCCTATGCGTTATTCGTCTTGCTTGTCAAAGAGAACTCGAGCGTAACAATGTTGACATTTATTACCACGCAATACCCAGACCGAAATTCTTCAGTAAAAAAGACTATCGGGGGTCAAATCCAAGACTACAGGCAAACTAACTAACTAACCATCAATGCCGTTTCCCCGCAGGGGTAGACAGAAAGGACGGACCGCCATACCACTCTGTTTTGGCACACACTCCTTGCTTCGTTCACATTCATACATCGTATCATACATACTCTTCTGTTATTCTGACTCTCCCCGATTCAAGTATTTGATTCACTTGATCGTGCCATGTCTTCCTCGGGTGTCCCTGACTTCTTCTTCCATTCACTTTCGCATCATATTTTCGTTTCACATTCTTTTCCTCGTTCATTCGCTCTACATGCCAAACCATCTAAGCGTCCCTTTCTTGATCCTAGACTACAGACAATTACACTTATTTGAACTATGAGGTACTCTCATTCAAGGTATATTAGGTTAGCATTATTAGATGATTCTTTATTATTGCATATTTGATCGAGTGGAATCTGAACAATTAATTTTTAATTATTATGAACGTATTTTTTTTACATTTTCCATTAACTCAATAATTTCCCTCAGGACCTATGTCATCTTTGAAGATACTGTGTGGAGGGTATTTATAAAACATCATAATCTATTTAACATCGCATCCTGTCAAAATAGTGACGCTTTCCAAAAATGATTTGGATGTCCTTAGGATCGAGGGCAGGTGATCCGCTAACGTACCACTCACCCGAAATGATTACTATCCAACGCTAAAGCTTTTGATTTGGAGCTTTTACACGGAATTATACCGTCACAAACGAAGCGTGGGTTTGCCGGTGTTATTAAAATAATAAAATAGTCGGTTGTTCTTTTTGGATACACGTCATAACTAAATTGGACAATGCCACAGGCGCTTCTTTAGGTGAGGTAAAAAAAACACCCGAATTCAGCAGTTGATTTCGAACCTGCACAAAAAAACGAAATCATTACAAACACGATTTTTTTACTTTCGAAGAAATGATGTTGTATGTTTACTAAGTGTACGCGCTGAACGTTTTTCTTGTTGTGGTGAGCTCAGTACATTGTATGCGGTAATATGAAATTTATGTGTTTTGGACATAAAATTATATAAATTTTCTGAATTCTTTATGCCCTAATGATTAGATGCTGTGCGGTTCATCTTCTCATCTGCGTTTAAAATAAGAACGATTAGTTTTATGGAATAATTGTTGTTACCGATCGGTTGCTGTTATTATTGTTCTGAATAGCAATTATTCCCACAACAGAACATTCTGAAGAAGTATTTTTAGATTATTTTCTTGAGTTATGAGTTCCCTCACAGTTAATTATGATCCGGTAGTTGGTAATAAACGTCTAATGGAGGTATTAAAAGTTGATTGATTTGGATCTAAAGATACTACTTTCTAAATTCATACGTAGCTGACATATAATAAAATAGCCAATAACTAAACGCCGGCTATCTGCCTTAAATATTGATTGGTTTGTATTGGTTATAATAATTATTGTTGAGAAAAAGAATATCTTTGATTTAAAACTTACAAATTATTTATATACTTGTTTTCATAGTTTTTTGAAAAACGGGTTATGTAAATTTTCTGACGAAAATTATTTTTAATAGTCGTTTTTAGGTCTACATATCACGAGGAAAAAAGTTTGTAAATAATCTATTTATAGCTGAGAAAAACACACGCGGGGCCTATTTCATATCAAATGCGCAAAAAAACTAAAAAAACTTTATTTATAAAAAATACATGACACATATCTAAACCGCTAAAGAAATTATTTTATTGTATTTTTCCATGGATTTGAGGCATCTGTGACCATTATTTAAAAAAATCTTATCTAGCGAACCGTCACGCCGTTTCTCCGCAGGGGTAGGCAAAGAGGATGAACCGCCTTATAACTCTGTTTTGGCACACACTCCTTGCTTCATTCACATTCATACATTGTCTCATACATACTCTTCTGTTATTCTGACCTTTCACGTGGCCCGATTCAAGTATTTGATTTACTCGATCGTGCCATGTCTTCCTCGGGCGTCCCTGACTTCTTCTTCCATTCACTTTCGCATCATATATTCGTTTCACACTCCTTTCATCGTCCATTCGCTCTACATGCCCAAATCATCTAGCGTTCTTTTTTGATTCTATTCCATGCCACATTTTTACACTTGCAAATTCAAGGATTATCTCATAACATGTGCACAAGAATGAACCCCTCTTATATTTTTTCTTTTTGTTTTTCATTGCTTACATTATTTGCGTTATTCTATCATATATAATGCGTCACACTACTTCAGTTTGTACTCGTATTGTGGAGTGTAAATAAATGTTTAGTTTCTTTTATTACATTATGCAAGTATCTTTAATATTTTTATATCATACATCTCTTAATGTATTTGACAAACAACTGTTCTCATGTGATCTTTGTTAAATAAATAAATAATAAACAAAATATAAATCAAAGAATTTTTTTCAAGTGCTTTATACCCCATTATATGACGTGCATAGGCAAAACGTGAGGGAATGCTCATCCTTAAATGTTAACCCACCATGCCCGATAATGTTGGCACGGGGTAGCACATTTTTTATTCATATCTCAATACTGCTGATATCTCGGTTCGGCATCAGCTTTGAAATTAGATTTTTACCCTCGGCAAAAAACTGAGCCGCGCACACACGGTACACGTGGTACACGCGCATTTGTCGACAGGAAACTAGTCAGAAGTGAGATGTGGCGAGGACGGGAGAGGAATATTTACGATGTATGAGAAATGAGAAGAAATGTGTTTTGAATCATAATGCCCTCGACAAGGTGTCATCTCCCGACTCTATGAAAAGTGATCCGACGAATTGGGTCGGATTAGTTTGTTCTGGGAATTGAAACTTTTAGAGAAGATGCTGTCGTTGTTTGGATGGGATTATATCTGAGAGGATGTCGCAACTAATGTTGTTTCAGATTGTTTCAGATGGTTTCGGATTGGATGGCATGTGCTGGTATCAATCGAGACAGTTGGCTTTTATTCCACTTATTGGAAAAGGATTGTAGATCTAATTATGAGCTTTATTATGGTATGGGTGAATTGAGTCGGTATTACTATCAGCTTTTAATCTATAAGCTTTTATTGAAGAGCTCTAGAAGAGAGATAACTTTGACCCATTTAATAATATTAATAGACATATCTTAATGTTTTACTTTCACTCATTTTGGGGATTATTGTGGGTATAAATACTTTAGTGTTTGGATGGGATGATCGGATGTTGCCTTTGTGGGAACTTCTCTAACTTGTCTATAACGCAGGAGACTATCTAAGCGTCCATTTCTTAATCAAATTCAATACTCTTACATCGACCTTACAGTTTCTTAAATCTCATCAATTGTATTCGTTTATGGCCACACATAAGTTAAGAATGTTAAATATTATCACATATTTAGTGACATCTGCAATAATAATAATAATATTCGGATGATTTGAAGAGCGCCGTTTTTGTGAAAAATCACCTAAAGGGCGCCGTACAGATCTTATTTTCTATTATTACTGCAAACAAAAAAAAACTATTATTACTTGTTTATATATATTTAATATTTGGATAATTATAAAATCACCTCAAGGGCGCTGAAACTTACCTCTTTATATGATATTTACTTATTCTTTTAAGATCGATTTGCAGGTGCAACTAAATACACACAGATATACAAACCTACTTTTTGGAATTTCTGTTGGAGAGGAGACAGATGTGGGAGAGTTGCACACATCTTGAACATTACACATGCTAAACGTTTCTTCCGTTTTTATTTACCAATTTCTTGTCTAACTTTATTCACGTTTCACACGTCATTGCTAAATGTCAAATAACAAAAACCGTTTACTATTATTTTAATCGCATTGACTCACTTTTTTGCTGTTCCATATTCTCACCCCATGTTTGGGCAATTCATAATGCGGCCATTATGGGCGTCGAGCAAGAGATGGGTGGGACATCCGAGGCGGAAACTGGGATTAACAAACCATTAAATAAATGTCTAAAAGCTAAGATTTTAAAGGTCTGGTCGAGACGTTCTGCCGGAAAAAATAATGAACCTGCACCAAAAAGTCACTATCACAGAAGGCTTGAAATAAAATCCACCGAATTATTGTGAGCACCTTTTGATCAATGAATACTTTTTTCTAGCATTTTTTTATGGTTTGGCGGCATTAAGCCAGGATAAGCATCCACCTTTCGCATTTATCATAGACAATTGGCTGTGACACAAATTAATACAATTTATTGCTATTATAATATGTGCAAAGACGCTAACCTATTTCAGAAATAGAAAAAAAGTGACATAAAATTTAGTCATTTTTCAGCTGTGTATATATTTTTTAGGATGTTAGCAAATTTAACAATCTCATTCGGTAAAAAATTTAAATAGTCATTTTTGTGAATATTTTCTCAAGGGTGCTGAAAAATAGAAAAAAATATTCATATTTCCTGGAAAATACTATGAAATCCATATTAGCATCGAAAACTGTAGTCACATTATGAAAATTTAAATTTAACCTTCTTTAAACGGAGAATCCTTCTTAGATGATCGGTCAAAACCTATGAAACAATGTGAATTTTTAAAATAAAAGAACACTTTGTTATAAACTGTAAATTTATAATGTTTTAACGCCAACCGGTTCCGCTTAGATCAAGCTTCGTCAGGGCACACATAATAACTCTTTAAGCTGAAACTATTTAAGTTATTATAATATTTGGATAACTTAGCGCTGTTTTTGTGAAAAATCCCCTCCATTTCAAACCATTATATGTTCTCCGACGAAGCTTGATGTAAGCGAAACAGGTTGGGGTGAAAACACAATTAAATTCGTGATCTAAAACAAAGTGTTCTTTAAATTTAGTAATGGTTTAATGTCAAACCACATAGCGTTCTATTTATATACATATTTTAAATTTCAGACTTATAAACTCTTATGTAAATGACTTTTATGTAGATTGAAGACAATTATCAGGATATCAACCATAATTTGATATCGCTCGAAAACAAAGCATTTTTCATTCATACGTTTATTCTATTACGTAAAAAGGAATATTTATATGCCCCCTTGCCTATCGAAATTACAATCTAAATGATCGTGGATCAGGGAGAGAATGAAATATTCTAATAGGGTACGTCCACTAAATATAATTCCTATTTAGGGTTTAAGGATAAATAGATTACTTTAAGGCTTCGGGCATGAATATTGATTATAAATAATGTTTTGTGGGTGCATTTGTCTTAAATGCATATCGGCCCTTCTCTTAGAGCAAGAATATATATAGAGAGAGAGCTAAAATTTTTTACCTAACCTATACAAATTTACAACAAATCACTTTCTCCTGGTTTTTACGTCGTAAACCGGGAGAGAAAAAGAGATAAGACAAGTTATCGCACAATATAGCTCCGCTTTTCGGTATGTAAGCATGTTCTCCGTCTCTCGCCTCTCCAGTGACTTCGCCCACTACGTTTTGTTATGAGATTCGAGTAACAATATATGGAGAAAGAAATAATTACTTTTACCCAACCTATACAAACTTGGGATAAATCTCTTTATCCGGGTTTTTACGTCGTACACCATGAGAAAGAAGGAGACAGCAAAATTTCCCAAATTATCACACCGCTTTAAAGTATTGTAAGAGTGTTATTCGTGTCCTGCGTTTCCGTTCACTCGGCCCACACGTATTGATATTCGACATAAATTGACAGAACTCAACGTTTTTTAGATTATATCCTACATTTTTGTTTACAACAATACTGTGAAAAAGTGGTTATGCAAATAAACAAAAACATTATGTCGACAAGTGCTATGAATGAATGTATACGTACCCTAGCCCTAGTCCTAACCACGCCCAGGTCTAGCCGAGTCAGGCAAAAATCATCAGTACTGACTACAGAAGTGCTCTCTTCTGTATATTATTGCTCTGAGGGCCTTCTTTTGTCTGTACATAACTTATAAGGGAGCATAATACATTCGAAACTACTCCTTCGGATGGTAAAGTGTTGTTTTTGTTTTGTATTGGAAAAAGGCCACGAGCTATCATGCGGTAGGAATATAATGGCTCTAGTACCGACCTATGACTTAAATGGTATTGGATTATTATGTATTTACATATTGCCGAGTTTGGAAAAGATTTAAATAATGAATTTTAAACAAAATCAAAAAATGAACTACCATTCACAGCGGTGTTTTCTGAAAGCTCGTGAGTAAAATAGGTATTTTTTATTTTTTTTAATAATATTAAAAATAATATTAAATTTTGGGCGCTTATAAAGATATGAATGAAATAAAATGAAAAAATAACTTTGTATGGGACCAAAGATTTTATTTAATTTTTTTGTCCGACCGGTTTCGCTTAGCTTAAGCATCGCATGGGTACATAATTAAACTACACAAAAATTCCTAGTGTGCGGTTATATAAACATACAGAGGAAGAACAAAATATAAAATAAAATAAGAGAACAGTGAGAAAACAAAAGAATAACAAAGATACAAACATATTTAAATTATAACAAAGATGATGATGCTTAAGGTAAGCAAAACCGGTTGGTTATAAAAATAAATCTGTAGTCTTATTCAAAGTTAATTATAGTTTTCATTTAATTTAGTTTGTCAAAACACACAGTTATTGCTTTTTAGGAAAATATATATATTTATTAAGCCTAGAAATAGATTTTTTTAATAACATTTTTGTTGATTTATTAGCATTATACTGCAAATTGTTCACAATTAATGCACAATTAATATACAATGAATATTCGTATTCAATCTCGTAAACGTAATAGTTAAATATTTTAAAGAAAATATAGAGCGCCCTTGAGATGATTTTTCACAAAAATGACGCTATAAAAATTAACCAAATTTTAAATTGTTCATATTATATTATTCTGAAGAAAGTTGGCTCCAACCGAAACTAGTTGACACGTGGTACAAGTGGTTTAAAATAAAATAAACTATTATTTATATTATAATGTCAGACCAAAACGTGTTTCATTGCTTTGAAAATTATTATTATACAGTATAATCATAGTTGGAAGTTATTTTTTTCAGGAATTTTTTTGCAAAACATCTAAGATGTGTTTGAAATATTTTATTTACCTACTTTTTATCATCGGAAATTAAATAATAGCTTTACATAAAAAAATAAATATACAACACTATAGTATAATCTTCATTCGTATACCTACTCAAAGAGTAATGCATTTCTTCATACCACTAATTACTAAAAGCTTGGAATATAAAAACAAAAGCTTATTAAGCAAGTTTTATTTGAGCTTTAAAAAAGCTCTCGAATTACGGCAGGCCAAAATGAAAAATCATATTTTTAACGTGCCTAATAAAAAAATGAAATTTAATACACTGTAACCTACCTGAACCACTACTTATTGTGGTCATTTCGGTTAGAATAAAAAGCTTCCCTCTTGGAGCTTTCAAACAAAGCCACGGGTGCACTTCACCAAAAACACCAACTCTTGTCGAAAAATCGTAACATCAAACTAGTAACGTTTCTTTGACCTTTTGACTTTCTGGTTTGTGTTGACTTCTAAAATTTTGGGCTTTGATTGTTGCGGTCGGGTCATTATTGTTGTATGACCCGTGGCGGTTACACTCTGCACCGGGAGACTAGGACACTTCCGTTCCCCACATTCATACAAGCCATAAGTATATACTGCTGATAGCTTAATGGCAGACATTTGGCTCAATGGCTGTGCACTGCTGCACGGCTAGAAATAAAGAACTTACGAAAGCCATTTCTTCAAGGAGCCATTTCGCACACACACACTTACATAGTAACCTACTTACAAACCACATTGTATACACCGATATTATTTTTAAAAAGTAAGGTAATAAGAAGCCCAAACAATTGTTTGATTATTAATGCTATCTGTACTAATTAGATACTTCAAAAACAATATTTTCATATGTTTTTGGAACCTCTATTACGTTACTGAGAACTTACACCCAAACTTATTATTTAATCCTTATTTTGGTTACACACTCTACATCTGTGTTTTTTTTTACACCCTGAGCTTCTATTAAGTTCTTTTTTAATCTGTTGATATTAAAAAACAAATCTTTTTTTGAATAATGAACAGCGCACAAGAATACCAGAGTATGACTGTGAGACTTTGGTATCCTGGGGTATGTTGGCTGAAGATAGTGAGAAACGGTAAGAGATGAAAAGGAGAATGGTTAGTAAGTATCTTTCTATTTAAATCTGCTCACCAAAGACGGCTATAGCCATTTCAAGCGACGTTTTGATTCTGAATGGTGGTCTTTTACCAGGGCGATATCGAGAGTATTTCCCACTCTGGAACGTGCCGCAAATATAATATGTATTATTTTTATATGATTTAAATGTGTTGTGACAGACATTAATTCAATTTTTAATTTGCGCACGCCGGGTTTGAACCCGCGACCTCTGGATTCGTAGTCGAGCGTCTTACCACTCACACACGGATGCCATCAAATATACCCATATCTTAAATTTTTCATGATTCGTGGTAACGATCATGATTTTTAATTTGCATACATATCTGTTATGTATTATTTTCTTGTAATTATGATAAGTTAAGTAATTTATTATAGAGCGCACTGTATGCTAATTACAACACAACTGCGCCATATGAAAATAGTATTCAATTTACTTTGTTGCTTTAGCATTATAACAGGTGTAATACCTGCATTCAGTATTATATTTTTAAGTTGTAAAAGGGTTAGAGAACGTTATATAAATGGGAGAGTGCGTGCGCCCGAGGCGCGTGCTCGTGTACCCTCCTACCCGCTCATCCCAGCACTATTCTGCTGCCCTGGTACCTGGTACCTGGTACCCGGTACTTCAGAACCACGTATACTTGACGTACGTACGTACGCCTTGTTTTTTTTTGTTTAAAATAATAATCTACAAAAGGCAGGTCGGTACAGTTTGGGTGAATAGGCTACGTTCGTAACTGAGCCGAGGTGAGGGTAGTCATTAGGCAGAGAGAGATAGAGAGGTAAAAAACGACCCGGCAAGAAAACCGCCCTCGGTCATTTTAATATCACCCACCGCGCATTAAAAACAAGTTATATTTCAGGTAAAACCGGTCATAAAGTAATGATATCTCCTGCTGTGGATGCTGCCGATCTGCTGATGCCGCTTCAGTCACCGGGGATGTGCACTTATATCAATATTTGAATTATTGTATGTTATTACGCACAAAAGAGAAAAAGGATTCAAAGAATGGCGGATTGTAAATCATTAAGTGGATATGAATGCTTTCGTATATGAACGACAAGATAATAATGTGGACTTTAATAATCGCTGGCCACCGACATTTTAAGACTCTATAAAGTAGAAAGCGTGGTGTTGGAGAAACAGTGAGCTCTGTTCTCGTGTAATCATTTTTACAAACATTGGCAACGATAATTCATTCACAAAGTGACCAGTAAAGCTTTGAAATACCAACTTAATTCAATAGCTAAGAACAAATTATACTTTATTTGATCACCTATATTTTTTATATCAATTTTAATTGCTTAATAAAAATACAGATTCGAAAAGGGGTAAAGCACAAAACGAAAAAATCTGAACAAAGCAGGTTGGTACTGTTTTATTTCTCTTTTGATCTTGTCAGAAGAACCTACATCAGTGTTTTTCTTGTGTTGAGCTATACGCTGCATGCATTGTGTACAATCTCTTTAGTGGCTACATGTATCTTTGTTTTCTTATAATATTTTACTATTTTGCAAGGCAAAATTGTTTCATTTATATTGGTAACTTCACTTACTTGCTTACTGTAATTTTGCTGTCGACTCTAAAATTAATTTGTTGGAAATTATTAAAAGGTAATAATTATAATCATTAAATGAAAAATTCCCAAAACTAAAACATAAATACATAATATCATACATTTTGTCAAAATATAAAATGAACACGAAACAAAAACAGTACACGGCGTTTTTGTCGTTCTTTCATATATTCACAATGGTATTTGCTTAGTATGTGTCGTAAAGGAAGGTATGGTTGTTGCATTGGTAGTATTTGAAATCTAACTAAATAACTATCACGCCGTTTCTCCGCAGGGGTAGGCAGAAGACAGACCGCCATACAACTCTGTCTTAGCACAAACACTCCTTGCTTCATTGATATTCATACATCGTCTCATATATTTTGCTATTTTGACTCTTGGACCGAGTCAAATATCTGATTCCCTTTGTCGCGCCATGTCTTTTTCGGGCGTCTATGACTTCTTCTTCCATTTACTTTCGTATCAAATCATCTTTTTACACGCCTTTCTTCGTTCATTCGCTCTACATACCCAAACCATCTAAGGGTCCCTTTCTTGATTATGTGCATTACGCTTACATCAGCCTTGTATTCTTTGCGGATATCCACATTTATAACGCGGTCATACATGGTTTTACCACACATACGCCTCAGGAATCTGATTTCTACAGCATTCAGTCTACTTTTATTCTTCCACTGCCAGTTCCATGCCACACTGCCATAAATCAGGGTTGATATAAGCACTCCATTGTGGACTGCTAGATTCGTTTCTTTGGACATTTTTAATTTGAGCCACCGCGTGTTTTAAAACAATCGAGCTAAAACTATAATACACTTTTTAATCTGATAATATCAAACTCGCTTTCGGTTTTAAAGAATATTCTTTGTTCGCAGGAGCTTTCATCATAATGATGACAATAAATACCCATTCAATCAAATGCTCATAAACAAACGCACATGTGTGCAAAGTTTTTTTTATAATTACAGACACGAATGGATCTACACTAGACAAAAAAGTTCGAAGCAATACGATTCCTATCTTTAAATGACCAATTGACACAATAAATAATTCAACTCTTTGTCTGCAAATAAATTGAAAAAATAATTAATCCTCCCATCCGATGGAATTGGCGAGAAGATCAATAATGATTCGATCAAACACATAATTCATTACAAGAAATGTAATATTGACTTTTTCGTTTGTCTAGCTAACGCTATTATCTACATTAAAATCACATTTCGTGTCTCAGTGTGGGAGGATGATAAATAGACGAGCATTGCAGGAATTTGATAGGATGTATTCGAACACAGCGTTCGTCCAAGTATATTCACACATGTTACTTGTATAATTAATTCTTTTGAACATAAAGGCGTATCTTATTTTTTGTAGGAAACAGGAAACAAATTTTCATCCCGTGTAAATACGGTCAAAATCACACTAAAATGGGAAATTCAGCCAAAAATACGAACCAAAATTCTAAAAAACTAATAATAATAATATTTGGATGATTTGTATAGCGCCGTTTTTGTGAAAAATCACCTCAAAGGCGCTGTACAGATCTTATTTTCTATTATTACATATTGATTCCTAGTTTCAATAAGAAAATGTACAGGAACATACTTACCTGGCAGGTCCTATCAGATAGACACACTTATTAAATTAAAATTAAAATTATAATTATCATTGATTTTTATTTATTTTTCCGATTTAGGGATCAAAAAATGGATTTTCTGAATTTGTCGTATAGTACAGGATTTGGTCAACATTTGTATATCTTAAGGTGATTCGTCGAGATACTATTTTGAGATTCTTTTAATGAATTTAAGGATATGAGAGTCTGAAAAGGTAAGTTTTCAGTTTGGACCGAAATTCCTAACTAACCATCACGCCGTTTCCCCGAAGAGGTAGGCCGCACATAACTCTGTCCTGGCACACACTCCTTGCTTCATTCACATTCATACACCGTCTGATTTTTTAAATTCTATTTTTTTTTAATATTTAGTAACGCAATGGTGAAATACATAACGCAGCATTTTACCGTGAATGTAAAAAATTTCAAATGATACTATTTTTTAACTGCACGAATTTTAAAGGTGTGCTTTTGACCTTAGGGTTAAATAATGTTTCGTAGGTTCACATAGTGAAATTTTTCAAGCGAAAATCTGAATTTGATTTAAGAATTGTTCAGCCATAGTAAAACTAAGATAATGCAAACTTTTTTCATTTCTGTAACTAATTAACTAACCATCACGCCGTTTCCCCACAGGGGTAGGCAGAGAGGACGGACCTCCATATAACTCTGTCTTGGCACACACTCCTTGCTTCATTCACATTCATACATCGTCTCATACATACTCTTCTGTTATTCCGACCCTTCACGTGGCCCGATTCAAGTATTTGATTTACTTGATCGTGCCATGTCTTCCTCGGGCGTCCTCGACTTCTTTTCCCATTCATTTTCGCATCGTATATTTTTTTCACAATCCTCTCTTCGTACATTCACTCTACATGCCCAAACCATCTAAGCGTCCCTTTCTTGATCCTATTCATTACGCTCACAACAGCCTTGCATTCTTTCTGGATATCCACATTTTTTTTATAGAAGTACATCCAAACCTTCTCATCTCCTTCCCCTCTCCACTACCTTCAGCCTCACAACACACCCCTATTAAGGGTTGCCATAGTCTCAGTGTCTCCAGACGGTTGGGAGCATTTGAGACTCTTGTTCGGTATTCACGTAAAATTAAAAAAAAAACATGTTTCCACAATCTATAGCTCATTATGGCCATCACGTTGCAAAGTTAAAAAAAAAAAATTATCCATAAATTCCATACGGAAATCTCTTACTACTTCAAATAGACAGATAAATATTTTTAGTTTTAATTAACGAATGGTGTCTTATTATAGTGTTATTGTTTTCTACTAACTAGGCTTACCTTATTGTTACAGGTGATACTAACAAGAGCCCAATTTCGTTACCCTTTTAATCGATGAAAATAAAGGGAGCAGAATGAATTATTGATTTCTTTCACACTGTCAAATCAGTGGTCCAGTAGTTTATTGTCTATCTTCTAAATACTATTATAGGTAACAATGAAGGAGAGATATATTTGCGAAGATAAGTGTTTATTGTCTAAATTCTATTTCCATTCACTAGATGTCACCCCAGTCTATTTAATTTCAAAAGGGGGGGCAACCTAGAACAAAAATGGGTATATTAAAAACAATTGACGGACAAACACTGTTTTTACAGAGGGGGTGTTTGAAGAGCTTCTCAAACAAAGAGCTTCAATTTCGTTCGTTGTCTCTTCAAAGTAGATGGAGGAATAAAAATAATTTACTCACTATTTGTTAATCCGAATGATTTTCGTAAAGATATGTTTATATTATGAAGTTTCCCCTGGAGAGTATTGAGAAATTAATTAAAAGGTTGATAATATATAAATAAAGCATTTTAACACACCGACCCTTACATTTATGTTTAAACAATATCATACTGAAATAAGTAAATAAGACAAAAAAATTACTTTGCCCATTCATTTTTAGTTAGTACTGTTAGTTGGTACATGGAAGGTAATTAAGCTAAGTAAATCAGGATTGTCTATAATACCATCAACAATTTTGAAAATAAAAATCAAATCGGAAACAAGCCTCCTGTCTGAGGGTGTAATTCTTTAATTAAATAATTGTAATGTTATGGTTTCAATAGGTAGACCGAGTTTGTAATTAATGTATCTTAGAAATTTATGGTGCAATTTTTCAATGGAATCAGAGTGGATTATGAGTAAAAGCTCTCGTTTTCTATTGTATATTTAAAGCCCCTGTTTAACTAACCGAAAGTTCCAAATGAGTGTTCTCGTCGGTGGTTAATTGGGGAGAGGACATTTAGAAAGTGCTGTTGTTTAATGTCCGTAATAGCTATCACCCGCTGCATTGTCCGTGCATTACTCAGCCTGCCTGCGCGGCTTCACCCTTCACCACCCTTACTGCCCTTTTGTCATTTGAAATGAAGCGCGGTCGCAGAAACATAAATTTGTCGAAAGACCAGTCAACAATAAAATCTATTAGAATCACTTTTATAATTCACAGTGATTTAATCAAACTTTAAAAAAATCTGTGGTAATTTTTGTTGTTGTTATTTTTTTCACTTTACTTGAATTGGACTCACTAATCCAATCAAATCGTTGATGAATGTGAACCTCTTGAAAATTAAATGAATTCAAATACATCTATAGGTTCAAATGGATGAATCAATTTATCCTAAATAATCGAAATTACATAAAAAATGCACAGAACTTTTAAAGTTATGCTTTTCGAAGTATACATGTATATGCGAAGGTTAGAATGTGTGACTCACATCGGTACTGAGATTCCTAAGACAGCCGGACCCATTATAAGTTGGATTTCAAAACGATTATTTGATAGGTTCTTACCTTTGTGTTTTTCATCCAGCTCCTACCTATCTCGCCATTTTGCTATTCGATTTCCTTACTCAACAACACTGTGTTCGAAAACAATTGACATTCAAGAAGATGAATTATGTGAAAAACGTGTTTTGTTCGTTGGTGGCTCACTTGATCGACGTTTAGTTGTTCTTCAAGTAAAATTGAGTTAAGTGTTGTGATTCGTTGTAAAAGAAGAATCAAGAGTTTAAACATTAACTTCATCAGTGAGTGAAATAGTGTCCTTACTTCCTTCACTCTATAATCTATCCACATCCATAATTAGACACTTCCATCAAGTACTATAGTTTTATCTTTTTACGGTCAACTATTTTCAAAATTCATCTGAAACTGAAAACACTTCTGTTGTTTTATCGTAACTTCAGATCCAACATAAGACATGGTTGAAGAATATTATTAAAATTATTTATTGTATATTTTCATACGTACAATTAGTCTTATCCCATAAATAATGTAAAAAAAAATTGCGTTAAAAAAAATACCTTATTAAAAAAATAACACTTCTTGAGCTGACCGATTTATTCTTTTTTATGTTGTAAGTATACAACGTATACACGAACCCAACTTATGTTTAAAAAATCTTGTCTAGACGAAGATCACTTATGTTTTATTTTAAAATATTTAAAATATAAGAAAACGTATGATATTTATTACTACTGAGAATCGGCGACTAAAAATAACCTTGATGGAAGAAAGACAAATACAAACATTATTCAAAATGAAGTAAAAAGTACAAAATTAATATCACAATGCAGTTATTATATTAGCAAAAAAACAGTGAATGAATTAGCACAAATTATTTTCTATGGGTTGATACAATTATTATCGTACAGTAAACCAATTGAGCATGCGTACATTTTTTTCGGTTGATTTGTTCGAATAACTACGCCGTGCAAAACTCGTTATTAGTAGTCCGTACGCGCATGGTTGCCAAGTAAATGTTATTTTTACTGGGGCAGATGGGCAACTCGCGGGCACATAAAAAATCTACCTAATTACAAAGCCCTCTGTTTTGTTTGACGTTTATGAAAATATTATCAACCGCTTTTACAAACGACAAACGATAATAATTAGCTTTTATTGGCTTTTGAAACTCAAACCATTGAGCAGCTGTTAAAATATTATTTATACAACAGAGACCATTAAAGTAGTGTATCAATAATGGGGACAGATGTAATAATATTGAGTTTTATTTCGATTTTAAATAAATCTACGGTACAAATGACGCGTAAAAGCATACCAATTGTGACAATAAAATAAACTAAAAAATAAGATCATCCAAACAAAATTTCCTACGAACTACGTAATAACGAAATCATTCCTTATTTCATCAAATGCAAGCCCCTTGATCTCCCCAAAACGAGGCTGCGGGTATCTCCAGTGAAACTTGAAACTGAATTAGTAGTGAAATATTCAAAAAATTGGTTTGAGGAAAATAGTTAATGTTTTTGGCAAAACATTGATACAAACTTTTATTTCGATAATACGATATTGAGTTGTCTCGACAACAACTACGGATATAACTTATTGTTTTGTAAATGTGGCATGACAAAAAAACCGTTCAGAGCCAGTGGATTTATACTTTCCACTTCTGGCAATGTTTTGAGGTGTTAGAAAGTGATAGAAAAGAAGGAGAAGCGAAAGGGAAGTGCCTGGCTATTCACGTCAACAAAAACACAGCTTTTTTCATCACGTGCAACGATTGTCTTCAGAAATAAATATTTTATGGGGCGATACTGAAAGTATTTACACTTTCCGTATAGTTTGTAAAAATACCAATATTTTATCAAAATTTTCTTCATTTATAGGTACCAATATAACCAGACATATTATTTTTTTTTTGCCTAAAGCCATGGATCTTTTCCCTGTCACTAAACTTACTGACTTTGAAATCACCCTGTAGGTAACCACAAACCCGCCTGTTTTTTTTAAGTAGAAATACCAAACGAAAACCATTTGAGAGGTCTCTTGCGAATATTTAAAAACACTCTATTACGACATTACTAGATTCCTACCCACGCCTTCTAATGCTTTTGAATTAAATTAAATTCTAAAACTTCTTTCGTACAATTCTCAAAATTTATCCGCATAAGTTAAGCCTTAGAGTTTTTTGAGAATTTTTAGAAATATTCACCGTGCGTGGATCACGCGGCAATTTCGTATTTTTGTAACGCACGTACAAAGTCAATCTCTTATTTCCCAGACACAAGGTGGGTCCCCAATGTATCCTTACACATTTTTCTTTATAAACCTCTATAGGATATTTCCTTTCCTCTGGGTCACCACTGTCCCCAGTGGATATGTAGGTCCTTCTAAGAGTTGAACAAGAATAAACGCACCCTACTTGTTTACAAAGTATTTGTATAATACGAGTATGTTCAAAGTCTTATGAAAGATATGTCTGTTTTTTTACTAATACTGTTTTATTTTATTTCTTCACGACAGCCTGCTAACAAATCTCGAAAACTTTACGTCTTTGGCTTTCAAAATAACAATTTAATGTGTGCTATAAACCTCACAACTTTGTTTGACTTTTTTTCTTAGTCGGGATTAGTTTAAAAACAAATTTTAAATTTTAGTAATTATAATAGAATCTAGTAGGAACAGCTTCAAATATGAAAATACATCGAAGAAGCTTTACTATGAAGCAGAAACTCTACCTCTCGAAACTCTTGAGCTAAGTGAGCCCTGGCGTGATGAAATTTCGCACAGCTTTTTTTACTAGAGATTTTAGGTTAGGGCAACTATTTTTAGGCATCAGCAGAAACAGCATCGCTTACTTCAGGATGTATGAAGGTTTGACATATCCTTCAAACTGTCGAAAAATAAAAAGAGACTTATTATTGAATTTGTTCTAATTTCTTCGACTGTTCCAAAAGAAAAAACAAGATTTAGAATATGTAGTTATGTTTGTGACTGTTTGATTAGTGTTAATATTATGTAAAAATTATCCAAATTATGTAAAAATCACGTATTAACTCCTAGCTTGTTAGATAAAAATAAGATCCATTACGCAAAATAATGTGTTATTATTGAATTATGAATTTTTACCCCATCTAGTTTCAGCATCTAGCCACTACTGATCCAGCTTTCCAGTGGAGCGTTGATGATTTATCTGACAGATGTATGACTCCAGCCTCCACCCTTATCGGAAACGGATGCTACATCTAACAGATCTAACTACACACACGTGACTGGACCGGTACCTACCCTCCACCGTCTACTGTCTTGTGACACTATTAATGCGAGGTGGATTATGCCGAGTAAACAGGGATGGCCGGTTACGGTTGCTCTTACCTATTAGAAGGCTCTAAAGCTTCTACTCAAATAAGGCTCTCCTAATTCACTGGGAAACTTCAAATAATTAAACTAATTCAGTTCAACGATTGTCACATTAAATTTTAAGAGTAGTTAAAATATTAAATTTTAATTTAGAGGGATGCGTCTGTTGTGTTTTATCGTGTTGTATCTGTATGTATATATGTCTTTATTTTGAATATGATTCAGACACTTTAATTTTTATAGTTAATACCGCACAAGAGTCCCAACTGCTCCCAAATGTCGAAAGCCAGTAAGACTATGATATCCCTAATACGAGTATGTTATGAGGTTGAAAGTAGTAAGTAAGGAGATGAGATGGGGAAGAGGAAGGTTAGGAGTACCTGGCTGTTCAGATCTGGTCACCAAATATGGCTAAAGCCATTTCAAGCAACGTTTCGATTCTGAATGGTGATCTTTAACCAGGGCGATATTTAGAGTATCTACCACTCGAGGACGTGCCGTAAATATACTACAAAAATACACTAAATAGCATCCTCATTTTTCAATGTTGTGAGACAGTAGAACATGTGAAAACAGAAGAAAGGGAGAGAAAAATAATAATGTAGAAGTATTGGTATCTGCTTAGATTTTCTAAATACATTCAAGACAAAGTCAATAAATGATTTAAAAAATACCAAATATTTATCTTAATTCCACTATTTTTTTTATTTATTTAAGACCTGACCGGTTTCACCTTATGAGGAGCATCATCAGACGTGTTGAATATTTGATATTATTAAAAGCATTTAAATGGAGTTCCACCACGAATTAACAATTTAAAAGTTGAAAATAATAAAAAGTCAAGCAATGTCAAGATTTTGAAAAGACGTTTTCAAACATAACTTTACTAAGAGTATATTTCACCGTTAAATATACTTGGTTTAAAACCTTTTTTTTAACATAACTTATGGATAAACTGCAACTTCTATGAGGTATTTTTCATTTTCTAGGCAAGTATGTTAGAAAAACAAAAAAGCGTTGATAAAAGTATAAAACATGTTACCGGTATATTCATGTAATCTGTATCTCAATTTTGAATTCTGTTCAATGATTTTAAAACCTTCAAATAATAATAGTAAAACACGTGTAGGTACTTAGGATAATATTTTTTTGTTGTTGTATTTTCCGTGAAAAGTTTACTATTATAAAATAAGTGAGGGCAGTCAGTCCTTAGACTAATAAAAGTGGTATTTTTAAGAAAAGGAACTCCCTCTCTCAAAGCTTGACAAAGTTAATTAGTTTCAGGAGACAGCAGGACCCGAAATCTGCGGCTGGGGATGCAAAGACTGAAACCACTAACCAGCCACCCCTTAGGGTGAACAAGTTACCACAAGTACAATATAATGGGTACGTCTTATTTCTCAGGTATCGGACGTTTGTTTGTTATACCCTTCCAATATGTTATGTTTTGTCATTACCGGTTTTGGGTACGAATCTCTAAGTTGGCAAGTTTTTGTTTCCAATTAATTAACATTCTTTTTTTATTTTCGTCTACCAATTTTTTGCCGGATCATTATCAATTTATGCCGGTTTTATAATAATAATAATATTTGGATGATTTGTATAGCGCCGTTTTTGTGAAAAATCACCTCAAGGGCGCTGTACAGATCTTATTTTCTATTATTAAATATTAATCTAGTTTAAATAAGGAAATATACAGGAACCTGGCAGGTCCTATCAGATATACACACTTATTAACTTAAAATTTTAATTATGTTTTTTTTTTTCCGATTTAGGGCATGGGAGCAAAATTAAAAAAAATGGACTTTTTGAATTTGTCGTACAGTACATATGATTTGGTTAAAATTTGTACATCTAAAGGTGATTCGTCGAGAGACAGATTATGTTGTTGTTGTTTTTTTTAATCTTTTAATGAATTCAAGGATATGAGAGTCTGAAAAGGTAAGTTTTCAGTTTGGACCGAAATTCTTTTGGGCTCGTTATACATCTTAGTTCGGAGGAGTTTATTCCAAGCCTTCGGCCCCGATACTCCGAAAGCGCGATCTCCAAACTTAGTATTTGGATTGCGTTTGGGTTCTATCAGCCTTCCGATAGCCGATGACGTTGCTGATCTAAGAGTCGACCACCTCTTGTTTATAATGAATACCGCACAAGTGTCCAAACTGCTCCCAACTGCCAAGAGCCAGTGAGACTATAGCATCACCAATTGGGGTATGTTGTGAGGTTGAAGGTAATGGGGAGGGGAAGAAGATGGGGAAGAAGATGGGGAAGAGGAAGGTTGGAAAGTACCTGCCTATTCAAATCTGGTCACCAAACACGGCTAAAGTCATTTCTAGTAACGTTTCGATTCTGAATGGTGGTATTTCACCAAGGCGATACTTAGAGTATATATACCATTCTGGAGATGATTAAAGTTAAAAGTATAAAAATCAAGTATTGTGACTTTTTAAATTTATTAAAAAAAACATGAACCACCAAATTAACTACGCACATAATATTAAATTTATAACGTATTTTTTTAGCTGCAAAAGTTTCCAAATTTAGAAATTCCTGACAATTGGGATGAATGACCATCGTAAGGAATAACGTTGTTGTTTAAAATGAAAACTACATGTATGAATGTCATCGAGATAGGATAGTGTGAGTCGAAAATAATTTTGTTAACCTGTAATTTGCACAGGGAACCTTCTGGAATGCACAGTTTGCACTGGTTGTTATTGGAATGGATATAACTTTCTGGATTGTAGTAGTGTCTAGACTAGTGTTACTTTACTACCCGGCTGCACCCAAGATTTTATCACTTAAATCAATAGATATTTCAAAACTACAGTCTATATAGAAAACTTTAACCAATAAATTCCAGATAAAAAAGTACATATTTTATTTATGTATTATCTCTCCGTTTGGAGTTTTTACTAAGACAAAAAAAAACTATATTTTGTGCCTAAAAATTAGGTATTTTGGTTGGCAAGTTGGTTGCTTTGAACAATCAAATTCCAGTATCTAAGTTACTTTTTTATGATAGCAGGCGATATCGATCTCCGCCCGTTAAAATGCAAGCCCAATGCATATCGATAACAAGTAGATACTTCCGTAAACACTGCACTAAAGCAGCTCTATTCCACTTTGATTTGGTCTATTTGTATTCTTAATGATCATTTCAACCTTGAAACAATAATGTGGGTGTACCAGACACAACGTGCAAATAATATTATCAGTTACCATTATTAGATTTAATTTCAGATAAGTGTTGTGATATAACAATGTTTATAAGTGCAAAGAGAAGAAACAAAATTGTTGATTTAATCGTTCAAGGTTTTCTCTGTGGATATTGTTTGGGTGTATCGAGATATCATTAGGGTATATCAGAACAGGATGCATAATCGATACTCCGCGTAGAAAAGAATGACTTACATTCTAAAGATCTGAATCGTCTTATATTTATACAACACGATCAACTGCCTACGTCATAGCTGAGAGTAATAACAGTGCATGTACATTTTAATCAGCTTGGTGCATGGACAAAAAAAATGAGACAATCAACGCAAAAATTTGGTTCCATTATAATACATAAGCTTGTGAAAAGTAGTTCTCGATGTCTTTTTCACTTGCGGATTTCATTTACGAATGGTTTTACCAAACGAATTTTCCACAGGACTTAACAGCAGGATGCAAGTTTTTATAAAACGTTGCCTGATATCATACCCCTTTATATACTTTACGGTATAATTCAATTTTACAGGTTTGAGGTTCAGAGAAATTTTGAAAATTTTGGAAAAATTATATTATTTTTTAGATAGATCAAAATCTGTGCTTTAATGTAAGTAACGCAAAGGTATTTGTTGACCCTTGGAATTATCAACCTTGATAAATAATCAAATTATCCCACATCTCGATAGTAGAGGGAACCAGAAGAAGAAAATATTCAGAGTGTAAGATTCACTCAGTATTGCCCTGGTGCAAAATCACCCTAAAGGGTCAGCACTCAAGAATAACGCTGAACGTTACTTTCAAGCATTCTAATACAAGCAATACTACAAATGAGTTATCCGTACAATTTCTTTGGGTAGTTATAAAAATGTCTGGGGTTTCTAGTGAATATAGTTTTATTTACTGTAATCCTTTAAATTCTTTGAAAAACATACCAACATGTCAGTAAAAGGTGCAGTTTAAAAATCAGCAAGGGCATTTTAAAATGTTTTACCTAAAATTCTAGTTTGAATTTCATAAAGAATTTAAAAGATTACTGTTAATGAATTGTATTCACTGAAAACCTTAGGTATTTTTCTATTTCATCGAGAATTAACAGATAAATCATTTTGTACTTACTTATGCTAAAAAGCCAAAAAGTATGTTTTTTTACACTTAAGAATCGACAATAATACATGAAATTACCATAGTTGCACGTGTTTAATACATAACTTGGTTTGAATTGCTAGGTAATTATTTATCTTATATATTTTGCAAGTCATTCTCTTTCTCTTCTGTTATTTATCTCAGCACACATTATTCTCAATACCTGAGTTTGGTTTTTATTATATTTTATTTTAAAATTGATAGATACCACTAATAATATATTAAGTATATTAGAAAAATGATGTCACCATCATTTGGCTCTAATTTTCTTTATAAAGGATGCTTTCTATGTAACGTTTTAAATATATAAAAATAATCTTTCTAAACTTGCACCAATCCGCCTCTCAGCCACCTACTAAAATATTAAGCAAGGTCTCACACTAATCGGGAAATCTTCGATAAAAGAGTCGTGACCCAATCAAAACACTTTGGACTCTGGAACGCCGGCCAAACGTCAAAAGCATTGTTAAGGTTAAGGTTAAACGGGTGGATTGGTCATATTCGGTTTGGAAAGTGTTTTTATCACGATATCAAACCGCGCTTACGGATTGGGTGATGGATCACAAATTCGATAACATTAACAAAATAATAATTTAAAGCTGATGTATCCTGTATTCGAATGATTTAAATCCATCAAATAAAACTTGTGTTGCAGTCAATTGATACTAGCAAAAATGTGTCATTCCAAATAAAATAGAATTTTTTTGGAACTGGTGAAAAATATTAAACATTAATTCTTTGTATTTTAACTAATTTCGAATGCCTCATCCAATGGTCTTTAACTACCTGCATTATTTTCTTTGTTCGGACATATATTACACTAGACCTCACGATATTACACTCATATGCGACGAATTAAACATCTGGGAGACAAATACTCCGATGTTGTTGATATATTTAATATAACCTTGGAACAGTTTTTTTCATCTAGTAGAGGTAAATTAATTGAAGAAACTACCTGTTGTGCAATACTAGTTTTTCTTTCTTGTACAATATTTATTGCACTGTTTATGAGTATATTGTTTTAAAAAACTTTCAACTTTACTTCCCAACCTTCCTTTTCTCCATCTAATTTCCCTTCCTACTACCTTCAACCTCACAACATACTCCGATTGGAGATGTCTGTGGTTGAAACTCTCGTGCGGTATTCACAATAATCGCCAGCAGACTTAAACATTGTACAATGCACATGTTTTTAGAATTTTATAGAAGAAGACTTAAGATGAGTGAAAAAAATATTTACGAATGCAGTAAGATCAATTAGAAGAACTTTAATTGAAATTTTGATAGTGGATCGGAGAATACACTGAATCGAAATAGTTACTATAAATAGCATAATATTATTCGGTACGAATATTAAAAAAAATACATATTCGTACCTTAGTAGATCATCTGGATTTATTTATTAATATACTAAAAGACCGTTGTCCAATTAATAATTTACATAACACGAAATGGGAAAAAAGAACGACAGAGAAAATTAGATCTAAAAAAAATAATACAATTGACCTGGGAATGGCTAGAACTAGGGCTAGGGTATTTATACATCCATTCACAGCACATGTCGACATAATGTTTTTGTTTATTCGTATAACCACCTTTTCAAATTATTGTTATAAACAAAAATATAGCATGTAACCTAATAAACCGTTGAGTTATGTCAATTTATGTGGAATATCAAAACGTTTGGGCGGAGTCAACGGAGACGCGGAACATGAATAACACTCTTACAATACTTCAAAGCGGTGTGATAATATGAAAAAATGTGCTGTCTCCTTCTTTCTCATGGTGTACGACTTAAAAACTCGGAAAAAGAAATTTATCCCAAGTTTGTATAGGTTGGTTTATTTACAATTAGCTCTCTCTCCATATATTGTTACTCCAAGATTATCAAAGAAACGATTAATTTTCCGTCTATGTCTGGCGATTCAACTTAGGGACAAGAAATATTGTATCAATAAAATTGCTACAGTACATCTCATGCTAGAAATTTTCTACGTTAACTTTACTGTATGCTTATCACTCCATAAAACTAATACTTGATAATATCACGTCATTAAATTATACTGCAGGCAAGAACTATGCCTGAACCAAGTCAGCGAAATGCAGGAGCGTCATTACAGATGCAAAAAACCCTGCATTATGAAAAGTAGATGAAGAGGTACGTCGTTAGTCATTGTTTTGTTGTTCTCCAGTACGATAATTTGGCAGCCATTCTAGCTTGATCATATCGAGCTTAAAGTAATGTCTTATTATTAACATCTGCCATACAACACTGGCTCCATCTATGGGGCAATATTTCACAGCAAGCAGCAAGGCTGTCTCAGTTCAAAACCTAGTAACTAACATTTTTTAATTCCATTTTTATGAATCAAATGTTACTATGATAAAATTCAGACAAAACGTAGCAAACCATTACATTTAAACCAAAAGAAAATTAGTCCATTGAAAACTATTAATAAACAAAACAAAAAACCAAAAAAATTATTTGTCCTAAGAACTAGTAATCACTTGAAATTGTTACGTAGATTTACTAAGTTTAGATATTGTTTGAAAAAGGCGTATTTGGAAATAAAACTAAATATAATTATATTAAAAACTCGAACTTGGAACCTCTACTCTATCGTTTCTGTCAATTGAGCAACCGAGACCTCATAAGAAACTGTCATTTTTAATCTCATTCTTTATTAATATAGTTTTTTTCTTTTTTTTTTGATTTGGCTGCCATCTTTGTAAAGTATACAAAACTCTACCCTAGCACATATTATAATATATTGATAGAATAGAGGTTCCGAGTTCGAGTTTCGGTCGCGACCGTTATTTTTTCTGTTTCATATTTACGTTGAGGATTATTGATATTATATCAATAATTAATATAAAAAAACGCATAAAAGCTTTAAAGTTAATTCTAGTTTAATATTATAATAATTATACGCAAAATCGATGAATCGTCGTTGAAAAAATATCAAATTAAGGTAACCATAATATATAAGACTGAACGTTTTCTGAATGAATTCTGACGTCATCGGAACCCACGCCACTAGCTACAATAGCCAATTTGGTACTCAGCTACTAGCTGGTCATATTTTGAGTAAATGTATCCAGGTATTTACCAAGTCTTCCGTTTTTAAACTTGTTTTTCATGGAAAATGGAACATGTTTGCAAATGTCTTTTGGTAAACCTGAACATTTTTTTGTACACACTTACAAGGTTTTGAAATTAAGTCGAGCAATTTTGCCACACGAGCATGTACAATGTACATGTTCACTGCACGTGCCCCTCGCAGTCCGGGTGTGGGTAGGCAGTGCCGGTGAGGCAGTGTCGCCCGCAGTCTGCTATCGCGCCTCTGCAGAACGATCGCGGCCGGCGAGAATGTAAATATTGTTATTAGATGGCTTTTTACAGAGCGATTCACTCGGCGAGCCATCAATCCAGACGTTATCGAGCTTTCAGATCGGGAGCTTAGTAAGGGGAGCTGCCAGCTTGTAAGATGATATTCTTCGGTCTCAGCGGATGGCGAATACTATGCTGTTCTGGCTGAATGAATTACCTTGCGAAGTAATTAATTATTTTACTTTGCGTACTGTTGAATCCAAAGTTGCGATAAAATACCGAATGTGTTTTCAGCTTCAGATAAATTTGTAAAATAGTGCACTGTAAAACGATCAAAAATATACTATTTGATGGAAGTGTCTAATTATGGGTGTAGTAAGAAGTGGGAAACCAATTCACTCACCGATGAAATTGAAGTTTAGGTTCTTGATTATTATTACTCATTGGATTATTAAAGAACATCACAACAATAACACACTTAATTTAATATTATTTGAAAAACAACAACAAACCGAACGACCAAGCGAGACACCAACGAACGAACACGTTTTTTCACATGATTCCGTTCTGTTTCTTGATTGTCACTTGTTTTCAAAATCGGTGTTGTTGAATACGGAAATCGAATATAGTGAAATGGTTGGATAAAGCAGAAACTTGATGAAAAACAAGAAAGTAAGAACATACCAAATTATCTCTTTGAAATCCAACACGTACAACAGGTGTAGAGAATTTTCAGCACTTGTATTAGCAATTTAAATACTTGTTGGTAGTGACATTGTTAACCACTGTCATTTTTAATAAATATCTCATTTAATGCAGCTAGCAGTCCACAATGGAGTGTTTATGCAAACCCTGATGTATGGCAGGGTGGCGTGGAAGTAGACTGAATGCTACGTCATGAGATCCCTGAGGTAAAACCATGTACGACCGTGTAGAAAATGTGGATATCTGAAAAAATGTAAGGCTGATATAAGAGTAATTAATAGGACTAAAAAAGGAACGCTTAGCTGGTTTGTGCTTATAGAGCAAATGAATGAAGTACTGTGAGAAGAATATAGAACGCGAAAGTCAATGGAGGAAGAAGTCCGGAAGACAACAGGGCACGATCAGATGAATCAAATACTTGAGTCGGGCCATGCCAAGAGTCAGAATAACAGAAGAGTATGTATGATACGATGTATGAATGTGAATGAAGCCAAGAGTGTGTTCTAAGACAGAGTTTTATGGCAGTCCATCCTCTCTCCCTTTTAAAAAGAGCTTATTATATTACCACACGAGAGTGCCAACTGGTCCCAACCGTCTGGACTGAGACTATGGGATCCCCAGTTAGAGTATGTTGTAAGGCCTAATGCAGTGGAGAGAGGAAGAAGATGGGGAAGAGGAAATTTGTGAATTACTTGGCTATTCAGATCTGATCACCAAACACGGCTAAAGCGATTTCAAGAAACGTTTTGATTCTGAATGGTGGTCTTTCACCAGGGCGATCCTATGAGTATCTGCCATTCTGGAAAGTATGCATGAATGGGAATGAAGCAAGGAGTGTGTGCCAAGACAGAGTTGTATGGCAGTCCGTTTCTCTGTCTACTCATGGGATAAATAAGGTGTGATGGTTACTTAGTTGGTTAGTTAGAAAGGTATTTATTGTATTATTTTGAGCGCTTACTCGGGCTCCACAGTATATTCATAAGCGGTCTCCATAGCTCCGAGCCGTCGAGGTTTGAGTCCCCGCCCGACCGATTCCCGTGCTCCCAGCAGCGCGAGCGGCTAGGCCAGCTTCTTCACAAGATTTATATCGATCTCCGCGTGTGCAAGTTAAATATATGCCGAACAGACTGATTTGACTGTAATTTATGTTTCGGGAGGTATTCGGCTATCTGAAAACTCAGTGGAGCAATCGTGAGGATAATGGTTCACCTAACCTACTGAATACTGCTGTTCTCCTGGTACCTGATACCTGGTAGTGCTCATGCTCTGATTCATTGAACAGATAGCGCCCTACCAAAAATATCGCATCGCATTTTTAGATTTATCTGCCGTTGAGAATTTGAATGTCCGTTTTAATTCGGGTCAGATAGCCCTCACTGATGAGAAATTATAAATCGCCGTCTATGTTATTTACAATGATAAGTGTACAATGATGAAATTATTTTAATCACGACCAGTGCATTGGTTTTATCATCTCATCTTGTGAGAGAAATCATGCCTTGAGACCAGCAACCTGGCGTCTCAGGAGGGAGATGAAACTGTGGATGCTGCCTTTGACAAGTATCGTCGAAGCGCTCCAATAGCGCGAATAGAAAGAATGAATCGCAAAGCTCTCCCAGCTATCATTCCTTCAATAATTTCGTTTGTTACCGTCTCACAATGATTTCTAATAATGGCGTTATCATTGTACCATGAGCCCGGACAGTGTAACTGTCTAGTTACATATTAAAATCCGCCACTCTCCAAAAAAGGATAATGTACTAACTACCTAACTAGCCATCACGCCGTTTCCCCGCAAGAGTAAGCAGAGATGATATACCGACATACAATTCTGTCTTGACACACACTCCTTTTTTACATTTCTTATATGAATACCTCACAAGAGTCACAAATGCTCCCAACCGTCTAGAGTCAGTGAGACTATGGCATCCCCAATTATGTTGAAATATGTTGTGAGGCTGAAGGTAGTGGAGAGGGGAAGGAGATGGGGAATAAAAAGGTTAGAAGTACCTGGCTATTCAGATCTGGTCACCAACTTTCTTCTTCCACATCTCCTTCCTTTTCCATCTCTCAGCATACCTCAAATGGCTCTAGACGGTTGGGAACAGATGGGACTTAACAGTTTACAGTTCATGTTTATTTGTAGTGATTATTATAAAAAAAAGTAAGCTAAGTACGTATGTATTTATCGAATACAACGTGCATTCAACACTGTCAGGAATAACGTGGTTCCAGGTACGAGGTACTAAATGGTCATAACGTTGAAAGAGATACGGTCCGGCCGTTGTTTACTGAGGTGGCCGAGCTCTAGGGCCCTAGGCACGGCCCTGTGATACCTGGATACCTGGACGGTGTGTACCCGGATAGCATCATGTGGCAAATCGTGGAATAATTATTGCTTCTAGCTTCATGTGTTATGGGGGATATTATTAGAAGGAATGAAAACTAATGGTCACAAACTCTTCTGAACTAATCAACTGTATTTATTGCCGAAGGAAAGAACTAGCTTTGAAAACCGCCCTTTTGGTTGTATTTCACAAACATTTCACCAGATTAAAGATGATTTGGGTTGATCGTGTTGAATGAACCTAATTATGCGTAATGCAGCAATGCAACAACATAAAAAACAAACATTATTAGGTGTAGTATTCGTGTCATTGTGTTTCAAATTTTTCTGAATAACCAGAAATTCCTCCAAATTAAAATATATTCATTAATAAACGATTTGGAAACAACATCACAAAAAAACAAATAACAATCTTATAAATGATAAAATATAACTAACTAAATAACTAATCATCACGCCGTTTCTCCGTAGAGTTAGGCAGAGAGGACGGACTGCCACATAACTCTGTCTTGCCACACACTCCTTGTTTCATTCACATTCATACATCGTCTCATACATCGTCTCATACATCGTCTCATACATACTCTTCTGTTATTCTGACTCTTCACATGAGCCGACTCAAGTATTTGATTTACTCGATCGTGCCATGTCTTATTCGGGCGTCCTCGACTTCTTCTTCCATTCATTTTCGCATCATATATTATTTTTGCACTCCTTTCTTCGTTTATTCGCTCTACATTCAAAAACCATATAAACGTCCCTTTCTTGATCATATTCATAACGCTCACATAAGGCTTACATTCTTTCGGGATATCTACATTTTTAATGCGGTCATACAAGGTTTTATCGCACATACGTCTCAGGGCTCTCATTTCCACAGCATTTAGTCTACTTTCATCCTTCCTCTGCCAGTTCCATGCCTCTTATATCAGTGTTGGTATAAGCACTCCATTGTGGACTGTTAGTTTCGCTTCTTTGGACAATTTCTTATTTTCGCCAACAGCGTTCAGTCCTCCATTAATTGAGTTTCCTGCATTCACCCTTTTTTCAATATCCTTATCAGCCTTTCCGTGTCTCGTTAACATACTTCCCAAATACACAAACTCATCCACTTGCTTCAAGTATTCATCATTCACAACTATATTGCACCCTGTTCTCGTACTCTCTCTTCCAAACACCATGACTTCGGATTTACTTACATTCATCATCCACTCATTCTGCATGCATACTTGGTTCATCTCAGATACAGGAAACTGTATATCTTTCATACTGTCAGCAATCAGCACCGCATCGTCCGCATAGGATAGGCAACATACATATTATAAAATATTCTACACAAAATGTAGTTAATGACGGCCTCTGTGGTAGAGTGGTAAGACGCTCGACTACGAATCCAGAGGTGGCGGGTTCAAACCCGGCTTGCGCAAATATTTTTTATCTAATTAACGTGTTAATTTAATTAAAAAAAAATTACAAATAGTATATTTGTGGCACGTTCTAGAGTGGTAGCTACCGTCCTAGTGAAAGACCACCATTCAGAATCAAAACGTTGCTTTAAATGGTTTTAGCCGTGTTTGGTGAACAGATATAAAAAGTCAGGTACTTCTTAACCTTCATCTTCCCCATCTCTTTCCTCTACTCACTTCCTTAATCCTCACAAAATACCCCAATCGGGGATGCTATCACATCAAGATATAACGAATTGTACGAATAAACATGTCATATATTCCTCGTGATATTAAAGAATCTGATTCGTTTAGTCAAACAAAATTTGCATCAGCCTTTAGAATCAAACGAATTTTGCTCATAAATATTGAAAACTGCAATAATTTTGATTTTTAAAAATTATACGTTTCTAGCGGTTGTTCATGTTTTTATTCCCATTTAAGATGAAAATTTACTTTCAAAATAAAATTTATTCGAAGTTTTATGGTAGAAAAATATTCTACAGAACGACTTGATGAAGATAAGTAGGTTTATTTTTGAAAGGGAGTTTTCAATTTTATTAAAGATTTCTGATTTTAGATATTTATCTAGAAATACAATAATATTAATTTTGTGTTTCTTGATTAAAATGATTTCCTATATTGATATTGAGTAAATTTGTTTACTTCATATAGATTAACAGTATGGTTTAGAATAATATTAAGCTAGGACAGAATTTGATATTAAGTCAAGCGATAAAACATCGAATTGAGTTTTTGTACGGATGTTTTACTAAAGCAGAATGAAATATTAATTTGGCAAACATTCAGCGAAACCCATCAAGGCTCTTTTCCGGTGCCGGAAGCAAACTCTGGAGATTACATCTAAGGTTCTTAAATATTAACAAAAATAACAATAATGTTTGTTCCGTTTCATTTTTTTAAGTATTAACAACGTAATGCGAAAAGAAAAAGTCGATTGAAAAAATTTGATGCCCTTTAAATTGATAATTAATTTTTGCCACAATGACCAATTAATAATTAACAGCGTCATTGTTTTGTAGGGCTTTACGTTTAAATATTTTTACTTTCAGATGATTTGAATGGGCAAAAGTTCAATTCGCGTTCCTTTGAAAGCTCTTCTGATTTTGAGTATGCCTGTATATAAGTTATATTTTAATGTTAAATTGAATAATTGGAAATGTAAGCATGCCCATTGTTAGAATTGGCTTGCGTATAAGAAAAAACAACTTTTTTTACTTTCAAAATAATATTTTTCTTTTAAGAATTGACAAGCATTTTTCGGAAAAACATAACCTTTTTGAGACGTCAATCCAAAGTCAATAATTTATTTATTATTTCATTACTAGTTGTTACCCATGAAAAATTAAGGGATGTTACTTGAATTTCCAATAAAAACATTAGTTTCATTTCAAATATAGAATAATGTCTGCTAAAATACATACAGGTAGGAAATTTCTTGGGTAGGTACGGATTTTAAAAGATTGTTTTTTTCGTTTTATGAACACATCGGTTCCTATCATAAAAAGATCACATTTGTACGTTTGTACGCATACACCAGGGAAATAATGCATAGTTAGTTATAAGAAAAATAACTCAAAACTTAATGCTCACATTGACAAGAAGCGACAAAAAGCTAAAAAAGTTCCAAGCTTGTGTCGCTTGAGTCAAGTCTTCTCCCAAATGGTAAATATATTTCAAATGGCTGAAAGGCCATCAAAGTCTTCTTAATCAAACGAGAGTCATTTAATTCGATGCAAAAAAAAACTGCATATTTAACTGATTTTCGACCAAAGTGTCGCTTAAACCCTTTTGCCTTTCCAACGTCGAATGTATGATGAATATTTTACAATCGTTTTGCAGGAAAAAAGATTTCAAAAATAGGGTAGTAACAACAACTAGTGAACCTACATTTTCACCAGCGCCCTTGTGGTGATATTTCCCGAAAATGGCGCTTTATAAATTAGACAAGTATTATTATTATTATTATTCAGACTGGTTACACATTCACATGGTTTTAAGTAATTTGATAACTTAGAACATCAGCGAAAGATATAAAGAATCTCCACTGTTGACAAGAAAACTCTTTAGTTCTGTATCGGGTAGATAAATAAAAGTGTGTTCTTTTATTTTGTATTAACCTTTGCTGAAAATTAAAGCTACCATCTCTGGGTTCAGAGCAAAGGAGTCTACCGCTCATATACTGTTCACAGTCATCAGTACCTAGTCCTCTACTTGTACAACAGTTCCCCGTCACTGTAAGCAGTGAGCAACTGGTGATAGTGATAGCTGTTGTATCGGCGGAGATCTTAATTGGCCTCGAAACAAAGGAACGGAGTCCACGGAGTGACTCGGACCAGGCGAGTGTGTAGGAACGAGAAGAAGGCAAGGAGAAGATGAGATGACAGCGGAGAAGAAACCGCCTCATCATTGCGGCGCATTAACATCGGCGCTTTGTTTGAGGCAGTCGGGGAACGTCATTTCATCGCTTATATAATTACGAAGGTACAGGATGATTTAACTGGTAACATAATAAAATTTATAACTTTTTAATGTATTTACATACGAATGCAACAGAGGGGTAGGTACTCTCATAACCGCCCTGGTAAAATACCACCATTCAGAATCGAAACGTTGCTTGAAATGGCTTAAGTCATGTTTGGTGACTAGATCTGAATATCATATACACTAACCAACCATCATCTCCTTCATATCATTTCCCTCCCACTTTCTTAAGAGTAAACATACCCCAATCAAAGAAGCCATTTTCCCACTGGTTCCGAAAAGTTGGAAGTCTTGTGAGGTAATCACATAAAAAACATAAACATATATTTATGTTTATTATCATCAATTATGTAAGGTATTGCATTCCACTACTCCTGCATACCTTAAGGAATAAACTTTTATTATTATTATTAAATAGAGATAGAGTATCTAATAGCCGCAAATATACCATATAGTATTTCATATGAATCAAATGTGTTAAGACACATATTAATTGAAAACAATTTATTTGCGCACGCCGGGCTTGAACCCGCGACTTCTGGATTCGTAGTCGAGCGTCTTACCACTCGACCACAGAGGCTATATGATTGAAGCCTACCTTCAACAAAACTTTTGCTTCATTATATCGTATTACATAACGTCAACATCCTGTAGGACGTATTTGTAGCGGAGCTGACGGAGAAGATGCGCTTCAACACGACTAGGAAGCGAGGTATTAAAATTACATGAGAGTACCCAGAAGACGATCTCCTCTGCTTATTATACTCCTCACCTTACCCCGCTCTCCCCCGCCTGAGTCACGTGTACGTAGCGCATACCTCCTCACGAGTATTTGCTCCTGGTAGAAAATAATTATTTTTGCTGTCAAAGGTGTAAATCGACGCGAAAATTTCTTTGGAAATTCTAAAAGGTGTGGAATTCCTTGAATACCGTAAAACGTGTCATGGTTTTGAATGCATACCACCGTCGGTATCGCCCTGGATGAAAATCAGTAACAATTGACTGGTCAGTAGCCGAGTCGACAAACGCGTCGGATTCCCATCTGCACGTCGTGGGTTCAATTCATCTGCTGGTTAAGTCCTCCATCATTGCACAAGCAACATTTTCCGCTTATTATAATTGTAGTAGGAGTTTTTCAAATATTTTTAGGATATTTGTAACCTGAGAATGTTTGCCTATCTTTTTGTATATTGTTGATAAAAATAAACAAAATATTATGTCGATATGTGCTTTGAATGGATGTAAAAAGGTGTGTCCATGAAAACCCTAGACTGCCTAAATCAACAATCCTGACTACACTGTTTCACAAAACGATAAATCATGAGCTCGGAACCTCTACTGTATCCAGGGTACACGTAAATTTAATCATTTTCAATTTTTTTATTAAAATTGTAATTTTTATTTCTCGCTCACAATCTAATTATTTTTATCGAAGGAAGCAATCACTTTGTAGCTTGACATTATAATTTAAATAAAAAAAAAATATATATTTTTGTTTTAAGCCACTTTATTTATACACATATAACAATTCGACCGGTTTCGGTTAAACTTAACCTTCTTCAGGAACGTATATATATAAACGTTCATATATATACGTTTATATATATACGTTCCTGAAGAAGGTTAAGTTTAACCGAAACAGGTCGAATTGTTATATGTGTATAAATAAAGTGGCTTAAAACAAAAAATATTTTTTATTTAATTATTTTTATTTTGTGTGTATTCTTCTGTGGTTCATATAGCCATGAAAATGATTGATATTCTTACAATAATTAATAAATAAAAATTGTGTACATTAATTAAGATTTTCCTTTGATAAGTTGTTACAGAAAGCTTTTAAGTTATCTTCTCTTGGAAGGCTCCTCAAGCGGTCATGTTCCCGAGAAAACCTTTCAGCTGACCTTCCCCGTAATTAAAATTAAAAATGATTTCGTTTGGATGTTACTGCCAAAGATTTTATTCGATCGTCATAAAGAGCCGAACGAATTTAAGGATCACAGGCCGCCATGGCCACCCTGCCCACCATTGATAAACCATTAAAGTCGACTGTAAAAAGGATAATATAACTTGGCTACATCAATTTAATCGAAAATGATAAAAAAAAGCGTAATGCACGAAATGGCTCGAAGAAATCACCGCGATTCCTGGATTTACCTATAGCTAAACTCCATCCGCGGAGAAGAGCCTTAATCACTTACCGGGAAAATGAAATTCCAACACATAAAACTGATATTCTTCCTGTTGCGGAGTTCGGGTACACTTTTTTAAGCGTCCTGGCTTCTTTCTCGTAAAATTTTACGCTCGATTAAACTACCTAAATTCCAAATTTGAAAGTCATAAATTGAAAATGACTTCGTGTAGATCACTTCCAGATCTTGGGAGGTATTCTCAACTGGTGTTGTTTTATGTGTCAGGTTGGTGCGATATTCTGACTTAAATTTAAGTCAGCGGAATTACGGACTTTGCAATCATAGAAGTCAGCGCTTGGATAGGTGTATGCTTGATTGTATGAAATTACTTTGCATACTCTTCTCGAGAGTTGAAGATGATTATTTCATGTCTGTTTAGAGAAAGATCGTCATTGACAATCATTAAAGAATAATGAGAAATTTTATGAGCTTACAGGAAATATAGTCCAATATTAGGTATATTTTCTGTACACTCGTAACATTTCTCATCATTCTTTAATCACCTTCTCAGTTAACATTGCGCCTCTTTCTCTCTCTTCCTTTGTTATTTTTTAAATTTAATTTAATTATTTTCTCACTGTTCTCTTATTTTATTTTATATTGTGTTCTCCCTCTGTATGTATATATATATATATATATAACTGCGCACTTGTATTTTTTGTTAAGTTTAATTTTGTACCCTGATGATGGTAGACTTATCAAAACCGGTCGGTCATAAAAAATAAAATAAAATATGTGGTCTTACACAAAGTTGCTATCTGATTTTCATTGATTAAGAAAATAAATTATGTGACAAAACTTAAGACTCCTGTATGAGAGATATAAAAAAATATTTTTTGAGGAAAAGAGCTTTTCTGTAAACCTATCTATTATTTTATCCCAAACTCACTTTGACCATTTTACTAAAAGGTTGCCGCCTGAAATTTGATCCCTGCAGACAATTTCCACTTAACATTCTTTGCTAATTCTCTTAATCTTCAATTCTGGAAAAAGCCTTTATATGAAACCCTGTACTATTTTCTAAAATGTCGTTATTTTATGTTTTTTTTAACCTTAATGGCGAAGCGGGAATCTAATATAGCAATATATACTCGTAATAATTAATAAATAACACATAAAATATTCTTTCTTGTCAAGTCATGTAAAATCCCGTTATTTTCACGGGTAACACTAGTATGGCAACAATGCTGTAACTTCACACTTATGTATCAGTCCCAAGAGTTAGCAACATCCTAAAAATTCCACTTGATTCCCATACACTAAGGGATCGTGCAATCGAGAATAAGGGTCCTCATCGTTAAAGTGCGTAAAAGCCTCCAAACTCGTTCCCGTATAATATAATCCCCATTAAAGCATTCCTCGGTGTTTTGCTCTGCAGCGTGACCACTTTTTACTCGGCGCCCGAAATATAAATTTGGCTTAGCGCATTGTAAGTGCTCGTCGCGTTATGTTAAACAAAATATTATGTCAAATTCCTAAGCAAAGGGAGCACCCCTTTTTACTTCTGTCGCGCGCTAAAAGGCAATAAACCGCACCTGATTCCTTTGTGTCCTTAACAAATGTATCTATGTTGATCCCTGTGCCTTTTATTCGACGAGTTTTGGCATTATACCCTTTTCTATTTGGAGCTAAAAGTCCTTACCTCTTTTTACCACACAAGGGTCCCAACAGAAACCAACCGTCTAGAGCCAGTGAGACTTTGGCATCCCCAATCGGGGTATGTTATGAGGCTGAAGTTAGTGGAAAACAGAAAGAGATTGGAAAGAAGAAGATCGGGAAGTGTCTGGCTCTTCAGATCTGGCCGTTAAACATGGCTGAAGCTATTTCAAGCAACGTTTCGATTCTGAATGGCGGTCTTTCACCAAGGTGTTAAGTAAACTTAAAAATAACAACAAAAAAATTTTATTCACTAAAGTGATACATTATTAGTCAATATGTTGTTTATTTGATCATTAGAATTAGATAATGATTAAATAAACAATATATTGACACAACAAATTAAAAAAGGTAATAGTCAAATAAATGACCTGTTCATTAAGTTTCGATAGATGAAGTTAAATAAAGCTATATAAAAAATACATCATAAAATATTATGTAAAGAAAGTGATTAATATAAACAACATAACATAATAAAAAAAACACGACATAACGTAAATAAAATAGACAAAATAATTAATGTTGCAAAGATCTATAACACACAGCAGGGGTAGGCAGTGCATAATTCTATCTGCGAAAGGCAGAACGGAATGAGTAAACAAACGCAGGTTTTCAGGAGAGCCAAATCAAAAATTGTTAATATTAATGTGGTATATCCTTTTTCTAAAAATAATCGCACGTTATTTTATTTTCTGACTCACATAATTTTTCCTTGCTAAATATGTATTTGAGTAACAATTTGCATACTTAACTCAAAACTTGATTTTTTTCTTCTTTTCGCACAAATAATTAACCTTGTGATCTGATAGTATTAATACGCTAAGCCGTCTTCTGTACATGATTCGTTAGATCACCGCATGGGGCGCTAATCTATACAAACACAATACTGGTAATTTTCGCTCATATGTAAAGAAGTTTAAAATTTTATTCCGACTATGCTTACTTAGTTTATAATAATCTAGTATGCATTTAGTATATTGACCTGTGGATAGATGGAAAATATCATCGTCTAAAAATGTGGTATTGTATTTTGTGCATGTAAATAAAATAATTAATGAAAATACTCCGACCTAATTAGTAATTACGATCTAATTAGTACATCAGGGGGCATCCACCCATCGTGTGCCAATTAGAATCAAACGTCCAGCATATCGGGTGCGGTTTCCTTGCCCCGAGACCGCAATTCCCCATTCGGGACACTTTGTCACTCAGACGAGCGTGTTGGTAGAATGATGGCGGTTCCTTGTTTTCCGGTGCCTCCGTTTATTATAAAATGATTCTTGTTACTTTGCTCTTTGTTTTCTGCCATGCGAATGTTCTTGTGTGTTCTAAGGCTCCATCTGTGTACAGCGCGCTCTCTATTTAGCGGGAAACAGAATCACGGATAAAAACGAAAGATTTAGGTTTGAAATTTAAGAGGTAAAACCCATTAAGATATTAATGCTATTTAGCTAGATTTATTCTAGAAGACCATTTTAACCAGTTCATTTGTCCAATTTTCAACGGGTTATAATAAATCAATAACCTGACAATATTTGAAAAACTCTTACTGTCATCATAATAAGCAGAAGATGTTGCTCGTGCAATGATAGAGGACTTAGCTAGGAGAAGAATCGAACCCATGACGCCTAGGTAGGAATACGACGCATTTTTCCACTCATCTACAAACCGGTCAAAAAAAAGTGACATATTGATGCCAAAAAGAGACCTTAATTTAATATTACAGTGCAATTGATTAATCTATATAAATTAAGGAAATCTGAAAATCTGATGCATAATGAACGGGATTTTAAGGAGCTCCTAAATGGTTTGGATATAGAGAGCGGATGAACAGATGAAGGGGTGTTTATGACGAGCAAGTAGATGAAGAAGAAGTTGGGCCACCTCGAGAAGACATGGTGCAAGACAAGACACGATCAAATGATTCATCAAATATTTGAGTGAAGCTAGGAGTGTAGATCTAGACAGGGTTTTTTGTCCTTCCATCCCCTCTTAGTTTAGTGTAAAGAAAACTAAAGTTTAATCTAGCAAAATGCTATATGCTCACTTTACAGTACCTATTGTTGTTGATATTTTACTTTTGGACTAATATAAGAATGCATGGATATGAAAAAATTGAAACTGAGTGGGTTTTGTAGAAACCAGTTGGAGTTTAGTAATCAAGCGCTACGATGTTCATAAGAATTTAATATTTTGTAATAATAATATTAACACTATAAAATAAGTTTGCCGCAAGACAGTGATCTTCCTGGTCGTCCTTGTAGCCCGCTGGCCGCACATGTTTAATTCAGAACAGGCTCCCCGTGGCCGCAGGGGCATGTCGTTAGCAACACAGAGGCCGGCAAAGCCCCGTGTGCGGCGATTCAGACGATGTTTGTTAGAAGAATTGGAGACGAAAGATTGAAGAATTGGTGGACAGGGATGCCCTTTTATTTCAAAATCTCTTTAAACATGTTTTTATACTACACATTCAACTTTTAATTCGTTTATATCATTTAAACAACGACCAAACAGATTTTTAACAGTGCCTCTAAGATTTTACACATCGCAGAACCTCAAACCTCTCCGACAGTTATTGTCGGATCCGAAGCTGTGATTATAAATTGAATTTGTTTTCAGCTTCGGATGAATTTTGAAAATAGTGGACTGTAAAACGATAAAACTATTCTACTTAATGGAAGTGTGTAATTATGGATGTGGATAGATTATGCAGTGAAGGAAGATGGAAAACCAATTCACTCACCGATGAAGTTGATGTTTAAGTTCTTAATTCTTCTTACAAAACAAATCACAACACTTAACTCAATTTTACTTGAAGAACAAAAAACTAAACGACCACCAAGCAAGACACCAACGAACGAACAAAATACGTTTTTTCGTATAATTCTTCTTCTGTTTCAATTGTCAATTGTTATCGAACACAGTGTTGTTGAGTAAGGGAATAAAATAGCGAAATGGCAGAATAGGTAAGAACTGGATGAAAAACAAGAAGGTAAGAACCTAACAAATTATCTCTTTGAAATCCCACAGTGATGATAACAATATACCGCCTACCATAGTTGTAGGATATCCACGAGACTGTGTAATACGGCTGTTTTCATACGGGGTGTTTGCCATTGTTCTATGAACTAGTTTTGGTGTGTAAAATTTATTCACTTGCGATAAGCAACTACTGACGATGCCATTATAATGCAAAAGTATATGTTTTTGGTTCGAAAACTTGATCACCAATTCTAGAAATGTTATAAATGTTTTAATTAAGTTCTTTAAGTTCCTTTGCAACTGAGCTATTTTTAAGCGAGTCTTGTTACAAATCAAGAAAAACAGTTAAGTTTCAGGCCTGTAAAAACTCGTTAAAGAGAAAAATCTTGTACTTAGGAACACTTTTTCGGATTATCTTTAATTGTATGATGTGGAAAATTAAGTTTTTTCTACTCTGAACAGATAACATTTTGAAATTTCTGGCTGAGCATCACAAAAAAATAATACATGCTTCTGTATTTTATTATTATTTCCATATTTTTTGCATAAATCGAAACATACGGTCGGTTTCAAGTGGAAATTTCAACCGTATCGCCACCAATGTAAGCGGAACATAATTTGTTCAAGTTTGTTCGATAAGATTGTCGAGAAGAAGAATAAGAGCATTTGTCCTAAGTCCCACCGTGAGTCTTTCAAATGGATCAATTTTCGAACCAACGCTCTTTGAAAACTTAATTTGTTATTTTACTTTAATTAATGAGGCTATCAAGTATTAACGTGTCCTCATTTTTATCAATATTTTGGCACAACCCTACTCCCAAGTACACTGTCCTGACAAATGAAATACAAAAACTGACTTCTCAAGTTGATCTGAATTATAACGATATTGCTAAGATCATAGTTATTGCAGTATAAACTGTCATATCTCATAACTTTGTTGCGTTGACACAGTGAAACATTTAAAAATGCCTTTTTATCTAATAATTTGAAACGCTACTTCTTGGGTCTTTAAAAATATCTACTTACCACAACTGGTTGGTTTATCTACCCAGAAGTAAGTAATACTCGGAGTGAATACATTTGTGATTTCAAAAGTTTGCGTAGTTTCAATAATCATTATTTAAGTATTATAAATTGAAGGTAATGAAGAAATTATAATCTAATATCTTCATGCCCTGGAAATTTTAAAAATTCTGTTTTAACAATAAAGCGTTTTGCAAAAGTGCTGAATTTTTTTTTTCGTTTTACTAGCATTAAAAATAAATCATTTGAACGGGATTTAATCACCAAAGTATTGTTAATTATAATATTAGATTCATTTAAATGACGAAATAATTCGGAAATTCTTAAAATAAATTAAATCTTTTTTTTTAAATCCAACTTGTTACGGTTTGGTATGGAAAATAAACTTCAATGGAATTTTGGCCATTCGGAAATTTGTAGAGTTATTATGGTAATGATACCAAGCTTCTGCACAATACTAATTTCGATAGTCAAAATCAGATTTGTCAGAGAGTAGAATAATGTTTTATTATTCTTTGAAAAAAGGACATGTGACATACGGCATGATAACATCCAAAAAACGAAATTCTTAAGTTTTGGCTATCCTGAAAACCTGCGTTTATTGTCTCATTCTGTTCTTCCTTCCGCACACAGATACATTTTCTAGAATCCTAGTGTCGATACCTCCACTCAAAATAAAATGTATGTGTAATAATATAACTAGTCAAAATGCTATAAAACTACGTTTTAAAAATGTACCGTTTTGTCTCAAGCCTGTACATTTTTCAGATAACCATGAATATAAAAAGCTAATTCCAATAGAATTTTATATATAAATCTTGTGTCGGGTTGTGTAACGAAGCTGCTATCCAATAAAGCGAATAAATTCGTCTCCATTGCAATTCATATGGCAATAAAGCAGGAGATTTTGACACATATTACACTCATTCTGTTCGATTTATCCCCACCGCAGGCCGCGGCTGATCTGCCGAGATAACTCTGTTTTTATTAAATTACCCGAAATCTAACCCTTCTCTGAGGGAAAAACACAATGTACAGCCATTTTGACATAAAACCAGGGTGACAGAATTTGTTTCGTATGGAAACGTGGGGTAAGTTTGGACAGCCGGGAAATTTTCCGGACATCTTCTCAGCGTTTGTGTAAAAGATTTTCCGTTTTCGTATAGGTCCATATGGAGTAGCGTGCATAGAGTTATTGATCAGGGTAGGCAGTAGGAAGAACAGCGGATCAATTGATAATAAAGGTAAGCACCAAAAGATGTTACTGATGGCTAATTTGCTACTGCATTTGTTTTGTAAAAGCACTGCTTAGACATTAACACAAATACTAACACAAACGAGCCACGTGAACGCGCACACAGTTCACAGCATACGTGCATACATGTTTTCTGTAAACTAGTGAACATAAAATAATTTCCTTGACGTTGACGGCGTTTGAGCATATGTAGTTACTGCTTTTGACACGTTATAGTAGGACGGTCATAATGTAACAACGGAATATCACCGTGAAATAATAAATTTGTTAAATGATATTTTACCTAATCGTATTTATTAAAAAAATTAAAGCATTCTTATTACTAAATTACTAACTAAACATCGCACTGATTACGAGCAGGGATAGGCAGAGAAGATGGACCGCCATACAACTCTGTCTTGGCACACACTCCCAGATTCCTTTTTACATTTTTCACTTTTGTTATTCTGACTCTTGACATGGCCCGACTCAAATATTAGCTTCGGTTTATCGTGCCAAGTCTTCCTCGGGCGTCTTCGACTTTTACTTCTATTCACTATCGCGTCATAAAGTCTTCTCAAATTTCCCTTTCTGTCTCTTTCTTAATCATATCCATTACGCTTATATCAGCCTTGCATTCTTTCCGGATATCCGCATTTTTAACACGGTCACACATGATGCCACATTTTGCCACACATACGCGTCAGGGATCTCATTTAAACAGCATTGTGTCTACTTTAATCCTTCCTCTTCCAGATCCTTACCACAATACTTTATTCTAAATTTGAAATCGAGTAGAGTAGATGAATCTCCCCCGAAGGCTGATATAAATATGAACGCTAGTAATCGTAAAATAAAGATAATGATTTATATTTTGTGACTTTTAATTTATATTTTTGACCGGACGGTAGCTGAGTAGACAAACGCGTCGGATTTCCACCCGGGCGTCGTACGTTCAATTCCTCTGCTGAATTTATATTAAGTAGAAATTAAGATTTGTACAGCGCCCTTGAGGTGATTTTTCACAAAAACGGCGCTATCCAAATTATCCAAATATTATTATTATTATTAAGTCCTTCATCATTGCACAAGCAACATTTTCCGCTTCTTATGATGGCAGTAGGAGTTTTTCAAGTATTGTCAGGTTATTCGTAACCCACTAAAAAAGGTGTTTAATTTGTAGAACTGCATTTTATTTTTTACAATTGAATTTAGTATTTTTATTATTTACTATTTTTTTTTTATAGTGGCCTTGCACGCCGAAACAGCAGTTACAAAAAATTAAAACCAAAAAATAATAATATTGTTTTATAAAATCAAAAAAAAGAAATTGACAAATTTTTTTCGTATTAGTTGTATAAAGTCACCCCACACAACCTTCTTTTCCCTCCGCGCTGGAATTTATTCGACTTATTTCCGGCCAAAAGGAACGGCATAAAAGCTGATTAGTTCTTCATTTGATTGCCGCCTCGAATCCTCGGATTCTCAGCAGATATCCCGGGATGCTGCGACGTGTCCGATGCGTTACCAGCCGTAATCTGATGAGAGCTGAGGGTATTAGCGGACGCGTGACGAGGGTTGACGCCGGCCGCCCAAAGCCGCGCGGCTAATTTATAGTGGTGAATAAACTCTTCGAGGAGTGGGCCAGAACCGTTCTCATCTGGGTGGCAAATCAATGGAACATAACGTCTGGTCAAATACCAACTTGTTTTATGGGAGCACCGATTATAATTGAAATTACTACTAAAACCTTATCAAATATTTGATTCTTAAATAAAATGAAAATCTCTGTATCATAAATATGGAGCTTGACAGTTGCAAGTATGTACCAGGGAAAAAATGAAATGTGAGGTCTGGCGTTAAATCTTTGCACAGAACATAATGTCCGGCCAGATACCAACTCACCCTTTTTGTGGAAACTACGATTTTAAGTGAAAATACTTATAAAACTTTATTAAATTATCAATTTTTACCTAAAATGAAAATCTCTTTATCTTAACTATTACGATTGAAAGCAGTTTGTATGTAGTAGAAAAAAATAATTATTTGTGAGGTCTGGCGTTGAACATTTGTTCAAAACATAATGTCTAGTCTGATACAAACTTACCTTTGTGGAAGTTTTACTTACTTTTTGTGGAAGCACCGAATTTAATTCAAAATACATATAACTTTATCAAATTAACAATTATTAACTAAAGTGAAAATCTCTTTATCTAAACCATTAGGACTGAAAACTGTTGACATTAAGTCTTTGCACAGAACATAATGTCCGGTCAGATACCAACTTTTTGTGGAAGCGCCGATTTTAATTGAAAATACTCATAAAACTTAATCAAATGAACAATTCTTTTTTTTTGATTTCATTGTTAATACATGTGTTGTTTTTTTCCATTTTTGGTAAAAAAAAAATATTACAACTTTATGTTAGGCCAAATAAAAAAAATAGTAGATATTTGATTAGTTTCTCAAAGAAGGGTCAAATTCAATAAAACACGTCGACTGGATAATTGCCGTATTAAAGATGAAAATATATTAACTAATTTATTCGACACGATCCTACACGAAAACAACTACCAAATGAATAGAAAATAATATTATAGCTAAATGGGCCAAAATGAAAGACTTAATTTAATATCTTAGGATTTAGCATTTAAATATATATATATAACTAACTAACTAACCATCACGCCGTTTCCCCGTTGTGGTAGGCAGAGAGGACGGACCGCCACATAACTGTCTTGGCACACACTCCTTGCTTCATTCACATTCATACATCGTCTTATACATACTCTTCTGTTATTCTGACTCTTCACGTGACGTGATTCAAGTATTTGATTTACTTGATCGTGCCATGTCTTTCTCGGGCGTCCTCGACTTCTTCTTCCATTCACTTTCGTATATATATATATATATTTATATATGTACGAATTGAGTTGTTTTGGGAAAATACAGAACCAACTATAGACAGCATCGAAAGCTCGGGAAAACTCTGCAAAGCTATCAAGAAACTGGCTGTCCGTCTGCGAAGGTTTGAAAACCCTTATGACACATGCTACCTTCATTTTGTTTGACGTCCGAGTCACAGAAAAATATTTACGTCCCGGTGGTAATTTGTACGCGCTCTCGTGTTTAAGTGGTGCAGTCAAGAAGAAGTCATCTGTATCACCTACGATTGCCTGGCAAGATTCATCAAATATACGAATGGCTTCCTATTTACAAAAATAAATAAATTTAAATTTATTAAATCCGTTTTGTGAAGGGTACGAATATAAATCTCGAAGATCTCAGGATTGCAGATGGGTCATAAATAGATGTTGTGAAGTGTGAAATATATATTTCTGTGTCTGGTGCTTTAAGAGATAATCTTTTTGTTTTATGTGGCTTCGGGGATTTTTGTCACCCTTCGTTGAGATACCTCCGATCTCAGTTGGCAGGTTAGGAGAATGGGTGGTTGTCTCTGGTTACTCCTGTAGGTAGGTTTACCTACTGCTTACCTACCTACTTAAGGGAAATACTGATTATTCGACCTAAATGAGATACGAATAGGTTTGATAACTGGGAGTGAAAAATACACACTGTTAGGTGTGTATTCTTCACTCCTTAAAAGAGGTTTAGAAGAGATTTCTCCTACAACTTTTGTTTTCGTTTTTAATTTGTGTTTAATACACAATATTTTCTGAAATAAACATCCCGATTTTAGACTCTGAAGTAGTCTACAACGTTCTAATTCTTGGTAAAAAAAAGCTCTCAAAATTGACAACCTAATACGTGCATAATTGCTTTGTGGATTATTATTTCGCGATCTACGATCAACTATAATTCAATTAAAATTTTAATTTCAGACAACCAATCCAGAGTCAGCAAATCATAATCATTTATCTCGGTCTGGCAAAACGGTGTGCCTGTATATATTTTCACCAAATAAATCATGAATATAACTGATGAGCCCACGGCAAGAACCTTTTAACTAACATTTTTGTCAAAAATGAGTTAGTATTCTCACTAAACTGATTCTGGTACGCTCTCTTCAATGAACACATTTTCAGATTATGAAAATGGCACGAACATGGAAAATAATAGAGTTGACAATGTTAACTGCAAATTTTGTTAAAACTGAAATATTTTTTAATGCAAAAAACATGTTATCTACAATAATAACATTGTATTCATTTTAGTATGTTATATACTTAATAACTAAGGAGAAAATAACGTGCATGAAAAAATATTTAACATTATTAAAAATACAAAAAGCACCACGTAGATGTAGAACGAGTAAAACAGTAAATCTCTATGAATCCTCCAATCGTGGAGGACATGGTTTCCCTTTAGGTACCGCACTGTGAAGAAGTGTGAATTATATATTTCGGTGTCCGGTACTTAAAAAAGTAATGTGCTAAAAGAGAAGAATTTATGGGGGCCCAACAAAAGTACTCTGTTGTCATAAAAAAATTTGGCTAACCAAATAAATAAGACGTTTTGGCATTGTGCTTGCTTCCTACCCGCTATTCCTCATACATTTAGAAAGATATATCTGGTGGGCAAAAGGGACGAAGCATGGGCACATCTCCGAGATAAAGGATGGAAGCTGGGGTTTAAAAACAGCCCTGATTCTGAAATAATTTATGGAAAGCTGCCCACTGTTTTAATCGCCTTATTTTAAGTGTGAAAATGCGTAGTTTTCACTCTACCATTCTTCAGCGTTTGGCAATTTGGTAAAATAAAACACTGGGATTATTAGGTTTTCGTGAAAATATCTTAAAAGTATAATTTTACGAAAAAACAAGTCAATTAATGCAAAACGATTTTACCTACTTTAAAATATGCAGTAATTCTAAAGAGATTCTAAGAGACAATAAACGATTCACTTTTAAGAGTTTTCTTATTATCCAAAAGTATCCATGAACTGTTTTTTATAGTGATATAATCTAGAGTTGATGCAAGCGCAGTACTCACACAGATGCATAGTTTTTATACAGCGTGTTTTGTTTTAAGCATCAATAAAAAATAAACAATTAATAATTATTTCACACTTGAGAGATCGAAGCCGAAGCGTGTTAAAATCAGTCGTATAAAAGTTTTTTTTAACATGTAGTGTTTTATTTCATTATTATCAAAATACTGAATTTTCTTAAAATACAGTTCTCAATAAAGAACTGAATTCAATGGGGTATTAAAAAAATTATATGCAAGATATCCGTCCCCGATTTGGGACATTCTCGAGCACGAGCATGGATGTTAATTACTGTTTATTCAAAAAAGATTATAATATTATTTTCAACAGTATCCAGTCAAACTGCATAAATAAGACACGCTGTATGTGCACTTTCAATATACTAGAAGAATCATCATAAACACTTGCTGTCCCTTTTCCACTAGTAAAAAAGACAAAGGGCTCTTTTTTATAACGCATCGGAAAAACATTGCCAATGTAGCATATACCGATACACAATGCACCCAACGATAAGCATGAATTGTTTGTTTTAACTCTGGTTGCGTTACCTATAACGGAATACTAAATAAATCCTAAAAAGGTAAGTCTTTGATTAATTATTACTTGTCACCGATATGCCTGAAAATTTTAAATAATATGTTTAGCGTAAAACATTGCAAGTGACCGTTGAACATTCAATGGTATCTTTTTGATAATTATAATAATAATGTTTGAATAATTTGTACATCGCCGTTATTGTGAAAAATCACCTCAAGAGCGCTGTACAAATCTTAACACCTAGTTTATATTGATATTTATTTATATTATATACAGTGATGACATACAGAAACTGACCTACTTCAGAGGTCATTGCAGATAAAAACAATCATTTTGTTTTTATTTTGGTAAAATTATCATAATATTCGCCTCTCGTTGAAGTAAACGCATGATTTATTACTAGGCCTAAACTGTTGCAACGTGCAAATAAATATGTTTTAATATATGTTTAAATTGTACACCCTTCAAAAGGGTTTGTATTTTGGAGTAAGAATATAAATGGAGAAAGAGCTAAATATTTTTTCCCAACGAGTACAAATTTACGATAAATCACTTTCTCCGGGGTTTTACGTCGTATCCGACAAGAGAGAAAGAGACGAGAAAAGTCTTCACATAATACTGCAGCACTTGAATCAAACATGATGGTGATATGTGCCATGCGTGAATGTTCAAATAAGACCAAACAAAGATTATAAAACATCACTTTTCAGAGGTATTTCCACAGCTTTAAATATTTTTAACCGCAATTTAGAATTTTCACATTTTTAATGATATAAAGACCTAAAATCAATAAAAAGCTCACATCATTATTTAGGTACACCTTCTGTTATAAGTGTGAAATTTGACTCTATAAATCTTTTTAGTGGTTTATTGATATTGTTTTGTTTAATATGTTCAAATATGTTTACTAAAAATGTTCGAAATTCCATGTGGGCGGAAACTAATAGGATATCAAACATTTTTGTCTCTTTTTATCGAGTCGGTATCAAGCCAACCGTCCTGACTACACTGTTTCGCATAGGTACCTCTCCATGTCCTCCTATAGGCTTGTATTGATTCGTCTATATTTCTTCTTCCCTTCCCCCCTTTCTTCATCCTCACGTTGAGAATATGCCATAGTTCCACCAGTTCCGTACAGACAAAACACTTCTGCGACATCAAAATAATTTACTCTTCATTTCGCAAGTATGTAAGGGTCAGAATTTGACCCTTTGCTTTGACAAGGCGCCTCTATCTTCGGTCGCTGAAGCATTGCAATAAAACGCACAACTTAACTTATGTTTTTATATCCAAGAAAAAAAAAACAAACACGCATTAATCAACACTTGAACGCCACCTCGAGCCGACAGCGTGTAATGACCGTAAGATCTTGACATTTTGTGCGTTGTGAATAAATCGTACCAACGGCACCGACTCGCTGTGCAACAAACGCGGAGCGTACAACTGCGGAGAAATATTAAGAATTAGGTAAAATACACATCACTTTAATAATTACTTAATCTAATTCTCAATACCATAATCATCTAATCCTTCTAGTAACTAATATATGAAGTGCGTTAGACCCCACGGTTCCAGACAGTGCTTTCGTAACCTACACATAAAAAAGATTTTTTAAAATGTTTTTTAAGTGAATACCGCACAAAAGTCCCAACTGCTCCCAACCGTCTATAGCCAGTGAAACTATGGCATCCCCAATCAAAGTATGTTGTGAGGCTGAAGGTAGTGGAGTACCTGGCTGTTCAGATCTGGTCATCAAACACGACTAAAGCCGTTTTGTGTAACGTTTCAACTCTGAATGGTGGTCTTTCTCCAGGGCGATACTTAGAGTATCTACCACTCTGAAACGTGCCGCAAATATACTGTATATTATTTAATATGAATTAAATTTAGATAGAAAATATTAATGACATAGAGTTTATTTGTGCGTTCCGAGATTTGAGCCTGCAACCTCTGAATTCACAGTCGAGAATCTTAACCACTCGACCACGGAGGCGTCAAATTGTTCCAGACAGTGCTTTCGCAACCTACATATAAGAAATATTCACAACGGAAAAGAACGAGCGCCTTTATTTATTGATTTAGTCACTTTGAAACATTTGAAAAACTGTTTATTTTTCGTACAATTTTTCCATCGGCCCTACCTTTTGGAAAATTATTAACAACCTGGTAAAAGACTTGTCCTGAACATAATAAATGTAGCTAAGAACGGTTGTAACATTGTTAAGTAAATATATTTTAATATGGAAGTACCTTAGAGTATTATTATACATAGAGACCTACCTATCCAAGGCAGTGTAGTCAGTTTTTATGACTTTTGCCTGACTACTCTGAACCGGCGTGGCTAGGATTTTTTATAGACACACCTTTTTTACATAACCTCAACAAGTGTTCGCATAACAAAACCATATCAAAAATACTATTAAATGATTTATAGATTTAGAATATCTTACAAAACGAATAGCATAACGTTTGCTTGAAGAATAATGGAAGTTTATAGTTAATATAATGTATTTATTTACTTAGTAATTCGATAATCTTAATGCGCTGTCAAAAATATTTGATACTTCTAAAATACTTGTGAAAAGTGATCCTTTTGACACCCTTTTTTGATTTATTTTAACATGCATTCATAGCACATATCGACATGATGTTTTGTTTATTTGTATAACCACTTTTTCACAGTATTGTAATCAACAACAATACAGGATATAACTTTAAAAACCGGCGAGTTATGTCGCATAACAAAAGTGGATGAAGTGGGCGGAGTCACTGGAGACGGAAAACATCCTTACAATACCTAAGAGCGATGTGATATTTTGAGAAATTTTTGTTGTCTATTTCTCTTTCATGGTATACGACGTAAAAACCCGGAGAGAGTGATTTATCGCAAGTTTCTATGGGTCGGGTAAAAAAGATTAGCTCTCTCTCCATATATTCTTACTCCAAGGGAAGTATCAACTATATTTTTCCTGCGGCACGATCCTATATATATTTTTGTGTCTATCGTTATGGACTAAATTTTAAGTTTAATTAATCATTAAATAAAATGAAACTGTGGTTTATTTATGAATTATATACTTATTTTTTCTGCCATTGGGAATAAAATTTTGAAATTAATTAATCACGAAAATACCCAAGATCAGGCTGTTTAATTATGTTTTCACTTGCTTTGCATTTGCTTTGGCGATGTTTCGGTTTAGAATATGCGTAATTTTTTGAACAGAGTCTATAGGTGAGTCATTTATATTCCCAACGTTTTTGCTAAAAATATGAAGACTATGATTTCTGAGAAATGATTTGATGACTGCGACAGCTATTTGATTGATTCTTGGATAGGAAATATCTGATTTTTTTAGCCTATCATCAGGACAATCTTAACTTTACAGGCTACATTTGGAACTTCACTCGTACCAGTCACATGAATCACAAAGAAATACGAAAATGAATTAACATAACCTAACATGGTACATGCTTTTACATAAATACAAAGTAATACGGATCTGTTTCTATGGTGACCGTTGTGACAAGCCCCTTTGAGATCTTTCATCATTGAATGTACCCAAAGCGGAGAAGAAAAATGATCAGTAATTTGTTTTCGCTGTGTCGACTTTGACACCATTACTCATGAAGAATTTCCAACGTCTTCAATTACGGTTTAAGAAGAAAAAATAACGTAATAAATGCTTGACGTCGAAAAAACAAAATATTTAATACTGTCATATTTTCTAATTCCATTTTTTGTAAAAAAAATGCCATTCGAATAAAAACATACTTTTTATGATTTTTATGTAATCGGGTAAAAAATCGTATTAATTTAAAAAAGTTTATTCTCAGCTTACAAGCTGTTTTTGTTCATTTGATTGAGAATGTACTTTGTTCGTACTTCCATGATTCTCGTATTTTCGTGACCATAAATACATGTAATTATATGCGAACATATAAAGATTTGAATGATACACGAAAAAAAGAGATGATACGTTAAAACGTTAGTTTACTTTTTTAGAAAGATATTTCTTTTAATAAATATAATATAATTAGATTTTTTTTGTTTAATTTGTAAAACTTTATATTTTTATAAATGTAAATTTAAAACAATTATTTTTTTTATTTATTTGTTGTTCAGTTGTGTATCAATAAAATAAGGCACTGTTTAAACACTTAATATTTTTTTTTGGCCATCATATTATAAACAACGTATTGTCTTATGCACCAAGTTTCGGTTAAGTTCAGGTAAATACACGGTGTTGTTTGTAGCTAAATAATTTATAAGCCTCAATATTGCCCATGCCAAACAAGCCGTAAAAATATTTATTTAAAATATTTACTCGGAGATTGCATATTAATAATATTGTTCTTTTTTATATGAATACCGCACAAAAGTCTCAACTGCTCCCGACCGTCTAGAGCTAGTGAGACTATGGCATCCCAGACAGGATATGTTGTGAGGCTGAAGGTAGTGGGGAGGGGAAGGAGATTGGAAAGAGGAAGGTTGGGAAGTACCTGGTTATTCAGATCTGGTCACCAAACACGGCTAAAGCCATTTCAAGCAACGTTTCGATTTTGAATGGTGGTCTTTTACCAAAGCGATACTTGGAGTATCTACCACTCTGGAACGTGCTGCAAATATACTTTTTTATTATTTTTATATGAATTAAACAAAAATTAATGGCGCACGCCGGGTTTGAACCCGTGACCTTTGGATTCGTAGTCGAGCCTCTTACCACTCGATCATGGAGGCCATCATTCGATACTTTAATGTAAATATATTTTTTGTGTTGAAAAAAAAAACAAACTGCGGTTCAGTCACTTACAGACAATTTATTCGAAATAATAATAATTTATTGATATGATAATAAAGAACAAAAAAAAACATTTTTTGTTATATTATTCTCAGGGAGTTAAAAAAAACTCATTCCGATTAAATAAGATGGTCTTTTCTCAATTTATTAGATTCTTAACTACGTAACAAAAAAATAGCAAAAATAACCACTTCATAACTGTAGGACCGTTAAAGATTCTCAAAGTTCTGATTAAAGGGTATTAAATTATGCAATGATTATGAACATTACAAAAACTATTTTTTAACTCAGAAAATTAGCAAAAAAATCAAACGGTTTTATTTCATTCAAAGCCTTTGTTTTGCGCAGGCCCTTGAGAAAAACGATATTTATAACATTTTATGCAACGATTAGGCGAGATACTCGGGTGGGTGGTATTATTTTCCTCGGAAATATAAAGTGCAGTGGAACAATGTTTAGAACGGGTGGCAATCAATGGTTCTCAATACAGTGTACATCCCATCAATGTTTATGTGAATGCCGCACAAGAGTTCCAACTGTTTGAAGTCAGCGAAGCTATGGTATCCCCAATTGTGGGATGTTGTAACACTAAAAGGAGTGAGGAAGGGAAGGAGATAGAGAAGAGGAAGCTTTGGAAGTAACTGGTTATCTAGATCTTGTTACTAAGCACGGATGAAGTCGATTCAAGCGTGCTTAACATTATCAATATAGGAATTTCACTAGGGCGATACTGTATAGTATCTTTAAAACTAAGAATGTTTAAAAATGCATATTTTTATTCATTAAAAACATGAGAACTTATTTTAGAGAGAGACAACACCTATTTTAAAACATAATACAAAAAATAAACACATTGAATGCAGCCAAAAGAGTTTTAAAAAATTATTTAACATTAATAATTCAGCGTTAATCGGCTCATGATGGAAATGAATGCAAGTGACAATGGTGACATTAACCTTTCATAATTTTAAAAATACTTTTTTTTTTTAATTTTCAGATCTTTTGAAGATTATTGATAGATTCAATCAAATCTCTAAAAAATATTGCTTTTGAACAAACCATTTAACATTTTAGATAACATGTATAAAAGATTATTCTGAAAAATCTTGAATGTTAAATAACCGGCTAGTAGTCTAGTTGATAAATGCGTCGGGTGCCCACCGAGGCGTAGTGGGTTTGATGCATCAGCTAGCAAAGTCTTACGTCATTGCACATGGAACATTTTCGGCTTATTATGATGGCAGTAGGAGTTTTTCAAAATTCAAGTTTTTTAATGCCACTAGTTTTATTATTTTTATGCACAGACAATTTAAATAAGTTAATTAAGAGCAAGCCGGGTTTCGAACCCTAACCTCTGGATCGACCCTCTAGAATCGTAACCGCTCGGCCACGGAGTGTCGTATAAGCAGAGATCGTAAAATAAAATGCACTTTCGAGAGGTATTTGGATGCCGACTGAATTCCAGGGCGACTGTCAAATGAGCAAGGCCCCCGACAAATTATTCACCTTTTGATTATCATTAGTAAAAAGTCGTAAAACGCCACTAAACGGACACAAAAGAATTTTCATCGAGATAAATTTGATGGGAATTCAATAGATATCGAAATATTGGACAAAACATTACATCGTTTGTTTGAAAGTCTCCAAAGGGCGACCCTAAATACATTTTACTAGCAAAGTGTGGGAAGGTAGCATTCCGACATTTTCAAAATATTTCATTCATCCCAATTTTGTATGTACCTGCTGTAAAGTTTATGTGGAGTATCAAACTTTTATTACCTGCTTTCAATATATTTTTTAATACTTTTCGGTATATTTTTTTGAATATATTTCAAACGTTTTGTACTTTATGTACACCCACCATATCGTTTTTATTATATTTTCCAATGTTTACTTTTAGTGCTTATATAATTAATATTTTTTTTATAGGGTTTTAAGCGACATTTTTTTAAATTTGTTTTTTATTTTATTATTTTTTATTACACTCACATACCATTAACCTTCAACAATGTTTTTATGTTATGTGATTTAAGGCTATCAACTAAACATTATAAATTTTGATTATTAAAAGAATATTAACAATCTTAAAATATAAGTGGACTTTCAATGATTCTTCAACCTTTAGCATATACGAGTATATAAAAAAAAAACTATATTGGGTACCGCACCGACTGGAGCCAGTACAGTAAACTATAGCATCCCTAATTGAGGTATGTTCTGAGGCTGAAGGTAGTAAGGAAAGGGAGGAGATGAGGGAGAGGATGATTAGTAAGCACCTGGCTATTCAGATCTGGTCACCAAACACGGCTCAAGTCATATCTAGCAAAGTTTTGATTCTGAATGGTGGTCTTTCACCAGGGCGATACTTAGATACGCAAAAATACAATACATGTTTTTAATTTTTTAATAAAGAGTGAAATAGCACATATTAAATACAATGTATTTGCACTCGCGGGGATACGGATCCGCAACCTCTGGATTAGTCGAGCGTCTTAACAGCTCAATCACGGAGGCCGTCGAAACATAGTTCAAAAAATATTTTCCACACACTACATGTCACACCAGAGTGGTAGATACTATTAAGAGATAATATCCATTTTATTTATTGTATACATGTTGGCTTTTACATTTAAAGGCACATTTTATAGTGATACAAGTATAAAATATTTACTCAAACGTAAAGTAAGGATGAATAGTAAACATATGTTTTACGTTAATTGTATTTGTTGGATTACATTGTATTAATTTTGATTGAAGATTTATGATGTTATAGCCTTCTTGAATCTACATTCCGTGCAGTTAAATACATCAGCCACCTCTGCGTACGAATAACCAACTAAATGCAATCTAGGTACAAGCGAGAGTCTGAAAGACTCAGTTCTCATACTATTGTTACAGCTAAATAGAATTTGGATCGAGTAGTTCTCGTTGGCATTGTCGAAAGGAAATAAGGTTCAGTAAATCATGGCAGTAAAACCATTGTCAATTGGGTTGTATAGTGAGTTATTCTTCGATCTGAAAGGTTTAATAATTTTAATTATATAATCGAGCGGTCAAAGTTTATATTTTCAATGTGCATATTGAGCTGAATATTGCATTCCTATGAGGCAGTATTTCGATATTTCAGTGCTCCATACTATCATTAACTTTAAAATTACATTCTTGGGTCATGTTTTTAAAGTTACTTCGACAGTGTTTTTCACATAGTTTACAAAGTGAAATTACAAAAACCTACCTAGGCAACTGAAGCGATAAAATTAACTGCCTCAGTTACGATCTCGTGTAGGGTTCTACATATCATGTAAGCACCGTTGAGGAAACTTTTTCACGAAAACGGCGCTGCATACACTTTTCAATTATTACTTTTTATGTTTTGTTGTTGGCGGCAGATGTTCACTTGGATTAGTCTTCCAATTGTTATGTTAGCTTAAAACCTACATAAATGTAGAGTTTATTTTTACTTTAAATATAAGCCTGTCGAGTGTCATCCACCTTTACAACAAGTTATCTGCGTTATTTCCTAGCGTAATCAGTGCAGTTAATTTAACTCGCGAAAGCAATTAATTCAAACCCTAGCTTCTGCCATTCGAGATGGCAGCTGAAGGATGCAGGTAACTTGATACACAGGTAGTTGATATCTGGACGACGGATTAATCTATTCTCCAGAAGAAACCTCCGCGGAGGTCGGATGACTGATTGATACTACCAGGGTGCCAGAATTTGGTGAGAGACGGCCGCAATAAAACACCAATGAAACTCACAGTTCAAGAATTCGTTAAATTTAACACCTAGTAATTAATTCCCAGAGCGCGACATGCGAGGAAAATGGGATTGAAATAGTGGAACGAATTATTTTGAAGGAGGTATCGTACAGAGTTTTATACGAGCTTATAAGGTGCTTATGTGCAGCTTTCAAAGCACTAAATACTTGCTGTCAGTTTGATATGTAGATACATTGGAGATCCTTACAATGTTACATTATAACTGGTTATTATATTTGTTTTCGGGTGGAGCAGAATCAAAACATATATATTTTTAAAAATCACAATACTCTGGCAAACAAGTTGCTCTAAGGTAACAGAGACTTTATCGTGTTTCATAGTGGTACGAAATTCGATACTCTGCAGGTAATGGATTCCCCCTCCATTTAGAAATGACAATAACGAGGACATAATCCAACGATTGCTTAAAACAAAAACTAATTCGAAAATACAACATTTTCGCTTGATAAAATAATGACTCATTTGAATACTAGGGTTCGGTTGAAATCAAAGCATGTTCCAGCAAAACGCGACAGTCGTTTAGAAAAAAAAACGATTAAACGTCTAATTTTCTACTAAGATTTAACGAAGATTCAATTATGTATGAAAATTTCAATGTCCATAGACACATTTTCAGTGTCTTAAAAAGTAATTTTATTCTCTCAAAATGCACCAATCATTTCAAGAATTTCAATATTTTTCTAAACATTTAATGAATATATATATATTACAATTGCTTTATGACAAGGTTTCACAAAAGTGGCTAACTTTAGAGGCACCTGGTTTGCCGATATTTGAACGCACTTTATCTGCATAGATGAATCAATTTTATTTTTTACATTAATTCTACACAGAAGGCCCCGAAGGAAAAAAATTCTCTCAGGGTCTGTGTCATCTATGGAGATGCTGGGTGGAAGGTCTTTTTGAGGAAAGAAAGGAGTGAACTCGGGTCTTGAAGAGGCCCATGTTGTAGGAGGAGGGAAACGCAGAGGCCGGCAAATCATTCCATAGTCGAGTTGTTAAAGACAAAAGCGACACGTTGTCATATTGTGTCGAATGTCAACCGTGTATAAATGCTGGGCGCGCGTTTGACAAGTTTCCTGACTATGCACCGGTGCCAAAGGGATCAATGACGCAAGTTTTGTTTTGCACTTGTTCAGTAACATAACTAACTAACTAACTAACCATCACACCGTTTCGCCGCAGAGGTAAGCAGAATGGACGGACCGCCATACAACTCTGTCTTGGCACACACTTTTTGCTTCATTCACATTCATACATCGTCTTATACATACTCTTCTGTTATTATGACTTTTTACATGACCCGATTCAAGTACTTGATCGTGCCACGTCTTCTTCGGGCGCCCCCCACTTTCTTCTTCCATTCACTTTCGCATCATATATTATTTTCACACTCCTTTTTTAGTTCATTCGCTCTACATGCCCAAACCATCCCAGCGTCTTTTTATTTATCCTGTTCATTACGCTTACATCAGCCTTGCATTATTTTCGGATATCCACATTTTTAACATGGTTATCAATAGTTTTACCGCACATACGCCTCAAGGATTTCATGTCTACAGCATTCAGTCAACTTTCATCCTTCCTCTGACAGTTCCATGCCTTACTGCTATACATCAGGGTTGGCATAAGCATTTCTTTGTGGACTGCTAGCTTCGCTTCTTTTTATTGTTTTGTGATTTTTTTAAAATAATTGTTAAAAAATTACTACGAATATTTTTAACTTAAGCGAAACTTTAAGCTGCTTGTAAGCTTGTCACATACAATTTGTCGTTACAGTGTATCGAGAGGGTTTTCCCAACAAAGAAACCACTGCGCACTACGCACTGTGCCGGGTGGAGAGTGTGTAGGCTCCTGAGATGTCTGCTCGGATACGGAGCCTTATTAATGAGCGGACCCTCTGACAAATGCCTCCACTCGGCGGCGAGATAACACCGAAACGCGCATGACGCCAGACCGCAATCAATTCTCCCCAGAGCCTTCATCAAAATAATATACCCTCACCAACAAAAGGGCTCAACTAAACCATCGAGGATTGTTCAAAGCTTATTCAATTGAAAATATTTTGTGACTCTATGGTTGAATGCTTAACATAATACTTTGTATTTAATGCGAAGTAGGAATATTGTGATGTTAGCTTGATTCAAATCACCGAAGATATAAACTAATAGAAGTGCGTTGTAGGCGTTTCCGCGTGCCCGAGGTAAGTTTTATTTTTCCTTTCTTCTGGTGAAATTGATCAAACATTAAATTTCATTTTTTTTCGTGAACAGAGCAGAAAATTAATTCCATTGCCACATCTGGGGTCTAGCAGTCGAAAATTTTGATGTTAATTAGCGACTTCGGTTTTCTTTCCAATCGCTATAGATCACACTTCTAGAGATTATTTGTTCAGTGCTTTGAATTAATTTGGTGCCTTTGCCAAACTAGTGTTAGCATAAGTATAGCACATTAAAATTTAATGATGCATCCAATCGATTAAAGCGACCCTTTTTCTCCTGCATTTCCCAATAGCCAATACCAACTATATTATTCTAAAATAAAAAGAAAATTGGATAATTGCTTAATTTTTGTGACAAGTGTTTATCACCTAAAACGTGTAGCAATATTTTTACGTACAATAAATGAGTCTACAACTTGACATGTTTATCTTTGCAGTCAGTGATGTTGCTAGTGTACATTTTGTGCATACAAAAATCTTTAAGTAATACTTCAATATTTATTTATTTTGCAACAGCAGTTTTATACCAATCACAATGCAAACGCGATAAAAATAACACCATAACTGGTAATCATAATTATACAATTATAACAGTACATAATAAAGTAAAAACCGAATAGTTAGTTCTTGCTTAAACTTGTTGTATCTCGTATGAAAAATATCCAAATTTCCTGCGAGGCAGTTAATTAGCCTAGTTAGTCTCCCTAGGGGCATCACCATTGGTGAGTTAGTTCTATATCTGGGAAGAAACAGAAACCTGTGTTGACGGCCTCGCGTAAACTTATCATGCATAAAATGTTATACGTATTTTTCTCCATATGCGGACTCCCTGTAGATTATAATAGTTTGTAATTAATCTGCTATTCGATATATTTATCTAAATGTGCAAAATGTTTTCCACCGCGAGATATATACGACGGTGATAGAATGATATAAGTTGTGATTTTTTATAGAGATATGATAAAGTTATGACTCAGTTGGACTCGGGTCGTTACTTCGTCTGAACAAGAATAAATAATTATTTAATAGGTCAGGTCGGCTTTCTTAGGAACCTAAAGAAATTAAATTTAACATTCTTGGACTTATTTATTACCACAAGTTGTAATTATATTTCTAAGAACACATATACTTTAAAAAATCACATATGAGTTAAGCTCGACTAAATCTATTGATCATTTAGATAAATACAGGGTTACGCAATAAAGTTGTGTTGAAGATTTGCAAAGCTTACAACAATTGGCATAATTTTTTTTAACCATTTATCAAATAATTGTATTGTAATAAAAAAAAATCATTGTGTTTTGTAACTGTTTTGCAAATTGTTTAAAGAAAAAAATATACGAAAACATACTAAAAATATTGTGACAACTCATTTTTTTGTAATAAATAAAATTAAAATACGAGTACATTGATAGCTGCCTTAAAAACTGACTATGGTCGTATACTACACCTACAGTCAAAATATTAAATCACTCTAAAAAATAAGGAAGTGATTGATGCAAACATTAAAAAAAACGCTTTTTTCATTCTGATTTGTTTACCCAATGCACATGAACTACCAATAATAAGTACATACCGTCTCACATGATGGTTCTATAAGTTTTTTTGCATATTCAAAGTCCATTTTTTAATACTTTAAAATACAAAAAAACCTATGCATGTTTTGATAAAGCATACTTTTAAACGCAATAAATAACCTTACTGAGGATATTATTAATTATTTGAATATTATTCGTGTTTCACTTTTTCCTACACTGATTATATTTCTCTCTTTTCATCTGGAAATATTATTAGGCCATTTTTTAATTTATTTTAGTTCTCCTTGTAATCTTAATTGGCACTCAACTAGTGATATATTGATTAAAACATTATTTTGTCAAAAAAATATTGACGGTGTTTAGAAAACAGATGACATATATCTGAAAGAATCATTTTACTTTTATGAATAAAACTTTTTGTTTCGCTGTAGTATATATGTTTGAGAATCAGCAAAAACAAAAATGAAAAAAGTGTCTTTTTCACCATGAAGTGGACAAGCAAAGGGTTAGCCCACGTTAGCAGAGGTAGCAATCAAGCAACGTACCTGTAAAGATAAAAGAGTAAAGAGGAAGGACTAAGGACTCCCGGGTGGTATTCGAGCCTGCGACAAACAGGAATATATCATACAGTATACCCACCCGCCCGACAGATAAGCTACCAAATTACAATAAAAAACAATAAAATCATATGCTGCCCACGCAACAAAAAACTACCTCATTTAAATTCCTCGCCTTCAGGTAGCCTAACTTCATAGATAAATATTAAAACAAAACGATTCAATTTTAAAAATAGCAACTGGAATATCTTTAGACGTTTGTTTGTGACTCTTATTTAGAAGTGTGTTTTTTTTTTTTTTTAATAAATAATATTTTATCTTCTTTGGAGTATTAAAAAAAATATACTTGAATCATATAGTGTAAATGGTTTTAATATTTTTTCTTTTTATTTCTTTATGTAACTCACAAGAGTTCAATATAGAGCAGGGGAACTATATTTCCAGCGCATTGATTGGACGACGTTATGAGGCGGGTCAAGGGTGGTGTAGTTCACATAACATTACATTTGTATAGCGTAGTTTTGTTATATTTCACCTCGAGTGTGGTCACATATAAAAATTATGTCACATACTAAAAGCTGTTGGTTTTTATTGAGGTTTCACTTAGACACTGACTTTTCACGCAAAATTAGAAAAAAAATGTGCAAATAATCAATAAAACACTTATTTTAGATTAGTTTATAATCTTTGAGCTAAATACTAAGCCTAGAAGAGTATTTATGGTATTAAGCTTACTTAAAAGGTATTTCCTGTAAATCTTCGGGGTGATAGCTTATTTTTTTAATATTATATAGGGTTATTTGTTTTATATATTCGTAAAAAGCATTAACTTTGTGGCTTGCCATATTTATAAATAGAACACATACACTTTGTTTTTAACCACTTTTTTATTTAATATTTTGTCTACCGGTTTCGGAAGTACCCTTCCATCATCAGGACAATATTAAATTAATATGCCAATTAATATTAATATTAATTCGCCAATCACCTCATTACTACTAATCATGATTTTAATAGAGATACAGGGGTTAAAATTCTTCACCGTTGCAATAAAGGGATAAAATTAGATAACTTAGAAGCACTAGAAATTAGAAAATCATTAAACAGTAAATGCAATATTTTAAACAATCAAATTAATTTATCTTATAGTCCTATCCTAAATATTTTTCCAATAAACCGCTCTGTTATTCCCATAATTTCCTCAATTACTCTTTCTCCTTCCAACTCCTAAATATGTATATTTATCTCAGTATTTTGTATTTCAGATTAATTTAATATTGTCCTGATGATGGAAGGGTACTTCCGAAACCGGTAGACAAAATATTAAATAAAAAAGTGGTTAAAAACAAAGTGTATGTGTTCTATTTATTTGTTTTAATTCAATTCAATTGAATTAAATTGAAAATTATTATAATTTAGTTCTGCCAGTTTTAGTAATTATTTTTCATGACAGCTGTTTCAACGTTTAATGCCATTATCAAACTCATTGTGCCCTTAAATGGATAATGGCCTTAGACAATTTGATAAGTCACTAACCATCACGCCGTTTCGCCGCAGGGATAGGCAAAGAAGACGGACCGCCATACAACTCTGCCTTGGCACACACTCCTTAATTCCTTTCATTCATTCTTCATTTCATACATACTCTTCTGTTATTGTGACTCTTTACGAGGCCCGATTCAAGTATTTGATTCACTTGATCGTGCCATGTCTTCCTCGGGCGTCCCCGACTTCTTCTTCCATTCACTTTTGCATCATATATTCTTTTCACACTTCTAGCGACAAAACAGCTGTAACTAAAGATAAAAAAATTAAACCAGCAAAACTAAAGAATATTAAATTCAATTAAATTAAAAAAAAAACTTTAAGCGGAGTTATACAAATTAAACACGAAAGCTTTAAATATCCAATGTTCAGTCTTTCCTAAACACTATGAACACATTTTGTAAAAAGTGTTGGGCTTAAAATGTATTTTAAACAATTTTTTTTTAGCTTTCTTCACAGGTGAGCCCTTGGTTTTGCAATGAGAATCTGGGTACCATACATCAATTTAATATGGAAAAAGGTATCCAAGCTTAAAATACTTCGAAATTAAATAATAAAACTGTAGTAAGTTGAACTGCCGACTGTTATACGAATAGATTTCCTTACTATTTTTTTATACTTATCAAGATTGTCCCGAAACCCATAAAGCGGTAGAACGTCATAATATCTGGAGGAGACCCTCCAGGAAAGAAGTTCAGAGATGAAGAAATAAATTTGAAAACTGATATCATTCCTTCACGTCACGTGGGCGCCCCTTAATACTATAAACCATACCTTCGGAGAAAAGGTCCTGTGGGATGATACGGCGTTATTAGATCTGTCTTAGAGTATGGTAAACTTAGAGGAGCCATAAACAGGCAACTATGTGTTTACGTACTTGAAGGTTCTCATAGGCTAAGGGCATGTTTACCTGGTAACTCTAAATCACGTTTTATGTCGAGAGGTAGATACCCATAAAGCAGGAATCTCGAGTTTGACATAAAATACTGAACATGGGTTGATTGGTAGCTTCATAATATTTTAAACAATTACAAACAAACTTTGTATTCCCAGTAAGTTTTTGACGGCCTCCGTGGAAGAGTGGTACAAAACTCGACTACGTATCCAGAGGCCGCGGGTTCAAACCCGGTGTGCACAAGTGAATATTGCGAGTGGTAGATACTCTAAGTATCGCCCTGACGAAAGACAACCATTCAGAATCGAAACGTTGCTTAAAATGGCTCTAGTCGTGTTTGGTGACCAAATTTGAATAGCCAGATACTTCTCAATCTTCTTCTTCCCCATCTCCTTCCCCTTTTCACTGCCTTTAGACTCACAACATACCCTAACATACAATTGTGGATGCTATGGTCTCACTGGCTCCAGACGGTTGGGAGCAGTTTGGACTCTATTGCAGTATTCACTTTATTTTTAGAAAGCCGCCCTGTTTCCTCTCTACACCCCTAACTTTTCTTCTAGTAAATAGTAGTTAAGTTCACAAAAGCTTTTTAAACAAACAAAATAATTATTAGATGTTATCTGTCCTGATGAAGGTGCGGAATCGGAAACTATTTGGCCTAAATTTAAAATAAAGTTTTGCATACAATGTGTTTATTTAGATATTTATAATAACATAAAATGTATAATTGTTTTTTTTGGTTTGTAGAGAGAAGAGCTATATCACTACCCAGTTGGGCAACGTTGTGAGAAGGTTTAAGGAAGGGGCTGTAGGAAGGAATTTGTTAATGTGAGCCTTGAAGAGTCCCGGAATAAATTAAAAAGGAATGAAAAAACAAAATTTACATAGTTCTCTGTTGAGTAATAAAACTTAATCGCGCAGTTTTGAAAGTTTTCCAAAGTGTCAGATTTTATGTAGATTATCACCTTTACGTATTTTGCTAAATGTGGATGAATGGTAATTGCTTACTTCTTCGGTGCACTACGAAAATAATATGATTCCTTCCAACAAATTTGTCTTTCCCTTCAAACGAGTTAATTATTCCGGAGTGATATTGATATCGCTTTCATATTAAAGCTCACGTTTAACTTTTCATAATCACTCAAAATACCAACGCTTTATAATAACAATCATGTCTCCAGACCCAAGGCGTTTGCCGTATTGTTGTGCCAATGTCTACACTGCCGCGGTAAACTCTTGCAATCCATAAATATTTCTGTAAAACCTCCCGTATCTTATTATTATCTAGTAATTAAATCCAACCACTTCTCATTCTGTTACCCGTAGAATAAACAAAACACGTTAAAATTATTTTACTGCCCTGGGAATGGCAACCTTTTTTCAGTAAGTACAACTTCGTCGGGAATGGTGCTATTAATATTAATGAAAATGAAATAATAATTTTGTATAAGACCACAGTTTTGTTGTTTTTGTGGCCGATCGGTTTCGCTTAGCCTAAGCATCATCAGGGTAAAACAATGAACTACACAAAAAATATTTTTTAAATAAAAGAGACAAACTTTGTTTTAAACCTCAATTACCCATTCTCCTTCCCATTCCAACTCCTAAATATGAATATATATATATATAAATCTCAGTATTTTGAATTTTAGGTTAATTTACATACTGTCCTGATGATGGAAAGGTGCTTTCGAAACCGGTCGACATAATTTTGAAAAATAAAAGTGGTTTTAAACAAAGTTTATCTGTTTTTATTTATAAATATGGCAGGCCACAAAGTGAATCCTTTTTACGAATATAAAAAAAAAAATATTATACCCATGTTCATTTCTGTATGTAGAAAATCATAATAATATTTGTATTCATATCTGCGTGCGAAAGGAAGAGAGGGATAAGTCAATAAAATCGAGTTTTGAGTTAGGTATGCAGAGTTGTTCTTTAGATACATATCTACATAAAAAATAGACATTATTATATTATTAAAGAATTCTAGATTCCGAAAGGTAATGTATTGGGCACATTTTTTGTTTAGTTTAATTTTATACCTTGATGATGCTTAGGCTAAGCGAAACCAGTCGGTCATAAAAATAAAAATAAAATCTATGGTTTTATACAAAGTAATTATTTCATTTTCATTAAATATGTCAAAATACAAAGTGATTGTTTTCGACGAAAATATATTAAATTGTATTCTTCGAAGATTTTTATCGTAAAGAATGACGAGAATCATTTAGACTGCTACCAAACATTTCAAGACCATGGCTTGAGTTAACAAGTCTCGACATTCTGGACAGTGGAAAATTATACTCATAATTAGTAGAGGGATGATTGAGGAACAGCAATTCATTATTTCTGCGTTTACAGCAAGTAATGTTTAACTAAATGAGTTGCAACAGAGAAGATGAATCAATCACACAATTAATAATTTTGCCAAAGTCTTTCCTACGCTTTTCTAATGACGACATTTATTTTGACTTATGGAATACCTAAGTAAATAAAGCCATTAAATGGATATTAAATAGATATAAATTTATGGATACTTTGCGCACTTGTTTTCTTATTTGGAACGAATTGTTTATTCTAAAAGTAATACAGATGTGAATGATGAATACTTGGAGCAAGTGGATAAGTGTGTGTATTTAAAAAGTATGTTCACAAGAGACGAAAAGGCTGATAAAGACATTGAAAGAAGGGTGAATGCAGGAAACTACATCATTGGAGGACTGAACGCAGTTGGCGCAAATAATAAACTGACAAAAGAAGCGAAGCTAGCAGTCCACAATGGAGTGCTTATACCAACCCTGATGTATGACAGTGAGGCATGGCAGAAGAAGAATGAAATAATACTAAATACTGTGGAAATTAGATCCCTGAGAAGAAAGTGCGTAAAACCATGTATGACCGTATTAAAAATGTGGATATCCGGAAAGGATGCAAGGCTGATGGAAGCGTAAAGAACAGGATCGAGAAAGATTAAATCACTACCCCATATTGTACCTGGTGCCGCGCTTTGCGCACTTCTGCAACAAGGAATATCAGGTTTCACTTACCTCGAGAAATTCATCGTTTTTCTTTCGGCCGAAAAATAATTGCAGCCTCCCGGAACGTTGCCTGATTTCTGCAGATCGGGAGATACCGTTCGAGTCTCGGGTTGCCGGGCAGCCTCCGGTTTTCACGTGCGAACCTGGCAACATCGAGTAACGTAACAATAAATACCCGAGTTATGTGGGACGCTGCGTAAAACTAAAGCGGTATTTTCAATCGCAATGCGTAAAGTACGCAAAAGCGAGCTTCGGATCATTGATTCACTTTCCATTACGATTTTAGAGCTTGCCTTTATTGCTGTAATAATATATCCTGCCCCAGTATCATCTAGAAAGTTCTGATATGGATATTTTTTTTTATTTTTATATAAATACCGCACAAGAGTCTCAACTACTCCCAACCGTCTAGAGCCAGTGAGACTATGGCATCCCTCATTATGGTATGTTGTGAGGCTAAAGGTAGTGGGCAGGGGAAGGAGATGGGGAAGAGGAAAGTTGGGAAGTGCCTGGGTATTCAGATCTGGTTACCAAACACGGCTAAAGCCATTTCAAGCAACGTTTCGATTCTAAATGGTGGTCTTTCACCAGGTCGATACTTAGAGTATCTACCACTCTGGAACGTCCGCAAATTAACTTTTATTATTTTGTATTTCAATTTAATGTGTTATGACACATATTAATTGAATAAAAGTTATTAGGGCACCCCGAGTTTGAACCCGCGACCTTTGGATTCGTAGTCGAACGTCTTACCACTCGACCATAGAGGCCGTCAAAGGATATGAAGGATATGACATTACCCAAAGATAATGATTGATACGATGGCCTATGTAGTCGAGTGGTTCGCTCGACTTCGAAATCAGAGGTCACGAGTTCAAACCCGGCGTGCGCAAATATTTTTTATTATCTTTTTCAATTTATATTGTCTGTCTCTTTCACTCTGTTCCTTTGTTACAATTCTTTTGTTTTCTCACTGTTTTGTTATTTTATTTTATATTTTGTTCCTCCTCTGTATGTATATATAACTGCACACTTTGTCGGTCATAAAAATTGGAATAATATCCGTGGACTGGTGGAATGTTAGTTTTTCATTTCTTTTAATTTTATTTAATTTAACTATGTATCATACATAACCTTGAAGTAACAATATATGGAGGGAGAGCTAATTACTTTTACACAACCTACACAAACTTGCGATAAATCACTTTCTCCGGGTTTTTACGTTGTACACAATGAGAGAGAAAGAGACAGAAAATTTCATAGACCGCTTCTATATACTGTCGCAATGATCTTAAGCTCCTGGGTCACCACGGGACTCTGCCCACCTTTTTTTATTATGCCACTAAACTTGACACAACTAAACGATTTTTTAGGTTATATGCTATATTTTTGTTGGTAAAAATACTGTGAAAAATGGCTGTACGAATAAATAAAAACATTATGTCGATATGTGATATGAATTGATGTACGAGTATAAATACCGTAGCCTTAGTCTAAGCCACGCCCAGGTGCGCCGAGTCAGGTTAAAACCTTCAAAAACAAGTCAAAAACTGACTTCACGACCTTGGATAGATACTACTCTATGTACTCTAAGGTCATAACACATTTGATTCGTATAAAATAATATTAAGTATATTTGCGGCACGTTCCAGAGTGGTAGGTACTCTGGTGATAGTCCAAGATTCAGAATTGAAACGTTGCTTAAAATGGCTTTAGCCGTGTTTGGTAACGAGATCTGAATAGCCAGGTACTTCATAACCTTCCTCTTTCCTTTCTACTTCCCCTTCACACCACCTTCAGCCTCACAGCATTCCCCATTTTTGAAAATTCACTGGCTATAGGCGGTTAGAAGCAGTTGGGGCTCTTGTCCGGTATTCACTGTAATTTAAAAAAAATATATTGCTTCAGTAAAGTGATTGAATTAAAATAAGTTTGAACTTTATCAGAATTTTATTTTAGCGAAACACTGTAGTAACGTCACACCAACAGTAAAAAGGATTTGATTGACTTTAAAATAACATTACCCATGAAGTTAAAAATAAAATACAAAAAGCCTACCAAAAAAAACGAAAAAGAAACTAACACCGAACATAAAAACAACTCAAACCCTCGACAAAAAGACTAGTAGAGGGTAGAGACTGACTTTTTGTTATTTATTTTTATAGTAAATGCCCCACAAGTATAGTGAGTCCCAACTGCTACCAACCGTCTAGAGCCAGTGATACTATGGCACCCCCAAATGGGATATGTTTTGTGAGGCTGAGGGTAGTGGGGAGGGCAAGGAGATGGGGAAGATAAAGGTTAAGAGGTCCCTGGCTATTCAGATCTGGTCGACAAACACGGCTAAAGCCATTTCAAGCAACGTTTCGATTCTGAATAGTGATCTTTCACCAGGGCGTTGCTTAAAGTATCTGCCACTCTGAAAGGTGCCGAAAAACGTGTTAATTTCCAAATAAACGTTAAAATAGGATTAAATAAAAAAGATAAACTTTGTTTAAAACCATTTTGTTTTTAATAACCAGTCGGGTTTCGGGATAGTACTAAAATTGTTTTAATATTGTGCTGAAGATAAAAGGGTGCTTCCGAAACCGGTCGACAAAATATTGAAAATAATGTGGTTTTATAAAAAGTTTATCTGTTTTATTTATAAATATGGCAAGTCACAAAGTTAATGCTTTTTACGAATATTTTAAAATGGGTTATATTAAACTTATCGCGAAAAAACTTTTCGCTTCCATTGTAAAATTAATAACCAAAACTTTTTTTTTAATATGAACTATTCAAACAACACAAAATAGAAAAACGTACGGAAGAGAAAAAAGTTTTCACGATCTTAGTCTTACTCCGGCTGAACAAACCTTAAATCAAATTCAGATTCTTGCTTGAAAATTTTCACTATGTAAACCTTCAAAACATTAACATTTAACCCTAAGGTCAAAAGCACACCTTTAAAATTCGTGCAATTAAAAATAATCTTATTTTAAATTCTTGAAATTCACGGTAAAATGCTGCGTCATAAAGCTAAAAAAAAAAAATCGTATGAATTCACACGCTTCTGATGAGCTAGTAATAAAAATAGCGAACGTTTTCCGAGGATGTACTCAGGACGTAGAATTTATATTTTAGATTAATAAAAACTGAGCCTTGCCATTCATATTCGTACCATAAAACGTTCCAAAATTTCCATATCGTTTTCAGGTATTAATATAAGTGGTAAGATATGAATTAGTTACTTCCCGAGGTTTTACTCTGAAAATGTTTGACATCATAGTAAAATGTTCTTCAGTATTGATTAAAATGAACAACTCAGGCAGGACACCCTTTTAGGTCTGCTAGAGCAAATTCAACCTTATGCCCCTTCTATCGCCTTGGGGGAGTATTCGGTTTTATGCCCACCTTTTTGCCTTAGGCCGTTCTTAGCTTTGTTGCCGCTCGAGAGTCGACAGATAGAGATATTGGATTTGCGCTTATTGTTAGCGCGAATTCTTAATTTATTTTTACGAATAATTATAAGCTATAATAGTGAAATATTATTTTTTTGACATAAGCCCTACGCAGACGGGGCAATAGAAAACCAACTAAAACTTGTTGGCGATAGCAGTTGTTGCTAACTGGTTAGCGACCAAGCTTCTCGCACGACGCTACTCAAGTTGCTGCGATTTCAGTCATTATCTCATCTCGTAGTGCACGGTGTCATTGTCACATTGCGTTCAAAACGGTCTAAAAGCGTATATTCATAAAAAGGGGAAGTTTTTCAATTTCCTGAACCAATCAAATGTTTTCTTGCTCGGAATTCCTCGAAAACAGCTCGAAACTTCGGCGCAACTGGAAACTGCAACGCGCTGGCGACTAACACGGCGAGTTGCGAGATACTGTTTGCCTCGGCGTTGAAAACTGGTTTCTGATAAATTTGCGTGTTCGGATTGCTATTGAAATGCACAGGTGAGCAACTCGAGTTGCGAACTAGTTTTTTTTTGGTTGCCCCGTAGGTGGAGGGCCTTATTGTATTTTTCCACAAATAAGTAAATAGAACAATCTGTGAGTATGAGAAGAATATATGACGCGAACGTAAATTGTAAAAGAAGTCGTGAACGCCCGAGAAAGACGTAGCGCGATCAAGTGAACCAAATACTTGAGTCGGACCATGTCAAGAGTCAGAATAAAAGAAAGGTATGTATGAGACGAAGTATGAATGTGCATGAAGCAAGAAGTGTATTCTAAGACAGAGTTGTATGGTATTCCACCCCCTCTGTCTGCCCCTGCGGGGAAACAGTGTGAAGGTTAGGTTAAGTTAGTTGAACGAATGCAGGTGAATTGATCTATTTTAAAGTACCCCCACCAAAGTATTTTATTTTGGTATGTCCTAGAACTAACATTTGCCAATCTGTAATCACTAATCAGTTGTACCCACCTCTTTGGATTCTAGATTTAAGGTGGTATGAGAGATAAATTCACACTTTGCTATGGTCACAAGGACAAGCAGCAAGTGACAAGTGGCAAGTGGCAAGCAGCGGGGTAATCACCGCCATCTGGCGGCGGCGGCCGGCGATGTAAGCCGCAGATTATCCCCAGATTGAGTGAGGGACGCGGGTATCTTGAAGGACGCTTAGTAATTTTAACGGCCGACTTTTACAAAGCACTCTAACTTCTACGAGACTACAACAAACTATTAGATAGTGTTTTATTTATAGACGGCGTCGTGGTCACCTTGTTTGTCACATGTAATGAGGGAGACGAGAATACTCTAGTTAATACCGCGCAAGAGTTCCAACTGCTCCCCACCGTCTGGAGCCAGCGGGACTATGGCATCTCCAATGGGGGTATGTTGTGAGGTTGAAGGTGGTAGGGAGGGGAAGACGATGAGGACGAGGAAGGTAGGGAAGTACCTGGCCATTCAGATCTGGTCACCAAACGCACGCAGTGACGTAGTTATTCCATTCGATCTTGCTTACAAAAGCGTTGTACCGACGTAATCTCAAGTGATTGGTTTTTGTCAATACTTAGAGAGAAATATATTCATGATATTTCAGTAATCTGTATCTAAGCTACCACACAAAGCTCTCGTTCAGGGTTACATTAGAGCCTCCGTTTGGAACGGGAGTGTTAGAGAACATTATTTTAAAATTATATACGAGTACATAGTGAATACCGCACAAGTGTCACAACTGCTCCCAACCGTCTAGAGCTAGTGAGACTATGACATTCTTAATTGGGGTGTTTTGTGAGGCTGGTAGTGGTAGTAGGAGGGGAAGGAGATGGAAAGAGAAAGGTTAATAAGTTCCTGGCTTTTCGGATCTGGTCACCAAACACGGCTGTAGCCATTTCAAACAACGTTTTGATTCTGAATGGTGTTCTTTCACCAGAGCGATCCTTAGAGTATCTACCACTCTGGGTAATAAATACAATGTTTTTAAAATCCTAAAGTTTTCGGGTGTTTTAACGGAGCACGGACAGCATTGATTTTATGAACAAACATTTGAGATTTTTTGTTATATAAAACACCGTATTAACCAAACTGATAACAAGACAAAAAAATGGCGTCCCCACTTCGAAATGACTTCTGACCACCGTCATTAATTCGACTGCCATTTGAAATTCAAATTGAACCAAAGGAACCGCCCCGCTGGGACCCGAACCCCGGTCTAGTTCTTCGGGGCGCGACATTTTTGGAATTTCTCCCAGAGCCTAGTTTATATCTGTCAGGGACAATGGGTCTGGTGGCACTTGTGAGTCGTGAACCAAGAACCCTTTTTATAATCTGTCCATTCGGGCTGCGATGTTTGATCCGGATGTTTCGTATTAAGTAGTTGGAAGGATGTAACTTATTCTACTTTAAGCAGTTACGGTTACAGGATACATTAACTTTGTTGGAAGATGTTCTTATGAAATAAATTTTAGTCATGTTTTAAGACTTGTCATAAGGAATAACATTGAGATATTTTGTAAAGTAATGCCACGTGTACTGTATGCAAATGTATGTTGAAGACAAGGCCTTTAACCTTGATTTCATCGATGAAGCAACTAACTAATGACAGAATTCCATATTCCGTGAAGACGGGAAATCCGTTTTGTTTATCTGACCTCTTTATGTTTTTTTTCAATTGGGGCTACGTTGAGTGAAAGTCGCGTGGATTTTGAGTGCTGCAAATCAACTATTTTACGTAATATTATTATTACAGTATCTTCAGCCTCACAAAATACCCCAATCGGGGATGTCATAGTCCCACTGGGTCCAGGATATTGGCAACAGTTGGGACTCTTGTGACGTATTCACTTTGAATTTTTAAATTTATTTTTTATAAATAATAATAATAATAATTTATACATAATGAATATACAATATTATCAGAAAGAACTGGAGTACCCAAGTAGAGTTATTACAAATATGGCGGCTAACAGTTGTTTATATATATTCACTTTAGTAATAGAGATGATTGTACATTAAAAAAAATATACGAAATATATTCAGAAACATGGCTGACGGCCATCGATCAGTTTTCGCATCCCAATTTCGAGATACCTATCCAGAAAGCTCACCGCAAATATTTCTTACAATAATCGCTTCATTTTTTGCGGCGTTTAATTACATAATGTCCATGTTGGGCGTTTTTTAAGGCTTTTTTTAAGCCACACAACTTGTTTTATTGCCAATCGTAAAATTGCCACCGGTTTGTCAATAAAACATCTTCCGCCATTAATCGTCATGGTAAAGGAAGAATAACAAAACACTCGCTGAAGATATTTCATTCAGGCGGATAAAGAAACGAAACTTTCGTAAATTTATTCCACGAGGCTGTTGTTTTTCTATAAGCCGCCATTTTGAAGTTAATCATGCAGCGAAACTGTTTATAGTAAAGATAATTTGAGCTATTCATTGGATTAATATTTTTACACCAAAACTTTTCGAAATACTATTTTATAAATTACGGTTTTATTTTTATTTAAAATGAATTGTTTATTTTCAGGGCAAAATGCAGGAAATGAAGTTAAATCGATATCTCTCGGATTATCTACCACCTTCCTCCTAATTGATTTAACAAGTCTCGTTTAAATCATCTTCTATCCTGAGGTAATTAATTACCTCCATAGTTAAAAAGTAGGATAACGGTACAAATTCATTTCATCTAATTATTCTAGTATCGCAAATGCAATCTTAATTACATAACTGCAGTATGTTGAAGCTAATAAATGTCGAAGTCTCACGGGTTTTTAACAGTTTCTGCTATGCTTACGCATTAATTAATAGTAATATAATGATTGAATTCAAGCTGGTGACGATTCGCAGAAGGCGGGGTTGTAAATTCAAATATTTCTGTCACAAAATAAGGTTTGCATAACTATAAGATAATGTTGCCTACTGAACGCACTCGGTGAAATGTATTGCCAAAGCATTCAGCGAAGCTTTTTTCTTTGTTTTTAATAATGCCTTAAATTTTAGTGAAATCTTCCACTATGATGTTGGGCGAGGTTATTCGACTCAAATTGGAGCTGTGTGTGGTTACAATGATAGAGACATGGCAACACCTGGTTTAAACAGTGAAAATTACAAAGAGAGACCTGAAAATACAATACCAAATTCTAAAAAAACTGTGGCATCGGGCACATTTGAATAAAATTCATCAATTATTTACTGTTTTTCACAGAACACAAAACGAAAAATTGCATTTGAACCACAATCGAATCCCCATCTCAGCTTTAGACCAAAAAAAGTCTGGCGACGACTAAACTAGACGATTTAAGTTAAATATAAATGACATCGCAAGAATAATGTTGTCGATTTATATCTGTAATCTCAAGATTAAGTCATAACGGTTTTTTGTCTTCCATTTCAGGTGTTCGTTTTTCGCCCGGCAAATTTCTCGCATTAATTAAGTTATTCAAAAAGGAATGCTAATGGCTGCATCTTCTATCTTTCTTGATCTCGAAAAGTTGTGTTTCTCAAATTAAAATTGATTCGCAAACTTTTTTGGCTTTCAGAAAACCGGTATTTTCGCTTGGCTACCGCGCAACCTTGTTATGAAATGTCATGTTTGTTACTGCCTCGTGTTGTTTTATGGCGACCAATACAATTTAAACAATAAAAAATTAATTATTGAAAGAATATAAACAATTTTCAAAGAATATGAAATAGAAAAAGACTGGGTTTTGACCGAGACTCGAACTCGGGACCTCTACTCTTATCCGTGGGAAAAAGTTTTTTTTTCCTTTCAATAATTAATATTACAGTAAAGCTTAGAGCTTCAATAAGATAATTGAAATTTTCCAAAGAACAATAAAACAATTTCACATATTTCATGAATGACAAAAAATAAACTTGATTCATTGAAATCATGACATACCAAATAAATAAAACAATAAGTTATGATATTTTACTTGTTGAATTGAAATATTGTGTTATTTAAATTCGGTATATGGTAACACTTATAAGGAGATTTTAGAAACGCAGATGATTTATAGTGTTTGTATCATTTTTTCCTTGCCATAAAATAATGAAACATATCAATTTAAAATGTTTTAATATCTCATTTCCCTTAAAAAGTTTACATACATTTAGTACAAACGTAGGTGTGTTATAATATTCTGTTGAAAAAAAAAAGCAAAATATATTACTGCGAAAAATGTTTAAATTAAAACGTCGTCTGAATTATATTTTACTAGGAATTATGATGTTTGAGAGAAATTCTTGGTTGTAGACTGTGATAAAATTTAAATAAACAGTGAGAGGAAAAATATTATACCGTATTATCAAATATAAATGAAAATCTTGAACAGCTTTCGTCGAATCCTTTTACAAATATAGGTATAAGGAAAGCCATCAATATTATTTGTACCAGACAAATTTAGCGTTGTTATGAAGCTTGGATATTATTCAAGTTTTCTAGAATTTATATACCTAAGTGATTGATCATCATTTCTTGCTCACATTTCTTCATCAGTTCCTTCTTTTATCTCACTTCCACAATCTTCGGTACTTTGGTTGAACACTTAGGCATAAAAACAGAAAGAACAAAGTTTGAATTTAAAACTATTCAATATTCCGATAAAAATATATGCAAAATCCTTTTTATATTCAGACTGTTATTAATGTGATTGCGATGTATTTTATGTAATTATTTGAACCATTTTTATTGCCATTATCTATACCTATAACAAGCACGTTCAATACTAGTGCACACTTGACATTAGATCAGCTGTGCAAATTCACCACATTGTTCAGTATATTTATATCTTAATATTTATGTTTTTAAGTACCAACTGTCTTCCATCTAATTTCCTTTTCTTTGATTTAACAAATGTGTTAAAATGAAATCATGCGTTTCATCTGGATTTTTATACCCTTTTCTGGAAAATGTGTTTTTAATCTGTCGATGTACACACGCACTGTTATACTCATATCTGACCCTTTTTTTTCATAGTTTGTGATAAAGATCATGATTTTAGATAGTTTTAATTTGTAACCATATTATATATTATTTTCTCCTTGTTAGTTAGTCTTATTAGCATAATTAATTTAGTATTAAGCGCACTTGAGGTGAAATATCACAAAACTGCACTATATAGGTTCATAGTTATTAGTATTATTATTATTTGGTGGTCACCTCTAGTCTGGAGCCCCTAGATACCTAGACCCTTCTTTACTCGAAACGATTTGATTCTGGGTTCGAAAAGCTTCACAGCGAGAAAATCTCCACTTTTTTTTTCTGTTGTGTTCTCCCACTAAACGAAATGCAATTACAATGAGGACACAAATAACCAGTGTGTTTTCCTGGTATTTGAATGGGTGATGCTTAGAAAAATCAGCTTCGATGGTTATTTGGGTGCCGGTGAGCACTCGAGAGATAAACTAAACTTGTGCCTAAAATAAGCACGCGCTCAAGATTTGCCTCAAGAAGAAGGCCTATCTCCATCCATCCACTATATTTTTCAAGCAATCTAAATGCTCATTTCTAAATTTCGTTCGTGGCGTAATTCTGTTTTATGAAATGCTGCGATTATCTATTCACGTTGAAAGTCTACGGAATATATCCATTTGTGTGGAGGTACTTATTTTTCCAGGAACAATTCCGAAGTAATTAACTCCCACCTATTTTTCGGTGATTTATTTCATAGGTATGTCTGTGAACTAAACAATTTATTTTAACATTATGAGTGATACTGATCTTTGCTTTTAAGGTAAACAATGGAGAAGCATAAAAGTTTCAGCCTAACTTCTTGTTTATGCTGAATGTAAATTTCCTTTGAATAAAGACATAATAATTTATATGCATATTTACGGCAATTTATCGACATCTCGAAGGTGTTTTGACTTTATTTCAATAAATTAAAATAACGGCGGAATAATTTTGAATGTTTATTTGTTGGTAAATTAGTGGCTCTTTGCATAGTCATTTGTGGCAGATGAGGACATATTAGAACTTGTTATAAACTATCGATAGAGAATATTGGCTGTGAGTGGGCAGTTCAGTCGTTTCCAAATCAAGAATATGTTATTGAATGTATTTTATTATAATTGAATAATCTCATAAAGACCTCCGTGGCAAAACGGTAAGCCCTGTGACTGTGCCCAGAGGTCGCGGGTTCAAAACATAGTGAGGGCAAATTTTAAATATTTAAATAGATTATTAATTTCACATACATTTTTATATAATTTATAAAAGTGTTGTTTTTATATCTAAATTTAAATTGAAAGATACGCCTAGTATTGCTAAATTATATTTTTTAACCAAAGCGTTATATGAAATTAGGTTAATGATATTTGGTGACCAGATCTGAATAGACACCTTTATATTTATTTTTTGAAAGAAAGACAAACATTTCCGGGTTACGAATAACCTGACAATGTTTGAAAAACTTTTATTACCGTCATACTTAATAAATAATAAGTGGAAACTGTTGCATGTTCAATGGTGGAGGACTTAGCTAGCAGAGGAATTGAACCCACAAATCCCGGGTATGTGACGCGTTTGTCCACTCAGCTACTATCCGGTCTATATATCTGTGTGCACAAGGAAGAACGGAATGAGCAAATAAACGCAGATGTTCGGGAGAGCCAAAACAGAATTTAGGAATTTTGTTTTTTGTAAAACTAATAGCTTATTTTTTTTATTTTTTGGCTCATCTCATTTTTTTTGTTAGATATATATATATCAAAGAAATAATTCTGTATACTTATCTCAAAACTTGATTTTTTTCACTTATTTCGTTCTTCCTTTTGCACACAGATATACTTTCTAGTATTCCTTTTCCTTTTCTCATTTCCTTGTACTCCCCCTCTTTCTATCAGCCTCTCAACATTCCCCAAATATGGATAGCATAATCCACTAGTTTCGGCAAATCAGAACTCTTGTACGGTATCACGTTAAAAATATCCGTAGAGAATAATACAATTTCGACCTAACGAATGGGCTGGTACAGGAACACATTTTGTTTCTAATCCACATAATGGATTAGAAATTACTTACAATATATGAAACGTAAATTGAATTCATTTGAATTCTTAGGTTTTTCTTTTCAAACACCCAAACGTTCTTTATTGGACACTAATTAAAAAAACCGTCTGTCATTATATCGTTTTATCATAAACTTTTGATCATCCGCTGTCAAAATGGTTTTCTTTTGATTGAGCACAGCGATCTGATATCATAAAGAACAAATGACAGATATTGACAACGGAATATTTTCCGTTCTGTCACCTACATTCCAAAATAAAGAAATTCAATACACCATATCACATTGCTGACCAACTTACCACACTTTACGTATCATTGGTCTCATCATGGAACGTGTCTGTTATACCTACTCAAATTATTCGGGTATTAAAAAAAAAAAATAGGAAATAGGACATGCTGTGATTTTTTAATCAATAAAATATGTAATGAAATGAAAAAATAACTTTGTTTAAGACCACAGATTTTATTTTCATTTTTATGACCGACCGGTTTCGCTTAGTCTAAGCATCATCAGGGTACAACATTAAACTAAACAAAAAATACAAAGTGTGCCGTTATAGATATAGAGAGGGAGAACAAAATACAAATGAAAATAACAGAACAATGAGAAAACAATAGAATAACATAACGGTCGGTCATAAAAATAATATCCGTGATCTCATACAAAGTTATTTTTTAATTTATTTAAATATGTCAAACCACAAAGTGATTGCTTTCCACGACAGGATAAAATATGTATCACAGGTCTTCAGCGAAAAGCAACAAGATCTGTAGACTTTTTGAAATTTTCTAATGAACGTGAGGACTTCTAAGAATTCAATTAACACAGCGTTTAAAGTACAAACCTTTTCATGAAGTTTGTTCCAAAAATAGAGTGATTTCTGAATCCGTCTGAATGCTTGTCTGTAGAAAGTAACTATCGGGATATCTAAAATCCTTTAAATATCTTTGTATATGAACACATATTTCAAAACTGGATTCCCAATCAAGCATCTAACCGACCGTGTTATGCTGCTTGAATTTATAGAACATTTACTTTAGCTCGAAATTATGATTGAATGATATAAAAGAAACTACATGGCGTATATTCTTATTTATCACAGTCTAATATACGTATGTGCTTCATCAGGATGAATAGGATGTGAACTAAAAAAGGGTTGTGTCAACCTAGAAATTCCTGATAGAAAAAGTGTGCAAATTTCTTAAAATCAGAGCCAACTTTACGCCAACTCTTAGGGGGACATCCCGACGGAATTCTGATGTTCGGTAGCAAGACTTTGACCGGTCGGTAGCTGAGTGGACAAACGCGTCGGATTCCCACCCGGACGTCGTGTGTTCAATTCCTTTCCTGGCTCAGTCTGCGATTATTGCAGCAGCAACATCTTCTACTACTTATGATAGTAGTCGAAGTTTTTCAAATGTTGTAAGGTTATTCGCAACCTGGGAATTTTTGTATTTCTTTTTAAAGAATTTATTTTTAAAATTAAGATATACAACTCTCGTCACCAGCACGTCTCAAACGATTTCTTTATGACCAAGATCTAAAGAGTTATAAGGCTAATCTCTCAGTAAAATACATCTACTTACTCTTTCTGACTGTCGAATAGATCATAGATTAAACATTACCAGGAACATAAGAAAAAAATGACAACACGAATTCACCAATAATCATCTCATCAAATACCTAACAAGAGAATCGGCCATTATATTTTAACTGTCCACTTTTTCATACATATAATTGGTCCATTATGTTTTGTTCAAACAGCTTCTTGGCTTTATTCTCTCCTAATCACAATCTGTGGGCATGATCAATATGACAAAAACGATGAACAAAAAGGCGAACAGACAGTTTATCGTGTCTAGTTCTTGTACCGCGATGAATCTCATAGGAAAATCATTAAGTGTCCTATCTCGTTGCGTCATCTAGAAAATGTCCAGTGTTGGCTTCCATGTTTGATCAACTTCAATCTTGTCATTATTCGGTGATGCTGGTAGCATTCTGTATCGATATAGACAAGGGTCGGCGTTAGATATTAAACATACCGTTTCTGTTTAATATTACAGGCTTATTGGAAGAGTAGGGGTGACAGTAATTAAATAAAATTGAGATCAATAATGGGGGTACCAACTTATGCATTTTACTTAGAATAAATTTGTTTATATGGATTTATTAAAAACACACCTGTTTCACCTAGAAACCCCATACAAAACGAATGATACATTATGCGTACATTTATAAATCTATGTTTTTTGCAAGCCTAACTTTTGTGCCGACGAGTGAAGTGTTCTTACGATCGACAGTAATATTTACCGATTGATACATACCATACTATTTGATTAACTTTATCCAGTTTAAAATGTTTTTGAAATGTAAATCATCATTAGCTAGTATATTGAATGTTCGGTGAAGGTTTTACCGAAGATCTTCCACTCCCCTTGCATTGAGCCTTGTTTGTCTTGTCAATGAGTGATTTGTCCATCTATTTTTCGACATCCGAGCACTGTATTCTGCCCATTGTCATTTTTTTTACCTATTCATGTGCACATATTACGTCAATCACTTATATTCTAAAAACTAACAAAGGATGATATGAATCTTATAATTAATTCTCACGATTAAATACTCGTACAAAAAGCGTCTGTGTGTTTGCTAGGTAAGAATATACCTATATTAACCAAAGACATTAAATTTATTCGTAGCTACTACTTTACTGTTATAAGGACATTGTCATGATATTCTCTTCATCACTTTATATCCGGGTTGATTAATGCTTCCCTCGAAAATATCCTAAGTGGGGCGCTAATTAATCAAAACTATGTTGATTAATCAGACGATTCAGGATAAGTACCCTCTGCGGCAAAGGCATAGGGGCTGAGAATTGAGAACTGAGCAGACTCGGTACTTACCGACCTACCCCCGTGAAGTAGAAGTAGAACCTTCTTTGTTGGAATTGAACCTATATACGTGAACGTACGTAGTATACCTTTACCACGATTAGTGACAAAGCTGAATGAAAATAATTATATTCATGAGTTCAGGCGGATGAAATGTAATTTGGGAATTCAAATTAAAATAACCAAACTCTTTAGCTAATTAACGAAATTCGTATATTCGGTCAGTGGGCCGAATGATAGATTTACAAAAAAGGAAATTTCGCAATGTCATATAAAGATATCAACAAAATTACGGTGAATTTATTACTAATCATCAGTTAATGTCTCAACTAAATACTAAATAACTCAGTGAGAGCATCAAGACATGAATTTTACTGTAAAAACAAACTGCTTTTCCGGCGATGATATTTGTGTGCAAAACTAAAAAACGAAATCTACACTCTTAAATCATTATCGTTATAATAAATCATGAACAAATGTTCAGATATGGGTATAACAATGTATGTGTACATCAACAGATTAAAAAAAAACAATTTACCAGAAGTTGAGGGTGTAAAAATCCAAATGAAAAGTATGTATAAATATGAAGAAAAAAAGTTAAGCACAAGAAAATAATATAGAAGACAGTTGTTAAAACTTGTTGGTACTTAAAAATATCAATATTCAGTATTTATTTATTTTGATAAACGCCCATTGGGCTTTTACAGTAAGAGTACATAGATATTATAAAGTAACGACATAGATATTATAAAGTAACGACATGGATATTATAAAGTTACGGTTATATAAATGCAAGCTAGCTAGTATATATGTCTGTATGATGAAAATTGTGGCAGAAAAACTACAATAAAGGAAAATAGTTTTAGAAATACGCTATAGAAAAACTATTCTAATTTTATTATCCCAGATAGCATAAAACTGATTTAAAAAAAAGTATATACTAAAAGTTCTGCGTTTGATAAATTCAAAATAATTCATTGCGGGTACCTCATTGCATCTCTGTATTTCGCCTGTCGCTATGGAGTCCACCGAGAGATGGCATCAGATCAGATATGTTTTACCTATGTCAGATTACCACCCGCCTGTCAAAATAATGATGATTTAAAACGCCGGGCTGAGGAATCTTGTTTGGCGTCGAGGTGTCGCCAACCGGAGGCTGCGATGGACTCTTCTCCGTTCTAGACCACTGTGTCCGTAGACCACTGAAGAGATAAACTGATAGAAGCGTGTTGCGGGCGTTTATGTGTGCCCGAAGAAAGCTCAATTTTTGGTCATACTTTTTCAAATATCGAAATTCTTTTTTGGACAGATAATCTGTTTCATTGGTCTGTTAGGTCGTATGTAAATTGTCGGCGTTGTTTTATTTGTCAAATCGGCATTGATCACCCTTCTAAGAATTTTCTGTTCAGTTTCCTAGACCGACCTGCTCTGAAATGGGCGACAAAGCGGAAGGAGTAGCGATGGAGCTGATACCAAAACAAACAATTATGTTGCGAGATGTTTTTAATGTTTTGTTTTTAGGTTAGCAGAATTCTTTTTTAGCTTTAAAATTTATTGGAGAGGGATACTTGAATGACTTTGGCATGCAAAACGGATAGAAAAATAAAGGAAAATAAATTAAGCGAAAGTGAATGGTAGAAGAAGTCGGGGACGTCAGAGGAATAAGAGGATACGAGAGATTTTTCAGTTTTTATGTTTTTTGCGCATTTTAAAAGTCGCCTGTATCTACAAAAGCACTTCAAAAAAGTTTTACTATAACACACATTAGATGTATGTATGCTTTATACCACCAAGTATATAAAAAATATTTAAAAATATATTTTCTTACTTTATAACTCTTCATAAAAGAGCTGTTTTCAATGAATCGTTAATCGACCTCCAAACATTCTTCTTCTGTGGTTAAATGCGAATATTAAAAAAACATAAAAAAATATTTTCTAATAGAACATCTTTTGATCTATACCACGAAATATTTTTTAAATTTTATAAATGACTAAAGAACGATAAATATTATTTTTCAAAAACACGTAAATCAATGAACTTTGAACAGATTTTTATGTGCCAAAAAACTATAAAGTAAGTAAATAAAAAATACAGTTAAATATAACAGTACTTTTGCTGTATAAATTGAAGAAGAAAAAAAGTATTTAATTGGTAATTTGCTATTTAACTTAATACTTAAAAAGATATAAAAGCGCTCGCATGAAATAATGTATTTCATAACGCGGGAATATCTCGCCGAGAGTGGTCGTTTCTTGACGCGCTGTTGCGTAAAGTGGTGTGAATAAAGATGTATGTGTTGGTGCTTTAAATGGAATATGTATACCCCGGAAGAAACGAATTCAGACCTTTGATTTTGTTCCAACAATTTAAAGGAAATATGTCAAAAGGACACAGTCGGACATTTATGATTGTACCTTTTAACATATTCCTTTCTATGTAGCGCGTGTAAAACATCAAAATCAAATTTCAAAACAAAGCTGATAGGGCTGTGCAAATAGCTTGTTTATTATTACAATACCTGATGTATTTAAATGTATGTTTTTGGTCAAATAATATAATATGTAAAAAATCAGTAGACGTTACTATTTTTTCATATGAAGCGGTAACTTTGTGACGTAACATTGTAGTTTTAAAATTAAACCCGGTCGGAAATTGAACCGGCAACTCTGGATTTTTAGTCTTTACCCCTCGAAAACAGAGGCCGTCAACAAACTACCACACAATAAATAAATAAATCCTCACTCATTTAAAGAAGAGGAAGATAATATTGTTGTATTATTTGTGTAATGATCGTAGCCATATCAAATTTGTAAGAATATTAAATATAATAATGTGGTTTATTGTAAGCAATAAGTTATGTGTTTTCATAATATTATATTAAACTGTTGTTTTCTATATCCACTTATTGTTTAAAAACCTTCCATAGACATAAAAATAATTAAATTTATTATCAATGGTGTTTTATATTGACATTTTGTGCCAGCCCTACCTACAAACTTTCTGCTAAACCCCGGGCGGTCACGCGGTCACACGCACGTGTTCTCGCAGTATTGCCGATTTATAAAAAAGATCCCATATCTTGGGAAAATTCTAATTATTTCTATTTGCAAATTATTTTTTTTGGTAGTATCTTTTATACGTGAAATAAATTAAAATATTAGACGTCTTCATTTCATATTAAGTTAGCAGATTTTTATAGAACTTTGTTGACTATGTCTAATTTTGTAACTGTTAATTCGTGGTGGAATTCCATTTTAATGATTTAATAAAAACAATTTTCAACTTACTTCCACTTATTTAAATTTATAAATAAGTGGAAGAAAGTTAAAATTGTTTTTATTAAAACTTTGTTGACTTTATTGAGATGTATATATTTTTAATTAAACATTGTCATAGATTTTAGTGTTAACTCCATAAAAAACATTATAATTTACCTCCCCAATCAAACTCATTGAAGCATGTAATTTATCCACCTGTATAAAAATATAAAATATATATTTTAGACAAAATAAGGAATATCAAGGGAAATTCCCCAAATTATGGGGAAAAAGCAAACTGTGTGGAAACACGAAGACCGTTAATATTGGTTCGGGAATGTTCGTATTTACGAGCGGGATATTGTGGGATAGTGTGCAATGTACAAGTAACAATGTACAATGAACTTTTGATGGAATAGTTTACAAAATACGACGACAGTGACACACACGACAAAAATTATAACTATTTTAGCAAATCTTGATAATATCGTCTGCTCTCTTACCCTCTTAATAGTGTTGTGCGAATAATTTTTTTTTATTAATGTCGGTATGTACTTGTACAATTGTTGTTGTATAATTTATTGTTGATTGATTTTACTATAGTGACAGCAATGTTTTTCGAATTTGAAAAAGTTTCTTTTTAATAACAAGAGTTCCAAATCGGTACCCGAATTCTCAGTCTGTGAACCTTAAATGAAAATTTAGAGATATATAAAATATCTTGAGGCTGAAAGAATGGGGAGTTAAAGCAGCAGAGGAATATGATTGTTTAACACGTTCATTCCTAACTAAAATTCGTGCGTATCAATGTCATATGAATGACGGATCAATTCAAACTGACGAACAGTGCGGGGTTTCGCTGTGCCCTGTGGAACGACTTAAGCCCATATGGCTGCGTCTGTCTTTAATCAGTTCAAACCAAAGAGGCGGCATAACGCGCGTGGCGCGTTGTGCGCATACCGGTCACATGTCTCTCAACGCGCCACGCGCGTTGTCAGCAATGAACTTGTTAATAAGTATATTTTGTAAGTTGATTTATGTCCTAAATATTATTTTGATCTTTCTTAGATGTATGCTGTGTTGATTATTAAATGTTCAAATTAACTACCTAGCTATCGAGATATAGTCACATAACATAGCTAATGCTTTTTCTATTTATGATTCGATTTTCAATGGTGATCTTTCACCAATGCGAAGTTAGAGTATCTTATACTCAAGATCGAAGTGTAAATATTATTTTTTTCTCCGAAAAAATCCACGTGTACTTGATTATTTTTTATCTATCCTTTCTGGGGTTTGAACATTTGACCTCCTGGTTCGGAACCAACGAGCCTACCGTTCTGTCACGCAAGTTTTTAGAAAAGGAGTTGTTATTTAATACAAAATAATATGTTTTCTTTACAGTCCTTGTACCACGAGTAATTGTTTCTACAGCCTCATGCTGCTCGCGATAAACAAACATTGCCCGTTATATTATAAAAACCTAATTTACATTTCCAAGCGGTTGAAAGAAATTATCTTGCCCACGCAGTTTCCTAGCGACTAGCGAGCTGAAGGCCGGAGATTATAATCTCCTTATTCTTATAAACCCCGACTAAGTACTTGATTGATTATTGTAAAACAAAAGCGACGGGGCTTAGAATTGATAAATAAATTCAATTCAGAACTTTCAATCACTCCAAACAATGCTATACTTCTTCCAGAACAAAATAATAGGATGACATCAAAATATAAAATTTCTACAATGTTTGTATTAAACTTTTTATAAATAATTCGATCGAATTGTAATTCTGATCTCAAAGAATACCTGATAAAAATAGGACTATAAACCGAATTGCACGAAAATAACTTTATGCCATGGCTTTGAAATCTACGTGACCGGTACGAGTGTTATTGAGAGTTGCTGTTGTTAACAATATTTCTCTGATAATGGTCAACTTACAATGGGGAAGGAAACAACAAGACCTAACAATATGTACCTAACATATACACAGTACAACGTACGAGTATAACCTGAAGTAATTAAAACTCCCATTTGCATTCAAAAAAATATTGACAAAAGTACTCAAAGGATATTTTCTCAAGAACTTTATAAATTAGTGAAATATCATTTTAGTAAAACTTATAAGTGTGTGAATATTTTTCTTAATGTTTTTATGATGTTGAATCAATCTCTACTCTTATTAGTCTCTTTTTAATGTAATAACTAGTTTTTTTCCTTGTTGTATGTACTACCCTTAAAAAATATATATCGTTGTAAAAATATATTATTCCATTTTGTTTTATAATGTTGTCCTTCCTGAAATGAGCTAAGATGAACTCTTTGGGAATAATATTATGTTAAAAATGTATTTTTTGTACTTTATTATCATTTTAATAAATAAAACAAAATAATCTGTTAAGATGTCTTGGAATTTTGTTATTGAAATAATATTGATAAAAACAAAAACCACCAAGGGGTAATTTTTTGAAATAATTTTTATTATTGACTTCAACACACTCAATAACTGGTGTATTGACAATTATATGAACTTAAATGTTGGCAAATGTTATACTTTAAGCTTTACTCGAAATAAAATTATAAAGAACTTTTCCTACGTTATTAATAATACTATGAAAACTATCTTTAAAAAAGTTTTTTCGATGAGAGATCTAAGAATCACTCTTGATTCTAAATTCATATTTGATGTTCACATTAACGACATTCAGTGTAAATCATTTTTTTATTTTATTTATTTTTATTTTTATATGAATACCGCACAAGAGTCTCAACTGCTCTCAACCGTCTAGAGCCAGTGAGACTATGGCATCCCCAAATAGGGTATGTTGTGAGGCTGAAGGTACTGGGGAGGGGAAGGAGATGGGGAATAGCAAGGTTGGGAAAAACCTGGCTATTCAGATCTAGTCACCAAACACGGCTAAAGCCATTTTAAGCAACGTTTCGATTCTGAATGGTGGTCTTTCACCAGGGCGATACTTAAAGTATCTACCACTCTGGAACGTGCCTTAAAAATGATGGGATTTATTCGAGGAATACGTATGTATTCAAGGAGCCTATATCATTTCTAATCCTTTACAATGCCTTAATTATAAGTAAACTGGAATATGGAAGCACTATTTGAAATCCTCATTACTTCAAATATGAAAACATTGTTGAATCTGTAATTTTTTTTTTTCAAAAAATGTTATATTTTAAATGTGACCAATCTATACGACCATCTTTGATCATATAACGCACGCCCTGAATACTTGTATATTGATTCACTTCAACAAGAAGACAAATAACTGATTTAATATGTTTACATAAAATAATTCACGGTCATCTCGATACTACAGTATGTCCTAGCAGTATTGAAATAAATGTAACTGATTCTTATTGTTTAAGACGCCATAGCGCATTCCACTTGAGTACATTTAGAAATAATATTGCCTACCTTAGCCATCTGTCTCAAATAATAATAATAAAGTTTTATTCTAAAAGGTATGCAGGTGTAGTGCAATGCAATACCTTTTATAATTGATGGTAATACATAGTAATAATAATAATAAAATATAAATTCATAAGAAAAAATATAATAAAAAAAGAAATTGAAATATTAATGGAGGATATTAGGTCTCATTTTTTATTTTATTTATTTTTCAAATGTGCTGACTGTACAGTAAGATAGAGTATGCTGATGTTAACATTTTTGTCGATGATTTGTACATTTTCATAAAATGTCCTGCTTTTGTTTAAATATGTGTAACATTATTTGGGCTAATTACATAATTTTATAGTGTATCTTTTTGTCTTTCTTTGTGCATCTTGGTTTTGTTTGTATTATTTAACATTGATTGAGCTTAAGTAATTTTATATTTAATGCATGTTTTGTATTTTTAATTTTTTTTTAACTCACTGAGTTTTTATAGCTGGATTGTTTTCACGTAAGTGAGAAAATCTGTTAAAACCCAGTAAAAATAAATAAATGGCATTATCAGCCGTTTTCGATTAGTGGTTTGTTTTTGACAACTGGAAAGGTTAGTCACGTTTTTCTGTGTTTTTAGATTTTTTACTTTTGAAAAAATAAAGGATCAAAGAATAAAATCCATGATTTCTTTTTTCACAACTCCAGGACGCTTATCGTCATTAACATCTTCTCGGCCTTCTGTATAGCGCTTGTACCACTTATGAACACTTTTTTGAGACAAAGTAGACTCGCCGAATGCCACAGTCAACATTTTAAGTGAGTTGGAGCACTTTATTCCATTTTTAACGCAAAATTTAATACATATTCTTTGATCCATTTTTTTCGTAAGTAAAAAATCGAAGAACACACAAAAACGTGACTAGCTTTTCCAGTTGTCAAAAAAAAACCACTAATTCAAAATGGCTGATAATGCTAACATATGATAAACATATGTGTACCAACATTACAAAAAAAAAACGATAGTCGAATGTACACAGCCCGTGAAAATTCAAAATTCACCTTTTCTTTTGAATAGGCCTCGTATATGGTTTATTTCACTGTCATTAATTCTACAAGATTATAAACAACGTTACTGGTAGTTTACCATCATATTTTTATTCATTGCTCCTACTTAGAAGTATAGTGAATTTGGTTATCTTTTTTTCCTTTTGTCTATTATGTACAAAATTCTCACAATCTAGTTTTATTGTGCTTTTTCATTATCAACATGCATTTCAATGTCACATGTTTGTAGCGTATATATTATATAAGTAAAAAAAAAAAAACATAAGTCGTTTAAAAAATCGATGGGTAGCTTAAAATGAACTCATTTAAATTTACTGCGACCACATGATGAATTAAAAATAAATACACTTTTTGCGATAGATTATATTTGATCTGATGTCCAATTAGTTTGCGTTTAATAACATGCAAATGTCGAATACTTAATGAGGGTTGATACACGTTCTTCGTGTTTTTTTCACCTACAGAAGACATCCTTTTGATTCATATCCCGTCCTTGCGTTAGCACGCACAGTAGAACGTCGGAGAAGAAGTTCAACCTCTAAAATGGATCAATTCATTGCACAAAGACGAGCAGAGGCGTGATTAATGTGTGCCCAAATAGAACCAATCATGACACTAATGCTAATGATAAAAAATCTGGTCCATATTACGTTTCTGATACGTTTGTGAAAAAACTGAATAGGGTTGTCAAAAATGAGCAAAATGGAGATCCTGAATTGCCATCTACTTAATTTTATAATTTTAATATGACTTTTACTAAATTATTGAAAAAATATAAATAATTTTCAACGAAATATGAACTAGAAGAAAACACAGATAATAAAATATTAGGTTACGACTGAGACTCGATCTCGGAACTTCTGCTCTATTGGAGAGTAATTTTGACTTAGTTTTCATAATCCTGAACTTTTACTAAGTACCCTTATTTACAATGCTTTTTACTTACTTACTTTTCCATAAAGTTATATAAAACTCTCCCTCTTGCCAATAGAGCGAATTTAAAAAATTATATAATGGCATGGATTATGGAGACGGGATAAAGTAACATAGAAGCCATGCTAAAACCAAACACAGATTAATGCTCTTCATTTATGTTCACCATCTACTATACTTTTTGAAAACTTCAATGAATTTTATTATATATCATCTTTCTCTTTTTATGTACGCGTATCTCATGAAGTATTTTTATTAATTCACAACTAATGTTTTTATATACCATATAAAACATGTGTAAGTTTACTGGTACTAACTAAATGTATGTTTATGTTATAAAAAAAACCTTGGAGCGGGCTACCCCAGGAGAGATGCATTTTTTGAAACTGTAAAAAACAAACTAATAAATTAACAATAATTCATAAAAATAGTAAGTAATACACAAGTTTGCGCCGCAGGCTATTAAATTGTTTGTAATAATATTCCTATGTCGTTTTGACACTATTTAACGTATTAAGATGAAAGAGTTTTCTGTTACCATTTAGTAGTACATCGTCAAAAGATTATTAGTGTCAGTTATTATTTTTAAAAAAGATCTGTGTGTATTTTTAAAGAGATCTTAATACGTTTGTTACTGGCCTTATATTGTGAAGTATTGATAAATTTAATGACTCCGTCTTACTAATTTTGAAACTGTTAATTCGCGGTGAAACTCCATTTAAACGATTTTAATAATACTAATTTTTTAACGTTATTCCACTATTATTTATTTAGGACCTTACCGGTTTCACCTTATAACGGGCATCTTCAGGCCAGTCTGAAGATGACCATCGAGTCTTAAATAAATAAAAAAATAGTGGAATAAAGTAAAAAAATTGGTAACATTAAACAAATAAAGACTCTTTCTTAGTTATTAATAATTTAATTTCAACTTGAATCTAGTTTTAAGTAAATAACTCTCATTTAAATGGAGTGAACAGTCCCAAAATAATTAAAACCACTTGCGACGGATGTCAGTAACATCACGACGCAAGCAAAATATATCGGCACGTGTTCAAACAGGAAACAGATCATTATTTTTAAAAGGCGTAGGCGAAATTTCTCTTCTAGTACCTGTTCAATGCTTGACCAAAGAGTTTGTATTTGCTGACCGAGGTTCATTTAAAAATAATCTACATCCAAGGTCTACGGGAAACAATTTTAAAAAGTGGTAGCCCTACTTTTGACAGTGAATTAAATTATGCGATGTGTCACTGTCGACAATTAAGCTAGGAAAATTAAACCAGAATCACGCGACATTCCTATAAATAAAACAAACATCAAAGACACATAGGTAATTTACGATTTCTTTGGACATTTCCAATTAAAATACGAGTTCGGTTTGGTCAGTGCCACCGGATGAAAGGGTAGCATTCTGTTATAAATTGGTTGTACAGCTTAATTGATCCGATTATCCGTAATGTAGGAATCATTATGTGGTGAGATAATTGTGTTCAATTTAGCGGGGTTTTTTGTTGGGATGGCAGAACGATATTCATCAATGTCCTTGCTAGAGCTGTGAACTCGACTGCTTTTTACATTTGCCATTTCATTTTAAATTGAATGACTGCGCGGTAGAGTCGTAAAAGCTTAGCAAGCCAAAAAATTACGTTTTCTGGAGATGTTAGGCTTTTAGTGAGTTGAGTACCGTCCAGTTTAATATTTCGAAAACCGCTTTTGAAACCAGTTTCTGATTTACAAATAGTTCATTGGAAGGTTATCATTCAAAGTAATTGATCTCTTGGGAATACGTGTTCTTCAGGTCTTTAGGAGACGTGGCAAATAATAATAACAGTAACACATATTGAAATTAAACAATAACTTTGTATTTAGACCACAGATATATGTTTTTTATGACCGACCGGTTTCACTTAGCCCAAGCATCATCAGAGTACAAAATTAAACTAAACAAAAAAAACAAAATGTTGGGTTATATATGCATATAGAGGGAGAACGCAATATAAAACCAAAAATAAAATAAAAAAAAGAGAACGGTGAGAAAACAATAGAAAAATAATTTCCTTGTTATAATTTTAAAAAGTATTGTATTGTGTTCTCCTTGTTCTCTTATTATATATTTTTGGTTTTATACTGTTATATCCTTCTGTATGCAAGACATCTGGATTGGTAGTCAAGATTCATCTGCTTCAGTTGCTTTCTACCATTTCTTTTCACATACATCTTCTCCGCTTTACAACACTCCGCAATAAATTGGTTATGCCAAAGTCGCAATGGCTACAAACAGGGAGACTCTTAAGTAGTATATAATTTCAATATGTAGTTTTTCAATAACACAATACATGCCGTTTATTATTAGTCACAAGCTCAGAGCAATAATATACCAGGAGGGATAGCTTTGCGAAACAGTGTAGTCAGGACTGCTGATTTATTCCTGACTCGGGCGTGGCTAGAGTTTTTTATGGACACACCTTTTTACATCCATTCATAGTACATATTGACATAATGTTTTGTTTATTTGTAAAACCACATTTTCAGAGTATTGTTAACAATAAAAATATAGGATATAACCTCTTAAACCGTTGAACTATGTCGCATAACAAAACGTAGTGGGCGGAGTCTCTGAAGACGCGGGAAACGGAAAACATGCTCACATATCTAAAAGTGGTGCGATACTATGCTACAACTTATCTTGTCTCTTTCTTTTTTACGGTTTACGTCGTGAAAACCAGGAGAAAGTAATTTATCGTAAATTTGTATAGGTTGGGTAAAAATATTTAGCTCTCTCTCTTCATTTATATTCTTATTCCAAGGTCATAACCCATGACCCAACATGAGCCAACTCTGTTTTATTAGAAAACTTTGATTCGTACCAGCTTTAAACGTGACTTTTCGAGACATTTGTATGAGATAGTAAAAGTAAATAATGCCGAGTTACCCACGTACCCTAATTCCGAAATAATGCTGTCGTTTCAGGAACGAATCACATTCAATTTCGCTTTAAAAAGTAACGGCGGCACCTGTCGAGGTGAAGGCCTACTCAGGGCAGTTGGTTTCAGGCAGCTTCCTAGTTCCTGCTCCACTTTATTAAAACACTCCGATCATTATTCAGCAATGACGGGACTTTGTTAGACATATTTTTCAACCGATATTGAAAAAGCTCGAAAAAGGATTTTTCATTTTCAGGGTTTTGAAGGTTTTTATTTGAACAGGTAAACACTGTACGTTTTATTTACAGGAATTTGAACTTCCACCCAGAATAATATATATTTAACATATTCTACAAACCCCTTTAAGTGTAATATTATGTGGTTATTACAAATTGTATATTTCGCAAGCGAAATCTTAACAAACAATGAAAAAAGTTTGTATTTATGACACCGGACATTGTAAATATGATAGGTATAAAAATAATCATTAAAATGGTTTTCTTTATAGCCATGTTCATAGGTATTTGTTTTTTTAACTGCTCCAAACCGTCTAAAGCCAGTTATACTATGGCATCCCCAATGGGGGGTATGTTGTGAGGCTGAAGAAAGTGAGAAGGGGAAGGAGACGAAGAAGAAGGTTGGGAAGTACCTGTCTATTCATATTTGGTTACCAAACACGGCTAAAGTCATTTCAAGCAACGTTTCGATTCTGAATGGTGGTCTTTCACCAAGGCGACACTCAGATTGCATAATACAAGAAAGATATTTATTTGTTCGAGTTTTAATGCCAACAGGACTAGGTGGATATTTAATTGCTTAATCTATCGTATTAAAATAAATAGGATATTAATTGTTGAAATAATTTTCAACGAAATATAAAAAGAAGCATAAAATAAAAATAATTAGGTCACGAGTGAGACTCGAACTCGAAACCTCTACTCTATCCGGAAGTAACTCTGCCAATTAAGCTACCGAAACCTTCTAAGAAACCAGCATTTTAATCTATCTCACAATTCCTTTAAAAAAAATTAAAAAATTTTACCGATATAGGCTGTCACTTTTGTAATATTATGCACAGTTCTATCCGATAAGATTTGTTTACCTATATGGTGTCTTGGATAAACTATAAATTTTTATTTACTTACGATCTTTTGACTTCATTTATAATTCAAAATGATTTAAAGCTTTGAGGGTCAGCACACAAAAATACACATTTTAGTACAAGGAAAACTACAAATTATTTATCTGTTAATTACATAAGGGTAATTGGTAAGGTTCCAGTGAATACAATTCTTCGAGAGTAATCTTTTAAATTCTTTATGAAATGAATACTGGAATTTTAGGTAAAACTAAAAAAAAACGTTCCCAGGTTACGAATAACCTGATAATATTTAAAAAAAACCCCTACTGCCATCATAATAAGCGGAAGATGTTGCATGTGCAATGATGGAGGACTTACCTGTAAAACGAATGTTTACTATTACAAACCCAAAATCTGTCTCATTTTGGCAATTCAGAGTGATATCTTTTATTTTCCCAGTAACTAATAACTTCCAGATGAACACTTAAAATAATCTGGACCTTGTGTTCCTTAATTTGCCGTATTTGAATAATTTATCGATTCCCAATAAAAACACGGCGGCCGCAGCATCAAATATTAAACTGCCAATAGAGGAAGTCCCGTTACAAGCTAAAAATACAACTTTATGATTTGCGAACCGATAAATTAATATTCATCGTCGAGTAAAATACGAGATACTCCATTTCGATACAACAAGCTGACCGTCGCTTATTAGTGGCGATAACCACAAAACATAACTCTGATTATGCCCCCCTAACTTAGCTAACTGAATCGCGATAGATTTACGACCCGTAATAGAATTCATCCGAGTCGATCACAGTAATTTATTGATATTAACTCACCTCAATGAGACTGAGACACCATTGTTTACCGCAATTTCTTATAACAAAAACGGTGTAACCCTGTTCTTTTGGACGGATGCAACGTTCGTGGAAAAAGGTGTTAAATGATTATGTTAAGAATTTATTATCAACCGTCGAAAAATGTATAGAAAAAATGCATTGTAAAATAACGCTCTTTGTTATGAATGATGTTGATTTATAATTATAAATCACTTTGGCAGATGGAGTTACGTTTTGTCGTTCGCAATAAAGTATAATTTCTTACTTCCTATTAGAAACGTATTTTTTAAATTTATTTTAGCACTGATGTTTTAGGCACTCACCCTTGGGCGATCGCCCTGGTGAAAGATCATCAGTGAAAACCGAAACGTTGCTTGAAACGGCTTTAGCCGTGCTTGGTTTCCAGATCTGAAAATCTCGTTACTTCTTAACCTTCCTCTGCCCCTCCTCACTACCTTAAGCCTCACGATATACCTCAATTTAAGATGCTTTAGTCCCACCTACAGACTTCAGTCGTTTGGGAGCAGTTGGGACTCTTATACAGTTTTCACATAAAATTAAAATAACCACAAATGGTTGTTTCACGTAGAACTCTGTAAAATCCTTACAAACAAAGTTAAATTAAATAAAATATTTGAATTATATCAATAATCTAAAACAAAAAATATGAAACAGTAAAAAGCCAGAAACTAAAAAGAACAATGATCATGACCGGAGACTCGAACTCGGAACCTCATTCAGAGTTCAGTCATGACCATTGTTCTTTTCAGTTTCTGGCTTTTTTTCTGTTTTGTATTTGTGTTTTGGGTTATTGATATTATTTAAATATTTAATACAAAATAAGCATTAAGTTAGTTCCAATTTTAATAATTTTGTAAAATTACCTTACATAGTTGTAGATCAATTGGGATACGTGCAAAATATTTTAAAAAACTAAAAATTTGTAGTGAATAGGTACTATAAAAAACATATGTTCAATAAATATTTCGTAATAATATTTTGTACAAGTATCGCTAAAAACAAGATAATAACTATTTTTATGTTTAATAAATGTGACTCTTTTAAAAATATTTAACATTTTTATTTACCGTGCGAAACATTACATCTGTTTCCTTTTGACCTGAGAAGTGAATATTTTATAAATATACAATGCTTAAATGATGCTGTCCATCCCAGAACGAGTTAATTCTAACTCATTGGCAGAATGTTATGTTACGGATTATTTCGTGAAAAATTAAATTATATTTTAACATAATATTATGATATTGGACAAAAATTTCATATGAATAGGAAATGAACTGTATGTAGATACCTTAACAGTCTCAGGTCACAGCGCCGACGAACTTTGTATATGTAGGCAATTACTGTTTGTAATTTCATTGTACGTAGGTATGTAAGTTAATAATAATAATAGACATATTTGGATAATTTGCATAGGGGTCGTTTTATGGCGAAAACTACCCCAAGGGCACTGTACAAATTTGTATTCCTAGGCTCAATCTTATTGCTAACTACATATAATCTATGGCGTATTATAAGTTATGTTTATTATGTACAGAGGTAATAAACAGAATCATCTGGCAAATCACTTCAGAAAATGCAATAATTATTTCTTGTTTGTAAGTTGTGAGTACATATTGTGATGAAACATTGTAACTGTGTGTGCATCACTTTGTTTTGAAACAACATGCCAACCAGTTTAGTCGAAACCGTGCCTTCGTCAGAACAAATATGCATAGACTATTTTAGGTATGATTTTAGATTTTCACAGCAAATAGCAATATGTCGTAACTTTTATGGTAATACGTTGCCATGCGTTTGAGGTGTAAATAGACTCTTAACATCTGCCTCGATGATGAACACTGCAAGTCTGTCTGAAACGTTGGCTCAAGGAGGAGGAAAAAGGGAAACACGGCTTGTTACCCCAAAAGTCAAACCCTTTAGTTCACATTATCTTCACTGACGATCGCACAGTTGTGCCGAAACCGGTTAGCATGTATTTATAAAATAACGCGATCTTCACAAAATTACAATGATTCATTTGATACATTTTTTTAAGTACACACTATCGTCACATATCCAGTTTTACACTTTTCGCCACTTGAAAAAGCTGTCGCACTTATTTACATACCGTAAAATCATATCCGTAAATAACAGAATTGCTCTGATTTACAAAACAAGGCTAGCCCGTTAGATCTAAGCTCACCAGTAAAATAATATTTTTTCAAACAACGTTTGACAATCTTCAATACTCGACCAACTGCTAAACAAAAAGTTCGTCAATTTTTCACAGCCAGCGACAAATGTGAATAACTAATTTATGTAAATATCAATGAGGTTACTTTTAGGTATAGCTTTAGGTATTTAGATAGTTTAATGATACATTTAGCCATAGCTGTTAAGTTTTGTAAAGCGCCCTTGAGGTGATATTTCATAAAAGTGGCGCTATGCAAATTAGCCGCGTATTATTTTAATATCGTCGCCGTAAAGGCAAAGGGCTGAAGCGTCATTTTGGGAAGTTTACACCAGAGCACCCGAAGTTTTTTTTATGTTTTTCAATAAAATTCATAAGTCTTCAGTACGTGGTTGGATTTAAAAAAAAAAAAAAACAGCTCAGGTAACTCAATGCTCTCACTGAGTCACCTGAAACGACAAAAAGTTTAAAAAGTTCCAAACTTGTGTCGCTTGAGTCAAGCCTTCTTCAAAATGGGAAATATATTTAAGATGTCTGAAGGGCCACAAAAGTCGTCAGAACCAAACGAGAGTCAGAGCATTCGATGCAGAAAAATAAACTTTTCAAAACTGCATATTTAACTCATTTTTGACGAAAGTTTCGCTTAAGCCCCTTTGCCTTTCCAGCGACGATATTATTATTACTAAAATGAAATTTTGATAAGTGTGCCCAGAGTAAATATTTCTGGTCCAGTTCGTAGAGCCGCCAAGAGTTTCAATTATTGAGTCCGATTATGTCGCATGGATCTGCCACTTTTATTTGTGATTCTGTCAGCTTGATACAGTCTAAAACGGTACTTGGTCATCTCTGTACCGATCAAATGAATAAACATAGATCTGTTGTGACACGGCCGGACATCATCTGCGTAGGCACTAATACACAGCACGTTACATTTATTCATGAATATTAAGCAGTAATGTCTAACACGTTTTATCTCGTTTTGAACGCGTAATGAACGACGTGTCTTGGTCTTCGCGATGCATTTTATTTTATATTTTTATGTGATGCCACACAAGAGGGGCCAACTGCCCGGAGCCAGGAAATAATGGTTTTTCATTTTAGGAATATTGTGAGGCTCAAGGAAGTGGAGCGAGAAGAAGGAGAAAAATGTGCTTAGGGGGTACCTGACTATTCAGATCTGGTCACCGAAATTAGGTAAAGCCATTTGAAGTAACAAGATTACAAGGGGGTTATAATTATGTATTTTTTCGCTCTGGCTAAGTATTATTTTATTAATGATTGGATAATATAAAATGTTTAACTTTATTCCACTATTTTTTAGACCTTTCATCTAATGACAGGCATCTTCAGACTGGTACAATTTTAAGTAAATCATATACTATTAATGTCCGGAATGAATGCTTATTGAGTCTACATCATAATGAACATGTGTGACTTTGGGTTGTTTTATTGCTGACAGGGCGGTTTTACAATTACATTCAAATGTACCTTACTTTTTTGAATTTAATATTTATTGTTGTCAGTTTTACTTTTAATAGTTGGCTTTTTTTTAATTTACTCTTTGATTTTCCTGCCTCGGTTTGCCCAATGTATTTTATAGAAGTTATATTTACATTGGTGGATTCGTAAAATATCTAAATAATAATAGGTACACATGTACGACTCAATACAATAAATTCTACTAACTTACAACAATTACCGAATTACACATGTATCACAAAATCACACCTAAGAAAAGTGGCATTTTTAAATACATATACCAAAAATACCAAGATAAAACTCACAAAGAAATTAACTTATCACTAACTAACTGCTTGGGAGTACAAATAAAAAAAAATAGTCAAGTTTATCAGATTATTGCTATATACCGAAAACACGGATCAAACATACATCAATGTATTATCTTTTGTAGATTTTAGAACAGTTTCAAAATTAGAAATATTAAAAAGGATTATTATTTAAATTAAAAACAATGTGTTCTTTCTATCGCAATCTACCAATATATTGTTTGAATAATGCGCACAAGAGCTTTCTAATTATCTTTATCTTATTCATTTATTTGATTTAATCTTTCATTATTTTGAACCAATAATATTTCAAGGCTTGTGGAACATTCACCTATACAGATTACAGTGAAAACTTGAAGCTCCTTACACTAGATAAAAACATTGAGTTTAGCTATTCGTAGACGAAATTCTACGTACTTTGCCGCTTTCGAGATTCAATTCTATTGTTGAGGAGATTACGTAGCTTTTCTTATTCAACAAAATGGGCCAAACGAAGTTTCTAGGAAATTCGGTTGATTTCACTAATCCTGCTATATTAACTTACATTTTTGGATTAAAAACCTCCTCGAGTGTTCTTCTACTTAAAATCATTTAATTTTTCCTGCCCACGTCTACGGATATAAAATGTTTTTTTGACCATTAACGTAATAATGATCTGCGTTTAATAAAAATGGTAATTGCTAGAATAATAAGGTAGAATATTTATTTACATACCTATCTACCTGATTATCACGTTGATAATTATATAAAAAGGTTTTTAATGCACCCAAAACATGAGATCGAAATATTATGGCTGGAAAGGCAAAAGGGCTTAAGCGAAACTTTGGTCAAAAATGATTTGATTTTGGTCAGTTTATTTTCTGCATCGAATGCTTTGACTCTTGTTTGATTCCGAAGACTTTTGTGGGCCTTCAGCCATCTTAAATATATTCACTATTTTGGAGAAGGCGTGACACAAGTTTGGAATTTTTTTTAGCTTTTTGACGTTTCGGGTAACTCAGTGAGAATATTTTATTAAAAAGAAAAAACTTTGAATTGCTTTGGTGCAAGCTTCCCAAAATGGCGCTTCAGCCCTTTTGCCTTTCCGGTGACGATATTATAGAGGTAGAGTTGATTACAAACGAGTCAGGGAGAAACGAGGATTATAAGTTAAATTTATTTGGTTTTTCAAAATACTACATTTATTATTTAAGGATTTTCTAATTTTTGAATGCTTCGAAGTTATCTAATTTTTCACCTTTTCACCACGGTTAAAAATTGTAACCCCTGTATCTCTATTAAAAGACTAATCAATATCAATGAGGTGATTGGCGAACTCTGGAAAATTATTATTTTTTAAACATTTTAAGTGTTTACTAATTCTAATATTAACATTTTAAGAAGTCTTACCTATATAGAGTGAAGGACAATTATTGCAAGATAGTTTATGAATACCAGAATGACTTAATTTATGATCACTATCTTTAGCATTTTTTAATAAATTTTAATAATAGGCATACAGGGGTTAAAATTCTTCACCGTGGTAATAGAGGCAAAAAATTAGATAACTTAAAAATGAGAAAATCCTTAAATAATAAATGTAGTATTTTGAATAACCAACTAAATTTATCTTATAGTCCTATCCTAGACATATTTCCAATAAGCCGCTCTGTTATTCTCATAATCCCCTCAATTACCCCTTTTCCTTTCCATTTCAACACCTAAATATGTAGATGTATCTCAGTATTCTGTATTTTAGTTTAATTTTAATATTGTATTGGAAGGGCGCTTCCGAAACCGGTCGACAAAAAGTTGAAAAAAAAGTGGTTATAAACAAAGTGTATCTGTTTTACTCTTAAAATCATCAGTATTGCGTAGGTTTGATATAGAAGATACAGTTGATGCATCGATATTATCGGGCTCCGTGTTCTTCTGTCAACGTTTCGGACAGCTCCGCAGTGTCTTTCATCGGGGAAAATTTGTAGAATGTTTAAAAATGTGAGTTTATTTATCAACTAATTATTCTGGGTAACAGTCACTTCTGGAAATACCTCCCAAAGGTGAATACACAGAAGTGTTGAGTGTTATAATTACATTATATTATTTTTTTCGGACAGTAAAACACACGAAGGTATACATAGTAACATATAGTTCATTACAGAAGCTTTCATACCGTCGGCTCTGCAAACAAGTTTCTCGTGTTTCCGTGCAAAGTATCTCGAGGTACAAAAGTGGATCGTAGCTTGTAGATTAAAGACGAAGGATTGGATTAGCACTATTGCGTAGGACCCCGCAGAGGATACCTAGTTAAAGTTTGACTGTAATGAATTACTTTGTAATATATTCACAATAATGACCTTTTTTTATAGTTTTTGTGTTCAATTTGTAGAACTCCATTTTAATTTTTATATAATTTAATTGAGTTAAATTTAATATTATTATTATTGAGTTCTGCTATTTTCAGTTTTTTATTTTTTAGTGACAGCTGTTTCGGCGTTTTAAGGCCATTGTCAAACTGACAGTTTGACAATGGCCTTAAAAGCCGAAACAGCTGTCACTAAAAAATAAAAACTGAAAATAGCAGAACTCAATAATAATAATATTAAATTTAATTCAATTAAATTATATAAACAATAATGACTGTTTATCATGAAATATCTTTATTTAATTTATAGATCAATATGCATAATGTTGAATCGTTGCGGAATATCACAAGATATTTAAATGATTGTCTGAAGAGTCATGTCTGGGGCCAAAAAACAATAAGCTTTATCTTATTTTATCACAAGTGTTTGATTAAATCAAGCTGTAGGATATAGGATGGCCCCCCGTCGCGTCGAGGTTGCTTGATGGACTGGTATTCAGAAGTTGCTAAGTTCAAATTCCTAACACTAAACTAGGCATATTTATTACACGTATTGAGCCCAAACTGACACATCAAAATAATAACTGTCTAATTTGAAGACTGTTTAGAAATAAATATTGAATACGCTTTGAATGTTCAAGAGACACTTTGTTTATGTTCTACATACCAAAAACGTAGATAAACACAGGTTTTGCACACCACCTACTTACTACCGCAAATTAATTTATCAATCCAAATTTTTAACTAAATTATATGTCCGCAATTTGGGATCACGAATTGTACACAAATTATAACTTGTTTTTAAACCTTCTGTATCTGGTTTGTCTCGGGAGGGGTGTCCGGAGAGATTGGATTGCCATAAATACTAATCGACCAGAAAACACATTATGGACACTGATTTTTTGCTGTTAATACATTGAGCATGACTTTGAAATTCGGGAGTGGTCACACTAATTGCACTGTTTGCGATTATGTTTAAAATTCTTAGTCGTATTATGGGAATTTCGGTCAAGATGTGTTCAACTTACATCCGATAAATATTACGATGAGTTGCAGTGGTCAAACAAAGACATCTACTGCATTGCTTTTATCATATCAGGGCACGAAGTTTTTTTTTGCTTTCGTACAAATGCAATAGTGTGGCCGTCATGTGGAAATAGTGTATCCTATATTCTACCTGTTAAGTTAAAAGAAGAGTCATAACAATTCCAAGAAACATGACGAAGCTGAACATGTCATGAGACAATAATAGGGTCAAAAGTCGGGACAAAAGGTGGGTGTTTAAGGAGCCGTAGAAAATAGTTGTTTTTATGACGTAAGCTATTTTACTCGTGAAGGAATCATACCATATACAGGTTGTTTATCGATCTTGGGGCGATTAGTCTATTCCTATAAGGCTAGGTATTTTACTAAGTATATTTGCGGCACGTTCCAGGGTGGTAGGTACTCTCAGTATCGCCCTGGTGAAAGACCACCATTCAGAATGTAAAAAAAAACAGGTCGCTTGAATGGAATTTAACGGTGCTTGGCGACTAGGTAATAATACTTTACTGTTCTCTTCCCCATATATTTCATTCCCCACTCCCTTCCGCCTCACAAAATACCACAATTGAGTATGCCATAGGCCCACTGGCTCTGGACAGTTGGAAGCAGTTGGAACTCTTGTGCGGTATACTATAAATTTGTTTTTAAAAAGGCAGAGAAGATAAACTGCCATTCAACTCTGTCTTGGCATATACTATTTGTGACATTTTGTGGCATATTCATTGAATAGAATCTATTTGCGCACGCCGGGTTTGAACCCGCGACCACTGGACTAGCAGTCGAGCGTCTTACCACTCGCCCATGCAGGCCGTCAAACCGCTCTTCGACGACGTAAATTTACATTTATTGCGAAAAGTGTTTTATAAGTCCCGCATACATCGATGTACCGCGCAATCAACAGCATTGAATGATTACGACAAATCCGCTATAAATCCCACACTTACTGCGGAAAGCAAACAAACTGGAATCAAGTTCAAGATGGCGATGCTGTAGGGTGGCTCTAGACTCCAGGCTACATGTTTCGTAACCTAGGCCTAGACCTCATCGACAATACCAGTTCTTGTAGCGAACCTTCTCTTCGTCCGTCTGCCGACTGTTATGCAACTCCAGCCTCCTCTGTCAGTTTCTGAGATGAAGATGTTTTACCTTGGAGAGGTCGGTTGTGTAAAGGTCGGTGGTCTGTTGCCTCGCCTTGTATGTGGAAATTACAAAATCACTAATGCTAAATGCCTAGTGAAAGTAATATATTTCTAATTTTCATATAAAGCGTCGGTTTTAAATAATATAGCGCCAGTTACAATAACCAAGTTGACACTTTCCAAACAGAGCAAAATCTAACAGAAAGCAAATTGGTAAAAAAGTTTTATTGAGAGGTATGTAAGTAGATATCGTCGCTGGAAAGGCAAATGGCTTAAGAGACACTTTGGTCAAAAATGAGTTTAATTGACGCTCGACTACGAATCCAAAAGTCGCAGGCTCAAACCCGGCGTGCGCCAATAACTTTTATTTGATTAATATGTGTAATAGCACATTTGATTCATATAAAAATAATACATAGTATATTTGCGGCACGTTCCAGAGTGGTAGATACTCCGAGTACCGCCATGATGAAAGACCACTATTCAGAATTGAAACGTTGCTTGAAATGACTTTAGCCGTGTTCGGTGACCAGATCTGAATAACCAGGTACTTTCCAACCTTCCTCTTACCTATCTTCTTACCCTCCTCACTACCTTCAGCCTCACAACATACCCTATTCGGGGATGCCATAATCTCACTGACTCTTGACGGTTGGGAGCAATTGAGACTCTTTTGCGGCATTCAAATAAAAATAAAACGCAGTTTTGATTAGTTTTTTTCTGCATCCAATGATCTGACTCTCGTTTGATTCTTAAGACTTTTGTGGCCATTCAGTCATCTAAACTATATTTACCGTTTGTGAAAAGGCTTGACTCAAGCGACACAAGTTTGGGACTATTTTTAAGCTTGTTTTCGTTTTCTGAGTTTTTTCTTTCAAAATCCAACCGGCTACTGAAGAATTAGAATTTTATTGTTTAGCAAAAAACCTTTAAGGTGCTCTGGTGTAAATTTCCCTAAATAGCGCTTCAGCCCAAACTTAACTAGCAGATGAATGAACACTTGACACCTAAGTGGGAACCCGAGAATTTGTCATCTCGGCTACTAATCTGTCAAATCATTTTATTTTCAATTTTATGATTCGTTTGTAGATTCGCGATTTTTTTTTTTTTTTAAATAGAAAACAATTATACAACAAATTGCTCATCTCCTACACTGGGATGGATTTTAAACATCATACCATTAGCAGCATCTTAAATAAACTGGTAAATTACATAGTAAGTTACAAAGTTAACAAAATAAAACCAGTAGGCATGTTACCTTTTGGTTATGAACTAATAATGTAAAATATTAATTAAGCAAACCCAGCTTCGCTTCCGACGTTTTATTTGTAGTAAAATTTTATGGAAGTGTTAATATGTTTTGAAATGCGCATTCATTTGAAATTAATGTTTCCGTTTCGGTTTTGACAGATGTTTCTGAAGATGGGCTTACCGTTAATTCAATATGTTTATAGTTAATATTATTAGCAGCAGTAATTTTTAAATAAGTCATCATATGAAATCTGAATATCGGTAGATGGAAGTTGGTTGCCTTCTAAGAAGAGGCTCCCAGACGTTGCGCTACCTCCGTATGTAAGAGACGTATCAGATTTCGCATGATTAATAATAAAAACTTCCAGCACACCTATTGACCAGCATTCCACACTAATACAAATCCAACGCAAAGCCTCAAAATAAGGTTTATTTACCGAAGAGAGTTGTAACATTATGATAAATTCATCGGAGATGACGTAATTTGATTTTTTAAGTTATGAAACTGTTCATTTCAGATTTAAAAATGATTAAAGTTATCTTTAGCACTATACAGTAAAATGGACTCAAGCGCCGAATCGAAAATTCCTAGGAAAATGATGTATACCCATTTGAAGGTAGACTTAAGTCGGCAATTTACATAAGACTTTTAGACTTCTAGGCATGAAATTGATCATCTGTTCAAGAAAGAACTTCGATATTTGAAAATGTTTGACCAATTTCGCGCCACAGCACACATATGTCGGCTTATCTGTTCAGTGGATTCAATATGGATGAAGGATGTTCAATTAAATAAGGCGCTAAATGAAAGACAATATTCAGAATTCCCAATTACCCAAAAAGTGTTAATTTTAATAATTTTATGCTAAAAAACTTGCGAAACGTCTTCAAACATATTGAGTAAATAATTTAATGAAAATGAAATAATAACTTTGTATAAGACCAAATATTTTATTTTATTTTTTATGACCGACCGGTTTCGCTTAGCCTGAGCATCATCATGGTACGAAATTAAACTAGACAAAAAACACAAACTGTGCGGTTATATAATATACTCGTATACATACAGAGAAAGAACACAATAAAACATAAAATAAAAGAACAGTGAGAAAATAATAGAATAACATTAAAATTATAACAAAGGAACAATGAAAAAGAGACAGATAATATGAGATGAAAAAGGCAAAACATCAACTGGGAAGATGATTACAGAATAATAAGTTAACAAGAAATAAATCAAATATTGGACTACTGGACAAATTTAACTGATTATTAAGAATATTACTATTATTTAAAGCTTTCTTTATTTCTAGTGCTTATAAATTATTTAATCTGTTGCCATGACCATTTTTATGGAGAATATGAGCACAAGTGCTTTTATTGAAGGTATGATATTTTTCAATAAGATGATTGGCGAATAAGAAAAAAGTGATTATTTAAACATCTAAGACGTCCTTTGATTCGGTTTTTTCAGTATTCGCCGCTTATATTATTGAAAAAGATCACTCCTTCAATAAAGGCTCCGGTGCTCACCTGTTTAAGCAGTTTAAACAACATTGTTTTCCGGAAGTTGGTCATTCGGGAATTCGGCTTTCGGTATTTCGGCTTTGAGGAAATCAGGCTCCGGGATCACGATCTAAACCCTCCTACATAATAATTATGTTCAGTATTATATTAAGAGAGGATTGGCATTTTTAAAAATACTCATATTAACTAGAATTGTCAATTCATAAGACGTTGTATGCGGAAAATACCAGTTTAAAACTGCACACTTATTACACCAGCTGAATAATTCGATAAAAATGCCATAATTATTTTGTTCGTTTTATTTTGCATACAAACTGCAAATTTATTACGAATGACTACAAGAGATATTTATAAAATATATCGAGTCAATGAACTGTGCATTGTAAAATAGGTAATAATTAATAACCGAACAATATCAATTTCCCAAGTTCAAGGATTAATGACTGCGAATTCATGCTTTATAGCCATTTATTTCGAACACAATGTTTTTTGCATGCAATTCATTTACATATCATTTAAACATACAGACAGGTAGCAAGTAGCGACTGGCCCGAGTATGATTTATTGTGATATCGTGTTCAAATCGTGATATAATATGCATGATGACATAACATCTAACCACATCTCATTTTTTATGAATGGTGGTTTGTTAAAATTTCAGTGGTATGGCGGATAGTAATACAAATATTTGGATTTTTTTATGCCATTTTTTTTGTAAAAAGTCCCCTCAAGGGCGCTGTACAAATCCAACTAAATTTAATCTGGAATGATATTGTCTAATTTAATGTTGCAGCTTATTTCAATTGTTTGTGTTTTTTGTTAAATTTTAGGGCATGAGAGCGTATTTCAATAAACGTAATTTTAAATGAATTCTTACTAAACCTCTTCATATTTCGCTGCTATCGGAGGCTGAAAAACATCATCCTTGACTCCTCTTAGATAATGCAATAAATGCCAAATGGCAGAAAATCAAAAACAGGAGTAAGTAAGTAAGACATTTTATATTTATATGAATATGAAGTAAGAAAAAGTGTAACATATTTAATATAATAATACGAATAATGTGATAAACAATGAATATATACAAGAGAGGATGATAAACGATAATGTGTCATGGGTGTTTTAAACATTTGACGCATTTACGTTGTAGAGGAAAATGGTGCACTTTATGGTTTCAGAACCTTCGTGTCTGGTACGAGTGAAATTCCACTTCGAGTCATTACGGGTTGCAACCTACAGGTTGAAGATTGCTCTGATGATAGCCAGCCTTTTTTAATATTATAAGGCGCCAAAAGAAGAAGTAAACGAAGTATTAAAAAAGAAAAAAAAAAGTTAACTTTTCATTATGTAAACCGGCCAAAGCTAGAGGTTTTACTGTTGATGTAAAATTTTGTTTTAGGAGATGCGGTTCTTGGTCTATCAGAACTACTCACTAAGCAGTAAAAGTAGTTTTAGCATGGGACCTTGTCTACAAGTTGTGGCAACAGCATCTACTATTTGAAAGATGTAAAAAGTACCAAACACTTCTGCATTTTGAATTAGTAACTCGGAGGATTTAATTACACCCCTGCGCAATCAATCTTCGGGTAACACGCATTGGGTATATCTTGTCAGAAGACGTTAAATATTTAAGTGATTGGGATGCGGATGTTCTACTTTGTACAGATTCGCTGAACGTTTCAAGAAGGAAAAAATCCGGTGAAGTAATCATTTTTTTAACTTACCCTTAAATGTGTTGTAAAATTGTGATATTAATGTGGCCAGTCATTTTTTTGTAATAATCAATTAAATAAATTGAGATTTTTGTTGAAACACATTTTTTTAGAACAATAAAATATATTTAAAAAATTGCTTGACTCATTAACCAAAAAAAAAATTTTTGAAATCTTAATTTTACGGTGAATACTGCAAAAGAGTCCCAATTGTCTGAAGCCAGTGAGCCTATAGTATCCCCTATTGAGGTATGTTGTGTGACTGGAGGTAGTGGGGAAGGGAAGGAGATGGGGAAGAACAAGGTTTGAAAGTACCTGGCTATTCAGATCTGGTCACCAAACATGGCACAAGCCATTTCTGATTCTGATTCTGAATGGTGGTCTTTCACCAGGGCGATACTAAGAGTATCAGTTTCAGAGTGGTAGATACTCTAATCTGCATGGTCGAGTGGTAAAACGCTCGACTGCGAATCCAGAGGTCGCGGGTTTGAACCCGGTGTGCGTAAATAATTTTAATTTGATTAATATGTGTCATGACACATTAAATTGATATAAAATAACGTATAATATATTTGCGATACGTTCCAGAGTGGTAGATGGTTTAAGTATCGCCCCGGTAAAAGACCACCATTCAGCCGACCAGCTTTTGTTGAAAACTTACTAGAATACATTTGTCAGCTTGATTCTCCTTGACTGTACTGTAAGTATTTTAGTTAAACGAGTGTTTGATTATTATTGTTACCTACATTCGTTGTTTGCAGCCATACTAAATATAACTTATAATATTTGCCTTCCATGCAAAAAATCAAAATACTACAGTCGTATTTTACAGTAGCCTGTGAAAACTCAGTAAAATAAATAATAATTAACAAAGCGGTCCTTATTGTGTTAGAAATTAACCCTTTCAAAGCCAATGTTAATTTAAATGTGACCATGGCAATTTCAAAAAGTCAGGTAATTATTTTCTGATAGCTGGTAATCTTCCCTATGGCGTTTTTTCCCGCTGGGTTGTAAACCCTAATCCCGCAAACATTTTGACAGACTCACTTCGGTGTGGTATTCAATAGTATTTTTATTTTGTTTTATGTTATACCATTTATTTATTTTCGGAAAATTAACAGCAAATCAACATTCATTAGTACATATATAATAATGAAAATAATAAATCATGCCAATTAAAAATTTTACTCTACTGATGACAAATATTATAAATAAAGTGTGACAATGCATATAAAGTTATAATTTAGTAACTATCTATACATTAATTCACCAATTTTTTAAATAAATCTGTTATTTGGGTTGGTGTATTTGTAAATTATGCTTATATGTCAAAACTTATGCAATGCTAATTCAAATCAAGCTTTTCGTACTTGAAGGTAAAAATTAAACATATTATCCAAAAAGAGGTGACGTAGTTACCTCATTTGATCTTGCTTATTAAAACGTTGTCATAACGTAGTCTCAGGTCATTGGTTTTCGTTAATTCTCAGAGAGAAGTATATTCATGATATTTTAGTAATCTTTACCTAAGAAGTCGCACCAAGCTCTCGTTTTCACATTACTTTTTTAAATAATATATATAGTGAATACCGCACAAGAGTCCCAACTGCTCCCAACCTTCTAAAGTTAGTGACACTATGGCATCCCCAATCGAGGTATGTTGTGAGGCTGAAGGTAGTAGGTGAAAAAGGAGATAAGGAAGATTGAGATGCACCTGCCTATTTGGATCTAGTCACCAAACAAGGCTATGGCCATTTCAAGCAACCGTTTGATTCTGAGTAGTGCTCTTTTACCAGGGTGATACTTATCATATATATCAACTATGTGAGTACCATCTTCAATATTTCAAGAGAACTACTAATTTAGAAGATAGAATATCAAATTTTCTTAGTTACTAGTTTTATATTATTCTAACATATTTAACAATTTGTTTAATTCAACGCTGCTGTAACATTTCAAATATAAAAGACCGCCTTGGCCTTTTGAATACCTGTATCGAAACAGCCAGGTAATGGCTTTTCTTCCAGCGAAGCGAATTTGACTTTTATTTTTACAGAAGCAGTCATCGGACATTAAAAAAAACACGGAATTAGACATTTGAAGGTCAACTAATTATATTTAATTACATGAGTAATGTTGTATATCATTTCAGAGAAGATAAAATCACTGCTACTGTCAAATTGAGTGATATGAGATTGAAAAACTAAAAGTTGATTTAGGATCGTGAATTATGACGCTTTATCGTTTCACAACGTCAGTGAAATGTGTGTTTTTTCCAGATTATGATTTCGTACCTAGATCGTGTAATTTTTACAATACTGAAATAAAATTAAGTCCTTTAACATTTTTTGTTTATTTATACAGATGCACAGCGACATTTTAAGAAGTAAAAACACCTCAAATATGCATGTTGACAGTGTTCAGAGGTCGAATACGTACGTCTCTTGTTCATACGGTAATCAAAATTATAGAAAACTTAAGTTACTTAGTAAGTTATAATTATCGAAGAGAACCTAAGTTCTTTATCGGCTTGGTTTAAAAGAAAAATAACAACACACTTGTATATTACCATCAAATATATTATATACATATATATATTCATTTATAAATTATACCAGGGTTTAGAACGTAGTACCTACTTTTGTAAAAAAAAAAAACAGACAACATTCTCTCATGCTTACTGAATAGAACCTATATTTTCGTAGAGAGCAATCACTTTGTGGTTTAGTATATTAAAATGAAAATAGTAGTCCAATGTTAGGTATATTTCCCGTTAACCCATAAAATCTCTCAATATTATTTTATCACGTTCTTAGTTGACGTTTTCTTGACGTGTTCTTTCATATTGTCTGTCTCTTTCTCTCTGTTCTTTAGTTATGATTTTAAATGTTATTCTATTACTTTTAATTTATTTGGTTTTCTTCCTTTGTATGTACGATTATATATAACCACACACTATGTGTTTTTTGTTTAGTTTTATACTCTGATGATGCTTAGGCTAAGCAAAACCGGTCGGTCATAAAAATCAAAGTAAAATCTGTGATCTTATACAAAGTTATTATGTCATTTTCAATTAATAGAACCTGCATTACAAAAGATCAACTCCGCTAGACCATCGCTATTATTGCATAAACCGTAGCTATTACTATCACGGTTGGTTTAAAGATTACAAATAAGTATATAAATAATATGATATGGACCGGTTGGTAGCTGAATGGACAAACGCGTCGGATTCCCACCCAGGCGTCGTGGGTTCAATTCCTCTGCTGGCTAAGTCTTTCATCATTGCACAAGCAATTTTTTTATTATGATGGTAGTAGGAGTTTTTCAAATATTTTTAGGTTATTTGTAACCAGGGAATGTTTGTCTTTCTTTAAAAAAATAAAAAATCGAACCACTTTAGGCCTACATAGGCTCTCAAGGTGAAGTAGGTTGGGCTAGGTTAGTGTTACGGGATTCGACTGATAGAAAAGCCGCATGAATAGATGAATATTTCCATTTCAAGTTAAAATTCGGATAATATAATATTTTTCCTGGCGAGGAGAGAAAAATGATTATTATTTTTGTCACTGAGCGCGCGGCTCGGTTAAGTGGATATCGGAGTTTACGAGTTCCATTATGTAAGGGTCTCGAGGCGGGTTAGGCGTGTGGCAAGCCAGTGGGTGGAAGCTTATTTGAGGTAGAAGGACTGAAGAATATTTCTAAATTCGTTGGAAGAAAAAACATTTCTGAATTCGTCATGGCCACATTACTAGATCGCAGAAATAGGTAACGAGGAATGTGCTTTAAACATTGAAATGAAAATGGTGCGTTTACAACTATCATTAAGCTACTGAAAAAGTTTTAGACTATACCAACATACTAAACTAACTAAAGTGTGAATTTATTTCTTATACCACCTCAAACTAAATCCTAGAGAGGTGGGTACAACTGATAAGTAATTACAGAATCTCAAATGTAAGCCCTTGGACACACCAAAATAAAATACTTTAATGGAGGACAATTTAAAATAGATCAATTCGTTCAACCAACTAACTAACCATCACACCGTTTCCCCGCAGGGGTAGGTAGAGAGGACAGACCGCCATACAACTCTGACTTGGGACACACTCCTTGCTTCATCCACAATCATTCATCGTCTCATACATGCTCTTCTGTTATTCTGACTCTTCACATTACCCGATTCAAGTATTTGATTCACATGATCGTGCCATGTCTTTCTCGAGCGTACACGACTTCTTCTTCCATTCGCTTTCGCATCATACATTCTTTTCACACTCTTTCTTCGTTCATTCGCATGCCTAAATCATCTAAGCGTTCCTTTCTTGATCCTATTTATTACGCTTACATCAGCCTTGCATTTTATCCGGATATCCACATTTTTAATAACGTCATACAGGGTTTTACCGCACAACCTATACTAACAGAGAAAAACAAGAGCTGTATTTGAGTTTTGAAGTGATATATGAGAGACATGATAGACAACTTTCGTAATCCCCACCAAACTTAATAATTACTTAAAAATAAAATGATTGCTTTTAACAGATTTGTATTGTGAGATTGCTGTTTTGGATAGTTCCTTGTTTAGTGTGTCTTACCATTTTATTGTGTCTTTTAATTTCTTCAAAACAACTAGCTAAAAGCTGACAATGCCACTTGTTTCTGAGATTGCTGTATTAGCCCTCTCATGTAATTAAGAAGATTGGCAGTTTGTTGTACTCAATTAAACTCGTGTGTGGTACTCATTTAACTCCGTGGGGAATTGGTAGTAGTTACGCAGGATATATTATCATTAACATATTATATAAAGGTTGGTTCATCACAAAATTATGCGTTTCGGAAAGTTTGATACTAAAACGGCTTCGGGATCACCGACAACTAATCGCCCTTTCTACGAAACAGGCTAACTTTGGAAATATTCCCCGGCTTCCTTGCCGCTTCCTCGCCAGCGAAGCCTAACTACTATTCCATAAGTATGTCAAGTCCTGGGACTTACGGGCACTTTGTCTCACTAGTTTAAGAGCGCCACTGGCACAAGAATGTGCATGAAATTGCTCTGAAAATAGAATTCAGAACAACTGAAGTTTTCAACACTCATGCAACACCTAAAGTCGACATGCACGTGTGTGCTGTATTTCATACTAACTATCCATGCAAGTAAGAATAGATTGAATTAATTTCTGCTTCGTGAGAATCTTACCCTAAATTATTATATGTTTTGAAAATTAGTAAATAATAATAATAAAATTTTATTCCAAATGGTATGCAGGAGCAGTGCAATGCAATACCTTCCATAATTGATAATAATAAATAGTTACAATAATAATAAAATACAAGTTGTGATACACACAATAATAATAATAAAAAAAATATATATTAAAAAAACATTCGTAAGAAAAAATAAATAAAATAGTGAATATCGTTTTAATCGAGCGTACTTCAGGGTGGTCTCCGCATCATGAAATGAAACACTGTAAATTAGTGTAAATCAATAAACAACACCGTTAATATTAATGTGCTAAGAAGTTTCTATACAACTGTACCTTTGTGAGTACAGATATAAACATCATTTTGTCGGTCTGAATCTTCAGGAGAGACAAAAAAAGATTTGATGAACTTCTTAGCAGGTAAATCGAAAGTTACTATAGATTGGCGGTTTGCACTCCGGCCGACGATACGGTATATTTATAGTTTTTGTGTTTAGTTTGTAGAACTCCATTTATATAATTATTATTTTTTTTATTATTATTTATTATAATTAAACATGATCAAATTTAGTATACAAATACATTCACACAATTCATTTCATAAACGGGGGAAAAAACAGATTTTGAAGTTAAGTACCCCACAGAAAAATCAATACTAAATAATTTGGCTTTTGCCGTTATTATTATTTTAATAGTGAACTAAAATCATACAAATACGTCGTTTCCAAATAGATACAGTTTGATAGTAGCCTTGAACGTTGAAATAGCTGTCACTAAAAATAAAAACTACAAGCAAAATTAAATAATAAACTGTTCTAAATTAAACACTTTGTACTATATGAGAATGAGGTACTCTGATTTCATATTTATTTTTTGTTGTTTTTCTTTTAATATCGTTGTAATGTTTACAATTCAAATTAATGTTTAATGTATTTATGTACCTTTGTAAAAAATAAAATCTGTTGACAGACTACGAGTATATCAGCAGTTTAACGGGACTTTATTGTAACATTATTAAATATTTGAAATAATAAAAAACAATGAAAAAAAACTATATCTTCATAGAATTATGCGTCGAGTAGATAGAGAGGGGAGGTGCGGTGACAGATTTAATTTAATGCATTTCTTGTTTTCATATGTTTATAAAGAATACCACACAAGAGTCCCAACTGCTCCCAACCGTCTAAAGCCAGTGAGACTATGGCATCCCCAATTGGGGTATGTTGTAAGACTGAAAGTAGTGGTGAGGGGAAGGAAATGTTAAAGAGGAAGGTTGGGAAGTACCTAGCTATTCAGATCTGATCACCAACGACGGCCATTTTAAGCAACGTTTCGATTCTGAATGGTAGTTTTTCACCAGGGCGATACATAGTATTTACCACTCTGGAACATGCCACTAATTTACTTTATTATCTTAAATTAATTAAATGCGTTTTGACACATATAAATTTAATTTAATTTATTGGCGCACGCCGGGCTTGAACCCGCGACTTCTAAAATATTTTTATTCTAAAATAAAATAAAAAAATGGCATTCGTTTTCAACGTATAGATATTTATTTACTCAGCCACATATAATATAAAACAAAAAATTATCGGCAATGTTATGACTACACTGATTCCTAGAAATTCAATAAAAAAAATATCCGTGACTAATTATCACAACTTTCATGTTTCCGAAATAATGTTTCAAGAAATATAAACATGCTTGAAATTGATATGTTTGCTTAAACAAAAACAAGAATTCTTATTATGCTAATATTCTCACACGAAATTTTCTGTGTGGTCTTCATTATGCTAACGAAATTCGTTTTTATCAATCTTTTTCACATTTTTTTATACGTTTCGAGGACAGTCTTTCTTCATGTTTTAAAATATCCGAAAAGGTATTGAATTGATATCGTATGCAAATATTCTTTAGGTTGTTAATTTGAGACTTTCCTAAGTGTATTAAACAGTTATTTAACTACGTAATTACTGCAATATTTATTTATTTTTATTTATTTACACCCGTTATAGACTTTTACATACATGTTAACATATTAAAAAAAAATAAAAACAATAACCTCATTCGTGCAAAAATATGTATAAAATAAAATAAAAAAGAGTATTGAATAGCGGATACAATAATATGGTAGGTGAAAATAACTAATAATATTTATTAAATAACAGGTTCAAAAATATTGTAAAAGAAAGGAAAAAAAAAAAATAACAACAACTGTACTAAATAAGACTTATAGTTTGATATTGACGTGTTAAATATATTAACGACAACGGAGTATGTGTTTTAAAAAAACACATCGGTCATTATAACTCCAACGAAAAACAACAAAAAAAAAACACTTCTAATGCAATGTTTTCAAAAAAGGAAGATAAAATTACAAAAAAAAAGATATTGGTATCGAATATGTTATTTTATTATTATTTCGGTAGGTACTTACTTAGTATGTTTTTGCGTATTGTATATTATATGGGACCAAATTAATATTTAACGTACTAAATATGCTTCTTAAGGGTCAGCACCCAAAAATACACAAATTGTGGCTTTCTAATACAAGCAATGCGACAAATAATTTGTTTGTAATTTTTGTATATTTATGTAGGAACATTTCTATGGTTTCCAGCGAGTAAAATTATTTTACTGTCATATTTTAAATTCTATAATAAATGCATACTGGAACTTTGGGTAAAACTTTCAAATTTTACCTTCGCTGGTTTTGAAACTGCGCTTCTTGCCGACATTATATGTTTTTTATAGAATTTAAAAGATTACTGCTTGATTTTTATTCAATGGAAACTTTAGACATTTTCCTAACTGTCCATGTAGAATTAACAGATAAGTAATGTGTAGTATTGCTAGTATTAGAATGCTACAAAGTGACGTTTAAGGCCATTGTTGGATGCTCAGCTTTAACTGATAAATTTAAAAAAAATACTCTTGGGTAATCCAAAGCTATAAAAATACTTCAATCAATTACTAGCATTTTCTTTAAAATCAAAAATACCCTTTTTCTTGAAAATTTCAAGTATTTCTAGAAGAAAAGTCACGCCTTGCCACTGAAAGCCCAGTTACATAATATTTTAGTTTTTGTTTTCTATGGTACTAAGTAAAGCATTGTTAACCACATTAATAAATTACACATTATTTAATAGCAACTAGTTTCGGAATACGGCGTCAGCTCTGATTTTTAATAACAATGTGAATATTTAAAACAATGTAATAATTAACAGAGAGTGCTCGGATGAATTGGCTTCGAAGCGAGTCATGTGGAAACATTATTGCATTCAATAGAATTACATTAATGAGTAGTAGTTTAAACTGAAATTATTAATTAAACTCCGTTTGATTTGCTTATCAATTTTCAATTCGTTAGGCAAACATGTAAAAACTACAAACATTGTTCACTTAAATATTTTTTGTTGTATTCTTTCATGTGTGAATACATCTTATTTTCTAAATATATTTACTACTAAATCAAGTATGTAGGCATTGTAGTTCTGTGGGAATTTTTTTACTTCCTAAAATTATGGAATATTTCAAAAAATTTCAGATTAAACAAACACCCCAGTTAATATGTTGTACTTTGCAGATCGACTGACTTACTATAATGTTATTTACCAGGTGGGGTAGTTAGAGAGGATAGTCCCTTACATGATTCTGTCTTGGCACACACTCTTTGCTTCATTGAGATTCGTACGTTTTCTCATTCATTCTGTTGGATCCGAAGCTGCGATAAAACACCGAATGTGTTTTCAACTTCAGATGAATTTGGAAAAAAAGTGGAAACGATAAACGATACTACCTGACGGAAGTGTTTAATTATGGATGTGGAGAGATTATGGAATGAAGGAAGTAAGGAAACCAATTCACTCACCGATGAAGTTGAAGTTGTTGATTATTCTTACACATTGTATTATTAACGAACACCACAACAAAAAAATACACTTCATTTAATATTATTTGAAGAACAACAACAAGCCGAACGACCAAGCGAGACACCAACGGACGAACACGTTTTTTCACAAAACTCTCTTCTGTTTCTTGATTGTTACTTGTTTTCAAACTCGGTGTTGTTGAATACGGAAATCGAATATATATATATATATATATATATTTTTTTTTTACATGAATACCACACAAGAGTCTCAACTGCTCCCAACCGTCTAGAGCCAGTGAGACTATGGCATCCCCAAATTGGGTATATTGTGAGGCTGAAGGTAGTGGGGAGGGGAAGGAGATCGGGAAGAGGAAGGTTGGGAAGTACCTGGCTATTCAGATCTGGTCACCAAACACGGCTTAAGCCATTTCAAGCAACGTTTCGATTCTGAATAGTGTTCTTTCACCAGGGCGATACTTAGAGTATCTACCACTCTGGAACGTGCCGCAAATATACTTGTTATTATTTTTATATGAATTAAATGTGTTATGACACATATTAATTAAATAAAAGTTATTGGCGCACGCCGGGTTTGAACCCGCGACCTTTGGATTCGTAGTCGAGCGTCTTACCACTCGACCATGGAGGCCGTCAAAATATAGTGAAATGGTTGGATAAGGTAGGAACTGGATGAAAAACAAGAAGGTAAGAATATAACAAATTATCTCTTTGAAATCCAACATCTGTCATACTGACTTTTTACATGACTTTACTTACTAATTTACTTGACCGTTCCATGACTTCCTGGGGAGCCTTCCAATTTCTTCTATTCACTTGCGTGTCATAATGAAATATATTATATAACCTTAAAATTCTTATCTCCGTCCGTTTGCTTTACACCTCCGACCCACCTAATCGTCCATTTCTTTATCTTGTTCATTACGCTAACATCAGTATTGCATCCCTTTCGGATTTTCGCCTCACATCCTAATTCGCACATTTTAATTTCGTCATCTACCAAAAAATAAACAACACAAAAAAGTACGTTAGATTCACTTTTAATTAACAGGATGTAAGATGGTTGGATATCAAAAAGGTTAGAACAAAAATATGAATATCACTGTAGTTTATTTAACCAATGCAATGAACAGTACTGTATTCGTTAACATTGTTATAGAATTTGCTTTAAATTAAACTTCATTGTTTTCTTCAAAATACCGCTTTAAATGTGGGAATTCCCAAATAACGAGAGAATGAATGGATCCGCGATGGAATTAAGTAAATTAATGGCATAGGCTGTAACGGAATAGCAAGCCATCATTCTAGCGACCTTGACATTTCAAAACAATGCTATCGGTGTTGCGGGCGCTCTAAGCGTATCCATTTTAGCAGGTATCCGAACCTTAGACATAATAATGTAGGTATTACATTATATCGTCAATTTGTAACCCGAATTTTTAAAAGTTCTCTCAATTAAGTGATTTTAAGAATTAGAAATGTGTATTACATTGTATACAGTAAATTAAATTAAACAATAGCGAAAAATGACGCACTTGGAAAGCGAAGTTTTTTTTTATGATTCCTAAGATTGTTTTTTTTAAGTGAATAACCGCACAAGATTCCCAACTGTTTAGAGCCAGTGAGACTATGGCATCTGCAATTGGGGTATGTTGTGAGGCTAAAGGAAGTGGTGAGGGGAAGGAGATGAGTATGAGGAAGGTTGGGAAGTACCTGGCTATTCAGATCTGGTCACCAAACACGGTTAAAGCCATTTGAAGCAACGTTTTGGTTCTCAACGGTGATGTTTCACCAGGGCGATACTTAGAATATCTTTCACCCTGGAAAGTGCCGCAAATTTACTTTTTTTTTATTATTTTATTTGAATTTAATGTGTTATGACACATATTAATCAAATAAAAGTTATAGGCGCACAGCAGGTCTGAACCCGCGACATTTGGATTCGTAGTCAAGCGTCTTACCACTCGACCTTGGAGGCCGTCATAATTCTGATGTCTATCGAAAACCGACAGTATGATGGTATGTTATATAAGAAATTTGGGTGTTATATGTAATAAATGTAGAAATTTGGGTGTTTTCATGATTGTCCTTCGAGAGTTTTATTATTGAAATCTACCATCTAGGTCAAAAACTTTGGAAAGGCTTGTATTAACATATATAATATTATAAATTGTGGAAGACAATGTGTTGCTGCGATAGCTCAGTTGTAAGAATCGTCTTCCGATACGCGAACGATTTCTGGTAGCAGCAAGAAACCTCATGTCTCTTGTGTTTTTATTACGTGTAATAAAAATACAAGAGACAGGAGGTTTCTTAGAATAAAATCGTTTCGGTTTTGAAAAACATTAGATTGTTTTCATTATCATTAAAATTTTTGAAATACCTATTTTTTTGAAAACAAGAAAAAATCCTTGAAATGTATTATTCTTAAAATTGCAAATACGAAAAAAAACTTTCTGTCTTCATTTCAATAAATCAATGCCAGTAGAAAAAAACTAAATAAAATTCAATCATATCCCCGTGAGATCTCCAGCGATTGCCAATAACTTTTTGTAAAAAAAACGATCAGTTGAACAACTCAAGCTTTGCAATAGAATGCAAAGTGTTTGGTTGATTCGCGGGAAACAATGGCCGCGGCCGCCTCGAAGGCTGTGAAGGTAATTAACCCTATTTTAATCGAGAAAAAGCCATTCAGAATGTACTACCCAGTGCCTGCACAGCCTTCGTGACCAGACGATTGATTCGTAGTAATTCATATTCCCGCAGACGTGCTATCTTAATGCTCTTGCATGGAAATTATTTTTTTTTCGCATTCTTTGACCCCGTCTACATTCTTTTTACTTATTCAGATAAATTTTTCGTGAAATTGAACGTCAAATAAATGGGATATTAAAAAAATATATAAAGGTGGACAATTATTTTAAGTAGTGCCATTTGATAATAAAGTAAAACCTCAACATCAAAACTTCAACTTCTCACTGTAGTTATTTAGGTTTGGGATAGTATTAGTTAGTATTAATAATTTTCTGCAGTAAAACTGATCCACCGTACTAGATACTCTCAGTATCGCACTGGTGAAAGACCACCATGCAGATATTGAAGTGGCACTTGCCGTATTTCGGGACCAGATCTGAACAGTGAGATACTACTCAAAGTTAATCTTCTTCTTCCCGTCTCTTTTCTCTCATTACTCACATCAGCCTCACAACATACCCCAAATGGGAATTTCATAGTGCGACTGGCTTCGGGCAGTTGGGAATCTTGTGATAAAACAGTGATTGATAGTAGAAAGTATGAAAGAAACAGTGTTAGTAAATGATTTGGTAAAAAAAAAATGCATTTTATTACAAATCTTTGTGCATTTTTGGTGCAATCTTCGTGTCACTACGTTTGCGAAAGCATTTTAGACATCTTAAAAAATATATTTAAAAAAAAAACAAATTTTAAATGTTTACCACTGCCGTTAAAAATTTAAATTATTGAAATGGAATTCCACTACGAATTAACAGTACTTATCGAAACTACAAATCTTCTCAAATAATAATACATAAAATCCTCGGATTGTTTTCAATAAAATTTAGAAAAACAAAGAATAACAATTTTTTTTTAAATAGCCAAACTTTCCTTGCTATGTGCATATTTAATCCAATAATTAAAGCAGAGTGATGGCAAACAAAATATATCGAATTACAAAAAAAAACATTGTTTTCAAACTTTATAAGACGATTTTGTTTCTTTCTAAAGATTCTTCTCGAACACCTAGTTCATAACAATATGCAGATTTGTGTATATTTTAAGGCTGTATAATGAATGGAAATCTAATATTAAAGGTGTCGAACCTCCCGTTAATTAACTAATTTAAAAATAAACCGACTCCCTCGCCCTGTCCTTATTCTCCTGCATATTAAATGACGTATTATAATTTGATGGCTGGGACCAGGTAAAGGATGGAAAGATCAGCGGAATGATTATTATTCCCATACATCACATGCAGATCATATCCGAGGGCTTAATTTATCTACCAACGGCGAAAATAGTTAAAAAGTGAATGACTGAGTTGGAATAATTTTCGCGATGAATAAAATCAATTATTTATAAGAAGGTTAAAGGTTGTCTGGTGGCTAACTTATATCTCAATGATGTAATAATTATTTGTAAAATAATTTATTGGTTGCATATTTAAGAGTGGATTAACTCTTCTGCAGAGTTTGAAAAAATTCCACTAGTATTTGCAAACATTTAAAATAAGTTTTTAGAAATTAAAAAAATTCTTAAATTATTAAGGCTCAGCACCCAAATGGCGCTAAAAGTCACTTTGTAGCATTCTAATACAAGCAATACTGCACATTTATCTGTTAGTTACACATGGGCAGTTTCTTTTAAATTCTATGAAAAGCATACTAAAACGTTATTAAAAGGTGAAGTTTGATAACCAGCGAAGAGTTTTTTGAACGTTTTACGTAAAATTCTACTATGCGTTTCACAAATAGTTTATAAGATTGCTGTTTGAGGATTATATTCAATGGAAACTTGAGAATCTTTTCTAACTATCCGTGTAAAATTAACAGATGAATCATTTGTAGTATTGCTTGAACTAGAAAGCCAAAAAGTGTGTATCTGACCCTTAATAGGCCCATTTAAAATAAATTTGAGCTCACAAAAGAGTTACAAATTAAAAAATATATATATCGATACGGTCGCTACCACCAACTGAAATCGAAACGGTATTTGAAATGGTTGTGGAAATGTTTTATGACCGGATCTGATTAGCCAGATTCTTCTCAATGTACCCATTCTCCTTTCCTTTACCCACTTTATTCAGCCTCACTACAACTATAACTCTTCTGAGGGTATCAAAAAAATGATCACAGTAAAATTGTCGTTTGAATTTATAAACTAATTCCCTGATTTAAAAATTATCATTATTTTATCGCAAGCATGATAATAAAAAGTATACTCTTTTTTTATTCGTTTAATTCAATTTTTTCCTTTAAAAACTTGCATTTAATCTTGCTGTACAAGAAAACTAAGTACTAAAGTAATATTCGATTTCATTATTCAAACACCCTTACTAAAAACATAATAATGAGGTGACAAAGTTAAGAATAACAAAGTGGGACTATTATATCGGTAAGTAAAAACTAACGAATCGCAAATACGTAGACTTGTCAGAACAACGTAACAACAGAGATCATTCTGTTAAGTCTTTCCGATGATATTAATAATTCGCACTGTCGTCGAGTCCAATATTTTCGTTGCCAGCTCATAAAACCACAGATCTGTCATTGTAAACAGGCTATAGGTTATAACGCTGCTTTGATAATGATTAGTGAACACAAAAAAAAATCACAAGGAAAAGACAAAATTTATCCTTCGTATAAAGGAAGTCACATAAATCGGTTGTGAAAATTAAGCGCTCAGATAAAACAATCTAAGGTACATTATGTTTGAAGGTAATAATTATCCGAGTAATTGACTAAGGTGTAGTTAAAACGTAAATGTAAATTTAAATTATAGTAGCTCAAACCAGTTGTTTGTTAATAACATTTATTTACAAACTATCATGTTTATAATTAGGAAAATTAGTCATCTTACGTTTTACGTTTCCATGAAAATATAAAACCCACATGAAATGCAAGGTTTTATGTTATTTTCTATCTTCATTTTCTATGTTTCCCTCGGTGTTTTCGTATCAATTCAAATCATTTTTTAGAAACATGTAAAGTATAATAAAATAAACTAAAAGTATTTATATTTTCGTTAAAAGTAATCACTATGTGGCTTGACATATTTAATGAAAATTAAATAACTTTGTATGAGACCAGATATTTTATTTTAATTTTTATGACCGACGTAAAAACACCTCAAATATGCATGTTGACAGTGTTCAGAGGTCGAATATGCATGTCTCTTGTCCATACGGTAATTAAAATTATAAAAAAAACTTAAGTTACTTAGTAAGTTATTTTATTGAGGACAACCGAAGTTCTTTATTGACTTGCTTTAAAAAATCTTAACAACATACTCGTATATTACCATCAAACATATAATATACAGAAATTATACTAGGGTTTAGAACGTAGTACCTAATTTTATAAAAAAAAGAGAAGATATTCTCTCATGCTTACTAAATAGAACCTATATTTTCGTAGAAAGCAATCACTTTGCGGTTTGACATATTTGATAAAAATGGTAGTTCAATATTAGGTACATTTACCGTGAACTCATAAAATTTCTCATTATTCTTTAATCACCTTTTCAGTTGACGTTTTGCCTCTTTCATTTTATATTATCTGTCTTTTTCTTTCTGTTCCCTTGTTTAATTTTAATGTTATTTTATTTTTTTCTCACTGTTCTCTTATTTTATTTTATATTGTGTTCTCTCTCTGCATGTATAAATAACCGCATAATTAGATTTTTTTTTCTAGTTAAATTTTGTAACCCTGATGATGCATAGGCTAAGCGAAACCGATCGGTCATAAAATTAGTATAACATCCCTGGTCTTGTACAAAGTTATTATTTATTTTTTATCAAAAGTATTTATTTATATTCCACGATGAGTAATATACTATCATTGATTTTACCTACTCGCGCATCTGGTTTTAAATAATAATTTAATTGAAATTTCGTTAGTAAGCCTTTTGACAAACACAAGTTATAACGGCTTTTATTGGGCCTCTGTGTATTATTAGGCCTCCACTTAGGATTAGTGAGGCATTCACGTACGTGGAAAAGTGCCGAAGTTCTCAAGATTTTCAATGAACACATTAAACAAGAGGCACTGCTATTTAACCTTGTTAAGTAGATAATATCATCGCGCTGGGGATAGTCATTAAATAATTAACTTATCATCCTGAATCTTCATAGGTAGTAAATTATCGTACACTTGGTAGGAATGCTGACTTAGGAATGGCGATTGCGGATATGAGGAATAATTAAATCGTGAAAAATTAGTACTTAGTTAGCTCATTCAGAGATATTAAAGAATTTGGACTATTTGGGTAAAAAATTGTTGAATCATGATTATTTTTCAGTTAAATAATGATTTAAAACGTAGGTAATTATAATTGTTTCACTATGATTGTAGAAGAATGGATGCAGATACTATTTATGTGTTGCAGTTAGATATCTTTTTTATATGTATTCATGGCCTGTTCAAAAGAAAAGGTGAATTTTGAATTTTTGCGGGCTGTGTACAATCGATTATCATTTTTTTTTGTTATGTTGGTACACATATGTTTACCATATGTTAGCATTATTAGCCATTTTGGATTAGTGGTTTATTTTTGACAACTGGAAAGGTTAGTCACGTTTTTGTGTGTTCTTCGATTTTTTACTTTTGAAAAAAATGGATCAAAAAATATGTATTAAATTCGTATATAAATCTGTAACTTACTATTTACACAGTACCTACTTACTAATTTTATAGTTATTCTATTGTTATTATCATTCATTTTTGTTGTTGTTATTATGCCATGTACTATATTCTTCTTTCAAATCTTCTATAATAATATAACTAATTGCAACTACACTACGTTGCAATATAATTATACTTTACTTACTAACTTCTTTGAAATTTCCTTATGCTATCTATTATATACGTTTAACACTATTTTGTAAAATATACTGTGTTAATATAACTAATTGTAAGACCTACGCTATATTTATAAACTTGCGTTTTAAATACTAGCTTTTTTTAATACTCTTGATTTAATGTTATATTCTACCTATCTATTGTACTCCTTTATTTAACTAAAATGTATTTTATGTAAAAGCCTTTAAGGCGTTAATAAAATAAAATAATATAGAAATAAAGTATGTGCATTTACTAAAATGAATCACATGTCAACATATATCCTTAATCTGTGAGAAATAGTTAGGATGGAGACGAATTCTGTATGTTTTATGTTAATTATTGTTTGTTTGTTATATTGTGTCTGTATCGGTGTTTTTTCCTTAATAAAATGAATAAAATAAAACACTTACTTCTTCAATAAACACGACGTTGCGAGCTGGGCATAGTTGGGTTGACCTAGAAAAAAAAAACAAAAACATGTTTACAAAACAAATTTAATGAAAATCCTGGGAAGTGTTTTAGTGGGATATAAAAAAAGTTTTTTTGATGAAGGATATTTCTATTTACCTACTGATAAGTAAGTTAAATCACTCTTTTAATTTACATTATCTTCTAGGTTAGCTTTAAGGAAGGTGCTTTGGGCTAATCCTCTACAAAGGATTTATTGTATTTTATAGTCGTCTGTCTACAGATAAGCGAATGATTAATAATTACTGCTGGAAAAGCTCATTCTAGTCATGGCGGTTAGGTTGGGCGAAATGGCACAATGTTTTTCTTTGATCAGTGCGAAGCAAGCGTTACTGAGTTATTAGTCATTGTCATTACCTCATTCATGTAGACTCGTTCCACTTTGAGTTGTACACCACCATCCTCTGACCGCAAAGACCTGCATATGACTAGGTAAAGGGGGAGAGTACACAACTTTATTACCCCCTTTCGAAAGTTGAGGTCAAGTTTAAAGCCAGAATTAAATGATGCGGTATGCTGGCTGGACTAAACTATATTTTTAGGTTAGAGTCTTATACTTATTTATTTTTACAAAATAGAATCAGCATTTTGAATACAAATTATGCTTTAGAAAAAAAAACACTTCAGTAACATATAGTCCACCTCTCAAGGGGTAATGAACTACATAGAGGCGTACTTATTAAAATATAATTCTAATATGGTACTTGGTTGACTCCATGCTGCTAGCGATAAAGTCAATGGTTTAATTTACTCGCTTTAATACAATATTTAAATCAAGATTTTTCATCTCAGTTGTTTTTAACATAGCTCATATTTAAAATATAAAACGCGTCTGGTTATTGATAAATAAATTCAAATAAATCCCTTACTTCATTAAAATTCATTCATCATACACTTCTTGTAATACCGACTCCTAATGTGACTCAGTCTAAATATTTTTTGTCATTCTTTACGACTCTACCAAAACTTTCACTAGACCATGGCTTGAATGTTCTCTCTTATGTTTATTTTGTCCTATTTTTGTCATCGTTTCATTTATTATTATGTATGTGCTATTTCTTCTCTGTTGCTCTTTTTTTCCATTTCGTGTTTTATGTTTTTTTTATGATTGAACATTAGTCCGTTAATTTATAAATAAATATGACTCGACTCACGTATTTGAATCACTTGATAATTTCATGTCTTGAAACCGATTTTTTCTACCTCTTCCATTCACTTAGGGATCATGCACCGATGTTTTAAAACAAATAAACACATTACTGTGAATTTGTACATGAAGAGATTAAAAAATAAATTTACTAGAAGCTAAGGCCATGATATATATGAATAAATATGATTTTTTCCTTAAAGCAAAGAAAAGGAAATAATATTAAAACAGTTAACGTGTAAGTTTATAAAGACATTAATATGTATGCTAAATCCACTATTCAAAAAATCCAAACAGAGTGAATATAGCAACTTATAATATATCCAATTTCTTAACTTAATGATTTTTTATCATTTGATAGATTGCAGTGCGCATACAAGAACCAGTAGCTTTCTATCAAGTTCCAACTACAATAAGCTACGTAAAAAAATCCACGAATACCTACCATTTTATAGCCGTGTTTATCATGTTCTGATATCAGAAATTCAAACAGGAAGCCAAGGAATGTTCGACGCCAGTAGGTAGGCCCCAGCCAGTAGGTACAGGCTGGTAATTTGCATTTCTCTAAAGATCAGGCTGAAGTTAGCACCGAGGAGCAGCTTTATCGGTCTGCGATTATTATTATTATGGTATTTAATTGTAGGAAATTTGGTCAACAGATTGCGGCCTGACGATAAGGGTGACCGGCCAATTTCAGAAACATTGTGAGCATCGCCATCTTTGGTGGCTTGCGAAAGTTGACAAGGGGAGGAGTGCTAAGAAGTCTGACAGAATTATACATGAGAAATTATTTTATGAACTTTAAAATAATGTTTTTTTTTTATATTTATCTGGGGAAAATACAGATACAGACAGAAAATTAAAAATAAAAATATAAATATGGTACGTACATTGGAGAATAAGCCTGTATCACAACCATTTCTCACTGATTCGTAGTAAAATTGTATTTCGGAAAAAGTTTTGAAAGCTTTAAGTTGTAAATTGCCTCTGAGGTGATTTTCACAAGAAAACGGCGCTATAGAAGTAATCTATTTACTATCAATATAATTACAATAAATATTTTATAAGTTTATTAGTTCAATCCAATTAACGAACCGCAAATTGTTTAAAGTAAAAATCGCAAAAGAGTCTCAATTTTCTGAAACCAGTAGAACTAGGGTACTTCAAATCGGGGGCTGAAAATAGTAGGGGATGGAAAAGCAATGGGAAAGAGAAAGCTTGGGAGGTACCTGGCTATTCAGATTTGGTTACCAAACGTTTTGATTCCGAATGCTGGTCTTTCACCAGGGCGATAGTTAGAGAATCTACCACTCTGAAACGTGTCGCAAATATACTACATATTATTTTATATGAATTAAATGTGATATGACATATATGTTGATTAGATTAAAATATGTTTGCGCACGCCGGGTTCAGCGTCTTACCACTCGACCACGGAGGCCGTCGGATTATTATTCTTCCAGCTATTGTAAAATAACATCCATCAAAACTAGCTAACCATCACGCCGTTTCACCGCAGGGGTAGGCAGAGAGAATGAATCGCCATACAACTCTGTCTTGGCACATACTCCTTGCTTCATTCACATTCATACATCGTACCATACATACTCTTCTGCTATTCTGACTCTTCACATGGCCCGACTCAAGTATTTGATTCACTTGATCGTACCATCTTCTCCTCCGTACCCGACTCATTCAATTCACTTTCAGGTCATATATTCTTTTCACACTCTTTTCTGCATTAATTTGCTGTACATGCCCAAACTATGTAAACGACCATTTCTTGATCTTACCCATTAGGCTTAAATCAGCCTTGCATTTTTCCGGATATCCCCCTTTTTAATACGGTGATACATGGTTTTAGCACATCCGCTTCAGGGATCTCATTTCTAGAGCATTCAGTCTACTTTCATCCTTCCTCTGCCAGTTCCATACCTCACTGCCAAACTGACGTACTCGCTTAACAACGATCGTTATTACTCCTCCCCAGCTCCTTGCGCGAGTAATTACTTGTTATTGGTTGTGTAGGTAGTCGGGGATATAAAAAGTGAAGTAAGTACCTCTCTAGAATATTCCCCATACTATGGGTTATTATAATGGCCAGTACCAGAGCCTCGCATCGCCTTCATGCGTAGCTCGGGGCCCCTTGACAGAATACTGATGCCACGGACAAACATAAGTATAGAGAGGCAACTTCAATATCACTTACCCCTGGAAACGTTATTTAATGTGCCCATTTTATTTACATTACTTAACTGGATGATGGCGGTGTATTTCAGTTCTGAGAAATAATAACGAAGATCTGCTTCACCTTCTGAAAGCTTTCAATATTAACTGCTTGTACCACAGATCTAATATTTTTCACAGCGAACGATATCTGTATATATTTTAAAATTTTCTATTGCTTATTTCAGACGCCATATTTGACTTAATAATTTGACTACCTACATTCATTTATACTGTACCATTTTCATTTCTCTCTTAAATTGTTTGGTTAAAAGCTGTATTTTTGAGATACGTTTAAATGAATAAATAAATATTGATATTAATTATTTATTTATTTTTTTGTATACGCCCGAGAGGTCTTTTACATTAAAGGTTTTTTTTACAATTGACAGTGAAAAAATGAGAATTATATGCACAAACAAAATCAGGAATAGTTGTAGAGTTGTAAAAAATAGTGTTTAAATACATCAAAATATTATTGATTGAAGATATATGATGTTATAGCTTTCTTGTATCTACATTCCGTGCGGTTAAATATATTAACCACCTCTGCGTATGTATTACCAACTACATGCAATCTAGGTACAAGCGAATATCTGAAAGACTCAGTCCTGATGTTATTGTTACAACTTAATAACATTTTGGATCGAGTGGTTCTCGTTGGTAGAAATAATATAAATAATCTTGAAAGTAAATATGGATCAAAAAAAGCCAAAAACTAAAGAGAATAATGGTTGTGACCGAGACTCAAACTCGGAACCTGTACTCTATCCGGGAGTAACGTATCTGCTAATTGAGCCAAAGTAGAAGTTTCGAGTTCCAGTCTCGGTCGCAACCGTTATTCTTTTTAGTTTCTGTTTCATATTTACGTTGAGGATTATTGATATAATATCAGAATAAAAAGCATAAAGCTTTAAAGTTAATTTGAATTAAAAATAAATATTGATATTTAATGATCCTGACGTATACTTAATGAATTTCCAGGGTGTTGATTTGTAAGACCATTTATGTATGTATTTTATCTTTATGTGAAGTCTCAAATGCCAGGATGGTTCCTGGAATTTTGCGCCATAATATTGGGGAAATGGAAAATAATGAGAGAGAAGTAGTAGAGAAGGTAAGTATCTGGCTATAAATACAAATCTGCTTACCTAATATAGCTAAAAACCCTTTCAAACAACGTCAAATAATTTGTACATCCATACAAAATTTAGATTGTTAGATTTGCACTTCACCCGATTATGAACCTGTAAACCTTTGGCATCAAAATAAATTAATAACAAACTTCCTCCGAAATTTGATTTGTATACATCTAAGCAAAATCTTTTTTTTTCAATGACTGGTATTAAACTGTTAATTTTTAGATCCAAGGTCAGGCATAACGATAGAATAATAGTGGATAATGTAGATACCTAGAAATAACCTATATACCCTCCACACAGCATCCCCAAAGATGACATAGGCCCTGAGGGAAATTGTTTTCCTCAAGGCCTCCTGTGTGGAGTTATTGTAAAAAAAAAAAAAATTAGGCATTTAGGCAAAGTTAATTAAACGGACCATTTATGTTCTAATTAAAAAATGAACTAATAAAGTGTAAGAATACAAGTGGAATACAGGTAATTTTCATTACTTTCTGATTACTTTCAATTAACTAAAAATGTATTTTTGATGTTCCACTCTTAAAAAAAGCTTTTTATTTTAATACTAGTTGTTACCCGTGGAGAAATTACGGGATATAACTTAACTTAACAAAAAAATATTGATTTAATCAACCCATTTCTAATATAAAATAATGTCTGCTAAAGTACATTATAGATAGGTACTTTATGAGGAAGGTGGGAATTTAAAAAGGTTATTTAAAAAAATTGATAATTCCAAATTTAAATGCTCACACTCGTACGGTGTACTCACAAAGAAACATATTTATAGTCAATTAAATATGTATGTACTTTTTGAAAGAGGTATCTAAAATACAGATGCCCTTAAGCTGTTTTTTATTCTGTGGAAGATATTAAAATTAAACCTAAAGGTTATCTGATGTTCTTTTAAAACTTAGAAGCCTTAAAAAAATATGTATGAATATGATGTTAAATTTTACGGTACGTTAATTTCTCATTTAAATGAAGACGTCGGTTATTTATAAGTTATATAAATCATCGGCGATCTTCGATACGCAGATTTTATTGTTATTATTTATTGTGTAACTAATTGTTAACATCCATTCTATAAAAAGCATATGAATCAAATAATTTCGCCCAAAGCGTTTTGCGATCCGACAACTTTGTGAGGTTTTTCTTCTACCGTTTGCCTGTAGGTATTCTAAAGATCGTCGTATAGTACTGCCGACGATAGCTTGAGTAAAATATATAAATAATGATGTTCTCAATTTTGTAATCCATTATAAGAATTTAAAATATGGTATGAGCTATGAGATTTATTATATCGAAACTCATCACAATAACTGTGCAGCTGTGAACAATATATTTATGATAAAATAAAGATGTAGCATAATCCGTTAATCGAGATTAAATTTGTTGAAACATATTTTTCCTACTAAAATTCAACAAAGAAATAATAATATAGGGAAAAGCCTTTTTAAAATGAGAATTTTACGGTAGGGTAGGTATATTCCAAAATTTTGAATGTCGAACAATTAGTTGTCAAATTCTGTTTACAAAAGGAAGAACGGAATGAGTGAAAAAAACAAGTTTTGAGTTAAGTATGCAGAATTATTCCTTAGATACATATCTAGCATGGAAAAATTAGATGAGTCAGAAAATAAAATAGTGTGCGATTATTTTAGAAAAAGCACATATACTCGTACATGTACACGATAAGATAATTCCTAAATTTTATTTTGGCTCACCTGAAAGCCTCCTTTTTTTACTCATTCCGTTCTTCCTTTTGCACACAGATTGAAACCTGCGAATAACCTTGATAGTAAATATGTATTTCAAATATTCTTTTACCAAAAACGTTAATCTATAAAACTTAATTAAATATTTCGTAAATAACATAACCATAATTTTTTTATAATGACAGTAACTGCGACATTATTTACAGCTCTTTCATATTAAAGTGATAATATTTTTTGTACGTGAATGTGTTAAATGCATTAAAAATATATATATATTTTTTATTTTGTTGTGACACATATTAATCAATTAAAATATATTTGCGTATGCCAGGTTTGAACTTGCGACCTATGGATTTATAGTCAAGCGTCTTACCACTCGACCACGAAGGCCGTCAATTTAAAAAAAAATTATGTAAATGGCTTGGGACATGAAAAAACGATGGAATTTTTTCAAAATAATAAATACTTGTTCAATTTTTGTTGTTTTGATTTTCATAAATATTTTCAAAGTTAAGGAGTATGTAAAGTATAGTATGGTATGTAAAGTGTAGTGCCTACCTTTACCTTTAGGTAGTTCCTGTAACGAACGAACGCTGGCAGATTGCTTCTCGCTTTGTGTGGCGCTATCGGACCCGCATCTTTTTAATTCCACGAAGGTGTCTGAGGTCTCATTCGCTTGTCCCGCGTTATGACCTATTAGACATCTTCCCAAATGAGGGTCCGCAGGCGAGAGATGCGAATCCTGGAACCTGTTCCTTGTTCCCCTCACCCCTATAGCTTGCCGTGTACAGTGCGAACACTGCGAACACGTCCAAATCGCGACTTTAGGTGGCCAAAATACTCTTTTGACGAAGTTAATTCTGTTTTATTATTTTTCTCACACATTATAATATAAGGATGATAGTGTTGTGCCTGTTTCGCTAGGAAATCTTGTGTTGAGATTAAATTATTGAGGTTAGATTAAAATCATTATATTGGGAACAGGCTAGTCCAAAAATACAAATATACTTATTTGAAAAAAAAATACACCGTGTAGCCCGAAATGGCAGCCACGCAAACATATCACTTCTGTGTGTGAAAAAAGAACGGAATGAGTAAAATAATCAAGTTTTGAGTTAAATATATAGCGAGGAAAAATGAGATGTTTCAGAAAATAAAATTTTGCGCTATATTTTTTGAAAAAAGGACATATGACACGATTACATCCAAAAACAAAATACATAAATTTGGTTTTGGCTCTCCTGAACATCTGCGTTTATTGAATCATTCTATTCGTCCTTGCGCATACAGACTTCATCTATTGTTTTTTGGCTTAATTTTAGTGATTTATACTTTTGGCTGTTTTATATATGTATATTATCTGTATTTATGTAGAAAATTTTACGCAACAAAAAAATCTTCACATTTTTGTTGTAAAAAATTGTTGAGGGGTGCGTAACTCTAAAACTGTTTTATTATTCCTTACTAGAAGAAAATTTATGTGTTAAAAAATTAGAGAATTTATGTAAGTAACAATGAGATGTTATTTATTTTGATGTTATAGTTTTCAGACCCGTTTGCTTTAACCAAAATGATTTTCAAAATACTGCTTTTCGAGAATTTAAACGTAAAACAAAATTAACGTCTGAAATGTTAATTTTTCAAACATTTTTTTGAAAAAATTAAAACAAAAACCTTTCATTTTACTTAAGAAAAAAGTCCGGTTTCAAAAGCTAAAAATAAAGTTAGTTTTTTCGATCTAAAAATAAAGTTCTTGATTAATGTGCTGTTAAGTGACAACAAAAATAAAATAAAACCTCGTAAAATTGTTGTTGTTTTTAATTTTTTTTTTTCACAAATACTTTTGTCCAGCTAAAGTTAGATTTCGGCCGATTGTGCATTTTGCAGTTCGCAGCACTCTATTAAAGGCCTTCGCCTTTGCCTTCGCCTTTGCCTTCGCCTTTGCGGTTACGGTCTGGAGAATGCACGCGAACTATTTGCGAATTAGCGTCAGCTTGAATTCATTACCGTGTGTTATGTTATGCATCGCAAAAAATACGCTGTTTTTTTGGTAATGTGTACGATGAAAAATGAGAATGTTCTATTTTGTTTCATCAAGCAAACCGGTTAGGGTTTAGTTCAAAAGAACCCGAACTAATCTGAAAACTTGTCCCAAAGCTGCATACTAACTTGGGTTAAGGAAGTATGTATTTGGCAGCAAATATATACAACAAGTGGAATGTTTTAGAAAAAAAATATGGCTCTTTTAAGTTGTAAGAATAAAGGTAGCGACAAAGCAAATTTCTGGTCTCCATTACACACATATTAGCAAGCACACACACATTTCTATAAGTGTCTAATGTTTTCTTTAATTGTTGCGTTTTAATTATTCTTTTTGTGGTTGCAGGCACTGGTTCGACTCCTGATTTATTCATTTAAATTCGACGGCCTCCATGGTCGAGTGGTAAGACGCTCGACTACAAATCCTAAGGTCGCGGGTTCAAACCCGGCTTGCGTCAATAACTTTTATTTAATTAATATGTGTCACAACTCACTTAATTCATATAAAGTAATGCAAAGTTTATTTGCGGCACGTTCCAGAGTGGTAGATACTCAAGTATCGCCCTGGTGAAAGAGCACCATTCAGAATCTAGGCGTTGCTTTAAATGGCTTTAATCGTGTTTGGTGACCAGATCCGAATAGCCAGGTACTTCCCAACCTTCCTTTTTTTCCATATCCTTCCCCTGCCCACTACCTTCAGCCTCACAACATACCTTCGTTGGGGATGCCATAGTTCCACTGGCTCTAGACGGTTGGGACTCTTGCGGTATTCACTTTTAAACATTTTTTTTTTTTTTTTTTAATATTTTTCTGTGTTACTTGTTTTTTTTTACTTTGTCTCTTTTATCTTACATGATGTACAAATAAACCTGAATAAATTGAATGAATTCACAACTATACCACTGTCCAACTAAAAACAAGTCCTTGGTGACCTATTTAGCTAAAGTGTTGTTGATATTATGTCAACAATCATTATTTATTTTAAATTTAAGCCCCTTTCTTTGATACAACAACCTATTTATTTAAAATAGTAAATTTGATATAGTATCTCATTTAAAATGTGGCAATTTTTTGTTGTTGTTTTTCAACAAAATATTTAGATAGAAGGTATCCCGTTTAAAGCGAAGCCGCCCCCTGACCTTAATTATAACCCGCCCCCTAAAGTCTCAGGTTAGCCAATTTATCCGGGGGCGACCTCGGGGTCCGCTGAAGGTCAAGAAGTCCATTTGTTTCCTCTCTGTTCGCGGCTTACCGTAATCCGGACAACAATGATATCCGCCGAATAAGTCCTGCACAGCGTCTTCGGACTAGGCAGGCCCTTTCCGCCCGACAAGCGGGCGGCGATATCCGCCAGATAAACCCACACAAATTGTGTAAGAGTTGATCGCTTTACTTGTATTAGAGCAAGATATTTCATCAATACACGAAAGTACTCTGTGTGTCGGAAGTGAATAGTTATACTGCGGAAATATACTAAATTATAGGCACCGTTTCAATTGTGTCTAGCGCTGCAGTGTTAAAATCCCTTTACGTTTTTCATACTACAAAATTATGAGTTCTCTGCCCTAGCACGAAACATCGATGTAGATTTTATCAACAATGTCGGTAATTTGGGATCGTTCTTGAGCCCGGCTGCAGATCGACTGAATTAAGCATGTTTAGTCGACGTGAATTGTCGTTTGTTCGTTAGCGACCTGCAGTCAGGTTCGGGAACGATTCGAAATTACCGACATTGTCGATAAAATCTATATCGATGCTTTGTGCTAGGGCCCCAGGGTAGAAGATCACACTGGTAAGAGATGACCACTGAGAATCAAAATGTTGCTTGTAATTACTTTAACTATGTTTTCTTGCTAACCTTCCTATTCAATTAATCCATTCGTTCCTCAACTTCCTTCAGCCTCACAATCGCTCAAATGAGGATGAAATAGTTCCCATTATATATCTTCATACGATAAAACTCTAGTAAGGTAGCAAATAAAAAAATCTGATATTTACGTAGAAAGCAATTTACTTTGTGGTTTCGCGTATTCGAAGAGATGAAAAAATAACTTTATGTAAGACCACGGATATTATTTTAATTTTTATGACCAACCGGTTTCGTTGAGCCTAAGCCAGGATACAAAATTAAACTTAACAAAAAATACAAAGTATGTGGTTATATATGCATACAGAGGGAGAACAAATATAACATAAAATAACAGAACAATGAGAAAACAATAGAATAATATTTAAATTATAATAAATCTAGATAATAATGAATCTAGAGAGGCAAAACGTCAATGATACTGCTTAGGCTAAGCGAAACCGGTTCAAAAAGTTATTATTTCATTTCTTTAAGAAATTCTTGGCTTATTTGTTTTTTAAATGTAAAATGTCACTTTAGACATAGTGAGTTCTCGGTGCTCAAATACAATTTGATACTCCGCAAATAAGTTAAAGCATAAAACATGATTTTAAGGCACTCTTATCCAGAAAGGAACGTTTATTAGAAATAAAGGTTTCTTGGAAATAAAGGCTTACAATTTTACATTATATTCCGTTCGTAATTGTCTTAAATTTCTTGTCTATAAAATTCTTAGAATAATTCATATTATTTAACGTGGAGGTTGTAAAAAAATGTCATTTTTGAAGGTACTTTTTTTAAAATGCCGGAAACAGGTCAATGTAACGGAACAGATTTAAAAAAAACCTTAGACTTTACAAAATCTCTTTTTGGTTTTTGAAAAGTAATTAATTTTTTAACGTTAATAATTTTCAGTCAACCCACCTCTGTCTGACAAAGGGGTGATCCCATCAACCATGGGCGATAGCGGATCAAAAATAAACAACACACCATGTAGGAGGCTTCCATAAAACAAACTTTATTCAGGACTAACATAAATTTAGTGATTTACATATCGTAACTTCACACCTTTTTGCAAAAGGTGAAAAATTAGAGGCGATTATTATGTTGGGTAGATCAACCGGGATACTGACGATTTTTTTTTATTGAGTGTGTTCCGAGAAAACGTCGACATTTTGAGTAACGCTGAAGAAGGTAAATGTCAGTTACTGCCGACCGCACATTATGTACAATATTTATATTAATTACATCTGCCACGGCGAGATGGAGAAGAACAACTTCTATACATTTTGAGTTAATATGATACTCTGCGGAGACCGCGATGGGCAAACGGTGGGCCGTAGAACGGACAGGCGGGCCACACAGTTATTATAATACCATTGATATTGAAACCGGCAAAACGTTAATAGCTTACGAGAAAAATCGACATTGATTTATTTTAGCAAGCATGGTACGCGCAACGTAAACATTTGTAATCTTAAAATAAAAGTGATTTTGATAATATCATTTTAATAAAAACACTTTATCTCACTATTTTTTATTTAAAGACTGACCGGTTTCACCTTATGACAGGCATCTTCAGATTGGTACCAGTCTGAAGATGCCCGCCAAAAGGTGAAACCGGTCAGGACCTAAATAAAAAAAATAGTGGAATAAAGTTAAGAACTTTGTATAGTGAAAATCCAGTGGTTCCACCACGAATAAACAGTTTCATAATTAAAAATAGTTAAAATATAAGTATTGAACACTGTTATTTTTTAAAATATTTTTTTTATAGTTAAAACCGCACAAGAGTCCCAACTGCTCACAAACGTCTGAATTCAGTGAAACTTTGGCATGCCAAATTGAGATATGTTGTAAGACTGAAGTTAATAGGGAGGGGAAAGAGACAAGGATGAGGGAGATTGAGAAGTACCTGGTCATTCAAATCTAGACACCAAACACGGCTAAAGCCATTTCAAGCAACGTTTCGATTCTGAATGGTAGACTTTGGAGACACTTAGAGTAGCTACCACTCTGGAACGTGCCACAAATATACCATATATTATTTTATATGAGTTGAATGTGTTATGACACATAACGTTACGAACTTAGGATTCGTAGTCGAGTGGTAAGACGCTCGACTACTATCGACTAAATAATAACAATGACCGAATAAATTCTGTGTATTGTAAGAGAGTGTGCGGAAAGCGTAGGGCAGAATTGAATTTAAGGTGTATTTTTTCTTTTTGGGCGTAAAAATAAATTTAAATACTTACAAAAAAGAGAGCCTGGACTCGTAAATACGTTCATTTCTTTGTTGAAATGACGTGTATGTTATAAGTAATATGATATGTTGTAATGTTTTATGTGTTTTTTTTTTAGCTATGTTTGATTTGGTATCATTAATGAAAATTAGTTTCTGTGATGTAATGGTCAACGCATTAAACTTTAAGTCCGAAGGTTGTGGGTTTGACCTCCGTCGCAGCGCAATTATATATTTATACAGATTTGAATAAAAGCCAAATTACAAAACTGTCTTAACACCTATCGTAGGGATTAATGGTAACCAACTGATTTGCGGAGATTTTGTTTAAATTAAAAGCGGTTAAGTGATTTTGGTCTTATTTCAATGTTTCGTGGGGTTTATTTCACCTTTCACACGTGTATAATATTGATGGGGAATATGTTGACGATCTGTGCAAAATTTACCGCGGATTCATTTCAAACGGCCATCTGACGTCCGAAATTAATTTTGAGAAGTAATAAAATCTTAGCCTGGCGGAATTTAAATAGTTTCGTCCAAGGCCTGCCAGTGTTTTTCAAAATCAAATCAAAGAAAATTTTATAGTTATATTGTTTTAAAAATTCTATGTGAGTGGTAAGGCAAAATTATTAAAAACTGACTTTTATTTTATTTTTTTATAGTGAACACCGCACAAAAGTCCCAACTGCTAACAACCGTCTAGAACCAGTGAGACTATGGCATTCCCAATTGTGGTATGTTGTGAAGCTGAAAGTAGTGAGGAGGAGAAGGAGATGGGGAAGAGAAGGTTGGTAAGTACCTGACTATTCAGATCTGGTCACGTAACAGTTAGTCATACGTCACGTGAACGCATGACTAACTAACTAACTAACTAACTAACCATCACGCCGTTTATCCGCAGGGGTGGGCAGGGAGGACGGACCGCCACATTGTTTTGGTACACACTCCTTGCTTCATTTACATTTATACATCGTCTCATACATACTCTTCTGTTATTCTGATTCTTCACATGACCCGACTCAAGTATTTCATTTACTTGATCGTGCCATGTCTTCCTCGGGCGTCCTCGACTTCTTCTTCCATTCACTTTCGCATCGTGTATTCTTATGACAATTGGTAATATTTTGTTGATTAAACTACGAAATTTATAGTTTTTTTAATCCTCATATAATATTTCGTGGGAACAAAACGCATAACATAAGTTTTTTTTTTTAATAGGTTCTTAAAGTTCGCCAAAAAAATAATTCTAAATTCTTCGTTTCACTTAAAATAGAGTTAATTCTCCAAATAAGCTAGGATTAAACAATCAATATTTTTATTTGAAATAGTTTTTTCTTTAATTTGCAGATTACATAAGTAGATATTCATTTCGAAAACAGCAAACATTGAGAACGTCTCTCTGTTAAAACATAGAAACAAATATAATCGATGCCATGAAAACAAAACAGAACAGTTTTCATAAACACAATCTGTAAAAATATTTTTCAGAAGGGGATCAAATTTTAATTGCGAAAAATCCCAAAGCTTTGTGGGAAACACTGTTTTCTAATCTTTCCGTCTGCGGCTTAAATCTCACAACACTTTTATTTTCATTTCTGTCTCGGAGATGACACTCTCACTATTAAATCCACTACTTTATGGCCAGATACCCATTTTGGTTTTGAGAATCGTTCAAGGCTTTTAAATTTATTTCCGAATTCTGTGAAATGTGCCAATTTCAGATGTATTCTCAAATTCTATGGTTTCCGGTTGTCGTTTAAAATGTGTTATTCTATCTGGTTTCACTATCACCTTATAAGCTATAACTAGCATTATTCTGCTTGAATTATCTCACGGATGAGCCTACTCATCAGGGGCGGCTCGTGACTTTTTAGGTTGCTAGAGTGCTGATATTGAAAAATACGACGTTTTTGATGTTGTTATAGACGAAAATGATTTTTATTAAATTTAAAAAAATACATATTTTGTATGAAGATTTTTCAGTTTTGGTGGGTCAATGACCCCCCTAAACTGAAAAATCTTGAAAATCTTCATACAATATATATTTAAATATGTATTTTTTTAAATTCATTTTCGGCCACAACAACATCAATCATGACGTTTTTTTTTCAATCTTAGCACTCTAGCACACTAAAAAGTCACGAGCCGCCACTGCTACTCATGTCAATTTCCGAGAATTTTCTACCCAAACCAATAATAGGTAGGTACCTACAAAGTATGATCTAATTTTTTTATTATTTTTTATACCGAATACGGCACAACCCAGTCCCAACTGCTACCAACCGTTTGAAGCCAGTGGGACTATGGAATCCCCTGTTGGGGTATATTTTGAGGCTGAAAATAGTGGGAAGGGGAAGGAGACAGGGAAGAATAAGGTTGGGAAGTACCTAGTCACCAAACACGGTTAAAGCTATTTCTAGCAAAGTTTCAATTCTGAATGGTTGTCTTTCACCAGGGCGATACTAAGAGTATCTACCACTCTGAAACGCGTCGTAAATATACAACATGTTATTTTATTTTAATTAAATGTAAAATGACACATATTAATAGTTTAAATTTTATTGGCGCACGCTGGAATTTGAGCCCGTGACCTCTGAGCGCTTTACTACTCGACCACGGAGGCCGTCAACTAAGAATAGAGGTTAAAAATACTATAAAACCAACTTCCTCTTATCAAAGAACCGAAGTAAGTTTCTAATACCTCTTAGGTTTTCAGATCTGAGGCTAAAAATTATGTAAGTATGCATAGTTTGTGGAATTCGAACTCGGCCTTTTAACTGTGAGCCGAACGTTCTACCACCGAGCCATCGACCGCTACTACCATGACTACTAGCCAGTATAAAAACTTTATCAAAACAAAAATCAAACGTTTCATAATTGTTCCTATTTTAAGGGAAATCTACTCGTCAATATTGTTTGGTTGGTCTCCCATTCAATGTTTCTATTTCTACCATAAACCCTGTTTATTGTTGAATTTTGCAGCAGATTTTTAATGACGCAGTGACAGTCTATATAGTTTCCGTAAGCATTTAGATCTTCGACCAGTTGGCAATTCTTTGTTCCAGAACATAAATCGTCAAATATCTAAGTCTTTTTCTCATCTAGGCAACACATTGACACAATTTATGCATCAGTCTTCTCTTATTCTCCTCATATTTCTTATGGCTGGCTATTCGTGTTTCCTGCAAATAATACCTGCTAAAGTCTTCTGAGGTGACATTGTCCCGTTGTTAGTCATACTAGCTCTCTCAATTTCTTGAGCATCAGTTAGACATGGGTGAAGAAAAAAAATTACGCCTGATGCCGATAGACAGATATAAATCTCCTAATTACCTACAGCATATCATGGATGATATAATTAGTGCCCATCTTCTCGGTTATATGTTACAAGCATTGTTAAGTACACGGAGATGCGCAGATCTATGAAACGAGTGGAGGAGAAAAGGTGAGAGTTGAGCAAGATCGTGTGATTGAGAATTTTCTCAGCAAATAATAAGGCCACTGTGGATCTAGGAACAAGCCTATTCAAATTACGATTACATCAATTGGCGAGAACATTACAAGTCAATTTGTGTTGATATTTCATTGACTCTCTCTCTCGCAATTACTTGCTTCGAGCACCGTTAGTTCGAGGTTCTTGTAAGAATAGTCAACCATAAGAAATTTGCATGTGGGAATTAGAAACGCATAATTCTATCGACAAGGCAAATCTAGCACAAAATTATTAACATTCAGCGGCGTAGCTAACTTTTGAACAATCCGGGCATGCGCCCGTGGTCTTGGGTCATTTAGAGACTTGGACAAAACATTTAACTAAACTAAAATTTTAAACTGAGAGAAAAATCTATGAAGATTACTATAACCTTTTCACGAAAGCTGTATGTGCTATAGTGGTGATGTTATTTAATTCTAAGTAAGTGCATTATGCGGAGGTGGAGCGTGACAGCCTCTATATATTTTTTTAGAGACTTCTTTATAGAATTTTATTTAAATTGAAGCTTTGTCAGTGTACGCGTTTGTGCTATCTGCTCAAACTGTACGCTCTGTGTTCGATAGATATTCGTTATTGAAGAGAAATGAGACTATCGGGCTGAACATTTTAAGATCTCCTGGACGCGATAAGGATTGTGGAGGTACAGGTTTCCCGAATCCAGATACCTGCCTCTGTAAATCAAAAATTCTACATTTGATCTAAAATGTGAAGTTAGTTTTCTTCTACCCAGGTGTTCGAGGATTCCTCGCTATTCCACTGTTCAAATAATGTATTTAACATTTTGTCAGTGACGATCTATTCACTTAGAGGAACCTCATCCTCAAATTTATCTACACTCGCTTGATGGTGCCATTTATAGAATTCTAAAATCACTGCGATATTAATTATGGAAATAAAAATTTTTGTTTGCAATTTTGTTTGGATAAAACTTTGCTTACAATTTTAAAGACGGATGCCAATATCAGAAAAAAAGAAAAAAAAAGAACGTTAATATTTTTAAAGAATTTATTGGTTAAGGTAATACAGTTGGCGGTATGTTACTCCCGCATATAAAATAGAGGTCCCGAGTTCGAGTCTCAGTTACACCTAATTATTTTCATTTTATTTGTTTTGCTATTTTATATTCTTTGAAAATTATTAATATTCTTTAAATAACAGATGTTACAATGAAGCGTTAATAAGAATTTTTAAAAATATGTTATATTATATATACGTATCATTTTTTCTACGTGAAAATATGTTCGTATATTTTGTCAACGGCAGCAATTAATCTTTCATACTCTAAAAATATGAATATTTGAAAGCGAATAGGATCATACGACATATTATACGGCTAGTAGCTGAGTGGACAAATGCGTCGGATTCCCACGCGGAAGTAGTGGGTTCAATTCCTCTGCTAGTTAAGTCCTCCATCATTGCACAAGCAACTTCTTCCGCTTATTATGGTGGAAATAGGAGTTTTTCAAATATTGTCAGGCTATTCGTGGGAAAATCATTGTCTTCAATTGAAAAATAGAAATGGAAGGCCAACAATACCACTAAAAATAGTAGAAATTTTATGACATCATCACGTTATTTTAAAAGCAATTTAATGTTGAAAAAATTATTATTTTTTTTACATAAAAGTTAAACGTTTGTAAATTATATTTTATGATATCTGTATTATATGTTTAACGTTAATATTTTGGTCTTAATTTGATCTGAACACGTTGGTACTGTTTGCAATAATATTTTCTTATATTTGGTGTTTTAAACACAGTCTAGAAAGCCACTGAAATAGTATAATTTATCAGTTGGAAAATCAAATGAATATTTTACTTGTAAAACTTGAAAAATTCCCACAAGAGTAGAAACATATTTGCAATTTTATTACGAAATCGAAAGTTTGCAACGAATTTAATGATACACACTTGCTTACGGAAAGCAAACAATAGTAGGGCATGCAATTTCATGGGAATTAAATGGCATTGTTTTTGTTTTCCTGAGAACATGGTTCATTTTTATTGTTAATGTGCATGAAACAATAATAATTGTTACGCAAACTGTTGTTTCGCGCGCGGATGTGTGATCCGACAGGTTAGTATTTACCACTCAACACTAAGGTAAGATTGATCTGTAAAACAGTGCTTGGAATCAGCCAGTGTAAACTGGAGCGCGGTTCCGGTTTGTGAAACCGATCGGCCCTAACGTTCCTGTTCTTGAAAGATCATTGATTGTGCGTAACATTAGTAGTTCTGAAAGATTAAAAAAAAAACTTCCCTTATTATATCTACAGATGTTTCTTAACAGTAAGTCGCGAGGTATTTGTAGTTTTATGACATTTGGAGGCCTATAGTTAAGTGGCTGGAATATTTAAAGATTCTTCTAAAACTGTAATATTTTATTCATTAACTAGTTGTTACCCGTGAAAAATCGCAATTTTGCCACGAAAAAATATTAATTAATTATTAATCTACCTAATTATAGGTAGGGATTTAAAACGATTCTGTTTTGATTTATGTCTTTTTTTTCCTGCAGGTTCCTATTTTGAAAAGTTCACACTCGTTCACATGTACTAACGTGCTCATATATGAAATTATGTGTGGTTAATTTATTGATGTTATGTTTTTATTTCAAGGCTTTAAATAATTAAATTTAATCAAATCCAAGTATTTGTATTTATAGAGTACTGGTATTCTGACTTTGTAAAGGACCTCTGACATTGCTTATCATCTTTGTCCGAAATACTATATTCAATCCACATTTTTTAAATTCCTCTAACAATTTATTAAGAGAGAAATGGGACCCGAGAATGCCAAGCATGTGAACCTAATATTAAATTTATCGGAATTATGTATTAAAGTTATTATTTTGTTACGAATTATAACAGTGTTACTAACCATATAATAATTATTAAAATGTTTTCCGCACTTAAATTTCCCGTACTGGGAATTCTGTCAATGTATTTTAATGTAATTTTTTAATATGCTTTTGTTAATAGCACAATGTTTAGTATTTATTAGAGGTGAAGAGGGCTCTTCAAAGGATGTGTGGCTATTGCTGATGATTTTATTAAAGTTTTGTATTTATTTTTCATAAGATCTAAAAAAAAAACTCAAATAATGTTTTTAACTATTTGATGATACTAAACAGCTATCCGAGTTTAAGAATCCTAGTACTGGTAAACACTGTTTTACGTATTAATTTCAACTTTATGGAGGTGTTGATTAAGAATCATTTGCTTTTTTTTGTGGCAATTAAAAAATCATTCGACCAATTTTCAGTGAGTTGGTAATTATCAAAACTGCGGAACTAATAACGTTCTTGAAGTTTACAAATATTATTAGCAATTATCGTTTTTTCAATTGTGTAGTACTTAACTAACATAGCTATTGAAACACTTATCGTATCTTCAAGGGAATATAATTCAAATAATGATCTATGTTTTGTTTTATGCGAATACAGCACAAGAGTATCAACTGCCTGAAACCAGCGGGACTATAATTTTCCCAATTGGGGTTTGTTGTGATGCTGAAGGAAGTAGAAAAAAAATATTATCAATGTGGTGGCACGACCTGATCATTCAGATCTGGCCGTACCACCCTTGCCCTTAGAAGGCTTAATATCTTTTCAAAAAATCATATCCATAAATAACAGAATCGAAATTATTTGCAAAGCTAGGCTAACCCGTTAGCATCTAAATTGACCAGCATAATAATATCTTTTCATGCAATGATGACAAATTCTCGATCTACTGCCAAAGAAAAAGTTCGATACTTGTTCACAGCCCGCGACAAATTTAAATAATTAATGGGTGAATAATGAAAATAAAATAATAAATTTGTAAAATACAACAGATTTAGTTTAATTTTTTATGAGCACCCGGATTTTGCTAAGCCTTAGCATCATCAGGGTACAAAATTAAACTGATATTTATTTTAAATTTTGTACCCTGATGATCCTTAGGCTTAGCAAAACCGGTCGGTCAAAACTAACTAACTAACGAACCATTACCCCGTTTCTCCGCAGTGGTAGGCAGAGAGGACGGACCGCCATACAACTCACAGTACACATTGAGTCTTGGCACACACTCCTTGCTTCATTCACATTCATAAATCGTATCATACATACTCTTCTGTTTTTCCGACTCTTCACATGACTCGTTTTAAGTATTTGATTTACTTGATCGTGTCATGTTTTCCTCGGACGTCTTCGACTTCTTCTTCCATTCACTTTCGCATCGTATATTCATTTCATACTCCTTTCTTCGTTCATTCACTATACATGCCCAAACCATCTAAGCGTCCCTTTCTTGATTCTATTCATTACGATTACATTAGCCTTGCATTTTTTCCGGATATCCACATTCCTCAAGTATTATTATTAATATGATTGTAATATAAATTTCTTAATAAAAGGTTTTTTTGAACAACGTGAAGTTCTACAATTTTCTTTACCTCGAAGTCCGGATCACGTTGATCGGTGTTTATTCAAAAAAAAACCTCTGATACTAAAATTTGATTACGATATTTTATAAATTGTAATCTAATAAAAGTTAAAGTACCGGTTTTGAAGCAATAATTACAAAACGCTTATCCAACTTCTACGACGTGGGACGAAAATAAGTCATAAAAATTATATTTATGTCAATAATCGGACTTGCGTCGAAATCTCTGCCGTATGGCGTTAATCTGATTAAGAGAATGGCCGTATTTACATAATGTCCGGCCGGAGAGCCGTCGGTTATGTGAATATGTGCCGCGTGAAATTCTGAGTGAAAAGTCGTCTTAAAGAGGAACGTTAAAGTCTCAGAGCAATAATATACCAGGAGGGAGCGCTAGTGTGATTTTTGCCTGACTGGGGCGTGGCTAGGACCAGGGCTAGAGTATTTATACATTCACTCATAGCACATGTCGACATATTGTTTATTTGTGTAACCACTTTTTCACAGTATTTTTATCAACAAAAATATAGGATATAACCTAAAAACCGTAAAGTTCTGTCTTATTATGTCACATAACAATACCTGCCTTACTATTTTAACAATTCTGCTTCAACCTCACAATTTAACACGCCTATGCGACGAATTCAACATCTGGGAAACAAATACTCCGATGTTGTTGATATACTTAGTACGTCAATATTACACTATAAGTATTCCTTAGCACACTTTTTTTTTCATCTAGTAGAGCTAAATTAATTGTTGAAACTATTTAACTTTGGACCTGTTATTTGATATTGTTTTTATTTTCTTTTACAATATTTTTTGGACTGCTTATGAGTTTATTGTTTAAAAAAATTAAAATATTTGTGTAAATAAGCCTTTAACGGGCGTAAATAAATAAATTACAAAACGTAGTGGACGGAGTCACCGGAGACGCGAGAGACGGAGAACATGCTTACATACCTAAAAGCGGAGCCATACTGTGTGGGAACTTGTCTTATCTCTTTCACACTCACGGTTTACGACGTAAAAATCGGGAGAAAGTGACTTATCGTAAGTTTGTATAGGTTGGGTAAGAATGTTTAGCTCTCTCTCCATGTATATTCTTGCTCTGAGATTAAAGTGGTCCCACTTAATTTACAGCTTTTTATTTGAAACGAGGGTTAACCAAAAAGATTAGGGCATCTATAAAGTGACTAGTTTATGATCCACCTTTCTGAAGGCCGCCAGAGTCTGGCGAGGGGATTAGGTGACTCAAACAGCGGTTAAATACAGATTTAAAGGTAAAATGTCCTGAAATGGAGGATTAATTTAGTATTCATTTTTAGAGTATTGAGGGTTTCTAAAGCTTATTATCCGATGCATAAAGTCTGGAACAGAGTTTCTTAAGCCTGTTTGGCTTGCTGCGTCTTCTTTTTAAACACACTTTGGTTTGTACCCCCCCCCTCTTCTTTCGGGTGTTTTTTTGGATTTTCGGAAAAATGATTGAAGAAAAAAGTGATGATGCTTAGACTAAGCGAAAACACTCGGTCAAAAAAAATAAATAAAAAAAAGAGTAATCATACAAAGTTAATTTTTCGTTTAATTTAAAAAAAAGTCTTCAAAAATATAGATCATGGGGTTACTGCGAAAAGTTGGTAACTTACAAAATCTTGTTTAAGAGCAAACTCAATTTTAAAATTTGATATTCACTCTAACAACGGCCTGCGTGGTCGAGTAATAAGACGCTCGACTACGAATCCAGAGGATGAGGGTTCAAGCCGGGAATGATCAAATTTAATCAATTCAATTAATATGTGTCACAACACAATTTAATTCACCTAAAATAATATATAGCATATTTGCAGCACATTTCGTTCGAGTGGTGGATACTCTAAGTATTGCCCTGGAGAAATACCAAAATTCAGAATCAAAACGTTGCTTAAATTGAATTGAACAGATCTTAATAGCCAGGTACTTCCCAACATTCCTCTTCCCCATCTCCATCTCCTTCCCCTCCCCACTACCTTCAACCTCACAACATACCCCGATTGGGGATGCCATAGTCTCACTGGCTTCTAGCGGTTGAGAGCAGTTAGGATTCTTTTTTTACGTGATTATCGCACAAGGGTCTCAACTGCTCCCAACCGTCTAGAGCCAGAGACTATGGCATCAATTAAATGTGTTATAATAAATATTAATTGAATTATATTCACTATGGAAATTTGGAAAAAATGGTATTCACTATGAAAAAAATATGAAATCAGGGTTGTAAAGTATTTTATCTTTTTTTTAAATCTACTGAAATACTTATTCTTTTACTGGGTTATTTTTTTTTTAGTGTGTTAGTTTTGTAAGTTTACATTATATTTTTCGTCTAATAATTATAAAAAATGATGCTTAGAAGTTTTTTATCAACAAACAGTAGTTTAAAATACGCTTAATGACGTAAAAAGAGACCCAAACTTATTCCAGATTTCAGATTTCAATTCAAAAACATTACAATCATTTCTAAATCAAAGCCCCTAAAATGTGGATTTGTTCGCGTTTGTAAAAATGTGCTGTGTTAAAAATTGATCGATACTAATATTTGTATTGTACATGTTCTTGGAAAAACAAAAATGCCGAAATATACATTCGGAATGAACAATTCACAGCTGTGATTCTTGAAATAATGCTTGAGAAAATATGTACTAGTCTTGTGTAATTTTTTTTATTATTAACTATTACTTTTAAAGGCCGTCTGATTGCCCTCGCCGCTACCTTACCGTTCTTTATTGCCCCCGAGGGGGTGATATCACCACTTTGGGAATCACTGGTTTAGACTATAATTTGGTAGAAAACAGTGAATGATGGATAATTTTACCGCTTATAACGCTGTTATTTGAAGCTGTGACCTTGATAGAAAGGGAATTGAGAAGCCAATTTTACTCTGAAGGATAAGCGAAGTTGTACATAATAATTATTTTAACAAGACTAATATTTCATTAAATAATTACCCGGCATGGTGATAGTTAGGAATCGTTAACTTACAAGGCTTCATTGAAGAACTAACCAAGTGACCATTACGCCGTTTCCGCTTAGGGGTAGGCAGAGAGGATGAAGCGCCAACCAACTCTGGCTTGGCGCGCACTCCTTACTTCATTCACATTCATACATCGTTGAATACATACTATTCTTTTCTGACTCTTGACATGGGCCGACTAAAGTATTAGTTTCACTTGATCGTGCCATGTCTTCCTCGGGCGTCCCCGACTTTTTCTAGCATTAACTTTCGCATCATATATTATTGTCATACTCCTTTCTTTTTTCATTCGCTCTATATGCACACAACAATTTATGCGCTCCTTTCTTAATCGTTTTCATTACGCTTACATCAATCTTGCTTTACTTTCGGATATCTTTCAACACTCCCATACGTGGTTTTACTGCACATACGCTTCGGGCATCTCATTTCTACAGCATTAAAAATAAAATTTGTATGTGCACACCGAGATTTGAGCCCGCAACCTATGGATTGGTAGTCAAGCGCTTTAACCACTCGACCACGGAAGCCGTCATAATCAGACTCAAGTATTTTATTCACTAGATCGTTCCATTTCCTCAGGCGTCCTCGACTTCTTCTATCTTTCTTCAATGGTGAAGATAAAATGTTAATTTTCCACCCAAAGAAACACTCGGTGAATAAAACCTCATTTAAAGATAAAAAAATAACAAGGGACCGAATAATAATAAAGCTCTACCCAGTGAACAGAACTGGGATACAGGCGTAGATACACTCCCAAATATCTGTTGACCCTTTGCCTCGTCAAGGTCAAAAGGGATTTCCAGCCATAAATATATCGAAATTAGATAAATCTTCCACTGATCCCCCTTCTACTAAATCGCCCAACACGTATGTGAAAGCGATACATCTTTTGGATGCTGTAACATAACGTGACAAGGTAAGACCTTCGAGTAACGATATACATCTTACATGGTATATTGTTACTAAAATAATAAAAAATAAAAACAAATGGGGCTGTAATAAACTTGACCGAATTGAATAACACAATCTAAATGAAAAGTAGTGTTTTAAATTTGATTAATTTCAAAGCTCAGTGCTTTTTTAATTTGATATTCATTATTTAAACAATGTTATTAGTAAATAGAACACATACACTTTGTTTATAACCACTTTTATAAATATGGCAAGCCACAAAGTAAATGCTTTTTACGAATATGTAATGTTGTTAGTGTTTGTGTGATAGTTCTACTTTGCAAAAATTTTTAATGGTGTATTGATATTGTTTTTTTTTTTTAAAAAAACAAACATTCCCAGGTAACGAATAACCTGATAATATTTGAAAAACTCCTACTGCCATCATAATAAGCGGAAAATGTTGCTTGACCAATGATTGAGGACTTAGCCAGCAGAAGAACTGAACCCACGACGCCCGGATGGGAATCTGACGCGTTTGTCCACTCAGCTACCGACCGGTCACTTTTGTGAATGTGTGTTTTGTTTAATGTTTTCAAATATGTTTATTGAAAATGTCCGAATTCTATGTGGACGGTAACTAATAGGCTATTAAACATCTTTCAACATATCTTTGTCTTTTTCCATCGAGTCATTATAAAGCCAACCGACCTGACTACACTGTTTCGCAAAGGCACCTCTTCATATATTCTTACTCCAAAGTTTTTTTTAACACCAGAATTAAGGTAAGTAATCCACAAAAACAACATTTGAAAAAACCTTAAAGAAAGTGACCGTGTACATGTTCTGTTTAAGAGTATTTTTGGTGTCGCTATGCAATGGCGCTATTAACTCGGTGTTATGTGTGAGTGCCTTTTATCTACACACGTGTCAAATATTGAGCTTGATTCCCAGAGAACACGTTGTTATTAAGAAAATATAAAAATAATAGAGGTAAAAAATGCTACAATATAAACCCAAGCAAAGATAATAATTTATAGTCCGACAATATGAGGCATGGAAAGTTACTATCCATTCTCAATATCTGAAATTTCTCTCTATTCTTGTACGATAAGGGTACGTTATAATAAATCTCCGTTTTGAAGTTCATTTTTATCATGGATGAGCTTTTCATACTTATCTCTTTTTATTTTAGACATATATATTACATACATCTATTATGTTTGTGTTGTATTTCTGACAAAAAGCAACATGCAATTGAAATAATAATTTTGTACCGGGGGTGTTAGTTGAAGTTTTCCGGTTTTTTCAATAAAGAAAACGCTTAATTCTCAAGGGAATCTCAAAAAAAAATTATTTAAAGTATTGACCATCGGATTCTATACATTTTGCCCATCTTTGAGGCAAATCACGGATACCATTCCAAAAAAAAATTCTCTTTCGAGGAAAACCATTCGACGAGCCATTTTTCGACTTTTTCAAAATTGGCGACGCGCTGCTCTGCGAGTGTGTGTCCCATCGATGCGAAAAGGTGATAGTCGGACGGGGCAAGGTCTGGAGAGTACGGCGGGTGTGATAAGATGATGATGATATGATGCAGAAAAGATTTCCTTTCGAACCTTTGAAGCAGCATTTCAAAAATTGTTTTTCGATTTTCGATTTGTCTCTCGTTCATTTGGTGTGGTACCCATTTTCCATACCTTTGGGTCTTTCCCATGACTTTTAAATATTGAAAAATTGCTCCTCGGGTCACATTAGTGTTTGGGCCAATTGTTGTTGCGATTGGGTTGGGTCTTCATCCAATAACGCCTGCAATTCCTCTTCTTCGAACTTTTTCGTTGCACCAGGATGTTCATTGTCTATTAAATCGAAATCTCCACTTTTAAATTGACGAAACCATATCTCACATGTTCTAATCACTGGAGCATGTTCACCATAAGTTTCTACCAGCAACCGATGAGCTTCAACTGCTTTTTTTCTTTTGATGAAATATGAAAAGCAACGAATGCCGCAAATGCGATTTACTTGGAACGAAACTCGACATATTCACTGAGGTAAACAACTATGACACTATTATTTTGGCAGAATGTAACTTATGTATTTTTGAAGGTTAATGTCCATAAAAAAATATGACATAGATGCCAAATCATAGAAATGTATACATATCTCTAGCGACATCTATGAGTTAAACCGGCAAACTTCAACTAACACCCCTGGTAAAAAACCACAGATTTAATTTTATTTTTTATAACCGACGGGTTTCGCTTAGCCCAAGCATCACCAGGGTACAAAATTAAACAGTTTAATTTAATTTCTTTTTTTTATTTTGCAAAAACACTTTTCACAATGCAAAATCGATTAAAAGAACACAATAAATGGTCATCATAATTACACAATTATAATAGAATATAATAAAGTTAAAACTGAATAGTTAGTTCTTGCTTAAAATTGTTGTAGCTCGTGTGAAACATATCTAAATTTTCTGCGAGGCAGTTAATTTACCTAGTTAGTCTTCCCAGGGGCATCACCATTGGTAAGTTAGTTCTGCACCTGGGAAGAAACAGAAGCCTGTGTTGGCGGCCTCGCGTGAAATTATCGGGGGCAAATAATCCAATTTCCACCACGATGTCAGGCGTTAATAATACGCCATTCAGGAGTTTATTAGCAAAAAGCAGTAACGCTATATCCCTCCTCGAACTAAGGCTGCAGATACCCAGCATTCCCGAGATAAATGCTGTTGGAAACAGCCATGGGTACCCTGATGATGCTAAGGCTAAACAAAACCGGTCGCTCATAAAAATAAAAATAACATCTTTGTCATTAATAATAATAATACTTGGCCAATTTATATAGCGCCATTTTTGTGAAATACCACCTCGAGGGCGTTTTACTTAACTTAAAAACTATCGCTAAATTTACCATTAAACTATCTAAATACCTAGAAATACAGCTAAAATTATCCTTTTGATATTTACCTATTAGTTATTTTCATTTGTCGCGGGGGGTGTAAAATTGACAAACTTTTTGTTCAGCAATAGATTGCGGATTGAGGAGCGCGGATCAATGTATGAAAATTTATATAAGCTTGTGAGTTTAAATGCTAACGGGTTAGCCTAGCTGCGTAAATTAAGACAATTCCTGAAGATAGTAAGAAGATAAGTAGAAGAGAGTTAATAATAAATAAATCATAGGTCACTTTTGGGAAGGTAAAGAGATAAGGAAGAGAAAACATAGTGAAAGCCATTTCAAGCAAAGTTTAGATTCTGAATGGTGGTTTTTCACCAAGGCGATACTGAGAGTATCTACCACTCTGGAGTGTGCCGCAAATATACTACATATTATTTTAAATTAATTAATTGTGAAATAACATACATTCCTTGTGAATGCCGGAATTGAGATTCCCGAGGCGTATGTGCGGTAAAACTATGTATGACCGTGTTAAAAATGTGGATATCCGGAAAAAATGCAAGGCAACATGGAAGCGTAATGAATAGAATCCATAAAAAAAACGCTTAGATGGTTTGAGCATGTAAAGCAAATGAACGAAGAAAGGAGTGTGAAAAGAATACATTACGCGAAAATTAATGAAAAAAGAAGTCGGGGTCGCTCGAGAACGGAACGGCACAATCAAGTGGACCAAAACTTGAGTCGGGCCATGTCAAGAGTCTGAATAACAGAAGAATATGTATGAGATGATGTATGAATGTGAATGAAGCAAGGGATGTGTGCCAAGACAGAGTTGTTTGGCGGTCCATCCTCTCTGCCTACCCCTGCGGAGAAACGGCGTGATGGTTAGTTAGTTTAGTTAGACCTTCGAATTTGTTGTCAAGGACCTCAACTCCTCGATCATGGAGGTCGTCGGATTATATTACCCAGAGAAAAATGGTAAAAGCTGCAAAGGTTGTGTACGTAAAATTGAAAATAATCATCAGAAAGAGACACTTGCAGGACGTATTAAATCTTGGTCGAATTTAGTACACGAAGATAATGCTTTTCATTAAGATTATGCAGATGTTTTTATCTTATTTAAAAAGCAAAAAGGTGAAATGATTTTCTATAACTTCACGACGGCGCCAGATTATTGATGCACTTACTACCACGCAGGTGTACACGAAGAAAATAATCATTATTAAACAACAGAAATAATTTATCTTTCTTAATACAATGTTCCATGTATTAACATCGCTAGACAAATGACAGTGGGATGACAGCTGATACGAGAGATGAATGGTTCTCCTACTCCATATTTAATACTATACGAACAAACAAAGAGCTTTCTAAGTGATAAGGCAAAACAGCGTATCATGTACATATTATTATTATGCATAACCCTTCGTTGTCTACTGCTAACAGTGCTAACTTCTTCTTGGACCTTCTCGTGACGAACTAGGTATGAAAGCTTAGTTGAATTACTTTACTTTTATATTGTATTAATAACAATTATAATATCAGTGACTTTATACAGCGCAGCTTTGTGATAGTTCACCTCAAGTGCATTTCACACTAAACTACAATAATGTGTTATAGATATGTATGCAAATTAAAACTATCTAAAATGATAACAAAACGATTTTTTTAGATATATAAGTTATTAAATTACTAGAAACTAGGTGTAAAAAATCCAGATGAAACATTTGTTGAAACAAAGAAAATGAAATATTTTCGAAGACAGTGGACATGTTGGTATTTAAAAACATCAATATTATATTAATCAATATTCTAAAAATGCAAACAGTGTGAATATAAAAATATAACCGAGGAACAATAAAATATGTTACGACAGTAAGTATATGGTTTTAAGTAGGTAAGAAGGTTAAGACGGTAAGAACATCGAGTAACAAGAATACAAGTAAGGTGAAAACCGAAAGTAAGCAAATTGAGGACGTTAAAAAAAAACTATCTATGCATATTACGTTTTTTTTTTAATTTATCATGGAGCTTTTTTTCGACATTGACAGTATACGCATGTTGGATTGATTTCGGATAGCGAAAATATTTGCAGTAAAGTGACGAAACATGTTTTAATGATTCTGAAAAAAAAATTAAAAACTTTGGCTCGTCTGAAATCAAAAGGTTTTTCTGTTCGGTAATGATTCTATTAAAGCTCAACATGAAAGCTGTGTCGTTATTTGGTTTCCTAGAAAGGGTTATTCTATTTCCGTTATTTCATTTGATAAATTAAAAGAATACCCGATTCAATGGAAAAAAAATGCATACAGCTATTGATATATTTGTCGTGTATCCGTCGTTAGCCGTAAATTTTTGGTTGCGACAAATTCGCGTTTGATTAAAATAAAAAATCACAAATAATTGATCGATTGGTAGAAATGAATTTCATTTTATTGGAGTTATGATAAACCATCCACGGAGCATATTCATAAAACTATTACATTTACATTTTCGCATTGCTAAAACGCGATAAGGAGAAAATCAATGCGTCAAAATATTTGCTTACAGGTATAACTGTTAATAAAATACAGTTCAATATTTTAACAATTTTGCGGTCACAGATGCTGTTAAATCTTTTATTGTTATTTTATTATGTGCCGAATCCGATTTTCAATGGCGTTTTATATCTGGCAGTAAAAATACAAAGCAGATAATTAATTTCATTCCAATAAACTTCTGGTCTAAGATACTTCTTAGAATGAATGCACCACGAAATTAAAGGCCGATGGGGATGTTTACGAAAATTCCACAAACTAAAGTCATAAAGTTAAATAAACTATGCTGCATTTTACAAGATGCAAGACTGGCAATATATCTATGGGTAAGTTTTATATATTTGGAATAAAGTGGAAATATGTAGATTACTATTTATAATGTGAAGTTATAATACTATAGGCTATCGAAATTTCTATCCAATTCTAATCTTAAGTATGTTGTATGAATTGCTGGTACAATGAAAAATTTAAAACATTAGATACATATGCAACCTAATCTCTATACATCTAAACAATATCTGAAAATTTAACCTCCATATAATAACTTGGTTCTTGTATTTATTTTATTTCACCTTTTCTTTCTACATTTTTATTATTTTTTTTTATTTGTACTTACAAAATGTGAATCGCTTTATTTATTGCTTAAGTCTTCTTTAAAAATTATCACTGTAATTTTTTACTTAATTATATCATTAATGTACCCTACATTAATTTACCAAGATAAATAATAAATAAATATTTTTTTTAAATGTTACTTCCAAACTCGTTTAGGCTTAATTTTAGTTTCTATACAATAGCTTGACAGTAAAAAGTTATATTTCAAAGCTGCTTAGCTCATGATGGAAATTATGTCACGAGTTAATTACAGTTGCGTTGGCCTACACATTTCAGATGGAGATTTTTTATATTTCATTAAATGAAAAAAAAAGTGCTGGACTCCCAGTAGGGACCCCCTTCATCTCCGTCCAAATTCAAAAAATCGAAGAACACACAAAAACGTGACTACCCTTTCTAGTTGTCAAAAACAAACCACTAATCCAAAATGGCTGATAATGCTAACATATGTGTACCAACATAACAAAAGAAAAAATCGATAATCGAATGTACACAGTCCACGAAAATTCAAAATTCACCTTTTCTTCTGAACAGGCCTCGTATATGACATGACAGAGCTAATCGATTGGGAGTTTGCTGCATAAGTCATTATACTTTCGAGTATTTGATTAATTCGTATTTTTGAAAAGCTACGCATTTGTAGATACAAATTAGAATTATGTTTCCGATTGAAGGAATCTATTTATATTTTAGCATTACATTCAAAACGATACCTAACTATGAGAGATAATCCTGAAAACAATTTATTTGGAAAGATACCTTTCCTTTTTCGTTTAATCTTGATCGGATTTGCCAAACAAATGCATTTTTGATAGCTGTCTTGTAATTCTTTAGTCATTTGCCTACAAACGAGGGCCGGGCTAGTAATGCGAGCAGACATCATGAATTATTCATGCCCTTACGATTTCATATTATATTTTCATTTTTTATGAATCTAAACCTTTGGATTACTATCTTAGATCATTATAATTTATATTATACAGGGAATAAAGAATGATTATGATACCTAACCGACGCAATTTTGGCATAATTATATGCAATCAGTATGGAATCCGTATGGTCCCAAAGATATAATAACAACATTTTTATAAAGCTTTTATTCTAAGAAATTTAAATTCGCTTAGTAAAAACACTTTTAATAAAAGAGGCATAATTGTTTTGGGACGGGCGGTGAGGCATTAGCATTGACTCCAAAATAAGCGCAGGAAATTGATATTCCTTAACGCATAATCATAATGATGACCCTTTAGTATGAATAATGAGATCACAATCAGCTGCTTAGTCATTTTACTAAACCATTTTTTGATACACCTATAGCGTAATTTATTTTCAATCAATATATTTTTGTATACACTGCAATGCATTGTCGGGATGCATAGTTTAATTTTGTTCCTAAACAAGAAAGCTTTCGACAAGTGGTAAGACGCTCGACTACAAATCCAACGGTCGCGGGATCGAACCCGGCGTGCGCCAATGGCTTTTATTTAATTAATATGTGTCATAACACATTTGATCCATATACAAATAACATGAGGTGATTTTTCACAAAAACGGCGCTATACAAATTATCCAAATATTATTAATGTATACTTGCGGCACGTTCCAGAGTGGTAGATACTTTAAGTATCGCCCCGGTGAAAGACCACCATTTAGAATCGAAACGTTGCTTCAAATGGCTTTAGTTATGTTTGGTCGCCAGGTACTTCCTGAATAGCCAGGTACTTCCTAACCTTCTCCTTCCTCATCTCCATCCCCTCCCCACTACCTTCAGCCTCACAATATACCCCAATTAGGGATGCCAGTCTTACTGGCTCTAGACGGTAGGGAGCAGTTGGAACTTTTATGCGGTTTTCTCTATATAAAAAAAAAAAAAACAAAATAAGTTAAGAAGAAGCCTTGAACACTAATGCTAGCATTATGGGCGAATCTATCAGAAGTAGCCTAATCATGAGGGTGCAGTTGACGAGCTCGTCTAGTCTTGCCATTCTTAGAGTCGCTTCGCCCCGTGTCGGGTTTTAGTGCCGATTCAAATGATGTACACGCGTTGCGAGAATGGGGTGGTGAAATTCCGGTTTCCTCCCCACAGAAAAATTGGTGCTCGATGTCTCGGTGAGACATCTCATCGAGAGTGTAGAGTAGGTATTTATTTCACTATTTTCACTTATTTAAAGAGTTAAAATAAACTAATTAACTTAACTTGTTTTGAAATGACAGCAAGTCAGTATCAACGGCATATTTTTATTTATTTTTCGCATTTTATAATAAATCTTAAGCCTAATTATGAAAATGAGGATCATTCTCCAATTCCCAGAGTGTCAAGACTCGTTAACTCAAGCCATGGTCTTGAAATTTTTGGCACCAGTCTAAATGGTTTTGGTCATTCTTTACGATAATTACTTCGAAGAATACAATTTATTATGCCTAACGTCATTGACTCTACCAAAACCTTGTCCAGGCTTTGACTTGAATGTTATATCCAATGTTTATTTTATTCCTATTTTTGTCATTGCTTCATTCATATATTATGTAAGTGCTGTTCTTTCTCGGTTGTTCTTTTTTTTAAATTCGTGTTGTGTTATTTTGTAATTGGACCATGGTCCGTTAGTATAAAAATATATTTATGCAATATTAGTTATAAACTTACTATGTATACTAACTTCGAGTATATAAAATGATGCGTTTTTCTAAATAAGCCCGGTTGGGCGAAAAGAATTGATAAGAATGAATAAATAAATAATATTTGCAACAATTGACGAGTGACGGAGTTCAAAAATTGTTCTACATAATAAGCATAGGGCATTTATGCCAAGTAAAAGTCCGATGGTTGAACAGTCAATAATTACAATTGCTAGTTACGAGCTACAATGGAAGTCTGTGTACGCCTCGCAAATCGTGGCAATTACAAATCAATTGTACTGAGTTCCTGTACAAATATCTTGTCTTTATTCTCTGCCAGTTGTATAAAAGCATTGTCTTTATAAAGCTTGACCACATGTTCCAATTGACGGCTCAATTCAGTCGCTGGACAAAAGTTATTATCTCGTTTGGAGAAATGGATGACTGAAATCGACAAATGAATCATTAAGGTTGCGTTTCGCGTGTCAAACTAGTTTCAGACTTGGCTGTCGTAGTATTAAGTATTCCTGAATAAAGTGGGTGCATTTAATATTGGAATTTAATGCAAGCTCTTATCTTGAAAGCAACTTGTTAGTTAAAATTGTATAATCCATGATGTTAGTGCAACGCAAGTTGTTATTATTTGAGGTAGAAGCCATTTATTTGCGTTGTGTATTTTTTAATCTGTAAATTATGCAACTGGATGACGGTTCTTTAGTAAATTTTCACAAAATAGAAATTTAATCGGCTATTAAGAAACAAGGAAATGTTTAATTAGATCAGTATCTTTGTTTACTGTCTGGCTAACTATTGCGACTTTACAGAGCTGCATAGCTTCGTGCTGGAAATTATGGATGTGAGCTGAACATAATTGTGTCGTAGAAATTGCATGCGGAAAAAACTGTTTAAATTTCATGACGCCAGGGCACATCAATGGAGAGTTTTTGCTTATTATAATATATATTTTTGCTTTTTACCTATAGTTAAGATCTTCACTTTAAAATTCTTGATTTCACAGCTGATGCCACGTTTATCACATGTTTGATTTGGTGACGAATATAAGTACATAGGAATTTGAAAACACAATTCTTATTTTTTTCGTATTACTGCGAGCCATATTTGTATTCATAAAAAAAAACAGTTTTTAAATAATGTTTGAAATGGGTGAAATAGTTTTCATCGATCGGATAACTTAAATTAGTTTTATGAACGTCTCCATTATTGTGAAAGGTCGAGGAGTTAAAAATACTCTGGTAGATAATAAATATGATCTTGATACTGATAATTATTTCAAGGCACGCACAGTCATTGCGAAATTGATGGCAGAACGTGCCCTGCTACATACATTAGTCATAATGTGAAATTGCGTTATTGATAGAGATGAATGGACTCGTTTGTAGTTGGCTTGGTCAGGGTTATCAAAAAAGAAAATTTATTATTGACAATTTGTTCTGTATACTTTTTTTCTTATTTTTTATAGTGAAAACCGCACAAGAGTCTCAACTGCTCACAAATATATAGGGCTAGTAATACTATGGCATCCCCAATAAGGATATGTTTTGAGGCTTAAGATAGTGGCGAGGGGAAAGAAATGGGGAAGAAGAAAGTTGGGAATTATCTGGCTTTCAGATCTGGTCACCAAACACGGCTAAAGTCATTTCAAGAAACGTTTCGATTCTGAATGGTGGTTTTTTACCAGGGTGATACTTTGAGAATCTACCAATCCGGAACGTGCCGGAAATACACTTTTTATAATTTAGTATGAATTAAATGTGTTATGACACATTAATTAAATAAAAGTTATTGGTCGCGACCTCTGGATGTGTAGTCGAGCGTCTTACCATTCGACCATGGAGGCCGTCTACTTATACCTACAACTATTTGGAATCAAAATAGTTTATTTACTAGATTCATTGAATTAGATAATGATATATCTTGAAAAGAGTAGTACGATTTGTGAAATGTTTGGTTTTGGAGCCAGAATGGTCAAAAGCGTTGGGTCTGCACCGGGGGTACGGGTTCTATAACCATTTGCAAGCAACATTTAACATTATAAAAATTACGTACTTGCAACAATATTAAAATTGATATTGTTGCAAGTTATTCATTTTGTTTTTTTTTGCGACCGTATAAATAAGTATGTGCAAATAAAAAATATGAAATAAGCATAAAAGTGTTTACAGAAAAACAGTAAAAATTCAAGGAGGTCTATTAATTATTAAATTATAGTGTTTGCACAGGGGGTCCTGTGCTGAGGTGGATTAGACATATTCAATTCCATGTCATCTAATTTGGTACGTGTCGCTTTCAGTGCTACTTTGAATGTTATTTCATTGACCTCTTTCAGCCAGGCTTTAATTCTTTCTTGTGTGTACTCGTCCAAATTTTTTATTCGTTTTATATCTGGCGAAAGGATGTTGTGGAGTTTCGTTTCAAAATATATATAGTTTTTTTGTCCAAATGTGGTTTTATAAAATTGATTTTTTTTATGTCGTTTCGATTCGATCTAGTGTCATGGATACGTGGTCTAGTGAGGGGTTTCGTATTTTTGAAATTAGTAAGAAAATAATCTGGTTAAGGTCTTCACAGCATTACAAAAGTAAGCAGGGGTTCCATTGTGTCAATGCGTAATTTTTAAGAAAGATTTGGAGGAGGCTTCGATTTGTCAAAGAGTAAAAATGATTAACAGTCACCCCATCTCACGGGGAGAACAAATATAATAATTTTGAAAAAGTAGTATCAGCAGAATATATCTGTGACTCGCAAGTCGATGGAAGAAGAAATCAGGAACACTCCTGGATGACTCGTCACTACCAAGAGAAACAATACTTGATTTGAAACAAAAATTGACAAAAAAAAACACGAAAATAGCGCTATAAAAAACATTATTTTTTATTTTATTCGGAAAAGTACCCATGCGACGGTGGATTAATGAGAATGATTCTAAGATTATGTTTCGGGACAGGAATTAGCTAGAATTTAATATTTCAGTATTTCTTTGAAAATGAATTATTTATTTTACTTGAACATACTTTGTTTTTTATTGTTTGGGATATTGCCCATACGCCTGTGTCAGAGTGAAAATTTCTAATGGTGTTTTTTCAACTACCTAGTATGCGAAAACTTTTCAAATATAGTACGTACATGATAATAAATAAATTAAGCTTGGCATTTAAGGTGAGTAATGATTTTGTTTTTAAGGAGCTTTTGATTTTAGTGTTTCTTTTAGTGCTAGGTAGATACTTGAATTGCTTAGTGGCGTTTACTTAAAACTTGTTTGTCCATAAGTGGTTTTATAGGCTGGGATATTTATATGTGACTGCTTCAGGGTTTTAGTAATTTTCCTTTCTTTAAACATATGGATATTGTTAAATTGGTGCAATAAGATATTTATTGAGTATAATTGTTTCAAGTTGAGAAGATCAAGCTCCTTAAAAAACAAATTCAGTGCGTATCCTTAAGGGAACTTGGATAAATTTCAGAATTGTTCGTGTTTCCTTAGTAGGTGAAGTAGTTGAAATCAATTCTCCCAACCCTGGTCAGGTCCAGTTAAGCATGTTTATCACAGCCGCCGCTGACTTGTACAGAGAAGGTATGGACCAGTATCCACAATATAGACATAAACAATAGAGCGACCTCGCTTATAATACATAACATTATAGCTCACGAACTGCTCCTATCCGCTGTTGGCTGTCCGCTGTAAGGCCTTTCACTTTCGGTGGTCCGGTCTCGGGACCGACACCGGACCTCATCACGAGAACAAACGTGCCACCACAAGTGGAGCACTTTATAGTAAGTGAGATTATAAGTAGTTTGCACTTTTGCAGGACAATCTGGTACTCCATGTATAGAGAAATATGGTATTCCAGAGAGCAGTCAGTTGGTTTTCAGGGATATAATGCTTAAGGAAAGTAAAATAGGATGTTTTGGAAATAAAATCTGTGGAGTTTTATCAAGAATTTTGTTATTTTGGAGAAACATAGAATATTTGTGAAAAATATTGAGTCATTTTGTGAGATATTCTAATTTTAAAAGCAAAATTATGTTTTAGTGAGCAAGTTGTGATTTTGCAGAGCTATCAGGAATATTCAAATGGGCAGAAATTTTTATTTTTTTATTTCAGTTAGTTCAAATCTTGCTACAAAGGTCAATGATAATAATTTGATAAAGTATGATGAATGAGTAATGAAATGTCTAATTACCAAATTCACAACAGTCATTTCATTGATTCTTAAAGTTTTTTTTTCTTTTCTTTTTGCTTGGTTTTATTAAATTGGTAAGTTTACCATTTGGATACTTTTCATGGACTCAAATAATAATAGTAATAATATTTGGATAACTTGCATAGCGCCGTTTTTGTGAAAAATCACCTGAAGGGCGCTGTAACATTCCTAACTTTTTTGCTCTAGATAAGCAAAACTATTTTTTGGCTTCTATTGAAAGTTTTTAGAAGAATATCAGAAAATGGAAAGTAAACTTTGTTTATAATTTGTTTTTATAATCTACCTTCTATGACTTGATTCTTCGACCGATATTATAAAATAATAAGAAAATTTAAAGGCCTATTTCGGCATAAAACAAATGATATGCTATTCTTGAGATTGAGGAATAACGCTGATATTAAAAAATAAATATAGGATGGTTGGGAAAACTAACGTATTTATCAACAATAATAAAATTTCAAAACCCACTTTAAACTCGTCATTTTGACCTTTTTTCCAAGTGGCTCGGAATGCCATTCAATCTTGCGCGTGACTTTTGAAACTGGAGCTGTCGATAGCGCCATCCATTGGACGACTGGAATATTCATTTTCAAATGTCAATATTAAAAATAAAATAAAAAACATTCTATGTAGCATAAGTCCGAAAGAATACTTTTACAAGCACTTATTTCATAAAACAAAAAAGAAGATATTTGAGGGGCTTAGAAGCAAATTTGTGAATTAAAATGTTTGTGTACATTAAACTAAGAACAATTTGAAACAATAATCTCTAAACCTATCGACATATTCACGAAAGAATAAATATAATATATTTGAGCGGTCAAGATCCTCACCTGCAAATACAGAGGTCGCGGGTTCAAGACCCGGCGTGCGTAAATACATAGCATATTTAGGGCACTTTCCATAGTAGATACCCTCAAAAATTCCTTGAAATGGCTTTATTTGTATCCGGTGACCATATTTGAATAGCCAGGTACTTCCCAAGCTTCCTTTTTTCGATTCCCTTCTCCTCCCCACTCCCTTGAGCCTCACAATATATCCTATATATATATATACTCACAATATATATTTATATATGTATATAGATTGGGGATGAAATATTATCACTGGTTCCAGATAGTTGGGAGTAGTTAGTAGTACCGCCTGTGCGGTATTGGCTTTAGTTTTCAAAGCGATGTACCAATTGGTAAATTATTAATTAATCTCTATTGGAAGTTGATTATTTTATACAAAATTTATCTATTTGATATTTTTTCTTGTGGCGCAAGTAAAATAAGCGAGGAAACAGAATTTGTCTTCCAAAGTAACTCGCACATTAAAAAATAATTGGGTATATTTATAGCGCTTTTAAATCAATTAATAAACTATATACGCCTTTCATTGTTTACCATTGACTTAGAATGCTCTTGAAGTTTTATAATTCACGGCTGAAGAAATTCGGTGTTTTGGAGGTGAAAATTATTTAAAGCCAACTTTAAAGATCTGTCATATAAAGTATAGCCCTAGAATGTTGTTGGACAGACAGAGAAAATATTTTGCAGAAAAATTATGACAGCGGGGCGTGGCTATATCTCCCAAACGAGTTTTTGAAATGTTGCTTTTGTAATGTTCGCAGAGTGCGGACGGGCATCATTATGCTGATATTCACTTTGTAAAACACTCATAAAAAGGTTTTAATGCAACGTAGTTGTTCGGAAGAAACCTTAGGCATGATGAATACATTCGTCGTACGCAATTTTTAAAATATGGCACCTTTTTTTCCAAATGTACACCATTGCAATTCAATACATTTTTATTTTTTTTTAAATATTAACATTTCAAGGCGTTTTAAAATAATTCATCAATAAATTCAATCAAACAACTCTATGAAATATGAATTGGAATTAATGTCAAGCAAAGATAGTAAAAAAAAAGATAACATTTATTAAAAATGGTAAATATCATATATGTAAAAAGTATGATTACACGAATAGCAGATATGCTTGTTGTTTGAACGTAGCTTCATTTATGCAAAATATACGACATCCGAAGCGATTCGATTTAATAATAAGTAAAATAATACCACAAATGAACTTCCCACAGACATGACCATTGGAAAGTTAGTCCTGCAAGTCAGGAGATAAAACAGTCTATGCTGTCGATGACGAAGATAGCTATCAGGAACATAGAAATGAATGCCCTCCACGATAGCTGAGTTTTCAAACCTTCTACGATTCAATCTGAAGAAATTTGCAGCAATGTTTACCTCCCTTCTGACCCGTAGATAGTATGTTCCAAGCATACTTAAATAAAGTCGGTAGGATAGAGCCAAGGGTAGTAACCACCACTTACTGTACATCGGTGGACACCAACCTTTGTATAAAACGTTTAAGGACTTGTTTGTTAGGTAACAAAGGATAATATATGTCTGTTTCGTCCATGTTTTGGTTGGTACTTGACACTTTGCTTACATCATTACCAAAAGTAGTAAGTCCACGAGCAACTTAATTTTAACTCAAAGACGTTGAAAAGGTGATATTCGTAAAAAAAATATGTACACTTTATACGAGCCTGCTTGAAACAATCTGTGTCCAATTTTATTAAATGTATAAACAGCCTTTTCTTGATCACAGAAATCTAAAATTGACCCATTAAATCTACATAAATATTAGTTAGTTTCGAAACATCAAAGTGTACGCGTAACAGATGCTGTACGAATAAAATAATGTATTAAAAGGGTAACCCGAATTCCGAGGTGATGTAAGTCACGTACCTACCTTACATAAGCATTCCTCATTAAGAATCTCGTAATGAAAGTGTTCGCGAGAGATAGTTTCGTTCTTTCATAATCGATGATTGTATTTTATAATTAACAGCCGTAATAAACAGAGTTCATAACATCACAATTAAGAGTTTTCGTACAATATCTAATTATGTTTTAATTATCAGCAAAAAATAAACAAATTACAATAACGACCTTAAGGAGATGAATAACATTTTAAAAATGGAAAACGCTAATAGTGATTGAGTCCACTGAAAGTAAATCTCATCACGAATTTCTATGACGTGACGTTTTGATTAAAGATCGCGGAGGTTGCAACAAAACGATGAACAGATATAACCTCAGAGCAATAATATACAGGAGGGAGCGCTTCTGTAGTCAGTATTAAAGATTTTCACGTAACTCGGGCGTGGCTAGGACTAAGGGTAGGGTATTTATACATCTATTCATAGCACATGTCGACATAATGTTTTTATTTATTTGTATAATCACTTTTCACAGTATTTTTATAAACAAATGTAGAATATAACCTAAAAAACCATTAAGTTATGTCCTGTTGTGTCGCATAACAAAACGTAGTGGGCGGAGTCGTTGGAGACGCGGGAGACGGAAAACATGCTTACATACCGAATGGTGGGGCTATATTATGTGAGAACTTGTCTTATCTCTTTCTCTCTCACGGTTTACGACGTAAAAACCCGGAAAAAGTTATCTATCGAAAATTTGTATAGGTTGAGTAAAAATATGTAGCTCTCTCTCTCAACATCAATTCCAAATTTTTAAAAATCTCACTCGTACGGACGTACGTACTAAAAAAAAAAATATTTGCAGTTATTATATACGATATCAACATGAGTATCAACTTCCAGTTTGATGTAACACCAATATATGTCATTTTATAGCGGAATGCCGATTTGACGGAAGTCGTTTTAGTAAATTCACCTGGTTTTTCCTGGACTAATTTGTATTTTTTTTGCAAGGACTCGATTTTGCAGGTCATTTTAAGGTATTCAATCTAAATTTCAGAAAAGGTCGTTCCGAGCGAAAAAATCGAAGTATTAACTACAAGGATTCTTAATTATTCCTTTTTTATAGTGAATACCGTACAAGAGTCCCAACTGCTCCCAACCGTCTAGAACAGGTGAAACTATGGCATCCCCAATCGGGGTATGTCGTGAGGCTGAAGGTAGTAGGAGGGAAAGAATATGGGGAAGAGGAAGGTTAGGAATTACCTGGCTATTGATATCTGTCACTAAACACGGCAACAGCCATTTCAAGCAATGTTTGATTCTGAATGGTGGTATTTTACCAGGGCAATACTCCAAGTATCTACCACTATGAGTGGGCCAAATATAAATACACATTTTTAAATATACTAGGAATAAAATGAAACGTCGTTTTAATAAGTGTGAAAATTTTGTTTTAGGGTTCCACATTTGCAGCCAAATTGAAAGCTTTTATTCACTAGGCGTTAACAGTTTTCCGTGTAGCGAGTGCAACACATCCTGAGCATTTCACAGCCTCATCAAAAAACGTATGACGTAATAATTATGTTATCTCTAATATTGTAGTCAAATTAAAATTGATTGCGGCAAATGAAGCACTAAGTCATATAATTAAATCGAGTTATTCCGTGCTTTATTGTTCGGTGGTTAACGTCCAGTCGCTTTAAGCAATCCGAGGATCGATTAACGCTGTGTGAAGACGTACAAACATTTTTTTAGTGCATTTACGTAATAAATTTCCTAGGTTTTCACACCACTATAACCTAGTTGCGTTCATTGCAAATATGCAGTTTTAATCAGTTTTTTTTCTGCATCGAATGCTCTGACTCTCGCTTGATTCTGAAGACTTCAGCCATCTAAAACATATTTACTATTTGGGAGAAAGCTTGACTCAAGCGACACAAGTTAATGATTTTTTTTTTTAGCTTTTTGTCGCTTCAGGTAACTCCGTGAGAGAATTTAGTTACCTGAGTTTTATTTTTAAAATCCAACTAGGTACTGAAGACTTTTGAATTTTATTGTAAAACAAAATAACTTTAAAGTGCTTTGGTGTAAGCTTCCCAAAATGGCGCTTCAACCTTTTTGCCTTTCCAGCGACGATATGGCTAATAGAAAGTGAATGAAAGGAATCGGAGGTCTTCCTCAGTAAAATCACTGTCTGAAAGAATAACTAATAATAAAACTCAACACTCGCTTAAGTCTGAACGCCGAAATGACGTGAAGCAATCGCTGTTGTGCTCTGGGGGGAGGGTTGCCCTTTACACCATACCTATTCCTATCACCGGTAAAATCCTAACATAACTATCATAATCAGTACCAATGGAGGATGGGTCATCATCGCCCCTGCAACCAGCCAAGTGGAAGGAAGGTCATCCTAATGACAGCGGATGATTGAGGTCTTCGGGGATGCTGATGCGAAGAGGATTTCGCTTAGACAGGCGGAATATTTGAATTCTGCTGTCATGTTCTGTCCGCTGTGGTCTATCGTGACATCTCGTGACTGATTTAATAATGGTTGTTTTTTATATTGTTATTGATCACTACCATGTTTCATAGGATATTTTTAAATAAAATGTAGACCACCATAATACGGGAATATGCCTAGTTTAGATGGGTTATAATATGTTGTATTTTAAAAACCTTTAACCTATTTAACAATAATTTTTCAAATATTAAACACAAGTATTATTATAAAGCCTTAATGTTTCAAAAGAGTTATTTTTTGGCTATAGTAACTACATTATTACGTGGAAAATAGTTCATCTGGTTGGTTAAAAACGGTCTGAATATGTTTTTTCTAACTCTAAGGCACTGTTTGCTTAATTTTTATGATTATTTACACTTATTAAGGACGGATTTGAAAGTCCGTGTTTATTTGTTTAACACGTACGAAAAAGAGGCAATTTGACTTCAAGTGGGTATGCAAAAAAGCCATGCCTGACTTATCACGTTGAGTTATGTTCTAGTTATTTTAGAATTATTTATAAGTGCTTTTAGAAATAAGCAAACAGCTTATTTTTAACAAGGAAGTCGATTTAATTGAATAACTTAGTGATAATTAAACAACAACAAAAAAAAACAGTTTTGATATTTTTATCTTATTCATTATCAATGCTATACATATTATAAATCGAACTTATGTTAGGACAGAAAAATGAATTCCTAACAATGAAAAATTTCTCCATCTCCGGAGATGAAAAAACAATAAAAAATTACCTCCATCCCTGGAGAGCAAAATATAAAAATAAAATCCTAACAATCTTAAAGAGTGGGTTACAAGATGAACATGTAAAAAATCGTTCTAATGAACGAATGAAAGGTTCCAACTGAATACCGCAACTATGTTTACCTACAATTTACCATCGCCTACATATTAAAACAGGTACTGTCTGTTCTCCATGTCTATCAGAATAGTTGAACTTGTTATTATTTTTTGCGTTGGCCATGTTACAGATTGTAGATATTGTATCAGCCATTATCTCAGTGAAAGTTTAACGAGCGCCGGTCAGCGTTATAATGTTCAATGCTTGAGAATTGATTTTTCACGATAGGTTTTAAACGCCGTGATTACACCTATTCTAACTATTCCGATACTCCAAATGCCGATATTAAAACTCATATTTGGGACATGAAACGTTCCGAGAGATCTAATTATGCACTCGTTCTGTTATTAGAAAGCAGATTGCGGCAGTGATTTTGGCGATTTTTTCACTACTATTATTATTAAAGCAGTTCCGATAGTTTTGTGTATCAAATATCACCGGTATTATGGTTTCTCGTGTTTCATCGCAATTATTATTGCAAGAAAGATTTCTCTTTTTGGTTTACTTGCCATTAAAACCCACTGTCACTTTGTTCTCAGACTATTAGTTTTCTATGAGCATGTATTTATCTAACTACTTTGCATATTATTTTTTAATATTGTGAAGGTATTAAAAAATCTTAAGCAAGTAACTGACATTGAAAACGTGTGGTCAGTAAAATTATTTACGTTCAATTTTTTCTAGAATAGAAAACCAGATCAGCGAAATTGTGAAAATGAATGGAAGAAGAAGTCGAGAACGCCCAAGGAAGACATGGCACGAACAAGTAAATCAAACACTTGAATCGGGTCATGTAAAGAGTTAGAATAACAGAAGGGTATGTATGAGACGATGTATGAATCTGAACGAAGCAAGGAGTATGTGCCAAGAGAGTTGTATGGTAGTCCGTCCTCTCTGAGAATAGTCAGTTTTTTAGGACACTTAAACATTTCCTTAAAAACAAGAAAAAAGCTTCATCACCTCCAAGCACAAATTTAATAAATGCATTCAACCTGTACTCAAGTTTGGATTGCAAATACGGACCCTCACCAAGAACATCAAGAAAAAAATGCAAAAGCACATGAGTATGAAAAGAGAAATACTAGGTTTCTTCTTGCCAAAGAGAAACATTTGTGGATTTGAATTTAAAAAAAAAAATCAATAACTTACCTCAAGGAAGACGGAGGATTCGCTCATCGGTGGAAAATATTCTCACGAGTAAACTGGATGATGTCACCACCAGCAAAATTAAAGGAGATGCGATGCAATTACCCAAAATCTGGAACAAATTTCTACAGTCAATATATAATTTATAAAAGAAGATAACGTCATGCTATGCCTCCGCCTCGATCGCTAGACGTGTGTCAGAATAGAAATTAGCGGTCAAAGATGTCAAACTAGTTTGTAAGGAAAAGGTGATGGAGATGGAGTTATTTGATATGTATGTCGTGTAGCAAAGTAAACCAAATAATATAACTTATGTGTTGGTATGTTTAAACTGAGTACGCACTAGCGAGCTGTAACTGTTGCAGACACAGTAACGAGGTTCAAGTGTTTACGCGATGTCCACAAGGACGTAACCGCAACGGCGAACCGGCGTCTCCGCAGTGTTCGTTTCAAACTTCAGTATTATAACAATATTTAGATAATTTGTATAGGGCCGTTTTTGTGAAAAATCACCCCAAGGGCGCTGTACAAATCTTAATTGAAACTTAATATAAGGATTTTTTTAATATGAATACCGCACAAGTCTCAACTGCTCTCAACCATCTAGAGCCAGTGGGACTATGTTGTAAGGCTGAAGGTACTGGGGAGGGGAAGGAGATTGGAACTTATTTGGAGTATATTTTTTAAATTTCATTTCATTCTCTTTGAAAAAAAAAAAAAAAACTCCACACAGGAGACTTTGAGGGAAATAATTTTACTAAGGGCCTATGTCATCTTTGGGGGTGCTGTTTGGAAGATCGTTTTGAGGAAAGGAAGGAGTGAACCTGAGTCTTGAAGATGCCCATGTTGAAGAAGGGAGGAAACACAGGGCACGGAAAATTGTTCCATAGCCGAGTTGTTGAACATAAGAACGAGTCGTAAAAGCCACCCGTTCTCATGTATTGAATGTCAATGGTGTACAGATGTTGGGCGCGCGTTTGGCGAATGACTTCTATACGACGCCGATATGTTAATCACTTTCGTTTTGCAGACCGCACTGCTTTCGTTTATGTCAACACCAATTTTTGACAAAGCGTCTTCCTTCGAAGACTCTTTATATATTTTTTTCCTTGGGGTTCCATATAACTTAGTTTTCTTTGTATGCATCCATTAGCAACAGACACTTATCTTCCTTCCAATTACTCATCATTATTTTTTTTGACGGGGAATATGAATGAAAGACGGAAAATTCGTAAGCGGCTCGCAGCGTGCCACGACCCTCTCGTTCGACGTCCACGAGCCACCAGCGAACGCCCTTTGACCCGCGGCAAAAACCAACTGGCATCGGCGTCGGCGTCGGCGTCGGCGTCGGCGTCGGCTTGCTGCGAGCGCAGCACGAGTCGCTCGCAGCAGGTTCGCAAACCACGTCCACACTATGATTTTTGGTAACAGTAACGCGTTACGGCTACAGTTACAGCTAGCTAAATAGTGCCCGGCTTTACACACATTGGGCATAGAATCGTTATATTTAATTTTCTCCTACGACTGTAATGTAAGAAATTGCGGTGAATGTCAGAAGTATTGAACGAAATATAGGCTGAGGTACTTATTAAGAAATTTTCGTAATAAAAATATTCATAACTTGTATTATTACCTCATGAAAATATCTCGCAATCGTTGTAGCAGCAAAATAAAAGGAAAATGCTTGAACTTGTTGAGTACAAAATGGGTCTCGTGTTGGTTCTGAGATGGTACTCCAAGTACCGTTTGGGGTATAATTTATACTAACAAAAGCCTTTAAGGGCGTGAGTGAAAACGTTATCGTTCGCCATTTTGCATTCACGCAGTCTTATGTTTTGCTAAGCAAGTTGGAGGCTTATTTGAATTACAGGTAAACCTGTTTTTATAGAAGATAATATATAAAAAAACTATAGTGATCGAAGTATGTATATCCACCTACCTTTAAAATAAAAGAGTGTAATAATTATCTTGCATAAAATAATGTTGGTAAGATAAAGAGCCTACCAATACAGGTTTTGGTAACTTTCTTTTATCAAGTATTTATTTACTTTTTGTTTTACTTACTGTGAAACAAGATTATTAGTAGTTGCTTGCCATAATTGAGGTACCTGTTGGTAGTTGACTTTTTGTAAGTAATGAGAATTTTTTTTTCTTGAATATTTAAATGTAACTTCCACGCAAGAAAGACTATTAAGGCATCCCCAAATACAGAATGTTCTGAAGAATAAGGAAGTGGGAATGAGAAGTGGTAGGGGAAATAAAAGGGGTAAAGTGAGATTAGGAAGAGTCCTCCTTTCAGATCAAGTCAATAAATATATTGGTATAAGTTATTCAAAGAAAAATCTAAAATATTTTTGTTAATTAGCATTTCGCCGTGGTCTGAATTTCGACGTCTGTGCTAAAAGCAAAGGGTCTAACCGCTCTACCACAGAGGTCATCCATTCAACGATGATTCGTTAAGTATTTCACAATTCCGTTTATTATGTTAATAATAAATGTGCGTGCGTGGCGTGCGTGGCTTGCGTGGTTGAGTTGTAAAACGCCTGACTACGAATCCAGAGGTCGCGAGATCAAACCTGGCGTGCGCAAATACATTTTACTTATTCATACACATTCGATTCATATAAAATAATATATATATTCTATTTGAAGCACGTTCTAGAGTGGTAGATACGAAGTATCGCCCTGGTTAAAGACCACCATTCAGAATTGAAATGTTGCCTGAAATGGCTTTAGCCGTGTTTGGTAACCAGCTCTGAATAGCAAGGTACTTCCCAACCTTTCTCTTTACTATACCCTTCCTCTTTTTTTATCATCACTCTCACAACATATCCCAGTGTCGTTTGAAGTAACAATCATGCTTACAAAATAATAATTAGTATCACGAAGAACCTAAAAAAATATATTTCTTTCGTAATAATGAAGAGTTCTGCAAAATACACAATAAAAAGAACGAATATTTAGATTTTTGTACGAATTTAATATTAACCGAACAAAAATATTTCCATAACGTTAATTGAATTCGGTAAAAATAATGTTATTTTATGTGTAAAATTTTAATTGTGACTCCCTTTGAAGGGTGACAAGTAAAAATAGGCTGTTATCTGAACGAGATGATTATTATTAATATAAACACCATAATACTTAAGACCAACCCTTTCTAAAAATGCCAACACCGAGTATACAGATACATAGTAAGAAGTTAAGCCCAACGAAAGCTCTTTAAAACGAGATGAGTTCGTCCCCAAATGAAAGCATAATAAGGGGGAACCTTTAATATTAATGCAGATCGTCTCGCCGACTCCTTCAGGCTCTATTTTCGAGATTGGCGCTATTACGAAAAGATAATGGTACCCCGAATGCTCTTTTTAATGTTCCCGTTATAAAATGGTTAAATAACTATTGCCATTCCGGGCTTCTCATATTCCGAAAAGCAGTTCCTATGCCAAAGCGGGTATTAAGATTTTTATCATTTCAGACTGTGGTCTAGCAATATTTTCAATCTGTTGAAACTGGGCCGTCTTATTGAAATTCCAAATTAAATTCATGTTATAATGTCTTGAATATCTAAGTTTTTGATATGTGTGTCATAAAGAGACGAGTATATTTTTCAGTTCTTATGTGCTTATTTGGGTAGAGCTATTTAAGATAAGATCAAAGCAGTAGTAACAAAGCACTATTACATAAAATTCCTTGAACAGCACCTTGGGAAAATCCATTATATATCTCTATTTGTAAAAATGAATGTTTTTCTCTCTGTCTCGAAAATTACTTGACCGATTTCGCTTTAAATAAAACTTTTTTTTTACAATTGACGAGAAGGTTTAGAGAGTAGTTTGAATTAAATCCAATATGTAAAACTATTGCTATAAAATTATAAAATTTGTATGAAAAACATTGAACCTGCCATGTTGTACTGAGGTGAGCCATACATATACCGCTCTCTGACATATTTCATATTCCACAGAAGAAGGTTTGTTTGTATAGAATATTGTTTAATTGTGTGTTTTTTTTTTCACTTCAAATCCGATTCACAGTGGATAATAAAGACGTTAGAATTTGAATGGCATATTTTTCTTTATCATTGGAATGCGTGGCTAAAGTACGTCTTCTCTTTTAATGATATTTTTAATTGTCTTTTTCAATAAAAGCCTGGTTTCGTTTCAAAGTTTTTTTGAATTGATTTTTCGGGGAAGAATGATAGGCAAGCCAATTTGGTAATTGTGGCATTGCAAAGGATGCCGGGTACTCCCTATTATTCGTATAAGGCAAACACTTTGTGGTAAAGTATTACAAATAATTAAAATAAAACAATTGCTTATTTTTACGCCTTTTTTATAACCTATACGATATGCCGACCAGGTTTCGCTGCCACCGTAGCTTCACCGGGGCAGTATAATAATAAAAATACAGTATTATATTGACCTGACGATGCTCCGGTTGTGATGATAGCGAAATCTGGTCGTCATTTCGTGTAATAAAAGGGGTGTAAAAATAAATAATTGTTTTATTTTAATATTGTTTATATTGAAAACAAACGGGGCCTGGAGAATTACCTGAGGGTATCTGTCACCTTTGGTGATGCTATTCTGAGCGATTTTTAAGTGAGAAGGAGAAGTTCATCTGGGTTTGTCGGCCTGCGTGCTCGAGTGATAAGACTCTCGACTACGAATCCAGAGATCGCGGGTTCAACCCGGCGTGCGCAAATCAATTTTATTTAATTAATCTGAGTCGTAACACATTTAATTAATATAAAATAATATAAAGTATATATGCGGCACGTTCCAGATTGGTATATACTCTAAGTATCGCCCTGGTGAAAGACCACCATTAAGAATTGAAACGTTACTTGAAATGGCTTAAGCCGTATTTGGTGACCTGATCTGAATAGCTAAGTACTTCAAACCATTCCTCTTCCCCATCTCCTTCCTCTTCCCATCACTCTCAGCCTCACAACAAACTTCAATTGGGGATGCCATAGCCTCACTGGCTATAGACGGTCGGGAGCAGTTGGGACTTTTGTGCGGTATTCACAAATAAAAAAATACAAAAGCAAAGAGAAAAAAAAAACACAAGCCTTTAGTAGCCGATATGTTGAATTACGATTATTTTAAGTTTTATTACACGAACTATGAACCTCATCTGAAAACCATAATTCAATCGCTGACGAAAATATGTTTTTTAAGGGTAAAGTAGAAAGAAAACAACTTTGCATAAACCATCATTACAAATAATATTTGAAATAATATTATATAACCTCCACCGGATCTATAAAAAAGCAATTTTGCAATCAGTCAAGTTAGTAATTTTTTGTAATTCATCCTTTGCAATATAAAAGTCTACCTACTCACATAATAGCCAATAATTAGAAATCTTTATTTATAATAAACGTAACTTTATATGCAATTTTAAATTAATTGAGTTCGAACTGTTTCATATTAGATCACATGATGAATGGCATGACGAATTTCGTAATAATAATAAGGAAACGAAAAAAAATGTAACCATTAATTTTATCAATTATTAATTTGCCGCACTGACTGATCAATGAGCAATAAATTTGTTATTTTTTTATTATTATAGTTTCCGTTTCTCGAAGTTTTATTATGCAACGTCGAAAGTGCTCTAATTTAAATTATAACTCGTTACTTATGTAAAAACATATGTTAAGTTTTGGAAGATATGTTAGGTTATTGTTCATTGGCACAGCTAGAATTTTGCAGTACCCTAAGATGTATTCAGGTGATTAATTAATATAATTATTTTAATTTAAGTACGAGCTACCTATTCAATATAGGTACTTTAGAAATGTGGTCGTGATTAATTTTATTTAGTGTGTCAGTTAAAGTAAGAAAAGGTTTTTTACCCTAAAGTTCTCTTTTGTAAAGTAACATTAATATATTATATTAAAATTAAAATAATTAAATAAATCAATTACGTAAAAAAACAGTTTTGATACAACCGTTATAGGCGGTTTGGTCGATTGACAAATCTTATCTGCAGAATCCAAATAATACATCTGTCTATATATTTTTTTTGTACACTATCATCAATCCACATTTTCCTTCCTTGTATTTTCACCACTCATTTGATGATATTTCTGAATATTTTAATTTCTTATGTTTTTTTATGTAAGAATCATTTGTATCTTTCTATGTTTTTATTCAAGAATCTTCTGTAACTTATCAATATTATTGAAAATTCACAATTTCGTACGAATCCGACAAATAGGGATGGAGAAAAATGCGCCCATGTCAGCAGCAAAATCCTTGCATTTTGATCGCCCATTTGACGAAATTTCAATATTAAAATTTCTTATTTTTATTCAAGAATCGTCTGTAACTTCTTAATTTCATTCTAAATTCACAATTTCGTACGAATCCGACAAATAGGGATGGAGAAAAATGCGCCCATGTCAGCAGCAAAATCCTTGCATTTTGGCCACCCATTTGACGAAATTTCTTAATATTACGATTTCTTATGTTTTTATTCAAGAATCGTCTGTAACTTATCAATATTATTTAAATTCACAATTTCGTACGAATCCGACAAAATAGGGATGGAGAAAAATGCGTCCATGTCAGGAGCAAAACTCTTGCATTTTGACAACATATTTGATATAAATTTTCAATATTCCAATTTCTCATGTTTTTATTCAAGAATCTTCTGTAACTTATCAATATTATTGAAAATTCACAATTTCGTACGAATCCGACAGGTAGGGATGGAGAAAAATGCATCCATGTCAGCAGCAAAATCCTTGCATTTTGATCGCCCATTTGACGAAATTTCTTAATATTACGATTTCTTATATTTTTTATTCAAGAATCGTCTGTAACTTATCAATATTATTTAAAATTCATAATTTCGTACGAATCCGACACGTAGGGATGGAGAAAAATGCGTCCATGTCAGGAGCAAAACTCTTGCATTTAGACAACATATTTGATATAAATTTTCAATATTCCAAATTTCTCATGTTTTTATTCAAGAATCTTCTGTAACTTATCAATATTATTGAAAATTCACAATTTCGTACGAATCCGACAAATAGGGATGGAGAAAAATGCATCCATGTCAGCAGCAAAATCCTTGCATTTTGATCGCCCATTTGACGAAATTTCTTAATATTAAAATTTCTTATATTTTTATTCAAGAATCGTCTGTAACTTATCAATATTATTCTAAATTCACAATTTCGTACGAATCCGACAAAAGGGATGGAGAAAAATGCGCCCATGTCAGCAGCAAAATCCTTGCATTTTGACACCCATTTGTAGAAATTTCAATATTAAAATTTCTGAGGTTTTTCTTTAAGAGGCGTCTGTAACTTCGTAATTTCATTCTAAATTCACAATTTCGTACGAATCCGACAAAATAGGGATGGAGAAAAATGCATCCATGTCAGCAGCAAAATCCTTGCATTTTGATCGCCCATTTGACGAAATTTCTTAATATTAAAATTTCTTATGTTTTTATTCAAGAATCGTCTGTAACTTATCAATATTATTGCAAATTCATAATTTCGTACGAATCCGACACGTAGAGACAGAGAAAAATGCGTCCATGTCAGGAGCAAAACTCTTGCATTTTGACAACATATTTGATATAAATTTTCAATATTCCAATTTCTCATGTTTTTATTCAAGAATCTTCTGTAACTTATCAATATTATTGAAAATTCACAATTTCGTACGAATCCGACAGGTAAAGATGGAGAAAAATGCATCCATGTCAGCAGCAAAATCCTTGCATTTTGATCGCCCATTTGACGAAATTTCTTAATATTACGATTTCTTATATTTTTATTCAAGAATCGTCTGTAACTTATCAATATTATTGCAAATTCATAATTTCGTACGAATCCGACAAATGAGATGGAGAAAAATGCGTCCATGTCAGCAGCAAAATCCTTGCATTTTGATCACCCATTTGACGAAATTTTCAATATTCAAATTTCTCATGTTTTTATTCAAGAATCGTCTGTAACTTATCAATTTCATTCTAAATTCACAATTTCGTACGAATCCGACAAATAGGGATGGAGAAAAATGCGCCCATGTCAGCAGCAAAATCCTTGCATTTTGATCGCCCATTTGACGAAATTTCTTAATATTAAAATTTCTTATGTTTTTATTCAAGAATCGTCTGTAACTTATCAATTTCATTTAAATTCACAATTTCGTACGAATCCGACAAGTAGGGATGGAGAAAAATGCGCCCATGTCAGCAGCAAAATCCTTGCATTTTGATCGCCCATTTGTGAAATTTCTTAATAGTATTTTTTATTCAAGAATCGTCTGTAACTTATCAATATTATTTAAAATTCATAATTTCGTACGAATCCGACACGTAGAGACAGAGAAAAATGCGTCCATGTCAGGAGCAAAACTCTTGCATTTAGACAACACATTTGATATAAATTTTCAATATTCCAATTTCTCATGTTTTTATTCAAGAATCTTCTGTAACTTATCAATATTATTGAAAATTCACAATTTCGTACGAATCCGACAGGTAAAGATGGAGAAAAATGCATCCATGTCAGCAGCAAAATCCTTGCATTTTGATCGCCCATTTGACGAAATTTCTTAATATTACGATTTCTTATATTTTTATTCAAGAATCGTCTGTAACTTATCAATATTATTGCAAATTCATAATTTCGTACGAATCCGACAGGTAAAGATGGAGAAAAATGCATCCATGTCAGCAGCAAAATCCTTGCATTTTGATCGCCCATTTGACGAAATTTCTTAATATTACGATTTCTTATGTTTTTATTCAAGAATCGTCTGTAACTTATCAATATTATTTAAAATTCATAATTTCGTACGAATCCGACACAGTAGAGAGTGAGAAAAATGCGTCCATGTCAGGAGCAAAACTCTTGCATTTAGACAACATATTTGATATAAATTTTCAATATTCCAATTTCTCATGTTTTTATTCAAGAATCTTCTGTAACTTATCAATATTATTGAAAATTCACAATTTCGTACGAATCCGACAGGTAAAGATGGAGAAAAATGCATCCATGTCAGCAGCAAAATCCTTGCATTTTGATCGCCCATTTGACGAAATTTCTTAATATTACGATTTCTTATATTTTTATTCAAGAATCGTCTGTAACTTATCAATATTATTGCAAATTCATAATTTCGTACGAATCCGACACGTAGAGATGGAGAAAAATGCGTCCATGTCAGGAGCAAAATCCTTGCATTTTGACAACATATTTGATATAAATTTTCAATATTCAAATTTCTCATGTTTTTATTCAAGAGGCGTCTGTAACTTATCAATTTCATTCTAAATTCACAATTTCGTACGAATCCGACAAATAGGGATGGAGAAAAATGCATCCATGTCAGCAGCAAAATCCTTGCATTTTGGCCACCCATTTGTAGAAATTTTCAATATTAAAATTTCTGAGGTTTTTATTCAAGAATCGTCTGTAACTTATCAATATTATTCTAAATTCACAATTTCGTACGAATCCGACACGTAGGGATGGAGAAAAATGCGTCCATGTCAGGAGCAAAACTCTTGCATTTTGACAACATATTTGATATAAATTTTCAATATTAAAATTTCTGAGGTTTTTATTCAAGAATCGTCTGTAACTTATCAATTTCATTGAAAATTCACAATTTCGTACGAATCCGACAAATAGGGATGGAGAAAAATGCGCCCATGTCAGCAGCAAAATCCTTGCATTTTGATCGCCCATTTGACGAAAATTTTCAATATTAAAATTTCTGAGGTTTTTCTTTAAGAATCGTCTGTAACTTATCAATATCATTCTAAATTCACAATTTCGTACGAATCCGACAGGTAAAGATGGAGAAAAATGCGCCCATGTCAGCAGCAAAATCCTTGCATTTTGATCGCCCATTTTGAAATTTTTCTTAATATTAAATTTCTTGAGGTTTTTATTCAAGAATCGTCTGTAACTTATCAATTTCATTCTAAATTCACAATTTCGTACGAATCCGACAAGTAGGGATGGAGAAAAATGCGCCCATGTCAGCAGCAAAACTCTTGCATTTTGACACCCATTTGTAAAAATTTTCAATATTCAAAATTTCTCATGTTTTTATTCAAGAATCTTCTGTAACTTCATCAATTTTATTTAAAATTCACAATTTCGTACGAATCCGACAAATAGGGATGGAGAAAAATGCATCCATGTCAGCAGCAAAATCCTTGCATTTTGACCGCCCATTTGACGAAATTTTTCAATATTAAAATTTCTTATGTTTTTCTTTAAGAATCGTCTGTAACTTATCAATTTCATTCTAAATTCACAATTTCGTACGAATCCGACAAATAGGATGGAGAAAAATGCGCCCATGTCAGCAGCAAAACTCTTGCATTTTGCCACCCATTTGTATAAAATTTTCAATATTAAAATTTCTGAGGTTTTTCTTTAAGAGGCGTCTGTAACTTCGTAATTTCATTCTAAATTCACAATTTCGTACGAATCCGACAAATAGGGATGGAGAAAAATGCGCCCATGTCAGCAGCAAAATCCTTGCATTTTGGCCACCCATTTGACGAAAATTTTCAATATTAAAATTTCTGAGGTTTTTCTTTAAGAGGCGTCTGTAACTTCGTAATTTCATTCTAAATTCACAATTTCGTACGAATCCGACAAATAGGGATGGAGAAAAATGCGCCCATGTCAGCAGCAAAATCCTTGCATTTTGGCCACCCATTTGTAGAAAATTTTCAATATTAAAATTTCTGAGGTTTTTCTTTAAGAGGCGTCTGTAACTTCTTAATTTCATTCAAAATTCACAATTTCGTACGAATCCGACAAATAAAGATGGAGAAAAATGCGCCCATGTCAGCAGCAAAATCCTTGCATTTTGGCCACCCATTTGTAAAAATTTTCAATATTAAAATTTCTGAGGTTTTTCTTTAAGAATCGTCTGTAACTTCTTAATTTCATTCTAAATTCACAATTTCGTACGAATCCGACAAATAGGGATGGAGAAAAATGCCTCCATGTCAGCAGCAAAATCCTTGCATTTTGGCCACCCATTTGTAGAAATTTTTCAATATTAAAATTTCTGAGGTTTTTCTTTAAGAATCGTCTGTAACTTCTTAATTTTATTCTAAATTCACAATTTCGTACGAATCCGACAAATAGGGATGGAGAAAAATGCGCCCATGTCAGCAGCAAAATCCTTGCATTTTGGCCACCCATTTGTAAAAATTTTCAATATTAAAATTTCTGAGGTTTTTCTTTAAGAGGCGTCTGTAACTTCGTAATTTCATTCTAAATTCACAATTTCGTACGAATCCGACAAATAGGGATGGAGAAAAATGCCCATGTCAGCAGCAAAATCCTTGCATTTTGGCCACCCATTTGTAGAAATTTTTCAATATTAAAATTTCTGAGGTTTTTCTTTAAGAATCGTCTGTAACTTCTTAATTTCATTCTAAATTCACAATTTCGTACGAATCCGACAAATAGGGATGGAGAAAAATGCGCCCATGTCAGCAGCAAAATCCTTGCATTTTGGCCACCCATTTGTAAAAATTTTCAATATTAAAATTTCTGAGGTTTTTCTTTAAGAGGCGTCTGTAACTTCTTAATTTCATTCTAAATTCACAATTTCGTACGAATCCGACAAATAGGGATGGAGAAAAATGCGCCCATGTCAGCAGCAAAATCCTTGCATTTTGGCCACCCATTTGTAAAAAATTTTCAATATTAAAATTTCTGAGGTTTTTCTTTAAGAGGCGTCTGTAACTTCGTAATTTCATTCTAAATTCACAATTTCGTACGAATCCGACAAATAGGGATGGAGAAAAATGCATCCATGTCAGCAGCAAAATCCTTGCATTTTGGCCACCCATTTGACGAAATTTTCAATATTAAAATTTCTTATGTTTTTCTTTAAGAGGCGTCTGTAACTTCTTAATTTCATTCTAAATTCACAATTTCGTACGAATCCGACACGTAGGGACAGAGAAAAAAATGCGTCCATGTCAGCAGCAAAACTCTTGCATTTTTGACACCCATTTGTATATAAATTTTCAATATTCAATTTCTCATGTTTTTATTCAAGAATCTTCTGTAACTTCATCAATTTCATTAAAATTCACAATTTCGTACGAATCCGACAAATAGGGATGGAGAAAAATGCATCCATGTCAGCAGCAAAATCCTTCCCATTTCAGGAGAAAAATCTTTGCATTTTGACCACCCATTTAATGCAATTTTTCTAATATATATATTTTTTATTTGAATCATCTACAACTTATCAATTTAAAAAAGTACGAATACCTTTAATATTTTGATGGTTTTATATCAACTCCAACATCCATACCCCTGCCGGGTAGCCGACAAGCCACTGCTCCGCGGTCAATTCCTAACGATCCGGCCGCATTCCCTGCACTTTTCGCCAGCCTTTTATTGGTGTAGTTTGGGCCAGCCCGTAGCGTAGCACGTTGCACAACCGCCGCCCAATCGGTTCGATCGGCCCAATCAGCCAATCGGCCCGATAAAGCCGGCTCCGTTATTATACAGCGGATTATTTGCATCATATTTGATTATAGAAGTATTTTGATTACAGATCTCGCAACTGCCTACCGACTCCCAACTCCCGGCTACCCACTTAAGCAGGGTTGATAAAAATAAATCAGAGCTAATATTTATTGAAATCTTCTTGGATACAATTGTTTGAAATTTTCGTGATCTAAACTTGTTTTAATATTACAATGTGTAATATATACAAACAGTCTTCAGTTGCTTAAAAAATCTTTATGTTTTTTATAGTTTATACCGCACTAGAGTCCCGACTGCTAACAACAGTCGAGAGTAAGTGAGACTATGGTTTCCTTAATTAGGGTGTGATGTGAGGTTGAAGGTTATGTGAAAGCTTAGAGTAACAATATCTAGAGACCTAACTTTGCGAAATTTTGTCCGCACTTTTTGACCAAGCAATGACCAAAGGGTGTGGCCTAAACTCGGAGTAAAATCACTAACAGGGTTGTCACAAATTAAGTAAATTAGGTATTTTGTTGTTAGTAGGTAGTTGTTAATCATTAAAAGAATGAATGTTGTATATTTTTTTGTTTATTCAAATATACATTAATCAATAAGATTATTAAAATCTTATTTATAGATAAAAAATATAAACGAATTAAATTATTAGTACAGAACATTTTATAATACATATTATAAAATGAACTTCAGTCTCCATCAACAAAATAGTTTACAAACAAAAGTAAAATAAAAAAAATGTACGGTGATAACAGATGTTAAATCATTTTCTTAACCTTGGAGTAAGAATATATGGAGAGAGATCAATTTTTTTTACCTATATAAATTTGCGATAAATCACTTTCTCTGCGTTTTACGTCGTACACCATGAGAGAGAAAGAGACACAAAAAAATTCACAAAACATGACACCGCTTTTAAGTATTGTAGGGATGTTTTCCGTCCCGCGTTATTTTGTAAGGAAATTTCGAATGCAGATAATAATAACAGTGAACTTATATAGCACAGTTTTGTGATATTTCACGTCAAGTGCGCTTCATACTTAATTAATTAAGCTAATAATTCTAACTAACAAGGAGAAAATAATATATAATATGTATACAAAATTAAAACTATCTAGATGCATATCGTTATCATAAATCATCAGAGAACAGGTTCAGAAATGGGTACAATAGTGCATGTGCACATCAATAGATTTAAAAAAAAAACAATTAACTAGAAGCTAAGGGTATAAAAATCCAGATGAAACGTATGAATTCATATTAACATATTTGTTAAATCAAAGAAAAAGAAATTAGATTTTTCTCGTCTTTTTCATTCTTTGGAAATCTAAAATAATTAAATAAATAATAATATTCCAATTTTGGCATAGCCCTGAATCTGGGGACGTAACCGAAATTATAAATATAACTAAGAGATAAACACTATTCTGTCTTTATCTGTTTGCCAACAATTTAGCGTTAGTATCATGAGAAAGAAAGAGACCGGGATACTTTCAGAAGCCGTACAATATGGGTATTCCCCCTTGTAATGGTTTCTTATGTGACAGCTAGTAAATATCTCTAAGTTAAAAAATATTACGAATCCACTAAAACTCATTTCAAACGGAAGTTTATTATATTGGAACGAATAGTCCAAAGATTAATTACATATTGGTGTAAGTTACTAGTTGTTTTGTAGGTTAGAATGTTAAATATTTGAGATCTAACTAAAAAAGACGATTTTTATGGTACATACGTGTGAAAACTGTTTGTTTTTGGTCCTTTTGTACTTCGATTGAAGCAACCAAGTATAGCACATATGGCCATGATGTTTTGCTAGATATCGTACAAAAAATAACTCAAGTTTTTAACTATTTACGCACTTTTGACAGTCCGTTCGCCTGACACTCCAAACGTGAATGAAGTTCGTACAGATCAAATATCGCGGACATGGTATTTAGCCCGCCCCAAATCGTGTATTGGTTTCAACAATTGTTTGTCTCTTTTTCTCATATGCGTATAGAACCGAGCATAAAGAGAGAGCTATATTTTGCGAGTTTGTCAACGATTTGTCACAAATTAGTACGGTCTCTTTATATTGTTACTCTGAGTGTGAAAGAGAAGGAGATGGGAAAGAGGAAGGTTGAAAGTACTTGGCTATTCAGATCTGGTCACCAAACACGGCAAAAACCATTTCAAGAATCGTTTTGATTCCGTATGGCGATACTTAGAGTATCTTCCACTCTGCAACGTGCCGAAAATATACCATATCTTATATTATATTAATTAAATATATTATGAGACATCTTGATTATTTTTTTTGCGCACGCCGGGTGAGTTCGCGATATCGGGATTCGTAGTCAAGCGTTTTACCACTAGACTACGGAAGCCGTCAAATTTATATAAATTGTAGATATTGACTCATTGACTTTAACGTACGAGTATATAGGTTAATGGGCCGGTTGGTGGAACGCTCGAGTAGTAATCGGATGGGTAGAGTTCGGTGATAGAATTGTACTTACTTATTATCTAATGCGATCAGGTTATGCTTAGTGAAAATGCTTTTATGTTCCGTAGATCTTAAGGTATACGACCCCTTGAAATTAAAAGGTTCTATCTGACACCACACTGCCATGCGATAATAAACTTTAAAGTAGCTTTCTATAGAGCCGAATATCGCATGCCATTGTCAAGTCAGACGGAACCTTGTTATTCCAATGGGTCGTATAAGCAATTTTTTTATTGAAAAGTACTACTATGTTGGAAAAAACAATTCTCTTAAACGCGATGGCGAATCATTTGATTCGTTTTTGTTCAATTTCTTATTAACAAACGGCTGGTATGTGTTTTTCATATCAATGAGATTAGAAAACAGTTTTATTTTGTTGTGAACTTTTTTTAATAAAAATCAATGTTTCTTACCAAAATTAAATGGATTTGGAGTGCAGCGCCCTTAAAATACTTGAAAACTTTCTCATGAAAATGCAGTTTTTTAAATACTTTTTCTTTCGGTTATATTTATAATATATAAATAAATATTATTTGAAACAATTCACCACTCAGTCTCATTCGGGATACGAAATTAGTATTTGCTATGTTTATAAGGTAAGGTACATTTTGTTTTTCATTTCTTTCCAAATAAATGAATTTCTGTCATCTCCGTAAAATTGGACAACCCTGTACAAGAACAGATATGATAATACTCATGCTGAAATCACAAGAGCTGCGGGATAGCTGGTGTATAAAGACAATACCGACCCATTGTGCGGGAATAATGAAACTGTTGCATCAATGCCATTCAATTCCTAGGCAATAACACATATTAATTGTTCTGTTGATGGTTAGAAATAGGCGAGGCATTGGAATTAGGGCTGACAGTGGGTTGTCTAATTACGCCCAGTTGATATTAGTAAGGATCGGTTATGAAATATGGATTTGTTTCAATGTCGTGTAATCGTCAAGAGTTGTTTTTTTTAATCGTATTAGTCCACGAGGTTATTTACAGAGGCAGAATAAACGACATTCGTAAGTGGATATCTTTAGAATTCCAGTACCAAGAGTATATTTCACAACAATGCGTTCAATAAGTCTACATTTTGATATTAGCATAATTATTTAATTCATAAAAAATCAAGATAGATAAGGAATAGATTTTTCAGCTAGACTGTTTAAATGGCGGAAGGAACTTGGAATATTTTCAACCGGCTTGTAGCCGAGTGGTAGAAGGCGATGGGTTCTGACCGAGGTAATAGTCATGGATTCAATTATTTGCAAGCTTAGTCCTATATCATTAGACATTTAGCCTTCAAAAAAATGAAATAATTAAGGTATTAAAATGTCATACATGCCTTGTTTGTAGCGCATTTGAGGTGAACTATCACAAATCTGTGCCATATAAATTACTGTTATCATTATTATTGTGTTTCAGTGCACTGTTATGTTGCACCTAATCCTGGTCGCATATCCCTGTGGTGATACAAAACAATATTGTTTTACGTTTTGCGTAATAAATTCATCCTTAATTAACCTTATCATACCTTCCTTTTATTTCAGTTAAATACATATATTGAGTGTCTTATCTCGTATGGTGAAAATGCCTTATGGTACAGTCTGGATTCACATTCACTGGGAAAACCTTTCAGATAACAGGATAACACCCGATATTCAATCTTAAAGACATTTACCCATAATTATTAAGAGTTTGACCGACCCTTTGTTTTTAGAATAAAAAAGGCAAATCAATGAGACGGATATATAAAGTCGGTCTCTTTTCTGATGACTCATAAGGTAGCCATCTTAATTGCATGTGAAAAATGTCTAGAAATACATAAATCCGAATTTTAAAAAATCTTTCACCTACTTATTTCAGCAGGTAGAGAGAGGTAATAATTTATTATCATTGCGTGATTAAAATAATTCACATAATTATAGTTTTGACTGTGTAACCAGTTTTATAATAATAATGAAATCATAAATAGATTGTAACATAAATACAATAAGTAGTTAGGCCCATGTTTAAACCGATGGCTTGGTTTCACATTGTATTAATATAAAATATTGACTATATAAAAGTTTATACTGAACTCATTAGCGAAGTGAAAGTGAAAAATCAGAGCAAACATTAATCACTAATTCTTGGAGATAATAAAATATTGCAAAATTAAGAAGTGTTTATGGCCTAAAAAGTGGTAGCGAATAAATATAATAAAACATGGAATATTTATTATGTGTTCTTGGGTTGTTAAATTTACCGTTATAAAATTGAGCACGATTCTTAGATTTTATTCAATAACAAAATAAAACTTTGTTACATTAAGAAACTTTGTAATTAATAAAGACGGTTAAGAATCAATCACCTTTCTGTGTGGGTAAAAGTATCTGACGAGGTGGTCTATAGACAAATTAATAATATAATAAAAACGTAATCTTAATGAATCGTTAAGTTGATCATATTCAGAGGCATAAGAAATGATTCTTCTGAAGTGTCAAAAAGTTGGCTTTTAATTAAAAGTTCAGAAACTTGAGTTTACACTGTATTAATAGTGCATTGTGATTAATATCAGTTGACTAAAATATAGAGGAATGGTAAAAACTTTCAAGTTAATGAAACAACATAAACATGCATCTGTTAAAAGCTGTGATGTAGTAATGCGTTAAGCGCTCTTGAGGTCATATTTCACAAAACAATGCGCTACATAATTTAAATATTAAACATTATCAGTAGGTAATAAGTAGGTATTAGTGTCCCTTAAAACTACTTAGGGAATCAATCATGAACAATATTGTACCATTGAAATTTTCATTTTTATTTTTTTATGTGTCTATAGAAATGACGTTAAAATTATTTTGTTTTTAAATACAAAAAAAGTACGAAATTGTCACGTATGGGGAATTTTTCGTTAATTCTTGATTCCTTGATTGAAAAAAAAAGTTTTTTAATAAACGTTGCATTGTAAATCCGTTGGCTAGTTGAGAAAATCAAATTGTGAATAAAAAAAAAATTACCTCATCGTATAAAGAAGTCTTTGTATGTAAATGTTTTGAAAGATCGTATTAACTGATTGAAAAACAATTTTGTTTCATTCTTTAGTTTTTCAAAGAAAAGTATTTTATAAATGTACGTTTTTTTCACATTCTTGTTTGATCACATGACATCTTCAGGGCACTTACGAGAAAATCAAAAAAGCAATTAAAATATGTATTCGATACTGAATTTTAATCCCTTGCAGATTATGAATGCTGTTTTAAAATTAAATATTGAAATAGTGGTACTTTATATTTATTTCAATTTTTATTTATAATTACTAAAAGTACCCCAAAACTGTAAAAAACAAGTGATGAAACTATTAAATAAAATGAATTAAACGAAAATAAATATTAATCAACCTTAAAAAATACCATTTAATATAAAATTTAATAATAATTTTCTTAATTTAATAATAAAATAATGATTTAGAACCACTCTAAATGCAAACGACCTAGAAAATCACCGTTGATTCATTGAAAGTGAGAAAAAATGCACTTCCTTCAAAACTGTTTCATAAATTCCAGGTATTTAAACTCTACACAAAAACCAAATTCAACAATATTATTAGCGTACTATAAACGATGGCAAATTGTGATGTGGGAGTAATACAATAACAATTCAATGAGCGAAATTTTATAAATTCGTCAACTACTGTCTTAACTTTTATTGGGCCAATTGCAGCCGGCAATAACAATATGTGATATAATTCACTTTAGATTTTTATTGCGTGATCAAGGAACAGTTTGTGAAACGCTACAAACAGCTAATTTAAAAAAAATAATTTAAGCTAGGAATTAGTATGTAACGATAGAAAGTTAGATCTGTACAGCGCCCTTGAGGTGATTTTTCACAAAAACGGCGCTATACAAATCGTCCAAATATTATTATTATTATTATTAATGTTCATATCTTATTGAGACACCAATACCTTACATTGAGAGGTGGTATTTGACATATAATTAGAAAAATAAAGCTATTTAGAAACCACAATCAGATGTTTGTGACATCAAATATGAATTCAAGTGCATGAAACTGATGCGACTATGCCTGGGTAATTTTGGCGAGAGGAAAATTAGGAAAAAGATGAGCTAGATTTGATAGCACTTGGTTAATATAATTTTATTATATTGTTACAAAGCAGCATATTTTTTCAAAATATCTTTCGTACTTTGCCAGGTTTCAAACTTTGAACTATTTTAGATGGTTGAAGCACCGCAAAAGTATTCAAAATCAAACGAGATTGCAGAAAAATTCGATCAAAACTGCATATTTAACTCATTTTTGACTAAAGTTCATTGCTGACACCGCGCGTCACGCGTTGACAGACATGTGATCGGTATGCGCACAACGCGCCACGCGCGTTGTGCCGCCTCTTAGCTTTGAACCGATCTAAAACAGACGCAGCAATGTGATTTTAAGTCGTTCCACAGGGCGCAGGGAAACCCGTCACTGTTTGTCAGTTTGAATTGATCCGTTATTCATAATATGTGTGAATTTTAGTTATCAATGAACGTTTTAAGCCCTTTTTCTTTTCCAGCGATGGTATATAGATAAGATTTTTTTTAAATATGCGGTAATATATCATGACGTTGAACAAGCTTAGTTTCAAGACATCATGAATTGACTCAATTGTTTATAAAATAAACCCTGCAAGAATTTTTTTTAGTTTTGTTAATTTTAGATTTGTTACTTGTACATTAAAGCTTACAAAGTATCTAATTATTTCATTTCCTTTTTACTTAATAATATTTTAAATTATATGCTACTTATTATTTTGATTTACATGTATTTAAAATAGTTCTTTTGGGCTATTTTGAATTTATTTATTGGTAAAATTTTGATGGTTTCTGGCAAGAAGTCAAAAGCTGCCATCACAAAAATGTTTTTGCTCGTGGCTATTCTTGTTCTATAGTTGGCAATACGTTTTCTTATTAGGGCTCTGAATTTGAGGACTCGCCCTTCTGCAAACATTTTTGAGAAACTGCAGTAACAGGACAGCCCGAAAAGCATTCAATGGTTAAGCCATAGTTCTAATCAGTGTGTGTTGCACAATTTGTATTTTATAAGAATTAAACTACAACTGATAAACTAGTTAAACATTACAATCGGGATCAACATTAGACGGATGTGGATTATGCAGTAGATACAAATATTTCAAGTAAGTACCTATCAAGTAATATAACATGACTGCCGTCATTATTACAGCAGTAGGAAGTTGTCAAATATAGAACGGCAGTTATGAAATCACAATCCAGTCTTTTTTACAAGCTCATTGATTTAAACTCCAAAGATTACAAATAATCAGACAGCGTACTGGAACAAGAGGCACAATAAGTACCAATTACACTACAATAGATTGTTATAAACTTGTTGTTTGGTTTTACAATACCAACGTCGATTGAAGGTTGATTGAAAAATAAACGTTACAGATAAGGCGTTGTAAATTATACCGAGCATAAGCGGAGTAGAGAGCTGTATATAGTTTTCAATTAATATATAGGATAATTATCATGGTGTTACCCTTGGAATGAGATCCAGGAAGGAAGGCAACAGCATGTTGTTTATTTGTGGATTAACATAATTCAATTGTAATAAAGTAAAGGTTCCCATTACCTATCAAACGCAGCGGGTTTTTCTCTGTGTTATTTTGTTATTTTATTTAATCAGCACCTTCATTGTACCATCGGGGAATAATAATTTACTTCGTAAAGAAACTCGCGAGGAAATACCAGTATAAATATCATTACGCAGAACTAATCCACAGTAATTGTAATTGGTAATGATCCTTGGAAGATTGGACGTAATGTCGAAAGACCTTGCCCCGGATATGGACATTTTCCATCTGAAATCGCAAAATTTAATAGGTACGGTGTAGTTGACGTAATTTATCAACACATATATTATTTTAAGATTGTGAAGTAATGCTTACATATTGAAAAAAAGGTATTTTGAAATAAAATCGTCATGCGTCAGTGAAAATAGTTAACAAATCACCCTTTTCACGCCTACCACACCAATAAGAAGTGAATTTAATTGATATTTCGCAAAACCTTATATTTTTATACATCAATCAAACAACTAGGTGCAGCGAACTGGTAGGTTTATTGAGTAATTGCACAGCTTAATATTATTGAAAACACCTGCCTTTATTCATAAAATAATTTAATCCACAACCGTGTGCTTCTGTTGCTCTAGTTCCTTGCCTTGGGAACATTGTGTACGATACTCACTGCCTAACAAACAAGTTACAAAACACTTTTATAACTTATTTGCCTGCCAACCGGATTAAACAGTGAAATACTCAATCCGTTTGTCGACTGCGAACCGAAGCGTAATCGACTCTAAAACCAATCCACTCCACAAAAAGCTCTCAGAAAAACTTCCCGATAAATAAATAAACTAACTAACTGACTAACTAACCATCACGCGAATTTCCTACAAGGGAAGCAAAAAGGATAGAACTTCAACTCTTGAAATAACTCGATTAAAGTAATTGGCTCATTTGATCGGGCAAAAACTTTTTTGGACGTCCCCGTATTCCTTTTTCGTCCACTTGTGCATCAATTTATATTTTCAGGGATAATTTCTCCTTCCAACCGCTTTACGTATCTAAAATATCGTGTCCCTTTCTTGATCCTATTCCTTACGTTTAAATCGACTTTAAGCTATTAGCAGATCTCTACTAGCAATTGGTGGTTCATGGTTTTACGTGTATCCCATTTCGATCGTTTTACCTTGCGCATGATGTATGGCAACATTGCAGTTAATGTGAGAACTCTGATATGTACATCTAACCTTGCTTCAATAATTCCTTTTATGAGTAAATACTACATTCTGTTTTTTGCTTTTTTATAGCCCTATCACTCTGATCAGCCTTTTCGTCTCTCGCGAACATAATCCTTCATTTCAAAAACTCATCTACTTTTTTCAAGAAATCACTGTTCACATCTTTTTCCGTCATATTTTATCTTTCTCAACTACCATTGTTTAAATTCATCATTAAAAAATGTTGCTAACAAACTTCGTTCATTCTAGACGCAAAAAAACTGAAGATCTTCCATAAGATTCAAATATTTAAACACTGCATCATTAAACGATATAAATTTCCCTCAAGAATATCGAGATTTACAAATCAGAAAATATTTTTATGATTGTTTTGTTTTTGTATTTTTATTTAGATATACGCTAATTATTTTTTCAAGTATAAAAAAACATTTCAGAATAGTAGAACGAAGCACATAAGTCGACAAAAATTTAAATCTTAGTATGTATAAAAATCGTAGGTTTTTCTTTCCATATTTAGCACAAATCCAAAGAAAAGTGCCAAGACTTGAGGCTTCTTTTAGGGCTTTTGGAAGGCTATTAAAATTTTTTTTTATAAAAAACGCTGTTTGTAGTACATGCAAGTTTTGTTTTGGGAAGCCTAAAATCATGACAACTCGTAGGATAATCGCGAACATTAAAATTATGATTGTTATTATGCTATCATGAGATAAAACTTTAAATTTAATTATTTTCTATCATTCATGTTGCGTTATTTTTTCGTTAAATCAATGACTATGATCTTTTTACTTCGCACTATCAAACTGGACTAGGTTCTGATTGGATTGAATCCGGTTTTAATTCCATATTAAACTGCAATTTACTCTATTTTTTCATTCAAAGTGAAAGTCTAATATTTTGATTGGCTGTGCCAGGAATAAGCACGCACCGCGGAGTTGTCACAAGATGCCTATCGCACGAAAGTAGTCGAAGTTTGTTTCGAAACGCCCAGTGTTTTTGAGAGCAAGCCGGTTTTGACAATGGGCCAATTTGTTCGGCGTTGTTAATGTTCAAACGATCGACCAAGATATGGAGCAAACATTTTACATAATACATACATCAAACGTATGGGATATTTTACCCCATTAGTCTCAAAACTAAGCCTTGACGTTATGTTTCAACACTATCGCTACCGCGGTAGGCAAACTAGTGTGAGTAAACTAGGCTACGTAAAACAAACATATTTAGAACCGAAGGTCACTGTGAACTATAAATTAATCCATGTCTACTGTGTTTTTATAACATAATTGTCCTCAGTTCACATATTGCATTTTAAAATACGTTGATAGCAAAAAGGCGTGCGATAGTTACCATCAATAATAAAAGGAACCTTTAGGCAATGCGTTGTTGTTTTAATTAAATTTATTTTTTACATTAACTCCACATATGAGGCTTTGAAGGAAATAATTTCCCTCAGGGCCATGATATAGGCCTTGAGGATGCTGTGTGAGGTTCTTTTTGAGGAAAGGAAGAATTAGACTTGGGTCTTGAAGAGGCCTATGTTGAAGGAGAGAGGAAACACTGAAGCCGGCAAACCGTTCCACAGCCAAGCTGCTGAACATAACAACGAGTCATAAAAACGACCCGTTCTCATGTATCAAATGTCGACCGTGTAAAAATGTTGGGCGCGCGTTTGACGAGTTTCCCGACTATGCACCGGTGCCAAAGGGATCAATGACGCATGTTCCCCGGAGCATCTTCTATTGAAATACCGATAGAACAAGGACAGTATTATAACCTGACTTCTGTGCTCTAAATCACAAAAATAACAATCCGTGTGTTGAGATAGGAGAATCTATCAAACGGACCGCCCGTATCTGCACAGTTTTCAGAGTCAGAATTTCAGAGATAAGGGTTTTTGTGGTGTTAAGCTTGGAAAACAAAAACAAAAACCATAAATTAAGGCTGCGAGATTTGGTAGGTGGGTACTAAAATAATGTCTCAAATTAAGAGGATATTAAACATTTTAATTTTATGTGCATTCATTTATTTACACGAGTACGCCTACTGGCTTACAAAGCTCATTATAAATTTATTTGTTTCGTACAGAAATTAGTACATTATTCAAAAAAAAAGTTGATTTACATTAATATCTTCAGCGCCCTTGAGATGATTTTCCCACAAAAACGGCGCTATAAAAGTTATCCATTTATTATCTTTCATTTCGTAGTTGACTAAAAATATGGAAATCGCTCATCGAGTGGAAATTGTGCAAAGTACAAGAAACATGCTTCTTGCTAGTTACCTAATTTAAAAAAAAATTGCACCTCTCAAATGATTATTACCCCATTGTGATATAATTGCAGGCAGTTAGCAGCTACGTGTAATTTTATTATAAAGTATCATTATGCGTATGAGAAATAAAAAAAAACAAGTCATACAATATTATCTTAAGTGCTGATTTTCACAGCCCACGAATAACCTTTGTTTTTTCTTACAACACCGCCGGGTAATGGTATAACGACTTTACAAGGACAATGAAACCGTAAGTTGTTCTAGCACCTAGCAGCACCTAGCACCTAGCACCTAGCACCTAGCACCTAACACACCTAGCACCTAGCACCTAACACCTCGCAATGGTGCAGTTTCAGTTGCAAGTTACAATACACAGCACCAATGTGTATCCGTGATAACTAATTCAATCTGACTTATTTCAAGAAAATAATCGGTGGCTATCATATTTAAATGTAGAATTATTAGTGGTAAGTTATGATTTAGGCAACATCAATGATATGTATAAAAAAGTGTTATCTCCAAAAAATAAATAATTGATTTATGCAGAAGAGGGTAAATATTTTATGAATGCACCTACAATTAGTTTATTCGTGAACTTGTCTGGCAATCAAAAAAATCGAATGTCAAACGCCTTAACGGTGTTATGAAAAAATAAATTTAAGTGCACGAGAACCAACATACTACATAAATTAAGGTGTTTTTGAGTTTGCGTGTAGATTACAGGTATGTGGAAAACGATTTGGAATAAGATGTTTTATTTTCATGCAATACGCACAGCCGATGAAAAAATTATAGTGCCGTTTGAATCAAAACGAAAAAAATACCTGGGTATATATATATAAAAATTGAAAAAAAAAAGATTCGTTTAGATTGATATTATATATATATATATATATATATATATATATATATATATATATATATATATATATATATATATATATATATATATATATATATATATATATATATATATATATATATATATATATATATATATATATATAATATCAATCAAAACGCTTTTTTTCAATTTTCAAAATAAAAAAAACATTCTGATTGGCGAAAGAAGCGAGATGGAAAACCGGTCAGAAGAGTATTTAACTATTTTTTCGTATATTTTCCTCGTGAATACGGCAGAGAGGATGGACTACCATAGAACTCTGTCTTGGCATACACTCCTTGCTTCATTTACATTTATACCTACTATTCTGTTATTCTGACTCTTGACATGATCCGACTAAAGCATTCGATTTACTTGATCGTGCTTTGTCTGTATCAGGCGTCTCCGACTTCTTCTACAAGTCATTTTCACGTCCTATATTATTCTTACACTTTTTACTTTTTTCATCTGCTCTAATGCCCAAACCGCCTAAGCGTCCCTCGCTTAATCTTTTTCACTACGCTTACATCAGCCTTGCATTATTACCGGATATCCACATTTTTGACACAGTCATACATGGTTTTACCGCTTATACCCCTCAGGGATCTCATTTCTTCAGCATTCCGTCTGCTTTCATCCTTCTTCTGCCAGTTTCATGTCTCACTTCCATAAATCAGGGTTAGTGCAAGCACTCCATTGTGGACTGCTAGCTTCGTTTTTTTAAATTTATTTGCGCCAACAGCGTTCAATCCTCCATTGATGGAGTTTCCTGCATTCACCCTTCTTTCAATATCCTTATCAGCCTTTCAGTCTCTCGCAAACATATTTCCTAAATACACAAACTCATCCACTTGCTCCAAGTATTCATCATTCATAACTATATTACACGCTGTTCTTGTACTCCCTTTCAAACACCATGAATTTTGACTTACTTTAATTCATCATCAACTCATTCTACATACATACTTGGTTCATTCTAGATACTAGAAACGATAGATCTTCCATACTGTCGGAAATCAGCACCGCATCATCAGCATACAATAAGCAAAATACTTTCAGATTGTTCATTTTCGCGCCCAAGCCCATACCTTTCAATTCTTGCAAACAAATATCCATTTCAAATTGAACAACCACGGTGGCACTACCCAGCCTAATTATACTCGTATATAACAGCACAAGGTAGTATTTGAAGAAAAACAGAAAGAGTAGGTTTCATCCATTACAAGAAAAAAATCATCCCTAAATTGTTTTTTATTATCACAGTACTACTCAACAATAAAAACATAATATGTATTTTGATGTCTGCATTGTCTTTTATCTTATTTTATCACCGCACAGATTAATACTAATACATCAAATGCAACAATTATACTCCTTTTGTTCTCTCGTATCGATTTTATAATTTTTGTATTATTAAGTGCAATTTCAGTTCACGTACCGCTGCCGCCGCCGAACCGCGGCATTCCGCATCGATATCACGGCCCGATTGATTTACATACTACGAGTTATATCTACAGTGGTATCTGCATTCATGAGATAATAGCATACAATACAAATAATGGTCGCAGGCTGCAACTGGTTCCCTGGTATAAAGATAATCGGCCTGCATCGCCCGCGGCTCGAACCACGGTCACAGGAATATTCAAGAATACTTTTACTCCTCTGTTGGCGTGTGCTCCTGGCATGAAACATTTTTAAAGAACGCTCAAAATAATATTATTTCTACTATGAAAAATACATTTCTTACATTTGGAAGAGAATTTTGTGTTTTCCAGGAAACAAAATGGAATTATTTTTCAAGCTGAATGTTACATGCGTAATAGATGGGAAAATACAGTATAAATCACGTGAAAAAAGCCTTAATATTGTTTTCTGTATGGCTTCTTGCCATTAGACCATAACGTATGCAATTTTGTTTAGGTAGGTACTACTTACTAGTGTTAGGAAAATGTTGACTAACAAGTGGATAACATGAGAAGTCAAAGTCATAGAGATCGCGGCTTCAAATCCCGGCGTACGCAAATAAATTCTATATAATAAATTGATGTTTTTCACAATTAGTTCATTAAAAAATGTTGTTATGTTCCAGAGTGGTAGATATTCTCAGTATTTCTGATCGGTTAAAATCCTTTACGGTTAACCCAGAAGCCACGAGTAAGTAAATTTTATTTTAATAATATGTGTCATTTCACATTTGATTTTTTAAAAAACATAGCATATTTGCGACACGTTCCAGAGTAGCAGATACACCACCATCCAGATTCGAAACGTTGCTTGAAGTGGTTTCAACCGTGTTTGGTGACCAGATCTGATTAGCCAGGGTACCTCTCCAACTATCCCTTCCCCATCTCGTTCCTCTCCCTGCTACCATTGCGGAAAAATGGTGTGATTGTTAGTTAGTTAACTAGTCAGTAATGTGGATTGTAGAAGTGTCGATCATATGCCAGTATATAAGGTGAGGTAGATTAGACGTAGATGAAGTAGATGACTCAATCATTTGGAAAATGCGAAGGCTATATGTCAGAACTGTTTTTGAGGCCACGTTGTAGTTCTAGTCTCTGAAATGACGTTATGTTGCGTATGCTATTTTACATACGGTTAAAACCGTAACACCAATTTAAAATCAAACACAACCATTATCAAGCTCATTTGATCTCTAAACTGCCTGATTGCCGTTATATAGATGTCCAAAAGCATATATTTACATCGAGCGAACGCAAACACGGTAATTAAAATAGCCAATGATTGGTAATACCAAATTACTATTTGCATAAAATCGTACTTAGTCGAGTGATTAGTGCAGTGGTTATTAATTATTTATTAAAGTCGAGCCGATACACTACGCTCGCTTCCGTCCCCATTACACGCAAGAGTAGGCAGAGAAAAAACAATGCAAAAAGATAAAAATAATTACTAACTAAGCTCATAACATTATTTTGATTCGGCCCGGGGGAAAACTGTAATGACATTGTGAAATTCATTTAATGCTGGGTGTATGGCGTATGGTGTACGGTGTTTTCGGTCCAGCCGGTATTTATTGTCATGAGGCGTGTCAGCCAGCAGACATTCATATTTATAATAATAAGTGGAGTGGGAAGCAACCGGCCGCGGCCTACAGGTCCACCAGCGCAACTCTTGCAGACCCAACAAGAATAAAAAAAACATAAATAAATAAAAACCTTTTTTTTCTGCCACGGTGATAACCAACCTTCGATAAGAAAGGCCAAAATAAAAATAAGATTAATGTTTTTTTTTTGAGTGCCGTCTATTTGATTTCAAAGTGATAATTTGTTGGGTTCTTACCTTCATGTCTTTCATCCAAGTTCCTACCTATCCAACCATTTCGCCAATTCGAATTCCGTATTCAACGACACCAAATTCGAAACAATTGACCATCAAACAGAATTTTAGTGTGAAAAAACGAGTTGATCGTTCGTTTTCGCTTGTTCGTCGGCTTGTTGTTTGATCTCTTAAAAATATAAAATAAATGTGGTGTTTTGTAAATAAGAAGACTAAAATAAGTATGTTTTTTTGTGAATTATTTCGGAACTAAATTTGTGTGAGAAGAATTCAAACACTTCAACTTCATAGGCGAGTGAATGGTTTCCTATTTTTCCTTCATTCCATAATTTCGTTCTACATCCATCATTTGACACTTCCATCAAGTAGTATAGTTTATCGTTTACAGTCCACTATTTTCCAAATTTATCCGAAGCTGAAAACACATTCGGTGTTTAATTGCAGCTATGATTTGTTTTCAACAATTCCGATCGTTTGAGCCGTATTCCTTCACGCAAACGTTGCGAAACTTCCTTGTAGTATTCCTTATTAACCGTACAACCTGTTGGCAAGAACTCATGTGGCACCACGCCATTGTAATCGAAGAAAACAGTGAGCAAAACCTTCACATTTGATCGAACTTGGGGTGCTTTTTTTCCGTTTTGGCTCTTCTGGCCGCTTCCATTGGGATAATTGGGCCTTGGTTTCGACCTCATAACCATATACTCACGTTTCATCACCAGTTATGACCCTTTTGAGCAAATCTGGAACGTCGTTGACGTCATTCAACAACTCCTGAGCGATACTAATGTGACGTTGCTTTTGCTCAAAATTTAGCAATTTCGGAACAAACTTCGCTGCCACACGTTTCATGCCCAAAACATCCGAGAAAATTGCATGGCATGAGCCGATTGATATGCCAACATCCTATGCAACTTCTAATAGTGATTCAACGATTTTCCAAAACCATTTTCTTCACTGTTTCGATGTATTCTTCGTTTGTTGACGTGGTTGCAACTCCAAGACGCTCGTCGTCATTAACATCTTCTCGGCCTTCTGTAAAGCGCTTGTACCACTTATAAACACTTTTTTGAGACAAAGTAGACTCTCGAAATGCCACAGGCAATATTTAAAGTGCGTTGGAGCACTTTATTCCATTTTTAACGCAAAATTTAATAAATATTCTTTGATCCATTTTTTTCAAAAGTAAAAAATCGAAGAACACACAAAAACGTGACTAACCTTTCCAGTTGTCAAAAACAAACCACTAATCCAAAATGGCTGATAATGCTAACATATGATAAACATATGTGTACCAACATAACAACTACAAAAATCGATAATCGAATGTACACAGCCCGCGAAAATTCAAAATTCACCATTTCTTTTCAACAGGCTCGTATATTGTTAAAACATAACACACGAACAGGAAACATATAACAAATATGCATTTAAACATTATAATTTATAAGTGAGAATGAAGAAGTAATGGTGTAAAATAATATGAACCTGGAAGAAGTGAAAAGTATTTGACAAAGCGGTTCTACCTAGTAAATATACAAAGCAAAGACCGACTGGTTTCGCTTAGCCTAAGCATCATCAGGATACAAAATAAAACTAAACAAAAAACGTTGTGTGTGGTTATATAAACTCATACATGAAGAGGGAGAATACAGTATAAAACATATAATAAAAAGAAGTAAGCAAACAAAAGAATAACATTCAAATTATAAAACATGAATAGAGAGAAAGAGACAGATAATATGAAATGAAAGAGTCCAAACGTGATAAAATAACAATAAAAAATGAGTTTACGGGAAATATACCTAATATTGGACTATTGAACCAGTAAAAAAGTTATTATTTCATTTTCATTAAATATGTCAAACTACAAAGTGATTGGTTTCTACGAAAAAAAAGTATTTTGCGTGAATATGCAAAATTATCGACAGATTCAGTTCAAATGACAAGCGTTAAATTGAAAATTATTATTACAGATTTACGATATTCGCAAACTTTTATAGGACAGAATGTTAATAATAATAAAAAAAAATCTGATATCCGAAACCCCCACAAAACCAATTGATTAAAATCATTAATGCAACAAGTAATTTACGTATATGGAAGCAAATACGTTCTTGAAAAAAAATAAACATACATATAAAAATAAATATTTTTCGATTAAACATATCATTGTCAGAAATATGCATGTTCAAAACCTTGGAGTAACAATATATGGAGAGAGAGCTAATTGTTTTTACTCAAACTATACAAATTTGGGATAAACCACTTTCTCCGGGGTTTTACGTCGTACACCATGAGAAAGAAAGAGACAGCAAAATTTCTCGCTTTAAAGTATTGTAAGGATGCTCTTCGTGTCCTGCGTCTCCGCTAACTTCACTCACACGTTTTGATATGCGACATAAATGGACATAAGTCAACGGTTTTTTAGATTATATGATATATTTTTATTTATAACAATACTGTGAAAAAGTGGTTATACGAATACATAAAAACATTGTGTCGACATGTGCTATGAATTCATGTATTTTTTTTACCCTAGCCCTAGTTCTAGCTACGCCCAGATCTAGCCGAGTCCGGCAAAACTCATTAAAACTGACTACAGCAGCACTCTCTCTTATATATTATTGCTCTGAGTTCAAAACCTTATAAAAGGGAGAAACAAATAAAAATCAAATGTTTTAAAGTTTTAAAAATGATTTGGTAATCGTTGTTATTGGGTTTGAAAGTGTTATAAGGAAAGAGTCTTGTACGCCCTGTAGGTACCCCATGCTGTAGGGGTGGGTGGATCAAAGATGCCCATTGCAGAACTTTTTGTGTTACACGGCATTATTTATGGTCCCGCCAAGCAATACGTTTCAAGGACGATATTCGCGGATGCCCGTGAGATATTTGCGGAAAGCAATAATATCATCGTTTTGTTTATGCGATTGTTTAATGCGGATTGCCGCCGCGGTGTTCTGCCTCCCTGGTACCCGGGACTCAATAAGCCGTAAAGTGTTCCTTTCTTTTATTCGTTTCCATTTCTGTAAATATGTTATTGTATCGATATGAAGAATATTATGGGATACTGGCGCAGACCCGTGAAAAATCGCGCGATATTATAATTGTAGGATTTGCGAAGCTAAATTCTCTCACTCCTCTTTTTAGTTAAAATACTAGAAATTATAATATTTATTTTTATATGAATACCGCTGTGCATTACTCAGCCTGCCTGCACAGCTTCACCCTTCACCGCCTTTACTGCCATTTTATAATTTAAAATAAAGCGTGGTCGCAGAAACATGAATTTGTTGAAAGACCAGTCAACAATAAAATCCATTAAAAGCACTTCATATAATTCACAGTGATATAATCGAACTTTAAAAAAAAAATCTGTGGTAATTTTTTGGTTATCATTTTTTTTCACTTTGCTGGACTCACTGATCCAATCATGTCGTTTTTTTTAATATTTTTATGTAAATACCACACAAGAGTCTCAACTGCTTCCAACCGTCTAGAGCCAGTGAGCCACTCTGGAACGTGCCGCAAATATACTTTTTTTGTTATTTTCATATGAATTAAATGTGTTATGACACACATAAATTAAATAAAAGTTATTGACGCACGCCAGGTTTCAACCCGCGACCTTTGGATTCGTAGTAGAGCGTCTTACCACTCGACCATGGAGGCCGTCATATTTGATTACATTTTTCAAAAATTTGTATTACCACTGCCCAGAATCGAGCCCCGATCCACAGAATGGAAGACACCTCCAACTATTGTCAGAATGTCGCATAAATAAATTATAGTTACCGATTTAAAAAAAAAAAAAAAAAAAAATTTAGAATGTAACGTGCTCACATCACAACCGAAGTTCCATTTTTTTATTATGAAAACATTCTATGATAAATCCTTTATTACTCAGAATACAATTAGCTCAGTCCAGTGATAGAAACGTCGGAATCCTACTATTTCAATCTTGCAAAAAATCTTAAGAACTGGTAAAAAATAATTTTTTTTTTTGAATTACCTATTGCCTGGAGTCAACTACAGCATCCCCGATTCCCTAAGCGTTTTGAGATCAAAGAAAGTGCAATGGCTGAAAGAAAAGAGGATGGTGTTACTTTAGGAGTACGTGGCTATTCAGAGCTGGTCACTAAATATAGTTAAAAATATTTCAGACAACGTCAATATTTCAATTCTTAAATGGTAGGAACTTACCAGAGCGACAATAAGAGTATTGTATTTATTTAAATTTTGCTAGAAAAAGGGCTTAACTAAAATATTTTAAGATCAGTACAATGTTATTAAAGCTTTACCCTTTATTGTAATATGTATTATTGAAACAATATCAGTGACATTTGAAAAATATATGAGACCAAAGAAAATATAAAATCGAAAAATAAAAATATTAAAAATATGTGAGACTGATCAAAATGATGAAATTAAAAAAAAGTTTCGATAGCACAAAAAGTAAATGTGGTTCTGAGCTCTAGTTTCGGTCGCAACCTAATATTTGAATACTATTATCTCAATAATTGGTAACAAAACAATTTTTGCATTTCTCTACTCGGGATTTTATCAAAGACACAGAGCTTCTTGCTTCGCTAATATAAACAAAAAACAAACGTCTATATGAATGTCCTAATTTATTTTGTAATAAAATAACTGTGTTTCAGTAACAGGATATTATAATAATTGAATTATTGCTTTGCGGTGAGCATTTATTTTTCGAAAATAATAAGGGCATATTAAATATTTTTGCACTGCAACTAAATTCAATTCCACAACCTACCTACAAAATTCATAGACCATAATCCCGTTAGTATAAAGACGGGGAGGATATTTTGACCAGGTGCTACTTAAATTAAAAACCGAGTACGTCATTAGCTACAATCTCTAATTATAATTTATCGACTAACATACCCATTGAAAGAAGGGAACAGGGTTCCAATTTGTAGTCAAAAACTTTCTGCCTTTCGTTTGTAGCAAGCATGCGGAGCGAGTCTGTACGACAGACGCTTAAAGTATTAATACTGTAACATTATTTTTTTAAAGTCAACCTTTATTTTTAACAGAAGAGCAGCTTGATTTTGACGCGTTTGTTTGATACAACTCAATAACTAATGAATCAACTTCTGTGCCATTTTTTTTACAGGGATAGGCAAAAATGATGGAACTCTAAAAATAACACTGCCTCGGAATACACTCCTTGCTTTATTCACGTTCATACTGCGTATCGTACTTTCATACTCTTCTGTCATACTAACTCTTGAAATGACCCGATTTAACCATTTGAATCATTTGATTATCTTTCTTCTGTCGTTTCGTCCTAGTGCTTCCCCGGCGTCTTCCGTCCACGTGCACGTAATTAAATATACTCTCCCGACAATCCCTCGATTCGCCCTTCATGTGCATATCATCTTTACAACCGTTTCTTAATTTTGTTCCCAATTATTAATTTATTCATGCATTCATTTATTCTAAATTTAAGTAGGTATGGGGAACTAATGCCTTCTATTCTACGTCATCATACGTGAGAATGATAACGTAGAATAGGAGGCTGCCGCTAGGCGGCAAAAACTGAAATTAATGGTTGTGTGTGTGGGTTGTATTTTTCAAATAGGAAGCATACCTTTATGTATAAAAAATATTACCACTTTATTTCAGCAACGAATTATGGAAGTTAGTTTAATTTTCCAAGGGTGAGAAATTATTCATTACAAATGTACTGTGTACAAATTCTTATTTTACAAAATGAAAAATACGTTAATAGTGTTCTTTAAAAGACGTTTTATCAATAGTACAATGGAGTCGTGAATACTCGTACCACTGTGTAAACAAACAACCGGTTATAAATTCACATAACCAACTCCCGATTAGCATTAGTTTTTATATAGTTGATTACATTAATTATTAAAAAGAGGTTAATTAGTCCTATTCCGATAAGTAATGATCCACATATTTTCACCTTATCAACTGGCGCAGCCGCCAAACGAAACACCTCACTCCCATTACAGTCCTTTTCATTTAAAAACTGGGCAATTTTGTGAAACATTATTGCGAACGTAAAAATTCACTTCACTAGCGTGTTAACAGTTTTTGGGTTAATGTGGAGTTCTTCCATTAATTAAAAGGCAAAGCATTTTAAGATAATGCCCCGGAGAGGGAGCACCTACCAGCTCAGTGGTTGGGCAGCGAACAGACCATCGGAAACCTGCGAAGGTAAGGATCATTAATTCGTCTTTAATTAAGTCCCAAACATGCAACAAAAAAACGTGCTTTATTCAGAGGACAATGGGACAGTTTTGTTAACCGAACCTTTTACTTTTAAGTGATCTGGGCGAAACTCAATAATATACACATCAGGGATACATAAATAAAGGTTAACATGGATAAGAACTTAGCGAAGGTGCAGCATATGGGTTTCTACGTAAATGGCCAGTTAGCTCTCAGAGCTAAGTGTCTTAATGCATCCAACACCTGAATAGAACTATTTTTAACACTTGACGCCTTATGCACTTATACTGTACTAAATGCTGCACTGTGTCACCTAGACTCTAGGCACACGATTGGTAAAAATGATATAAATCCATTCAAAACATTTTCAGCAGAGCATGAGTAAAGGTTCAAATCTAATATAGATAAAACCTGTTCCTCTTCTTTATATTGTAATATTTTTATTTTTGTCTAATTTACTTTCCATGCCTCCTTTTATACGTACAATGGCAAATGCTTACTTAAGGGTCCGTGGGTTCAACTCCTCTGCTACCTAAGTCCTTCATCATTGCACAAGCAACATATTCCGTTCTTAAGCCGGGAATATTTGTCTTTCTTTATAAAAATTGTAAAATTAGAACTAGAAGTTTAGTCAAAATAAATTTAAAATAAACTACCCAAAAGTTGAAGCGATAACCTAACATCACATAGTACACGAAAATAAAACCCTTTAGAAGCCTATCGAAACCTATTACTCTTATGTATCGTACTATATTGAGTGTTATTATTTCCAAATTTATTAAACGAAAGTTTCTACAACAGAATTTTTTTGTACTTCTGAAAAACACCTATATTATTGAGGTTGACTTATGGAAAGCAGTATTTAAAAATAAAAACATAAATGATAGATGAGCTATTATTTTTTTTAATTTGTCTTCTTCATTGCAGTTATTCTTTTTTAAAAGAAAGACAAACATTCCCGGGTTACGAATAACCTGACAATATTTAAAAAACTCCTACTGCCATCATAAGAAGCGGAAGATGTTGCTTGTGCAATGATGGAGGACTTAGCCAGCAGAGGAATTGAAAGCACGACGCCCGGGTGGGAATCCAACGCGTTTGTCCACTAAGCTACCGATCGGTCAACAAACCAATTTTACAATAAATTACATCAAAGTTCTAATCTGTCTTGAAAATTATATTTGTTTCTTTGAACGGTTCACGATACTTGAATATTTACATTTGCTTCTTTTAAAAAGGCTCTCAGAAAGTATTGTCCTGAAAACTGAACCACATCCGTTATAAATGAATGACTCAATTACGCCATTCGTGCCCCACAGAACTAACGCACAACTTGCCGTGTTGGTTCAAGCAGAGACGATAAATAACCTTCCCCGATGGTTGCTTCCTCAAAACGCACCCCGGTATAATACAATAATTACTTCACAACTACCGTCAGCACCCCATTACCTTTCTTCTTTATTCTTGTAAGCTATTGTGTAATTAAATTCAGTGGTCACTTTTAATTTCTACGTTTCAAAACAAAATAGTTTTTTTATTGCTTGGTGTAGTCATAATTTACGTTTTAAATTGAATTTACCGTGGTGGGGATTGGGTTTATGTGTTTAGATAGCTTTTAGTGGTTATAAAGAATAGTTTGAAAGTTCAGGTTTTTTTGTTACCTTTTTGTGGGCTTTAAACTATTATCCTATAGATTGCACAATAAGACCAATAAAAATATCTTAAATATTGTGTGCATATGTATGTATACACTTCCAACAGCGATGTCTTTGCGAAAAGTCACTGAGAAACAGCCTTTTGTCTTGCTTACGCATTTTTTTTTTTAATTCTTAATTTTTTTTTATATATATATATTTTTTTTAATATTTTTTTTTAATTGTATTTTATATTATTTGAGAGACTAACAGTTAACATACAAACCAGGTCAAATTTTTGGGTATTATTTTTTAGTTAGCGAAAAGGGGACATAAATTTTAAGTACACCACTATCTATTTTGAATATTCGAATAGCGTGTTCTTATTATTTGTTTGTTTCGATATTTCGAAATATCGACACGAACCGAAAGTTCTTTTTCAAAGTTTTACTGGAGTTTTCGTTTCTGAAGTCAAATAACAAGCTCGGAACATGTTGTATGCAAGCAATGTATCTGTGTACCGTGCTCAACTTAAAATTCGCTTCGTACCTAAAATAAACTAGCAGTGATGAAAAGTGACTTTTTAAATTTATAAAACATACTTTTTGATCAATATTTCAACAATGCCGTCAGGTGACCTTTTCACTCAGAGGGCTTAGATCGAAAAAACCATTTTAATTAAGAATGCAGTCGCAATTTTTTCTGTCTCTTTGTTTTCAAAAATGTTATACGTTACACCAGGTTTATGTGATTTATAAAATTCTTACAATTTAGCGACACGCCTTCGGTACCATTATCTGTATTGATACGAAAAAGTAATACGTCACCGTAAGCTACTTTTCTTGATCAGAAGAAATTTGTTTTATTTTTTTTAATGTGAGCACTGCACAATAATCCTAATCCAGTGGGACTATGGCATTCCTATTAAGGATATATTATGAAGTTGAAGGGAGCTGGGAAAGGGAAGGAGATTGCGATGAGGAAGGTAGCGAAGTAACTGGCTATTCAGGCCTGGTGACCAAAGACGACCGGTACAGCAAAACCATTCAAGCAAAGTCTCAATTCTTAATAGGGGCCTTTCACTTAGGCAATACTAAGAGTATATTCCACCCTGAAATTTACCGCAAATATAAAATAATTTATATTAATTAAATTAAATTTATTTTCGCATGAACGGGGCAAAAAAGAACGGTACAGCACCAGGCTATTCAGTATTTATTAACAAAAAGAGTAGGTACCTTCCTACAACGAATGTAGAAAGTACTGAGTAGGTACTATATTGAGATGGAAAACGTACATATATTGTAGGTATTATAATGTATGCTGTTCCTACAAAAATGTATTCCCAAGCCATGGCGCCGGAAATAAAAATAAAAAAAAAACAATGAAGATTTTCCCTAGCAGAGAGCCGAATGCTTTCTTCGAAAGGCAAACATATCAAAACATTACATGTTCCCTTTTGTTAAAGGTAAACGCCGACCGGAAGAAAAGGATAACTGGGGTACAGTGTAACCAGTGAGGTAAGGTGATGTAATGTGGGGAATAAAGTAAACATTCTGTCCATGGTAACTAAGGAGGGGTACAGATGCCACTTGTGAAGGAATGTAACTTATTTCATATATGCAAGTTTAATTTTACTAGTACTGGGTGCAATTGATAGGTTGGTGTAGTACGTATAAATATTTTCTTCCGCGGAGTAAGGTGGAGCACATTAGTAGTGGGTTGGTGGTTGTAATGTAAAGATATAATGACATGAGGGTGGGATGCTAAACGCACGTTAGGTGGAATTTTAAAAAATATGCGCAACCCACATGTAATGCTTTATTATTAAGTACAATCGGTAGGTTGGTGTAATGTAGAAAATATATAATATTATATATTACGATATTTCCGATGATATAAAGTGGAGCATAATGAATACGGGGAGGGGATGCAAGACACCACAACCGGTAAAGAACAAGGTGGGGAACAGCGGAAACAGTGGAGAGAGTGGGAAATACGTGTGCGATACCTGTTCAGGTAGGGAGGAGAAAAATAAATACTTTTTGTATATGGTATAGTATAAAATAGTGTGGGGTAAGTGGGACAAGAACCTACAACCTTCGAATCATTAAGAATGCTAAAGTAGGGAACATTATATGGAGCAAGGTTCATGTATTACCGAATATTTCAATGGATCTAGAAACGTATACGTTTTGACTATCGCACTGGTGAAATAACGTCTCTAAGATTTGAAACATCGCTTGATTTTTTTAAGCGGAATTGATTCAGTTACATAATTCATCACCTACTCCTAACTTTACCTTCCGTTCCCTAATTAGTTTGCATAGTAAAATGCTCCACTATACTATTTATAAAAATAACCAATAGCGCCAGAAAGAAGTGCTCTTTTTTAGTGACCTAATAAATTAATCAACGTAAGGGTACCGTGAAATTACGATTAAAATTAAAATTCGTGTTGTCGAAATCAGCATGGATGAAATAAAAAGATCGATTAAATGCATGAAGAATGGTAAAGCTGTTGGATTCGACAATCTCGCTGCTGAATACTTTAAAGGAGATAGCCGTGTAGTTCTCACATGGCTGTGCAAACTTTTCAACCAGTGTTTAGAGGAGGGTTACACGCCATTAGATTGGAGAAGGGCTGTGATCATGCCTCTGTACAAAGGTAAAGGGTCACGCATGGAATGTGGGAACCATAGGGCTATAAGCTTACTAAGTTCAGTTGGCAAGCTGTATGGTAGAATATTGATTGAAAGGGTAAGAATGAAAACAAAAGACAAAATTTGGGACATTCAAGGTGCTTTCATGAGTGGAAGGGGGTGCATGGATCAAATTTTCTCATTGCGGATGCTTACAGAGAAGTTTTTGGCAAAAAAACAGAAACTTTTCTGTGCTTTTGTCGATTTGCAAAAGGCGTATGATCGAGTTGATAGGGACAAATTGTGGAAGGTATTATCCATGTATGGAGTTAACACAAATCTTATACAGGCAATCGCGTCCTTATACGAGGGAAGCGTTGCATGTGTTAGAGTGAACGGTGATTTTACGAAGTGGTTTAACATCACAAAAGGTGTAAAAAAAGGCTGTGTAATGTCACCGTGGTTGTTCAATTTGTACATGGATAATTGTATGCAAGAATTGAAAGGTGTGGGCTTGGGCGCGAAAATGAACAATGTGAAAGTATGTTGCCTATTGTATGCGGATGATGCGGTGCTGATTGCTGACAATATGGAAGATCTACAGTTTCTCGTGTCTAGGATGAACCAAGTATGTATGCAAAATGAGTTGATGATGAATGTAAGTAAGTCCAAAGTGATGGTGTTTGAAAGAGAGAGAGTACGAGAACAGCGTGCAATATAGTTGTGAATGATGAATACTTGGAGCAAGTGGATGAGTTCGTGTATTTAGGAAGTATGTTTACAAGAGATGGAAAGGCTGATAAGGATATTGAAAGAAGGGTGAATGCAGGAAACTCCATTAATGGAGGACTGAACGCTGTTGGGGCAAACAAGAAATTGTCCAAAGAAGCGAAGCTAGCAGTCCACAATGGAGTGCTTATACCAACCCTGATGTATGGCAGTGAGGCATGGAACTGGCAGAGGAAGGATGAAAGTAGACTGAATGCTGTGGAAATGAGATCTTTGAGACAGATGTGCGGTAAAACCATGTATGACCGTATTACAAATGTGGATATCCGGAAAGAATGCAAGGCTGATGTGAGCGTAATGGATAGGATTAAGAAAGGGACGCTTAGATGGTTTGGGCATGTAGAGCGAATGAACGAAGAAAGGAGTGTGAAAAGAATATATGATGCGAAAGTGAATGGAAGAAGAAGTCGAGGACGCCCGAGAAAGACATGGCACGATCAAGTAAATCAAATACTTGAATCGGGTCGTGTGAAGAGTCAGAATAACAGAAGAGTATGTATGAGACGATGTATGAATGTAAATGAAGCAAGAAGTGTGTGCCAAGACAGAGTTGTATGGCGGTCCGTCCTCTCTGCCTACCCTTGCGGGGAAACGGCGTGATGGTTAGTTAGTTAGTTAGTTAAGGGTACCGTGGGGCACAATCGATACAGCGGGGTACGGTTTGACACATCCCGTACAGTGGAGTATATAGGGAAAAGAGAGACACAATGCAGTGGGACGGTTGCATGTGGCACGTTCCGTTTTATATCTGTACGACGTAACAGGATGATATGCAGTGCACGAAGATGCTACAAAATGAAACATTGCAAGGTGGAACCACCTGAAACGGATATATTATGTAAAAAGATTTGTATTTATTAATATGTTAAACTTGCGTTCAGCTAAAAAAAGGTTTGGGGAAATAAATTTGAAAAAAAAAGGTTTTTAGGGATAAATATGTATTTCTATGTTGTTTGTTTTATAAGGGTGTACTAACTAAATTCTATACACTGCCTTTACTAAACGTCAGACCTATATCCAGATGCAATTGCTATGGCTTTTAACACAACGTTTTTGTTTCGTAACTTTTTTCGAAGTTTGCATTACATCATTGAAAAGTTCCTTATAATATTTACGAACTGTTGTGGTTTTGACTTAAGCTTTTAGTGTGGCCCTGTTGAGAGATAAACATCCAAATTCTTAAGGTTCTTGAAACGATATTAGCTAAGTTTATAACAAAATTTAAAGAGCCAAAACTACCCAAATCTACATCTTCCACTTGTCCTTTCTAATTTATGTCGTTTGAAGTTAACCCTCAGCAAACGGCAGTGTAACTCTTGTGTGATAAGCAAACCAAAAATCATAACTTTTTGATACAAACATTTTCTTCTAAGCGATATCAGCGAAAACTATGCAATCGCTCGTAATGCTGTTGTTTACTTTCTCAATAATGTTGAGTTACCAATCTTCAGCTAAAAACTAAACGGAAAACTAATGTTTATTACTATTTATCACTATAAACTCATTCTAACTGCAAGTTTTTTTTTCTATTTTGCTACTTATATAACAAATACATTTCTATATTGTTTCTCACTACTCGTGCAATATTTTGTTTTTCCTTTCATTTCTTTTAATAGCTTGTTTAAAAATTTGGAACTATTTTTAATATTTACTGGTGATTTAATTCAATTTAATTATTTGTTCCTTTTAAAAACATTACAAAAATATTATTTTACATCGGTTTTAAAGATATAATATATAACAAAAAGGTATATGGGCTGTACAAAAAAGATAATACAAAGAATATACTATATTAAACATGAGAGAGAAAAAATAAGCAATAAAAAGATGGACAAATTTTATAAATAAACATAATGCATAAATAATGTACATTAATCAGGTAATGTAATTATGCTTTCCAATGTCAACACAAACTGATATTAATGAATCTCTTATTTTAAACATTTATTTTTAGTAATACTGTGTTATGTGTAAATTGGTCTATATTACGTACTGTTGAAAAAAAATTAATATATAAAGTGTTGATATAGTATGAGGTAAAAGCTACTTTGCCATAACGTAATAAGTTGCATCTATGGTGTTCGTTACCGGCGCTGGTTCCCTTGCGAAATTGGCCGTGCATGTTAACAATGCATTATTGTGTACGTATTGTCAAAGGATATTCGTAAAAGCCGAGTTCTTCTTGCTGTTATGTGGGAAAATCCAAAGGAAATTATCCTTGCTAACTTGAAGGACTTCCGACAAAACACAATAAAGCTACCTACTATTGTTATTTTATTCAAACGAATATAATTTCTTTGAATTATAATAGCTTATTTATGAATACTTATAATAGCTCGATGTCGTGAAAACTAGAATATTTAAAAAATAAATCCTGGGTAATTAATTATTGTCAAAATGAAAAGTGCCAATGCATGGATATTAAAATTACAAAAATGAATAATAAAACAAACAATAATATTATAATTAATTAGAAAATTAACCAAAAAAAGAAATCAATACACTTACGAACAAGTCAAGATAGTTGTCCGGAAACCAATAAGTAAATCCCTTGATATAAAATAAAATTCTAGTCTATTTCGATCAAGATCGACTAAACTAACTAACTCACCATCACGCTGTTTCTCTGCAGGGGTAAACATAGAAGATTAACCGCCAGACAACTCTATCTTGGCACACACTTCTTGCTTCATTGACATTCACGCATTGTCTCATACAAACTTTTCTATTGTTTTGACTCTTGACATAATCCGACTGAACTATTTGATTCACTTAATCATACCATGTCGTCGTCAAGCGTCCCTGATTTCTTATACCATTTGCTTATCCTTCATATATACTCTCTCTACACTCCTTTTGTCGTTTATTCGATCTACGTGCTTAAATTATTTAACTGTATTTATATAAATTGTCATTTTTTCCGAATCTCAACATTTTTAACACGGTCATACTCATTTCAACAGCATTTGGTCTACTTTCATCCTCCCTCTGCCAGTTCCAAGCCTCCCTGCCATAACCAGGAGTGGTACAGCACTCCATTGTGGACTGCTAACTTCGCTTCTGTTAACATTTCAACTAGTGACAGTTCAGTTCTTCATTAATGAAGTTTCCAGCATTATCACTTAAATAATTACCAGAGTGTTATTACTTGTCAAACGTTTCTCGACGAGTTCTCGGAGTCACTACACATACAGGTTTATGGGGTCAGACAAGGTGCTGCCCTTGCCTGACCACTTTTGACTCCTGACAAAGTAATTATAAACTCTACGAATCACACGTAAGCAAGTTAGATATTGCTGAAGCAAAATTTTCACTGAACTTCGAGACAAAAATGTTTTTTTTATGATATTTTCATAAATCTTAAAAAAAAAACTTTATTCATTGTAGTTTTGTAAATACCTTACAAGCTTTTTTAGAGTTTTAGTGACTATCACACTTGGCTCATGTCCGTCTCATGATAGACGAAATGCCGTTAAAAAATCGTTAAATGCATTGAATATCGATTATTTTATTCTTACGTAAATATTTTAATAAATCGTCACAATTCCTAGCGAGATATTTATTTAAAACAAATGATCGTCAATTTTCCTACCTGCATTCAAAGTGAAACTTTGTGTAAAGAAAGTAGAAAGCCATCAGTCATAAATAATAACATGATTCATTTCTCCAAGACGATAGTTGCCAGAAAGAAAAAAACAATTTTTCATAGAGCAGTGGATAGCGGGTATCAGTAGTTATCTTGATAAATGGTTCTATGATATTCAATTCACTTCTGGGAAAAATAATTATCTTTGTTTGAGAGTGTTCCACTCCATATTGTAAGGCGAGATATGAACAACCCACATCACACGAAAACCCCGATACGAAAAAACTCTTGTGTATCCAACTAAAAACGTTGGGCAAGAATTAAGGATCATTTTTTTTATTATTCTTTTGAAATCCTCAATACACATAATTTTCTTTTTTAGAGTGTACCAAAGTTTGTCTCTTCTATAACGACTAGCTATTATACAATGATGCACTTTATTTTTTTATAAATTATTATTTATGAGATTAATTTTTTTATAGTGAATACGGCATCCCCAGTTGGAGTATGTTGTGAGGTTGGAGGTAGTGAGAAAGGGAATTCAATGGAAAAAAGGAAGGTTGGGAAGTACTTGGCTATTCAGATCTGGTACAGCACATAAGAATCCAAAAAGCTCTCCAGGACTATGACATCCCCAATCGGGGTATCTTGTGAAGGTATTAGGGAGAGAAAAGAGATAAGAAAGATTAAGGTTGGAAAGTACCTGACTATGTACTCGTAGATATGGTTACCAAAGACGGCTAAAGCCATTTCATGAAACGTTTCGATTCTGAATGGTGGTCTTTCACCAGGGCGATTATCTACCACTCTGGAACTTACCGCAAATGTACTATTTATTATATAATTTAAATTGAATGTGGAATAACACAAATCAATGAGATACAATTCAGCCGCGAGTCGAGCGTCTTAACCACCCGACCGCGGATGTCGTCAAACTGTAACTTACATATCTGTGTGCGCAAGGAAGAACGGAATGAATAATAGTAAAAAAAAAAATAAGTTGAGTATGCAGAATTGTTCCTTAGATACATATCTATCAAGGAGAAATGGGATGTGTAAGAAAATTAAATAATGTGCTATGTGACATATGACATGATTATTGATTACATATAACAAACAAAATTCATAAATTTTGTTTTGGCTCTCCTGAATATCTGGGTTTATTGACTCATTGCGTTCTTCCTTGCGCACACAGATATATAACTTTTCAATGTATTAAAATTTAATATCCGCTACCTACACACTTTATTTGAGATTAAATCCTAAGTGGAAGAAGAACGAAGAAAGGAGTGTAAGAAAAATACGTCGAAGTCAATGATAGACGAAGTCGGGGATGTCCATGGAATACATGATAAAATCAAGTGAATCAAATACTTAAGGCGCGTCAAGTATAGGATTACATTTTTTTTACATTTCTCTGAAATGCAAATAAACATTTTGATTAATTTGCACAAAAACGGAAAAACACAATACAATTCAACACAAACTCTATATAATACACGAACCAAAAATAAAGTACTACTCCAAACTCATTTTGCAAATACTGCTTTTGGACAAAGACATTTCAAATATCGTACATAGCCTGCAAATTATACAATCTTCTACCAGCTACGACTAAAATAAAAACAATGAGCAAATTTAAACATGAAATAAAACATTGGATTTATAAAATAGGTCGCTCTAATATTGCTAACTACTGTAAAACATTTACTCAGACGTGCATACTTCAATTTTCAATCTATTTTTATCTCTAGGCTTATACAATCCTCTTTTTTATTTTTTTGTATTAACCTTTACCTAGATCATGAAACGCCCAAAAACATTATAAATGTACCTTATGCACAACCTCTATACTCCCAAACAATATCTATAAAATGTTACCTCCACGTAATAACCTTATTCTAATATTTATTTAATTTCATCTTTCTCTTCTTTTCCCTTTTATTTTTTTTCCTTTTTATTACTTTTTATTATTGTGCACAACCTAAACAAGATCTATAAGAAGCGACCCCCATGTAATAACTTTGTTATAATTTTCATTTAATTTCATCTTCAATTTCTTTTCTTTTTTCTCCTTTTTATTTATTTTTTATTTTATCTTTATTAATATTTACATTTAATATTATATAAGTTATGTACACTACGTCTGTCTCGACACAGGAATATCCTAGTGAGACAGACATGAACTAAACCCATGTATTTTTTTTATAGTTTAGCAAGAATAAATAAATAAATATTATTATAATTTAATATTGTTCATTTTAGATTGTAGAGAGGGTGGTAAGGTACAAATATTATTAGTAACATATTATTATAATAACAATATATACGAGTGTTTGACAAATTATGACTCAGCTCCGTTGCTTGGAGATGGTATCATTTATAAAGCTTAAGTTGGCGAAACGGTGACTCATCCGGGCTCTGAATCATGATAATATATGAGGAAAATAATGCGTATGAATATTCAGAATTTCGAATAAAAGTAATCGCTTGGAAAATATTACAGTTTTCCACTTTGCCACTAAATGTTACATGAGAGAAAATAAATCAAAACCTATTAACAATACAAATATTATATTAATATATGGATAGAATACACCGCACTTCATTGCTTCATAATCTGCGTATCTGGTACGATTTCAGTTCCACATAGTTTCTCCAGGCTGTATCATGCGGGGTGATGAATACCCTGATGATAGCTTACCTCCAATAGAAAATGTCACCAAAAGCAGAAAATGTTGCATAATGTATACATACGAATATATACAAAAAAGGTATATTTTCGTAGAAAGCAATCACTTTGTGGTTTAACATATATAATGAAAATCAAATAATCACTTTTTGTAAGACCACAGATTTTGATTTTTATCTGTAGTCTAATACAAAGTTATTATTTGATTTGCGAAAGTGAATGGAAGAAGAAGTCGAGGACGCCCGAGAAAGACATGGCACGATCAAGTGAATCAAATACTTGAATCGGGTCGTGTGAAGAGTCAGAATAACAGAAGAGTATGTATGAGACGATGTATGAATGTAAATGAAGCAAGAAGTGTGTGCCAAGACAGAGTTGTATGGCGGTCCGTCCTCTCTGCCTACCCTTGCGGGGAAACGGCGTGATGGTTAGTTAGTTAGTTAGTTAGTTACAAAAGGGAAGTTTTTTATTGCATACTGAATACGATATTTTTACTAACTTGATGTCAGAATTCCAACGTAGATACAATGGAAGACTGGTGTAAAGTTCTTAAGGTTATCCAGCTATATAAATATAAAAAAATTAAACACTACGTATTCTCGTCAAGGATTTAAGCAAAAGGTTTAAATGCTATAGTTGCACATCGAAAAAATAGTGGAAAACTGAAAGCTGAGTAGACAAACGCGTTGGATTCCCACCCGTGCGTCGTGGGTTCAACTCCTCTGCTAAGTCCTTCATCATTGCACAAGCAATATTTTCCGCTTATTATAATGGTAGTAGAAGTTTTTAAAATATTTTCAGGTTATTCGTAACCCGAGAGAGTTTTGTTTTTCTTATAAAAAAATTAGAAAAAAAGTTGAATATCGAGTATTTTTTTTTTTCTTATGGTGAATCCCGCACAAGAGTCCCAACTGCTCCCAACCATCTGAGAGAGCCAGTGATACTGTGGCATCCAAAATTGGGGTATGTTGTGAGACTGAAGGTAGTGAGAAGGGTAAGGAGATGGGGAAGAGGAAGGTTGGGAAGTACCTGGCTATTCAGATCTGGTCACCAAACACGGCTAAAGTCATTTCAAGTAACGTTTCGATTTTGAATGGTGGTCTTTCACCAGGGCGATACTTAGAGTATCTACCACTCTGGAATGGTGATGAGGACCAGAATATTTGTGTATTTTTAACAGTTTTAGTATGTTGTTAACGTGAAAATAGGAATAGCGGTCGAGTGGGCTACTTCTGAATAAAAAAGCCACGGGAATAAATCAGCCAATTCCAGTCAAATTACATTTTTTTACAATAAGTTATGTTTAAACAGGTATATTTGAATGTAAATTAAATAATAACTTTGTATGAGACCACAGATTTTATTTGAATTTTTGTGAACGACCGGTTTTGTTTCGCCTAAGCATCATCAGGGTACAAAATCAAACTAAACAAAAAAGACAAAGTGTGCGGTTATATATATATATACATACAGAGGGAGAACACATTACAAAATATAATAAGAAAACGGTGAGAAAACAATAGAACAATATTTAAATTATAAGAAAGGAACAGAGAGAAAGATACAGATAATATGAAATGAAAGAGGCAAACAAACGGAAAATACACCAAATATTGATATATAATAACCTAAAAAAATATATGTAATAATAAATAAAATAATTAAAAAAGGAATTTTTGAGTTGAAAGTCTTTTGCAGCAGAAAATGCATTACAAAATAAAGCTATACGAGTATAATAGTGCTGTGAAGTCTGAATCATAAAGAAGGTGCGGATAAAGTTTTCTTTGACAGACATCGATCAGCCTGCTCGGCGTAATCACCCAGAGTCGATCAACGCACAGCTTCTAAAGTGTATTTGTGCATAATTTTGTAATTATAATATGGAAAGCGGATAAACTCAGGCAAGCTGTTGTTATTCGATTTCAGAATGTTACATTTATACGACGTCGGAACAGGAACCTGTCATTCAATCTGCTTTGACTTTAATTGACCTCCGTGGGTTGTGGGCTTATTAATATTAGCGATTCGGTGTGAGGTTTCAACTCTCACATTAATTCGATGTTATAATGATAGGAAAATTTATATTTTGTGACTTTATGAGATTTTGTACCCCAGTTGAGCTTAATTTTGTGTATTTTTGTGTAAATTGGTACTATATTGTCGCCGGAAAGGCAAAAGGGCTGAAGCGCCATATGGGAAGATTATACCAGAGAACTATAAAGTTTTTTTTTGTTTTACAATAAAATTCGAAGTCTTCAGTACCTGGTTTTTTTGAGAAAAAAAATAACTTAGGTAACTCAATTCTAGTTACCTGAAGCGACAAAAGCTAATAAAAGTCCCAAGCTTATATCGCTTGAGTCAAGCCTTCTCCTAAACGGTAAATATATTTTAGATAGCTGAAGGACCACAAAAGTCTTCATAATCAAATGTGAGCATTCGATGCAAAAAATGATCAAAACTGCATATTTAACTATTTTTTTTACCATAAGAGGTGCTCTGAATAATATTAGGGTTACCTAAATTAAATGTATGTGATAAAAATAATTACTTGCATTAATATTTTGGTAAAAAGCAATGACTTTGTGGTTTGACATATTTAATGAAAATGATATAATAAACATGTGTAAGACCCCAGATTTAATTTTAATAATTATGACCTACCGGTTTCGCCTAGCCTAAGCATCAACAGTACAAAAAAGGGTACGTTGTTTAAACCGATCGGTCATTAAAATTTAAATAAAATCTTCGATCCTTTACAAAGTTATTGTTTAATTTTCATTACACATGCATTAATGATTTTATAGTATCTGATTTTTTCATTAATGATATAAAAAAAATAGTTTTTAGTAATCGCTTGGTTTCAGTTAAAACTATTGCGCTATTTTTGATAAGTGGTTCCTAGCAATCAAACAACTCTTTTTTTTTTGATGGATTTTCAAATCTTTCTAGATAGAGTATTTTTTCATTTGTGTAAAAGTGGCTTTACCTTACCAAGACCGTATTGTTTTTAATTGACTGTCGTGATTTTTAAACAGAGTGCTTTCCATCGATTTTACTTCGACCTTTTACGTTAATTTAATGTCTTCCAATCAATCCTGGGCCTAGCAAACTTGAACAGCACATTATTAACTAAATTTACGTCTATGGTGGACGGTGGTTGTATGGTTCTGTGTTATATGCGCGTGCGTTATGTCTAGGTGTGCGTGTATACTTTGCATGTAGGTTCGCACTTTTAATTGTTTGGGTGAGGCATAGACTAGAGAAAGTTTGGCCAAGTAGGCCAAGGTGAAGCCCTGATTGACAGATCATAATACATTAGGAATTCAGGGCTGCCACTCAACGAGCTATTATGATATGCTATGGTGGTCGTTCAGAAAAATAGCTTTAATATATCCGATATCGGTATTTGGAGTGTTTTGAAATATCCTTGTCATTTTACATTTCTTTTTGTAGTTAATATATTAATAGTAATGCTACATAACGTTTTGATTCATAGATACGTGAACCGTGCCAAAGGGAGAATATCCAAGTCACTAGGTTTAGAGTTCACCGGTTCAAACCCTAGAAAGGTACAATTTATATTGAAAATAAATTGTTTTTAAGGGGACGCCCGAAGAAGATATGGCACTACCAAGTGAATCAAATACTTGAGTCCAGTCATATCATGAGAGAATAGCAGAAGAAAATGTATGAGTCAATGCATGCATGTGAATGAAGCGAGGAGCGTGTTCTAAGACAGAGTCATGTGGCGGTCAATCCTCTCGCCTACCCCTCCCTGGAAGCGTCGTGATGGTAAGTTAGTTAGTAAAAAATCTATATCTGTATCTGTATCGCACTGGTAAGCTACAAATCCGTCGATTAAAACCACTTAAGCTATATTAAGTAACTTAATGCGAATAGCCGAGTTATTCCAAAACTTTGATATGTTTCTTTTATTTTTACACTCTCTTTTTACTCCTCCGACTTCTAACAGGCTACGAAGTTTCTCAATTTGAGATGTGTTAAAATTTAAAATAAGCTTATACCATGATAAATTTAGCAACCCTAAATAAAATAATGATAAATGCTGATAACTTTTGTAAAACACATGGCGTATTTTATTCTATATGTGGGTAGACGCACTAATTGAAAAACTGTGCTTTTCAAATGACTTGGTACAATTCTATTAACAATTAGTAATGTAAGGTGAAACGTAAATAATTTCATTCAACATGGACATGACTGTTTTCAGGGTCCAATATAAAATGGACGAATTCTTTTGCAAAAAAAACGTGAATCTAGTAAATAAAGATGTTATTAAAATGGTAAGAAAAAATTATCTGAAGATTTTATTAGATTTGTAAAAAAAGTTAATTAATTTTACGAAGCCTGAAAAAGCTCAGTTGTCAAAAAAACTAAAAAGTCAAGTTGTTTTTGCTAAAAATAAACCGTTTTTACAAAATGTGAGTTAATGCTTCTTAAATATTCCGTTTTGTTATCATATTTATGTATGAATGTTATTCATTCATCTTTGTGGCCAGAAAAATATAACAATAATAATCGGTGTTAAAAAAATAGTTCAATGTTTTCTCTTGACCTTTAAAGGCTTACTAATAAGCCTATTGTATTTGAAAAATCTAAACTTCAAATATCCCATTTGATAAATCCCCACTGCGTCGTGTTGGTGGACCGTTTACAGGATATTCGGGTTAAAACATAAACGAGAAAATCGCCCAAAGGGACTGAGCTTAAAATAGCCAGAATAATTTTCCAACAATTTATGGTCGGAATACAGAAGTTCAAATCAAAAAGGCTACATCTTTAGCGGCAGCTCGGCCAAATGGGGTGGGTACCTATTTATAGAAAACGTTAATGGGCGAGCTTTATACTCGTGTACCGTCCAAACAATGTTGTAATTATTTAATATTTTATGTATGAATTTGGTTGGCCTGTATCCACGAAAATTATAGATAAGCAGTTATTTTCTGATTGATGAATACTTTTTTAGTAACAGAATTCTTTGTTTTTGAGGTTTGGAGTCTGAACTGCTCCCAACCGTCTGGACCAAGCGGGACTATTGCATCTCCAACGGGCGTATGTTAACACAATATATTAATGGGGTCAAATGTATTTGATCACACGCCGGGATTTGAATCCGCGACCTCTGGATTAGTAGTCGAGCGTCTTAACCACTTGACCACGCAAGCTGTTACTACGATTATTAGTTATTTTAAATTTGTATTTCCTTTACTTTCTCTGAAGGTGTAATGAACAACACTGTAATGAAACTATTTGGCAAAAAAAGTTGATAAAACTTATTTAATCATCAATAAAAAAATATCTTGTAAATAAAACAGAAAAACTTTGTTAAAACCACTTTTATTTTCAATATTTTGTCGACCGGTTTCGGAAGCACCCTTCTATCTTCAGGACAATATAAAAAAAGCGGTAAATTAACGAAACCGGTCGACAAAATATTGAAAATAAAAGTGGTCTTAACCAAAGTTTATTTGTTATATTAATAAATACTAGCAGATAAAAACCCGCTCCCGCGGGTTTTTGCCCATAACCCCTGCAGGCAGCTTTTGGTTGGGCTGCGCCCAATTCAAGTGTTGGCGACCATTTATAAGGTTTAGCCCTATTGTAAGACAATAACAACTACAACAGTAACTACTGCCAATGCATGATATAGCATGCTTACTTCAAATATTTAAGCATATAAAAAAAATATTCTTGTAATTAATATTCTAAATGCATTATTTTGAACACCGCAGACAATGAGAGGAACACCCTTCACTCCAACTTAAATCTCGTTCATCCATGACAACGCAAAGAATAAATTGTATTTTCTTAGTAATTAATGAAAGAGAAAATGCTTTCTCTCTCTCCCATGGAATTTAATAATTCAACAGGAAAATGAAGTTGCTTATTATCATCTAAAAATATTTAAATAATTTAGAGATTTTTTTGGAACATTTACCCTGTCATACGTACTTTGGATTAAGTTAAAATAATAATGTGATACAAAACAGAATTCCTCGGATCGGGTAGCTCTGCAGACACGGCATTATCAATATCAAAAGTACTATACAACTTATCCTGGTTGCAAAGTGTAAACACACCGTGTAAATGAGGGAGTCCTCGCTTTTGCTGTTCAATTGTATACAACCAACAAATTACCTTTCCAAAAACATGTTTCTCCGTCATATCATGAATGAATTCCTTGACGTTTAGCTGGAAGACCCTCGCCACTACATCAGGCCTGTCCGTAGCCGTTTGATAAGTTTCCAATTCATTTTGTATCTCTGACCATTTGGGATTGCATGTAAAAGTAATTAATAAATTAGGACGACCAAACTTACGTACTATTGTCGTTGAATCATGATAAAGTTTATTTATGTGGCGTGGTCCATGAGAAAGTGAAGATGGTAGAATGACTACATTACCTGCTCGTACTCCTCTGTCCGTGGCTAAATTTCTTACGTAGTCTTGCAAACCTTGGTAGCATTCCACTCTGAGGTGTCGTTGGTTATGTGTAATCTAGGCGACTGGACTTAAAAAAGTACTGTTGGAAAAGTTTACCTGCCTTTTAATCCCGGGTTTCATTATTCAAAGTATTTAAATTCGACATACATTTCACTAAAAGATTGGAAAGTCATGAACTTCACCTGATGGCAAGTATCGAAGTAAGCAATATTATTTTTAATGATGAACTGGTACATAAAAAAATAAATTATTAATCGAAGTTTATTTCTGCCTAACCTAACCTCGAATGTCATAACTGTTTAAAAAACATATTAAAAGATGTCGTTATTATACTAAAGGGTATGTAGTAAGGTAATAAACTGATTTAAAACAGCAACAAACACAACCCGCAAACAATGTAGTGATACAAATAATAGCACACTGTCCTTTAAAACGTTTGTTTTCCACCTGCTTTCGTTTTTAACATATTTATTGGGATGAACCAGTAAACTGTCAAATCTTACGTATTGACGCCATTGCGTTTAGTACAGATAAAGTAGGAATCTTCTTTCAAACAGCGTTTGAAGATGCAGCATGAATTACTGGTTTAGTTGCGACACTCATCAAAAGGAACATATTGTGAGTATGTCGTCTAAGATCGTAAACGGAAGAAAATTTCAAACTTTTTTATGCATGAACATATTTTATCTATATTCTATGTCGCATTGGTCTATTCGATCTTGACGGTGTGTAGATATACAGGAGGCCAGAATTTGTTTTAGTAACGACACTCAACAAAAGAAACATAGTGAGCATATCGTATCGCAGACGTAATCGGAAGAAAATTTCAAACTTTTGTATGCGTCGGCAATATTTTATCGGACGTGTGCAGAAGATTTCTTTAGGTATTAATATAATCAGATATCAAGCCACAAAGTAAATATTTTTTACGAATAAATAAAAATATCTTAGTTGCTTTATAGAAAAACAATTTTGTTTCAGAAAATCGCCATAAAAAACTATCGCAAGCCACTTTCAAACAATCTTACGAATAAGTAGGAATAACCTGGAATAGTCGAATGATGGCATCATCGTCACTCATCAGTACTATCATACTTCATTGCTTAAATCGTATAAGCGTTTTACACACTTGGATGTAAAGAAAAAATAGGAACGTATTTCTACATAGGTTTCTACAAATCTAGATATTTAACATTATTTGATTAGGCTTGTTATTTATTGAGCAACTCAATTTTGGCTGACCTTTACAAAACTTCAACCAACTCAAATATGGATATCTTTTTCTTAAATAAACACTCCTTATTAGTAGATAATTACTTATGCAACGTAATCTAATATGATCTCACGCGATACAAAGTGCTTATCATAGTACTAATTGATATATAACACAAAACATATTACTTATGTTATTTCTCAACAAATAATTCATCATCTCAAGTGTGTGATGTGATTACGAAATAATAAGATCAAAACATTTGTATGCCACACACGGGTACGTATTACAATTTACGTGGATATAATTACACCTTACGTTTGTGCCATTAAGGATGTTCACATTCTTATTTTTAAAACTACAATATGTAATGGAGCTTTCGAAATAAAGAATCTTAGTCAGAGTATTTCTTAACACGTCTGATAATTATTGCCCCACAATCAGTGAAATGAAATCGGTTGGTAGAGAGCGGAGAAAAAAAATTGTTACATATGCAAAGGTCACAATCAAAGCAGTGAAGCTGGGTTGAGTGCACCAAAGAGATGGCAAACTATTTTTAAAATGATTTCCAAAAATCAATGTTGGTATAAAAGTGCGGGTAAGTACTTCAAAGGGCCCACGTAATTGATAAGGTAATATTTTTACTTTTTATATTAAAGTGGTTAAATTTATGTGAATAGCTAAATTACTTTTCAGGTAAATGATCAAATTTAAGCTACGTTGTAATTAATTTTGCAAGGCGCCCTAAAGGTTTCACAAATATTGCGCTATGAGAGTTATTTTAACAATTTTCTTTTTCTTTTCTCTCAAATTTATAACAGTATTGAAACATTGGAGTGAAACGTTAATTTAATTTAAAATACCAACAAATGAATATGACCACTTGGTTCTGAAATGTTTTTTTAAATTAATTAATATTGATACACTATCCAAGTTAACCCAGCATTGTGTCACAAGCTTTAAGTCAGGCTAACTGCACACGGGTGCTGATAACATCCTTATTTGAGGGGTTAAACTTATTTTTTGGAAATCTCAGACACCTAATTAATTTGGAGTGACCAATAATACAAAATTTCAGAGTCTATTGTGGAGGGAAAGATCTCAGCAAGGAAAAACACCGGAACGATAACGTAAGTTGGATAACATCTAGGAGTGGTCAAGCTGCAAGCATGCAAACTAAAAATCTGTTTCAACGTTCCATGCAAGTGCTGCATCAAATGCGATAGAGTTATTGTGCTCTTGCCAAATTTAAAATTGATAATCTTTGCTCTGGGTACTCGCACCATACTTCACGCGCTTCTGCTCAAGTCCAGGTCCAAATATCAAATACAATTGTTTTACGTAAGGCATATTACATTCCTTAGCAAATTTTGATGCAGTTCAGAAAGCATAAGTGAGATTTGGTTGTTTTTTAAACTCTGTATGTACTCAAAATGCTTTTTATGCTATGATTATAAAACATGAAAGTTTTTTTTTTTTATTTTAGACAGAGCCGGTCTCATATCGATAATGATTACAAGGGCTCACATTGTAATCGTTATTCACAGAATGATACCGGTTCGAGCTAAAATAAAAGAAAGATACTAACATGTTTTATAATCAAATTTATCTGATCTAATTTGAATACCCATGGTAAACATGTATTTGTATGTAATGAATTAAATATATGCGAAATAATCTTTGTGATGAAGTATAAAAAATCTATGTCTAGACAAAAATGGTAACCGTTCTTTTAGAGTAGGTATTGAACAATTACACGATCTTCGCAAAAAATGACTAAATGTTATTAAAGGCTTAAACTGGTTGCTAGCATGACAAGTTGCTGAATATTATAATGGAAGTCTAAAATGATTAGCGTTTGCAGTAAACCGTGGTTAATTAAACATTATAATATTTTTACTTTGCGTAATGTCAATATTAGAATTAACGAAAATCTTAGATATTTAAATAACCACGGCTTCTCTGAATTCGCTAATCTTCTTATTGATAAAGATCATTCCTTCAGTAAAAGCACTGGTGCTCATATTCTTCACAAAAATGATCATGGCATCAGATTAAATAATTTAGAAGCACTAGAAATAAAGAAATCCATCAAAATTAATAGTCCTATTCTAAATTACCAGGTAAATTTGTCCAGTAGTCCAATATTAGGTACGAGTATATTTCCTGTAAACCCATAAAATTTATCATTGTTCTTTAATCACCTTCTTAGTTGACGTTTTATCTCTTTCAATTCATATTATCTGTATCTTTCTCTCTATTCCTTTGTTATAATTCAAATGTTATTCTATTATTTTCTCATTGTTTTGTTATTTTATATTTTAATTTGTTCTTCCTCTGTATGTATATATAACCGCACACTTTGTATTTTTTCTTTAGTTTAATTTTGTATAATGATGATGCTTAGGCTAAGCGAAACCGGTCGGTCATAAAAAATAAAACAAAATCTATAGTCGTATACAGAGTTGTTTTTTAAATTTCTTTAGATTAATTAATATTTCCAATATTTCGCTACATAATAATAATAATAATTTCTTTATTAAATTCCTTATACATGACAAACTTATAAATTTAATGCATATAAGAAATGAGATTTTATTTTTATAAAATAATTACAAATTAAAGTACCATATAGATACGCAAGAAAAAAACATTCAGGCAGTGGTTATAATCATGCCAATGAGAAGAAACTCTTTCAAGAATCAATAGGAGTTTACTTCTGAATCTCTCCTCACTGACATGAAATAAGTCTATATCGGAAGAGATTTTGTTCAGGAACCGGCAGAACTATTGGCAGGTTGGTCCTACGGGCAGCAAGATAGAATAATCCATGAAGACGCTGTCTTAGATAGTCATCACATAGAGACATAATAATGTACCTACAGATATAACATAAGTACACATAACATATAATATGTAGGAGAAACGTTTTTTTTCTTAAGCCTAGCAACCGGTGACGTTAGGTGTAGATATGTTAATGCATTTTTTAAATATGTGGACAATGCATGTTCCTTAAAAAGCTGCCGGCTAAAATGGCTGAGTTTTATTTATTAGAGAATAAGATCTAAGTCATTTTAAGATACTGAGAACATCAATAACCAAACTGCCATTGGCATTTTGAGCGATGTATGCAAATTTCTCAACTCACATAATGAACGTAATCAATAACGAATTAACTTTATGTCGGTACATGCAAATTTGTTGAAGCGATTAAAAATACGCTATTAAAAGTATTCTCGAACGAATGCGGATCATAGAACGTTTGCCGAAATTCTAATGGAATGTCACGATCGATTTATGATTCAATAATAATAAATTAAATATTAATTTAAAATAAAGATGAGTAGACTGTTAAAAAAAGCTAAGCAATTTAGCAGTCAGAATAAAATTTTGTTTGAACATAACATGCTTCGTATAAGACGTAAAGTTTGGTTTCCTAAACACTGAAGCATTGCGTTTTTTCTTCTACCTTAATATTCGTATACCATAGTTATCAATCCTTGATCTGTTGTTGGGTAAGAAAGGTCGTGAATCTTAGACAGTGAAAGCAAACTCAATGTAAGTTATGGCAATTTTTTAATGTAGCTTTGCAGGAGATTGATGAAAATACTTTGAATGGTATGTGTTACAAACAAGTACGGAGGTACTATAGAAACTCAACGGATTGCAATATTTGGAACACGTACTGTTTCAACGAGGAATATTTTGTTCTACCAGTATTTCAATCGTAGGTGGTTCAAAAAACTAGCGTTATCTTACCCCTTGGCCTCAGTGCATAGTAAGAACATAGGTCAAACGCTTTCCTACTTTAAAAAAAAATAGTGAATACCGCACAAGAGTCCCAACTGCTTCAAACCGTTTAGAGCCAGATAGACTATGGCATCCCCAATTGGGGTACGTTTTGAGGCTGAAGGTAACGTGGAGGCAAAGGAGACGGAGAAGAGGAAGATTGGGAAGTACCTGGCTATTTAGATCTGGTCACCAAACACGGCTTAAGCCATTTCAAGCAACGTTCCAATTCTGAATGGTGATTTTTCACTAAGGCGATACTTAGAGTATCTACCACTCTGGAACGTGTCACAAATATACTATATATATATTTTTATATTAATTTGAAATATGTTATGATACATAATACAGTTATTTGCGCATGCCAGGTTTGAGCCCGTGACCTTTGGATTAGTAGTCGAGCGTCTTACTCCTCGACCACGGAGGACGTCAACACTTTTTATACGAGAATATAACGTTTTTGCAACTAGTTCTCAACAGCTAGGCGGTTTCTTCCTCCCTACAAATTAATCATGTTCAAGTTCTAAATTTGATACTACCTATCTTTAAAATATACTCCACACAGTATCTCCAAAGACGAAGAGATGTGGTGAAGAAAAAAAATATGTACTACCTTGACCAATATGGAATGAAAACATATCAACAAAACCTGGAGCAGCTTAGATTTTCTATTCATATATTATACTGGAAATAATTAACGTAACGGATTTTAACTGTCTTGCTTCTAGGTGCGGACTCGGTCAAATCAGTTAGCAGATCGGTTATTGTTGTCCAAAGCGCCCAGCTGTGTTTCTATGTTGGTGGAATATAATTACACAGGTTCTGACAAAGAGTCTCATTGCAAATGGCCGCACTAAAGCTAAAGCCTCGCAGACCCAATTATACCAAAGTGGATAAATAGCCGACATTGGCAAATCTTTAATGTTTACAGAATTTGTTGCATACGTTCATATCACAATGTTATCAGGGGCCGGATTTAGTTCCATCGCTATCTATGCGAAGAATTTATTTTATATGAATTTAGTGAACAAGCTCAAAAAAATGCCTACAATTTAATCCACGATATAATTGTTTTGTGATGTTTTTATTTCCCGGAATTGACCGAAAGTACGCGTAATTTGGATCAGCTTTTAACATTCAAACAAAAACGTGGTATTTTTGGATAGCTCTGTTCGTTTATCTCTCAATATTTTAACGTTTTCAACAAAAAAGTAAGAATATTTGTCAAATTTTGAAAATGTCTTTCACCTTTTTTACAACAACGGGAAGGAGCCCGTTCCAACAGCAATCGTTCTTGCAACAACAACGTTCATTGGTATAACAATGTTTTTTGTTACAATAACGTTTTGAATAAATAAATTTAAAAAAAAAAACTGTATCTGTACATTAGGCCTGCCGAAAAATTAAAAAACCATATCAACTATGCCTTGTTTTGATAATAACCATGTTACTCGCACTTTCTCTTTCTATAATTCCCCTTTTATCTTCATTCCTCTTCTTTTTTGAAAAGTTGAGAAGTTTTTCCAGAAATAGAGTTTGTATATTATATTGAATAAAATCAACAGAACTAATTGGAAAATTCTTTAAGAATGGCCCCGGTACGAGACCACCATAATATTACGTTCAAATAACTATAGATAATCAAATACGAATAGTTAATACCGAGGTTTTTCCTGACTATCCATATCCACATCTTGGTCCCCTCTAATCTTCTTTAAGCCTCGCGATACCAACTAAAAGACAGTTGAGACTTGGTCGGTATCACAAAAAATATTTATTTTTCAATACTCTTGTACTGAAATCCACTTGTAGTGGGCTCAAGCTGTTCCCTACGTACGACTGTCTCAACGTATATATCGATTATCTGAATCCGGTCCTATATCTGTATTTATTATATTATGTTTTCTATGGACGTATAAAATAATTGCTTTTAGAATCTCATTAATAAGACAGGCCGAACAAAACACAAATCACACGATCATCTCATTAAATTCGACCGCAGAGCACTGAGCATCCATACGTGAATTGTGCAACACACAGAAACCGAAAGCTAGACGGACGGTTATGTATTTAGAAAATGCAACCAGCGAAACAACGTATTGTTTTTACAACACATGCCCGAAGGGTAGGCAGTGATGAAAGTAAATAATTAAAATATTAATAGACAGTTTTTGACTTGTCGATTTGAAAGCAATATCGAAACTTTTGCTTATTCATGTCGGTGAAGAGATTTTTCATAAATTATCTGACAGCTCGCAGCAGAAGTTCTTTATACTGTGAATAATAAATAGGTTGCCTGATTTTTTTTTTAGAAGGCGAGACAGCTGTTACGTGCAATTACGTGAACATCTTGTTTGATAGTGAAAGAGATTTAAAAAATCTGTATATGTATGAACTCACTTTGATAGGTAATTGAGATAAATAAATATCTGCAATTGTATTGCATAATATGTCAGTACCTGTATTAAAATAATACACATCACAATATGTAATAATGTTCTCACATTAATTTGGTAAAAACCTAATTCGGGTAAGAACATTATCAGTAATACTATAAATGTCTAAAATAAAAAAGCATTTCATTTAAAAAAAATAAAAACAACTGTAACAGGAACCTTTATGTCTGTTTTGGTTTTTGTTTGGAATTTGTTAAAAATAATATGTGGGTTTTTCTTGTTGAATACAGTGGTAAGGGTTTTCGTTAGTTATTTAGTTCGGGTGCTACTTTCGTAGTTTATGTCACCATTTATTACGACGTACACGGCGCAGTTTGCAATGCCAATAAACCTAGCAATAAGGATAGTTGTTGTATTTACGCATAAACAACATTTTATTATACTAACTTTGGCACTGCAAACTGCCGGTTTTTATCGGGTCGCTACCGCCATCTGTGTTGTGAATATTGTACTATTAATTATTAATGCGGCAATTTGTTAACTTTATTGGCTATGAAATGAATATTCACAAATTTCGGCGACAGCCAATAAATAAGGTACAGATTTAAATATTTTAATCGAGGTTCATTTGGAACCAGGCGAATTTAATTAAGAAAACAAATTTTTAAAAAATCCAATAAAATCGCTCTTTCAAATTGCAAGCTTCAATAATTTGTAAAGTTGGATTTCTGCTACAATTTTTTGTTAAAAAGAAAATTGGAACTATTGATACCGCAAAGGTAAAACAGTTATTAAAATTTCAACTATTTTGTGAATACTTGTTAATATCAATTTCGTTATATATTTTTACTATAGAAAAAAAATGTGTCGGTATTAGATTCCTGAAAAGATTTATTTAAATTTTTCACCGAGTTCGTTTCACGTGTTTTTTGTGTTACGGAAAATTTACTTTGAGGGTATAATTATCAACACTATATGCATAAGTCCTGGCACGGAATGATATAATATCTACATAATTATTTTCTTTCGCCAAAATTTTATTATCACTATATTTTTAAGGCATGATTTTTTTACTGCAAAACAGGTGATCACTTAGTCAAAATGACATTGCCTGTTTTCTAATGTTGAAACTGCTGATTCGTGGTGGAATTTCATTCCTCTGGAATTCCTGGAGTTTTTGTCACATACATTTCAAGGAAAATCTACAAAAGCCCTGATGTTTACCTATTAATATTATAAGATATTTTATAATTTTAAAAGTATGTAAATATGTCTTCTATAAAATACATTAGGTAAACAGAGACGAGATAAGCAAAGAGTAAATTCTAAAATTTCCAACTGTTAAAAACAACAGACAACATTAGATATTATATTAATTCAAAAATCTATGTAATCCGTCTTTTAAAAGGTAATAAAACTAGCTGAATGTATTTTTAAATTTAATTGTAAAGCCGCCTTGTCAGCAATAAAACAAAGTCAAAGATGTTCACTATGATAGACTCAATAAGCGTCCATTCCGGACACTAATAGTATATTACCATAGATTTACTTAAAATTGTACCAGTCTGAAGATGCTCGTCATAAGGTAAAACCGGTCACGTCTTAATAAAAAATAGTGGAATAAAGGGTAAAAAATCGTTCTGTTTTTCCAAGAAAAGAGTTTAAAAAAACACGTTAAAATTAAGGCATTTTTCATGCACACATCGAAGGTTACACATTACTGTTGTAGGGAAAAAAACGAAAAGCAATTAGCACACTTAGTTTTATCGGAGCTTTTTTCATTTTTTGTCTTCTTCTTCTTTTTAATATCTTGCAAGTGACAATAATAATTATCATCGTTGAAAGTAATGGTTGAGTCATTATAAAGTGCGAGTCTGAAGGAATATAATGCATGCGAGGGTCTTGAAGCTTGGCATTATCGCATACGTTAGCTTAGTTAGAGTTCCCGGGAGGTTAACTACCCGAGGATGAGGAGTGAGTTTGTAACTGAAGGGTCATCGCTTTACATTTCTCAAGAAGGGTTTCACAACCATGTTCCATTCATTCTTTTAATAATTTCAGTGAAAAATCAAGAAGACTAAAAGTAAAAAAGGTTATTCAATTTAATTCAACTCTAATCAGTATCACTATTATATATATTTTTAAAGTCTTACCTAATAATAAATAGATTGACTTACCTAAGGCTGACTTCTTGAGTTAAACTTTAGGCAAAGTTATAATTTTCACACTTTTGTCAGTTATGGTAACTTTACTAGCCAGCACCGCATCGCCAAGAAAAGGATTTGAAACTCAACAAATAGCACGACATATAAGTGGATATCTCAAAGCTCTACGCTTATGGTAAAAATAACGCTGCGAAATGATAATAATCGTTCACCTAGAAATAACAGAAAAAAATTGTATTATGTATGATCTGCTTTGTTGTTAAGATTACAGTTGAGTAGCTCGAGTCTCGGTCGCAACCGTTATTCTTTTATTTTCTGGATTTTTCTATTTCATATTTACGTTGAAGATTATTGACATTATTTTAATAATCAATTTCAGAAAAAAAACTGTTTTGGAGGATGTCATTTGCTTATGCAAGATATTAATTGCAAGTTAAAGTAACTTTAACTTGTAACTTTGACTTGTAATTTATATCATGCATAAGCAAATAACATTCTCCAAAATTTTTTTTCTCCGATATTAGTTATTGAAATAATGTCAATAATCTTCAACGTAAATATGAAAGAAAAAATACAGAAAATAAAAGAATAACGGTCGCGACCGAGACTTGAACTCGGAACCTCTACTCTATCCGGGAGTAACGCTTCTGCCAATTTAGCCATCGATACCTTATTAGAAAACCAGCATTTCGATCGATCTCATACTTCATTTGATAAAAAAAAAAATATCCGATTTGGCTGCTATCTTTGAAAAAATATAATAAAAACATAAGAGCTTTAAAGTTACTTCCAATTCAATAATACATTTTCTTCTCATTTAGAGTACTTAGCCTAACTAGATAAGCCGCAGAATTTAGTGCAAAGACGCTTTCGTCAGCAAATGGTGCGTGATCTCCTCCTGAACAAGAAGCAAGAGCCTCGTCTTTACGAGTCCGGCAGGATTTCTCGTGTCATATCAGGATGCCAGCTTCTCATGTTCCGTTCCCGGACAAGATAAACCTCCAAGTAATTACCAATTACATCGTTATGATGAACAGCTCTCACTAAATTTTAACATTTATGCTGCAGTTGAATATTTGATTGCTATGCCTACACGCGGCTTATTTGAGTTATTGTATTTTAATTAATAATGGATTGATATGTATTAACATTAAAATTACTTTCTAGTCTTTTTAACAGTTGAAAGATTCATATAAAAACTGCACATCCATAAATGTTATATCTAAGACCTTGTAACCTACCTAAATAAGAGTACTATCAACATTAATTGTTTAACGACACAATCGGTGCTCTTTAAATTTCTACTTTTATTAATCTACCTAAGTTGTTATCGACGATACTTAATCGACTAACTAACCAACATGTATTTTCACTGCAAGAGAAGACAGATATGATAGAATATCAATCAACGTTTTCTTGGTACACACCTCTTGTTTGAATCTATTTGTGTGTATTATCTGATACATGGTCTTACAACTTCTGACATGATCCGTCGCAAGTATTTGATTATCTTAAACGTTCCGAGTCTCATAAGAACATGCTTGATTTATTATTCCATTCACCAAATTTCAAGATTCACCAAAAGTCCCTGGATCGTCAGGAATAGCATCATTAAACACGGACTCTAAAATTCTTCCACTCTGAAAACACATAATAGATTTAGCCAAAACACTTTACTCCAAATGAGATTCGAACCCGAATCCTTCCATTTTCAACCTTGGCAGCTGGACCCCCAGTACGGACCCCCCTCGCCTCCGTCCAAATTCTATCTTATTTCCTCCTAACCTTGGTGAGTGGACTTAAATAAAAGATTGCTTTAAGCACACAAAACACAGTTTACAAAATTTCACTTGGTTTCAAGCGCTTCTATATAAACATTTACACAAAAAAGCCCTACAGTGGCAAAAAGCAGCCCGTTCACCGCTCACCGGATGGAAAAGATTATCTCCTCATAACTCTTTAACCAGAGTTGAAACAAAAGAGGGAGAAATATTCCCTGCACTGTTCGAAATTTCTACAATACGATATACTTGCACGTCACATTATTATCCTATGATTATTCACTTTTTTACCCACTGCAGGTACTACTTAACTTTTATCTCTAGGACAAGTGCACCTGCCTACCACCAACAAAACATAATATTGGTAAATGTTTGCTTTACGAAAAATGCGCTTTCATCCGTTTTATCAATTGCGCACATTGTTCGATGACATCTCATTACAAAAAAACCCTTCCGAAGAATCGGGCAGCGATGCTGTACATCATATCTGTTATTCGTGCGTCTCTAATCTCCGGTCATATATCCAATGCTAACTTTATCTCTTCGGGGCCATCAAAGTCCAATCTGAACAACAAGCAAAGAAAACCACAGTCTCATGCGGTTCCTTGTATCGGACACTGATGCTCCTTGGTATCATGATCATGTGATTTTCAAAGTTAGGACAGCGAGGATCCTGAGAGTGGAACGACGTGATGATCTCTAGCGAGTAAAAGCTCGGAAATATTTACACAAATCGATAAGTTAACTCTCTCGTTCAGTTTTAATCAGATATCTCGAAGTAGCTTTGGCTTGAAGTCGCCGGACAACTACTGGACAGTGATGGAATTCATTTTTCATAGTCAATCATATTACTGACAAGCAATCTCCCACATCCGCTGATGCCTGGCAATGTCGTAGAGCCAATTATCTGCCTAGGGTATCCAATAAATACTGTATATGGTTTCTTTTATACATAATCTCATCCTAATCAAATTATTTAGTATACAATCTTATAAAAACACCGTGTTAAATATTCAACATTTTATATACTCGTATACTCAGGTAATTCATGATTTCGACTTACTTTTTCACTATTGACAAAATTTTATGTAGGAATGATGGTATTTTTTACCTAGTCACCCTTTGCGAGACTTGTTTTCTACTGTATGCTGACTATGTTTAAAAAAATCGTTTTTTTTTTTAGTTAGTAGATATATGAATAAACAACTATAGAATAGTGAACATTGATAAAGGTATAACACTTTTCGAAAACTGTTTTTTTTTACATTAACTCCACACAGGAGGCCTCGAGGGAAATAATTTTCCTTAGGGCCTATGTCATCTTTGGAGATGCTGTGTGAAAGGTTTTTTTTGGGAAATGAAGGAGTGAACCTGGGTCTTGAAGATGCCCATGTTGAAGGAGGGAGGAAACACAGAGGCAAATCGTTACAAAACCGAGCTGTTGTCACAAGGTTTCGTATAATTTAATAAAAAAACGTTTTAGAACACTTTTTTTGTGAATAAATAAATCATGATTTGGCTTATCAAATCATAATTTTCTGTTTTCATTTTTGTAAGCTGATTTATTGCATTCGTGAAGGTTGTTTTCAATCGAAATGTTTTTGGGAATCTTTACGAACTGTTCATAATAAACTTTTAGTTGAGCAAAATAGTATAAATAAATACTCAAGTGAAAAAACCACGTTAAAACCAAACACTGTCTTAGCCTTTTTTATAAACCACAAAGAGTGAAAGCTTTAATTAGAAAGCGAAAACAAACGAGCAAAACTTAACAACTTATGTAAAAAAAACGCAACACCTTCATTAATTTATGTAAATTGTTAAACGTTCATATTCTGCCAATCAAAGTGCATTGTAAGGTGTACCGGTACGAGCGAGTTAAATTTTTATGACATTTCAAAACACTTTTACTATACGTTGGATCGGAGTCGACCTTTTTATGATGAATTCTCAGATGTGTTTCTATCAAACCAGTTTGAAGATAGTCTTAGAGGTATGTCAGATACGTAGGCTACAGCAGTTCTCTGGCGCTTTTTTTTGTTTTATTAAAACTATTTTGTATTTAATTGCTTCGGCTGAATGAAATGGTATCCCGTCCAGGCTTATAGCGTCCCGTGTGACATGTTTATGTTGCCGTCGAGACGGTTCTGCGCTCTGGAAGAGAATTGTGATAATTGATCTCTGAACAAAGACATTGCCGGCCATTTTATAGCTGATCAATCAATGGATGTTTTTACGGTGGGCAGTGGAAAAGTAGGGTAATAAATACATCATCGGAAATTGTAAAAAAAAATACATAAGCCGTTTCTTAAACTAACTTACTAACCATCCCGCCGTTTCTCCGCAGGGGCAGGCAAAGAGGACGGATCGCCAAACAACTCTATCTTGGCACACACTCCTTGCTTGCTTCACATTCATACATCGTCTCATACATACTCTTTTGTGATTCTAACTCTTCACATGGCCCGACTCAAGTATTTGAATCACTTGTACGTGCCATGTTTTCCACGGGTGTCCCCGACTTCTTCTTCCATTCACTTTTGCGTCATATATTCTTTTCACACTCCTTTCTTCATTCTATATGCCTGAACCATTTAAGCGTCCCTGTCATGATCCCATTCAATATGCTTACACCAGTCTCGCATTCTCACCAGGTATCCACATTTTTAACAAGATCATTTATGGTTTTACCGCACATACGTCTCAAGAACTATTTTTCTTTCAGCCGTTTCTCAGCAATAATATTAATATTGAAAGTGTTTACAGGTAAATCAGGTTTATCGTAATATTATTTGATTGATGCAAATAATAAAATAAAACACTACTTTTATATAGCATGCTCTAGTTATATTTCATTCCAAGGGCGGTTTTTATAAACTAAAATTATCAACATTTTAATATTCTGTTCAGGGGCATGGTATTTTTTTATTTAAATTACTCCCACGCCGGTGTTTTAGCGGTATAAATAAGCAAATTTAAAATTGTTGTTGTTATTTTTATTAAAACCTATTAGAATATACCAATTTAGTAAAAAAAGGAGAATATTGAACAAAATATAATAAATAATGAAAAATCTTAACCTTTTTCTGATTCAAATTGTAATATTCAATATATTATTTCAAAATTTAATACCTAAATAGAGTGTAAAATTATAAAAAAAACTAATTTATTTTATATAAAATGTACCAAATGCAAAAACTATATTTTTGTTGCACATCCAAAAAAGGAAAAACTAAACACAATAACATTAAACGTCGATGAAATAGGCAAACATATCATCACTGAAAAGGAAAAAGGACTTAAGCGACCCTCTTGTCAAAAATGCAGTTTTGATCGGTTTTTATTTTGGATCGAATTCTTTGACTCGTTTGATTCTGAAGACTTTTGTGGCACTTCTAAAATATATTTACCATTTGAGAGAAGGTTTGACTCAAGCGATACAAGTTTGGGACGTCTTTTAAAAATCTTTTTATCGCTTCAGGTAACTCAGTGACGACATATGAATTTTATTGTAAAACAAAAACAAAAACTTAAAAGTGCTCTGGTGTCAACTTCCCCAATTGACAGTTCAGTTTTTTTGCCTTTCCGGTGACGACACAGTTTTTAATTACTATAATTATAAATTTTTGAGCAGGTAATATGTCAAAGAAAAATATATCATAGAAAAATATTAACTTTTCAATGATTCCTAATGAAAATGACAATATTTAAATTTTTTTTAAAAAGTAGTACATCTAAACAAACGCCGAAAATGTTTTTGACGGGAAAATCTCAAACTTTTACCAAAGATAAAATAAAACTTTCATTCTACCAGGAGACTTGACGACAATATACTTGTACTTCTCCATAAAATATATACCTGTATAAACACGATCAAAGATCTGAATGTTATCATGATATTTAATGAAATCCTAGAGGAAGTATTCTTCCGAAATACTGTGCATATTTTCATAAAAATACCAACGATATTATATTATTCAAATTGGATACCTACCCATCATTCAATTTGGGAATTCCGTTATTATTTTCATAACAAAATCTAATAAATTCTCGCTCAATTTTAAATCGATTTCGTTATTTGCTAAAATGTATAAAAATTGATAAAAATATGTCCGTAAGTAGGCGAGGATCCATCTCGGGCCATTTGCATTCGAGTCTTGCAGCATATAAATTTTCTTTATTTCACACTCGCTCCCAAAAATATGCGGAAAATTTCTCCGCACGGACTTAAGACGGAAAAATTAGTAAGCAAAACAAACCCCCGTCGAAAAGAACCCTGTCATTGTTACTCCATTTAAAAATCACTGATACTTTAAAAATCATTTTTTGTACGGTGGTTTTCATAGTCTGTGTTTTTGGATATTTAGGGGTGGAGTTTTAGAGTAGGAATGATGCCGAGGGTTGGCAATAATGATTTTCCAATAGCCCTCACCCACCGGTAGAAATATTCAAAGGAATTTCTTTCCTCGGCAATATATGTTTGTAATACCTACTGCCTACTACCCTCTACGTATTGCCTTCTACCCCTATGATAAATATAAAAGGTCCTTGCGTGAGAGGGAGCCTGCCAGTATTACTTGACAAATATGAGATAGTATTCATGCGTATGAGAATGGCGTGCATATCTTGATCTAACATGATTTCTGGTGGTGACACAAAATTAAATAGAGGTAAATGTACGTGGAATATAGTGCACATGTCTAAATTCAATAAAAAAACTTTGAGTTAGGTACTGCGCAAAATGAAAATGTTATAACTTGAGGGTTAACCAATCAAACGAAGATGTCAGAACCAAATGATTGCATGTCAATTTAAATCACACTTAATAGAAAAATTATAATTTATTTAATTTTCATATTTTATAAAATTATTTAAGTTTGAATAATTTTACACAATATGTAACATTTTGCAACCCTCCAAACTAGGCACATGCCCATAGGATTTGATATAAAATTTAAATTTAAATTAAGAATATGTTGATTATATATATATTTATATTTTAAATATTATTACACAGAAGCTTACGACCAGATCACATACCTCAACGAATAATGTGCAAATAGGTTACTTTGTATAAGAGCTGTTTAAAGTTGCGGTAATATAATTATGTCTTCAATTAAATAAATGGGAGTTCTTTCAAAATGTTAAAACAATGCTGTATTTTATTTTCTCAAAAAATAAAATGTAAACATGACGTTACCAATGTGCACATCCGACATTGTTCGTTGAAACAGTCGAGATGTAAAAAAGCTCTACGATATGGGTGTTTATTTTTATTAATTTGGGTTGGACTTGGCTTTGACTTGAATGTTCTTTCTGATGTATATTTAGTCCTATTTTTGTCATTGCTTCATTATAATATTATGTATGTGCTGTTCTTCCTTTATTGCTTTTTTTCCCCATTTCGTGTATTGTTTTTTGTTGTTGTAGATGTAATTGGACAATAGTCTGTTAGTTTATAAATAAATAATCAATGCGTCAAAAGAAATAACCAGTAACATGTATTCCATCATACGAACTTCACATACGTTTGAATGATAAAAAGTAAATACATAAATTCCAACACTAGGCAATTTGTTGTAGGAATTAAGAATTCCCGGTACACACTATTTCTCCCCAAAAATGTGTTTCAAGTTGGTAAAACACGAACATTTTTTTAGTTTTTTTTACAAATGGAGCTACACGACCGAGTGGTGAATTCAACATTCCACGCGTAATTAAAATGTTAATTAGTTGGCGGGAATGTGTGGGATGTCTCAAATAATATTGTTATAACAATGGAGTTGGGACTTTCAAGTGCAAAATTCTTTAAAAACTAAATTTTTTCGGAAATGTTAATTAAAATGCTTTTATCGGTTGCATTTTTGTATTCATGAGATGGTTTCATATATCCTCATACATAATGGAATTATGCAATTTTTAAATATGTCAAGAAATTTGTAGGTTTATGCTTTCTAAGTACCTATCTAATATATAGGCAAACTACCTACATACCAAAAAACTGTCTGAAAAACTGACAGTAATATGTCGTCGCTAGAAAGGCAAAATGTCTCAAGCGACACTGGTAAAAAATGAGTTAAATATGCAGTTTTGATCGGTATTTTTTCATCGAATCCTCTGACTCGTTTGATTCTGAAAACTTTTGTGGCCCTTCAACCATCTAAAATATATTTACCATTTGGGAGAAGGCTTGGCTCAAGCGACACAAGTTTAGGACTAGCTTAGCTTTTTGTCGCTTCAGGTAACTTGGTGAGAGCGTTGAGTTACCTGAGTTAACTTTTTTTTCCACCAGGTACTCAATACTTATGAATTCCTTTTTCAGCCAGGTACTCAATACTTATTGTAGAACAATTTGTCAACCTTTGCCTTTCCGGCGATGACATAATTTTGAAGAGGTCATTTACAATATATGATAATAATATAACTACTGTGGACATAATATGACTGACATTTTGAAAAGAAATGTTGTTTACCATATTTAATTGATTTTCGAATAATTCAACTAACTCTAACTAAGCCTATCATCTAACTAAGTCTTGACAAAGTGTCAGGAGTTGAAGTTTTTTTTCTCATTTGGTGCATAAATAATAAAGATTTAAAAAAAAAATCACTAAGACAAACTATCACAAATTAATCAATAAAAATAATTGATTTACGTGAATCTGTACGGATATTCAACATACTATAAATAAATTTTAAAATAAATTAGCTGGCAGGCAGCAGAAATTATGTATACATTTTGTATAAATGAAAGTTTTTATTTTAATTCATACAATGTCAGGAAGTAAGTACCATTTGAATCAGTAGCAAAACACTGTTCAAGGTTAAGAAATATTTTCGGGTGTTAATTTTTTGGTAAACTTTATTTATATTAAATTTTTTTATCAATAAACTGCCCGACTAGAAATGTTATCAGACACCGCGATCAAAAATTAAAAGCTCAGACATTTTAATGCCTCTCAAATGTTTTGTTATATATATTATAGGTAGGTACCTACTTAATCGCTGGTCCAGATTTTAAAAGTTTCCTATTAAATTATGATAATTTTCATTCACAGTTCAAAACGTAGTTATTTTTACTTACAAATCATTAAAACTTGTAATTTGATAAGTAATATTTAAATACATCGATTTATCTTTTTTGTACATTACGCAAGAAATGTGATTAGAGTACGAGAGAAAACCATGATCTGTTAATTAAAGACACAATGTTCCGTCGAAACCTCTTCCGCTATTTCATAAACAACGCATGTACCTCACATGAAGTTGGTCGAGTGGGTCAATCATATGGAGCTCACACGAGGTAAAGTACTTCCTCATGTTAGAGAGGGTTCAAAAAAAATTCTGAGGTTCCTCTACTTGAGCGAGTATAGTTACAACCCGTGGATCTATTCTGTCGAATTTCTCTTGCGTATGCTCGGAACATGCCATCTAGGGGTCAGAAGGGATGTGTACATTACTACGAATTTCTTCAGATTGATTCGTTGATGGTCCAAAAACTCAGCTATTATGGAAAGCATTCATTTTTATGTTCTCGATGGTTAACTTCGTCATCGACAACATAGACTGTTTTATATCCCGGCTTGCACAATACCACTCGACTAACTTGCCAATGGTCATGGCGGTGGAGAGGGCAATCTTGTTGTTGAACTGATTCGCTTCGGATATCGATGTATTTTGCATAAATGAAGCTTTGTTTTTTGTACACCATTTTATGAAATATTATGTTTAAATTGATTTTTTTACTATCTTTACTTCACATTAATTCTAATTCATATTTCTTAGAGTTATTTGATAATTATTGTTATTTATGACTATTATGAATATTTCAATACCCCCTTACTCACATAATTAAAAACGCCTTGAAATGTTATTTTTTGAAATTTTATTAAATTGAATAATAATATCTTTCGACGGAACTCACAGTGGCAAGACCGTAGGGGATATAAACCGAATAAAATAGCTATTAAGAAGGTAAATTATTAAAGGTGTTTTGAAATTACGCATGAAACCGACTGAGGTACTTGTAGGCAAGGCAAGGAAAGCCTCTCATTAAGGAAAGGGTCGGGTAGGTATGGTAAGGAGATTGCATCTCATCATAGCAGACGTGCGCCGCTAATAAGGTTTGACATTGAATGCGTCAATTAGATTTTGAGGGCTGATAAAGGTGTGAGGTAAATAAGGTATTGGGTCCTCGGGTGCATTCGGAACTGTCAAGGATGCAGCGCTGGGTTGAACCTCCTGCATTTTACACAGTGTTAAACATTCACAATATATTACATCAGTTTGAACAGTATTATTAAATGTATTTAAAAAATAAATGGTATAAATGAGATCCGATTTTTTAAATTTATTTTTTATAGTGAATACCGCACAAGAGTCTCAGCTGCTACCATAATAGCTGGAGCCAGTGGGACTATGGCATATCTTATTGTTTCGTGGCTGAAAGTAGTAAGGAGGAAAAAGAGAATATGAAAGTTGGGAAATACCTGGCTATTCAGATCTGGTCATCAAACACGGCTAAAGTCATATCAAGCAATGTTTCCATACTGAATGGTGGTTTTTCACCAGGGCGATGCTTAGAGCATCTACCACTCTGGAACGGGTCGTAAATATACTTTTGTAATTATTTTATATGAATCAAATGTGAAATAACACATATTAATTAAATATAAATAGTTTGTGTAAGCCTGTTTGAACCCACGTCCTCTGGATTCGTAGCAAAGCGTCTTAATCGCCCAACCATGGATACTGTCGTATTAATTCGCATTACAAAAGATTTTCTTTCCCAAGAAGCTTTAAAACCATTTATTTATCAAAATAAATACTTTAATATGACAATTTATGAACTGAACAAATAATTATGGTTACTTCTGTTTTGAGTTGAACTTGTGGAAATTGGTTTATTAAATTAGGATTAAAAAAAATAGTAAAACACTTGAATCTTAAATTAAAAATAATAATCATTTTGTATATTTACTAGAATTTACATTTTTTTTCATCTAGAAAATTAATTTGTAACATTCTTAATAAAATTTGGTATTTTTTTTTTTAAATTCCATGTACATTACAAAAACAATATTTTACATAAGATAATAAATTCAATTATGACCATTACAAAAGTTACAGCTCTTTTCAGGTAGCACTGAAGATCGCGTCAATGATAATAAGTTATTTTCGGAATCAAACCTATTTTACTTTCTAAAATCATTACTTATTTAGATATTCAAAACACATCGATAAAAGTATCAGAAAGAATTCTATTTCGCAACAATGTTTGAATCATAATTATAAACCTAAGTAAAAAATGGTTGATAAATATTGTTTAACTATGAAACGTGTGACTCGTAGAACTTGAAAAAAAGCTTCACAAAACAGTGTCCCGACACACCCTCGATATTTCATCCCTCCCCATTTCTTCGTTATCGGCTCGCTGGCGTTATATTCAGCAAAAATAACGTTTACGAATGTCTGTTTGTCCCATAAAAGCCTTAAATGAAGAGATGTCTCATTCATTAGCTCCCTCAACCAAGCAACCCAACTAGTGTTGCCTACTCCATTCAGTCATTAGTTTTTTTATACGGATGTAAACGACTTAAAACACCATTAAAAAAGTGCCTACCTATTAAACCACGTTTTTGCATTCTAACATGAAAGAATTTAGAACATTAAGAATAAAGATACCCATAATTTATACTGATGACAGTCAACGTTCGATAGAATAAAGCACGTGAATATTTAGATAAAAGTGGTACATGTAAATAATAAGAACAGTTAATATAATAGGTAACCTTGAGACTTTTTAAAAAATTTGACCGTGTAAAAATGCAGTAATTCGGTACTTCCTGATACAAGATTCTAACTGTATTATCCCGACTGCCTACCAAATAGATATCTTACATGCAAAGCTATCGACTATCTTATAATGGTAAGTGATTTTGGTGTGAGCGATCCCGTCAAAGAATACCACACATTTAAATAATAATAAATTTGGGATTTTTTATCCGAGGTTTGTGAGGGTATATCTCATGGAAGGCATAAATCATTCATAATTAATTCATAATTTGTGGCGATCCTTGCCACAAATTGTCAATTAATCAAATAATATTTGTTTGCCAATAAATACATAATTTTAAACACTCTTGTTTAAGTGTTTATCATCACGTATATCATTTTAATGCTTAGCTTTATTGAGACTACCCTTTCCAATCGATGGTGTGTGTATTTTAATAATTTTAATCCAATAGTGAAATAAAAGAACGATTGTGTATTTTTACTAAGCATTCTCGAACTCACAGTCTTTTGTCAAGAATTTTGATAGAAAGGTTTAATTGCCTTTGTGTCGAAAACATTTCTGTTTTTTATACCGTCCAGGTAGCCAAGTAAACTAACTTAATTCAAAGCAAACTAAATATAGATTGACAACCGTAAAATACGTGAACCGTTGTGTCCGTTCATTGTTTTTCATTCATCCAACGTTGGTTTGGGAAATAAAATCTTTTATCTAAAAGACTCAGACAAGTCCCACGAGAACGAAAGTAAAGTTTTGAAAAAAAAACTATTTAAAAGGCGAGTTTAATTTTTGAAAGTGATGGAATCGAAGTCGGTTCTTGTTGAAATAAGTTAGTGTAAAGACACTAGTGCTTATTGCATTCATGAAAATCTTACTCCACATTCTGCCTAAAGAGTCAGTAACGTATCTTCATAAAAATAAGATTTACAATGCAAGTGTATGGAAATATAGTTTTAGAGTAGATATCTATTTTTTTTCGACTGCTTAGTTAATGTTAACTAACGAACCAACTAACCATCACGCCGTTTCAATTTTAACCAAGGCAGAGAGGACGGACCACCATATAACTCTGTCTAGGCAACACTCCTTGCTTCATTCACATTCATGCATACTCTTCTGTTAATCTGACTCTTCACATGACCCGATTCAAGTGTTTGATTTGATCGTGCCATGTCTTTCTCAGGCGTCCTCGACTTCTTTCATTCAATTTCGAATCATATATTCTTTTCAACTCCTTTCTTCGTTCATTCGCTCTGTATGCCCTAATCATCTAAGCGTTCCTTTCTTGATCCTATTCATTAATATATATATATATATATATATATATATATATATATATATATATATATTAATGAATAGGATTATTTTTATATATATATATATATATATATATATATATATATATATATATATATATATATATAATATATATATAAAAATAAAGCAGTTTTGCTGTTGGATAAGTCATAGAGTCCAACTAGAAATTTTGTAATATGTATTGTTTTTAAAACACTTGGATTCAAAGTGAAGTACAAGATTCTTGTTAGATATAAAGTTTAGAATTTAGGCACCAGGAAATTAGTAGAAAACCGTTAACTCTTAACTTCAATAAAACTTTCAACCGCATGATTTGCGTTTCTGTAACGTATGTTAGGTACATATGCACAATTAAATCAATACGCATAACACAAACTTACTTAATCACTGAATTAAAAAAAAGCTTGATTATGAAATCTTATACTGCGTTTAGAGAGATGTTATAAATTCTAAGAAGCTCAAAAAATATCTAATGCATGCAAATACATTTTGTTGACAATTACTAAAAAAAAAAAATTACAAAACATCAATATATAACAAAACTAAAGTAAAAAGAAAGACTTTTAGTACCTAAATACAATACAGCTTTTGCACAAAGACACCATATGTACACGCGCCTCACACTTACAACAACCTCCCACTACAGACTGTAGCCATCACCAATATGTATTCCTTTAATCAAAACATTACTAAATGGCTAATGAGTAAGGACTGAAAGGAAATTGAAGACCTCCTAAAATAGCTCTTAAAATTCTTTATTCATTCCATGACTTACTAGAGCAGCTTTATAAAATGCCGAAAATTACATTTCTCTTACATAATAACACGATATTATATAAATATTGTATCATAATTCTATAATAATTCTTTTAACTCCACTATTATTATATACTACTTTAAAATTAGCATTTTTTTTCTTCTTTAGGTAATAATGGTAATTATCAATAATTGTAGGATTGTTACGATGGGAAATGTATGTGTATTTGTATCGTATCCACTGTCATTAATTATAGGATTTAGTACCCTGCAACTTTACCTACTGTGAATGTATCTTATATGGAATAATTGATGTATCAAGAGAGTTTTACGGTCAGTGTCTGTTGTATCATCTAGCATTATGTAACAAATATCAATACATTGTGCATTATTCTACTAGTACTCACTGTCACCTACCTCAGAACAAGTTTTAATAACCAAGTGAGGTAGGTTATGTATAAAAATAAATAAAGAAACAAAAAATAATAAAATTAAAAAAAAAACTAAAAAAAAGTATTCTATAGATTTATCCATCGAGCTTCTTAATTTTTTAAATTCAATAAAGAAGCTGAACAACACCTCCTACCGGACAGCATTCCATCATATACGAGTAACTAATGTATTTACCTTTTTTCTGTTTCGAGATCAAAACTTGACCCCTGTACCTTTACAGTGTGCATGTGGTTCCCGATAAATTGGTCTCCAGTCGTGTTTGCGTGACGTGTGAAATATTTCAATCATTTCTAAAGGCTGCGCCGTGGCTTTTCAAGTCCCAATGCAGCAATGAATTTACGTACATATTAATAGATGGATTAGATTTTAGTCAAACGGCTATTTTATCTAAAATATTTGAAATAGAAATATTAATTTATTTTTTTAAATAATTTAATAATAATAATCTAAAACACAAATATGAAACAGAATTAGCCGGAAAATAAAAAGATAATGGTCACAACCGAGACTCGAACTCGGATCCTCTACTATATGCGGAAATAACGCCTTAACCAATTCGGCCATTGGGACCTTATTAGCTTTGAATTCATTACAAAGATGGCTGCCAAAAATCGGAAAAAAAAAAAATAATATTCATTATTTTCAATGAAAATATGAGATCGATTCAAATGCCACTTTCTTTATAGCTCCCAATGGCTAAATTGGTTAAGGCGTTACTCCCGGATATACAAAAGGATCCGAGGTTGAGTCTCGGTTGTGATTATTGTTTTTTTTTCTGGCTTTTTCTGTTTCATATTTGTATTTTAGGTTCTTGATATTATTTGAATATTTTTTTTGAAAAATTAGCATTAATGCCTTAAAGTTTTTTCAAATTTGAATATTAATTGACTTACATTTTATTTATTTATTTGAAATACAAAAATGGTTGGGTATATGTGATTTTAAAAAATCTTAAGAACAACAACAAATTTAATATTGTAACTATGTTGTTTTTATGTAGAGACTATTTAATGGTTTAGTTAATGACAAACTAATACACCAGTGAATCAGATTTTGATTGAGAAAAAAAAATAACACTATCGTCATATGCATCACTAAAAGCATATAATTTATTTCGTCATTTTTGTCTCGACTCGGTCTACTTTCCGACAGGCTTACTTGTCAACAATGACAGCTCTGCCGGTTTATAAATAGTATAATTACACCTCTAATCTGCTTTTTGGCGCGCAGCTGTCAAAAAATTCTCGGTCTAGAACGGTTTTTTCTATGATACTGCGACATTTAAGAATCAACCCTTTGAAACTCGGTGTCAATTCAAATTACAACGAACTTTGAATATTTTTTCCATAACCATAGTGATTTCAAAAACTCTAATTTTAGTTTTACAACAGTTGGAAATCTTCTCTGTAGCGTATTTTTTATCTGTAATTCTTATTTCTGCAATAAAAACCGCGAAAAAATGACAGTTTCCATTTCCGCGCTCTTATTTGGTCTGGGATCGATTGATATTTTTATTTTGTTTTATGTTTTCTTTATACTTATTGATTATTTCAAAAAAAAATAAGCCATCATTTGTGTTTATTGTTGTTATTGTTATTGCTTATTTTATCTTACTCATAAAAAAATGCATCTGAGGCCCAGTGTCAATTCAAATTAACGTTGAATCATTTCTTATATTTTTTTTACTATACTATAAATAAAAAATAATTTTATGAGGTGTTACAAAGCATTGTTGTTGGATTCGAAGCTGTGATAAAACACCGAATGTGTGTTCAGCTTCAGATGAATTTGAAAAATAGTGGACTGTAAAACGATAAACTATAATACTTGATGGAAGTGTCTTAATATGGATGTGGAAAGATTATGGAATGAAGGAATTAAGAAAACCAATTCACTCACCGATGAAGTTGATGTTTAATTTCTTGATTATTCTTACACACTGTATTATTAACGAACGCCACAACAAAAAACACTTAGTTTAATATTTTTTGAAGAATAACAACAAAACGAACGAACACGTTTTTTCACATGGTTCTTTTCTGTCTCTTGATTGTCACTTGTTTTTAAACTCGATGTTGTTGAATACGGAAACTGAATATAGTGAAATGGTTGGATAAGATAGGAACTGGTTAAAAAAAAGAAGGTAAGAACCTAACAAATTATTGAAATCCAACATTCAAATTTTTTCTATTTGTGGCAATAATAATTTGGTTATCAAATGGTTAAGTGTTGCCCAGGGTACGAGTGTGCGCTTTGACAGCGGTAGGCGGGATTTAAAGGTAAAGTGATATTGACAGGTACGACTATTAATGTATAATTATTAACCGAAGAACTACAGGTGTTTTTTTCGAATTCATATGATTTTGTTGACGTTAATGCGATGTGTTTTAAAGAGACTGCTTTTTGTAACAATTAAAATGTAATAGTAAACATGCGAATTAGTGATTGACAGAAGTGAACATTTTACGAATGTAAGATGGTAGGAACAAAAAAACTTTAATTTAACATTCAATCATTGAACGATTTAAATTTAATTTATTGATTGTTTTGTTGCTTAATAAATATAGAAATTGATATTAAGCGGCTTAAAATGTACTTACTAATAAAATAAATATAGCGCAATTAAGTGATATTTTACCCCCAGTATAAATATATTTTTACGTGAATACCGCACAAGAGTCTAAACTGCTTCAAACTGTCTAGATCCAGTGAGACTATGGCATCTCCAATAGGGGTATGTTGTGAGGGTAAAGGTAGTGGGAAGGGGAATGAGATGAGGAAGGGGAAGGTTGGGAAGTACCTGGCTATTAAGATCTGGTTAACAAACACGGTTGAAGCCATTTCAAGCAACGTTTCAATTCTGAATAGTGGTCTTTCACCAGGGCGATACTTACAGTATCTACCACTCTGGAACGTGCCGCAAATATACTTTATTTTTGTTTTATATCTATTAAATGTGTTATGACACATATTAATTAAATGAAACTTATTTGCGAACGCCGGGTTCGAACCCGCGACCTCTGGATTTCCTCTCATGATTTATGATAACGATCATGTTCTTAGATAGTTTTAATTTGTATAGATATTGTATATTATTTTCTCCATGTTAGTTAGACTTATTAGCATAATTACTTTATTATGAAGCGCAATTGAGGTGAAATATCACAAAACTTCGCTATTAGTTCACTGTTATTATTATTATTATAACTACCTACTTTTAAATTCGTAACAAAAGACTTTAAAACAAATCAAAACAAAGGTATTTTCTTAAGACGTCACAGATCATCTTTAGGAGTGATGTTTTAAGAATGTTAATCTACTCGGGGAATTCAATTTGTGTTTTTTTTTAAATTTGTAAGAATTCGTAGGCGGAGGGCTTATACTTTTCCAAATATGATTGACATCCATATCGGATAATATTACGGAATATTTTTGAACACGACGTATTTCTATGGTCAGGTGTTGACGCGATTATAAAGACATTTACATTCTACAACCTGCTTAAGCAGGTAGATAGGTATCTCAGACTAACTTGGATTCCCAGAAAAGTGAGATGTGATCTATTCAAATACTTAAAACATTATTATTATCTTAAATCTTATAACAGTACTCTCCAATCTGATATCAGGATGGTTGAGTTTATACTGAGAAAGGAAAAAAAATGCAAAATGTCAAGGAAATAAACTGGCAAAGGTTAGGTAGGTACCTGCGCAGGGAATATTAAGAGGATGAGATCATGGTGCTTTTGTCTGTCATAATTTTGAAAAGGGTAAGATTAGTAAATACTTTAGAGCTCTTCCAGTTGCGGATTCTACAATATTTGAAAATATAGCAAATAGGGTGAGTAGGTTCCCGGATATATTATTATTAAATTAAATAATCTAGTCTAGTGATTGCACTTTTACAAAAAAGATCGTTCGAATTAATATTTTTTTTAGGCATTCCAATAATTTATCACTAACTAACTAACCGTGACGCCGTTACCCCGCAGGAGTAGGCAGATAAGATTAACTGCCACACAAATCTATTTTGGCACACACTCCTTGCTTCATTATTCATACTCTTCTATTATTTTGACTCTTGACATGGCCCGACTCGAATATTTGATACACTTAATCGTACCGTGTCATCCTCGGGCTACCCCGATTTCTTCTACCACTCGCTTTCGTGTCATATATTCTTCTCACTCTTCTTTCTTCGTTAAACTACATAAGCGTCCCTTTTTTAATCCAATTCCTATCGATTACATTATTTAACATATTTATTATCACCAACAGCTTTCGGTCCTCCATGGAGTTTCCTGCATTCCATTATATAACCATAAAACGATTTCCCAGTAGCGTTAGGCAGATATGATGAAATACCCCATCTCCATATTGGCCCATACTTCCTGCTCGCTTTATTCACAATCATACATCGACCCATCCTAGTGAAAAACCACCATTCAGAATAGAAACGTTGCTTAAAATGGCTTTAGTTGTGTTTGATGACCAGATCTGAATAGCTTAATACTTTTCCACCTTCGTCTTTCCAATTCCCTTCAGCTTTACGAAATCCCCCGATTGGGGGTGGCATAGTCCCACTGGCTCCAGACGGGTGTCCAGCAGTTGTATTCACATTAAAATAATATTTACAGCGAAATAGCACCTTTTATTAGAAATAAAGCATTTTTGCTGAATTTTTCGTGCTGAGATTTTTTTTTTGAGAAATGTACAAACATCGATTTATTTAATCTGAAACATCCATAAAAACAGTTAATTTTTATACATTATTTTTAAATCGTGCGGATCGTCTTTATAATGGGTTGCTCTCCTTTATACAGAGTGCTCTCTAGTATATAGGGTGATCTATCAATCGCAATATTCACCGTTAAATTAGTTACTTTATGATTCCATAAACTACATTTTCCACGTCCACCTAACTTAGCTCACCTCCTTGCCCTATCCCATCATTTCCATTTATTTTGTGTTTAAAAATTCATAAAAACACAGGGAAAACAGTGCATATGTTTAATTCCCTTTAGAATTAGAGAAATCCACCTGAGTGTAGGTACAATAATAATAATAATAACAGTGAACTTATATAGCGCAGTTTTGTGATATTTCACTTCAAGTGCGCTTAATGCTAAATTAACTGAGCCAATATAAAAGTAGAAAATAATATTTAATATGTATACAAATTTAAAATCGTGATCGCTATCATAAATCATGAGAGAAAAAGATTTCAGATATGGGTATAACAGTACATGTGTACATCAACATATTGAAAAAACAATTTACTAGAAACTAAGGGTCTAAAAATCCAGATGAAACGTATAAATTCATACTAACGAATTTGTCAAAGCAAAGAAGAGGAAATTATTTTGAAGACAGTTAAAATGTTGGTACTTATAAACATTAATATTCAAGTATTATAAGTTAACGATTGTAAAAATGTAAACAGTTTAAAAATAAAAAGTAACAAAAGAACAATAAAATATTTTATGGAAGTGAGTATAGGGTTTTCAGAAGATAGTAAGGACATTGAGTTGTAAGGATACAATTAAGAAAATCTAAACAAAGCAAATTAAGGACGTTTTTAGAGAAATTAAATTTCCAACCATGAATGTATTTTTATAAAGTGTTAACAAGTAGGTAATGATTTCAGTTTTCCAAAGGCGTATTAAAAAGCTTGGCGCACTATTGAAATTTTGGTTTCCAAATAACTCGAGGCGTTATGAAAGCTGAGGAAATTTAAATGTTCATTTGTGGCAGCATTATACACTGCAGGGTCTACGTGTCAAATTAAGTATGTTATGTGATGTGTTTTCACTTAAAAACTTATTATATTCGCAGTATGCTTTCGTAACAATTTCATGTACTATGTTTTGTTTAAATATTTCAACATAAATCCTCCAATGGGCTTATAAGGCAGGTTTCATAAAATTGAACATTTTATACAGTACCACTCAATTTAAAATAAAGCTCAACTAAAGTTGTCAACAGAAGCTAGATGTGATCAAATTAAAGTGTAGTGGTGTAAACTAATATATTTTCTTCTTTATTAGATCTATCTAACTTACGTTATTTTTCCCAGAGAATGAAACTCCAACTGTACCTTTTTTAATTATTTTTCTTTCCCCTGCAATTTTATCACATAAATCGTGTTGTTTCTTGAACCTAAATGGATGCCTGTGACTTAATGAGAATTTCACTAAAATTATTGATAAAATAATATTGGGCTGTAGATAAAAAAAAAAACACTTTATGATAGTTACATATATCAAATTTGCTTCACTTGAGTTTTGATCACTCAGTCCATGTGCTATACTTAGTATTATTACTGCTTATTTATTTTTATTCTACCCTAGGTTTTGACAACAACCATTATATATATTTGTTAATGTAAATATGTTTGTTGTAAGTCACTAGTTATAAGTATTAGGCATATGTCAAATTAATAAGTCTTAGTTGTAAGTCTAAATTCTAAGTCACTAATCATAAGTTTTAGCTGTAAGTACATAGTTACAAGTTATAATTTATACGCCACTAGTAAAGTTATAGGTCTTAGTAATTAAAAGGTAGGTTATGTTAAGTTGTAAAGCGCCCTTGAGGTTATATTTCTTCTATGAAAATGTACTATAGAAATCAGACAATTATTACTATTATTGTCTATTTTAAGGATAATTCTCTACAGAATGTGTAAATGATAAATCTGTCTAGATTTGCCATCTAATTTAATATGATAAAATAATTGTTCACAGTGGTTTATAATACCTTATTAGAATTACTTTTACATGGATAAATTTTGTAGGAATCTTGTGTTCTCATTCGTAGCTTGTTCCCCATTTGTCTCGCCTAGACAAGTTACATTTGTGTACCTGTTCAGCGCTCTGTGTCTAGCTGTATAGCCTGGGGCGAATCATTAACTCATCTACTTTTTGTACTTTGCCCACATTAATTAAATTTCGTAAGACAAAGAGAGGATACGTGTGTAGGTACTAAAGGGCGAATGTAAAAAACAACTGACTCAAACATCTCTGTAAAGCCGTTTTCTTAACTTTTAATTCTGTAGACGGAATAAGTTTTTTTCACTGTAAGAAAATAAATGTAACTGAAGAAAAATAATTATAGTTCAGCGTAGATATCAGATTACCTAAAAAGCTGAAAATGAAATGACTTACTGAAAACTATTAGACGTGATTTCTAGTTTGACTTAACTGTTTTCAAGGTCATTCAATTTCCATTTCTATCCTTAGCTATTGTGTTTTGAAATGTAAATTTTAGTGTAAAAACAACAAATAACAATGTTAATTAAATTAAAACACACGTTGTTTTAATCCACTTTATTTTTGTATGTCAACTAGTTTCGATTCTGCTGAATCTTCGTCGGGACTTAAAAATATACTAATAAAATAAGAGGAATGTGCATATATATAAAATGGTGAAAAGAGAGATATAGTATTAGGAGGGAGACAACAATATAACAATAGGACAAAAGGAACGTGTCATATAATGTATTTAGTTAAGTGGGCGAGTAGAGAGAACTAAATCAGTAAGACTTAATGATAACCATTTTCTAAATAACCATAAAAAATTAACTTATAGTCCTATCCTAAACATGTTTCCCTTCTCCTCCACCTCTCCTCCCCCTCAAACTTGACGTTCTGCTGCCCCCTCTATCTTCCATGGTTTCCCCCTCGCCCACTTAACTAAATACACTATATGATACGTTCCTTTTGTCCTATTGTTATATTGTTGTCTCCCTCCTAATACTATATCTCTCTTTTCACCATTTTATATATATGCACATTCCTCTTATTTCATAAGTATATTTTTAAGTCCCGATGAAGATTCAGCAGAATCGAAACTAGTAGACATATACAAAAATAAAGTGGATTAAAACGACGTGTGTTTTTATTTAATTAATCATGCCAATCCACAAAGTGTTTGCTTTATCTGTTAATTAAATAACAATGTATTAATTTATTCTATATTTTTAATAAGCACATAGATTTCGAAAAAAATAGTGTTAAAGCCGGATAGAAATTCCTAGTAGAATACTTTTAGAAAGTTTATTTTCCACAATTATTACATCGACGATATGATATCTACAAAGTACGTTTAACTCAATAGAGACATACCTACCCTAAGATGACTAGGTGAAATTTAAATTATGAGTAGTTTAGCGACCTGTGGGTAATGTCAGTGGAAGATTTTCTTCATACCTTGTCTCTTATTAAGCGGAGAATCACCATTAGATATATGAATTTTAAACAAATCCCTGTACTGTTCTACAAATTCGGAAGGCCCATCACTAAATTTGCTTTCATGCCCTAACTGAAATCGAACAATAAAAAGTAAAAATGATTATAGGTAAATACTAACTATAATTTTGCCAATATGCCCCGTGGGTGCAAAACCGAATCTTTCTCCAAACTAGATATAAATAAAATAATTATGTTAATCTGAGGTGGTTTTTCAGGAAATACTTATGCATACTTATGCTTCTGCATAAAATGGTAATGGCCATAAAAATAAAAACAAAATCTGTGGTCTTATATGGGGTTACTATTTCATTTTCATTAAATATGACAAACCACAGAGTGATTGCTTTCTACGAAAATATTAATAAGTTATAGATTACATATATTACAACAAGTTTTGTACACTACCCTTAAGGTGATTTTTTTCAAAAACGACACTACACAAATTATCTTAACATTATTATAATTACTATAGAAACAAATCCTAATTACCACAACACAGATAGTACAAAACATCACTTTCCTTTGTAATCATTATAATTATTTTTTGAACATTGGCATCAACAGTATCACAAGAGTTTAAAAGGGTTCTCATTATACTTAAGTGTGCCAAGAAAAACGTTTCCTTACTCTTACTTACTCCTTCTTAATCCTTGCATTCATCCCAGTGTTTCCTATGTTTTAAAGAAGATAATAAGAGAACAAAGGGAATATCCTCCCCTACCTTATCCAGTTTAAAGATGAATTCATCTTTCATCACGAGATGTATCATTTTCCAGCATTCGACTTAATCCGTTGCTTGAGATACCAGACAGGGTTTTCCCCCAGTGAGATGTAGTGAAATGAATTATTCGAAGATTGAAGAAGAAAGGAGAAACAAACGGAACGTAACCGCTGAAGCTGTGTTATTAATGTTTTCATTTATATTATTTGTAACAGATAACTTGAGGCGAAATGAAGTACAAAGTACTTGAATGTACCAATTTAAAATTTTTATTTTTCTTAAGCCCCATCCTAGAGTAATATAGATGCTCTTAATATCATCCTGGTAAAAGATCACTATTCAGAATCGAAACGTTGCTTGAAATGGCTTAAGCCATGTTTGGTGACCAGGTCTGAATACTACTTTCCAATCTTCTTTTATGTAGGATTCCATAGTCCCACTGGCTCCAGACGATTGGGAGCATTTAGTCACATTCACAATTCGAAAAAAACTTCACTAGTTTCATTTTAAAGTTTAAAGTAAGAAAAAACCTTTTTTTTAAAATTTATTTTTATGAAAATGGTATTTAAAAACAAAGGTATGATTGTGTAAATAACCACAATATTTGTCGTTTAACCACAGCCTGATTGATGCAAAATATACTGACATCAGAAACGATTTAGTTCAATGACAATTTTTACTCAAAGTGGGCTTGACTCGAATAGATTAACTACAAAATATAGTAACTCTTCAGTAATTTCTAGAAAGTTTTCTGACTTTAAACTACTCCACATTACGTTATAAGACGTTTACATAACATCAGCTAGCTAAATTGAAGATATATTTATTAACGTTACATAAATTTCCTAAAACAATATAACTGTTAGAGATTATCTCGTACTTATCATCTCAACGATTTCATTGTCTAGGTCCAGGATTCAAAATACGGCGATGGCGAATTTGATTGAGCTCAAGTTATACAGAAATTGATTTATTTACATTTTTTTTAGAATTTGTCCTAGAATGCAATGTCACTCACTTAGAGACCATCATTCAAAATCGAAACGGTAGTAAAAATGGCTATCGCTATTTTTATTACCAAGATCTGAATAGACAAATACGTCGCTCTTCCACCCTTTAAACACTCCCCAAAATTTGAATATCATATCACCACTACCTCCAGGCAGTTGGGACTTTGGTGTGTTATCTCATAAAATAAAATAACACGCTCTTGGCTTAAGTATATTAAAGCTTTCGCTTCGGCATTTAATTTACTCAAGACCACTGTGTGTCTTTTGAGTAGAAAAAATATTGAAAAACACAAGTCCCCACAGAAGCATAGAGTGCGGAGTGCCTAAACTACCCTACCCAGGATGTCTACCGTCTGTTGATTATCTGCCACAGCGAGGAAGTACTAGAGGTGGAAGCTGTTGGCTGAGAGATATAAATCTGTCCGATGACTTGATCGCCCGCGGCATTGGGATTTTATTAAAACTTCTCCCTTTGAGATGAACTCGCTTTGATAATGCGAGCTAGGTAGGCACTAGGCAGGTACTATGCAAGAACTAACTTAACCACGGTATCGGACCGCTAAAGCCTTACTCATAATTACAATGAATGAGTTATTTCATTCGTTTTTTGTTGTTTACGACAACGGGGCTTATTAATTACACCAAAGATGGAATCTCCGGAGATATTTCTCATTTGTATTCATGATGCTTTTTTTTATAAAACGTATTTTCTAATAGTTATTTATGTACTGTGTGTATGTGGTGCTTAGGTATTTAAAAACAGATTTATGAAATTGCCTGAAATATTCTCGAAGCCGTAAGAGTATTATTAATATCGTGATAATAATACCTACATGCAAAATTTGTATGGAAATAAAAATGAATTATTTACAACGCTGAAAATATGTAAACATCTTGATTCGTGAATATAAATATTTTTTTTCTATACGTTTTATAATTAGCATCGTATAAGTATATTTTGGGCTTTTCAAATATTGATAATGTATAGACGCATCTTCTAAAGAGATAACCTGAATAAACAATTGGATTCTGCTGTTATGCTGTGTCCGCTGTGGTCCATTACGACATCCCCGGACTAACTAGAAAATAATTTGTTTTTTTGTTGTTGTTGTTTCTGATCTTGTTATTGAGAAGTACTTTGTTTCATATGATACTTTTATGAAGAATTCAGAATACCATGATACGGATATATGCCTGGTTTGGAAGGTCGTAATATTGTCGCCGGAAAGGCAAAAGGGCTGAAGCGCCACTTTGAAAAATTTACACCAGAGAACTTTAAGTTTTTTTTTTACAATAAATTTAAAAAAAGTGTTTAGTACCTGGTTGGATTTTGAAAATGAAAATTAACACTGTTAACTCAATGATACTGAGTTACCTGAAACGACAACAAGCGACAAACAGTCCTTGGCTTGGGTCGCTTGAGTCAAGCCTTCTCTCAAATGGCAAATATAGCTTAGATGGCTGAAGGGCCACAAAAGTCTTCAAAATTAAACGAGAGTCAGAGTAACCGATGCAGAAAAAAAAACGATTAAAACTGCATATTTAACTAGTTTTTGACCAAAGCTTGAGCCCTTTAGCTTTCCAGCGACGGTATGTTAAATTTTATTACCTGTATCATATTTAGTAATTTTATAAAATATTAAATAAAAAAAGAAGATTCGTAGTCGAATGATCTAAGTTAGCGAAATAATACGAGATTTATAAAAACTCTTATATCTTGACAATATTACGTGACTAGTACGAGTGCATTTCCGCTAAGTTGTTCTAAGTTGCGGTCTACGGGGTGAAGACCAATCCGATGATAGCGTAACCTAGATAAGAGAAGGCACCAGAAGAAGGATAAACACTTAGCTTTATGAATAGGTAGGTATCTAGAATTAAAATACGTAGGACGGACCTTTCAAGCGAAAGCGGAATGATATAACGCTTGATATCAAATCTCTGGCAAACAAACTCCATTAATTTCATATCAATGCGTAGATTTCCGAAAAACTCCGTATTTTAATGCATAAACGGAAAAACTTTGATTTCTGATAAAAAATGAAGTCACTCTCCTAATTTGCAAATCGATGTGAAACTTTTTCGATCTGTTCGATATCGGGCATCTCGGTGCCGATATTTTCAAGAGATCGTTCTTTACGGGAACTTCTCAAAGGAGTCGCGTGCTCCGAGGAGTGGAGGAGGCATTGGAGGGAGACGGCGATATCGGGAAATGGCGGATACAGCTGATTCAGACCGACTTGAGAGAAACTTTTCCAAATTTAATTTGAACTTATTAAAGGTTAGTGGGAGCTAGGATCGAGCGGGAAAAAAGACTGAAAAATATCGGAGGGTAATTGAAATAACCGGCAGTCAAGGGTGGAGAAGGAATTAAACTTGTGTTTTTTTTTTTTTATTCCTGAGAGGGTGGCTGAAAGAAAGATAATTTATTGAAAACTTTTTCAGTAGAAAACACATAAAAAATTATATATATTTTGATTTATTATGTCAGATCTGAAGCTGCGATGAAACACTAAATGTGCTTCCAGATTCAGATAAATTCGGAAAATAGTGGACTGTAAGAATGAACTGAACTACTTGATGAAAATGTTTGATTTTGGATGCACAACGAATTATGGAATTAAGGAAAGAAAAATGGGGAACCATTCACTCACCGATTAAGTTGAAGTTCTTGATTCTTCTTGGATAATTGTACTAACAAACCAAACCACAAAAACACCACACTTAATTTAGTCTTCTAATTTACACAATTAAAACGTTTAGTTAATTTCGGAAGACCGTTATGCTCGACGGCTTAATCAACGGCCGACGAAACAATTCAACATAAAATTTAGCTAACCGGGTGTTGCTAATTTACTTAAGATCTTAACACGCTTCTATTGGTATATCTCCTTTGTCCACTATTATTTTACACAGATTCAGATGAAATGGGACTTACGATGCCGTCCGTAAATCAAGGGTTAAAGATATGTATACACAAAAATGAAAATACTCACCGATCAGTTCTTCTCCATTCCTGACAACGGCGTGAATCCTGTTCTGATTGACGTCCAGTTCCGACTCGAATGCCGCATGTCGCTGTATCTTGCTCCGAAGGTTTGAAAGATTCCTGAGAGAGAAATAATTATTTATAACACACGGTTTTGTTTATTTTATATTTTTTGAAGATCTAACATCAAACAAACGAAAAAGCGAAACGAACAAACAACCACGTTTTTCCACACAAAAACTCTTCTCATCGATTATAAATTATTGTTGTTACACGGTGTTCTTGAATACGGAATTCGATACACCACAATGGTTGGATAGGTAAGGACTTGGGTGAAACAGATGAAGGTAAGAACCTAACAAATTATCACATTGAAATCAAACACATTGCTTCTTTAATTATTTTAGTAAGAAAATTAAAAAAATATGTGAAGTAAATGCTACCACATCTAACAACATTACAACTTAGTTACGATGTGTTTTATTTTGTTTGTAATTTTCTACGTACAAGAAGCCCTACGGTTTCACTAAGGGCCTAACCCATATTTGGGGATGCTTTGTGGACGATCTAAGTAAGGAAAAGACGAACCAATGTCTTGAATCAATGTCTATTTTGTTTGTAATTTTCTACTTACAATATATCTACAGAAATATGTTATAGGGGAGAGAAAAGAAATAAAAACCCATTGTAGGTCAATTATCCGATTGTCAACCATTTGCAGACATGAGTTTGATTACAACGGTATATTGACTGTTGTTTTAGTAAGCACTGTCCATTGAAAGAGCGGAAGAAGATATTTGGTGAAATCGCTATTTTGGGTAAGGTGAGGTCAAATCGTGAAATCAATCCATCATAAAAGTTTGGTTAGCAATTTTTCATCACTTTTAAAATACATATTTTTTTTAATATTAACTGCTTCCTACTGTCTGGAGCCAGCGAAACTAAGGCGTCTCCAATCGGGGTATGTGTCGAGGCTGAAGGTATAGGGAGGATAATGATATGGGAAAGAGATTACCATGAATAACTAGCACGTAAGAATCCCAAAAGCTCTCCAGGACTATGACATCCCCAATCGGGGTATGTTGTGACGCTGAAGGTAGTAAGGAGGGGATGGAGATAAGAAAGATGAAGAATGGAAAGTACCTGACTATGTAGATCTGGTCACCAAACACGGCTAAAGCCATTTCAAGCAGCGTTTCGATTTCTAATGGTGGTTTTTTACCAGGGCGATATCTACTACTCTGGAACGTGCTGCAAATATACTATATGTTAATTAATATGAATTAAATGCGAATCGACACACATTATTAAAAAAATTATTTTGCGCACGCCGGGTTTGAACCCGCAACCTCTGAATATGTAATGGAGCGTCCTAAACGCTCAACGACGAAGACTTTTATGTCAATAGTATTGAGTTATCGCTAAACAATTGATCACTTGGTCTAAGAAAGACCGATTTGTATTCGTTCATTCCGTTTGCAAAAGAAATTTCAAACGTTTGACCCACAACTTAATAAGTATTAGGAATGTTTGTTCTACTTATAAAGTCGTGATAAAAACATATTCTACAGAAATAAATAAAATAGGTTAATGTAAGCAGCAAGCGGAATATGAACCATACCGCCGCGATTAGGTTCGGACAACAAACGTGATCGCCTTAGGATTTTTAACATATGATGTTAGCTGGTGTTACTCAATCTTTGGCCACCTTTAATATTACTGGCTCACCTCAAGAAAGATGTTTGAAGATAATATCACAATGTATTTGTTTTGTCAAACACATTGAACAATATCATCGCCTGAAAGGCAAAAGGGATGAAAGGCCATTTTGGGAAGTTTACACCAGAGCACTTAAAAGCTTTTATTATTTTACATTCACAGTACCTGGTTGGATTTTTAAAAAAAGTTCATTCAGGTAACTCAATGCTCTTACTGAATTGCTTGCGCCAAAAAGCTTAAAAGTCCTAAGCTTGTGTCGCTTGAATCAAGTCTTAATCGTTAATATATTTTAGATGGCTGAAGGGTCGCAAAAGTCTTCAAGAATCACACCAGATCAAAACTGCATGTTCTCATTTTTGATCGTTTTTGCAGTGTCGATTAAGCTCTTTTGCCTTATATATCGCACGTGTCTTGTGAAACCTTGCGGATTCGAGGTAAATTAAAATTAAAACTTCTGCATTATTATTAAACTTTATCATCTTTTAACACGAAACCATTCGTAAAACGCAAGCGTTCCTAACTGGCTTTGTCACAATTTTTTGTTATGGATATGAAACGAACAACTTAGGCCAGGCGCGCGTGGGTGAATTTTGTCATGGCAACAGTTTCGTTACTGTCACTGTCTTCCAATCGAGCACGCACACGGAAAGTGACTGTCACCCGTCACCCTTTCATCCCGGCAATGGATTTCGAACAGGCGGATGAGTCACCGAATGACATTTTGTCACCCGTGTACGAGCGTCCATACAAAAGTACACTTTACAGACACGGTGACAGTTTCGTCTCTCAAAAGTCGCCGGCCAGTGAAACTAAAAAGTCACTCTACTGTCACGTCGGTCCGTGCGCGACCTCCATACATTCTAATAGATTTGGAGATGGTGACGAAACTGTTGCCGTGACAAAAGTCACCTGTGCGCGCCTGGCCTTAGCGTTAAAAAATGTTTCTTACGTGATGGCCTCCGTGGTCGAGTGGTTAAGAAGATTGACTACGAAACCAGAAGTCATGGGTTCAAATCCCGACGTGCGCAAATACATTTTATTCAATTAAAATATGTAATTTCACATTTTATTAATGTACTATAGTATATTTACGATACGTTTAAGAGTGGTAGATACTTTAAGTACCACCGTGGTGAAAGACCACCATTCAGAATCGAAACGTTGCTTGAAATGGCTTTACTCGTGTTTGGTGACCATATCTGATTACCCCTCTAAGATCGTCTTATCCATATCCTTCCCTTTCCCACTATTTTCAGCCTCACAACATACCCCAATCGAGGATGCTATAGTCCGGATAGTTGAGAGTAGTTGGAACTCTTGTGCGGTATTCATTATTTTTAAAGGCTCATGATAGAAATTACATTGGTTACTGAAACAGTTGCGTCAACCTATAAATTTTACCCAGACAAAGTGATGCAATTTTCATGACGCCAGGGCACACTCTTGAAGAGTTATAGCTTTTTCAGACAAATGCAAGAAGATCTGATTTTCCCTTTATAAGTTAAATTTTTATTTAAATATGAGCTCCTCGTGATTTGACAAATATAATATAATGGTTGACTAGTTGTTGGGTTGCGACATATTGTTTAGACAAGGGTCACAGCTATTTCAACAAATCTTCACAACGTTGTGGAGTTTCTAAAATGTTTAGTACATAATTCCAGGATGGTTAGAGAACCGCTGACGAAAGCTCAGAGTAAGAGAGTTCAGTGCCCCAAACCTCAACAAAACACATTATTAGTATACTAACAATTCTTTTAAACAAAACACAACAAAAAAATCTAATTACAAAATCGTTCTTGATCATTCTTCAAAGCCCAGTCTAGACACAACTAGGCAGTGGACTTAGGCACCGTAATTGTTTCTTAACCGGCCCCACTTGCCTACAGAGAGTTTATTTGCCTAATGATTTCGATATGAAAACAGAGGTAAATACGTTGGGCCGTCACAAGATGGATGCTCTCTCAACAGATCGATTGTTAGATGGACCGGGTGGCTGCGTATGATGAACATCAAATGGATGTTTTCAATTAGTTACATGCCCGTGAAGCCTGTGATGTTCATGACGTAACGGTATTTGAATAACGTTTGTTTGAACAAAAACACACACAGAGGCCCGCATTATAATATTCATAAATTATGATAATAAGAAGTTACACCATCTGCTTTAGTGCTTTTAAGCTCTTAAATAACTTTTATAGATGTAAGGAGTAAGAAACATTGAACTCTGGATTGCAGTGTCTAATTTTATTTGTACTGAATGATTTCCGTTCAAACTGAAACATTGCAAAGATTTATGTTGGAATATATTTACGGAGAATATATTATGTTGGAGTGCCTTGAGTGATCAAATTTGAATTGTCAACTCACATGCAGAGTGAAAGAAACTCATTGTCACAATAAAAATGAGTTATTTGATGAGATCCCAAAAATATATAATATTGCTCAGCTTATTTAAAAAAAAAAACAATTGAGGAATAATGTGGAATCAGAATACGGAAACTGTTATAGCTGAAGAACTTTAGTCGATACGGTTTAACGCGTTAATTTTGAAATTCGGCTCTTCTCGTTAGATAAATATACCCTTTCAATCGAACACACGACAGAAATGTTTATCACGTGTCGCGATCACTCATCAAGCAACTGTTTTTCTTTGTTAAGGTGATCAAAATTGTTGGCAGTAAAAGTCGCAACGAAATGACACCACTAAAATAATAATAATGGATGGAACATAATAATGAAAATCTTTTTTTGAGTACTACCCAATACTTTCGTGGCATAGTCTTACTATAACTGAGAAGAGAGGCTCGTTTGTGATATCACATGAAAATATTATCACGTTTACCTACTAGAAAATACAACTAGAATATGAAACATAAATAATAAACGTTAAGGCTTGTGAACACAACCATAAAAAAGGAATATATTTTTGCAGTGTTATTTTTTTACAAATTATATTGCTTGGAAATATGATCATGCTTTTACAAAGCACGTAAAACGAAACTTTTCTATCCATCGAAATACTCAAATTCTTAGATTCAATTCACGTCGTCTATGAAACCTTTTCGAGGAACATGTATTTATAGGTGTCAAGTTGGATCGTCATATTGACTTGCTTTATTTGTCGACAGATTTCGTCTTTATCAGTCAAACAATATAACATGTTGTGTGGGAGGCGAAAGCTCCTTCAAAGGATGCGGGGATTCCCTTGACGTTAAATAACGTGAATTTCACTATTTATACATTTGCCATAAAATACAACATAAGTATTGACATAGGAAGGGATTTTCTTTGATTCCCTTTGACGTTTTATCTGATCTTTTACCCAAGGGCATTTTATTATTTTGCTGATTTATTAAGTTGAACAATCCTGTACTACACACAACTAAAGTATACTTCCCGTCAGGTGTAAAACCTGTGTTTGCTCTACTAGTATTTCAATGGAGGCGTTCTAAACAAAACAGCGTCATTGATCCCTTCAGCGTCGGTGTCAAATCGCGAAATACAGAAAATGCATGCGAAAAAAAGTTGACGGTTAACGTCCATATGTTTAAGCTAGACTGTGAAAAATAATTAAGATATTGTGTTTCCTTCCTCATACAAAATAAATCTCAATAATTTACCTTCTTAAAAAGATCCTTTATACAAAACCTCTGTAAGTTACAATGTAACATGAATTTTATTAATGTCATTCAAGTGTGAATAGAAATGATAGACTTCCTGAACAGAAAATAATGATATTAGTTCGATTTTCTTCTTATGCACACAATCACAATTCATTTAAAAAAACTTATTCGTTGTAATATGTTAGATTCAAAGTGATAATTTGTTGGGTTCTTACCTTCATGTTTTTCATTCAGCTCCTACCTTATCCAACCTATTCACTATTTGATTTCCATATTCAACAATACCATATTCGAAACAATTGACAATAAAAACAGAAGACTTTTTATGTGAAAAAACGTGTTGCTCGTTGGTTTTCCACTTGTTCGTCGGTTTGTTGGTTTGATCTCAAGCTAATATTAAAAAAATAATTTTATGTATAAGAAAACTTAATCAGTGTGGTGTATTCGTTTCGTTAATAATACATTTGAAAGAAGACTTTTAACTAAAACTTCATTGGTGAGTGAATGGTTCCCCATGTTTCGTTTATTCCACTAATCTTTCCATAAGCTACAATTAGACACTTCCATCAAGTAGTATAGTTTATTGTCTACGGTCCACTTTTTTCCAAATTCATCTGAAGCTGAAAACAAATTCGGTGTTTTATTGCGGCTTCGTATCCAACAACTATCATAGAACAAATAATGAAACATTCACTGAGCTTGATAATATTTTCCCGGAGGAAAAATATGTTCCCACAAAAAGTAAGATTTTCCGTATTCGCCCATTTGTAGATGATAACTTTCATGGCATATAAAAATGGTATAACCCGCTCCTTGTCTGGAACTCCGCCAGAGTATCAAATTATATTTGTGCTAATAGAATGTTATTGTTATCATAACTTTTTCATTCGTATACTCAACGGAAACATAATATCTTACAGAATATTAGCTGGTATAAGTCCGCCTGTGTTCAGATTCACAATAATAATAGCAGAGTTACATAAGTTTTTCTCCTATCAAAGTGAAGTTAGGATATTATCACGTTTCTGGTTATGAAGCAGTTTTGAAGTTTATTACAGTTTCCATTGGAGATTAGAGATTTGTTAGGACGGAAAATAAATTTGAAAATAAATCGATAACATTAATTGTCTTACTGTTCATTCAATTTTTTTTTTAAATAACGTATCTTCGCTGGAAAGGCAATAGGCTAAAGCGCCACTTAGGTAAAAAATGAGTTAAATATACAGTTTTTTTTCTGCATCGAATGTTCCGACTCTCGTTTGATTCTGAAGACTTTTGTGGCGCTTCAGCCATATAAAATAAATTTTCCATTTGGGAGAAGGCTTGACTCAAGCGACACAAGTTTGGAACTTTTTTTAAGCTTTTTGTTGCTTAAGGTAATCAGTTACCTTTTTTTAAAAAAACTAACCAGGTACTGAAGACTTATGAATGTTATTGTAAAACAAACCAAAAAACTTTAAAATGCTCTGGTGTAAGCTTCCCAAAATGGCGCTTCAACCCTTTTTCCTTTTCAGTGAAGATATGATAAATCTAAGAAGTACCAATTTCAAAATGGACAAGTCTTTCATACCGGATACTATTTTTCTTACTGAAACGTTCTTGCGTTTAACTTTGATAGTGTCATTTGCGACACAAACCCGTAGTATTTCGTATTTTAAATATTTTTCTCACAAAAGGGGCCGAAGATTGAAATATCTCTCGGCTACGAAAGGATTAATCTGAAGAACTGCAGTATTGGCTTCAGTTTAAGAATACCACGCGGTGTCACTAAGCACTTCTGAAAGTTAATTCAGTGTTATATAAAACGAATATTGAATATGTTAATATTGTTATTATCTCTAGAATATTGATAAAACTACTAACCCTACTACACGACTTCGTTAAAGCTTAAAATACCTTTTTTTTCTTTTTAAAACAATAAATAGTATACATCTAAAAATATGGCGAATTTCTGAGAGTTGAAGGAATAGTTAAAAGCTCCATAGCTCACGTTGTAAAAAACGTTGCATCCCAAAAACACCAGCTTTTCTTTGAGAGATTCAAAATAAAAACCCAGAGTGGAAGATACTCTAAGTGTCGCCCAGGTAAAAGACAATCACTCAGAATCCAAACGTTGCTTGAAATGGCTCTAGCCATGTTTGGTGACCTGAACGGTGAGATCTGAATAGCCAGTTACTTCCTGACCTTCCTCTTCCCTATATCCTTCTCCTCCCCACTATCTGCAGCCTCACAACATACCCTAGTTAGAGATGGCATAATCTCACTGGCTCCAGACGGCTGAGAGCAGTTGGGACTTTTGAGCGGTATTCACAATGAAAAAGAACTATTTACTTAAAAAACAAACAATAAAACGAATATCCAGCTTTAAAGTGTAGATATTGAAAGAAGGACAGTCTCCGACAACTCGAATTAATTATTATAAAGTAGATACTAAAAAGTAAAAAAATATTTGTATTGGATTGAATTATATTGAATTAAAGTCTATCCACGTCATCTATTCTAAGATCGATTTACCCCAAACAACCATGTAATTATCTAGGCAGTAACTCATCTTAGCTGGATGTTATATTATTATTATTACAGGTAAGTCGAGACTTGGACCGATACCCACCGCGCGATAATTTGGTACACTCAGTACACAGCACCCGGTAGGTAAACACTCTGTACATGACGAGTGGAGTTTGTTGAATACGGTAACAGTGAGGCGGTGGTAGTAATGGGTGGTACAGTGCAACACTAACCGGAGCCGCGGGGGGCAGGGCAGCGCCAGCGCGTGGTTTTAAGAATAAATAACGTGGTAAAAAACGAAACTTTTCGTGCCTTATGAAATATTAAATCATTTTTTCGGGAAGGTTAAATGCTTGTTGTAAGGATTCACGTTAGCAATATTAGATTGTGCGTGACGAACTGCCTTGTTCTACCGGTATTTCAATGAAAGATGCTTAGATGAACTTGCGCCATTAATCTCTTCGACACTGGTGCACAGTCGGCCAACTCGTGAAACTCGCGCTTGAAATCTGTACACATTTGACATTCAACACGTGATAACGGGTCGTTCTTGTGTTCAACAGCTCGACTATGGCACAATTTGCCAGCCTCTGTGTTTCCTCCCTCCCACAACGTGGGCCTCTTCAAGATCCAGGTTCACTCTTTTCTTTCCTCAAAAATACCCTTCACAAATAAATATGGGGTAGAGGAAAGTCGAGAAGTACCTGGCTACTCAAATCTGGTCACCAAACACGGCTAAAGCCATATAAAGCAACGTTTTGATTCTGAATGGTGGTCTTTCATTAGAGCAATATCTATAACATTCTTGTGGCTGTCAAAAAGCTTAAACATATGAAAAATCATTTACAGGCGCAAAACCGCTTGAAAAAAGTCGACACGTAGCTGCTAATTTATTTAGTAACGCCCAATTCGGGCTTTATACACATTTGACAAAAAATATATTAGTACAGTACACACTCAACAATACGCAAAAATGTAAATTTAACCTCAAATTAAAATATAAGCAAAGAAAGTAAATAAAAATTATGTAAACAATGACATGGAAAAACTCAAAATAATAAAAATAAGAAAATCTAGTATTTAAAATGATAAATTGAATATTAAACAGTAAAATTAATAATAAAAATTCTGTTTGCAAAAGAAAGAACGGATTGAGTAAAAAAAAAAGTTTTGAGTTAAGTATGCAGAATTGTAATTATTAAATGACATGATTGCATACAAAAAACGAAATTCCTAAATTTTGAAATCCTGAAAAACTGCGTTTTTTTTTACTCATTCCGTTCTTTCTTTCGTACAAAGACTTCATCTATTGGTTCGTGTATATTGAATTATTCGTACCAAGATAATATTATAATGAAAATGAAATAATAACTTTGTATAAGAGCACAGATTTAATTTGAATTTTTATGACCGAGCAGTTTCGCTTAGCCATCATCAGGGTACAAAATTAAACATAACAAAAAATACATAGCGTGTGGTTATATATACTAGTACAAACAGAGGGAGAACACAATACAAAATAATTAAAAAAAGACGACAGTAATAAAACAAAATAATAAAAATTAAATTATAAGAAAGGAACAGAGAGAAAGAGACAGATAATATGAAATGAAAGAGGCAAAACGTCAACTGAGAAGGTGGTTAAAGAATAATGAAAAAATGTGCGTATTCAAAGTTATTATTTATTTTTCAATAAATATGTCAAACCAGAAAGTGATAAACTATAATTTTATCAATATTTATTTACAAAAAATAGGTTTTAAAGCCACAGGAATCAATCTGCTTTAGCGTTGTTAAGTTTAATTAAAAGTTCAACAGTTAACAAGTTTTTTTAAGGCTCGCTGCCTCTGCCGTATCGAACACAAGTCCGCTGATTACACAGGCCTCCGCCGGCCAGCGGTGCCTGTAACACCGGCACCAGCACCGCCAGTGCCTACCTCGCCGCGATAACCCGCGTGATTTATTATACCTGGATTCATTGTGGTGCACAGCCTCACGAGGAAGATGATGTCCCAGTCACAGAATCACCTGACGTGTGGACCGGACGAGGAAACTTGATTGATCGATCGCCGGTAAAGTGAAAACGCTTACAGAAATGCCAAAATAAGTTGTGTTTTGTCTGGCCCAAACGAAAGACCGGGCAAACATAACTTGAGAGAGGATATCAGAAGATGTTTAGTATCTAAATTAGGCAGAAAATCTGCTTGTCTGAGATACTAATCCGTAAAAACTCTAAAAAAATTAGCTCTGGTTTTGTGACATTTGCAAATAATCTTGGTTCTGGGATTTCTAGTAGAATGCTTGCAAATAATTTTTCATCTTCAGCATTGTCATATCTATTTGAATACAAAAAAAGTAGACTAGACTACAATAGCAGTCTAATGAAATGATCACTACCAAGGTGTGAAATTTCTGCAATTTACATAGTGCTAGGTTTTAGATCTTTTAAACCATTTCGTTACTATCCATAAAAATACCAAATTGAAAAAGTTGACACTGTAGGAGCATGTGTTTCTTTCAAATGCAATATTCATATTTATATTTAGCTTTGAGATATTTTTGAAATATCACCCGGCTCTTAAGGTCTAGAAGACAAATAATTTAGTCTGCATTTATCGATTGCTCATTTAGAGCAATAACTTTCATTTAATTTGTTTAATCTGTTGATGTACACATTCAATGATATACACACATCTGAACACTTTTTCGTGATTTATGATAACGATAATGCTTTAAGAAGGTTTCAATTTGCATACATATTTGTTAAATATTATATTCTCCATGTTATAATATTAGGTGAAATAATAGAGTGTGAAGCGCACTTGATGTGAAATATCACAAGACTGCGCTATATACATTCACTGTAAATTTCTAGTTTTGTAACTGTTAATTCATGGTGGAATTCCATTTTAATGATTAAATAAAAACAAATTTTTAACTTTATTCCACTTTTTATTTTTTGGACTGGACCGGTTTCAGCCCATAACGGCCATCTTCAGACTAGTGGAAGATGGCCGTTATAGGCTGAAACCGGTCCAGTCAAAAAATAAAAAAAGTGGAATAAAGTTAAAAATTGGTTTTTATTTAATCATCACTGTAAATATTATTATATAAGACTCTAGTAGCTCGGGCGAAGCCTGGTAGTAAAATCTGCATTATGGATTCTGAAAACGAAAAACATGCACAGCGTAATATTTAAAATTTGCTTTGTTGTATTTTTCCGGTAAACATCTAACGAGCAGTGACGTAGCGTGAAATAACGGATGAGATTTTGGTTTTTTTTCTTCGTGGTACATACATAATATTATGAAACTGCAGTTGAGAGTTAAAATACTGCAAAATGTGCCTTTTCTTGGCTGCAATATCTCAATTTGGAACTAAAGTAACGTGATGACAGCACCGTGAGTATAATGGATATTAAACAAACAAATTATATAAAAAAGCAAAGGTACGGTAATAGACTACAGCAGGATTCCGGATATCAGCTGATAGAAAAAATGAAGGGTTGCTCACTGGAGTGATAGGTGGGTGCAGAGGATATTTACTTCAAAATCGGGAGGGGCTAGTTCGAGATTAGCATTCCAATTAATTCTGATAAATCTGTAACAATATTTTTTTTTTCAAGGAAACACTCATGTATGTAGTTTAAATTTTTGGATTACAAAAACTGTTCACATTCTTACCGTAAAACCAGATTGAATGAGTAAATTCCCGAGAGATTCCTTGGAAAACATTCAAAATCTTATTGACACGTTCAATATAAATAATTAAAATTTACACCTCAGGCAGAATGATCTTCTAAACCTGCTACAGAAAACTCAACCCTACGCCCCTCCTGTACGACTTGCGCAAACATTCATATCCTGTACCGTTTTTTTTGCCTTAGGCCGTTTTTGGTTCAGATACGGCACGACAGTGGGCCGATACACACGGGAATCTGTGCCGAACATTAGTGCGAATTTTCGATTTATTTTAAAGAATGTTTAGAGAAAACTCTTACTTCTCCTACTAATATGTGAGGGTTTTTGTATATTTCCGCATTTTAATAAAACATGTAAAATAGAAAATAAAACAACAGAATTGATTTTGTTCTATTTTAAGACTCTTGGAAGAACTTTTGATGTCGTCAAAACTCTGGCGATTTATAAGGGAAGCTTTTAACAAAGCTGGACACAAGAAGGTTTATAAAATAAAATAAGATGGAATACATAACACAGTTCAGTTTCTGGTGGAAGAAACACTATTTCTCCTTATTGTTTTGTCTTTCTAGAAAGTCGCTTATATCTATCAATAGATGCAGAATGTGCTAATGCACATTTCTTTATACTCACAACAAAAAACAAAGTTTTTTGTTTGAGTTTCTATTCAATATTAACTCTATCAGCACATCTTCCAAGAACTGAAAAACGAATGTACTAATTTGAAAGTTAATTTTATATTAACATAGAGCTCTACAAAATTAACTTTAAATCAATAAATGTGTTTTAATTCTTCTGGACACCTTTTTACTCTGAGTAAAAATTATCAGCCATCTTGATTGTTTTGTGTGGCGATTCTTTGATATCATCTTCAATACTGATAAATGATCAATTCGGTACCTCCAAATTGTGAAGTTATTCGAGATATTTGGTACCTTTCGCGGCTCTGAAGAGATTTGTAATCTCCGATCCATCCTGATTCGGACTTCAAACGGAAATTCCGTGCTGCTTACAATAATCATTGCGGATAATCGCTGAATGTTGAGATTTAAAAACCGCTATTCCGCTACTTATTTCTTCAAAGCGCTGACTTTTTCTCACAAAAATTGGATACATAAAAAATTAACACTGTTTCCAGTAGAAGCTGATGAGTTGGTATAATTAGTACAGTGCCCTTCCAGTTAATAGAAATCACGGTTTTTGCACAGACACATCAAACTCCTAATAAAAATAAATTGTCTATGGTCTAGCGATTAAGATCCTCGACTACGAATCCAGAAGTCGCGGGTTCGCATCCCGACTTGCAAAAGTAATGTTAGTTTTTTTAACATGTGTCACTTCACATTTAATTAACATAAAATAATATAGAATATATTTGCGGGATACTCCAAAATGATAGATACTCTGAGTATCGCTTTGGTGAAAAACCACAGTTCAGAATTAAAACGGTGCTTGAAACGGCTTTAACCGTGTTTGGCGACCAGATCTGAATAGCCAGATTCTTCCTAACCTTCCTCTTCTCCATTTCATTTCCCTCCCCACTATCTTCAACCTCACAAAATACGTGATGCCATAGTCCCACTGGCCGAATAATCGTCTGATTTGTGTTATACAGCAAGGGCGGTGAGACTCAAAAAATAATTTTGTGCCAATAACTAAAACATATTTTATTTTTTATACTTTATTTTCATATGATCAACATTTAGATCGCCGTAGAAAAAAAAAACTTTTTGAAAAAAAAACAGTTAAATACCTTTATTTTCAATTTTTAACCGCCTGTCACTCAATATTTGAAAACACTGGTTAAAATTTTAAAGAGTAGTATTTTGTTACAGATTCAATATTTTTTTATTGTTTCAAATGTTAGAACGACGTTCAAAATGTCACCTTAGTTAGGTACCTTTATAAAAAAAAATTAAGCAACCGGGCCTTAAGTTAACCTTATTGGATGTCTAACATTTATTGGTTGCGTGTACATTTTTGTAAGTAATATAATATGCTTTAGTTTTTTTTTTAATTTTTGAAATCCGTAATAGTGTCAAATTAGTTTTTATTTGACCGGTTTCAGGGACTGGACTGTATTTTTATACAAACTTAGTTCGTTAATGGACAAAAAATACGTTTTAAGTAGTACTTTTAAAACCTACAGTGGTAGTTAAATAACCAACCCGTTACCGTAATCATAGCTCAAATTAATGCGAGGAGGAAAAAGCTCATAACGTAATTACTTTCAATTTCCGCGGAGTTTATGAGATGGAGAAATCATTTTCGTTCAATAATAAGTGCATTTCGACCAAGTTACTGTTACCTTCAAATAATGGTATGAAATTATGTTGGATATCCGGTAGCAAGGCTTCTGTCGGTTACCTGAAAATTATGGCTTCATTATTTGCAGAGCGGTTAGATACAGAGATCACAGGCTCAGAACCTGACGTGGTTCAAATAATAGAACTTTTTATAATGAGTATAACTAAATCAAGAAAAAACCTTGTACATTTGCACCTTGCTTCAGAACGGAAGATGCTATGTGTAACGCTTTTGTGTGATACCACCATTCATAAATGTTCCAGAAGAGTTACATGCATTGGTTTTAGCTATGTTTGGAAGTCGGATACGACTAATCAGATTCTTCCCTTTTTTTTCAGCCTCAAAATGAATTGAAATGCGAAAGTTCCACAGCATCGGACAGTTGCATCTCCATTGTGGTATTATTAAATATATTCCATTGAAATTTCATCAATAGCAAGTTTTATTAATCTGCCCCAAAATTATATTATATTGGTTTATTTATTTTATATTATTTACTAAATATACTTAATATTAATTTTGACTTAATAGAAATAACTTATATACTACTTGATTTTACTAATGTATTTTTAATGGTTCTTACGGGCTATTTTAAATTTATTAATTGGCGTAATTTGGATGGTTTTCGGCAGCGCATTTTAACATTTATCCCTTTACAAGGTAAGCTATTTTGTGTATTGGTTTTATTCTTTTTTGGAAATGCGATTTATTTGCATGTCCTTGTATTATGTAAGTGAATATCCACGTTGAAAGTACTTTTTTAAGAAAATTATTTTGGTAACACGTTGTTCTTAATTTTATGTACAAACATTATAGTTTGTTAAATTTATAGTTTGCAGTGGGAATTGAACTAACGATCTCCAAGTTGACATGAAATGCGCAAACCTCTACGCTATGGAAGTCAACAAAGTCATAATATTATTTTCTTATGTGTACTCATGCCGAGAGTATTTATAAATTGGCGTTCTTTAAATAAAATAATATACTGCGTCATAAGTCGTAAATAAATACTAGTTTGATTTACTTAAACGTCTATACGAGTACATCTCGTAGGTAAACACGCTACCTCAGTCATTAACAAATTCAGTTTAAAACCAACAGAGAAAAAAAGTAGAATAAAATCAATTAAATAATTTAACGACCACAATCAAAAATGAAATGATCCTTAAGAATAGCTTTCAATGATTCATAGCAATGTGCAAGCCCAACTAGTGCTCCCTCGTCAAAGGCAAAGAAAACAATAACTCTTCATTGCTTGTCTTATTTTTTCCTCGCGGACAACGGCCGCACGGAGTATTAATGACTCCCAATATGTTTTACAAGCAATAACCGTCAAATTTGTAACCGTTAAATTAGTACTTGTCAATTCCGCGGCCGTCAAATGAGAGCCGTGTAATTTTTGACGGATCAACCCCGGGTTGCCCCCAGAGATGAGGTCTACGGATGCTGGGTGAATCTGGCCAAGATTTTCAAAGGAGGTCGCTATTTAGCACATTTTTTTCGGAAAATAACTAGTTGTACTTAGTATTTCCTACATGTACATTATGCTTGTCTACAAAGATTATAAAAACACATTAAATTCTAAGCAATATACTAAATAAATATGTAAAATAATTGACGACCTGCGTGGTCGAGTAGTAAGACGCTCGACTACGAATCTAGAGGTCACGGGTTCACACCTGGTATACGCTAATAAATTGTATTTTATTAATATGTGTCGTAACACAATAATTCATTTAAAATAAAAATAAATATATTTGCGGCACGTTCCAGGGTGGTAGATAATCTAAGTATCGCTCTGGTGAAAGACCACCAATCATAATCGAAACTTTGCTTGAAATGGCTTAAACCGTGTTTGGTGACCAGATCTGAATAGTCAGGTACTTCCCAACCTTTAACTTCTCCATCTCTTTCCCCTCCCCGCTACCTTTAATCTCACAATATACCCCGATTGGGGATGCCTTGGTCTCACTGACTCTAGACAACTTGGAGCAGTTGGGACTCGTGTGCGGTATTCACAACAAAAAATACGGTTTTTTACGCATTGGCTGGGAAAAAAAGACCACCGAATTACAATCCACCAGGTATGTTATTTTATTCTATATCTTAGAAGTCAAAGAACGTTTATCTCATTTGTAATACATGAGGCGTTTTATGATTGTATCTAAAGATGTATATGTATTTAAAGTGATAAGTACAGCGCCATGGAGGCGATATTTCTGTCACGAAAACGGCGCTGTATAAATCAGCCAATTATTTTTATTATTGAAAATAAAGAATTGAAAAATATCGGTTCTACCACAAAACTTAGCACAAGTTAGTTGAAGTTGAAAGATGAGTGTTTTAAAAGTTTTCCGACTTATAAAATGTCATACGTTCAGATACCACGATATTACCTGTAAAATTGAGAATGGGTATCGAAAAAAAAGTGTTTTTAGCAATGCTTCTAATGAATACAAAAATCACTAATTTTATCGTCAAGGGTAAGTCGATTTAATTAATATTGTTTAAGTTATCAGAATAAGCAAACACTTTGTGGATTGACATGATTAATTAAATAAAAACACACGTTGTTTAAATCCACTTCATTTTTGTATAAGTCAACCAGTTTCGATTCTGCTGAATCTTTATCGGGACTTGAAAATAAATAGTATATTTTTAAGTCCTGATGAAGATTCAGCAGAATCAAAACTAGTTGACTTAGACAAAAATAAAGTGGATTTAAACAACGTGTGTTTTTATTTAATTAATATTGATTATTTTCAAATGTCTTCCCTGCTTAGCAATCGAAAAATCACAGTAGACCATTTACTTATTTGTAGAAAAGAATTGACGCTCATATTAAAAGAAAACAGGTTTCATTGAAATACCAGTTCAACACCGTGCAGCCAATACCTACGCACAACAAGAAGGTACGAATTTGGCCGGAGAGATCATCCCAAAGGCGAGCTGTAAATGGACCAGCATGTCGCTTTGATTAGGGTCTGGACCCGTGATCTTTGACGAGATGAAATTGAGGTCCACCTGACATTCGTTCACAAATTGTTGCGTAAAGTTCAGGTGACTTCGAGTTCAGGGTTTTATGGCTCTGCCGTTAATTTCATTTTCACAAATCAAACCTTTTCGGGTTGTAAAAGTGAGTAGCGGATAGACATAATGAACAAGTTAAAAGTTCGATTGGGATAAATTAGTATCAGTAGACGGGTGTTTTCGTAGAAAGGACTTTTAAATATAAAAAAAAGATTTAATGGCGATTGTGATGTGAGCACGTAACATTATATGTATAATTCTTATTTTTAGTAAATGTGAATAATGATTTATGCCGCCGTTCTCACAATAGTTGGTGAAGTACTGGTCAGAATAGTTGTCGTCTATGAGTTGATATCAGTTGATCGAGGTTCGATTCTCAGCCGTAGTAGTTGTTTTATTATATATATATGTATATATATAATTTTTTTCATTTGTACTTTTGTTTCTTATGATATATTTGTAATTTATTTATAATTTTATTTAATTTAGATTGAAAAATGCAATTTTCTATCTATAAAAAAGAGTGTAAACATTCAGCTTCACAAATCCCACAATTATTATGTATGGTGATTTTCACGGGTCAGCGATAGTTTTTTTAAATTTTTATAGTGAATACCGCACAAGAGCCCCAACTGCTCCCAACCGTCTAGAGCCAGTGAGTATGGCATCCCCGATTGGGTTATATTGTGAGGTTGACAGTAGTGGGGAGGAGAAGGAGATGAGAAGAGGAAGGTTGTAAAGTACGTGGCTATTCAGATCTGGTCACCAAACACGGCTAAATCCATTTCAAGCGACATTTTGATTCGGAATGGTCGTCTTTCACTAGGGCGATATTTAGAGTATATACCAATCTGAAAACCAAATGTGCCATATATTATTTTATATAAATTAAATGTGTTATGACACATATCACTCAAATAAATTTTATATGCGCACGCCGGGTTCGAACCCGCGACCTCTATTATTTATATTAGCTATATGTAAAACGTTACTAATTTGTGAAATAATAAATAGTTACTAAGCATAGATAGTATTGTCGCATCTTCACCACACAGATTATAAAATTTAACGGTGAACTTTTTAAACTAAGTAAATTTAAAATATTTGCAAAAGTAATTATTGTCTACTTTAAGAGAAAAACTGGTTAGCTCAGAAATTGTTTTGATCGCGGCTGTGCCCTTGGCCATGGTCAACCTATCCCATAATTATTTAAGTACGTTACTCTTGAACAATTTGAACCCAGCGATTCTTTTGATGCACCCCTGTCCTGCAGCACCTACGTGGGAAGTGGCAATTTTGACGCGTATTAATTGTCCGAGCTAAGGTAATAACGCAGGGGTGCATCGAGCTGCGAAGGCCGGAAAATATGCATGAACGTTTCTTACGAAATGAAATTGATGTTGATTAATGGACTGCAATGTGTTTTTTATGGTGTTTTTTTTTGCATTTGAATGCAGTTTGTTTCGTAGAAAGCTCGTTGTTGTAAAAAGAAGAACGTTAATTTAAGCAATTTGTTAGACAGTTAAGTTTTATTACGGTTAGATGTATTATTATTGTATAAAGCAAATAAAGCAGTTAACGTTCGTAAGTAATGGATGAAATAATTATAAATTTAAAAAAATATATGTTTTTACAGCCACTGAACAGAAAAAAACTAGAAGTGTGATTAAACCGATTTAAAAGAAAACTTATACAAAATACCTTTTGACCGAGAAACCGTATATAAAAATTGACTTTATCGTCACTGGAAAGGCAAAAGGGCTTAAGCTACATTTCGGTCAAAAAATAGTTCAATATGCAGTTTGAACACTTTTTTTTCTATGACGACAATAATGCTTTGAATCTCATTGGATTCTGTAGACTTTTGTTGACTTTCATCCATCTAAAATAAATGTATCATTTGGGAGAAGGCTTGACTCAAGCGACATAAGTTTGGGACTTTTTTAGCTTTATGTCGCTTCAGGTAACTCAGTGAGAGCATTGAGTTACCTGAGTTTTTTCTCAAAATCCAATCAGGTACTGAAGTCTTTTGAATTTTACTGTACACTAAAAAAACTTTTAAGCGCTCTGGTGTAAGCTTCCCAAAATGGCGCTTCAGTCCTTTTGCCTTCCCGGCGACGATATTAATATTTATTTTTTTGATCTTTAAGAATGTTTGATCAATTTCACATGAAGTAAGGGAAAATTGACCTTGCTTCGGGCACACAACACACAGTTTATCTTTTCAGAGCCTGTGTCTTTGTATACTTAGCGCCTCAAAAAAAGCTTTTCTGTGGACGGGAAGTATTGTGTCTTCACCAGCGCAGACGATAACATTTTTGTCTTTAATTTATTTTAATTTTTTATTTCTAAATTAAATTTAACATTTTGATTTTTAATGATTGTAATGACATACGGTTTATTAATTTTGCTATAGATAGTGCTGCTGTTTATTTGTATTAGTATACCCACGCACGGGCTTTGCTCATGTGGGATTTTTTGTTAGACATAACAAATTTGTTCATTGTTTATTGTTTTTTCCTATCTTGTTATTTATTTTATTTATCATTTATAATGTGTTTTTTTACCTTTTTTATTGATGTTCTAATTTTTGTAATCTTTTATTTTTTCAAAAAATGTATGTAACAAAAAAACAAATAAGAAAATGGCGGATTGAATAAAAAACACTTTTTTTAAAACATAAAACACTTTCCTACATTGGGCAAAAGTTAAAATACTGTTGCTGTGATTAAACGTCGTTTTTTTTAACGTGAAAAATAACAAGAACGACAGTTTAATAATATAATACTTAGCAGATAGGTACTTTTTTCTCTAATTGAATACATAAAAAATCTTTCAGTTAATTTGCAGAGACGTTAGTTCCAGAAAGAGGAGGGATTCCGAGTTCAAATCTCGGTCGCAACTTAATCTTTTTACTTTCTGTGTCTTCTCCGGTTTCATATTTCGTCAAAATATATTGTAACTGATTTAATAAGTAATATCAAAATAAATTCTGCTTTAAACAAATAATCTGTCAGTTCATTCTCCGTTGAGTAACAATTATGCCTCCGTTTAACTTCGAGATACATATTTTCCACATTTAAATATTACAACTGCTACAAAGATACTTCTATAGACGAGCATCAATTAAATATCGCAAATGAAGCGAGAAATTAAAAATTTTCATGCGTGCAGAACAACAAGATTTTCTTACTGGAGTTCAGAATTATGATGATATTAGTGATGCTGTGTCGTGTGTGGTCTCTATGCTAAATTAATTTTGTAGGCCACTGTTTAATTAATTGTCTATTCCATTATTTCTTTTCTTCCTTTTTCTTCATTTTTTTTTTCTTTTGTTTTTTTTCTCTTTTCTTTCTTTTTAAGGTAGCTAATAACCTGGTAGAAAGGACGCTCAGCTAAATATTGTACGATCAATTTGGAATTCAACAGCGGGAACTGAATTTACGTTGATTTTCATTGTAAGTTAAGCTTTGTGAAAAGTTACGTATTATCTCAACCGGAAAGCAGAAAAATATTTGTGTAATATATCACACAGCGAACAACTCTCGACCGCTTGACTTGAACTTTGCAAAGCTTTTTGATTCAGAATTTCTTAGTCAGCCCAATTATTTTCAAACCGGCAACGCTATTTCCACTATAAAAAAAATAGGTTATTAATTTGTTCCATATTTTCCAAAATGTCTTTACCAGATCGAAACATAATTATTACGCAGATGCATTGTTTGCATACGGTACGATTCAAACTTGTTATTATTCTTCAAAAATAAGGTAAATTTTAAATATAATAAGAACACACTGGAAAACTTTTAGAATATTTAAGTTCGAGAATATTATACACTTCCCCGCTAAAAATCATAAGCAGGCGTAAGTAAACAAGACGAAAGGCTGTTTCTCAGTGACGTTTGGCAAGGGCATCACTGTCGGCAGTTTACATATATGCATCAATACACACAATCTTTAGTTGGTGTAGTTTGAGTCCACTTTAACTATGAGACCTTAATGTTGAAACTCGTATTGAAGTATTACTAAAATATCTTGAATTGAAAAAAGAAGTCAAAGAAAAACTGGTGTTAACGAAACTGTGGAATTAGAAGCCGAAAATATTCATCATTGAGATCTAACTGATAGTTCAAATTAGTGAATATATATTTTAATAAATTTCCAACGATAAAAAACGAACATGTTGGAGATCTTCAATATATATCCTTTTTTTAAATATTAAAAAAAAAATTAAGAATCTAGTGAAAAATCACGAAATGTAACTTGATGTGCTAAATTAAAAAAAAGGAAGGTTTAATCCACCCATTTCAAATATAGAATAATATGTACTAAAATGCATTATAGGTAGGTAAGTACTTTAGTAGGTAGGCTTTTTTATTATATTTTGATTAGAATTACCTTAAAAGCTATGTGCTTTTATGTTAATATTAGTTATTGACATAATATAAATAATCTAGAAAATATTTAACAAAAAAACAGATAATACAAAGAATTCGGTTCTGACCTGATTCTTTGTATTTGCTGTTTTATATGTTTGTTGAAGATTATTGATATTATTGAGAAAATAAAAATAATTTGATAATTTCAATTGATATCAGTTCCAAATTTGGAAAGTTCACAATTTTATGATCAATTTTTAAATCAAATCTTTTACAGTTTGCGTCCTGACAAAGATTCGCTGTATTTTTATACAAAAAGAGAATCTGGTAGATACTTCTAAATACCGTTCCGTTATGTTACAATTTTATCGGTTCTTAATTTAAAAAAAAAACCCTGATTCTGTTGCAGAAACGAGCGGTCCGTTTGATAGATTCTCCTATCTTAACAAACGGATTGCAATTTTTGGAGCACAGACGTCAGGTGGTAATGTTGTTCCTGTTCTACCGGTATTTCAATGGAAGATGCACCGAGGATCTTGCGTCATTGATCCCTTCGGTACCGGCGCGTAGTTGGGAAATTCGCTGAACATTGACATTCGATACATGAGAACGGGTCGCTTTTACGACTCGTTCTTATGTTCAACAGCTCGGCTGTGGAACGATTTGCCGGCAGAAGCCGAAATGCATAGAAATGGACTATTCTATAACGTGGACTTCTTCAAGATCCAGGTTCACTCATTCATTTTCTCAAAAAAACCTTCCACACAGCATCCTTAAAGATGACATAGGCCCTGAGGGAAATTATTTATTTTAAGGTCTTCTGTGTGTAGTCGATGTAATATAAATATATATGCATTTTTTAGTCAGTATTTTTTCAATAGATTCAGGATTATAGACTAGTAACGATTTGTATTTTAACTACGTATAAGTATTTACATATAATAAGACAGACTAAGTCCCATCTAGCTTTCCAACACAACTTCACTAAGATGACTTCATTGATTGACTCGCCTATAAATTAGCATGCATCTTAGACAGTAACTAAACAGTAACATTTGCAGCCATTACGTAGAGTAGTGATGTGAAATGCCGATTAGTTCAAGCACGTCAAGAGCCCCGAGGAATGCCACCGATCGACACTTCCAATGGCGATTGTATCTCGGATGGGTGACCGTTAATTTTCCGTGAAGGAATTAGTTGAAGGTTTAAAGTATTAAACGAAATCTAATCTTGTCGATGTATGGCTCTAATCCGCTTAGGGTGACCAAGCGATTGCCTCTAAAATAGCAGATTAGTCTTTTTAAGAGACCGGATTTATACGGACGTATTTTGTGCAAAACGTGTATTTGGAGGTAATGTCGGAGTCTAGACAGGCTAACGTACTTTTTTATTATGTAGAAACGATAATTTACATTTTTAATGATGACATTAACACTAGTTGTTACCCGTGAAAAATCACGGGATGTAACTTACCTTGTAATGTAATTTGACACAGTGATCAAGAACTTGAGGTCTGACAGTTAAACGTCACTCAATTTGTTTTTCTTAAATACACCGTAGGTACATACTTAATCGTTTGTCTGGATTTAAAAAAGCTTCTGTTTTAATTCGATAATTTTCATCCATATCTCCGATAATGAAAAATTCACCCCATACAATATGTGTACGTACATACTCACACAGGAAATTATTTATAGTTTATAACTTTTGGTGAAAAAACCAACTTAATAAATCTATATTCGTCTCTAAATGGTCATCATTGCTTTTGAGGCATTTGAAAGAAGAATTTTGCATTACAATTATTTGAGAATTATCTAGAAAAGTGTATTAAGTCAAATATAATTAATAATGAGATTTTTTATTAAACAATCGTTTTTTGTTCTACCTTCTCCCTCTCCCAATTTATATCTGTATTTTAACTAATAAAACTAGGATACAGTTAATGAAAATGAATTAATAACTTTGTATAAGAACATAGATTTTATTTTAATTTATATGACCGATTGGTATCGCCTGGCCTAAGCATCATCAGGGCACGAAATTAAGCTAATCCAAAAATATATAGTTGGTGGTTCTACATAATCATATATACAGAGGGAGAACATAATATAAAATTAAATAAAAAATGTTCGTCACAAAAATTAATATAAAATCTGTGGTCTTATACAAAGTTATCAGTTTTCATTTTCATTAAATGTGTCAAACCTAGAAGTGATTGCTTTCTACAAAAAAACATACAATTCTTCTTGATGAAGTGAATATTTTTCGCAAAGCATGTTGATTCTGTATTAAATAAAGTGATGTGAGCTAAGTTATTTGTTTTTAAACAAATGAATTTGTCACCACAAAGTAAACACTTTAACTCAGATGAATTATTCTATGATCAACAATTACGCCTCAGACAACTTGAACAATATATTGTCATGAATTAAGAGTTAGTTTTATAGATTTACATATATTTTTAAGTTATATTTTGTACTGTTTATTTGCAACATTCGGCAACATTCAAAGCCTATGTTCAAAGCTAGATGCAGGAAGAAATACGAAGAGGGATATGAAAGCAAAGCAGCATGCTGGAATGAATAAATTAAAAATGTGTCATTTTAATGTATAGCTGAATACATTACTTTAAAATGTAAGTTTTACTATGAAGTATCAGCGCGCCTGTGCAAAATAACAGTTACTTAGAAGCTCTGTAGCTCCACTCTGTTAAATTAAGTTTTACAATCTGCATACAAAATAATTGTCTCATCAAACCTCCTCAGCTGAGTCGTTCCCAACTCTCTCCGTCTCTTATCTGCTTCCTACGACTCGAAAAGCTCTTCGCACCGGCGGGGATGGGAATAAGTGAAGAGACTTTTATCACAAAAGAGAATAAAGGGAAAATGAGAAACGGACAAATAATCGAATATTCTTATCATTTTAATTGTCATTTAGTTAGAAACAAATTGCGGCAACTTCTGAATATTATCAACTGATTTTAACTACGAGACCATTACGCTTTGTTTTAAATTGTGTTAGAATTATATTCTCAGGATAAATATTTGGATGGATCCAACGTAAAAATAAATTTATATCTCTATCAGTAAATCTTTTAATAATAATAATAGCGGCGAACTTATATAGCGCGATTTTGTGATATTTTACCTCAAGTGCGCTTCATACTAAATTAATTATGCTAGTAAGACTATAACTAACAAAGAGAAAATAATATATAATAAGATACAAATAAATTTTTAAAAAAATCATGATTGTTATCATAAATCGGGAGAGAAAAAGGTTCAGACATGGGTATAACAGTGCATGTGTAGTACATCAACAGATTAAAAAAAAAAACATTTTACCAGAAACTAAGTGTATGAAATTCCAGATGAAACATATGAATTTATATTATCAGATTTTTTAAATCAAAGACAAGAAAATTAGATTGTGGACAGTTAATATGTTGGTACTTAAAAACATAAATATTCAAAAGATTATGTGTAAACGATTCTAAAAATTCAAACAAGTTTTATGTGTATATGAAGAGTTCATTATAAAAAAATACGTTGAAAGTGTTTGTAAATAAAAACATTGTTTCTGAACGTTAACCAATTACTGGCATTTGTATTTAGTTTCAAATTAAACTGGACCTCTTCAAGGCTCTACGGCATTTCCATAACCCGCCTCATAACATCATCCAACTGGGTGGCACTGGAAAATTATACAAAATAATTATAAAGCAAAAGAAATAATTACTTTTTTTCCCTTTATTACCATTTTGGACATGAACAGATTAATGAATCGATGATAATTGAAATACTGTATGAATGTGAATAAAACAAGTTCAGTAGCACTAAATCCGCTCATCTCGCTTATTTAATCAATTAATCATATTTAGTTAGATTAACAGTTAAAAGAAGCTCAACAGACCTTTTGATTGTGGGCAAATATTTTTTGCAAATGTTTATAATATTTTGCTACATAACCCCAATGAGTTATAAAAGCTCACTCTGGGATAAGGAAGATTCACATTGCATAAATCACTACAATTATATACAATACAGAGTAATAAAACTTATACATTTACATAACAAATACAGTATAAAAGATAGAGTAATTAGTATTAATAAGAGAAAATACAACTAATTTGAACTAAATGTGTTATGACACGGATTAATTAGATGAAAAGTTTTTGCGCCCGCCGGGATCGAACCCTGGATGACGTCTGGATTCGTAGTCGAGCGTCTTACCACTCGACCACGGAGGCCGTCAAATATAATTCGTGGCCACTTTATAGTTTGTCTTAAAATTTTAACCACCAAATAAGACTAGTAACGTAAATCCATTGAGAAGAAACCTCAGTTTCAGTATAAGAGATACACTTTTTTAATTTTACTTAAAGTGAGATTAAAAGGAACAGCCATGTTGGATTTCATTCATTTACAGTCACTCTGAATCTCTTGCAAAGTAACTCCAGTTCATCATTGGAAAAGTAAAAAAGAGTTTCTTTCTCAATTGAAGCTGGAGTCGGAAACTATTAGTACGTAATTATTTAGACATTTGCATATTAAACACTTTCCTATTCGCTCCTGGCGGGTGCCGCTTCGTTTCCGTCCCGCCCCGGCCCGGCTGGATGAAAAGGCATGGACTTTGAAAAACGTCATCTCGTTAGATCTTCATCGGCAGGACTATAGTATACTACTTTGGAGTAAGAATATACATGAAAACTAAATACTTTTAGCCAACCAATACAAATTTGCGATAAATCACTTTCTTCAGGTTTCTACGTCGTATACCATGAGAGAGAAAGAGACAAGAAAAGTCTTCATATAATATTGCAGCACATCTCAGTATGTAAAAACGTTCTCCCTTCGCGCTTCACTTAATTTCACACCACCGAGTCGTATAACTTCCGTTAGGGGATTTTTAGATTATTTCCTACATTTGTGTTGATTAAAAAACTTGCAGTGGTTATTCAAATAAATCAAACATGATGGTAATATGTGATATGCGTGAATGTATAAGACCAACCAAAGATAATAAAACATCTCTTTTAAGAGATATTTCTACAGTTTTAAATATTTGTGACCGAACTTTAGAATTTTCTGATTTTAAATGATATAAAGACATAAAATAACAAAAAAGCTTTCATCATTATTTAGGCAAACCTTCTGTTATTAGTGTCTGTGTGATATTTTGACTTCATAAATCGTTTTAATGGTGTATTAATATTGTTTTGTTTAATTTGGTCAAATATGTTTATTAAAAATGTCCGAAATCCATGTGGGGGGTAACTAGTAGACTATTCAACTTACTTTAACATATCGTTGTCTTTTTCTATCGAGTCAGTATAAAGTCAACAATGCTGACTACACTGTTTCGCAAAGGTACCTTTTCGTGTATATTCTTATTCCAAGTATACTATTGACTGCAGGATTACCTTCACATGTTTAAATGTAAAAGCTGGCACTACCAAGTAAATTTTTATATGGGGTTTATCGAGATGGCCGATTTAAGCTAATAAAAATAACAAGTTACTGTACAAAGCAAAATCTGTTTTCTGTTTTTTGGGACGAGTAGGGATAGAATGAACCTATTTATCAATTCCAAAGAAACATACCAAAAGCCATTTGAATAATGTTTTGATTTTGAATTGTGTTTTATTCACAGAGTTATAGTAAGAGTATATTCAATTTTAAAAGCCCCAAAATAGATATCATTTTAACTAACTAACCCTCACGCCGTTTCTCCGCAGGGATAGGCAGTGGATGGACCGCGTTCAACTCTGGATTGGCACGCGCTCGTTGCTTCATTCAGATTCATGCATTGTCGCGTCATATATTTTTTTCACAATCTACATCCGCTCTACTTGCCCAAACCATTTAAGCGTCCCTTTCTTAATCCTATTCATCACACTTACAACAGACATGCATTCTTTCCGGATATTTACATTTTGAACACTGTCATACGTGGTTTTATCGCACATACGCCTCAGGGATCTCATTTCTACAGCGTTCAGTCTACTTTCATCATTTCTTTACCAATTCCATGCCTCACTGCCATACATCAGGGAATAGCTTTTTTACTATCTTTATTTTGTCATATTTTAAACGCAAAAAAAACATTATTTTTCATTTGCTATATTAATTTAATTGTTAATTTCGATAAACATTAAAAAATACGAGCTCTCATACTATTATTGTGAAATGTATAAATATGTATATTTATATTCGTTCTTTTATTGTGAAATGTATAAAAAAAAATCTTACTAGATGTGTGAAAAAATAATTTGCATACATCTAAATTAAAACGGATATATCACTAGCATGGAAGACTTTTCCATCAGAATCGGAAAGAGATTTTTTCACGGGATAGTATCTGAAGTTAGGTGCTTGTTCAATCAAACGTTATGGTTTAGAAATACAAACTGAATTTCGCTTACTCGTATATGATGATGCGGAAGAATTTCCAATACGGCTGTTAAAAGTTTCCAATCTGTTTATACAGAGAAATAATTGGAGTGTTGTCGATAAGCGTTTAAGGGTAAAGACCTCAGTTATTAAAACTTTCCTAAACGTTGACTTGGCTCGATGGCTGACTTCCTTGGAAACTTACCTAGCTTCTCAAAGTTTTCTAGTTTGTTGAAAAATATAAAATAACTAATAATACCCATTATTAACGATTATTCGACTGATTTTTATCAAGGTTTTATAGTTTTTTTTAAACTAATAAAACACATTTAATCATAAAAGCACTTTTACTGTGAGTTTTGTGAACACAACAAAACTATCAACAACAGTGGTGTATACGTTTCAGAACAGACATTGTCTAGACTTCAAGAAAGCCATTAAAATCAATGGTCATATTCTTAATTATCAGGTAAATTTGTCCAGTGGTTCAATATTAGGTGTATTTCTTGTAAACTCACAAATTTTATCGTAATTCTAATCACCATCTCAGTTAACGTATTGTCTCTTTCAATTCATATTATCTGTCTCTTTCTCTCTATTTCTTTGTTATAATTCAAATGTTATTTTTTTTGTTTTCTCATTGTTCTGTTATTTTATTTTTATATTGTATGCTCTTTTGTGTGTATATATAACGGCACATTTTGTATTTTTTGTCAAGTCAACTGTGTATTCTGGCGATGCTTAGGCTGAGCGAAACCGGTCGGTCAAAAAATTTAAATTAAATCTGTGGTCTTATTCAAAGTTATTATTTCATTTTCATGAAAGTAATAAATTTTATCACTTTGATTGTGTATTGTAAAAAAAATATTTGAACGCCTATACAACGCCCTTGAGGTGATTTTTACAAAAACGGCGCTATACAAATTATCCTAATATTATAGGTTTATAGACCTACAATCAATGTATTTTGACAAAGAAGATTCTTCCTAGACAGATACACATTTAATAAATCATTTCGTGTTAGGTGATTCAGAGTTGACGTTTTCACTAAACTCGAGGACGGGATTTTGTTAATGTTTTGTTTTATCTTTCCCGTTGAAAACATGATGCTTTTCTGGAGACAAGTAAAAGGGAGACATCTTCAGTAACACGTTGGCCGCGCCGGTTGGGAGCTATTGCAGAAGGTACTAAATCCGGACAGAATGTATAAAAGTTTGGCTTAAAAGACAAAATGGCCGTTTGACGACGGTTCTCTGGGATTATTTAATTAAAAGAAACAACTGCTGCCATTTTCTTAAATACTTTACTTTTTACTTTACTCAAAACGGAATCATTTTTATCAAAGAAATTTGATTAAAAAAGTCGATTGTACCTCGACTCATTTGAAAACAAAGAAATGTTTGAGGACAAAGAAAAAGTTTTCTGAAAAAAAGTATCAGCCCCGCTTAACATAAAGAATTACACAAAACCTTAATCAGCATGACAACAATTAAAGACGGAATAAAAGATTTTCTTTATAATTTGAAATGAGCGTGGCTTTTGTTTATAATTAAATACATTTTTCAATGTCCCAATTAATATTATGGAACAAACGGCTTGTTCTGGCTGCGGTCTTCTGGATTCCAAAATCAAAATGGCGGAAAGCACATCAAATAAAATAATAAGAATTTCCCTTCATTATAATTTATACCCCGCGTAAAAAAATCATTTGCAAAAATATTTTCTCTCAGATTTGGAGCTGTTGAGAAAGTCATTAATATTTCATTCATAAAATTTTGGTGTACGAAAATTTATTGGCTTTTATAAATAACAGGAATGTTTATTTTCTTCACATGGTTAATTAGATCGTCACTCTAACTACGAATCATAACGCCTTTTGTCTGAAACATCAAAAACCTTAAGCATTCGAAATGCGTTCAACTTTTTGTCTGGAATCCTCAGAAAACCATTTCACACATTTTGCAACTTCATTTCTGTCATGGACTATAGAGCTTTGAATGAACCATTTAGCTATATTTTACCCGCAGTCGGTCGCCTGGGGTCTTTGAACGCCCGGACTTTTGTAAAATTTAATTATTTGCGTACTCATAAGCCGTCCAAATTTAAAACACAGCCTATCTTCCTAAAAAAGAGCGACGTAGCGATGCACGCAGTTACGACCGCAGTAAGTAGCATGCCTTCCACAGAGATACAGAGGTAGCCCAAGCCAAGGCAAGTGAAGTCAGTATTGTAAGAATTTTAACTGACTTCTCTAAAAAGGCGCGGCTAGGGATTTCATAGCCACACCTTTTTTACAAACGTTTTAGTACATTAGGGTTGCCACAAATCATTTTAATTAGCTTGATCTTGAATTTGAAATAAAAAGTGAATACACGAAGCATAACAATTATATTATTGAATCATCGCTATTTTCCACGTGGACCCATGAGGTATAGCTTTTACCAATGGTGAAGTTTTGTAAACTGGATGACAGAACTTTTATTTACCTCTTTTTTAAATTACATTAAGTATTTGATAGAATACATTAAAAAACTTCTTTAATATCATATTTAATCGTATGTCGGTGATATCATACAGAATTTCATCACCGTTCAACCACTCGTTTTTGGCAGGTTTCCCATCGGAAAATTACTAAATACACACAGATCCATAAATTTATATCTTTAAAGTATTAATGTTTTGAGACAAGAGAATATTACGTAAGTGATCAAAGTTGTAAATTTTACATGAATACAAAAAAGTGTGGTAATTACCTCTAAGATTTCTGTAGTATTATTTAATTATTTTCCGAAGGCCTAATCCCAAATATAGAAAAAAATATTAATAATTTTCAAGGAAGTATGAGATTGATAAAAATGGTTAGTAAGATAGTTTTTTTTTTTTTTTTTTAGGTTTTTACATTTTATTTAAACAATAATTATTATTATTTTTAAATTATTAAAAAAACAAGTTTTTTGTCCGGTTAAAATCATCATTTGAAAAATGTTCTAAACAGACAGCACTGTGGAACTTGGGAATCCAATCTCCCCGCTCTATTGCACGAATCCAAAGTTGTCGCCTTATCTCATCTTTTGGGAATCTTAAAAATAGTTAATAAAAAAAAAACGTTTATCACAGCCCTTAAAACATACAAATATTGTACAAAAAACGTCAAAGCAAGATATGGGTCTCTCTCTGACACACATATTCCCGCCCGTGTAAGTAGATAGAAAGAGACAAATATATATTTAAGAATACGGTTGTTTTTTGTGTAGCCGAATTGTTCTCGCCTACAAGCTGGGATCCGGCCATTTTGATATAATTTGTAAACAAACAAACAAAACGATACCAAAAAACACCATTTAAATGATTTACAAATACAAAACGTATAACATAACGTTTGCTTAAATAAGAGTGAAAGTTTATAGTTAATATAATGTACATATATATACTTATATAGGTACTTGATAATTCGATAACCACGATAGTAACGCGCTGTCATAAATATTGTATAAGCTACAGATTTACGTGTGAAAAGTAATGTGTTTAACTGATTTTTGATGTATTTATACATGCATTCATAGGACATGTCGACGTAATGCTTGGTTTATTTGTATAACCACTTTTTCACTGTATGTTTTTCAATGTAAATATACGACATAACCTCAAAAAGCGTTCGCATAACAAAACCACAACAGAAACAATATTAAATGATTTATATAGTCAACACATTTAACAAAACGAATAGCATAACGTGTGCTTAGATAATAATGGACGTTTATAGTATTTATGTACTCAATGATACGATAATTCAAACGCGATATCAAAAAAATATAAAACACTACCGGCTTACCTGTGAAAAGTTATGCTTTTAATACCATTTTGATGTATTTTTACATGAATTCACAGAGCATATAGACATGATGTTTTGTTTATTTGCAAAACCTCTTTTCCACCGTATTAATCAACCTTATAGTAACCAAAAACAATAGATTTAAATTTAACGTCAAACCGACAACTTTGACATAAATAGCGACGTATTGAATGTAGGCGGGAACGATAATCTTAGAACATCCTTACCCTACGTTCAAGCCGTCAAAAAAATGTGTTGTCTCTTTTTCTCTCATGGTGTATGACGTAAAAACAGGGAGAAAGTAATTTATTATTATTTAGGATGGGTTGGGTAAAACAAATTAGCTATCCCTCCATTAAATTATTACTCCGAGATGCCTTCAGCGTTCGTGTAAAATATGTGTGTATTTCTCGGTAGGCCGTTGATTGACCCCACGCGACCGACCGCATTACAAAACCTAACGCGACCGACGGCGGGTTAAAGAGACTTAAGGCTGATTCACACCAACGTCCGGATCCGCTCAGTGCCGATATTGTTCCGCAAGAGAGCTTATTGATATGGTATAAATATCGATCAAGGAGTATGTGCCAAGACAAAGTTGTGTGGCAGTATATTCTTCTGCCCACCCTTGTGATATTTAACTACTTAGTTAGTTAAATAATTATTTTAAATTGTAAAAATACTAACATCGCAGATTTTTTTTTTATCAAAAACCATTTTTTATCACTAAATAATATTTTTATTAATTATTAAAAATATTATTTAGTGATAAAAAAATTGTTTTTGATAAAAAAAATCTGCGTTGTAAGTTTTTTTACACTTCAAAATAATTATTTAACTAAATAAGTAGTTAAATATCACAAGGGTGGGCAGAAAGATATACTGCCATACAACTTTGTCTTGGCACATACTCCTTGATTGATATTCATACCATATCAATAAGCTCTCTTGCGGAACAATATCGGCACTGAGCGGATCCGGACGTTGGTGTGAATCAGCCTTAAACCATGAAGTTTTGATTAATAATTTTCATATGTTAGTTACCAAAAAGTTTTGGAAAATATAGTGGTAATATCTTTAAAGAAGACGGTCAAAACGAATTATTAATTTTAACAAGAAGCGTTAAAAAAATTTGCGTAAAAGACATGTTTTTGTATTCACTGTCAATGTTGTAGGTATAATTCTGTGTTATGTACACGAGTAAGGTATGGTATAAATTGCACCTTCAAGCCGGCTAACTTATAAATAAACAAAATATTGAATAATTTATTGAAACACTTCCACAAAACATGCTGTGCTAACTTCGCGTAGGTGTTTCGCCAAATAAACACAAGGGAGTCCACGGTGACATCCAAACACAAAAAAAGTTAGAAAAAAATCCGATCTTCCTCCTTTGTCCTTTCTACACCAATTTCGAAAATTTCCAGACAAGCTGCTCACGTGCTGTTTTTATTTTTGTCTAACCAAACATTCCGAGGTATTATACAAAAGTGGTAAGAATTTCTGTAGCCTGGACTTGTGCAGATGCCGCAATTACGTCCTATGCTATTATTCCCGTAGTTATGTTAAGGTTGTCTCTTGACCGAGGCGGCGATTCTGTGTTCACAGCGATTTTGACTTTTTCCCGCATTTCGCACAAACAAATGCTTAACAAAGGAAGGAATTCCCCTCAACTTAGATTTTAACCTCTTAAAATAGGAAAATCAACCAAATGTTGACGTTTTAACTGCTGTATACGTTGAACATAACATTGTAAATGATTAAATTGGTCAGCCATATATTGACATATTTGAAGTTTATGTCAAGAGTCGAAAGAATGATAGAATCTGGATGAGAAGTGGAATGAATTTGGATAAAGCAAGAATGTTGTTAATTAGGTTATTAATTTTGTTTGCATTATTCCCTTAGAAGAGCGTGATCATTTATTAGTTAGTTAGTACATTGCGATTTTTATATCGAGTTTTGGAAACAAAGACAGACATATAAGACTTTGTGTCCTGGTTTTACAACGTCGTACGCCCAGAATTCCACACACACATCTGGTAAGTAACATGTACATCACTCAATAAGTGTGTAGGATAACTGATAAAACAATATAGTCTCCTTCAAGAGTGATCTATTCTGTCACACGCTTCTCTAACATTTCGATGCCTTTTTTGTAGAATAATTTATCTTCGGCCTCAAAGTAAGCTTCAGTTTCGGAAATCACTTATTCATTGGAGCCAAACCTTTTTATCTGGAGCGTTGTTTTTAGGCCTTCAAACTGTTAGTAGTCGCTGGGAGCCAGATCCGGAGAATACGGTAGGAGGGGAAGCAATTCAAAGTGCAATTCGTACCATTTTGCCACTGTTGCGATCAACTTGTGACGCTCTGAATCGTTGTTGTTTTTCATTGACTGTGGGCAAACGCGGTACTCTCTTCAAAAAAGAGCTTTCTCATGGAAAAATGTTGATGCAAAACGGTGGATACACTTCCTTCTAATATACGCAACTTCAATTTACGATCGGTCTTCAATTTACGAATTTTGTGGACTTTTTTTATGTTTTCTGGAACAACTGCCCAATTTGGGCAACCAGAGCGTTCAGCATCATCGGTGTTTGTACGGCCGCACTTAAAATATTTTTTTCCCATTAAAAAGCAATACTTTATATACACACGAAATTAGGATTTTTCCATTGTATTGAAAATTACAAAAGTAGAATCACTAAAACCATTGTAACTTGTGAACTAAATGTCAAATTGTTATGAAATTTTGACACGTATTATTTGAAGGTTAGCACTTCCTAAAAAACACGGATTTGTCAATATTGACGCCAACAATATGTCATCCTACGAACTTTTTGAGTGATTGATTATAGTAATATGAATTTATGATTAAAAACCTTTTAAACTTATTTCTACATACTTAAAAAAAACCATATTAATAGAATTGCATTATGAACATACAGTAAGTTCTAAATGAGACATAATAAACATAGTTAGTAAAGAGCATGGTAAGTGAGGAAAAATATTGAGAATAAAAGTGTAAAAGAAGTACGGAAAGACAAGCTACAGCAAATATGTACAAAAGACTTAAATCAAAATGAAGAATAGCCGACTTATGACTGTGTCATTTTAATGCGTAAGAGATTTTATCATTACATCAATAAATTAATAATTTAATTTTAAAGCGGTCTTGTTTTTCCCCCCCCCAGTATTTCAAAATAAAATAGAAAGAAAACTTGATATCGCTCAACATAGAAATTCTGAAAGTCTCGTTAATTTGCACAAGTCTAGTCCCTAGTTAATCTGTATTATTACAAAAAACCTGAATAAATACTTGTCCTGTGGGCGGTCGGGTCCAGCCATGATCATCTACAGCTCACAGTGGCAGAGATTCAGAGAGGCTGTGAAAATATTCCTTCAACACGTTACCATGGTAACGAGAAGCAAATTACTCCTCTCGGGTAATGTATAATTTGCATAAGCGCTAAAAATTACGCCTCGTTATTTGAAACACGTAAATGCGCTTAGTTGAGATCATTCCGCTTCATGTCCCTGGGTAAATGTATTTTTTAATGTGTAGCTACCTACGCCCTATTCAGTGGGGTGAAATCATGTTAAAATATGCTAAGTTTTTTTTTTAAAAATAGGTGCCATGCACCATTAAGGGAGTATATACCTTAAAGAAGCATTATATTGTTTTTTTTTTTAAATTACCATCACAATTAAATAAAACTAACTAACTAACCATGACGCCGTTTCCCCGCAGGGGTAGGCAGAGAGGACGGACCGCCATACAACTCTGTCTTGGCACCCACTCCTTGCTTCGTTCCCATTACACTCATACTTAATAAATGATAACAATTTTTCTGAAAGCAACTTGTTTGTTTTGGTTAACAGGAATCAAACAAGTACTTTTCAATTCTAGTAGGGTATTAAAACATCTGTAAGTTTTGACTGAAATGGGGAATCTCGAAAAAAAATTAAACTAAATAGGTACCTAAGTCTACTAGAATCAGTCCACTATCACATATATTTTGTTAATGTAAATATGTTGGTTATAAGTCATTAGTTAGACGTCAAAGTTGAAAGTCTCTTATTATGAGTCTTAATTGGACGTAGTTAGGCAGAAAGCGTCCAACCCCAAAAAGATGAAACATAGAAAACGGCATTTGAAAATATGACCATAAAAAAAGCATCATTGTGCTTAGTCGGCATTTGTATAGTGAATATCAGTGTTTTTTTCTTTATGATCATTATTATATAAAGATTATTTATGATTATTCAATGTGTTTATTAAAAAAAACATGTATTTCTTATGTTATCCTACATTTTATAATGTTTCAAACTTCAATTTAGGTCTCGATTTTGGCAATTTGTGGGTTGGACGCTTTCTGCATAACTAATAAGCTAAGCACTAATCATAAATCTTAAATGTAAGTTGATGGTTATAATTTATAAGCCAGCAGTTATAAGTCTTAGTGATAAGTTGTAGGTCGTATACATTAATTAGTAAAGCGCTCTTGAGGTGATTTTTTTTTCACGAAAACGGCGCTATAAAAATCAGCAAAATATTATTATTATAACATCCAAAACTGTTTGATATTAAATATTTTTTAACTGAATGTTTTTTGTAGATTACTAAAAAGATTTGAAAAAATCAGTAAATGAGATATAAAATAAAATAAAACATTTCTACAAAATGGTTTCAAAATTTGAAATTGTTAATTCGTGGTGTAATCCCGTGATTAGAATGATATTATTACCAAATTTTAATCTTTATTGTATTAATGTTAATGTTAAATTTGTCTTAAATAAAATAAAAACAGTGGGATAAAGTAAAAAAAATTGGTATTTTCAAATCATCCTAGGAAGTTATTTTATTTACCGATTGGAAGACTTCTTTAGCGTTCTGGTCTACACAATTGCTGGTTCAGATTTGTCTTAACGTAAAAAAATAATAATGTCATAACAAGTATTTTTCATTATGGATATTTAATATGGTAATTTATAAAATAAAAAATAAAAACAATTTGTCACGAGAAGAATTATCGTATGTTGATAGCTGCTTGTCTGATTTATATTGGTTTTGTTTTTAAATAGGTACCCTCAATGCCATGAAATAAATATCCAAAAAGATAAGTCGCCAGTCACATCCGAGATTCTCATGCCTAAAAGTTTATTCCGTAAAAGGGAAACTCAACAAGTATCACAAAAGGCTAATCCCCATCAAAAGTTATAACGCCATTAAAAATATTTTAATTCGGATTTACATATGAAAGGCCGTTCAATGGGTACGCGCCCGACTAAACGAGTTTGACGGAGCCTTAAAGATTTCCGATGTAAAGTCTTAACAGTGGCCCGTTAAATCACTTTGTCCGCAAACAAAACGCGTGTGCGCTGCTTCCCGCGCGCATCACCTGATGTTTTAAATTGGTTACTAAACTTTTTTGCGTAATTTGAGGTTTTAAGTTAAAATCTTAAAAAATAAATTCGAACACGATTTAAGTTTGAGATTATTTCCGTAAAAAGCGCTAGGATTTAAGTCAATACTCTCAGTATCGCCTTGATAATATACCACCATTTTGATTCGTTCGTCCATGTTGTAAATGACTTTAGACATGTTGAGTGACCAGATTTGAATACCCAGGTGTTTCCCGACCTTCCTCTTCTCTCCCTCCCCCCTTCAACCCTACTACATACTCAGGCATGCAATAGTCCCACCGATTTTCGGGCAGTTGGCGGCCGTGCGGAATTCACATAGTAAATTAAAGTTCACAAATTACGCTGTAATATTCACAAACTGACGAAGTGCAAAAATAAATTTGTTATATATGTTAAACCCTTTACGAAAAAAATTGAAATTTAATTATTAAATTATTTATTATTCCTTTTCTGATTATTTTTCTTCTCTCACAGTCCTTCCCTCCGTACAAAAAAACAAACATAATATTATTAAGATTCTTTAAACTGAGTCCTTCAGCATAAAACACCGCTGTTCATAAGTCGTGCACTGAAATGAAAATAAGGCTTTAAAATGATATTCTTGTGATCCATAACATTTTAATTAATCCTCTCAAAAAAAAAACACATTGGCTTTTTTCGTCACTTTGGTCGGGCTACACGACAACGAGCTTTAGGTATGACGTTAATTTTATTTCCAAAGGATGATGGATATTTTATTACGTACGTATTACGGGTGGTGATAATACCGCAAGAGGCAAAAAAGGTAAAAGGCAAAAGACAAGAGGCAGAGCCTGCCGAATGGATAAGGCACGCGATGTGCGATGTTCTCTCTCCCTTAATAAGAATATAAATATTACGGAATGCGCTTCGTGCGGAACCCCTGCCACTTAATTGCCAATTTAAAACACTAACATAGGTACAAAAATTCATGTGACTTAATAAAGTGTTTCTGCGAAGCTTTTTCGTATTCAAATTAACTAGAGTTGTTGGGCAGATGATTTAATTTGTATTCTGTATTTTTTTATTTTTTTTAAATCAATTAGATAAGGCTCTTTGTTTCATATGTATGGTTTTGGCGCATCTTTAAAATACCCTAAAAAGATAAAGTTGTTAATCTAAAGTTTTTTCAGACGGTCAACATTTACGAAGTCGCACTAGACACAAAGAGAAGAATTTCCAACATCTTTGTTACGTCACGAGTGACTAATACAAGACTACCCAACTGATAATCCAGGGAAAAATTGATTTAAGGCATAGTGAGAGAGGATGTAAGGCCTTACGACTTTGAAACCTACTTGTCTATTACGATTGCAGTTTCGCTGACTTGAGCTGTAGTTCGAAGATTGCCCAGATGTTAGCAACCTCCAATATGAAAGGGCACTAAATAACAAAGTGTAAAAAGATGATTCTGTGTTGCAGAAGTATTTATTTATTTAATTTGTAATTTTTTTAAGTTTTTGTATTTATTTTTATAGTAAATACCGCACAAGAGTCCCAACTGCTCCCAACAGCCATAACATAGAGCCAGTGAGACTATGGCATCCCCAATTGGGCTAAATGTAGTAGAAAGGGGAAGGATATGGCGAAGAGGAAGTTTGGGAAGTACCTGGCTATTCAGATCTGGTCACCAAACACGGCTAAAAGACATTTCAAGCAACGTTTCAATTCTGAATGGTGTTCTTTCACCTGGAAGCCATACTTAGAGCATCTACCACTCTGGAACGTACCGCAAAATACTATACAGTATTTTTATATGAATCAAATGTGTTATGAGGTTATGACATATAATAATTGGATGAAATTAATTTCCGCACGCCGAGTTTGAACCCGCGACTTCTGGAATCGTAGTAGAGTGTCTTACCACTCAACTACGCAGGCCGTGCTCGAAATCATGATTTTTCATAAAATACCTCAAATAGGTTCCCAAAGCTATACTAAATGTGATAAGGTGCAATTTAAATGAAAATTGTTGACGATATTTTAGTACTGCGTATTGCAAAAATGAGGTTGTAAACGAAAAAAAAGCCTTGAAAATTGCGAACATTCCGAACAAACGACTTTCGATTACCAGGCGCACATAACTTAGCAGAGGCTGCCTCTGAAACAACAGCAGTTTCCTTTCACGAGGAGACATTCGTTAGGGGCACTTGATTGATTGTGCATATTCAAACTGCATTCAAAACTGCAGCAGCGCCTCCCTTGTTATAAAGGTATTTCATCCAACTGGAGCATTTTTGCATACCTGCCAACAACAAATTCCTTCTACGGAATTCATTTGATTCCCAGATCGGATTCCTTAGCGATTGTATAGGCTTTCGAACTCTATAGGTATATGAGAATTTAATTCAATTTGATTGTAAGCATAACGCTGATTTCAGTGAATCAATGAAATACACTTATTTAGCAGATTATATTTCAACTGTCGACCAGCTTACCAATAGATAATAATTGCTGTTAAATTGCTTCAATCGTGTTTAGTGACCAGATCTGAAAAGCCAGGAACAAGATTTCACGGACTAATGAAGCCGTTTTGATTTAATTTAAATCCGCTCTTCTGTGTATGGGTTGACGATATTCATTTTATTTGCATATCGTCTCGTAAACTGTTCAACACTTACACTTTCACCCACCTTGCGCAGCACATCCGCAGGTCTTTAAGGATCCTATGAGGCTATTATGCATCGATGGCACTTTATAATACATTTAAATACAAGTCTCCGTGTAGGTGAAATCATTTAGTATGGATCTATAAAATATTACGTGGGTGTTTGTGAATATTATGCACTTATTGAGTATTGAGTAAGTACTGGATTTGAGTATTTTTGTCTGAGATAAATACTCGGCGAGAAGGCGGAGATAAACTTGAGTATGGGATTATTAAAATAATCCACGTTTTAGTGTTAAGTCTCGACTGAAGATTGAGTGTATGGGATTAAGAACTCTAATGGAGCATATATCCATTATTGTTGTATTCAGATATTACCATACTGTCCAGTAACTAGTTAAAGCAAATATAATAGTCGCCATGAAGCATTCAGAGGATAATACAAATTAAAAAAATACTATTGTTTGTTTCGAAGGATTGTCCTTATTACAGGTTGGTTAAATGTCGTACATATATTTGGATTTAAAAATGTAGGGATTGATTCTTTAAATGTTTTATTACGGCAGCTGACTTAGAGATTTCAGTGAATGCTTAAAAAGGTTAAAAGTTTTTTTTATGTTTAATTAAATACGAAAAAAGTTGGGTTAGTTTTGTTTGAAACGTTATGAATCTGCGTTATACAACTTTCCTTGAATGCATTTTTTTTATTTCATGGGACTCTTGCATTTTTAGGGTGAAGTATCAATTTCCCTTCAAATAAAAAATCAGTACACTTTAGGTCAACCTTACTTTCTAATGCTATTTCTAAATACATAATGATTGATGCGTGCGATGGGTCGTTTTAAATGGTTTTTAGCTGCATTAATAATTCATCACTTTTGCTAATTTTTTTACAGATACTTGAGGGAAGTTTAGATTTTAGCCTGTAAATAGTGACGCGTTGTTTCCTACGATATACATGAGGCACTCTGAGAGATTTTGATAAATATTTACCCATGGCAGTCTTAGTCACTGTTCCAATAATATTTTCAGAGCGTAGGACTGGTTAAGCTTAGTGTTTAATAAAGTTCCTCGCATATTTCACTATTCTTTCACACCGGGCAGAACATTTGCCAACAAAATAAATCTTTTTCACGCTGGAAGCTTTTTCATTTCCATTTTTACTCTTCCAATAAATCCCTGCATATTCATTATTCTGCATTAATTACGTTAGTATTGCCATTGCAACAAAAACGCAATAAAATCCGTATTGGAAATGAAATCAGTGCCTGCCTCGAAAATTTTATTCTGTGAAATGAAAACACTCGCGATGCAATAACATTTTTTTGTCGAGTAAATGACGTTTTATTCGCAGGCCTATTGGCGTTCATATTAAATTAAACACATCGATTCAAACGGTAAATTTGTGGGGAATTTTACATACTCGTATTTAACTGCCATTTAATCGAAAATGTTAGTAAATATTTTACTGGGTTAAAAAAAGCGTTCAATTGAACATCCTCTTCTCTTCACATTTTCACGTAGGTTTCCTTGGTATATTGAAAAAAAACATAAATTCAAAGGCTGCCTCTCTCATTTAGTACTGGCTGACGTGAATTATTGTAGAATATTAGAGTAAAATTATTAAAAATTAACCGCTTAAAAAATTAATGTGTAATAATTAAATATTAAAATAATTTCAATAATCTAAAACACAAATATGAAACAGAAAATACAGAAAATAAAAAGAGAATGTTTACAGCCGAGACTCGAACTCGAATATTCTACTTTATCCGGGAAAAACGCAAATATTATTTAAATACATTTAAAGAAAACATAAGCATCAATGCTTTAACGTTATTTTCAATTTCGATATTAATTTGAGACTTTGTTAGATCTTCCGTATTAAAAAAATGGATATTTATCCAAGATACCATTTAGGTATTTAATGAACTTGGGTCGAGCTTTGATTCCATTACAAAGATGGCTGCCAAAAATCGGGAGAAATTATAAATAATATACAAGATCGATTAAAATGCCACTTTCTAATAAGGGCCCAATGGCCGAATTGGATTAAGCGTTATTCCCGGATAGTAGGGGATTGAAGTTTGAGTCTCGGTTGTGACCACTGTTTTTTTTCTGTTTCATATTTGTGTTTTAGATTATTCATATTATTTGAATATTACCACAAAAACATAAGCTTTAATGCTTTAAAGTTATTTCCAATTTCAATTTAATAATTATTCATTTAAAGAAAAAATGTTATCATATCACTTTAACCAAGCTGCGTGTACATAACATTGTACCCGTATAATATAGTGGTACAAGCTAGACGACCCAATCTGCTAAGTACACAGTTTTTTGTTCAAAGAATACGAAGTGGTTTTACTAAATCAGATGATACCAAATTCTAAAGTCCATCTTATACTTCGTTATTTTAAACACGCTCCCAACATAATAGTTCCAAATTGTAGTGTTTATATTTTGCAAATCCACTTTTTTATTTAGGTATTTTTGACAAAAAAAAAGTTAATCGCTTTTACAGTGACGTTGCGATTGCTTTGGCAGCCTGGACACCTGGGAGTCTAAACAAGAAAACAACAAAGTAAAAAAAAAAACAACACAACCACAAAACAACAAAACAAAACAAAAAATATATAAAAAGACAAAACCATAAAACAGCATAACGAATCAACTAAATGCATATTTACTATATTACCTAAAATTTGTATGTAAGCCGCGTATGTGTGATAAAACTAGTTATGACCGTGTTAAAAATGTGGATTTTCGGAAAGAGTGCAAGGCTGCTGTAAGTGTAATGAATACTATTAATAAAGGGACGCTTGGATGGTTTGGGCATATAAACCAAATGAACGAAGAACAGAGTGTGAACAGAATCTATTACGCGGAAGTAAATGGAAGAAGAAGTCGGGGACGTCCGAGGAAGACATGTCACGATCAAGTAAATTAAATAGTTGAGTCGGCCCATGTTTTTGGCTGATGAAGCTCGAGCGAAGCAGGGTATTAACTATGCCTAGGTTCATACGAATATTATGTTGAAATTAGCAAGTAATTATAAAAAAAAACACACCGTTAAATTCATGATATCTATCATAGATCCTCTGTGTTTTCTCCCTCCTTCGACATGGACCACTTCAAGACTCAGGTTCATTCATTTCTCTCCTCAATAAGACCCTCCATACGTCATCGTCAAACATGAGATATGACCTGAAGGAAATTATTTTTCCCAAGGCCTCCTGGGTGGAGTTAATGTAAAAAATGACAGATTCTTAGGGTATTAAGCCGTGTTGAGCTTTATCTGGTTTAATTTTAATTTTATTAATATTATTTTTATTTTTATTTTTATTACCATGGATATGAAAAAGGGGAAAAACTGTGGTCTTATTCAAAGTTATTTTTTTATATTTATTAAATATGTCAAACCACAAAGTGATTGCTTTCTACGAAAATACAAATATAATTATTTTACTAATAATAAAAAAATAGGTATGGAGCAGTTCATAAGCACGCCCCGGGTCCCGAATATTATCGCAACGCTACTGCGCACGTGGCTTAGTATGAATAATTAATATTTAAAAAAAATACGTGTGCATCAGATATCGAAATGACATTGACAAGTCCCAATAGCTCATCGTTGCGCGGCACATTTCCACAGCCTCATTAATGCCACATGTAAATTCGGATGAGTTTCGATTCCGTCTGAATAAATTTCCAGCGTGCTGCCCCCATGGTACGTCTCGACGTGATAATGTCATTATCAGACGTCCATAACTTTGCGTGTGATTTTCATAGCAGGTGTGAAAGCGAAAAGCGATATTCGTCAGTCAGCCTGGGAGGTCCGTCCCGCTAATAGACGCCATAAATCCGCCTGTCTCGGGAGGAATACATTGCCCGTTGCAGTTTACGACTGATTAGTAGAATCGTATTATGCCTTAGGCCGAATCAATGCAAGAATCGTTTGTAATCGCGTGAATCGTACATGTATTTAAACAAGTAATATTTCTAACTAGGTATCTACATCATCTATACGCGATGAAAATACCAATTATTGAAAATGTCTTCATTAAAAAGACTTTGATTTAATTTGCATTTACAAAATTATTAATTGTTTTATTGACCCACCTTCTCTGTTGCAACTTATCCAGTCCAACATTCATTACCGTAGACTGCGAAACAATGAATTGATGTTACTCAATCATCACTAGACTAATTATGGGTATCATTCTCCAATGTCTAGAATGTCAAGACTTGTTAACTCAAGCCATGGTCTTAAAATTTTTGGTAGCAGTCTAAATGATTTTTGTCATTCTTTACGACTCTACCAAAACTTTGACTATGCCATGGCTTGAATGTTCTCTCTTATGTTCATTTTGTCCTATTTTTATAATCGCTTTATTTATTATTATGTATGTACTGTTCTTTCTCTGTTGCTTTTTTTTCCATTTCATGTTTCATGTCTTTTTTGTAATTGGAGTTGAGTCCGTTAAATTATAAATAAATAAATTAAGCGCGGGATAATATTTAATTGTTCAGAACAAACTATCTAAGAGTATATTTAAGATTAAGATGTATTTGACTGAAGAGGTCAGGCATAGTGAAACCGGTTCGATCTATAATAAAGGATTGTGGAAATATTTAAAAAAATAATTTAAATAATTTTTAACGAAAACAGATAAAATTTGTTTTAAACCATTTAAATATTAAATATTTTGTCGAGCTGTTTTGGAAGAACCCTTTCGCCTTCAGGACAATATTAAAATTTTTAGTATAAATATTATATTTCAACATTATCCTGAAGATGGAAGGGTGCTTCCAAAATTGGTCGATAAAATATTAAATAATACAGTGGTTTTAAACAAATTTTATCTATTTTTATATAAATATGGCAAGCCATAAAGTTAATGATTTTTACCAACATGTAAAAAAGAAATAGTGTTTTATCGAAATGATTGCCATTTTTAGAGCTTTCTCGTAAGAAAACATTTATACTTTTAACATTCAAGCCACCGATATAAGTACCTTATTATTTGTACGAAAGTAGGTAGTAAGAAAACAGCGGATTGATTAATTCTGTAAAAGCATTGCCTTAGAAACTAACACAAACGAGCCACTTAAACGCGCAACAGCTCACAGCATACATATTTCGTATAGTCTAGTGAACATGGAATAATCTACAGTGACATTGGTGGCATTTGAGCATATGTAGTTAGAAACTGGTAGAAAGGAATTTTTAAAATTCTATTTAAGTGAATGGTTTCATAGAATACTCACATTTAGACGTTGTGTTTACGTAATGTTTTGCTCACTGTGAACTAGTGTTGTCAATCACTTACCTAAAAATAAGAGAAAAGAGTCATTAGAAAAATCAACAGATGTACTGTAAAATTAAGATCTATGGACAATATTAGCACTATATATAGATGACATGGCATAACGATCAGCGGCGTGCAGATTTTTTGGTCAGGGTAAGACAGTATAAAAAACAGCGGATCAATTGATAATAGACATAGGTACCAAAAATTATCACTGATTGCCATTGGATTTGTTCTGTAAAAGCAGTGCCTTAGAAACTAACAAAGATACGAACACAGACGAGCCACTTGAATGCACAACAGCTCACAGTATACATATTTTGTGTAGTCTAGTGAACATATTATTATCTACTCTGAGGTTGGCGCCATTTGAGCATATGTAGTTACTGCTTTTTTTATTTATGGTTTTAAAGTTTATTTTGTAGAACTCCATTTTAATTTTTAGGTTTTTTACTTTTATTTAAACAATAATTATTATTAATTTAAATTTTTAAAAAACAGTTTTTAGTTAAAAGCTCTGCGATGTAATTATTTTTACGCGTGACAAAAAAAAAAAAAAAAAAAAAAAAAATAAAAAAAAAAACTGCTTTTTTTACTCGTTATAATAGGACGGTCGGTGGGGCGCAGCGGTGCGATTAGCAACATTTCTCGCGTATTGTTAGGTGTAGATTTATGTTTAGCAATAATTTTATATTACTTAATCCAGTATTTTACATTTTTTTATGCGAGTACGGCAGGGTAGGCAGTGCTTATTTGTCTTTATGGAGTGCACGCCTCTGGTGTATAGGTACCTTTAGAGTGAGTATAGCAAAAAGTAAATTTTAATTTTCGTTCCATGATTAAAGAGAGAGCTCAATTTGATCGTATAAAACTACAAACACAGTTGATCGATAACTGGTCAACTTTCCGTTGATTCCTCAGAGCAATAATATACAAGAGAGAGCGCTGCTGTAGTCATTTTTGATGAGTTTTGCCGGACTTGGCTAGACCTGGGCGTGGCTAGGTCTAAGATTAGGATATTTACATATCCACTCATAGCATATGTCAACATAATGTTTTTGTTTATTCGTATAACCACTTTTCCACAGTATTGTTATAAACAAAAATATAGCATATAACCTAAAAAAACCGTTGACTTATGTCCATTTATGTTGCATATTGAAACTAGTGGGCGGAGTCAACGGAGACTCGGGACACGAAGAACATCCCTAAAATACTTTAAAGCGGTGTGACAATTTGGGAATTTTAGTCTCTTTCTTTCTCATGGTGTACGACGTAAAAATCCAGAGAAAGGGATTTATCCCAAATTTGTGTAGGTTGAGTAAAAAAAAATAGGACTCTCCATATATTGTTACTCCAAGGTTGATTCCATTTTTGGCGTAAAGCTCTGTTGCAAGAAACAAAGAAATTTTAAAGATAATTCTACAAAGAATATTAGTCAAGTAAATAACACTCATTCCATTGAGTGATAGGAAATAAATTTGCAAATCATTTGAAGTTTACAAATTAAACTAAAAACGAGTAGAACATTTAGTTAACGGTAAATCCTCAAAGACGACAAAAATTAGAGAAAACGATAGTCAAATTCAAGAAATATTTTAGCGATGGTCATTTCAGTTGACATTGTATTTAAGCCAAAATACGTTCGTGCTTAGGTTATAAAAATAACTAAAATATTGAAAAAAAAACTGCTGTATGAGGCTTGTGATCAACTTTTTCTTTTGTTATGACATTATTGCAAAAAATGTCTTCAACTCGTATGGGAAAGAAGGGAAGAACCTATAAAATTCGATATTTATTAAAAAAATCACACATCTTTTTACAATCTCGTGAGCGAAGGAACTTACCACTCTTTTACGGGGTACGTATATTATAAAGATGTTAAGTAAAACAGGTGTAAAAAGGTAGTTTTAAATAATTGTTTTACAGCTTTCACTCGGCTCGCAGTACGCTCGTCAATCTATATTCTATTCCCTGGGATATAACAGGGAAACAACTTTGTTTTGCCATAAACAATAATAATTCACATTTCAATATCATTCTTGCTCAATGAATATTTTCTCCCGTCCGTGGAATATCTGGAAACAAAGGTTCAGAAAGTCTCTCGTATTTTATAAGAGATTCCTCGTAGATTCCCGAGGGGTCTTCAGAAAGTTTTTTGATTTAAAATAAAGCATAAATCACGATGGGGCCTCAAGAGGCGACAATACAAAGCATACTAAAGGTTGAGAGAATCGTATTGTTTTCTAGTATTTGCTCAAACACAGCTTGTATTATGTTAAATATATGTATAGAAATATCTATACATACATAAACATTATAATTATTTATATATCATTTTATTGTTAACTCACGAAATCTATCTCTGTAATCCCAACAGAAGTGGCAAGGGAGGATAAACATCAAATATGTTTTTCTTATTCCCTGGTGACAGCTGACTTTTATTTAGCAAGAGGACTTAAATAAAGCTAGTTATGAAGTCGAAAATATTTTTTAAAAATTGTAAAAAAGATTTATTTTTATTTAAAAATAATCCAAACTAACTCATCAAAACTTAACGCATCTATGAGTTTATAAAAATTGAAATAAACTTAATCTTTACTTAAAGTAATCAATATCGCAATAAAGCGTAAAGCTTTAGAAAGTTAATATTGATTTATAAAAATATTCTAGACTTAAAAAGAGTTAAACACCCTACATAAAATAAAATGAATAATTATATCCATGACACCACCGATGTGAACAATTGTGTTCGGATATAATCTTGGTTACGATTATAAAGATGGTTTTCTAAATATCAAGTTTTCAAGAAGAATGTGATTGCTAAAAATTAATGCTTAGTGAATTGATTAGGATGACGGAGTTGGAAGATGGGCCGTTCTCGAAGAGAGTGGAGGTCCCGTGTTCGAGTCTCGGTCTCAACCTCATATTTTTATTTTGGGTATCTTTTTCTATTTTCACTTTTTATTTTATTTTTTATTTTTTTCTATTATTTTCCAGATTTTGCAAAATCTTCGAAAAATAACTACCATTTTCAAATAAAAAAAATTACCTCATAAATATGCATACGGGTGCCATGTAAACGATATGAAAATAAAAAAAACAACCTGCTAGTTCCATTAATAACACAAAATATTTCTTAATATTCTACGTTGAAATGTTTAAATATAAACCTTTATTTGCAAAGTTTTGGATAAGGTTGATATTAAATAAACATGAGGCCAGACAGAATGAAGCATATAAACGTAAAGGTAGTTTTCACATTCAACTTAAAAACAAAATAAACCTTTTCTACAAATGATATCGGCTACCTCGCTAGTTACCCTTAACTTTTGTGAACTTTATGATTCGCAGGGTAGCTACGCACCTAGATAAAAGGTAAGCATTCCCAAGCTGCCTGCTTCAACCCACTTGATGCTTGAATAATTACCTTCGTGTTAAGTGCCCATAAACCATGGGTACGAACAAAGCTTGAATATTGTTTTAAATTGTATATATTTAGTACATTTTACCGTCAGAATTGGCTGGCGCTTGACTCTCTAACTTGGCCGGAATTTCATGTATTTCCTCGAACACATCTATAGATATTCGTCACGAACGTTCCAACTAACGAAATTATTTACGGCGTTATGTGAAATTTATTTTCTTTCAGTCGGAAATCGTAAATTATATCTTAATTCTTAAAGTGTGAATTCTTTATAAAAAAGGAGTATTATGAAAGGTTATTCTAAACGGGGTGAGGGCAATGAACAGGGGTGGTTTCCCTTAATCTATCATATTTATAATAAATTACCTGACGCGGTTAAAAAAATAAACTACGAATTTTGTTTCAGTTCCGCCAAAGTTCAGATAACGTGAAAACGCTACATGGATTTTTTTTAACTAAGACTGATTTCAGTGGAAATTATTTTAGTTTTTGTAAAAATGTTATTGAAATATTTTTTCTATATCGAAAACATAGTGGTGAGCGTAACGATTTTTGGGCTCCATTATACCGCCATCCATATATGAACCATCGACCAAGTATATCGCCGATGCCAAAGACTGTAAATTTTAGTATCAAGTAATGTAACAGTTGACAACTTGGTGAGATAAATAAATCTTGAAATTTTTGGTAGCAGTCTAAATGATTTTTGTCATTTTTTACGACTCTACCAAAACTTTGACTAGACCATGGCTTGAATGTTCTCTCTTATGTTTATTTTGTCCTTTTTTTTTCATCGCTTCATTTATTATTATGTATGTGCTATTCCTTCTCTGTTGCTCTTTTTCCATTTTGTGTTTTATGTCTATTTTGTAATTGGACTTTAGTCCGTTAATTTATAAATAAATAAAAAAATGCCAAGCTCTATATTAAAATTCAATTGGTGACTTTTTGGTCTGTAAATGGTTCCTTTTTTAAATGTGATATAATTTATGTAATAAAATAATAATTAAGTAATAGTTTATATAATTACCTAGACATAAGCTGTAAAATTATATAAGCTATTATGCGATACAAAAGGCGAAAGACAACATGTTTTTATATGTTACAGATTGAAGCTATTGAGACAGGGAAAGATGGCAAAGGAGCTCTCAGTAGAATACATTTACGCAACTTTTAATTTTATGCAAGGACTCAAGAGTTTAAGATGTTTTTTTCGTAAAACAGTTTCACACCGTCGTTAATTATGACATAAAAATACATATTTGCGCAATTATTTGAAATCAGGCTTCGAGGCTGTTTAGGTAGAGTGGAGTATTACATTTTGAAAGATCTTATCATTTCTAAATCTTTAAAATTAGGTTTCTACACCCCTCTCTCACTTTGATGAGCAAATTGTCCCTTGTTTATTACAAAATTTTCCTTAAAACCTTATTAACTTGTAGGAGGGTACAAAATCATTTCGAATGATTAAAATTGGTGTTAACTATAAAATTCTTTCCTTGAAAAAAATTACATTCAGTTCAATTTTATTTAAAATTAGGAAATGTTAGTTTAGGGAACGAAAACATATTCGTGATATTCTTTGAATTTTTTACAAAAAGTGCCAATTTAATCAAGCATTTTTAATGCATATTTTGGAAAATATTTCATTAAATTAAAAGCAGAAAAAAAATAATTTAAAAGAATGTGAAAACGATAGTCCGCCACTTTTTTCAAACATAAAAAAACGTTTCCGGTAAGGAATTTATGTGGACTTTCGAAAATAATTTTATTAATTATAAAAAATACGGATTTAAAAACTTGTTCGAGGTCTTTCAAAATATGCAAGCACTCGTTTTAGTTATAAAACTTTTCAAAGATGGCTAATAGCTCTTGGCTATTGATTAAACGAAATCTTTCAGAGAACTAATTTAACAAGAATTTTATAGTATTACGTTGAAAAAATATTTACTTATTGCAACCTTAAAATAAATAATTCACGTTGTTCATTTAAATGTTCAATTATTCAAAAAGGTTTGCCTGTGGTTAAATTGACTAATATATACCAAAAGCAGCTATGATAAAAATTATATCAACAAATAAAAAGAATCATATAAAGGTAAGTAATAGTTTTTTTTACAAGGTATTATTCAAACGATTATGTGCAGATTTAACAATGAAATTACTCTCAAAAGTCTTCTGTTTTGTAGGTGAAATAGTTGGTCATTATGTGATTATTATATTTACGTTTCTAACACTTATTTATTATTAATAACTACCTTTTTGAGAACAGGCTTTTCAAACAGAAATCAGTTGATAATAAAGAGAATTAAGATAAACTACAGCTAACAGCGATTTTGTTGTTACGACAAGATGACAAAATCCTTAAATAAATATCTTTACCCGCATTTTTCTTTTATCTTCTCGATTGTCAGTCCTTTGAAGTTTTAAGTCGAAGGGTTGGAGAAATACTTCAGTTGGCTTATTTGACTTGGATCTTCTATTATTCATTACTCCATCGATATTAAACAACTCGACACAACATTTTGAAGACAGCATTTTGATCAATTTTTGTTGATTTTTCCAGAAACATTTTTTTTAATGAAATTACGAAGATTGCTGCAAACAAATCTTAAAGCTTATTTTTTATAGTAAACGTTTAGTAAAACGCCGGGATATCGACCACCAGTCATTGATCTTAAGATATAAAAAGCATTATTAATATTATCGTCAAACTCACCCCTTTAAGTAATCGGGTAGGGAACTCATTGTTTTGACAAAGCGTCTCTAAGCGTTCCTATCTTTTACTACTTCAGTGGCTTCGGTTCATTTTAGGCTTAGTATCTTTTTTCAAAGCCCTTCCAAACATTGTTTTCTCTAGCTTCTGTTGGAAGTAAGGTTTCAACCGGAAATTTTATTGAAATTAAGTTTGACAAAAGTTATTGATTTGACGCAAATAATCGGGGACTAAATGCAACATAAAAAATAAAATAGAACGTTAAAAAAAAACAAGCTAGCAGTTCACAATAGAATTATGATACCAATAACGATGTTTGACAGTAAGACGATTAGTAGAACTGAGAGAGGAAGTACAAAAATAGACTGAATTCATAAGAAATTACAGACATAAGGCGTATGTGTATGTGGTAAAATGATTAATTTACGATTTACGACATCTGAAAATAATGATAAATAAATGTTTAATATAAGTATGATGAACGAAAATAAACTTATGTGGGTGGTTTGGACACGCAAGGTAAATAGATGAGAAATATACGTGATGCGCAAGTGGATCAAAGGAGTCGGATTCATCCGATGGAGAAATGGCGTTATGGAGGGATTTTAAAAATATTTTTGCTATAGTGAATACCGCACAAGAGTCTCATCTGCTCCCAATCGTCTAGAGCCAGTGGAACTATGGCATCCCAAATAGGGGTATGGTATACTGTGAGGCTGAAGGTAGTGGGGAGGAGAAGGAAATGGGGAAGAGGAAGGTTGGGAAGTACCTGGCTACTCAGATCTGATCACAAATAGCTAAAGCCATTTTAACCAAGCAATATTTCGATTCTGAATGGTGGTTTTTCACCAGGGCGATAATTAGAGTATCTATCATTCTGGAACGTGCGGCAAATATACCATATATTATTTTAAATGAATCAAATGTGTTATGACACATATTATTAAAAAATAAAACTTATTTGCGCACGCCGGGTTCGAGCACGCGACTTTGGATTCGTATCTTTCCTACCTATTCGAGTTGTGTTATGTCAAGAGTTGTGCCAGAATAGAGTTGTGTTGCGTTCTATCCCCTCTGCCTACCCCTGCGGAAGACGAGCGTGATGGTAGGTTAGTATTTTTCCAACATTTATTTTGAGGGAGTAATATTAGATTGTAGGTATCTATATGCACATATATTATAGTTGTACACGCCACGTACAAAGAGGAAATAGTATTTTTTTCTCGATTCGTGATATATAAAATTACCATAAATTTAGTTTGTGATGTCGGAAGCAGCCTGTCCATCCGTGATACGAAACTTTGCACAATCTAAATAAATTATTCACTCTTAGCACTGACGTCGAACCCGCTACCTAGGTGGCTGCATCGCGTGCGTTACCCGCCGGGCCACCGCGCACCGTCAGCAAGGCTGAGTTCTCACGAACACGCTTTAAACACATGGCGTTTATAATCCAATATATTTTATGCGTGTATTTATTCCTAGTTAAAAATGGTAGATACATCTGCATACGCTGCCCGGAGCTCGCGTGACGTTCGCCGTAGATCGGGATTGTGTGAACCCGGCTTTTTGTTTGAATTATTATAAGATATGAGAATTTACGAGAATATGCGTTTCGGCCGCAGGTTTGGTCAAATTTTTAATTTAGTGTTTGCTACAAACCCACGAACCCACTAAAGTCAAAAGTTAACTGAGAAATACAATTCGAAGTATGTACACGCGTGATATTAATTTACTGCTTTTTTTCTTTATCCATTGTAGCTTCATTTAATCTGACACATGTTTCTAATTTAAATATGGTTGTTAAATTTATATTGAGTACGTACTTTCCTGCAATATAATGAAGGGATTTTGAAAATATATCGATGCAAAAAAATAAAAATTTAAAATGCCTGTTACAAACCACCGGTTATTGCCCGTGAAAAATCACAGGATGTAACTTGACTTACCTAGTTACATGCGTTCGAGTGTAAACTTTTCAAATTTGGAACTGATGTCAATTGAAATTATCAAATGTAAAAAATAATCTTTTAAAATCTCCGCCTACTTTTTTCAAATAGTGAATACCGCAGAAGAGTCCCAACCGTCTATAGTCAGTGAGACTATGGCATCCTTGATTGGGGTATGTTGTGAGGCTGGAGGTAGTGAAGAGGGGAAGGAAATGGAGAAGAGGAAGGTTGGAAAGTATCTGACTGTTCAGATCTGGTCACCAATTAGGGCTAAAACCATTTAAAGCAACGTTTCGATTCCGAATGCTGGTCTTACACCAGGGCGATACTTAAATTATCTTTTTTAAATTTGTTTTTATATGAATTCAGCACAAGAGTCTCAACTGTTCCCAACCGTCTAGAGCTAGTGAGACTATGGCATCCCCAAATAGGGTATGTTGTGAGGCTGAAGGTAGTGGGGAGGGGAAGGAGATTGGGAAGAGGTAGGTTGGGAAGTACCTGGCTATTCAGATCTGGTCACCAAACACGGCTCAAGTCATTTCAAGCAATAACCTTTGGATTTGAAGTCGAGCGTCTTACCACTCGACCATGGAGGCCGTCAATAAAGTACCTACCCAATGTGTATTTTAGCAGACATTATTATATATTTAAAATAGGTGGATTACAGATTTATTTATTTTTTTCTTGGCAAGTCGACTTACATCCCGAATTTTTTTACGAGTTACAACTAGTTCAATAATTCATTTGAAAATATCGATAACTTTTATCAAAAAGTCTTTGTTGTGCTTTATTATTAAAACATGTATAAAATGTAGTAATCTTCGTTGGCAGGAACTTTTTGTTATTATAAAAGTACCAAATATTGTGGAATAAGCTTGTATGGAAAATTTTTCACAAATTTTGGCAGTAAATAATGATCGATATGGCGATAGACATCTTTTGGATGGAATCCTAGACAAAGTATTAATATGTATCTTCATACGTGTCCATTGACTCAAAAATAGGCATCTTCACTTTAATACATTGCTTAACATCTTACAACCAGCTTTGTTTCTAAATGCGTACTTAAACATGCTCATAATATTAGCTTAGGTTATAAAATGACTTGCCGACATTATTTAATGTGCTGTTAACCACCACGTGCCGTAAAACACCTATTAAAATTCACATAATGTACAAGGTACCTAAATAGATCATAAAAGCGCAGACCCTAAGCAAATTATATAGTTATGTTGAATTTATTTGCCTGAACGAAACGTCTATCGAAAACCATTAACTATTAATAGAACTCTCTGGAACCTGCAAATATTACAATATTGTTCAAACGGACGGAAAATGTGATTTTCACAGAAAAATATTAGTTTTTTTATAAAACACACTAAATTTTATTTAAAATGTAGGTGGATACATGGATAATACTCAGGTTTTAAAACTTTACCTGGTTTATCAAGGTCCCTTGACTGTACAACATGGAAATAACATATTTAACGGTCTTTCACCTGTCAACTTTATCATAATACGTAGTAAAAACTTTTTGTTGTTAATCGTAATGGACAATAATTTTACAGAATGTTTTAATGGCTTAGTACGTACGTCACATAGCACATAGCTGGATTTGAGGAGTCAGTGTACAAAGATAGTACTCTAATGAAGACCAAGAATAGGTCTTTTAATCGAAAAAAATAAAAACCTGAGAGTCTGACAAAATAAACCCTGTTTAGTTTGGAGAAAAGCTCCTGTTATTTCCTGCTTCATATTTTTCTAAAGAATTTATAAAAAAAATTGAAGATGAAGTAAACAATATATTTTAATGTTTATATTTTTATTCATTGAATTATTATAGGGATAATGTCTAAGGATAAATTATAACTACGAGATACACGGCCACGAGACGAGAAATGCAAAATGATTCAGATTGCCAACAAGGAAAAAATCAAGGACACAGAAATCTCTCATGTACCGGGTCGTCCAACTATACACTAAAATTGCTAGAGAAATTACAACAGTAGACAATATTTTTCTATAAAAAAGAGTATTTTTGTGCCCTAACCATTAATGTTGGTATATTAAATAATATGTAAAAAAAAAATCAAAAGTTTTTATTTTTTTATTTTTCAATCTATGAAATGTTCTAACAAAATATGTTTGAAATAATCGTGCATGTATATAATAAATATATAATTAATCTCTTTCACTAGAACACACCATTATGTGATCCAACTTAACATGAATAAATAAAAAAAATAACTAAATAGTAACAACTTAAAACGTCGCCGTTATTAGCTTCAAATCAATGAGTGGAGGATAAAAATCAATGGATCACCATTAGAATACAAGCAGATCAATAATCTACTGGCCTGTTCAAATTGCGAACAAAAAACTTTCAGTATCTTTTATAGCCAATTACTAAGAACGTCGCTAATATTGCCATGACCATTAACAATCGGCGATACTTTATAGATATGGTCATTGGAAATATAAATACTCCACAGTACCTTTTCAAACCAAAGGGTATGTTTAAGTCTTTCATTGGGCCCAAAACCCTGGACGTTTGGAATGACACCAGGTTTATTCTGATGGCATTCCCATTAACCTTATTAAATTACTGTAGAATTCCTTGAAGCACGGATAAGATCTCATATTGTTCATTCCAACATTCTTTCGTGACTTTTAGGTTTACATGTCGTGTTCGGGAAACACCAGTGACGAGGTAAATGCGCATTATTATATTGTATTGTTTGTCACGGAAGGACAAATTAGGAGCCAGGCAGTTAGGTGGCTACACCTTGTTATGTGGAGGGTTTAGGAACGATTTGGATTCCCAGGATGCAAATTGCCCCAAAGGCAAGTCTGGAGCCTGCTCGAAGTCAGACATGGAATCGAATTAACTATCATTTGCTTCAAAATGCATGAAAGGATATGCGTGTGAATTAACTCTACTGAGCATAGTAAAATGATTGCATCGATTTTAGTTATTCTAAAATACACCAACAAAGAAAATTCCCAAGAAAATCCATTTAAATGTGTATAGCGGATTCACATCATTTTGACGGCCTGCGTGGAAGCGTAGTAAGACGCTCGACTACAAATCTAAAGGACGTGGGTTCAAAGCTGCGATCCACCATAAATTTTTTTCAATAAATATTATCATAAGAAATTGAATTAAAATAAAGTAATATTTGAGGCACGTTCCAGAGTGGTAGATACTCTAAATATCGCCCTGGTGAAAGACCATCATTCGGAATTGAAACATTGCTTGAAATGGCTTAAGCCGTGTTTGGTGACCAGTTCTGAATAGCCGAGTACTTCCCAACCATCCTCTTTCTCATCTCCCTCCCCTCCTCACGACATACCCCAATTGGGGATCCCATTGTCCGACAGGTTCTAAAAAAACATAGGAATGATTGTTAAAAACTATGCTAAATACAGTCATCCTACCATAGACAGTTACATTATTGGTAAATGAGCTAAGGATTACTGACTATGAAGAATCTTCATATGGTTGGTATTGACTTTTTCAGAAACAATACTGTAATGAAACTAAGGAAATTTATTAAACCTTAAACAATTTATTCAGTATAATTATTTATTGTTGAATCTTTTAAGGGGGGTACTAACCAACTAACTATTGAGACAACTGCGAAGTTATGTCCTTATATTGGCGTCGTATTGCTATGCTGCGCGCCCATTAAGCATTCTACAGATTTACAAGGTTATCAAATTTCCATCCAAAGCCGAGCTAACGACCCTGTAATTCATGGGAACAAGATAGGTACCTCGAGATCAAAGACATCTTTGATTTTAAATATTTAAAAAAATAAACCTGTCTTTTTTCCTAATGATTGTAATATTATTTGTATTTTTCCTTTTTTTAGATTTTGAAGATTTTTTATATTTGCAGCACGTTCCAGAGTGGTGGATACTTCAAGTTTCGCCCTGGTGAAAAACCACCATTAATAATCGAAACGTTGCTTGAAATGGCTTAAGCCGTGTTTGGTGACCAGATCTGAATAGCCAGTTACTTCCCAACCTTCGCCTTTCTCAATTCCTTCTCCTCCCCACTACCTTCAGCCTCACAACATACTTCTATTGGGTATGCCATAGTCTCACTGGCTTTAGACGGTTGGGAGTAGTTGAAACTCTTGTGCGGTATTCACGTAAAAAAAAAGAAAAAGTTATTCTCATGTTTTATCACTGTTCTTTTATTTTATTTCATATTGTGTTCTCCCTCTGTATGTATATGTAACCCCAAACAATGTATGTTTTATTTAGTTGAATTTTGTACCCTGATGATGCTTAGGCTTAGCGAAACCGGTCGGTCATAAAAAATAAACTTAAATCTGTGTCTTATAAAAAGTTATTTTTTCATTACATTAGATTTTAATTGGATATTTAAAATAAAACTCGGCTTTTCTGATCTTGACAATCAATGATCTGATCGACTTTTGAACACTTGTATAAAAAGAAAGCATTTATCTTACTTTTCATTTAGGTAATACGATTTTTTCCCTTAATATCCAGCAATGAGAATAACAATATTTGTTTGTTAAAAGTTAGCTTATTTATGCGATTATGACAGAAAAGTTCCAGCCATTGGGATTATGGAATTACAAATAGTGGGAAATGTTGTGAGATTTATTCTTCACGGTTCTAGTTTATTCGTCATGTGTATTATTATACATTCTGTGTCCATATATTTATGAAATTGTGATACTGTACAATACACCCAACGGCTTGGAGCTGGTAGGACTATGGCATTCCCGAAATTCGGATTATTGTTACCCTGAGGTAAACAGGGGGGGGGGAGAGAAGTAAGCATAATACAGGATGGTAGAAAAGTAACGCGACCATTAACTCAAATTCAATGTTAATGATTGAACCAACCACACAATAAATAACAATCTGTCTATAAGTACTATTCCAACTAACAATTTAAAGATACAATAATTATTTCACAAACTGCAATAAACAGCAACCTTAATAAGATAATTATGATAAAAAACAATCTACAAAAATTACTGCCTCAACACAGGCTCGCCTACTGAGGCAGGTTCTATGAAGTCTGAACTAAGAACTTATAAATCATTTTACAAAAACAAAGTTAATAGATAAACATGAAGTGAAATAATGTTTATATACATAAATACAGTGAAATCGCATAATAACTTCAACATGTTTTGATAACAATGTATCATTATTCTTTTCCATTGTATTAATCTCTAGATCAAATGTGTTCATCATTCTACACCTTTTAACTAACAAACTACCTGACCATCACGCCGTTTTGCTATTCATTGCGCTTATATCAGACTTGTACTCTTTGCGGATATCTACATTTTTAACACGGCCATACATGGTTTTATCACACATACGCGGCTTACATACAAATTTCTTCCATTCACTTTCGCATCATTATCGTTATTATTATCAGTATTATTTCGATCTGGTTACTCAACATAGCTAAAGCCACCCAATGAAACGAATTTGACTTGTATTGAATGTAATTGAATTGTAGCAATGGCCAGAGTGATATTGAAAATATCTTCCATTCTAGAACAGTACACAAATATACAACACTGAAAATCTTTACGAATCCTTTTCTGAAGTACCATATTTGATTCAACATTATTCGAAAAAGAATGTAAAGTACATATGGAGACACTCGCCATTTACAAAAATATCACTGAGCAAAATGAGTGGCTGTCCTGACTTGTCAGTTGCAGAGCATTTATATTGGATTGTTTTGCTGAAATGCATAAATCCTTGTAAACGCACTAAACGCCACTCTGGACATAATACGTCCAGCGACATTGTAGGGGATTCGCGAGGCATCTTCTGTGACATGTATCATTATAATGCAGATTGCACATCCAGGTATCCTGGCTGGATGAGTTATAAAATATCCTTTGTGCTATGTCCTGGCCGCGAGTCGTGCATACTTCGAGCCATTAATCACGAACAATAGGACAAATTATTACACTAAAGAAAGTATTTGCCACACATTGTTGTTCGCATTTGTAAGAGGAAGGAAGGTTTCCGAAGTCGCTTGCGTCGCCTCAATGCTGGTGGTAATATGGCGGTGCTAAAGGTGGGACATGGCTGGCACACTGCTTTTGCAAATTGAAATTCCTGTGTTCAATTCTGAAGATTTATAAAACAATGTTGTAGTCATTGAAGACTGAATGATAAATGAGATCCCTGAAGCGTACGTGCTGTAAAACCATGTATGACCGTATTGATAATTTGAATATCCGGAAAGAATGCAAGGCGGACGCCTAGATAGTTTGGGCATGTAGAGTGAATGAACGAAGAGGGGAGTGTGGAAATAATGAACGACGCGAAAGTGAATAAAATAATAAGTCGGGGAAGCCTAAGGAAAACATGGCAGGATCAAGTGAATTAAATACTTGAGTCGGGTCATGTCAAGAGTCAAAATAACAAAAGAGTGTATGAATGTAAATGAAGCAAAGAGTGTCTGCCAAGACAGTTGCATGGAGGTTCATCTTCTCTGCCTACCCCTACGGGAAAGCGGTGAGATGGTTAAATTAGTGTGGCACGACGATATCTACCCATTAGTCTAAAAACGATATCATAATACTTAAACGCGGAGTAGTGTAGAAAATCGCTGACCATTCAAGGGAATGCTGTGAATAACCGCCACTGGTCGCGAGCCAAGCGCCAAGGTGGTTCGATGAGAAATTTCGCCAGTTGCGCATCGGCTAATAATAACGCTTCTATTGTCGTTAGGACAAATTTCATTTATACTTCTAATACTGCATCAATCAGTGTATGCAGACTCGTCATTTGACGTCTGGAAGAAGTTCTATTTAAATTAGTAGCTGAAAGGACAAAGGCGTCAGATTCCCACCCGGGGGTAGTGGGTTCAATTCTTCTGCTAGCTAAGTATCCCATCATGGCACAAGCAAAATTTTCCACTTATTATGATGGCAGTAGAAGTTTTTAAGATATCGTCAGGTTATTTGTAACCTGGGAATATTTGTCTTTCTTTTAAAATCATTTTGATGAAATATTATATTTAAATTGTTTTGTTTTTTACTGTTTATACTGTGCATTTATTGCAATTTATATTTCTTAGAATTGATTGCTTTATATTTATGAATATTGTGTATTAATACACCTACTCGCTTTACTTAAAAACGCATTGAAATAAAAAAAATGTAATGTTTTTAAAATAATAAATAACTGAATACTGAATTCTATAAATCATTGTTATTCAGCCTCACTATTAAGGCTCTTAAATACCCTTTATTATTCTGTCAGTAAAATACATGTTTTTTTGATAGTTCCTACTAGATATTAGGCTCTTTAGTATAAATTACCTGCGCAAAAATACCGGTCTATTCATTTATAAAAAAACTTTTTTTTTTAAATATATTTAACAGTACCGTTTCTTGAATCTATATCTATGTATTGGTTGTAATTTTTTTTGTTTATTTACGACACGTTTTCAGCAGGAAGTTACTTCTGACTTTGTCGAATATAATATATCTCGAAACATATTTTTTTAGTTGTACTTAAGTAGAAATATAACACAGTGTTGTGTCACATTACAAGTGTATTGGGTTATTTTTTGGTAAAGCTTAAATCAAAAGGATTCTAGGTCATCATTAAAAATAGTATGAAATAATTATTCAAAGCAAGGTAACAATGTTAAATTTTTTTTTTTTTTAAACCTTACCATATATTGTAAACGGTTTTGTACCACTGACAAGAACTGCAGAGCCCGCATGTTTTAGCATTGCCTTGTACATTTTCGAGTACGTACTTGCCATAAAAGTGATATTTGAGATGAATGTGAAATTCATAAAACAGAAATGTAAATGCGAGCTATTCTTTGGTATTATTTATAAGCTCATGTGCAATTGTATTCCTGCAGACATTATGGTACACAGTACTTGCTTTCCTGCTGAACATTGAACACGGGAATAATAATATGAACATCGAATTTATAAATATTTAATATTCATACGGTTATGGTTAACTTTTATATCACAAATATTCATAGAAAAGAATTTTAGTATATTTTTTTAAATACATTTGAAAAATTATATGATTTCATCAATATTTTAAGAATATCCACAGCATAGTGGAATTCAATAAATGATTTTTTCATCAAATTCAAATCTGGAAACATTGACGAAATAACTGAAATAAACCAAGGTAAAAATATGTTTTTTTGATTTGTACTTTTTAATTGATTTCTATAGAAAAATACTTGGTAGAGCCAGAACTCAGACATGAATATTTTTTTCCATCCGAGTGAGTGCTTTTAAATCCATTTAAATAATTCATCTTGGTTTAATAGAAATTTTCAAATAATCAATTACCATATAACTGTCTTCTGCATAATAATTTGGCGGTAGGGGTCGTTAACTAACTCACTAACCATCAAGCCGTTTCCCCGCAAGGGTAGGCAGAGATGACGGATCGCCATACAAATCTATCTTTGCACACACTCCTTGATTAATTAACATTCATACATCGTCTCATACAAACTCTTCTGTTATTTTGACTCTTCACATTTTCTTTGTAGTCGTTAGCAAAAGTAATTATTGTTTCGAAATATGTGAACTTTTTTAACAATTATAAAATATAAGATAAACAATTCAGCATCGAGCTATAATTAAAAGAAAATAATTTTTCAAATTTAAATAGCTCTTAAGGGGATTTTTTCTGCTATTTTGATTTTTATAGCAATGTGCAGAAAACTCCGATTATTAAAATTAAAATTGTGCATATATACGACAATTACACGGTACTTACATAAAAACTCAATACGTAGAAAATATTATTATATTCCATTGCACGAATCTGACAAGAGGAGTAGCGTAATGGACAGCTTATATTGTATATTTTAAGAATATTCTATTAAGTAAATCTTTTAACAGCTTCAGCAAACGCATTTCCTGCAAAATTACCTATGTTATCCGCAAAATAAGTGTTTCAGAGGAAGGAAAGTTTAAGAAGCCCTTAAAGGCCTGCCAGATGGAGATGAAGATACAGATAGGATCTCCTTAGGGTCTTTCAGCCATCCTGACAACAATCCGACTGTAGGTAGATCTCATCTGATAAGGTTCTATCGCAGCATCCGACCGCGAGCGGAGAAGCCTCCGAGTCAAGTGAATCGAGGTATTCCTGCGTGAGAATGCATCTCTGGAGAGAATCTCTGATATTTAGCCAAAATAGAAAAAAAAATCAAGGCAAAATATTTTATAAAAATAAAAATACATTCTATTTACTTAAAGAGACGTTTCAATTACTATCATCAGTTATAATCGAATTGTTATGTTTAAAATAAAAGCAGACATGAGTTTGTCGGTTATTTGTTTAAAACTGTAAAATAATTGATGCCATTACGGATCAGCACTTAATAATGACGCTAAATGTCACTTTTAGCATTCTAATACAAGCAATACTACAAATGAGTTATCTGCAAATTTTCTATGGGTAGTAAGAAAAAATTCCGAGGTTTCCAGTGAATACAATTTTTGGAATGTAATAATTTAAATTCAATGAAAAACATATTAAAATGTTAGTGAAATGTGCAGTTTGAAAATCAGCAATAACATTTTTGAACGCTTAACCTGAAATTTCAGCATGGATTTCACAAAGAATTTAAATGATTATTTTTTAGTAATTGTATTAACTGGAAACCTTAAACATATTTCTAACTACCCGTTTATAATTAACAGAAAAAAATATTTTGTAGTTTAGCTTGTACTAGAAAGCCAAAAAGTGTGTGTCTTTGGGTGCTTCTCCTTACATTACCTTATTACATTTTAGTTATAAGGCAATACAAGTCTCATACTTCTTTTATTTTTCTTTGGTATGACTATGTGGCACAGACTCGATCACAGCAAATAGAGATCTGGTTTCAGTGTCACAGAGTTAGTTTTTTTACATCCAGGAGATTTTGTGATCTTCGGCTCAAAATGTGGTAGAGTTTATTAAAAATAAACCTTGAGAACTGCAGCCCTAGGTGTAAAAAATGTTTTATCTGGGGTATCGTACAGCCACCGCCTCAAACTAAAGTATTTTTAAATAGGTACGCACCAGAATAGTATTATACTAACACAAATACGAGGAAAGTCAAATTCTGACACACATTTTTCTAACATCTCGGTTACATCGCGAGTAACTAATACAATACAACCTAACTGAAAATCCAGGGAAAAATTGATTTAAGATAAAGAAGAAGAGGATGGAAGACCTTATGACTTTGAAAACTACTTGTCTATTACGATTGCAGTTTTGCTGATTTAACCTGTAGTTCGAAGAATGTCCAGATGGTAGTCAACCTCCAATATGAGAGGGCACCAAAATATAAAGTGTAAAAAAATATTCTGTGTTGTTGAAGAATTTATTTATTGTATTTCTTAATTTTTTGAGTTTTGTATTTATTTTTATAGTAAATATTGCAACAAAGTCCCAACTGCTTCCAACAGCCACAGCATAGAGGCAGTGTAGTAGTCTAAATGTAGTAGAAAGGGAAAGTATATGGCGAAGAGGAAGTTTGGAAAGTACCTGGCTATTCAGATCTGGTCACCAAACACGGCCAAAAGACATTTTAAGCAACGTTTCGATTCTGAATGGTGGTCTTTCACCAGGCCAATACTTAGAGTATTTATAACTCACACATCTATGGCTCGTGTTGTTACAATAAGTGAGGTTAGGTTCAGTATGAAAATATCTGTGTATCCTTCATCTTACAACAAGCTTTTTCATCTCAGGTGTACATCCCCAATTTAAGTATGTTGTGAGGCTGAAGGTAGTGAAGAAGGGAATGAGATAGAAAAGAGAAAGGTTGGGAAGTACCTGGCTATTTAGATCTGGTCACCAAACACGGCTAAAAGCCATTTCAAGCAACGTTTCGATTCTGAATGGTGGTCTTTCACCAGGTCGATGCTTAGAGTATCTACCAGGTTATAAAATATCTGTATTTCGTTCATCTTACAATAAGTTTTCTCATTTAGAACTGGGTGTTTTACTACCGTTTCTTTAAATACCTTCACACGGTATCACCGAAAATGATATAAGCCATGAGTAAGCATAACAGCAATCTGTTATATTTAACACATTAGGTTAGTAAAATAATAATCATAAGAAGTGTCGTTTCATTCCTCGATTGCTTTCAATCAGCAGTCATGGCAGTGTCCCCATCGAATAAATAGCGTGCAGGCTTAGTGCGGCAATAATAACACGTTTTATTATTAATCAGTCACAGTAGTGCAATGAGGGTTGTCCTGTTTCAGTGTACGCTCAGGCAATTATATTCCTCCCCAAGCACGCCCTGTCATTTACCCTGAGCGTTAATATCTACTCTTCTATCAACCCTCGCAGGCCAACCTCACGGTAACAATGGGGAAGATTGAAGGCGAGATGCTCGGCCGAGGTGAGCTTTTACTCACACTCGTGAGGTATTCAAGAATAACTCTTTATTTCAGCTAATTGCACAGGGTGATACAATTAAATAGGATTTTTTAATGAATCTTAGAAAATAAAATCAACAACTTTTACGTGATGTAAAATAAGGAGAATTAGTACGAACATAGAAAGATTGGGAGAATTTGGATATTTATTGATAGTAACAAAAAAAAATGTCATCACAGGGGATATACTTAGAGTACCTTCAGTAAGCTATTCAACATTAAAAAAAATATATACTTCATTGTTAGGCCCCAGAGCTCACCAATGAGTTGATTAGAATATTGTGACTTTGTAGAAGATTCATTCAACACTTAGCCTAAGCATCATCGGATACAAAATTGAACTAAAAAAAATGCATGGTGTGCAGTTAAATATTCATACAGAGGGAGAACACAATATAAAATAAAATAAGAGAACAGTGAGAAAACTCAAGAATAACATTTAAATTATAACAAACAAACAGAGAGAAAGAGACAGATAATATAAATTGAAAGAGACAAAACGTCAACTGATAAGTTGATTAAGTTGTTATTAATTCGATTCACTTATATTTCATTGTATAAACATATGAAACAATATTTCTATCAATAAAATCAAATTTAATAGAAAAACATCTAAAAACGTAACTGCCGTTTCTAGGACTTAAACTCGGAACATTCCGCTAAACGGAAATATGCTTTACTTCCAGACTTGTCATATTTATTTGCTCGCAATGTTTATATTTTGTTTTAGAAATGACGATGATTATTTAAACGAAAATCTCCGCTTTTTCTCCTTTATTATAAATTGTAAGCATGATGTTAAGGTACAGTATTAAATTTTTTTTAAATCTGATATTTTTATAAAACTCGTCAGAATGAGGAAATCCAATTTAACTTAATTATCTGTTTACAATGCTCACTGGTCAATGATCGTGGGTAAGACTAACTAACTAACCATCACGCCGTTTCTTCGCAGGGGTAGGCAGAAAGGACGGACCGCCATACAACTCTATCTTGGCACACACTCCTGTCTTCATTCACATTCATTAATCGTCTCATACATACTCTTCTGTAATTCTGACTCTTTACATGACCCGATTCAAGTATTTGATTTACTTGATCGTGCCATGTTTTCTTCGGGCGTCCTCGACTTCTTCTTTCATTCACTTTCGCAGTGTGTATTATTTTCAAACTCCTCTCTTCGTTCATTTGCTCTACATGCCCAAACAATCTAAGCGTCCCTTTCTTGGTTCTATTCATTACGCATACTTCTTTCCGGATATCCTCAATTTTAATACGGTCATACATAGTAAGTACGAGCTAAAAAATATGTTTTTAAGTATTTCGCCATCTTTGAATACTTAAAAATAGTTTTTATCATAATTCTTTTCGATTGAATTTTTGATCATTTAATTGAATTGCTGTTCCTCAATCATCACTCTACTAAATATGGGTATCATTCTCCACTGTCCATAATGTTGAGACATGTTAATTCAAGCTAAATATTTGGTACCAGTCTAAATGATTTTTGTCATGAATTGAATACTCTTTCAATGTATATTTTGGTACTATTTTTGACATTGTTTCAATTAAATATTATGTATGTGCTGTTCTTTCACTTTTTTCCATTTCGTGTTTTGTATTTTTTTGTAATTGGACAATGGTCCGTTAGTAAATACATAAATAAATAGTAAGTCTGTATACGCCTTTAATTCAAATAAGTTTTTTAAAAACTGCTGAAAATTTTAACTTCCCAACCTTCCTCTTCCCCATCTCCTCTTCCCACCACCACTGCCTTCAGCCTCACAACATACTCCAATTGGGGATGCCATAGTCTCACTGGTTCTAGACAGTTGGGACTCTTGTGCGGTATTCACTTTAAAAATAAAATAAAAAATATAAAAAATCCTGAGCTATTTAAAAAAATTATCAATTTGCACTTTTTTTTGCGAACACCTTTAGTCGGTAATCAAATCCTGAAGTTGGCTGCCCCAAGAAGCCGCTCGCGTAGTTCGTGTGATGCTTTTAACGTTTCCGCAAAAAAGCTCGCCTCGTGCAATTTGGAACATGTCCTTCGCAAAAAGCACCTTCGGTTTCGAACACGGGATGCAAGATTGATTTTTTACGACTCAAAGCTTTCACAGGGAGAGGAGCGAGAAGACAGCCTCGAGGGTGTTCTTTCAATTATGTTAAATAACTTTCTTGAATAAATGTATTTTTTTACCAATATAATGTTGTTTCATTTTAGGAACATGTATGATTTTATTTCGTTTCTCATATTATTGCGTATTATTATAATTGGAAGGTTTTATATGCATGTTGGTACAAACGATATAAATTTATTAAAAGGTGTTTCTTGCTAACCAAGAAGATGTAACATTATAAGGTTTCAAAAAAAGATTTGAAAAGTAAAATTTTTTGTGTACACATTCTCAAGGTTGCAAAAGCTTCAAATTTAATTTATTACCTTGGGTTCAAAATGTGTTGGTATTATTAATTATAACTGTTTGTGTATTCACTTTTAAATAAAAAAATTATAATTTGAAAAAAAATGGATCTGTTTTGGTTTTATTACAGAAACTACGTTTATAGTATTTTGTGATCTAACTCAAAACGTTTTTTTTTAAAGATATACTCAATGTTTTGATCTAAGAGCAATAATATACCGGGAGGGAGCGCTAGCGTAGTCAGGAATGATATTTTTTTCATGACTCGGGCGTGGCTAAGGTATTTATACATCCAATTATAGCACATGTCGATATAATGTTTTTGTTTGTTTGTTTAACCACTTTTTCACAGTATTGTTATAAACAAAAATATAGGATATAACCTTAAAACTGTTGAGTTACGTCGCATAACGAAACGTAGTGGGCGGAGTCACCGGAAACGCAGGAGACGGAAAACATGCTAACATACCTAAAAGTGGTGCCATATTATGTGAGAACTTGTCTTATCTCTTTCTCTCTCACGGTTTACTACGTAAAATTCGGAGAAAGTGATTTATCGTAAATTTGTGTAGATTGAGTAAAAATATTTAGCTCTCTCTTCATATATATTCTTGCTCTGAGGTTCTGATTGACTTTTTTCACTGATTGTTGCGTGACAGCCGTTTCTCTCATTCGAAATGTGACAATGTGATGATGGTTTCAAAGGTCGAAACATTACCGGCCTATAAATCAACTACCAGGATGACAAAGGATTACGAAGATTTGATTTTTATCAGAGATTTGAAATAAATAAGTATAATTTGTAATAATTTGTCCCCGCAGTTGCGGAACCCTTGGTTCCGAGCTGCCACTACCGCCGAGGCACTGCGCGGGCCCGTATTATTGTAAGTGCGGTGGATAATTATGTGTTGGGCGAGCAAATAAATAAATAAATAATTCCACGGCTGCCGGCGCAGCACTCCCAGCGGCGGCTCGTCGGGTAATTCCGCCCTTGTCCATTTTGGTCGCGAGACGGATGGACGTGATTGCCTCTACTAGCTCCGGCGATCTCTGCGAATCGCGAACTTATAGAGGCGATGAGAAGTCACGGAACGCCTTTTGTCAGGTTTTTTAAGGAGATTTTTCAATCAACTAACTATTTAAAAAAATACATATTTTGACAACAAATCAAATTCCGCCTTCCAAGCATCCTTTTTGAGATTAATTTATGAACAAACTTTAGATTGACGGCCTGCATGGTCGAGTGGTAAGACGCTCGACTACGAATCCAGATGTCGCGGGTTCGAACCTGGCGTGCGCAAACAAATTCTATTGAATCATAACACGTTTAATTGATATAAAATAAAATAAAGTACATTAGCGGCACGATCCAGAATGATAGATACTCGTAGCATCACCCTTGTGAAAGACCACCATTTAGAATCAAAACGCTTGAAACGACTTTAGCCGTGTTTGGTGACCAGATCTAAATTGCCAGGTACTTCCCAACCGTCCTCTTCCCAATCCGTTTCCCCTTCCCATTACACTCAGACTCACAACATACCTCAATCAGGGATGCCATAGTCTTACTAGGTCTAGACGGTTGGGAGTAGTTGAGACCCTTGGGAAGTATTCAAGTACTAAGTATCGCCCTGCTGAAAGACCACTATTCAGAATTCAAACGCTGCTTGAAATGGCTTTAGCCGTATTTGATGCTTTGAGATCGGAATAGCCAGGTACTTTCCAACCTTCCTCTTTCTCATCTCCGTCTCCTCCACGCTACCTTCAGCTTCACAACATACCCTTATTGGGGAAGCCATAGTCTCACTGGCTTTAGACGGTTGAGAGCAGTTGAGACTCTTGTGCGGTATTCACGTAAAAAAAACACATATTCTTCAACATAGCTTGGTACTCAGTATACCCGAATAAAGTGTACAAAAAACAATATGCAGCATAAAAAATACTGAAGTTTTTCAAGTACTGATTAATTTATAAATGTTTTGAGGACGAGATTTAGTAACGCGTTAAACTTACTAATAAATGTAGATGATTCGAACCGATTCAACCGATGCAAATAATCATACTTTTTTTTTCTTTTAAAAGAAAGATACATTCCCAGGTTACGAATAAACTGACAATACTTGAAAAACTCCTACTACTGTCATAATAAGCGGAAAATGTTGCTTGTGTAATGATGGAGGGCTTAGCTAGCAGAAAAATTGAACTCACGATGCACAAGTAGGGAATCCGACGCGTTTGTCCACTCAGCTACTAACCGGTTCAAACCCCATATGCATTGGAGAGATACACAGGTTTGAAGGTTATATGATATTAGCAGTTAGAGCGGACGCCCGGAGAGGGGAAAATTTTTGCTATAATTTATTTATTTCAAGTACCTATTCAGATCTGGTCACCGAACACGGCTAAAGCTATTTCAAGCAACCTTTCGATTCTGAATGGTGGTCTTTCACCAGGGTGATACTTAAAGTAACTACCACTCTGCAACGTGCCGCAAATATACTTTATATTATTTTATATGAATTAAATGTGTTACGACTCAAATTAATTAAATAAAAGTTATTGACGAACGTCGGGCTTGAGCCCGCGATTTTTGGATTTGTAGCCAAGCGTCTTACCAATCGACCAAAGAGGCCGTTAAAAGTTAGATTGGAACCTTGGAGTAACAATGTATGGAGAGAGAGCTAATTCTTTTTACCCAACCTATAAAAACTTGGGATCAATCATTTTATCCGGGTTCTTACATCGTACACCATGAGAAAGAAAGAGACAACAAAATTTCCTAAATTATCACACCGCTTTAAACTATTGTAAGAGTGTGCTTCGTGTCCCGCGTCTCCGTTGACTCCGCCCACACGTTTTGATATTCGACACACATTGACAACACTCAACGGTTTTTTAGGTGATAAGCTTTATTTTTGTTTATAACAATACTGCGAAGAAACAAAAACATAATGTCGACATGTGTATGAATGGATGAATAAATACCCTAGCCCTAGTTATAGCCACGTCCAGGTCTAGCCGAGTCCGGCAAAGCTCATTAACACTGACTACAGCAGCGCTCTCTCTTGTATATTATTGCTCGGAGATTGAAACCCATGTGTTATCTTTCAAAATTCATTACACTAATAGCATGTTTATTGATTCGCGTCCTTTATTCCCCACCAATATAAGGTAAGGTAGGTATAATGCATTCCCCTTAATCTTGACAACCGTCAGCCGAAGCCTGGTCCTGTTTTTGGCAATGGGGCCACTGTGTTATTTGAAGGCTCGTGAGAAACTTCATCACTGCCATGCCTGTGATTTGTTCTCTGCGAGGTCCCCCCGACCGATGATAGTAATTTTTATTGCCGTTTGTTTTTGGTTCGATAGCCCCCCTGAAAAATCTGAGTGGGAATTTACAATAAAACCGACCCGTACACACTGGAATAAAATACTCAACCGAGGTATTTGTGGTGCAATTAATGTTCCCATTTAATATATCTATAAATGGTTTGGTAAGAGATTAGACTCCCAACTGCGGTGTGCTGACGAATAACTGTCACCCTTAGTATAAAAATTGCAACACTCTCAGCGAGGCTTTCTCGAGGCCAGAGAGACAAAGTGCTACTCTCGTGTGACGGCTTCTCACTCAACTCTTGAGGCGGGCACAAAAACCAACACGGGACCGATCGCAGGCGAAGCGATGTGACGCGAATAATGGCTAGGTGAGCATGACTGCTTGCGAGAGTGTAGAGTCAGTTTAAAAATGTTAATTTTTTACGAAAAATCATACAATTCACTTTTTTATTACTATTCATTTGAAAATGTTCCTATTAGCGTATACATTTATATAATAGAAGCGAAGCCAACTGTCCACAATGGAGAGCTTATACCAACCCTGATGTGTAGCAGTAAGGCATGGAACTGGCAGATGAAGGATGAAAGTAGACTCAATGCTGTGGAAATGAGATCCCTGAGACGCAAGTGCGGTAAAACAATGTATGACCGTATTAAAAATGTGGATATCCTGAAAGAATCCAAGGCTGATGCAAGCGTAATGAATAGGATCAAGAAAGGGACGCTTAGATGGTTTGGGCATGTAGAGCAAATGAACGAAAAAAGGAGTGTGAAAAGAATATATGATGCGAAAGTGAATGGAAGAAGAAGTCGAGAACACCTGAGGAAGACATGGCACGATCAAGTAAATAACATACTTGAATCGGGTCATGTGAAGAGTCAGAATAACAGCAGAGTATATATGAGACGATGTATGAATGGGAATGAAGCAAGGAGTGTGTGTCAAGACAGAGTTGTATGGCGGTCTACCCTTTCTGCCTACCCCTGCGGGGAAACGGCGTAATGGTTAATTAGTGAGTTAATTGGTGATTTTTTTTTCTGAAATATTCTACCCGGTACACCCGGCTACAGCGCCCTTGAGGTAATCTTTCACCAAAATACCGCCAGCCAAATTTATTTTTTCATGGAAAATAATCACTTTGTGGTTTGAAATATTCAAAGATATTAAAAAAAAAACTTTGTAAAATACTACGGATATTATTTTATTTTTTTATGACCGAGCGGTTTAGCTTAGGCTAAGCATCCATTAGGGTGCAAAATTAAACTAAACAAAAAATACAAAGTGTGCGGTCATATAAACATATGGAGAGAGAAAAAATAACAGATCAATGAGTAAACAATAGAATAACATTTAAATTATAACAAAGGAACAGGGAGAAAGAGAAGGCTAATACGATTAATAATTATTATTATTAGATTTCAATTATAAAGTACTGGAGTTATTATGTACATTTGTTAGTATATTCTAGAAGGTACGCTAAAACCTCAAGTCAAATCTGCTCAAGCGGTATTTTCCTCGAATCCAGTTCTAAGTAGTTGAATACCGCGGATGTAACTGACAAAGTTAATTTTGCATGGAACAAACGGAACTTTAAAGCTATTTCATTATAAACGTTACATAACAGACTATCTAAAGTTCCACGTTAATGGTGAAAAGCTTTAACGGTCGTACTAGGTACTTAGATTCAATCTAGGGTACACGTAATACTTATCGTCAAAAAATAACCATCAAAGTTAAGAAAGTGTTGAAACCTAATCCATAATTTTTCCTATGTGGTACATTATTTTTAAAAATATCAGATGGGCGCGTTTGGAAAATCCCAAATACAGTTTCAGAAAATGATTTGAGTTGAAATATTTCATCATTAGCCGAGTAGTTCGCTGACAGCTTTATTGCTGCGGCACCTTCCGTTGTCAGGGCTTTTTGAAAACCAGAGCTTTTTTAAAGGATTTCATACTAGTTTGTTGGCGCTCCACCAAACCGGAAACCGATAACTTTGGCTCACGTCCATCGGTGTTTGGATCACTTTTTAGTTCGACAGTCATATAGAGGTAAAAGCTTTCAATACAGTTAAAAGCTAGCCTAAATAACCTTGGACTAAAAATTAGGTTTTTGAAAAGTGTTCATTTAAAGTATTACAATATAACAGTTACCTGTCTACTATATATATTTTTATTTTATTTTAATCACATATTCGTAAATAAACTTTCTATCACCCAATCACACATTCTACTACTGTACATATAGTCAATCGTTTCTTCATGAAAACAAAGGCAAATAAAGACTGCAGGCCTATGAAGTAGAATCGTGAAACATTGTTTAAACTACTTTATGCGACGCAAGTATTTGATTCACTTGATCTTGCCATTTCTTCCGTGGGTGTCCTCGACTTCTTCTTCCATTCACTTTTGCGTCATAGATTTTTTATTATTTTGTTGTTGTTTTTATTACTGTAAACTGTATTTAGATAAAGAATATTATTATTACATTTTCGTAGAAAGCAATCACTTTGTGGTTTGACATATTTAATGAAAATGAAATAATAACTTTGTATAAGACCACAGATTTTTGTAAAATTTATTTAAGTTAATTTTGTACCCTGTTGATGCTTAGGCTAAGCGAACCCGGTCGGTCATACAAATTAAAATAAAATCTGTGGCCTTATACAAAGTAATTATTTAATTTTAATTATAATTGATTACGTTTGTGTTTTTATTTATTTTCATGAACATTGTTAAAAAATACATCACGTTAATACCCTAGAAAGCAATTCATGGATATCACAAGAAATCATATTCAATCATGACGTATTTAATTAATTAATTAATTAATAATTCAGGTAATTATAAACCTACAGTTAAATGACGTAGGTACGACACTGTACCATAAGCAGCTTTTAGTGTAATAAACAGCTAATACGTAAGCTCCCCAGTTCAGTTATCTATTAATGGCTCTTTTGACACGATATGATATTGTCCTATGGCTAATAGATTCGACATTCTGGGCGTGTTTAACGCATAATATAAAATTTTACGGCCGTCTGAGAGGCTCGCCGAACAATTAACCGGGTAGCTGACTTGGGCCCAGACGCCATAAAACACAGAGATACGAAGCAACTCGACATCTCCTGAACTAAATAAGACGCTTAAAAGAAATAACATAGAGTGGAATGTACTTTCAAAATAAAAACCCTGCTGGAAAAAAATGTAATTATAACGAGTTTTTCACTTATTTCTTTTCACCATGCGTGATAATAATACCTGGCTGATTTATATAGGGCTATTTTCGTGACAGAAATATCACCTTAAGGGCGCTTTATACCATAATCAACATGATATTAAAACTAAGACATAATATTAACTTATAACTAGTGACTTACACCTAACACATTTAAATTAACAAATATGTATAATGGTTGTTGCCCGTGCTGTCGGACCTAGGGTAGGCAAAAATGGAGTAAGTAATAGTAAACTATGTATAGCACTCGGACTGAGTGATCAAAACTCTAGTGAAGCAAATAGACTTTATTGTGGGTGTGATAATTTAAATAGGTGAGTCTTTAGTTTTGCTCTGAACTGTTGAGCTGTCGATCTTTCGCAATATATTAAACGCTTATATATTAAACTATGTTTTCTTTATTCTGAAATTTGGTGAAGTTACTGCGTTCCTTAATTAGATTAAATGTTATGTTTTTGAGTTATGCATACATTTTGTCAGCGGACGAAGAATCACCACTGACGGAAATTTGAAATTCGTTTAATTTTTTATAGTGAATACCGCACAAGAGTCAACTGCTCTCAACCGTCTGGAGCCAGAGGGACTATGGCATCCCCAATTGCGGTATGTTGTGAGGCTGAAGGTGGTAGGGAGGGGAAGGAGATGGGGCAGAGGAAGGTTGGGAACTACTTGGTATTCAGATCTGGCATTTATAAAATTATAAATTCAGCTATTTAAAAAGTATATGAAAAGCACACTTGTGGAGATGTTCATGGATAATATTTAAACATTCGTAGTTTTTTTGTCTTTTCTTATACGTTGTGCATATTTATAACTTCGGATATAATTAAAAATTAAACTGTTTTAATGAATTCAAAAATCTGCAGCCGTTGGTGTTTTTTTGAGGGGATTCATGAGAGACAAAAAAGACATCGCGAAAGATAGCAGGCGAAATATTTTAATTAACAGAATAGGCAGAGCAAATATTTAATTAATAATTCATATTCTGATGCAGCTGATATGAAAACTAACTAGAGTTTTTATACGATACAGGAGCTGCTGTCGGAATTGAGAAATATTAGCATTCAGATGGTGAGTTATTTAGAATATGCATTATTGAAAATAATTTTACGTCAGCAGATGTATGCACTAACATATTCCTCGATTCATGGCAGTGGAAAATAGAATTGGCAGAGGTAGAACTGAATCACTTGCAATGTTTATGTGAAAAGTTGAAACAGAATGATAATACGCATAAAATGATTTAAGCCACGAGTGTATGCCAAGACAGCTTGGCTCTCCATAATAACTGCTTAAACCTGCGGAGAAATCGCATGATAATTGCATAGTATCTACTACTCCAGTCTCAAACTAAACGTTTCAGACTCTTTAACAAAAATAATCTGAAGTCAAGAATACATTTAAAAAGTATGGATTAATAATAATAATAATAACAAAAGTTTTATTCCGGAAGGTATGCAGGAGTAGTGCAATGCAATACCTTCCATAATTGATAATAAAATAAAAATATATGAAAATAAAATAATAATAATGATGATAAAAAAAAAAAAAAAAAAGTAAAAAATAAATAAAGAATGTAAGTAAGAAAATATTAATGGAGTATATTAGGCCTCATTTCTACAAAACGCCATCAAGAGGGAGTCCATCCTGACAGCGTTAAGATTGATGGGGCCAATAATTTACTCCAATGCGCTTCTATGCTTGAGTTCGGGATCTGACGGGATTCCATGATGAGGTTATTTCTGGAGTTGTTAATCCTTTCCCGCATTCCTGCCACCCTGGTTCTCATAAGGGCTGCAAATTCTGGAACTCGCCCCTCGGTGAACATACCGGAAGCACTGCAGTGCCTGGGAAGACTGAACATCATGCGGTAGGCGTTGTTGTACTGGACCCGAAGCCTTTCCATGCTACTCTTCTTAAAATTGGTCCAGAGCTCGCACGTGTATAGGGTAGTGCAGAACGCCAGGAAGAGTGTCCTTTTCACTGGTGGACTACAGAGCCGAAATCTTCTACTGATGTTCATATGATACCAGTAACTTAATCAAATAAACCATCCACTTGCATGTAGGTGCAAACTACGGTGCAGAAAAAAAGCTCACTGATTATTAACCCAAAGATCAGGTGTTCAAAACCCAGTGAGGGAAGTTGAGAACTTATTTATTTTCTTAAGAGCTTTTTACAAACAGAATGTGATAATAAAACATATTTGAACCACCCGATTTGTTGAAAGAATCTTATCAGTTTCGTTAATATAAGAGACCACCACTTGATGGTAGTTGATAGTCAGGTTATTAGAAAGCTCGACTAGTAGTTTCACCCCATTTTACGTTTTTATAACTAAATTTATTTATGGCGTCGTTTAGTTAAAAATTTCACCTCAGTGGCGCTTAAGAATTCTATTTTGGACATACTTTTGTCGGTCTGCTAAATTAATTATGTGGTTTTGTTTATTTTTTTCCGCTGGCATCTGAATCGCAACAATAAAAGTCAACCCTGTTGTAAGATTATCGATTACACCGAAGCAAACACTAATAATCTACTAAACTTTTAACGTACTTGACACAATTTTGTGCAAGTTTACTTTTGAAAATATTATAATATCAATACATACATGCGCCCTTGAGGTGATTTTTCACAAAAACGGCGCTATACAAATCGTCCAAATATTATTTTATTATTATTATTATTATGCCTTGCAGTTACAAAACGCATAGATAATGCTTAGTGAAAATCATTTAAAATTATGAATTAGGTTGACCATGTTTAGTAATTAAATCGTAAATATTGTGATCTTCCTTCCCGACAACTCTGTTCTCCTCTCTCTCCACTTCTTATTTTCATTAGTTTCTGATAATGATGATTCTTTTGCAGTATCGTATAAAAAAAAATACTTTCATCACTTTTTCAAAATTTTCTCTCAATTTTATATAATTTCCTACTAAACGAAGCGAAATTTCTAAAATAAACAATATCGGACGCAGCGTGCGTGAAATGCTCATAAATTTGCCAGCATGTACAGCGGCGAGGATTTTAAGATTTTCCCCGCCCCTGACCTTAGTTCCCCGCCAGTCTCACCCGCCCTTCCAGTACTACGACACCACGGAAATCAATACATTACTTACAGCCAGCTGCCTTCGCGAGCTGCCGTAGGCTGGGCGGGAGGGTGGTAGGGCGGCCAGAGGGGTGGCTGAGGAAAAAGTGAAATGTTTTATAATATTGCATTAGCGACATCAATGGGGAAGCTTCCGGCCACTTCAAAGATAAAGAAAGGCGTCCTGATTTTACTGATGAATCATTTATGATAGGTAAATTGTTCTTAGAAAGATCTGACTTAGATAAAATGGATTTACATACGTAATACCAGTTTTCATCACAGAACACACAAAATTGCAATTGCAAAAAGTAGGGGCACCTACGTGAAGCGGACAATAGTGGAATACCCGTTCACAATTATTGATGTCGGCGGTATGCGTTCGACTCTACTTCAAACATTCATCTTATCTCCTGCATCTATTCTGGACCTCTTCAAACCAGCCTTAACAGACACTTACCATCTCTTCTTTACAACGTCACCAAATTTTATGTAGATATATTAAAAAACAGCAATTTTAATCTTAAAAGGCACAGAGTAAATCATCAAATTAATTTAATATAGCTATCTAACATGAAATTTGCGAGAAAATACAATATGTAATTTTTTTCACGTAACTTTCTTGTTCAGTAGAAGTGCACCTTTTTCTAAGCCCATACATTCAAATAAAAAAAGCTTATGCACAAATAAAATTAAAAAAAAGGAAATAAAACTTGAAAGAAAGGGGAAGGAAATTAATGAAACCCTCGGCGATTAGGTCATGGGGAAATTATTAATTTGCTGGGGTGAGAGTGCTCTTTGAAATATAAAAAGAGCTAGTTTAAAAAAACCCTTTCCTTTGCGCATATAAAAAAACATATAAATAGATTACTTGCCGATATATAGTAAAACAAATTATGTTTCTTTGAGAGAGGTCCTCTTTTGAATAGCATTATCGTAATACCTTTATGCTAATTGCAATTCACGATACTTACAAATAATATTACAACAAATTTTTCATTCAAATCATAAATTAAGCATTTTTTTAATAGAGGCGCAATAGATATGACTCATATTATCATGTTTAATTGACACTTTGGTCAAAATGAGTTAAATATGAAGTTTTGATTAGTTCGTTTTTCTGCATCGAATGCTCTGACTCTCGATTGATTGTGAAGACTTCAGCCATCTAAAATAAAGTTACCATTTGGGAGAAGGCTTGACTCGAGCAACACAAGTTTTGGGTGTTTTAAGCTTGTTGTCGCTTTAGGTAACTTAGTGAAAGCAGAGTTAACTTTTTTCAAAATCCAACCAGGTACTGAAGACTTATGAATTTTATTGTAAAACAAAAAAAAAAAACTTCAATGTGCTCTGGAGTAAGCTACCCAAAATGGCGCTTCAGCCCTTTTGCTTGTCCAGCGACGATATGTCCATTCGTGTGTGTAGACAAAGATATAAACGTAGGAAGTTGATACCTTGACATGAAATATACAAGCACATTATTGATATTATGAGAAATACGCTTACAAATTTAATTGAGCATATTTGTCATAATATCACTGACAGTTGACAGTTGTCGTTAAACGGCTTCGTCCTGTGCTGTTACGAAAGATTTATACTTATTGTTAAATTTAATTTTGTCCACGCATGTACAGTTTCAACACCATGCTCACAGAGTGCGTCAAATTAACATGTTGAGATTCTTATCTGGAGCAGGACCCTGATGCTTAAAATATGTTATCATTAAATTATGCAAATTTGTATCCACTCACTGAAGACACGAATCGATAGATGTGCGCTTTAGGCATTTCTGTGTGCCAGAAGTAGGGGCGACTTTTTCTTACTTCTGGTGAAATTAATCAAACATAAAAAAACACGAAATACTTTTATGAGTAAACAATCAATTTAATTGTCCTTTCCGAGGTCTAGTAGTTGTAAAGTCTTACGAAAATTGATGAGATTCCTTTTAAATCAGTATACATCACGCTTCTAAGGGTTATCTGTTCAGTGTTTGTACTCATCTACTGAATAAAGCCAACCCGGACCCAGAATTAAATGAATACAAGAAATAGCTAATGCGTTGATACAAGTAGTGTGAAAGATTAGCAAAAGACTTTCAGAGCCCAAACAGAGCAATTTTGTTCTGTCTACTGACTTTTTGTTAACTTAATAAATTATTGAACACGTCAAGGTCAAGGTCAATTCCATCATTATTCGAAACTGAGCACGCAATTGGGCTAGGTTGAATGAATTTTTAATTGATATTTAAAGGTTGCGGGTTCAAACCCAGCGTGGGCAAAGAACTTTAATTTATTTATTGTGTCATAACACATTTAACTAACATAAAATAATATATAGTATATTTTCAGCACGTTCCAGAGTGGTAGATACTTTAAGTGCATATTTTTCTTGGAAAGGGTTTTTTATCCAGTTAACATCTTTTTCCTAAGAACTCATATAATGTTAACTTATATTCAGTCAAATAAATAAAACCATCAGATGTTGATATTAATAAGGCTTATTAGCCGTAGTACTAGTTAGTTAGAACATACGAGGGCTATTTGTATAGGCCCTAGCTAGTTAGAGGATTACGAAATAATCCATAAAATCAAATCAAAAATATCGCCCTGGTGAAATACTACCATTCAGAATTGAGACGTTGCTTGAAATGGCTTTAACCGTGTTTGGTGATCAAGTCTAAATAGCCAGGTACTTACCAACCTCCCTCTTTCTCATCTCTTTCCCCTCCCCACTATTTTTAACCTTACAACATACCCCAGTTGGGGATGCCATAGTCTCACTGTTAGACGGTTGACAGCAATTGGGACTTTAGTGCGGTATTCACTATAAAAAAATAAAAACTGAATAAAAAAATGCTTTTTACTCGTAGTTTAACGCTATATTTTTGATCTACAAAATAATTAAAGGCCATACGTCATCTGAATTTCTGAGAAAAATTGAAGACTTCCAGCACGGGCAATATGAGACGAGGAATAGAAACTAAATAAAACTACCTTTCAGAAAAAGGTCACAAAGTTAAAACTCATTGATGCACGGAGCTATAAAGATATTGGACCAATTACCAAATGATATTAAACCAGAAGAAAATATGAAATTCAGTTAAAAAGAAATGTTGTGAATAATTTTAATGTAAGGGTTGTATTATAACGTAATATATTCATATTATTAATTATTATTCATGTACGAGTATGTGCTATTTTTAAATAAGTTTATTTGTGAATCCGATTAGGTCTGTCGCTTTACGCATGAGTATTTTTATTTGATTAAATTATATTCTCAGAATGGAATATTTTCATTCTCTGCAAGTAATAATAATTTCCTTTATTACTTTCTTTATAACCTATTCTAAAAATATAATTATCTTTCTTATATATGTTGAAATATAATACGTATTAAATAAATTTGTGTTCAATTTCAAGATTCTTTTGTTTGTCGGCTTAAAACGAATGATCTAGCGTTGTGTAACAAATATCAACATATTATACATTATTATACTTATAGGTATGTTGTGAATCTAAAGGTAGTGGGGAGGGGAAGGAGGTGGGGAGTGGAAGTTGGGGAAAGTAGTTTGTAAGAATGCTCTATCTGTATTTATATGCATTAACTGTCACCTACCTCAGAACAGGTTCTAATAACCTAGTGAGGTGGGCAATGTAAAAAAAAGCAAGACTTTTTTAATGCATATTTTTTTCATTCAAGTCATTATAGCATAAAAGACATCGGGACAACGACAAAATTTTTTAACGAGTAATTTAATTACCTAATCTTCCCTGATAGGTATACGCAATTCATGTAGGTACAAACAAATATAGGAAGGAAAAAAACTTAATATTGACAATAAAATAATTATGTTTAGTATTCTACACCGAGTCTATTGAAAAAAATAAGTATCGTTCGCGTAATTTCAATCAATGTTTCATTTTTAAAAGTGAACTTATCCATCTTTATTAAAAAGGTATTCAGATCAGTTTTTTTCAGTCTGTCCGATAATATTATAGTACTTTTAATTGTAATGAAAGTCATCGCTAGTGACTAGGACGAGTGCGGTTCCGCAAAGTTTGTTTCTGAGATTGCCTTAATGATAACCAACCTTCGATGAGAGAGGGCACAAAAAGAGGAAGAATGTCGTTTTGAAGAATACTTATCTATCTTCAATAGTAAGATGTTAAGGTTTTAATTTTCTATAAAAAGTCATTAACAAACAATGATTTTTGTTTTTCAAAATAAACTTTTGTAGGTAATTCTATGTTATTCTTTAATGGTCTGTTTCTAAAGTTAGTTTTATAAGAATTAGTTACAGTACGAAAAAAGCTGCAATTTTCTCAGTGCAGTAAGATACTAAGAGTAACTCTCATTAGAGCTTCTCTGAAATGCATAATTATAGATAATTGAAAAAGCACAGTCTTCGCATTGTAATTTTTTATGGAAATAATAAGTGCTAGTGGCGGAACAACTATAGTTCGGCGGGGACCTGTTCCGTACTAATTTTAAAACGGAGTTGCATAACCCCGGGCGAGAATCATTATTTATGTATAAGTACTCATCATTACGTCACTGAAAAGGCTCAGTGCATAAAATACAATGGCAAGATGGTACAACTTTTGTGATTCTTTGCAAAAAAGCTTGGCTGTTAATATTTATTATCTATTCGTATAATATATAGATAGTATTAGTCACTTTTTAATAATGCTAGTGCTGAGAATATTAATTGATCATACAAAAAGTTATAACCTACATGAGTTTTAATATCATGAATTAGAAACGTTTAATTTTATGAAATTAGAATTAACTTTAAAGCTTTTTTACTTATTATTTTTATACTATTTATTGAAGATTATTGATATTATGTCAATAATTAATATGTATATTTTTAGTAAGTCGTTCCTTTCCGCTCAACGTCGGACAATATAATAAAATAACGCCGATAAATGAGTTTTTTTCACAGCTTAAAACCCTTAAATGGATATGGCGATCTGAAATAGAAAAAAAAACTAAATAATGGTTTTTTATTGTTCAATTTAAATGTGTCAATTAGTTTTTCAAAATATTTTTGGTATCTATTTATTTTATTCGTACGATGTTCTAAGTAATCTACAAAATGCCACCAATCAATCCGTATTTTAAATGTTAGATTTAACATTGATGAATGCAAACAAAATAACAGGTTATGTTTAAGCCATCACTTGGCACTATTTTGTTACATTTAATAAATAATTACAGAGGTTAAAGTAAAAAACAATTATCAAATGATACATGTATTAAACGTTTGAAGCTCACATCAACAATAATCAATAACCCTACATTCTAATTCTACAAAAAAACACACTGTAAAGCCTGAAATCAGTATGCATAAACATGTTGTATTATTATTATATATATCTGAGGGTTGATACTAGAAGTGCCTATGTCGCATATGTGAACTATTCAGGAGAGGAGATTGTTTGTCAATTTGTAGAGGCTTAAAATGGCAAACCATTATTTTGACTTTCACATTAGACAGGTCACAATTTAATGTTTCTTAGGAGGCTTACATGGGCAAATATGGCATTAAAGTAAGGGACACTTTTATATACTTTACGATAAGTATATAAAATGACCATAATGAGACATAGGCACTTCTAGCATTGTCCCCCAGGTATATTTATAATTGCACAGCTCGTACTTTATTTATGCTGTACCAAAGATCACGCTTATTTTCAAAATGTTAACAAATGAATATTTACAATAATATCGAACTGCATACGCCAAATACGTTATTGAAGGAAGCATTGACATTTTTATGATACTTGCAAGAATGCTATATCTGATACAAATAAATGAAAAACGAAGAGCAATAAAAATCAGTTTTTCGTCAAATCCCAACATGTGACATGTTTCCTTTCAACAAACCTCAACACCCCAACCGAGGTGTACTAAACAGGAAGCCGGTGCCTACTCGAGTATAATGTGTTGAACTTGATACGCCTAGTTTTATACAACACCAATTATTCGCCGGTATCGGTCATAGTGGCCGCAAAGGTTATTTCGTGCATGTATGGTCGGTATTATAAGAGATGCACTAGATGTTTTATATGAATAATTTACATCGCAAAAAGAGTTCGAGAAATCTCCAATGAGCCATGTTCTTTCTTGTTCGTATTATTACAAAACACAAAAACAAAATTCCAATCAACAAATTTATGATATTCTTAACTAAAGAATTTTTATGAGATTTTTTTTCTTATGCGTAGGCGGGGAACTTGTCGTGAAATTGGGCTACCCAAAACATATTGTGATTCTTATAAAATGTATCTTATAATACATACGGCAGAGAGCCCCGGGCGAATTGTACAAAGAGAGATCTCATCTCCAGTTACCGACGAGAGGCTGATGGACCGGGCGTGGGAACTAGGAGCGCAGAAGGCAGGATCGGATTCTAGAAATTATTTAAAGTTTTTATAGCGGGGTTAGTGATCGAAGCCACTGTTAAGGGCATTGTAAACACATCGCAGGCTGGAAAAACAGATACGATTTCTATCATAATAGAAATTGTTTTTATGTTATATTATTTACAGCTCTATTGTGAGTTTCTCGGTATTGTTCTCTTGGTTTTAAATTATATTCCCTGTCTTAAATTAATTGTTTATTTTTGTAATCTTAATAAAAATAAAAATAATTTCTGCTATTTTTAAATCATCTTTCAATCTGCTAAATATCTCAATAACACCATACCAAAATAAATTTAATTTTTGTGATTTTTTCTGAAGGGTAGTTTTATTCTTTGTCTCCTGTTTTCTTTTAAACTTAAATACAGTCATCTTTAGTTTTAATTTATAGACTGCATTTATTTTGTATTAAACTTATGTAAATTATAATATCAGCTCTCAATGTTTTATATTAAATATCTCTGAACTCAATTTTACCTCGGTTGTTGGTACCAACAGAACAAGTAAAAAAACAGATTTATTTTTGTCTTTTGATTCCTTCATGTTATAAGAAATCTTTCCTAATATATCCTTATTAAAAATAGTCCATTATTTCTATGTTTAATTTTTAAACCCTAATAAAGTGTAATTAAATCTCAATAATATCCACGCACAGTCTTTGCTTTTGTGGGATTTAACAGAAACAATTTAAAAAGGAAAGGAAGGAAGATATCTTCCCAAATATTTTCATGTTTCAAAAGGGTACGAAGGTAGTGCAGTGCATATGCAAAACAAGGTGATAGTGTGAAGGCATCTTCCAAACGTTTGAACAAGTAGGATCACCAAGAAGGAACCCATGGCTCAACCCCCCCAAAAGTCAACCCACACTATAACTTCCCGACAGTTTGTTAAGGGTTGCTAATAATATTATACTTGTAAACACTTAATGAAACCAACATGATTTAGAGACTTGGAGACTATCCAAAACAACTTCACCACGTTTTGGATTTTGGTTTATTCATATGAACGATATACTAAAGTAAACTTATAAGTTTTCTGATTCGAGAATTACATAAAAATTAAATAACTGCTGCGTATTTGATAGTTTTTTGGGTTACCTAAAAACTTAATATTTTCCATAAGTTTAACACGATAAACAACAATTTTAAATCGTTCATTTTTTATCTTACTACCCACGGTATACAGTATTACTTTTAAAGTTAAGTTCAGTATTTGTATTACATATAAAATAAGTCATGTTTGTAAGAATCTAGCATGTCCTTGAGAATCCGTGAGAAGTTCCTAACTATAACCAAGAGTTGAGTTGGTTTAGTGGTAGATTTTAGCAATACCATACTGTATTTACAGGGTAAATGTTTGTTTTCTGAGATTCTAAAATCAAACACGATATTATTTATTAATCTGAAACATTCCTGATCAAGTGAAATTTCCACATAGTTAATACTACGAATCAAAAATCCAAAGCCAAGCTTGTTGAGGACGTTGAGTAATTATTGTTCTTGTGAGTTGGTGTCGAATGCTTCGGTTATTAAACTTTCGTTAGTCAAAGTCAAAAGCTTTGATGAAATAGTTGGCATTTCCAACCAGATTCCGTAACCGATTGAACTTTTCAGGATACGCCGGTACAACCGAATCAATTAGACCGGTGTTTCTGGTTTTGCGGAGGTTAAGGCAGTTGATTCTATGAATATCTTTTTTGCTTCTTTTTTTTGGGATAAATATATTTATGAATAAAACAGAAAAACTTTGTTTATAACCACTTTTATTATTCAATATTATGTCGACCGGTTTTGGAAGCACCCTTCCATCATCAGGACAATATTAAAATTGTCATTGTTATATTATGTTTGTAAAATTGTTGTTAATTTTGATATTGTCCTGATGATAAAAGGGTGCTTCTGAAACCGGTCAACATAATATTGAATAATAGAAGTGGTTATAAACAAAGTATATCTGTTTTATTTATAAATATGGCAAGCCACACAGAAAGTGCTTTTTACGAAAATAAAATGTTCCAATTTTTAAACCATATTTTTTCTACAACAAAGAAATATGGCATTATTTTTACCACTGATATTTACAATCAACCAAACCTTGATACTTAGAGGAAATAAATAATAGTTTTTTGAATACCTGAAACGAAAGACTGCAAAAATTCGAAATTCCTTCAATACGAAAAGATGGATTCGAATATTTGCAACACAGACCACATGTGAGAAAGTGGTGTTTGTTCTACCGATAATTTAATGAAAGGTGCTCTCAACAACAATTATTGACATTATCCACATGAGATAGAGTGCTTCCTCTCTTCTACATTATGAGAAAAAGGAAACACGAAATATCTTCACTTCTTTCTCTCTTTAAAAACACAGAAATAATAATAACACTTTGCTGATTTATGTAGCGCTATTTTTGTAAAAGATCACATCAAGAGCTCTTTACAAACTAAAAACTATGGCTAAGTTTACTATAAAACTTTTAAAATATCTAAATCTATGGCTAAAATTACCTTATTGATATTTACGTATTTACATATATCGATGGGCTCTGAAAAAGTTTAAGGCTTTTTATTTAGCAGTGGATTGAGAATTTTCCGATGATTGGTGAGTTTAGATGCTAACGCGCTAACCTATCTTTGAAAATTAAGCCGATTCTGTTATTTATAAATATGATTTTCTGAAAAGAGGAGTTAAGCTCTGAACTCTGTCGAGTTTTTATTATTTTCAGATCATGTGGTAGTCTATCTTAGGCTTTAATACCTGACACTCCTTCAGCACGCTCTCCGAACTTAGTGTTTGGTGTGCGCTTTGATTCCTTTAACCTTCCGATAGCCGATGACATTGTCAATCTAAAGGCTGATGGTCGCAAATCGGAATCTTCAGGAATACACAGTTCCGATAAATAAGCCGGAGCTATTCCATTAATTGATTTAAATACCATGCAGCAACGCTTAGTATCCAAGGATGTCATAAGATCCTTCGTAAAGCCAATAAAAAATAACATTAAATATATATTTTTTTAGTACCACCTACTCACCGAACTGTCTAAGTGTGATTTCTGTGGATTCAATAAACAAACAAAAAAACAGTTTTCGAAATTTCGTACTTTGCACCGTACATCATTAAAACCATATTTGCAGCGAAGCTTGATAATATTTAATGGAGCGCGTCTACCTGACTATTTCTATTAATTACAAGCTTATCACTTGTGGATATAGTTGTACAAGGCAGTGTGAGTGAGATGTGGTGGTTTTGTTAAGCACGATGAAGTTATAACACTCGAAGAATCAGTTGTGTCGTGACTTACTCAGTGCTGGATAATTAATAATTATAAAGCTGTGATTAAAATTAATTAGAATCTCACTTTTATCGAAATCGGAACAGAATAATAATAATAGAATAGCAATGGCGCAATATTATAATTAAAACATATATTTACTTTTGGCAAACTAGTAAATACTACCCGGCTTCGTCCGCGTTTCAACACTGTTTTTAAGAGAAAAAAAAATTATCTTCCCTCTTCCCTTAATGTGATTTAAATTTACTCAAATCAGATGGTGATAGTGATAAAGCTATAGAGTTGAAGTACTTGTAAGATAGAAAATATAAGAGGTATTAGAATGAGAACTAGTTAGTTAAAGGATTACGAAAAAATCCATTAAATAAAATCTTTTCGAACCATTGAAAAACATAGTTTAGTCTTATTTTTTTATAATCAAATGGATTATTTAAAGCTCTATAGCTCATGATTTAAATGATACCGAGAACTGAAAATAGTGACGTTTATCTCGAAATTACATGTATAAAAAGTTGTCTCAATTTCATGATGCGCGATTTTCTGTTTTAAAATAAGTTCCGTTTTAAAGTCATATTTTTAAACACGAAATTATTTAATAGCTCACAAAAACCAGCTTTCTTGGTACGATAGTTCAGCAGCGTGTAGTTATTTGACAACATCGCTGTATTGATTAATATTCAAATAATTAAACACTTTATTCACGGAAATGTATTTCCAACAAACATTTACGAATCGCGAACATTAAATAAGGAATTAATACGTGTTTGTTTTACCGAGATTTATTGGAGCATGATCACAAAATAAATAATTATTGAATTATCGAATATTGAGGGTCCTTTCAAAATAGGTTTACGAGAGAACGTAAAGTAGGTAAGTATTCATATAAAAGCTTCCGTGTTACGTCGACTTGCGTTTCATTTTCAGTAAAGGGCTGTTACGTATTCCCAAACAATGTAAGGCTTTTATCTAATACCGTGGAACCCCCTTTATTCCCTTATTGTCTTCCCAGAAAATGTAAATACGTAATCTAAAGAGAGCAGACATACTTTTCAGGAGGGAGAATTGAACTTTTCTATTTTCTTTCATAAGTTCTCGGGACTATTGCGTCTTTATCAACGACTTCAAGAATTTGTTTGCAAAACAATATAAATGAAAATGGCACAGTATCTGAACAACTGTGAAAAAGAAAAGCTGTCTGTTGTAAGCTTAATAAACACATGAACTGTGAGCTCTGGCGTCTTGAAAATGTAATAGCTTTTTTCTTTTTTATCAATTTTGTTTTTTAAATTTTGTTTTATTCTCATTGAACATTATTTATACGAGTAACTTCACATGAAGTATATTGACGGCCTCCGTTATCAAGTGGTAAGATGCTCAACTACAAATCCAGTGTTCGCAGGTTCAAGCCTGGTATGCGCAAATAAATTTTATTTGATTAATCTGTGTCATAACACATTTAATTCATATACTATAGTATAAAGCATATTTGCGGCCCGTTCCAGAGTGGTAGATACTACAAGTATCGCTCTTGTGAAAGACCACCATTCAGAATCAAAACGCTTAAAATGGCTTTAGCCGTGTTTGGTAACCAGATCTGAATAACCAGGTACTTCCCAACCTTTACCTTCCTCTTCCCAATCTCTTTCTTCTTCCCACTACACTCAGACTCACAACATACCTCAATCGGGGATGCCATAGTCTTACTAGCTCTAGACGGTTGGGAGCAGTTGAGACTTCTCTCAATGCCTAAAACAATCAATGCACCAAATAAAACACTCTTGTTTTAGACTGAGTTCAGCCACGTTAATAAATTTAGGCTCTACGAAGTTATCATTACCATAGGCCCAAAAATAACGAGCGCATCTAATTCGTACCGACCAACTACCGGCGTTAATGACGTCACGGCCTTCTTGGCTTTAATTTTCTTAAATGTGGAGCTGCTTCCCCCGGTTTTTGATTATTCTTTATGGGCTACGAAGCCAATAATTAGAGGTCCAAGCCGCGGTAGCCGTTGAAGTACACGACTGGTAGCCGCTTGCTCCTGCCCCGTCTGCTAGCCTGGTAGCAGAAATCTATTACAAATAAGCCGGCGATCAGAAGTTGGAAGATGCCACAAAATCGTGAGTGGCTCATTAAAAGACCGGGTCAGGAATTAAATTCATGCATCTACACTTCTACGTTCAAGTTCACGGCTGGACCATTCTCAGTACGGTCCGCAGTAATGCCTTTTCTCGGAACGGGTTTTTTATGCAATAATCAAATAAAAGTTTTTTAGGTGCACGGAGCGCATACACATCGGTGTATTTTTAATCAATCATTTCGAATTTGAGTCTGTGGAGGAGTGGACTGTATGACTTTGATGTAAATTCGATTTTTTGTAATCACGCCTCGTGTATGTAGCAAACGATGAGCCGGATTTCGGATATCTGTGATCGTAATTTTATGGATTTAACCGAGTGAATCTACTGTTAGTTGGGATTACCGGATGAATGAAAATAAACTATACTACTCGTAGTACTAATTGACATATCCAGGGTCTCAACACAACTTGACCGGTCGGTAGCGGAGTGGACAAACGCGTCGGATTCCTACCCGGGCGTCGTGGGTTCAATTCCTCTGCTGTCTAAGTCCTTCATCATTGCACAACACAACATCTTCCACTTATTATGATGGCAGTATGAGTTTTTTTTTAAATATCGTCAGGTTATTCGTAACCCGGAAATGTTTGTCTTTCTTTAAATATATATATTTATATTTATATTTCAAGAAAGACAAACATTCCCGGGTAACGAACAACCTGACAATATTAATAAAAACTCATACTGCCATCATAATAAGTGGAAGATGCTGCTTATGCAATGATGAAGGACTTAGACAGCAGAGGAATTGAACCCACGACGCCCGGGAACTAATCCGAGTATATTATATATATTGAGGAGAAAACATAGATACAGACCCTAATAAATAAACAATATAAAACATAAAGTATGGAAAATTCGCTTGCATCCTAACCACTTATCTATTATATATTGCAGTATAATATAGTTCTTCTAAATATTATATTCTATCTCGTATAATAATTAGAAGTAGTGGAATAAACACTACGGCGTCTCGCCATGTTTTTGGAAGTTAAAAGCTAAAACTAGCCATATAATGTTGAGAGCTAAAAAAATATATATTCAAAGAAAGCAATCACTTTGTGGTTTGACATATTTAATGAAAATGAAAAAAATAACTCTGTATAAGACCACAAACCAAATCTGTGGTTCAAGGCAAAAAACGTTGTTTAAATTTCATGATGCTAGAGTTCACCGTCCACATATTTTTGAAGAGCTAATCAAACAGTTAATCTGCTATAAAAATAAAATTAGCAGGCATGTGAATACTCGTGTATGTATGATTTCTTCGTAGAGTTGTATTGTATCCATAGGTAATTTTACTGTATAAAGTGTCAGTGATAATTTGAATCTTCGTTTTTCCTCAGTAATTGAACGAGACCACCCAAATAAAAAATACTTAAACATTGTTAACAACAATCTACCAGAATCACTGTAATTACAGAATGTTTCTGTTTAACATCTTAGAGTTGTATTAAATGGTCCAAGATAAACGGGAAACCATATGTCAGAGAGGCAATTTACTAGATTTTTTCTGTTTATAATTACATCCACTGTATTACAAGAAACTGTTACATTTCATACTAAATAATTTCTCTCTGCCGGGCATACAACAAGACGTTAATTGGTTTTCAATAAACACCAAATTGAATCCCACCATTTTTTGTCAAAGTGCTCATTAAAACCAGCATGATTGATCGACTCAAGTGAAAAATAATGCTTTAACGGTCAAAGATTCAATTGTTGCAGTCTTCGCTCTCCGGGTCCTAGATACCTCACCCTTTATATGCCAGTCAATCTCGTTTATCAATTGGGACAACACTGAAAAATTGAAACGTAAAAAGGTATTTTTGCGTTCTTACGAGTTTACTCTAGTGACACATATCAACAAATGCCCATATCAACCTACTACGTAAAATATCGTATCTTTGAAATCCCGATTGTTGAAGAGAGCGATTCAAAGTTTCTTTTGATCCCAATAATAACGGATTAAATTCAAATTCAAAGAAACTATTTTTAAATATTGAAATGAAAATATTTGGTTAAAATTTGGATTTAGTCGGTTAATATTTAAATTTATAGTGATCAAAATAATCTTAAAATTGAATTTCCAGTCGGGATTTCGAAGATACAAAAGTTTACATTGAAGGGGTCGATTTATTAACTTTTTTACAAATGACATTTTGAAGAAAATATAAGAAAGAGGTTACATGTCGACTATGTTTAGGAAAAATGTAGTAGGTTTTTAAATCAAAATTCAACAGAAGAACAAAAAAACTTTTCAAGAGAGACTTTTTCATAATAATTACATTATATTACTTCAAGACATTGTTTCAAGGCCGATTGTTACAAATTTATAGATTTATAAAATAATTATATTTTCTGAATGATCAATTGCAGCATAGATTTAGGTAAAGTCGTTTTTCTCCGTTGTTTATTTGGAATACTCAAATTGGACGATTTAAAAAATATTGAAACCGTTGTTTTACTAAGAATTAGATTTTTGTAACCTTTTTTTGTCAATACCGCACAAGAGTCCCAACTGCTCCCAACCGTCTAGAGCCAGTAAGACTATGGCATCCCCCAATTGTTGTGAGGCTGAAGGTAGTGGGGAGAGGATGGAGATGGGGAAGATAAAGGTTAGGAAGTGTAATTATTTTCTCCAATATTTTTTTATGAAACGTGTAACAAATTACAACAATTCATTTCAAACGTAAATAAGGAGCTTTGAAATATACCACCGAAATAATATGAGCACTTTTTAAGCTGTTCATTAATATAAAGCGAAGTCCACATTATCATTGCCAATTAACTTTTTCACAGCGCTTAGTGTATGTTTATTAAATTACCATATTAATTTACTATTGATCGGCAAATGTGAGTAATGACGGTTGAATGGGTTAATCTCATATTCACCGAACGTCGCTCTTGGCGCTCGCAGCATCCGCAAAGCCGTGGCGAATGTCATCGCTGTATTTATGTGCTGGGCTATGAGGCGATGGTACGGACCTCTATCACTTCGGATCCCCGGGCACCGCACCCCGAAATAACAGTAAATTGCATTTAAATAATGGGGCATTTAAATTATGCATCTTTTAAATATGACGTCATCAAAACAATAAATAGAATCCCGACCGTTTCAATTTGACGAGCGGATACTTTTTTAATTTCTTTTATTTTTTTATAGCGAATACCGCACAAGAGTTCCAACTGCTCCCAACCGTCTAGAGCCAGTGAGACTATGGCGTCACCAATTGGGGAATGTTGTGAGGATGAAGGTAGTGGGGGGGGGAGAAGATGGGGAAGAAGAAGGTTAGAAATTACCTGGCTATTCAGATCTGATCACCAAACACGAATAAAGCTATTACAAGCAGCGTTTCGACTCTGAATGGTGGTCTTTCATCAGAGTATTCATCACTCTGGAACGTGCCGAAAACATACTTTATATTATTTTAAATAAATGAAATGTTTTATGACACATGTAAATCAAACAAAATGTATTTGTGCACGCCGGTTTCGAACCCGCGACTTCTGGATTTGTAGTTGAGCGTCATACCACTAAACCACGGTTGAAGGAAGTTTTTCAAACTTAAAAGGTTTATGTTTTAGGCTTGCCACAATTAACTATAAATAATTTCCTTTGTGAATACGTACGAGTGTGAGTTTTTTTTAATTTATAACTTATGTTAATTGGAATTATCTAATTTAAAAATATGTCTTTTCAAATAAAGTACCTATCCATAGTGTATTTTAGCTGACATTATTTTAAAAAATGGGCGGATTTAAGCAAGGTAATATTTTTTCATAGCAAGTCAAGTAACATCCAGTGATTATTTTACGGGTAACAGTTAGTTTTAATGTAATTATCGTAACCAAAAGTTGAATATTATCTTAAAGATAGAAGGGTACTTTCGAAACCGGTCGCCAATTGTATTAAAATACAGTGGTTAAAACAAAGTTATTTGTTCAAATATGTTGGAATACACCATTTTTTAGCTACCGCATCTGATTAGACAGTAAACAGGTACTTCTCAATTTGATTATTTCCTTTCGCATCACAACATTCCCGAAAAAGGGCTGGCATAGTTCCATTGTCTTCAAACTTATGTTTAAATCGGTTTTAAAAAAAACAAAAGTTGTATTAATATTCAAAAATGAACACCATTTTAGGTAGATACCTACAAATCTGTTGTAAACTTGGAGTAATTGCTTTGAGGTTGTAAATATTCTTTTTAGGTCTCTTGCATAAACCAAAACATTTATATTTTACCAAATACCATATCATAGACCTAGAAGATCTACAATTAACCACGTATTTTCTTGTAATTATGTATGGTGAAATTCAATAACCTTTAAGAAATGTTTAATAAACAAGGCGATTGCAGTGTTTTATATCCCAAAGGTATAATTAAAGCTAATTTATATCATTTAAATATTTTTAAATGCTATTAGGTCATCGTTTGATACATAAGTAGAACTGAATGAGCGGAACAGGTATATTCACCCCAAAGGGGTAATCTATTAAGTAACCAATACAAAATCGTTTACCTGTCGGTTATTTAGGGATATTTTATGCAGAAGCATGTTCCAACACAGGAAAGCTTTTTTATATGAATTGATAAATGATGACCAAACGTTTGAGAAAACGTTTTTTTAAACGTAATATGGGGAATGAAACAAAAATTGAGTGTATTTATAAATTATCAACATAAAAGATGAAGATATTAACAAAATGATAATGGCAAATACTATTATTACCTCAGAGCAAGAATATATACGGAGAGAGAACTAAATATTTTTACCCAACAATGAGTGTGAAAATAATATGAGACGCAAAAGTGAATGGAAGAAGAAGTCAGTGACGCTCGAGGAAGACATGGCACGATCAAGTAAACCAAATACTCGAGTCGGGCCATGTGAAGAGTCAGAATAACAGAAGAGTATGTATGAGATGAAATGTTAATGTGAATGAAGCAAAGAGTGTGTCCCAAGACAGAATTGTATGGCGGTCCGTCCTCTCTGCCTACCCCTTCAGGGTTAGTTAGTTAGTTTAGTAGTAGTCAGTTAGATGCTCAGAGCAAGAAGATATTTGGAGAGAGAGCTAAACAGTTTTACCCAACCTATACAAGCTTACGATAAATCACTTTCTCCGGATTTTCACGTCGTAAACTGTGAGAGAGAAAGAGACAAGACGAGCTCTCAGACAATATGGCACCGCTTTTAGGTATTTAAGCATGTTATCCGTCTCCTGCGTCTCCGGTGACTCCACCTACTACGTTTTGTTATGCGATATAACAGGACATAACTCAACGGTTTTTAAAGTTTTATCCTTAATTTTCGTTTATAACAATACTGTGAAAAAGTGGACATACAAATGAACAAAAACACTATGCCGACATAAGTATAAATACCCTAGCCCAAGTCAAGAAAAAATCATCAAAACTGACTACAGAAGCTAGCCCTCCAGGTATGTTATAACTCTGAGGTTAGATGTTCCAATAATATTTACTAATAATGCTGCATATGAAACTACTTGTCATATACCTACTTAACATTTTTCTAGTACTAGGGAAGTCTTAGCCCCTCCGAAAATTATCAATCCTGACTACACTAGCGCTCTGAGATTATTACGAATTTTTCGACTAAAGTAAATTTAAGTAAGTTTATAATGATATTAGCAAATTGAGGTTGTTTTGGTCTATTTTTAAATAAATTAATGCTTTTTTTACAAAGTTCAAGTTGCGTTTACTGTATATTGGATTTTTACTTCACAATTTTTAAAAATTGTGAAGTAAAAAAATTACAATTGATTAAGCATTCCTATTATTAATCGGGTGAGTTAAAAGTTGCGATTAGAGCGAGTGAAACCAATGTTTTGAAAAATATTAACAAAATAAACCTTTTTTCTGTAATCTTCATAAAAGTTTATTGTAAAGATAAATAAATCACTTGATGAAGAAAAAAGTAAAAAAAACAAAGTAATGTATTCATCATCAATAAAACAATATATGATCAATATCTTAGGAAAAAAATACAATACAACTTGTATTGGTAATAAACTCACAAGTATTCATTGAAAAAACGCTTATTTTATCATTTGATTAATAGGTTATCCTGTATTTTTTATATCAACAATGTTATAAATGTATAAAATTATTTTAATGGTTGTTTTCGAAAAATGATCCAGTCATTGACTTAAATGACATTGAAAACATCCATTTAAAATATGCAAAACACAATTCACCATGTTGCTTTGCCTATCGTAGCATATACTTTTCTGCATAACATCCAAATCATTTTCCCCGAGTGAAACGTAAACGAGTACTATGTCATTATAATAAATGAACATTAAATGTTTTTGGATCAGCCATAGGATTTAAATGACACTGAAACAATACGCAGTCGAAACAGATCCTTTAAACACCAATCAAAATATGATAATGGTATATTTTCAACGATTTTTTATTCCTTCTTTCTAATTCTGTTTGGAGCATTGAAGGAAACAACTTCTGTTTAGTTAACCCTTCGGTGACTGAAGGCTCTATTCATTGATTTTCCTCAGAACAGCTTTTTACAGTTTTTTTGTTTAGTTCTGTTGTGTAAAGCTTTACTAAGCTTAAAAACCTTTTTTCGGCCCTGGACTTTGAGGTCACGGTTTCGAAGTCGACAGAAATGAATTTAAACAACTTTTTTCACAATATACCTGTGCGATAAAAATATTATAGGTTCATTTTCGCTTCGGTCCAATAGTGAGATACAACCATTCAGAATAGAAACATTGCACAAATTTTCTTTAGCTGTGTTTAGTGCCCTGATCTGAAAATAGACACTACCTTTTTAAATTAAATTATTTTAAGTAGAAATTAAGATTTGTACAGCGCCCTAGAGGTGAAAACGGCGCTATTCAAATTATATAAATATTATTATTTTTGTAATTAAAGAGATTTAAAAAAAAATGAGAAGAATTATCTATTTCCTTTGCCCTTCTCACCCTTATAAGTAAACGTGATAACACGCATTACCTTTTTTTAAAATTTTATTTGGCTATTGGTATTCAGTTAGTGGCAATAATAGTTTGAAACTTTTAACTACTGGGAACCTAACTATTCGCTGAATAAATACGAGTAATAATCATATATCAAACGATATGGGACCTTGCGGATAGTAAGGTTTTTAATGCCATAATAAAATGAGCGTTCATGTTAAGAGAGAAATTTATGCTCAAATTTAGTATTTGATATCTACTGGAAAAGGTTGAGCGATTTTATCTATCCGCTTGGATTGATAACTATTTATAGCATTAGTCCTGGGCTCGTGTGAACGTTCATATTTCCTGCATCTCGCTGATAAAAACTGCATCAGACTGAAGTGAATCGATTAACGTAGCCATTCAGTTGAATATGCATTTTGTTTTGTTTGAAAAAAAAATACCACCCCTTGAAGAGTTCAAGATCAGTTAGGTAACAATTATTTTGTATTAAGATTAGTGCTGTATCAAAATATAACTAGCCATTGGAAATAACAGCTAGATGCCGTCAACGTCCAACGCTATTGAAGAAATTTTGCGCCCACAGTTGGATACCAATAGCTACATACCAATATTATTCAACGCAACGCGGTATCAACACTCACTGAGTTGTGTGAGTTGTTCTTATTGTTTAAGCTTAAGCGCCAAATAAACAAAAGGTTTAAGAGTGTATACTTTGCGATCGATATTATGCGTAATTTGAAACGATCTTTTGATTGTACACGGCCAATACGTAGCGCCTAGCGTCAAACAAATCTATTGTTGGCAAGTAAAATATAGCCTTTATAAAATAATACCCTCAACCGCACCAACGATCCAACTGTTTCAACTCTCCCAACAGGGGATTATCGTTACTAAAATCAATATCGTCGCGTCAACTTTGGCGTTATTTCTAACGGTTATATTCAACAGTTGACAATTGCCAACGATAACGGAAGTGGCGTTTTTTAGAATTACCGTCAACGCCTAGTACAAATTAAAAGAATATCACGCAATCTTTTAACCGTTTACATAAGAAAGATGTAGTCAGAAATATTGAAAAACCCGATAATATCTATAAATATTGAATGATTTACCTTGAATTTTGATTTGACTACAAATCGTATAATAGTTGCATAACCGTATCGTTATAGTGCAGGTACTAATTATTATATCGATTTAAAACGAACAAAGGAGGTGTTTTATCCACTCTGCGTATCCATGCATGTTAATAGATGCCTCCAAGTAACTGGCCAAATGCTTGGAGCGTGACCACAGGTGTTCGCGACCACGGAAATGTCTTCAACAGGCGATAACAACAACTAAACAACGCTACAACCAATTTAATTAACTTTAGAAAACAACCCCATCGAAAAGAGTATTTTAGCTTCCAATTGAAGTTGTTCGGGGGTTAACTGCTCACTGACGCATTTCTATTCTAAAACTGACAATTATTCTAATTGCAAGAAGCTCTTCTGCGCTCCTCCTCTTCCTAGTACATATTTAAGCATGTAATTTAGTGTAATAAAGTCTTGACCCAAACTGGTCTAGACGCGTTCACCATATTCAAATGATTTTTTTCCTACACTCCTAAGGCAATTATATGCCTGTGTCTCTGGCGAATCACACGAATAAGTGAATACTTCTCCCGTTCCCGAAGAATGTAACGATTAAAGAATTAGATCCGAATTAGCATAAGTATAGCTTTCGAGGTATCATTCGAATGCTTCTGCCGCTCGCCACAAATGCAATCATTTTATTTATTTGGGATTGAAACCAAATGATACTGACCGTTTATTTAATGAGTTGAAACGATTGCTTAATTAGCCGCTACTGAAAACAAACCTTAATATTTTACTCGATTCACATTATCTATTACATTTGGCAAACTACTATATCCAACATCGACAACGTACTGCGAATTGCGTAAAAAATACGGAAGAGATATACCTCTTGCTCTTATATTATATTAAGATATTATTATTTTAAAGCAATTTCACTCTACCTCGGGGCAAATTGATCATGAACGGAAAATCTATTTCATTGACCTATTTAAAAGTGTGAAGAGAAATTCTATTGTTTCTATATATAAAATCAGCGTGGTGACAAACTTCGAGGCTAGATCAGGGTTCCCTTTGTAATGTGATTACATAACACAATCAATAAGTTTGTATTTAACATGCTCTTGTCTATTTTATGATATGACTATGTGGCAAAATAATTTACAAGAAACCTACATTAATTTGTAATATGTTACACCTACTCATTTTAAAAAGTTTTCAAATTAATATTCTCCAAAATTATAAATATATTTTGTGGTTTACACAGATAAAAATAAAAAGTAGATGATTGAATGTTACAAACATAAAAAAATCATAACAGTTATATTAATTGAAACGGTGACATGTCGAATGTATCCGATCATAACACAAGTGTATTCGTTCATTCAAGTTAAATGAAGCGGTTACAACCGTATTTAATGTCAATACGAAGGCTGATTGGATAATATTATCAATTACGAATACATCAGCGTTTGATTCCTACCATTAACAGTATTATATTATTATTGATTCAACCGTGTTATGGCTCTGATAGAAGGGATGTTCGTTTGTGAATATTATCTTCGCAGGATTCGTAGACCGGGAAATAATAAATTGTGTTATGCAATCGGATCGATTTATTTTTTACGGCAAATGACGCATTTAGATACATTAATTTTGAATGAATATGTTTGAATTTAGAGTTAAGATAGTTTAAAATGTATATGAAAAGGAGACGATAAATGTAATGTTAGGCAAAAACATAAAATAAGTATAGTGCTGTGATTACATTACAGAGAACAAATAAAAAGAAAACGTCAATTTGAACATAGGAAAACATTTACACTAAAGTAGCAAATTGATGGGATTAAGTCAGCTATACCTACTTACTATTTTACACATTAACTCCACACGGGAGACCCTGAGGGAAATTACCTCCATTAGGGGCTTTGTCATCTTTGGGGATGCTATGTGGGGGGTCTTTTGATGAAAGGAAAGAGTGTATCTGGGTTTAAGATACCCATTTTGTTGGAGGGAAGAAACACAGAGGCAATCAAATCATTCCACAACTGAGCTGCTGAACACTAAAATGAGTCGTAGAAGCGACCCGTTCTCATGTATTAAATTTTAACCGTGTAAGAACGTTGGGTGCGCGTTTTGGCAAGTATCACGGCTTGAAATACCGGTAGAACAAGGACATAATTCCCACAACATCTGTGCTCCAGAGATTGCGATCCGTTTGTTAAGGTAGGATAATCTATTAGACGGACCGCCCGTTTCTCCAGAGTTTAGGTTTTTTAAGGTATTTTGGGGCTTCAGACCAGAGGTGGTTGCCAAATTCAACATTACGGGGCACTTGCAATTTGAACAATGTCAGCAGCTGTGTACTATTAACCCTTTACCGCATGGAGTTTTTAATCCTTCCAGAAAAAAAATATTTGTTTAGAAATGTATTTAGAACCATACAAAAAAAAAAATATATTTTAAAGAATTGAAAAATATTTACTATAAATGTTTTGTTTCATATTTTGGCACTACATGCAATATGGCGAATAAATATAATATTCCCAAATTTGTCACACTATGCATTATAGGTATACCAACCACACCAAGGAATAGAAAAAAAATTCCTAATATTTATTATTACTTCTAATATATTACAAAATAATTCACAAACTAAACAATCACAACCATGCTCGTTCACGAAATGGCCGAAATGACAACTTACTGACGCGACTGTTGTTACTAAAAAGCTCGTAACTGTTAGCACTTTTCGATTTATGATAATGCAGAGCTCACAGTAAGAATTACACTGAAAATAAAATACATATATGGCCCACATAGCTCTCTATGATGATAACATTCTTATGTTCCAAATTTGGAACAGAATGCGGTAAAGGGTTAAAGAATCTGCAGGCCCTGTACAGTACGCCCAGCTTCGGAGAGGCTAATTTTACTTTGGTTAATCCGCTGTACCGAGTGGACGATAATTTCCGTATCACCCTGATAAGTTACCATTATTCTGAAGTATATGCTGTTTAATGATTCAATTTTTAATCTTTTCCAACCCAATATTTACCAATATCGGGAATGTCATAGTCCAACGGGTCTGAGTTTTAGAATGATCATCATAATAAAAACGTGATTAGGTATGTAAGGTATAAGTAATTATTTAGGGAATTTTTTTACCGTACCGTAATAATATTTCTTCTCATCAAAAGTATAACCTTCATTCACGTGAAACATTGGAAGTAACGAATTTCTCATACTTCAGTTACTTCTGATGCGGAGAACAACGAGCAGGGGGCGTATTCGGGAAAATTTGCATATTATTTTGATTGAACATTTTCATTAAAATTCGGTAGGCAAATAGCGAGGAATCAGTCGTGTATGACGTAATTCCCTGTTTACGGCCAAGACTGATTGAACATCATCTCGACTGTTTGCTGATTTTACATTAGGCTGTTAGCACAGAAAGCGAAGAAATATCGCGGTGGAACCAACTGATTTACTTTTATGTGTGTTTTAGTAATGTTACCTTATTATTTCTGGTGGTAAAACAATATTTTTTTAAATATAATTTGGACATTCCAGGCAATTCTTTATCAAGATACATAAAAATATCACTCTGTATTCCACCATTATTATATCGTAGCTGTAGAGTAGATTTTTTTTACCAGTGACAGAAACAAAAACACTTAAACGGTGTACTTCTGGTGGAATTTGTCATTTTTTCTGTGGCGACTTTCAGCTCAGAGGAACTATTTTCAATTCATATCGCCTATTCCATCATTAGCAATGGAGCTTTAAAATATTGAAACCACCGTGAAAATGTAAGAATATGAACAATATTGTTTCTTTCACATAAATATAACACTTGCCAAATAAGAATTAAAAAAAACTCTTAAATTAGTAAAACTAATCTATTTACCGTATTGTAGAAATTTTTAACAGTGCCAGAGAATATTTCTCCCTTTTCTACCCGGTGAACGGGCTGCCTTCTGCTACTGTACGGCTTTTTTGTGTATGTGTTTATTTACAAGTACTTTAAGTAAAATTTTGTGGACTGTGTTTTGTGTGCTTTTGGAAATATTTCAATTATTCAATTTTTTAAATTTTTTTCAATTTTTTAGAGTGCGTTAGTCATTATCCATTTAATGAAAATTTGAAGAGTTACTCTCCTCTGCCGCCCTAAATATGAATATGATTTAAATTGCATTTTATATAGCAGTGATGTCAAACCCGCGGGCCCACGTCGAAGGGATCGCTTGGTATTTTTTTTCCGTTTGTTCTGATTTTAAAAACTACGACTGAAATATTTTTGTTAATCTATATACCATGTCCTAAATGACATCCGAGTGATGTTGGTAAAGCCTAATTTAAGATTTCTCACCAAACGTATCGGAAAATAGATGGTTCCAAGAAGTTTTTGAACCCAATTTCAAGGACCGGTTAGCACCCCCAGGAAATTAAAAAAAAAAACGGAAAAGATAGTTTGAGTTAGTGAAAATTGATTGATTATATTAATTATTTCCAGAAATGTCTTGTGATTTTACAACATTGCTGACAGAACCCCTCTTTTTCTAGATTATTTTTAATCTCTTCTGAGCTCACATGAACAACAATAATAGATAAAATATTAAAAATAGTGTTTTGTAACTCTAGGAATCTTGCAGTAAGGTTCATTATTTTTAAAAGTATTATTAAGGCTATACAGTTTCATGAAACATGCAATATGAACATTAATGAAACATAATATTTAAATCTCCGTTTTAATCACTAAACTGTCATGACATTAACCAGCCATTTAGTCATAATATCCCGTTAATTATAAATACTGATCATGAATTAATATTCTTACTGAAACAGACACAGCTAATAATAATAAAATTTACGTATAACTAAAGCTAACGCATTATTTTCTAAGAGATTTTTCTATGGAATTCACTGATTGGATTATTATTAATCACTCTATTAGTTGAACAGAAATATTAACGAGGTAGTCCCTGCTCTATCTAATAAAGAAACAGAAGGCAATACATTATGAGTGGAGACATTCATAAAAGCAGATAACAAGGCATAAATAGCTATCTTCCCTAATATCTCCATCTGATCTCTCCGATGTACGGGTCATTAAAACGTGGGAATGAAAACGGCAATAAATTGTGTGTGTAATACGAAACTTATTAAGCGATAAAATTTAGTAAGAATATTCAAATATTTCTTGTAACGACGACTGCCGCGGTAGGCAGTGGTTAAATAATTATGGAGGATGAAGGGACACTGACTTGATGCTTCTATCAAAACCTTCACAACGTCTTATTTGGAATGAATCAATTAACCACAGAGTTCTAAATCTGATGTTCTCTCTATTTGACAAAGATATAGTATTTTCATTGCTGTAAGCTAAATGATGAAGTTTTAAAAATAGATAGATGGTTGGCTATGTAGAGCGAATGGGAGAAAAAATAAATTTAAAGAAAATATATAATATGGCGTGCAAGTAGATGGAAGATTTAGTCGAAAATAACACAGAAAGACATGGCCTAATTGAGTTGATCAAATACTAGAGCTGTATCAAGTCATCAGTGACCAGAATAGAATATTTAAAAGTATGTTTTAAAGGGGATTTTTTGTTTGAAAATTGAGTGATACGCCTTGCTCAGTAATTGCAAGACCCTTGATTTAAACTGATGTGTGACCAGTTGACACTTTCGATTGCCCTTCCAATTTTGATTATGAAGTCCACTAGAAGTGGTGATAAATCCCTATGGCTTATCACTATCCTGAAATCGTTTAATGTCCAGTCGCACCATCGGCCTTCTGCATCTAATTTCAATCTGTAAATGCTGAAATGAAGACAGCACATCAGAAGGTGGCGAATATTTTTCTGAGATTTATCATCGCGTGGACAGGTATTGTTGTCAATTATTTTAAATCTGTGAAGGTAACTCTTCAAAGCCCTTCATATTCATTAAAGGGGAGCGAGGAATATATGCCGAGAAAGATTTGTGGCGTTCCATCCTGCCTGCCTACCCTTATCTTGAACCAAATTATCTTGAATTTCTTGTTCTGTGAGGCGCTCGAGCCTCAGCATCCAAAAATGGCGTCAAACGCCATTTTGTAGCATTCTAATACAAGCAATACTACAAATTATTTATCTGTAAATATTATATGGGTAGTTACGAAAATGTCTAAGGTTTCCAATTAATGTATTTTTAAAACTGAAATCTTTCAAATTCTAATCACATATATTATTTGTAGTATTGCCTGTATTAGAAAGTCAGAAAGTGTGTAATTTTGAGTGCTGACCCTTTAATTTAAAATCTATTTTTATCATTTTGTGATTAAAAACTATTATTTTTAAAGGCAGGTTTTTATTGATTGTTTAATAATGTGATTTTCGATTATTATTTTTTTTCCGAATGAATTTATTTGTTAAGTACCTTTCATGATTATTTAGATTTTATTTGGTTTTTATCGTAATTAATAATTAAATAAGGAACCGAAATCACATAAATAAGTCGTTTTTATGTGGCCTAACCACAGTTTGATAAAGGCTTTAAACGCCGAAACAGCTGTCACTAAATATAAAAACTAAAAATAGCAGAACTAAATGATAATAATGTTAAATTTAATTCAATTGAATTATTTAAAAAAATTGTGATGGTTATAAGAAATTTAATTTAATATGCTGTAAAGTACAATAACAATTAGTAGTGTAAACTTTGTAAAAATTGACAAAACAAATACCATGGATATTTAGAATTGAACCGCAACAAAATTTTGTGTTGAATAAAAAAAATGAAAAAAAACTTAAATTGTTATGGCCGTCGCCGTTAAGATGTAAAAGTGTGTATCCATCCTCCATACTTCCACAATCTTAGTTAGCAGCAGCTCTGGAGAAAAACCCGAGATATATTTACGTTAGTTCCTGTTGAAGACAATGAATTAGGTAAAGATTGCATCGGCGCATTGTTCCGCGTAGGTTATTGTTAATATTCCTGACTAAGTGGATTTGTTATTATTTGAATACGCCGCGGTGTCATGTTGTAGCGAGGAATGGTATGGCTTTAATGGGAAGCATTTAGAATTCGGAGGCTTTGGAATAGCACGCAGTCATCTTACCTGTTCACACCTTTAAAACATTTAATCTTGAATAAGAAATCTTTTTTTTACAACGAGGTCTCATAAACATTTTATAAAGTATTTGAGCAGATTGGTAATGGGTTGCAAGGACGTTATAAAAAGCTCACATTTTTTGTATAACGCACATAAAAAAATAAAGTACTTAAACTGAAAAAAAAACTTAATAAATAGATAAGTAATTGAATATTGAAACCACTTTAGTAGGGAATAAATTAAGTCAATATACTGCGGGTTCAATTCAGTATTTCTGAACATATTTTACAAGTGCTGTGATATTGAACTTCGTTTGACTATAATACATTATGTACTATAATATGTACTTCTATTCTTTTTTTTTTTACGAAAGACAAACGTTCCCGGGTTACAAATAACCTGATAATATTTGAGAAACTCCTACTATCACCATAATAAGGGAAAGATGCTGCTTGTATAAGGACAGAGGAATCGAACCAACGACGCCCGGATGGAAATCCGACGCGTCTGTCCACTCAGCTACTAACCGGTCAATTATTGTTGTCGTAATAATTTTTCTTAATATTCCAGAGTAGTAGATACTCTGAGTATTGCTTTAGTGAAAGAGAACCATTCAGAATGGAAACGCTGCTTTCAATGACTTTAGATGTGTTTGGTGACCAAGTCTGAATAGCCAGGTACTTCTCAACCTTCCTCTTACACATCGCTTTTCTCTTCTTAATAACTTCAGCCTCACAACATATCTGGGATATAATAATCTTACTGACTCCAGACGATTGATAGCAGTTGAGACTCTTCGCTTAACCTTATTAACTTAAAAAATATCGGCCGTAAAACAAACAAGTTTGCAGAAAAAACAAAATATTTATTTCAATGAAAGACTAACTTCTCGTTTTTATTGTATTATTGATTAATTGTTGGTTCGTGAAATTTGTTACGAGACGTGGCCAAACATTTTAAATAAATTTAAAAAAAAACATGAAATGAACAAGTGTTTTAATTTTATTAACTAATTTGAACATTCTTCGAGAAAATATCCGAAACAATATATAAATAAAACTTACTTTAAAAATATTGTATCTTTTTTTAAAGATTTAAGTTTGGCTAGGTAAATTTATCAACAGCTTGAAATAAATTGCCAAGTTTCAATGAAACTCCACAAAAACACATGTCAAAAAATAAAAATTTGAAATAAAACTTTCCAGCCACTGGGAAAAAATTCTTTCACTCAATTGGTGATTTGATGACCTTTGGGTTGGTAGACGGTATCAATGCCCACATTGCCACTGCACATCAATCAACCGCATTTGTCGGTCACAAGTTAGTTATTATTGCGAGAAGAAGCTATCATTATATTCCCCGACTGCACGATTGAGTTCAAACCTTTCGTTTTCCTCAAATGAGGCATGGTTGCAAGCGTCATCAGAGACATACAGAAATAAAATAATTACCGAGTATTTTGGTTTATGACAATGCATGGTGGAATTAAAAAAGTGACTCGGTTGTGAAAAGAAAATAAATTGTATAACGGAAAACTTTAGATCTCACGCAATTCATCAATTTGCAAGGCCAATTAAATACTATTTACTGTATAAATCATATTATTTATTAACATTTTGAAAAGTCTTTCGTTATTTCTATTTCGTTCTTTCATTCATTCATCCTTCCATTCTTTCTTTCATTCATTCATTATTTTTCCTTTCATTCTTTCATTTTTTTTTTTCATTCTTTCATTCTTTCATTCTTTCATTCTTTCATTCTTTCATTATTTGATTCTTTCATTCTTTCATTCTTTCATTCTTTCATTCTTTCATTCTTTCATTCTTTCATTCTTTCATTCTTTTCATTCTTTCATTCTTTCATTCCTTCGTTCTTTCATTATTTTATAATTTCTTTCATTACCATATCCGTTAATCTTTTAATCTTTCTTTCTGGTATGGAAAGAGATGTGCGCATATCTGATATTTTAGGAACTGAGGTTCAGAATTGTAGCAACAAGAATTTTTTCAGTCTTCGATCTCTTTGTGTGGTGGAATTTTTTTCACATGCCCAGAGTTAGTGGAATTATGGCAGTCCGAATTCCTGGGAAGGTTGTGAGACTGAATCAAGTGGGGAGGGAAAGAGGAGGAGAAGAAAAAGGAAGGTTGGGAATTTTCTAGTCATTCACATTAAGTTACTTGATTTCGGGCTAATTTGTAGCAAACTGAATTTAACACTATCAATAACTATTTTTCTAACCGTTCACATAGTATAGGATTTGCAAAAGCTTAAAATTTCACAATCTCGAAAATCCTTATTACAAAAGGATACCATGCTTAGTTGAATGAATCATATTTTAAAATCAAATTACTTTCAATCAACCCAATATCGTCGCCGAAAAGACAAAAGGGCTAAAGTGCCATTTTGGGAAGCTTACACCGGAGCATTTTAAAGTTTTTTGTTTTGTTTTACAATTAAATTCATAATTCTTGTTGTATTTTGAGAACAAAAGTTAACTCGGGTACCTCAATGCTCTCACTTAAGTAACAAAAAATTAACAAAGTCCCAAACTTGTGCGGCTTGAGTCAAGCCTTCTCCCAAATGGTAAATATATTTTAGATGCCTGAAATGCCACAAGTCTTCAGAATCAAACGAGAGTCACAGCATTCGATGCAGAAAAGAAACCGATCGAAACTGCATTTTAAACTTTTTTTACCAGTGCCCCTTTGACTTTCCATCGACGATATATCGATTTTGAATGCAGATCTCTGTAGATTTTTAAATCACAAATATCTCTCGCTCTGCAAAATCATAAATGTTATTTGCACTCACCGGACTTTGAATCCGAGTTCTTAGGGATAAAAGTTATCAGAAACAGTACCTTAGAAGGATTTTTTGAAAAACATTTTGTAACGAAATAAAAAAAAAAACATAAAACAATTTCTCGAATAATAAGAATGAATTAACTATTAATAAAAACAGTAACGCAGGAATTAATTTTTATAAAGGTAGCCGGCCCCTTAACACATGCATGCTAATACATTAGATCGAGTTTATTATTTAACACTTCTGCATTGAAAAACCTTTATGAACCTGACTTCATTAAGCACAATGTGGTGGAAATACATCTATTGTTCGTCACTTAATACTCCTTTTCTAACACTTTCGAGTACCTGCTTGATGCACTAATATACTGACAGTGTATATCGTACCCGTCCAATTTTTGATTTATGAACGTGTTAGAAAAAGTAAATTTCTATTTTATAGTCGCTTTACATGCCTTCATAAAAAATTGCACCTAATTAAATCTACCGTAAATTTTTAGATAAATAAAAAGACTTGTTAAGATCAGATTTTATTGCGTTGAAAATGGTAATTTTGTTATGTTTAATGAGTAATAATATTTTAAGACCACGGGGTAATTAAATTGAGTAATGTGGTTTAATAATTTGTTATTTATTGTTATTACGAGAACAATGCCCAGAAGTTAATTATCTCTTAAATAGATAGTTACGTACAAGAGGTAGCCGATCATTCAATCACCTGTTTATACCTAACCACACAGGCAAGCTCTGTATGGCAATATGAGTAGGTACCAACTAATTCAATTAACATGGTATTTTTTTCAAATAGTTGGGTAAGTGCCATGTTGAGTATATTTTCTTCGAGTTTTTTATGATTTCCAATTTAAAAAAAGTGGTTGCAGCAAATAATCGAAAGTCAGGGAGTATATTTTGACAGGTAAATTATTGGCGAAATCTACGGTTTATGGAAAAAAAAACGAACTGCGAACGGTTTTAGGAAACTGCTTGTTTGAAATGTAACAATTGTTGAAAAAAGCATTTTAATTTAAATAAAAAATGTTTCCCAATTATAAAAGATTTCGTTAAACAAGGACGTTCAGTCCATAGATCGTGTAAAAGTGTGCTAGCTTCAAGGAAATAATAACAACATAAAAATATAAGTTATTTTTATCAAAACCACTTTAACTTTTATCAAAAATAACTTTATTTTTATTTGGTAGAGGTCAAGCTTTTAATAATTAGCGTGTAGAAGTTAGTAAAAAAATTAGTACAAAATAGATTAAAAAAATAGAGAAAGATATTCACAACACCTTTGCTTAACGTTCGTGTGTGAATATTTTTTCACACCGTTCTTTTTCGACGTTATTATATTAAACATGAATGATTTTTTTATTTATTAAGGAAAACATGCAATAGTTTACAAAAAAATTTAAATAAAGTGATTACTATGTTGCATTAACCAGTAAAGTTACCGCTAACAATGTTTTTTTTAAACTAAAATGGAGAATGAAATATTCAAAATAATAAATGCAGAATTTAAAAAAAAATAAGAATTATATATTTGTATGAAGTTGATTAAAACTGTATGGTAAATAATAGATCATAGAATGTAACCCAAGATGATTAATACAAACAAGAAAAAAATAAACAAAAAGAAACACAACATACTGTGTATAAATGAAAATAGAGAAAATAATTAACATATTTTAGATCTAATATCATTAAAAAATCTCAGCTTTCTATAAAATTTTGAGGTGCGCCGAGGGTGTCAAACTAAATTTCACGGGGTCAATGCATACAACTTGTTTGCCAGTTGCAGCAAGTCAACTAGCTAGGTAGGTACTGCCAGTTTTACCGGAAAGCCACCACTTCTGCGAAAAGTGTCGTTTAACTTTTCGTGTTGTGAAAGTATTGTTTACTTTGAAGAGTCATTTTAGCACGAAGCTTTTGTTTTCGTTCATAATTAAAATTTGCACAGCCATGGTTGCACTTTTCAATTGAACATTGTCTAGAATAAGATACACCTTTTTACTCGAGAGTTGAATTGATTTAACAAAACATTTTTGTATTTTTTTTTTTAAATTTGTTTCTTGTTCCTTGTGGGTGCCGACTCATTTTTAATCTTGGAGTAACGTTTATTTTTATAGTGTCTAAGCTTTAAATCAATTATGGTCTCTAGCATAAACACATTGATGAAGTCTTATTCATAATATCGACTATTTAATATATATTAACATAACACTCCCGAGCATGACTGCAGATCACTAATGAAAAAAAAAAGTTTAACGTTGACTAAACCAGATTTAATTAAAGTGATCTGTTTTTTATAAATCTCTCAACATACTATCAAAAATATTGAAAGCTGTTGAAATACTGGTGAAAAATAATAATTTTATTGCTTTTCGGGTTATATTAGTAAATCCACGCATGGAATACATCGCCGTCATGTTTTTTCATGCATAAAACCACTAAAAATATTTCAATAAACAAAAATTAGGGAACAACTACAAAATCGATTTGACATTATTTATTCCAGCGAATGATGTTAAGTTCGCGCAAATTCAGAACATTGTTACACGTGTCGTTTCATGATACGACGTAAAAACCCGGGGATAGTGATTTATCACAAGTTTGTATAAATTGGGGAAAAATATTAGCTCTCCCTCCTTATATATTGTTCCTCCAAAAACAAATGTCACGTCGATAGTTCAAACGGTCACTGAGTATGACCGTACCTGTCCCGGTGTAGTGTCGCTTGGCCGGTTGGTAGACGGAGTGTCATCCCTCGAATAGTGCAATTAACTTTTAACGATAACAGCGCCCCCCGCTCACAACTCTACCGAGCAATAATAAAAGCCGGGCTCCTCTTCCGATGTTTTATTCGGGCATCTTCGGTCGTTTCGCGGAGTAAATTTAAATTGAATCGAACGGTGGCCATCCTCGAATGTTGGGGTTGATAAGTGAAGAGGTCCTGAGACGATGATGAAGCAAATATTTTCAGAATATTTCACCCCAACCATGCCATAGAAGAAGACTGACATCGTCAATGATTTAATAATACCAAATTTTAAACTATATTCCACTATTTTTTTAATAAGACCTGACCGGTTTCACCTATGACGTGCATCTACAGACAGGTAAAATTGGAATGGACGCTTATTGAGTCTATATCAAGGTGAATATCAGTTTGTTTTATTGCTGCAAAGGCGGCTTTACAATTACATCCAAAAATACCTTCGGGTAGTTTTATTACCTTCTGGGAGACGGGTTACATAGTGCCTCATAAGTCTTGGTCACTTTTTAATAAAGAGCGATATTGTAATTTACGCAGTACGGCTTCTTGTAAGAACGATAAAAATATAACAAACCAAAAAAAGATATCCTTAATAGTAAAAATATCGATAATCTTACTAAAAAAAGGCACTTTAAAAACTCAAATGTAACGATTGTAATTTTTATATGGAAAGAGCTACTAGAAGCTTTGAAACAAGGGCTAAAAAACGTCTCACAGCCTTAAATTAAAATTAGACCGGATTATTATACATACATTTGATATTGATACAGGATTGAAAGTATTACAAACAGGTTATAAAGTTTTGCAGACAAATACTTAAGAAATATTAGAGATTAGAAAAAGTGCTGATATTAAGTCAAATATAATTAATAATCAGAAAAAAATGTAAGCAATCCTCTTTTGAACATTTTCCAACTTAACCGGTTTCCCTTCTAACTACCATATAATTTCCTCTTTGACTCCCTACTCCTACTCTTTCCTCTCCCTCTTACTCCCACTCCCAATGATGATCTATATTATAACTTATAAAACTACCTTACAATAAATTGTACCTGATGAAGTTTACATTGTTCACGAAACATGTTGATTCTGTATTAATAAAGTGATGTAAAGAAAGTTATTTGCCTGTAATTAAATAAGAATTTAATTAAGAGTAAGTCAAGATCCTGTCACAAAGAAGGGTGATGGGAGAAAGTGACCGAGAGATACAGCGCTACTCTAATTAAAGGGATGGGTTTCTATTTTATCTCGCTATCGACTATTAGACACAATTTAAGGCAAACAAAACCTACCACTTTACGCAATACATACGAACACAATAAAAAATCATTTAGAGCCATATGAAGACCATGGTGAGGCTCTTTAATAACTGCATTAATTGAAGATCGTTGACATACCACACCGTAGTTTGTTTATGATGAGTACAGGCAAATTAATGAAAAATAAAACTCTCTGATATCAATTTGCTTGGAATTAAAAAGAAGCTTTAACGCTTTGCCAATAACTAAAGCCTGGAGAATATTATTGTTACAAAGATCGCCAGTAAATTAGAAGAAAGTAGAAGCAAATATTGGTAATTAATGTAATGGACTGAACAAATCCCACAAGCGTTTGTAACAATGGTATTCAAAAATGTTCAGTACGCATTAAACGCCCTTAAGGTGATATTTCACAAAAATAGGCTTTATAACTTAACCAAGTATTTAACCGTGAGGAGTAGAGAAACATTATTTATAAGGTCGGTTGATGCATAAGTGACTTTTATTTATTTCTACAGTGAATTACACAAATAACCCCAACAACTCCCAAGTATCTGGAGCCAGTGGGACAATGGAATCCCCAATTGATGTATTTTGTGAGATTGATGGTAGTAGGGAGGAGAAGGAGATGGGGAAGAGGAACGTTGAGAAGTACCTGGATATTCAGATCTGGTCACCAAACACGGCTAAAACCATGAAGCAAAGTGGTCTGAAACGTACCGCAAATATACTATATATAGTTTAAAGTTAATTAAATGTGGAATAACACATACCGATCAAATACAATTTATTTGCGGACACCGATATTTAAACCCACGACCTCTGGATTCGCAGTCGAGCGTCTTAACCACTCGCCCACGAAGGCCGTTGAAGATCGAAAAAAGGTATAATTTCAGAAGCTCCTTACATATTTTCGCAATTATTTGAAAGTCGTAATTAATATAAGCTCATCGCTTTAAACTCATGTAATAGATTTTCAGAAGCAGCTCAGATTATTTAGATAAGAGGATTCGACGACCTCCGTCGTCGAGTGGTAAGACGCTCAACTATGAATCCAGAGCTCGCGGGTTCAAACCCGGAGTACGGAAACACGTTTTTTTACATTGATATGTGACATAACACATTTAATTCATATAAAATTATGCATAGTATATTTGCGGCACGAAAGACCACCATTCAGAATGAACCGAAACGTTGCTTGAAATGGCTTTGTCGGGTTAGGTGACCAGATCTGAATAGCCAGGTATTACCCAACCATCCTCTTCCTCATCTCCTTCTCCTCTCCACTATCTTCAGCCTCACAACATACCCTAATTTAGGACTCCATAGTCTCACTGGCTCTAGGCGGTTAGGAGCAGTTAAGAGTTGAGAGTTGGGACTTTTATGCGATATTAACTATAATTTTATTTTTTAAAATATTTAATATATTTTTCTGAATCATCATCCTACCGCATCTTCCGTAGCTCTTGCACCGTTGGGCCACAACTGGGATCAATTAAATTTTAATTTCCCAAATTCAATTTACCGCTCAAAATTAAATACGCCAAATTCAGTTTACGACACGCCAGCTTCTGTTTGCGAAGTATGATCACGCACAATGGACGGAGAAGAATGTGTGAGCCGTAGTAATTAACTTTGATTAAAAAAATCTCATCCGAAATGCTGGAAGCGAGCCGCTTATTTTTAATCCGATTTTCACCGTCGAGAATCTGATTGACGTCGCCGTCTAATAACCATCGTGGGTAAAATGAATAGGTGTTTTTGTTTGGTGTTCTCTATATGCAATATGCTTCATTCAATGATCAGTGCAATACACATAACTTAATACAATATTATTCATTATACATGGCCTGTTCAAGAGAAAAGGTGCATTTTGAATTTTCGCGGGCTGTGTACATTCGACTATCGTTTTTTTGTTGTTGTTATGTTGGTACACATATGTTTATCTTATGTTAGCATTATCAGCCATTTTGGATTAGTGGTTTGTTTTTGACAACTAGAAAGGTTGGTAACGTTTTTGTGTGTACTTCGATTTTTTGCTTTTGAAAAAAATAGATCAAAGAATAAAATCCATGATTTGTTTTTCCCCAACTCCAGCTCATCGTCATTAACATCTTCTCGGTCTTCTGTAAAGCGCTTGTACCACTTATAAACACTTTTTTGAGACAAAGTAGACTCGCCGAATGCCACAGTCAACATTTTAAGTGCGTTGGAGCACTTTATTCCATTTTTAACGCAAAATTTAATACATATTCCTTGATCCTGATCTTTGGTCTATCCTCGATTTTCTCGAAAATTACAAAACCGATTTCGCTGACAATAGAACAGTTTGTTTTTATTAGTTCAAGGAAGGTTTAGAGAGTAGTTTGAATGAAATCCAATTAATAAACTGTTGCTATAAGGTTGTAAAATTTTTACGAAAAATTTTGAACCTGCCATGTTGTTTTGAGGTTAGTTTATAGATAAATCACTCTGGTAAGCCACAGATTACATATTCCACAGACGAAAATTGGTTTGGGTAGAATCTTTTCAAAATGGAAAACACAAGTAGGTACCTACTTAATTAAAACACAAACACTTTCTTTCTTTGAGTGGCATTACAAAGCATGCTGAGTACTTACTAGTATTAAATAAATACGAGCTTTTGAAAAAGGTTTAAATAGAAAAAAAATGTTAAGTAGGTATATAACAAGTAACTATATATGCAGCATTATTAGTACCTAAATATTATTGAAACTTCTAACCGCAGAGCAATAATATACCAGGAGGGATAGCTTGTGTACTGAAGATTGTTGAATTTTTCCTAATTTAGGCGTGGCTAGGGCTAGGTCTAGGGTATTTATACTTCTATTCATAGCACATGTCGACATAATGTTTTTGTTTATTTGTATAACTACTTTTTCACAGTATTGTTATAAACAAAATATATATGATACAATCTAAAAAACCGTTGAGTTATGTCCTGTTATGTCGCATAACAAAACTTAGTGGGTGGAGTCACCGCATACGCAGTAGACGGCAAACATGCTTACATATCGAATGGTGGTGCTATATTTTGTGAGAACTTGTCTTGTCTCTTTCTATCTCACGGCTTACGACGTAAAAACTCGGAGAAAGTGATTTATCGTAAATTTGTATTGGTTGGGTAAAAATATTTAGCTCTCTCCAAATATAATCATGCTCTGAGGTTTAATCAGTTCATCAATTTTCGCTATATCTATTATTTCCTATATTTATAATTATTTCTTACTTTTATTATTTTTTACAATCGATTGTTATGTAAAAGCCACATGGGCGTATATGCAAAATGAAATAACCCGATTGTTTTTTTCTCTTTGTAATTGAAAAGGTATTTTTTATCGCTTAAGGTGAAGAAATAACCAACAAGTGGAATTCCCTTCCAAAATCTACTCCGATGAAAGAACTAGATGCATTTTCTAATGTAAATGACAATATTTTTACGTTTTATTTGAAAGTTGACTCTCTCTCCGAGCTTCCAGTCGGTAGTTCGTGTATATAAATAAACTCGCTTGCGAGTTTTCCCCGTAGTTAATTATTATCACATGGCCCGTGTCTGCATATTTTCAAAATGTCAGCTTTATCGCATAACTTGAATGGCGGGAAACGGTTAACACACAATCTCAGCTACTCGGGAAACAAAACCAAACGAAACGACTACACATCCAAAGTCATCGGAAACCTTTGGTAACAGAACAATACCTATATTTTGTCAGGATATATCCAAGAAAACCTTTAAAAAAGCGATAAACCTTAACGTTATGATTGTTTGTTCGTAAAAAAAAATGTGCAGGATATTTTTTTATAAAGAATATTCGAAACAAAAAACTACCTTTATGAATTGTAATTGTTGAAAATTTGTTTTATTCATTATTATTTTTATGCATACTTTATTTTTATTTTTACTTTTCCTATTTTTTTTCTTTTATTTGTATCTTATATTTATTATTTATTAATTTTTTATTCAATCCCATTTTAAAATACATTGCATTGCACAACCCCCGCAGGTAGCCGGGAATAAAACCATAATTATTATAACACATTATTAAACATTTATTCGACCAGATAAGCTAACAATACTCGATGTTTTTGATAGCAAGATCTTTCAGAGCATTTTAGTAGTCATAAATTAGTTTTTAATAGACATGGTATAATCACAAGCCTTATCAATTACTCAAATACATTAATTGACTGGATCTACAGAGCCGGGGTGAAATCGTTAGGCAGGCCGTGTAGCAAGAATGAAAGATTGCCTACAGCCAAAAGGCTCGCAATAGCAAAAATAAGCCTACATGGGGAAAAAGTATTGGAAGATCTTTGAAAGCCAATGATGTATCCTTAAATCCTAGGTATAAACAGATGACGGGAGATGGTTTGAGTGAAGGAAGATCAAAAAGTTTTATTTATGGTTTCCCTGTAAAAATTAAACATGGCCCTATTCTTCATTGTTCTCAATTACCCTCTCCGAAATATGTTACTTATCCAATTTCTAATTTTGTAACTGTTAATTCATGGTGGAATCCCATTTTAATGATTAAATAAAAACAAATTTTTAACTTTATTCCACTTTTTTTATGTTTTGACTGGACCGGTTTCAGCCTATGACGGCCATCTTCAGACTAGTACAGGTTGTTCTTATTCTATGTCTTATATACTGGCTTATATACTATTTGAAGAACAACCTGTACTAGTCTGGAGATGGCCGTTATAGACTGAAACCGGTCCAGTCAAAAAATTAAAAAATGGAATAAAGTTAAAAATTTGTTTTTATTTAATCATTACTTATCCAAATTATTTAAGTATTTACAGGCTTAATCAATATATATTTAAAAAAGTTCTCGATGCCTGTTCCCCATTGTTGTAACCAGAGTTCTTATTACCGAATCAAATTTATGACCATTTATTCTGTGTGTGTTACTCGCCTCACACTAAGTAGACGTAAATTTAACTCCAACGTGCGGTGGGCGGAGTTGCGACTGGGGATAAATTGGCATTACGCCGGCCTGAAACGCTTTCGGAAGATTCCTTATCAATTTGTCAATACCGAAGGTGGAGATTGGTGACGTAATCCGAGGGTTTGCCACCAATGGAGAAAAAAATCCCATAAAAAGCGTTTAACTTAAAAACAAAATGTATTTTTTATTCGACGGTTGGAATCCAATTTTTATCATACAAACCTTTTACAAGTATTCTACTCCTACGTAGTATTTTTTCGAGTTTAATTTCTAACAGGGTGTAGTTATTCGTTGCCACGACGTGTTAAATATTCCTCGCCCCATCCGAACGTAAGAATTTTAAACACATTTGTGGAGCTGACATGAGACAACACCGCTTTATTAAAACGTAAACGGCGATAAATATAGTCCGGGGTCGACCGGCCCAAATACGCCTAAGTACTTCTGAGAGATCGTTAATTGGAAAATGTAAATCAAACAGTCTCGGCGTCCCGTCTCGCGTGTTTAACTATTAAGAAAAATACGAAAATAATCAACCAATAAAATTAACGAGGGTCGAATGCTTCCGTGTACGATGGCATCCCATCCTCGTAAATAACGCGAGGGTGTTCTAGATTTTCGAAAATAAGCCAGAAAACTTGAGAGTTTGTTAAAAAGATCCGATCAACGTCTGCGTTTTTAAAGCGTTTAATTGAGCTGTTGGTCTCTTTCGCGGAAGTGAAATCTAGAAAGAGAGAAACTGTGCCGTTAATTAAAAAGTGATGGGAATTGGCCGTAAAGACAATGGTCGTTGTTGAAAGGGAAATTTATGGGAACGAGGTGTCATCCGTAACACATTCCCCCAATTATAATGAGATTTTAAAGTTGCGAGATTTGTCTTCACAAATTGAAGAGCGGCTTGAGGTGAACAACAAAAACTGTGATTATGACGAATTGGGCACAATGAATCACGCGTTAGTGCTGGTAATTGAATGAGCGTTTACTGAGCACATCGAAAACAATGCAAACACAAGTTTCATAAAAAAAAAAAACAAGCATGTTGCATAGAAATTCTAATATTCTGTGTTGTTGAAATGTTAAGAAGTACCTCAGCGTAAATTGGATTAAACTTGCGCATTCATTATAAGCACAAATCATAAGTAGGTAAGCTTCACAAAGCAAGACAACCTCCGTGTTCAAGTGGTTAAGCGTTTGCAGGTTCAAATTCCGGGGTGTGCGAATATATTTTATTTTTAAATATTTAAATAATATAAATAATCAACAACACAAATATGGAACAGAAAAAGTCAAAAAACAGAAAGACAGTGGTTACAAACGAAATTCAAACTCGGATCTTCTATTCTATCCGGTTATCTAACCTATTCAATGTGCTCGAGTAGAGCTTTGTTTATCATTACAAAGATGGCAGCCAAAAATCGGAGGAAAAAATTGAAAAAATAATATTAATAATCATCAATGAAGGTATGATATCGATAACAAACTTCAGTTTCTAATAAGGTCCCAATGGCTGAATTGGTTGAAGCGTTACTTCCTGATAGAGTAGAGGATCATAGTTTGAGTCTCGGTTGCGACCATTGTCTTTTTTTTTTGTTTTACATTTGTGTTGTTGATTATTGATATTATTTATATTTAAAAAAAAGCAATGATGCTTTAAAGTTAATTCCAATTTCAATACATTTTATTTTATTATTACATTTCTTCATGTATTTGTATTTAACAGATCGACAGAAAGTAACACAAATTGATTGAAAAAAAATAAAAAGGTTAGGATTATCAATCCAATTACAAAATATCCACATCATGCGTTAAATAAAACAGTAAAGTATTAAATAACAAAGAAAAAATAATCACATTACATTAGAGCCAGATCAACACAGTGATGCAAAGAGGAAATGAGTGACGGAACAGCATTTAAGAGAGAAAAGTAATCTAGGCAAGTGTCGACAAAATGAGATACGGTAAGTATTACAAAGAAAAATATTCAAAGAAATGTGAAATCAAGCAAATCAACATTTGGCGAAAGTGGGCGTGAGTAGAATAAGGAAAAAAAAGTGTGTGATAAGAAAAGAGAATTAAGAAGAGTAATGAAGTTAAATTTAAGAAAAAAAAGCAACAATTATTTTTTCGGTAAAATGTGTGTTATTTCCTTAGTGTAAGAATACATATGGAGAGGTACCTTTGCGAATCAGTGTAGTCAGGACGGTTGACTTTATACTGACTCGATATAAAGAGACAAAGATTTATTAAAGGATGTTGGATAGCCTAGTAGTTACCGCCCACATGGAATTCGGACATTTTAAATAAACACATTTGAACACATCAAACAAAATAATATCAATACACCATTAAATGATTTATAAAGTCAAAATATCACACAAACACTAATAACAAAAGAGTTGCTTAAATAATGATGGAAGCTTTTTGTTGATTTTATGTATGTACTCGTATATCATTAAGAATGTGAAAATTCTAAAGTTAGGTCAAAAATATTTAAAACTGTCGAAATACCTCTGAAAAGTGATATTTCATAATCTTTGTTTGGTATTATTTGAAAATTCACGCATAGCACATATCACCATTATGTTTGATTTATTTGTATAACCACTGCAGGTTTATCAATCAACACAATTTTGGGAAATAATCTCAAAATCCGTTAACGTAAGTTATATTATATTACTCGATGATGTGAAGCGCGGAAGGAGAACATTTTTATATACATTGCAATGTTATGTGACGACTTTTCTTGGCTCTTTCTCTCCCATGGGATACGATGTAAAAAACCCGAAGAAAGTGATTTATCACAAATTTTTATAGGTTGTGTAAAAATATTTAGCTCCCTCTCCATATATTATTCTTACTCCAAAGTTATTTCTCATTCGTATTTACGCTACGTTTCAGTGTACTAGACGCTTTCAGTATGATCCTGGTAAGATTCGTTGCTGAAATGGTTTTAGACGTGTTTAGTGACTAGATCTATAGATAACGATGGCCTGCATGTACGAGTGGTAAGACACTTGACTACGAATCCAGAGGTCGCAGGTTCGAACCCGGCGTGCGCAAATAAAAATTATTTAATTAATATGTGCCATGACTCATTTAATTAAAATAAAATAAAATATAGTTTATTTGCGGCACGTTCCAGAGAAGTAGATACTTGAAGTATCGCCCTGGTAAAAGACCACCATTCAGAAATGTAACGTTGCTTGAAATGGCTTTAGCCGTGTTTGGTGACCAGATTTGAATAGCCAGGTACTTACCAACCTTCCTTTTCCTCATCCCCTTCCCCTCCTTACTACTTTCAGCCTCACAACATACCCCTATCGGGGATGCCATAGTTTCACTGGCTCTAGACGGTTGGGAGCAGTTAAGACTCTTGTGCGGTATTCGTGAAAAAAATATATTTGAATTTCCAGGTTCTTCCTAATCTTCCTCTTCCCGCCCCCACTACCTTTAGCCTCACAACATACCCCAATTGGGGATGCCATAGTCCCACTGGATCCGATTGGGAGCAGTCGGGATTAAAAAAGCGTTTTGAATAGCACCTTTGGCAGTGGACTAGCTTTGTTTTGCGAAAATGCATTTAGCTTTGTCCAGCAGAGGCGTGACGTGAGAAACAGAACATCCGGATAAAACGCCGTCTGTTATTAGAGGAACAAAAAACCTTGATTTAGATGCGTTGAAAACAATTTTAATTTGCGACATAAATTTAACAGTCTATAGTTAACTACACATTTTTTCATCTTTTTGATCTGTTGCATAGTGGTTTCCGAGATAGGATCACTCAATTAAATTTGACTTTTTGGCTTGGGCAAGTAGCTTAGCAGTTGTGATTCGAGATTTTATCGGCGTTACCTTTTTTATCGCGTCGGCGTAATAGCATACAATTAAACTCGGATTCAAATAAATTTCTTGCACTACTTTATTTATATTTCCATGAATCATTTTATTCATAACATACAAATACTTCATCAAGAAACAAATTATCAGTTCTGGTAGTAAATCATTCATGTGTGATGTTCGTTTTACATCTAGAATTAAAATTTGATCTCTCGCACTGATAGAGGAGGGTTTCGTTTTCTCCTTGTTTTAATTTTGACTGTGGATTTTTAAAATGGTTTACAGTTGCATCATTAAACCATTTTACAATATTATAACACAAAGTTGCTTACGTATTAAATGATAAAAAGATTGGATAAACTACCTCTAACTTATTTTTTCCAACATTGATAGTACACATGTCGTTTATTCAGATATAAAATAAAACACGTAACCCGCAGAGGTAGGCAGAGAGTGTGGACCACCAAACAATTCTGTCTTGGCGCACACTCCTTGCTTCATTCACATTCATACTTCGTATCATGCATACTGTTCTGTTATTCTGACTATTCACACGGCTTGACTCAAGAATTTAACTCACTTGATCGTGCAATGTCTTCTTCGGCCGTCCCCGACTTATTTTTCCATTCACTTTCGCGTCATATATTTTTTTCACATTCCTTTCTTAAGTCATTCGCTCTACATGTCCAAACCATTTAAGCGTCCCTTTCTTTCAGCCTTGTACTCTTTCCGGATATCCACATTTTTAACACGGTCATACATGATTTCACCGTACATATGCCTCAGGGATTTCATTTCTACAGCATTCAGTCTACTTTCATCTTTTCTCTACCAGTTCCATGCCTCACTGCTATACACCAGGGTTGGTATAAGCACTTCATTGTGGACTGCTAGCTTCGTTCCTTTGGACATATTTTTTTTTGTGAACAGCGTTTAGTCCTCCATTAATGAAGTTTCCTGGATTAACCCTTTTTTAATATCCTTATTTCGCATAAAAAAACACACAAACAAAAAAAATTACCGACCATCCGTGGGTAAAGATTTATGAAATATCTCGGTTATATTGTGCATTAGAATACAAGATTTCCATTGTTTTTGGGAAAATAAGTCAGACGTAAATAATTGATTTAAAAATCTTATTACTTTTTCAGTAATGTATTCGTAACAGATCTACGCTCTTTGTCGGGTTAATTTGATTTTGAAAACAGCATTTTTAAAAAAAATGACTTACCAATATTGACACGCTTTCACGGATCTGGTGCGGCCCTCCAAATACCTGAAAACATGTGTTAAACATTAATTCAAATAAGTACCTATTCATCCACAGTAAATATAATTAAGCATTTTCAATCTAAGTTTTTTAGCCACTACTGACTAACATAAGGTTTTCTGTGGATTAAATTCTAAGTATAAATTTACTATGGCTACGTTTTGACAGACAGTTGAAGAAAAAAGATATCCTGTCAAGATTATCAATAATTAAACAAAGGTTGTGTCACGAACGGAAATAAAGTTCGAGTTTAATATTTTCACAGCGTACCATTCTATCAATTTATCCGAAATATATAATTCCACTATCGGTGAAAATGGTGGCTCGTTTATAGTACATAGTTTTGTATTTGATGTAAACATTAAATCAGGTAAATTGTAGTATTATAAATAACCAAGTCCATGCCTCTAGGTATCAGTTGTAAAAGGAAGTGCTATCGAATAAACATACATTCCTTAGGTGCAGGACAAACAATATCTTACTCGTAGGTCTAGGAGCGTTGCATGCCTTGAAGTTGCCAATTGAAACTTTGAATAGTGGTTGTTTATTCGCAAACCAGTAAAGTTAATATCTAACAAATTTAGATATAAAAATATAATCAATGAAAATTTTACGGAGCACTGCTTCATTGATTTTATTTGTGGCTAGTGAAACTCTACTGATTATTGACTCCAAGACAACCTACGTGAAAAAGTGGAAATATCGATAAAAAAGTCGATTTAAATCACAGGAAGTTTAAAAAAAATGACTAACATTTTTGGACTCCGTAGTCCGAACGAGTGTTTTCAAGTAATGCAGACAGGTAACATGATGAAATTAATCAAAACGCCTAAAGACAAAATTGAGAATATATTGATCATCATTGTTAAATATTGGAATAAGTCAATAACAAAAAAAGTTTCAGAGCGATGTGAAGTAATTTTTTAGATTTTTTTTAGTTTAAGATATCGTAGCTTTGCAAACTTAAAAATAATATTAGAAGCTTCTGCAATCAACTATTTCTTCTACGCCTATCGCATTCAATGAATAGGTACTCTAAAATTCCATGCATACTAATATTAATAGCGATATTTATTATCACCACTACAGGGAAGTAACTAGTTTCATTGTCTCCCAGACATATTTATGCAAAGGCTTCGTCGGCGCAGCCTCCCCGGCAATGCGTTATATTATTGAATTTTTGCAATAGGCACATAGTAGACAGAATGATAACTCAGCGCGGAGACAATATTTCTCTACTGCAGGCTGTTTGCATTCGTGCCTTATCCCACTTCTGGTATTCTTTGAGGAAGAAGAAGAAATAAAGATGACAGATGTGAATTGCTTTGTTCCTTTAGAGAACAGATTTTTATTCTGAGAAACGGAATTTATATTGCTTTAGAATTTCATACAATCTTCATAATATGTAAAGTTATATTTGAGTGCTTTCGCGAAGATGGAAATTGCTTTCGGGCTAACTGAGCTTTAAGCGGAATTTGAAAATCCGTTATGAAAAAGGGGGGAGATTGAAAAGAACTAAATAATCAGATTTAGTAGTAAAATTAGCTAAATCATTTCAAGATGATTAGCCGGTATCTGTGTTTCCTACCTCCTACAAGACGGGTTTCTTCAGGATTCAAGTTTACTACTCCCTTTCCTCAAAAATACCATCAACTCAGCAACCCCAAATATAACAACCCATTTTAATTATTTACCTTACCTCCTCCTGTGTGGAGTTAATATATATAAAAAAAAAAGATTTTATTCTAAATGGCGATAAAATATCGTCGATAACGATAAAGTTAATTTGTCGGTCTCAAAAGCTTTGAAAATATACCTGATATTTATTTATTTAATTAAAACCAGAATTTTAGTCTAAAATATTTTGAACCCGATTTTCACCTGGTACCAGAACTAACCGCTCTGCTACGGAATCATCGTCTACCTATCATGTAAAAATAATAAATATCAAATTAGAAAATTTAAGACCGTAGAATGCAATTCTTTTCATTTTAGTGTTAAAACTAAACTAAACTTGTATTTTATTTTCATAGATAGTTATGATATCAATTCATGGAAGTTTACACTTAACTACGTGCTTTTATGAAAAAGCATTGGGTGCGTACGGAATTCACATTATATAATTCCAAATGGTATGAAAACTTCGTGACCATAGGAAGATTCAGAAACGAAAACCCAGAAATGAAGCTCCCCAAAACTAGCCTTTCCGTGACCGGGATATCTTTTAATCTTCGTCCCCATAAGTGAGGTTAAAAAATATAAGATTTACCTGACCCCTAAGAAGGGTCACAGAATACTCTCGTACGGATCTGTATTAGCTAGGACCAGGCGCGGCCGGTGCATTAAATGTTTGGTGGTTCACCAAGCATAAAATCAAAAACATGTGTACCTTCAATGAAAGTGTGTGTACCTCACATATTTATAGAGTAGATCAATTTTTTCGGTCCTTTTGCCGACCAAAGACTTGGTTGGTTGATTATTAAAAATGGTTTTAGCAGGCCGTTGGTTTTTATTTTGATTTTATTCTAATAGTTTATACGATTATTTTTATACAATCCACATTAATTATTATATCAATCATTTTGAATAGATCGTGCATATTCAATTATATCCAATAATAGCGATTGTAAACAATACACTTGACGACTTGACACTACGCAGTACGCGGAGCGAATGAAATAATATTAGCTGAGCTTTGATGTCAGATATGAAGTTAGCACAGTGACAAAAACGCACTCAAACAAAAGGTCACTTTTTAACTGTGAAAAAAGAACTAATGATGACAATGACAAATAGTTTCCCAAAATCTCAAGCGCTCTACTATCACACGAGATATCTGCTGACCCGTTGACTCGTGGTTGCATTTTGCAAGAGAAATATTTCTCTCTTTCTCAAACCCTACTCACGCAGTGCATCTTTCGGAATATTTCGGACGATTCCGGCGCTTATTCGTGATCCGGACGGCGCACGAAAGTCGCCATTTTTTGGTACGATGTGATATCCACGGTTACTTGCCTATGTACAAAATGATCCGACAACGAACAATCCAGCCGGACGCTTGTTGAAATCGTGCGGATTTGCATGTACTTACCTCGGACTCGGTAGGTTGGTTGATCAGTACAGACGGCGCGCGTCGGGCGCACATGCTTTATGCCGGGCGGCTTTATCTCTTACCGAATTATTATATATTTTGTGAGGATTGTGTCTAATTTTATAAATAAAAATTATTTTATAGGAATACGATGAAGTGTGAAATGGTAATTAATTTTGCCGGTTCAGTGCACAAGTGAACCTTAGGACGAGCCGCGCCTGGCTGGGACCTACTTACAAGCCTTTCTCTTCTCTCTTGCAACTTTCGCAAAATGTTATAAAGGGGTTGTCATAGTTTTACTGCTATCGAGTAGTTGGGACCCTTGTCCCAATAATAAAAATATAACATAACAATGATGAGGTGGTTGTCTATTTGGAGCCTCTGAAGATTTGCACAGAAACTTCCGCATACACGTCATGAACCTTCCCCAAGAGCAATGTAACAAACTATTTCCCAAACACGCCAGCTCAGGCGCAGTAATTAAGCATGCGCTCACTTCGGAGAGTGGCACCAGACATTGAAACAAACTTTTAAATACGTTTTCCTTACGTGTTTTAAAAAATAAAAACACAGTAGCAAGAGTGTTAACAGTGGTTATGTTTGCGAAGATCAATTTGTCAATATTATGTGACGTATAATTAATATAACAGAAATAAAACATACTTCATCCTGCTGAAGTTAGTCCTCGTTTATATTCATTAAAAATCGCAGTCAGCCTTCCTTCTATAAAATACTGCAAATGGATTATCCCTTCAGGAATAATGTCCAATATGTATGTACGTGGGGTGCACGGCCATAAATTACTATTATTAATTACGTTGGGGTAAAGACACTTACGTGCCTAAATGGCACGAGATATAAATTATATTTAAGCGAAGTCTCCCCCTTCTCCGCCTTCCGGCCAACCCGTTCATTGCCATTCACCTGGAGAACATTTGGAATTGATGAGGTGCGTGAAATGCAAACCTTATCGCTACCATCGCAATTCATCTATTTAACATTTGCTCCCAGCACAGCGGTGAGAGGGTTTAATTGCTGCCCTTGTTTGCATTCTCATCATGTTCGGACAATGTTTGAATTCACTGAAGAATATTAAATGGCATTTAGATTAATAATTCAAGAAAATTAATAATAACAGTGAACTTGTATAGCGCAGTTTTGTGATATTTCACCTCAAGTGCGCTTCATACTTAATTGATTAAGCTAATTAGACTAACTAACAAGGAGAAAATAATATATATTATGCATACAAATTAAAACTATCATAAACGTTATCATAAATCATGAGAGAAAAAAGGTTCAGATATGGGTATAACAGTGTATGTGTACATCAACAGATCTAAAAAAAAACAATTTACTAGAAGCTAAGGGCGATAAAAATCCAGATGAATCGTATGAATTCATATTTGTAAAATCAAAGAAAATGAAATTACATTGAGGACTATTAACACGTTGGTAATTAAAAACGAATTATAAATTCTCTCAAAAACTCTATTCGATTCTATCGGTGATATATCCTTTCTGTAAAACCTTTATCTGTATGAATATCTTTCTAAATGTGTTTATGATTTTTAATTAATCTCTACTCTTACGAGTCTCTTTTTAATGTGTTTACTCGTTTGCACCCTTTTTTGTACTCCCTTTTAAAAATTGTATGCCTCTTGTAAAAATATTATTCTTTTTTGTTTTGTTATGCTGTCCTTCCTGGAAGTTCTTTTTTAACTCCCTAGGTCTCTAGGTATATTATATAAAAAGTTTTTTTTTAGTAGGTGTATTATCATTATAATAAATAATACATAATTCAAGTTTCTACTACTGTTTAATACACAAAACAAAATAAACTGATTCCCCCACTATTTTATTATTTCGAAATATCTTTGTATTTCCTTGTTTGCTCTTCTGCTAACTTGTATTATACTTTGTTTTTTTCTTATATGTAGTTTTTTATTCCCTTTGTATTATTTATCTATTATGCATCCTTAACTGGGTTTTTATAAGTGGATTGTTCTCACGCACGTGTGAACAATATGTAAAAACTAATCTGCTGATACTGTGGTACTCATTTATAATAGCACGGAAGTTTTGTGATACATCAATGATAAAGAAAGTATGCGATGAGGAATGTAAGGAAGCCCGAATACGTAATACGGTTTTAAAAATAAGATACTCAAACACCGTTTAATACAATTGTGTTTCGACTCATTTGAATGCTCTCCCCATGGAAATCTTCAGTAAAAGGCAAAAGATGTTGTCGTTATTGATGTGAAACCAGATTAGGGTTGTGTGCGGCGAATCGTTGAATCAAGTGGATGACTTTGTGCACTTTGTGTACGTTCCAAAGACTGATGCGGACGATGGCAGTAAGGTGAATGCAGGCTATACACATAATGTACGAGTGAATGCAGTTGTCACTAATACAAAGTTGTCAAAGGTAGAGAGACTAGCAATGAGATTCTTGAAACTATTCCCGATGTACGTCAGAAAGGCACAGACACGATATTGGACTGGATTCAGGAGAAATAAGATCCATGCTGAGTGAATGTGGTAAAACCATGATGTGTACTTTAAAATCAAAAGAAAATTATGTTTAGTCGATGGGCTTGTAATTAATTGAATGAAAGGAAAGGATTCAAAAAGAAAATTTGACATTGGAACAAACATAAAAAGAGTGGTAGATACTCTAACTATCGCTCTGGTGAAAGACCACCAATCAAAATCGAAATGTTGCTTGAAATGGATTAAACTGTGTTTGGTGACCAGATATGAATAATCAGGTACTTCCAAACTATCCTCCTTTCTATCCTCTTCCTCTCTTCTCTACATTCAACCTCATAACTCTCTTTCCTGCTAATTGTGTATTTATTCCTTGGTTTTTATACATCATTTTGAAGAAATATTGTGTTTAAATTGTTTTATTTTTTATTTTTTATTCTCTATGCTCTACATCCATTAAAATTTATATTTCTTAGAATTGTTTGATTGGTTTTTGTTTATGACTTTTGTGTTTCATTTAATACACTTAAAATACAAAATAAAATAAAAAATTGTGATTTTTTTAAAATATTAAACAATTGAATTGAATAACACGTTGTTTTACACGAGAGACGTAGAGATGGGTTGAATTTGTCGAATACATTGTATGATAATATAATGATATATATATATTATGATTATACTTATCTAAAAATAGTTGTAACAAAAACCATCCAAATATGGCTCAAGCACTTTGTCGAAAACAACAATTCAATTACGACCAAAAAAATCATACTATTGTAAATCGACTTTTGTTAAAAAAAACCTTAAATTAATGGATCATACAGCTAGCACGCCCACGGCTAACTACACGTGTACGTCAGCGGAAGTTTGCAATGCATTTGTCTGTAACTATGAAATATCATTTCCATCAACGGAAACTCGCCATAAATTATGAAAAGTGTTTTCCCACTGCAAACTGCAACTGCTGTGTAACGCAGAGTACCTGAGCTACTAACGCAGTGAATGCACTGAGCATGCAACGGGTATTATTTTTCCACGGTTGTTGCGAGATTATCACTATTTGTAGTTTATGCAACGAGTGTTTTCTATTCCGAAAAATGTTTTTTAATTGTTTTTAAATTTAATCAAACATAATAATATATATGGAGATAATAAATGTGGTGTTGTAAAGTTTTATATTTGTATGTATATTTAACATCTAAATGTTTATTCTAAAGATGTACCCTCGTAAATAAGCTGGGTTTGTGTGTATTTTTTAATTTTTTATGCTTAATATTGCACAAGAGTCCCAACTGCTCCCAACCGTCTAGAGCCAGTGAGATTGTGGCATCCTCAATTGAAGTATGTTGAGAGGCTGAAGGTAGTGGGGAGGGGAAGTAGATGGGTAAGAGAAAGGTTAGGAAGTATGGAGGGGGGAGAGTTAATTCTGTAGTTACAAAGAAACAATCATAATAAGCATCACTTTATTATTTTCGTTTAAGTTTTCATTTTAATTTTGAATTGTATTTTGAATCCTTTGAAATCGTTTTAATCAACCGTATTTATTCCGGTAATAGATTAAAGCGTTTTATTCTTAGATATTTATAACTCTGCCGACACATTGTTGTTTAACATATTGAAAAGCATGTTTTATTCTTAGATATTATAACTCTGCCGACACATTGTTATTTAACATATTGAAATCAGCTTTTTACGAATACATGTATTTTTGCCTGAGATTTTCTGCGTTTCTGAATGGTGCGGTTTTATTTGAAATATCTTATTTGTAAAGTTGCGTTTTACGTGAAAAGACTATTTGGTTATCCGACTTCAAATTTACGAAAATAAAGCTTCAAATTATTAGGATGTGAAATTGATTTTTGGAAGATTATATTTTATTATTATTATGTGTGCAATGTAAAGGGACTGTGGATAAATTATATAAATACCGCCCCAATGTTAACACTGCCCGGGGGCTAGTGGAACTGTTTTCCTACTAATTGAGGAATGATGTTAGACAGATTCAACGGTTAGTAGCGAAGTAGACAAATACTCCAAATTTCCACCCGGACGTCGTGGGTTCAATTCCTCTGCTAGCGAAGTCCTCCATCATTGCACAAGCAACATCTTCGGCTTATTATGATGACAATAGAAGTTTTTTTTATTTTGTCAGGATATTTGTTACCCGGGATTTTTTTTCCTTCTTTTAATATATGTAAATATATATATATATATATATATATATATATATATATATATATATATATATATATATATATATATATAAATAAATATATATATATATATATATGTATATATTTGGAGTAAGAAAATGTGAAGAAAAGGAAAACAATCGCAAGGAAGAGCTTAGTTCTCCGTATTTGGTAATTAAATATTGAGGAGGGCAAATTAAAGTAATTTTCTAAGGATATTTCTCCCAAGGAAACTATATTATTGAAACTATATATTTTGATTTTAAATAGAGACTTATGTATGGATTGATAATGTAAAGGCACGAACCACATCCTTAGGCCTATGGAACTGGAAGGAGACAGCAGGATATCGGAGGAATGGTGACTTGGAAGTACCGAGAAAGAAGAATCAAAATAGTATACTCATGAATTTACGTGGTTTAAAAAATATATTATTTACATTAATCGGTTTTTGTATCAGTTTCACACAACTGGATGTAAAACATATAAGGACAAAAAAATATGAATGCTTATTTGGCCGAAAGTTAAACTCAAAATATCAGTGAGTCTGTACTGTAAGTTGAACAAGTGCCAATTCATTAAAATCATTAATTACCTCTGCGCGAGTGTTACCAATAAGTCAAAAACTCGAATTTATTTGTAATAAATCTGTGACGAATATTAATGGAAACGATTTTTTAATGAACGCCGAGGTCGTTATTTATATTGTTTCAACGATCGCGTTGCCCAATACTAAACACGTTGATAGAATCGATCTACTTTTGATTGATTATGGACTCGTAGACAAACTGATGAATAAAACCTTAACTCACATACCAACGAAATGTAAACGTGAATATGGTATTACCAGGGCTGGACACAACGTACGTATCGTGTCTGTTTATGGTATTTGTATGAACTTTCATTGATCGGCAGTGTTTTGTACGACTGCCTTCTGCAACCTATTAAAAACGATGGTTTTTGTATTTTAAAATGCATGACTTTGAGTCAGATGGAAATAAGTTTTAGTAAAAGTTGTTTAATTTATCGAAGGAAGCAATCACTTTGTAGCTTAACATTATAAATTAAAATAAAAATATTTTTAGTTTTAAGCCACTTTATTTATACATATATAACAATTCGACCGGTTTCGGTTAAACTTAACCTTCTTCAGGAACGTAGTTTAGTTTATATATATACGTTCCTGAAGAAGGTTAAGTTTAACCGAAACCGGTCGAATTGTTATATGTGTATAAATAAAGTGGCTTAAAACTAAAATATTTTTTATTTTAATTTAAAAGTTGTTTCATGAAGATTATCTTATTTTTATAAATAAAAGTATTCCCATGGTATCCCCGCTTAACAAAAAGGTTCTGACAAAGCCTAAGGGTAGACGAATCACTTATAGATAGCTGTTTATCTTATATATGTGTGTTATTAAATAAAAAAAATAACATCAAGCAAATATATGGCAATCAAAAAACTATTTTGTTTTCTTTTTTAAATTCAATGTTGTTCAGGTATTTGTGAAAAATTTTAACATCGATTTTTGTCGCAAACACTTTTACCTTCAACCAAATTAAGTAATATTGTTTTTTATCATTACTTTACAAATTTAAAATGCTTCGTGGCGTAATTCCCGAGACTAATCAATTTATAATCTAATAATTTATTGTATTAAAAGTCTATTTTATTGCGATCCAATTTTTTACGGTATGCGGTGATATGCAACTTCCGAAAATATTTTTTCGTTTCTACTTTGTGAAATTGAATGTTCCGCAATTCCTTCGATTAATGTTCTCTTGTAATGTCAATACAATTTTTTTGAATTGATTTGTTACACTCTACTATGCTTAAAATGGCCTAGTTTTTATTTATAGTTTTTGTGTTTAATTTGTAGAACTCCATTTTAATTTTTATTATTATTGAGTTCTGCTATTTTCAGTTTTTTATTTTTAGTGACAGCTGTTTCGGCGTTTAAGGCCATTGTCAAACTGTAATAAAATAATAATAATATTAAATTTGATTCAATTAAATTATATAAAAAAAAGGCCTAGTTTTTCCTTCCATATTTCCGACAATGTCAGAGAAAACAAATTTGACTCATTAAAGAAAAAAGGCAATCGAGTATGAGGTGGTTTTTTTTTTTAAATAGTCATTATGACTACAGCTGTATAACGACAGCTGTAAATACATTTTAATAATATTCACGAAATATCTAAATCAATTTTTTCGACAGCGATTTTTTATTTTATTTTTATAGTTTTTACGGCACAAGAGTCCCAACTGCGCTCAACCGTCTAGAGCCAGTGAGACTATGGCTTCCCCAATCGAGGTATGTTGTGAGGCTAAAGGTAGTGGGAAAAGAAGGAGATAGGGAAGATGAATGTCAAGAAGTGTCTGGCTATTCAGATCTGGTCACCAAATACGGCTAAAGCCATTTCAAGCAACATTTCGATTCTGAATGGTGGTTTTTTACCAGGGCAACACTTAGAGTATCTAGGACTCTGGAACGTGCCGTAAAAATAAAACACTTAAATTCGATTTTATGATAATTAAATGCGTAATGACATATACTAATTAAATGAACCTGCAACCTCTGGATTCATAGTCGAGCGTCTTACCACTCGACCACGGAGGCCGTCAAATTTATCTCGACGTGTAACAAAATCACCAGGTTAAATTACCAGTATTATAATTACGATGCCACAGAGGCTGTTGATTGCTAGGTCATACAATATCCACCAACTATGTAAAACAATGTGCTGTCAAATTATTCTATTTTTTACCAATGTTTATATCAACAAGCACGTTGTATTGTAAATACACCTGCTACATGAGAATAATATTCAGACCGTCGATGTTTTCATTTATAACATTACATAACCAATTTAACATCTCGTCGATTGTATAAATCACTTTTATCAACCGTCCTGGACATAAGGAACATGCGACATAATTAAAACGGACTTTCGCTTCTTGAATAATATTATCCCTTACCAAAAATCTGAATTATTAGTATTGAGAAACAATGTCCGCAGCACACCACGTAGGCGGCGGAGGACCGGTTTTTTAACGTTCGAACAAAATATATCGTACAGGGTGGTAATGAAATTCTTATCTCTTCGTCTGCAATCGATTCATACAGAAAAAAGGGTCACCGCCCGGACTTTCTTATTCTGAGCATCCCTGCTTTGATAAAGCTCAAAAGATTTCAATGTCTATTTCAAGTTCAATAATTATGCTTTATTAATGTAAAGATAACAGACTATGCGGGAGGTATTTTTTTAACATTCATAGGTACGTAACGTGACGGCCTCAGTGGTCGAGCGGTAAGACGCTCGTCTACGAACCCAGAGGTCGCGGGTTCAAACCCGGCGCGCTTAAAAATATTTTATTTAATTAATATCACATGTGTCATGACACATTTAATTAATATAAAATCATGTATAATTTTTTGCGGCACGTTTCTGAGTGGTAGATACTCTAAGTATCGTCCTTGTGGAAGACCACCATTCAGGACTCAAAATGTCGCTTAAAATGGTTTTAGCCGTGTTTGGTGACCAGATCTGAATAGCCAGGTACTTCTTAATCTTCCTCTTCCCCATCTTTTCCACTTCACCACTACATTCAGCCTCACAACATACCCTAATTGGTGGTGCCATAGTCACACTGGCTCTAAACGGTTGGGAGCAGTTAGGACTCTTGTGCGGTATTCCCTATAAAAAAGGACATTTTGATAATTACACGTTTTATTTTCTTTTTATGTTACACCGCCAAAATTCCAACTGCTCGAAGCCAGTTTTATCGCGGTATCCCTATTCGGGGTATATTCAGAGGCTGAATGAAGTGAGAGAGAGAGGAAGCTGAAAATAAGGTTTGAGTAGTTCCAGCTGTTGAAATGGTCCCTTAACATAGAGAAAGTCGTTCAAAGCAACGTTTATTTTCTGAATGGTGATTTTTCTCCAGGGCGACAGTAAAAGTATGTACAACAATGATTAAAATAATGATAGTTAATTTATCAGTCAACTTTCTAAAGTATCAAAAATTAGTAAAATCTAAAATTGTTAACCGTATAATTGACTCACTTTCTTTGTTGCAACTCATCCAGTTCAACATTCCTTGACGTAGACTCAGAAAAAAAATGCTGTTCCTCAATCATCACTCTACTAATTATGGGTATTATTCCCCACTGTCTAGAATAACGAGACTTGTTAACTCAAGCCATGGTCTTGAAATATTTGGTACAAGTCTAAATGATTTTTGCCATTCTTACGACTCTACCAAAACTTTGACTTGACCTTGGCTTTAATTTGAATGTTCGTTCTTTTGTTCAATTTTTATCATTGCTTCATTTAAATATTATGTATGTGCTGTTCTTTTCTCTATGGCTCTTTTTTCCTATTTAGTGTAGTGTGTTTTTTTTTTGCAACTAGACAATAATCTGTTAGTTTATAAAAATAAAATTATAACCGAAGATTATCAAGATTACCGCCTGAGGTTCCAAAACTATTGTCGTCTTTGGTGAAAATATCAGGATTCTCAAAGAAGACAAGTTTAACGACTTTCGTTAGATAAAACAGATAGCAGAAAATCATCAGTCAGCAGGTCAAAATCATGAATCGCTTTGGGGCTGCCAATTTCGGGATCTTTTGTTACAACAACTCGTCTACCTCGATCTATCATTGAACCACTGCAAATAAATGTCAAGCAGTGTAATTTGTCAGCTTTTTCACGTAGTATAAAATTGTACGTTTGCAAAATCAAAAGAATCGATAGGTATGTAATAATTTCCAATCACACTGTATACGGAAGACGATAATTAAGGGCCGGGCCGGGCCCACGGAGTTATGGGCCGAGATTCCTAGGGCGATAGGGCCGCCGGCTCCCAGTCTTGGCTACGGGGTTCATTTGTTTCCAGGGACCCGTCAAAACACTGCCGGGTCGACGCACCCGAACGGGGAAGTCAATATTTTACATTTTGACCACATGCATCGATTATCAAAGTAAACTGCTTCTTGGTCAAATTGGAATTATGCTGACGGCAGGAACCAATTGACGCGATGCGTGATGGGTCCACGTAGGAAGATGCAGGGGTGTAGCTTCCAATATGTTGAAGCTTTATAGAATTCTGATTTCAGGCTTTATTTTAACCCCCTTTCCTATAAACGAAGTGTAGATGTTACGCGGACTGTAAGGTCGGAATAGTGAAAAACTTACCTTAAAAACCACGGTTTATGCGTCTAATTTAATATTAACGTTCGCTGTAACTAAATCAACGCAGAACCGGCGCGTAAAAATCCGATAAGTAAGACGGATTTATATTTAAGGAAAACGGTTGTTAAGAAAAAATAGCATCGTCCCAAGGAAGACGTAAAACTAGTACGTAAATATTATATAAGTGTGTGTATGAAACACGGGATGAATACGTTTGGGGTTTCATTCTCTTTATCACCCCTCCTATGAAATTGTTTTTTTTTTCTTGTTTTTTTTTTATCTATACGCTCTCTTTAGCCCCCAAAACGTTTAGCCACTTATAAAAATGCCATATTTTATATTTTTCAAATTAATATGCACCCAGTTTTACAAATTAAAAACAAAAACTCTAAAAACCATGTGAAAAAATTCTCGTTCAAGGCTCGATTTATTTTTAAAAAGAGGCCAAGCTTTTAAATATGTAAGTTTAACTATAAAGCGCCCCGGGTCAGAGTTTCTAAAAAAAAATACCAAGTTCGATTGGTTGGGGAGACTTAAATAAGTTCAATTCACATATAATTTGTTTGATTGCGATAAAGAAATGCATCGCTTTAATTTTATGGCAAGCCAATCGACTTATTTTAAGGCCCGACGTAGGGAAAGATACCAAATGACTAGCCTTACATAATGGTCCCACCCTAATTGCCCTCAATACCCTTAACATAAAAATTCGATCGATTCGTCCAAAACTGATTCACCCCACCCCTTCTGACCTGTATCAGGAATGGATGAGATTAGGTCAATTATAAATAATTTATTTGATTGGGATATCTCCAAACAGAACACCTGGATGGATATTACCTGGACTATGTTCCGAGTTATTGTCAGCTCAGTAATACTACATATTATATTATTTAACCTTTGAAAGCATGATACTGTTCATATAATCGAATGTTTGTATTAAATTATTTAAAATTACATAATGATTAATATTTTGGTGGTAGATAGGTACAATCCAGAATCGAAACATAGCTTAAAATGGGAAAGCCATGTTTAGTAATCAGATCTGAACAATCAGATACTTCTCTTTTCACTTCACCCCAAATGAGGATGTAATAGTCCCACTGGCTGCGGACTCTAGTGCAGTATTCACAATAAAAAATGAAATTATTGGATATTGTACTTCTATTGAGTACATTCGATGCGCGTTTTTAGTCCTCATTATGAAGACAACTATTTTGGCACATTGGATTACAGGTATCATGCTTAAAAAACACATACTGATAGGAAAAAAAGTGTATATTATCACTAAAATCTTTTTTTAAATATTCTGTCCATTTTCACATGATGTTTAAGCATGAAATGACACATGAAAGAAACGTGAGACAGCTCTCATGCTTAAAAAAACACGCATTACCTAACAATATAAAGTTACAAACGCAACAGTCTGAAGTTGCAGGGTGAAACCGGTTCGGTCCTAAGTAAACCAACGAAAAAAAGTAACCAAAGTATCTATAGCAATATTACGCAAGGCATGTACAGGTAAATACAAGTAGTACCTAATGCAAACATATTCAGTGTGTTGTTATGCTAAATAGTGACCAAAGCTTTTAATACACGTAACTAATACCTACCTTTTAAATAGCAGGTACTCAAATGTACACAGCAACTGTATAATATTACTTCTGTATCATTTGTTAGTGAAATACAACGTATGGTTTGTATCTTGCGACATTGTTGCTTTCATAATGTAGGTAGCGAGCATTACTGAACACTCTATTATAAACGTAAGATAAAGGCTTAGTTTAATAGTACTAGGGGTTGATTCGAACAATAGAACCTTAAGGCTCCAGATATGGGTTTTGTTATTAAACCACATCGGGATGTCTGCTCCAATTTCGGTTCTGCGTGTCCCGTGTAGCGAAGTACTTACAATAAATATTGAAGACAATGCCGTAACACTAATAATGAGTTTAAATGTGTGTTAATAATTCAAGAGCAGGTTAAATTACAAATCTTTTTTGGTTATTAATGAAACGATAAAGCCATGAATGTCTTTAAAAACAAATATACTTGTATTAATTAAGGCGCTAAGTGCCAAAAACTGAAACTGTTTGTAGTCGAAACAAAATACTAATTTATTCAATAAAATTATTGAAAAAAAAAAATTAATAGTTTGAAGCAATCTCGACAGTTTCCATTATTTAAAAACTTAAATTAATTTCGCATTTCTATAAAATAAAATAACAAAATGTCAGTTTTGTTTTTTTTGTCACTTAGCGCCTTAATTAATACAAATATTCAAGTATTAATAGAATAATTAATAGAAAATGATTTTGAAATCTTCGAGACGAATTTAATTATAATACACGACTCTACTACGAATGAAGACGGCTAAAAATAAAGTAGAATAAGAAAAAGCGCTTAGATGGTTTGAACATGTAGAGCGTATGGACGGAGAAAATTGTTTTAGGGGAGTATGTGAGGCGAGAGTGGATAGAAAAAGTGGGGGCAGGAAATATGGGACGATCAAGTGGATCAGAAACAGTTGGGAGACAGTACCTATACCAGAAGAGGCGATGTAATAATTTCAATGAAGAAGTGTGTGCCAAGACAGAATTGTGTAGATTTTCACCGTCAATGTATAATCTTAAAGAGTAATACCTCACTACCATAATACTGACTTGTGCCTAGTTTGGTGGGTCATAAAGTAAACCATTTCCTTTTATCTATTCAACACAAATCAACACCAACCAACATCAAAGTTACAACTTTCGCCTTACCATGTAGCATCTGTGATGGCTCAAAATAGGCCAAACTACAAAAAAATGTCACGTGTAAAATATGATGGTTAGATTCCAGATCGGTATTCAATATCCAACTTTAAATTAAAGTCGGGATTTTCGACAAGATGATTTCCACGCTCTAATTTCCGAAATCAATCTATTGAGCCACTGAGCCGGACATCTTTTTCAAACAAACAGAAACAGGTCATATGTTTGAGTGACCTGTCACGTTCTGGCGCGTTATTCAGATAGACATAATGGCCAGTTGGGCATTGGGCATCGGGCATCGGGCACCTACCTACGGACATCATGTTAAATTGTGTTCGAACTATCGCATGAAAAATTTCATAACAGATTTATGACTATTTCAATTACTCCCGTGGACGTAAAACAGGTAAAGTAACGTGTGGATAAATTCAAACTTTGAAAGCGTTAATTGTGTAACTACCAGAATTTCCGTGAAAATCTTTTGTGTTAATTTTGTTGATTTTTGGGGAGTAAATATTTTTTTTTTTATTTGATCAAATAAATTTATTCATTAATATTTTAACAGAACAATTCTAACGCGTTAACTGCTAACTGAAATTCGTACATATTACTACCAAACGAATGACGGATCAATATAAACTGACAACAGTGACGGGTTTCCCTGTGCCCTGTGGAATGACTCAAACCACATGGCTGCGCCTGTTTTAGTTCGGTTTAAAGCGAAAAGTCGGAACAACGCGCTTGGCGCGTTGTGCGCATACCGGTCCCATGGCTGTCAACGCGCCACGCACGGTGTCAGCAATGAATGTGAATAATGAATCTACATATTGTTAGACAGCAAAATCAATGAAGAGTAGAATGAGATCAGAAATAAAATAGTTAATTACAGCAAAATAATAGCTATTGTAAATAAAAGAAACATTAAACACATGCTTATACCAAATACGTACGGAAAGGAGATAGAGATAACGATTTAGATATGTGGTAGACAATGCAAGAAAAAACAATTTTTAATATTTAAAATACATACAAAGGTAAATTATACATATCACGTGCTTCAATTTGAGAAGTCGTGACGATTAATTATTTGTGTATAAAAAAATGGTTTGAAAAGTCAACTTGGCCATGCTCGTTGCCTAGCATTCATCCAGCCCATAAGGGATCTCATTTCAACGTTGGACTTGGATATGTGACAGTGAAAAAATTGTTGACAAAGTCTCGTTGTTCGACCCCTACGTTAATAAACTGACGCTTTGAACAGGCTCGTTACGTGCATCATCTGAACAAGTATGTAGTTGTATTATTAGACTAATTTTCAACACATTATTTGCTCTCTTGTTAATTTAATAAAAAATACACCACCCACTAAAACCCTTAGCCAATAAATTGAAATCTTATCGGTGTTTCATTAGGAAAACTTAAGTTATCTTTACGAAAATATATACATGAATGTGCCTGTGGAATAAAGAGTTAACTGATCAATTTCATAGGAAGTCAATGCTGCGTCTGATGGTACAAATTCAAGAAAGGAAATTATTCACCTCACCCAACTTTTTATATTGAATTGGCTTCAGAATTGATCGTCTACGGAACGGTATATTGTTCGGTACCTGGCTGCTCATCCATTCTCCGAGTTTTTTCCCCTTTATTTCAAGTAGTAGTTCAAATGTGTCACGGAATTTGATTAACTAATTGACAGCTGTCATTCCGCTGTGATCGGCGACTTGAAGTTTGGCTTCTGATCCGCGATACATTTGTTTGACTCGTCGTAGAATTATTTATTAATTTGGTGTTCTTCGATTTGAATTTATTGGGATTGTGAACGCGGTAATACCATCCGTCAAAAATAAATTGCAATTCGAACGATAATTGTTTTCCAAAATCTAGGTAGGTAGGTGTTCATGCATGTGAACGTAAATCACTACAGATGTTACTTTACTCTATAAATAGGTACGCACGACTTATTGGCTATCGAAGAAGACCAAGTCTGCAAGGAAAACGAATTGTTTGAAGAAAAGTGAAGACAGAGAGCTTAAGTGTTGATTTAATTTAGATTATTTTCATTTTTATATTTTTTGAAAAATACGTCCATATTGCAGCAAAATAATATAATACAAATAATGATTAAATTACTTAATGTGATTTATTTGTAGACGTTTATTATAAACTACTTAAAAAACACCTTTCTATCTTCTAATCTATTTGTTAACTTATGAACATTTGGTTTTTATTTTATGAATTGAAATAGTGACATCTTCAAGGCAAATAAAACAATATAAAATATTAATTTACGTACCAATTCAAAACAACAGATTATCTTTTGAAACTAGTCGAAAAAAATCGTTTTTATTCAATTTTATCATATCAAAAATAAAAGTTTAAAAAACGAGTAAGTGAACGAAACAGATGTGTTTTTTAAAAAGAAATCTTTTTTTCCTATTTGAAAAACTCGTATTACCATTTTTTATATAAGCGGAAAATGTTACTTTAAATTTAGAACTTAGCCAGCAGTTCTGCTATTTTAATTAAATTAAAATTTAAATATTATTTAAATTTAATATTAAAATTTACCGGACTAACTAATACCATACTAGAGTTTATAAATCTGATAACTGTTCTTTATTGAAAAAACTAAAATTACCACCAGGGATGAACGTTGTAATAAATAGATTTAAGAAATTACATTTTTAGTTAGCGTGAATATAGTATATCAGGAAGAATGTTAAATAAAATCATGACTAGATTGACAGCTAATTATAGTTTGTGGCGGTTTGGTACAAAGGGCAAAAAAATGTAAATATCAAAATTGACAAGACTTTAAAATAGCATTTGTTAAGATTCAGATGGTTTATTATCTGTTCAGTTCTACAAAAAAAACATTCCATCGTGAATTAAATTTTACAAACTCTCCATTCTTGAGATTTAGATACTACTAAAGTAAATAAAACATTTGAACTACCTAAATTCTAACTTTCCATTTAGAGATTTAGATACTACTTTAAAACATTTTAACAATGTATGGCTTTGGAACTGGAACTAAAAAGTAGTCGTACTTTTTGTCGCCGTGTCATTATAGTGAAATGGCCTCAATCGTTGCAATGAATCCCAGCCTCGCGTGCCAACAGTGACCACTTTGACACGTTTAACCGCATTACCACAAATCTAAGTCAATAACACAACACATTACAAACAACCATGTAAATGTTTCTTGCAAAAACTTTCCATTAATCAATAATTTCATTGATAATTTGGGTAATTTCACTCAAACGATCACTAATTCTCTTTTTTATGAAATTTAGGGGAAAGACACATCTGATTTCAGTGGCACCTTTTTGTCACGTTTTTAAGTAAGCGACGAATCAATCACCTTTAAATGTATAAATTTTAATCAAATCCTTGTACTGTCTATATGTTTAGAAAGCACATTATGATTTTTTCTCTCATACCCTAAAATCGAAAAATAAAAATAATTTTTAATAAATACCAACTGCGATTTTGCCAATATCATGTTCAAGAAGTGTAAAACTGTATCATTCAAATATCTAAGCTAGAAATAAAAAACTGTATTTATCTAAAATGACCTGCCAGATAACTATGCCTCCGAATACTATCTCTGTAAATAATATAAATATATATTAAAGTATGTAGTTATTATTATGATAGAGCCTAGGCATTCAGATTTGTAAAGCGCCCTTGAGGTGATTGTTCACAAAAACGGGGCTTTACAAATTTTCCAAATATTATTTCAATATGGCGCCGGTCCGTCCTGAGATCGCAGCCTCTCTGGGCAGTGCCCGTGAGTACCTTCCGGGTTCTTCTTTAAAAATAAAGAACGATTCATTGAAAGAAAGGCGTAATTTTTATGCCTACCTACACTAGAACCAAGCTTAGGGAGCATTTTCTTAAAATATCTAAACAAAATTTCACGTTTATGTAGCATGATCTGAATAGAATTAATATTTTAGCTGGAAGATTATTTGTAATTTTATTTTATCAATTATATAAGAAGAACTGTAGGAGTAATTATAAGAACATGAGCCCCAAATGGGGTTACAAGATCTTATAGTAAAGCGTAGGTACTTAAGGTGAAATAATACAAAATTGCGCTATATAAATACAATGTTTTTATTATTATTATTAAATCATTGACCTACCGACTATACTTTTCTCTTTTTATCAATATTATTTGATTTTTTCATAAATCATGATTTGAAATGCAGGATTTGGTTAAAACACAAGTATTAAATCACATGATTAATCTTCAATTGTAACTAACTGCTAGTATCAGCGGATAAATTATTGAGTATCGTCTCGCGTGAACTATTTTTGGCACTGGTTAGAGATTAGAGTCATACAATCAACAGGTACCAAAGATGCTTCTATAAACGGTAACAAGTACAGACAAGTATTTTTTTCCGCTGTACATAAGGTTTATAAATTTTTTGTTTGCGTGAAATTTACTATCCCAGTAAGAGATTGTAAAAAAAAACACTTTATGTTAAGTCTAATAATGTTTTTACTATCATTCCTAAACTACGAAAATGTTAAATTTAGATCACTGAATTCTAGGTCAACAGATTTCAGTTTTTTTTAGTATAATTTTGCTTATACAGCCTTTAAACTATCCACAATAGGCAAGGAAGGGAATCATAACGGTTTCTGTAAACTACGAACATTTATAAGGGTTTTGGTAATATGTGGAATTCAATGTTATGATAAAAGTAAATGCTTGAGTTGGTAATATAATTGTAAGTCTTCAAATCTATGAATTTTGCTGAATGAATCGAGTCCACTGTTTCCGTTCCCGAGGCGTCGCTCCTCACCGCTGCATAAAGCTGGATCATTTCCAGTGCTAACAGTCCAATCTCGCGTTTTCTAGTTCAGTGAAGGTTGGTCAACATATTTGTTCCCGGTGAACAAACCGCATTGTCTCTGAGATTTCCACGCTTCAAGTTTTGTTCTTGTAACAGGCCATAGTTAGGCCGCGTCCGCCCTCTCCTCTATTTTTCTACACAAAAGTAAATAGCGGTTCGCTCTGGCGGAGGTTTTTGTTGAGTACATTTCTTTTATGGTTCCAGTAACCGCCGAGAAAGAATTGACAAAAGACTTAGTTTTTGTACGAGATAAGTGGAGCGTGGCACTTAACTTCGACTGGAGTTTCGTATCTCGCGTCTTGTGCCTCTGCACCAAACCATCTGTGACTCCGAACTTGACCGAGTGACTCGCTTTTCTCGTGGTTTGAATATCAACTTGATACGTACTCGTGTTTGCATGTCCAAACCGCATTTCGACGTATTGAAATGTCAGTCAAACCGTTTTTTCGTTGAACCATATTGCCAATTTCTAATAAACTGTTTTACATTTTTCTCCGTTTCTATTTTTTTCAATAAACGATTCGCATTAAGAACCTATCTAAATACAAAAACATTGATAAATAATTGCTTTCAGGAATTCCAATCGTAGTTTTCTCCATATCTCGAAGCATTATATCTATTCCGTGACATTTCGAATAATTTTCCAACTTCAACAAGATATTTACATACAAACACATTGAGCAAATCATATGATTGTGCCAGCCTGAATGAACTCTTTTGAACATAAAAAAGGTAGTAGTTCATAGTGGAGGGTTGATACCAACCCTGATGTATAACAGTGACGCATGAAATTGTTAGATAAAGTAGATTGAATCCAGTGGAAATGAGATACCTGGGCGTACGAGTGGTAAAAAGATTTACTACTCTATTACAGATGTAGAGATCTGATGATAATTCAAGAACGGGTAGGTAAAACGGTTGACATTTACCACATAAGAACAGGTTGTTTCTACGTCTCGTTCTTGTATTCACCAGTTTGACTACAATATGGGTTTCTTCTAGACACAAGTTCACTCACTCTGAAAAATACTCTTTACAAATTATTTCCCCCAGGGCCTCCTGTGTGGAGATAGACGGTAGTTTTTTTTTCAAAACCATAATGAAAAGGACTATGAAAAGAACAATTGAATGAGTTGAATAACAAGAGCGGGTGGACAGAAAACGGAGTCAAGTCATATTAAGAGCCGAATAACATTAAGAAAGTGGTATGTTTGAAACAATGTATGAGTATTAATTTATCAACAAAGTTTTTTTCCTAGACAGAGTCATGTGGCGTTCTGTCCTCTATGCCTACCTCAAAGGAAAAAAAAAGAAATTCGCAAAGAAGACATTTGCCTGCGTGGTCGAGTGGTTAAGATACTCTTAGTATCGCACTGGTGAAAGACTATCATTCAGAATTGAAACGTTGCTTCAAATGGCTTAAGTCATGTCTGGTGACCAGATCTGAATAGCAATAGGTACTCTCCTACCTTCCTCTTTCCCATCTCCTTCCCCTTCTCACAACTTTCAGCCTCACAACATACCCCAATTGGAGATGCCATAGTCTCACTGGCTTCAGGCGGTTAGAAGCAGTTGAGACTCCTGTGCGGTATTATAAAAAATAAAAGTAAAATACGTAAGTATATATATATAATTTGTTTTGATAAGGTAATTTATTAGATCCAGTGGATTTAAGGGCAACCTTGAGACATTTTGGTTATTTTGGGCGTCTCTGTACCCTCCGTTATTTTCTAGTTAATACACGAGAATTTCCTTTTCCGTAGAAAATTACTTCAAGGCCACTCCATACATTTATCTCACTTTTCCTGTGTCAAAAAAACTTTTCCGCTCGTATGTTTTATATTTTGTAGAATGAGCGGTAGGAATGCTTTTCGTATTTGATAACTTTGCCAAGCTTCAAAATAAAACCAAGAAACCAAATAACTTTTCAAATCTTACAAAGCTTAAGAATTAGTTTATCATGGAAAGCAATTTCTACCGTTGAAAACTTTTTAAAACTTTACAACTTTGAATAAAAACAAAATATTTCATTTATTACAGCACCTGCCATTTGTGTTTCTCGTATTTTCTGTCAATATAAAATATGAACCGACGAAAAAAACTCATATTTTCAGCTATAAATCAAATCCGTCCAATATCCGCTGGACACAAAACACATCTGAAATATGATGGAGGTTTTCATACACGAGCGGTTTCTATTTGTTTCCATTCTTTTTCTACGCGTTTTTTTTATCCTATGCCACAACCGATAAAATACTTTGACAAATCCACAAATATCTGAATATGTTAAAACTATATCATAAAATATTTTAATGAAATAAAAAAATAATTTTGTCTAAGACAACAGATTTTATTTTAATTTTTATGACCGGTGCTCATATATTTTTCTCAACAAAATGGTCATGGCAACGGATTAAATAATTAAGAAGCACTAGAAATAAAGAAAGCCATTTACATTAATAGTCATGTTCTTAATAAGCAGTTAAATTTGTCAAGTAGTCCAATATTTGGTATATCCTATAAACTCATAAAATTTCTCATTATTCTTTAATCATCTCTTATTTGACGTTTTGCCTCTTTTAATTCATATTACCTGTCTCTTTCTCTCGTTTCTTTGTTATTATTTGAATGCTATTCTATTGGTTTCTCACTGTTCTCTTATTTTATTATATATTGTGTTTTCCCTCTGTATGTATATACAACCGCACACTTTGTATTTTTTGTTTAGTTTAATTGAGTACCCCGATGATGCTAAGGCTAAGCGAAACCGGTCGGTCATGAAAATTAAAATAGAATCTGTGGTCTTATACAAAGTTATTATTTTATTTCATTATAAATATGTCAATCCACAGAGTGATTGCTTTCTACGAAAAAAAAAATACATTTTCATTATTTTCTAAAAGTGTCAACTGCTTCCAACCGTCTAGAGCCAGTGGAACTATGACATCCCCAATTGGGCTATGATACGAGCTGGACGTAAATGGGGAGGGGAAGGAGATCGGGAGATAAAAATTGAGAAATACCTGGATATTCAGATCTGGTCTTCAAACAAGGATAAAACCATTTAAAGCAAAGTTTCGATTCTGAATGGTGGACTTTCACCAGGGCGATACAGCATCTTTTACTTAGGAACGTGTCAAATATACTATTAAAAACGATGATGGTACATTATATTTCGAGCAACGGGGACCGAACACACAATCTCTCCCCACCTTAAGCCGAATTAGTTACGCAGACCGTCGCGAAGATTATTGACAAATAAATCAATCAAGAAATCATCACACAATTGCTGAACTTTCCGCTCACAAATTTTTCCCACCTCTCCATGACAAATTCTATAAAATCGATAATCAGAAATAGTCACGAATATAATACACCAAGAACGGTGATCCATTAAAAGCATCAATAGCCCAGCATGAATGCAAAGTAAATCAGATGAAAGTTATATTGAGTTACAATTGAAAAATCAATTTTAAGCACCTCGCTTCTAACGGTACCGGATTATTACCTACATTCTTTACCCGGTATTAACGGCAACTTTGCACAATATTATACTGACAATAATGATTTCCCTCTTTTTGTATTGACCCTCCTGGTCTATCCACCCATCATTGTGATATTCCATTACTTACCCTCGCTGCCTGACATTATTTAGCTTCAATGGTTACAGTCATAATAAAAATAAAAATATTTATTTATAATTATTAATTGAAATAATATCAATAATCTTCAACGTAACTATGAAACAGAAAAAATATAACGGTCGCGACCGAGACTCGATCTCAGAACCTCTACTCTATCCAGGAGTAACGCTTCTGCCAATTCCGCCACCGATACCTTATAAGAAACCGACATTTTTAATCAATCTAATATTTAATTTTAATTATTTAAAAAAATATATACATTCATATTTTGATTTGGTTGCCATCTTTGTATGGCACAGAAGCGTAAAAGGTTTAAGGTTAATTTTAATTTAATGTATGTATTTATATATATATTTTTAATATCTTTTTTGTACACTTATTAATTATTTTTTTTATTGCCAACTAGTTTCGAGTTTAAACCTGCAAAAGAGTGGTATATGTGTTGTATCAAATATGTATGTTAATTTTTGTACTCTTTTGTTTACCTAGTTGGCAACAAAAAAATAAATATTTTCGTAGAAAGCAATCACTTTGTGGTTTGAAATATTTAAAAAAATGAACAAATTTCTATAAAACCACACAAATCTGTGGTCTTACACAAAGTTGCTACGAGCGCCCTTGAGGTGATTTAAAAAAAATGGCGCTACACAAATCATTCAAATAGTATTATTATTAAAGTAATTATTTCATTTAGATAAAAAAAATTATAGAAAAGTGAAAAAAACAAAGGTATTTAATAAAAATAAATATTTAACTTAGAATATTACTACTTACGTAAGACATCACGTAACGTATTTCTACATTATAATAAGTAATCTAAAGTCATATTCTTGAAAATAATCTTGTCCGGGATGTATCAATACAGATTTTTTATATGAACTTACGATAAAAAAAAACTCTTTATTACAAATTTTGACATTTTTTTAAAGAAAGAAAAGCATTCCCGGTTTACAAATAACCTGAAAATATTTGACAAATTCCTACTGCCATCATAATAAGCGGTAAATCTAACTTATGCAACGATGTAGGATTTAGATAGAAGAGGAATCAAACCCATGACGCCCGGGTGGGAATCCGATGCGTTTGTTCACTCAGCTACTAACCGGTCAAAAGAAATAAGCCGTTCAAATTGAAGAAACCGTCTTTCAAGTAGAGTGTTAAAAATTGCTAGGTTCAGATATCTTCAGCATAGCAATTATGTACTAAACTCTGTTTTAATTATAATATCATTATGCTTGTACGAAAAATCATTGATTCAAGGTGATTATAAGTTTTTAAAAAATCCTACAAAACCTCCCAACATATATTATATTTGTATAATTTTAGTTGTCTTTTGAATAAAGAGCAGCATCCTCGAGGAGTATTTCATCACTGCATGGTCTCCTAACAGATTTGTTAACAGATTTTAAGCTTGTAGTAAAAAATCCAGTTCATCGAGGAATTCCGTTCATCGCCATTGTTCGTGGCTCGTGAATCGCCTTAACTTCTGCAGTAGCTACCAACCTAACCACTATACAGGACGTGAATAATACTTAAATACACAAATATATATTTTATATAGACTCCACACAAGAGGCTCTAAGGGAATTGATTTTTTTATCAAGGCCTATGTCATCGTATGTAGAGTCTTTAAGAGGAGAGGGAGCAGTGAACCTGAGTCTCGAATATACCTATTTGGTAGGAGAAAAGAAACCCAGAAACCATAACACCATTCGACAGCCGAGCTCTTGAACACAAACACAAGTCGTAGAAACAACCCGTTCTCATGCGACAAATGCCAACCGTGTTAGGCGCGTGTCTGGCATATTTCCGGCTGTGGACCGGTGTCGAGGGGATCAATGACGCAAGTTCCCCGAAGCATCTTCCATTAAAATACCGGTATGCATATTTATGGCTGGACGGAACGATTAGATAGATAACAAAAATGTATTGTTTGTGCAAAATGTAATCCATGTAAGTTTGCCAATTCCGGGTATGATTAGGTGTGTGGATTACTTAAAACCTCAATTTTCATATCCGCCAGCTCTAAGAAATGAAAAAGTAGATTACATGAAAGAAAATTGCCATTTAAACTTATATGTTATATTTCCATTTATTCTGAAAATGAGCAAATTGAAACTAATCATTTGATGCTCGCCATTTCAGTCCGAAATGATTGGGTTATTTGAAAAATGAGTTCAGAGAGTTCAGAACAGAAGAGTTCACACCTTTTTAAATTATCATACCCACAATAATGTCAATTTGCTTCACTAGAGTTTTGATCACTCAGTCCGAGTGCTTTACATAGTTTATAGATATGTAGTTTACTATTACTTACTTCACTTTTTTTCTACCCTAGGTCCGACAGCACGGGCAACAACCATTATATATATATATATATATATATATATATATATATATATATATATATATATATATATATATATATATATATATATGTATGTATATATATAAATATATATTTATATATATATATATATGTGTGTGTGTTAATGTAAACATGTTAGTTCTAAGTCACTAGTTATTAGTTAATAATAAGTCTTAGTTTTAATATTATGTTAATTATTCTGTAAAGCGCCCTTGAGGTGACATTTCTGTAACGAAAACGGCGCTATATAAATCAGCCAATTATTAATATTATCAAAACAAACATAGTTTGATTCGGAACATATTTTCAAAAGCATTGTAAAAATGTTCTAACAATCGAAATCTTTGCAACTCTTATAATTGTAATAATCTTCTTTCGCAAATTAAAAACTTGTAAAGAGCTTATTTACATGTAAGACTTCTAAATTAAATTGAAAACGAAAACCTTTATCTGATTCCTTATACGAAAAATTGAAATTAAGCTTTTAGACAAATATTATAACGAAGAGAAGAACAAAGGTTTGAACTGAACAAATGCAATAAATCCTAAAAAAAGGATTCGTCTGAGATGAGTCATCAAACATTTATATAACATGCATGAAATAATTCATTATTATTATCTGTGAGTGGTGTCCATTTTCATCAGAGGCTCTATGTACGTAATTTTTGTTTTTAAATAGTAATGTTTGTAATAGGTCAGGCAGTTAGAGTTAAAACGAACAATATATCTAGTATATTTAGGATTGTGTGAATTGGTATATGTATTGAATACAAATACACTTGCGATAGCAATGTCACTGAGAAACAGCTTTATTCTTGCTTACGCCTATTTATTATTATTAGCTAAAAAGGGAAAACAAGTGCTTATATTTGTATTTGAATTTTTAACATTCAAATAGCATGTAAAACCTTTCATATTTTTTTTGCGGTATCTTTTTATTCATTAGCTCGAAAAAAAAACAACTTAAGGTTATTACTTTCATAAAAATAAACATTTCTTTTAAGTTTGTTTATATTTTCGTTTTCTTAATTAAAAAAAAAATCATTGAAAACATGCTGACTTCAAAAAAATATAAATGGATACTATGTTTTACTCAAAATTTACTGTCATACCTGTACCTTTTTGTATGAATTAATTTCACTTAAGCCTGAAGACTTTTCTAGATACAAAATTAGAATTACAAAATAGAAAGTCAAAGTTGCATAAAAAAATAAATTAAAGTGCCCATACCGGCCTGAAGAATTTGAAAAATGTCTTCTTAGTCTATATTGAAATTTCATGCTACTTCTCGTGTGACGATTCCGTCTCTTGGTACCAAATTATGAAAAAGGCAAACAAAACAGACGTCTTCCTTACTAAACGAAACTCCCGTTCTTGTCTGGGCCATGCGAATAGATGATGTTTATATCGTTTTTGATTCGTGTACCTGGAAATTTCTTTCGATGAATTGTACTGTTCCAGCATACTGTATTCAAATAGAAAAGGTTAGGTAAAAAGTTACCGAAACTATCTTTACCTAAAATAGTACAAAATCTTGGTTTCCATTAACGATTGGAATGTTTTATTAGATAATCACAAAATTACAAGATCAATTATTCTATTTAAACATTAAAAAAATATTATTCAGTTACAGTGTTAAGCTGTGACATAGAAAATGAGAAAATAAATGTGAGAAAATATATTTATTCAAACTTCTTCATAATTTGCAATATGCCGTGAAATCAATGAGTTCATTAAAAAAAAACACACACACTTATTCTCTTTTAATTCATATTATCTATCTCTTTCTTTATATTGTTTTGTTTTTAATTTTAATGTAATTATATTGTTTTCTCATTGTTCTGTTATTTTATTTTATATTTTGTTCTCTCTATATGTTTCCTCTATATGTATATATAACCGCAGACTTTGTGTTTTTTCCGTTGTTTATTTTTGTAAGCAAAACCAGTCGTTCATAAAAATCAAAATAAAATATGTGGTCTTGTACAAAGTTATTTTCAAATTTATTTTTAAAATACTTTGATTTACTACTTGGATTTTTCAAAAAATCAACACGTATTATTGTTGTACTCAGTTTGTAACAGAATAATCAACATCTAGATTACTACTATGAGCTTTACACTGAATATTGCGTTCGTACATATTTACGTTCAAAAACATGTTCACGAATTTGCATTTAACTGGGATCGAGGTTTAAGCTGTTAAAACGTGTTGTATAATTAGAAAACGCAGTGTAGCGAGCATAATCAAAATGTTTCCACGTGAGTTTTCACCTAACGTGAACTTGACATTCTGGGAAACAACCGGAGGATATCTGCCTAATATCTGCATAACAATACGCGATGCTTCATTGATTGATGTCTTGTTCAAAGGGGGGAGAAATAATAGGAGCAGTCAGGCGAGATGAGAGGGAATTGAAAACTGAAAGAGGAGTAGAATCTAGGGGTCTGCAACTAATCCATAGGAAGAACCCTAAATAATTTGTTGAGAGTATTATCTAGTATTTCACACCGAAACGCTGTTTGAAATGACTGTCTTTGTTAGTGGTCAGATGTGAATAGCGAGGTTCTTGCCAACCTTGTTATTTTCCCTACGTATTTCCTCTCTCACGTTAATATATATTTGGATTTGATTAGACAAATGACAATGATACCGAACATCTGATATTAAAAGACACACTAGAAGAAAAACAAGCCGAACGAAAATTTAAAATAGTGATAAAATTATTTACAAACTTTAGATATTCTCTTTTTAAGGTAGAGTATTTTTAAAACTTAAAGCGTAATCTACAACAGGATGATTTATAAATAAGGTGATTTTTAAACTTGGTTTAAAATAATATAATATTTTTAAAAAAAGCAAATGTCTCGAAGTGTAAATCTCTAAGAATCGAGTTGGTTATTTCTGCACGAATCGTAGAAGTTTGGGATAGCCATAGAGAGATCTAAAGGGATAAGCGGAGAGTATAGATGACAGGATATAAATGGCAGAGAACGATGTAGAACAAAGATAGAAAGTATCAAGCCTTTGATTCCACTTTAAAGTTTCAAATCATCGTAATTAAAATTGAAATACAAGGCAATAACTTTTAAGACTTAAAGCAGATTTCAGGCAACTTTAAAAATCTGTACTAGGAATTGTTGGTTATTATTCAAATACCATAAAGAATTTAGTCTTTATTAGATACAATTTCTGTTAATTCACGGTGGCCGTTGGCCATCTAGCGGGGAAAATAAGAGGCTTAACGATAAACGTTGTCCGTCTCAAATGACTCCTATCTTTCTTAGGTAGTAACCTCGTTTCGTATTTTGACCTCACTATCGAAATATGTAATAACATGTATAAGAATCCGGCCAAAAACTGTTTATGGACTCTCCTGGAAAGTTGCTAAATATGAGACACGCCTGTTTGCGTTGTGAACAATTTTTAGGTGGAAATTTCCAAATCAACGAAAATAATTTTACAATTTTTAAATTTAAAAAATTATTCCGCCACATAAAGTCAACGTATAGTCACCGGAAAGGAAAAAAGCCTGAAACGTCATTTCGGGAACTTTATACCAAGGCACTATAAAGTTTTTTTTTTAAATTCATAAGTCTTCAGTACCTGGTTGGATTTTGAAAAAAAAAGTTAACTCAGGTAACTTCAGGTAACTCACTGAGTTACCTGAAGCGACAAAAAGTTTAAAAAAGTCACAAACTTGTGTCGCTTGAGTCAAGCCCTTTCCCAAATGGTAAATATGTTTCAGATAGCTGAAGGGCTACAAAATCAAACGAGAGTGATAGCATTCGATGCAGAAAAAAACTGCATATTTAACTCATTTTCGACGAAAGTTTAGCTTAAGCCTTTTTACCTTTGCAGCGATGCTTTGTTTTTATGAAATGTGTTTCTAAATATTATTATGATTGATTTTATTAATACCTAATTTTTAACTTTATTCCAAAAATAGTGGAATAAAAGTAAAAATTTTGATATTATTAAAATCATTAAAATGGAGTTCCACCACTAATTAACAGTTTCAAAATTAGAAATAATCATTATGAATGCATAAAAAAACGATTAAGGCGCTGTTAATTATTACATGGTTCCTATTTTAGGAATAATTATATTTAAAATCTTCATTATTCTGTTTCTCAAAGGAATCAAATGCCTGAAATTGCTAAAGCTGGTTGGTTATTCATCCATATAAATTATTGCTTCTTTGTACGCCGAAAACGGAAAACAAAAAAAAAAACTTCAATAGACTAATTCAACTTTCTGCAGATTTCAAAAGTTAGACGGAATTGATGTATTAAGAAGTTAATTTGGAAGTTTTTTTAGAGAAAATTCATAAAATTGGCTATTCGATGTTGAAGTTTTTAAAGACGTAATGAAACGTCAAAATAAGTTATCCTATCTTTTCGGACAGTTTGGATTATTTGAACGAAGGGATATAATTAAAATGGTTCAAAATTTCAGACACCGTTGTTACAGAAATTCTAGAAAATCCATTGTAATGAAATTGAATTTCGTAATATTGGTAGCTACGTTAAATAATACGAATCGTGTTTTCTGCTTTGATCTGTTAATATTTTAATTACGTTGTAATAAATTTACATTTATATAAAAAAATATTAATGAATTCGTTGAATATAGGGAACTCGAAGGTTTGATAGGGTATGTCAAACAATATGGAGGTAGTTAGAAATATTATCAAGGTTTGATTATAATACTGATAAGAAAGGTGTGAGATCAATAGAATATCGTATGGGAGTGAAATTATCAAATGTTCTGTTTCTTATATACAAAAATGTTTTACGTAAATTTTAGGTTTTTGAAACTGTGCATTAGAGGTTCAATTTTACTGAAATAATGTGATTTAAAAACCTGAAAGATTTTAAAATTATTAATTTTAGACCGGACAAGGTTCATGTTGCCAGGAATAAAATAATTGGTATATGTTTGCAAATCTGTGTTAAGAGTGAACAAGTTATATTTTGACATTTTATAACGTGTTAGTGCGCATTGTCACATTTTCATAATACGACTTCGCTATTTTTATCCATCATCATCATCGGCGTATCTATCGTGTCAAAAAACGGCTTATGTTGATCTCCTGCTGTCTCCATACCTATCTCTATAGTAACAATGTTTGACTTCTGGTCGTTCCGCCACCTAAGTTTAGACAACACTTCTTTCGGCCTATTATACCTATTACTTTCTCTACTCGCTTCTCCTAAGTACATCTCCATACTTATGATGTACTATAGTGTAACACTTTTAGAATACCCTCTCAATTGGTATGTTATACTTAAAGTATTCTATCAGTAATTCTTAATGTAAGGAATAGTCCTAACTTGTAAGTTAAAATTTGAAAAATCCTTGTCCTCATTTGTTGGATTCGAAGCCGCGTTAAAACACCACATGTGTTTCCAGTTTCAGATGAATTCATAACAGAAAATTAATAGTGGACTGTAAACGATAACTTATACTACTTGATGGAAGTGTCTAATTATAGATTGTGGAAAAAATATAGAATGAAGGAAAAATGGGAAATCATTTTCTCATTGATCATATTGAAGTTCTTGAATCTTTGTCCAATTTTACTACCAAAACAATTCACGAAAACCAACAATTATTCATAACATTCTTCTTATTCATGACAAAAACATTTATTTTATATTTTTAGGAGATCCAAACATTAAACCAACCAACTAGCAAAACGAACGAGCAACTACGTTTTTTCCCACTAAAACTTCTCTGTTTGATTGTTGACTGTTTTGATAAAGTAAAATGGTTAGCTAGGTAAGGATTTTGATTAAAAACATGAAGGTAAGAACCTAACAAATTATAATTTTGAAATCCAACAGCATAATTTTTTTAATAAAGTATATTCATAGTATCGTAGATTCTTGTTTCAATGTTATAAACCATTCCCATTAGATGCTGCACCAGCGCTCCAACGATACCATTCTAACACACACCTCATTGTTATTAAACAATTTAATGCGAAACAAGCCTTAACGGGTTACCTGTATCATGTTACTATTTGATAGCGAATTAATATTTAATATGCAGAAGCTGCAATCGTATTGTCGGAGTGAACTTACATATCATTAAGTCTGATTAGCAACTACATGCGCTACAAACGGGCAGCAGAACTGGAGGATCGTATGAAATATGTTTTACGTATTATCCGCGCCTTACAAAGTTCGCAGCCTGGAGCTTTTACCTCTGCAAAATGTAAAAATTATTTATATAATTAATTTTCTCGTTTCAAGTGTAGTTTTGTTTCTTTCGATAATGTGGCGTGATTTTATCAGGTTTTATGTTGGCCGGGGACTGGGGATCATTCGAGGGAGTCCTGCAGCATTCATCATGAAAACACAGATAAGTTAAGTGGAGCATTGTAATTGGCCGCGGGTTGAGATTAAAAAGAATAGCTGGAAAATACGGCTCTTTATGTTGGAACTATTTAATACCAGTTAATCCTGATCAGGCCGCAATTAATTGAGGCCTTATCCAATTTACACTGCGCTCCTAACAAATGGACCGGGACTCGAACGGAAGACCGCCACAGCGATATTGCCGCTACGTCGGGAACTGCGCCCGTGTTCTTGTTTAATTTATTGTGCATTGAGATATCGCTCTTGATATAGCTCGCATTACTTCACTGACTTTATAGATGTATTACCTATTGACAAAATGCAAACACAATTTCACCTCGTGTTTCCTGCATCGCCTTACTGGCAAGTGTTCTACAAGACTTTCTGTAGCTCAATACCGCTGCAACAAATAACGATATTATTTGTCCAGTTGGCACTGTACGTCACGACCATTCACTGTGCAAGCTTTGAAAATACGAGAAATTCTAGGCAAAACCCCGATGACCCTTCAGATCTGAACCCGACCTCCTGATCGCGGTAGAACGGTTTGTTTCCTGGCTCTAGGTTCAACGACCATTGGGTTCAAAATCCGTCAAATCTCAAAAGTCAAAATTATGATTAGCACCTTATGTGACTGCAGAAAACTACACCTTTTTAAAATTGAAATGAAGGTTTTTTTACAATATATAATTTGATGAAGTTTGCTGAAATACTTTTATGACGCGATACATTTCGACTCAGTTCAAGACTCGGGGAAGTGGATAGGAATTTCACCCAGTACCATATTTTCTTATGGTTTTTAATTCAGTGGGTAATTAAAAATAGTATGAAGGACACAGGTGATGTAATTTTACCACAAAATTACATCAAATTCACCATTTAAAATAAGATAAAATGATAAATAAATATAGACAAGCTTCAAATTTCATATAAAACACACGAGGGTACCCGGGTACCCTTTCAGTCATCAGAAGGTGTAAGTTTTACTCAAGCGTTTTTTGCTCACATACCACCCTCCACATATCAAAGGGTTATGTTTAATTGTTCATTTTCACTATTGTGGAGAAGTCAGGAAGTTTCAGTCGGTTAGAATTACTGGGACATTAAAAAAAAAACTATGTTGAAAACCGAAAAGGGTACCGGAGTACCCTTTCAGTCACATAAAGGTTAAGAAACGAAACAGAATTTTAAATGGTTAAAGCTATTTATAAAGCTAAATACTTTAAGCATTTTACTTTTTACTTTTCACTTTTCATACATCTTCCATTTCCTCAGACTTCCAAAATTCCCAACATTTCTTCAAAAAGCGAACACAAACATTTTTTTTTTCTTTTTTTCGACAAATTGTTTGTCATTCTTAAGAAAAAAGCTGTGCAACAAAACGAAGAAAAAAAACCACAATTGTTTTATTTGTATTTGTATCTTATTGTTTTGCTCAAAAAAGGACACCCGACAAATACACCAATAAGTAGAAACAATATCCAAAATATTCCTGATCTCAGAATCGAGAATCCTCAAACCAAGATTGTCAAACACATAATGTACCTCCTTAGAAAATATTTATTAATATCTAAACGTGGAGATAAAAAGAACAATAATATATTTTATTTCTCTCCGCGGAATAGTTAAAAATAATATGAAATTTTTAAAAGTTGTTCATACAGATAACCCCAACTAAACACGCAAAAGACAATGATATTCTTTTTAACCGAAAAAAATAAATAAATAATTTTACGTTGGTGCTTCATTAAAAAAAATAAAAGTTCGAGACATTTTCACAGCCCGCGACATATGTAAATATCAATAAAGTCATTTTAGTTATAGCTTTATGTGTTTCGATAGTTTTTGGTAAACTTAGCCATAATTTTAAAGTTTTATTATAACGTCTCTGAGGCGTTATATAAATTAGCCAAGTTTTGTAATTATTATTGGGCTTGGCAAAAAAAAACTCGAATTAAAAAAAAAAAATTTAATAAATTTTGTCCTTCGATGGAATTTTTTTTTTCAAAACCGGTATCCAGAATTTGAAAAAAAAAAATCAAATATCCATTACCTACAACCTACATTAAATCATATGGAATGAGAAAATGAAATAGAAATGACAAAGGAAAGTACCCAGATATATTTCTCCTCCATAATAGGTTTTTTTCTTTTTACTTCATAAAAAAGCATATTTTCGTAATTTTTCCATTTTTTTTAATGTATGTAACAAAAAACCCAATAAAAAATAATGAAAGAGAAGTTACACATATAATAAATCAATATTCATGGTATACACATAATAAAGCAACGTACATTACGAAGATAAAGTCAAATCAAAGCCTAAACAAGGTTTTGATAGAGTCCATGATTAAAGTCATAGTGGTGTAAATATTGATAGCGGGTTTGAAACAAAGCATACTTGCATCAATCTTTTCTTACTTACTTTAAGGCAAAACAAATCTTCCGATTAATGCATTTTGCACAACACATTTATCTAGTAAGCCTTCTGTTTTTTTTAAAGGCGCTTTCCTTTCATTTTGAAGTCAAATATCGTAATAATTATATTATACAGCATATTTGGTAAAATATTATCTGTTTAAGTTCTTGCTGCACAACATAATTGAGAAAATGAGAAACATTTTTTTCCCTTAAAACTATCTTTCAGCCCGATAAAGAAGTGCTCCCGAACTGAGAAATTTTATATTCTGATTTTTTCCAACATAAAACCTTTTGACAGTTACATCCATCAAGAATACGTGACGCGCGTCCGCTTCCTCGGATGACTTGTCATTTGTCTCTTTCTATTTTCCCAACTGCAAGTGACGGATCCATTTCAGTTCCTCGGAAAACACGACATAATTTTTAATAGACAATCCGTCAAACCAACGAGGGATTCGGCAAAATTGTATAAATGGGTCCTCGATCTTGGACAATCGAAATATTGCCTTCAAGAACACCTGTTCAATTCGTTTCCCCAATAATATATTAAATTTTCTGATATCATTTTGATATTTTTAGATATCATATTATCCCAGCTTTCAGAATCGTGATATCATCCGAGGAATCGAAGCATTTCATTATTAACGTGAAATGTTTTTTTTCTTCCGATTCCCAGAAGATGGAAAATTCGAAGAATGTTACCAATCTATTCGATCGCCTCAGGCATATTAATTTACTCTCGCAATATAATGGATATATTATTATATTCAAGTATATTATGTCCTGTGCCTGAACTTTTTTTTTCAGTCGAATTTCCAATTTTAAGAATGCTCTAAGAGATGGCACGAACGTGTAACTCACTCATTTCTAATTTTGAACAAAATAATTTTTTGGGGGGAAAATATACTTATTGTGGATATAATCATAATAAGTGCATAACGATGAGAGGTATTAAAAAGTATCTTGGTGAAAGCTCGAAGTTTTAACGATAAAATTTTAACTGTAATTGAAACAATAATTAATTAAGTTTTTGTATTATGTTATTGAATTTCGTTTTCGGAATAAATGTCGAACTTGATGATCATCACGATATTAAATTGGTTAAAATATAATTTATGAAAGCCTACGGAAAGCATATTTCATATTAAAATAACTTCTAAAAATATTTTGAAATTTAAAATTGAGGGGCAGCAAAGGCAGCAATCTCCGAAAACGGTTCTGTAGCATTGTCAACTTTTGAATGATTATTATAAAGAAATGGAGAATGAAGTGTACAAAAATGTTAGTGCACATTAAACTAAGAACAATTTGAAACAATTATCTCTAAATTTATCAACATATTCACAAAAGAAAAGTGCATTGAACGTTAAATCAACTTTCCAAAAATAATTTAAAATGAAGGAGATTGCTGCCTTTGCTTCTAAGCCCCTTAATTACTGTCTATCCACGTAAAAATAAAATAAAATATATATATTAATTCCTATTTCAACATCAAATACTAAAGAAAAAAATGTATCGTTACAATGTTATTCTTCTTACTTTGATGATTTTGTACCCATTCCATTATTTGATTGCAAAATAATTGCTCTTGAATTCCTTTACCATTTCGCTACTCGTTTGAATCGAATCATTTTACCTTGCGAAGGTTGGAGCGCAGCTGTCATAACACCTGATACAAAATTTTGATGATATTCATTTTTTTTTTGGTTGCACCCAAATAAAAACAAAGCGTTTCTGTTATTTCAGCGAACCCGTATCATTTATTAGGAAGGATCAAAGGCACCCCCTTCAACCACTTAAAATGTAAATTCAGTTCGACAATACATGAGAGATACGGCTGCGGTACATTTAATATGAACAGGGGTGTCTGCTACTTGAAATGATCGGTTTCCCATTCGATTTCCTTACACCATTTTCCACTTTACTCCAAATCCACCCCCGCGTTTGTCACTACAAGAGCCTGCCGCTTTCTACCTACCCTCTACTCTGAATAAGTGTAACCTTGGGTCGAGAATCGAAGAATGAGCTTTTTTCGATACATTATTTAACACCTGTTTATGTTAAGGCGGAAACACGTGGCAGTGAAAATCATAGGATCGAAAAGAGTATGATATTATACTTCTCCACCTGTTCAAATCGCAAGTGCGCCCCACTGCTGAGTTTAATGTCCAACTTTCATCAAATATCAGTCAATAGATGCTTGAAAAAAAAACCTTGGTTCTGCGCAAAAACGTATAAAATCACCATGACAGTTTCCTTTATCTTAAAAGACGATTTACAATATTCAAAGTATATACGTTAGGTAGGAATGCTGTGTTTATTCTACTGGTATTTCTATGAAATGGGCTCCGGAAAACTAGTATTGTAAGTATCTTCGATACTGGTGCACAACCGGTAAATACGTCAATAAGTTGTATTTTTCAAGTGAATAACGCACAAGAGTCCTAACTGCTTCCAACCGTCTGGAGCCAGCGGGACTAAAATCATGCTTAGGCTAAGCAAAACCGATCGGTCATAAAAAGTAAAATAAAATCTGTGGTCTTATACAAAGCTTTTATTTAATTTTCATTTACTGAATCTAATTAATTTATAAACACATACAGAACGTTTAAATTTATTCAAATACATTTGTAAAATATCCCATTAATATTTCAAACGGAAAAAGGTTTATGGTGTCCGTTACATTACCTTAATTAAAACGGATATTTGGACAAAACAATGGATTATGGTCTTTAAGCTACTCGCCGCGTCTTATGAAGTGTTTAATTAATGAAAAATTATTTTCCTCTCATTCCCTGGCGTCTGCGGGAAAATATTATAGACATTGGAGCCACCCGTTTGCGAATCCGTAGCAGGGATGTGTTTTGATGTCGTTAAAATTGATGCTATCTAAAATCACTGTATAAAAATAAATCCTTTTTAAAATATTGGAATTTACTTTCAAGCATTAATGCTTATTTTTTTTAAATATCTAAATAATATCGATAATCAACAACAGAAATATGAAACAGAAAAAGGCTGAAAATAAAAAGACAATGCTCACAACCTAGACACTTTTTTTAATTAAGTCACCAAAACAGTCTCTATCCAAAAAAAACATGTGATTTAAAAATAGAAACCACATTCAAACGGTGCTGAATATCGATAGTCAATTTTTATTAGAACTTATTAATTTTATTCTTCTAGGATTTTTAGTACGCTAAATGCGCTGAATGCGCTAACTGCGTTACTAACCAGTTATAGTATATAATATTGCTTGCGCGGTTAAAACATATTTTATCGTAAAGGCTTTAACATGAAATATTCAATTTAATGCGAATTTAATGCGAATTTAATTTCCCTTGTGATGATTTAATCACTAAGCTGTTCTATTTGCATATATGCAACTTGTAGATAAGCACTGTAAATTATTGAAATTTGAAAGAAAATTAACCATTTTTTTCTTAGAAAGCAATCACTTTGTGGTTTGACTTAGGTATTCAATGAAAATGAAATTTTATATTTTATTTTTATGACTCACCGGTTTCGCTTAGACTTATCATCATCATCAGGGTACAAAATTGAACTTGATAATAATTTGAAATTTAATTTCAAATACTTATTAATAGACATTGAATATTATTTTGATTTTTTGTTTTTAAGTTTGATTAAAATTAAACTCACAAAGTTTAATTTTGAACTCTGACGATTCTTAAACTAAGCAAAACCAGTCGGTCATAAATATTAAAATAAAATCTCTGGTCTTGTACAAAGTTATTATTTCATTTTCATTAAATATATTCTTTAAAGAATACGAAAATAGAAATACACAGAGAACCAAAAGATTCGGTTGCAACCGAGACCTGAACTCGGGACCTACACTTTCTCCGGGAGCAATGCAACTCCTACCAACTCTGCAATCTACCAACTCTGCAAAAGCAACCAATTCATTAAGCGTCATTTTCGTCTATTTCCGTTTTCTTTAAAGATTTTTAATATTCTTTTAATTCTCAATATTACAACGATACGTAAAGCTCCAAAAATTAGATTTGATATATTTAAATAAAACAATTTTAAATATATTATTATGATACTATTACCAATTATTATGATTTTATTTGATTGAAATTTTTGCAGTATTTTTTGCACAGCTTTTAATCTAACTTTCTTGAATAATACTAACAAAATAAAATTACAACATGACATTGTTTTTTTTAATAATTAAAAAGAAAAATCCTAATTAAATAGAAAATAAAGTGAAAAGAGTTGAAAATCTACCATATATCTGGAATAAAAAAAAAAACATTAGAACCGCCTAGCGGCATTTTAAGAGGCGCCCTCGTTTTTCCTTTGATGGTACGGCTACGATATTTTGGCTTTTGATGTGATTGTGCCTTATTGACTGGCGAAGTGATTCATATATTTTAAAATCCCATGTCTGGAGCCTTATACCAGTGGTAAGAATGATTGCTATTCGATTATTTTCGAAAATTAAATAAAGTTTGTTGCTGGTCTTTGCGCGGTTAGACGATCTCAAATAGAAATACAAAACCAACATAAAAAATACCTTTTTATTATTTCTAATTTTGAAACTGTTAATTCGTGGTGGTATTCCATTTTAATGATTTAATAAAACAAATTGCTTTAACTTTATTCCACTTTCATTATTTTGACTGGGCCATTTCAGACGGCCATCTGAAGATGGTCTGAAGGTATGTGAAACCGGTCCAGTCAAAATAATGAATTTGGAAAAAGTAACAAATTTTTTTTTTTTGTTCAATAAAAAAATGCCCTTTAAAGCAAACTGTTAGCAGTTTACAGAGTTTTACATACTTCAGGCCTCATTTTAATAAGTTGTGTTTTCTTTATAACAACGTGGTCAATAATTTGAATTTATCATATTTCCAATATAGTCAAAAACTATTGGAAATACCTCGTGCGCATTACAACCCTAATAAAAACTTGTAAAACTGGTTACTAAATAAAAAAGCGTAAAGTTTAAAAGCTCATTTAAATCAAAGGTGAGTAAGGATAGTCAGTTATTTGCTTAGAACAACGATACAAGGAGGTATAGCTTATATTTTTACCCAATCTTTACAAATTTGCGATAAATCACTTTCTCCGGATTTTTTACGTCGTATACCATGAGAAAGATAGAGACAAGAAAAATTGTTACATAATATCGCAGCACTTCTAAGTATGTAAGTATGTTCTCCGTTCGCGCTAACTTCACATCATCGAGTCGCATAACTTACGTCAACGTGCTATGCGTGAATGTACAAATAAGACCAAAAAAAGATTTAACCACATCACTTTTCAGAGGTATTTCAACAGTTTTAAATATTTTTGACCGAACTTTAGAATTTTCTCATTTTCAATGATATAAAGACATAAATTCAACAAAAAGCTTCCATCATTATTTAAGCCAACCTTCTGTTACTAGTGTTTTTGTGATATTTTCACTTTAAAAATCTATTTAATGGTGTATTGATATTGTTTTGTTTGATGTGTTGTCCGAATTCCTGCAACATCCTTTGATACATCTTTGTCTCTTTCTATTGAGTCAGTATAAAGTCAACAATCCTGACTACACTGTTTCGCAAAGGTACCTCTCCATGACTTTCCAAAGTTCTTGGGTTATTCTGAACCTTTCATTATATTATTATAAATCTTATCTTAAGGATAAATAAATGTATTTTATATACATAAATAATATTAACGTATATTTTGAAATTGATTTCAGTCAAACAGTCTTCAATGAAAAACGTGAATCCGAACAAAAAAATCGGCGATGTTATTCCAACATCGATGTTCTGGTTCCCCTAATCCCCGCTCTCGCAGTGAAGAGCTTAACCGACGAGAAAGATAATGTTTTTGTAACAGGATACGGTTTTTGGCCATATTAATTTGTTAGTCTTTCGGTTAAAAATCACAATGAAAAATGCTTTCATGAGCTAGCTTAAAAACGATTTATTACTGTAAAAGGAAAGTTCTAAATAGGATTATTAAAAACCCAGTGTTTTTCTTTACTTTATGATACGTTAACATTATGTACGAGGTAATGTTTGTTGTTACGGAAAGAATATTAATATTAAGAAAATATTTGGATAGCACTACATAATTTGTATATCCGGCTTCAGCTTACTGCAGCGTTTTAATATCTGGCTCTTCGCACTGTAAACATTTTGAAGGTTCTATAAAACCAACCTAGCATGTTATATACAGCTATTATTTTTTATCTATGTGAAACAGAAGAGTCCCAACTGCTCCCAACCATCTGAGACGAGTGGGATTATGGCATCCCCAGTCCAGGTATTTTGTGAGGATGAAGGTAGTGGGTATGGAAAATAGATAGGGAACCAAACATTACTACAGCTATTTTAAACAACGTTTTGATTCTAAGTGGTGGTCTTTCGCCAAGGCGGAGTATCTTCCACTCTGGTTCTTATTTAAACAATAGTTTGGGGTTGCTGCTTGAAAAGTTAAAATAGATAGCTGCAGTAGAATGTTTATCCCCTGGAAATATGTATGAATTAACTAAGTTTGTCGGAATTACAAATACGGAAAATAATGCAAGCTTTATGTAGGCGGAATGAATATATGAAGGATGGGAAGCTTTGCATTGCTGCAACAGCAGATTGACGAGGAAATGAGTCTCATTATAACATATTACGAGTGAGAAAATAAAGCAATGAATCGGAGATGTACGAGTCCTTTAATGCTGGTTGTGTTTAGTGGAGTGTCATTATCATTTAAATAAATGCATGCAACTGGAAAATATACCTAGGAAAAAAACTGCATAACTGTTGACGCCATCTCGAACTCAATGTCAAATCTCACCACTTGAAACTTGTTTTATTTTTGTAAATATACCAGTGGGTATCGGTATTAAATATTAAATGCTAGAATACTCTAAATGTTAAAGTTTCTGAATGATACAGTGGTAGAATAATTTTTGGGATGAAAAGATTAACATAAATCTAATTTGATTTTAATACCAATATGGAATTATCATTATATGAGAAAGATAATAGTCCTTGTTTATCGCATTCATCAAGCGGAAAATTCCGCAAGAAAATGCTTATTTTAGAAAGCCGTAAATTATACGCTGTTATATTGCTCCATTTTCGCTGAAAACAACACCTTGACACACTAAAGTGACGTTTCAACCCCCGCATTTAACGTGTGGCAACATTATAAGAGGGACGCAAAAAATACGACCAGGTCTCGTAAACATCGATATGGAAGGCTCAATTTTACAGAAGATAATTCTTACTACTTTTTTGATCAATTAAATTTATTTTATTGTTATTAATTATTATATTTACCTTTTTTAAACATTATTTAGCTTATTTAATATGGCAGATTGGATAAAGCTCCAACTAACCCTGCTAGTATAAGTACATTAAATAATTAACGGAGTTTAGTAAAAAAAGTATTAATTGTATGTTTTAGACTGACTTGGCGTTTATGCAATTTCAATGAACTTATGAATGTAGGGGCAAATGGTTTTTTTTTAAATCATCAATTTGTGTTGAATTACAAAATAATATAATAGGTCTTTCTATTCGTCCATATTAAGAGTGTCCGAAGAAGCGAAGCTAGAAGTCCACAATGGAGTGATTATACCAACCCTGATGTATGGCAGTGAGGCATGCAACTGGCAGAGGAAGATTGAAAGTAGACTGAATTCTGTGGAAATGAGATCCATGAGGGGTATGTGCGGTAAAACCATGTACGACCGTGTTAAAAATGTGGAAATCCAGAAAGAATGCAAGGCTGATGTAAACGTAATGAATTGGATCAATAAAGGGACGCTTAGATGGTTTGGGCATGTAGAAAGTATGAGAAAAGAAAGAAGTGTGAAAAGAATATATGATGCGAAAGAGAATGGAAGAAGAAGTCGGGGATGACTGAGGAAAATATGAAAAGATCAAGTGAATTAAATACTTGAATCGGGTCATGTGGAGAGTCAGAATAACAGAAGAGTATGTATGAGACGAAGTATGAATGTAAATGAACAAAAGAGTGTGTGCCAAGACAGAGTTGTATAGTGGGTTGTCCTCTCTGCCTAACCTTATAGAGGAATGGCGTAATGGTTAGTTACTTTTCTATTCGTGACTTTGATGTGATTTTACACAAAAACGGTAATATAACAGTGATTCAAATTATAATAAACTTAAATTGTAAAGAGTTTGCTTTTTAACCACTTTTGGTCAAACAAACCTTCCATTCAGGACAATATTAAAATTGTTTAGATAATACGCCCATCTCTTCTAATATTAATATATAATTCTCAGATACTTCAAAACATAAAATTGTACAGAATTTTGTACGCCGTTTTTCCAGAAGAGATAAAATTATTTTTAAAGATTTTTTCAATTTGATTGACAAACAAAAATGAAGATTTAGATAATATTGGCAAGTGTAAATTATGGCTTTTTAATGATGCTTAACGTGACAATCATTTTGTTTTTATTCTTTTGGTCAAACAATTTAATAAGCTACCTTTTTAAAAAGATTTTAAGCAAGACGATTTTGTCAGGCAAAAAATCGTACTTTGCAACGCCGGTTTTGGCGTATGGCAACATTCTGGGTACTGGTTTTTATTTAAGCGAGGAGATGAAAGAGAAGCCAGTTACAAGGAAGGTGAGTGTTTCATAATATTAAAAGGATCTTAAAAAGAGCTAGGGGGGTGGCACTTCACCAACGTGGCCCTGCAGAGTGTACGGCGCTAAGCGATGGAACTAATTGAGTTGACCCCTTTTCAGCGGGTGGTTGAAATTTTAGAGCGAAATTTTATTCCCTTAACAAAAATCTAAAACTCGTGTCAACTTGGTGGCTTTATCCATATTTCAAACGTTTGACCTCATTTGATATTGGTAATAACTTTTTCACACATTAAATACAATTATTCTTGTGTTTCCGTTGAATTTGCGAAGAGTTGAATTTGCGACTGAATCTGCAAAGTAATGGTATTTTTTGTATTACAGTTTTTTTTACATTATTGAAATGTTAGGGAAATTACCTATTTAATGATTGATAATATACACATTCATTAATACACGCATTCACCCTTACATACAAAATAATATCAAGCAATAGGTCATGCTTATTGTAATTGTTATGTTTAATAAAATTACTTAAAACATCAAATGCTTTTGATTTTTTTTTTTCAAGCACTTCTTCTTTCTCACACATTACACTTACTTACATGCTTACAATTTTTTTATAAAACCGCTCTTTTTTATTTTTATATTTACCGCACAAGAGTCTCAACTGCTCCAAACCGTCTAGAGCCAGTGAGACTATGGCATCCCCAGATGGGGTATGTTGTGAGGCTGAAGGTAGTGGGGAGGGAAAGGAGCATGGGAAGAGGAAGGTTGGTAAGTACCTGGCTATTCAGATCTGGTCACCAAACATGACTAAAACCATTTCAAGCAACGTTTCGATTCTGATTGGTGGTCTTTCACCGGGGCGATACTTAGAGTATCTACCACTCTGGAACGTGCCGCAAATATACTTTTTATTAGTTTTGTATGAATTAAATGTGTTATGACACATATTAATCGAGAAAAGTTTTTGGCGCACGCCGGGTTTGAACCCGCAACCTTTGGATTCGTAGTCGAGCGTCTTACCACTCGACCATGGAGGCCGTCGGCTCGGCCGAGGCTCGTTTGTGGTTCAATTCCCAACAAGTCTCTGGCTACTCAGATAGGTGAGAAAACAAAACTGAGAAAGAGAGAAAATTGATTAACACAAACTAACGAAATAACCATCACGGTCATCATCTGCGTTATCTGCAGGGGTAGGCAGAGAGGATGGATTACCACACAAATCTGTATTGGCACACAATCCTTGCTTTATTCACATTTATACATTGTCTTATGTATACTATTCTTGACATAACCCGATTCAAGTATTTGATTTAATTGATTGTGCCATATTTTCATCGTGCGTCCCCGGCTTTTTCTGACATTCACTTTCGCGTCATATATATGACTATTTTTTTTTGTAAAACACGACCATACCATTTAAACGTTCTTTTCATAATCTTCTTCATTACGCTTCTATCAATCATAGATTATTTTCGGAACTCGACATTTTTAACACGGTTATGCATAGTTTTACCACAGCTACGCCCTAGGGATCTCGTTTCTACAGCATTCAGTCATCCTTCTTTCATCCTTCCCCTGCCAGTACCATATCTCACTGCTACACATCAGGGTTGATATAAACACTCTATTGTGGACTGCTAGTTTCGCTTCTTTTGATATTTTATTTATTTATTTACGCCAACCACGTCCAGTCCTCTATTAACGGAATTTTCCTGCATTCACCCTTGTTGTTGTTTGTTTGTTTGTATGTTTTTATCATGAATACTAAAAATAATATTATTTTTTAAAAAAAAGTAGACAATAGTACAAACTCCCATAGTTATATCGAACGGAAAAAAGAGCTTTATTTTTATTCTGTACTCCAATTTATTATAAAATAAATAAATTTAATGAAAATGAAATAATAACTTTGTAAAGACCACATATTTTATTTTATTTTTCATGACCTTTCGGTTTCGCTTCGCCTAAGCATCACCAGGGTACAAAATTAAACTAAACAAAAAAAAACAAAGTGTGCGGTTATTTACACATACAGAGGTCAAACCACAAAGTGATTGCTTTCTACGAAAATATAAATAAATTTGTTAACTTCACTAGAAAAACTTTATATTCTGCCGATGGGATATTTTTACAAGGTTCTGCCGCTAATTAGACATCGCGAAGTGCCTTCGAGGTAATTTGTTCAAGAAAACTATCATCCTTGGGTATTATTCCATTAACCATTGAAAATGACAGCTGATAATTCACTGTATGAAATATAAATAGAGGAATAATTTTATTCCTTTTATTAAAAAAATGTAGGTAGAAACTTAGGTATGTATTATGAACCTACAAAATGTGAGAGGTTGAAAATACTTTTATGAATTGGTTCTTTTATCATAGGATTCCTAAATGGACAAGGTCATGGACAAGAGTACCCTTCCAGGGTCCAACGACGCGAACATGAAGGTGGACACAGCAGTATACTTTACGTTTGAAATAAAAGTATCTTTGTCTTAACATCACTTTATTGGACACATACACCGACCGGTTTTGGCTCTACCTTAACCTTCTTCAGGGTTGAATAAATATGTACCTAATTAAAACAGTATTACAATGCTTGTGGAAAACATATAATGAGCACGTCAACTTAGGTGGGGATTAGGTATGAGAGAGGTGGTAGGAGCGGGGGTGGGGCAGTGGAAGGGGAACATGTTTAAAATTGGGCTACTGGATAAATCTAATTGCTTATTAAGTAAGTTAATTTAATTTATTTTTAGGGACTTGTTTACTTCAAGGGCTTCTAAATTATTTAGGCGTAGACCTATACCATTTCTACAACAAAGATACTTAATTTAAAATTTAATTATGTCTCACCACAAAGTGAGTGCCTCGTGTCAAAGTTTAATACTTTACGTCCCAGACGACAATACGTGATAATAAACATGTTGATTAATTGTCCTTTGCGATAGCTGATGATGTATTGTTTAATTCCATCATTGCAGCATCACATTTTGGCAACATCACTTTACAGCGAACTCGAACATCCAGCGATGGGGTGGCCCCACCTGTTTACAATTATAATTGATTATGTCCCCCGAGTAATTAATTCCGTAGTATTTGTTCGCCCAGTAACGGGCGGCATCGGTCAACGTAGGTGGCTATTGAATGGCGGCTGATGTTTGCCTGTTAGGGCGCCCACTCTGTTGGCCAGTGGGCTGCATTAATCTTCATCAACTGACACCTTCTACTATCAAAATCAGTTTTTTTGATATGCAACAAAGGTTCGTTAGAAGGTATGGTACTCGATATGTTTACTTATTTTGAACCAGCTCGTCTTCTTTTTCTTCAATGTATACTGATAGAAGCATGTCTACTGGTTGTACTATCAGGATTCAAAGAGTTTTTACATTATATTTATGGTCTTAAAGTTTATTTTGTAGAACTCCATTTTAATTCTTAGGTTTTTTAAATTTTGTTTAAATAATAATAATAATATATTTTTTTTTTAAACAATAAATAGTTAAAAGCTCTGCGATGTTATTATTTTTACGCGTGACAGCTGTTTCGCCTTCTGAGGGCATTATCAGTAACATTATCAGTATCATTAACAGTTTGATAATGCCCTCAGAAGGCGAAACAGCTGTCACGCGTAAAAATAATTACATCGCAGAGCTTTTAACTAAAAATTGTTAAAAAAAATAAATTAAATAATAATAATTATTGTTTAAATAAAATTAAGAAACCTAAAAAATAAAAGTTTTTACATTTTTCAAACAATTTTTTAAAAATGAAAAAAAAAACTCGGTTTTGTTTAATCCCAAATTTTCAATATTTATCTAGTTATTGAATGAAATAACATTGAGAGCCTGAAATAGTTTAATTTTTTTTTTTCTTTCCTTATTTTTCTTTAAAAGGAAAGACAAACATTCTCGAGTTACAAAACGTGACAATATTTGAAAAACTCCTACTGCCATCGTAATAAGTGGAAGATGTTGCTTGTGCAATGATCGAGGACTTAGCTAGCTGACGAATTGAACCCACGACACCCGAATGGGATATTCGACGCCTTTGTCCACTCAGCTACTAATCGGTCAAATAATTAAGTTGTTAATATATAAGTTATGGAACCCGGAATATTAAAAAAGATTTGTTCTTATAGGCGGTTCTGTTAAAATAATTTGTAAAACGTATTTATTAAAGTAGTTAAGGAAAGATTTTTTATTAAATAATTGACACGAAGTCACAAATGATTGCCAAATATATATTTAAAGTCATGAAAAAAATAAGATATATGAATCATTACTCAAGAACGTACTAGATATTTGTCATAACTTTTGATAGAAAAAAGATCATTTCGTTTTTTTGCGTATTTCAGCCGTAAATTAAAAATATATTTTTTTTTTGCATGACAGCATAATAACAGCCCCCGGATGCATTCTTCTACAATATAGATGGTATCGTTAATATAAAAAATAAAATGAATGATTCTTCAAAAAATCTTGGAAGGATGTTTAATAAAATGTGTTTTTCGTTACCCATGTAGCAGCCAAATGAAATACTCAAAATCAGTGAATTTTCATATTTGTGAAGATATCAATAGCACTGCAGTACCTCGGAGTACGGAATAGTTGGCCATAAACATTACTTGGTGTATGTAAAGTAAGACTTGCACTTTTGGGAAGCTGCACAGTTGACCCGCAGAACCTACTGAAGGCATACAAAATACTTTGGTCTGTAATCGTTATGAAAACAAATTTCTTCTGTATATCATTAAACAATTTACACCTATTTTTTCTGAATTGTACACAACAATAAAGTACGTAGTAAAATTTTAAAATTTACACATATTTTCCTAAGAATCTGCTAATCTTAACGTTCAACGAAAAAAACATTTGGTTTGAACAAAAGTGTATTTTTTTACACCACTTTATTATTTTAATATAATATGTACATGTGTTAACTAGTTTCGGCTGGAGACAACCTTCTTCGGGATAATATAATATAAACTAACCTTAGTAAAGATAATTACATATAAAATAAAGGAAGTAAAGAGGGAGACAAAAAATTCGAGGGGAGAGGTAAGGGTTATATGGGGTGTTAACTATTGGATATTGTTTTTTATTATTTAATACTACCGTATTATTTTTAGTAGATCCATTTTTTACAAGTGTAGTCTTGACACTTGTCAAAAGGGACATAGTGAGTGAATCGTGAAGTATCGTAGTCGGAATAAAATATCGGATTGGTTTGCGTATGAGCGAAAATTACCAGTATTGTTTTTGCAGAGGTTAGTACCCCACACGGCGATCTAACGAATCATGCACAGAAGACGGCTTAGCGTATTAATACTATCAGATAACAAAGTGGTTTAAAACCAAATGTACTCTTATTTAAATTATAATGGCAGGTCACAATGTGTTTGCTTCCTTTAAAAATAAAATAGTTGAATTTAATAAATACAATAGCTAATTTAACAATTAAAATAAGTTACAGTAAATAGTTTTGTTATTGAACCTGACTCTTGAAAGACGCTGTGGTAATTTCTCACGTATCTCATCTGCCATCAACATATTATAATTACATTATATATTTTTTAGGTATCAAACATAGGTCGTGACGTAGCTACTGAACGCTTAATTGGAATCCGCGTTCTTCAAATCACAGATAGCATAATACATCAGCTCGAGGCATCGTCATAATTATTTCTCAGGCGCTTAGTTTTTTTACCTCTCAATAGAAGTATTAATGATTTGTTAGATATCTCCGAATATACCGTTCGTTATTGATAAATTCGGTACGATAATGAAGGCAATGCAAAGTTTTCGTTAACATGATAAATGACCGTCCGTCTGAAGACGTCCTTTCTACGCTAAGCCCGAATGGCGAGAAGCGCCATCAATCACTTTGACGTCTATGCGCGTTATACCTACTCTGTTTGTAGTAGGAAATCATTTTTTTGAAATGGCAAAAAGTACAATTGAAAAGTACACGATAAACCATCAATTTTCCATGAATAAGTTATGAAAAGAAGTCGGTAACAAATGATCACCAGATTTTCCGTTGAACTGTAATGTTAATTTTGCTAATTGTTTATTCGCCATGTTGCCTAACTGGTAGGTGTAAAAGATTGATAACCGCATCATATTTTTATGTTTCCATTTTTTAAGTGAATATCAGGCAAATGTCCCAACTGCTCCCAACCGTCTAGAGCTAGTGGGACTATGGCATCCTCAATTGGGGTATGTTGCGAGGCTGGAGGTAGCGAGAAGGAGAAGAAGATGGCAAAGAAGAAGATTGGGTGGTACTTGGATATTCAGATCTGACCACCAAACATAGCTAAAGCCGTTTCAAGCAACGTTTTGATTCTTTGCTTTCACCAGGGATCTACTTAGAGTATCTACCACTCTGGAACGTGTTGCAAATATGCTATTTAACATGAATCGTATGTGTTATGAGATAAATTATTAAAAAAAAAGATATTTGCGAACGCCGGGTTTGAACCCGCGACCTTTGGATTTGTAGTCGATCGTCTCACCACTCGACCATGGAGGCCGTCTTTAGGTGACAAAATATTTTTTAGTAGTGAGTAGTGGTTTTTCACCAGGGCGATACTTAGAGTATCAACCATTCTGGAACGTGCCAGAAATATATTACACATATTGCATATATTATATGAATTAAAAGTGAAATAACACAAATTAATTAAGTAAAAGGTATTTGCGCACGCCGGGATTTGACCCCCCAACCTCTGGATTCGTAGTCAAAGTCTTAACCACTTGACTACATAAGCTTTCTTGTTAATCTAGTCTAGTTTTATTTAAAACCACCCAAAAGTCTCACTCTCTAAGGCCAGTGGGATTGTGGTACGCTAAACATTAGAAAGTGGATATGAGTAGATAAAAAAATAAATGTTGGAAGGACAAGAGATATAATTCATAAACAAAGCTCTTTTTGATTTTAGTTGAAATTTATTTTTTAAATAGAACTCACTTAACAGTCGGATACTTTTACCCTGAAACGATGGTAAATATACCACCTTATTTCATTTATTATTATCATCACCAGGATTTTGATTTCAGTCTTAAGATTAACAAACATTTACGGCAGACAGAAATCTATCTCTTGTTACAAAATGCTACTCTCTATAAATGTTGTTCAATGTACTGTCGTACAAAATTCACCGTAAAAATCTAATATTAAATGGTTTTAAGAATAATTTATAGCACAATTTGGGCTGCCGCGCTTTTACGGCGCTTCGGCGCTTAAGCCGAAGGCTGTTTGCTTTGCCTCCTCAAGAGACACCGACTCGTTGGTTTTAAGGAAAGACTCAACAAGTGCAACTTCATAGTTCAGGCATTAATTAGCGTGAAAAGGTCAATTAGCAAGGAGTGGCAAAGTTTGCACCAAACTTGCAAGTATGGAATATGTAGTAGGTTTGAACCAGTATATCGTCGCCGAAAGGCAAAAGGCCTGAAGCGCCATTTTGGGAAGTTTACACCAGAGCACTTTAAAATTTTTCGTTGTTTTAGAATAAAATTCATAAGTCTTTAGTACGTATTTATTTATGGTTTTAAAGTTTATTTTGTAGAACTCCATTTTAATTTTTAGGTTTTTTACTTTTATTTAAACAATAATTATTATTATTTTAATTTTTAAAAAAACAGTTTTTAGTTAAAAGATCTGCGATGTAATTATTTTTACGCGTGACAGCTGTTTCGCCTTCTGAGGGCATTATAAAACTGTGGAGAAGCCACATACAGACGGACTATTTATATCATGTATAATGTTATTATTATTTTTATTTTTAACTACCAATGTCCCCATTAGGTTTTTTCTGATAAATTGTAATTAAATGGTTTTAAGAATAATTTATAAAAAAATAATTTATAAATTAAAATAATAATAATTATTGTTTAAATAAAAGTAAAAAACCTAAAAATCTTTAGTACGTGGTTGGATTTTGAAAAGAAAAGTTAATGCTTAAAAACTCAATGCTCTCACTGACTTACCCGAAACGACAAAAAGCCTAAATAGTCCTAACCTTGTGTAGCTTGAGTCAAGCTTTCTCTTAATTGGTTAAATGTATTTTGGATGGCTGAAGGGCCACAAAAGTGTTCAAAATTAAATGAGAGTCAGAGCATTCGAAGCAGAAAATCGAAACTGTATATTTAACTCATTTTTGACCAAAGTGTCGATTAAGTCTTTTTGCCTCAGAAAATATATAAAATATGGATAGCCATAAAAGATTTTATTTGGATCATGCATATATTATTTTTAATAATAATAATAATAATAAAAATATTGCATGTAAATAGCGCAGTTTTGTGATATTTCAACTCAAGTGCGCTCTACTGGCATAAACTTAAAATTAAAGATTTTGTGACACCATTCAGGGGTCATGTTTTTTTAATTATTTCCAAAGTGCTCTTTAAATAGATGATAAAAAAAATAATAAATAACCGTACACCAAAAACATTGATCCTAGTTCAATCACGCAACATACATGAAAGAATAAGGTTAGATATTGTAAAAATATAACACGTAAACAGGTAATATTAGATGCATTTAAAACGTTATAATTTTAAAATGTGAATAAAGCAATGTCAAATAATATGAACCTGGAAGAGATGAAAAGTATTTGACATAGCGTTTCTACTGGTAAATATACAAAGCAATGAGAGCAGAACACATGAACAATAGAAATGGACAAAAAACCAACAATAAAACAAATATTAAAAAAAAACAGGAGTCAGTTCTCAGCCATAAACATTAGAAGATTCTGAGTAGGTGATTTACACACAACAATTCAACAATGAGGCCATAGACAAGTAATAACTATTTCCTGAAGTACAGGTAGGTAGTGGGTTTTTATAAAGATCAGCAAAAAAAAAATTCGCCCAGCAGTAAAACAAAGCAAACTTCAAAAAAAATCTAAGTACTCTGGTAAACAAAACGTAATTTTTATCAAATACTTACCTTAATGAGGAAGATGAGAATGCCTCGCTTATAATTAAAATATAACCATTACTTCATTAAATCTTGCTGCATCTCCGCTGAGACAGAGTGCAAACTATAAACATCCGGCGGTGGTGTACTTCCGCCTTTTGCCAACGTTAAAAATTCCTGGCAAGTAAAGTTTATTTGCTTAAGCCCGTAAACAAAAGAGGGAAAATAGTTTCCTGACGGCCAACACGGTAAGGATTAAAAAAAAAAAGAAGAAAATAAAAGCAGCCCGGTTATGCTGTAAAGAAATACAGGGAAACTAAGCAGAAGTTAATCTTTAGCTTTTATTTTTAGGAATAGCGTTGCATTTAACTTCCATTAAAATACTGGACCATAAATAAAAAAGATTCTGAAGACTGAGCTACAACTTTTGAAGGCATAATTACTCGTATACTGAATAACAAGAACTTGCAGTATTCCTTCTAACAAAAAACCCATTACTTATGATTAATATAGTATTTGAAAATATAATATCAATTTAAGAACATCACTACCGTATTGCTAAACCTATTTCTGATCCGTAGTACTAATCTGCATTTTATACTTATTTGTATTTTCCAAGACGTATTTATTATATTTATAACATAAATGTGTATTCTTACTGTTTTTTGAAACTATATTATTTAATCGCATTTTTTCTAAACTTTGTAACTTAATCGCAACATTTGTAAAGATTAAAATTAAATCAAATCGTTTGTAAACAGCATCACTGTTACAGCAATTTGCCGTTAGTTACATTAAAAATAAATCTTTAGAGAGCCAACGTGTTTGACAGGACCTTTACGAACTTCGACAGATTTTTACTCAATGTGGTAAACCTATGAAAATAAAACTATGTTACATATAAGTTTTGAAATTATTTGAATAACAACTTATACCCAGAATTAATATATATCACTAATTTAATGCACTCAATATTTGAAATTATTATATTTTCTCCTGAAATAAATTTAATATCAAAAGTGATTACCTATCCATAAAACGAATTGAAGAACTTTAGTTCTCCTTTAAGTCTATAGTACAGTTCTGTTCGCAGTAATGGCAGTGAGCAGCGGATGCTGGGTACACTGTACAGTACAGTGGGTACAGAGAGGGTGCAGACAGAGGACTTATGATTAAACTTAGGAGTTTTGACACTTGGAAATATTAAAGCCAGACCTCGCAGGGCATAAAGTTGGGGGACTCGTCTTCCAGAGATGACGTCTCTTTTGTGATTTTAGATTTCACAGACGCGTAGAAATATTTCTTTGCCATTTTAAGGCGGGTATCATTCAGAGCTGAGTATTAGTTTTAGATAAGGTGGCTGTAATCCGGTTTTCCTTACGGAGGAGACAGACTTACAATTATTGGATTCCCAAGAAAGTGCTCAAAAACTTTAGTCTCACAAAACATTGTGTTAATAACTTAACTGTTCATTCAGATTGGGTATTTGTTTTTTTTTTCGAAAGGAAAATTTTAAAAAGATCACTTTATTGGTCAGGCAACATATTATACAAAAAAATCATTTCAAATTTGTAATTTTGCCACGGAGAAGATACATTATGAAAATCTTAAACTTTTAATCAACGACATAAAGGGTCCGCCAAATAACTTTTTTTTTTGAAAATGCTATAAAAAAAAAAACTACTGAATATTTTCTCAAATTTCTTTTTTTTTTATTTATAAGTACAATCCTTCCGGTTAATAATGGAAAATAATTTCATTCAAATGGCTGCCTCGGCTGGCCATGCGGTAACCTACACGATCGGTCAATTTTTAAGCACATTATCGATTGTGTGCAGCTGTATTTCACCAATGGCTTCACGAATATTGTCCTTTAAAGCGTCAATTGTCTCTGGCTTGTCGGCGTAACATTTATCTTTTGAGGCACCCCACAAATAATAGTCCAACGGTGTCAAATCGCAGCTCCGAGGTGGCCAAACGACATCAGCTCTGCGGCTGATAATGCGATCTTCAAAAACAGGGCGCAAAACATCGAACAGCTTCGGCTGTGTGGCACGTAGCGCCGTCCTGTTGAAACCAAATGTTGCCAATATCCTCCTCTTCAATTTTTGTGAACAAAAATTCGTTCAACATGGCCCGATAACGATCGCCATTGACTGTAACAGCCACTCCTTGCTCATTTTCAAAGAAAAATGGCCCAATTATGCCTCTGGACCCAAAATCCGCACCAAACAGTGACTCGTTTTGGGTGTACCGGCTTTTCAATGTATGCGTGCGGGTTTTCTGTGCCCCAAATACGACAATTTTGCTTGTTTACATACCCGCCAAGATCAAAATGAGCTTCATCCGAAAAGATGATTTTTTGGCAAAATCGGCATCTTCTGTAAGTCGATCGCAGGCCCACTCAGCGAAGCGAAAACGCATTGGATGGTCAGTTGGCTTCAACTCCTGAACCAATTGGAAAGTCTTTATGCAAAATTCGTCTCAATGATGTCTCCGAAATGTTCAATTGTTGAGAACGACGGTGAATTGATGTTGATGGCGCTTCACGCACACTTTCTGCCACAGCATCGATATTCTCGGGTGTACGCACTGTTTTTTGGCTTTTCACACGCTTTGGTTTATCGATGAGGATGCCAGTTTCTTTCACTTTTTCACAAGATAACGAACATACGGAGCTGACGGTGCTCTTCCCAAAAACCGTACGCAATTTTCGCACACATTCTGCAACATTACCATGATTTTCAAAGTAATGTCGCAATATTTCCCCAGCGTTGTTCAAGCGTATACACAACCATATTCGCTCAGCGGAAGGATAAAACTAATTATCTGTCAAATCAGACATGAGCTAAGTGTTACCATTCACGAAATAAGCACTAGTTGAAAAAAAAAAAGTTATTTGGCGGACCCTATAGTTGTACCGAAACCGGTTTGCGTGTTTGCATAAATAAACAATGTTAGAAATAATGTTTTTTCTCAAACTAATAATATAATATAGCATATTATGTTTGTTGTTATTATAGCGATTCATACGTTTGCAATTAACGAGACTAGCTTATTATATTGTAATGCACGTTATAATCACCTAAGCTTCTGTAAGAATATAATGAAATGCACTTTGTATAGCTTTGTTAAACAGCTGGTTTTCCATCATCGCAAGAAATGTACAAACATTTAGTTTTCCCAGTAATTTCCTTTTGAGATAAATTAAGTCACTTTTGATCTCATTAAGCTTTGTCGACCTCGACTTGGGAAAACGAAATAATAAATGCATTTGTATTTAAACAAGAGTGCAACAAGAGGAAACTAATGCCAACTTTGGGTAAATATTGGTTTACAAATAAATATTATTCCAGTGTTTACCATTAAGCTTCTAGTTTCTTTCAATATCAAATGCATTGTTATTTTTTCTGCTTCACCTTGCAGGCGTTTTTTTTTTAGTTTCGCCAAATGTGAAAGCGATGTTTGTGATTAGGTTTTTGGTCCTCTTTTTTACCGAAAGCTCATCAAACGATTGATCGCTCATTTGGAAGTACTTAAAAAAATATATCCAGATTTTTTCTCAAATTCGGAAAATATATTCTGAAAAATCCACATTTTGTAAGGCTTAAAGTAGTACCTAAATTAATGTATTCAATATCTTCACAAATCTCTGCTGACTGCATAATCCATACTGCCGTAATTTTTGCGTGACACTGCCTAGTGCTGCCGCCAAAGCCGATGCGCTTACAGACTAACGATCCCCACTTGGAGGTTACGCGAACCGTATCGCATTTTATTTAGAGAGTTAACAGCGTAATATTGCCCCACGCGTTAAAATGACAGTACGTTCAACTTACTTCTTCGATTTTTTTACTTCTACTCTGTATGCAGAAGAAGTAGGGTAGGATCAGTCACAATAATATAATAAGTAGGCAGTACCCTTTGGTGATTCAATTACACAAAAAGCGCGTCACGTTTATTATTGTATTAGTTAGTCTTATCCAAAAAGTGTAATTTTTATTTTCTCTAAAAGCTTTTTTAATAGCCAGTTTCAGACTAAAAGGTTGGTCTCTCCAAGATTTGAATCTGAAATGCTCTATTCAAAAACTTCGTAACAAATGAGAGGGTTCAACTGTGATCACTGCATAAGAGTTCAAACAGCACAAAGCCAGTGGAACTATTGGAAACCGAATGTGGGGTATGTTTTAAGGTGCCGGGAGTGGGGGGCGGATGGAGATGGGACAGTGAAGTTTGGGAAATATTTAGTCACCAAACATAGTTAAAGACATTTAAAACAACGTTCAGATTCAACGGTGGTCTCCCACCAGAGTTATACTTCGAGTATCTATCTACCATTTTGATAAAGCGTTTGTTCGAAGCAACAGAAATAGAAGTACCTTTTCTATTTCGCGATCATTTTGAGAAATGGTTGAAATCGCGATTCACTATTTCATCCGCGGAAGACGATATATTAAAAACTCAGCCGTTTTCAGAAAATTTTCTGCAACCCCCATTAAATAAGGCTGTATTGCGATTTCAAATGCAATATCCGGAGTCGATTACGAGAAGGCTGGCGGTCCTTCCGGCGCGAATTTCCTGGAAAATTTTCCTTCACAGTATTGGAAAGTTTTTTTTATTATTAAAATCACGGATGAAGCAAATCTGATTGATATTCACTTAAAGCAGTCAGAATCACGCGATATTATAACATAGGGGGGTTCTTATTACTCGGTTTCAAATATACCATGAGTTTTTTTTGTATCTCAAAATTACACCCTATTTTTTACAGGGAGAAAATTACATGGTATTTTAGATTTTTATCAAAACATGCAACATGTAATGAAATTCTCATAATTTTTAAAATAAGTAAATTTAAAACCAATTATTTTCTGACGCCCCCGACGTAGTTAATTCAAATCAATTAAAAATAATTCCACCGTATAAGTATTTACTAGATTTTAAAATACGTAGACAAGACAATTTTGTATACTACTTCTGTAAAATAATCTTTGTTTAATAACTTATATTAGTTTGTTTAAGCTAAGTTCTTACACATTTTAATGTTATTATTTTTATAGTTCTTACCATTCAAATTTCGAGATATTATATTGTTTATGGTTTTTTCAATAAAAGATGTATAAAATTATAAAACACATTTATGCATAGAAGATAAAATTAGTGATTAATAACAACTGTTAACGTTTTTGTGAAACGTGTCCTCGGGTGAAAGCTTACGATGCAGAAGAATATTTAACTTAATTAATATCGAGCCGTTGATAGATTTATAACACAATATGTAATCAAAACTGAACATCTTAATAATTGTATAAACTTGATTAATGGCTTATTTTAAATTGCATTTTGTATTATTACTTCATTCTAAATCATCTCCAATAGATGATTCCATAAACCTCCCGAATGAGCAGCCTTTGATAAAGTCTTCATCTGGCATGGTATGGTAATACAATGCTGTTTTTCCAGTAGCCACGGGGTAAAAACTGACATTCAAGAGTCGATAATTCATGCGGGCTTTATAATCATTGCATCGCATTTCGCAATGTTAGATTATTTGTGGCTAACATATGAAACATGTAAAATAGACGAAGCTCACAAAGTTAGTTAGTAGCCCACGTGCAATAGATTTTAATAAAACAAGCTTACATAAACTACGTCTGTTTCGTCTGAAAACTCCTCCCCGTGAGACAGGCATTGCAAAAACCATGGTAATATTTCTTATGGCTTAATAAATAAAATATCAATATTTTCCTCTTTTTTCAAAAACCAATGTGATGTGAATATCGCATGAAAGTCATTTTTGAAGGATGTCTTGAGGCTAAATGGGGTTATGAAGAGAAGTTTGGGTAAGATATGGTGAAGCGGATGGTTAGGATCTACCTGACTATTCAGATGTGGTCACTAAGCCCGACTAGTGCTATTTCAAGTAACGTTTTGTTTCTGAATGGTGGTCTTTCACCAGAGCAATACAAAGAGTATGCATTTCATCGGTTACGTAAATATATACGTACATATATACAAGACACTATCTAGGTATACAATTGTGTTCGGAAAGAGCTTTGCATACCATTATATAGATGGTTTCCTACATCGATAGAAAATGGAATAAATAATATTCGTAAAAAGCATTTACTTTGTGGTTTCACATATTAATAAATAAAACAGATAAACTTTGATTAAAACCACTTTTATTTAATATTATGTCTGCTGGCTTAGGAAGTACCCTTCCATCATCAGTAGAATATTAACATTAACATAAAATACAAAATGCTGAGATAAATATACATATTTAGGAGTTGGAATGGGAAGGAGAAGGGGTAATTGAGGGGATTATGTGAATAGCAAAGCGGCTTACTAGAAATATATCTAGGATAAGACTATAATAAATAATATGCATATTTTTTTAAAGGAAGCATAGGACTTTCTTAAAAGGTTTCGGTAGCTCAATTGGCAGAGGTTCTATGTTCATTTATTTTTGTGTCTTTTTCTATTACATACTTCATCAAAAATATTGATATGACTTCACTAAGTTCATTTTAATTACATGTGAAATAAAACATATTTGCGCAAGCCGGGTTTTGAACCTGTGACCACTGGATCCGGTGCCAAAAATATTAACTGATCGACCAAGGAGATCGTCAAAATTTGATGGCTTACTTTAACTGGAATAATACTTTTAAATGGTGTTTCCACTGTATCCATTCAACAATTGAGAAAAATTTGATGTATTTTAATTACTCTCATTAGAATAATATAAGTAGGTACTTTTATGATCTCTTCAGCTGTATATGGAACGCTCTCCAGTTTAATAATAACCCATATATGCACAGTAGTTCTAGCTATTTGGTAATAAATAGTACAAAGTTTTCAGACTGTATCGATCCGAGTAAAAACAGGGGAATGATGTTTATTTAATGAGGGGACGAAAGCATTATCTGAATGCTTTTAAAGTTTAGCAACTCAAGCTGCACAGCTGTGAGAACTTCGCTGGAAAATGCTTTAGAAGCTTGAGACGCTTTAGGGGTACGTAAGATGGGGAAAAGTTATTAATTTATTGATTGAGTGTGTGCTACTAATGGATAGAATTAAAATTACAGTAGTATTCATATTTTGCTCTGGAAAGTGATACTAAATTTACAACACTATGCTTTTATAAAATACTTTAATTTTGACGTTATTTTATCGCAATCTTTCCTCTAACTAAACACTTGGGTAATACCTTTGATCGGTTAGTCGCTGATTGTACAAACGCGTCGGATTCATCCCGGCGTCGTGGGCTCAATTTCTATGCTAGCTGAGTCCTTCATCATTGCACAAGCAACATTTTCCGCTTATTATGATGGTAGTAAGAGTTTTTAAAATATTGTCAGGTATTTCGTAATTCGGGATTGTTTATCTTTCTTAAAAAATAAAAAAAATAATAATACAGAACACATGAAATTTGTTAGATAATATGGCGTCAAAATTCATGTACTGATAATTTATTTTCATGTAAGTCCATTGTTTATGAAAGAAAATGAAATAACTACTTTGTGTAAGACCACGGATTTGAATATTTATTTTTATGACCGACCGGTTTTACTTAGACTAAGCATAATCGGGGTACAAAAAAATACACAAAAATTATTATCTGACTCTTTCTCTCTGTTCCTTTGTTATAATTTTAAATATTATTCTATTGGTTTCTCAGTGTTCCGTCATTTTATTTTATATTGTGTTCTCCCTCTGTATGTATATACTCGTATATATAACCGCACACTTTGTATTTTTTGTTTAGTTTAATTTTGTACCCTGGTGATGATTAGGCTAAGTTAAACCGGTCGGTCATAAAAATTAAAATAAAATCTGTGGTCTTGCAAACATTTTCATTAAATATGTCAAACCACAAAGTGATTGCTTTCTACGAAAATACAGAATAAGTTAGTTTGTTAAGCAGACTTATTATAGCATCGCTAAATAAAATTATAAATTGAAAAACATTTTTTTATATCTTAATTAAAATGTGATATGGACACATTTAAAAAAAAGCAACGTTTTATTTTCAGCTTTTGTCTTTAAATGTCTTAAACAACATATTTGGTAGTTTGGTAGTAATTTACTTTGCGTATGTAAAATGTTTAAAAGAACTATTGAACACAGACGACCACTAAAAAATTAATACGATTATAGAACGTATCGAGAATTTAAGGAAAACGTATTATTTTATCAGTGCAATAACCACAACAAAGAGCTACTTAAAATTATTTGAAATTCAAACGTGGTCTGCACGAATGCTATTTCATAAACATGTTGGCTTTTTAAAGTTCTCAAACAAAATATTTTATTCAGAACTTGTTTACTTTTTTGAAATCCAGTCGATGTTAATGAATAACTTATTATTCAAGCACAGATTCATGTATGCAAGCTATGAGGAATAATAAATGTACCGTGAAAATATAATGATCTCGAATCACGCTCACCGCCTACTGGACCTACGCTGGAAGACTGAAAATGTTTAATAAAATACTTTATTGAATCATTTCGATAAATCAAACGATTCTATTCGTATAATTACTTTTACTAGGAGACATTGTTGGAGGTTATTAATACAGTCTAAGGCTCTAGGGGACAACAAGGTGGACGAATACCGGGATAGAAACGGGTGGAGTTTTCGCATGACGGAAGGCGGTAGGTTCCTTGAACACCCGATCATGGTAACATATTATATGAAAGTGAGTAAGCCAACTGACCATCTAGATTAGTCACAGTAGGCAGAGAGAATGCCAAAGAAACCCTCATTTTGGTACACGCACACTGCTTCATCTATGTATATACACTCATATTTTGAGTCATACCTACTCTTATATTTAAGATTAACATTTCAAGTATCCGTCGGTCGTACTTCTATAGTATAATAAATACAAATCTATCTAATAAAGTTACTATTTTCAGTTCGTATTGTTTTCATCCAGAGCTTATGATTTTTATAAGATCTTACAGAGAAACCATTTTGTATGTAATAAAAAAATAAAGTTCTAACTCAATAGATATATATTTACAATGAAAATGAAATAATAACTTTGTGTATTTCATATTATCTGTCTATTTATCTCTGTTATTTTGTTGTCATTTTTAATGTTGTTCTATTGCTTTCTCATTGATCTCTTATTGTATTTTATATTGTGTTATCCCTCTGTACGTATATATTTGACGGCCTGCATGGTCGAGTAGTAAGACACTCGACTACGAATCCAGAGGTCGCGGTTTTGATTAATATTTGTCATAACACGTTTAATTAAGATAAAATAAAATATGGTATATTTGCGGCACGTTCCAGAGTGGTAGATACTCTAAGTATCGCCCGTGTTGAAAGACCACCATTCAGAATTAAAAACGTTGTTTAAAATGGCTTTAACCGTGTTTGGTGACTAGATCTGAATAGTCAAGTACTTCCCTTCTGCCTCACAACATACCCCTATCGGGGATGTCATAGTCTCACTAGCTCTAGATGGTTGGGAGCAGTTGAGACTCTTGTGCGGTATTCACGTTTTTTTCAATATAACCGCACACTTTGTATTTTTTTGTTTGTTTTAATTTTGTACCACGATGATGTTTACGCTAAGCAAAACCGGTCGGTAATAAACATTAAAATCTGTGGTCTTATACTAAGTAATTATTTCACTTTCATTAATTATATCAAATCACAAGTGATTGCTTTCTACGAAAATATGAATGTACATTTGCTTAATACGAAAGGAATGATTTAACGGTTGATTAAATGTCGCGATTCCACAATCAATACATCTTTATTAGCTTAAAATAGTTGTTCCAATATATTTGCATTGTGTCGAAAAAATCGATATACATGTGAACAAAATGCGATTGTAGCCCGGTAAAAAAAAAAATCAAACTAAAATATTTTGGTGCATTTTACCGTGTTTAAAAACCATTGTTAACCTTATAAACTGTATTTCTACTCGTATTCTATTAGAAGATTCAAATTAGTTGCAGAAGATTGTTATTACACACAGTCTAATGAGTTACTTATCTAAGAAAAGTTGTTTCAGAATTCATTATTTAAGTGTTTGACGGTTATTAAAAATTCCGACATGTAAAGTAATCAAAATCATATAAAAATCAAATCTAAGTCATATAAGTCGGATTCCCACCTGGGCGTCGTGGGTTCAGTTCCTCCGCTGGCTAAGTCTTCCATCACTACACAAGCAACATCTTCCGCTTATTATGATGGCAGTAGGAGTTTTTCAAATATTGTTAAGTTATTCGTAATCCCGAGATATTTGTCTGTTTTTAATAAAAATAAAAAAATAAAATATAATAACAGTTTGCAATGATTAGCTTTGAAGGTTTGCTCATGATTTTTTTCCGTAGTATTATTTATTTATTTAACGAGATCTCATAAAAACAGTTGTTCACCAAATACATTAAGAGATGAATGATATAAAAATATTGTAGATGCTGTAATGTAAGAAAAGAAATTAAACATTTATGTACATCTCACATATAGACAAGGTATTATATAGTAATAATGTGGCCGCTTTATATGCACTGGGTTTCTCGTCAATTAGCTTTATCGATACGCTCTTCTGCATATCGTGCCCCCGTGAAATTATCGAAATATAAAATGGTTTCTTGTGTCCCGACTATCGGAAAGTCACCGCCGAAGGTAAAAAAAGCCCAACGGATAAAACAAACGATCCACGGTTTGTTCGGCTTGCTTTATACATTGCTTACTAATTTACAATATGTGTGGAATTTAAAGGTGCACGACAGCAGGAGGGTATTTAAACTCGCAATCGGAGCCTTATTTTTTATCTGGTGTGTGTGATTAAGGGGGTATTTCATCACCCCTGAAAAAACTGTTGAGTAATTACTCGTCAAGTAATTTTAATCACATGATTAACATGGTGGCACTAACTTTACAGGTAGCATTACTCATAGCGTTGTTACCGCTCTGTGTGAACTGCTACAAAGAACTACTTCATTTTGTGGGAGTTTACACATGTTTGAGTGTGCGAATACTTCAATTAAAATTTTTAAAAATGTGAATACATCATAGACTACAGAGAACTATTTAATTTAGTGCCAGCACATTTAGCTTTAGTTATTTTGCCAGCTTTGCAGTTCTTTCCGATTCCAGGTCGCTAGCAACCCCCCCATCCCACCTCTTAGAAAATATTTTTTTGGGAAGAAACCAGTTCCAGTGCTTTTTGATTTCAATTGAAGCGTTCACCGTGAAGGGTTCATTTTAAAGAACAAGTAGTTTCTAGACCATTCACAAAACTTTGAAGTTTTTCCCAATGTTAGTTACTCAGCAGTGGTGAAACAGATAATCAAAGTATGTTATACGTTACACGACGAGTAGCGCTAGTCGACAGTTAACTTAGAGGTGGAGAAATACCCCTTGCCTATTATTATGTCAAAGATAAATTAAAGAGAAAGCACGTAGATACTTTTAAAATAAAATTGATTTGGCATAATTTAAAAATGAGTAGATAAAAAAATGTGAAAATCCAATAAAGATAAATTAAAGAGAGTGTGGACCCTTTTAAGATAAAACCAATGTAAGAATATATTACAGGCTGACAATTAGAAAGTGTAATGCTGAACAGATAAGTTCTACACTTATTTAACACATATTTTGGTATATCCTTTTTTTATAAATAGAACATATATACTTAGTTTTTAACCACTTTTTTATTTAATATTTTGTCATAATTATTTAATAATTCATCAATTAATTTCTTAGATTTAACACTATCTTTAATAAATAATAAAATCGAATTTAACATTTATCGTAAACCAACATTCACGGATATTACCATTCATAATACTTCAAATCACCCGGTATCACATAAACATTCAGCCTATCACTCAATGATACATAGTATAGTACATCCCCTATCACCAATTAATTTCTCAATTGAATTAGAAAAAATTAAACAAATAGCTTTAAATAATGGTTATACCATAGACTTGATAAAAAAAATTTTGAATTAAAAACTTAAACTACTTACTACTAATACATTTTTATATAAAAATAATAACAATATTTTAAATAATCCCTTCCAATGGCGTAGAATCTTATATATATCTAACTTCTCTTCACTTAGTACCCGAAATTTGCCTACCCACATTAGTTCTATACAAATAATAACATAGGTATATTATTGAAAAATGCTAAAGATAGAGATAATAAATTAAGTCATTCTGGCATTTATAAAATTTCTTGTAATAATTGTGCTTCATATTATATAGGTAAGACATCTCGCAGTGTAAACATTAGAATAAGTGAACATCTAAGATGCTTAAAAAACAATAATTTTTCAGAGTTCGCCAATCACCTCATTACTACTAATCATGATTTTAATAGAGATACAGGGGTTAAAATTCTTCACCGTTGCAATAAAAGGATAAAATTAGATAACTTAGAAGCACTAGAAATTAAAAAATCATTAAACAGTAAATACAATATTTTAAACAATCAAATTAATTTATCTTATAGTCCTATCCTAAATATTTTTCCAATAAACCGCTCTGTTATTCCCATAATTTCATCAATTACTCCTTCTCCTTCCAACTCCTAAATATGTATATTTATCTCAGTATTTTGTATTTCAGATTAATTTAATATTGTCCTGATGATGGAAGGGTGAAAACCGGTAGACAAAATATTAAATAAAAAAGTGGTTAAAAACTAAGTATATATGTTCTATTTATAAATATGGCAAGCCACAAAGTTAATGCTTTTTACGAATATATATCCTTTTTTGTTTTGAATCAAATATATATTTAAGTAATCAGCTACTTACTTCTCAGTTCTTATAACCGTAAATCAGGAGGTTATTTATGGTAGAGATTTTTTTTGGTTTACGGTACAAGTACTTTTGAATACACAATTGAAATACGTAAAAATACAATACATTTGATAGTTTGTTCGCGAAATCCTATAATGAAATAGAACGTGCTGCCTAGTGGTTCTCGTAGTCATTTAAAAAATATCAGGGTAAACCAGAACACTCAACAGCGGCGTTCATGATTTTATAGGTGAAAAAAATCGACGAAAATTACGGGTCTCTAGGACAAACTTATAAGACTTGTTTTTTTTATTAAAAATGTATTATGTATGGAATTCCCATTTTATAGATGTTGGATTTCAATGATATAATTTGTTAGGTTCTTACCTTCATGTTTTTCATCCAGTTCCTACCTTATCCAACCATTCTACTATATTCGATTTTCGTATTTAATAACACCGAGTTCAAAACAAGTGACAATCGAAACAGAAGAGAGTTATGTGAAAAAACGTGATTCGTCGCTTGGTCGTCGGTTTTTTGTTGTTCTTCAAGTAATATTAAATTAAGTGTGTTGTTTTGTTGCGATATGTTGTGTGTGAGAAGAATCAAGAACTTCCACTTCAACAACAATGGTGAGTGAATGGTTTCCTATTTTCATTTCATATAATCTTTCCACATTCATAATTAGACACTAGCATCAAATAGTATAGTTTATCGTTTTACAGTCTACTATTTTCCAAATTCATTCTGAAGCTGAAAACACAATAGATGTTTTATCGCAGCTTTAGATCCAACAGTTGACATATGGTAAAATATTTTTTTCGCTCTTTCCAAAGACGACGAATGACTTTTGTGATAAGGAGACCATACTGGAGAATTATATTCTAGATTTACGAGTATAAATTATATTAATTATAGTTTTTAAAAGCTTGCCTCTGATTATTACATAGTGCGTTATCGGGTAGATACACCCTTTGTTCATAGTCCTTCTTTTTGCTTCCTGGCTGTTTCAAAATGCATCGGAATGTCCTTGGGCCCTCAGAGAATGTCCGAGGTACCTACAAACCTGAACCTCTCTACAGTCTTACCGTCTAATCGGTCCCCGTATTCCGCCGGACTATGCGGGAATAAGTATTATCGATCTTGAATGTAAAAAATATGCATCTCACCTGCTGGCTGAATATTTATTTGGAAGACATTACAAGCATATTAAACGTCTGTGGAATTTTGATGATATATTGATGGATATGTGATGGAATGCTTTTGATTCGATTTGATTCCCAAGTACATTTAGGTAAAATTAAAAGTTAGATGTTAGAACGTTAAAATATAAATACAGTGTTTTTTTTACGTTTTTAGTTAAGTGTACCTACTCGCACCACCAAAGCTCTAAAAAAGCCCCGAAGCTTTAAATGATGGACGTTTCATAAATTTCAACGTATTTTCTGAAATTAAAACTTTATTATTTCCAGACTGAAAGATGATTTCAGTCACTTTTTTCTCTATTTCGGTTCGCTGGTTAACCTTTTCTAATGTAAGAGCTTTAAAATATTTAATAGGAACTGACAAAAACTTTCAATCGTGTGATCGCCATTTCTTAAATCTCTACTATTCATTCAGTAAATGTAAAATATTCGAGATGAAAAAAATAGTTTTGAAATTTAAAGGAATCGTTCATTATTGTTGTATCCAGATTGACGGTGAACAAAGCAAAAGTGCCTTCTTTAGGGGACGATTAATTCCATTAAATAAATTCTGTCAAATCCATTGAACAGAAAATCACTAGGTGTGTGATGAATACCAATTTGAAAGCAACATTAATTTGTCGCCAATTTCCATAAGTCTTTTCGACTCGTAGGCCCTAGCAATGATAAAGAAATGCATCATCTGTTTAAGAAAGAAAATCAACTTCACACGAAGTAAGGAAAAAATGAGCTTACTTTGCCTTTACAGACATGCCCACAAGACACACTTCTCTCAGTTTATCTCTTCAGTGTGTTCATATGTTTTACTGTAAATCTAGGTTATTTCTCTCTTATTATGTCTACTCGTAATTGGATAGATTTTGTACTTTTAAACAAATATGAACTCGTTTAGTACATAATGTATTTAAACTGTAGTCTCTAGTCGATTGGGATATCGTCAAAAAAAAGTGTTTACTGCGTTTCACTTTCAAACTTATTAACTTTTTTTATCAACCGAACTTAAAAGAAAGAACATATCACTATTAACGAGGGTCAATAGTGATATGTTCTTTCTTAAAGCATTCATAAGAAAAATATTCAAGCTCTAAGATTCAATAATGTGGTCACACCTAAGAAGTAATACATATATTTTGGAAGCTTAACGGTCAGCACCCAAAAAAACACTCTTTTTGGCTTTCTAGTACAAGCAAAACTACAAATTATTTATCTGTTAATTATATACGAGTAGTTAGAAATATGTCTTAAGTTTCCAGTGAATACAATTTTTAAACAGTAATCTTTTAATTTTTTTTTTGAAATCCATACTGAAATTTTCGGTAAAACGTTCAAAAATGCCTTTGCTGGTTTTCAAACTGCACTTTTTACTGACATTGTAGTGTGTTTTAAAAACTACAGTCAAATAAATGTATTCACTGGAAACTTCAGACATTTTTCTAACTACCCAAAGAAAATTTGCAGATAAATTATTTTTAGTATTGTTTGTATTAGGATGCTACAAATGACGTTAAGCTTCATTATAAGCAACATACATATAAAACCAAAATATTGTTAATGTTGTCCGGTGCCTTTTGAGAGATTGGAGTTCGACCTGTTCAACCGCCAGTCGAGCATCCTACCCAGCGGGTACAAAATACACAATACCATCAAATCCCAACAAATTATTCATATTTTAGCGAAATCTGTGGGGCTCAACATAAAATTAGACTGTTCACTCCAGAGGCAACATTTATCTTGCTTTAATTATTTATAGAGCGCCGTGTGATTAATTACCCGACTATTTAATTGTGTTAAAAGCTTGCATGTTCTTTCTTCACCGGAAAAATAAATCCATCAAGATAAAAAGTTGAAAAGGGTTTAGATTCTCGTACCTTCAAGCCGTACGCTGGGAATACAGTATGTGAAAACCGCCTATTGGTTCAAACTAATACATATTTATTAGTTTTAACGCATTTAAGTATTATACGCTGTATCAATGGTACGACATAGTGAATAAGTATGAAACTTTTAAGATAAAAATATTGTTCAAGAAATCACTTGATGATAATTAATATTGGACGGTATCATTCTCCACTGTCCAGAATGTCGAAACTTGTTTACTCGAGATTTTTGGTACCAGCATAAATGATTTTTGTCATTTTTTACGAAAATAATCATCAAAGAATATCATTTACTATATCCAACATCATGGACTCTATCAAAACCTTGTTCAGGCTTTGACTTTTGTTCTCTCAAATGTACAAGTATATTTTGTCATTGCTTCATTCACATAATATGTATGTGCTATCATTTTTCTGTTTCTCTTGTATTTTTATGTAATTGGGCAATGGTCCGTTAGTATAAAAATAAGGAAATATGACAAAGTTTAATACGTACCTAACATTAAAAAAGTATAAGACTCTCATCTCTGAAATACTTCTGGAACCATCAAAACATATATGAATTTAAAAACAAACACACTCACAGAGATAATCGATCAAAGCGGGCTCCAGATGGCGTTTGATCCTTGCATTTAAATCAGGCATTAAAAATACCATCCCTTGTTTTATTATTTAGGCGTGGCCGAGTTAAAGGGTTGCTTAACTTTAAGGGTGTGACAACCATTTAAATTATTTATCATGGCAACATATTTTTACTGCGGCTTTCTGTATACCACTTTGTTTAATGCGAATATTATTTATGCATTATCGACAGTTTGATAATGCCGTCAGAAGGCAAAACAGCTGTCACGCGTAAAAATAATTACCTAGCAGAACTTTTAATTATAAATTATTTTTTAAAATTTAAAATAATAATAACCATTGTTTAAATAAAATTAAAAAACCTAAAAAAAAACTTATGAATTGTTCCAAAAATGATCGAAGCTTCGTGTTTTGTCAATTTTTCAACAACCAATAAATAAATAAACCTTATATTTTATAATTTTTTTATTTATTTTGTTTGTTTTTGCTTTCATGGTTGTTTTCGTCTATTATGTCACTAGGAAGTATATTGAATATCTTTAATTGCTGAGTAGGAATAGTGATGTTGTGCTGTTGTTGTATTGAGTTTCGGGTTAACTATTTGGCCGAACGGTCTTGGTCTGGTGCTCACTGACTCCAATTTGCTTTTTTATCTTTGTGGATTTGAAGTAGTGCATTTCTTATGTGTATTTTATTTTTTCAAATCTAAAACTTTGAATTCTTTAAATAATTCGTCAGTTAAGTATATCGACTGTGCTTATGGTCAAATGAGTTATTCCACATAGTTTTGCAAGAAATATAGGCCTTAGTGATAACATAACGATCGTGATATTATGCTTGACACCTGATCATCATTTGAACAAATGCTGATACGGGCCGATAATCGGTGGTTAACGGAGGTGATTATTTGACGTGGTAGCGGTAAAAAAATCGTTATGGCGCTAAACATCGATTGTAAAATGTGTTAAAATATTACAACCTTACTAGAGGTTGTATTGTTTTTTTTTAATTTTCGGCTCCCAAACCAAAGTTTCATGTCTCATTGAAAATCGCTTATTAGTAGGTGTTATTCTTTTGACTGGAGGCACTTCTGTATTTTGACTACCACCTGCACATTCCCCGTCAAACAAAAACGATGGCTGTCGCTTATCTTCCTTTATTCTAAAGGGTTTAAAAAAGAATACACAACAAACATGTTTCCTCTCTTTGCATTTAAGGCATCTATGGATGAGATATTTAAAATGTTTCAATGGCCGATCTAGGAATAATTTGGTGTATTTATAATGAATAATTCAGTATTCAGATGAGGTTTCAATTAATATAAAATTGGCTTTTATTATTACAATAATAATTTCGTTAGACGCATCTGTTGAACGGCCTGAATGTTATGATGGCGTTCTATTAAACAAATTAGCCTTTATAAAAATAAACATTTCGTATTTGAATATGCTAATTTGAATGCGTTTTAGTTACGTAGGTACATAAGTGATTATTATATTAAAATACCTCAATAATTGAGCTGTGATCAAAATGTAAGACATCGTTCGGAACAGGAGTTTTTTTAGCGCGCTGCAGTTTTCGCTGTCCTGTATTTGGAATCCAACTAATATGGGGACAGATCGTAAATGCAACTTATAACCTTTTTTCCAACGGATGATTATTTATAGTTTGTATCACTTAAATGGAAACCAATAGATTTGTTGCATTTTCAAAGCAAAAATACTCTTCAGTTATTCTGACTCTTCACATGGCCCGATTCAAGTTTTTATTCACTCGATCCATTCAAAGTGAATGAAAGAAGAAGTTGGGGACGCCCGACGAAGACATGGCACGATCTAGTTAATCAAATACTTGAGTCGGGTCATATGAAGAGTCAGAATAACAGAAGAGTATTATGAGACGATGTATGAATGTGAATGAAGCGAGTAGTGTGTGCCAACACATACTTATATGGCAGTCCATCCTCTCTGCCTACCCCTGCGGAGAAACGGCGTGATGGTTAGTTAGTTAGTTGATCCATTCACTTTCGTATCAAATATTTTATTCACACTCCTTTCTTCGTTTATTCGCTCTACATGCCCCAACCATCTTAAGCATCCCTTTCTTGATCGTATTTCATTATGCTCACATCAACCATGCATTCTTTCCGGATATCCACATTTTTAACACGGTTTTACCGCACATACGCAAACTATCACTATCTTTGTTTTATCATCCTTATAAAATCCTTCAAATTTTACCTCCGGGACAAATTGCAGTTCAGAGAAATGGCCAAGTACATCGCTAATAATAAAACATGGCGAGATGTTTGCGCATATAGGTGCATTCGTTTTGCAAGAGCGATATTTATGTTTGTTCGAAACGTATTACTTGCTCGTGGCATTGTTTGATATGATAATATGATGCATTGTCTGATACACATAACATCCTTTTATTTCAGCGTGTAAATTATGCGCTGACATCACAATAAACGTATAAATATGAATTTCCATTTCGTTTCCATCTTATCGGGAGGAGAGCGATCGGCACGAAACATAAAAATAATACGAGATGGCGCAGTATCGTGTTACGGGAGCGCTCCCCGCCGGGTGATGGACTACGGCGGTGGCGGGCTCTTAGCGGGCCGCTGCCTCCGCCCACCGCCGGAATCATAGAGCCACAGCTCGTAAAACGTCCCGGCTTAATTGCTTGTAGGCCGAGGTATAAAGAAACGGAAAGAATGCCAGATTAGATAATAAATGACTTCACCGTGGAAATGAAGCGAACAACAACTGTCATTCGAGGAATATTGATATGAGAAAAACTATATGTAGGCACTCTTACTAAATATACGGCCTCCGTAGTCGAGTGGTTAAGACACTGGACAACGAATCCAAAAGTCGTGGGCTCAAATTACAGCGTACGCAAATAAACTTTATTCAATCAATGTTTGTTCAAATTTAATTAATATTTAATATATTTGCGTAACGTTCCAGATGGATAGATACTCTAAGTATCGGCCGGGTAAAAGATCAGTATTCTTAATCAAAATATTGTTTTTTTACCATGAATACCGCACAAGAGTTCCAACTGCTTCTAACCGTTTGGAGCCAGTGGGACTATAAAATCCCCAGTTAGGTTATATTGTGAGGCTGAAAATAGCGGGAAGACAACGGAGATGAGGAATAGGAAAATGAAGATTAAACATGTACCTGGCTATTTAGATCTGGTCACCAATCACACCTTAAAGTCATTTAAATAACTTTTCGATTCTGAATGGTGGTTTTTCACCAGAGCGATGCTTGGTTTATCTTTTAATTGCTTTAGCAATTTTTGGTATCAGATCTGAAAAGACAGGTACTTTTCAACCTTCCTCTCCCCCATCTCATCCCCCACCCCATTATCTTCAGTCTCACAACATTTGAGAATACCATTGCCCACTGATTCCAAACAGCTCAAAAAAATGGTATGAATCTATCAGTAGAGAATAATTTAATATTTGAAATTATTTATGATGCGAAATATGAAATTCACGTTTTGGTTGATCAAATATTTCAAAACTGACATAATTATTAATAAAATGCAGTTACATATTTTGTAACAACGCCATTTTATTTAATTAAAGCAGACTTGTATCGAAGCAGTTTCATTCAGACACCGCGCGACTAGCGTTCGAGGCAGTTTCCGACTAAAAACATGCATTTAAGCAGTCAAAAGCAGAAGGTAATTGTATAAAATCAATTGTGATCGTAATAATATAATCGGGCCTTTCCATTGATGTTCAACTATTGCTTAGTACTTGCTCGGGCTTGACGCATGCTGCGCGGTGTCTGGGGTCTGGATAAAGTTATCGTCATTAATTTATTATCAAAGATCAAATTATAATTTAGCTACCATTTGGATAAATCTACATAAGTATTTTTTTAAACTTAACTTGGTGTTATTATATAAATTGAATACACGTAAAATGTCTTATTGATAATTACCTCCCTAATTGAGAAAATTCTCGTGTTTAGGGAGCTGTTCAAGATATATTGCAAATGCATAATGAATTTGATGAAATGCGTTTTACGATAATATAAATTCCAGTACTATAATAATTTAATTCAATTGATAAAAATGAAATAATTTGAGATAAAATTGCACAAAATTTTATCATTTGATTTTGGGTTTTAAAGAGTTATATTTTTTTTTTAAATGTTAGAAATTTTTACTATAAAAATAAATTTAAAAAAAAACTTTATAAAAAATCTATATTTTGCTACATAGTTAATGTTCAAGAATTTTATATTTTTAATAACACCTGTATAATTACATATTTCAAATTGTCTTAATAATTTTTTAGTGTTTTATCAGAAATTAAGACAGTAACGAAAATTAGTTATTCAGACACGTTTTTTTTTTATCTCAGTTAAATACGGTCACTAAAAAGCAATTTTCATGTACTACGTATCTACTTTTCATAGTTACCCACTGTTTTTTTTTTGCGTCGATATATCAGGGTCCCATGGATTAACGAAGTTTCTATTACCACTGGCTTTAGACATTCGACGATATTTCTAAATTCAAAGACGTTGACCGTGCTGCAAAATTTACCGCATGTTGTGATACTTAATATTATCTTATCTTCTACAAACATATTATAATAATATACAACTCATATTTTTTCGTTCCGCATCTAGTGTTATGACATAATCAAAAACAATATTATGGAAATCTGATGTCGTTTAGATAGCCTTATAATAATATTGATGTGGTTCAAACAATATATTCGACGAGAATCGTTTAAATGCTTCCAGAACGAAGTAAATACAGTTTTCGAAATGGATTACTTTTGTGGAGGTATTTTATTTTGAAGGAATAATAATGTTTAACGAAATATAAAACAGAAAAAGACAGAAAAAAATTATATCGTGACTGAGATATGAACTCGGAACCTCTACTATATTCGGGAGTAACGTCTCTGCCCATTGAGCTACCAAAACCTTTATATAAACCGACATTTCAATCATATCGTCGCTGGAAAGGCAAAAGAGCTTAAGCGACTCTTTGGTCAAAAATGAGTTCAATGTGCAGTTTTTATCAGTTCTTGTTTCAGAATGCTTTGAATCTCGTTTGATTCTGAAGACTTTTGTGGCCCTTCAGCCATCTAAAATATATTTAAAATTTGGGAGAAGGCTTGACTTAAAGGACACAAGTTTGGGACTTTTTAAGCTTTTTGTCTCTTCAGGAAACCCAGTGAGTGTGCCTGAGTTAACTTTTTTTTTTCAAAACCAACCCGGTACCGAAGATTTATGAATTCAATTGTAAAAAACGAAAAAAAAAACTTTATAGTGATCTGGTGTAAACTTCCCAAAATGGCGCTTAAGCCTTTTTGCCTTTCCGGCGACGATATCATATCTCATACTTCCCTAAAAATAATTAATGTTATTTTTTCCCAATTCCTCCAGATATAGGCAGCTATCTTTGTAATGGTATGCAAAGGGCAATTGTATACATAGATGGTGTCCCCTTATTGTTAAAAAATATTGATGTCATTTTATTAATTATTATCAATAATAAAAAACAAGAAGCTTTAAGTTGATTCTAACTAAAAAAACATTAAGTTTATTTCTGACCTGACAAAAACAAGATCGTGCTGAAACCGGTTGGCGTGTTGATATAAATCATTGTTATAATCACTGTGCACATAGTTACAGTTTTAATTTTTTTTTTCCAGGAGAAAATAAGATTTTTTCGGTTATTTCAGAGTAGGTACATTAGTTAATCTATTTTTAGGTAGAAAACCATTGTTATAAATATTATTTGTGTTTTTTTAATGTCGATTCACCCACATATATCTCCCGAACACAATGGACATTAATAATTAGCTTTAAAATAAATGTATCCAAGAGACAAAGCTGCAAGGCGGGGAATTCTTTTATGTTGTTTTTCACATTCATTTCGAGATTTATAGTTGAGTATTAACTATGATTTAAGCTGTTTCTATAAATCAAAGAGCAGACGTATATATTATTTAACCTTCTATAAAATAAGTTACGTGTTATATTTTATGTAACGTATCTCAGATTGTGTCGTAAACGAATTTTATTTTCGTATTGAATACAATTCGCTTAGCATTTCCTTGGGTGACACGGATTAAAATTTGATTGATTTATCGATGACACCAACACAATACTGATTTGCGCTAAGCGTTCCGGATAATTTATTATGCCTTGTAACAATAAGAGTAATTTTGTTGGAATAAAACAGGGAGTGATGCGCGTGGGAGGAGGACTCGGGGCTTGCAAAGGCAATGCTTACAACGTTATTTCCTTCAATATTACAATTTTACAGAAATTCTAGACATTTACAAAATTACAGAGCAATTATTTAAGTTGTTTATTGGCTTGAATGCCAGGCACCGAAATATATATATTTTATAGTGAATATCGAACAAAATATCGCTCCCAAACGTCTAGACCCAGTGAGACTGTGGCATCTCCAATCGGGGTATGTTGTGAGGCTGAAAGGTGTGTGGAAAGGGAGTAAGATGGGGAAGGGGAAGGTTAGGAAGTACCAGGCCATTCAAACTGGTCACCAAACACGCCTTTGAATGGTAGTCTTTCACCAGGGCGATACTTGGAGTATCTACCATTCTGAAATATATCACTATAAGTTTTCAATCATGCTTATGTGGTTAGTTTGCAGAGCTGAATATTTTTATGTAAATATATTTCTCAGATGACGTTTTGTCTTTTTCAATTCAAATAATCTGTCTATTTCTCTCTGCTCATTTGTTTCAATTTAAATGAAATTTTATTGTTTTCTCATTATTCTATTATTTTATTTTATATTTTGTTTTCACTCTGTATGTATAGATAACCGTACACTTTGTATTTTTGTTACGTTTAATTTTGTTAGTTTAATTTTCTAAAAATATAAATAATATCCGTGGTCTTACACAAAGTTATTTTTTCATTTCTTTATATGTACGAGTATATTTATTTTAATTTTCATTCAAAAACATTGTTTTTTATTCACGAATATAAAGAACTGCTAGTTTGCTTATAGTATTGTTTGTTACATGAGAGACGTTCCGGCCTCCGAAGCCATAATCAAACATCAAAAACATCATTGGACATTTTAGTTCTTTTGTAAGAGTTCATTCGCATCATAATTAATGAATTAAAATTCATGAGTAGAACTCACATCCACAAGATAAATCTTAACATATTATTTATGCTAAGTCAAATTACTAAAACCGTAGATACAGCATAAAGACTTGTTTCTGTTAATCTAGTATCTAGTCCGTCCAGCCAATAAATCCAAACAACCCACAACAGCCACAAAATAACTAACAGATATTATTTTTGTCTAACAAATAATATTCCTGCACAGTTTGATTATACCTGCGGGCTAAATTACTCGAAATTATCGGACATTGAATATTGAAAAAGGCCGTTTTTAATTTGTCCGTACGATAAATAACATGGCTACCAAATAACGCTATTTATCTGGCCTAAGGATTATAATAATAATTGAGTTAAAATAATATTATTCAATGTTCAAGCGTAGGTTAAAGAATAGGCTGTGATGTTGATTGTTGGTGGTTGCGATGTCAATCGCCGTTTTTTTGACGAGTATTATTTATCTATCCATTTGTGATGGGGTTTTTAGGTCACACGCTGTGGAATTATAGCATTGTATTGAACATGTTGCACACATATTAAAATAAAAGATTTACTTATATTTTCACTGTTTCCTTTCTTCTTCTTCTTCTTTGTGTCTTATAGAGAATAAAAGTTTTTTTTTAATAATCCTCAAGTGGATTTTATTTGCACTTTATTTTGTGTGAATACCGCACAAGATTCCCAACTGCTCCCAACTGTTTGAAGCCAGTGAGACGGAAGGGGGGGGAAGAAGATGGGGAAGAGAAAAATTGCCTGGCTATTCAGATCTGGTCACAAACACGTTTCAGAATGGTGGTCTTTCACCAGGGCGATACTTAGAGTATCTACAACTCTGAAACGTGCCGTAAATGTACTTTATAATATATTTCTAATATTACGACACATTTATTTGCGCACGCCGGGTTCGAACCCGATTAGTCGAGCGTCTTACCACACGACCATGAAGGCCTTCCCTGGTAAGAAACTGCCATCAACAATCAAAAATATGTTTGAAATGGCTATAACTATCTTAATCATCTAGATGTATTGTCATTATCATCCCCTTCATAAATTATCTGATGACTTTTTTCACAAGAATTTGGAATTTAATAATCTCAATGACTCAATGCATTTAAATTAAAAGCCCTGTCTAGAATTTACATGAACAAGTTCAAATTCTGTAAAAGGTTTTAAAATGTGTAAATCACAATAGTTATCTATGTTTGGTTTTTATCTATAAAGTCTGCGAGATAAAGAATAATCTCGTTTCTTTTGTCGAAGACAAATATATTCTAAGAAGACTTTTTTGCAAATGCCTGTTAAGACTCCAGTAAATCTAAATAAAGTCCATCAATCTACTTAATCTAGGCACATTCTGGAATGATGGGAGTCTACTAGTCTAGACTGGACCACTTCAATTGTTTATTCGCCAGTCTATCATGCCTATTTATACAGACTACAAGGGGCGCTCAGCACAACAGCCCGAATGGTACACGCTGCCACCAGATTTTCTAGGTAAAGCGAAAGACTTCTCAAATCCAACTTTTGCTTACATAGGTGAGGTGATGTACTTAACAGATTTGATAGGTTTTCTCTTAAAAAAATCTGGATGGATTAATAATTATTATAGTCTTGAACCTACATTCTTGAAATGAACTGCCACGTGAACTATAATATGTAAAGACGCGTGTCAACTCTTAGATCGGTAATGTCATCGGCTATCGGAAGGTAGAAGGAATCAAAGCGCACACCAAACGCATATTTTGGAAAGCGTGCTGCAGGAGTATCAGGTCCTAAAGCCTGGAATAGACTTCCACATGATCTGAGAATAATAAAAGACTCGACAGAGTTCAGAGATAAACTCAAAACACATATTTTCAGAAAATCATATCCATAAATAACAGAATAACAGCATTGCCCTAATTAACAAAGCTAGACGAGCACGTCAACATCGAAAGTCACCAGTTTAATAATATATATTGTTTATGCAACGATGGACGGATCCTCGATTTACTGTCAAATAAAAAGATAGAAACTTTTTTACAAGCCGCGACATATGTAAATGTCAATAAGGTTATTTTAGCTATAGCTTTAAGTATTTCGATAGTTTTATGGTAAATTAAGCCGAAATTTCTATGTTTTGTAAAGGCGCCCTTCAGGTGATTTGTCATAAAAATGGCGCTTTATAATTTGGCCAAGTTTTTTTTACTGTTGGTACAAATATTTAAAAAGTAAGGTAAACGTAAAAAAAACCGGTTGTTTTATTAATAGATGTCGAATAAGTGTGTACAATAATAATAACACTGTATCAATTATGATGGCTGTTTTTGAATGTCGCTACTGACCTTCGGAATGAACATTTTTACGCCAGTATTGGACAACTGTAGGTGTTGATTTCTGAAAGCTATTATGTACTTAATAACGTGACTTCAATGATCATTAATATCAAGTAAGTTAAATAAATCCATGCAAATATATACGAGTATATGCACATCCTCGAAATATTCCGGACAGATAGGATAAATAATTTAGAAACTCTTCGCCGTATGGTAATAAATATGAAATTGCAGAAGAAAAAAGACATTTTAATAAATAAATAAAGAATCAGAAATCTTGGTCACATCGTGAGAAGCGAATATAAATGATTTCAAAACCAATATTTCTGAGGTTAAAGAGGTCGATAATGTAGAGGAAGACTCGCAATTCCGACGAGCTCTTCCGGATTGTAGTCTACAGGGAGAAGATCACTCTGATGTTAGCCAACCTCTAATAGTAGGGAGCACTAGGAAAAGTCGAAGAAGATATTTATAAGTATAAACTCCTACACTATTTGAAAAAAATGTGTGTCCATTAAAAACAGCTTCCTAAAAATAACAAAATAAGATATGCAACATACTGTTTCCATAGTTTAAAATTGTCATAAATGAGCATCGTAAAAAAAATATTTACACTTTAAACGTTAGGTAAACATTATTCGTTGAATTTTATAGGAGCCATTAAAAATATAAACATTAATGTGGTAGGTAAATGCCAATACGAAACTTTTAAGGAAATTCAATAAAAAAGCTTTTTAATAAATAATATCGTTTGAAAGATGTCATAAAATTGATATCGGTATGCAATAAATTTAAAGTCAAAATCTTAGTCTAAGTACATACAGAATAACCATTGTAAATTTATGGTGCTACTTTAAATTTTGTATTATTTTATTTAAAAGCTTTCAAAAGAAATAGTTTTTGTTCTCATAAGAAATATATTATATTCAATGGGCCGCAAAAAAACTGTCATTAACTAATCATCGCGCTATTTCTCCACAGGGTTAGGCAAAGATGATGGGACATCAACAAACCTGTTAGACACTCTTTGCGTCATTCTGACCAAACTCATGAATACGATACACTTGATCATTCCATGTAATACGCGTCATATATTCCCTCCCTAAGTACGTGAATTTTCTCAATTAGGGAGAAACTAGAAATAATTACAAAGAAGAAGAAACATTAGAAGTGATTTCTCTACTAGATAATTAGTTTTAAGAAATCTCTGTTTTCTTTTAATTTATTGTATTATTTAGATTATATTCAAATGAATATCAGTTATACTCCGTCAAAAATGCCCGTCATATACTTACTGTAATGTTCGCTGATGAACTCGACAGATGCTCCTTGGGTAAGGCGCGCTTTTGTTCGGGAATGTAGAATAAAATATAATCATCGAAGGAAGCAATCACTGTGTAGCTTGACATTATAATTTAAATAAAAAATAATTTTGTTTTAAGCCACTTTATTTATACACACATAACAATTCGACCGGTTTCGGTTAAACTTAACCTTCTTCAGGAACGTATACATATAAACTTATTTATTATTATTTTATTTATTTATTATTATTATTTTATTACGTATACATATAAACTTGTTTATGTCACTTTACTTGAATATTTTTTATTGGAAGTATTTATACAGGATTATAATTAAACCTTTAACTGAAGATATTTAAGTACCGCACGGCAGTGCGATCTGAATAGAAATGGATGAGATGAAATAGGTCGAGGGTAGAATGGAGAGTCGTAGTAATGGTCAAGTTAAAGATCATAGTCCAACCAACATGTGGTCTATGGGATAATGCATGTTCAAAAGAATTTTAGAAATCGATCTTTACGTTACAATTTAAGAGACAGAAATACATTAGAGGAAGCAATTAAGAAATACAAAAGGACATTGGTATAAATGGTTAGTGACATGGGGTAAATTGCACATGGGAACAACTGGGTAGGCCATTACATTACTCGAACACTCCCTTCTTTGTCCATAAGTTCTTTATTCATAATTATTAAGAGCATGTGAAATAATCAAAAGCTATTACAGATATAAAACCCTTTTGAACTAATTTGTTTAATGTGGAATTCCGTGGCTGGAACGTAATACAACAATCCGTGACATTTTAAATGTATCACCTACGGGTGGTAAAACTATGTATCTACCTAACTTGTTTTTAAATTCCTCGTGCTGAACTTATTATCCACTTTATATCAAGTTCTCATATTACACTCAAATCGACCTATCACATATGAAACATGTCTTAATGTTACGCTGGCAATAATTACTCCAGAATGTGGCAGAGTAACCATTCTTTAACGATTGGGGCTTAAGAATCGTGCTCCGTGAAGCCATTAAAATGCACTCGCATAACTTAGTTTTAACGCATTAATTTGTATTGAGACGTTACAATGTGTCACATAAAGCGCATTTTTTATTGCTTCGCCTGTGATCTGGGTTGATTAAGGGCGTCAGGTGTGACTTAGTCCCTTTCTGCAATAACTCACGGCGGACACGCTGGCCTGTCGATATCACAAGCCATAAAATGTGATAGGCCAACGTTAATGAAGCAATTAAAATAATTTATCAAAGTGAAAATATTTTGTTCTGTTTCGTTTTTGAGTCATCGGTTTGTTCTATGAAGATAGTGGCTGAGATACTGACGAGTTTTTGTTGTACGAAAGTTCTAAACCAATTACATTTAACCAATGAAAACGAAATACGTAAGATATAAACAGCAAAATCTATCTAACGGGGAGACTCTTGTGTCGTTTAATTTGCCCAGCTTTTTCTATCTGAAATTTAACAGGGCCAACGCAATTATTTTTAGCGTGCGATGCAATTTTTAGAATGCTTTGTATTAATTAAAACAACATAAGGCAAACATACACCATTCGACGGTATGCGTGGTCGAGTGGTAAGACGCTCGACTGCGAATACAAAGGTCGCAGGTTCAAGCCTGGCGTGCGCAAATATAATTTTATGTAATTGTAATGAATCATTACACATTTAATTAAAATAATATACAGTTTATTTGAGGGACGTTCTAGAGTGGTAGATACTCTTAATTATCGTCCTGGTGAAAGGCCGCCATTCAGAATCGAAACGTTGCTTGAAATGGCGTATCTACCACACTGGAACGTGCCGCAAATATACCATATTTTATTTTGCATATAGATTTAATGGTTACGACACATTTTAATTGAATAAAATGTATTTGCGCACGCCGGGGTCGAACCCGTGACCTCCGGATTCGTAGTCGAGCGTTTTACCACTCGACCATGCAGGTTGTCGTTATGGAGTTCCGGTCAATGTTAATCCCGAATTATTGAAACGTAAATTAAATTCGTTCACCACGGATAGTTTAAGATTTCGATTCATCATAAAGAATAATTAAAAAATGACAAACACTAGATTTACGAACAAGGTTTGATTCAAACTGAAAATAGTTGAAAAAAACTTTCCGTTGAATTTTTAATAAACACCAATGCTTGTGTAAAAATCATAGTAATTACTTGATTGTAATATATATGTTTCTTTGAGACGACCCATTTAAAGCTTCTTCAAATTACCAGTAGCCACCATATTAATGATCTAGTTTGACTCAAGCTCAGAATACGCTTTAGGGAATGGGTATTAGGTAAGCAATATTAAAAATAATGATTCGTGATGACTCAATTACTCAATTTAGGAACGAATACCCTACAGAAATGATTCAGATGAGAAAAAGCTGGAGCGCTGCTTTCTCCAATTTGAGATACTGTTCGTTTACCTTTATCTTTGGGACCAATTAAATAAATCGATGCATTATTCAAATAATGAAATATTGGGCACTTTACGTAATTGCTTGCTTTTCCTTTGTGAATATTTCAAATGTATCATCACCATCGAAAGCCTGATGTAATCAGGACTCAATTAAGAAACAAGGTAAGATTTTTACATTATATTTGTAATCATGTAAGGTTATTGATGAAGCGTAGGTACTTTGGGTTTACGCAATTCAATTGCTTTAGAATAAACTCGCATTCTTGCCATCTTTTTACCTATTTATCAGACTGGTTAATAGCTAAGTGTACAAATGCGTCGAGTTCCTACCAGACAGTGCGTCGTGGGTTCAATTTCAAGTCGTGAATGTTTGTTTTTTTGTAAATATACATAAACTTATGTTTACTGTATTTAGGTAGATACTTAATAATCAAGTATGAACCATATAATTTGTGTTCGAAGACAGTGAAATTTTGCAAACAGTGAGCTCTAGTGACAATAAATTTGTAAAATCTTTTTCCGATTGGAATTTTTAATTTCAACACAATTACTTTCAGCCGGCGAAGCCATTTCTATCGTGATCTATGAAGAAGTAAAATATCATTAAATAAAGCTTATGAAATTCGGACAATGTGGTGTAGTTTTTTATGTTAATACCGCACAAGAGTCCAAACAGCCTGGAGCTAGTGAGACTACGCTACTCCTAATTAGAAAATGTTTTTAAGCTAAAGGGAATGACAGAAGAAATTTCATATAGAAGAGGTATGTTGGAAAGTACCTGTCTATTTAGATCTGGTCACTAAACACAGACAAAGGCATTTCAAGAAACGTTTCGATTCTGAACGGTGGTATTTCACCAGGACCATACTGAGAGTACCTTCGACTCTGGAGCGTGCCGCAAATAATTAGTTATGCTTTTGACGTTAGTAATATTATTTATTAACAAGTAGAAAAATATACTTATGATTGATCATTAACTTTTGAAAAGAAAATCAACTGATAAAATAATTCTATATTCAAATAAAAAATAAATAAGTCCCACAGATACTCCATAAAGCCCGAGTTGGTAAATACCTATTTAACTTAATAACTTTGGTCTTAGAAACGCTTAAAATGGCAACAAGTTGTTTGATATTTGCAGAAAAGTAGAATTCTAATAAAAAATAAAAATAAATCATTAAAATGTAGAAGACATGAAAGCATTTGACATCAGACATTTTCCATTCACTGCTCCTCGAAGAACTCTGCCATATCACCTTCATCACGTTCGCAGAAAATAGTTCCAACGGCAATTTTATCCGAACATCTTATTTTGTAGTTGCACAGGGCAAACCAACTGAATTCCTCATTTTACTAAGAGAAAGATGAATATTTTTTATTGCATTCTAATTATTTTTTATATCAAAGTCCGAACGTCGCATGGAATTTATTTGTAAAATAATAAAGTCAGTTAAGCTTATAAATAAAATTAAAGGTAAAAGGATTCCAATATTAAGTTGATATTGGTGAAGATTGTTGATTACGTTTGTAAATATTTACAACAAGCGAGAAAAATCAACCATATGTATTCAAGTTAGTTATTTTAACTTTCAAAATTTCGAAAAAAAGTTCGTACCTACTCTGCGAACCTACCTTCAGGTGTTTCATTAAATCATTTTGAAAGTGTTTTGTAGCTAATAATTCAAAATCATCGGCCATAAGGTGAATGTCAGGTCTTAAATAAATTTAAAAAATAGTGGAATAAAGTTAAAAAAATGGTATTATTAAAATCATTAAAATGGAGTTCCACTACGAATTCACACTTTAAAAATTGGAGATATTTGATCGAGATAGTTCAACTAATTGAATAGAAGTACCAACATTTTCTTATCTCAATCTAAAAGACAATTATGCTATGGGTACGTGGGTTTTTTTAAGTGTTCATATGTTACGAGTACTTTAACATAGAATGGTTGTAAAGGCCTGTGATATAATAGAGACTGGGTCGAAAGGTTGTACGTTCCTGTGATCTAGAGCGTGCATAATCCCCGTTTCCTTTTAGAGGGGCGATTGTTGGCATTTTTGCAGCATATCTGTTTGCTGCACAAAAGATGCAACTATCGATATGCAACAATTCTCACACATGCCTGATCTTCACGCGATACCGGCTAAAGTGAAAATGTAAGCCAAAAGTTCACATTCGTCGGGAATTCTATTTATTCCTATGCATTAATGTTGCCATTGTTGCCAACGTTTAAAGAGAGACTTTATGGCTGCAAAATATAAAAATAAATGGTTTTTATGAAATGTTTGAAACGGCGCCATAATCACGGATAATCAGTATTTTTTCATTACATTAATAAATATTTGTGTGCAAATTGATTGAATATTATTGAAATACTTTTGGATATTAGTTTTATTTCGACCAAGAGTTGGGTTTTAATATAAGATCTTATTTATTAGTGAATACCGCACAAGACTTGCTATTAACCCTCTAGAACCAGTGAGACTATGGCATCCCAAATCGGGGTATATTGTGAGGTTAAAAGTAGTGGAGAGGGGAAGGAGATGGAGAAGAGTAAGGTTAGGAAGTACTGGGCTATTCAGATCTGTTCACCAAACACGACAAAATACATTTCAAGCAACGTTTTGATTCTTAGTGGTGGTAGTTCACCAGGGTGACACGTAGAGTATCTACAACTCTGAAACGTATCTCAAATGTAGTATACATAATATTAAATAAAAATATATTTGCGCACGCCGGGTGTGAACCCGCGATCTCTGAAGTCGTGACGAGCGTCTTATCACTAGACCACGGAGGCCGTCACGTTATGGCCGGCAATGGTCTTCCTAGAACTTACTTTGTATTTTTCTAGTGATGAGGGAAATTAAAGAAACCTTATCTAGGAGAAAAAGGACCCACCGTTTGATTGGATAGATGGATCTACCAAACAGGACCAACCGTTTAGGGATTCATGTATTTTTTTGACTGTCTGGACTGACTGTACAGAGAAGGTAGAGTTTTTTTTTCGATTGAAAATCGAAATAGTAACTACGCTAAGAAAGTTTATTTTTATTTTGTGAAACCCATCTGCGCCGAACGTATTTTATGTTTAACATCAAAGATGTCAAAGAAAGATTAAAAAATAAAATGACATCGAAGGCCATTACTTTTCATTTTTATATCCATCACATCCGAAAATCTGTTTGAATACACGATCTGCTTAAATAATATGTCACAATATTTTTCAATGCATTTTGAGAAAAGCACTAACTTATTAAGCTCGCGTTCTCTTCACAGCGTTCTTCAAAGCGTCTTGTAATTTATACGAGAGTGCCATTTTTATAAAATAAACGCACGTAGGTCCTTTGTCGACTGCGCAGGTCTTCAAGTATTCTGAAACGTGAGGGATGTTCTTGGAGCGATTCTTCTAGTATTGTTTCGCAGCATCAAAGGAAATCTCACCCGACCCGCCCCCGACCGGCGGAAATGAAATATTGAAATATGCATTGCGTTCAGGGGCGGCGGATCCGACTTCCGCCGGAAATGCAACGAGGCAGTTTTGAGAAATATGCATTTCCGGAGCCGCGACACGAAAAGCTTACAGAATCTGACAACAGGATTGGATAGAAATGTTTTGAATTATTGCATTGGAGGCTTTATGTCAATACATCTTACGTTATTCTCACTTCTGATATATTTTTAAATCTATAGTATGGCTAGTGACCAATTTATTATTTGTAATTTCTTAGTTGTGTGGGAGTAAACACTTTTTGATAGTAATTTCGATTAGTCAGCCGCAATCGATTCATTGCCGAATGATGATAACCCCTCCGCCGGCCTCTATGGTCGAGTGGTAAGACGCTCGACTACGAACCCAAACCTGGCGTGCGCCAACAACTTTCATTTTAATAATATGTGTCATAACACATTTAATTAACATAAAAATAATACAAAACTATATTTGTGGCACGTTCCAGAGTGGTAGATACTGGTGGTAGATACTAAGTATCGCCCCGGTGAAAGACCACCATTTAGAATCGAAACGTTGCTTGAGATGTCTTTAGCCATGTTTGGTGACCAGATCTGAAAAACCAGGTACTGCCTGACCTTCCTCTTCCCCATCTCCTTCAGCCTCACAACATACGCCAATCGGGGATGCCATAGTCTTATTGGCTCTAGACGGTTGGGAGCTGTTTGGACTCTTGTGCGGTATTCACTATAAAAAAATTAAAACTCCAGCCCAGCTTTCTATCATATTTCTTACCATAGACGAGAAGTTGAGAGTAATACATCTGGTAACTGTTGAGTTTATGTGTTTCATAATAATAATGCCTATACCTTAATAAACATGGATACATTTTTTCAGAATGAAACCCGAAACTCTTGACCCAGAGTTAAGCACTCCTCCATGTATCACGGCTGTTACCATTACTGTATGAGTTTTTTTATTTAAACTGTTTCAACCTATTTTTATTTTAAAGTATGTTGAAAGATCGAAAAAACACTAACGTCATATTTAAGTAATTATAAAAAAAAACTGTAATTTGTTTATGCGGTTAATTTTTGTAAAATATAAATGATTGCTATTCGAAATCGTTGACGCTCAACTAAATTGTTTTTTAACCTCAACTTTCAATTACGTGTGACAAATACAACAACGCTTATTTGAATTGTTTTTTGCTTTAATTTAATAATAAATGAAAGTGTTGTTTTTCATGGTGTTCATGAAAAACCGAAGTCTAGCAAGTGAGTCCGGCGTAAAATTTCAATTAGCGAAAGCAAATTCGTTTGGCAACCGCAGCCACCACGAGACACCCTTGACAAACTGTTGGGAAATTGAAACATTTGTTTTCCATGAGAAAACTGGCAGTGATTGTCGTATACACAGAAAAAAACGGACATTTCCTTCGAGTTGTCTGTGACAAAAATGCTTAAATTTGAACCACGCCGTCAAAAAGGTATTCTTTTATACGTGGGATGTTCTAAGTATCTTGAAAATGATAAGATCTTTGCATAATATCACTGTCTCTTTTCAGACGAAGGAAATTTTAAGGATACGTCTGAGTGCATGATCCTGATATATCCAAGTGTAAACACTAGTAACATGTACGTTTATCGAAATAACTGTTCACTTAGATGTAGATATTATTTCGTCCGAAGATTTAGTCAACCTTTTATTGTGAATTTGTTATTTTTGTTTGGCCGTTTTATTGGGAGCGATGTTTTTGTGACAGAGAAAGACGTGAAATATTTTTTAAATAAATCATGTAGAATGGATATAACAAAACGAAAGACTTCCAAATGACAAAGGAAAAATAGAAATATTAGATTTCGCCAGTCACATCGTTTTTTGCAGAAGAAGTCGCAAGACAAGACGAGACGTTCAGAGGAAGAAGGTGACTTCTTGGAATATGCTTTATTATATTTTGAACAATACTATTATATTCATACTTGCTTATGAAATAAACTTCTGCCACCAAAAGATACATAAAAAATAATAGAATAATGTTAAATTCTACTAAGGACAGAGAATCCACAATTCAGGTTCTTGAAATTATATTTATTTGTCGCCTATCGTGGGTGGCTACCTAATTTGAAAGAATGATTTATTTTAGTCAGTTCGAGTGAATCTTACACCGTGATAAAATACTATTAACTGTGTGTGAAATAAAGAAAGGGTTGATTAACAAAAGCTCTTTCGAAATCAAAACTCCCAAATGTTGGTAAATGCTGTGCTTTAATACAGAATGGTTTTAATTGATTTTGGCTCAGTGAGAGGTCATATCAATTAATTTAATCCCGGATACACAAGTTTATTTTTTTCTAAATACTGTAGTACTCTCTTTTTACATTTAGCATGTAACAACGTTATGTATATTAATGCATTAAAAATAGGAACGACAAAAAAGTGTGAATACCTATTTCAATCAAAAGGGAGATACGAGTATAAGCAAAAATTATAAACCAAACTGTTTAAAGATCCTACATGCAAAACGTAACTAATTAAAATTTAATTTCTTGAAAAACGTCCTAAATTTGCTTTGTTTCGGTTTTCTCTTTACTTGTATCCTCACAACTCAATGTCTTTACTGTCTACTGAAAACCATATACTCATTGTCGTAAAATATTTATTGTTCTTTTGTTACTTGTTGTATTTACACTGTTTGCATTTTTAGAATCATTTACTTATAATACATGCATATTAATGTTTTTAAGTACCAACATGTTAACTGTCATCGGCCTAGTTTCCTTTTCTTCGATTTAACAAATATGTTAATATGAATTTATACGTTTTATCTGATTTTTTATAACTCTAGTTCTGGTCATTTTTTTATAATCTGTGGATAAACATGCACTGTTTTACCAATATCTGAACCATTTTTTTTCATGACTTATGATAACGATCACGATTTTAGATAGTTTTAATTTGCAGAGCGAATGAACGAAGAGAGGAGTGTAAAAATAATATATTATGCCAAAGTGAATGGAAGAAGAAGTCGACGACGCCAGAGGAAGACATGGGATGATCAAACACTTGAATCGGGTCAGAATAATAGAAGAGTATGTGTGAGATGATATATGAATGTGAATGAAACAAGGTGTGTGTGCCAAGATAGAGTTATAAGACGGTTCGTCCTCTCTGCCTACCCCTGTGGAGAAAAGGCGTGATGGTTAGTTAGTTAGCTGATTTGTATAGATATTATATATTTTTTCTCCTTGCTAGTCAGTTTCATTAGCATAATCAATTTAGTGTGAAGCGCATTTGAGGTAAAACATCACAAAACTGCGCTTTTAAAGTTCACTGTGATAACAAAGAAAATAACAGTTTCGTGTCCTTCCCGAAAAACAGAAATGAGTGCACCCTTCCTACGGTGAACATTTCAAATGCTTTGCAGATTCTCGGAATCAGGATTTGCCTGTAGGCATTGTGTCAGCTTTCAGACAGTTTTTTACCCTTAGCGCCTCCGGGTGTCTAGAACTTGAGAGTGTATATTGTATTCGGCAATTTAATGTGTTTGAAAGAGAAGTGTCGTGAAATCGCCATCGAAACTGCATTGGTAAAATTGCCTTGGGAGCATTCCTACCAGTCTGCTCAAGTCTACAATATATTCCAGGACTCCTGCTAAAATGTGCCCCTGGCGCTACACCTGTGAGGTTACAAAGAAGCTTATTCCCATGTAGCCAGATTGGTGGTACCCTTTGGGGCTTAATTCCCACAAATACGACTGAGGCAGATTTTTTGAGATACTAACATTTAGATATACAAGTGAAAATGTGAAGAATATGCTACAATCGTATATTATAAGTACTAAAAGGAAGCCGTATTTTATCAATAGGATAGTTCAAACTATAACCTATTCTACAGACATTTTATTGAGTTATTGTGTAGAAGATTTATAAGAATATCTTACTTCTTCCCCGTTACCGAACTCTACTTATAAGGCAACAAGATGATGGAAAAGCTTCTGCTAATCGTTTATAGGAAAATATTGCTTTTGTCCTTACTAATCAGCCATTCTATTTAAATCCAATGCGTAACTTTATTTAATTTAAATAAGAATTTATATTTTTTTAAATATTTCGATCTTTTTTCCACTAAAATCTTAAATTCTTATTAAGATTGAATTTTATTACCAACTATCTGGTTTAAAATTAGAAAAACTTATTTGATTTGTTTGTAGATACATCAACTGATTTTGGCTGAAGAGTTATTCAGTTTGTTTTTATAAAAATTAGGCAATTATTAAAACTAGTTAAAAATAAAATATTGGCGAGCAAGAATTTTCTTGTCAAACTTTTCTCTTCATTATATTTATATTATTATTATATGGATGTTTTTAAGAATATTTTTGAATAACAACTAAACATAATATTTTGTGTATTGTTCTTTAAGGGAAATATTTTTTTACATTCATTACTGAGCATAATACTCCATATTGAACAATATTGCTTGAATATTTATTTATTATCTTACAGTGGGTTAAGCTTATTTTTTTCCAAATACAGATTATTAAGAAAGAATAAATGCCAACCATCCAATAATGGTGTACGAAAGTATGTTAAAATAAAACAATAAATAACTAAAAACAGAAAATAAAAAGACCAAGAAAAAATATGTATCGTCTTTTGCGTCAAGTGAAGTTAATTGAAAAAAAATCAAGAAATTCAGTTAATTTATGGGGGCAATCGTCAAACATGTATACATAAATCGTTTTTAAAGATATACTCATATTTAATGCAAATCATAACTAATTTAAAAAATATATGTATATAAACAAATGTTGATAGAATTAATGGATTTAATAATAATACTAAAAATATTTTATCAAGTCATCTTTTTCAAACGCTTTAAATCTTCCCGAAATCACATTTTCTTAAACCCAGTTCTCGTTTCGGTTTAAAAATGTATTCGTAAGATTCTTCCAAAGACCGCTAACATGCATCTAGAAATGCGTTCACGACTATTAATTATATCGGCCATTCCTTTAATTTTATGACGTGTTATAGAATGTCATAAGCTGGAGGAATCCACCATTTTTACAGTTGAATAATATTATTATGACTTGTGGATTGATAAAATACTGTTTCGTTTTTCTTTCGTTAGTCGAAACCAAAAATTTTCCAGATCAATTCGGGAAATTCGGAAAAATCACAAAACATTGGGTTATTGGTGTTTTATCACCTACGACTAGGATTGCTTCTTTTTGTTCCGGTCACAGCTTAACGCAGGTTTTGACACAGAGGATGAATAGTAAAAGGCGAGTAAATCTTGGTCTCCTTTTGTCAACCATTCACAGATGTGTCTGCCCGGGGCGTGAGTATTTCAGAGTGATGGTTTTTTTTAACACGAACTGTGTGCCGATGTTTTACTGATCAATATTTTCTTTAATAATTTTGCATTTTAAAATATGTTGAGTATTTAACGGCTTAGCTGCGTTCACAATTAAAACATATTTTTCATACTCGAAGTCATAAAGAATCCATAATATACGCATGCATTAAATCGTTATAAATAATTTCCAGACAAATGTGTTGATTTTACTTTAACTCTCTCTGACGATATGTTTGCACACTACGAACACCTGTGCATTCATTTATTGTGGATTCTGCAATGTTTTTGCACGACTCATAAACCTCCACTCGTATTAGTTACGCTGAAACATAAACGTTTTGAAAATCTGTTATTTGTCTCTTATTGTTTTTATTCGGATGCATATTTTTTTTTTAAATCAAAAGGTTTCAAATGCGTGTTTGAAAGGGTTAAAGCACTATATTTTTTTGCTTAATAATTAGTATTTTTGTCGACGGTTGAAAAATAGGTTAATTTAATTTTTTTACTGTGTAAATCATGTAGCTTAACAAAACAATATTCCATACAAGCTAAATTAATACGCTTCAATTCATTATTATGATCGGTTCCATTTAGGAATTTTTCTTGTATTTCACAAGCTAGACGTATTAATTAAAATATATTTAAAAAAAACATTAAGGAGTCGAGAGTTGTATGGCATTTTGGAAAACAAACATGGGAACTTTTTTTTTCAGCAAATATCGTACAAGAGTCCCAACTGCTCCCAGTCGTCTAGAGCCAGTGAGACTATGAAATTCCCGATTGGTTATTTTATGAGACTAAAGTTTGTAGGGAAGGGAAGGTGATGGGGAAGAGGAAGGTTGGGAAGTACCTAATGACTGTTTTACGTACAAAATGTTACTACCGTTAAAACATAATAAATTATTTCCCAAGCCAACAACTAAAACCGTCAATTTAAGAGCACGTTCGGAAATAAGTTTATCAAAATATTATCGCAATCGTATGGGCGCAGTGGTCCTGACTCGCAGTGCTTATAATAGCGTCTCTCATTAATAGCAGAATGCACCAAAAGAAACCATTTTACACATCAAAGGGGCGCCCTTGAAGACAAAATAGTCATAAAGGAGGACATCAGGCGAGTGTCAACACGCCACTAACATCCAGCATCTCTGCATCTCTTCGCGTCGTTCCCATCTCATTTATCTGCGTGCGGAGAGCAAATAGCAGGGGCTTCCCACCGCAACTGAACTCGCAATGATGTCATACAAAAAGTCAGATGTTTGGAGAGGTGGAAATATTATTACAAGCTCTAGCTTCAATAATAAATCTGAATATTGCTGTAAATCGCTGAAAGTCTCCAATTATGTTCGAATTGATAAAGATATGACACAATAGGAAAAACATTTAATAATCCTAATTATTTAATATGAGTAACCGAGATAAGCCAGTCGCTTAGACTCTTAGAACAGTCGCCAGGATAGCGGTCTCGAAGGTACAATTTGATCGTCTCTCATGTTAGAAGAGTATACGACGTGACAGCGAAAATGATCTATATCAAGACACATACATGCGTTGTGTGGCAGTCGATCCTCCGTTCCTACCCGCGCAGTAAGTCGGCGTAGTAATTAGTTAGTTATTTCGTTGATTTTAAATACGTAGGCATACTTTATAATTACTGTAAAAATTCTTAAATGTGTATTCTGCACTGAATAAAATTATAAAAAAAAAGTTAAATACATTTTTTTAGATTTAAAAAATTATAAAAATATCTATTTTAAAATATGCAAGATAGAAACCTTATTTTTGGATGTACAAAACAGTAATAGCAAAATTAATTACCACACTGGCAAGGATGTTAATGACAGTCGTTTGGTGTTCGGTTTTAACTTGTTAATTACAAATTTATATTTATAAGTATATTTTCTTCACTTACCTTAATAAATATGTAAAAGTATTGAATTAAATATTTCAATATTTTAAATTTATCGAAACACACTCTTCCTATTTCAGAAGAATTTAGGGGCTTATATTGAAATAAATAATCAGAATTTTTGTATTGCTACGTTTTCACTACAAATCACCGCAAACATTAACTGCAACATAACATTTCAAAATATTAATGGTACCAAAAGCTTAAAATAAAACAGTAACCCATCTAAAAAAATCATTTAGTGAAATTGAAAATAAGTATTTAGTCATCCTAGTATATAACGTTTTTATAATGCTTTTCACAGTAGGTACGCTTTATATTAAATCAATCAATATGACGTTCTATTTTGCTGTTAAATAATAAGATAAGATAACTAAAGTTTTGTGTTATAATTCTTTCTAGCTTTGTGAATCGCCCTCGAGGAAATATTTCACGAAAAAATACGCTTATCAAAGCGTTATATGGAACCAAAACAATGTACGTATATTTTTTTCTTCAGAACAAGTAGGCCAATAATTATTATCAAAGGAGAGTTTTCACGAAAAACAATTTTACTGTAAATACTTATTTTATTTGTTTTTTTGTTGTTTTTCAGAAATCGGCCTTGATGTGATGATATTGACACACAAACAAGGTAGCATTTTTTATTAATAATTCTGTTTTCGCATTTTAATATTTACTTTATAATCTTCAATTACAGAGAAATCTTCAAAAGTATGTAGGTTCATCTTATTTTTCAAACAAATCTTATTTAATTGTAAATAAAATTCTTGCGATATTTCGTTGCTTGAAATGGCTTTAGCCGTGTTTGGTGACCAGATCTGAATTTCCAGATACTTCCCAATCTTCCTCTTCCCTATCTCCTCCCCCTCACCCCTAACTTCAGCCTTACAACACCTATTCGGGGATGCCATAGTCTCACTGGCTCTAGACGATTGGGAGCAGTTGAGACTCTTGTGCGGTATTTATATTTTAAAAAATGTTTCAGAAATACACGTTTTTTGTTTCATGTACATATTTACGCTCAATGAATTAAAATAATGCAATAACATTTTTTGATTGCTGTTTATTTCCTGTTTTTTAACTCTTGAACGGTGAGATCCGTCAAGAAATTTGGACATGTTATTTATTCATTGCTTTTTCTGTCATGAACTATGAAATTAATAGTAATATGTAGTAATAACGATTCGGTAAATAGGATATGTGAAAAAATCGAGCGACGCCAATTAAAAACTAAGTAACTACTAGTTTTTTGTTGATTTCCAAAAATAACATAGCTTTAATAAAATATTGAAATGTATAACAAATTGAAAACTATTAAATATTTATATATTTGGCAAGCTCTGTGCTTTCCCACGGCACGTTTGGTTAGTCACCCGTTCCGGAATAAATTACAATTAATATTGTAACACGTTAAAGAAAACATGAATTATGAGCCGTTGGCATATTTTCGACATTTACAAAAACTTTAAAATCATAAGATGCACGTGAAATAAATAAGCTTCATTTCTCAGATTAAAAAAGATATTCGTTTATCTGAAATTTTAAAAAAGCAAGATGTCTCCGGCACCTCATAATGAATGAATGCAGTCGACTCAGACGCTCATCATCAGAAGTATGTGCTGACAAATGTAAGTATCATTGGAGCTCCTAACAGCCGGAAGCGGCGAAAGCTGTTGTCAGGCGTCGATTCGGAATGTCGTCGCGACGCCTATTCCCACTGGCGTCGGCGTCGCGTTGACGGGCCCACTAATAGCCAGTAAAACCACTATTCATTTTTCATATCTTCTTTATGGCTGAAAAAATAAAACGGTGTATTCCAGCATTTCGGTAATATGTGAACATTCCTCCCTGTTTGTGCAGTTGGGAGAGAAGTTTGTCGCAGTCGTAAACAAGTTAATAGTGTTTAGAGATGTTTGTTATTATAAGCGGAATTACTTTGTTGATTGTCAAATTTTATGAAATGTATAAAAGCGCCGCTGAAGTTTTCTTTGAAGAGCCGTCAGAATAATATATTTTTTTATTGTGTTGGCAACGTCCAGTTGGTCATAACATTATTTATATTATAATGTGAAAATTTTTAAACTCATTTTCTACATACGAAAAATTATTAATTTCTCGAAATTGCGATCAATCTGTCTGATTTAAGTAGTGAGTTACTAAAAGAGAACATAATTATATGTAATAACACAATAATTCAGAGTAAATTCTCAGTTTCTAAGGTTTTGTTCCACATCCTAGATTACAATAACAATCCACACATTTAGGCCAACAGATTAGGAACACCTTCGTCATTATTTTCACTTCTTTCTTTATTCAGTTACTTAAATATTATCAAACATCCTCTTCTAAGTTCCATGATCGTCCGTTTGCATGAGACCCGTGACATCTCTGACTCCTTCTTCCACCCACTTGCGCGACATATGTACACTAATTTCTTTGTCAACCCACTGTATGAGTCGAAACATCTAAACATTAAGTTTAATTATTTGTAGAAATGAAAAAATAACTTTGTATAAGACCACGGATATTATTTTATTTTTTATGACCGACCGGTTTCGCTTAACCTAGGTAACATCAGGGTACAAAACTAAACTAACCAATAATACAAAGTGTACGGTTGTATAAACATAAAGAGGGAGAACAACATATAAAATAAAATAAAAAACAATGAGAAAACAAGAGAATAACATTTACATCATTTATGTTCATTTGAAATTCACAAAACATCGATTTTTTTAAATGTGAATATCACACAAGAGGTTTCAACTGCTCCTGACTGTCCAGAGCCAGTGGGACTGTGGCATCTTTAATTGGGATGTTATTTTACTGAAAGGCGGGAGGAGGGGAAGGAGATGGGAAAGGGGAGGGTTGAGAAATATCTGGCCATTTAAATCTGATTACGAATTACGGCTAAAGCCATTTCTAACGTTTCTATTATCAAGGGTGGTCTTTCACCAGGGCGATATCTACCTCTTTGAAAGGTGCCGCAAACATACTAAATGGTATTTTATACGAATTCAATGTGAAATAACACAAACGGAATTCGAATTCGAGAAGAAGTTTCGCAGTCGAGCATCTTAACCGTTCGACCACGAGGGTCATCGTTTTTATTTCCAGATTTTAGTTTTGAGAATTACATTAGTAAAACCTTCAACAACTTGCGAATATCAGCAGGCATTGCAATAGACGTGGGAGATTGCGCCCCACTGAACTGCAAGATGGGCGATAGTATTATTATTCCACCGTATTCCTGTAACTGCCGCTGTGAGACTCCCATTTTGCACTACCTGCATAAGCCAGGATTGGCAAAAGTAACCGCAGAGCGGAGGTGCGTCAATTATCCTGTGTTCGCAGCAGTCTTGCGGGTAGTTTCTACAATTACCTACGAACTTAGAGGATAACTCATCAACTGCAGAAATGGGATCTGACGACGATAGGAAAGCGGTTACTTGGAACAACGACTCACATACGACGTATACATTATGTAACTAAGAGTCTGAAACATATGAATGCTGCATGAAAGATACATCATGGTGTCAATACTAAAATTCATTTGATCTAGATAATATTTGGATAATTTGTACAGCGCCGTTTTTGTGAAAAATCACCTCAAGGGCAGATCCTTGGTAAAATAATGTGACTCTTCGTGTAAAGAAGGAGGTGATATGAAAAACGGACCATAATAAAGTTGTGTGGTTATGAAATCATTGTTGTTACAGGACTTGGAGTAACAATGTATGGAAAAAGAGCTTATTATTTTTACCCAACCTATACGAACTTGCGATAAATCACTTTCTCCGGGTTTTTTCGACGCAAATATAATACACCTCTTCTATGTACTGTCACGATGATCTTGGGCTACTGAGTCACCACGGGACTATACACCCATATTTTTTATTATGCCACTAAACTTGACATACCTAAAACGATTTTTTAGGTTACATGCTATATTTTTGTTGATAACAATGCTGTGAAAAAGTGGTTATACGAATAAACAAAAACCTTATGTTGGTATGTGATATGAATGGATGTATAAATACCCTAGCCTTAGTCTTAGACACGTCCAGAAATCATCAAAAACTGACTACACTGCCTTGGATAGATACCACTCTACTCGTATATACTCTAAGTTACAGGATAATAAATATGCAACCTTCGATTAAAAAACAACATATATTTTCCTACTAGCAAATACGGAGATTTTACACGCAAATGGAAAATAAATAATAAAAAAAAACCAAGTTCCCCCTTTCAAACGTTTCTTCGACCGGTTAGTAGCTGAATGGACAAACGCGTCGGATTCCCATCCGGGCGTCGTGGGTTCGATTCCTCTGCAAGCTAAGCCCTCCATTATTGCACAAGCAAGATCTTCCACTTATTATGATGGTGGTAGGAGTTTTTTCAAATTTCGTTAGGTTTTCGTTACCTGGGAATGTTTGTCTTTTTTTTTAATCTAAGAATTGTTAAAAATGGATCTCAAACAAATTTATAAAGAAAATTCAAAAGCTGAAATCGTATTTTTTTTAATGGAATTGTAACAAATTATTATCAAAGATTTTATTTTAAATTCACCACATATGGCTATTGAATGGTTGCAAATGTTTGATTCAAACGCATTACTTTGGATAGTTTCACATTGGTAATGGGTTATATCATTTTGGCACAGTACAAGCTAGTCACGTGCGAATAACAGCTGTTGAAGTAAAAAATACGCTTTGAATTATAACGATTATCTCAAACATTATAACTGTTGTTATGGAACCTTTTCTTGATTCCGGAGTTACGACTTCGCTCTGGGTCCCTTTAGCTAATATCACTGAGTATCTTTACTGCCAATAATCTTTTAGTAAATCATTCTTATTGGTTCGGGTTTATGCATTATGCAGTCGCTAGTACGTCATACTATATGTATTTTATTAAATCAAATCTTTATAAAAAAGTATTTGACTTAACCAGTAAAAAAAATAGGGATCCGTCTGTAACCTATGATTTTCAGTAAGAATATAACCTCTTGTATTACTAAAGACATGGTATTTAAAAGAATACATTTTTAGAAAATTTACCTGTTTCAAAAGCGTCATTTTTATCCGAAAACAATAAGTTACAACCTCAGAGCAATAATATACAGGAGGGAGCGTTTCTGTAGTCAGTATTGATATTTTTGTCTGACTCGGCTAGACCAGGGCGTCGCTAGGACTAGGGCTAGGATATTTATACATGTCCATTCATAACGCATGCCGATATAATGTTTTTGTTTATTTATATAACCACTTTTTCACAGTATTGTTGTAAACAAAAATATAGCATGTAACCTAAAAAACCGTTGAGTTATGTCCAGTTATGTCGCATATCAAAGGGTAAGGAGGCGGAATCACGGGAGACGCGGGAGACGGAGCATATGCTTACATACTGAATGGTAGTGCTATATTATTTGAGAACTTGTCTTGTCTCTTTCTCTCTCACGGCTTACGACGTTAAAACCCGGAGAAATTGATTTATCGTAAGTTTGTATAGGTTGAGTAAGAAATATTTGGCTATACCTCCTTAAATCGTTACTCCAAGGTTACAACTTTACAGTTAATAATCTTTACAGATAATTACTAACAGGAAAGCAATAGAAACAGATTAAGCAATGATCATAAAATACATAGCTACAAGGACTATTGGTTCTAGGAACTTAATTGCGGTAGATATAACGGATTGCAGTCTATAGAGATTATTTTATTAGGTTACAGCATTCATAAATGTATCAGTGGGGGATCCCATAAATTAGGAGCTACAGTAATGATTTTGGGTTTATTGTCTTGATAACTTAAATGATTTATTCTATGAATTCGATAAATAGGTAGATATAATAAGGATATAATAGTTATGCATAAAACAACGCTGTTGCATTATTTTTTACTATTTTTGTTTGACTTTGATTCATAAGGTGATAATAAATGTTATGTATGAGAGATTTTTTATGAATGATAATATTTAAAAACCTTTTTTTCTTGTGTCATCCATAGAGATTCAGTACAGTAAATGTTTCTAAGGAATGATATAGCTGAACATACATACGTGTTGTTGATGAGTATAATTTTCCAGAAGGAATAACCTTAAAAAAAATGATAATACGCTATGCGGTTGAGTTAGCACGAGAACAAGTTAAATCTATTATCTTAGCAACATTTTGTAAAAAACCCTTAACGTGAAAAGTATCGCCAGCTATTCACATTATAAATATTCAAGATTCTTAACGGTATCTCTTCCTTATTTAGGGATATATTCTGTTCACTCTAGATAATTTGAATAGCGCCATCCAGTAATCATTTGCATCGCATTCTGCGCATTCATCTTCATTTAAATACAATAGCGATGGAAAAGTGCAAGCTCCTGCTATACTCGTAATGGGAAGGTAACCTAAATGCAGGCGTGTGCAAGTTCAATAATAAATAATCATCATGATCGCTACAAAATCATCATCACTAATGTTTGTTATAGCCAAACACGACATTGTTGGACCTATATCGTATGACTGCAGAGAATGGTGGGCGCAAAATAAATCAATCAATTTATTTGCTAACTAACTAACCATCACGCCGTTTTCCCGGGGAGTAAGCAGAGGACGGACCGCCATACAACTCTGTTTTGGCACACACTCCTTGCTTAATTTACATTCATACATCGTCTTATACATACTATTACCCTTTTCTCTCATTATTCATGAAAACGATCATGATTTTAGAAAGTTTTAATTTGTATGCATATTGTATAATATTATCTCCTTGTTAGTTAGTATCATTAGCTTGATTAATTTAGTATGAAGCGCACTTAAGGTGAAATATCACAAAACTGCGCTACACAAGTTTACTGCTATTATTATAATTATCTCCTGTTATTCTGATTCTACACATAGCCTGACTCAAGTTTTTACTTGATGGTGAAATGGCTTCTTCGGGCATCCCCGACTTCTTCTTCCATTCACTTTCACGTGATATATTTATTTGCCCCAGCCAAATTTGAACCCGTGTCCACAAGATTTTTAGTCGAGGATCTTAACCACTCGACCACGCAGGTCGTCAATTTATGTTGTAATCGGACTACAGTCCGTAAACAAATTTACGAATATAACGATTGTAGTTTTTTATTACGAAAATCTTTTTCAAAAACGACATAACACGCTTTGATCTCCACTGATAAAGTTATCGGACAGAAGTAAAGTTGCACTTGCAGTTGCAGAATCCCACTGCACGGTGGTTGGTTGGCTGCCATTGCTGCCAGGAGAGAAGCAATGGCGCGGAAGTAATCGAGTCCATGATACAGCCTCCCTTCCAGTTCAAACGGTCCAGAAATGCCTTTGGAAGCACAACACTGGAAACTGCTGGACGGGCGCGATGAGAGGTATGAATTCCAATGGAATAGAAGTGGACTGTTACATATTTAATGGAAGACATGAAATTGACATATTTAATCTATTTATTGTACTTTGAATTAAATTAGATGAAGTCCATAAAAGCACAAAGACGTGACATTAAATTAATATACAAGTCTTTTAATTTATTTCCAGTTAGAAGAATATTATCATATAATATTGCATGCACCAAATATGATATTTTCGTACAAAGAAATCACTTTGTGGTTCTACATATTTAACAAAAAATGAAAAAATGACTTTGTACAAGACCACAGATTTTGTTTAAAATTTTATGATCGTCCGGTTTTGCTTAGCCTAAGCATCATCAGAAAACAAAATTAAACTAAACAAAAAAAAACATAGTGTGTGGTTATACATACTTGTACACACAGAGAGAGAACACAATATAAAATAAATAATATAACAGTAAGAAAACAAAATAATAACATTTAAATAGATAGAACACAGGAACAGAGAGAAAAAGACAGATAAAATGAAATGAAAGTGGCAAAACGTCAATTGAGAAGGTGATAAATGTATGACGAGAAATTTTATGAAATTACCGTATATTGGACTACTGGACAAAATTTAAATGATTGTTGAAAAATATGGACAATCTGTATGTACGAGTATATATCACCACCCACCATATATTTTTTAAAATTTAGTTTAACTTTGTACCCCGATGATGCTTAGGCCAAGCGAAAGCGGTCATAACTGGAGGGATTTAACTGGGTAGCTATTTAATATTTAATTTGACAAATAGTAATCTCAAGCTTTAAAAAAACAGCCTCGGTGTTGGTGATGTTGAAGGTATTTTGGGAAGTTTTTTAACACCGAACCAGAAATATTGATACTACATATACGTGAATCAAAGAAAAAATTACGAGCTCCACGCACACAACTGTCAGTACCGCGAGTCAAATGTACACTGAAGCGTGAAGCGCTGTCGCGTCGTTGGCACTCTTAACATGAGCGCCTGGCAGCGCTGTGACGCTTTTCGACACTAATAATAAAATAGTTAAGTTACGTTTAAACGCATTTTGTACCTGATACCTCTGAGTATGGAGCCGCAAAGCTTACCGCTTTTCCACGGAGGTCAACAAAAATTAAAAATATGTATTTTTCAAGGTGGGTCTTATTTGTCAACTCCCGTTCAACTTGATCGCGGCAACTTCAGTAGCAAAATTAAGTTATTATTACAACACGTATTTTGACTTTGCATTCCGTCCACCAAACGATCAGATGTCGCAACCAGGAGGTCGAAACAGAAGGTGTATGCATAATGTCAGATTCATATCAGCTTTGAATAAAACTGCTTCATTACGAACGGGCATATGGTAACCTCAATTTTTGATTTATGATTTTACAATAATTAGAGATAAGGATGTATTGGGCAATGACAAAAACTCGATCAATTAATATGCCTTGCCATAATTTACTTATGTCCTTATTAAACCAGAAGGCGAATGTATGTATGTATGCGTGTTGTAAAGTCAGACATAAGGTAAATTGGATTAATTAGTAGATAGACGATTTGAAAAAATACTTTTCAAATGATTTCTAATTATGTATTTTTTTATTAATGGCCAAATGGATTAAGAATGGAATGTGTTTCCTGAATATACCATCCAAACATCACTTCTGGTTAAAACAAAGTGAAAAACAATCAAAGGTAAAAGATGACGACGTACCTAACAACCTTGTACGTTACCTTGGAGTAACAATGTATGGAGAGAGAGCTTATTCTTTTTACCCAACCTATACAAACTTGCGATAAATCACTTTCTCCGGGTTTTCACGTCGTACACCATGAGAGAGGAGACAACAAAAATAGCACACTGCTTTAATGTACTGTAAGGATGATCTTGGTCTGCCGCGTCTCCGGAAACTCCGCTCTCATGTTTTCATACTCAACTAAACGGTTTTTTAGGTTATATGCTATATTTTTGTTGAAAACAATACTGTGAAAAGTGGTTATACGAATAAACAAAAACATTATGTCGACATGTGCTATGAATGGATGTATAAATACCCTAGCCTTAGCCTAGCCACGCCCAGGTCTGCCGAGTCCGGCAAAAATCATCAAAAACTGACTACACTTCCTTGAATAGGTACCACTCTATGTACTCTAAGTAGAATACACTATCATTAAGGTTATTCAAGGTTTCTCAAGTTTATCTCAATCTAAAGTGCATCCAATAATTGAATTTGGTAGATAAGCACTCGGTTGACTTGCATTATTTTGTGGACATAAAAAATCCATAGGTTTTTTTAGAAAACCAAATGAAATTAAAAATTGTGCAGAAGAGAACAATTAATACACCTTTTAAAATTTCTAATGGCACACTGAGTGTGTTGTACAGGTATTAAAATGGATTTTGCTTGAGATAAATGGCAGGATTGTCGAGTCACATTTGATTTCGAATACAAGGAAGTTTTAATAATAAATTATTTATTTCAGCAAAACTAAGCGGTGGGTGCAATACTCTGTCTGCAATACAAATTAAATATCATCGCTAGAAATGCAAAAGGGCTTAAGCGACACTTTGGCCAAAAATGAGTTAAACACGCAGTTTTTAATTTAAGCATCAAATGATTTGACTCTCGTTTGATTCTGTTGACTTTTGTGGCCCTTCAGCCACCCAAAATATGTTTCCCATATGAGAGAAGGCTTGACTCAAGCAACGCAAGTTAGGGACTTTTTTTAGCTTTTTGTCGCTTCGGGTAACTCAGAGCATTAAGTTGCCTGTTTTAACTTTTTTTTCAAAATCTAACCAGGTACTGAAGATTTATGTTTTTTATTGTAAAAAAAAAAAACTTTAAAGTGCTTTGATGTAAATTTCCTAAAATAGTGCTTCAGCCCTTTTGCCTTTCCGGCGTCGATAAAAACATATAAACAATATAAAAAGAAAGAAAGAGATAACATACAAAATTGAAAAAGCATAATAATACTAAAGAAAATTATTAATAATTAATGAATGCGAACGAAGCTAGGAGTGTGTGCCAAGACAGAGTTTTAAGGCGGTCCGTCCTCTCTGCTTACCATTGCGAAGAAACGGCGTAATTGTTAGTTAGTTAGTTTGTTAGTTAGCCTTGCATAATGTAGCAGTGGATCTTTATATTGACCAATAGACACGCCTGAAGACGTAATCATTGCTAATGGTGTAGGTCTCATCCGAACATTCATAAATCTTCAAAGATGAATAATAGCGCAAACGTATTTTTGTGCGCCGCGGAAGTCGAACCCATGACCCGTGACCACAGCGCAGAAACAAAACATCTCAATACATTTGTGAGGTTACTTGGCCATGTACAAGAATGTGCACGTCCAGCGCAAGGTCGTAATATTAATTACACTTTCGCTTAAAAAAAACAGAATTTTATTCTAGTGTGAATAAACATTTTGTTGGTTAATTATCGAGAAAAAAGTTTTGTTCTTCCTGGAATAATTTCATTGAAATTCTGTCAGTTACTTAATCAACCTGCGCGAGTAGGAACAATTACATGCGATTACATATTTCATTGTTATTTTTATATGCCGAGGTGTTTGTATTCATGTTTTTAATTAAAATAAATGCTATTTTAATTATTGTGCGGAATTTAACCGTTAAAACTGACAAGAAATTGAAAAGTGTTTTAAATATCGCTTTTTTTAATTTAAAAAAAATGCACTACGTTTTATTTTTTATTGAAATCTCTTAAACCTTTACCTCTACTAAATAACTATACAAAAAAAATCCAAAATAATGCTTTTTTTAAAGATGAAAACACCTCTAATCTACAAATCAGTTTTCTTTTCCCGGTAGAGTAAAAACATTCTCATTTACTACACTTCAGGGTTTTTTTTCTCCGTTTGATTTTGATTAACTTAGTTGTTATATTAATACTATTTTTTTATACTGTATTTCATTATTATGTTATATTGTTTTATTTATCATGGTTTATGTTAGTTTGATTTTTCTGTATTTTCTATTTTATTGTAACTCATGTAGTCCTTAATTTCCCTTGTCCCAGAGTGAGTTTTTATAACTCATCGGGATTGCTATGTATGTTAGCAAGGTCGGTAGCTGAGGGGATAAACGCGTCGGATTCCCACCCGGGCGTCGTGCGTGCAATTCCTCTGCTGGCTAAGTCCTCCATCTTTGCATAAGCAACATCATCCGCTTGTTATGATGGCAGTAGGAGTTTTAAAAATATTGTCAGGTTATTCGTAACCCGGGAATATTTGTCTTTCTTTTGAAAAAATAAAACTAATATTCATAAAAAAAAACGCAGTTACTCCCAGGATAGGCAGAACAACGCCCCGACTCACAAATTTAAAGTGTCTTCCTGGGACGTCCCCAATTTATTTTTTCATTAATTTGTTATGAACAATTCTTTCCTGACACACCTTTTTTCGTTTATTTGATCTTTATATCAAAACTATCTAAGCGTCTCCGTTAATCTTGTTCATAACGCTTATTAACAAACGCAAATGGAACTGGAACGTGCCGCAAATACACTAAATATTATTTCATATCAATTAAATGTGTCATGACACACATTAATTAAAAATATCTATTTGCGCACGCCGGGACAGAAACCCGCAACCACTGGATTCGTAGTCGAGCGTCTTACCACTAGACCATGCAGGCCGTCAAAACCTTAACCTAACAACTTATCAGTTCAAACATTCTTTAAGCAATTTCAATTTCTTTCTTTACTTACGGCTGATTCTCAGTTCATCACTACACTTAAAAAATAGGCAGTAAACTTTATAACAGTTTCTTCAGATTGCACTGATGACATAACCAAACTTTCGCGTATTTTGGTTTCCTATAATTCACTTAATTAAGTGTTCAACATAATATCAGTTTCAAAGAACCAGCGCTCCATCAATAATAACGAGTGACATTTGCACCGATCTATCGCATGACATTTCATTGTGTTCACCGAGTGACGATGTAGGTCTACTTTAGTTAGGTGGGTTTATTCGTTGTATTGGGAAAAGTAGAATTTATTGTCTGATCACGACACGGGCAAAGTTTAATTGAGTTGCGGCTGCAGTCATAATCACATTTCATCTTTGAAACATTTTCTGAAACGAACTTGGAATTTCTTCAAATCGACTTATTGTCTTATAAATGTTTAAAGACACTCGAGTAGTTGGAAAACTTAAATTACGTCTTATAAATGTATTTTCATTTACAAACTAAACAAAGAAAAGCTTTTGCATTCATAATTTAATGAAAATACCACTATATTTATGCAAAATTAATAATAATGTGATTGACGTGTACTCATTTAAACATCAACCGAAATAATTAATGAGTTTCTCTGACCTTTTTAACTGAGACTTCGTTAAAAACTTTTAAACTGTGCTTTACTAAAATTAGATTTTATACCCTGAAATTATTTGTATAACGCCAACATTATTGAAAATGTTTTTTTCAAACCATTCAAAAAAAAATACATTGAAAAAATCTATTTATTAGATTTTAAATCTAAAAAAAAACTATGTGGTAGAAACGCGCACTTATATTTTGTTATAGTGCCAAAAAGCGCCAACGACGCAATTGCGCTTCACACTTCAGTGGACTCGAGGTAGTGACAGCTGTGTAACTGTTGCTCGTGGTTTTTTTTTTTTTTGATTCACGTTTGATTACGTTCAAATATCTGGTTCCGAGTAAAAAATCTTCCTGAAATATCTTCAACATCACCAACACCCGGGATTAATTGGACGTAGTTATGCAGAAAGCGTCCAGTTCACAATTTATCAAAATCGAGTTTTACTAACGCACATTGTAGATATTTGACTTAAATTGAAGTTTAAAAACATTATTAAATGTAGGATTGGATAAAAAATACAATGTTTAAATAAACACACTGAAACATTAAAATTACTATTTGGCAGTAATGCCCGTAAAGGAAAAAAAAACATTGATATTCTCTAACAAATGCCGATTCCCCATATTAAGTTTTATCTTTTTGGGGATGGACGTTTTCTGCATAACTACGTTCAATTTCTATTCAGAAAAATTAACCTACGTCGATGCGCGGAATACAGCAATAAGGATGGCAGCGCAGTAAAGAAATATACTTTTATATTCCTACAGTGTAAAAAGGGACTGGTTGGAGTTTGTGTGGGAAAACGTTTGTGTCAAATATACTTTTTGTAGACATACTTTTTTTTAACACTAGGAAGTGACGCATAAAAAAAAAATATATTTGGCACTTTATCATAATTATAATTAGAGAAAATATTTGGCACTAAAAGCGTAAAGAAAATATTTGCACCGTTTTCCATTCGAGAGTGAAACATAACAAGAAAAAAATAAAGTTAATTTATTCCAACCTCGGTGTTTCTCGGCGTTACCATAGTCGTGATAAAGTTTCCAGTTTCAAATAACAGATGTTAATGTTGATCAATGCAGTACAATGCACAATAATAGCTCTCTGTTATATAACAGCAAACTCGGCGGAAGCTGCCAAAAGTTATCCACAATAAACGGTGTTAGAGAATTTCGGATTAACAACATGTTAGGAGTTGGCAAATAATACTGGGGGGAGGGGGCGGGGGGGATTAACGAGATTTCCCCGAACTAAGGAAAAGTTATTGTGATCATTTTAATATTAACTCCGCGATGGTTGGGCTGTTTGTAATGGGTCACAGGTAAAACAATGCAATTAGATTTAATTCTGATTAAACCACTATTGATATTTTGATAAGGTGATTTTATTTTATTTTTTGTGATGTTTTTTCAGAAATTAAGGGTCAGCATAAAAAAAAAACAATTCTGGATTTCTAGTTCAAGCAATTCTTCAAATGATTTATCTGTTAATTCTACATAGGTAGTTAGAAAAATTCCGAGGTATCCAGTGAAGACAATTATTAAACTGTAATATTTTAAATTCTTTATTGAAAGCATACTAGAATTTTGGATAAAACGTTCAAAAATGCCTTTTCTGGTTTCAAAACTGCATCTTTTACTGACATTTGACTATTTTTTTCATTGAATTTAAAGAATTAAAGTTGAAATTTTGTATTTACTGGAAACCTCAGACATTTTTTTTAACTACCCATACAAAATTTGCAGATAAATCATTTGTAGTATTGCTTCTATTAGAAAGCTACAAAGTAACGTTTAGCGTCATCCTGAGTGCTAACCCTTGAGAAATAATAAAAACCTCCTAACGATTTACGAAATAGGCAAAAATTATGTATAAAAATCGACTATCCATTTTATTGACAAATGTCTTAGTAGTTTAGCGGGCTCTTTTCATAATCAAAAAATATGATTTTATTGTATTTTTTAATAATAAAATAATAAACGTTAATAATTGAGTATTATTTATAGTCTTCGTTCCATATTTTTAAAGATGCTGTATGTTTTTTTTTCAATTTGAGATTTATCATTTACAACGGAGTTTTCAATGGCAGAATCAAACCTCAATTTTTTGTAAGCTTTTTAAGCCTTTCGAATGTAACACGAAATGCTGAACGTATTATTTTAATCCTAGAGAAAAAGATCACGATGAGCTTTCTCAACGTCAACATAATATCACTAGTTACAATAAGCAACATATGGTTTAAGGTTTCTGATTTACAAAGTTAACACGTATATACGTACATACATCCTTAATAATAATAATACAGATACTCAGCTATCTTATAAATGGCCATTTTTGTGAAATATCACCTCAAGTTAAACCCTGGCTAAGTTTACCCTATAACTATCATTGATCATCAGCATGAAAAAACCTTAATCTCTCAAGAAAAAATTTTATCATTTTGTAACTACATTGGAAAAATTTTTCAAAATTATTTATCACGAATGTACCTACAACTTCAACTCCAGAGAAAAAAAATCATAAAATATCAATGACGTTCCAATACAAATACATAAACACGTTGTAGTGCTCTCAAAGTGGCAAGCAAAAACCACGCTAGTTGGTGTGTTCGGTGATTTAGCCGATTTAGTACTAAACTGTCACGCGTCGCTTGAGGCCGTTTACTGTATCTAATTAAGTTACAGAGATAAGTGGCAAAATGCCCTTGTGAGATGAGAAAGTGTTGCAATTATACTGCAAAGCCTTCTAAAAAGCCAAGGAATAACATTTCATTTATAAGTACGCGAAAATTACTGCTATTACCAATTATTTTAGACAACACAACTATCTCCATTGTTGACCAACATAATGACGTCTTCGCGTAAGTGAGTAAGTGAAGTGCTATCTCATTCTGTCCAATCGTACATCTGTTTCGTTCATACACATACTCGTATATTCTATGAATGTCTATCTTTATCATGTATGATGATACATGACCGATATTTGTATGATTAATTTACTGGTGTGTTTGTAACTTGCCACATTTTGTGTTAATATTCTAAGGCTATAACGTGTCTATATATTTGTAACGTCACTGTATAATATAGTTACATTTAACTACATTTGTAAGGTAGAATGTTTCAGGGGAAAACAATCATATCATAAAGTTATAACAAACTAGGTGGAGTGAAGTATCAGTACCGCAAGTGTACTTCCATTGTTTTTCATTTACAAGTGTGGGTATTATTGATCTGGTGGCCGAGTGCTCCGTACTCTGGTATCCAGGTAACCCAGTTCATCTGATGTGTTATTCATCACATAGCTGCATGAGTTCCCTTCATATTACTTGGCTTTTTGTAGTTGCACCTGAGCCTGTCTGTCGGGTGCACTGAGTGTGCTAACTACAACATGCAAGCATAATTGAATTTAACTACCTTTGTTCCACGTAATGCTTGCATTGTTTCTTACCGATGCATAGGAAGATGGTTCCCTTTGCTCATTTAATCATCAATGACGAATATCATTCTCAATTAATAAAAAATGGTTTCCACTAATAAGTTCCATTTTCTATTTATTGTTTTGAAAATACAATTAATTTTTTTGCGGTTATAGCTTTATCATTCCAATATAAGGATGGCTGCCGATGTTGGAAGGATTTGAGAAAAATAATTAAAGTAATAATTTGCAAACCGTTTTTCTGAATTCGCTTATCATCTTATTGATAAACCTTCAATAAAAGCACCGATGCTCATCTTCTTCATAAAAATGATTATGGCATTAGATTAAATAATTCAAAAGCACTAGAAATAAAGAAAGCCATTCAAATTAAACGTCATATTCTTAAAAATCAGGTAAATTTGACCAATAGTCCAATATTAGGTATATTTCGTGTAAACTCATAAAATTTATCATTATTCCTTAATCACCTCTTGTCTCTTTCAATTCATATTATCTGTCCCATTCTATCTGTTACTTTGTTTTAATTTTTTTCAAAATCATGTTTCGTATTTTTAGTTGAGTTTTATTTTGTACCCTGATGATACTTAGGCTAAGCGAAACCGGTCGGACATAAAAATTAAAATAACATCCGTGGTCTTTTACAAGGTTATTTTTTCTTTTCTTTAAATTTATTTATCAACTCAAAAAAATATACTACACATGAGAACAACATTGGTGGATTATTTTAAGAATAGTGAAAGAACGAAGATATCATTTTGATTGATCGCTTTCAAGACATAAATATTAAAACAATGGCTTTGCCTTAAAAATGTTTCTGCAGTTGGTAATTGTATACGAACTTACATCATATTCTTAGCAGATCGCTGTTCGCACCTCCACATTATTACCACAGTTAATCTATTTTCTCCTCCTGATACATATCACACACCAGATTAAAACATAATATTACGTCTATTTGGTTTAGGGAATGTTTTTTATCCCTAACGGTTTAGCACACCGAGTTATCAAAGCGTAGTAACTAATTATTAAAGCGATTGTTGGAAGTCGTTACATTTTTTTTATTCCCACATATAGACGTGCATTATCTGATAATTTGAATGACTAGATATTATGACATATTATGGAAGTGCTTAAGATTATAATTACACGCGAGATGATCTAAATCTTTAAAAAATGTAAATAGGTAATTATTACGAGCCAATATACCGTTCTTTAATGGCTCTCCGTGCGAAATACAAACAACGAGTTTATTTCATCGTACGTTGAGTACAACATTATTACCTTAAAGCTAAATTACACATAATTATGGAGTTAAAAATAATTATTCAATTATCTAACTACGTAACCTAAAATATATTTTTATTTACATTACAGCCGGCACAGTACTTACCTGTCGTTATGCTAATGAAGGTGCCAAAGGAATATCAGAAAATATCTCTTACTTGATTTAATCATCTACGAGATATTTTTTTAATGTAATATTATGAACGCCTTTTAAATTTTCTGTTTGACCGGTCGGTAGGCAAGTGGACAAACGCGTCGGATTCCCACCCGGGCGTCGTGCGTTCAATTCCTTTGCTAACTAAGTCCTCTATCATTGCACAAGTAACATCTTCCGTTTCTTATGATGGCAGTAGGAGTTTTTCAAATATTGTCAGGTTATTCGTAACCCGAGAATGTTTGTCTTTCTTTTAAAATAAAAATAAATAAAATATATAAATATGTATACGAATTATTACTAATATAAAAATATAATAATGTTGTATATAGACAGCTTCCAACCATCTGGAGCCAGTGAAAATATGGCATCTCCGATCGGAGTATGTTGTTAGGTTGAAGGTAGTAAAGAGGTGAAGGAAATGTGGAAAAGGAAGGTTGGGAAGTACCTGGCTATTCAGTTCTGGTCACCAAACACGGCTGAAGCTTTTAAAGCAACGTTTAGATTCTGAATGGTGGTTTTTCACCAGGGCTTTACTTAGGGTACCTACCACACAAAAAAAAATCTTAAAAACTAAACCACTAAAAAGTCTTCTCTGAGGTATCAGAAATTATGAGGGATAGAAATGTATCTAATTCAAGCAAAAAATGCTTGATGTGGAATCGGAAAATTTTCAAATGTATAAGTCTCACTATCAAATGTCTAAGAAATGTGTGTTGTACTGTAAGTAAATAAGCTAGTATAGAAATCGTATTTCATCGGCCATTACATTTCTATACTACTGTATTACGGTTATTAAAATAGTTTCCCAAACTCCTACGGACTTGTATTAGGGATGAGATCAAAAACTCGGGAAATGTTCTCAACATGGAATCCTGTCAGAGTTTAAATTCTAACATCGAAACTCGTCGGTGTAAGATATTGGCCCCACTAATCTTAAACGGGACAGGATAATAGCGACACTCCTTCGCCATCGCATGGGAAGCTTATGGGGCAGACTGCGCTAATCCAAGAATACCACCGCTATGGTTGTCTGAGTAGGAGACAATTTAAAATCTTCCGTTCATGATTTATTTATATTTATTGTTTTTTTTTAATGAATTTACATTTTGACGGCCTCCATAGTAGAGTGGTAAGACGCTCGACTACGAATCCAGAGGTCGCGGGTTCAAAAAGTTCCAGAGCGGTAGATACTCTAAGTATCTACCTGGTGAAAGACAACCATTCAGAATCGAAACATTGCTTGAAATGTTTATTGACCAGATCTGAATAGCCAGGTTCTTCTCGACCTTCGTCTTCCCCATCTCCTCGCCCTCCTTACTACCTTCAGCCTTACAACATACCCTGACTGGGGATGTCATAGGTCCACTGGCTCTAGACGGTTAGGAGCAGTTGGGACTCTTGTGCAGTTTTCACTATAAAAAATAGTGAATTATGGATCGCGCTACTACTACACCTTCTGAAATAAATAATAATTATTATTTATACGTGAAATCGTACATTTAAAAAACCAAGTTTCACAATCATTTAAGATTAATATGCGTTATCTCACGTGGGAAGATCATTAATGTGGAACAATCACATTCGCTGAACATTGTCAGATTTAACATAGCCTTGGTTGTATCTTAATGTCTTCATCAACTGTTTATTAAAGTAAATAATTGACCCATGTTAAGTTCCCCCATTGCAATCTCCCAACACACATTTGATAACGAATTGCGTTACATGAAATCACATTAGTTATTTCTTCCTACGCGCACTTCTGATAAATGACTCTATCCATGTGTGGTTTGATCTAATTATGACAAAATTGTACAGCGTTGACCGCTGCATGCGCCCGAGACACCGTATCAATCATGTTTGAAGATAATGTAAAACAATAATTAATATAAAATGCTTCCTGATAATGGTGGGTTATACTTTAGTTCTTTTATAACGTGGACACGGGCTGGCGGATGGTAACAAATTGGATTTAACCTCCCAATTGTTAGCTGTCGCTTAACATAAAATTAATATGGAAATGGTTGTCTATAATTTTCTGATATAAAGGCGTACCTACTTATCGGAAGCTGAGTGGGAATGCTTTTTCAGCAACAGCAACTTTTTATTTCTTTTTTTTTTTCATGGTGAATACCGCACAAAAACACCAACTGCTCCAAACGGTCTGGAGCCAGTGGGACTATGGCATCCCCAATTGAAGTATGTTGTGAGGCTGAAGGAGGTAGTGGAGAAGGGGGGGGGGGGAGAGGAAAAAAAATGTTGAAAATTATCTGGGTATTCAGATCTGGTCACCAAACACACCTAAAGCCATTTCAAACAACGTTCCGATTCTGAATGGTGATCTTTCACCAGGATTGTCAGATTACTTGGATTATCTACCACTCTGGAACGTGCCGCAAATATACTTTGTACGAGTAATATTTTATATAAATTAAACGTGAAACGATATATATGTTAAAAAAATAAAATTTGATGATTGAATAAAAACAATTTTGTAACTTTATTCCACTTTTTTTATTTTTTGACTGGACCGGTTTCAGCCTATAATGGCCATCTAGTTGGCTTATTATTATCATTAGCCATAGAATAAGAACAATTTGTACTAGTCTGAAGATGGCCGTTATAGGCTGAAACCAGTCCAGTCAAAAAATAAAGAATTGGAATGAAGTTAAAAAATTGTTTTTATTTAATCATTAAAATAGAATTCCACCATGAATTAACAGTTACAAAATTAGAAATAATAAAATAAAATTTATTTACGCACGCTGAATTTGAACCTGCAACCTCTGGATTCGTAGTCGAGCTTTTTACCACTCTACCAAGGAGGTCGTCAGATCTGGTCACTAAACAAAAGTTATTTCGAGCAACGTTTTGATTCTAAATGGTTGTTTTTCACCAGGGCGATACTTAAAATATCTACCACTCTGGAATGTGTCGCAAATATACTATTTATTATTGAATTAAATGTGAAATAACACATATTCATTAAACATATGTATTTGCGCATGCCGGGATTTGAAACCACGACCTTTAAATTAGTAGGTGAGCGTCTTAACAACTTGACCATGGAGGCCATCAAATTAGTTTGTTTGATGATAGAGGCATAAAACTATATGCATATTTGTAGTAATATTATTCTTAAAAGTTTTACAAAATACATTCTAACTTTCGGATTAACAAGTGCAAATGAATTACTTTTAATGACGTTGTTTAGAGATTCAGAAAAAAAATGACCATCAGGGCGTATATCCGCCGGGGTAAACAGACAAAATAGGTCGCTCAACGCTTCTGTTTTAACTCAACACTTTTTAGACTATAAAAATGTCATAATCAACGAAAATATGTTTTTTTTTATGTAACTGTAACGCGACTGTAAGACTGTGGGTAAGACCTACTAGATAACTGTTATTCAATAATTATTCCGATGATTTATACAACCAGTACGTTAATTTAACCAGTTCATTATTACCTGGGTTACTCTGATAACATCGAAATATATGTAACGTTTAAAAAATAAACATACTCGTAAGTTTCGCAACGTCATATTTAAAACGCAGGTGTTTCAGTCAACTTGTTACGTACGTGCATAACTCATTTGCGAGAGAAAGTTTCGGCTACAAAAAAATGAGTCACAGCGAAAAAACTTTCTCAAACATAATATGACATATTATCACCAAGGATTTACGCAACACTTGTCACGTTATGACTCCTTTTTCTCAAACGGGCTAACCGGTATCGAAAACGATCTATATTTCTCTGATTGACACCAGATATTTACTAATTTCATTTCGTTCACCACGCCCAATTATTCCAAGTTACGTTCAGTGAGGTGTGGCAATTTGCGAGATGTTTATCGGTGAAACAAATACTTGCCGAGCTTAATTACTATTATTGTGCTTTGTGCTGGCGCTTAAATATGCAACCAAGAGTTCTATGGTATATTAAGTAGTGCAGCCTCGATAATACTATGCATGTAGTAAGTAGGTAGTGTACTACGCCTTCTTTCTATAATCATATTCTACCGGAGCCGGATTTGGAACTTCTGAAGCCCTAAGCCCTTGAAAGATTTTTGAATTTATATTTTTGAATAAAAGATCACTTTGTTTTAAACTTCTAATTCATTATGTTTTAACGCCAACCAGTTTCGTTAGATCAAGCTTCGTCAGAGCACATATAATAACTAAAATAACAAAGTACATTTGTGGTTTAAAACGAAGTGTTCTTTTATTTCAATAGAATTTCAAACCGCAAAGTGATTGCTTCTTATGAAAAATTATTAAATTGATAACAATTGTAAAAAATCCACAAAATTGTAAAACAAAAAGTGATAGTATTTTAACGAAGACAAACAAATTTTAAAAGTGATTACAAAATAATAAGAATGCAAAGAGTAAATCCCTTAAAATGAGACTCGTAAGAGAAGAGATGAATTAATGAATGAATATTAAAACACTTGAAAAAGAAAAACAAATACACAAAGGTTTTAAAGAAAGGATATACCACTGAATGATAAAGTTGTTGAGAAGACATCCTTTAAGTGATTTTGCTATCATTTTTTTGTTCGCTACTGAGGGTTTCAATTCATAAAAAAAGTGTGTTGTATTATGTATTTTTATGCATTGTAAGGAGTTAATTTTAAATTTAGTTTTGTTGTTTAAATAGATTGATTGATTTTCGAAGACCCCGTTTCGATGGTTTAAACTGAGATATTCAAATAATATTATAATTCTCTTTTTTTTTTATATAATTCAATTGAATTAAATTTAACATTATTATTATTGAGTTCTGCTATTTTAAGTTTTTTATTTTTGTTTTTAGTGGCCATTGTCAAACAGATTGACAATGTCCTTAAACGCCGAAACAGCTGTCACTAAAAACAAAAAATAAAAAACTTAAAATAGCAGAACTCAAAAATTATAATAATAATAAATTTAATTCAATTGAATTATATAAAAAAATAAAATGGAGTTCTACAAATTGAACACAAAAACTATATATAAATTATAACTCTCGAATCTTTTTAATAATTTTACGTGACGTTCCTATACGTGACATCAAACTAAAATCCATGACCCGACTGCACTCAAACTAAATAACTGAAACTAACCTTCCATCTGCTCTCATCCTTCTTCCGTTTATCACATTCCCGTGTTTCCTTCCACTTTCCTCTCCCCCCACCAACTTAGTTAAGTTACTAAAATAAAACTCAAAATTGTCACACTTTATTTATCATCACCAGTGGAAAATTTATAATTGGCACGATTTGTTATTTTTGTTATTATATGTGTATTAATTGTTGATGTGCTGATTATCTTACAAAAAAAAATTACATAAAAATATTCTATGTCGTATAAATACGTTTCTCCAACCATAAATAATGTAAAGCGTTATGTTTGAGATGTGCACTAAATATACCCAACCTCAAATATTTAATTAATAATGAAAACACGAAGTGTTAACGATTTTAATTTTGACAACTTCGTGGATAATTACGAAGCTGGAAAGTATAAACAAATATTTTTAATTATTTCTCCGTCTATAATTTGAGTTTGAGGCCAACATTTAACATATTGACAGAATAGCCACCGGCGATGCTTAATAATTTTTACAAATCACAATATTTAAAAGGGACCTCGCATGTGACAAATAACGTTTCTCTCAAAAAAGTAGTTCAAGACGTAATGATTGTTAGTAGTATTAAAAATATGAGGTGTATAGTTCAGATTAATTTTTTTTATCATTCAAAATTGTTACTCCTTCGAGTTCGTTTTTACAATGATTACAGTGACATAAACCAATTAATTATTTGTGAAACTCGTCTGCAAATGACTTTTGAAAAACATGTTTTAATTAAAACTTACGATTGCCGTTTCTTCGTTGCGAAATATAGTTTAATTAAATCGATGTCAACTTTTAACGAAACCTGTTGTGGTAAGTAATAGACATTTTTTCAGCGAATGCCTTTAACATTGTAAATTACCCTCAATTTTTATCGAAAACTGTCGCCATGAGCTGATAATTGACGTTTTGATATATTTTTTCACTCGGTTAAAATAAACGTAGAGTCAAGAAGCAAAAAATTGCGCGTTAGATAAATGAGGAGACACTTTAATAGAGAGGTTCATTATAGTACTTAACGAGAAGCTCAACAGATGCATTTTATAAGGAAGACTGAATAAGATTAGAATACTTGATGAAACACTGCATAAAACAGCAAGCAAATCATGGATCCACAAAGTATATATGTATTTATTTCAATAATTTCCTTATACAGTTATTCATCAATAACTAAAGACGGCAAAAGTAAAACATAATTTCGATGTTAATAAAAAAAGCATAATGAACGAAAAAATACAATAGCATAACATGGAAAAAAAGAAAAATGTGTAAAGATTTAACATGGCGAGTTTGAAAATGTGTGTAAAATATTTTTTAAGTAGTTATGTACCTAACGGTCACTCTTGTACATCAAAAAACCCTAGGCTCTGTCCAGAAGCGAGCGGTCCGTTTGATAGATTATCCCATCTAAACAAAGGGATTGCAATTTTTGGAGCACAGATGGCAAGTGGAAATGCTATTCTTGTTTTAGCGGTATTTCAATGGTAGATGCTCAGAGGAACTTGTGTCACTGATCTCATCGGCACCGGTGCATAGGCGAGAAGCTTATCTCATATTATGGGTGATTTTGAAATGAGGGTATATTATGGATAAGTTTAAATACATATATTATTTCATGTATGCGAAAATGAATGAAATAAGTCGGGGACGCTCAAGGAAGATATGGCACGATCAAGTGAATCAAATACTTGAGTCAGGCCATGAGAAGAGTCAGAATAACAGAAAAAATATGTGTGAAACGATGTATGATTATGAATGAAGCAGAGAGTGTGTGTTAAGACAGAGTTGAATCGAGGTCTGTCCTCTCTGCCTACCTCTGAGAAACAGTGTGATAGTTAGTTAGCTAGTTAGTTTGTTCTATTATTTTCTTAAGATGTCATTTAGACGTTGTACCTAATTATTTTGTGCAGTACAAACGTATTGCCGGTCCAGCGCTGCTTGGGAACTGCTAATAAGTCTGTAGCACAAATAATACTTAAGAAACCTAAGCGAATATGAAGGATAACACTGCAATCTTTTGGAAAAAGTTTTCGGAGGAAAACAGCCGGAAACCAGTAGGAGTGTCCAATAATCTCCAAGATCACGATGATTATAAATTTGACATAAAGTTTCCAGCTAGAAAATGTTGTTCTTCGCAGTGTAGTTCACCGTCGTATTCACGAACGGGTATCAGTAACACTTTCAGTCTATCCATTGACCCATTTACTCAGCAATTTACAAAACACATAATGTCTCATTTCTAACAGAACATGTAGTCATTCGAAGCTAATGTTTGCAAAAAGCGGCCGTGTTCCAATAACTGGCTCACACTCGCAATGCACCGTAGTAATTCTAGACCCCCTCCGCAATATACAGGTAGGAGTACATTGGCTTACATACGTTGTGTACATTGCCATGTCTCCAATTATATCATCGGATAGCATCAACATATAATCATCGGTCCGTTATTTGTAGCGAGTGAGGAAGGGAAATTGATAAGTCAATAATGGTCATCGTGTGTGATACACCATTCGCGATAAATTGGCGTTCTAAATACCAGCTACGTTACTCTGCCAATCGGGCGCCTTACTTCTAACATCGGAAAATTATCTTTGTTGGTTTTCAATCAAAATTGAAACAGTAATAAATCAATATTCACGGAATGCAAAATTTCTTCCCACGAAAGAAGAGAATGAAATTAATGGCGACAGGAACATAACAAATGCATGACAAATTTAAAGCATTTTTTGAGGTCTATTTTACTTTTAACATTTTGTTGCACTGAATCTTCAAAAACGATCGAACGAAGAGTTAGGGCGATATGAACTTTGCATAGCTTCATTACATTTAATTTCTAGGTTAAAATAATTATTTTTTAGTAGAAAGCAATCACTTTATGGTTTGACATTTTTAAGGATATAAAAAAATAACTTTGTATTAGACCACAGATATTATTTATTTTTTATGACCGACCGGTTTCCCTTAGCCTAAGCATCATCAGGGTACAAAATTAAACTTAACAAAAATATAAAGTGTGCGATTATATATACATACAGAGGGCGAACAAAATATAAAATAAAATAACATAACAATAAGAAAATAACAACATTTAAATTTTAACAAAAGAACAGAGTGAAGGAGACAGATAATACAAATTTGAAAGTGACAATACGTCAACTGAGAATGTGATTAAAGAATAACGATACACGTTATGAGTTTACAGAAAATATACCTAATATTAGACTACTGAACAAAATTACCTAATTATTAATAATATGACTATTAATTTTAAAAGGCTTTCTTTATTTCTGGCGCTTTTAAATTAATTAATATATTGTCATGAGGGGCCTTTGTCTCATCAAGGTCACCCAAGATATATTAAATACATCTCGTTAGAATTCGTCTGAAGAGCAGGTGTACGTGGCAGATTTAATTTCAATGTCAGATTTAAATTGTAAGTGTCCCCCATTGAGTTAATTATACAGAAACGTGTCAAACGTCTTAAACCTTTCAGTACACCTCTCGCATAAAGGCTAATATTGCGTGGGTCGGGAAGATTCTAAGAAAATGTTTTAAAGCTAATATATTTTTTATATGAATACCGCACAAGCGTCTCAACTGTTCCTAACCGTCTAGAGCCAGTGAGACTATGGTAATCCCAAAACAGGGTATGTTGTGAGGCTGAAGGTAGTCGGGATGGGAAGGAGATTGGGAAGAGGAAGGTTTGGAAGCACCTGGCTATTTAGATCTGGTCACCAAACACAACTAAAGCCATTTCAAGCAACATTTCGATTCTGAATGGTGGTCTTTCACCAGGGCGATACTCAGAGAATCAACCATTCTGGAACGTGCCGCAAATCTATTTTTTATTATTTTTATAAGAATTAAACGTGTTATGACACATATTAATTGAATAAGAAATATTGGCACAGGCCGGATTTGAACCCGCGACCTTTGGATTCGTAGTCGAGCGTCTTTCCACTCAACCATGGAGGATGTCCATTGGTATTGGATTGTCATATACATAACTGTGTAAAAAACTTTTTTGGAATTGACAAGTTGTAATAATTAAGAAAAAAAAACAACTTGATTTCGCTTCAATAATTTGGAATTCTCAATATCAAATCTATATTGATCGTATTGAAAATATCAAAAACAAATTTATAAAACACCTAGCGTATCGTTTTAGTGATCATCAGTTTGAACCCATTGCTCTTTATAAACGCAGAAAAATCTTTAATGCTTTATTCTAATACAAAATGGTGAACTGTCTTGTTGATTTATCATATCATATTTATCATATAGACTGCATAGACTTGGTAATAAATATGGTTCAATAGATGTTTACCGTTACAACACTGTTTCCAAATTAAAATCTAGCTTACTAATAGAACACAAAGGTTGTTATTATATGTATAAACCTACTTGCAGTTAAATACTAACTTTTCTTAATGTTATATTCTACCCATCTATTGTATTTAAAAAGTTAATAAAATAAAATAAAAAATAAAATAAATAAAATATCTGCTAGAAAGGATTGCACTTCGTTGCCCTGAATGCAACACCAGATCAAACGATTTATATGGAATACCACACTACAAAACTTTTTAATAGGACCCATCTGCAAAACTCATAATGCCCTACGAGATGTAGACATTTTCAACTGTAACTTGAAATCATATAAAATTAAAGTAACTGAATTGATACTATAAATTATGTAAAATTCTACTGTTATGTATTGTATTTTATAGTATATATTATTCATAAACCTAAACTTTCCTTTCTAATGATCATTATAACTTCTTGTTTCTTTGCTTTCTTAAATTGAATTTACATCCGATCTTTAATTGAACATAATTGGTCCAGAACATGTCCATTGTTACAATATTAACACTTTAATGTAGGACTGTACGTTTCCCAAATAAATAAATATATAAACCATTGAAAATTGACATGAACATTAGAGAAATGAAATAAGTGATGATCAAAATAAGTTTTTCTGAATTGCAAATCAACGTTAAGGCAAAAATACGGTAAGGTTTTCAAGTTTAATAAAAAATAAGATCTCAGTCAAAAAGAAAAACGGTCTTGGTTCAATTACGTCATAATAATCAAAACTTGGATACTTAATATTATATTTTCTATGACGTTCAATGTAACATGTTCCAGTATCATCGGCTCGCACCAAAGGCAATGTTTTCCTAAAACTTTTAAAGTCTGCCTGTTAAGGAAAGTGGATAGCGTAAGAGCCCATTGGGCAAACGATAACGAAACATTTGAAAGGAACCTTTTACCATAAGGACGCATTAAATACCTCTTCCCATAAACTTTCAGGAATTTGTCGTTAAGTGTTGCCATTACATTTCGCCCTGAAAAAAAACAGAAATATAAATAAATAAAAATCTATTCGAGTTGCGCTAAGGTAAGTTTTTGACCCTTGCCGTACAGTAGCATTTTGACAAACTTATTTCCCCTCGGACATGCTTACAATATTAACCTGATCGCAAATCTTCACAACAATATTTTATTTATTTGATAGCGCAAAAGAGTGACTACTGCACGGAGCCAGAGACACTTTGACATTCTCAATTTCCCAATCGAATGTGTGGGACGGGAGGTGTTGATAAGAAGAAGACGAAAGTTTTCAAGTACCAGGGTATTCAGATCTAGTCATTAAATGTAGCCAAAGTCTGTTTGAGCTAAATTTGAGCATTTCGGTGTTTTTTGTTTGTAAGCATTGTAGTTTGCTGTTTTAGCGTAACAAATTTTACTAATATTAAATTAGAATAATTATTAATTAATTAATATTAAATTAGAATAATAATTCTAATTTAATATTAATTCTCGACTTTGTAAGTAGTCGAAGATCTTCCATAAAATAAAAATGGATGGTTTATCCAAGATACCATCTAGGTATACAATATGTGCTTGGGTAGAGCTTTGTATACCATACAAAGATGTCAGCCAAATCGGAAGAAAAATTGAAAAAAAAATCCAATGAAGTATGAGATCGATTAAAAATGACGGTTTTTAATAAGCTCTCGGTAGCTCAATTGGCAGAAGCGTTACTCCTGGATAGAGCAGAGGTTCCGAGTTCGAGTCCCGGTCGCGATCGTAATTTTTACTGTTTTATATTTAAGTTGAAGATTATTGAATTATTTCTATAATTAATAAGTCATCGAACAAAAACATAGTTAATCTGTTCATAATGGATAAACACATTAAATGTTTATGACTTTTCCCCATGTTAGTATTTCTAGTAAAATTCCAATGTATAATAATTTTAAAGGTTAAAAGTTTAAAATTGCATGTTTACTAGGAACCTGAAACTTGGTATCTTGTAATCTATTTGCTTTAATATATATATTTTTGAAATTGTTTCTTAACGTCACGAAGCTTTTGCGTTAACAGAGACATGCACGCAAAATACCGCAGACATTAATTTCTGTAGGTAGGTATAAGATTTATTCTAGCAGTCTGGTTTCACTTTTCAGTTTCTTTGTTGGAGAGGATTTAGTCTGTTGTCAAGGCGGAGAGATTTATTTTTCTTAGAATGAAGGAGAATTATAGAAGAGAGACGACAGGTATTGGCATTTCAAATTGAATCCCTGGTTTTATTTGCAGGGAGTAAACCTTAATGAAATATGGACAGATTCCTCTCCTGTGGAACTACAACAGTAAACATTTCGTGACAATTGATGTATTGTAGATTTACTGGCAACATGCTGAGAACTAAGAACTAAAAAACTACACACTTTGTGCTGTAAAATCTGTTTAATGCAAGATTGAAGCTGGAATTCCCATCTTGATTTGATTAGTTTTTTCAAACATATAAAAGTTTGCGAACCGTTCTTTTTCAAGAATGAACTGAGTTTTTACTACATTCAAACGATTTTACGAAGGTATCAAAATGATAATTTCGTTTTCATGGACATGTTTCAATTCTGAATAATGCCTTTTTTTTCTTTCTTCAGGCTTTGCACCAGGCCGATACTTAAATTATCTACCACTCATGAAACGTGCCGCAAATATACTTTTTATCATTTTTATATAAATTAAATTTGTAATGACACATATTAATTAAATAAAAGTCATTGGCGCACGCCGGGTTTGAACCCGCGACCTTTGGATTTGTAGTCGAGCGTCTTACCACTCGACTATGGAGGCCGTCGAATTATGTACATGTCCTGCGAAAAACAAACTTTCCTCAACAACCTGTCTATGTACATCTAATCTACAAAGCTTAAATTTATTTTAAAATTTTATCATTACTCAGGATACAAACAGAATGAGAATTCAAGGTCATGACAAAATTGGCGAAAAACAGGATAAACGTCAAAACGCGAAAACAGTGTTTTGAAATTTAGACACTTTGATATGGAAATAAAATTAAATGTGTAATTTTTTAATAAAACAAGACGATACGCGAATTACAAAGTGTTAGAGAGAGAGGGTCTTTACCATCGATATGAGCAAAAACATTCAATATTATAACATTCGTTCGTTTCCAGGATAGGTCTCTTATTTAAAACTCAAGAAATAACTCCTTTAAGTTTTCATCATCTAAGTGTTCTATGAATCACACTATGAATATTTCACGAATCATTAAATTCTGGAGCATAATATAAAGTATATTATTTGAAGTTGAAATTGAAGCCAGACTCTTGAACAATTAAAGCAAAGTTTGCCCGCTCGGTGCAGCCAGCCAGCGCAGTTCGCGCAAGAACTACATTCATTATTCGGCGGCGTGAACATTCACAGTAAAACACGATTCCATTCAAGGTGCATGCATTACTGCACTGGAGGCTATCAGGATTAACCACTGGATTTATTATTTATTACTCTAAAACCCTTTAAATTGTCTTTATTGTGAACGGACCCTACAGGCGCAATTGGAAAGGGAATTTTATGTGAATTCCCCAGTCAGTGGGACTACGGTATATCCAATTGGGGTATGTTGTAAGGCTAAAAAGAAGTAAGGGAAGAGTAAAGTTCTAAAAAACGTGGCTATTCAGATCTGGTAACTAAATATGGCTAAAACCACTCCGGAACATGTCTCAAATTTGGTTTATATTAATTATATATGAAATTAAACACAAAGTTTTTTTTAAATGCCTTCCCGGGGCATCGAGAAACTTAACCACTCGGCCACGAAGGTCGTAAATTGGTCTTAAATATGGTGATAAAGTGTTCAGATATGTCTTAAAATGCGTTATGTCACTGAAGTTAACTGGAGTTTGTAAATAATGGAGTAAATTGACTGAAAAACATGTTTTCTAAGAACTTTTTTGTGTTTCTAGGGTACATTGTAAATTTTCGGTGGACTTAAAAATATTTTACAAATAAATTACAGTATTAACACCAATTTCTTTTTGAACAATATTTAAAATATACGTCTACCTATATACACCACTGAAAATAAATAACTTGGTAAAGTGTGTAGTATCACTCAAAAATCACACTACCCACAGCCAATGGGACCAATAGAAGATGCGATAAGAAATTGTAGTGGAGAAAAACAGTTAGGAAAGGACAGATGATTTTTTTTTACACCTGAATATCCAGATCTATGTATTTAACACAGCTAACGCCATTAAAGCCAAGTATATAATCACTTGACAAAGGGTTAGTGGAATCTTATCAGGGCGGTAGTGGGAGTAGAAATATAATTCTTGAACAACAGGTAAATATATATAATGTTTTATGTTATAATTTTCTAATGGGAAGATAAAATAAGGGCCTAGTACTTTTTTAAAGTTTACCAAAATACCTAATTATAAAAAATCCATAAATAGGGTTTTTTGAAAAAAACCCTCTTTTCCTTTTATCCTTAACTCACTTTGACCCTTTTATCTCTAGGTCACCATCAGAAAGTGGATCCCTTCAGATTAATCATCTTGCACCTTATTTCCTGATTTCCCTCATTACACCTTTAACCTCCAACCGACTCCTGGAGCTACGCGGTTTTGATATTGTATTCTTCTCCTAGATTCCCACGAAAAACCGACCAATTTCAACGCTTGATTGATTTTTTCAAGATCAAAATGACTCGCACGGTTATCTGACAAATAAAACAACAACAAAAAACAAATATGCTCTTTTTAATGAGAGTGTCATATTAACCCATCAATTAGTACTGGGCGTTAACTATAATTCGAAAAAAACGCCAACGCCGTTATCGTTGGCGATTTTTAACTGTTAAATATAACCGTTGAAAATAACGTCGACGTTGACTATTTTTTGGTAGACTACCAATGTAATAATACATTTTCTAAATTACATATAAGTACACAAAGCGTCCTTGAGGTGATTTTTCCCACAAAAACGGCGCTATAAAAGTTATCCATTTATTATTATTATTAAGTCTTGACGCTGAAATATGAGCTAATAATTCAAATGCAATAGTAAAAAGAGTAAAATAATATATTGCGTCGTATTGTCTACTAAAACTTAATGTATTTGCACTTTGGCCGTGAAACAAAACATAAAAATTAGACAACTACACCATTAATCGTATTCTTCAACTCCACAAAAACACATCGAATGCACGCGCGACGAGTAAAAACGCGCCAAACTAAACGAGTAGGAGATCGACTTAAAACCAACTCGCAAAAATAATGAATAACGAGCCTATTGGTTTTAATAATAATAATCCCCTGTTAAAAAATAACAGTTTGACGAAAAGACATTGGGAGATATTTAACACAACTGTTGTTTTACTTTTCATTATTTTCGTGGCTTGATTCTAGGCGCTACGTATCGGCCGTTTTGGATAGGAAAGTCCACAAAGATGATTAGTAAGAAAAAGTATAACCAAAAGATTATTCCAAACTACGCTTAATATTGTGCACGACGCACACACTCTTTACACCCTTTTAAAGACTAAAATAACAGGTACATGACAATGCGATGCGTCGTTATAATATATCTAGCTGTTGGATATTTTGGTGACATTCGGAGAATTATTTGACATAACAGTTACATTTTAGGTGTCGTCGTTATTTTACCTGGCCATTATTTTCTTCACTTGGCTCTTGGAGCAACGTATCGTGCGTTTCGGATAGGATATTTTACAAAAACGTCTAGTAAGAAAGTATAAAAAGATACGCATAATTTCGTTTACGATACATAAACTCTTACACCTTTTTGTTAACTTGGCGCTAACGCTAATACAATAGCTGGTATGGAGATTTTATTGCGTCGAATAATATTCGTTTTTAGTAATAATATCTAACTGTAATATCTAACTGTACAATAGCGTTAGACGTTGGCGGTATCTAGCTGTTATTTCTAACAGTTTGATATATATTTTAATACAGTACTACTATCAATGTTAAAACTTGATATTTATTAAAAAGGAAATAATAACTTTGTTAAAGAGACCACAGATATTTTTTTTTGACCTACCGGTTAGCCTTAGCATCATTAGTGTACAAAATTAAACTAAACAAAAAAATATTAAGTGTGCGGTTATATATACATACAAAGAGAGACTAAAATATGAAATAAAATAAGAGAACAGTGAGAAAACAATAGAATAACATTTACACTATAACAAAGTAACATAGAGAAAGAAACAAATAATTTAAAATCAAAGAGGCAAAACGTCAAGTCAGAATGAGATTAAAGAATAATGAGATTATTTATGAGTTTACGGGAAATATACCTAATATTGGACTACTGGACAAATTTAACTGACTATTATCAATGTGACTATTAAATTGAATGGCTTTATTTATTTATAGTGCTTCTAAATTATTTAATCTGTTACCATGACCATTTTTATGGAGAGTATGAGAAATAAAAAACGTTAATTTTATTTATTTCTTGAAACACAATATTCTCCGAATTTTCCGTGTGCCTTTTAACATCCAGCTTTCTTAAAAGACTACCCTTAAATAAATCCAGTTTATACATTGTTTGTGTCCAGCACTCTTTGAGTCAGCCTATCTCACCTGATATTGCCTTCTAATTGTTTTTTTCATAACTAAGGAAGCCATACGACGTTACTAGACTTCCAACGGTTATCTGTAAGTCGTGCTACGTGCCCACCCTTTTCCACCAGTGTAGAGATTGTGATGGTCATGTCAGCTTCCTTTAATATGCTCCTAATCCACTAACTTGTATGTCAATCTCACAAGGGGATGCCTACTTAGCATGGCTCTTGGAATGATTATTTTTATAGCGTTTCATCAGCACTGGAAAGAAAATGTAATATATGAACATCAATTCCTCTATATCACTACGTAAATGATACTACACGAACCCTCAAAGAAATTATTTCAAGACGAGCTTTCTATTAAATTTTTCCTTTGAAGTAAACTAGGTTCACAGCGTTTCCTAACTTTCCTCAACTTTCTAACAATGCCATCTCCAGTGACCCATTTCTCATATTTCTTCGTTGCTTCCCCGGAAAGTTTTGATATTAATTAAAATAATGTATCGAATATGCGATTGAATGCACTCGATCTTCGCCAGTCCATTCCGTATTTATTATAAAGGCAAGTTATTCATTACTTTGTAATTGGGAACAAATGTGAATGTTTGCACATGATACTATTTACTACGTGTAAACAACATGAATCCTTTTATGATTGTATCGAATACGCTTAACATTGAATACTGAAATATTTTCAGACGTATAGAAATGTCATGCAATCCATTTTGTAATAAGGTATTGCTTAGGTTTTCAAGGGATTAAGGCAAAGTTTAAGATTCTCAGAAAACGTTATCTGATGTCAAAGAATCGCATAATCAGGAAGTTATCTTTTACGTGAGATACTCGTATATTCGGTAAGTCACTTAATTCAGTCGTTTAGGTGGTGAAACTTTAGCGAAATGGATTAAAATTTTATTTTATTTGTATACATTTAGAATCTTTTATGCGTAATTCAGTAAAGAAATTTTTAAAATATTTCTAGCTTTCCTAAAAAGTACATCTTTACGTTTTTAAAGCTCGGTTCCAAGATATACAAAAAATATTACCAAAATAAATATTAAGAAAATATCCATACAACATGCTCTGGTATAAACAACCTATATCTAAAGATATAGTTTTGATGCGTTACATAAAATTGTATTTATCCAATTATTTTATAGAATTGGCCAATCAAATTAATATTTTTATAAATCATAAAAATATTTTTTTATATGAATACAACATAAGAATTCCAACTGCTCCCTACTGACTGTACAGAATCAGTATCTATCTATGGCATCTCCAATCGGAGTATTTTATGAGGACGCTGGGAGTTTGGAAAAAAATAAATAGGGCAAGAGGAATATTGGGTAATACGAGGCTATTCAGATTTGGTCACTAAACACGGTTTAAGCCATTTTGAGCAACGTTTAAATTCTGAATGGTGGTCTTTCACCAGGGTGATACTGGAAGTAGGCATATAGCACTCCGGAACGTGCCGCAAATGTAGCAACTGTCAATTATTTTATTTAAAAAATTATGTGAAGTAACAAGAATGAAGAAGGTCATAAGCCCTCGAACCCGCCACTACCGCGCAGGTTGCTCCCGATAAGAGGTCACAGAGGTCGTCAAAGAAGAAGAAAAAAAATTACACCAGATATCAATTGGTAATTGGTGCAATAAATTATCAATAGTATACGAAAATCTGTTTGAGGTTAAGTTAACGAGCTTCCCGAAAGTTCTCACCCTATTTGTTTGTTGCAATTACGTAGGTAGGATATTTGCGATTCAAACTAATAGTTAACAAGCATAGTTAGATTTCGCATTTCCGTTCATCCGTTAAATCATGCCAGCGTATCCTCAATTATAACTGTGCAAGCTATTTGCAGTTTACTTTTGATATTGCAATGTGCGCTGTGCAGTGTGCAGTTCTCAAATAGACCCGTTTATTTGCCTTCCATCGTTCCATGTGCATAAACGTTTGTGCTAAATCAAAGTAATGCGGGACTTAACAAAAGTCTTCGATGATTTATTACAGATCGGCTTCGGTTCTATTTGGGGAATGGGAAGTTATGACTGATAATTTCATCTGGAATATTGGTTCTGTTTTTGGTTGATTCCAATTTCTGAGAAATCGCTGCGAAAATTGAATGTCCTTACAAATAAATGTACAAACTTACAACTTACTAAATTTGTCTTAAATGTGAGTATTTCCGGATGTATCTAATTGATATTTTGATAGAAAATGGTAAAACAACCTCCATGGAGCTTGTATTTCAAAATATATTAATACATATGGTTTTAATGCCTTTTTTAACGTTTTTTTTTAGTACTTAAAAAATACATATTTAGATACTTATATGTAATTGAATTTTTCACTTAACTAACTAACTTACCATCACGCCATTAAGAGAGGATAGACCGTCATACAAAACTGTATTGGCAAACACTCCTTGTTTCATTCACATTCATACATTGTCTCATCCATATCCTTCTGTTTTTCTGACTCTTCACATGGCCCGACTCAAGTGTTTGATTCATTTGATTGAGTCATGTCGTTTTCGGGCGTTCCCGACTCATTTACTTTCGCATCAAATATTATTTTTACACTTCTTTTTTCGTTCCTTCGCTCTACATGCCCAAACCATCTGAGCGTCCCTTTATCAAACCTATTATTTTTCTTACATCAGCCTTGCATTTTTTACTTTTTTATATTTTTTCTCATGTATTTTTTTCTTATAATCATATTTTTTCTTTATTTTACTAAGAAACAACATCGTCCAGCGATACGGAAAAAGCGTATGTATTTGTAACAACTACATATTATTTTATGCCGGTAAACGCCTGGATTGCTGGAAATTGCAATGAAATGCTACAAGCGTAAGTATTGCTACCATTTCATCAAACTCCACTGTCGCCAATTACCATATATAATTACTGGCTAAGGTTTGCGGATCTTTATTTATCTGGTTAGTTTCCGCAAACACGTGTTTATTTTGTTTATAAACGTAATTGTAATGTTCTTTTTTATAGTTAATACCGCACAGGAGTCCCAACTGACCCTAACCGTCCAGAGCCAGTGAGACTTTGGCATCTCAATCGGGGTATGTGGTGAGGTTGAAGGAAGTGGTAAGAGGAAGGAGATGAAAGAGGAAGGTTGGGATCTAAATATCTCTTCAGGTCCTACAAAATATCTGACATGCAAAGATTATTTAAAAAAAATGTAAGTTCAAAAGATAATCTTGAACGAAAAGGTTACATCACTGCTTTATGAGATAAATAGCTCACAGAAATATTGATGTTGATATTAAAAGTATTAATGTATATTTCATATAATATTAATTAGACTCATTAGTAAGACCCGGAATTTCAACCTCAAAGCAGGCACTCGCCTGTAGGGAAAAATATTTTCTTTTTTAAATATAAAAAAATTACAGAAATATAAAAATATATACCCAGATGTAAAATATTTACTTTAGATTATTATAAAATGTGGCACGAGCTGAAGATTAAATAAGAGGTTTAATTTAATTTTCTTGGCTTGAGCTTAGTTGATATGTCTGTATTTTAAATCTTAAGACTTATAGATTTTTATTTACAGTACAAAAAACTCTAAGAGGATTAGTTTTTCTCCAAGACCAAGTACTAATCCAAAAAACCAACATTTTTCGAAAACATTTTTTAAAAAAATTAAAAGAAAATTTTCAAAAGGAAAATCCCTGTTTTGTAAAAGAAATGCCAGATCATTATTATTTGTTTAGAAATAAGTACTTCGATGGTGAATAAAGGCATTATCTATTTCTTTTAGTTTTCGAAGGTTTCGTTGAAAAATAAATAGCTAAACCTATATTTCTACCTACCAATAATTAATAAAATACTCTCCTTAATTCGACCGTTTCTGTTCAACAAGATAATAAGTTGATAAATCAAGAGCGCGGGCGAACCACAAAAGTCTTGTAAAATAACTGTTTTAACATGCACTTAAATTACGGTTAGGACTAGATACAGGAATGAATTATGCCCACAGATGCAAAGCTACCAATATTACAAATATGGCGATAAATGCAGTTCTGGTCATATAGAATCTGGACTCATTAAAACTTGGAAAGTTAATTCAAAGGGCAAGTGGGCAGTTCTGTTGAATGAACTAAAGAGAACGCGTATCAATGATTTTAAAGGAAAATAGCACTAGAAAAAGACTGTAAAGCATCTTAGCTTTACTTTAAATTTGTTTAGTTTAAAAAGAATACAATAATAATAATAATTTTTAAATATAATAAACTTAAAATTATTGGTTCCTGTTAGTTTTTTTTAAATATTTTACTTTGTATATTTCTTCTCAGATATTTTTGTAGATTTTTGAAATAAAAAATCTTTATTTAAGTATCTAGAAAGGGGATATGATGAATGCGGTGAGGTTACTAGTAAATACACGTAGTACCTACCTAATAAGATAATATTAATATTTTAGATTAAACAATTTTGTTCTCTCTATTACCTACTACTTATTTTTATGGTTTTAAAAAAAACCACATTTCACATGGCTAGAAAAATGTTCACATTTCAAAAAAATTATCGACTTTAATTCATTTTTTTATTGAAATTAAAAAACAAGTATAATATATTACCCAACAAGGTACAACTATGTTTTTTTAAATAACAATTCTATGCTTGCATTGAAAGCAAATGCTTGTGTAAAGAAGCGGAGTGTACATAAAAAAGTCATGTTTATGGAAATTACATAAATGTTATAATATATCTGTAGATGGTAGCGATGAAAAATAATCGGAAAAGTATAAAGATATAAGTTTGGAGAAGCGTAGTCTACATCAATAAAGAATAATGGTATTGAATACATAATACTCGTATAGTATATTTAACATTCACAGTTCTCTACTCTAACAAAATATCATTTCGTTACTAATGCTTACCCATGGTATTAAATATATAAAGTACATTTATAATATCGTTTTTTAGGGGCTTCGACATATTGTATTACACGTACGTTAATTAAAGGATAGATATCAATTATTACGAATCACATGAAGTTATAATGCAGATTACTAGAGGAACGACAGAAATTAGAAAAGGGTTGTATTGAATGCATCAACCAAAGACTTAATACGTCAATGAATATTAGGTACATGACTTCTAATCAGCGCTGCATTCGCCCCACTTACGTGATCCAAGGATCTCCAGGAAACGTTTCGACAGCATTTATCGACATTCAATGATAAATGCACTACCTCACTGACTTCTCCCAGATGCATTTCCTAGTTCTAAATGACATGCAGTTCACGTCGCCGTGAACTTGATTATTACCTGTGCTGGATACTCACCGATGGCTGGTAAGTAGGTACACGGCTACATTCGACTGCAGTGTGTACTCGTACCTACCGAATACGGTAGCAATCTGAAATCTGAATTAAGGTCTAATCATTCTGTAATAATGATTGCAGTCTCAATGCTTGGGAGCAACACAATCCCATAAGTGTTGTTTATTCCGAGTACAGAAAGCTCCCTGTTCATCGATCTTGAAAAAACTTCTGATCATCCTCACTGTCTGAAATTTTTTTGAGATTTCTTTTTTTGTAAATTGTAATTATTTTCTTGTCTTGCTTATCTATATGGTACTTTCATTTGTATTTATTTGACAAATACAAAATCTAATGTCTTTTATATTATGTATTCAATTAATAACAGTTTGATATGTATAAGAAATTCAATTAAAAAAATATTATTATTATCATCAGTTTTTTTGCTATTGCGACATCTATTTAGAATAAGTAGATTTTCCCCAAAATCAAAATACATTGAAGAAAATTGTAAATGTTGGCAGCCAAAAATACATACTTTGTGGCTTTCTTATACTCGTACAAGCAATACCACAACTGATTTATCTTAAAATTCTATATGGGTAATTAGAAAAATGTCTAAGGTTTCCATTGAATAAATTACAAAAATGCATGCCAGATTTTTAAGTAAAACATTTGAAAATGCCTTCATTGGTTTACAAACTGCATTTTTCAATAAAATATATTACGTTTTTCATAGTATTTAAAAGAGGATAGTCTACAAAATTACTCAATGGAAACCTTTAACATTTTTCTAACTACCTATAGAAAAAATACCAATAAATGATTTGTACTATTGCTTGGATTAGAATGGTACGAAACGACGTTTAGCGCCATTTTCGAGTGATGAGGTAAAGCTTTTTAATAAATTTATCTTATTCTCTGTAGAATAGCAGTCAAATAATAAATTACAAGTTACCGAGTTTCAAAATTTTTGCTGTCGAATTGAAATGAGTTCGAAGCCACTTAATATAACATCTTTCGATGCATGAAATGTTATAAATGTTGTTATTCATACCTGTACATTTTCTTATATGATATTATTTTCATATCATTACGCTAGTTAGAAATTGAAAATAATAAAAAAAACTGTTTATTCTATTACAAGTGTAATTTTTAAGTTATCGTTTTTTTTTCATACACAAAGCTTCAATTTGTGAAAAAAATTACTCACGAGATTTACTATTTTAGGTGACGATATCATGCTACGTTACGTTACTTATTACGTTACACCTACCTGAAAAATACAAAACTAAAAAGACAAAAGCAACCAACATATAAAATTAATGTTATATTTTACCGAGTACATTTATGAAAACTGCAAATTAATTAATATAACAGTAATCTAACCTGAACATCGACGAAATAGATAAACCTGACACTTGATGGAACTAAAATATTATGGACTTTAAACATTTTTTTTTAGTTTTAATACCTAATTAATACGATTAATTCGCCCACAAATTGAGCATTATCTTCCCGGTTTACAACGAGTGACTGTAATAATATGCATCTACCGCTACCGCTCGCGTTTAATTGTATTCCGCTGCAGTTACACGATTACCGTTAGATGAAATGCAACCGCCGCAGCTTCTGAATCAAAGGTATTAGAAATAATTTCCAACCATTCCGGAATTCGAGCTGCCATTGCAGTTGGCAAAAACTTCATGCTTTCTGTTCACTCAATTGGTTTTGCTTTGATGCACCGCGCTTCGGTGTAATGTTGTTATGTATACGAAGACCAATAATACTACCCTAACGATTGGGTGCTATAGAAATATGTCTTTGATCGTCGAGATTAATATTATAAAAAATCATTTGAAGGATTGAGATTCATTTTATTGTCATTTGTCGAATAATTCAGTTCCAAACATTTTTTTCGTAGAGCGATGACTTCTCATGAGATAAGTTAGCTCTGAACACAGAGGTCAGGGTTTCAAAATATGGTAACATCAAATAATTCATGAATCAATTAGTAATAAATAGTAATTTTAAAACTGCATGAAGTAGAAAACACAAAAAATAAAAAGTTTGGAGTTGCGACCCAAATTTAAAAAAAAAATATATTAATTGATAGAAAAATTGAATAATTAAAAAAAGTGTATTGTGTGTTGTTGTTGATTTGACAGCATCATAAATTAAATTTGTTTAGTAGCAAAATAATTCGCTTTTCCTCATACGAAATGCATCTTAGAAAAACTTAAGAATGGTCAATCATTTTTTCTTTTCTTTATTTAGTACAGTTGATTCTAGGTGTACAATTTGGAATTTGTAACATACGACGACTACACTAGGTACATTTTCATATTGTGAGGATGGGTTTTATTTTTATACGGTGCATTAGAATATAGCATTTAAAATAGTATCAATGAAATTAAAAAAAAAAAAAATGAATGGTAATAAGTTTCTTAAACGTAGACATACCTACGTTAAAAAAACAATACTCAACAAGTTAATCAGATACTTGCCTTGATTTTTGTTAAATTATTAACTTCACGCAATAGGCACTGAGGCAAATAATTTATTTTAGGGCCTACGTCATATTTAAGAATAAGATATATTAATATACTTAACGAAGATAATCATACAAAGCTAAGGCAGAAAGTTAGTAGATATGTAAAATTAAAGCGATATAAATAAATAAGTGCAACATATAAATAGATCATACGATGAAAAAGCGAAATTTAATACATTTCATATAGACGAAGCAAAAAATAAGGCAACAAATAAGATAAAGGTTTTTAAAATAAACAAAGAAAAAATAAAATAAAGAGTATTAATTGCAGAGAATTCGTACCTTGATTTGTATTTAGCAGTGTTTACGCTGAATCGTCTATCAATCAGTGGCGTGCACGGATTTTTTGATCAGGGTAAGCAGAAGGAAAAAAAACAGTAGATTAGTTGAAAATAGAGATAGGTACCAACAATTATTATTGATTGCAATTGGATTTATTTTGTAAAAACACTACCTTAGACACTTACAAAGATACCAATAATGGGCAACAGCTCACAGAACATATATTTTGTGTGGTCTATTGAACATAGAATAATCAACTCTGACGTTGGTGGCGTTTGGGCAAATGTAGAGACTGCTTTTGAAACGTTATAATAATATTTGTATAGCGCCGTTTTTGTGAAAAATCACCTCAAGGGCGCTCTGAATAAGATGGTCGGTGCGGCGCTTGCGGCGGTCCAATTAGCAAAATTTTGCGCGTTTTTTTTATTGCAAATTTATTTTTTGCAATAATTTCATAATATTTAATCCAATATTAAACATATATTTATGCGAGTACGGCAGGGTATGCAGTACTTATGTGCCTTTATGGAGTGCACGCCTCTGCTATTAACACTGGCATAATAATGTCGGTATGTACGTCGTGATGATTACCAAAAAAATCATTTTAAAGTGGTTCTGATAGTTCTAATCATCTGGAAGGTACTTATCTGGCTGACTTATGGCCGATTGGCCTACGGTGGTCTTAGATTAGTTATACTTGGAAACATCTTTGCAAGTTAACTTTTGAGGCACAGCAGAGTTAAAGATGTCCTTATTTTATTTAGATATCCTTGGTGGTATATTTTTATATTATCTCAAAAAAATAAGTGCTATTAGAAATAAGTTTTACAAGGAGTCCCATATATTTGAACTAGTTAGTAATTTCACCACCTTTTAATTAAGAACCCACAATACACTTACTTATTTTTGTGTTTGTTTTACAATTTTACTTTTTTATCAATTAGAATACACCAACTTACGAATCATCTGACAATATTTGAAAAACTCGTACTGCCATAATAATAAGCGGAATATGTTGTTTGTGCAATGATGGAGGACTTAGCCAGCAGAGGAGCTGAACCCACGACGCCCGGGTGAGAATCTGACGCGTTTGTCCACTCAGCTTCTGACCGGTCATAAAAATAAATCATTAAAGTTAAATTATAAAATTGGTTTCATGTCGATGTGAAACAATAAACTATATTTTGAGCATGATTTAAATAAACCAAAGACTTTAAAAAAACCAGAGTAAATAAAATTTTACCTGCTTTGTTTGAGTAAGAGTTTCGCAAATTTTCTGTGTTTAAAAATAAAATCTATATCGGCGTAAGCATACGATGACCCCCTCTAAATATTTGTTCAGATCGCTACGCCTCGGGCCTTCAGAACTGGGATTATATTATGGGATTCTGTTTATCTTCTGACTTGTGCTAAACCGTAAACTAAACTCTGGTTACCATGAAGTCAACAATATTTCAATTCCATCTGAATATTACGTTATCTTTCACCGAAAGTTTTCGTATTGACGCCATAACGATACATCTACACATTTTACAAACACAAGATTTACTAAACATAAATGTTGAAACTAAACGAAATGATTTCTGTAAATAAATATTCAAAACAGCTTCTTTGACAACATTTTTATGTTTTTGAATTCTGCAGATTCTTGAATAGAACTCCAGTGAAAAATACAACCATTCAAAAATACAGTTTGATATGTGTAATAATAACTATTAGCTAATTTATATAGCGCCATTTTCGTGAAATTATCACCTCAAGGAAGCTCTTTTACTGTACTGTTTTTATTATTTTTGCTGTTTTAACCAGTTAATGCTCCGGAAGAAAATAAAAAAAATAATTGAACAAATTGAAAATCAGATTGAACAGCACGTGTCGATTCTGAATACTCGTACATTCATTTTATTGTAAATGTAAATTACATTAATAAATCGATTTAAGAAACTGTTAAAAGAACAACATTTGACCAATCTTTGACTTAACGTCTTTGACTTCATTCATCCCTGTTCACACCGCCATCGATTCAAATCGTATGGAGTTCTTTATTGAGTATATCGTCGCTGAAAAGGCAAAAGGACTTAAGCGACACTCTGGTCAAAAAATGAGTTAAATATGCAGTTTCGATCAGTTATTTTTTCTGCATTTAATGCTTCGACTCTGGTTTGATTCCGAAGACTTTTGTGGCCCTTCAGCCATCTAAAATATATTAACCATTTGGGAAAAGGCTTGACTCAAGTGACACAGGTTTGTGACTTTTTTAGTTTTTTGTCGCTTCAAATAACTCAGTGATAGCATTGAGTTTTTTCATTATTTTTTTGACAAAATCCAACCAGGTGACTGAAGACTTATGAATTTTGTTGTAAAACTACTGTGGTGTAAATTTTACAAAGTGGCGCTTCAGCCCTTTTTACCTTTCCGGCGATGATATCATCGATCGCCTAGCGTGTAAATGTGTTTAGTGAATTTTTATGAACTCAAATACAATTTTAGAATTTGCAATGCATCTGTTAAGATAATTTAAGTTATAATTAAATATTTTGTGTGAAAATTATGTAATATTATTAATCTAGAATATAATATGATCGATATTAATATTATTTGTGTTGCTTTAATCATTATGTTAAGCACAAAGTAAACCCTAAATTTGAATTTTCTCGTCGCATTTAACACATGTGTGGGCTGTGGGCTAGGCCATCATTATAATCCTTCACAAAAGATTACATTTTTACGCTCTTAGCATTCACTCAATTTTGATTGATGAAAACGGCAAATAGTCTAACCCTTCAGATATACCACTATTCAGAAACTTAGGTCGCATGGACACAAGGATACTCTAAAGAAACTGAACCGGTTTGTGATTGAAGTTACGAGCCGGTGACGCAACTCCGCACACGCGAGCTACTCAGAAGTGATCAAAATCGGTAGTTTTCTGTGTGGTATGCATCTACTTTTCCACTAATTTTGTATTCAATTGATAATAGTTCATTTTCGTGAATAAAAATGAAATGATAACAGCAAAATGATGTAACATATACAAAAAGTAAAAATATATACGATAATATTATAAATAAAAATGATGTGACAAGAAACGTTGATGAATTCAATCGGACGAGAAGCTAAGCGACTCAAAACTCAAAAAACGAGTCGACAGGTCGAGTTTGCTAGCAACTGGTTACATAAACGTTGGTGAATATTTTTTGGTGACGGTAGCATCATGTGCGGTGTCTCATTTAATTACAATGGTTCAAACTCATCGCCGACTGGTGAATAATTTGCGTCCGTAATCAGTTTCTATTGAGTATCTCCGAGTGCAGACGGCTTTGACGTTATTCAAAATGGTCTATCCATGTTTATTAACTTATTCACAATATTTTAATAGCCTCACTACCCAAAGAACAGTGCTATTTTTATTTGATGTTGAATTAAAAAACAAAACATTAAACGAAGTGTTGGATTTTAAAGAGATAATTTGTTAGGTTCTTACTTTCTTGTTTTTCATCTGGTTCTACTTTTATCCAACCATTTCACTATATTAGATTACCGTATTCAACAACACCGAGTTGGAAAACAAGTGACAATCAAGAAACAGAAGAGAGTGATGTGAAAAAGCATGGTTCGTTCGTTGGTGTCTCGCTTGGTCGTCCGGTTTGTTGTTGTTCTTCAAATAATATTTAAATTAAGTGTTTTTGTTGTGATTCGTTATGCGTACAAATAATCAAGAACTTAAAAATCAACATTATCGGTGAGTGAATAGGTTTCCTTACTTCCTTCACACAATAATCTCTCCACATCCATGATTAGACACTTCCATCAAGTAATATAGTTTTATCGTTTTACAGTCCACTATTTTCAAAATTCACCTGAAGCTGAAAACACATTCGGTGTTTTAAGTACTAAATAGCGAATGTTTTTTTCACGGTGCATTTTAAAATTTAGTATCTCGGTGCATTGGCGCCGCAGGGCCCAGTAGGTACTTGATTTCGACTTTGTCGCAGCGACAATTTCGAGCAAGTAATGTCATGGACCATACTTTACCTTTATGGTTTTATTTACATTATGGTAGTAGGAACGAGAGTCGCAACCGTCGCGTCGCGCCGCAACTTTTGTGGTCTGGCAAAGTCGCGCGCAGCACTAATATTGTGGCTTTGTAAGTGCAAGTACCAATTTGGCGTACACCTACTTAAGCGATTGCCCACATAATAATTTATATGAACCGTTTGTTTTTGAGCATTGTTCATTGTATGTTGTAAAATGGAGATGTTTATATTTTTTTTGGTTTTTTCAACATAAAAGTAAGAAAGAAACAGTAATATAAAAAATTATAATATTTTTATTAAAACAATTATCAGATTTTACTATATTCAATGTTGTGTTAGAACTTCACTTAACATTTTTTTAAAACGAATACCGCACAAAAGTCCCAACTGTTAATATGGCATCCCCAATTGGGGTGTCTTGTGAGAGTGAAGGAGGTGGGGAGGAGAAGGAGAATAGGAAGGTTAGGTTAGGTTAGGTTAGGTGTTAGCAGTTGGAATATTGGCGGTGTAACATGAAAGAGAAATAAAACGTTTAATTATCACAATGTACTTTTTTATAGGGAATGCCGCACAAGAGTCCTAACTGCTCCCAACCGTTTAGAGCCAGTGTGACTATGGCACCCCCAAAAAGGGTATGTTGTGAGGCTGAATTTAGTGGTGAGGGGGAAAAGAGGAAGATTAAGAAGTACCTGGCTATTTAGATCTAGTTACCAAAAACACGGCTAAACCTATTTTAAGCAGCGTTTCGATTCCGAACGTTGGTCTTTCACCAGGGGGATACTCAGAGTATCTACCACTTTAGAACGTTCTGCAAACATGCTATTTTATACTAATAAATGTTAAAACAGACAAAAAACTAATTCACTTGCACACGCCGGGCTTGAACCAATTTACTCTGGATTCGTAGTCGAGCGTCTTAACCACTCGACCACGGAGACCGTTTTTGTCACTTTTTGAGAATTGCATATTGTCCAGTGTAGATCTTAATTGTTTCACCTTTTTTTAAGTAAGAAAGAATCAGTAATAGGTATTAATATATTTCAATTTATCAATATGTGTTTCATGCACCTTTAACTAAATAAAGCTTGTAGTTGCGCTTTTTTCGTTTTTTTTTTCAAGAAAGACAAATATTCCCGATAACGAATAACTGAACATTATTTGTTGTCTGGACGAGAGACGTTATTTGTTGTTATTTTTCATATAGAATACCCCACAAGAGTTCCAACGGCTCCCAACCGCCTGAAGCCAGTTGGACTATTGTATCACCAATTGGAGTATATTGTGAGGCTGAAGGTAGTGGGGAGGAAAAGGAGATGGAAAAAGAGGAATTTCGGGAAGTTCCTGGCTATTCAGATCTGGTCACTAAATACGACTAAGCCCATTTCAAGCAACGTTTTGATTCTGAATGGTAGTATTTCACCAGACGATACTTAGGGTATCTACCACTCTGTAACGTGCCGCAAACATACTGTTTATTATTATTTAAAAAAAAAAGTGCTGGAAAAAGTTCAATGAATACGTCGGTAATGAAATAACAACATGTTTATAATTGATACTGGGTTGACATTGTCACTACGACTTATTCATATCTGCAAATAATTATTTTGATAATTCGCCCATTCAAAGGCTGCATAGACTAGCTAATAAATATGGTTCAATAGATGTTAACCGTTACAACACTGTTTCCAAATTAAAATTTAACTTGATTTGAATGTTTTCAATAGAACTCTAAAGTAATTTTTATTTATTTGCACCATGTATAGTTATAATTGCTATGTGAAAATAAAAATAAATACTTCGCAATTCAATGTAACTTATTATTTATACGGTACCTACTGGTTTTTATGGTAATTCTATTTTTATTTTCATTAATTTTTGTTGTTGTTTTTATGCTACTTTTTTTTTTCAAATCTTATATAAAAAATAGAACTATTCGAAACTACACTACGTTGCAATATACTTACACTTTACTTCTACTAACTTCTTTGAAATTTATCATGCTATGTATTATATGCGTACTACACTAGTTTGTGAAATAAGCTATGTTAAAATAACTAACTGTAAAACCAACGCTATATTTATAAACTTATTTTAAATACTACCTTTTTTAATACTCTAGCTTTAATGTTATATTCTTCCCATTTATTGTACTCCTTTATTAACTAAAATTTATTATATATAATAGCCTTTAAGGCGTTAGTGAAATAAAATAAAATGATTTAATAAATATGTAAGCAAAAGGTCAAAGATATGCTTAATTTTCCAGAAACCAACACAATAACTTTCACACTTATGGAACCATTTTTAAAAATTTTGCATTTAAAAAACATATTTTTTCTTAAAAGCTTAAACTTGAAGCAGCTATTCAAGCGCAGACAACAAAAACTGAAAAGAGTTTCTCCAGTGAAAGTTCTAAACAATTTCATCAGTATTCATGTTGGCTCCGTAAATTCTGTTTGGATATTCAAATCTCATTTTTTTGTCCATACAAACAGTTTATGCTGCCCATAGGAATAATTTGCGGGGCTCAACGCTACATTTAATATGTTTACCCTTTGCTAAAAAGAAAAGGGGAAAAAGGCATCGTTTTATAATCTTATTGGCTCATACGTTAACACACCCACGCCACTCTTCATGTGGGTAGACGAATCTAAGCGATTGATCACACATAGTAAATTATTTCTTCTTTTTTTAGTCTTTACCTACACAAGTAGGGTATGGCCAATTCATGTATATTTTAAAGAAAGACAAAAATTCCCGGGATACGAATAAACTGACAATATTTGAAAAACTCTTACTGCCATCATAAGAAGCGGAAGATGTTGCTTGTGCAACGATGGAGGACTTATCCAGCAGAGGAATTGAACGCACGACGCCCGGGTGGGAATCCGACGCGTTTGTCCACTCACCTACCGAGCGTTAATGTTAATAAAATACTTTTTTTCAATCTCTGCGATGATTTCTTGGTGTGACAAGATATTTTGTCCTCATTACCAACGTCGAAAATTTCCTTCCAAGCCCAAGATGTCACAATAGCGTTACTGTAATGTTTAAGTTACTTTTACATGTCAATGTGGAAAAGTTTTAAAAATAAACTTTTTTTTAATACATTACATACCCCCTTAAGAAATTAAATAAAAATGTTTTGATAATTTGTATAGCACTGTTTTTGTGAAAAGTCACCATAAGGGCGATGTGTAATATAATAAAATTTAAATATAATATGTGTTTCAATTTAAAATGAGGGTTGAAAAACTGTGTTAAATAGTTGTACATGGCACACTTTGTGAAATTCTTTGATGATAATTTGTGAAAATAATTATTTAATAAATACGAGTAAATACGTATTATACGATTTGTATGTAATTAAAAAGTTTTTAATTTCATTTTTATTTTTTTTATTGAAAAAAAAATTAAATATAAATTTAAAATATATATATTTTATTTATATATTTATATATGAAAATATATATATATATATATATATATATATATATATATATATATATTTATTTATTTTGAGTTCTGTTTTTTTAGTGACAGCTGTATCGGAGTTCAAAGCCATTATTAGTATCAAATAAATTAGTTGTAAAATGCATAGCTCGGGAATGGTTTGTTTTGTGTAAACTTGCAGGGATATTACAAATAAATCAAAAGCTAGATAACGTCGATTGCCATCTTTGGTATAGTAAAGTCTTAACAAAATTAATATAGGTCAGTATTTTTTGGACTGCATTGGTGTTAGTTTTGAACCACGTGAGCAGCATGGAGCTTCATCGAAGCCAGAATAACCATCTCAAAACGGGTGTAAAGAACTTCTAGATTTTATAATCGTACACAACTGCTTACCCTGCAGAAATCTTAAGTTTATTAGCGTACTAACCACATCTGGTCCGAACACTCTGAATACCGCAAAAACTTTTGACTCTGTACATAACATATATTGCATTTTTCGGCACGAGCACGGGTCAGTTTACGACTCGTTTATGTACTCAACATTTAGGTTATGGAATGATTTGCTGGCTTTTATATACCCCCTACCCAAAAAGATGAATGAAAAATACTGTGTCTTATCATTCCTCACTTTCTTAAAAAAAAAATCATAGTATCCCCAACAAAAATAAAGGCCACGAGAGAAACCTAAGCTGAGTGGAATTATTAAAAATAATGTAGAATTCATAAGGACATCCTGTAAGAGGATGATTGAAATCTATGGAGATAGTTGTCAAAGAGATATAAAATTCATATAGGTAGATATAATACAAAAGGACTATTTATGCGAAGCGAAGTGACTTAACGAAGTTTGACAAAAAGACAGTGAGCAAATCTACCAACTGCATCAAAATATTATGGCGTTGCGGAGGCTATGCAGGTTATGGGGGTCCCGCATTGGACTTCTCAGCAACCACAAGAAGTGCAGTTTATCTTCAAATCCCACAACTGACAGGAGATATATTTTGATAAATGTTAAACTCGGTAAGACTCCCAAGTGCTTTATAAAAAAATAAAGTATTTTCTTAAAATTATGAGAAACATATTTAAAATTTGATAACTGTTTGCTTTTGCATAATGGTCAGCGTTCTCCATTTACTTTAACATTCCCCCCTAGATATACGTAAAGGGTATATAAACCTTACCCCTAAATAAATAATATATAATAAAATGCTAATATGTAAAGCGGATACTGTGAAAGTAAGAGTACTTTCATGTTCATGGAATTCGCAGATATCCACATAGTGTAAATAAGCTTGGATTTGCATACACAAGACGTGCCAGACGCGGAGCGAAGGGTATATTTTGTAGGCTTTTACGCCATGAAAAGACTTTTCCATCCAACTCTTTTTTTAATCGAGCTTCGGCATTAAAAAGCTCTGCAGCTAAATTGTGTAACTGAAAGCTCGCCCTATAGAAATTCAACATTTCCTGCAATAGACTCATTATGAAAATGTTCTTTTCACTCCGTTACATTTAATGGGCTTAGGCTTTTTGGGGGTTTCAAATACAACCATTCTCAGTTGGTACTTGCGGTACTCTACGCACGGAAAATAAGCCGGAAAATATTGTTTATTACGAAGAAGCATTTTGAATTATTTCGTAAATTAAAAAAAACGTAATTTTTCATCCAGCTTAAGGGTTTATAAAATCACAAGAATATTTACAAAACCTTATTAATATATTGCTTCCTCCCAATATTGGATTTAATGTTTTAAGCTGATTAACAACATTTTTAAATGAATGTACGAGTATGTACCTAACTTATTTATTTAATACTTACCGATCGTTTACTTCTACAAAAAGGATATTACTATTAAAACAAACTAAATATTATTATGATAAATTATTTAACATAATAATATTAAAACCAATTATATTTATTGGGGGAGTGCGAGGTAAGTTCGTAGAAGAAAAATACTGTAAATTTCTGTCTTCGTTTCGTGAAAACCTCGATAGGAGAATCTGTACCAAAGAATCGAAATATCTTTATATAGAGCGTCCGTTCCGCAGATAAATGCTATAATATATACACCATAGATTTACTTCAAATTGTACCAGTCTGAAGATGTTCGTTATAAGGTGATACCGGTCCGCTCAAAATAAACAAGTGAAAATAAGTTACACAGGTTTTTTAATCATAATTTCTAATCGAAATGTTTTTGGTAGGATTAAATGTGCGTTAGTAATTTTTTACAGGTTGATAGTTTTGGCGAGGAACATTTCAATTATGTTTTGGAGTGTTCGTTGTTATTATCTTTGAATTGGTGTTATTATGTTCAGGATAATCACAGTGGTATTATTTGAATTGCGTGGGTAATTTGTATTTTTTCTATAAGTTAACAATACCATGTACCTTGACAGCTACAAGTCTAAGAGATATGATCTCACCTTACTGCCCCAGATAACACATGTCGATTTGAACTGTGCCTCGGTGCTTTTAGTGCAAACAGATTCTACAGCGGCCCTACTTGCCAGTAAGTGACTTACCATATTATTGGTTTAATAGTCTAACATGACTTTATATTGTGAAATTCTTTACAACGGGAATGGTTGTCTCCAATTTTTTATCACTTATCTTTAGAATAATTAAAAATGGGTTGACAATGCATGACTCCATTTTTTTCTTTCTTTTGAAAAAATATATTTTTACACATATTGCTATCAAATAATATTGCCTTAACATTGTCACTGTCATTTTTTAAACATCTACATTACTTACAATGTCCCTCTTAAAATAATCTCTTCCACATTCAAATTAGGACCCGTGCGTGATCTTGGTTATCATTTTTATTGTTGAGGCCGCTGAAAAGGTAAATCGACAGAATTTTTTCTTGAACAAATATCAAATTTTATTTTTCTGTTTGGGTCTTAAGAGTCGAGGAAGACCAAAGTTAAGTGGCAACATCAGTTTTATTTCAAAACGGTATAGGTCACACTTTTTGGTGTTATCTTTTCAGTGGTTTAGGCTTAAATTGTCAATCTATTTGGCAGGTAATTTGATGAGTAAATACTCATTTTTATAATTTTATTTTATTAAATCGAATTTATTTATTATTAAGTTCAGCTATTTTAAGTTTTTGTTGTTTTAAAAAACTTAAAATAGAAGAACTCAATAAAAATAATATTAAATTTGATAAAATTTAATTATAAAATTTTCAATGGAGTTCTACAAATTAAACACAAAAACTATGAGTAAATATTCAGTTTGGTTTTATAAGTACTGTATCGTTAGCGTTATTGCAAATTCGATTCAATGTTTCTGCCTCTTTATACTTTCGAATAAATTTTGAATATTTTCAAAGAAAATGTGCACTATCACAATTAAAAGTGTTTTATAATATCATTATTGTGTTATTTTTTAATATTCTATTATTTATCTACGTCAATTTTTAAGAACCATTTCAATTTGTGTATCCGTAAACTCTAGACAATTCATTTTATAATTCGAATTATATGGGCTTAAGTGGGTAATTTATTTCTTATAGTGGTAATACCGGTATTAATGGTAATATGTAATACCTGCTGTATTAGTGTATATGCAGCTGTCTACATTTTAAGGTTACGACGATGACAATCTTTGTACCGCGGCACTTGAAACAAAAACTTACGAAAAACAATTTATTTGTTTGCCCCAAGTAAGAAAATGTTAAGGTTGTTGAAAGATATTAAATTAATATTTCAATTAATTAATCAATAACATGGAAAATGCAATTGTAACTCTTAACGCTAAAATCTAAGAAAAAATAGTGGAATGCAAATTTTCATTGATTTATTGCTAATATTGACTGTACTGTTGAGTTTTTAAGCAGTCCTCCTAACTAGCTATAAAATTCACTTAAAAATATTGCGCATAATATGATTTTATTAAAGATTTAAGCTTTAAATTGGCAAAAAATCTGAAATACAACTCTTTACCAACAAAGACAAACATTCCCGGGTTACAAAAAACCTGACGATATTAGAAAACCCCTACTGCCATAATAAGAAACGGAATATGTTGCTTGTGCAATGATAGAGGACTTAGCCAGCAGAGGAATTGAACGCACGTCGCCCGGGTGGGAATCCGACGCGTTTGTCCATTCAGCTACCGACCGGTCAAAATAAAAAATAAAATTTTTATCGATTCCTATATTCTGATACCTGGTTTCAATTCTTTAAATATCTTACATTGAACATCTTGGCTGGCTAATTTAAGGAATATTCAACATTTTTATAAAAAGGTTTTTAGCGAATATGAATTATAAATAAGAAAATATAAATCGATAGAAATGTTCATGACAGGGTGGCAAGTTTCAGACTTTTTACGATTTAAAGCAAAAATCATCGATTTAATAGTATATTTTCACAATTCGTCAATTTTACCGTTAGTAAGAGGGCCACTTTAAATATTGTTAATGGTATAAACGTTAAAATATTTATATAATACATAACTTATAGATGATAAAACAGACAATAGTTATTTCAAGCACCACAAAACAATACTAATATCTGCGCTCCGAAACACCGACTACAAACAACGTGTTTTCGCTTGTTTATCAGGGGCATTTGTTTATTAGAAATAGTTATCATGTGATTGTGTCTAAATTAGTTTAGTTTCAAAGCCTTCATAATTCCCACACATCCTTAACCATATACGAAACTTATGCCATTTATAAATATTATTTTCTCTAGGCGGACTAATCCGGTTTAATAATACGTCTACAATATATCTCTGTACTAAACTTCATGTGTGCTTACTGCTTACCCACTTCTCTTCTCAAACACAACAATAATAATTTACCCCGTGGACCAGGCCCTATCGCATTGAAATTCAAATTGGATTCCCAGCCTCCGTAGCTTTGTTTGTACAAGATCTCAATTTATGTAATCATTATTAATATACGAATAATCTATTGTACATATTCAGCGTATACTAAGTGTTCGATGGAAGATAAACAATGATCCATTTTTTAATAAAATCATTAAGAAATGAATAACTTAACCCTTTTTATAATACGGTTAACCAGCTTTAAACTGATTTAAATAACTGAAATATCAAAACAAAAAATGCCTTTGTTTTCGTACTTAATTATTAATACTGTTTACTATCAAGTTTATTCAAATATTAACATTGTGCTCCACAACGCTTAAGTATTATGTGTAGTTTAACTTCAATAATAATATCAGCCTCGGGCTTTAGTCCTTTCTAGGAATTAGTTTTAACCTTGATTTCTAAGCTATTATCCTCCATAATCGTAACACTCGATGCTTATAATACTTCATTCAAACTTGTACTTCAAATGTCACAGATCCATGCGAAGGTTATTTGGGCATGTGTGAATAGCGATCGTAGTTTTTAGAAGAACAAGCATCCATTAAACCAGTCATTTCCAAAAGTGGTCTATATCGACCCCCAGGGGTCGATTCCGACCTGCAAGGGGTCCACGTCAATGAAAAAAAAAATTGGGGGTGCATGAGACGTAAATGGGGGTCCACGGGAGTGGATTCCATTTAGGCAGGCCGTCACCAAAATGTTGGCTTCCCGCAAATATAATAATGCACCTCACAGATAGTACCTATGTAGGTACTTACAGAATACTATCTTATAATGGACTTTAATTCCCTAATTATATTAATAATAATAATTTTTGTGGAAGATATTTTGCCGATTTCCTAGTACTTTTCGATTTTAAATCTCTACCGACTAGTGCTTTTTTTTCGGAGGGTAAATTTTGTTGATTTGCTAGCACTTTTTGGGGGAGGATTTTTTGTTGATTTGCTAGTACTTTTTGATTTCAATTCCCTACCGACTAGTGCTTTTTTTCGGAGAGGAATTTTTGCTGATTTGCTAGCACTTTTCGATTTGGGATCTCTGCCGACTAGTACTATTTTTTGACGAGTTCGACTACAATTGAAGTGTTCACTGCGAGGGGTTCATTTCAAAGAACTAGCAGTTCCTGAAGCGTTCACAAAACTTTGAAGTTTTTCCCAACGCTAAAAAAAATCAATACTAGGAAAGCAGGGGGTCTATACAAAACAGAAAAAATCGACAAGAGGTCTACGGGACAAAAAAGTTTGGGAACCTATGCATCAAATGATGCTTTTTTTGGAGTTGAGATTCAAACGAAAAAAACTTAAAAAACCTCCAAACAGTGACAATATAAATGTGAACAATGAGATATATTTCACTTTTAAAGAAAAACAAACATTCCTGAGTTACATATAATCTGTCAATATTTGAATTCCTTCTACTATCATCATTGACAGCCAAAATTGTTGCTTGAGAAATGATGTAGGACTTAGCTGAGCAGAAGATTAAGCCCGCGACGCCTGGGAAATTCTGACGCGTCGGACCACTCGACCATCTAACAGATCGATTGAATAAACAAACGATAATTCAAATATTTTTTTCGGTATATCTGACATGCACTAAACTTGGTTCTAATTAAAGGACCACCAAATATAAGAAAATCGTCCAACCTGTCAGGAGAGAAATGTCGTAGGAGAAAATCAACTAGACCATCAAACTAATAAACAAATTGGAGTCTATTCCGCGTCATATAAATTGATAAAATGAACTGAAAAGGGAGTAAACTAAAAACATCAATTTACGAAAGTATATTATTTAGAGTAAATATCTGTATTGTGCAATAACCTGTTTATTTGGAGACCAGTAGTTAGTTGGAACTAGACAGACTATAATAGAAGTGAGGCAATAATATCAAAAGCTGTCGGAATGACAGAAAGAAGTCCGTCACCCAGCAATGAGTAGGGCTGATGAAGAATAACTGATGTGACATAAAAAAAGGATGTGAAAACAAATATCAAAAACTGGGAAGACACGCAAAACTTAAGGTGATTAACATATTTTACAACGGTTAAAGATTTTCGCTTCACCATCTCAAAAGGAATAGTAATACATCGGTTTGATACAAAATAGAACCTATTTTAAAAAAACTATATCGTCGCTGGAAAGGCAAAAGGTTTAAGCAACACTTTGGTCAAAAAAAGTTAAACATGAAGTTTTGATCAGTTATTTTTTTCTGCATCGAATGCTCTGACTCTTGTTTGATTCTGAAGACTTGTGTGGCCCTTCAGCTATCTAAAATATATTTACCATTTGAGAGAAGCGACGAAAGTTTTGAATTTTTTTTAGCTTTTTGTCGCTTCAGGTAATTAAATGAGAGCATTGAGTTAACTTTAACGTTTATTAAGGAGGGGCATTGGTGTTTCCTAATTCGTTTTAAGAAACGGGGTTTTTTTTTTTATTTAAGTGTTCAAACCGAAAATTAAGAAAAATAATTCAGATATAATTATCCAACCAAATTAATAGTAAAAACCCCGTTTCTTAAAACAATTGAAACACCAATGCCCCTCCTTAATGACCTTTTTTCAAATAATAGTATACCCTTAGGTAGGGAAACTCCCCATGTTAATGACATCAACAATAATTACAATTTATCAGAAAAACCTAATGGGGACATTGGTAATTAAAAATAAAAATAATAATAACATTAAACATGATATAAATAGTCCGTCTGTAGCTTCTCCACAGTTTGATAATGCCCTCAGAAGCAGCTGTCGCGTAAAAATAATTACATCGCAGAGCTTTTAACTAAAAACTGTTTTTTTAAAAATTAAAATAATAATAATTATTGTTTAAATAAAGTAAAAAACCTAAAAATCCTAACAAAGAATTGATCACAACGCAAAGAGGCTTAAATCATATTTAGCAACTTTTCGGGAGAGTCCAAAAACAGTTTTTTTCTGTCGAATTTTTATACATGTTATTACATATTTCGCTAATGAGGTCACAAACCAAAACTAATATTTTTTGTCATTCTTTACGACACTATCAAAACCTCAATTGACATTGAACTTGACTTCGACTTGAATGTTCTTTCTAATATATATTTTTGTCCCATTTTTGTCATTGCTTCATTAAAATATTATGTTTGTGCTGTTTTTTCCCATTTCGTGTTAAGTTTTTTTTTTTTAATGTTATTTTTATATTAGCTCTTTAGAATATAAATAATATTTAAGAATACTTTAAAGTGCTATGTTGTAAACTTCCGAAGATGGCGCTTCAGCCCTTTACCTTTCCGGCGACGATTTGTACTTTTGCAATATTTTTATATGTATGGAAACCAACAACCATCATCTATTACTATTAACAGTAAACTGCCGGCATCACTCCACCCGTGAGCAGGGTGGCTCTTTAGGCCACGATACTTGTCAGCTCGTAAATAATTGCAATGTTATGTTTTGCAGATATTGTTTTAAATGACTCCCATTACTGTAGTCATAAATAAGCCCACAGCTTTAATGTGCACTAGCACTAGGCAAAGAGAGCGTGAGAGAGTGTGGCATGTTCGGGCCAAAATCACCGTTAGCTGATCTAGAAAATCGTGGAAATAAAAATTCTGATCCGACTCTATCTTGGGGCAAAACGTAGTAAATTATCCACGCGTGTTATAATGAATGCACGGGTGTTTGAACAACACGTAAGTACACATGTTGCAATATGTAATAATGGTTAAAGTAATATTACTCAAAATATATATTAAACCTATAAGCCCCGTGACCTTCCTCTTATATGTAGGATAAATCTAACGAGTGCAAAAGTTTGGTGAAACATATGTCAATTTCAGTTTATAAATGTTGATTCGTTTTTTTTCTATTTAAGAATAAAATAGTATGGTAAAATTTATAAAACAGTTTGGTATTTTGAAACTGTCTACCGCAAAAGGTTTGTTTCCGTACATAATTTATTTTGTTTGGTAATGACGTATTTTTTCCTGCCTTTCGTACTATTATTTTAGTGCCTTTTTCAATAACTTTGACAGGTATACTTTCGTCTATAAGCTACTTAAAGTAGTAAAATGCAAAACCATTTGATTTCTAATAAAAGTTTTGAAGTAAGACTTTTAATCATTATTCATCATTATGTTTTTTTTCTCCTTCATTATGCTGCCTGTTTAGCTTGACCGGTGTGTAGCTAGGTGTCGTGGGTTTAATTCCTGTGTTAACCAAGTTTTCCATCATTAAACGAGCAACATTTTACACTTATTATGGTGGTGGTACAAACATCTTTTCAAATATTGTCAGGTTATTCGTAAGCCGGGAATGTTGTCTTACTTTAAAAAAAAAATCATGACAAATATTTTTTTCAAGATAAAAACAACTCAAATAAACTTGCAATGGGTTCCTTCAAATCAATGCCCTAATAAAATAGCCCACAAAATTAAAAGCAACCATGTCAATTATACAAGGAATTTTAAGCTTAATTTGGTCACTCTGTATCAAAATTCTTTTTTTTCAAAGTACTCGGATGTTTTTTTTAAAGTAGATTCAGAGTCCCGATTGCTCTGAGCCGTCTAGAGCCAGTGGGACTATAGCAGCCATAATTGGGATATGTTGTGAGGTTGAAAAAGTAAGAAAGAAAGATATATGGAGGAGTAAGGTTAGAAAGTACCTGACTATTCAAATCTGGTCACCAAAGACGGATAATGTCGTTTAAAATAAAGTTTCGATTCTGAATGATAGTTGTTCACCAGAACGATGTACCACTCTGAAATTATCGTTTGTAAGCATGTCATAATGTGATCTCTAATATGCCGAATATCTCTTCATCCGCAACCGTTTGGATTCCTCCGACGTGAATCTATAGTAGTACAACTTGTCGGTATTTAAAATTCTAATTATAAAAAATAATGCATTCAGCTTGGAACTAACGTAACGCCTCGGGAAGATTGCGCGATGGATCGAGTGGTAATTTATTACAAAACGAATGATGGAACGATTAACAGTGATGATATGTTTGTACAAATGAACCGTTCTTACTGTTTTGTTAATGTCTTCCTGGGACAGTTGGAGATACTGGTATCATGCGCCGAACAAATTCTAACAACAACGTAATTAATTTGAAACACTTCTTTGATTCAATCAGGAACAATTTTTTCGTGAAAATGTTCTTTCCAAATGCACTTTTCAAACGTTAAAATTTGATTGGGTAGTTAGGTTTTAAGACATATTTTTTTAAATAATAAATTTAATATTACTATGTACATTAATAAAAAAAACAGTATGTGACTGTGTCTTTGGTCAATGAAACAACTGTCACGCAAAAATAATCATATCATATTATCATCAAGTAAATTAACTTTTTATAAATTTTGTTTTTATTTTTTAATGTAGTAATATTTGATACAAAAATGTAGTTCTACAAAATACACTTATTTTTTTTTAAAGGTTCTTAATTTAATATATTTGTACAAACATTGCAGTACCTATCTAAGCCATAATATAATAAGTTATAACTTAACTTTTTTTTCAGGCAAATTCCATTTAAAATTATTTTTTTTTTTGGTGTTTAATTTGAAGAAAAAAAAATCTAATCCACTCGCTAGTTTATATTTTTAAAACATTTTTTATTGGTTCTCTTCAACTTATTTGCCTATAACTTTTCTTCTATTTGCATTTCTTCGGTGCAAAATATTTTTTTTATATTTCTTTGTTAATGGTAAGCTTATTGGCCTTAAATAAAAAAAAAATATGAACAGCGATTATTAGATTACAAATTCATGTTGGATTTATTATTAGTTTTGGTATATGATAATCACCTAATTTCATTATTATAATGTTCACCAAACTTCAAATTAATGGAATGTTTATAAATGTTATTCTATTGCTTTATCATTGTTCTGCTATTTTATTTTACGTTTTATTCTCCCTCTGAATGTATATATAACTGCAGACTTTGTATATTTTGTTTAGTTTAATTATGTACCCTGTTGATGCTTAGGCCAAGCGTAACCAGTCGGTCATAAAATTTAAAAAAATATCCGTGGTCATTTACAAAGTTATTCTTTTCATTTATTTTAATGAAATGTGTTTATTTTGCTGAATAATTAAATGAATCGATCATTGTTTTCAAACTAAAGCTCAGCAGTGATTTGATTCTTAATTTGTCTTCATGTGACACATAAACCGACTGCAAGAGGCTTTTGATACATCAGTTCAATTAGTTGCCACCTGACATTGTCTGTTATTATTTCGCAAGTAAGTCAAATCTGAAACCTCAAGTCATGAAGCAATTTTTGTGGTAAAGTTTTCGGAAAATAAGCCAAATAACACTTTTTAATAAAACGACATACGGTCAACGTAACAAAAGCTATCTTTTTATGGTCATTAAATATTTCTTCTTTAGCTTATTTCGGTAAATTCTGCTTTCATAGCCGTAGGCTCTTCACATTAACCGAATTTTTGGAACATCTTGTTGAGCTAAGGTGAGCTACCTATCTTAATTTATGTTGCTTCCACCATCATATTATTATGCATTAAGTATTCGAATGCAGCAATCTTTGTAAGAAAAATTCAAAATATGTTTCAAGTTCAGTTCTTATACTAGTCTTTATAGCACTAGTTTTTATACTACCTAACTTACCATCAGACCGTTTGTAGGGGTAGGCAGAGAGAATAAACCGCGCAAACTCCTTGCATCATTCACATTCTAACATCGTCTCATACATACTCTTCTGTTATTCTGGCTCTTAAGTATTTTATTAACTTGATTGTGTCATGTCTTCCTCGGTCATCCCGACTTATTCTACCATTCACTTTTGCGTCATGTGTTCTCATTACTTTTATTCATACATTTGCTCTATATGCCCAAACCATCTAAGCGTCCCTATCTTAATTTTATTCAAAATGAATAAAATGGAAGACGTTGTGGAGAAAAAAATCAAGCATCATGGCTAATATTGTGCGGCTGGTATTTTTGAAGTCCAGCTGACTTCGCACAAGAAATAAAAAAAAATGCTCAGATGATAACCAACTTTTCAATAGAAGTAAATACCAGAAGAATTCACCATACATATAAATCTACTAGGGAAGTATTGATAGGGCAAACAGATAGACAGATGGGTATGAATGTTTTTTTTTTAATTATTGTTTTATATTTACATCGGACCGATTATATAATAATTTATGGGAAGGTATTGACTTGACGTCATCATATTTAGAAAATAATGTAAATTAATTTTACACTTCAAACGCCCTTTATGCAAATAACGAGAGTTAATGAAATATATTGTTACTGAAGAATTGTACTTAATGTCTTCACCCTCGGCATCAGGGGTATGCACTCGATGGCAGGTTGACTTAATGTTATTCCACTACGCAAATATTGTATTCAATAGCACCCGTAAATGGTGAAACTCTAAAGATGAAAATATTATAAAATGTGTAAGACATACAAATAATTATTAGTGTTATAAATATTACCAACATTAGGTTCATTATGTTGTAATGTTTTGCGCACCTAGACGATATGAAAAAATATATAAAGTTAATTCACCAGTCGTCTAGTTAAAGATTAACACTCAAGAATGATGCTAAACGTCACTTTGTAGCATTCCAAGCAGTAGGTATTACAAATTATTAATCTGCAAATTTTCCATGAGTAGTTAGAAACAAAAGACATAGTGAAATGTCAGTGAAAGATGCAGTTTAAAAACCAACAGATACATTTTTGAACGTTTAACCTAAAATTACAGTTTGCGTGTGATAAAGAATTCAAAAGATTACTGTGAACTGTATTCACTGGAATCCTTAGACATGTTTGTAACTACTCATATTAAAATAACAGATAAATAAATAATGTGTAGTTTTGCTTGTACTAGAAAGCCAAAAAGTTTTTTTTTTGTGCTGATCTTGGCGTTCTTGGTCACGAAAATAACTTTTTCGCAAAACATTCATGACATCAAATAACAATAAATTTTAAAAAACTTTAATTATAAAACGATGTTATTTTATTTTTCCACCAAGCACAACCTGTAACATTTTATTGAGCTTTTCGGAGGCAAAGATATGATTGAATCATGTTTTCTCTAGCGAAAAGTTTTCTCACCTCTGACATATGATAGGTATATGGTGTGCCAACACAGACTTTTGATACAATTCCGAGAATAAACATCTCCTGGTTTCAAAAAGCAAACATAATGCTGACAATGGATTGATGACTAAATAAGTAAATATATAATTGTGTTCATTGTTCCCCATATTGTTCCCGGAATTAACGAAATTGCTTCAGAGTTCTGAGGGATTTAGGTTCTCCACATCTGTTGGCAGGGAATATCAATACGCAAGGAGAAAGGGATTCAATTAATTACTAAAACTACATAATACGTAACTACTTATTAAAATTGTATATAATCCATCACTCAATAAATTCGTAGGATAGACATAAAGTTGGCGCCACTGTTGATAAATCCATACGTTTCTTAAGAAGTGCCAACTTTCAAATAATACGTGTAAAAATTTCATTTTTAATTTCAGTTTAGTTCACAAGTTACAGTGGTTTAGTGAGGCTACTTTTGTTATTTTCAACACAATGAAAAAATCTGAATTTCATGTATTGTTTATCAAAAGCTTATATATTTATAGTTTATATTTATAAATTATATACATATTTATAACTTTTTAATGTGAATAAAATATCGTTCAAGTAAAGCAATGGCTTGAAAAGTGTTATTCGGACTCTGCTCTATCGAGACAAATGATAAAAAAGTGGTTAACTGATTCTAAGCGCAGCCTTACGACGATCGCCCAAATTCGGCAATTGTTCAAGAAAACATTAAAAAAGTCTACAAAATAGTTTAGGCCGATCGTAAATTGAGATTGCGTGAGATAGCTGACATCTTAAAGATATCAGAAGGTAGTGTATTCACCATTTTGAATCAACATTTGTCCGTAAGAAAGCTCTCTCTCTGCTCGAAGTGGGTACCGCGTTTGCTCACAGTCGATCAAAAACAACAACGCGTCGACGGCTTAGAGCGTCATGAGTCGATCGCAACAATCCATAAATATATATCAGGATTGAAAACCTCATGTCTATATACTAGCCGTTAGTACCTGAATTCAGTAAATAGTGAATATTTCATTTTTGCACTAGTTTATAAATAATTAATTATAAAAATAATTTGACATAAATTTTCGTTTATTTCATCAGAATGATTTAACTAATAAAAAATAGTAGAGGGCAAGTTTTTTTTAAAATTTTAATTGAGCCCGAAGAGGTGAAGTATACCAACTGACAAAATGATTGAACTTTTGTGTTCAAAGCTATGAGCTAATTTTTTAAAGAAAATGTTTAGTATTTTAAATAAACATGAATGTTTGGTAAATAATGAAACATAAAAAATAATTTTAGATAATACTAATCACAGAAAAGTAATATAAAATTATTAAGTAATAATTGTCATGTAAGCGAAATATATATATCAAGTGGTCACCATTCATGGGCCCAGTTTTTTTGTATGTGAATACAGCACAAAAGTCCCAACTGTCTAGAGTCAGTAGGACTATGGCATCCCTGGTCGGGGTGGAGGGGAAGGAAATGAGTACGAGAAAGGTGAGAAAGTACCTAAATATTCAGATCTGGTTACCAAACACGGCTAAAGCCATTTAGAGCAACATTTCGATTTTTAATGGTGTTACTTCACCAGGGCGATACTGAAAGTATCTTCCACTTTGATTTTTTGTATTTTTAAGCACCCTAGAGGCGAATTAAAAAATAAACAAAATGTACAAAAGTAATATTGTTATTAGTGTTAGTAAACACCCTACCGTTTTGTTTAATTAAGATATTGATGTTTATTCAGTTCTGATCAACAGCCGAGCTAAACAAATCTCTGTTTCTCCTTCCCTGTAGGCAAAGGCAATAGGTACCTGCCTGTTAGAACACATTGATTAACAGTAATTCAAATTATTACTTCGTCGAAGGTTTCTTGTCTGTATTGTATGACATAATATCCAATTAAATGTTATTAATTTCCATGAGTCGTGTTTATTGTGCTACAAATGTCTGTTATCCATACGTTACAGTAGAGAGCTATTGATAAGAGCAAACGTAAATAATACGAATTAGTTTTACAAGATATTTTTTTGAATACGTTTGTAAGTTTTAATGACTCGAGAAGATTCTCAAAATCTTGATGATTTGTTTTTTTAATAGATAATACTGCAAAAGTGTCTCAGCTGCTCTCATCGGTCTAGAACCTGTGAGCCTATGGCATCCCCAATTGGGTTATGTTGTGAGGCTGAAGGTAGTGCGGAGGGAAAGGATATGGGAGAAAAGGAAAGGTTTTGAAGTACCTGGCTATTAACCATTCTGAAACGTGCCGCAAATATACCATATATTATTTTGAATAAACGAAATGTGTTATGGCACATATTAATTAAATTAAATTTACTTGCACACGCCGGGCTTAAACCCGCGACCTCCGGATTTGTAAGCGTAGTTCTAGAGATTGAAATATTGATATGTATTTACACTGTTTGCATTTTAGAATCGTTTACTTATAAAACTTAAATAATAATGTTTTAAGTACCAACATATTAATTGTCCTCAATCTAATTTCCTTTTCTTTGATTTAACAAATATGTTAATATGAAGTCATACATTTCATCTGGATTTTTATACCCTTAGCTTTTGGTAAATTGTTTTTTTAATCTGTATTGTATACATGCACTGTTATACCCATATCTGAACCTTTTTCTCTCGTGATTTGTGATAGCGATTGATGATTTTAGAAAGTTTAAATTTGTATACATATTATATATTATTTTTTCCTTGTTAGTTAGTCTTATTACCATAATTGAATATGAAGCGAACTTGAGGTGAGATATCGCGAAAATGCGCCATATAATTCACTGTTATTATTATTATAAACAAGTAGATATTTTTGGCATGCCTTCCTGATTTATTTATAATTGAATTATTTAAATGATAATAATATGTGGATTTAACCGGAGATGTAAATAAATTCAATCATTTTTCTTTCGTTAAAAAAAGTTTTGAGACTTACAATATTTTGATAATTTGTAAGGCACCGTTTTCGAGAAAAATCACCTCACTCAATTATGTTTGAATAAATACATTTTAAAAAATCACAAATTTAATACGGTTGTTGATAAATCTGAATTTTCTAAGAGCCGCAAACGTTACAAAATATTTCACATTTTTCAAAGAACATATCTTATAACAATGAGTATATCACAGGAACTAGCTGGCGGAGGGTGGCCCACGTCCCACCAATACCGATGGATCTCATACTTCCGATTCACGAAGGCGGTTGACATAGCAAACAAATTTCAACTTTTAATCTAGTCAACCTTAATCTCGTTTGGCTCCGGGCAGCGTTCCCCTATTTATTCAGAGGGTTAAATGCAATATTCCCTACAATGCGATACTACTCGATTACTTCTCCGAGCAAACACCAAAACTGCTCACTACCCCAACCCCCACCCCCACCAGGCCGCAGCCCGCTGGTCGTGAGAACATAATATTTCTCATATCGCAAGGAAATTGAGTTTACTGCGATTTAATAAAAGAACCCCATCGGAAAACAATGACCTTTTATTTATCAGTATTGGCGCATTAGCTTTTCGGAACATGCCAGTTATTGGATTTATTTTGGCATTTTGCTGCAATATTTACCGGTTCTGTATCAAATTACCGTAGTTAGTGATTTGTTACGAACCGTTCTGAAAGCCAAAGCTTTTGGATGAAAACTTTTCTTTTGAAAATAAGCTGATAATAAAATTTGTATTAATACTAACCCACTATTTCAAAAATACAGGCATAATACCCATACGCAAATTGATGTTTCAAATAAAAAGTACCATCTTGTATTGTGTTCTTAGAGTGGTAGATACTCCAAATATCGCCCTGGTGAAAGACCACGATTCAGAATCGAAACGTCGCTTAAAATGGCTTTAGTCGTGTTTGGTGACCAGATCTAAATAGCCAGGTATTTCTCAACCTTCATCTTTTCCATCTCCTTTCCTACCTACTACCTTCAGTCTCACAACATTCCCCGATTGGGGGCATGCCATAGTCTCACTGGCTCTAGACGGTTGGGACCAGTTGAGATTGTTGTGCGGTATTCACTATAAAATAAAAACCTGCAATCAAGTAGTTGGGCAACAGATAAAGTAGTACAAAGTAGTACATTACACTGTTGGCAAAAGTGTAGTGACTAAAATTTATATTATGCACGGAGAAAATTATTTGTTGAAATAATTTTGATTACATAGAGCGGATGGCTGAAGAAGAAAGTCTAATAAAGGGGAAAATATTCGACGCGTCGGAAGCAGTTGGGAACGTCCCAAGAGATGATGTAAGGTTATGTCAAAAATCATTGTATCAGTCGAAAAATAATAAATGTGGATGAATCAAGCTATTTATTTTTGATAGGTTTATCCGACTTTTCATCATCACTGCCTACCATAGCGTGAAAATTGGAGGTACCATGATTGTTGAGTTATTATCACGATTCTTGGTATTGGCTCCTTTTATTAAATGTACCCTTTAAAGTCGTGAAAAAATTCCAATATGTAAAAATATGACATTATCGAGGTCTGCCACTGACTGACAAAGGTCGAATAGTTTCAAAGACGACTGGAAGAAAGAAAATTTCGATTTCAAAAGGTTGACAAACTAGTAAATAATATTTTAGAAGACAGACAGATAATTTAGGAACTGGTGTCAGGTGTCTTTGCCAACTCGATATAAGGTTTCATATCCTAATGCTAACCGGTGAGTTATTCTTGGCTCCTTCCACGAACATCTGAAGCTTCTCTCGTCAAGCTTAAAGTAGATATAGATACCTCCCTCGGGGTTCTTTGTACTTGCATTTCATATGCTTCGAAGCAAATCTAAAAATGTGATATGTTTACAAAATCCCCAGACGAATACCAATCTAACACAATGTTTGCTCGGGAACATGTTTCTAACATTGCTTTCTGTAAACGCAGAAGTTCGTGACTAGACAACGTAAATCTTTAATCTGTATAAAGCATAAGAAATGTAATACTTTCACTCTCGTAAGGCAGGAACCAACAAATCCGTTCATTCATGCAGCTTTTACGTAATGATTGAGACGTGTTTCATTCATTCGAGATATTCATTTAAAACATTCATCATATTCTTTGAAACGTTATTTTAAAACCTCACCTTTTATGCCAAATGGTCTATTATTCATGTCGTATAAATAAAGAAAACTTATATTTCTGAAAAATTTGCTTTAATATACAGATAATTTAAAATATTACACATTATAAAGGAGGAGAGGATACAATGCTAAGCGACTCTGTCTTTGCAAACACTCTTGGCTCCATATAACTATTAATGCATCGTCTCTTATTTTTTCATGTAATATATTAACTTTTGACATGACCGACTCATTAAGTTATTAAATTAAGTCATTATTTCCGCGGGCAAGCATGTTAAGATATCCAAACTATCAATTTGTTTTTATATTTTTTATAGTGAATACTGAACAGAGTCCCAACGGCTTCCAATCGTCTAGAGCCAGTGGGATTATGGTATCTGCAATCGGAGTATGTTGTGAGGCTTAAGGTAGCGAGTATATGAGGAAGAGGGAGGTTAGGAAGTACCTGGCTATTCAGATCTGGTCACTACACAGGGCTAAAGCCATTACAAGCAAATTTTAGATTCAGAATGGTAGTCTTTCAGCAGGGCGGTGCTCAAAGGATCTACCTCTTTCGAACGTGCCAAAAATTTACTTCATATTATTTCACACAAATTAAATGTGAAATAACGAATATTAATTAAATATTTTTTATTTGCACATCCCGGGTTTTGAACCCGCGATCTCTGGATTTTTAGTTGAGTGTCTTGACCACTCGACCACAGTGATAGTCGAGTGCGTCCCTTACTTAATCTTTTCGTTACTCTTGCACTGGCCTTGAATTATTTTCCGCACTCCACATTTGTAATACGGTCATAGATAACCACGTATAGGCCAAAGGGATCTAATTATTACTGCATTCTGAATGCTTTTTCCTTTATTTTCCAGATTCATGTAATACTTCCATTTATCAGGGTTGGTATCAAAACATCATTCTGACTAACGGCCTCGCTTTCTTGAACAGATTTTAAAGTACGATTCATGTGGAAAATCAGAGATTTTGAACTGATGGTTTTAGATGAAATATTGGAACATTCAGACTGTAGGTACTTGTTTTAAACAAAAACATTGGAATATACAGTTGAAAACGGCATTCTAATTTCCTGGGATCGGGTCTCGTTCGCCGAAAAGACACGCTGCTGCCTGGTCGCCCGCGGCGAGGAAACTTACCATCAATCCCCGACTCATTTCATTAAACCATAAGTACCGTAATACTTGCCGAGTTTGTTATACTTTGAACGAATAAGGGAAAACTTCGTTAAGCATTGTTACTATTGCTTTGTGTTTGACAGGGAGTTTGAGAATCAAATCTCTATAAACCAAAATTGGAAAATGCCGCACACGAAAACAAATCCCGCCCCTGATACCAAATAATCAAAACATCGAACCATTTCAATCATTTCAATGCACGAACTAAACAAACATTACATCCCTTTTTATATGAGAGTGTGTTTTACTAGTCGTTTGCAAATTGACTACTTTATTGGGTACTATAAAATCTCTGCATACATTCCGTGCTACAGAACGCTCCCCTGGTACCGCCCTGAGCAATATTCAAATTAAGAACCATTTCAAAGGATCAACGCCATCTATGAAATATTATACAATTTGGGGAATAATTACAAAAGGAAATGCACATTGCCAAGGAAAGCAACTGTGTACTTCGGGGGCAGGGGCTGCTTAAGTTGGTACATACGCCACTGCCTGCAAGCCAGGTACTAGGAATACACCGCATAAATAGATTTTACAAAAAACTAATGAAAATGAAATAATAACTTTGTAAAGTTTTATTTTAATTTTTATGACCGAGCGGTTTCGCTTAGCCTAAGCATTATCAGGATGAATAATTAAACCAAACAAAAAATACAAATTGTGCGGTTATATATACATATAGAGGGAGAACACAATATAAAATAAAATAAGAGAACAAACAATAAAAAAATAGATATAAATATATACAAATGTTCGAGTAGATATATATGTATTTCTTAAATATTACAGATCCTATTTATATATGGTACCAACAACAAGTAGCTTTGGACGGAAATACAATTTCATGGAAATCAAATTTATTAGTATCCTTATTGATGAATAATTATTTTGAATATTTTACAGATTTGTGTCAAAAAACGGTATTGTCGTTTATTGTTTCATTAAACCACTCTTGAGGTGGTTCTTTTTCAAGGAAACGGCTTTATAAAAATCGACATTTATGTACTTATATACAATTTAACCGTTCAAAGTGAGTGAATGTTATGAAATAAAAACTGAGTGAATGTTATGAAAAAAAACGTAATAAAATCTAATGAGAAATTGACGCTTAGATGGTTTCAACGTGTACTGCGGATGCACGAATATATATTTATGTAGCATGCAAGTGGATGATGAAACCCGAAGAGGTCTGAACTCCCCAAAATGTGATGGGACCTCACCACGATAAGATGGAGCTATTTGGTTATATGAGACGTTGCATGAAAGTGAATGGGAACCTGCCTTGATAGCTTAGGAGTTCTGAATACATTTGTATTCAATAATTTAAATATTAGGACTTGGTTTCTGTTGCAGAATTGCAAGGACAAATCGAGTCAGAGCGACGATCGTTAAAATGAAGAGTTCCATGCAGCAAGGATTAAAGATTCTTGCTACTTGTATTGTATGGTGAAGGGTTATGTTTCTCCATACCTGCTGTTGAATGGAGTGGAATTTCGAACACTGCAACGTTCAACTTTGTCAAGAGTGAAGTCCATTGAGATGCGGACAGTTAGAATATTGCTAATTGTAGCATGGATGAATATGTTAAATGTTAGTTCAGATTCAGCGTAAAAATGGACATTTTCCTGGCAATCATAAATAAACTGTATTGAAAATAATTAGGGGGATAGTCTTTTAAAGTGGAAGAACGCAATTATTAGTCTTTAAGTACTTTTAAAACTTGACCAAAGCGGATGCCCTTTTTCTTTTACTAAACTTCAACAGTAAATAGCGCTTCACAGCCGAAAATAAAGCGTTAGCCTTCGGATCGACTGAAGTTATTGATTTTTCAAAGAAGTCTTAAAAGACGTTTGTCTTTATATTATCGAAAAAATTTTTTTACATATATTCATTTGTGTCCGTGTGGAAGCATCGTGAGTTTCTGTGTCAAACAATGAATATTATTGGATAATTTTATCATAATATTAAAAGTAACTGCACTGTTTCCAATGAAAGCTAATATGCCACTCTTCGATGGTGATTGTTTTTATGAAAAATAAAAATTCCTCCTTGCCATTAGTTGAACACTGTAATGCCAAATGGAACGTTGGGCGTCAAATATAACCTGTGTGCATTTGCTAAACCTCAATTAATTCGGGCAGTTCTCTATCTCAAGAAGTGGGATGTGATCTCGATCACATTTGGGAGGGATCCTCAGTTGTAAATATGAATAATACTTTTGATAATCACACTATAATAATCTTTAGAGTTAAGGAGTTAGTTTTTTAAATGAAAGGGAGAGAAAGCTAATTAACAAATTCGAAATCTTCGTTTTAGTAAAAACGTACTAACACTTTCGGTCTTCTTGATCGATTAAAAAACGGTCAGGGTGTTAGACCTCACCTCTTAGAGCGCACCTCTCTTTCTTTAGACTTTCTCCAGGTAACTTCGTGGTTTCAAACCCCTAGATCTGACCCGTTAATGTCGTTAATAACTCCACGCTCACCTTCGTGAATTTTTCAGCAACCCAGTTATCAATTGCTTTTCAGCGGGTGGCTCATCGCTCATATTTCTGCCTTCTGCGCCGCTTCTTATTATTGACGTTCGTGCGTAATTAGAGTTATGCGTATAAAAAATTGTATTGCGATAGATAAATGTACTTACGTATTTATGTTATATCTACTGAAAATACCAGGATACCCCAAAAACTATTGTAATTGACCTTCCGCAGGGTAAGGCTTCGGCTTTAGATTTAGACAAAATGACTACCCCACGAAACAAGGGCGACGTTTGCATGCTAGCCATAAGTCGCTCGCCCCAGAAGGGAAAAGTTTTCGCTTTATTGACTGGCGCCCTAAGCTTAACGAACTGAAAACATAATACTTATTCCGGTAGCAAGTCACAGAGCCGCACCGTGCGTGTGTCACGTTCCCGATCGGCATTCGTGTCACTCCGTCAGATAATTGCAATGTTCGCAACCTGTGAGAACACAGCACACAACTGCCAATTAGACGGCAGGAATTGTTATTACCGCGGAAGATATTAGTGCGTCTGTCTAGGCCACTGAAGAGGCACATCGATAGAAGCGTGCCGTAGGCGTGTCCAGGTATCCGAAGTTATCATTGCTCTTTTTTTCCTTATTCCTTGCTTCCGGTGAAAATGTCAAACATTTTCAAAAATCGAAATTCTTTCTGTTGGTAAGAATGTCCATGAGTTGATTATTAAATGGAGCTCTATATTATCAATGTCTTATTTTTTGTCTATTTTATATTTACCGCTTCCTGTCACCTGCCACTTGCAAATGTACAGCTGAACCAACTGGTCTAATTAATATCATCGCCATAAATCACAATAATTACGAAGTTCGCATTTATGCCCACAAACTTAACACTTTCTTGAACAGAATTTTATTTTATTTCCCAGCAGCCAATAGGTCGAAAATCCTTCTTTCAAATTGGCATAGATCACGCTTCTATGAAATATCTGTTCAGTTTTCTAGTCCTTGTGAATTAAATAACATAATGCCGGTATCCAGGGATTCATTCATCGCCTTGAGTCTGTGGCTGGCAAGTTACTGCCATCTACTAGTGGAGCCCGGAACTATCGACAAAATTAAATAATGGCACTGTAACTGCACGAAAGTTTAGCGAAGAGTTTATTGCTTTGTGTGTAAATATTGAAATGTAAATACTTAATTTAGTTCCCTGAAAATATAAATCCTACAATGCTTGGATTTTACAGATGTGTTTTATTGTACCTACTCGTACTATATACCAACCGAATTGTTACTTTTTCATAATTTTAAACTATAATATTATAATGAGTACCGTTATTTAGAATGCACATCTATTTTTACATAGTCTTTTTACGAAATTTCAAATTCATGTTTAAGATTTTTTTGTGGATATAGAATTTACGAAAGTAGAAAGGTAGGTACTGCCATATTTAGAAAAAACTAATTTATTTCGATTTTTATTTTTTATATTCGTTAATTTTACTACTATACTGTCGTTTATTTATTTTAATAGCATGTATGGATAACTTTTCTATATCTGTCTGAATATTTTCATAACTAATTTAATTTAAAAATCACAATTTTTATAATATATATTTGATTTTTTTTTTGTAATCACACGAGAAAACAATACTTCTATAATGATATTTCAACGCCAAAAACTACAGCTGACCGGGAAACTGCTCAATCACTGAACTATCGTGACAATCTTCACACTTTACGTGATAAAGCAATATAAACAGTTATATAAGTATGTTGCTTTATATTTATATGAAGTGGGAATCAATATTTAGTAGGAATTATGATTTGTACAGCGCCCTTGAGGTGATTTTTCACAAAAACGGTTAAATACAAATTATCCAAATATTATTATTATTATTGTGTATTCAATCATCAAGTTATTCCCAGTTTTGTCTGCCAAAGGTCTCCACCATTATTCATTGTATGCGGACGTGGTTCAGACACTAAGCCGCACCTGGGTGGTGGGGGGGAATTTATTTCTCTTTTGTTGCACACTATCGTCTCATTTTTTTTTTTTTTATTAAAAGTTTTCTTGATTTACAAAAAAAATATTTTTTTTTCTTGGAAAAATTGTAATTTTTAACAATTATTCTTTTACCGTATTTGTTTTTGTAAAACTAATGTATCGTATTATTTGTTAGTAGACAGGAATCATATTAATTTTTATTGAAATTTCAACTTTATGGAATTAAAAGTTTCACTTTGATTTTTAACGAATGGACCAATGCAAGTAGGTATAATTTTACAGCGTAGCTTCATATTTTTTACTCCCCTAATTATTTGAAAAACATTAATACTTTACTTAATCATGTAGCTTTAAAAAAAGTTTATGGCTAATTAGGATTCATTTTACAGCATTGTTTTTACACATAAAGTAGTGTTGGTATACAAAAAAAGTCTGCTTTTGTATTGGAATAAAACTATTTTATTAGTACGAACAAATCATGCACTTAAAATAATGCAGGGTATATTGTAAAATGCTACGATTGTATAATTCTTTGACATATTTATAACGTGTCATTTGCACGTGTATTATTCCTTTATGGTTTTATTTTATTTTTATTTGACCTTATAAAAATCAAAACTCGTCTATTTTATGGTAAGAGAAACATTCCAGGATTACTAATAACCTGACTATTTTCACTTTCATCGTGTAAAAAATGGTGCTTGTACAATGGATGGAGGAATTATAAAGCAAGCAGAAGATTGAACCCGTAAACCTTGTAGGAACCCGACGCATACGTCCAGGCGGATTTTTTTTCAAGGTATTATTTTTCTATGTTTGTTACAAAGTTTGACCACATTTAACTCTTTATAGAGCAATTTTCAAATATATATACCGTCGCCGAAAAGGCTGAAGCGCCATTTAGGGAATCTTATACCAGAGCACTTACAAGTTTTTGAAATTTTATTTTACAGTAAAATTCATAAGTCTTCAGTACCTGGTTGGATGTTGAAAAAAGTTTTTAAAAAGTCCTGAATTTGTGTCGCTTGAGTTAAGTTTTCTCCCAAATAGTAAACTTATTTTAGATGGCTGAAGCGTCACAAAAGTCTTCAGAATCAAACGAGAGTCAGAGCATTCGGATGCAGAAAAAAACTGATTAAAACTGAATATTTCACAAATTTTCGACCAAAGTGTCGCTTAGGCTTTTTTTGCCTTTCCAGCGACAATATGCTTATTCTTTATGTATTTTGTATTCATTTTGATAAACAGGCAAAAAAAAACCTTTTGGAAAATATGTATAGTTCGAAAGGGTATTTATAACTTGTAGCATTAAATAAATATAGACCTTAATGTTGCCGGTCTCAAAACTATCCGTTTTTTTTGGTTTATGACCCATAAAGAAAGCCATGCATCAAATTTGAGAGTCACAAGTTGATTACATCATTTTGAATGAATGAAGGGAGTTAATTAAAAAAATATTTAGTATAATTTGCTTGTACGTGTGTAAAAAGTACCCACTAAAACAGTTTTCCTAACTGCTTTTACTGGTACAGCCTTAATGCTTACCCATTCATGAATAAGATATTGTTTGAATTCACGTTTCGACCCTGAGGGAACAGAATATTAAATGTCGTCAATTCGCCATCCCGAAAAAGCCGACAAACGCCCCCACACGAGTGGGAATATAAAATAAAGTACTTTACATAGACTACCTCCGATATCAATTCTATAAGTCTGTACTGTGCAAAGATAGACATGACGGAGTTGGGCAAAGCTAGAAGCTAGTGCAGGTACTCATTCGAAAATTCCAATTAGTGAGGACGCGATTCGGGAGCGACAAACACTTGTGATGTTTGCACAACACAATAGATGGCGCCAGCTGTATGGCGGCAAATAACCGGCGATCGCATTCATATTACATGAACCGGAGCTTTATGCGTGCGGAGTGCGAGAGAGTACACAATGTAGGAAGAACAACTCCTCTACCGATGCTAAGCACGTCAAGTGGGTGTTCAGAGAATGAATCTATTCATTAGGAGGAAACTTCAAAAGCTAATGGTTTGAAAAAGATCAACAAAATTGTTCGCTTTATTTTTTATGTGATCATCTTAGCTTAGATTTAGTGAAGAAGGAAGCGGATCTATATATTTTTAAACTAGATTCTACGTTTTATGAAGAAGATACCGAAGGAAAAAAAAATAGTTTCAGGTCTTGAAGAAGTTTGATTAGAATTAGTTAATTGAAGGGGGTAAGATGTTTTATAAAAAAAAATAATCTTGAATATCAAATAACTAAAGAAAAATTACTAATTGTTGCTGCACAATTTTCTGCAAATTTTCTGAGGGTGCTAATAAAATATTTTCTGTTAATAATGTTATGCAAGTTACTGTCCTGACCAACTTACTAAAGAAAATGTTCGCGGAAAACTCGTCCCTTAATGATCAAGGTCCGATCCCGCTGTCAGTTTTTCACTGCGGTTTCTTCGTGAAAAATCTGAGGATATGGCGTGAAGATGGACTCCAGGGACTGCAACTTAATAGTTGTTTATTTAACAGGCCTCCAAAGGCCATGGAAAATTCAACGGCTGAGGGTTTTAAAGCAGAAAATGGACGGCTACCTCGACAGAGTTTCCTCTTGGGGTAAGAATAACTTTGTCGAATTTGGTGTTTGATAGACCCAATCGTGTCTGATTATGAGTACAAAGGATGGACATGTAATCTAGTCTCTTTTAACGGAAGCAATCCTTCTATTGACATGATCGGTGTAACCTTAAGCGACCACCTTAGGCCCGGGACTCTATCGACGCCAGACTTAAGTTAGCCTCGCAGAAGCTGAGTGTATTGTACAGTACAGTGTATTGGGTCCGCAGATACTTTAGTAGTAAATACCGAAAATACCTTAAAAAATACGTGACTTTTCAGAAACAGGCATTCCGTTTGATAGATTTTTCGATTTTAACAAAAGGATTGTAATCTTTGGACCATAGACGTCAGGTGAGAATGCTGTCCTTATTCTACCGGTATTTCAACAGAAGATCCTCCGAGGAGGATTGGAGTTTGCGTCATTACGCTTAATATTTGTATGCAGTTGCTAATTGTCATATGAGAACGGGTTGATTTTATGATTTGTTTTTCTATTCAACAGCTCAGTTGTTGAATGATTTCCCGTACCATATGTTTCCTCCTTCCTAAAACGTGAATTTCTTCAAAACCCAGGTTTACTCCTTCCTTTCCTCAAAAAAACTCTCCACACAGCATCACTGCTAAAAATGACATATGCCCTGTGTGGGGTAAATATTACTTTATATTTACAAACTAAAATTATCTCTTAAAACAAAACGTTTATGTATTAATGATTTAATAAAACAAATTTATAACTTTATGTATTACTTCATGTTTATGTATTACGTTTATGTATTACTTCACATTTACCGAATAAAATTATTTTTGAAAGTGTTGATCACTGTGACCTATTTTAGGGAATCTGTAATTAGTCACGCGTCAAACCACTGTACTCTTCGTAGACTGTCTGGGTTCGATTCCCCGCTAACTAGCATGAAATGAGAATTCCAAGTATATCTTTGAAAGCTTACGAAATAATTTAGGTATACTTATCCAACGATTACTTGCATTTTTTGGCTCCTCGAACACTAATTAGCTTTACGATTTATCCCGTATTTTCAATTGAAAACTAACTAATTTTTTGGGTGCAAAAGTGAAAAGAGATAATTGAAACGTAAATTTAAAAAAAAAACGCGTTAAGCGACTCGGAAAAAAACATCGATGCATCAGAATTGTTGTCGTTTCGTAGACAGGTAATAAATCCATTTTCAATTAGTTCACCACCATTATACGCTGAGGAAATCGTAAATCATATCCAATACACGGCTGATTTTCGAATTATTTTTTATATACATACACATAATTATGAAACCACTGATAGCATTGCATTTCTACGGTCCTGGATTATACTTTGATATTTTAAAAAATACTTGTAAGTTGGTAGGCGGCTTAATATCAGCGATTTAAGGAACAACCGATTAATCAATCCACTGTCCAGAATGTCGAGACTTGTTAACTCAAACCATAGTCTTGAAACTTTTGGTACCAGCTTAAACGATTTTTGTCATTCTTTACGACTCTACCAAAACCTTATTTAAGGCTTTGACTTAAATGTTCTTTCAAATGTATATTTTGTCCTATTTTTGTCATTGCTTCAAATATTATACATGTGATTATTTTAATTTTTTTTTTAAAAACAATTTTTAGTTAAAAGCTCTGCGGTATAATTATTTTTACGCGTGACAGCTGTTTCGCCTTCTGAGGGCATTATCAAACAGTTTGATAATGCCCTCAGAAGGCGAAACAGCTGTCACGCGTAAAAATAATCACACCGCAGAGCTTATAACTAAAAATTGTTTTTTATAAAAAATTAAAAATAATAACGATTATTGTTTAAATAAAATTTAAAAACCTAAAAATTCAAATGGAGTTCTACAAAATAAACTTTAAAACCATACATTATACATGTGCTTTTCTTTCTCTGATGCTCTTCTTTCCATTACGTGATATTTGATTTTTTTTTAAGTGGGCAATGGTCCATTAATATAAAAATAATTAATTCAACTTTTTTTCTAAATTTGGGAACTAAAAATCTTTTAATGTGAATGATTTTAAGATATTTAAAAAAACGGTTCTTGTCGCAGCATTTTGCCATTTTATGAATTACTTGTGTCAAAGTGTTATTAAAAAAAATGATCATCATACATTCAACTGCACAAAAATACCCCGAACGCAAGCGACAAACATTTTCACGTCCATTGAATGCTAATGTCGATCGCATCGTTAAAAATAGTTCATTATTATGCTTGTTAGCTGCACAATGCCAAATCTCTAATAAAGTACCATAAACCTTTATATTATAGGGCAGTGTCACGCGATTGCATTTTTATTACACCCTTCCGCACATAAAGAAAAGGCCATAAAAACTGCATAAAGGGAAAAATATTCACGAAATATGGTTTTACTTTTTCAATTTCAGATAATAGAGAATCAAATAGTAAAGTGGATATATTTAATGATTCATTTTAGAAATAAAGATGATTTTTTTAATTGTATTGATTAATATTGTTATAATGCCATTAAAAAATAAAAATAAATCGTAGAGGAAATCATTGTGTGGCAAGGCAGTAATGTCACGACATATTTAACGATTAAGGTAAGTCAACCCGTAATGCAATATTATAATCAAAGAACATCCTAAATGTTTAAATAATAATAATTGGCTGATTTATATAGCGCCGTTTTCGTGACAGAAACCCCGGTTTTTCAGAATTCGCCAATCATCATATTGAAAACGATCATACCTTCAATTAAAGCACCGGTGCTCATATTCTCCACTAAAATGGTCATGGCAACAGATTAAATAATTTTGAAGCACTAAAAATAAAGATAGCCATCAAAATTAATAGTAGTATTCTTAATAATTAGATAAATTCGTCCAGTAGTCCAATATTAGATAGATTTCCCGCAAACTTAATTACCTTCTAAGTGGACGTTTGGCCTCTTTCAGTTTAAATTTTTTCCATTCCTTTGTTATAATTTCAATATTATTCTATTGATATCTCACTATAATTTTATTGTACTTTATATTGTGTTCTCTCTCTATATGTATATATAACCGCACACTATGTATTTTTTGTTTATTTTAATTTTGTACCCTGATGATGCTTGGGCTAAACGAAACCCGTCGGTCATAATGTTTTTAATAAAATCTGTGCTTTAATACAAATGTATTGTTTAATTTCATCAAACAACTATTTTTCCTTAGAAAGAGTACCTCTACAGTAGCTGCCTGCTTATTTCCTGGTGTCCGTTTGTCATCGACGAAAATAAAATTACATAAATTACTTTAGCTACCAAAGTTATTGCTGCTATCGATGTCCAATATTTTTAGCATTCGCGTAGATTTATTGAAATTTTGCCCGCTACACCATTTGTACAAAAATAACAAAAAAAAAAAAACTGCAAAAAAAACTGGGTACCAGAATATTACGAAGTACAGTCGTGTATTTTTATCAATATTCTCTTCTAATATAACCAAAACAGGAGTTCAAAGGCTCTCCTTGAAACAAAAACTTTCTAAAAACAGTTTTATTTGAACTTAAAGTATAATCATTATTTAAATGCCGCTTAATGTTATTTGCGGAGTATTTATACTTAACGGTGGTTGTATTGAGCAGCGACGGAGTTCAGGATTTCCATATTTATTTATTTGACATTTCATTAGTTGTACAAAGTATTTAAAACCACAAAAGGCTTATTTACTTCCAGCCTTGGCGCGCCATCCATAAATTAACGGTTTTAGCTGTTCGAGTCAAAATAACCATAATTTGTTGCTAAGTACGAAGAAGAGTTTTGAATTGAGAGTATTGTGGGATCTTGCGTTCGCAAATGAATTGAAGTTTGTTTTTTGTAAAAGAGAAATATCGTTTTAAAAATACACTTTAAGGCTGTGCTGTCTGTGTCACGAAAACATGTATTTTTGAATAATACACCCAAAACAAATACTCATAAATCTCTGTAAAGTGTCTTTATCTTTTCCTGTAGACAAATACGAGATTTATATGTGCTGAAAACATCCTGGCTCTAAATGCAATATTTTTTTGGTAATTATTTTTTTTTAGTAACCCACAATGCATTTATTTAACTTAAATTGAACAGTAACAAAGGAAATACAATTATTTATTTAATAAAAATATCAATAGATTACAAATTACCTATTTATAATATTATCCTCATTAAGAAAAAAACACTGATATTCACTTTACAAATGCCAATTACGTATATTAATGCTTTTGTATCGTCATATTTTCAAACGCCTATTTCTCAATTTCATTTTTTTAGGGTTGGATGCTTTCTGCACAACTACTTCCAATTTAAGTTTGTTTGGTATCAAGTCAATTTTGACTCGAGCATTTAACAATATTGTTGATCTTTTATCAAATCTGTCCAATAGCTCTCTAATCATAAATAGCGTACCTGAAAACACTAATATCAAACTTATTTCATTTCTAATTCCGACTTAAGCCCCTTATACAAAGAAAAAAATATTTGCACGAAGAAGACCACACCACTTCATGTATTAGTTCTCTTTCAATTTGAAGTCATATTTCTCAGGATTGAAGCTCGAAGATTTTTCAGAACTTCTTACTTTCCGGAACAGAGCTTACCACGCTTCTTGGTCTTCTGAAAAGTGATTGGCCATGCTCACGAGATCGCTCCAGTGGTGTCATTCATATTGTCAGTACAACAGGTGGGAGCTTTTCATCGTAGTCTTTTTTTAGTTTTGAAGTTGCTAAGCCCGCCTTTCATATATTTTCCCCGGGATTCTCAAATAGTTAACCTTGTATTCTTCGACCCTCACGATGTGATAAAGAAATGGGAATGTTTTTATTTTCAAATCTTGTATCATGGCAGTGGATGGCGAATCGATTAAAAACCTTTACATCTGTCCAGTGTTCAGTACAAATTGGTTAGTATTCCGCGAAGCTTTACGGTTGAAATATAATCCATATTTTCACGCCTATTAAAAACAGTAGTTATTCATATTCCAGCAAACTTTAAGCAACTTTTCGCATTGGGGGTGGTAGCTGTTTACGGAGGATAATTGACCCGACCAATCCTTCCACAAACGGTTATTACCCCAGCCGTTCCTGGGGTGAGTTTGATCCCTGTAATAGTACCAGCCTCGCTAAGTGGAGCAGTTCTCCGTGCGAATTATGATCACGGGTTCTAAGCCGGACACGAATCTACGACGATCCGCTCTCCTAGATCCTGCATAATTTTGATATTTGAAGCAAAAACAGGCACTTATGCAACGTAGTGGTTGTCATTAGCGGATTAGGTACTGAAAAGCAGGATTAGGTATAGAAGTACTGAGCAAACGATATATTTTATAAAGTTCTGCCATGAAGGTTTATTTGTTTTCACGTACAGTGGAACTTCTCATAACGAGCACCTCTCATAGCGAGTAATTCCAATAACGAACAAAACAGATTGTGAAAAAAATGCTTCCTTAACGAGCGACATTTCGCATAACGAGTGACACATAAATGGAAAGTTCCATCTTCACACAACCAGAGGTGGATAACAACGATATTGATGAGCTTGTGGAAGAGCACAGTCGAGAGCTGACCACCGAATATCTTATGGAGTTGCATCGTGTTTCGCAGCAAGAAGTTGCGAAGGAGAGTTTGTTTGTGGAGAAAGAGGAAGAAGCAGAGTAACAATCTTCTGGCGCAATAGGAAAAATGTTGAAAGCAAATGAAACTGTTGCATCATACATTGAGAAGCATCACCCTAATAAGGAGGTGGCTATATGGTCTACAAATTTATTTGCTGTGTCAGATTTTCATCAAATTTTGAAGCGTAGGCAAAAACAAATGTCTCTAGACAGCTTTCTAGTAAAAAATAATTAATTATTTGTCATAAATTCACAAATAATAAACTAGTTATTCCGATTTTATAAATTGTTTTTTTTTTTAAATCGAAATCGCATTCCAGGTTTTTACGATGCTTAACAATTTATAAATATGTAATTTTATTTGAATAAACGAAAAATAAATATTTTTCTCGATATGAAACGCATTTTCGTATTTTACATTAATTTATATGTGAAAAATTGTTTCGCATAACGAGTGAGATTCTAGAACGAACTATTTTCGTTATGAGAGATTCCACTGTATTACATAATATATACCGCCAGTTTGACAATGTTTCAGAAAAAAACAGCTGTTATGCATAAAAAACATACCAGCAGAGTCACTAAACTAGCCAATTAACCATCACGCCGTTTCCTCGCAGGGGTAGGGGTAGAAGGACGGACCGCAATACAACTCTTTCTTGGCACACACTCCTTGCTTCATTCACATTCATACTTCGTCTAATACAAACTCTTCTGTTATTCTGGCTCTTCACATGGCCCGATTCATTTTTTTGTCAAAGAAAGGCAAACATTCCCAGGTTACAAACAACCAGACAGTATTTGAAAAATTCTTACTACCATCGTAATAAGCGGAAGATGTTACTTGTGCAATGATGGAGGACTTAGCTATCAGAGAAATTGAACTCACGACAATTTGATTCACTTGATGGTGCCATGTCTTCCTCGAACGTCCCTGACTTCTTCTCCCGTTCACTTTCACATCACTTATAGTGTTGTGTTGATACATTCAATGCTATTGTCAAAATAATTGTATTAAAAGCTTGTCATCATCTTGGATGAGCGCTTTGAGTATTAAATCTCTGAAAGCAAATTACCTAAGAGAGACAATATAATTCAAGTGCTAACAAAATGTCACTTATAACAAAAGTGGAATAAAAAACGTATCTTGACGCTACATATAATGGAATCTGCGTGTAACGAGGTATATGATATCGTACAAAACTTCACCCCTAAGATAAGTACGCGTTAGAGAATTTGTCACATCAAGTACACTAGAAATTTGCGTAACTCGAACTGGTATTTCCTGCCCTAACTCCCCTCGAAAAGGGATGATCTCCTGTTACCAAAGGTAGCTGGTTTCTGGTGGCTGTTACCAGCCCTTGAAGTCTCGAAGGCTCGAAGATCCCTCTCAATGTATCTGAACAAATAAGAGCCTCTGGTTGACAATATTAATTGAATTGAAGTTTATTTGCTGAGGCACTTTTGATTGCATATTACGTTTGTATTATTTGATGATAATTGTGTGCCTAGGCTATAAAGCGATGGGGTGAAATTATTAGTAAGAGTGAATGAGAAACTCAGGTTTTGGGCAAATAATATCTTTCACAACGTTAAAAATATATTTTTTAATTTCGAATTCTGAAAAAGTTAATGTATATTAAATTGCTTCTCATGTAGTTTTTTAAAAGAAATTTTTTGTGGCCAAAATATTCCATTTCCACATATTTGTAGAAAACAATCACTCTGCGGTTTGACATTTGTTATATATTGAAATGAAAAAATAATACCTTCCCTTTTCTATTTAAAATATTTGGAGTCTTGGCAGAACCTAATATTAAATCTTTGACATTGTATGACCGGAAACAAATCTATATTTAACCATCTACCTGTTGTTGTTAACCCCATCTTTTCTTTATCTGTTGCTTTATAGCCGTTTTAGAATAAAGATACAATCAAAAATTATAATTCATTATGTACAACCTTGAGGGAAATCACGTGTCAAAACCTTTATTCTTCTTAAGAACACACCAAAACTTGGCTAAAAACGTTACCAGTTTTTTGGTATAGGTCTTAACATAGTCGTGTATAGCTTTAATTTAAATACTGCATTTATTTAGTATTTCACTTATGTAAATTAATATAACACCAGCCCTCAATATTTTAGATATTATATCTCCTAGCTCAAATTCGCCCAAGTTGTTGGTACCAACTTTGCATTATATTGTTCAATGTCGTACTTTCGTGGTTTGATTACCTTATTATTCATTATAGTCATCAATTTAAAAAATAAAAATTCTTAATTGGAGTGCATTATTTCGGTTTGATTTTGAAACTTTAATTTAAACCCCAAAAAAATGCGATAAAATCTCAATAATGCCCACGCGCTAGCTTTGCTTTTGGGTGATTTTTTTGTGCATCCTTTTTTTTCTCAATTAGGCTGTTTGGTATTATTATTGTTACGACAAAAATATCAAAAAAAAATTAACAACATTCACCCATGTTCATTAAATTTAGTGAAAGAGAACGGAGAAACGAACATTTAGGAATTTACTATGATTCTTTATGGCTTTCAATTCTTACGAAAAATGGGCTTCTCCAGATTTTCGATAAAGAAGTATGTTTGTTTTATTGATGGCATATTGTTGTTCCTACCAGGCTTGCATCCCATCCGAAGAGGTGACGTTGTATGTGGTTAGGGATGGGGGGGGAGGTGGGCGGTTTGTGGCCCTACAGAAAGAGCCACGCGTATGGGTCTAAGGGGTTTGTAATTAAGAGAGGATATCGCAAAGCTCTTGTGCCCGCTTGAAGCATTCTACTAGAGGGGGCAGATTAGGAGACTACACGACCAACTTCCGTAGACGTGCGCCCAACTAAATATATGCTAATGGCACTTTCTGCTCCCCCACTAGCTGGCAACCAGCACCCAGCACCCAGTAGATATCTACCCCACCTAGAACCTACCCCGTTAAATAAACCTTTTCAGAAGTGGAGGAGAGCTGAAAAATAAACAGTTTGATTTAAATTCTAATGTACATATGCGTTTTAGATGAGTGTGCTTAAAAGGTTTATATTTTAAGTGGTTGTTTCAACACGAGTGACAGAATAACCACGTGATGCTATTTCCTTTTTATAACTACGAATTCCGAGAAAGACACGTAAGCCTTATGGTATTTCTCTCCACTTACCAAGTAATCCCGCCATTAACAAGATTGTCGTGGTATAAAAAATATATGATCGAGTTGCGAACGAATATATTTTGAAAAAAAATGCAAGGCGATTGTAAGAGGGGGACCCTTAAAAGGACGGAGAAACGGTGTCCAGATTACACATGACGCGCAAATGAATATGAGGAGAAGTCGGTGACATCCAGGAAAACATGGTGCTATCGAGTATTTGAAATAATTCGTTGCAGGTCAAGCGGAAACAGAAAAATAAAATTATTAACGTAGATGAAACAGTGGATGTGTGTCATGTCAATTTTAAGTGGCGAACTATCATCTCCGCCTACCCTCGAGTGGATATATATTGATAATTATTTAGCGAGGTGGTGAATTAATACAATAATGTATTTTAATGACCGGTCGGTGGCTGAGTGGACAAACGCGCCGGATTCCCACCTGAGTGTCGTAGGTTCAATTCCTGTGCTAGCTAAGTCCTCCATCATTGAGCACCCAACGTTTACCCGCTTACGATGATGGCAGTAGAAATTTTTCAAATATTGTCAGGTTATTCGTAACCCAGGAATGTTTGTATTTCCTTTAAAAAAAAAACATTTAAAAAAGTGTTGAATTTTCCTAAACTAGTAGTTAAGTAATTTAGAATACCTACTAAATATTAAAACTACTTTCTTCCACCAGGAGAGTTCAGCAATTTAAATTTCTAGAGTTCCATTACAATTTGTTTTGTTAAAATCAGATTCCTTCAACCCTGACATTTTGAATGTTACCTACACTTAGAAGCGACGTCAACTGCATATCCGTCATTAAGAAGTGGAAATTATTCTCTCAATAATGGGAGTTCGTCATTCACCATTAGGTTCATAGATCCTGTGGATATAAAATGATCGGATTTATAAAATACATAATTATTCACTTTAATGGATTTATTCTGAACCAAAAATGAGAAGGTAGGTGTACCAGTTTTTTTAATACATTTTTACACATCTTCTCAGTGAAATTTCGTGTGCAGACAAAAAGTACAAGTCTCACGTAAAATTAGGCGACAAATTTTGTAATGAATTGAAACGTATTGTTTCACTAAATAATTTCATAGTTTTAAATCACCCTATTACTGATCATTTTTATACAAAAGACAGTAACTATAAAGTAAACACACAAATGTAATCTAATCCCGCGATTTCAGTAATAGTATGTGTTCTCACAAAATACCGCAAAAGACAAAGGCTGGGTATTACGAAAGGCATCATATTAGATATGATGGTGAACATTGTGTTTGTTTACACTATGAAATGGGCATTAAGATAATCTGTTATCGTTTCCTTTATTGCAGAAGACGTTAGTTTTACGACGTTGCTTGTACTCCTAGAAGTGAAGGGTATGAAGTTAAATTATTTATAAACAGTGTTTTTAAGCCTGCATTATTATCGTTTTAAATTAATGCATGTTAAAACCATTCAGATAATTGTCGTGTGTACTTATTAGTGCAACTTTTTACAATCGTAAGAAAAAGGTTAAAAAGTTTTTTTTTTTACATAGGTATTTCTACAGATTTTTCATGGCCTTGTTTAATCATAACATGTAGAGTTCCTTCAGAAGAATGTGTTTCGACGAATAAAGATACATTTCAAATTTCATATTCTGCGTCAAAATAATTACTACGACATTACCGATAACTTTCGATAAACCTAAAAAAATACTTTCCTTTTTTTATTATTTTATCCTCTTTCTTTACTCATGTGATATGGTTAGGCACTTATTTTGATTTATATGCGTGTGATAACGGTAGTTAAAAGTGTAAAAAAAACATCTTTATCTCATTGTTCTGTAAAATCGTGAAAACAGTACTTCGAAATGTTTCATTGAAAAGCGTTAAATTCTATCAAATAAAGACAACCAAAATACCTGCTTCAAAAACGTGTAATTCATTTCAATACTAATAACAGAATACGCATTACAATTTTCTCTATACTATGTAAATCTAGAATAATATCTGCTAGCTCACATTATACGTACTTGGGGATTTTAAAAGATTATTTTTAAAACTGATTAATTTCAAGTAGCATCAGTTACAAATTTGAAAAGTTCACACTCGTACGGTTGTACGTACTCACAAAGGAAATGATTAATATTTAATAATACTTATAAAATAAACAAACTTCCAGCTTCTTAAATCTCTGCTTCAATTATGTCGAACTCTCAAAAAAGAGATTTGAATTTATCCGGTTATTTGTTCAGTTCTTTTTGGAACCGGTTCCTCGCCGAAAAAAACACGTCCTAGCCGGTAGGGATTTGAAGACGAAAAGAACTGGAACTGGTTCCTCGCCAAAATAAAAAGTAAAAGTCGGTAGAAATTTTAAAACGACAAGAACTCCCAAAAAATCACGTCCCATTAGATCGAAGTACTTTGAAGTCGAACTTCAATTGAATTACTTGCAATGAAGTGCTTCTTTATAGGCTTTGAAGTTCAATTTTACAACTGAACAGCTGCAAATTGAAGTAGTTCTTTGTAATCTAACTTCCATTTAAGTACATGTATTTGTTCAATGAAATGAATTGAATGAAGTTAATGAATGAACGCTAAAATGAACTACCAACGTCAATTGAAATATTTGTTCAATGAACAATTAATGAAGTAAGAACTTCTGCCAAAAGAAGTACTTATTTTATTATTTTAGAGCGATCACAACGCTACTGTAAACGTAACCAGTAAACAAGTTTTTTTTAATGTTTTTTTTTATAAAAAGGAAATAAAAACATTCCCGGGTTGTGTGACCTGACCATATTTGAAAAACTACAGCCATAATAATAAGAGGACTTGGGCAATGACGGAGGACTAAGCTAGCAGAGGAATTAAACTCTACGACGCCAGGTGGGAATCCGACGCATTTGGTCCAATCAGTTATTAACTGATCTATTCTACATCAACAAAATCTTTCGTGTCCAAACAGCGGCAGTGATGCATTTGGTCTATTCATCTCGGATCGCGTTATTCAATCGGGTGATTTGCAGTACATTGCTTTGAATTATCCTCTATTACCGGACGCGATCGTATTTCACACTTCCATTAACGGGACGTCCAAACATTTCCTCGGCCTGTTCGGCATTTGTGCAGTTTGATTGCACAGGTGGCCGAATGCGGGGAATGCAACTGAGTGCAACTCATCCCACGCCGATTCCAATCGTAAACTGCGATTATTCAAGGCCTGGAGCTAGAACAACATGTGGCTTTCATACCGTCATTATACGTCATGTAATTATGGGAGACATTAATATTCAATACATTCCGTCTGCTTTCGTGCGAGCTTTGTACGCACGTGAGCACAAAGTAACATCTTGTAAATATGATAATAAACATTTTTAAAGATTTTGTATAGTAGGTACTGTTTTTGCTTTATTTTACAAATTGACTTATATTTTTTTTAAATATTTCTCGATACAACGATCAAACAATATTATTAAATATGGAACAGATAAAAATGACCAGTCATTGTGAAGTTTTACAGGGTATTAAAAAAGAAAACTAAACTGTCTTTTTCATATTGTGAGGGACGATAAATACAAGATTGCCCAATTGATAATCCAGGGCTTTATGACTTCGTAATCTATTTGACTGGTAGAAGTGCAGTTTTGCAGAGTTCCGGACTGCAACCTACATGCTGATGTTTGCCAACATCCGATCGGAGAGGTCACCAGAAGAACAAGAACAAAAATAAGTTTATTAATTTTTTACCAATATTATACATAAACAACATTTTATTTCAACAAAGCTATTTTTTTATTTATTGCGAATACCGTACAAGAGACCCAACCGTCTGGGTCCAGTGGAACTATGACATCTTCAATTGGAATATGTTGTGAGGCTGAAAGTAGTTGGGAGTGCAAAAAATGGGGAAATAGAACTTTGTGAAATTTCTGGCTATTCAGATCTGGTCACCAAACACGGTTAAGCCATTTCTTGGTCTTGCGCCAGGGCGATACTTGTAGTATTGAGTATCTACCACTCTGGAACATGTCGATTATTTTATAGGAATTAAATGTGAAATAGCACGTTTTAATCAAATAAAAATTATTTTCCCACGCCAAAATTTGAACCCGTAACCTCTGGATTCGTAGTCGGGTGTCTTAATCACTCGACCACGGAGGCTGTATTTAATGCCCAATATCTACGACTGTTGATCAGGTGTGGACTACAAACATACATTGTTGGCATTCAATGAAACAATAGAAATACATACATTAATTGTTCACAGAGAGTAGACACGCCGGGGTGATTTGAAGTTGTTGTGATTTTTTACTGCGAATATTTAACGGTACCTTATCACCGGCAAGAGTATAAAAAAACCACTCGGTAAATAAGTCACTGACTCATAATAATTTGTTCGCCGTGTTAATTGCGATGGCAGGAATCATCTCGTTATACGCGCAGATAATCTTTAACCTTTGTGTGGAATAAATGCAGCATCACTGCGGCAGAACGATCGGGGATTTCTCATTATCAGATAAAGAGAAACAGTTACCTGCCAAAAATACTGTCTGCGCTTAAACAATGACGAAAGGTCGTTTATCTTAGATAACAGGTTTGATCTCTGACAGTAACGGCGCAAGGAAATTTTATACTCTCCGACTCTTCATGTGTGCTAGATCCGAGGGAGATTGTCATACAAACAAGAAAATCAGTACATCGACCCTTTTGGTTTTTGGGTTGCTGTGTGTTGGATTTCAAAGAGATATTTTGTTGGGTTCTCACCTTCTTGTTTATTATCCAGTTCCTATCTATCCCGTCATTTCGCTATTCGATTTCTTACTGAACAATACTGTGTTAAAAAACGATTGACAATCAAGAAACAGAAGAGTTTGGTGAAAAATGTGTTGCTGGTCGGTTTGTTGTTTTGATCTTCAAATATTATAAAATTATGTTGTCCGTTCGTTGATGTCTTGCTTGGTCATCGTTTAATTGTTATCTTCAAGTAAAATTAAGTTCAGTGCTGTGATTCGTTGTGTAAGAAGAGTCAAGAGCTTAAACATTAAATTCATCGGTGAGTGAATTGGTTTTCCTTAATTCCTTCCCTCTTTAATCTGTCCACATTCATAATTAGTCACTTCAACCAAGTAGTATAATTTTATCGTTTTACAGTTCACTATTTTCAAAATTCATCTGAAACTGAAAACACATTCGGTGTTAAGTCGCAGCTTCGGATGCAACACTGTGTTTGTTAAAAAAATATTTTTCTATGGTTTCGACAGTAATTTTTGAGTGAATAAAAAACGATATCTAGTTATAAAAAGATCGTCGCTAGAAAAGCAAAAGAGCCACAATTTGGTCAAAAATGAGTTAAAGATGCATTTTTGCTCAGTTTTCTTTCTGTTTCAAATGCTCTGACTCTCGTTTATTTTTTAAGGCTTTTGTGGCCTTTCAGACATCTACAATAAATTTACCGTTTGGGAGAAGGCTTGACTCAAGCAACACAAGTTTGGGACTTTTTTAGCTTTTCGTCGCTTTAAGTAACTCAGTGAGAGAATTGAGCTACCCAAATTAAATTATTGTTTCAAAATCCAACCAGGTACTGAAGACTTATGAATTTTATTGTTAAACAAAAAAAACTTCAAATTGCTCCCGTGTAAATTTCCCAAAATGGCGCATCAGCCCTTTTGCTTTTCAGGCGATGATATAAAACAGCTTTTTGTACTACGTTTTTACTGCAGGAAACTTTGAAACTAAATAAAATACCCACATTACTTACATCGATGACATTTTTTTTTACGTATAATTTTTATTTAGTGAGATCTACTGAACACAATTCAACGTTTCTTTATCCAAATAGATTTACCACTTTTAATGTGTTTTGTTGAGAACACTGACGGAATTGGTTTTTTACAAATTATCTTTTAAGCATGGTACAGATATAATCAAACATCGGTTTTGTCCGGTAAGGTGTTGATAATTATCATTTTTTGTGAGCGATTTAATGCCTATTCATTTAATTCACAGTCATTGTACAACAATGAAGCAGAAGCAAGTCACGCCCAAAAACTTAGACAAATAAGTGAAGGCCTCAGTCCCGGGAACAAATTAAGAAGTTTTTTTTTAATAAAGCCAAAAATATTGTGAGAATTTTGACTGAATAATGTGCCATTGGTTCTAGTGGTGGGACCGTGAAAACGAAGTTTAAATTGAATCCAGTTATCCTCGAGTTGTACATTAACTTTAATAGTTATTATTACTTGGTGTTGCTGCGTAATATAGCGTACACCTTTTCAAATAAACGTACAAAATACAGAAGCTGAAAAAATGTATTCGATAAACTTTTGAATATCAGGCAAAAAATCGGTTATTAATATGTTTTTGAAACTATTAATATGTGGTAAAACTCAACGGTAATAACTTTATGATCAAACTTAATTACATTTTGATATTCTTAATAAACTATTATTGTAAAATCTAAAATGAAAAGAGACGAGTCTAAAGTTAAAAACTTCCTTAACGTTATTTTTACAAACATCTGATAGTATTAATAACGTAAGCCGTATTCTGCCACGTTTGATGAAAAAATTGCTCATACATGCAAAAGTTTTAAATTTTCTTCCGATTACAGTCGTTTACGATTTACTCACTATGTCCCTTTTGATGTGTGTGTCGCGAGTAAACCACGCGGGAGCGGGTTTTTATCTGCTAGCCATTATATTATTAGTCCTAAAAAAACGCAAAATAAATGTCCTTGTTGAATTTTGTTAGCTCTAACGTCTTAATGTTGATGAGTTAAGAATCTGTACTCATTTGTGATCTACGCATTTGATTTAACTTGAGTCGGGAGATTAAGAAGCGAATAAATTTATTGATCATGTCAGGTGTATGTGCTGTAAATGAGGTTATTTTGTAAAAGTGACAAACAACAAACTTTCTAAAAGTTAGAACAACAATTAGAATGTTATTTGGATAGTTTGCATAGCACAATTTTTGGGAGAAAAAAAACACTTCGAAGACGCAATGTGCGTGTATTTACAGTTTTTTTTTACTTATACATTATCAAAACGACAAATCCAATACCGGCATGCCCGAGCAAATTTTATTTATCTAATATGTGTTGTTTCAGGTTTAATTACTATATAGTATATTTGCGGCACTGTCCAGAATAGGGAACACGTTGGAATAGTATCACCCTGGTGAAAGATGAACATTTAGAATCGAAAAGTTGCTTGAAATGACTTTAGCCGTGTTTGGTAACCAGATCTGAAAAAAGTCAGGTCCCACCAAACCTTCCTCTTCCCAAATCTTTCTCTCCTACTCACTCCCTTCAGCTCCACAACCCAATTGGGGATGGCATAGTTCCACTGGCTCCAGACGGTTAAAAGCAGTTAAGACTATTGTGTGGTACTCACTCAAACAAAAACAAAAAACAGAATCATACCATCAACAAATTCTTTCCCACAACACAATATCTGACCCGCCTCAAAACATTTCCCTACCGGGTGACAATACTGATAATGCAATTACCTTGCATTTACGCCGTACAGATAGTGCACAAAAAAACTAACCAAAATCTAAAGCAAACAATAATGTGTCATATTATCAAAGCCTCCTTTTAACGGTTTACAACGTCCCGTAGGTATACAGTGTTTTTTTCTTTGAATACTCGAACGAATCTCAACAAGCTGGTAATAAAAGATGTCCAAATAGTTGTAAATCATTTAGCGCCTATCACACGTTTCCGCATCTATAATCACTCGAGGTGTCGAAGAATGCCGCCTTCATTGTGGCGATCCAGGAAATTATGAACACAAAAAAGTATTAAGGTGCGATACATCTTGAGGCTGTTTACTATAGCATCACTGAAATATTATAATGAATAACAACAAATTCTTATTCTCGCAAGAGAAGATTCAGATTTGAATTAAACCTCATTGTGTTAGCTATTTATGGTACTGTTGTAACCCTCTGGCTATGACTAATTAATTAATTTGTCTCAGATCAATACACATATCAATTCAATGAAAGGCTTAATCATACTTTGGAAATGTTTAGAAAAAAAAAATCTTAACCCTTTCAAACCCGCAATTCAAATCTTTTGATTTAAAAAAAAAAATCTTTTTTTTCATTTCAAAAGAAAGAAAAACATTCTCAGGTTACGAATAACCTAACAATATTTGAAAAACTCCTACTGCCATCATAAGAAGCGGAAGATGTTGCTTGTGCAATGATGGAGGACTTGGCCAGTGGAGGAATTGAACACACGACGCCCGGGTGGGAATCCGACGCGTTTGTCCACTCAGCTACCGACCTGACTAACTGTATCTGAATAAGAAAAAATAAGAGAAAAAAAACGTTAATTTGAAAAAAGTTCATGTTTCCCACTGCTAGATAGCAGCGTAACTATCACGAGTATTGGTGTATAAGTCGTGCAAGCAAATTGCAGAACTTACAATAAATTAATACATAGGTGTTTGCAGTGTGCAAACACATCGTCAGAAAGGGTTAAGATAGCGAGTTACAAAAATGACCCGTTCTCGTCATATGTACGTAAAAATTCAACGGTGTACAAATGTTGGGCACATGTTAGAAGTGTTTCTCGACTGCACATCGTTGCTTAAGTAATCAATAGATAAAAACCAATGTAGTCAAAAGAACAACTTTTCAGTTCGTTGTAAAAACGCATAGTTGGTTGAAGCCAATGCTCTAAAGATTGCAATGCATCCTTTAAGATGAAAAACAGAAGCAATAGTACAAATGATTTATTTGAATTTTTTGTGCAGAATCTGAGAGTGAATACAATTTTACAACTGTAAACTCTTAAATTCTATGAAAAACATAGTAAAATTTCAGTGAAAAGTGCAATTTTGAAACCAGAAAAGGCAATTTTGAACGTTTTTTTTAACGGATGTTTTTCATGAAATTTTGCCAATTTTTATGTAATTATTTTAGCTCAAATTGTCCATATAGAATCAACAGATTTCTGATTAACCAAAATCGTTTTTCTATTTAGTGAAAAGCCAAAAGATCACCCATTTTTGTGCGACGTTTGAATCTAAAATTTCTACACACAATGCTAAATATTTTATTTGGGATGCCCCTATTTTTTTAGCTCAGACTGTCCAGTAAGATTTGCTAAAAAATCGTTTTTTATAATGATCAGATCGACGTTTGAATCAAATTCTATTACCAAAATCCCCCGAGGTATGTCAAAGGAAAAAAATTGCCAGTGACTTAAAGGCTTGCAATTTATTGCATAGTAATATTTATCTGAAAAAAAACGATTACAATAAAAAAGTAAATATTATTTCCTCGAGATAATCGCATAATAGCTAAGAGATGAACAATGATCAACGTCTCTTGTATGGATCCAAATCTTGTTAGGAAATCAAAGTGTTAACAATAAAATTTATTGGCATTGTATATTTTTACTTTTATTCGGTGAGTCATTCCGTCGGCTTGCAATTTGCGTCATTTGATTATTTTGGCTAACTCGGAATGCAATACAAATATTTTCAATGATATTGTTGATGACAAAAAAATCTTCTGTGGCACCTTGACAGTTTAAATGTTTTCTCTAGATTGCATCATTATCATAACGTGATTGTAGTATCTTCCCAAATACGAAAGTAACAAACTCCAATGTCAGCGGAAGCTTTTTACCATAATTTGTCTCTTATTGAGCAACAAATCACCTTTAGAGATGTTAATTTTAGTCAAATGCTTTTACTGTTTTAAAAAATTCAGAAAGCCCATTAAATTTTTTTTTCATGCCCTTTAATCTAACAATAAACATAAATAATTTAAATAAGTACCAACGATAGTTTTTGCCAATATGATGTCCTCTGAGTACAATTGTATCATTCCCAAACTAGAAACAATTAAAATAATTGTCTCTGTCCCACGTGACCTAATTCTTTATATTATCTCTGTACATAATGTACGTAACTATAATATACGATAGATAATATGTAGTTAGTAAAAAGATAGAGCGTATGAATTAAGATTTGTACAGAGCCTTTGAGATTATTTTTCGAAAAAACCGCGCCATAAAAGTTCTCCAAATAGTATTATTATAAAACTAACTTACTGCGAGGAGTAGACGAAGAGGACGGACCACTATATAACTCTGTCTTGGTACACACTCTTTGCTTCATTCACATTTAAAGCACCGTCTCATACATCCTCTTCTGTTATTCCAACTCTTCACATGACCCGATTAAAGTATTTGATTTAGTTGATCGTGCCATGTCTTGCTCGGGCGTCCCCGACTCCTTCTTCCATTCACTTTCGGGTCATATATTCTTTTCACACTCCTTTCTTCGTTCATTCGCTCTACATGCCCAAACCATCTAAGCGTCACTTTCTTGATCCTATTCATTATGCTTACATCAGTATTTATTTCCGGATATCCACATTTTTAATACGGTTAGCTTCTCTTATTTTAATAACATCAATGTACTATTTTGATTATCATACTCTCGTCTACAAGGTACTCGAAGAAGTGAAAATGGTTGATTATTTTTTATTAATTCGCTATCTGCTAGTCTGCGTCTGCTTTTGCTAGATCAATCGCTTAATTGATGCAAAAACCGTCGCAATATCATGGCTGGAAATATTTGTGAATTGACGACATCCGAGTACATATAAATATATTTGGCCTTTTTTTTATATAATTTAATTGAATTAAATTTAATATTATTATTATTGAGTTCTGCTATTTTCAGTTTTTTTTATTTTTAGTGATAGCTGTTTCGGCGTTTAAGGCCATTGTCAAACTGTCTTATCTGGCCTTAAACGCCGAAACAGCTGTCACTAAAAATAAAAACTGAAAATAGCAGAACTCAATAATAATAATATTAAATTTAATTCAATTAAATTATATAAAAATTAAAATGGAGTTCTACAAATTGAACACAAAAACTATAAATATATTTGGCCTGGTGAAAAACCACCATTCAGAATCGAAACGTTGCTTGAAATAGCTTAAGCCGTGTTTGGTGAACAGATCTGAATAGCCAAGTACTTCTGAACCTTTCTCTATCTATCCCCTTTCCTTCCCTACACTTTCTGACTCACAACATACCCAATTGTAGATGCCATAGTCCCACTGGCGCCAGACGATTGGTCAGTTTTGACTCTTGTGCGATATTCACTCTAAAAATAATTAAGAATAGTTTGTGTTCCATTACAATAATTTTCCGTAAATTATCACATTCCTACCCTTGTGAAAATTCTTAAAACCGTTCTACCTAGAATAAAGAAAAACAAAATGTCGGAAATTTGAACAGCCAAAAAGCTAGACAACAAAACAATATTGAAATCCCATTTCCGGAATCCAAAACGGAGACAAGTGAGTGACGGCGAATTAGCCCGTCCCGCAGACAAAAGAAATATTACCCCATTTTGTGCGTACAAAGGCCGTCACGGTCGTCCATAGATTTCCATACATTTAGCGTAAATGAAACTGTAACACGACCAGGAGAACAATTGCGAATTGGAAATCAATTAATTGTGGGCTCCCAACAGCTGTGACTGGCGGAGTGTCGCCCGCCGCCAAAACCGACCGACCAACCTAACAACTACCACTTCTATTATTATTTTTTAATTTGCTTGGAGAAAACCCATCTTTTATTAGTGCGCTAAATCAAGATAGTGACTGTTTAATCAGGTTTTTTTTATATCGCTTGATTGCCATTCTTAAATTATGGGTGAAAAAATTATGATTAACACTAGTGTGTTGATAAAATAATCATAGATGAAACTTAGTATTAAACGTAAATATCATTTTTTGTTTTTAGTAAACTTCGGAGTATTGCATTAGATATTATTTAATTACACATATTACGCAAATTGTGATTTTAACCCATTCCTCAGGCATAAATTAGAAAGCTTGAATTATTAACAAGAGAGTATTTTTAAGTATGTACAAATGAGAAAAAATAGATGCTTCGTAAAAAAGGTATATTTTAAAACATATGTAATTGTAAAAAAAATACTTCAGTAATAATACTTGGCTAATTTATACACCGCCATTTTTGTGTAATATCACCTTAAGGGCACTTCAATTTTTTTTTTAATATTAATTAAAAAGTGACTTCGGCAGAAGCAAAAAAATGTCCAAGATAATGCTGTGTGCGAAATGAGTAAAAAAACAAGTTTTGAGTAAAGTATGCAGAACTGTTCCTTTATATATATATATAAGAACATATATATATATATATATAGATATAAGGAAGATATATATATAGGCCTGACGGCCTCCATGGTCGAGTGGTAAGACGCTCGACTTCGAATCCAAAGTTCGCGGGTTCAAACCCGGCGTGCGCCAATAACTTTTATTTAATTAATATGTGTCATAACACATTTAATTAATATGAAAATAATAAAAAGTATATTTGCGGCACGTTCCAGAGTGGTAGATACTCTAAGTATCGCCCTGGTGAAAAGACCGCCATTCAGAATCGAAAAGTTGCTTGAAATGGCTTTGGCCGTGTTTGGTGACCAGATCTGAATAGCCAGGTACATCCCAACCTTCCTCTTCCCAATCTCCTTCCCCTCCCCACTTCCTTTAGCCTCACAACATACCCTATTTAGGGATGCCATAGTCTCACTGGCTCTAGACGGTTGGGAGCAGTTGAGACTCCCCCTGGTGGAAGACCACCATTCAGGCGGTATTCATATAAAAAAAAATATTTATTTATATATATATATATATATATATATATATATCTAGCAAGAAAAAAATGAGATAAGATGATGATTACATTTAAAAAAAAACTAAAAAAATTTGGATTTTACTAATTCCGTTCGCACACACAATGATGAAAGTCGATAAAGACACACATGTTTCACACCATGCTGTCGGTGATTCATGCCATGAGAAAAGATCAAAATATTAAATGGTCAGTCAATCACTAGTTCAGTGGAACGTTCTCAAATGCAAACAAATTGTTGGAACAGTAAACATTTCATTGAATCCAAACTAGAGTTTTATGGAAATAAGGGAGCGAAAAACTTTAACAATAATTATTAGCATTTAGGATCGTTTAAATGAAATCCCTTTGCTGAATTTAATGGCCAACAAGGCTGTGCTGAAGAATCAATAAAGCAAAAGCCAATAACAGGATGGGGTCAAGGGGAGTTCAGCCTATTTCTGTGTTGTTATAGCATGGACCATTGCGTCTCTTCATCTGATCTTCGGTGTCTCATATCTGTATACTGATATGCATACGTATACGTTTATGGCAAACGTTATCTGTAACGTGTGTATAAGCTAGGAATTAAGAAGGCATAAACGAATAAAAAACAGGAGGAGCATCTGTGTTATTAACCTTTCTACTGCATATCATGAATTGATTAATCAAATACATGTCGGACTAATTGAATACACGCGAAAAGAAGAAGTCGGAGACGCCCGAGGAAGACATGACACGATCAAGTGAATCAAATACTTGAGTCGGGCCATGTAAAAGTCAGAATAACAGAAGAATATGTATGAGACGATGTATGAATGTGAATGAAGCAAGGAGTGTGTGCATATCATGAATTGATTAATTGAATACATGTCGGATTAATTGAATACGCATGGAAAAAAAGTCGGGGACGCCCGAGGAAAGACATGGCACTATTAAGTGAATCAAATGACCGGTCGGTAGCTGAGTGGAGAACGCGTCGGATTCCCACCCGGGCGTCGTGCGTTCAATTCCTCTGCTGGCTAAGTCTTCCATCATTGCAAAAGCAATATCTTCCGCTTTTTATGATGGCAGTAGGAGTTTTTCAAATATTTTCAGGTTATTCGTAACCCGGGAATGTTTGTCTTCCTTTAAAAAAAAATAAGAGTCAGAATAACAGAAGAGTATGTATGAGTCGATGTATGAATGTGAAGAGTCAAGAATAACGAGACAGAGTTATGTATAGCGATCCGTCCTCTTTATGAATGTGAATGAAGCAGTGTGGGTTAATTAGATAGAATACATGTCATGAGTATTACCAAACCATATTTCTATTTGAGCTCTTTACGAATTTTCACATAACAGTTAATTTTTAAATTTATTTATGATAATTCTACTGTTTGTGTTCATATATAGAGAAAATAAATATTTAAAAAAATAATCGATCTGTTCGTTTCCTTATTTTAGCGCATTTAATTATTCACACTAGTACTGTTTCCTAGATTTAACATTTGTAGTTTAGTGAAGAGCTGAAGACACAAGAAGAGAAAAATAAATTTTTAATGAAAACAGGATATTCCATTTTTATAAGAATATCTGACGACGTCTGTTGAAGTCCTAAGGAGATTTAACAAATAAAATATTAATATTTTAACAGAATGATTTAGTTTAGCCGGGCTTGCCATGATTATTTCATGGTATTTCGTCATGCGGAAATCATTATAGTTCAAGGGTTGTGATGGTCTTCTAAGGGTCGGTACTTCAGAGGAATTATTTGGGCCCCACTGATCTTTGAACTATTGAATTGTTACCAGTTTGGGTGGTTACCAACCCTCTCACCCCTCTGCCCTTCGAGCCTCCATCCCTTTCACACACTCAGCGGCGATGGAAGGCTTTCGGAAAGTTAACTGCAAAGTGGTTCGACTGATGTTAATAAAATATAATAGCTCTATAGATGTCAGAGATGAAAAATATTCGAAATTTTATGAACACTTCACGATTATTATTTATGGAAACGTTTCATAAAAAACCAATTGGGAATAAAAAAATTATGTCACACAGATTTTTATTATAAGTCTACACAAATTAAGAAGAGGAAAATAAAAAAAACTTTAGTTCATTTTAACAGGTAGGTAAGTATGGTCTTAGAACATATTTACACAATTTATCGTTGATCTCCTAATTAATTAAAATCGTATGAGGTAAATTACTTATTATAAGTACAGCAGTTACTTTGTTTACCACTACAATCCTTCGAAAAATTAGCTCTGGCGCGTGGAAATTTGAACCACTTTTCTTTTTTAATAATTACGACACGTCCTTTTAGGTTATGCAAAATTAATTTACCTATTAGAAAAATACAGATTTATTGTTCGATACTTTTTCATCGCTCAGTGAAATAAAATTGAAATTCGTGCAAGTTTAAATACCATTATATACATAAATTATTTTGTTTCCCAAATAAATTTTGTTACTTAATTTAAAATGAGAAATCATAAGAAACAGTGATTATCCAGCAAAACAAAGCAAAGAGCATGCAGATACCAACGTACAATACAAAACGTAGAAGAAAAACATTATAATAAATAAATGTAATTCACTTACTTAACATAATATGCTTCAAATAAATTAATTTTTACTTGACCTAGGAACATATGAAAGTATTCAACTATTTCATTCTACTCAGCACCATGAACTAGGATTCTATTATTTAATTAATGAACCAATTAATTATTCAAAACCATTATCGCAGAAAAAATGGTTTAAAAAAATGTATAAAACAAATGTTCGAACCCATTTCCTTTTGAACATACGGTGTGATCGATGTTAACCTCATTAACTTCAAAGAGAAATGGATTTCAAAGGGTAGGCATTTGTAAAGCGGGGAAACTAATCAACCAAACTAGTTACGAAGATTATAGCACGAGCCAATAAATCATCTGCTTTTGAAAATTGTTCACCCAAAAACCTATTTTATTTTACCTTTGTAAATCAAACACGTATTGCGGTTCTGTTTCACTTTGAATTTGCATTCTTATATTTTTTTTTAGGTTAGATAATAGATAGGTACGCCAATTTAATACCGAAAAATTCAAGCAATCGCGTAAAATGTAATGAAGTCTATAAAACCTTTCTGGGCTCAGTTATTTACCATTTTCTAGCTAAAAAGCAGTTAAATTCAAGAATTAAAAAGATTTGTTTTTATTTTTTCCCTATCTTTCTGTACAATTCAGCATTGAAAACGGACTGTATCCTGTTGAGTTCTTTCTGAGGGAGGCCAGCATATGCACTATTATGATTGTCCATGCATGAGACGAAAAATGAATTTGGTGAATTAGCCCCATTAGAGGGTAGACTTGTTGTACTTTTTATGTGTAAGGCCTACTAGGAAACTTCTTATGTTTATAGCTGAACATAAACTGACTGCTTTTTTTAAATATCGTTATTTTGTCGTATTCTATTGTTCGTGTGTTCAGATCTCATTTTTTTGTAAATTTACCGGTAGAACTGCTTTTTAAATACTTCACATCTTTTCCAGGATTATGTCCTTCGACACCATTTTTGCTTCTTTCACATTTTCAAACTATGACGTTTATATGCATATCTGTTGCCTGCTATTAAATGTTTTAGTAATATCTAACCTTGGAGTAACAATGTATGGAGAGAGAGCTAATTATTTTTACCCAACCTATACAAACTTACAATAAATCACTTTCTCCGGGTTTTTACGTCGTACACCGTGAGAGAGAAAGAGAAAACAAATATAATACACCGCTTCTATGTACTGTCGCGATGATATTGGGCTCCTGGGTCACGGCCGGACTCCGCCCACATTTTTTATAATGCCACTAAACTTGACACAACCAAACGGTTTTTTGGGTTAGATACTATATTTTTGTTGATAACAATACTGTGAAAAAGTGGTTGTACGAATAAACAAAAACATTATGTCGATATGTGATATGAATGGATGTATTAATACCCTAGCATTAGTCTTAGCCACGCCCAGGTGTGCCGAGTCAGGTTAAAATCATCAAAAACAAGTCAAAAACTGACTTTACTGCCTTGGATAGATACTACTGTATGTACTCTAAGTATCTAACCTAATACTTACATTTATTTTACATGATTGGACTGGAATTGATATTTAACTGAGTTTTTTGTAATTTTTTTTTATTTACTCCAAAATGAGCAAATTTTAATCATTATTTTGAAGTTTATTATAATACAGCGCACTTGAGGTGAACTATAGAAATACATTTTTTTATAATATGGAAATTTAAACAAGTAACACAATAATACCCAGTATAGATATGGAAGAAAAAACCTTTGAAATATTAATGTACCCTGGACGGACGGAAAAAACTACTTTGAAATTTGTCGCAAAATGGCCAAAAAAATTTAAATCAAACTAAATATAAAAGAAAGAAAACATCAATGTCTTTTTTATAAAATAATGGGCTATAATAATGAGAAAGATTATCCGACTGATAATCCAGCGAGGGATTTGATGGAAGAAGTACAAACCCTTCATGATTTCTAAACATACGTAACTGGTACGAGTGCAGTTTTACTCAGTGGTTCTTGCCTGCAGAATGAAGATTGCACCGATGATAGCTTACTTCCGATAGGACAGAGCATCACAAGAAAAAAGAAGAGAGGCAGAATTTTGATTATAATCGTAAAAATATCATATTATTTTAAAAATGTATATTACACCATCGCTGAAAAGGCGAAAGGGCTGAAGCTCCATTTTGGAAAGTTTACACAAGAGCGCTTTAAAGTTTTTTTGCTGTAAAATTTATAAAAGTCTTCGGTGCCTGGTTGGATTTTGTAAATCAAAATTGACTCAGCTAACTCAATGCTCTCACTGAGTTATCTGAAGCGACAAAAAGCTAAAAAGAGTCACAAACTTGTGTCGCTTAAATCAACCTTCTCCCAAAGGTAAAATATATTTTAGATGGCTGAAGGGCCACAAAAGTCTTTAGAATCAATCAAGAGTCAAAGTATTCGATGCAGAAAAAAGACTTGATCAAAACTGCATATTTAACTAATTTTTGACCAAAGCGTCGCTTAAGCCCTTTGGCCTTTCCAGCGACGATATGTCACTCGAAAAGTAAACTGCAGGTAAACACAACGACCGCGACCCTCAGTTATGCATTCACGTCGCAGGGGACAATCGGAGATTCGCGGGCGATTAGAGAGCGAGGGAGGTCGGAAAAAGAGCGGAGAGGACGGACAGAGAACAGAACCCTGGTTTGTCGTCACCATTTAGTTCCAATTTATTAAAACCTAATTGAATCCACCGGCAAATCCGAAAATGAGTATTCCGAGCTCATTGTGTCGTCCCCTCGGAGGGGACATAAATTAAATTGTACAATGATGTCTGCCGAACGGGAAATATAGGGAAGATGCCTACACAAAACTTCGTGGACCACTTGTCAACCAGGCGACACAATTCCTTAAAGTCTAATTCAATTCCTCACTCGGCGCTCGTTGGATGCCGCTTCGCCGCAAATTAGAATCGAATTAAGCGCAGGGAAAAACGGAAATACCCAGACCTCTCACAAATATTCAAATGGATAGATGTTTCCAGCAATTCGAGACAACACTCAAATTGGTAATTTTACAGCCTTCAAAGTGTTCTTACCTCGGCAACTTTTGAACAAAAAACATATTCAATTACTGTTTTTCGTTAGCGTCCTCTACAAATTGTGGTGTTCTTCAAATCTTTTAAGGAGCTCAAATTTTGAAATTCTTGGAGTACGTAATCGCATTTTGAGAATCCATTCTTCGCTTTTATATTATTTAACGACGCGAATATCGTACAAAGATGCGAGGTGTTGTATTAGACGGGAAAAACGAAACGTGTTTTTCTGTTCGACAATGTTGTCTCATTAATACTCTTCTGTTATTTTGACTTTTAAAGTCAGCTCATACTCGAGTATTCTTTTTACCATAAAATAAAAGTACGTAAAAAGGATCCAAATAAAATTTAAAAAAGTACATTAAATGACCGTAAGAAGTAAAAGGTAAAAAGCATTTAAAAATGCATTAAAAAAATATATTTTTGATATAATTACTGAAATAATTTCAATAATCTTCAATGTAAATAAGAAGTAGAAAAAGCCAGAAAATAAAAGAATAACGCTATTGAGACAACATGTGCTTGGTAGAGCTTTGTATACCATTACAAAGATGACATTTACATCGGAAGAAATTGAAAAATAATATTAATAATTTTCAAATGAAGTATGAGATCGATTAAAATGCCTGTTTCTAATAAGGTCTAGGTGGCTTAGTTGGCAGAAGCGGTACTCCCGGATAGAGTAGAGGTTCCGAGTTCGTGTCTCAGTCGCGACTGTTATTCTTTTATTTTCTGGCCTTTTCTGTTTCATATTTACGTTGTAGATTATTGATATTATTTCAATAACTAATATTTAAAAAAAAAAGAAAATATTGAGATTGAGATTGAGAAGAGTTTGCAAGTAACTTGGTGACGCAGTTCCTTATTTCGCTTATTGGTCATGTGTTGAAATTTTTGAAAAACATTTGAGGTTATTTTAAGTATGTGTTAAAAGGTTTATTTTAGGAATATTTTGAATACGAGAGGTGTGGGATAGGATTCGTGTTGAGTGAAAGGTGAATTAATATAGCAATCGATGGTTAGATCTAGTTCTTGTGTGTTTGTGAGTGAGATATGTTGGAAGGAGATGATTTTATGCAATTATTTTAGATATTTTAAAAAAATGAGCTTGATTTTTAGAATGTTTTTTTGTAGTTGTACTGGTATAAGGTATATTATATTTAATTCGCTTGATCCCACCATGTCTTCATCGGGCGTTCCCGATTTTTTCTGCCATTCACTTTGCCATAATTTATTCTCCTGGTGCTCATTTTTCCATTCATCTGCTCCACATTTCCAAATTAATTTTGAAACTGTTAATTCGTGGTGGAATTCCATTTTAATGATTTACTAAAACAATTTTTTTTAAACTTTATTCCACTATTTTTTATTAAGACCTGACCAGTTTCACATTATGACTGGGATCTCCAGACTAGTACAATTTGAAGTAAATCTACGGTGTTTATACTATTAATATCACGAATGGACGCTTATTTGGTCTATCTCATAGTGAACATCTGTAGCTTAGGGTTTTGTTTAAAAATTCCCGTCAAAAGGTGAAACCGGTCAAGTTTTAGATAAAAAAAATAGTGGAATAAAGGTAATAATTTGGTATTTTCAAATCATTATTTAAGCATTCCTTTCTTTATCTTATTTATAACGCTTACATCAGCCATGCATTCATTCAGGATCTTCGCATTTCTTAATCCGGCCATACATAGTTTGCCACATGTCCTTGCCGACAGTACAAAAATATTGATCGCGAAAACTGTTGGACTTCTTGAATAATTTAGTAAAATACATCCCAGCAGATAACGTTGCTAATAAAATCGCCGAGATTTTTTTCGCTTAGTTACCTACAATATACTATTTCCTTAGCCCAGCCATAACTCTTTTCCACTAAGAGACTTCCTTACAGGCAATAATTTAATTTGCCGCTAAAGTTTTCAGGGCATAAATGCATGCATGAGGTGACACGGATCAGAGCGCCCCCGGCGGAGGCAGAAGAAAGTTTCGTCGCGAGTTTTCTTTGCGCTCCATTTATTTGATGCGAGAAAAATAAGCGGAATTTTCCGGAAATCGCACCGCGCCGAGGAAATTACGCGCGTCCTTTGAGATAAACAACTTCTTAACAACTATTGTAACGTAAAAATATTGTAAATGATGATTTGCAGGCTACTAAAGCGTCCATAAACTTTGTTTTAAAATTTAAATATATGTACTCGTACATTTCGTTTTATGTTTGTTGCTCGCCAGTAATACTCCTTTACAAGTTAGTGATTAAACAATACCTTTTTTAAACTTTATTCTAGTATTTATACGAATACCGGATAAATTTTAAGTATATTAATACTATTTATACTATAAATTTCCAGAATCGACACTTATTTGGTCTTTATCACATTGAACAACTGTGATATAGAATTTTGTTTTATTGCTGACAAGGGCGGCTTTAAAATTATATGCAAATATACCTTCGGGTAGTTGTATTACCTTCTGGAAGTTGGGTAACATAGTGATGATGCATATGTGTATGGTTACATGTGTCAGAAATAAGTTCACAAAACTACGTTAAAATTCCAGTCATATTATTTTTTTTTTAAATTAATCAAATATTCATACCTTTTTGATGCTATCAAAACAGTTTCGTAGAAAAACGTTTTGTCACTTTATTTATTGGTTGGCGTAATCTCATCAAAAGTACGAATTACCAATGGATGTTAACCATATATTGATGTTAAAAGCGCTGACTTACATATTACTTTTTTGTTTAATAGCTGTTTCATAATATATGTTATAATAAATAACAGTTATAATCGTATTAAAGTGTTTTTTTTCAGTGCTCTATTAAAATTACCAGTGTTATCATAGCCTAACATTAAAATGTAAACTAATTTAAATTCAAACGTTTTAAATAAATTCAACATAAAAATTTTCTTCTCCATTAGATCGCTTTTATTTTCCAGTAATCTTAAGCTCTTATTACACTGGAAACATTAATTTCCCTCCCTACCCATTTCCTGGGCTAAACGAATATGCTTTCAATAGATAATTTCCATAAAAGCCATAAAATCAACTGTAAAAATTGATCTATGGGGTGATTCGATTGGCGTCTAAGTGGAAAGCGATTTTAGGTCTAGCTTTGTCGTATTTCACTCTCGAGTCATTGCTCTACTTGGTTCCTTGAATTTCCATAGTATTTCAGTACCTAATAAATTATCTTGAGAATAAATTTGTGGTAGAAAAGCCTACAATTCTAAATCTAGAATTTTAAACTATCCCTTCCGGGGTGAAATTTCGCCTAGATTATTTTTGATTGTTTCACGTCAATAAATTATAACTAGCAGATAAAAACACGCTTTCGCGAGTTTTTGCCGCTTTTGGTTGAGCTGCGCCCAATTCAAGTGTTGGCGACCATTTATAGGGTTTAGCCCTATTGTAAGACAACAGCAACTACAACAGTAACAACTGCCAATGCACGGTATAGCATACTTACTTAAAATATTTAGGTACATAAAAATGGTATTCTTGTAATTAATATACTAAATGCGTTATTTTGAACACCGCGGACAGTGAGAGAAACACCCTTCACCCCAACATATATCTCGTTCATTCATGACAACGCAAATAATAAATTGTATTTTCATGGTAATGAATGAAAGAGAAAATGCTTCCTCTCCCATACCACCAGAATGGTTTTTTTAAACGAAATAAAATTGCACTTACGTAATATGGAATCACAAAAATATATATTTACATATTGCACTACTTAAACCTACTCAAAATATTATGCTTTTTCCAAAAGATTGACAAAAGATAACAATATTTATTTACGTGTTCCTTTTTATTATTATATAATCAACAAACGGAAACTGTCATGAAACTGCAAAAACTATTTATTAAAACGGGTTTAGCGCATGTATTAACTTTAATTCATATATGCATTAATTTAAGTAATTCATCGCGCAAATAAAATAATTCGTCTTAAAATAATCATTTTTGACTAACTCCATCTGTGGTGGCGGCTTTGAGTCTATCCGAGCTGTTGGCGGTTTAGTTTTGACACACATCAAGGACGCTAGTTACTGGTTTAGTCACGGCACACACATCAAAATGAGCATAGTGAGTAAATCGTGAAGTACTATAATCGGAAGAAAATTTCAAACTTTTGTATGTATGAGCTATTTTTCTATCGAGAGTGGCAGAAGACGGCTAAACGTAATAATACTGTACGATAACAGTGATTTTTGTAGCTAAGTTCTATGATAGGTCACTACAATTGCGCTAACTAACAAAATTACCTAACCTAAGATGAAAAAGAAGAAAATAAAATATAGTATGTAAAAAATGAAAACTATCTAATTTTATGATCGTTATCATAAATAATGAGGAAATAACAAAATTCAGATGTAGGTATAACCGTATATGGTATGATACCGAACTCGTGTCAAGGATGGACACACAATTTACCTGTTTCCATGCCAACAATCAGTTCTGAAATGATCCGCAAAAGGACAGTTTTTATTGAATAAAACTGCCCATATGCCGATTGATTTTTCGCAAACAAACCAGCAGATTTCAAATACGCCACCTATTGCTTAGCAACGATTTTCTCCGGCAATTTTGCTAGAAACGGTAAGTTGGATATAGGCCTGTAACTATCCGCATTGTCGGCATCAAGATTTAGTTTTTTTTAGGATGGGAGACTTTTTAAGTATGCACGGTAGAAGTGAATTTGTTAGTGACTGCTGGACAATGATGGTTATCACAGCCGCTATATTTGGAAGACATTTTTTTAAGAACCAGGTTGGCAGAGGATCTTGAGCACATTGCTTATTCGGGCAAGATATAACGGCTCGTGTTATATCCTTTACTGTAACTTTGAAAATTTTGTATTCTCCACTAAGGGCTCTGATGTTTGACACTTTACTGCCAAAGAAAGCTGCTAAAGTAGTCGTTTCAAGGGAGGAATCAGTCGGGATATTGGTCTCTCAACGCCTAGTTTTCAAAGGCTGCTAAAGCTAACGCGAGTCTGTGCATCAATTCGGTTCCGTCAAAAATTGTTTTTTTTTTCCGAAACTTCATCTCCGTATAATTTTTGCTGGGCAATCCATAATTGACGATTGATGCTTGTCATGTTATTTATACACTTTCGCAAGTATCCAGTTTAAAGTATCGAGTTAGTAAGTTAATCGATTAAGTTGGTATGTAGGTAATTAGATAAAATTTGCTTGCATACCCAAACGTATTTGTTTAAATACTTTGTTAAACAATAATATTATGTACCTTCAGTTTCACAAGGTCCACGTCTAATAAAATTGTCGGTTTAATCGACCAAGTATGGTTACGTTAAGCGTGCAGGTATAAGTTAATACTTATGTGTTTACCGCACAAAAGTCTTAAGTGCTCGATAATAGTGGAACCATGGCATCCCTATTTCGAAAAATGTTCTGAGGTTGAAGGAAGTGGAAGAAGTTAATGAGAGAGGTAAGTTGAGATACCATTTTACTATGACTAAACAGAACCAAAGCCATTTCAAACAACGTTTTTAATCTGAATGGTAATCTCTCACCAGGTTGGTACCGAATTTATCTACAGCTCTAGGATATTTATGATGTTTCACACTATAACTTGGGTTATGAGCAAAATAATTGACCGCTCTCCCACTAAGGTCCTCAAGTGACGGTATCCATAGAATTATGGTATATGCATATTTGCTTGAGTTAGTAGGTTACGTGTTCGATTCCCATTATATTGTATTATTAATTATGGAATGTATTGCATTACACTACTCCTGCACAGCTTCTGGAACAAAACTTTTATTATTATAGCACGACGCTGCCGGTCCGTATTATTGAATACAATTGAAAATCCCACGGCAAGAACCTGTTAACTAACATTTGTATCTAAAATGAGTTAGTATTCTCACTAAATTAATTCTGGTACGCTCTATCCAATAAACACACTTTCAGATCATGAAAATGGCATGAACATGGAAAATCAAAGAGTTTAACATGTTATCTGCAAATTTTTTACAACTGAAATATTTTTTAGTGGCAAGAACATGTTTTCTAGAGTAGTAAAATTATATTGCAGAAACGCATTAAATGGTTAATTATGTATTAAATTTAATATGTTAGTTATAACATTCATGAAAAAAAGATTGTGGATTTGTGATGGTACACACTTTATTTAACAAAACGCAAAAGACTGAATATCTCAGAATGACTCTACAGTTAGTTAACAGATTCTTGCCGTGAGGTCTTCAATTTTATGATTTGACGGACCCACAAAACGGCTATCGTAACAAACTTTGAAAAACATTTTATTTAAATCCATAATTATGCTTCAACGCTATCAAATCAACGTACCCGACTACTACCTAATATTTCATATTGAGAACCAAAATCTTATTTTCATATGTGAGAAAAATCTTGTCATTTGGGCTCGAAAATCCGAACGCCTAAGCAACTGATTGGAAAAGTAAATCTCAACCCTCATAAAAACATCCCCTAAGAAGGTCCAAACTTGCGCATTTCCTTTGACCTCCGCTCGACTGAGCCTGTTGGGGGTCCCGCAGGACCGCAATAGTTTTGCTCCCGACCGGACTTTTCCACACAAAAACGTCCTCATTTAACATCTATTCCTTGTACCGAATTCACGTAAGGAATTTCGACATCGTCAAACTGCTGAAAAGGGGTTTTAGTTAAATCAAATACTATTCATTCTAATATGAAGAAGTTTTATTTAACTTTATGATTTTTTTTAATGCGATTTCAAAACTTGAGCTAGAATTGCGATAATAAATTATATTAAAAATTTTAATTTACATTTTGTTGATTTATCACCTCGTGGGATCATTAATATCAGTAAAAAAAGCAAAGGAGTTTGATATTCGCTTATCTTAAGAAATAACACAAGCGGACGTTTATGGTATTCAATTATTTTTTTTTCGTAGAAGGCAATCACTCGGCAATCAATGGCTTGACATATTTAATGATTTGGGTGAGACAACCCGTATTGTCAATATTAGAATCAAAGAACATCTTGATGTTTAAATAACCCCGGTTTTTCAGAATTCGCCAATCATCTTATTGAAAAAGACCATACCTTCAATAAAGGCACCGGTGCCCATATTCTCCACAAAAATTGACATTGCAACAGATTAAATAATTTAGAAGCACTAGCTCAAATAAAGATACTAAAATTAATGGTCATTTTCTAATAAATAATCAGTTAAATTTGTCTAGCAGTCCAATATTAGGTATATTCCCCGCAAACTAATAAAACTTCCCATCGTTCCTTAATCACCTTCCCAGTTGACCTTTTGCCTCTTTTAATTTATATTATCTATCTCTTTCTCTCTGTTCTTTTGTTATAATTAAAATATTATTTTATTGATTTCTCACTGTTCTCTTTTTTTATTTTTTATTGTGTTTTCCCTCTATATGTATTTATAACCGCACACTTCGTATTTTTTGTCTAATTCTAATGTTGTACCCTGATGATGCTTAGGCTAAGTGAAACCGGTCGGTCATAAACATTAAAATAAAATCTGTAGTCTTATACAAAGTTATCAATTAATTTTCATTGAGTATAAATTTGTTTTAATTAGTACAAGTGATAGAAGAAAAAAGCGCGTAACAATAACTTTAATTTTTTTTTTTTTTTTGAGTTAGGCAATTTTAACTTTACCTAGACTGTGTAGAGTTTTAGAGCAGGTAGGAACACTCCTACCCGCTTACGTTTTTAACGATAATAATTAAATCCATGTCTCCCACCCGTGAAACAAATTGTTAAAATCTAACAACGTACACATTGCCCTTAGATGTTCGTTTGCTTTTGGAAGTAACAGCTTTCCTACAAAGAGGAGCTTATTCAGCGTTATGAAGTGCTCATTCCTGAGCAAAGTTTACAAATAAAACAAGAACATTTTATTACCTGGCATGTATTCGCAGGCAGCACCCTCTTAGTTAGGGTGAATACGTCGGCAGATATCAGTACTTAAGCAGTGGCAGTCCTAGTAGTGTTCTTTTCTTAAATGTGAATCAAGAAAAATATGTATTTGTTTTTGCGGCGGTAGAAAATGCTTCGATATCTCATCGGTTAAGAAAAGATACCAATTTATCTTTAAAAGTCCCGTAGCTCTTAGTCCGAAAAAAACGATTATGGATAAAATATAGTCTATATCGAAGACAGTGTGTTTTGGTATATTTTTAATTTCACCTACTCTAACCCTCCTACCGAAAGATATATATTTTAACTCAATTTTTAAATAATATAAAAATACAGGTGCTATAATATTTTATTGTATTATTATAATATTTTATTGTATTTTTATTATATTTTCGTAGAAAGCAATCACTTTGTAGTTTGACATATTTAATGAAAATGACATAATAACTTTGTGTAAGACCACAGATTTTATTTTGATTTTTATAACCGACCGGTTTCGTTTAACCTAAGCATCGTCATCATTCTCGGTTGACGTTTTGCCTCTTTCATTTCATATTATCTGTCTCTTTCTCTCTGTTCCTTTGTCATAATTAAAATAATTTTCTATTCTTTTCTCACTGTTATCTTTTTTATTTTATATTGTGTTCTCCTTTTGTATGTATATTTAATCGCACACTTTGTAATTTAGGTAAAATTAAATTTTATACCCTAATGATGAGGCTAAGCAAAACCGGTCGATCATAAAAAAATAAAATAAAATTTTTGGTATTTTTACAAAGTTATTATTTCATTTTCATTTATATTGTGTGTTTTCAATCATTTCTTTTATGTATTCAAAGGAACTTGTACGATAAACCAGTAAATAATTAAATTAATTTAAGGTGAACTTATTACCAGGTGGCAATTTCGTCCAATCCAATCAGGCAAGCCCTCTTCGTGTTATTTTATAAGCAGCCGTTTTAACGAAAGATTTCTACAATACAATGTCTGTATTACTCTAGTTCCTAGTTGAGTCTTTGGCTAGGACGATCCTTAATAACAAAATATATATAATAGACCGGTTAGTAGCTGTGTGGACAAACGGGTCGAATTTCCACCATGGCGCCGTGGGTTCAATTCCTCTGCTAGCTAAGTTCTCCATCATTAGCACAAGCAACATTGACGCTTATTATGATGGTAGCAAGAGTTTTTTTTAATATTGTCAGATTATTCTGTAACCCGGGAACGAAAATTTAAAGTTTAAGAATTATACCCGCTAGGCCTCGTAGAACATCGTATTGAATACGTTTCTTAATATTACATATTACAAGAATGTTCTTTTAAAATGTCAATTGGAGTAAAGCTTATTTTGGGGCCAAATATTTTAAATTTTAATATAATAAATTGACAATAGAAATTCAGCTTTTTTATGTCCTTTATTACTGTTCGAAAAAAAGCATTTCTCTAAAAATAATCCGCTTTTCAAAATTCTTTCAACGTTCTTTTACCAAACTTTAAATTAATAAAATTAAACATAAACATAAAACACGATAGTTTGTTTTAAACGTAAATCAAAGAAAAATTGGACAAAATAAGAAAATTATGCTTGGCACAAATATTTTCTTACACAAACTCAAAGTAGTCCCTTTTTACACTGTTGGCAAATTGGATCTCTTTACTGCACTGCTATCCGTATTGCTGAATACTACGCATCACCGTGAATTACTCCCTGGTAATATTTCTTATCCAAAATTGATCCTTGGTGTTGATAATGTTGAAGGTATTAAAGAAAAACCTTTAACACTGAACAAGATTTGTAAAAAAAAAAATTTCACTCTAATAAATTAGAATTTAATAAAACATAAATCAAAAAAAATAATGTTTTGCGCTATTCGGCATTATAACAGTCGCATTTTGTGCTGTGCTTTGCAGTTAGGGAAAAGGAAATATTACAATATCCTAGGAGATTTGTTCTCAGCTAGAGTGAACCGGCAAACACCGCGCGCTGACCGACTCCGGGCTCCAGTATTCAGGCCGGCATTAAGCTTAATTACTCGAGATGGGTAATAAGGACGCTGAATGAATGCTGAAGCGCCAGGGTTTAGTATTGCCAGTATAAGAGCCATATACACCATTCATAATTAACAGCACTGTGCGGGAGCTGGCCTCCTAGCCACCCCACTTCTACCACCGCACTAAACACTAAACTACCCCTGGTGCTGCAGTGTACAATGTACGTTTACACTGTATGATCTACCCGCATTTGAATTAGTGTACGCAACTGAATCTAGTGGTGTACATAGGTTTCGTAATTTTAAAAATTAATGATAACACGCGGTCAAAGGCAGTTTCATGGGTTTCAAACCACAAAACATGCTTTAAAATATTTTCGTATGTACATTTTATACATGGTTGTTGATTTTTTGGCTTCTGGTGTAACCGAATTCAATTATTATAGAATATCTAATGAAAAAACATGTTTTACATCTATGGTAGAAAGGTTTGATATCATAGGTAGGATAGTAGGTGGTTGGGGCCAAGAACTAAAGGGTCACAGTTTGCGTTTCTACGACCAATAAATGTTCAATATTCAGATAATTATTCAGTAAAAAAATTATAATTATTATCATTCGTATTGGTATTTTATTTTCATGAAATTATATATTTTCTAGCCGAAAATATTTTGTAAGACTTCACTAACCAACCACCAAACCGTTTCCACGAAGGGGTAGGCAAATAAGACGGACCGTCATACAACTCTGTCTTGGCACACACTCCTTGCTTCATTCACATTCATTCATCGTATCACACTACTCTTCTGTTTTTCCGGCCCGACTCAAATATTTAATTCACTTGACCATGGCATGTCTTTCCTCGGGCGTTACCGACTTCTTCTTGCATTCAATTTCAAAATTTAAGTTAAAGTTTAGTAACTTAATGCTCTCACTTAGTTACCTGAAGCGACAAAAAGCTAAAGAAAACTTGTGTCGACTGAGTCAAGCCTTCTTCCAAGTGGTAAAATATATTTTAGATGACTGAAGGGCCACATAAGTCTTCAGAATCAAACGACAGTCAGAGCATTCGACGCAGAAAAAAAACTGCATTATATTTTACTCATTTTGACCAAAGTGTCGCTTAAGCTCTTTTGACTTTACAATGACGATATGTATAAAATACTTCCACATACCCCAAAGTCAAAACCAACCCATAACCAGAGCAAATAGGATTAATTGAAGAAGCACATCAAAAGAAGTCGGATCTATCAGAACCCTTAATACGGTGGAAACCTTTCCCCAGCCCTGTCTGTCTGTTGCGACCAGTGGCGTAATGCAGCAGACGCAGACGGCCCGTATTATTTTAACGTATTCTTAATTTCACGGGCCGGCGGCTGCTCGTGAGAGTCGGATGGAAATTAATTTGCATAAATAAATAACATTAACGTTAAAGGAGCCCCGGCCAATACGTACCGGCCGGGGCACAGACATCGACACACGTGGGCGGGGGTGGGTCTGCGTCATAAGGGGATAATTAGCTTTTATAGGGTTAACTTTGCGAATCAAATAGAGCCCACCTTTTGTGTGTCAGATCTTCTAGAATGTTTACGTTTTAGTAATGGATTCAGCACTCTTTATAGCGAGTCGGCATTTTTTGTATTTCTTGAAATATTTTGTTATTCTTGTTTCTAGATGTTAAAGACATGTACCACATGGCAGATGAATGGAAAGAAGAGCACTAAGAAAATATATCGATGGCTTAAAGTGCAAATTTGGTAAAAAATAATTGTAAAAGAAATCAGGATACCCGAGAAAGCCATGACATGATCAAGTCAATCAAATATATATAATTCACTTTCATTACATTTTAAGTGTTCAAATACAACTTCCTTAAATACATACAAAAATGTAATAAAAAACTGGATAAAAGCAAAAGATACCAGCCTCTTCATACTATAAGTGCTAAATTCTAAAAAATTAACTAACTTATCTGTTGTGATTTTGAATTTAAAAAAAAAAAAGAAAAAATAATAATAACAATAATATATATATATATTTTTTTAATTATTATTTTTTTTTTTTTACTTAATTTGAAATGTACCTTATACTGTAAAATGTAACTATAGAGAGCTATAACTATGATTTGAATTAGTATACTCACGCACTGGCTTTTGCCTATGTGGGATTTTTTTTGTTATGTCTACATTATTTTATTATTTCTGTAATTTTTAAATGTATGTAACAAAATAAATCAAATAAATCAAAAAAAAAAAAAAAAAAAAAAATACCTTAGTCAGACCATATAGAGTAATAAGGCCAGAAAAATGAAAGATTATTAGACGATAAATAAAGATTTACCTGCTATAAAATATGAAGAAAAAAAACCAAATGGGAAAAGCAAAGAGTAAATTCAGAAATAGCCAACTGTTACAAACAAAATCGACAAAAATAGATATTATATTACTTTTTATAGATTCATCCAACGCATCACTATGCAACCCGTCTCCAAGAAGGTAATAAACCCAGCCGAGGGTGGTATATTCAAAGCCGCTTGTTAGCACTAAAACAAAATACTATGTGCAATATGGTATAGAGCCAATAGCATCCATTCCTGAAATAAATAGTATGCATACCATGGATTCACTTCAAATTGAATTAGTTTGAAGGTACCCGTAACAAAGTGAAACCGGTCCGGTCTTAACACAAAATAGTGGAATACAGTTAAGAACTTTTGATTATGAAATCATGAATTATGAGCGCACCATTGAAAATGTTTAAAATATTTTTAATTTCTGAGGCACGGTTTCGGAAAAAAAAATCCCAACGGCGCCTTACAATGAATGCTACAAACTTCCAAAAAACGTTCAAACTAATAAAGGCATTTCATTTTAATGTTTGATTTAATACGGGTATTCGCAGCTTTAAACTTCGAGTTGCAATATTCATGACCAATTATTACTACTTACCTAACTAACGTTATAAATGTACAACTTTCTAAAAAAATACACCCTGATGTAAGTTTCTGATAGCGGATGGCTTAATAACATCGTTGAAAAAAAGTTTTTAAAAATCTACTAATTTATTTGTTACAAATGAAAATCTACTCACAAACGTGAGTTAGAAATTACTTGGATTTGGAACAAGCTTGCTGCTTTCTTCTATTTCCTACCGACGATCGTTAGTGTTATGACAAGTTGGCACTTAAATATAATTTAGTAAAAATAATATATGTCGTTTGAAAACATCACATTCCGGCAGTGCCAGGTGCATTCGTGCTATTTCTATGAATCATATAGTTGTTTATTTGTACATCCACGCCATCAACATTCTGCGGAATATCATCCAAGCAGGGAATCCTATGATCTAACTCCCTCGAAACATCAAAAACAAGAAATCTGGCGAAATGATATATGGATAGTCATAATCTCGGTAAGTCGCCAACTCTGGTCCAAGGATTAAATACTTTCTTACCTTTTTGGAGGACTAAGCTCGGCGATGGAAGCACGTACGGCTGCTCGACTTTTTAAGTCATTTCACCTGAGAAAAAAAAACAGACATAAGAGAGAGCCGGATCAGAAAAACTTAGCCATGTTTGAGCTATGAATGTAACGAAAATGTGAATAAAAAATAATAAAAAAAAAAAACAAATATGGATTTCATCTCAGACATTTCACAGAAATACATAACATAGAGATACAGTTAATAGTGTCAGCTGTATGTGTTGGAATTTTATAGGTATCTTAAATATTTATTTATTTATATTAACGGACCACTTTTGTACAATAACAAAAAAATACTAACTTACTATCTCCTTCCCTAAGTACGAGAATTTTTTCAATTAGGTAGGTCATTATCATTAACTATAAACTAGACATTGAATCTTAATTGAATTTATATTATACCTACTTTTAGTATTGTGTAAAAAACGTTCATTTTATACAATTAATTAAATAGAAATAAATAAAAAAAACCAACCATCACAGGATAAGAATTAGGTTTGTGGAAGAAATAACAGTAACCAATATTATTTGTCAACAAACCTGAAAGAGTACGACGTACAACGCCGAAAATAAACACTTGAAACAAGAACAAACACAAAATGCTGCTTCACAACTAACTAACTAACCATCACGCCGTTTTACCGCAGGGATAGGCAGAGAGGACGGACCACCATCCAACTCTGTTTTAGCACACACTCCTTGCTTCGTTGACATTCATACATCGTCTCATACATACTCTTATTATATTCTGATTCTTCACGTGACCCGATTCAAATATTTCATTCACTTGATCGTGCCATGTCTTCCTCGGGCGTCCCCGACTTCTTCTTTCATTCACATTCGTATCTAGCATGAAATGTGAAAAAAGAGCAAAGAGAAAGAATAGCACAAACATAATATTTTAATGAAATAATGAAAAAATAGGACTAAAATAAATTACACAATTGAAGAAACATTCAAGTCAAAGCCTGAACAAGGTTTTGGTAGAGTCGTAAAGAGTGACAAAGATCATTTAGACTGGTACCAAAAATTTCAGGACCATGGCTTAAGTTAACAAGTCTTGACATTCTGGACAGTGGAGGATGATACCCATAATTACTAGAGTGATAATTGAGGAACAGCAATTCATTATTACTAAGTCTACGGCAAGGAACGTCGAACTGGATGAATTGCAACAATGAAGGATTTTTTAAAATTTCGTATGATTGTGGAGTGAAAAAAATGTTTGAGTTATATTTATTTAATAAATTGTGTACGCCTAAGTGGGTTTTTACCCATAAAGGTACATTAAACAGTGAACCAAGGGAAAACTAATTCCGTATCTATATTCCGTTCAACCACCTCTGCGTATGTATTATCAACTACATGCAATTTACGTACAAGAGAGTATCTGAAAAATCCTGATATTATTGTTTCGACTAAATTGAATTTGGGATCGAGTAGTTCCCATTGACATATGAAAGGCAATAAGGTTCAGTAAATCAAAACTGTTTATAATACCAATAACAATTTAAAAAAATAGTAGTTAAATCGATACTCATAGTATCGCTCTGGCGAAAAACCACCATTCAGAATCGAAACCTTGCTTGAAATGGCTCAAGATTTGTTTGGCGACCAGATCTGAATAACCAGGTACCTTCCAACTTTTCTCTTCCCAATATTCTTACTTTTCTCACTACTCTCAGCCTCACAATACCTCAAATCGGGAATGCCATAGTTTTAATGGCTTCAGACGGTTGAGAGCAGTTGGAACTCTTGTACGGTATTCACCATAGTTTTTTTTAAATCCCTTCAATGGCTGCAATACAACGTTCCCCATCCAGAATACTCTATGATCCAAAGTGACGACAGACGGATTTTTTGTGGCCATAACTCATAAGATTGGACGGACGACAAAAATATGGTGTTTAGGACATCAGTTAAGTTGGCTGATGGCCGCCAGAGTGCGGCGGGGATAGTTCCGACAGTTGCGACGGTGGAATTATGAAGTGTGATTTCTCACCGCGTCAGAACCGTCTCCCCGGCGTTTGGGCGGACAATATCTGCAGGGGAGACACGACGACTAAACGGCCCGAAGATGAAACAGAATAAGCAGATGAAACAGATGAAAGACGTGGAGGAAATTATCGTGTATTTTATATTTTCGGCGGGCACTTTTTTATTTTCTTCATCCATGAAATAATAAATATAAATAGATTAAAAAAAAATTAACTACTCTCTCTAGACATTACGGTTGATTTTCAGAGCACGTTTTTTATGGTGAATTCCGAACAAGAGTCCCAACTGCTCCCAACCGTTTAGAGCTGGTGACACTATGGCATCCCTAATTAAGGTATGTTGTGAGGCTGAAGGTAGTGTGGGGAGGGGAAGGAGATGGGGAAGAGGAAGGTTAGAAAGTACTTGGCTATTCAGATCTGATCACCAAACACGGCTAAAGCCATTCCAAACAACGTTTCGATTCTGAACGGTGGTCTTTCACTAGGGCGATACTTAGAGTATCTACCACGCGAAGAGTGATAATTTTTTTTAAATGTTACAAAATGACTAACTAACAAACCATCACGCCGTTTCCCAGTATTTTTTATGTATTGTTTGATTTTTTTATGATTTATGTTTGTTTGATTACCCTATATTTGTATTTTTGTTGTAACTCGTTTATTCTTTAATTTTTCATGTACCAAAGTGAGTTTTCATAACTCGTCGGAATTGCTATGTATGTTAACAAAATATTTTTTAAAAATAATGTAATTAAAGCAAGGAGTGTGTGCCTAGAGAGAGAGTTGTATGGCAGTTCGTCTTCTCCACCTATCCCCTGTAGGAGAACCAGCCTGATGATTAGTTAGTTACAATTCGCCAACGGCGCTTAAAAACAAAATTACGTCGCATTATTGTGATCACTATGCCAAATTTTCCGGCAGGTATCCAGATAGTGGGTGCTCTAATATATTTACGAAAACAATTAATGAGTAAACCACATATTGCCGGCGTTTCGGGATAATGATACAACATGGTTGTCACTGATAGTGTTGAAATTTCACCAAGGAATTGTCTAAGCCTAGAAATTGGATCATATTTCAAAGCAATTTAGTGGGTGGCGCCCAACAGCCGGCTGGGTACAAAGGACCGGATTCAGACTTTCTTGTTTGAGAAGCGACATTCTCTATGAAAGTCCATCGTAAAACACACTTCAAAATAGTACCAACATACATCCTTAAAGCATATTTATATTTACCCTTTCTTATATATACCATCTCACTTTTGCTAAAGACCTACAAATAGTTAAATGTTGATCGTTAGACAAATACTTGGAGTAAGAATATAAATGGAAAGGTACCCTTGCGAAACAGTGTAGTCAGGTTGACTTTATACTGACTCGATAGAAAGAGACAATGATATGTTCATGAATGTTGGATAGCCTATTAGTTACCGCCCACATGGAATTCGAACATTTTTAATAAACATGTTTGAACACATTAAAGAAAACAATATTAATACACCATAAAAATGATTTATAAAGTAAAAATATCACACAAACACTAATAATGGAAGATTTTCCTGAATAACGATGGAAGCTTTTTGTTGATTTTATGTCTTTATATCATTCAAAATGTGAAAATTCTAAAGTTCGGTCAAATATATTTCAAACTGTTGAATTACCTCTGAAAAGTGATGTTTTGTAATCTTTGTTTGGTCTTATTTGAACATTTATGCATAGCATATATTACTATCACCATCATGTTTGATTTATTTGTGTAACCACTGGAAGTTTTTTAATCAACACAAATATAAGAAATAACCTCAAAATCCATTGACGTAAGTTATACGACTCGATAGTGTGAAGTTAGCACGGACGCAAAACATTTTTACATACTTAAAATTGCTGCAATATTATATAAAGACTTTTCTTGTCTCTTTCTCTCTCGAGGTATACGACGATAAAACCCGGAGAAAGTGATTTGTCGCAAATTTGTGTTGGTTGGGTAAACATATTTAGTTATCTCTCCATGTATATTCCTACTCCAAGGGCAAAATAATGTTTGTACAGGTTGTATCAAACGTCAATGTTATCCACTAGACGGCTGATAGGCCAACTCGTGACGGATTAAAAATCAAAATATGACATTGTGAAAAGGTGTTTTCGAGATATTTGCACTTTTATGAAAATTGTGAAAATCGAACATCTTTGCTTTTTCACCGTGCTCTTTAAATCTGGTATAAGCAGCATTTTTCTTTTGCGTGGGTTTGTTCCATTTAATATAATAAAATTATGAAAGGTTGAAGCTCTTATAAAATTGACCAAAGGAAAGCGAGCCTTATATTATGATGAATAATGAAGAAATTCAAAAGGCATTACGTGAAGTATTACTAAGAAATTTGTAAGTAAGAAGCGCAGTAAATTTTTCATTTAAAATATCAATTTCAAAGAAGAACACGACGTTTTTCCATAAGTAATAAAATATAACGACAGCCTCCGTGGTCGAGTGGTTAAGACGCTCAACTACGACTCCATAGGTCGCGGGTTCGAATCTCGGCGAGCTCAATTTTTTTTTATTTCATTGGCACGTGTTATTTCACATTAAATTATTATATAATATATTTGCGGAACGTCCCAGAGTGGTAGATCCTATGAATCACCCTGGTAAAATTCCACCATTCAGAATCTAAGCGTTGCTTGAAATGCCTTCCCAACCTTCCTCTTCCACGTCCTTACCCTCCTCACTGCCTTCAGCCTCACAACATACCCTAGGTATGCTATATTCCCACTGTCTCCAGACAGTCGGGAGCTTGTGGAAAAAATTATAAACCAACTAACCTCTCCGCAGGGGAAGGCAGAGAGGACGTACCGCCATACAACTCTGTCTTGGCACACACTCCTTGCTTCATTCACATTCATACATACACTTTTGTTATTCTTATACTCTTCACATGGCCTGATTCAAGTATTTGATTCACTTGATCGTGCCATGTCTTCCTCGGGCGTCCTCGACTTCTTCTTCCATTCACTTTTGCATCATGTGTTTTTTTCATACTCCTTTCTTCGTCCATCTGCTCTACATGCCCAGACCACCTAAGCCTCCCTTTCTTGATCCTATTAATTACACTTATATCAGCCTTGCATTCTTTTCGGATATCCCCATTTTTCATACATGGTTATATCGCGCATACGCCTCAAGGATTTCATTTTTACAGCATTCAGTCTACTTTAATCCTTCCTCTGCCAGTTCCATGCCTCACTGTCATACATCATGGTTGGTATAAGCACTTCATTGTAGACTGCTAGCTTTGCTTCTTCGGTCAATTTTTTTATTTGCACCAACAGCGTTCAGTCCTCCATTAATGTAGTTTCCTGCATTCGCAGTTATTTCAATATCCTTATCAGCCTTTCCGTCTCTCGTAAACATGCTTCCTAAATACACAAACTCATCTACTTGCTCAAAGTATTCATCTATTCATCATTCAGAACCAAATTTATTTATTTTCGTTCATCTGCTCTACATGCCCAAACCATTTAAGTGTCCGTTTCTTAATTGGTAAAAATAACAAATCGTTTATTTAACTAGACCAACAACATTGATCCAGATATGTAAATACAAAGTTTGTGACAAAAATGCTGAACGAAAATAAGTAGGTAGATATCGAATTTTATTACCTGTTTCAGCATATTGCCTTCATAAAGGCTATGTACTGTCTTGCGCGTTATGTGTATTGCCCGTAAACAGGCGCTTGAAATCATCATACTTGCGCATCTCTGACTACATTTCTCACCTATCGTGTTTCATTGCGACTAAGGGGGATCGAAACGATAATTTGGTCGTCTTTAACAGAATAAAACTTCCCGAAAAGCCTTCCATTGATGTGCTCGGTGTTAAGTAACTTGCTTTGAGCATGTGGGCTTCATCGAAGCCAGTTATATTGGTATCCAAGAACCTGGATGCATTGTACAGATTTCCCAGTTTCTATAATTCAAATTACAGCTAAATTTGCATAAATTACAAGTGGGCCCTGCTGTTAAGCGATCTGGAGCCCATATTTACAAAAAAAACTCTACAACTAACTAACCATCACGCCGTTTCCCCGTAAGGGTAGGCAAACAGGACGGACCGCCGTACAACTCGTTCTTGGCACAAACTCCTTGCTTCACATTCAAATATCGTCTCATAAATACCGTTCTGTTATTCTGATTGTTGACATAGCCCGACTCAATTATGTCTTCCCCGGGCATCTCCGACTGCTTCTTCCATTACCTTTCAAATCATATATTATTTTCATCCTCCTTTCTTCGTTCATTCGCTTCACATGCCCAAACTATATAAGCGTCTCTCTTTTAATCCCATTATTAATAATAATTTTATTCTAGAAGATATGCAGGTACAGTGCAATGCAATACATTCCAATACGTTCGTTACGTTTACATCAGCCTTGCATCCTTTCCGGATATCCATATTTTTAACACGGTCATACATGGTTTTATCGCACATACGCCTCAGGGATGTTATTTTTATAGCATTCAGTCTACCTTCATCTTTCCTCTGCCAGTTCCATGCCTTACGTTAGGGTTGGTATAAACACTCCATCGTAGACTGCTGCTTCACTTCTTTGTAATATTTATTTTTATTTGCACTAACAGCGTTCGGTTTTCCATTAATGGAGTTTCCTGCATTCACACTTCTTTCAATATCCTTATCAGCCTTTCCGTCTCTCGTAATCATACTTCCTAAACTCACAAACTCATCCACTCGCTCCAAGTATTCATCATTCACAACTGTATTGCACGCTGTTCTCCTACTCTCTCTTTGAAAAACCACGACTGTGGACTTACTTACATTCATCACAAACTTATTCTGCATACATACTTGGTTTATCCTAGACACGACAAACTGTAGATCTTTTTGCCCTTTGTTAAAAACGGGCAGCTATTAAGTAGTGTATTTCCTTTGTAATCTTTATAACGTAGCCGATAAAAAGAAGTATTGTGATTGTTTTACTGGAATTCTAAGAAGTTGCTCCAAATAACTAGTGTCATTGGTCACATAGACACGCTTAACGCGTTCCCAGCATTTGGGGATTTGTAGGGATTTGTCGCACAAAAGCTATTTATTTGCTCCCTTCTACAACAAAACACAAGTCTCTAAGCCCTAAGTTCACTCTTTATTTTTCTTAAACAAGCTATAGCACACACCTCGATGGAAACCGCAATACTTCCTATACGGAGAATATTAAATAAATTTTGTTAGTTGAAAAAAAAATACTCACTTTTCATTATTATTTAATTAAATTTTGTTGAATGATTAATTAACAAGAAGGAACTTGGAAAATGATCCGAAGGAATAGGTTGGAGTGAAGTTCCACATAGTATGTTGTTTGAGCTTCCTGTTTCGGAAATACAAAAGGAATACTACGCTCTCGTGTGCTCTTCAAACGGCTAAGGTTCTATGGGAAATACTTTGTTCCTAAACCAACCCACAAGAGCTGGGCGTAATGTGCCAAGCAAACTGTTTGTTGGGAAATGCGGGCTTGATATTTGATTATTGTTTTCATCAGAAACGTCTGGGTAAAAATCGTTTTTCATAAAATCTACAATTACAAGAATAATCCTGAAATAGTTTTGTTTGCTCGGATTGAATAGACGCCATGGGTTGTTGGTGTGTAAAATATGAATATTATTTTTGCATAAAATACGTAGAGCATGAATAGTTGTTGGACAATGCTTATCTATGCCCTTTTGCATACTCAATTTTTTGAATTTTGCTTTGTTAATTCTGAACCAAACTACTAAATAATCGTATGGTTATAAATATTTGTATGAATTTTTTAACTGGATTTGGCAAGGCAAGGCTTCGTGAATCTTCCATAGGAATGACAAAAGTTGATTGGATGCATTATTATTTAGTTTCCTAATGCGTATGTATGGTTTATCATGCACGACCGTATGGTTAAGATTTGAAAAAGAATACCAGGTAGGCAAAATGACACTTGGACACCCAGGACAAATAGATACGTGAAGGATGACATTTCACAATTAATTTAATCAAGGAATTGATACTGATCTTGTTAAAAGAAGCAAATGTATGAGACGATTCACGAATTTTAATAAAGTAAGGATTGTTTACCAATTATGGGCGGTCTATCCTCTTATACAGAATATACCGAAAATATAACGTGACGGTTAGTTTGTTGTGTTTCAAGTAACTCACGTCGACAGCATTACCACCTTTAACAAAATGCAAACAATTAACAGCGGGTGATAAATTGGGCAAGGCACGTTAGACCTGCACCGGCGTCTCGTATCTCGTTAGTTTGAGGTACTCACTCAACTCCTCGGGGTAAGTACCTCCCTCCTCCTCCTCTGCCACCTCACACACCTCCCCCACCCGACAGCAACGCCGTCTTACGTTATGTTTGCATACTAATAATTTTTGACGGTGCAAGAATTTGTAGAGTCGTTAGTTGCTATGCAAAATGTTGATACTATATCATTCACGAGCTGGAACTAATTTTAAATAGTTATTGAAATAGCGTGGATAGTTCACTAATCGTAATTAACAGACGTAACCGGGCTATGTATTATTATTATTATGCGATATACGCTCGAAATTCGTTTTTCCAGGATCAATTTAAGTAATTATAATTCAATAAATCAAACCCGCTTCAGAAAAAACCCCTTAAAAAATGGGACTGAGATAAAAACGTTATTTTTTTTTAAAGAGAGTACTAAAGTCAAACGTCTCCTTATGAGACTTAATGAAGTACGTCTTCAAAGCTTGAAAAAAATTATGCGAGATGTTTTTAACAAAAAAATAATAATTCACTTATCATTACTAAACATAGAGGGCATCTCAAAATTCAGAAGTTAAATTTGCATATTATATGGGTATTGCCATTATTATCATGAATTGAAATACTAAGTGAAAACTTTGACACCAAAAATAATATTAATCACCGCTGAGTAACTGTTAAAACGTAAACAATCTATTGTCACCGGAAAGGCAAAAAAGCTGAAGCGCCATTTTGGTAAGTTTACATTTTAAAGTTTTTTTTTTGTTTACAATAAAATTCGTAAACCTTCAGTACCTGGTTGGATTTTGAAAAAAAAAAGTCAACCCATGTAACTTGATGCTTTCATTAAGTTACCTGAAGCGACAAAAAGCTAAAAAAGTCACAAACTTGTGTCGCTTGAGTCAAGCCTTCTCCTAAATAGTAAATATGTTTTAGATGGCTGAAGGGCTACACCAAATCAAACGAGAGTCAGAGCTTTCGATGCAGAAAAAACTGATCAAAACTGCATATTTAACTTATTTTTGACCAAAGTGTCGCTTAAGCCCTTTTGCTTTCCAGCGACGATGTTATTTATGCGAATGCATTTGCTCTGTATTTCTACAGATCGTGACACATGTTTCAAGGCGGTTGTCTCTAGCGTTCGCTTGAATAAAAAGTCGTTAAAATATGTATTCCCAAAATACCCCGAAGAGATCGGGCAACCAACTTAAAAGTTCTTTGTCGAATGACCAAGAATAATAAAATTTTCCTAGCTATAAAAAGGTAAAAAAAACTTCAAAATCTTCATCATATTATTTAGTCACCGATTAAAGATATTGTTCCCCAAAGGAGAGCTTATTGATATGGTATGAATTAAAGTTGTGTAGTATATCCTTCTGCCCTGATATTTAACTACTTAGTAAGTTGAATAATTATTTTGAAGTGTAAAAATACTTACATCGCAGATTATTTTTTTTTTAAACCATTTTTTTATCACTAAATAATATTTTTTTAAATTATTAATTATTAAAAATATTCTTTAGTGATAAAAAAATGGTTTAAAAAAAAAAAAAAAATAATCTGCGATGAAAGTATTTTTACACTTTGAAATAATTATTCAACCAACTAAGTAGTTAAATATCACAAGGTGGGCAGAAGGATATACTGCCACACAAATTTGTCTTGGTACATACTCCTTGATTGATATTCATACCATATCAATAAGCTCTTTTGCGGAACAATATCGTCACTGAGCGGATCCGGACGTTGGTGTAAATCAACACTCATCCGTTTCATAATCCAAGAAAAGATTTATGGAATATGAACTGATTGAAAATCACCGCACTTCATTAATGGAGTTCCACCACTTAGTTCCTGTAGGATGAAGATTACCCTGAAAATAGACAACGTCCGATAATAGAAGGCGTGACAGTAAGATGAAGATAACTCTATCAATGAATAAGTCTGAATGATTTTTGTCATTCTTTACGACTCTACCAAAACTTTGTCTTGACTTTGGCTTTGATTTGAATGTTCTTTCTCATGTTTATTTCGTCCTATTTTTATCATTGCTTTATTATAATATTACGTATGTGCTGTTCTTTCTATGTTGCTCTTTTTCCCGTTTCGTGTTATGATTTTTTTTGCAATTGGACAATATTCCGTTAGTTGATAAATAAATTTAAAAGTATTATTGAAACACCGCAGGAAATTACTTTTGTTAAAATTTAATTTAAAGCTTTGAAAACGACTGTAATTTTTTTTACGATTTTAAAAATCCACTTCAAAGCAAAAATCTCAGCCCCATTATTTGCTTGGGTTTTGTTTTTTAGCATTTAATTCCGTTTGTTCTAAATTAAGCATAGGAAAATAATTTGTCCTCGGCAAAGCAAATGCACTTAAAATTCTCTTCCGTAAGCCCTGGTAGCCAGTTAATCCCCCAAATGCAATATCCGGGCAACGTTTATCTCGCCCGCCACTATTGCATGTTCCACATTGCACATCGCACAGTGCCCTATATTGCAATAGCCGGCCGCACAGTGCACTATCTATCCTGACCATGTTCCTGCAAAAACACGGCCAAGATTATGTTATTAAATGCAGGAGGTGCAAATAGTACGGTTTTATTTTATATTTTGTGTATTAAGAGGCAAAACTGCTGTGGTTCTACAAATTCCAGCTACGTACCTTCTGTATAGGTATTTTATACGAATAAAACACATTTTATATTACAAAGATACGTGTAATTCTATCCTTGAAAAACCACATTATTATGCTAGGTGAATTCCCTGAAATAAATAATACTTTACAAGCACCATCGGAAATATTTTTTACTTTTACTGTTAATTCAATTAAACAAGAACTCGTTTTTTTTGTGTAAAATCTTTAATAGTATCTTCGAAAGTAGACAAAAAGAAACATTTATAAATAATTATGTACGTGTATCTATGGGTAAGTCTTGATTTAATTGTTTTTTATAAAAATAAGTCCCTCATTTTCCTGTGAAAAATTATCTAAATTTACATATGTGGTTAGAAATAAGTCATAGTTTTTCCTGTGAAATTGTCAGGATTAACATAGAAATTAGTAAGTAGGTCACCAATACTTCACTTATTTCTACAATCGTTAGTGCCAACCCACAGCACTCTATCATTTCCTGTGATAAGTCCCTTTGTCTGCGAAACAATGTGAATTATTTCTCTCTTGCAGCTGTGTGACAGTTTTAATAAAAGCGTCTAACCGCCCTCTTTAAAGGTCTTTTTATCCGTCGCAACCTTCGGCCGCCGAGGAAACTTCATCTGTGATAAGAGTGAAGACGTGAAAAGAATAATTGTACAAGTTTTAAGGTTGTTTTATTAGCAGCGCGAGTAAAGCTCATTTTTTTGCTGGGGCTTTGTGTAATTGTCAGGACTCGGACGAAGAGGAAGACTTACTGTTAGATTAATCTTACCAGGAGATATAAAGACGGTCAAGAAAAACGGAAAAGTACGGGGTTTTTGGAAAGATGAAGAAAATCTCAAATTTTATTTATCAAATCAAATATTGTTTTAAAGCGTCTGCAAGGTTTGCTTATCACTTTGTTATCGTGGAATTAATGTTAAATCTCTCATGGCCTGTATCATCATTGGGGATTTAAAAAAAAAATTGCCAATGCTTTGCCGGTTGGGACTGGCATATTTAATGTATACGCCCGAGTGGTCTTTGATTAGAAATTTTATTTAGGAAAACGTACGGTTGAACATAATTTTTGATAACGAAAATGATAACTATGTTGCACTAACCAGTGAAGTTTCAGCTAGTAAAGGGTGCTGTGTGGGGTGTTTTTTTTTTAAGAAATAAGGGAGTAAACTTTGGAATATTGAAGAAGGAAAGAAACTCAGATGCTTGACACATTATTCTACAGCCGAAGATAAAAGTGGGAACGACTTGTTCTTGTGTGGAAAATGTCAACGGTGTACAAATGATGGGCGCGTGTTCGACATGTTTCCCGACTGTGCATCGGTGGCGAAGGGATCAATAACGCTGGTTATTTGTTTAACCATTCATCGACATACCGGTTAAAATAAAAAGCAGATAAATGTATTTATAATGCTGTTTTTTATATTTTAAAATCTTCTCAATCAGTTCTCTCTGCCTACCCCTGCGGGAAAATGACGTTATGGTTAGTTAGTTAGTCTCAATCTCTCCGAATACGGAGACAAAAATTATAAAAAAATAAATGATTTTCCAACACAAAGTTTTTTAAAATACTTACACAATATGTCGGTTGAACTGCATACCTAAATACTTTTATTCATAATTCTTCATATTGTGAAACTATTAATTTTGATAAAATAACTGCATTTATAAAATATAAAAAACTTTTAGAAAAATCAAATCAAATCGACCAAGAAAGCGCCTAAAGTCTAAAGCTAAAACAACCAACCAACAAATTAACTACCTACATTTTATTATGTTAATTTAAAAAAAATACAAATTAAGTGAAATGAAGAGGCCGCAAATGGAAAGCATTTTGCCAGAAATACAATGGATGGATAAAAAAGGAAAAAGTCGATTTAACCTTTAGTGCAACATAGAAAAGAAAACCCCCCTAACATTCTGTCCGGGTCTAGTTGTTTTATTGTTTAATTTTCAGATAACATGCCGCTCCGAACAATGTACAGTGTACACCATTAGTTGAAATCTTTCCAGCTTGCTCGGCCAGCGGCAGTCAACTGAGGACCGAGGACTAATGCAAGACAATTGCAATCATTATTCAAATATTCTCGTTTGATTAATTTAAATACTTACCAAAAGATTTATTTAATAAAATAATCATATTATAATTTACGAAGGAGTGAAGCAATAAATCTTGCGTCACAAAGTGGCCATATTGATTTGAATTATGCAACAACACGCCATCTGGATATTCTTCATTCAAGATTTTTTGTTTGTTATAAGAAGTTTTATTGCCAATCTTTAGAGACTTTAATTTATAAACAAGATTTTTTTCTATCTTTTTTTACAGTGCATACCACACAAGAGTCTCTACTGCTCCCAACCGTCTAGAGCCAGTGGAACTATGGCATCCCTAATTGGGATATGTTGTGAGGCTAAAGGTAGTGGGGAGGGAAGGAGATGAGGAAAGGGAAGATTGGTAAGTACCTGCCATTTCATGCAACGTTTCGATTCTGAATGGTGGTCTTTCACCAGGGTGATACTTAGAGTTTCTACCACTCTAGATTTCTATTGTATCCACTCAGTGAAAGGAATCAGTTACCATCGTCTAATGTTACATTTAACTAGTTTAAAATTCTTAAGAGGTTACAATGTGTTAAGTTAAATATTTATTAGAAATTTTATTTCGTGTTTCCTTTACTTGCCTTGAATATGTGATGAGTGAATTAGTGATAAAAAAATATATAAATAATTTCCTTTGTGGAGTACGTATTTACGTACAAGTGTGAAATTTTTAAAAGCGTAACTGATGTACATGTTCAGAAAATCATAAAGTTATTGAAATAATTTTTACGAGCGATAAAGTGTGTACATTCCGAAAATATATTTTATGAAAACAATTGCGTGACATTTAACCATTAAATCTTTAAATTTGGATCGCTGTGTCAGATTAAATTTCAAGCAAACTGATTTTTGATTTTCCATGGGTAATAGCTATTGAATCGATAAAAAATGTGTCAAAAATGCATTTTTTAATATTATGAAAAATATATATTAGGATTATTAATAAATAAACGAATCTCAAATGAATGTTACGACACGTGAGGCCAAAGATCTAAATATAATATCTAAGTGATGTTCAGCTTTACAGTATCTTGCCTATCCATCTTCGTGGCAAAGCGGTGACCTTCATAGTTATCGCATACAGAAATCGCGAGTTTGACACCCTGCTAAGGTAATGCTTATTTATTGTTTTTTTCTCAGATTTTGTAACAGTATGTAAAACAAGTATAAAATGAGAATTGGTTTTACTTACAACGAACGTTTTTCAGAATGGAAATCTATTTCACGATTCGGAATTGAAACGTTGCTTCAAATGGATTTAGCTTTGTTTGACCAGATCTTAACAAGGTACATTCGAACATTCCCATATTCCATCTCCTTCCCTTCCCAAATTATTTATATAATTTGTACAACAATCTCAAAATCGGGAATTTCAAAGTTCAATTGACTGCGGATAAATCGGTAAAGCGGTATCACAAAAAAATGCGACCCCCATGATTGAGAGGTCAAGACGAGTACTACGAATCCAGAGGTCGCGGGTGTAAATCCCGGTGTACACAAATAAATCTAATTTAAATTAAGATAAAATAATAAACTCGTATATGGTACATAAGCGGCACGTTCCAGAGTAATAGTAAGTATCGCCCTAGTAAAGACCACAATTCAAAATCAAAACATTGCATGAAATAGCTTTAGTCGTGGTTGGTTACCAGATTTGAATAGCCAGGTACTTCCCAACCTTCCTCTTCCCTATATCATTTCCCTTCTCACTACCTTCAACTTCACAACATATCCCAAATGAGGATGCTTTTAGTACTACTGGCTCTAGACGGTTGGGAGGAAGCGGGACTCTTGTGCGGTATTCAATATAAGAAAAAATAGTAAAAATAATGATTGAATTATTTTTGCAAACTAGTTGTATTTTGCAAAACCTCATTTAATAGATAAATTATGATGATAGTAGTAAAGTGTATTATAATTCAACCGCACGCTTAAACATTCTTAAAATCCGATTATTATTTGTATCAACCTAGATTCTTACCCCTGATATGTATAGCCAGTGTGGCAGTCTTCTCTTTGGTTCTCTACCGTACATGTTCCCCCTCCAATAATGCGCTCCGTTGAACCATCTTGTGCTGCTGTTTCCCCTCTCCCCCCAGGATGATCCTGTCCCACTCAACCCTCATATTGACCTTTGTGAAAGCTTAGGGGAGCCTAGTACGCTACAGTACCAAGATACAGGACCTTTTCAGTTTGTCTGGAAAACACTTGCATTCCCCCCACCCGCCGCCAATGTCATCATGTTTTTCCTATTTTAAGTGGCGTGTGTATTTTTTACTGCTTGGCTTTACAAACCTTGAGAATATTCTAATGCATTCGCGTCTGGGCTGCAGGAATTAAGGAACGTAGATTCATTGAAAAAGCTTGCATTATGGTTGAAATGACAATCACTCTGTATTGTGAAAATTTTAATGAAACCTATTCGGAAGCTCATAAAAATTAAGCCCTTAGCTTTTGCATGATAATAAACATAACTTTATTTTTAATACTGGCGCAAACCCGTTTAAAATCACGATGTATTTTTTATAAAAATATACATACGAGTATTTGATAAAATATTTTATTTCTATTTTAAAAAATTATTACAAATTACTACGACCAAGAATCTAACCCTAATAATATTACACCACCAACAATTGTAAGAGCGGCGGTATAAATTCATTTTATCTACTAAAAATAAGGATAATATATGTAATTTGAATTTTAGAATATCACGTACTCACATCACATCACATCCGAGATTAAATTGTTTAATAATATTATGATATGAACTAAAAGATTTCTGATCGTAATATGAATGAAAAAAAGCAACCCTTTCTTTAACGACTAGTAGAATTTGCAGATCTCACAAGAGTTCAATGATTTCGAAGTTGTGAGACTATGACATCCCCTACTTGGCAATATTTTGGGGCAGAAGGAAATGAGATGGGAGACGGATAAGACAAAGAGGAAGGTAGGCTAGTATCTAGAAGTGGTTACTAAATATTCAATTATATTATGTTGCGACAGCTGTTGCGTTGGCTAATATAAATCAAATAACAAATTTATATCATTACTGAATTCCACGAATTTCTAAGAACGATCAATCTGGAAGTAGATCAAAGGCTCGAAACACGCTTCCACAAAGCTCACCGTATAAAAGCAACAATATTTGACTGCGTTGCATTTCACGGAGCATCGATTTTTGATACCTAACCTAACGATACCCAGTTTCACAAGGATGGGAAATAGGTTCGAGGAAGAAATAACAGCGTATAACACAGGAACCAATATTATTTGAACAAACCTAAAATAGTATGACGTACAACACCGAAAATAAACACTTGAAATATATCAATAAAATCCAGCTTCAAAACTAACTAACCATTACGTCGTTTCCCCGCAGAAGTGGGCAGAGAGGACGGACCGCCATATGACTCTGTCTTGGCACACACTTCTTGCATCATTCACATTTATTGATCGTCTCACACATACTCTTCTGTTATTCTGACTCTTCACAAGACCCGACTTAAGTATTTGATTCACTTGATCGTACCATGTCTTCCTCGGACGTCTCTGACTTCTTCTTCCATTCAATTTCGCATCATGCATTCTTTTCACACTCCTTTGTTCATTCGCTCTACATGCCCAAACCATCCAAGCATCTCTTTCTTGATTCTATTCATTACGCTTACATCAGCCTTGCATTCTTTCCGGATATCCACATTTTTAACACGGTCATACATGGTTACACCGCACATACGCTTCAGGGATCTCTTTTTCACAGCATTCAGTCTACTTTCATCCTTCCTCTGCCAGTTTTATGCCTCACTACCATATACCAGAGTTGGTATAAGCACTCCATTATGGACTGCTAGCTTCGCTTCTTTGGACACTTTTTTATTTGCGCCAATAGCGTTCAGTCCTCCGTCAAGAGAGTTTCTTTCAATATCCTCCTTATCAGCCGTTCCGTCTCTCGTAAACATACTTCCTACATATCATCATTCACTACCAAATTTATAAAGTTTATAGCTGGTGATAAAACTCGCGTTCGTAATGATTGCTTTCTTTTCGTTGGCTGAATTTCGCACAAAAATTAATACCCGTCAATTGAACTTTACTTTCCAAAGAACAAAGATTCGTTTTCTCAGCATTGAATAGCGGCTTTGTGTAATATTCCAGTGATCTTATTTCTCGCAACAGAATAATGGCGGTTATTTTAACCGTAAGGCATTATTTGGCACTTTAGAGTCTGTTACTGAGGCATTGCCAGGGAGAATCTCCATAGTAAAAGTAATTAACCACCCAGTTGGCTGCGCAGAGGGGAAACCAACATTTTCAGTGAATTATTTTATCAGACAAAAGCAGAATACAGCCTACAAAAGTGTGTCGTCGACGTTTTTTTGTGTGGTCATCTTGATTGTAGATAAAGTGCAATGCCAATTTTTGGTCAATCGATAACAAATATCTGCATTTGTCATACTATCTGCCCAACCCAGAATAATTATTCTCAAGAGATAATTTATTTTCCATATTTATTGAAGCAATAAATAGATAGAAGTTAATTGAGAGCGTGTCCATATATGCGAAGTAAGAAAAAAATGTCCTTACATCTCGAGAAATCGATCGAACATTTAAAAATATTGAAAATCTTTTTTGAAATATTAAAATATTGTCAGGTTATTCGTAACCCGGGAAAGTTTGTCATTCTTTAAAACAAATACAAAAAATGTCCCGGGCAGTTAGAATTTTTTTAGTAAAAAAATTTTAATTAAAACTTTTATGATGCGTATTCTTTCGTTCATTCATTGTTCATACCTACAACGAACCAAAACCACTTGAGAATTATAATCACTGTTCAGAAAATTTCATGTTTGTCTTTGACGCGAATGTTCAATTCCTGCTGATTTTAAGATACTCGTATGTGTAAGTACAGACAAGCAGTTTTGATCAGACAAGAAGCAAGTTTGTATAAACTCATGCTTTAAAAAAATGTTTTTAACAACCAACTGGGGGTTGTACAGTGAAGTAAAGAAAGGAAAAAAGTACAGAACACGTGTTTTTAACATTAGCTCGCACTCCTCAGCTTGCCCACCCCTGTACAAGGGAAGCGTTCCGGATTCGGTTTGCAGTTTTGCAGTTCCCCACCGTACGCGGCTCGCAGTATCCCAGCAGAAATCGACTTGTTAAATGGTGTTTGTTGAACGAATCTGACCGGAAATTATGATCATGTTTATCTTCGCGCTATCCGGGCACGGCGGGGGTGGTATGGGGCGTGCGGGCACGCGGGCACGGGGCACGTTGGGGCACTTCGAAACGGGTTTGCTCTTCATTATCCCTCGTGGAAACTGTCGATAATAGCCTGGGAAAGATGTTTTTGGTTCCGTTTGCATTGCCGGAAACTTTGACACACGGGTGATAAAGAGATACAGATTTATTACCAAGCAAAGCTTAAATCAAAAATGATTTTATTTAGGTGTTTTATGGAGTATAAAAATAAGGTAGATAAAAAAATAAGCTAGCTTTGCTGCCTTGGAAAACTTTCAATACATATTTTTATATATATATTTTTTTAAATTTAAATACCGCACTGCTCCCAACCGTCTAGAGCCAGTGAGACTATGGCATCCTCAAATGAAGTATGTTGTGAGGCTGAAAATAGTGGGACAGAATAATATACGGAAGAGGAAGGTCGGGAAGTACCTGGCTATTCAGATCTAGTCACCAAACACGGCTAAGCAAAGAAAAGTTTCGATTCTGAATGGTGGTTTTTTACCAGGTCGATACCTAGAGTATCTACCTCTCTAAAACGTGGAATATGTGTTTTTCAATTTATGAAAAAGCTGTCTACAAAGTTAGAATACCCATTTTTGAAAGTCTGAATAGCTCATATTGGAAATTACATCAAAAGCTGATTTTTTTTACATCTAAATAATTTTTAAAAAAACCACTTGGCCACTTTGACTTTGCCAGAGCTCACAACTCGATCAAGTGATCTGAGTTGAACGTATAAAACCGATTTTCTTAAGATTTTTCAAGTGCATACCGTACAAGAGTTCCATCTGCTTCCAACCGTTTGGAGCCAGTGGGACTATGGCACTCCTAATTGGAGTATGTTACAACGCCCTTCATTCAATAACAGTGAACTTATATAGCGCAGTTTTGTGATATTTTACCTCAAGTGCGATTCATACTATATTAATTACGCTAATAATAAAACTAACTAGCAAGGAGAAAATAAAATATATTATGTAAACAAATTAAAACTTTCTAAAATCATGATCGTTATCATAAATCATGAGAGGGAAAATATTCAGATATGGGTATAACAGTGCATGTGTACATCAACATATTAAAAACAAACAATTTACCAGAAGCTAGGGGAATAAAAATTCATATGAAACGTATGAAATCATATTAACATATTTGTCAAATCAAAGAAAGGGAAATTAGACTGAGGACAGTTAATATGTTGGTCCTTAAAACATTAATATATTCAAGTACTATAAGTAAACGATTCTAAAAATGCAAACAGTCCAAATATAACAAGAACAATAAATATTTTATGACAATGAGTATATGTTTTTCAGTAGATAGTGAGGACATTGAGTTGTAATGATATGAAGTAAGGAGAAAACCGAAACAAAGCAAATTAGGGACGTTTTTAAAGAAATTAAATTTTAATAAGTTACGTTTTGTATATGGGATTTTTTAAATTATTTGGTTTTTAAGGCCCGTTTGAACTCTGATAGGTTCTGTAAATTGGCAAGTTTTGAGGGGAGCTTAATCCAGATGACTGGACCAGATACACCAAAAGCGCGATCATAGTAGACAGGTTTATTTGATCGAGATGGTTCAATTAATCGATTCGCAGTATCAACATCTGCTGACCTCAATGTAAGTTGTCTACTATTTAAGGCTTGTCGGACACACAATTCCGATATATATGTATAGGCTGGTGCCATTCCCTGCAGTGCTTTAAAGATCGTAAGGCAAATCTTAAACTCTTTTTTTCAGGGCATCAAAGGCAATGAAGGCGATTCAGAAGTGGAGTAATTTGACAATATTTGGACTCACTTTATATCATTCTCGCCGCTGCATTGAAGACGGACTGTATCCTGTTCTGCCCTTGAGTTGATTTTTTTTTTACAAAAACGGCGCTATACAAATGATCCAAATATTATTATTTTTTGTGATGATGAAAGTAGTAGGGAGAAGAACGAGATTGGAAAGACGAAGGTTGGGAAGTACCTGGCTTCTCAGATCTGGTCACCAAACACGGCTAAAGCCATTTCAGATAACCTTTCGATTTTGGATGGCGGTTTTTTACCAGGGTGAGACTGAGAGGGTCATCCACTCTGGAACATGCCGCAAATATACTGTATATTCTTTTTTATTGATTAAATATGAAATAATACATACTGATTGAATAAAATTTATTTGCGAATGACCGAAGTGTCGCTTCAACCCTTTTGCTTTTCCAGCGACAATAAAATAACAATATTTTTTTTTTTTTTTCGATTGCTGTGATAATAATCAAATAAAAGTGAAAATAAATACAAACATTTAAATGGCTTTTATTTTATTCCATATACAGGTGATGTAAGAATTATAATTATTTACGAAATCGAGCTACTGTTTATGGAAGAGTATTCAATCAGTAAGTCATAGTTGGGACTGTGTTTCGGTGCTTTTGGAATTCGAAAGACACTGCACGTCATGCAATCGTATTTTTTGGGCCGGGGCAAGGTCTTTGTACTCAAGTAAGTCTAATTATAATTCATATTCTTTTTGACTTAATAATAATATTTTAACTGATATACTACTTGAAATTATTAATGTATTTTAAATGGTTCTCATGGGCTATTTTTAAATTTATTAATTGGCATAATTTTGATGGTTTCCGGCAGCGCATTATAACATTATTTCATTCGTTTTTAATTTAAGCTGTTTTGTGTATTGGTTTTATTTTCTTTTGGTCGCATTGATTTCTTTGCGTATCTTGTATAATGTTAGTGAATATCCACGTCGGGAATAATTTTGTCAGAAATATATTTTGGTAACAAGGTGTTCTTCATTGTATGTATAAATATCAATGTGTTTAATGCTAATATCTATTTCGCTGCTAGCCAATTTAGTTTACTGACATTTTAGGTGCTTTGAGTATATATTTCGCCGAAGTATAATTCTCATTGCTCTATTATAGCGTTACATTTACAGGTGATGAAATATCACATAACTGTTGTGAACAAACCATACGTTTAATGATTTAATAAAACAAATTTGTAACTTTATTCAACTTTTATTATTTTGACTGGACCGGTTTCAGCCTATGACGGCCATCTTCAGACTAGTACAAATGTTTGTTAACCTACGGCTTATATACTATTTTTGGGGATGTTAGGGGTAGTAAACAATGATTTTACTTTAATTATATTCATCAGTATTGTTGCATGATTTTAATAGTTACAGGGTAAAAGTTACTTTTAATTTATTGGTATTACTATTTTATATATCTATCTGGAATATTTATTTATTTTATTTGATATTTAAGATGGGTTACAGTTGCATTTCTATAAATATGAATTGACAATGTATTTATATAATGAAAGGTTGGTGAATACTGATTGTTAATGAGTTTACTTTAGGTTTTCCCATCTCAATTGTGATGTCCAGATGTACAACATAATTTTCTAATTATTGGGTTACTCCCAGCATTATGGTATATTAGTTTTATGATTCTATCGAAGATGGATATCATAGGCTGAAATCGGTCCAGTCAAAATAATAAAAGTGGAATAAAGTTACAAATTTGTTTTATTAAATCATTAAAATGGAATTCCACCACGAATTAACAGTTTCAAAATTAGAAATAAACCATACGTTTATTAAACTTTTTTGCTTAAGTATGTCTCTAATCTTACGTCCTTCGAAAAAAATAATACGTCACATTCCAGTCACCCTGCGTCATATGGAATATTAATCTTTTTACGAAGGCTCCGTTTCATGATTGTTTATGTTGCGAATAATCTGTCCAAAGATGTCGATGAGGCAACAGCAGAATAAACATCTCTGAGTTTCCCGGCCACCGGTTGTTTATTTATCGGATCCGGGGAAGAGGCTGATACTACACAGAAAGAAAAGTCTTATCGACGGCGATGGCCAATTTACGCCATTTTTTTCTCGACAAGTTGAATTAGCATTTAGACGAGGTGTCACCATAAGAGATAAAATAATAATTAGGGTAAGTAGGCATTGCCGCTGTATTTTACATTTAACGAGGTAACGATAAGCGGTACCTCAAATGTAGGGATTTCAAACACGATTATAGAAGTACACATTATACGTATAACCGTTAAGTGATTTTATGAAATCTTCATAAGCAAAACCTTGGAATGGTGAGATCTGGTACCAGGTTTTTTCGCAAACATGTCGGTGAAACTTGAATGAGGCCGCTTTTTACGGTTAGTATTTTATGTAGAATATTTCTCTGAATGCTTACGATATTTATATTTTTTTCCTGAATAACGACTACCTAACCACCTCGTTAAAAAAAATAGATTATACGATACGAATGTACCACCCCGGTTAGGAGTGTTTGTATCCGGTGTGAATGGTACACCAAAGGCAATGATTTTTAAGGACCTGGAATACATCGTTCTGACGTTGGAAGGGAGGTTGAAGTTCTGACTTCATTAAAACAGACGGTGAAAAATTATTTATTAATTTATTTACGCCTTACTTTAGGCTTAAAATATTTATTTGAATAGCAGTAGAGTATGTTTACGTTAAAAATTAATACAAAATATAATTACAAATAAAGAGATTTTTAAAAAATATCCGCAAAAAAAAAGTATAAAAAATCAGTTGGAAAGAAAGTGTTATAGTAAATTCAAAATTTTCCATTAAATTTACAAAATATTTTCAACTTATATACCTTTGTTTTTGTACCCAGTGAATAAGGATACAATTAGAATCTAATTAACATATTAACGAAAAAAATAAGTTCGAGGCAAAGCCAAGTAATTTGTATTTTAATATACAAGTTCTACTTGCCGATTTTTTTTATGAAGAGATGTTTATTTTTTGCTAGTGATGAGTTAAAAATGCCAAGAATATCTTTATAATTATTTACTTTACTCTGAAGAAGGTGTCCAAAAGTATGACATTGCGATACCGTATTAGTAGTTCGGGTAACATTTATAATTAATCGTCTTAAAATTCATGAGATAAACATTTCGAAGGTATTTTTAACAATTCTAAAAAGAATACGAAGCAAATATATACTCGTAAATAATATTAATATATTTGTGTTAAATAAAAATAATAACGCAATCCTTTTAATAATTATCTCCGTCTCAGAGCTGCGGCAGGAGCGCGGACAATGAGAGGGTGGCAATTATTACTTCTTATTCCACGTTATCAATAAAGTCTGCACGTGTTTTAAAGGCTATTCCGACACGTGACTTAAGCCTTATTACTTGGCTGGGCTTTATTTAATAATCTACGGATCGGTGCTCAGGTGCGAGGCGTGTACATTTTGTAAAGGATTTGTTTGTGTATCTACGTTATATAAGCTTTTATTTGCAATACACTTATGTTATTGTACAAAGGAGGGATTTAGACTATAGTTCTGTAAATAGCTACGTAACGGAACGCTTAATACTTGAGGTCATTTAAGGTAAATTCGTTTTATGGGAAAATTGAGGAAAATTGACGTTAATTAAACTTTTTTAAATTATTTTAAAGATTAAATGTAGGATTTTGAATTGGCGCAACTGCCCATATGATTTATTTTCCCAACTGAATCAACATATTTGTTAAGATACTTCATTGAATCGATTAAACATTCCAAGACCTAATGGATAAAGACATATTATTTCAAATAAGCATTCTGGTCGTGCTACCGAAGATGGTCTGCACATTCGTCCTAACGCTTTCGCACAAATTATTTGCTGGTTAAAGGTAGTTAATTATTGCAAATTCCGTTATCTGCGTTACGATATTGTTAAAACTACCGTGTTTCCTAACAAGTTTTTTTAATCAATCTCACTTTTCTTGACAACACAAAAATTAACATAAGATCTTTTCGGCCTAGTACAGAATCGGGAGACATGGCAAAGGCACTTTATACATTTATAAACGATTTGAACGACTGTGAAATAATTTTTCTTTCTTCAAATGGGTTTCTTTAACATACAGGTTGACTCCTGTATTTTCTTAAAAATACCCTCCGCAAATGCGTACACTCCAAATTTGAGATAACCATTATAGTTTTGTATATATTTACTGGTAGTGATGGGTGATAACTTAGGTCATGTAATTGCCTTTCGAGTGTGATTGGTATATTGTGAAAACTTTTTTAGTAGAGACTGGGAATCGGAGGTGCATATTAGTAATGAGCTTCGGGTAGCGCGGACTGCGTTCGCACTTCACAAACTTTTTTTCTCACCCATTGTGCAAACGCAAAAGTACGCGTGGCCACTTATATGTGCTGAAAGCTTTAGAACAAATCTATGGAAAATTCATCAATCATTTTTTTTTACTGGGACACGTATTTAAATAAGCGTACGTTAAAACCCTCACGTCTCAAATAATAACATACCTTCTAAATATTGACTTTTGAAAATGCGACGAGAAAACTTGGTATTTTCCATTAATTTCTACGATATATCGGCAAATAGCACGTTCTCTTCCGCTAATACTGATTGATGAAACCCCTTACTGAAGCCGTTTCGCTGGCCCATTCAATATTGTACGTGAGTCTGCCTGCTGCCTGGAATAATCGATTCGTCTGTACAGACGGAACGGAAAAGCCTACTTGTCTGCGTATGAAGGATCTGAAAAACAGCCTCTTCGTGCTACGTTATTCAGGATGTAACGGACCGTAAGTCATACATAATATTATTGTAACGGTAGCGTATAAACATTTTTCAACTGTACTTGTAGGTAGAACAGGATTAAGCCCTAACGTGAAAAATGTATCAGAACTTACTTATGGATGAAGAATCAACAATACTTAAAATTTTGCCAATACCCAAATTATATTTTTGCTCACAATAAACCACAAATTTCAGGTTTTTATATTTGAACGGTCCTCGTGAAACGCTAATTCTAAGCCCGTTCCAACTTTTTACCGAAATGTGATTGGTTGACAAACATAACAGCACGATCTTTAGGCTCTACGGTTGATTGCAATTTGTCAAAAATCTAAAACGGGCCTAGAATCAGCGTTTAATGAAGACCATAAAAACCAAAATGGCCCTAATCGTTAAGTGTATCTGTGTTATCCCTAATCATATGTGACGAAAGTTTGAAACACGGCAACGTTATTTAGTAAAGTGAAGTGAAGTGGTGTAAAACGAATCAATTGATTTATTCTGTCTGAAATGAAACTCTCACTATACATATTTCCTTTCTTTTTCACTGTTTTCGTTAATGTTTATTTATCTCTTGTTAACTTATTTTATTATACTTAGTTCTTTTTTTAACAGCTGTCAGCTCATATTACATACTGAATTGTTAGGTTAAAGACCCAAGAGCATATTTAAAAAATAAATATATATATATATATACATAAATATATTTTTTTTATATAAATTAAATTGAATTAAATTTAATATTATTATTATTGAGTTCTGCTATTTTCAGTTTTTATTTTTAGTGACAGCTGTTTCGGCGTTTAAGGCCATTGTCAAACTGTCTAACTGTCTTAACTGACTAAGTTTAACTGACTAAGTCTTAACTGACTAAGACATTGTCAAACTGTCTAACTGTCTTAACTGGCCTTAAACGCCGAAACAGCTGTCACTAAAAAATAATAACTGAAAATAGCAGAACTCAATAATAATAATATTAAATTTAATTCAATTAAATTATATAAAAATTGAAATGGAGTTCTACAAATTGAACACAAAAACTATAAATAAAAAATATATATACGTTTTATATCATGCAACATTCACACGTACGAAATTTTAGTGAATTCGAAATTGCTAAATTATGTTTGACCGGTCGGTAGCTGAGTGGAGAACGCATCAGATTCCCACCCGGGCGTCATGCGTTCAATTCCTCTGCTGGCCAAATCCTCCATCATTGCGCAAGCAACATCTTCCGCTTTTTATGATGGCGGTAGGAGTTTTTCAAATATTGTCAGGTTATTCGTAACCCGGGAATGTTTGTCTTACTTCAAAAAAAAAAACAACTAAATGATAACATTTACTCAAAGTACTTTCACACTAGTGCATTCATTCCCATTTATTTAGAGTAATGAGAGAACTAATGCCTCCTGCTCTCCGTCATATCGAGTAAATTTATAAGTGTAGTTAAAGATGAAGTGGGTAAAACTTGTGTCCTTAGATTGTTATTTTATCAATCGCAGTACACTTATTTTTCAATATTAAATATATTTGAAAAAAAAATAGTGCACCGCATACAATATTATACGTAAAACACATCGTAATTCTCGATTCAACTCGGGGCACATAGTTTACATCTGCTCCGTGCAAGAAGAAACTAACGTAAAACCTCCAATCCATCAATAAAAGAATTTGCACAACCCTTTCTACCATCTCACAAAAGATACTTCATTTTTTTATAAACAAAAACCGTCAAACAAACTGCCCAAAAACACAGCACATTCAACGGTTAGTGGCTCCTACCCATACAAAAGTTATTCGTGACTTTCCTACCACGTTCAACGGAAACTTCATTCGTTTAAAAGATTTATCAAAGAAAGTTGAACATACCGAGGAATCTCTTCCGCATCCGGTGATATTTATTTCATTCCCCTGTTAACCGGAAGTCCCATACTTCTCCGGAAGCACGAACAACGGAAGCGATAGATTTGGTTTCTGCCCTGTTCCCACCGCATCCATTCTACGATCTCATCGATTATTGGGAGCTCCAATTCAATCCTTGCACTTCAAGGCTGTATAATGTCATAGGTCAATGATGGCGCATCGTTGTTTTCATTTTGAACTTATTCGCGTAGGGATTTTTAATATTTTTTAGATATTTTGTAAAAAATAACTAACTTACCATCACTCCGTTTCCTAGCAGGGGTAAGCAGAAAGGACGGAACGCCATACAACTCTGCCTTGGCATACACTCCTTGCTTCGTTCACATTCATACATCGTATCATACATACTCTATTATTCTAACTTTTCACGTGGCCTGATTCGAGTATTTGATTCACTTGATTATGCTATGTCATACTCGGGCATCCCCGACTTTTTCTTTCATTCACTTTTGTTATTTCGTAAAATAGGTTTTATAATTTTCATAAAATAATGTCTACAAAAATTGAGCAACCACAAGATAATACCTATCCCCAAAAGCGATACCGAAAAAATCTTTGAAATGGTGCTCAATAAATTGTATTATTACAGACCATGTTTATCTGTTTCACTGGAAACTCTCAAATTGAACATCCTACGCAATATAATACGTTATTTTTGCAAATTTCCTACTGCAAAATTCTAGGTAAACGCAAATATTTAAAACGGAAAATATCCTTTTCGTCCTTTAAGTTTCCAAACTACACAAGTTTGAAAATTAGGCATGGGTAAGATAAAATATATTTAAAATACACTATTCACACGAAAAAAGTCGCCGAATAATTGTAAATTGTTGTAAATGTTAAATTAGCGGGTATCTATCTAAGTATCTACCCATGATTTAATATTTTCCGCAAATACTTGAGCAATCACAAACAAGTCAAAGACAAATTTGTTAACGGAATGAAATAATATCCCAGCAAAGCGATGCGGACACGGATAGGGTAAACTCTTAATTAAAACGTTCCATATCCCCCTTAAAGCGGATCAAATTATGATTAATCAAATATATCAAATGTACGCAACTCTGTCAAAGTCGGATATTTTAAAAACGCAATCCTCAAAGTGGACGATTCCGTTCGGTCTGGTGGACAAATAATCTTTCGTTCGAATAAACACGCGTGGACATTCATCCACGCTTTGAATTGTCGATAAAGCGAATATTTCGGGCCCCAAAGGGCCGTCAAAGCGTTCCACATGTATGCAGGAAATCAATTCACGAGCTTTCATAAAAGTATTTTCTCCCACTGCAAAAAATGCTTTCAGTTTTTGATAGATGTTTGACCAACTCTAAATTTTATTGAAAATATTTTAACCCGAGCGTGGAATAGTAAACATTTTTGTAACTTGAAATTCACCCACAAAATTCTTTAGCAGTCATGCCAAATATATGTTTTTATTTCAGCTTTTCTATTATTTTAGACTTTTACGTGACCCACATAATCTCACAGTAAAAAATGTTTACTAGGAATAACTAATCAATCTGTAGGTATTTTTTTATAGTGAGTACCGCACAAGAATCTCAACTGCTCCCAACCGTCTAGAGCCAGTGAAACTATGACATCCCCAATCGGGGTGTGTTGTGGGGTTGAAAGTAGTGGGGAGGGGAAGGAGATGAGAAAGATGAAGGTTGGGAAGTGCCTGGCTATTCAGATTTGGTCACCAAACACGGCTAAAGTCATTTCAAGCAACGTTTCGATTCTGAATGGTGGTCTTTCACCAGGGCGATACTTAGAGTATCTACCACTCTGGAACGTGCCGCAAATATACTTTTCAATAAAAGTTATTGGCGCACGCCGGGTTTGAACCCACGACCTTTAAATAAAATTGTAAGGTGAAAAGTGTCAATTTCCATACAATATCACACGTATGAACTACATTGCATGTATTACAAATGTATTGTTATAGATAAAAGCAATGATTGTTTACGATTGGGAGAGTTGCTGAAATTTTAATTTAAGTGAAATTTTTAAATTTAAGAAAATTCACTAGTTTTGTAGTGTAATTGAGTATAAATATTTACCAATTGTATGCGCAACACTAAGGAATGGGGCATTATTTCACGCTAATTTAACAACATGCCAGTAACGTGATGGTACTTACTTCATTATTATCAGTTGATTCAGAATTCCGATTCTGAAATACCTAAAATTGTTGAAAATGCTGAGTTTCTAAATTAAATTTCGGTTTAATGGATACAAGACCCGCGGAGTGTGCTCATCGTTATAACGATGTCTCCGATGGACATACACCCTATTAATTATGTTATGTTGAGTGTAAAAAGTCGGACTTTCAATTTGGTACAACTTCAGCCGGATATAGAAAGCTCTTCAATTTGGCAAATACGAGTTTCGTTACGTAATTAAGAAAAAAAACTCCATCGTTTGAATGGTTATCATTTGAAAGTGATTTAGTAATATTTAATGAAATTTTTCCTTAAAAAAATAAGTAATTTCTGTCATTTTGTTTTACACGTTCATTGCTAACTAAAATTCGTACATATTAATGCCATATGAATGACGGATCAATTCATACTGACGAACAGTGACGGGTTTCCCTGTGCCCTGTGGAACGACTCAAAACCACATGGCTGCGTCTGTTTTAGATCGGTTCAAAGCGAAGAGGCGGCACAATGGGCGTGGCGCGTTGTGCGCATACCGGTCATATGTCTGTCTGAAGATGATAAAGAGCAATTTTGTTGTGTACAAAATTTTGGTATTGGTATTATCTATGTATAAATAAGATCATCTGTAACACCAGATCAGAGTAAATATATATTTATTTACTCTGGTAGCACTCTTTCAGACATTTAACGAAATGAACTATTTATTTTATTTTTATAGTAAATACCGCATAAGAGTCCTAACTGCTCACAGCCAGAGCCAGTGAGACTAAGGCATTCCATAATACAAATGATACATTTATTACATCAGGCAGTCTTGACGAACCACAGTTTTGTCCCAGTTCACAGGTACCTACCTACCGACCACCAAACGACTATGAACCCTACGAATGGTGGCGTCTGCGGTTGGTCAGCGGGTAATGACGTCATAGCGGGACACTCGCGTGATTAATTGCCCGAAGGTTGGCGCTCCAGTCACCCGCTCATACCAGATAGTTTATATTATTATCGCAGCTAATGTTTCATCCCCAAAAACCAGCGAAAACTCTTATCCCTTGGTTAAATTATAATAAAAGTTAGGTACTTATGTAAATAAATTCTCTGGACTGAGAGGATAATAAGGAAGTTTTTCGTTAACTTATCTTAACAACTCGACGATCTCCGTGGTTGAGTGCACAAGACACTCGACTACGAATCCAGAGGTCACTAGCTCAAATTCCGAAATGCGCAAATAATTTGTATTTAAATTTATATTATTTTTCGGGAAGCTTCTTATAACTGTTACTGTTGGATTTTAATATAAATTTATATTATTTAAAAAAAATCGTTTGTTGGGTTCTTACCTTAATGTTTTTTATCCAGTTCCTACTTCATACAACCATTTAACTTTATCCGATTTCCGTATTCAACAACAACGAGTTTGAAAACAAGTGACAATCAAAACAGAAGAGAGTTATGAGAAAAAACGTGTTCGTTCGTTGGTGTCTCGTTTGGTCCTTCGGTTTATTGTTGTTCTTCAAATAATATTAAATTGTGTGTTTTTGTTGTAGTGTTCGTTAATAATATAATGTGTTAGAATAATAAAGAACTTGAGCTTAGAATCTAAAAAAACTTCATCGGTGAGTGAATTGGTTTCCTACTTCCTTCATTCCATAATCTCTTCACATCCATAATTAGACATTCCGATCAAGTAGAAGTAGTTTATCGTTTTACAGTTCATTATTTACCAAATTCATTTGAAGCTGAAAACACATTCGGGTTTTATCGCAGCTTCGAATCCAACAGTTACTAAACCGTTATTTTGATTAGAAATGATTATGTTAATAAAAAAAGTTTTACTACTTCGTAAATAACTTTTTCACCTTCCGAAACCATTGCCAAACTGTCTGACATGTTAATTATCAAAAATAAAAAAACGAAATTAAAATAGAGTTTGACAATATATGTACATACAATTTTACTTTTTTTTTCAATTCCGTTCTTCGCATTTTAAGCTAGTTTTCATGGAGTTTTTTTTTTCTCGTATTTCTTAAGGCATAATGCATCGACGTATAAACTACTACGTCAAAGATACTGACACTATATTCGCGCAAAATTCTACTCTAAGAAACACCAGTACACAAAAAAAAAAAGCTCTTCTCACAAGCAACGTGATCACCCGACAGCATACCGAAAGCTTCTCAGATTCCTAGAATGCACAATTTGCACCCCGTCAACAGAATACCCAAATAACACTTTCATGTACCATAAAGTGCGGGAGATTTGTAATTGAATGACAGTTTCGCTAACTTCTCTCATCCAATCGTGTTAGTTATCACTCTGTCTAATTAAGTTCCACGGTTCCACAACTGACACCTTGTTTCAAGTGGTTGTTATGGTAACACGTTTCGTAGAGTTTCCACAAGGAGTCTAACTATTTGTGGAACCGACTGAGAATGGCAGATACTGAAGAGCGTATGCTTTGTAATATTAATTGGCCCTTTATGATGATTTTAATTCCTGGAAGTATTATTTCATCACTTTCTGTAATCGTGATTTTTTTATAGTTTCGTAAAAAATTAACTGATCAGAAATAAAATATATTTGTTTGTAATTTTTTTATAGTGAAGACCACGCAAAAGTTCCGACTACTCCTTAACCGTCTAGAGCCAGTGGGACTATGGCATCCCCAACTGCGGTAAGTCGTAAGGTTGAAGGTAGTAGAAAGGGGAAGAAGACGGGAAGAAAAAGGTTGAGAAGTAACTGGCTATTCAAATCTGGTCACCAAACATGGCTAAAGTCATTTCAAGCAAGTTTAAATTCTGAATGGTGGTATTTCACTAGGGCGATACATTAGTATCGTATCGTATCGTATAGTATAGTATCTACCACTCTAAAACGTGCCGCAAATATACTATTTGATATTAATGAAATGTGAAACTCCATCGTTTAAATTTATGTTTAATATTAATGATATTAAAAAGGTACCAATTTCGTTAAAAACAATTTAAATATGCTATCCATAACATAACCATCTTCTCCGGACTCGTCTTTTCTTGTTTATATTTATTTATTATGGAAACACTCTTCTTTTTTTTACATTACGACCTTTTTTTTCTTTGCCTTGGTGATGATACAAACTAAATCATTGCGTTAGTGTAAGAAACACATAAGAACTTTGTACTTTTAATTGGAACAAAAAACTTGACAATATTTAACAAAAACTTCACCTAGCATATAGCACCTACGATTGATTTGATATTTCATCACGTAAATAGTCTGAAGTAGAATTCCGCACAAAAGTTCAAATTTCTCCCAACTCTTCGGAGTCAGTGAGAGTATGGCATCTACATTTAGGGTATATTCTGAGACTGAAAGGAGTAGAGAGGGGAAGTAAATGGGGAAGAGAAAGGTTTGAACATATCTTGATATTCAAATCTGGTTCACCAAATACGACTAAAGCCATTTCAAGCAACGTTTCATCGAATGATGCTATTTCACCAGGGCGATTCTGTCACTATCTAGTATTAATCACTCAGGGGGAACTCCTACAAAAAATGAGAAGAGACTTTTTAATTTGCATAAAATATGTTCCTTTTCTAAAAACATGGGGAAAATGCGAACATTCTTTATTTACAGATAAAATGTAAAAAATATACAATTCCATTGAGTATTCGTTAAAATTTATTGAAAATTCATCGTGACGTCGACCACAGAGTCGACGTGCTGATTGACCGGACGTTGATCCCCAACTGAATCGTGAACGACGTAACTCAAAAGGCGGGATGAAAGGAAAAAATGTTTTCGCACAAAGTATAGGAGAGGCATAGGGGTGAGTTTTCTGTAGCAGACCTAGAAGGGTGTTCGTCTCAAGGTGTAAAATTAAATTGTTTCTGATCAACACATTACTGTAATCTGAAACATTTTCGACGTTATAATCTCTGGTAACAAAACTGATTCCTGACATTAAAAAAATAATTCCTTTTTTACCGCTAATGTGATTGCTGCAAAACAATTTGGAAATTTAAAACATGGTTTGATTCGAATGTGAACCTCAAGCAAATTCCTTGTTTTTGGAATGTTGTCTTCTGAATTTTGTACAAAATATTTGCATACACTGAGATTCGAACCCGCAACCTCTGGATTTGTAGCAGAGGATCTTAATTGCTTGAACACGGAAGTTAACACTAAGGTACCTACTCATAAACAAACTAAATAAGTGCCAGGAAAACATCCCCTTCACAACGTGTATTCGTAATGATACTAATAATAATTGCAATAAATAAGAATATCTTACTGAAACACACCAGCATACAATGTCCAGGAATAATTTAAGTTGAAGTGCAGTTGAACTGGCTTTTGGTTTTGCTGTTCATATTTGACAGATAACAGATGTTTTTAAGTGCAAATCCTAAATGGGGAATTGCATCAGACGAAGATATCAAATTGCAGATATACTCGTAAGTTGTATAAATACACTTTGCATTCTGTAATTTTGAAAAGTAATATTCAATGAATACATCTCTTCAAGCTTTATGAGTGCATCAGATAAGTCTGTTTTGGTTTGGAATGTAGATGGGTTTCTTTGTTTATATTTGAGTCTGGGTATTATAGTTATCGGTGTGTTTTAAGTGGGTTCTAATTGAATTTCATTCAGTGTTTTGATATTTTGTGAAAAAGGTAAAGGAAACTTCCTTGTATAGTTTTTCTTACAGAGAAACATACCTTTATTTTTTTTAAATAGAAGTGATAAATAAAGATTCGGTTTTTAGGGTATTTTTAAACGGTTCCGAAGTATTTTCGGTTCAACGAAAATTTTACAAAACTAATAATTATTTTTTATCTAGTTGACAATGAAAAAAAACTTGATTTATTACCAATAATATATAAAAGTTTTAATATTAAAGTTTTAGTACACAAAAAAAAAACTTTTTTAATATATTAAAGAAAAAAGCACCAGCAAATCATGATATACTAAAATAATTTAAAAAAATGATCATTAATAGCACTGCCATTTTTATGGCACGTCGAGGGCGCTTTACAATATAATTAATTTTATCTACAACTTATCACTTAGGCTAATAACTAATGACTTAAAACTAAGACTCATTGATAGTGCCTTACAAGTTGTAAGTTACAACTAAGGCCAGGCGCGCACGGGTGACTTTTGTCACGGCAACAGTTTCGTCACTGTCACTGTCTTCCAATCGAGCACGCACACGGTGAGTGACTGTCACCCATCTCCCTTTCATTCCGGCAGTGGATTTCGAACAGGCGGATGAGTCACCGAATGACATTTTGTCACCGAGTCAAAGACACCCTAATGTCACGTCGCTGCGTGCGCGAACCTCCATACACTCCAATAGATTTGGAGATGGTGACGAAACTGTTGCTGTGACAAAAAACACCCGTGCGCGCCTGGCCAAAGACTCATTATTAGTGACTTACGACTAAGACTTATAACTAGTGACTTACAACTAAGACTTACAACTAGTAACTTACAACTAAGACTCATAGTTAGTGACTCTCAACTAGGACTTGTAATTAGAATAAGTGACTTATGACTTTATTGGCAATCTTTCAATAGTTTTAAAATGTAATAGTATTAAAACGAATTAACCTTAATATCAGACAAAAACTTAATCAAATTTACGAAAAGGTCCTTCAGCTATATGATTAAATTGATCCTGCCGGCTTGATCGACATATCGGTGGATATGTGTGGCCAAGCCTAGATGTCACTCGCTTCCGACAGGATAAAAGCTGTCCCCACGGAAATCCCATGGAATTTGTCACATTACGCCACACCGCGAGGCATCAATATGATTTGTAAGGTTTTCAATGAGCATTAGACCTTTTTATGCTGAAAATTCTCCGGAAATTACGGTAAAACGTATACCGCTGTTCTAAAAATGTGTGTGTGTGTTGGTATATACCTGTTGGCGCCCACATGTCATGCTGAATAAATTCACTACTTTAATTGGATCAATCGAATTTATTGCAACGATTCCGCACATGGGATTGTGTGAACGGATTCATTCGCTTAAAAAGTAAAAGCTCCCGAGTTTATAATACGCCACGCGGCAGGAGGATTAAAAGTAACGCGATTTTTTTGAGTCGCCAGTAGATTGACTTATTCGAATTTACTTTTGTTTTTTACAAAATACATAAAATACAATATTTTTTATCGGGAAATACGAGTATAGTGTTTAGTACAATTAAATAATAAAACCATGTTAAACTTCATTAAAGTGTGAGGAAATTTGAAATCTCGACTCATCAATTGAAGTTAAACCCACAAATTGTTACTTCAATAGTTCAACAGTTATTTCAATTTTTGACCCAATACATTATTTATACACATTTTTGTAGAAAGCAATCACTTTGTTGTTTGACGTATTGATAGTGAAATAATAACTTTGTAGAAGACTACAAATTTTATTTTTAATTTATATCACAATATTAGGTATATTGTCTGTAAATTCATCAAATTTCTCATTATTCTTTTATCACGTTTTCTTTTCAATTTTATTTTATATTGTGTTCTCCCTCTGTATGCATAAGTATATATAACCACATACTGTGTATTTTTTGTTTAGTTTAATTTTGTACCCTGATGATGCTTAGGCTAATCAAAACCGGTCGGTCATAAAAATCAAAATAAAATCTGTGGTCTTACACAGACGGTTATTTTTTTATTTTCATAATACTCGTAAATATACATTTGTTTAATTATCGTCTCTTATATATTCATCGACAAAAGAAATGAATTTCAAACAATTGTGTTCCCATCTCTAGTTCAAATCTAGCTTACCGGCCTTCGTGGTCGAGTGGTTAGGACGCTTGATTTCGAATCCAAGGGTCGCGGATTCAAATTCAAGCGCACGCAATTTTTTCTTTTAAATATTTGTCGATCCCTTAAAATAACAAGATTCCATCTGACATGACAATATCATGCGATAGTGAACTCTATAGAAAGCTATTTTAGAGTTTATTATCGCATAACATTGAGGTGTCAGATGGAACCTTTTTATTTCAAGGACTCGATGTGTTATTTCTCATTAAATTCATATAAAATAATAAATATTATATTTGCGGCGCGTTCCAGAGTGGTAGCTACTCTTAGTATCGCCCTGGTGAATTACCACAATTCAGAATCGAAACTTTGCTTGAAATGGCTTTAGCCATGTTTGGTGATAGATTTGAATAACCAAGTACTTCCAACTTTCACCTTTCCCATCTCCTGTACGGTATTTACCATTAATCGTAATCTCTAAGAGCTCTTAGTAAGCAACCATAGAAATGTGATAACTAAATATACTTAGCATTTTTGTTTGAATCACTTGGAGTAACAATGTATGGAGAGAGCTAATTATTTTTACCCAACGTATACAAACTTGCGATAAATCAATTTCTCCGGGTTTTTAGATCGTAAGCCACGAAAGATAAAGAGACAGCAAATATAATACACCGCTTCTATGTACTGTCACGATGATCTTGGGCTCCTGGGTCACCGCGGGACTCCACCCACATTTTTTATTGTGCCACTAAACTTGACACAACCATAAGGTTTTTAATACTGTGAAAAAGTGGTTATACGAATAAACAAAAACATTATGTCGATATGTGATATGAATGGATGTATAAATACCCTAGCCTTAGTCTTAGTCACGCCCAGGTCCGCCGAGTCCAGTAAAAATCATCAAAAACTGACTAAACTGCCTTGGATAGATACCACTAATGACAGATAATATATTAATAATGATAGATACCACTTGGATAGATTTACTCTAAGTTAAATCACGTAAATAACTATTTTTAACGGTTTTAAGAGTACTAACTTTTTTATTTTTTTTTATTATTATTGTACAACAGATATAAACCCAATAACGGAACAACAAGTAAGCAATTTCAAATTATAAATTTTTTAAATTAATAAGTTTTTTGAACTTCTGTAAATTATCGGAAAATATATCAATATATATAGATGATTTATTTAACATAATTATACCTCTTGTCATGCTATGCTGTACCAAAACATCTGTCCGACCATAGGGTATTCTGAACATTGCATGATTTCTGCTGCTGCAGTATTTTTCTGGCACGAATAAGCAGTAGCATGCCAAGAGGTATGGACAGTCGATTAAGTGATTTATAATTTCAAAGCCTATTGTCATGAGACCAGCATTGCGCCTAGTCTCTAAGCTTTGATAATGTATCTCCTCTAGTAGTTCCATGTGATGCATGAACATAGGGTATGTTCCGTGCGAACGCATGTACACATACCTGAGGATTTTTTGAATCTGTTCCAACATATTTATGTATTTTGTTTGATATGGAGCCCAGACAGTGCTAGCGTACTCCAACTTGCTTCTGATCACTCCACTGAAGAGGGCTGTCATCGCATTTGTGTTATCAAACTCTTTGCACCTTCTGATTACAAAACCAAGAAGTTTATAACAATTTGAAGTAAGCTGCACTATATGACTCGAAAACGTTAGCCTGGGATCAAAAACCACCCCGAGATATTTGATGGTAAATACGCGGGTTAAAATTTCACTATTCATAATATATTTGATAGAAAAAAGGATTTTGAGATTGGCTATATGTCATAGTGACACATTTTTTTAATATTAAAGTTTAAATTATTGTTTCTCGACCAGTTCGAAATTGCATCTAGGTCCGCTTGAAGTTTGTCGAAATCTTCATCCGATTCAATCTCCTTTAAGAGTTTGAGATCGTCCGCAAACAATAAGCACGAGCTGTGACGTATGCAATCCTGGATGTCGTCTATCAGGATAAGAAACAATAGGGGACCGAGATTTGAGCCTTGTGGAATACCCGACAGAGCTGCAAAGTTATCGGACTCGTATCCATTTATTGATACGTACTGGCTTCTATATTTTAGATATGATGAAAAAAATCTCAATAATGATTGGTTGAATCCTATTTTGTACATTTTTCTCAGCAAGATATCATGGTCTACGCGGTCGAATGCCTTGGCAAAATCCGTATATATTACATCCGTCTGGTGTCTGGCGTCTAAACCTTCTGCTACACGTCTAGAAAGCGATAGAAGATTGGTCACGGTAGATTTTTAGGTAGGAATCCGTGTTGATTCCCTCTTAGGAACGGCGTGATTTGAGCCCGTATCTTATTGCAAATAATAATTTCAAAATTTTTCGGAATTGTTGATAATATTGCCACAGGTCTATATGTTGTAACGTCTGTCTTATCACCACCCTTATATATAGGGTGGTTTTACCAGCGCGGTGGGAATGATATGAGACAGAGCAGAGGTTAAATATATGGCATAGTGGAGCACTAATGTTGGAAGATCATTCATTAATAACGTGTGCATTAATTTTTTAACCTAATTCAAATTCACCCACTAAAATCCGTGACCTGATTGTCCATATTGTATGGCGAAAATGAACCATTTTGCGGTATTGTCGCAACTAGCGATCGTAAATTGCGGCCCTGTTTTTGCACAATTGCTCATTGGCTGCAAGATTTATCGTGACCCATATAAGTAGGGACGGAATCACAACACTGGCCAGCAACTATTGCCGAGCCTGCATTTTATTCCGTGTGGTCACCCTTAAGGGATTAGGGTGACGCCTCATTAGGACGGTGCAGTGGGCATTCCGGCGGAATAATGACCACTTTTCAATAAATTAGGTGACAGATACTGGTTTCAAACAAAATTAGTCAGACCAAGTATTCGAAACACGTAGGTAAGATAGATGAAAATAATAATCATAACAGCGAATCATCTGTAGTCAAATGTTAAGGGATACGATTTTAAAGAAAACTTACTAAAACGTACTTAGGCTATTAAAACCTCAGAGCAATAATATACCAGGAGGGATAGCTTTGCGGAACAGTGAAGTCGGGATTAATGATTTTTTCCTGACTCAGGCGTGGCTAGGGTTTTCATGGACACACCTTTTTACATCCATTCAAAGCACATGTTGACATAATGTTTTGTTTATTTGTATATTTATTATTTTTGACTTGACTTTTATTTATTATATTGTCAATAGTATTATAGAAAGCCCTGATTCATTTAACCTTATTTCCTTTCACATACCAACGAAAACTACTCTATCCAAAATTTTATTCAGTTGTAACAATAACATCAGGACTGAGTCTTTCAAATACTCGTTTGTGCCTAGATTGCATGTAGTTGGTAATACATACATCATATATCTTTAATCAATAATATTTTTTATGTATTTAAACACTTTTTTTACTGCTTTACAACTATTCCTTATTTTGTTTGTGCATATAATTCTTATTTTTTCACTGTCAATTATAAACGTTTAATGTAAAAGCCCTCTCGGGCGGAAACAATAAAATGAATAAATAAATAACCACTTCCTCACAGTATTGTAATCAGCAAAAATGTTGAATATAGCCTCAAAAACCTTGAGTTATGTCATATAACAAAACGTAGCGGGCGGAGTCGCCGGAGACGCGGGAGACGGAGACCATGCGTACATACCTAAAAGCGGAGCTAAATTGTGTGAGAGCTTGTTTTATCTCTGTCTCTCTCACGGTTTACGACGTAAAAACTCGGAAAAAGTGATTTATCGTAAATTTGTATAGGTTGGGTAAAAATGTTTGGCTCTCTCTCCATGTATATTATTGTTCTGAGCTCCAACCTTACGCGTTTACATTCCTCCAGGCCTAAAAAACGGTTAATGGAGAGATATTATTAGTAGGGAGCCATACGCTTCCCCTGTCCCCCGTCCCTAACTAAACTAGATACGCTTAATGACTGACATCTTGGCTTTACGACATGTTAGTTTGGCGTTTGAACAGCTCCAACTGTTCAAATGTTATGACACGTTCGTAAATACACACAAGTCGCGCGAGTGGGAAACGCTGCAGGCAGTAATCACTCTAATTACTTGTATTGATTTGATGGGCGGCGCTTTTTCATACTTGCCTCCGTGGGCGATTTTAAAGTTGACTTTGTTATTTGAATGTCGTATTCATCACTCAACAGCGAACATCAAGAGCCTTGATAATTGAGTTGATTGATTATTAAATGCCTTCATTGCCCTAAATAATTTTGATTACATTCCATGATACGGGACAACCATTGATTTTGTTAATTAAATTTTAGTTAGTTTTTAAATTATTAAAGAACATATACGGTATCTGACATAGGTTATATTAATACGTTTGGGGAAATTAGGAAAAGTTACAAGTATTATCTATGTGTGCGCAAAGAAGAACGGAATGAGTCAATAAACACGGATGTTTAGTAGTGTCAAAACAAAATTTAGGAAATTCGCTTTTTGTATATTATCATTCTGTATCTTTTTTATCTCTCTTTGTGTATCTTGCTTGTATTATTTATCATTGATTGAGTTTTTTTCAACAATTATTGTACACTAACTGAGTTTTTTATATCTGGATTGTTTTCACGTAAGTGAGAACATCTTTAAAACCCCGTATTCATACATAAATAAATATTTTACATGTCCTTTTTCAAAAAATAATCACACATCATTTTATTTTATGACACATCTCATTTTTCCATGCAAGATATGTATCTAAGGAACAATTCTGCATACTTAACTCAAAAACATGTTTTTTTTACGTATTCCATTCTTCCTTGCGCACACAGATTTGTTTTGTATATTCTTGCAGTGTAGATAATGAGTGAAAAAAGACAAATTGGGAGGCGTAGATTGATTTTTTGGACCCGATAATCGCGATACATTATGATAAAAGATCTACAAACTTGCACAGATGTGCAGTCGGGGGCGTCGGTACGGGAAATTATTGTTGACAAAAACAAACAATTCGTGGATTTTAATTAAACGCTAGCACAGACAAGTGATGACAGATTTCATCCAGAGGGAGGAAATATGTTTTGTCGCCTTAGAAAAACTACCATTCTGAATCGAAACGTTCTTTGAAATGACAACAGCCGTGTTTTGTGACCATATCTAAGTGGTCAGGTACTTCAACGCTCGACTACGAATCCAAAGATCGCGGGTTCAAACCCGGCGTGCGCAAATAACTTTTATTTAATTCAATATGTGTCATAACAGATTGAAATAAAAAAATAATATAAAGCATATTTGCGACACGTTCCAGAGTGGTAGATGTTGCCCTGGTGAAAGACCACCGTTCCGAATAGAAAGGTTGCTTGATTGAAATGGCTTTGACCGTTTGTGACCAGATCTGAATAGAAAGGTACTTTCCGACCTTCCTCTTTCTCATCTCCTTCCTATTCCCACTGCCTTCAGCCTCACAACATACCCTTTTTGGGGATGCCATAGTTCCATTGGCTCTAGACGGTTGGGACTCTTGTGCGGTATTCACTATAATTTTTTTTTTTAAATAAACTTCCCAACTTTCTATTACCCCATCTTTTTCCGCTCCCCACTTAAGTTTAGTCTCATAACATACCCAAAGGGGGGGTGTAATAGTTCAACAGAATTCTGGCATTTGAAACTCTTGTGCGTAGTTCGCATTAAAAAAGAATTCTGGCATTTTAGATTTGTAAGTTATTTTTCATGTCATAATATTTTGTGCCTTACCTCGTGAATTATTCTTCAAAGGTGAGTAGTTCTCTCGGAATTCCTAGACACATTTTTACAACTTAAGAATTCCGAAATGCAAGAATCTATTTATCTTCCCTCGAAGTCTGGAAATAAAATTTAAAATTCTAGTATCGGCAGCGGCTCCCTCAAATGGGTTTCCGGCGCTGCTTGTTCCACTTCCCAGACGTTGCCTGCACCTGCACCCGGTGGGAAGAGGGCAGTAAATTAAATTTCATAAGGCCGTATATTTTCTTCTTCTGTACGTGTTGGGTGGAGGCGAATTACAATATCTCGAACCACCCTATGAAATGGCACTAAGGGGAAGGTAGGTGACTAGACGAAAAATACTGTGCATTTAATAATGAAACGAGGTACAGCCTGATACAGTGCGATCAGAAAGTAAAAAAAAAAAAAAATAATCTAGCATACATACATATCATACTATGCACAACACTATTACGCATGGACGTCACAAGTGAGAAAGGGCGCAAAAGACAGAATCTGGTCGGTGCTCGGCGAGCCGCGAATCAGCTGACAATGGCTTTGCGAAGGATCTTTCACAGATGTGAAATAAAGAGTTTTTTTTTACGTAAATACCGCACAAGAGTCTCTACAACTGCTCCCTGCCGTCTAGAGCCAGTGAGACTATAGCATCCCCGATTGGGGTATGTTGTTAGACTGAAGGTAGTGGAGAGGGAAAGAAATTGGGGAAAAGGAAGGTCGGGAAGTACCTGGTTATTCAGATCTGGTCACCAAACACGGCTAAAGCCATTTTAAGCAACGTTTCGATTCTGAGTGGTGGTCTTTCAGCAGGGCAATACTTAAATATCTTCAACTCTGGAATAATAACGGGATCAATTAACACGACTGAAGCAATTGTAAGTAACCATTCAATTCTAATTGGACTTAGTTATGCAGAAAGCATCCAACCCTCAATTTGCCAAAATCAAGTTTTACATGTTTTCCTATCAATAAATACAATATTAATAACTGTCTATTATTTTTTTCACCATCACATATTGCAGATATTTGACTTTGGTCGAAGTGTAAAATCCTTATAAAATGTAGGATTACATAAGAAATACATTTATTTTTAATAAACACATTGACAGTTTATAAATTACCTGTTTATAATAATGTTCATAAAAAAAAAAACACTGATATTCACTTTACAAATGCCGATTACGCATATTGATGCTTTTTTATCGTCATATTTTCAAACGCCTTTTTTCAGTTTCATATTTTTGGGGTTGGACGCTTTCTGCATAACTACGTCCAATTGGTGATCTCTCCTCGCTCATGGATACTCCTCTTACTGTCGATAGAATATTTTTTTATGTTATCGCTGACTACATCATTAACTACTGGCATAAAACGTTATCATAATTTGTCTCACTCTCATCATCCTTAAAACAACTTTTCTGAAGTTCTGCTTTCCGCTCAAATAACATACGAGTGCGTATTTTCTCGCAAAAAATATTAATATTCACCCCATTCTCCGCCGCCCTGTGAATGCAGCGCTTGTCATAAAAACGTGTTGTTTCTGCAGGGACCGAATTAAATTTTCAATTCACGATATTTTGTGTTTCATTTTATTATTTCCCGACGAGACGGCACGAGCCACCGGGAGCTGAGCGCGGGGTCTTCCCGAGCCGAGCCGGGAACTTGCGTCTGCGAACTGTTGCCGTCTGCGCCGGGCCCTACGTGACTCGGTGCCGCATTCATCACAGCCATTAATATTTATTTTTACTTTTTGGATACTTCTACAATGTCTGTACATTGTTTTAATGCCATTGGTGTGCAAAGGTACGTATTTCGTATATCAGAAATCGTTTTAACGGTGTTGCCATATTCTTTTTTTATAGTGAATACTACAAGAGTCCCAACTGCTTCCAACCGTCTAGAGCCAGTGAGACTATGGCATCCCCAATTGGGGATGCCATAGTCAGTATTTCACACAAATACTGAGTATTTTTTTCTGTTGTTTTGTTAAGCCTAAACACTATTTTATTATATGAGCGAAATTCCCTCACTAAACACAAGAACCTTGTTCTTTATTGTGTGGAAGAGTTTTTGTTTATTTTGTAATACACTGAAAAATAAATTGTAACAATTATTTTTTATTTTACTGTAAAAAAAACTTATGTATTAATAAGAAAAATATTAAAAAATGAAAATTTAAAAAAAAACAGTTTTTTTATTTATTTTCATAGTGAATGCCGCACTAGAGTCTCAACTACTCTTAACCGTCTAGAGTCAGTGAGCCTATGACATTCCCAATTGGGGTATGTTGTGAAGCTAAAGGTAATGGGGAAGGGAAAGAAATAGGGAAGAGGAAGGTCGAAATGTACCTGGCTATTCAGATCTGGTCATCAAACACGGCTTAAGTCATTTCAAGCAACGTTTCGATTCTGAATGGTGGTCTTTCACCAGGACGATACTTAGAGTATCTACCACTCTGGAACGTTCCGCAAATAAACTTTACATTATTTTATATGAATTAAATGTGGTATGACACATATTAGTTGAATAAAAGTTATTGGCGTACGCCGGGTTTGAACCCGCGACTTTCGAATTCGTAGTCGAACGTCTTACCACTCGACCATGGAGTCCGTCAATATTTTATCTAAGTTCGTATGTCTGTTAAATAAATGTTTTCATCTAAAAGAAATTTACAAAATAAATCACTATTTGTATTAAATATCTCACACATTCCAGGTTGCTGCGAACAAAGTTAAATTCTATCAAAGTATAATATTGTGTTCGTAACCGCATTTGCCGAGTTATCCGATTCGCGAGCCGCGAATGTGCTCGCAGTGCCGGTGACGCGGCAACTTTACCTCCTGGAAGGCCTGCACCTGTGAAACGGCGACTGTATCACAGTCACTATCACGGCCTCCCCAAATCCCCGAAGTGCTTACATTCGTAATGGGAGCCGAACACCGGCGGAAACGGGCGGAAACTAACGAAGTGACTTGTATCTAAAAAATTTCCTCCCCAAAGACGCAGCCCACAGAGATTTCAGAAATAAACACAACTTTTATGACATGATGCCCGCCATAATGTGGGATTTAATCACATTAGTCGCTCCTCCGCCGTATCGTGACGACAATAATTAATCTTCATCACCGGGTTTTCTCTTTTTGCTTTTGCAAACACATCTTCTGTAGGTTCTGTGAATTTTCATTCGCTTCCCCCGTCTTCTGAAATGTGAAGCCTTAGAACAAATGTTTTATATCTACCAGTATCATTCGTTTTGTCTTCGTAAAAGATGATTGATTTAATTTTTGAAACTTATGGTAATATCTTGTGTGGCGCACTTAAGGGTAAATTTCATAAACTGCGCTATCTAAATGCAATTATACTATTATTATTATTGAAACACAATAATATTTTTTTAAATTTATTTTTTCAATAATGTAAAAATACTTACCTTACCTTATTTAAAAAATAATCATTTATACTGTTTTTAATACCAAATTTTCAACATGTTTCAGAACAAATGAAGCTTATATAACAATTTACTCGTATATGGTAATATATTTATTTATTATAGTTAATACCGCACAAGAGTCTTAGCTGCTCACAATGGTGGAGAGCCAGTGAGAATTTGTGAGGCTGAAGGCAGTGGGAAAGGAAATGAAATGAGAAAAGGGAAGATTGGGAATTATCTGGTTATTCAGATTTGCTAACCAAACACGGCTTAAGGCATTTCAAGCAACGTTTTGATTCTGAATGGTGGTCTTTCACCAGAGTGACATTTAGAGTATCTACCACTTGGTATCCTGAAAAAGGGTAGATTCGTTCGGAAATATTTCAATAATTTGTTATTAAAAACAGTGGTCAAAACTTAGTTCAAATTATTATTATACTTTAATTTTTGTTCATTGCATATGCAATATCTGCAAAACCATCGTAAGGCAGACTATTTCGAGACTTGTCACATAATAATACAAAATAAACTGAGTTATTTAGTATTCCGAACGTAATTCCAGAAAAAATAAGAAAAGTTATGATCCCAGGAGCGCAAGAGAGTAGAGCAGGTAGAAGGTAGAAGGTAAAAGATAAGAGAGAAGACGCAAAGCCTGGCCGGGCCGGGGCGGCGGGCAGTGTAGCGTGGTATTGCAGCATCCCGCTTTTATCCCTCAGAGGCCTTCATTTCCTCCCCGTGGGCCTTTCATGACTTATTTACAGGGGTGACCAAGGGCCAGACAGCCAGCTATACACTTCACCAAGAATTCTGCGGCTCATCATTTTCAGGGACATGAAAACTATCTATTTTTCAATTCTATTCGGGAAATAAATGAACTACAATTTAACTATTGTCCTTTTTGCTAGTGTTCTTTAAGAAATTAAAAACTATTCACTGTACAAATTTTTGTAACATTGTACATAACAATATTAATACATTATTATTTTGGTGCAATGTATTTATACATATATATATTTAAATGTCTCTAAATGTCAATTATCAGATTTTATCGAATAAAAACTCTGTAGTTCAAAAACAACTAGATAACAATTCTCTTGAAACACAACCTATAATACGTATGTATCTCATTCTTATCAAATCTTTCATTCATTTATGATACATCCACATACATCCACATATATCTACATCACAGGTAAACTTGATATTTTATCATACATCCACATCACAGGTGAACTCCTAACTTGGAGGACAATGTATGTACAATATTGAAAATAAACATGAAGATAAGTAAATAAATAAATAAATAAAAAATATATATTGCGGAATTATTTAACAAGGGTTTAAATGATGGAATTTATAACTAGGTTACTAAAATAATAAAGTAATTTTAAGTATATTTAATTGCTTGTTCGAAGCCAGCTAGAGTATAATTATCCTGTCTAGAACTCATATATACAAGCTACAGAAAGAGAACAACAATTTTTTTACCCTTTTTAAGCTTTAGAACAAGTATTCCAGCAAATTCATTAGACTATAATTATTTGTTTAATGGTTTGAATATGCTTAAATTGATAGATAGAAAGAGTTTCACTGACTTGATACTTGATCATGAACTGCTTGCATTTTTCGAATACCAATTCGCAATACTAAAAATCGTGATATGTGTGTTACGTGCCATTGCCTAGGTTATCAAGATTGCTATTTAAGGTATTTTTAATGTTAATGAAAGAAAAAAAGTGTAAATTACGTTCTTATTTTTTTATTGAAAATTGTTGTATTTTTCATTTTACGTAATATTTATTGTTGGTTTATGTGTTATATGTATTATCCATGAATTTATTAAAAGTATTAAATCTTTTGAAGAAATCGAAATTCTCATTTATATAAAAACATTTATCCTTTGCACTATTAATACTAATTACAACACGTATTGAATATGCTAAAACGGCGTTTTTTTATGTAAATACTCCACAAGAGTCTAAATTGCCAAAAGATAGTAGGACTATGCCATCCATCAATCGCGAGTATTTTGTGTGGCTTAAAGTAGTAGGGTGGGAAGGTGGTAGATAAAATAAAGATCGGGAAGTACCTTGCTATTTAGATCTGGTCACTTAATACAGCTAAATCTATTTAAATCAACCTTTCGAAACTGAACGGTGATCTTTCCCCATGACGATAGTGAAAGTATCTGCCACTCAAGACCGTGTCGAAAATACCCTATAACTGCTTGTGCGATACAAAACATTCTAGTCATAATGAAATAAACCAAATGCCAGAACAATTAAATAATTAAGCCTAAATAAATACCGAGAATTTTTTCAAGACCTTAAAATATTTTTGTTTTGGTTTTTATGTTTACAAATAGTGATTTTCACACAGGAATCGTCTTTGTAAATTACAATAAACAGTCAATGACAACCCTGTCTGTTTACGTAAAAATATTTTCCAAGCATCACTTGTATAACTTCCTCCTATCCCCTCTAGCGTTTTCTCTCTCCAAAGAATATGTCCGGCAAAAGCAGGAAGGATATTCTGTTTTTTCCTTTCCATATCTTCTATACAGTATGCACTAACCAAACTTAACCCGTCTTCGAAGTATTAATAAAGCCTATTTTAATCACATGCGGTAGATACTCTTGGTATCGCCCTGGTGAAAGACTAGCATCCAGAATCGAATTATTACCCTCAAAATGGCTTCAGCCGTGTTTAGTGACGATCTGAATAGCTAGGTACTTTTCAAATATCTTGTTTCTTTTCTCCTTCGCCTTCACACTCCTTCAGTCTTATAACATTGGGGATAGCGTAGCCTCACTGGCTCTGGCAGGTTGGACTCCTGTGCGGTATTCACGATATTTTAAGAAGCTGTCAAAATACTGACAGTTAGATTGAGAAACGCGATTTTGCTTTTAATTTCCTCTTGATTCTGAGTTATTTAGTCTTAAATTGTTGCAGTTTTCATAAATAACAAAGAAAAAAACGTTCATAAATAAGGGGGATAAGTTAAGTGAGATTCAGTGGAAAATTTAGGTTTTATAAAAAAATACAACAATAATCTGGAACACATTCAAGACAGTGTAAACGTCTCATTTGTACAAATAGTTACAGAGAAAGTAGCTCCCAAATGCTTATACGTATTTGTGTAAGTTTTATATTTTTTCTACATAATTTTTTTTTTAATTTTATTTTTATAGTGAATTCCGTACAAGAGCCCCAACTGCTCCCAACCGTCTAGAGCCAGTGAGACTATGGCATCCCAAATCAGGGTATGTTGTGAGGCTGAAGGTATTTGGGCAGGGAAAGAAAATGTGGAAGAGGAAGGTTGTGTAGTACCTGGCTATTCAGATCTGGTCACAAAACATGGCTAAAAGCCATTTCAAACAACGTTTCGATTCTGATTGGTGGTCTTTTACCAGGGCGATACTTTAGAGTATCTAACACTCTGGAACGTGCCGCAAATAAACTTTTTTTTTGTATGAATTAAATGTGTTATGACACAAATTAATTGAATAAAAGTTATTGGCGCACACCAGGTTTGAACCCGCGACCTTTGGATTCGTAGTCGAGCGTCTTACCAATCGACTTTGGAGGACTACTTGTAAATAGAATAAATAAATATTAATATATATTTCAACAAATAGCGTGAGATATCAATAATGTAAGTCTCTTTAAAATTATATTATGTCTCGATGATTCTACTAAAAAAGACTTTTAAATTGATCCAAATCATTATCCATGTATAACCATTAGTCCTTTGCATTATTATAACTGTTTAAAAACATCAACATAAAGGCGTGTGTTTAAATGAATACCCCAAGAGTCTTAATTGCTTGAAGACAGTGAGACTACGGCATCCCTAATTGGAGTATGTTGTGAGGCTGAAAGTAGTAGGGTGGGGAGGAGATGCAGAAAAGTAAGGTTGGGATAGTAGAAGCATCTGGCTTTTCTGATCTGGTCACCAAACACGGCTAAAGCCATATCAAGCCACTTTTTATTATTCTGAATGGTGGTCTTACACCAAGGCGATACTTAGGGTATATTCTACTCTGGAACGTACCGTATAGATTCTATATATTATTTTATATTAGTTAAATACAAAGCAGCACATATTAATTAAATCAAATGCACTTTCACCCGCCGGGATTTGAACCTGCGACCTCTGGATACGTAGCATAGCCGAGGGTCTTAACCACTCAACCTCGGAGGCCGACGACGTTGGCCTGTTTGGCATTTTTTTTCTCTAAGAACGTAGCCCAGGCTTCACTAATTTGTGACTTTGGCAATATTTGTTGTGTTATTGACATGAATTCATCATATTTAATGAAATAAATTTATAAAAAAGTTTTTCATCGGTTACATAAGTTTAAGAATCGTGAATTCACAGAATAGAAAATATCTAGAACTGTAATCTATACCTGTTTAAAATACAACTGATCGCAATTTAAATAAGCTTCTAGTTCCCAGACAGGCCAGTGAAATTGATTCAGCTTAAGAAAGAATTTCGATAGTTGAAAATGTTTGATTAATTTCACTTGAAGCGAAGGAAATTTGACTTTACTTCAGGCATATCAGACACGCCTAAAACACATATCTTTCGATTTATATTTCCAGTGCATGTATCAAATTTTATCTGACTACTCTACTATTGAGCCATCGCAGCCACCTGGGACCCCGTCAACAATAATTTCACACATGCCGAATACATTTTCCAAGCATATTGTCCGCCACCTCTTTCTGCTTTATAAAGCGCGTCGTAATCAGGTCCCGTCTTAGAGTATATAGAGTGGTATCTGTCCAAGGCAGTAGTGTAGTCAGTTTATGATGATTTTTACCTGACTCGGCGCATCTGGGCGTGGCTAAAACTAAGGCTAGGGTATTTATACATCCCTTCATAGCACATATCGACATAATGTTTTTGTTTATTTGTATGACCACTTTTTCACAGTATTTTTATCATCAAAAATATAGCATATAACCTAAAAAACCGTTTATTTGTGTCAAGTTTAGTGACATAATAAAAAATGTGGGCGGAGTCACGCGGTGACCCAGGAGCTTAAGATCATTGCGACAGTATATAGAAGCGGTCTATGAAATTTTTTGTCTTTCTCTCTCATGGTGTACGACGTAAAAACCTGGAGAAAGTGATTTATCGCAAGTTTGTGTAGGTTGGGTAAAAATAATTAGCTCTCCCTCAATATATTGTTACTTCAAGGGTCCCGTCGTGTCCGCTTGTAATTTGGTACGAGAACAAGCCATAAAACCCTAAAACCTCGGCTGAAATCTGCCGGACTTAACTGTAGTCAACAGAAGCATTTCCACAGCCAACATCGCTAATGCTTCCCATTTCCACACTGCTCGTAGCTACATTTAGCCGTTCAAATATTAACTTTCCTCACTGGCGCACTGTGTGTTTTGCATGAGAATGCAGAAATGTTCAAACGCGGAAACAAACAAAATTTGTAGGCAGTTGCGTAGCGACCGTAAAAACAACCTGCACAGCCTCCGGAGCTCTGCATTATCCTGACCCAGATACTCTACTTTCGGTCGAAAACAATATTCAAACTAGGCAAAATTACAAATTACCTATTACGATGATTTAATAAAACAAATTCATAACTTTATTCCACTTTTTTTTTTTTTTTGACTGGACCGGTTTCAGCCTATAACGGCCATCTTCAGACTAGTACAGGTTGTTCTTATTCTATGGCTTATATACTATTTTTGTATATATACTTTTTGAAAATAGTATATAAGCCATAGAATAAAAACAACCTGTACTAGTCTGAAGATGGCCGTTATAGGCTGAAACCGGTCCAGTCAAAAAATTAAAAAAGTGGAATAAAGTTATAAATTTGTTTTATTAAATCATTAAAATGAAATTCCATCATGAATTAACAGTTACAAAATTAGAAATAACCTATTACGACTTAAACTATCCCACTTACGAAAATAAAGAGATTATAATATCGTCATTCAAACACATATCATTATTTATAAACGTGACATTTCTCGATTGGAGGTAGTTATGCAGAAAGCGTCCAACCCACAATTCGGCATAATCGAGTTTTACATGTTTTCCATTAGATAAAGCCGAGATTTATATCTGCTAAAAACATCCATGCTTCAAATGCAATAGATTTTTGGTAATTATTTTTTTTTAAATGAAGGATAACATAAGATCTTATTTTTTTAACAACCACATTGGTAGATTATAAATTACCTATTAATAATAATGCTCTTAAAGAAAAAAACACTGATATTCACTTCACAAATGCGCATTACGCATATTAATGCTTTTTATCCAATGACGTTACATATATATATATAGACACGTTGTAGCGCTCTCAAAGTGGCAAGCAATAATCACGCTAGTTGGTGTGATCGGTGTTTAAGCCGATTTAGTACTAAACGGTCACGCGTCGCTTGAGGTCGTTTACTGTATCTATAAGTATGGAACGCCGTCCGAACTTCAGATCTGTTTCTTTCTTACACATATATATTCTATGAGTGTCTATCTTTTTCACACATAACAGATATTTGAATGATGAATTTACTGGTAACGTTTGTGTTTTTTGCTTACCACATTTTGTGTTAATATTCTAAGGCTATGACGTGTCTTTATTATATATAACGTCCTTAGATGGTAACGTCATTGTTTTTATCGTCATATTTTCAAACGCCTTTTTCTCAGTTTTATCTTTTTGGGGTTGACACTTTTTGCATAACTTCCTCCAATTAAAATTCGCTCCGTCGCCAAACACATAGAATACGACATAATGACACTTCAAAACAATAGGGAAAAATTGATACGTAAAAAGGAACTTGAGAGAGTTCTAGCGACTGGGAACTGCGAACTAGGTGAATAAAGGACCCCCGAACACATGTGTTTAATAATGTAATCTCCCAAATATTGATAACACTTCCGGGTCTAGGGGTCTGGCCCACTTCCTATTCCTCTCCGATGGAATATAACTCCCTTACACCCTCGCGTCCCCATAACCTCGCCACAGTCCCTTTTACCCTTTAACTGTACCCAAACGAGCTGATAGAGCATTAAATACTCAATTTTCGCAACTTTAAACAGGAAACCCTTCGGATCGTAGTCCCTTATACTACAATAAGCCGCCAAATAGCCTAAACTATCCTAATATGTCTATCGTGGTATTTACTTCTAACTTTAACTGTGATTTAGATCGGCAATGATGTTGATTCAGATCGTTTTTAATTATGACTTCTCATCATAACCTCATAACGAGTTAATTATTTAAAAGTTAAATGTAAGCAAGTGCGTACTCTTTTCCGAGGCTTAGTTAGTATTTGCTTTATGTTTATATAATATTAGTAAAAAAATATGAATTATGATTAGGTACCTTGTATTCTGCTCCGGAAGCGAAAGGACGCCATGAATCAAGTTCATCCGAGGGTTTTAATGTTGCGTCAGAACAATATTATCTCTAAGTTTAACAAGATATCATCTCTGATATAGTTCCCACAGTATAAAGACACAGCATCACATCCAAAAGTATTAATTTAGAGTCACTAAACCACACGGATTTTGGCGGGATGTAATTATTATGATTTTTACACTAAACATGTATTTTGACGTTTGAGAAAAGGTACCTGGCCGTGATTGGTTCACTGAAAAACACTCAGCCAATGGGAGCGCCGAAATATGAACTCATTACGCGTCGGCAAATCAGAGCCCTCGACAGTGACTACACTTTGTTATTATCGCTAATATTGCAAAATAAAACGCGGGGGTCCAACTATTTTACGTAAAAAATATAACAAAACTGCAGTTAAGGTGATGGATAACACTGTCACTGGTTAAATCGCGGTCGTTTTATACGATGGTTACACATTTAACGGTTTGCTTTAAAGATATTGTGCATTTTAAACGGAACACACTTAGAAATTTGACAGAGCGCGTCGCGCGGTGAATCGGTCGGAACATACTGGCTGGATATTTTATGTTTTATGCATAAAAGAGTGTCCACTTACTATACAACAATAATTTTATTTTGTTAGCCTATTTGCTCAGCTCATAAACGGTGAAATATTTCATGTTTAGACAAGACAAACATTAATCAATTTATATATATGTATAGTATACAAGTAGCCATCACAACAGAATTTTTCAATTTCAAGCTAAGGTTTAACAAAATACTCGATTTTTTAAATTTTTTTCTAACGACCTTCTTAATATTAAGTACGCATTAATTTATATTAATACGTTGTTTTCATTTAAAATTATGCGATTCTAAGATTTATACAGCATGATGTAAAGCTGAGACGATGACTAACTATGAGACGATGTATGGTGTATGAATGTAAATTAAGTAAAGAGTGTGTGCCAAGACAGATTTGTATGGCGGTCTGTCCTCTCTGCCTACCCCTGCGGGGAAACGGCGTAATGGTTAGTTAGTTAGTAAGTAAAGCTGAATGTTGCCCATGAATAGAAAAATGATAAACTGACTGACCAAATAAAAATCACGCCCTTTTTCCGCAGGGGTAGGCAAAGATGATGATCCGCCATAAAACTCACATCCATACATCATTTAAGATAACCTTTTCTGTTATTCTGACTCTTGACATCCTTGTTTCTCAATGTCCTTACTGTCTACTGAAAACCATATACTTAACTAACTATCTAACCATCACGTCAATTCATCGCAAGGGTAGGCAGAGAGGAAGGGCCGCTACACAACTCTGTCTTCACATGCACTCCTTCATTCGCATCCATATATCGTCTTATACATACTCTTGACATGGTCCGACTCAAGTATTTGATTTACTTGATCGTGCCATGTCTTCTTCGGACGTCCCCGACTTCTTCAATCATTCCCTTTCGCATTGTACATTCTCCTCTGACTCCTTTCTTTGTTGATTCGCTTTTCATGCCCAAACCATTTAAGCCTCCCTTTATTAATCCTATTCATCACGCTTAAATCAGCCTTGCATTCTTTCCGGATATCCACATTTTAAACATGGTCTGTCTCTTTGTCATACATTAGTGTTGGTATAAGCTCTCCAATGTGGACTGCTAGCTTTGCCAGGCCCGGTCCTGAGCCGAACGGCGCCTGGTGCAGATATTGTTTTTGGCGCCTTTTGTCAAAACCTAAATTTAAACACCAACAGTTTCAAAAACTTTTTTTTTCACGTCTAATAAACTTAGATGAATTAAATAATGTAGATACGTTACGTTAGATACGTAATGTAGACAACGCGCCTGGTTGCACTAAACCAAGTCAACGAGACATACCTTCGAAACACGCTTCATATAGCTATCTTTTCCGCACACACATAATCTTTGAATAGCTATCCTTTTCATACGCAGGTGAAACATTTAGTGGTGCAACATTAGTGGTGCTTCATTTTTCGTAAGATTTGTATGAATATGGCGTGTCTTGTATTTTATGTCTATGCTAATAAAATAACTTATTGTGTAATTATAGAAGAATTTTCTGTATTATCCACTTGGATCTATTAGTGTTAAAGTCAATCCGCACTAGCGCGTCGCTGCGCGTCAGTGGCGCTGCGCGTCACTTTTCTGTTCGCCGTGCGTGCAGTGCAGCATCGCTCTGGTGCGGTTTGCTTCATACAAAACAGTGAAAACATATTTCGTGGTGAAGCGACGCGCCGTGATGCGCTAGTGCGGTTTGACCTTAAAATACAAAAAGCATCACTTTTCATAGAAATTTTATCACTTGTATTTGGCAGGTGTCAAATATCTAAATATAAAAATTCAAAAAATATTCGATTAAAATGCTTTTTGTTTTGCAATGTTGAATTAGTAGAGTAACATGACTCGTGTTTTGTTAAAAAAAAAATAAAACCCAAAAAATGACAACGTGCGTCACTAATTCGAAAATGATTTGTAGGTGGCGAGATGTTTCTATTGCATTGTAAGCATATCTTCAGATTAAGCACCCAAAAAGACACACTTTTTGGCTTTCTAATACATGCAATACTTCAAATGATGTATCTGTTACTATCTGTTTTTAGGCAAATGTCTAAGGTTTCCAGTGAACAATGCATACTGAAAGTTTAGGTAAAACGTTTGAAAATGACTGCGCTAGTTATCAAACAGCACATTTAAATGACGTTTTAGTACGATTTTCATAGAATTTAAAAAATTACAGCTTATGAATTTTATTCATTGGAAACCTCTTTTAATTTTTAAAACTGCCCATGTAGAATTTACATGTACATCATGTGCAGTACTGGTTGTATTAGAATGCTACAAAGTGAGGTTTAGCGCTGTTTTGGGTGTTGAGCCTCAACTTAACATTTATATCTGTAGCTTGTAGCCTTCATCATTTTACATGTTTCTTCTTCTTTGTCTATATTTTTTTCCGAATCAGATGATAATATATCCTCCTCATGTTGTTTTGGGGATCTTGGGGTCATAAAAGATTTTGTGAACGGATCCGGATTTTTGGATTAAGGAGTTTAATTGTCTTTCTCCGTATTCCCAGAGTATCCAGAATTATTATGTATTCTATGTACCTATTGCCATCTTTTAATCAATAGCGGTGAGCAGTATTTAAGATAATTAGGAACTCTTTGCCGCCTGTTGTCTAGTAACGTGAAGCACTTATTTGATTTTGATACATGTATCTATTAACTGCCATCTATTGACAAGTAGCAGTAACTGGATATGAAGGTAGAGCAATCAATTTTGTCTAAAAACAAGGTGTACTGTGATATTTTTCAAGTCCAAATTCAGACACTGTATTAAGTTATCATAATGTCCATCCCTAACCATACGTTTTACAGCTATCAATATAACACAAAGTGAACTCTCCCTAGCTGGAAGAGCTCAGCGTAGTTAAGAGATCGATTAAATGACAATGCTATTTTAAAATAATAACAATAGAATGCAATATAATAATAAAATGCATTATAATAATATAATGCAATATAAAGGAGATTAGACACGCACTTGACTATGTTTTTAGAACCGTAAAACAATTTTAAATAGCTGTAAAGAGAAAATATCGAGGAGCGAAAATCAGGTTAGTGATGACAGCTGACAGTTTTATAACTAACTAACTAACCATCACGCCGTTTCCCAGTAGAGGTAGGCAGAGAAGACGGACCGCCATATAACTCTGTCTTGGCACACAATCCTTGCTTCATTTACATTCATACATCGTCTCACACATACTCTTCTGTTATTCTGACTCTGACTTTTATAATCATCGTAACATCATGCGGTCGGCAGTAAGTTGCCGTTTTTTTAGATTGAATGGGTCCGATTACAGTGAACTTTTGGCATTATGTTTAAAAATATGAACTTGAGAAAAAATATGAAAAATATCTCCAAAAGTAGCATTTAGAAAAAAAATACCACTTTGCGGGCAAAATGCGAGCATTGGGGTCGGAAATTACTTGCTGTTTTTTCAGGTGCTATGAGGCTAATTGAAGAGAACCTTTGGGCTTATGTTTAAATTGATAGACTTTAGACGATTAAAAGCATAAATCATCCAAAAGTTTAATATATTTTTTTTAAATACTATTTTGTGAGCAAAATGCGAGCCTTGGGGTCGGAAATTAGCTGCCGTTTTTTGAGGTGCTATGGGACTGATTGAAGTGATTATTTGGAAGCATGTTAAATTTGATGAACTTAAGACGATTCAATGAAAAAATCACCTAAAAGTTACATTTTTTTTTTAATACCACTTTGCGGGCGAAATGCGAGCCTTGGGGTCGGAAATTAGTTGCCGTATTTTCAGGTGCTATGAGACTGATTGAAGTGAACCTTTGGAAATGTGTTAAAAATGACGGATTTAAGACGATTGAATGAAAAAAATCTCCAAATGTATTTTTTTTTTTAAATATCACTTTGCGGGCCAAATGCGACCCTTGTGTTTGAACATTAGCTGCCGTTTTTTCAAGTTCTATGAGACTGATTGAAGTGAACCATGGAATGTATGTTGGAAATGATTGAATAAAAAAAATCTCCAAAAGTAGCCATTTAAAAATAAAACCATTTTGCTGTCGAGATGCGAACCTTGGGGTCGAAAAATTGGCAGCTGTTTTTTCAGGTTCCATTGAAGTGAATCTTTAGCGTTATGTTTGAATTGATGGACGAATTCGATCAATTTTTTTTTTTTAATACCACTTAGCAAGTAAAATGCGAGCCTTGGGGTTGAAAATTAGTTGCTGTTTTTTCGGGTGCTATGGGATTTATTGAAGTAAACCTTTTGGCTTATGTTTAAATTGATGGACAATTGACGATTAAATGAAAAAATCTTCCAAAACTTATTTTTCTTTTTAAATACCACTTTGCGGGCAAAATGCGAGCCTTGGGGTTGGACATTAAGTGCAGTTTTTTTCAAGTTCTATGTGACTGATTGAAGTGAAACATTAAATCTGTGTTGAAAATGGTAGACTTAAGACGATTGAATGAAAAAAATTCTCCAAAAGAAGCATTTCAAAAACAAATATCGTTTTGCTGGCAAAATGAGAACCTTGGGGTTGAAAATTGGTTACCGCTTTTTCAGGCTCTATGGTACTGATTGAAAGGGAACGTTTGGGGTTATGTTTTTAAATTGATAGATTTAAGACGATTCATTAAAATAATCCTTCAAAAGATACATTTATTTTAAATACCACTTTGCGGGCAAAATGCGAGCCTTGGGGTCGGAAACTAGTTGCTTTTTTTCAGTTTCTATTGGATTGATTGAAGTGAACCTTAGGAGTTCTATTTAAATTGATGAATTTAAGACGAGTGAATGAATTTTTTTTCCAAAGTAGCATTAAAAAAAAAACAACTTCGTGGGCAAAATGTGAACTTTGGGATCGTAAATTAGTTGTCGTTTTTTTAGGTGCTCTGGGACTGATTGAATTGAACTTTTATAGTTGTGTTAAAAATGACGGATTTAAGAGGATTGAATGAAAAAAGTCTCCAAAAGTATCATTTTTTCTAAATGCCACTTAGCGGGCCAAATAGTGGGCCTTTAGATTCGGACATTAGTTTCCGTTTTTTCAAGTTCTTTGGGACTGATTGAAGTGTACCATTGGATGGATGTATGTTGAAAATGACTGAAGACGATGGAATGAAAAAATTCTCCAAAAGTAGCATTTCAAAAACAAATTCCGTTTTGCTGGCAAAATGCGAACCTTGGGGTCGAAAATTGGTTACTGTTTTTTTAGGTTCTATGGTACTGATTGAAGTTAACTTTTGGCGTTATATTTAAATTGAAATATTTAAAGGCGATTTAATGAATAAGTCCTCCAAAAGTTTATAATTTTTTTTAAATCCCACTTTGCGGGGAAATGCGAACTTTGGGGTCGGAAATGAGTTGCCGTTTTTTTTGAAGTTTCATGAGACCGATTCTTTCTTGAATCTTAAGAAATATGTGAAAAATAATTAACTTTAGACGATTGAATGAAAACATCCCCCAAAAGTAATATATTTTTTTAAATACCACTTTGCGGGCAAAACGTGTGGAAATTAGTCGCCTTTTTTTCAGGTTCTATTGGAACGATTGAAAAGAGCTTTTGGATATATGTTAAAAATAATAGACGGTTGAATTTTTTTTGTTCCATAATTAGTATTTTTAAAAAAAATATCACTTTGCGGGCAAAATGCAAAGGTTGGTTTGTGGAAATCAGTTGCGGTTTTTTAGTCTTATTACATCGATCAAAGTGAACCTTTGAATTTATGTAAAAATGATGGAACAGAGAAGATTAATAAAAAAAATTCCATTAGTATCATTTTAACAAAAATACCAATTTGCGGGCAAAATGCGAGCCTAGATAATAATATATTTGGTTTTCTTAGGGTCACGCTTACGAGTTTCAGGAGTTTTATTGACTATATACCCAAAGTATGTAGAATTATCAATGTTTATGTACCTATTGCCATCTATTATCTTATACCGCGGAGCATTTATTTGTTTTAAATATATTTATGTATTTACTGCCATCTATTGACAAGTAGCAAAAACTGGGTACGTGGTAAACGTTGGGAAAAACTTCAATGTTTTGTGAATACTTCACGAATTGCTAATTCTTTAAAATGAACCCTTCGCAGTAAACACTTCAATTGAAGTCGAACTCGCAAAGAAGAGATTTGAATTTGTCCTGTTATTTGTTCAGTTCTTTTTGCAACCGGTTCCTCGCCGAAAAAAAACACGTACTAGTCGGTAGGGATTTGAAATCGAAAAGAATTGGAACTGGTTCCTTGCCGAAAACTGGTTCCTCGCCACATCAAAAGTGTTACTCGGTAGAAATTTAAAAACGAAAAGACCTCCCAAAAAATCACGTTTCTTTAGATCGAAGTACTTCAAATTAAACTTCAATTGAAGTTCTTGTAATGAAGTACTACTTTATAGGCTTTGAAGTTTACCTTCACAACTGTACTGCTGCAAATTGAAGTAGTTCTTTGTAATCTAACTTCCATTGAAATATTTGTTCAAAGAAATGAAGTTAATGAAATGAATTAACGCTAAAATGAACTACCAACTTCAATTGAAGTATTTGTTCAATGAACAATGAATGAAGTAGGAACTGCTGCCAAATGAAGTAGTTCTTTCAAAGCGGTCACAACGCTAGTATGTAGGTAGAGTAATCAATTTTGTTGAAAATCACAGTGAACACTGTTATTTTTCGAGTCCAAATTCAGACACTGTTGTATTATATCGTAACGTTTTTCCTTTAACCATACGTCTTACATTTTTCAACATACCACAACGTGAACTATCCCTAGCTGGTAGAGGTCGGTGTAGTAAAGCAATATTGATTCAATTCAATTGTGATTGACAATGCTTATTTCAAGTCTTCCCCGCACTGATCCTTAGTCAACCGAAGCACTATTAAAAAAATATATCCCAATAATAGAACTCTATAAAAAAATATAATGCAATATACTCGTAAAGGAGATAAGACACGCACTTTACTTTGTTTTTAGGTACGTAAAACAATTTTAAATAGCTTATAGAGAAAAAATATCGAGGAGCGAAAATCATGTAAGTGATGACAGCGGACAGTTGTATAATTTTTGTAACATCATGTGGTCGGTAATTAGTTTCCGTTTTTTTCAGGTTTTCTGGAACCGATTGAAGAGAACCTTTGGAATTATATTAATAATAATGGATTTAAGACATTTAAATTAAAAAATCCTCCAAAAGTAGCATTTAGTTTTAAAGGAGGTAGGAAAATATAATCCGTTTTCTCAGACTCATGTTTACGCTCTCTGAAGTAAAAACAACTGGCGCTTTCCAAATGAAATCACTTAAAAAAAAAAAAATTCTTGCATATTAAAATTATTGCGTATGGAATATGGGATTAGTTTAAAAAATATGTCATTTTTGAAAAAAAATAACAACACAAAACATAAACTTCGACGTGCGTCATCAATTCAAAAAGCTTAATGGTTTTACTGAATTGTTTCTATTTTTTTTTTTTTTTTTATATAATTTAATTGAATTAAATTTTAATACTATTATTATTGAGGGCATTTTCAAATTGTCTTATACGCCGAAACAGCTGTCACTAAAAATAAAAACTGAAAATTGCAGAACTCAATAATAATAGTATTAAAATTTAATTCAATTAAATTATACAAAAATTAAAATGGAGTTCTACAAATTGAACACAAAAACTATAAATAAATGAATTGTTTCTACATTCTAATTAAACTTCACAATTATATCACTGTGCAAAAATAATATTTACGCTGCTTTGAATTCGTTTCAAATTCGTGTCATTCACACTGTGAAAAAAAACTTGGAAATGCCTGGTATTTCTGAAAGGATGTGACAGCCCTATTAATTCGTTCTTGCGAGCGCCATCGCTTTCACATTATTTCGTACAACTAAATTTGCGCCAATTTCTCTCTCATTTGCACCGCTTGTTTCTACATAATGTTGGCTCCTTTCAACACCCATGTGAATTTTTCGTTCGAACCGAAGATAGGTTTCAAATTGTATCAAGTATTAAACGAGAGGCGCCGATCAAAAATCCACGTCGTTTTCCGGGAATTGCGGGTTCGATTATCGTCCAGAAATATTAGTTTTTTTTTTAAACATATTTCTTACTATTTATGTATATATACGCTGGGCGCGTAAAAAAGCACTATAATTAGCAATTCTCAGCGCCTTGCGCCTGCATGGAACCGGCTTCATTTCGCTTCTTTGGGCAATGTTTTATTTGCGCCAACAGCGTTCAGTCCTCCACTAATGGAGTTTCCTGCATTCACCCTTCTTTCAATATCCTTATCAGCATTTCCGTCTCCCGAAAAACATACTTCCCAAGTACACAAACTCTTTGACGTGCTCCAAGTATTCATAATTCACAACTATATTGCACGTTATTTTCATACTCTCTCTTTTAAACACCATTATTTTAGAATTAGTGACGTTCATCACTTACTCATTCTACATACAAACTTGGGGATTTAAAAAATATATATATTAAAATGAATACCGCACAACTGCTTCCAACCATCTAGAGCCGGTAGGACTATGGCATCTTCAATAGCAGGATGTTGTGAGGCTGAAGGTAGTGGGGAGGAGAAGAAGATGGGAAAGAGGAAGGTTGGGAATTACCTGGCCATTCAGATCTGGTCACAAAGGCTAAAGCCATTTCAATCAAGCAACGTTTTGATTCTGAATAGTGGTATTTAGGGCAATACTTGGAGTATCTTCTACTCTAGAACGTGCCGCAAATAAAATTTACATTATTTTAATATTAATGAAATGACACATATTAATTAAATAAAAGTTATTTGCGCACGCCGGGTTCAAACCCGCGACCTTTGGATTCGTAGTCGAGCGTCTTACCACTCGACCATGGATGCCGTCGGAAAAGCATTTTGAAAATATATCTATTATAGCGCTTACTAGAATGAAAATTTGACGTAAACGTCCTTAACATGTGTTCATATTTCATAATCGTTGTTATTGTGAAACGATATTCTCCTAAAAAGTAGAAAATTGTTGAATACACGGAGTTTCAATTTGCTTAGGAAAAATTCTAATAACAGCGTTACATCGTTTTTCCGCAAACAAAGTAAGGGGAAAAACACTATTGCCCAAACAAATAATAATAATGCTCTTGCAAAACTGGACGATGGACTGTTATGGGAAAATCTGCGATTTTTTAAAAGTAGAGCACTAAGCTCATAATAAAAAATATAGTACTATTTTTTAGGATAAGATTTCCCTATCATAAGTACATTCTCTGCTGAAATTTTGACTCTCAACATGACTCGATTCATGCATATGATTAACTTGATTGTGTCATGTCATTCGAGCGTTTTTACGATTGACTTTTAAAAATTACATATCATCTATAATACCTTATTTTTATTATATTCGAAAGGCGAAACAGCTGCCACCCAAATAAAACTGAACACCTTCCCAACAAAATCTAATTAAAAATCATTTACAAAACATTTCACCCAGTTGAGGTTTTCTTAAACATATGCCTATTTACTTATTTATTTATTTTTAAGAAAGATCCTTAAAATACAGGTAATCAAACGATTTAAGACACGAATTTAATAAGAAAAAAGGAAATACAGAGTCCCAACTGCTTCTAACCGTCTAGGGCTAGCGAGACTATGGCATCCTAATCGGGGTTTGTGTTGAGGCTCGAGGTAGTGGGGAGGGGAAGGATTTTGGAAAGAGGAACATTGGTAAATACCTGGCTTGTCAGATCTGCTCACCAAATAGGCTAAAGCGATTTTAGGCAACGTTTCAACTTTGAATGGTGGTCTTTCACCAGGGCGATATTTAGAGTATCTACGATGCTGGAACGCAAATAGACAAAACATTATTTTATTAAAATAAAATAACACTTTGTTTTAAACGACGAATAATTTATTATGTTTCAAGCTTCGTCAGCGACATTTAATAATTAAAATTGTTTTATGTACCCTGACGAAGTGAAACCGGTTGGCGTTCAACATAATAAATTCGTCGTTTTAAAAAGAGTTTTATTTTATTTTAATTTAATGCCAAACTACAAAGTGATCGCTTCTCATGAAAAAAAAAAGAGTAATTAAATGTGTTATGAAATATATTAATATATTTCCGATTAACATTAAACTGTATTTAATAATGGTGGTAGACAGTAGAAATGATTGAAGACAAACATAATAAATAATTAATCTAGTACAACAAAATAGAGTTGAAGATAATAAAACAGATGTGTGTAAATCTTTTACATAAAGAAAGGTGAAAAATAAATATTATCCACAAAGACTCGTCCCACGCAGCTATTTCGCCATTTGGCAGAATACATAGCGCCGACCCCTGGGACAGGGCTGGCGCGGCGTTTATAAAGCGCCAAATAAATCCCGTTTGTTTTGCCTTCGGTTGCACGTTTGCTTGAATTATTATTACATAACGTATGAGCGTATGAAGGGCGAGTCAACAGAGCCCGGTCGATGCCCGTAACGCGCTGGCCGCTGGCCGCTGGCTGCTGATCGCCCTGAACGACCTCGGCCCGGCGTTGAATATTATATTCATGGCATTACCCTGTTTTGCCTGTCTCATAGTATTGAGAAATCATAAGTCACTCATCGATGTTTTGGGATGTGATTACTTATCAAATTAGGGTGCCTAAACAAGTAATTGATTTAAAAAAATATAATGATAATAATAACAGTGAACTTATACTCGTACAGGGCAGTATTGTGATATTTCCCCTCTAATTTCATATTAATTTATACTAACCCTTATGTGACAGAAGAAAACTACACCTTTTTAGAAATGATATGAAGGTTTCTTTTACAGTATATAATTTGCTTAAGTTTGCTGGACCACTTTTATGACGTTATACATATCGACTCAGTTCAAGACTTGGGGAAGTGGATAGGAATTTCACCCAGTACCATCTTTTCTTGGAGTTTTTAATTCAGTAGGTGATTAAAAATAGTATTTAGGATACAAGTGTTGTACTTTGAACACAACAGTACATGATATTTATTATTATATGTAATAAGATAAAATTGTCAATACATTTGGAAAAGCTGCATTCCATATAAACACATGAGGGTACCCGGACCCTTTCAGTCATCATTTATACCGGTCGGTAGCTGAGTGTACAAACGCGTCGGATTCCCACCCGGGCGTCGTGCGTTCAATTCCTCTGCTGGCTAAGTCCTCCATCATTGCATAAGCAACATCTTCTGCTCCTTATGATGGCAGTTGGAGTTTTTTAAAATATTGTCAGGTTATTCGTAACCCGGGAATGTTTGTCTTTTTTTTTTAAGAAAAAAAGTGTAAGTTTTACTTAAGCGCTTTCCACTCACATTCTATCCTTCACCTATCCAACGGTTATGTTTGATTGTTTCATTTTACTATTGTGGAGAAGTCAGGAAGTTTCAGCCTAATAGACTTACTGGAATATTAAAAAAAATCTTTGTTGAAAACCGAAAAGGGTACCCGGGTACCTTTTCAGTCACATATGGGTTAATTAATGGAAAAAATGGTATTATCAAAACATTATAAAAAACTCACAGGAAAAAAATTGTAAAACAAAAAGGAACAATATCTTAACAAAGAAATACAGGTAGTACAAAAATAGGGAACAAAGGGAAGTAATAATATAATAATTTATTAAATAAAAGTAACTTTGTTTTGACTCCCACTTTATTAGATACATATACCAACCGGTTTCGGCTCTACCCCCTAAAAATTAAATAAAAACAACCTACTTAATTAGCAACTAGATTTATCCAGCAGCCCGATTTTAAATTTGTTCCCCTTCCACCCCCCTACCCCTGCTCCTACCACCTCTCCCGTACTTAACCCCCACTTTGTGTTTTCCCCAAGCATTATAATTCTGTTTTTATTTAATACATATTTATTCAGCCCTGAAGAAGGTTCAGGTAGAGCCGAAACCGGTTGGTATATGTATCTAATAAAGTGGTGTCAAAACAAAGTTACTTTTATTTAAAATTTAATTATGTCTTTCCACAAAGTGAGTGCTTCATGTCAAAAAATAATATAATACATTAAAAATACAGTCATGAGAATAAAAAGATTCCCATGATTTTTATGCCAAGCATTCAAACGGGCCGGAACAATTATGCAGCTACCTACAAAAAAATCGCCAACAAATTTAATAAATAATATTTTTCATTAAAGCAGTAAAGTATTAAACGAGTGGCCAGCCATTAAGCCCGCTGTGATTTTCCCACTGAGCCTTACCAGGGTACCATGGTACCAGCAGAGGCAGGCGGTGCGTCGGACGCAACGCGCTAAATGGTTGCGTTTACAAGGTAATGCAATTATTTCATTACCCGAACAGCCCCGGGGTTATGCTGCATGCAACATTCGCCATAATTACACACTAACCGAATTTAGCGCGTTTTGGCGGCGTTAATGAATACGAATGCAGCGCTTTTGTACACTCTAGGTACACGCGTTCTGTGGAGGTTTCTAAGTTTTATGGACGCACTCTATTTATCTAGACGTTCTGTGGCAATTTCAATGATGTTCAATGTGACTTTGGTGTTTAAATTGTATTATTTGTTACTAGCTGTTTTGTGTTTTAATTGCGTATCTCGTTCGCTGTAGTGAATTTCAATTAAATTTTAATGTCCCAACAAAGTATGTACTTAGAGCTAATTATTTTTCATAATTAAATATAGAATTTGTAAGAAATATTATGATTATGAGAATAGAAAAGACATAGAAAGTAAAAAAAAATAGTCTCTGACTAAGGTTGGATCTTGAAACCTTTGCTTTATCTGGGTGCGATGCACCTACCAACTTTGCCATCCCAATTTGCTAATTAAGTGTCATTTTTAACAATCTTTCGTCACTTTTTGAAAACTGTTAATATTCTTATCTCAACTTGTATTTTTTCCGATATTTTAGGAAACATCTTTACAATCGTGAGCAAAGTTCTAACCAAACCCAATTGAAAACAAAGATGGCGCCATGGATAGACGATATAGAATGATATTACCTAATTATTTTTCATTGACATATCGAGTATTGAAAAATAATTATACTTTTATGGTGCCCTCTATTCATCTAAACGTTCTACGTTTATTATAATTATATGCATGAGGGTAATTTTGGTTAGTTAAATTTCAATGTATAAACATAAAGCTAGTTGTTTTGTCTTTTAATTGTTAATCTCGTTGAATGTTATGAATATAATTAGTAAATACTAATTGCGAATAATGCACAAAATTATTGTGTAGTTATTTTTTAATGTATAATGGAAATTATATTAGCACACATAACAGTATGATATGGAATCAAACAGTCAGTTTTGATGACCTCTGTAGCCGAGCGGCTTCATTCGATAAAATTAATATTTAATTATCGTAATAACTTGAGCGAGAGGAGCTAAATAATAATAAAATAAAATAAAATTAAATGAAATCAAAATACAAAAAAATAAATCTAGTTCTACAAAATAAACACACGAACCATAAATAAATGAAAATACATGTTACTTAAAATTTTATTCCTTTAAGCCTCACAATATCTACCAATTGGGGACGCCATAGTTCCACTAGCTTATGTCAGTTGAGAGAAGGCGGGACTTATATGCGGTTTTCACACAAAAAAGTGTGAGCAATGGAATTTTTTTTCTGATTTTTGCAAACTGATTTTTGAATGAAGATTTTCATCCATCAATGCTGCAAAATCTTCACCCAAAAAAAACATGTATTTGACTACGACAATTCATTTACCAATAATTTACTAGTCCCCATATTTTTTTTTGTTTTACTCCGGTATTTAACCTTTGGAATGCCGGACTGCCGCAAGGTACAACTTGCGTGCTACCTTGCTGACTGTAATTCCGTTATTATTAACTCACTTGTGTTTTACAAAACGATATTTTTGACAATTTAACTGTTTTTTCAGATAATGTGTTTATGCATTTTATCAAATTGTGTAAAGCGGGGTCAGTAGTTTTTCAGGAAAAGCTACTTATATTCGGAGAATCGGTTTTTTTCTCCGTCATATCATAAAAAAAAAAACATTAAGAAAGAAATGTGAAGATTTTTTGCCATTTTATAATAATTTCGGGTGTTTGAATACATATCCTTTCAAAATAAAAATAAAACTGCATAAGTTTTTCCTACAAATACAAACAGTAATGTCTCTTTGAAAAACGATTTTTTTCAGCAGTACTGACGTAAGCAAATTTCAAATGTTTATTAATTGACTTGAACCAAACTTTTGCAATATACCTCCATAGATTTATTATTTTATTGATAAGCTCATTTTAATATGCAAACAAAAGGTTTAAAAAGACAAGAAATCATAAAAAGATGATGATTTGTGTATGTCCCAACTGCTCCCAACCGTCTAGAGCCAGTGAGACTATGGAATCCCCGATTGGGGTATGTTGTGAGGCTGAAATCAGTGAGGAGGGGAATGAGATGGAGAAAAGGAAGGTTGGGAAGTACCTGGATATTCATATCTGGTCACCAAACACAGCAAAAGCCATTTCAAGCAACGTTTCAATTCTGAATGCTGGTCTTTCACCAGGGCGATACTTAGAGTATTTACCAATTTGGAACGTTGCGCAAATATACTTTTTATTATTTTATATTAATTAAATGTACTATGACACATATTATTTGATTAAAAGTTATTTGCACACGCTGGGTTTGAACCCGCGACCTTTAGATTCGTAGTCGAGCGTCTTACCGACCTGCCACTACGAATCTAAAGGTCGCGGGTTCAAACCCGATAACTTTTATTTGATAAATATGTGTCATAACACATTAATTTCATGTGTGTCAATAAAAAGTATATTTAACGTTTATTAGATAAATATCGCCCTAACACATTAGAAAATAAGCCGTGTTATATTTGAATAGCCACGTTCCAAGTGGTAGATACCCCAAGCCTCACGCCCTGGTAAAAGATCTCATTCAGAATCGAAACGTTGTGCGGTATTCATATAAAAAAAAAAAAATTTTAAAAAAGTCGTGTTTTGTGACCAGATCTGAATAGCCAGGTACTTTCCAACCTTCTTCTTCCCAATCTCCTTTTTCTCCGCACTACCTTCAGCCTCACAACATACCCTATTTTACGGATGCCATAGTCTCACTGGCTCTAGACGGTTGGGAGCAGTTGAGAATCTTGTTCGGTATTCACGTAAAAAAAAAAAAAAATACCACTTGACTATGGAGGCCGTCATAATGCCCAAGTCCTACAGGACCCTCCGGAACACTAGAGGTTAATTCAAAATTGAAGCATTGATTTATTTATTTATTTATAAATTAACGGACTAAAGTCAAATTACAAAAATACATATAAAACACGAAATAGAAAAAAAAAGTAACAGAGAAGGAATAGCATATACATTAAAGTAAATGAAGCGATGACAAAAATAAGGCAAAATAAACATAAGAGAGAACATTCAAGCCAGAGTCATAAAGAATGACAAAAATCATTTAGACTGCTACCAAAAATTTCAAGACCATGGCTTGAGTTAACAAGTCTTGACATTCCGGACATTATAGAATTATACCCACAACTAGTATTGTGATGATTGAGGAACAGCAATTCATTGTTTCTGAGTCTACGGCAACGAATGTTGAACTGCATAAGTTGCAACAGAGAAGGTGAGTCAATAAAACAATTAATGATTTTGGAAATGAAAATTAAATCGAAGTCTTTCCTGCGCTTTTTTATTTAATTAAATACAACTAGTTAGAAGTGAAAAAAGTTCACTTTACCAAATTAGCTCAACAGTTTCAAACCAAATCATTTAGCCTCCGTACAGATTCTCTTACAAGAAACGTCAGACTCGAATCCGTGATAAATCGAACGAAAGCAGCTGCTGAGCAATACTGGGCATTGAAGTATTTCCATTGAATGCAATTGCAATTACCGGAGTGGCTTGTTACTACGTTGAAGTTCCTCTTGTCACTTTGTCTCCAATGTTTCAAACTTCAGGCTGCCAGGGGCGGGCTGGTGAGGCGGCCTGCCGACATTTTCAGGCTTCTGTTCCGGGCTTTTCTACTCTGCGGAAGGTGCCAACAGGTCTAAATAATAAAGCTGATCCACAACAGTTAGTCTGTTGCAATCAAATCATTTATGTATGTGCTGTGATCTCTGAATGGTGGACTGAGTATTATAAATCCAGTACCTACTTACGAGTACTAAAGTTTGGAGTGGAAACACACACACACTCACGTATTTAACGAATGTTTATAAAGAAATGGTACAACCACGACGCTGGTATGACGCTCGACTACGAATCCAAAGGTCGCGGGTTCAAATCCGGCGTGCGCCAATAACTTTTATATTATTAGTATGTGTCATAACACATTTAATTCATATAAAAACAATAAAAAGTACATTTTCAGCACGTTCCAGAGTAGTAGATACTTTCAGTATCGCCCCGGTGAAAGACCATCATTCAGAATTGAAAGGTTGCTTGAAATGGCTTTAGCCATGTTTGGTGACCAGATCAGCCAGGTACTTCCCTACCTTCCTCTTCCCCATCTCCTTCTCCTCCCTACTACCTTCAGCCTCACATCATACCTCTATTGGGGATGCCATAATCTCACTGGCTCTAGACGGTTGGGAGCAGTTGGGACTCTTGTGCAGTGAATACAGTCACACTTGGTTTTAACGAGCGCGAAGGGACCAACCAAGTTTGCTCCTTATACCGATTACTCGTAATAAACGTAGGTAGGTAAAAAAAGTACCTACCATACTAATATCGATATTTACACCAGGGTACGAAAGCTTGCATGTTATAAAGCAACTCATTTTTTAAAAACAAAAATCATGCTTAACTAACTAGAAAATGATTCAATTTATTATTACACTAATAATTATAATAAACTATACGCACAGTACTGGATAAATTTTTTTCTTAGAGCGACAACTATCAGGGGTTATAAACTCTCGTGACTTGCGGAAAGTCCATCGCCGTGCCGGACGAGCGGCTTTCTTTGTCTTGACTGTTTCGAGAATTGGGTTTTTCTCATACCCGGGCGCATTGAGTTGACAATATTGTTTGGACGTTACATCAGTGATGTGACCTCGTTATAACCCCACACGACTGTATGAAAACAAGACCAAACCAACATATCATTAAGTACTTGCTCATTATAGCCGTGATCTTGCTATTACCGAGATCGTTATAACCAAGTTCAACTGTACTTTAAAAAGTAAATAAATAAATAACAAAAAATTTACGGAGTATTTAGCTCTATTAATTACGAATTTCTTATTAAAAGGAAGAAATTGAAGTATCTTAATAAGAATTAAGATATGTCAAATAGCAATATCGTAAGAATTTTTTTGTTGTTGCTTTTAACATCATACCCTTGAAATTAAGGATTTAACTGTCAATGTGGATAATCCCCGATTCGCCCCCGATTTCAGCTGATAATCAATTCGCTAATTCAGACACTCCAGGGCAGTGATGGTCCCGTGCACTTTTCAAGTCACAGTCAAAAGATAAAAGTTTACTGACTAATTAAAGGCGTCTTCCCATTAGCTTTGAGCTAGCCCTCGTCCCTCGGTTCCAGGTGAGCTTCCGCCGAGATGGGAGCTTAGTGAATAATAAGCCTCCACGTCCCGAAGGTTTTTCAAATTTTCTACGAATGAAGGCCTCAACGAAATTATAAGGGACGCAGGCACTGGACCGGAATTAATGACGTCACAGGCGTTATTTACCTTCAAAGATGTTTAATAACACATAATATTATCATTCAGAGCTTTTGAAGAGTATGACGTCAATGCTTTATGCGAGACTTAGGGCCATAGAAATAAGAAATGGTACAAGTCTTTTTATCTGAAATGAAATGTTTTTTTTCAAACAAATTACACAACCTTTATAATGTTGTGCGTAACAAATTGTCAATTCGTTGAAATTTTAATTTTCCTATCCTTTTATAATCATTGTCTATGGGTTTCGATACGTACGAAAATTGGGTGGGGTAATGCTCACATTATTGCTAAAAAGAATCGCTTCTGATTTTGACGCAGTTTATGTCAGTTTAAATATTTTGTTTATTGAAAAAATCTTTCACATTAAGGCAATCTTCACAACTGCTTACAAAGTGCCTAATACAGCGTATTAATTTCGCATAAAAATTATATGTATATTTTTGTGATGCATCTAAATTTAAAAAATAAAAAGAATATTAAAAAACAGCAGGATAGGAGAAAAATAACACGCAATAGAATAAATAGACCCGTGAAATGAACCAAATAATCAAATTTATAGAGTCGATAAAACAGAAGATTATGTTGTATAATAATAATAACAGCGAAATAATATAACGCAGTTTTGTGATAATTCATCTTATGTACGCTTCACATTGAATTACCTAACCTAATATGATAGCGGGAAAAATAATATATTACAAATATGAATGCAAATTAAAACAATCTAAAATCATGATCATTTTCATAAGTCATTAAAAAATGTTTGGATATTGGTAAAACAGTGCATGTGTACATCGACAGATACAATTTACCATGAAGCTGAGGGTGTGAAAAACTCACATGAAAAGTGTGTATAAATATGGAAAAAAATCGTTCAGCAGCTTACATGTTGGCACTTAAAAATATCAAAATTGTTGTATTGTAAAGTAACGATTCTAAAAATACAAACAGTGTGAATATAAACAAAGGAACAAAAAACATTTTATGACAATAAGTATAGGGTTTTCAGTGGACAGTAAGGATATTGAGTAACAAGGTTATAAGTAAGGAGAAAACCGAAACTTTGCAAAAAGGACGTTTAAAAGAAATATAGCTTCAAATTTTATTTGTACACGCATACATGAACTTAAGTTTTATATGTAGGATTTTTTATGCTTTTAATTTGCTTTTTAACAAGTTCAATGCAGACATGTGACCGGTATGCGCACAACGCGCCACGCGCGTGGTGCTTCTCTTGTCTTGAACCGATCTAAAACAGACGCAGCCATGTGGGAGTCGTTCCACAGGGCACAGGGAAACCCGTCACTGTTCGTCAGTTTGAATTGATCCGTCATTCATATGGCTAAATATGTACGAATTTTAGTAAGGAATGAACGTATTCAGACATGTTGCGATGTATGGAGTGTGAATGAAGCAAACGGTATGTTCCGATATAGAGTTGTTCGACGATTAATCATATCTGCCCACTTTTGTAGAGAAATTGCACGATGGTTGGATGATTGTATTTTTTCAATAAAATTCTTTTCGTTTATGTATTCTTCGTGAAATATTATTATAGGCAAATCCTTTTGCTTATAATAAATAGCTAAGTACCTTTTTAAATTTCCATTTTGAAGATAGCAAAAGTAACGATAATAATGAAAAACCACATTACCCTTGAACAAGAGCAATTCGTAACCAACTTTCCATTAAACCGCCCACATAACATAATACCTTTCACATCTCCCAGAGGTCATGAACTTTCAAAATTCGTTTGTTAAAATTACACGAATTCCATGCACAACCAATTTCCGATGATCGCAGTACTTTTCGCAAATAACATTAAATAACTAACATCATTTATACAAAATGGCTTTTTTTAAGGCCAAAAAATTAGGAGTACCTTTTTTAATGGTGGGAAAATCCAATTCAAAACGTATTAAGCCCATCCTGAATCAACAGACTTGCATGAAAAATCACAGATAAACAGAGCAACATTTTCAAAAGGGGCGCTGATGGTAGTACACAGAAAATGTAAGTGCATGTTAATGATGAGATTGTTCGACTTTGTGGTGAAAAGAATGTATCGGTTAGCGAATGGGAAATTTGGATAGGCGCAGTTTTAGCTCACTCCTGGGTCCAAAATCCCAAATCCATTATGATTCTTTATTTGACTTGCTTCCCCGCCGGTTGGAATAACATTGGTTTTGCCAACCGGTAGGAGTCGATCGGATTGGTGAAACTCGTTGTCAACTGAGCAAAACACATGGGGTAACACTTTGGAGACTGCGTATTGAATTAGTAACGAACTACTGATTTTTTTTTAGTGGTTTGCTATCCAACCGAAACTACCTGATTGGGAAGGGACTGTTATTTTCTTACGGATTGTTAATAATTGAGTCGCTCTGTACATTTCTTCTAAATGTTTTCAAGGTATTTTTTGAACAAAATATAAATTCAATTTAGGTGTACTTAAATCATAGAGGGTGTGCTTTATAACCGGCTTATTTCCATTTTCCAAAAATAGGTTGTTAAATAATCATTTTTTCTAGATTTTAAATTATATATCTGTTTCTTTACTCAACTGGTTGAATCCTTCATAAAAATAATCTTAATGTTGCGGATTCAATCGGATTAAGAGTATTCGTAGAAATATTATAAAATAAAAAAAAATCTTTATATTGCAGTTACTTTGCGCCTTGCGCAATCAATATGGACGGCAACCATTGATTTAACAAGCTTTCATAATAATAATAACAGTTTTGTAATAATTAACCTATAATATAATAGCAAAAAAATAATCTGTATAACAGATACGTATGCAAATTGAAACTATTTTAAATCATGATTGTTAGTATAAATCATTCAAGTAATATCCAGATATGGGTATAACAGCGCATGTGTATATCAACAGATTAAAAAAAAAACGTTTTACCTGTAGATTAGGTTGTAAACGGCCCAGATATAAAGTATGTACAAATATGAATAGATTTGTTTGTGACATTTCTTTCATATAACGTTTATTTCAAAAACGTTACTAAGAGTCATTACGACATTTAAACATATAAATATTCTATTCATGTTTAATGGCACTAAACGAGCATATGTTTTAATATAAACGATTTTATCAAACCTTAAGTGTTACACTGTAAAATCTTGTCGTGCCTTAATTCATTTTTTCTTCGATCCTTTGCATACTTTACTTTGCAACTTCTTTAGAGAAAATTGCTTAAACTGCTTAAGAAGTCTCCAAAATTAATGTTTGGGCAAAGCCTTTTGAATATACTGTGCGATAAACCGTGAATTAGTCTAGTCGGTGAATTTTTGAAAATCGCAGTGAGTAATTAAATGTCAACGAGCAACATTTTGCAGAGTTTCAATTTTACGAAATGACCCATTTTTTTCAGATTTTCAAACAGAAATTTCAGCAGTTTTTGCCGAGTGACAAAGTAACTGAGACCTCGACGGAATCAGGCTGGCGCTGTTTTAAACAAGATTAAGAATGTGAGCGGTTGAAACGTAAACATTTCAGGACGAAAAAGTACCCCTCGCTGGGAATACGGTTAAAGGCAAAATATTTGCAGTGCTTTTCATTTTCACCGGCGCTGCTTGATGACTTGCGTTAGACTGGGCTCTGAGCTATGGAGGTAATGGTTAAAATGTCATTGCTAAGTTAAACGAATTGCAGAGGGTTAATTTGAAAATTCACTGACTTTTCAGATAAAAAAATACAACATTTGAAACGAATTTCAAAGATTTTTTACTTAAGCCACAGATTAGGAAAGTGTAATTTATTTATAAACTAAAAATATTTCCCCAAAAAAAAATAGTATGAGATCTAAGATCCAGATAAATCCCATTATTTATATTTTCTGGTTTAGAGAATTGATAATTTTTTTTAAACCCCTACTCAAGGGTTTAAGTTTTACACTCGATTCCTTCTGTTTTTGTATATATATATATTTATTTCTCTTGTTGAAATATACAAACTGGGTTTGGTTCATGTTTATCTCACAAAGAGATTCCTGTGTTTAGACAAACGTATTACAAATTAATATATATACACATAATATGTATACATTTTGTTTTATTAAATATTTATGGATTTCATAGTAGGTTGGTCGAACTCAACAAATATGTACTTTTCAATATAGAATCAATCAGTTTTGATTATAATGTTTTATTAAGTTTTACTAATAGTAATATAAATAGGTGGAGCAATAATGAAAAAGCAATGAAGTAAAAACAATGAAATCTTAGATGTAAGTCACTAGTTATAAGTTATACTCAATAGTTAGTTACTAGCTATAAGTCCTAATTGTAAGTTACTAGATAAAAAAAAATATATTTGTTTTAAGCCATTGGTAATAAATTTGAACTGTGAGTTATTAGTTTTAAATTTAAGTGATAAGTTATAGGTTAGATAAATTAATTTGTAAAGCGTCCTATAAAAGTTATCTATTTTTTTATTATTATTACTTAACACATTTGTTTGCATTTTCAATTGTCAGCACACTAACTAAATTCAATAATAAAATTTATTAAGTTTTCAAATAAAAATATTGTTTATCTTGCGTGGTGAAACCCTCATTATGTTGCATTTTACCGTGTGGGTATACCGTCACGGAAAACGTAATAAACAATTTAATGTGATTTTCGCTATAAAACTACAGTTAGCTAACCGCTTCTACCTTTTCACAAAATGTGTTTATTTCACCCAGAGTGCACTTGAAAAATAAACATTGCTTACAATGTGAATAAAATATAATTAACAATGATTAAAAAAATAATATTTGTGCGATGGTGTAAATTATATTTTGTGGCAATACACTTCATGTCACGTGTTTTATGTGTTTCACATTTGATTTTGTTATTGTGAATTATCAACGCAATTTCAACACATTGCGTATTCGCATTGAGTGGAGTTTGAAGTACAATTGATGACGTTAAGGGAGCTTCTTAATTAGAACATTAGGTCGTTTTCCGTATGGATAAGCAAAGAGGATGGACCGCCACACTACTCTGTTTTGTTCGCACACTCATTGTTTCATCCACATTAATATATCTTTTCATATGCACTTTTATGTTTTATGTTACTCTGATACTTGACATGAACCAGATTGAGTTTTTGATTCTCTTCGACTTATCATGTTTTTCTCGGGCGTCTCCGACTTTTTCTACCATGCATTAAGGTCCATTTATACATATTCGTGACGGTACAGGTCCGTTTCATACCTTGGAGTAACAATGTATGGAGAGAGAGCTAATTATTTTTACCCAACTGATACAAACTTGCGATAAATCACTTTCTCCAGGTTTTTACGTCTTACACCATGAGAGAGAAAGAGACAACAAATATAATACTCCTCTTCTACGTACTGTCACAATGATCTTAGGCTCCTGGGTCACCGCGGGACTCCGCCCACATTTTTTATTATGCCACTAAACTTGACACAACTAAACGGTTTTTTGGGTCAGATGCTATATTTTTGTTGATATCAATACTGTGAAAAAGTGGTTATACGAATAAACAAAAACACTATGTCGATATGTGATATGAATGGATGTATAAAAATGCCCTAGCCGAACAGAGTCCGGCAAAAATCATCAAAAACTGATTACACTGCCTTGGATAGATACCACTCTATATACTCTAAGCTTCATACATTATCTATGAACGCTTTCACACATCAGCGTATCAGTGCCGTCACATAGCTCTCAGTGTCAGTTTAGCCACGCTCATAGAGAATGTATGAAACAAAACTGAAATACTGATACCGAACTGTACCGTTATTGTGCTGTCACGGATATGTGTGAATAGAATTTAATCAACTCTTATATTCTTCCTACATTCCTTTATCCGTTTAACTACTCCGGGAACTTCTTAGACTTAATACCAGAACTCGTATTTTTTTTAAAGTTTTCCTTTGTGAATATATTATGATCATGATATTTGTATTTATTATTACACCCACATCAACATGTCGCCAAAATATGTATAAAACAACATCCAACAAGGGTCGTCATTGTACCAAGTATGCAAGTAATAATTGGACATTAGCCGATGGATAATCCCCTGATAATGGGTCTGTCTGACCCTTAGTGTCCAACGTGAAATTTCCATACCGTGTTTCAAACTACGAGGGGTTCGTGGGACATATCAGCCGTCCCCTAATATTGCACAATATGATGGGACTCTAATGACGGGATTGAATGCTGGGCTAATGACCGTGAATCGCTTTTTATGGGATAATAATATTCCACGAGAAAACCATGTAGCCTATTGTTTTAAGAGATGCATAATGCATTTGGGTATTATGCATGTTCCTATTTTGACGTGACTAGTAGGTATGAATGTTCTTGGCCTCGGGTATAGATTTTGGTCATCACCATAGAACTAATGCAACGATTGGAGAGTCCTGTCTTTGAGGAAACGTTTCCTCTTCTTCCTCTTGTCCCCTTTTGGTTCTTATACCCATTAATGCGGTGCGGGTATACCCATCTATAAGCTTATCATAAAGTCCTCTTTTGAGGTCTTTCTTCCGTCCTTGATATACAGCTCGTGGTACCTTCTTCACCAGATTCTGTTTCACTGGTGGTTCTAACATTTAAACTATCTGGAATATTGATGACCCAACACCCTTTCTTAGAGCTAAGCACTGACTCATTGATCTGATTTATATTTTTTAAATGGTTCTTAGATTTGCCACTTCTCAAAATAATTCTCGATTTGAAATGTTATTAATGTATTTAAATAGTCCAAGCAAACTGCATTTAAAGAAAATAAACCTCTTTTCCTAATTACTGTTGGCATTTTTTTCACAAACATTTTATTTATTTTTGATTCAGAATAGAAGGTTTATGTTCTAGATAAACCTCAGCACTAAAAAATGGCGCTAAATTTAACTTTGTAGCATTCAAATACAAGCAATACTACAAATTTTGCATATTTCCGTGTTTGGTGACCAGACATGAATAGCCAGGTACTTCCAAACCTTCCTTTTTCCAATCTCCTTCCCCTTCCCAGTACCTTCAGCCTCACAACATACCCTATTTGGGGATGCCATAGTCTCCTTCGCTCTAGACGGTTGAGAGCAGTTGATACTCTTGTGCGGTATTCATATAAAAAATAAAAAAATAAACTGAAAATTTTCTGTGATTAGTTAGCAAAATGTCTTCTAGTCAGTATTTTTTTAAACTGTAATCTTTTAAATTTTATAAAAAAAAGATTTCAAAATAAAATTAAAAGAATGTCGAGATTTGTCAACTCAAGCCATGGGCTTGACATTTTTGGTATGAGTCTAAATGATTTTTGTCATTCGTTACCACTCTACCGAAAACCTTGATTTGACCTTGTCTTTGACATGAATGTTCTTTCGAATGTATATTTTTGTCATTGCTTCATTATGTATGTGCTGTTGTTCTTCTGTTGCTCTTTTTTCCCATTTCTTGTTTTGTGTTTTTTTGTGATTGGACAATAGTCCGTAAGTATTTAAATAAACAAATTAAAGGTTAATCAACAGTAGCCTAAGAATTATTGTGTTCACTGGAAACCTTAGACAGCTTAGTACATACCCGTGTAGAATTAATATACTAATCATTTCTATTATTGCTTGTATTAGAGAGCCAAAAAGTGTCTATTTTTGGGTGCTTACTCAAAAAACGTATAAAAGAATACATTTATATGACTAAATAAACAGTTCCCAGTCAATATTGATTATTTTTTAAACAAGTGTGTATCTTCCAGTCCCAGTGACGGATATCCCGCTATTTTCTCTACGGTCTCATAAAGCAAATAACGAAGTCCCTCTATCGGATATAAATCGTCATCAGCCGCTGCTTGCGAAAGTTCCCCAACCCTTCTACCCTCTCCCTGCGACAGGAGCCGTACACTGTACTCCGTACGGCGTACCCGCCCGCCTGCGTGTATTTATTGCTTCCCCGCTCGTTTATTTGTTCGCGGGGGATGATTTCGTGATGCACTGTGCGCGTTGCAACCCCAGCAGATATCCCGTTAATTGAGATCATTAATTCGACTGTCACTCTTCGTTCTCGGAATCGGACGTCTGCTTACGGTGGCTACATGTGTTCTATGTCAACAATATCAATACCTGCACAGTAGCACTGTTAACATTACACCTAACAGTGGCTTTCAGATGTTACCTGCCTTCTACCGTATTTTACATAATACCGAGTACTTATTTAAACCATTCTACGCTATATGGTTTGTGTGAACGAATTCTTAAAACCTAACTATTCGACTAATCAGTAAGTCGTTTCTCTATTTTCTCCGTTGATGTTGAAAAAATGGTTGGAACGCCATAAAACTTTTAATGACATTTGGCCACTTAACATATCGACGCCGGAAAAGCAAATGGGCTGAAAAGTTGAAATTGAATTCGGTTGGATTTTGAAGAAAAAGTTAACTCAGGTAACTCAATGCTCTCACTGAGTTATCTGAAGCGACAAAAAGGCAAAATAAGACTTGTGTCGCTTAAGTCAAGCCTCGTTTAAGTCAAGCCTTCTTCTTAATGGTAAATATATTTTAGATGGCTGAAGGACCACAGAAGCCTTCAGAATCAAACGAGAGTCGATGCAGAAAAAAAACTGATCAAAACTGTATATTTAAATATTTTTTTACCATAGTGTCGCTTAAGCCCTTTAGCCTTTCCATCGATGATTTGTAATCGAGTCTACTTTTGTCTTCAAATAAAAACATTAAAGTAAGTACAAAAAAAAAAAATTGAACAAGCACCAACGTTAATACCGTAACATAATTTACCCTGTAAACCAATCAAAATAAATCAACTTTTTACAAATCGACAATGCTGTACCGTATCCAAACAATGACTTTGCCTCGTAATTGAGTTAGTTTCTCACGAAATGCACAAAGTTAATAAGGGTTACCTGATTAAGACCAGCATTACTAAGAAAGTAGAGAGCTTACTCGTAGCAGGTACGGCAGTATATTACTGGATCCCTTATATCTATGGTTTTTGGGGGTCTCGGAGGCTATTCAGGGGTGAATAAATTGGTCTTCCCATAGCAGCCCTCGTACCCCCATCGGACCGACGGAATGCCCTGCAGATTAATGACATTGGATGTACACTGTGACATCAAAGACTTTTCTGGAAGCCCAGAGGCGAAACTGGGCAAAAACAAAAACAGCTTTGCCATTTTACTGAAAAAGGTTTATTGTTTTCGCAGAGAATGGTTAAGCTCACGTATTTGCTGATGCAAATATGGAATGCTTTTACAAAAATTAATGAGATTTAAAATCTATTGTGTTGCGGTTTCTTTGAATAGAAGAGTATTTATCTTAGAGGAAATATTTTTCACGGACTTTAATTCAATAAGCAATACGTACGCTCTCCTGTTATAATTATGGAAAAACAACAACAAAAAAACAATTTCTTAGAATAATGCTATGCGTATTTAGAGGCCGTATTATTTATTTATTTTTATTTTATTAAGAAAATCACGATAGTTTTGTAAAGGTTTCGGCTGTTCAACTATAAAGATTTCCTGTTTTAAGACAGTTAAATTATTTTTTTCATTAAATATTACAGTAGTTAAATGCCAATATGGTTTATTATAGATAGGCAATTTCTGTCTTACGTCGTTAAATAATATCTTATTTACCTGTAATTTTAAGTATCATTGTTTTAATAAACATTAAAGTGTAAGATCTACTCTATGAAAAACTTTTTTTTTTCTTTAAATATTGAGATAATTCTTTTCGATTGTTGGTGAAACGTCAAAGGAGTCTAACCAAACATGGTGCTCTTTTGCTAACTATGTAAATATGCATTCGTTAAGTGAAATACGGATTATACGTAGGTAAATATCAAATAATATACGTATTATTATATTATTTCATCCTGATTTTTTGCAGGAAAAGGTACATTTTGATAGTATTTGTGCATTTATTACTAGGTAACTAACTTGGCCTTCCACTTATTTTGGTAGAATACAGCAAAAAGACGGCGACAATATATTAGGTATAAAGATAGAAAGCTATGAAAGATTTTGCAATCAACAATAACGAGTGTTAGACAGATTTTCAAGAATGATCATAATTAGGTTATATCTGAACTAAAACCCCACAAATATCTTAATTCTTCGAATCCCGTTACATCTACAAATACCTATATCAGTGTTACAGCCCTCCCTACTAGCGGCTAAATTTATGCAAAAGTATAACGAATATAGATAATAAATTATAACATAAAAATCGACAGAAAAAATATAAAAGTGGTAAAGTTGTACTATTTTTTGACGATGTATAGCTTCAATCTACGATAAAATCATATATATGTTATTTTTATTCATTTATTTTTTTAACATTTTTTACTTAATACTAACAGTAGGTATAATATAAATTGAATACATGTACAATGTCTAGTTTCTAGTTAATGATAATTGCCTCCCTAATTGAGAAAATGCTCGTACTTGGGGTGGGAGTACTATCATGCATTTCTTGAAATTATTTTTGTATGATTAAAAATGAATATAATATATAAAAATAATAAATTCTAGATTATTTAAGGGAAAAGTGTATTTTGAGTTTTTTCTTAATGTTTCTTAGTTGTTTTCGTCTATTACATCACTAGGAAATATGATGAATACCTTAATTGCTGAGTAGTAATAGTGATGTTGTGCTGTTGTTGTATTGAGTTTCGGGGTAACTATTTCGTCTAACATACACGTATATTTATTTTATTAACTTTTAGTTTCTTACATATTTTTTTTTACATTACCTACCTCACTAGGTCATTAGAACGTGTAGGTCACAGTGAGTACAAGTAGAATAATATAAAATATGTTGATATTTGTTACACAATGCTAGATGATACAACAGATACTGACCGTAAAACTCTCTTGATACCATATAAGATACATTGACAGTAGGTAAAGTTGCAAGGCACTAAATCCAATAATTAATGACAGTGGATACGATACAAATAAACATACATTTTAATAATATGTTTTTGTGAAAAATCACTTCAAGGGCGCTGTTCATCGTAAAAACCTACAATTATTGATGGTGAATACATTACCTAAAGAAAAACAAAAAAGTAGTATTTAATAATAGTGGAGTTAAAATAAAACATTGTAGAATTATGATGCAATTTTTTTATAATATCGTGTTATTAAGTAAGAGAAATGTAATTTTTTAGGGTCGGGCAATTTATAAAGCTGTTGAATGAGTGAAGAATTTCAAATGCTATTTTAGGATTTCAATTTCCTTGCGGTCCTTGCTCATTAGCCATTTAGTAATGTTTTAATAAAACAAATTTTTAACTTTATTCCACTTTTATTTTTTGACTGGACCGGTTTCAGCCTATGACTAGTACAAGTTTTTGTTAACCTACGACTTATATACTATTTTTGGGGATGTCAGGGGTAGTAAACAATAATTTTACTTTAATTATATTCATCAGTATTGTTGAATGATTTTAATAGTTACAGGGTAAAAGCTACTTTTAATTTTTTGATATTATTATTTTGTATATCTATCTGGAATATTTATTTATTTTATTTAATATTTAAGATGGGTTACAGTTGCATTTCTATAAATATGAATTGACAATGTATTTATGTAATGAAAGGTTGGTGAATACTGATTGTTAATGAGTTTACTTTAGATTTTCCCATCTTAATTGTGATGTCCAGATGTACAACATAATTTTATAATTATTGGGTTACTCCCAGCATTATGGTATAATAAGTTTTATGATTCTATTCATTATGCACTGTTAGAGTAGATTACTTCTATTATTATATAATTTTTTGGTATCAAGGAATTTTTAAGTGCTATGCACTTGGGTAAAGTTAAAAATTTGTTTTATTAAATCATTAAAATGGAATTCCACCACGAATTAACAGTTTCAAAATTAGAAATAATTTAGTAATGTGTTTATTAAAGGAATACATATTGGTGATGGCTACAGTCTGTGGTGGGAGTTTGTTGTAAGTGTGAAGCGCGATGTACATATGGTGTATTTGTGCAAAAGTTATATTGTATTAAGGTACTAAAAGTCTTTCTTGTTGTTTGGCTCTTGTATTTTTATTACGTGTGATATACATTAAAGATTTTTAAATTTATATTTTGATTACTGAATACATTTACGTGCATTTCACCACTAGTAAGGAGGGCCGTTAATGTATTGATTTTAGAATCTTCTAAGGGTATAAGATAAATCCCAGTATCTGAGATATTTTTCCGATAAAAGTTTTAATTAATTGAAAGTCAGCCCGAAGACAATAATAATGAAACAACAACTTTGAAAATTCAATATTAACTTATTCCCCTTTTTATTTATTCTGCAGACTTGAGTTTTTTCAGCGTTTCGCTTGAATTCATAAAATTTGCATATTTGCTTACAAAACTGATAAAGTTCTCAAGTTTCAAAGAATTATCAGCGGAAGTTTTTATTTCGCATTTTTTCCTATTAAGAAAGCGCACGCTAGCTAGCAAATTTGTAACCAGGAACTATGTTCCGCCAAATGAAGACAGTCGTATTGTCTCGGGGGAACTTACAATACCAAGGTAGAGGGAGAAGAGAGATGTGTTGTGGGGGAGGTTTAATCAAGAACAAAGAAGGAATTATTCCAAACGAAATCCTGTTTTCATCCATAAGGACGTTTGGAAGCATATTACTGTTAAGATCCGTATGCAACTCGGTACAGTGAAGTGCAGCACAGTGGCTGAACTCATAATGTCCCTAGTTAAGCAGGAAGTACAAGGCCGCCTTTGTGTCTTCCACAGTAGGTCGGTAGGAAGTCGGTCTCTTGGTTAGTTTCGTTTCCAACTGTTCAGAGCTTTTAGACAGAATTATTATAATGACAAAAATAATTATCTCTTTGGTACGAAAGGATAACCACAACATAGCGGTTCAATTAAGCCCACCACAATTATTAATTATTCATTTAATATTAAAATAATAATAACAGTGAAATTATATAGCGCAGTTTTGTGATATTTCACCTCAAGTGCGCTTCATACTTAATTAATTATGCTAACAAAACTAACTAACAAGGATAAAATAATATATAATATGTATTCAAATTGAAACCATCAAAAATCATGATCGTTATCATAAATCATGTGAGGGAAAAGGTTCAGATATGGGTATAACAGTGCATGTGTACATCAACAGATTAAAAACAAACAATTTACCAGAAGCTAAGGGTATAAAAATCCAGATGAAACGTATATATTCCAATTAATATATTTGTTAATTAAAAGAAAAGGAGATTAAAAGGAGATTATAAATAAGTAACAAAAGAACAATAAATATTTTATGAAAATGAGTTAATAGTTTTCAGTAGATAGTAAGGACATTGAGTTGTAAAGATACAAGTAAGAAGAAAACTGAAACAAAAGCAGATTAAGGACGTTTTTGATGAAGTTAAATTTTAATAAGCAAGATTTTCAAACAATTTGGTTTTATAGACCCGTTGAACTTTGCTAGGTTACCTAGATATACTGATATCTATTTTACAAATATATGTAAATATTACTTATATCATATACGCCCGTGAGGCTTTTAAATTTCATAAGATAGATAGCTTAATAATATTCTGGTAACATTCAATAATTACTTAAATTACAATGGTTTACGATTTAGATGAACAAAATTAAAAATTATCAAGCATAATATTATTGCGGCATGAAAAAAATTACAATTCATGTTTTAAAAATCGAATTTGTTTTGTTTGAATTTCGATATCATTTAAATATTTGTTTACTTAAGTATGTAAACGAGGAATCGGTGAGTTTGCTTGATATTTTTCATGTGAATGGTGACATTACTCTTATGTTGATGAGACTTGGGAGTTCTCATAAGTGTGTGTATTTTGAGATATTTAATGAAAATAGTAGTTTATTTGTTTAAGGGAGTATTTATCTTAAAATTATTTCATGGGTGATGAAGCTTTAAAATTTGTATTTATTTGTAAAATAATCGAACACGTAATATCCCTACTCATAGTCAAATTTGTAGTCCACTACGCTATGAGGGAATACATGTTTTGAGTCCTATTAACATTGGTATAAAATATATATTTTTTTATAACACATTGTAAGGTAGCTTTTTAATAAATGGCTTTGCCTATCTATTCATAGAGCTGGTGTAAACTGGTGACATCGCTATGACGCAAATGAAATCTACTGTCGCCAGTAAAAAGCATATCATTATTATTATGTACCCCGAGTCAACCTCATGGCCGGATGTCCGTCAATTGGCGGCCCATAAATTCTCTGTTTGTCACTTTTCACACGATGGCACAACTTACCCCGCCATCCTCAACCCTTCAAATCATCACGTTAAATTTTATCCATTCATAAAAAGGATAATTTTTTATGGCAAAACACGAGTTGCGAAAGAGATAACGATGTAATTTTTTTTGTAAGGTGCCATTCGACTGGAGGCGTTTTCGTGTTTCTAAGATGGCTAAAAGGTGGGAAAATCATATAGGGTGGTGGCATGTGCACGCGATCGCATTTTCTAGGAAAACTAATAATTCTCATTTCTCCTCCTTTGTTTTCAGGATGGCGTGCAAGACCCGTAAACACACTCGCGAGCGGCAGGTAGTTGTCGGGAAATATTTGCATTACTCGTTTTATCACTAAATTCATTTAGTAAGGAAGCCGTTTTTCACCCTCTCCCGTGTAAATGTGAGCCGTACGTCTGTGGCGGCTGAAGAAAGGTGCTCTGCTTGCTCATGTACCTTGTACACTATTTCTGTGCTTTCTGTACCTGTACCTGTACCTGCACAAGGAGTGGAGGGTGTGGAACACTTTCCTGCTCGCGGAAGGCGGGCTGACTGGAACACGAATTCCGGAGCAAAACTGTGAGGAACGGTTTCCAAAGCTACATTTTATGTTCTAACAAGTAATGCATATCTTGCCCACGTTTGTTGGTCAGAATATATAACGAATATGCAAAGTAAAGAAAGGCATTACAGAATTATACACGTTGTCTGGAAAAGAACCAATGTGATGTGTCCCGGTTCTAAAGTAGAAAAGTTTATCCTTAAAAATGTTAACAAATAACATTATTTGGAGAGATCGTTAACTTCACAACTTAACAAAATAAAAGCATCATAAAAAAAAATGTTAAGAAGACAAATTAATCTTGTTTGATATTTAAAAAAGGTCTTACAAAAACTATTTTTTTTCATTATACACTGTTTTTGTTATGCTCTGTATTGTAAAATCCATATCTTAAATAAAAATCAATGTCTTGAAAAGGATGCAGTCATCAAACGTTATAAGATGTTCATTGCCAAACTTTTAACTCAAGTTAAATGCATAAGAATCCTGATGACATCCATTGTTCACAATACCACCTCGCCACCTTAGACGCGTGCAATGAAATGACAAAATAATGCCAAAACCTGCGGCACAAAAGTTTCAGGAAGACAGAATAGACAACGGGTAGATAACTACAGGAGTCAAAAAGCCTGCCAATAGAGAGGTTTAAATATGCTTTCTGAATTGAGATGGTTCGATACTTTGCATGGAACCCGCTTGCACAGCAAAGTTTTAAGTATGCACACAAAGTTTAGACTTACTTGTATGTATTGTTGGGTTATTCGAAATCCGAGAACGTTTGTCTGTCTTAAAAACAAGTGCTTTATTTGGACGAATTCTGTTAAGTGGAGATAAATACCTCAGTTGCCTCTTTTTTTGAAAAGTTTTCTTATATTTTCAGACTTTAATTCTTCTTAATATATTTTTTACCGCACAATAATCCCAACTGCTCCCAAACGCCCGAAGACAGTGAAACTATGGCATCCCCAATTGAGGTTTGTTATGAGGCTTAACATAGTGGGAAAGGCAAGGAGATGGAGAAAATTAAAGTTTGGGAAATGCCTGGCTATTCAGATCTAGTCGCTAAACTCGGCTGAAGCCATTTAAAGCAACGTTTCGATTCTGAATGGTGGTCTTTCACCAAGACGATACTTTGTAAATCTCTACCATTTTGTCAATTTGATTCCATGTACATTTCACTACCAGTAACTTGGGAGTTTAATATTTTAGTTTATATATATATATATGTACGTTACCCGCCTCATTAGACAGTGTATGTTCTGAGACTGGTAGCAATAATATAAAATATTTTGTGAAAAAAAATAAAAATATAATAACGAACATATACGAGTATATTTAAATAATTAATTTCAAACCTCAGAAACACAATTATTAAAATAAAGGGCCAATTATGCATTTACAATAATGGGTAAGTATATTCATTTTCAAACAAATTGAAATAGTTTTACAAACACAAGCAGAAACATATGTTTAAATAATAAACGAATATTAATGAGAGTACTTGTACGAATGTTTGGTTTAATTTGCAAGTAATACAAGTTTTGACTAACCCCTTATAACGTAATAGCAACAAAGCTAGCACACCTTGCGGCACATATGCGCCAGCAGGCTTACAAGAAATTTGATCAAAAAGTTAACCGCCAGCTTTCTACACACTTCTACGTGCACCCATAAGCCCAGACTGTATACATAAACACACTTTCTGGCTTTTATTGTTACACACACAAGGCGGTTGGTTGGTCGGTCGGTCGGTTGGTTTGCAGAAGCCAGTTAACTGTGCCACCGTTAGTTCCCCCGCTCCGGCGCGTGTCCCCGAAGCAAAGTGAAAGCAAACATATTTCGGCCGTAATATTTAGCCCAGGTAGCTACTTGGCCACATCTTACTTTATACAAACCGTCAGATTGCGGATCGGGCCGAGCACACCCCGGGCAAGGGGCGAGAAGGGAGGGGGAGGAGGGAGGAAGAGAGCGTGTAGTTCGCGATGTACGCGGCAGGGTTAAGGGATGGATACATTGGGGCGCCGGAAGATTAGTGGCATCACTTTGGGGTTGAAAGCCCCCGGGCAGGACGTGACCTGGCCTTGAGATATTATACGCCGTATTTACATTACACTTCGACCATTACTCTAAATGGAGATAATGATCGCTATAATAGCACGTATCGAATGCATTTTATGGGGTTATAAACATCCACGTGTACGGCAAGGGTTATAATTCGAAAATCGTATGTGGTGGTTTTCACAACATAATTTTAACGACATCTACCATAATAAATAGTAAAATTATCCCCTATCTGTTACCTATCGTAATCGACGTCGTGGGCTTAATTCCTCTGCTAGCTTAGTCCTTCATCATTGCACAATCAATATTGTTCGCTTATTATGGATGGTAGTAGAAGTTTTTTGAATGTTGTCAGGTTATTCGTAACCCGGGAATGTTTGTCCATCTTATTTATGGATAGTAACGAAATGTGTTTAGATGTTCTAGTACTATACACCTAAAATTACAGTGCGCCTCAGGGTAATCGTAATTTCATTGGACTTAAATTGTAGTCAGTCTAAGTCAAAGGGAGTGATAAATAAAATATATTCAATGCACTATTCAACTTCGAAATTAAATTTTCATTTTTTTTGTAGATAAGCATAAAATTTAACTATGAGCATTTCACAATAATTACGAGTATATGGGCTCTTTAACCATTAATATAAAGAAACCAAAATCAAATCATCATTGCTTACTTTATTGGATATGAGGTTTACATGATTTCATTCTGTCGTCAACAAATAAACTATTCAATGAAACTGCATCGACCATATACATTTTTAGGTGTACATATATATACACCATTCAACGATTGTATCTTAACATGCGTACAAGAGGAAATGTAATACCATCATGAACTTTCTTACATTATTTGTATTATATTACTAGATATAGGTGTAACAATACTATTAGGACTGAGTCATTTAGATTCTCGTCTGTACCTAGATTGCATGCAGTGGGTAATTTCTCCGCAGAAATAGTAAATACAATATATTCAACTGCACTGAATCTAGTGACAAGATAAAAATACTAATGTTAATTTATTTCATTGAAATATCCCAAGTAACTTGGTTATGCTTTTGTGTGCTAATTATTTACTCCATGTTATTTTTGTTTCACCATTATTTTATACTTTCTATTGTACAGTTATGTAAAAACCCATAAGGGCGTATATATGAATAAATAAATAAATATGTCACACTACCTACTTCTCTCTTTTTATAAATATAACTCCTTTAGCTATACCTCATCCTATTATATGTGGGGTGTACATAAATGCATTCAGCTTCTTTTATTATACTGTCCATGTATATACACGTTATTTTACCTTGCTTTATTCTTTCTTTTTGTACCACTATCGTTCATCTCTTATATTAATTCGTGAATAAGTGTTAATTTGAGATCTTAATTATTTCTAATTTTATAACTGTTAATTTGAGATCTTAATTATTTCTAATTTTATAACTGTTAATTCATGGTGGAAATTCATTTTAATGATTTAATAAAAGAAATTTATAACTTTATTCCACTTTTTTTTTTTTTTGACTGGACCGGTTTCAGCCTATAATGACCATCTTCAGACTAGTACAGGTTGTTCTTAATCTATGGCTTATATACTATTTTCGGGATGTCAGGGGTAGTAAACCATGATTTTACTTTAATTATATTTATCAGTATTGCTGCATAGTTTTACTAGTTACAAGTATCTTTTTTAAATAAATATCTGAGCTCACAGAAGTTTTATAAAAAACAAGAGGATTGAGACAGTAGATTTCATCTTCACACAAATTATTTTATTATCGTAACGTGGCTTTTCCTTAATTTTTATTCGACTTAACCCAACTAGAGAGTGAAAACAAAAATTAAAGGAAAAATGAAGACACAAACTGAAATAAAAATATTATTCAGCGAGTATAATCATGTTTACATCAACATAGACAGAAATTTTACAAATTCTAACAACTTTAATGGATTTCCCAGTTTCCACAGACCTCAGGATCAAAAACAAATCGATTACCATAAATCACCGAGAGTGGACTATAAAAAGCTTTGCGGCAAAAAACGGAAGATTCCAGATACCACCTTAGATCTAGATGAATAAAGTGCAGGGGTTGATCCCCGCAGGGCCGCCACAGCCCCCGGGGGCGCTAAGGAGGGGGAGCAGTGCATCACGGGGGCCCTACTTACCACAAAGGATGTTGACAAATTACTTCGGAGGAGCCCAAATCGCTGAGGTGTTGCAGCCAGCTTTGTAACCCCAGATTTTTATGCGGACGGCGAGTCACATGGTCTGATTGAAAGTCTGCTTGTTTTTCGAGGTTATTTTTTTTAGAAATATTCGTGAATTTACTTTTTTTAAAAGAAAAACGAACATTCCAAAGTTGCGGATGAACCTGACAAAATTTAAATACCTCCGAATACCATCAATATAAGCGGAAAATGTTACTTACTAGCTAAGGTACTTTGGAACACTCAGCCATTAAAAGATTATGTCACATATTATATATTACATGAAAGCCTCCATGGTCGAGTGGTAAGACGCTCGACTACGAATCCAAAGGTCGCGGGTTCAAACCCGGCGTGCGCCAATAACTTTTATTTAATTAATATGTGTCACAACACAATTAATGCATAAAAAATAATATAAAGTATATTTGCGGTACGTTCCAGAGTGGTAGATACTTTATATTGCCCTGGTGAAAGACCACCATTCAGAATCAAAACGTTGCTTGAAATGGCTTTTGCCGTGTTTGGTGACCAGATCTGAATATCCAGGTGCTTCCCAATCTTACTGTTACCCATCTCCTTCTCCTCCCTAATAATAAAAATAATAACAGTTCACTTATATAGCGCAGTTTTGTGATATTTTACCTCAAGTACGCTTAATACTAAAATAATTAAGCTCATAAGACTAACTAACAAAGAGAAAGTAATATTTAATATGTTATACAAATTAATACTATCTAAAATCATGTTCTTTATCATAAATCACGAGAGAAAAAGGTTTGGATATGGGTATAACAGTGTACGTGTACATTAACAGCCTTAAAAATTCATTTACTAGATGGTAAGGGTACAAAAATCCAGTTAAACATATTAAAATATTTGTTAAATCAAAGAAAAGGAAATTAGACTGAAAACAGTTAACATGTTAATACTTAAAATAATGTTTTTAGGTATCAACCATATTCCATATTCAAGTATTATAAGGAAACGATGCCAAAGATGCACTTACATCCTCACAACATGCCCCAACTGAAAATGCCATAGTCCTATAAATACTAAAAATACACATTTTAACAAAAAAACTGGTTAACGGTGTACTGGATGCACCTGATTTAAATAAGCTGATAACGTTCCCTGTACCTAATCGTGACACAAGAACTTCTGAGCTGTTTCATGTTAATTCATCAAGAACCAACTATGCAATGAACTCCCCAGTCCAAAGGTTACATAGACTTGGAAACCAATTTGGTTATGTTGATATTTTTCTGTATTCAATCATGAGATTCAGATCGGAGTTGTATAGCTACTCTTCACAAATACTTCACTGAAATATATGAGTCTACCAGATAATTGTGAATATGTATTTTTCTTTTCTATGTTTTCATTTGTATTATTGTAATTGTCATATTGCATTTTGTATTTACCACTGGTTATATATTTATTTTGATTTTTGCAAGAAGCATGTACTTTTTGTTTTCTTTTTTAATGTATCATGTACTATCATATAATACTTTACCTGTCAACATCAATACATTGTACAAATTTGTTGTAAAAGCCCACTAGGGCGTTAATAATAATAAATAAATAAATAAATAAAATCCTGTGCTGTACGACAAATTCAATGAGTCCATTTTTTAATTTCGCTCCCATGCCCTAAATCGAAAAGAAAACATAATAATCTGATGGGACCTGCCAGGTTAGTATGTTCCTGTATATTTTCTCATTCAAACTAGTAATTAATATGTAATAATAGAAAATAAGATCTGTACAGCGCCCTTGAGGTGATTTTTCACAAAAACGGCGCTATACAAATCATCCAAATGTTATTATTTATTATTATTTCTACTCGCTCTAGACGCTTGGGAGCAGTTGGAACTCTTGTGCGGTATTCACTATTAAAAAAATATTTTCAAAAATTACTTAGATGAAGTTTTGATGCGTTCCCTTTAGTTTGAGTTTTTAAAATTCACTGAATATTTTGAATATCTGGGGTCATTTTATTCGGATGTTCACGATTATCTAGAACAAAAAGTTAATGTTTTATTATAAATTCAAAATATCATTATGTTTATAATGTGTTTCGAAGAACTAGCGTCATTGATCCCTTGTACTCGATTGACATTCGGCGCGTCGGAACGGGTCGCTCGCTCGACTCGTTCTTGTATTAAACGGCTCTGCTGTGGAATGATTTTCCGTATTGTATGCTTCCTTCTTCCTTCTTCCTACGACACGTTTTTTAGAACCCTGGTTCACTCCTTCCTCTCCCAGAAAACATCATTCTCACAGCATCCCCAAATATAATAATGGTCCTGAGACAAATTATTTACCCAAGGACCTCCTCTGTGTATAATTAAAATATATGAAGAAATTTTCAGTAGAGCGGGTCAACAAAAAAGAAGTGCGAGAAGAATATATAAGCAAGGAAGAAGAAGTTGGGGACGCCTGAGGAAGTCATGGCAAGATCAAGTAAATCAAATACTTGAGTTAGGCCATTTCAAGAATCAGAAAACAGAAGAGTATGTTTAAATGTGAATGAAGCAAGGAGTGTATGCCAAGACAGAGTTAAAATATATGGTGAAATTTTCAATACAGAGGATGAACGAAGAAAGGAGTGCGAGAAGAATCAGGTGGAAGTGAATGGTAGAAAAAGTCGGGGACACCCGAGGAACGCCCAAGATCAAGAATATCAAATATATTAGTCGGACGATATCAAGAGTCAGAAGAGTATGTATAAAAAGATGTGTATGAATGTGAATGAAGCAAGGAGTGTATGCCAAGACAGAGTTTAAATATTTACAGAAATTTTCAGTACAGCGGATGAACGAAGAAGGGAGTGTGAGAAGAATATATGAGGTGGAAGCGAATGGTAAAAGAAGTCGGCGACGCCCGGGGAACGCATGGCAAGATCAAGTGAATCAAATGCTTTAGTCGGGCGATGTCAAGAGTCAGAATAACAGAAGAGTATGTATGAGACGATTTATGAATGTGAATGAAGCAAGGAGTGTTTGCCAAGACAGAGTTTAAATATATGCAGAAATTTTCAATACAGCGGGTGAACGAAGAAAGGAATGTGAGAAGAATATTTGAGGTGGAAGCAAATGGTAGAAGAAGTCGGGGACGCTTGAGAGGAACGCATGGCAAGATCAAGTGAATCAAATACTTGAGTCGGGCCATATCGAGAGTCAGAATAACAGAAGAGTATGTATGAGACGATGTATGAATGTGAATGAAGCAAGCAGTGTGTGTGCCTAGACATAGTTGTGTGGCGGTCCATCCTCTATGCCTACCTGTTAGTTAGTCAAGATTATTTTTCAGATTCTTTAGGTAATTTTAAAATAAATAAAAAGGTACTAAATTAATATTCAATTTATTTAAATGTATTTTTCCTTTAATTTAACATTCCTTAAGGAAATAGTGTAATTATAGCCGTATAAACCTGACTCCTATGTAGGTAGGTAGGTACCTACTGCCGAAAACATGCACTCTCTTGAAGTTAGCAGTATTTCACAATATTTTATTTATTGTGGTAAATTACAAATGATGTCGCAATCCTTTTTCAGTGTTGTTCCTACCGAAGCGGGCACTTGTCACACGGCCGCGACGCCGCCGGGAAAAGCATTTAAAAAATAATCAGTTCAGATTTGCTCATCGCCGGGACACAATCGTCGGGTGTCAACACATACTTGCGACATCTAACGTATGTACGAGCTAGAATTTGATTTATCCTTTAAAAAGTGAGTGTTTGTTTGAAGCAGCCCCGAGCCAGAAAGGTGCCAGCAGATTCGCCGCAAGGTAGGATAACCTCTAACAGTATTTCATACCCATTCTCGTCTCAAATTTTATCTTTGATGGAGCTAAATGATAACAGTTTATATTTCGTGAGGGTGTATAAAAAACTACCGCCCTACGTTATTTCATTTCGTACCAAAATATATTTCTAATTTTATTTGACAGGTGTTTAATTGCGCTGGAAAAAAAACTTAAATTGAAAATCAATCAACGTCTTGCATAATCTCACTGTTCAGAATGTAATTTCTTTGGTATTTCTATAGGGCTATAGGTTATATGCTGTAGGGTGAAGCCTTGATTCCAATCCCAGGCGAGCAGCTAACCGCCCCCTTTCTTCGATAGAATTCCGCCCCGGTGCGGCGGGAGCGTTTAATAATAACACCCGCCTTCTGTTAGCAGACTTATAATATTATTTTCTGTAAAAAGGAAGGAATTCTTACAAAAAGGCAAACATACAAATCCCGGCTCTGCTCAGCACTTTTCCAATATTCCGACACGTTAACACCGCCTTTGAAGTTCGTCGTTATGCCTTTGTATTCTAAATATTCAATAACAGAACCATTTGCGATTCCACACTCCGTGTTCTCGTTTTAAAATTTACTCTGCAGGAAGGATTTGAGTTGTTTGAAAAGCAGAAGTAAGATTCGGAAATAGTACTAAGTCCTTCAAATTAACTCTACAAAAATAACGTTTTCTGACTTTTTGCTTCTACATGTGTGTTTTATTGACATGGACGACTTATGGTGAAATCTAAATCGTTATTCTGACTTAATATTTTTTTGCTGACGGATAACAATTTTAAACGTTTTAATATTCAGTAATTTTTGAAATTAGATTGAAAACAACGCGACGTTAGCCCATTGAAGTATATTTTCGTACACAAATATTCTGGTGTTAGGAAGAGACGATTAAGTATCCAAGCAATATTATGACTTAACATTATACTACCGGGGGGAGGGTTTGGATACCACTCAAATTATATAGCTCACATATGTTTCTCATTTTTTTTACTAGTGTAGATCTATTCTTACCTATATACGCTTTCTGATTTGCAATGACCACTAGTCATCCAATAATATTGTATAATTTAAAAAAATAAGTGAGTAATGTGGAAATTTTATACAGATTTCTACCTCCGCCCCAGTTTTAAGGGTAAAATTAGGCTTGAGAAGCTACTGAAGTGGCTTGATGATACAATAGATCTAGAAGATTTGCTAGGCTCGGGCTACCGCCTAGTGTTTCAATAGAACGCTTCCTATTTTCGTTTGGGTTCTCGGTTTTCACCGTATTTCGTATTCCTGAAAATTTGCATAAATAATTGATGGATAGGCTGTGGTGAGGCCTCGATCGACCAGGGTATCTTGGCCCGAAGAATTCTGCCACTTATGTGTTCATTTTGTATAAAATTGTTGTATAATTCCGTTACATTGACGTTGTATTTACGGACCGATGATTTAAAGATGGTGTAACAGAAATTCTTTTCGTTGTGTTGCAGTTTTGTATTACAGTTCTTGGATATGCCGCCCAACTCGATTTAAATATGCCCAACTTGAACTATTATAAATAAACTAGAAACTGTGCGTTGCTATAAAAATACTTATGTAGATTCTAAATTTGCAGCCCATCTCTTAGATAAAAACCGTGTCTCGTTTGCTAATAACGAACCAACACCTTTACGTATTGAAAGTAGAGGTTTTAGATAAGATTTATTTGAGCAATTAGAAATAAACAAAATAATAAATGATCCAAATATAATCTTAATCAATAATCAAACAAGTGTAATTTAATTTCCACTCCTTATGTTTAAGAAAATATAATTAAAAATACCTAATTATAATAAAACGCTAAATAATCTATTTTCGTCGAATAATTAATTTATTCGATTAATAACAAAGACTCGAAAACATTTATATATCTGACTCTTGTCGACAATTTTATTTTTTTAATATTGCTTGGTAAAATTTAAAATCTATTAAGAACGTTATACTCCAGGGTTTGCTGTCCGTATTTATTATTGTATTTTGGGATTTAAATTCGATTGAAAAACAGATTATTTTTGTGTACTTAGTAATGTATTTTAATAATATTCACACATCTTACTGACAAATTGATATATTCAGAGTCATAATCGTAATAAGGTCTGTACCGGCCAGATAAATTAATTCTGATACAATTGTGAAATGTTTCGTATCTTGGTAAAATTTAAAATCTATTAATTTAACCATAGATTTTATGGCAATTGTATTTTAAATTAGTTTTCCAAGAATGCTCATTTCCAAGTCATAACCGTAATAAGGTCTGTACCGTAATTGTTGATTTATGGAGTGTAAGTAATATAAATCGGTTTTGCAAGAATGTTTCCAAGTGGTTATTCCATACCGTAATGTTTATTCTACGACTGGCAAGTAAATAATAAATTCTTGATCTACTTTACAAACTCACAGGAACAAAACATTTGTATTAGTTTAGGTATTATTGCCCGCAGCCTTTAACAAATTTTGTTTATTTGGGTGTCCCATTTAAATTTGTAATCAACAGTCACTCCCGAATAAACGTATTCATTTACCAGTTTAATACATTCCCACGTGCATGACTGCTAAATGTTTTAATGAATATATGTAAAGTTATGGGATATTATTTCTGGCGTAATCAAAACTGTAGCATATGAAGATCTAATGTGCAATATTTAAATATGTATATATGTAATTGGAACTACGTCATCAGACCATTTTATCAGCGCCTTAAAGTCTAGTTGCATACGTTTGACAGTAGTATATAATTGTTTATCCGATAAATGATATGTGCCGTATCGTTAGCATAATATGAAAAATAAAATGCTTAACATGTATAAATGTTTTTTTTATTATTATTGATACAAATATAATATAAAGCATCGGTCGTCAAATACCTACAACCATATTATACAAATTGTAAAAGTACAATAAAGCTGTAGTTATTTGACTGTCAATTCAATGGATTAGTTTTCGCTGAACAAAACATATGCATTGAATCTTTGAGGGTGTAAATAGTGAAATCTCGTAATATTTACTTGGGCTGAAATCAAGAGGCGAAATGAAGGCAGTGTTTTTGCTCCCGATATTGCACATCGCGCAGCTCAGCCTCCGGGGATGATGCAGAACGACAGTTTAATCGATATCAATATATGCTGACTGCTAACGTTTCCGGATGTACCTTCACTTCCGGGGAGATCAACTTTGTTTTAAAAGCTGTTTGCTTTAAACATAAAAGGGAAAATGTGATGTTTCAGAAAAATGTTCAATAAAATATTGTGGATAGTAATCTTTAAAGTAACTGATACATTATTGTTGTTTCGAGTTTAAGCCCACATTGAATAAAAAACCACCATTAAAAAATTTAAATCAACTCCTTTGGATCAATAAAAGAACAATAATAACCAGTAGAAAAAAAAACAGACATTAATTTACGATTCTTTATCTTCTAGATGCACAAGTAAATCCGCATTCTTTACCTTCTTCATAATGTATCACAAACTAGTGACAAAATTTGCAAAGTTTTTGCTGTTAAGGGTTTTCAAATGAGCGCAACTATCTCATAATGACCTTTTCATTGTAATAAATAAGTCAAGACTTGACTTAAAATTCCAGTTGAAAACATTAATAAGTTAAATTTGATGAATCAATTATATCTTATTACGTCGTCTGACAGGAGAATTATTTCACACCTAGTTGTATTATAGTATATTGTCATTAAATACCTAATTGACTGCCATCGTCGCCACTGTAAAATTGTATTTACCCACGAAAAATGCAAGTAAAAATGTAACATTTCTCCACAACGACTATCCAAGTATCAGCCACATTTATTAACCAACCGCATGCGAAAAAAAATGGCTATTGTTGGCATATTTATTGACATAATAAAGCACACCCTATACCAGAACTATGCTGATTCTTATATGAAATGATTGTAGCGTAGGCTAAGATGAATTAAATAATGTAGATACGTTACTGAGACAACGCGCCTGGTTGCACTAAACCAAGTCAACGAGACATACCTCCGAAAAACGCTTCATATAGCTATCTCTTCCGCACACACATATTCTTTACATTTAGTGGTGCAACATTAGTGGTGCTTCATTTTTCGTGAGAGTTGTATGAATATGACGTGTCTTGTATTTTATGTCTATGAGCGTAGGTAACAGATTCTGTATCGATGCCAATGTGTGAATGAAACACATCTGTGGAGATAATATTTCATACTTTTTGTTAAAATGTTGAAATAACAACAAAACATATACCTTTTTAAAAATTATTTTATTTTACTGCATGTTTTCAATTTGAACTTTTTATTTTTTACATTATTTTTATTTTTTATTTTATTAACGCCTTAAAGGCTTTTACATAAAACACATTTTAGTTAAATAAAGGAGTAAAATAAATGAGAAGCAAATAACATAAAAGCAAGAGTTAAAAAAAATGTTAGTATGTACAACGCAAGTATATAAATGTAGTGAAATACTTCTTTAATAAACACATTTTTTGTTGTTAATTTTTTTTCAATTAATTAATATCACGATTAAATATTGGTTACAGAGTTGAGTAAGTATTTAATCTCGTCGAAAAATAAAAAAACTATTTTAGATAAACGCCATTCTGTTTCTACTGTAAAATATAGTTGAATGGAAAAAATGCTAACATGAAGTAAACCAACTTATTAAATTTTACACAATGAAGAATACGCACGACTACCTGTGAAAATATATTTTTTTAAATGACATGGTTTTCTTCAATCAATATATTTTTTTCCTATTTAACCTTTTTAATCAATTTCCATAATGATTTCTAAGTATTTAGAATTTTCTTCAAATAAACTGATTAATTTAAAAATAATTAAGTAGCTATTCAAAATTATTTTTATTTCTAAATATTTGTTAACGACCCCTGCACTGGTCGCACCCGGTTGCAGAATTTCGATTCGCTTTTAAATTACGCAAAGCAAATATTTTTCTGGTTTATCCAATTTATATTCACATTGATTTGAAATGGACTATCGATTCCTATACGCAAAGTGTTAGTTTGTTCATCGTTTACTATTTAAATACCGATTTTGATTTGTGTTTACCTGTGTGATAACAACATATTATTTACATTAAACTATTGAATCCCAACGTTGTGAATATAAATTAGTTTACTTATAAGTACGACTTAAATTAATACACCGGTATTTTAATGATAATTACCAGATAATTTGGCTGTACCACGAAAAATCATAGGTACCATTTCTAATTGGATGGTGACTGAAATTTATAATTTTACTTTGGATTATTTTGATTTTCCGCTTTATATGGTACATTACAAAATTTCCTGTTTTGGTATTGTGTCAACTGCGTTTCCATAAAAAATAGGTCTTTAATTTATTTTATTTACGATTATACAATGTACGTGTAAATAATATATAACAAATATCATACTAACTATCCAAATATTATTAATATTATAACAGTACAGAATATAATCTATGCATATATTCTTACACGGAAGGTAGAAATAAAGATAGACAAAATTTATTATTTTTATGTCAAAGGAATAAGAAAAAACAAACACAGATTAAAAGTAATAATAGATAAGATTAAAAATTTAAACCTTTTTTTTAAGTGAATACCGCACAAGAGTCCCGACAGCTCTCAACCGTCTGGAGCCAGTAAGACTATGGCATTCTTAATTGAAGGATTTTGTGAAGATAAATGTAGTAGGAAGGGTATAGGGATGAGGAAGAGGAAGGTTGGGAAGAACCTAGCTTTTCAGATTTGATAATCAAACACAGCTCAAATCATATCAAGCACTGTTTCGATTTTAAATAGTAGTCTTTCACCGGGGCTATACTAAAAGTTTTTGTCACACGTTTTTTTAATTTATTTTGTAATTATTACAACGTGACTTTATTATAAATTTATAATCGAATGAGTGTATTATATATTTTAATAATATTCTTAGATATTTAACAATAATCTCGCCCCAACCATAGTGTGCATAAATTTCACGGCAATTTGCTAATAAACACAGATTTAAGTTGGCAGTTTGCTGTACCCAGACTAGGGTAGGTATTAGAACCTCCCAGCAAGGGTCGCTGGAGGAAAAGGCTGGAAAGGGTTGGGAGAGCGAGTGTCACAGTGTATAATGTACAATAACCGCAACTTTTTAACAATGAGTGTGTTATAAAATAAAACTTAAACACACTTTTAGTAAAAATATGCAAAATTACAGTACGTTTTCGGTACGTTTTAGAGTAGTAGCTACACTCAGTATTGCCCTTATGAAGGATCACCATTTAGAATCGAAACGTTACATAAAATGGCTTTAGTCATATTTAATGAACGGATCTAAAAAACCATGTGCTTTTCAACCGTATTCTTTCTCATCTTCTTATATTTTGCCCCACAATGCCTTGATTGCATACATTGGGCAATTCCTTCCCAGAAATAGTAGATATATTCAACTGCACTGAACTAGTTACAAGAAGGTTATAATAGCACACCTCTTCCAAAAATTCTAATGTCAATTTATTCCACCGTAATATCCCTGGTAACTTAGTTATGCTTTTGTGTACTAATTATTTACTCCTGCTTGTTATTTTTGTATCAAATTTATTTTATACTATCTATTGCACAGTTTTGTAAAAGCTCATAAGAGCGTATATAATAAAATAAATGTACTCTTATTGGGGATTTCAAAGTGGTCTATTATAAGTAGGTTCGGTATTCACATTTAAAAACTTATAACATGGTTTCATAAGCAGACCTGGAGTAAGCGTAATTTTCTGTAATTTATCTGATAAAATGTGGTGAAATTGAACACACTTTGACTAAGTATATTATTGTAGAAGTACTCTATGATGCCCGGATAATTATTTATGTGTTGTGTATTCATTCTATTGCACATTTAAACTGTGTGCACAAATGCTGTGGATGAAGTGCTCTCACGGTAACATATCTTGCTTGCATCGATCCAGATCTAGAAAATTTTCTTACTCACCTTTGTCAAATATATACTAGAATAATCAGAGATAATTGGTTTTTGGTATCATGTTTTCTTTGTTGAGCAGTTTTAATGCTATTTCACAATATTTTGAAACTTGACTTTCTGGTTATACCAAACAGTAGTGTCAGGCTTAGATTAATTAAATAATGTAGAAACGTTATTGAGACAATGCGCGTGGATTCACTAAACCGAGTCCGCGAGACATACTTGAGATTTACTACGTTTAGTATCACAAACATTCGTTCGACAGACAAGCTGTCACCAGCTGCCACAAACGCGTCGGTGTAGGCTCCTTTCTGAGAGAAATGTCTTGAGGTGTAAAAATCATTCGGGAGTAAATAAAATATCTTATGAAGTTTCTTTCCATTCATAATTACCCACAAATCACGTTTTATTTCAATTCAATAAATACAATTATTCAGAAGGTTTGAAGGTTCACGAAAACGGTGTGAGATAGCAAATGCAAGAATACATAAGTGTGTGAAAGATAACCAGAGCTAGTGGCGCAATACCCATTATAACAGTAGCGTGGGACGTTATTATAGCTATCTTATCCGCACACACATATTCTTTGAATGGCTATCCTTTTCATACGCGGGGTGAAACGGAATGCAAGACGATACTAGTGCTGCTACATTTTTCGTAAGATTTGTATGAATATGAATTGTCTTTGTACGAGTATTTAATGTTTATGGTGGCAGGTGACACTTATCGACAGCAAAATAACTATTAATATCTAAAACATATGATAAGGAAAAATACTAATAAGGATTAGGTTGCGAGTAAATTGGTTGAGATAGTTCTGTTGGTAGATCATTACTCCTCGGATAGATCTGTGGGTTAAAAAAAGTCAACAGTATCATCCAACTCATAACTATCTAAAACTTGCCCAAAGAAATATTCAAACGTAATTGTAAAGGTACTTTATGTCTATGTTCTAAAGCCGTTCCTGTCAGCAAGAAACCAAAATACCAAGTTAAAAATGATAGCGTCCATTCCGTGAATGGATTTTAAATATATATTATATCATAAATGTGCTTAAAACTTTACCAGTATTTAGATGCCTGATGCAAGGTGAAACCAGTCAGGTCAATAATAAAAAAGTGGAAATACGTTAAAAAGGTTTTTTAATAATTGTTTCATATAACAGATCCCATGTTTGAATCTCGCTCACGACATATTGTTTTTATTATCTGTGATTTAAAAAAAAATCATAATAGCAGCCATTATGCATTGCAAACTTTGTGGTACAGACGTCAGGTGGGAATGCTATCCTCGTTCTACCAGTATTTCAATGGAAGATGCTCCGAGGAACTTTCGTCATTTCTCCCTTCGGCAGCGGTGCATATTCGGGAAACTCGCCAACGCGCGCCCTAACATTTTTGTATAAGGTTGACATGATCATGAGAACTGGTCACTTCATACGATGCGTTCGTGTGTTTTACTGCTCGGCTGTGGAATGATTTTCCAGCCTCTGTGTTTTTTTAGTAAAGGACGCTTAGATGGTTTAGGCATGTAGAGCGAATGAACGAAGAAAGGAGTGTGAAAAGAATATATGACGCGAAAGTGAAGGGAAGAAGAAGTCAAGGATGCCCGATAAAAACAAGGCACGATCAAGTAAATCAAATACTAAATGTGAAGAGTCAGAATAACAGAAGAGTAGGTATGTATGAGACGATGCATGAATGTGAATGAAGCAAGGAGTATGTGCCAAGACAGAGTTATTTAGCGGTCAACCATCACGGGTAGGCAGAGAGGCACTAAACGGCGTGATGGTTAGTTAGTTAGTTTATTTTTTTCTTTCTACAATATGTACCTCTTCAAGACCCAGGTTTACTCCATCTTTTCCTCAAAAAGACCCTCCACACAGTATCCCCGAAGATGAGATAGGCCTTGAGGAAAATTATTTTTCTCAATGCCTCCTGTGCCGAGTTAACGCAAAACAAAAAAAATTTAAAAAAATAATGATTACAATAAATAGGGCCTTTAGTTCCTTTTTTTGCGAGGAACAGTCAACAGTCGCAACCAATTTGTAGACCAATAAAATCGTTCTAAAAAATCTTGCATATATGTAAATACCACATTCCTTCAATAACCACGCCAATCCCAATTCGGCGCGGTTCGATCGCCATTCGTAAAGTATAAAAGATAAATGATTTTGCGTCCGGTCGGATATGATCTCGGCCACTCCGAAGCGATAAAAGTGCGTCGTAAAGCGGGCGGGCCGAGCGGCCACCTCTTGCCCCCGTTTATGGCGACTCTTTAATGGCGTTTCTCTTTCACTATTAAACATGTCGCCCCTCATTTGGGATCTCCGCCGAGGTTAGAGGTGTCGAATTGGTCGAGCTGCGTCCTGCGTTTTTTTAAAGTCAATTTCGGGCTGACGGACCCTTAAACGAATTTAAGAGACGCAGGATTTCTATAGCCAAGACGCCGAGCCAACAGCGAGTCTGTTACTATACGTAAGCCACAAAATACGTAATTGTGGACCATAAAAATAGCACATCTCCAAGGTCTAGGGGTGCAACATTGTAGATTTACTCCCAGGAGGACGGTTTCGTGTGTTATTCAGGCAGTTTATAAGACAATGAAAAAACCCTTTTTTCCATTAAGAGGGTTGAAAGACAGGTGTATCGTCGTTGGAAAGACAAAAGGGCTCAAGTGACACTTTGTTCAAAAATTAATTAAATATGTAGTATTGACGGCCTTCATGGTCGAGTGGTAAGACGCTCGGCTACGAATCCAAAGGTCGCGGGTTCAAACCCGGCGTGCGCCAATAACTTTTATACAATTAGTTTGTGCAATAACACATTTAATTCACATAAAGATAATAAAAAGTTTATTTGCGGCACGTTCCAGAGTGGTAGATACTCTAAGTATCGCCCTGGTGAAAGACCACCATTCAGAATCGAAACGTTGCTTGAAATGGCTTTAGTGCAGTGACCAATCTGAATAGCCAGGTTCTTCCCAACCTTCCTCTTTCCAATCTCCTACCCCTCCCCACTACCTTCTGCCTCACAACATACCTTATTTGGAGATGCCATAGTCTCACTGGCTTTAGACAATTGGGAGCAGTTGAGACTCTTGTGCGGTATTCATATAAAAAAAAAAGTATTGATCAGAGTTTTTTTCTGCACCTAATGCTCTGACTCTCGTTTGATTCTGAAGACTTCAGGCATCTAAAATATATTTACCATTTGAGAGAAGGCTTGACTCAAGCGACACGAGTTAGACTTTTTTAATCTTATTGTCGCTTTAGGTAACTCAGTTAGAGCATTGAGTTATCTGCATTTTTTTTTTCAAAATCCAACAAAATTCAAAATAAAACAAGATTTTTGGATTTCAACAAAAAAAACTTTAAAGTGCTTTAGTGTAAACTTCCCAAAATGGTGCTTCAGCCTTTTTGCCTTTCTGGCGAAGATATATGTATTTTAAATAAAAAATAATTTTGTTTTAAGCCACTTTATTTATACACATATAACAATTCGACCGGTTTCGGTTAAACTTAACCTTCATCAGGAACGTATAAGTATATCATCATATCATATCAGTTTATACTTATACGTTCCTGATGAAGGTTAAGTTTAACCGAAACCGGTCGAATTGTTATATGTGTATAAATAAAGTGGCTTAAAACAAAATTATTTTTTATTTAAATTATAATGTCAAGCTACAAAGTGTTTGCTTCCTTCGATAATATATGTATTTCGTTGGACAGGACTTGGATAGAGGAAAAAAAGCAATAAATTCCATTTCCATTATTTATAATAACGATTGTGATTTTAGTTTTATTTTTATTTTTTATATGAATACCGCACCAGAGTCTCAACTGCCACCAACCGTCTAGAGCCAGTAAGACTATGGCATCCCCAAATTGGGTATGTTGTGAGGCTGAAGGTAGTGGGGAGGGGAAGGAGATTGGGAAGAGGAAGGTTGGGAAGTACCTGGCTATTCAGATCTGGTCACCAAACACACAACGTTTCGATTCTGAATGGTGGTCTTTCACCAGGGGGATTCTTAGAGTATCTACCACTCTGGCTTCTAGTTTTAATTTGCCTGCATATCTGTGAAATATCAGTTTCTCGGTGATATATTGGATTGGGTAATTTTGTGTCAAGCGCAGTTGAGGTGAACTATCACAAAACTGCCCTATTTAAATTTACTGTTATTATTATTACAAAAACCACTATTCTGAAATATTTTTAATGATTTTTGAAAATTTGAAATTTTTTGAATTTTGTCAATGTTTTACTCGTGATATTTAAAATTAAATATTGACACAACTTTTGACGAAATCGTTATTTTTAATTTCGCTCTATTGCTGTTGTTACACCTACCGTATTATTTGATTTTATGCGCCGGTTTAGCGTTGGTTTAGTTACACCGGACGTAGGCCATTAAATTAGACGTGGTTATAAGACGCGTTATAAGATTTTCAGCTATTCCGACCTTATAACACGCGTAATTTGCAACTCGTTAGTAAGTATGGGGACATAAAGTTATTTTATTTACCTGCATCTCAATACAATCAAATTCTTTTTTTTTTTTTTTTTTATATAATTCAATTGAATTAAATTTAATATTATTATTATTGAGTTCTGCTATTTTAAGTTTTTTATTTTTAGTTTTTAGTGACAGCTGTTTCGGCGTTTAAGGCCATTGTCAAACTGATTGACAATGGCCTTAAACGCCGAAACAGCTGTCACTAAAACTAAATCAAAAAACTTAAAATAGCAGAACTCAATAATAATAATATTAAATTTAATTCAATTGAATTATATAAAAATTAAAATGGAGTTCTACAAATTAAACACAAAAACTATAAACAATCAAATTCAATTATATACTAACTGTGGTTTATTAACGAGTTTTAGAAGAAAGTTTAACCTCAAATTGGCGAAAAGAACTCTTGCAAATGAAAAAAAACGTTTGTTAGAACATGTATATTTTCTAATTATTGAAGCCCGGCCCTGTCCCACCTTCCATCAAGTTGTTCTACCAATTTAAACGACACCTGTAGTACCTACGGAGAGTAAACCGTGTGCAAATAGTAAATCCGCGTATACATTATGCAGAGGCGTACTCGGGGGAAATCACAAATGCCAAGTTTCAGGGGCGCACTCCACACTCCACCCCTGGCGGAATCAGCTTTGATTGTTGACCATTGTATGGGGCGGAGTCAAGAAGTTACCTGCAATTTATGAAGTGGAGGAAATTGAATTTTTATTACCTTTTAACTTTTTTAATGCCGCGGCGTTATTTATGCAAGCGGGCGGCGAGGAATTTACGAGTGTTTTAGCTATCTTAACACCAGAACTCCTATGAAAAATGAATGAGTCAATAAATTAAGTACTTTTTGAACAAACCTTAAAATGCCAAAACATTTTTTTTCCGCTCAGAAAATTCCAAATAATTTTTAGATAACGGTGTTCCAAAATCATGGATGATGATTGTTTTGTTATAATACTCGTCAGTTGATCATTGATCGATCAACAGCTTTTTAAAAAAATGGCGCTGATCGCCGATTTAACGGTCTCCAAATGTAATGAATTTGAAACACATTAATTACGAAAATGCTTCAATCGATATATTTATAACTTGTTTTATTTAGTTGTAAAATACAAACATTTTTGGGTTACAAAAAACCTGACCATAAGCGGAAGACGTTGCTTTTGCAATGATAAAGGACTTAGCTAGCAAAAGAACTGAACCCACGACGCCCGAGTGGGAATCCGATGCGTTTATTTACTCAGCTACTAACTGATAAGAAATAATAATTAAAGTACTAATAGCTTTACAGTTCATCTACTTCAGTATATAGCTCTTAAAAAAGGCATGTGACAACGCTGTCTTTGTTCGAAGATGCTTCGATAAACTTGCGACATCACTTCGGTACCGGTGCGCAACCGAGAAACACGCCTAACGCGCGCCCAACATCCGCACACGGTTGACATTCAACGGATCACTTCTACGAGCCATTCTCGTATTCAACAACTCGCCTGATGAATGAATGATTCGCCAGCCTCTGTGTTTTCTCCCTCCTATAATATGGGTCTCTTTTAGACCCAGGTTCAATAGTTTCTCATCAAAAATACCCTCCACACAGCACCCCTTAAATATGACATTGATTTCTTTCAGAGTCTTCTGTATGGAGATGTTTAAAAAAAAATAAAAAACTAAAGTAGGTCCAAAAGGAGCCATGTTATTCAATTCAACAAAAGCCTACATCAAAGGTTGTAAACATTATGTGTGTCACCAACATTAAAGCCTCCAATAACAATAAAATTCTATCGATTGTATTGTTTGTACCCGAGTAACGGGAACGTGTTATCAAAATCAAATGTTTTTTTAAATTCAGATGTTTTTTGAAATCAATTTTCAAAAAACATTCATTTCATTAAAAGCGATAAATAAGTGATAACAAAGAGCGATTTTTTTCTACATAAGGCTCAAATAAATATGGTTCGATGTAATGTTTTTTTAAAAATCAGAATTGAAATGATTGAATTCAGTTCTTAGAAAAACATTATTGTTACAAGCTGTTCACTCTTGTCGAGTCCATGTTTTTTCACGCTGCCACGTGTTTTTGCCTAATTTGTTTATCTCGTTGATTCAGTGCCTTTAATGGCGGCCATGAACCCAATTAATTTCCCCGGCGCGCCTCTGGATGAAGAAAACTTTTTTTCGTATTTGATAAAAATAGTGGAACCTTTAGAAATAATGATAGACATTTAAAATAGCTTACTCCCGAATTCACTACCTGCTTTCGCTGGAGTTTCAACACAATTTATTTGTAGTAAGCGATTGAAAACTATAAAAAATACGAGTACATAACGACGTCTTTTAAAAAATGTTTTCATTTTTTTATATCTTTTTATCTGATATCTCAGAATGAACCCTTGTCTGTTTTGAAAGAATATATGATGTGAAATTGAATGAAAGAAGAAGTCGGGGACGCATGAGAAAGACATGGCATTATCAAGTGAAACAAATACTTAAGTCGGGCCATGTGAAGAGTCAGAATAACAGAAGAGTATGTGTGAGACGATGTATGAATGTGAAGGAAGCAAGGAATGTGTGGCAAGATAGAGTTGTATGACGGTCTGTCCTCTCTGTCTACCCCTGCGAAGAAACGACGTGATGGTTAGTTAATCCTGTTTTGTACTGTACAACCAGGGAAACTATTTCACCGCCTGGTTGGACAACGATATGGAGCGGGTTAAGGAAGGAAATGTGGAAAGGAACTCACATAAGCAAAGGTTAACGTGGGTCTTGATGGCCTCCGCGGTCGAGGGGTAAGACCCTCGACTACAAATCCAGAGTTCGCTGGTTCAAATCCGGCGTGTGCAAATAAATTTTATTTGATAAATATGTTGAAATAAATGTTTCAACAAGATGGGGGTAAGTGCGGGCTATTCAGATCTGCTCACTAAATACGACTAAAGCCATTTCAAGCAACGCTTTGATTCTAGATGGTGGTTTTTCATCTAAATTATCTACCACTTAAGAACGTGCCTCAAATACAATTTTGATTTTATTATTGTATTAATTAACAATATCATTTTGAATGAATTATTTTTGAAATAACACAAACTATTTATGTTTAAATATATTTGCATATGCCGGGATTTGAACCAACGACCTCAGGATTTGTAGTCAGAGGATCTTGACCGCTCGACACGGAGCCATAGCCCACGATGGTAATGACGACAATTGGAGAAAATAATTCCATTGCATTTCGAAAGTTTTTTGCTGCTTCAGAAAATATGTTTCTGCTCCATAGTTTCTATTCTAACACATACTATTAATTATTTTTTTCAATCGATTATTCACGGCAGGAATTAGTTACTTACCTTGCCTTAGAAAGATATAATACGAGTATATTATACTTGTTACTATTTTACTATTTCGGATTAAATTATATATGTGAGCCTCGTCCCAATAGGTATGCTGTAACTTCCAACAATTTTACTGGCTGTAAATTTTTAAAGATATTCTACCCCCCCGGCTTCGGGACTGTGAAGAATGCATCCTGGAACTTTACGCCTGCAGAATTTGTAAGGTTTTTCACGCAGTTTGTTCTTGTTTGTAGTTCCACTTGGAAATAATTTGCTCTCCGGGCAACTGTTGCTGCAGTCTGAAAAGAATTTCAAATAAGACATAATATCAATGGGAAGAGTTTGTAGGCATTAGTTCAAAAACAAGATTCTGCATTACTTGTTTGATATTTAAAGACTTTGAAGTCTCTGGATATTCTGATCTCACCATTCAAATATAGCTGAGAGCCCTTTCAAGCAATGTTTCGATTCTGAAAGGAGGTCTCTGACTGTGTTTTACTCTCTGAAACGAGATGCTTTGACATGTACAGAAAATAAATGACGCTAAAGTGAATGGAAGAAGTTGGAGACGCTTGAGGAAAACACGTCATAATCAGGAGTCGGGATATGCTAAGAGTGTGTGCTAGGATAGAGTGAGGTGGCAGTCCAAAGTCTGTGCCCTTTCCTTGCGGGAAATCGGTGTGACAGTTTGTTTTTATTTACTTTTTTTAGTGTAAATACCGCACAAGAGTCTCAACTGCTCTCAACCGTCTGAAACCAGTGAGACTATAGCATCCCTTGTTGGGGTATTTTGTGAAGCTGAAGTTAGTGGGGATAGGAATGAGACGGGTAACATGAAGGAGAGGAAGTACCTGTCTATTTAGATCTGGTCACCAATAGTAATTGGCTGATTTATATAGCGCCGTTTTCGTGACGTAAATATCACCTCAAGGGCGCCAAGCACAGCCAAAACCATTTGATTCCAAATGGTGGTCTTTCACCATGGCGATACTAAGAGTATCTTCCGCTCTGGAAGTTATTTGGTTAGTTCGGAACGAAATGCAAATACGGGATATAAAATAATTGTAAAAATTTTACAGACACTCAAAATCTGAGAAAATTAAAAATAATGGAAGTTTTTGCAATTTTGCAAAGGTTACTCGTGTAATGTTTATTTTCCTTGTCCCAGAGTGAGTTTTTATAACTCATGTGGATTGCTATTTTTATTGTAATTTATAATTTTATTTTTCAAACGTAATACATAGTAGAAAATACAAAACAGAGATTATTCATTATACTGTAAAGTGTTACTTTAAAATATTAAGGTTTTACTTTAAAATAAATAAAAAAAAACTTTGCTTGTGTGTATGAGGGGGTGTTATTTATTTAGTTACTAATATTTTTTTAAAATTATTTTTTAAAGTATTTATTTAAATTTTTCAGTATAGTTCTTTAATTGTATTTTGAATTCATTGCGATCATCATTAATCACTCACTTTTCCGGTAAACAATTAAAGAATTTTATTCCTAGATATTTGTAACTCTGCTGACCTATTGTTTTTTTACATATCGGGATCGAAAAAGTGCTATGTAGCAAGATATCAACATATTAATAAATTTAAAAAACGTATTAGGTACCTAAATTACTATTTTTTTTAAATCAACCGACTCACTTAAAATCAGTAACACGCTTACAGTCAACAATAGATTGTTATTTACAAGTTACTGGCAAATAATAATTCATGCACGACCAGAAAATTATTATCTATCTCGTAATCAACAATCTATTACCGATTTGAAAATAATATTTAAACTGCAGTGTTAAATTTATAATAATAGGGCATTGTCGTACTGGTTATTAGTATTGCGGATCAAAATCTTTGAGTTTAATGTTTTCTAATTCTGATAACATCGGAATTGAACTTATCTGAATTAAGTGTATGCAGCACAAATCTAAATACCAGTGCAAATATACACAAGAATGTCCACGCCTCATTCCTGTTTAACCCGGCGCCAATGACGTGAAAATAATTAGGCGGACGATGACACTGGGTCATTATGATCCGGATTTCGCCGGTAAATTTTCACAAACTAAAAGTCTTAGTCTAGTTTCTTTGCGTACAAGGATAAAATAATAAAAAAATGACAGATTTATTGTATACATCGCCATACAACTCTGTTTTGGCACACACTCTTTGCTTTATTCACATTCATACATCGCCTCACATATGTTATTCTGTTATTCCGACTCTTCACATGGCCCTATTCAAGTATTTAATTCCCTTGATCAAGCCATGTCTTCCTCAGGCGACCCTGACTTCTTTGTACATTCACTTTCGCATCATTTTTATAAAAAAAACTTGACTACGCTGGCCGTCAAATATTCTCTTCATACTCCTTTTTCGTTCATTCGCTCTACATGCCCCCAAACCATCTAAGCGTTTCTTTCTTGATCCTATTCATTACAATTACATCAGCCTTGTATTCTTTCTGGATATCTCCATATTTAACGCACATTTTTCTATTTTACGTAGAGTATTCTAAATGTTAATAATTTTATACACTAAAATAGAGGTAATGCCGAACTTTTTATCATAAAAATATAATATGAAATCGTTCTTAAGCTTCTTCATTTGGTGGCGTGGAACTAGTGCATTTTTCGCAATATGGAATCAAATGCTCTAGGCATATGTAAATTTGGCATGCATTACAACTGCTGCCTGTTCTCAACACAGGAATTCCTAGCGAGACAGGCACAGCACCACCTATATAATATGTAAAATGTAATAATAATAAAATAAAAAAAAACAAGTATGAGTTTTTTTTCTCCTTTGGTTCGGGTAGAGGGGGACTGTTAGGCTGCATATCCAGCTACACGAACGTTAAGTACGATGGTTGGAAAAAAAATACAACCATTTGAAATAACTTGGGGTCAATATGACCCAGCGCCATTGGCGTCGGGTTAGCAAGATTGTAATGATATCAAATTTATACTCCAAATATGTAAGAAAAAAAAGCCTCTCCGAATTGTGTCTAAAACACAGGAAATATGAAAACCGTGTGATTAAAAATATCTGATTGAAGTTGAAAAATATTTAAAAGTAGTGGGTTCAAAGGAAAATAAAGCAAGATTAAAAAAAAAAACATAGCAGAAAATTTAATGAAACACACACCCCAGTAATTTTAAACGAGTTCGTACTAAAATAGAGTGTGCCATCGGTAGAGTAATATTCTTCTCTTCTTTCTTCGATGCTTCTTACTGAGGATCGTGACCCCACTGAAGATTGCCCTGGTGAATTGATCCTCCGCTCGTGTGTTGTATGGAGAGCTACGGACACCGACTGTGTCCGCGGTTGTTCCAGACGCCTGTGATATTTAATCAGTCCAACGCTTCGATGGTCTTTTCTCTGTTTCTTCTACCTTTGACTTTGCCAGTGACCATGAGTTTCTCCAAGTTAGAGTTCTCAGTTTGGCAAAAAACGTGTCAAAATATTTTGGAATACGCTATAGGAGTTTATTACGGATGTCTAGCTCTTCCTCTCGGTAGAGTAATATTCAACAAACAATGTTAATATCCGCACGTAATTGTAAACCAGTAAAGATAATATTGTTAACTTCCGTTCACGGTTATGCATAATTATGTCTCTTGGAATACTTGTATTACAGAGTCGGTTTAAGGTATGTTAGTTCTTGGGGCGCCAATTGAAAGAAATAACCCACAAGAGTACGTAGTAAGTATCTAAGATGACCGTTCTTTTAACGAAGAATTAAAAAAATATCGACTCCCCTCTTTCTTATAAACCAAAGTGTCACACGTGGTACAAGATCGGAATAGCGAAAAACTTGCCTCTTAACCACGACTTACGCGTCTAATTTAACGGCCTACGTCCGGTGTAACTAAACCAACGATGAAACGGCGCGTAAAAATCTAATAAGTTAAGGGGTTGGTGTTTAAAGACAATCTGATTAAAATTTACTAGAACTCAAATTACTTACCTCGTTACATAAATATTATGTTAAAAACAACATTTTTTGTTTCACGTTAGGAACGTTTTTTAATGAAATAATGTTTTTTTTTACCACCTACCTTGAAAATGATTTTGATAATACCTTTAAATAAAAAAATGAAAAAAATATAAAGTTTTCGTAAAAAAATTGCAACGTACTATTTATTTATAATATTCTAAATCGTCGATGCGAAACGTTACGCGTTACTTATACACTATTATATAAATAAATAAAAATTATGGTAGTTTAATTATTTTACATTTTCGCCCAATTCCGGCTCTGATTGTAAGCGTACAAATTACTGCAAGTTTGCTCTACTTTCGCTTCATACCAAAATAGCCTTCACCTGCACCTAAACGGTGTTTAATATTTAACCGAACTCACAATGGGTCACCATAGTAATAATAATAATTGTTGCAGTGTGCTTAAGGTCTAAAGTCTCATGCAATCATAATGAACGATAATCTGGAGGCGTGCCATTATTTATTAGAAGCGGAAGTTTAAATTTGAGTAATGGCCGCCTTTGAATACTTAACGTCATATTTGTCAAAATTAAAATAAATTGAAAACGCTATCAAGATTTTATTTGCGAAATATTACGCTGGTTTTTATTGTTTATGGGCGTTGACTCATTTTTCCCACGTCACATTAGCGTCGAATATTGTGTTTTAAATAGAATCACACAGTTTCCACCTTTCGTAAAGCATTGCTTTTTTACATGATTTTATAAATACCGTTTTTTTCTGCACAATGTGAAAGAACCTCTTTCATTTGAGTATTGAAGAAAAGTTGAAGAAATAACGATATCGTAAACAAATATTTTTTATAAATAATATTAAAATTATACGAGAAAAATTTTCGGCCGCGATCGGGATTCGAACTCGTAAACGTTTCGCTAACTGGGTGATTGTTATAACGACCCCTTAGAATAACAAGGTTCCATCTCACACCGCACTGTTATGCGATAATAAACTCTAAAGTAGCTTTCTTTAGACCCCAGTATCGCATGACATTGCCGTGTCAGATGCAACCTTGTTATTCAAAGAGGTCGATAAACCACTGAGATCTTACGTAATTTTTTAGAGCCGAAATAGTAGTATTAAATTGAACTTCAAGCCTACGCTATATCACGTTACTTCATATTATTTCAAATTATTTTCTTCTATCTCACATATGTTGACGTTTTATTCCGATGAATTTACAATTTTCCTTTCAAACTTGTCCGTAAACAGAGCCTTTGGCACAATGCTGAGATTACTTGGACAGGATGTAGTTTAAATAAATCATGTTACAATTTTAAAATCATCATAAAACATATTGGTAAAATTTATGTGCACTTCGACACTTCACTTTAAACCTACACGTTTGTTATTCAAGTTTTCCTTCAAAAACCCATAGTATATACAAAGAATTCAAATTAAATAAAACAATAAACTTTGTAAAACACCACTTTATTTGAGTTAACCACCAACCAGGTTTCGCTTTTCTCAAGCTTCTTCAGGGCTTTTACATCAACTGGTGTATTACTTTTTATTTACTTTTACATCAGTTGATGTAAAAACCCTGACGAAGCTTGAGAAAGCGAAACCTGGTTGGCGGATAACTCAAATAATGTGGTGGTTTACAAAGTTTATTGTTTTATTTAATATACAATGTCACACCCCCAAGTTTTTGCTTCCTTCAAAAAAATAGCTTACTAACTAACCATTCCCCATTACTAGGCAGAAATCTTAAAACACAGCACAACCCTACCTTGAAACACACTTTTTGCTTCATTCACAGCCATTCACACACTTATGTTATTACAACTATTGAAATAACCAGACCCAAGTACATATAAAACTAATTTGATAACGTTTTATTGGCATCATGATCTTCTACTGTCACAACTTTATCTGTCTATTCAATCCACATGTTCTGGTCTACAATCTTTTCTTAAAATGCTTCCCAAAACTCTTAGAGAGACTTTAAAAGCATAGTGTGTATAGTTTCTTCTGAATTCGATATTATTTCGTTTTTTTCAGTTCCATGCCTATCTGCCATCCTTCAAATTAACTATTCTTCAGAGACATTAAATTTTATAGGTCTACTACATGTTAAGCTTTATTTTCAATTAATAAAACATCGATTGCGTAACCGAATCGAACAATGTTCAAAGTAGAATATTAACTAAACGGAATCCCGCCCATCCCTCGGTGACTGTTCTGTTTGTAAATACTCCCTAAAGTTATTGCTGCTTGAGGCTTTTGAAGTTGAAGTATTGCATCACACTCCGAGGCAAACACAATGCAGCAGATAAAGTTGCCTCGTGAATAATTTAACACTTTTGCTCGGTTTCGGGGTTGGAGTTACAATTTGCGCTGCGTTACAGATGCGCTTGCCTAAAATTCTGACTGTTAGGGCAGGAGGAATAATTTACAAGGCTTAAGGATTTGCCAAGGGGAAGTTTTTTTCCTTTGGGCTTTCGGTTTCTTCAACTTGAAGGTACACAACTAGAACATTCTCGCCATTTTGTTAAAATGAAAATGTTGGCCAATGATTACCAACATGTCTACGTCTAAGGCAACGTTTTCGAAATTTTTTTTTTTTTTAAAGAAAGACATACATTCCTGGGTTTAAAAAGTATTTGAAAATCTCCTACTGCCATCATAATAAGCAGAAAATGTAACATGTGCAATGATGGAGCCAGCAGAGGAATTGAACGCACAACGCCCGGGTGGGAATCCGACGCGTTTGTCCACTCAGCTACTGAACGGTCAAATAATAACATTAACCGGTTGAAAAATAATAATAATATTTGTATAATTTGTAAATCACCGTTTTTGTGAAAAATCACCTCAAGGATGTTGACTAATCTCAATTCCTAGGTTCCATCTTATTACTAACTACATTATAATCTATGGTATACTATATCTATTCATATAATGTACAGAGATAATATACAGAAGCATACTTACCTGGCGGGTCACTTCAGAAAAACACAGTTCTTTTAGTTATTTCTAGTTTGGAGAAAGATACAGTTAGTATATCTTCAAAACTAATACTAATGAATTGCTGATAATGATGGGAAAATTAACCTTTTTCGATAGTTTCTAATAACTTCTTATTTTGTGTAGTGTAATTTAAAGCACTGTTTTTTTTAAATTTTATTTATTTATTATTTCTGTCTCCAATTACCTAGAGCCATTGGGACGATGACATCAGTAAAATTATGAGGTTGAAAATAGTGGTGCGGGGTAGAGATGTGAATAATAAATATTGGGAAGTACTTACCAGTCCAGGTTTGATTTCTTATTAACGATTACGCCGTTTCATCGCAGGGGTAGACAGAGAGGACGGACTGTCATACAACTCTGTCTTGACACACATTCCTTGCTTCATTCACATTCATACATCGTCTCATACATATTCTTCTGTTATTCTGACTCTTGGCATGGCCCGACTTAAGTATTTGATTCCTTTTGTACCATGTCTTTCTTGGGCGTCCCCGACTTCTTCTTTCATTCACTTTCACGTCGTATGTTCTTTTTCAAATTTACTTTTTTTGTTCTTTTGATCTTCATACCCAAACCATTTAACCGTCCCTTTCTTGATCCTATTCATTACCCTTATATCAGAATTGATTTCTTTCCTGGGCTGGGTGGTTTTGTTAAAAATATGTTAATACCATTACGCGAACCTTATGTATTGTTTATTTAAATAATAAAAAAATTACAAAAGCAGGTTGGTTACTAAGCATGGATAAAGCCATTTCAAGCACCGTTTCGCTTCTGAATGGTGATCTTTCAGAAGGGGTTACTGAGAGAATCTATTTCTCAGGAATTCGACTCAAATACAAAACCCTTTTTGTATGTAACACATATAAATTAAATTAAATGGAACAATACACTTTGTAAAATACCACTTAATTTGAGTTAACCGCCAACTCACGTAAATAAAATATAATAACTTACCACTTTATTTAAGTTATTATACTATGTGAGTTAGCAATTAACTCAAATATAATGGTATTTTAGGAAGTGTATTGTTCCATTCAATATATAATATTACACCCCCAAGTTTTTGCTTCTTTAGAATACATTAAATTAGCTGGTTGTTGAACCTGGACTTTTGGATCCATAGCTAAGGATTTTAACCGCTCGGCCGCTAACCCACGCTAATGCAAAATAAGTACGCGATTGGAAAGCCTGGGAAAGCCTTAATCCAGCAAATGATCGTGTATGGCTTTTATAAAATAAGCCAAATATATTAAAGTTGTACGTTTAAGAAACTAATTGCACGATAATGTGATGCATGAAAACTTCCTTCGAGTACAGCCTTAGTTGCAGACGTAAGCGAGGTTCTTGCACGCAGCGGAGTGGAGCGAGATACCTCCCGACTTGTCCCAGGAGCACAGCTTCTCGAGGAGCAATTTGCCTCCGCCAGCGAGCGCAGACTCCGTTGACTAAAGCCAGACTAACACCGAAGTTTTACGTTCCTTTGCTAATTACAGGTGTTTGCTCATAATTTTTGCCCGTCGGAGTTACTGCAAGTTGGGGGTGGCGGGCGGACTTAACAACGCGTGTAAAGCATCTCAGGACTCGGCGGCACTATCCGTAATTTAAACTTTTGACGTATAATATTGTACGGCTTTGAGATCAACACATAATGATAATGTTTATGCGAGGGTTTCTTGCTAGGCCAACAAGGACGAGACGTGATTTTACGGTATTTACACATCGCAAAGAGTGTTAAAATCTACGTTCTTAATTTAACTTTTATGTTTTGCAGTTAATAGTACCTAGTGGGTACTTACCGGATTTATTCAACTGAAACTCATGCTGAGGCTATAAGAACCGAGGAAGGACAAGGAAGAGAAGGAAACAAGATTAAGATAAACTTGCTTTCTTATAGCTAGTCATTAAACATAGGTTGATATATTTAAAGTAACTCAATCTAACGACAAAAAAATATATATACCAAAGCAGAAGGAATTAGGCAAAAGATCGAAATATCAAAATAGTGCAAAGCAAACCTTATTTATAATTTTTTGTTTTTATAGTGAATAACACAAGTCTCAACTGCTACCAACCGTCTAGATCCAACGAGACTGTAATATCCCCAATTGGGGTGTGTTGTGGTTGAAAATAAAAGCGAATAGAAGGAGATAGAGAAGATGTTCATTGTTTTGTTATTTCATTTTAATTTTATATTTTGTTCTCCCTCTTCATGTATATACTCGTATAACCGCGCACTTTGGATTTTCGTTCAGTTTTATTTTGTACCCTGATGATGCTTAGGCTACGCGAAATCGGTCGGTCATATAAATCAAAATAATATCCGTGGTCTTTCTATTATTTATTTTTTTTTTTAAATGTGGCAAACAACAAAGTGATTGCTTTTTTATATTTTAATGAATAGATAGAACTATCTTTCCTTATCACGATTGATCTCCTTTTAAGGAATCCGAGTTACGGGAAAGGCACTTAAAGGATCAAGCAAACACGAGCACAGTCCAGGAGACCAGCGCAGTGGCCGCAAAGTCTAGATTATGCAACTTCCTTGCTGCTAAGAATACAATTTTCTTATAGAAATTTAAATGAGTCGAAACAAGAGGCGTGGTTGCCAATACACATACAGCAAACACTTACACAAAAGACCTACCGCGGGTTGTTACTTGTTCCAATCATAGATATAAGTTAAATAAATCATAACTATTAAAATACGTCAGTAGGTTGTTTCACATCCGAGCCGGCCTTCACAAAAACGAATCAGAGAAACGACCCGTTCTCATAAAGCCGACATCAACTGTTAACGGGTGTTTCGTTCCGCTTGCATTCGTTGAGTTACACGCACGTGCATCGTGAGAGCTAGCTCCTGAAAGCAGAAATTGTTATTGAAATTGTTGTAAAGTAACGACACGTCAGTTGCAGTTGAGAGTTTTACGGTTCATAAATTTAAGAACGCCACCATCGAAGAGAAGCAAAGATCGCCCACAGATGAGATAGGCCAAGAAGACTACAGGTTTCGCATGAATGACAGTTCTCCAGGATCAACGAAACTGAAAAAAAATGAGGAAGGCCTATGTTCAAACTTTTCTTTTTTTATTTATTTTTTTTTTTTTTAAAGAAAGACGAACATTCCCGGGTTAAGAATAACCTGACAATATTTGTAAGACTCCTACTGCCATCATAAGAAGCGGAAGATGTTGCTTGTACAATGATGGAGTGACTTAGCCAGCAGAGGAATTGAACGCACGACGCCCGGGTGGGAATCCGACGCGTTAGTCCACTCAGCTACCGACCGTTACATATTTATGTTAAATACATTTTCGATCAACTTTGATATAATTTTCGAATGAGTAAAATCAACAATAATTATTCATGCTTGTTAAATAGCATCATAATGTTTGCTGACCTGATTTTAACAGCCAATAAATAATTCGCTAGTTGGTTGGCAATCGAGGTCACATGATTTGCAAATAAGTGGGCAAAATAAATTATTTGAAATTTAATTCGTCACATTACAATTATATATTGTGTACCTAATTATTAATAAGTAATATGTTATAAATAAATAATTGATAAATATTAATATATTTCAATTTTAAAAAAATTGTATATCTACAACTTTTAATTTTCGCTTAGGTTTATAAGTTATAATAAAGTTGGTAATGTATTTATCATTTTGTATTTAGTACAAACAAGATTATAATCAAATGATTTGAATATTCCTTATTGAAGACATTAGATGATGCACGCGAGTATGTTAATTTAGAACTTTGAAATTATTTTCCTCATCATTGAGTTACACCACGTGATCATTGAACCAATATTCTTCCAACGTTGAGTTGTGAACTAAGTAAATCCTTTGGCTGTTCATTTCCTTTGGATGATATTAGAGATAGGGCTAGAACTAGGGGCTATAGACTAGGTCCCACGTTGGTAAGACTGCACTGGCCAGAGTGGTTAGGTGTAGGTAATCTCGGATGAGTGATTCGCTTTTAATGAAATGGTAGCCACGTTCGTGTTTAAAAAGTCGTTCCGCTGAAAGCTGCGCGTTGCACAGGAACACTGCACGTGTCAAAAGAGAAGACGGATATTAAATACTCGTTCCTATCTATTCATTATATCACAAAAAAGTTCACGAGTTCATATAAACCGAGCGGTAAAACTCGTAACAAATAATTTTTATTTATTAAGATTTATTTAAACTGGTTTGAGAAATGTATTGCTGTTGAACTTTTTCTAGATTGTTTTAGTTTTATTTATTTTAAATTAGTTACTTTGTACATTCAAGTTTACAAGTAGCTAATTAAACATTTTTTTTCAACTTTATAAAAATTTAACTTATATACTACTTATTATTTTGATTTATATGTATTTTAAATAATTTTTACAGGCTATTTTGAATTTAATTTAATTGTCTTCTCAGTTTCACCGAATTTCAACTCTAACATTTAGATTTTTTAATAATTGAACTACTGTTGAAAAATACAGATTTCATAATAAGGATTACTGTCTCCTTTTTAACAGGAAAGTGGTTGTTTAAAACTCTTAAGGAATTGCGATCAATGGTGTTGCAAGTTGAAAATCGAAATTGAAATTTCAGACACAAAAATCTTTGTTATTATCGTGATATTGGACCTCACCGTTCGAGAGTTTTTGTTGATTAGGATTTTTTTCTGCTTAGTAGCATTCAGATGTATATTTTACAAAAAAAGTGCGTTCAATATATTTTTTATACGGGTGTAAAGTTACTTGATTGTTTTTTTGTATAAATCATTTAAAAAAAACTAAAGGCTTTTAACTGTGAAGCATTGTCGTTTGATGTATTTACGTATTTTGTTAGCACTTTAGCACTTCGTACAGTTTTTCAATACTTAAAATATCACTAAGAATACATTACTGTCGCCATCACGAATCTATTTTACTCAATAATACAAAGAATTGTGCTTTTTAATACTTTTATTAAATTTTTAAATAAAGCGTTACCTTCAATAATGGCAAACAAAATGATAGCTAATTTTCTCACCAAAAAAAAACACATTCGATGCACGATTTTAAACACAGGAATTTTGCGCATAAATATTACATGTAAAAAACTTATGGAAATAAGCCTATGCATGGAGCAGAAAACGAGCTCAAATTATGGTTCAATTCTGTGTTTCGGATTAAACAATGAAAGTTCAGTGAATTACCTTTCAAATTTGCAAGTCACAACAAACGGACAGAAAAGAATTAGCACAAACCACCATCAGTAAAAGTTTTGATTTAGATTGTTCCACGAAAATTATTGCGCATGATATGCAATTTGAAAACATTAAAACCTAAATATTGTTTAAAGAAGAAGCACAGTTTGAAAATATCAGTTATTCCTGTAAATCGAAAAATTTAACTTGTTTGTGTTGTCCTCACCAAACCAAACTAACCAATCAAATTTTTCGAGCCATTAGTGAATAATAATGATTCTTCTTTGGTTTTCCTTTCTTTTTTTCCTTTTTTTAAAGAAATACAAAAATTCCCGGGTTACAAATTACCTGAAAATATTTTAAAAAACTCCTACTGCCATCACTATAAGTGAAAAATGTTGCTTGTGCAATGATGGAGGACTAAGCTAGCAAAATAATTGAATCCACGACCCCCGGGTGGGAATCTGACGCGTTTTTCCACTCGGCTATTAACCGGTCAAATTTAATAATATCAAATTTTCATTTTTTTTTCCCACTATCTTTTAACCGGACCGGTTTCACTTTATAACGTGCACCTTTAGACTGCTACAATTCGAAGTGAAACTATGATACCTACATATGTTATTTATAGATGTATTTAAATATAATTGTAAAGCCACCCCTGACAGCAATACAACAAAATACTAAGTCAAAAATGTTCATTATGAAATAATGATAATAATAACAGTAAACTTATATAGCGCAGTTTTGTGATATTTCACTTCAAGTGCGCTACATACTAAATTGATTATGCTAATAAGACTAACTACCGAGGAGAAAATAATATGTATACAAATTAAAACTATCTAAAATCATGATCGTTATCATAAATCATGAGAGGGAAATGATTTAGATATGGGTATAACAGTGCATGTGTACATCAACAGATTAAAAAAACAATTTACCAGAAGCTAATTCTAATCCGGATATAAATAGTATTATACAACATAGATACCGGTCCGGTCTTAATAAAAAAGTGGGACAAAGTAACAAAATTGGTATTATTAAATCATCAAAATGAAATTCCACGAATTAACGCTTTCAAAATGAGAAATAGTAAAGAGTTTTCTTTATTGCATCAAATGAAATACTTATCTCGGAATTACAATGTTCGTACTTAACAATTATTTATCTAAGACTGAATAATTTTCATTCTGATTCCCATTCTGAGGGATATGATTTGCAGGTTGATGGAGGTAAGTAAGGTAAACACTTAAACAGCATAATCCGATTTCTAATTGTGATCGCTCAATTATAAGCGGGCGCAGAACTGACGGAATCACCGTTAATTGTACGGATATTAATCGCTGGCGGAATTAATCCACATACGAACTGCGCTCGTGAAATTAGCACACCCAAGACTTCTGCCGCTTCTCGAACTGCGTTCAGCATTTCCCTGCGGGCTGCGATGCATTTCCCCAGATTCTCGCGAACGATTAATAAGGAAATAATAGTGTGATGAGTGCATGTGCATGTGCATGTGCATGCGCAGTGTGTGCGGGGTATAGAGCCCCAGTGGATGCAGTATTGTGTACGGGGTACACGCCTCGCCTAATTGAGTTGTCTTGTTGAGGATATTGCAGTTCTCCGTAGCTTGACGCGCGGAGACTCGCTGCTTCGATTTGCAGTCGGGTTATCCCGTCACGAGCGATGTTGGTGGTAATTTAAAGCGTGAAAGATTGCACTCGGAACAGGTAAATTGCTACTGAGATGGGCCCTGTCTAGCAGTTTTTTTTAACTGACCTCTTCGAAACTGTTGTTGTTCCTAGAAGGAACATTATGGTAATATTGATGGTGTTCAATTTACATCATTTTTTTGCGTAGTTGTCTTAACACCGTTTTACAAGCGTTTAACGTTTTTTTAAGCCGTATATTAAATTTATCACAACTACTAATCAGGTAACTTTAATCATTCAGTTAAGGTGGTTGTAAAACAGACATTAATTTGAAAAGTAGCGTTACTCAGCGGTGGTGAAATAGATAATATATGCCGCTCAACGAGTAACGCTGATCGACAGTTTACTCAGAGGTTGTGAAATACTTCTTATTAGTTTAGTCCAATAATGTTATCATGGACTGCGGTCATCTGTATTCAAAAATAAAAAGGATATATTTTACTACATTCGTTCCCTTACGACACAAAAAATACTGAAACTTTCAACCGGCCTCATCTTCTTGTTAAATGTTGATCCTTTTTGTAGTTTGCGGCACAATTCGTTTCATGCCCCACATTGGTAAGCTGGTTCACGCTTTGGAGTCAAACGTCCACTTTCTGTGTTGTCTTTCTGTGACTCATCTTCCAGAGATCGTTTTCTTTACACTCATATAGATCAGCAGATTTTTATCAATTTCCGTGGGTAGTTTATGGGCAAATGATATTTTTAAATGTGAATTCAGTACTATCCTAATTTTTTTGTATTTTTATTTAAATGTGATTCATACATCTAGTAAAAAAATACATTTCACAAGAGTAAAAAGAAACACATAAGGTACTATAAAAGTATAAAAATATAGGTAGATATAAATTTAAATCTTAGGATGTATAAAGTTCATGGATTTGTATTTATATATTCAGCACAAATCCTACGAAAAGTGCCAAGACCTGAGGCTTCTTTTAGGGCTTATGGAAGGCTATTAAATAGTTTTTGACCTTTATAAAACACGCTGTTTTATGTACACGCAGGTTTAGTTTTAGGAAAGCCTAAAATCATGATAAATTCTGGTCTGATAATTATTATTGTGAACATTTACGTTATGTACAATATCATTATGCAGATATTTAGAGAGCATTTATTTTTAAGCTTGTAAATTATCGTCAAAGTATAATATGTTAAGTGTTACTTAGTTGTCATAATATTTTAATTTATTTTAAGTGCTCACAAAACGATATTTTTTTATGTCATAATTATTATATAATAATTATGCCACGAAAAAAATATTTATTTAGTTTGTCGTCAAATAGAAATGGCAGAAAAAAATAAAGTCAGTCGCGAGTAGTAGGTAATATAGACCATTTGAAAAAATAATCTTGAAAACTCAATATTTTTTTTTTTACATAAATACCGGTGGAGCAGATTTCCATGCCGCTTTTCTGTATCTCTATCTGCCGCAATGCCTGTCAAGAGAAGTTTGTCGGATTATAAATAAGTTGCAAAACTGCATACACGAAAGCTCGAAACAAATTTCAAGCGAAATTACTATCAAGTCATGCTGCATGAAAGTGTGCTGCCTTCCCTAGGCCTGGATGTTGCCTGTTTGGCTCGTGGCTGGCCCAGTTGGCTGGTTGGCTGGTTGGCTGGTTGGATGCATTGCGTGCTGGTACTTTGCAACATTATCTTGTACCCGTGCCTTCCAAATGGCAGTTCAAATAAAGATGCCAACTTTACTGATGTTTCTATTAAGTTACGACTTGGAATTTTAAATGATATAGCATTTTTATTTATTTGGTCATTGTTTTTGAGGATTGCGCGGTTAGAAATATTTTATTTTCTAAATATTTGTGTTAATACTAAACTTAAGATTATGATCTGCACATTTGATTTTTGTCACAAGGTTGCGGGTTTGATTACCACCGCGAAATATAAAACAAACTTACATTCAATTTTACTACCATTGACAATTTTTTGTTTGATTATTCAAGACCCACTAAAATTAGTTGGTTAACTCGTTTTTCTCGGTGGTTACTCGGCACATATCAATCATTCCTAAGAAGAAGAAAATTAATAATAAAAAAAGAAAAAAAAAAACGTATTAAATAGTTCGTTTGCCACACTGAGTTTCTTAGAATTCAGAAGGCAAAAACAAATATTTTAAATACAACATAAGCAACTCTAATACAAGTTTTATTATCATTAAATTGATGCTGGAAAACAAAAAGGCTTAAGCGACACTTTGGTCAAAAATGAATTAAATATGCAGTTTTAATCATCTTTTTTTCTGTGTCGAATGCTCTGACTCTCGTTTGATTTTGAATATTTTTGTAATACTTCAGCCATCAAAAGTATATTTACCGATTGGGGGGTTTTGAAGATTTAGTGGCTTCAGTTAGTTACCTGAGTCCAGTGCGAGTAATGAGTTAGCTGAGTCAACTTTCTATTTTCAAAATTTAACCAAGGGCCGAAGACTTATGAATTTTATTGTAAAAAAAAGCTTTAAAGTGCTCAAGGTGTAAACTTCCCAAAGTGGTGCTTTAGCCTTGTTTTTGCCTTTCTGGCGTCAATATTATACTTACAAGTATCTTCGAACAATATGAAATAATTTTAAGTTTAAATGAAAGCAGATTAAAATATGCACAAAATAACTCAGATTTGCACATCCTTAACTAAATTTATTCGCCGCTGCTTTCAAGGCTCGGTAAGAAATGTAATTAGTTTGTCATTACTCATTACCACACAGACACTTAATCACTCACAATAATCTGGGTGCAAATAACAAGACCTTGGGAAGACTTTAACAGAATCATCAATATAACCGTGTAACTTCTCGCAAAACGTTTTGTTACGTAAAATATTTCTAGCGAATGGAATAGTAATTAACACATCAGGCTCGATTAAATTCAATATTCAAGGCCTTTTTTGAAGAATAAACCTACTTGACATATTTATTAAAAAAAAAATTATGATCACTCACATTATGTCAGTTTTATTGGCAATTTACAGGTGTGTGACTGTGGATGACTTTCAATAATTAATTTCTAAAATTAATTAAGTAGTTAAGAAATATGGCTGGTACTTTTATAAATCTGGGATTGTTAGTACCATAATAAGCTGTTTAGTTACAATGCTCCTGTTGTAATTACAAGTTCAAGCATTAAAAGGCTCCAAAAAATAAAGCCCATAAAACAAATACACTACTTGTTTCACACATTCCAAACGAGGTAAGAACTTGGTATTTTCAGTACGTTTCAAGGCTGCTTGCTGCCTTCATTTATTGACATCATACGATAGCGAATAATTCGACGGCCTGCGTGGTCAAGTGGTAAAACGCTCAGCTGCAAATCTAGAGGGTGCGGTTCAAACCCAGCGTGTGCTAATAATTTGTTTTTTAATAAGATATGTTATAACACATTTAATTCATATATAATAATATCAACTATATTTGCGGCACGTTCCAGAGTGGTAAATACTCTAGGTATCGCCCTGGTAAAAGACCACCGTTCAGAATTTAAACGTTGCTTGGAATGGCTTTAGCGGTGTTTGGTGACCAGATCTGAATAGTCAGGTACTTTCAAACCTTCCCTTTCCCCATATCCTTCTCCCTCTCCACTGCCTTCAGCTTCGTAACACACCCTAATTGAAGATGCCATGTTTGCCTCCACACGTTCTTTGAAATGTCTTAAGACGCGTTTAGTGACCATAACTGAATAGCCAGATACTTACTATCTTTATCAATCACATCTCTTCCATTTTTCTTCTTCCCACTGTTTCCAGTCTCACAACATATCCCAATTGGGAATGGCATAGTAATAATGAAAAATATATACGAGGTTTTTTTTTAATCACTGGCTAAAGGGAAATTTATAGAAGCAGATTTAGCTGAGTATGCCGGTTATGTAATAAACAAACTATTCTTAAAGTTATTTTAGACAAAGAAACGCAGAAAAGATTTTAGGAAAAAATAAAATAATAAAAGTCAGTGTTTCAAGAAACTAACGAGTTTTTCCTCGTGCAAATGCGGGTGGCTGTCTTCGGGGTTAATTTCCGCCATCTGTATTATTTGACAGTGATATATCAAACCAAATGTACGTATTAGGGGAGACGTCGGCGTCGTTCTGTAAATGACTGAAGAAAACGAAGGAACCGTTTTCAATCTTTCTTGTTCTTTTCTGGTACTATACGAGTATTTACGGGTATAGATTTTACCGCTTTACGTTGTTCTTGGTATTTTCGTGCACTGATGCTTCTTGAATGTGACATTATGCTTGCCATATATCATAGTACATGTCATTTAACCCGGCGCCGATGAAGCTGGGTCATATTGACCCGAAGTGATTTCAAACCTTAGAGTACATAGAGTAGAATCTATCCAAAGCAGTGAAGTCAGTTTTTGATGATTTTAACCTGACTCAGCACACCTGGGCGTGGCTAAGACTAAGGCTAAGGTATTTATACATCCATTCATTTCACATATCGATATAATGTTTTTTTTTATTCGTATAGCTACTTATTCACAGCATTTTTACCAACAAAAATATAGCATAAAACCGTTTAGTTGTGTCAAGTTTAGTGGGATAATAAAAAATGTGGTTGGAGTCCCGCGGTGACCAGGAGCTTAAGATCATTGCGATAGTATATAGAAGCCGTCTATGAAATTTGCTGTCTCTTTATCTCTCATGGTGTACGACGTGAAAACACAACTAAAGTGCAAGGATGCATATAGAATATAAAGAATGTATTATGAGATCATCAAGAGATATTGCTCACTATTATTATCAGGAATCCACCTGTTCACTGTTCAGTGTGGCCAAGGGTGGCAAAGCTTTTTCTAGAAGTTTTCACATCGGTGAGGAACAAAAGGAAACTCTGGTCAGGAAATTGGCTGAGCTGATTCGATCGATTGTAAGAAAGTAAAAGTGATTTGCGGAGATGGCATTCGTTATCTCCCCCCAATCCTTCTTCCCTGATACTCTAGTATCCTGGTATGCCCTGGTATCCGCTTCCTGGGATGTTTCTCACTAAGCAAACAGTAATGCAGCAGGGGCGAAAATACGAATGGTGCAGCCGAAAGCTTTTTCTATTCAATATAAATGATTCTTCCTAGATTTTGTACTGTTACAATATACTCAAAGTTTTTGGTGGGTATTATTTTTGTTTTTCTAACACTTCACAAAATTACAAAATAATATTTATCTAGTCTGAAGATGCCCGTCATAAGGTGGAACCGGTCAGTTCTTAAATAAAAAAAAGTGGAATAAAGTAAAAAATATGGTATTATTAAAATCATTAATATATCCTATATTTGAAGAACCGGATTGATAACCATCATGCCGTTTCTCCGGAGTGGTAGATAGAGAGAATAAATTGCCATTCAACTCTGTCTTAGCACACGATCCTTGCATCATATTCTTCACAAAAATGGTCATGGAAAAAAAGAGAGCCATTAAAATTAATATTCTTATTCTTAATAATCAGTCAAATTTGTCCAGTAGTCCAATATTAGGTATATTTCCTTTATACTGAATTCTCATTATTCTTTAATCACCTTCTCAGTTGACGTTTTGTTTCTTTCTCTATGTTCCTTTATTATACATTTTTTTTATCACTGTTCTCTTATTTTGTTTTACATTGTGTTCTCTCTATGTATGTATATATAACCGTACACTTTGCATTTTTTATTTTTTTGATTTGGTACCCTGATGATGCTTAGGCTAAAAAAAACCGGTCAGTCATAAAAATTAAAGTAAAATTTCTGGTCTTATACCAAGTCATTATTTAATTTGTATTAAATATGTCAAACCAAAAAGTTATTGGTTTCTATTAAAATACGTTATCGGAACATTGTTTGAAACACATTGCAAAATAATTCATGTATTTTGAACAATAAATCCAAACTTGAGGTGCTGAAGCACCAAAAGGCTATGTAACCATAAGCTCTGGAGTCATGAAATTTCCACAGATTTTAATTAATTGTTTATACGCTATACTTTTGGTTTGTTCAATTAGAAAGGTATCTTGAAACTTAGGGAAAGCCAGCTTTCATCTAATAGTTGTTATAATAAAACGTGTTATTTCCATTTTTATTCAAGTACAAAATAGTTATGTCCACATTTGGTTGTACGCAAAACTAATATTCTAAGATCGGCATTTATTTATAATATGTACATGAAAGATTAATCTCGAATACCTCACAGCCGAAAGCCAGTAAATTAATATATAATTAATAATTACAAGTAAATATACCACAGCACAGCTCAAACTTGGCAAGTTGCTTCAGTATGTAGTGTGTAGAGCGAAGTCGGCCGAGGGAGGGTCTAGAACTATTTTAATATTAATAATGCATCACATCAAAGTTCCAGGCGGAAAGTTCGACCCCACCGCACTGTGGGCCGCCAAAGGCTTGCTCGAAATTGTTTCAAAAATAATTCAGTTACGATTGCAGGGGAAAAATTCATTGTTGATTTAGTTGGTTTACCTTAAATGTATTTGGTTTGGGGGTGAACTGTTCAGGTCCGCGAGGATTTTGTTTCAACTCACTGATTTATGTAAATACAATTCAAACATTCTGGATTTTTTTTACAGTCAAAATAAAAAAAAATAATACAATTTTATGGATATTTTAAAACGTTAAAAAGACATACTGTAGATAAGTTTCTGAAAGCGGGATTAGAATACGACCGTTAATAATTATTTCCTATAAAATAATATGAATATATAATATAATACATGTGTTATAACAAATTTAATTCATTTAGAAAAAAAAGTATATTTGCGGCATGTTCCAGAGTGGTAGATACTCTTAAGTATCACCCTTGTGAGAGACCACCATTCAGAATTGAAACGTTGCTTGTAATGGTTTAAGCCGTGTTTGGCGACCAGATCTGAATAACCAGGTACTTTTTTTCTTACCCGTTTGCGTTCCTAATTATTTTTTTCAGTGTCTATTTCTGTTTCATATTTTGTTGAAAATTATTGATGTTATTATTTCAATAATAGAGCCTACATATATTTTAAAATCACATCACAACTTTGTTTCACTTCGTTATTAGGGAACGAACCAGTTTCACGTGGTTTTAGAGCGCAATGATGTCAATCACTTTTTTAAATAATTTTTCGTATTTTTAAATTTTTTATCACAGTTGGAAAATCTTTGGCAAACTAACTTAACGATTGTTTACTCTATGGAGTATCAAGTATTCATGTACTTGATAGCAGTATTTCAGGCCAAAATTCAATTTTAATCAGGCCGAATAGACTTGGCATGGCTGCAACTGGGGGCGGGTATTTATTGCTCGCCTCCCGGAACACACATGGGGTAGGTTGAATAGGGGCGGGAAGGGGTGGAGGCAGGGTACTAATACCTACTGTTTTCCGATTCAATCGAAAGAAACAAAGAGGCGCAGTGCGCCATACCACCCATTCAATAAACATTTAACACGTTGGATACTTGAGTTACTTGCAAGTGGTTTTCTCAAAAGATTGTTGCTCACCGTCGAAAAGGACATTGTCTAAAAATCCTGACTATTTCACATATGTACGCTGCCAGTCTTATTGCCGAAATGTTAGTCGTTATCTTCGATGGACGGACAAAAATAATCTTTCATGAAAATCGGCAAAGATAAAAAACAATACCTTAAAATTATTCGATTGATTGAGTAACTTATTACAGTGGTAGATACTCTCAGTATCACTCTGGTGAAAAACACCATTCAAATTCAACTTTGTTTGAAATTGCTTAAGTCGCTTTTGGTGACTAGATCTCAACCAGATGAACAGTCAAGTACTTTCCAGCCCTTCTCTTCCTATTGCCTCTTCACCTTCCCGCTCCCTTCAGATTTACTACATACCCTAATCAGAGATGCCATAGTTCCACTGGCTCCGGACAATGGGACTATGGTAGCGCAGTATCCACATTTTTTTAAAGCATATATCCATGTTATTTAAAAAAAAACACTTAGTTCCATAGTTTCATATAATTTTGCTTCAAAAGTGTTTGAAAACTTGACCATGACGCCGTTTTCCCGCGGATGTAGGCAGAGAGGATATCCCACACAACTCCGTCTTGGCACAAACTCCTTGTTTTATTCACATTCATAAAGCGTCTCATACATACTATTCTGTTATTCCAACTCTTGGCATGAGCCGACTCAAGAATTTGATTAGCAAAATCGTGGCACGTGCCATTCACTTTGTTCATTCGCTAAGCATATGCATGTTCAAACCATCTAAACGTCCCTTTTTTGATAGAATTAACTGCCTACGCTTCAGCCTTGCATTCTTTACGGATCTCTATACTTGTAATTTGATCGGATTCTACTGTTATGCCGTGTCCGTTGTGGTTCATCATGACATCCCCGGACTAACTAGAAAATTCATATTTAAATTTATTATTATTGTTTTTGATCTTGTTATTCAGCAGTATTATGTTTCATATTATAATTATTATGAATGCATACCACTATGATATGGGCATTTACCTAATTTCGTAGTTCGTAATTTTTAATATTAATTTGAATCTGTACATTTAATAGTAGTGTTAATAATTGAATGAAATAAATTTAGGTAAATAAAAATTAGTTAAATATTAAAATAATGTTAGTAATATAAAACACGAATATAAAAAAGTCAGAACCGAAAAAAAATAATGGTCACGACCGAGACTCGAGCTCGGAACCTCTACTCTATCTGGGAGTAACACTCTGCCAACTAAGCCATCAAGACCTTATTAGAGTGTGGCATTTTTAAACGATCTCATAATTATTACATTAGATTTTTTTTTTAAATTTAGGCAGCCTAAAATCGAAAGAAAATTCAGATTAGAGGTTTTGAGTTCGAGTCTTGGTCATGACCATTGTTCGTTTTTCTGTTTCATATTTTGTGTTTTACATTTTTTATATTATTTTAATATTTAATAATAAATAAGCATTAACCCTTTGAAACTAATTAAAATCTGAATAATGAACATTAATTTGCACAGACAAAAGAACAAAATATGTTCCGGTGTGCTCGAGCGTGTTAAGATCCGGCAATAGGGAAAGTCTGTAGTGCTTTAACATTGGCAAAGGATCGAACCGCAAATTGTAGCCGGGGCACACACAACCACTCGGCCAACTTTGCAAATTGAGTTTTCTTGTTTTCGGCTCCTAATACTTTCGGCACACGTACCGACTGCCGGCCCAAGAAACGCCGCTTGCCCCAGCGGGGTGTAGAAGTATGAAGCCACGTTGCTGGTGCAAGGGAATTTGGTCGCGTGTACAGTGTTTACAATGGGAACCGAGTCAATGATAATACATATGTAAGTGCACCGCTCGGTTTGTTATGTTGACTTCGAGAAGCGCATTGAATACTTCTGCTGGAAACCTACGTTTTTACGTAGGAAGACGCCCGACTACGAGTCTCGAGGTCGCGAGCTCAAACTCAGCGTGCGCAAATAAATTTGATTTTATTAATATGCGTCAAAACAAATTAGATTCATACTTTTCTCACTTGGTGAAAAACTGCCATTCAGACCTCAAACTTTGCTTGAAATAACTTTAGCAGTGTTTGGTGACCAGATCTGAATAGGCAGGAACTTTTTAACCTTCATTTTCGACTACAATAATAATCATGACGTTTTTTTCAATCTTAGCACTCTAGCACATTAAAAAAGTCACGAGCCGCCACTGCCGGGCTTTTCCCCGTATCCTTCCCCTACCCACTTTCTTTGGGGTATAGTGGAGGTTATAGTCTCACTTGCTCCAGAAACTTGGGAGCAGTTGGGGGACTCTGGTGCGGAATACACTATATAAATAAAATTGCCTACCGGAAAAAACAGTCAATCCTACTTTCTCTGTGGACAATCTGACGTTAGTGATACAACACATACGAGTGCTATGAACTCATTTGTCCATAACACAAATCCTCTTAGCGCCAAAAATATTCCGTTCATATTCAATTGTTATGTTCATCCAGAATGCGCCCATCCATCCCCATTGCAGTAGTGATTTTCGTGTATTTGAATCACTTAACGTCCTCCAGGACCGTATGGACATGCTGCTGCCTAGGCAGTTCATATCAGTATTTTTTTTATTTCCAAGATCCGTTCGCTTTCTATTGATTTAAGTCATGACAGCCTTTGTTCTTTGTCATAATTTAATGAATAAAACAATCATTGCCGGTACTTTTATCAATATAGAATACAACAAGCAAATGTTATCATTTCTCGAAGAGCATTGTCTTATTATGCACTCGAAATATTTGTAGAATGTAAATGTACCCCGTAGTTTAAATATCCACGTTTTATTTTTTCTTGTTTTTATTTTACGGGAAGAAACATATTTCTGGTCATAACGTCCTGAAAATATGTTATCTCCCGGCGAGGCTGCGCTCCCCAGCTCTACATTTGTGTCTAGGAGAGGTGCTCACTTACGTATGATATATTAGTTTCCAGGGGTATCTGAACGTGATTTCTTCCGAAACATGTATGAGGCACGCAGAACGTGCTACCGAAATGCATTTCAAGGTTCACGGTGTAAAATTCCCCTCCATATTCAGAATGCAAGTCTTTTTGCACGTAAATGATACAGCATTAAGACTTTTTCTTGCCTTTCTCTATTCTTTTACTTTGCACCTATACTTATTGAATTCCGTTTAATATGCATTTAAAATTCACCTCTAAAATGTACAATGTCAGACTATCCCCAAAGTCATAACATTTAAAAAATATATATTTTAGTATAAACGTCCTTTTAGGCTTTTACATAATTGTGCGATAGATAGTATTCAAGCTTTGCTGGATGGTATTCAAATCAATTAACGGAATGGCTCCGGCTTATTTATAAGAATTGTGTATTCCTGAAGATTCCAATTCGCAACAGTCAACCCTTAGATCGATCAATGTCATCGGCTATCGGAAGGTTGAAGGAACCCAAGCGCACACCAGACACTAGTCCTGAAGCTTGGAATAGACTACCACATGATCTGAGAGTAATAAAAGACTCAACAGAGTTCAGAGCCAAACTCAAAGTCCATTTTTTCAAAAAATCATATCTATAATCAAGATGCCTAACAAGCCCAATAGAATTTCTGTTCAAACCAAGAAAAACTTTTTAGACTCTCATTTCTTAAATTCATGAGAAGACTTTCATCATTATCAGTTCCCTTACTACGAAAAATTTAAAATACCTTCGACATACTTTATTACAAATTTGCTTTCATGGCCTAAAATATATATATATGTACAAACCAACAAAATTTCAAATTATTTTAATATGGTGATTGTGTCCTGCCAGAAGTGACCTGCCAGGTAAGTATGTTGCCGTATATTTATATAAGAATTAATATAAACTAGAAATTAAGATTTGTTCAGCGCCCTCGAGGTGATTTTTTAAAAAAAACGACGCTATGCAAATTATTAAAATTTTATTATTATTTTTATAAATAAATGTGATACATAAATAACAAGGAGTAAATAATTAACACACAAAAGCGTAACTTAGTTACTTGAGATATTACGATGAAATAGATGGAAATTGGTATTTTTGGAAGAGGTATGCTATTATAGCCTTTCTGTAAGTAGATTCATTTTTGATCAAAGTGTAGTTTTGTACAATGTAATACGTGTGTACTTCATATTTATTTAAATTTCCGATGTGATCGTTGACAATTAATTACACTTTTCTGAATCTTTCGGATGTTAGCAAACAGTCCCCGTAATCCCCCATAACAATAATCTTCAACGAAAATACAAAACAGAAAAAGACAGAAACCAAAAAGAATAACGGCTGAGACTCGAATTGTCTCTGCCAATTGAGTTACCGAGACCTTATTAGAAACCGGCATTTTAATCGATCTCGCACTTCCTTGAAATTTCTATCATTATTGTTTTTTCAATTTCTCCCGATATAAGCTGCCATATTTGTAATACAAAATGTGTTTGGGTAGAGTTTTGCGTACCGTTACAAAGATGGCAGCCTTTATCGGTAGATATTGAAAATATAATATTAATTATTTTCAAGGAAGTTTGATTAAATTGCCAGTTTTTTATAAGGTCTCGGTAGCTTAATTGGCAGATACGTTGATCCCGCATAGAGTAGAGGTTTCGAGTTCGAGTGTCAGTTGCGACCGGTTCTCTTTTTAGTTTCTGTATTTTTCTGTTTCATATTTACGTTGAAGATAATTGATATTATTTCAAAAATTAATATCTAAAATAAAAAATCTTTAATTTTAATTTTAAAAGAAACTATAAATATTTAAATTTAACCACCACTTACTTGACAGATATTAAAAAAAATAACGAATTTACCAATTGAATTTGTAATTGTTAACAACAAAACATTTTTTAAATGTTGAAATAAACGTAAATCATAGCTTAACGGTTCATTTGCCAAAAATAAATACACAACTCATTAACACTCGCCTACTGCCATCTAGCGACGTGCATGACATACGTATTAATTTTACCTGAAAATTTGTTTTGTTTTTCTACTATAAAAAATACGTTTAATGCTCAACTCTTAAAACAGATCTAATGGGAATATGTTCTACATGGTTCATATTTTAATTTTTTATTGGTTTTATACTTTTCTTACCAAACCACTAAACGAGCATTTTATGGAATAGTTAATATTTGACAAACTTCTGAACACGTAAATTCATTATAAAATAACCTTCCTAAAATATTTAAAAAGCGATAATAAAAGGAGAAAAGGTAAAAAAGAGTTTTAAATAAAACATACGTATTTATTTTAAGCAGAAAAAAAGCTTATAGGAGATAAAAAAACATAGGTAGACAGCAATGTTTACAGTGCACATACTCTACGTCAACGTATTTTATGGATTTGATTCATTGTCTCTCATATTTTAGTACCTTCTCGTCTATATTATTGTGTTGCCAGGTGTTAAATATCATTCCAAATATGAACCAAGTTCTGGTTTCCATCAAATGTAAACATAACTAGAAAGCTTCCAAACAGACGTGAAAAAGTATCCACTTTTATCCAACGACTCACAGCTCAGATTTTTGTTTTGGGATCATTTGTATTCCAGTCTCTTCTCTGTGGTGTAGCTACAGAAATGTACACCCCTCATCGTTAGATAACGCACGACACGTGTTCTTCACCACAAGGAAAAGTTTTAAAAGTGCACACACAATAGGTAGGAGGGACTATACGGCTTGAAGTCATCGTACGAATGGATTTGTAGTACCTTTTACCTATGGGACGTGCCGCCAATATACTATATACCATTTTGTATGAATTTAATGTGTTATAAGACATTAATTATTAAAGACTAATTAAATAGAATTTATTTGCGCACGCTGGGCTTGAACCCGCGACCTCTGGATTCGTAGTCCAGCGTCTTACCGCTCGACAACGGAGGCCGTCTTAGATGTGCTATTATTATTTTTTTATTATTATTGTAAAACAGATATCAAATCCAAATACAGTACAATAAAAAACAACAAAAATAGATTTTTTTACATATAAACATTTTAAAATTAATAAGTTTTTTTGAACATAGGTAAATTTTCGGTGAATATTTCGATATATATATATATATATATATATATATATATATATATATATGTATTTTTTTAAATGTTTATTTGTAAAAAATCTATTTTTGTTGTTTTCTATTGTACTGTATTTGGATTTGTTTTATACATATATTATGTAAATTTGTATTATTGGAATTTTAAAAAAATCTTCTAGAAAGCAACTACATGGCATGAAATAATATATGCTATTTTCTCATTAAAATCGAGAAACATGTTTCCGAAAGCATTAAAAATATATTTTATTTACAATTTCCGTTCGCCGAAAACTTCGACATTATGCTTAAAAAAATACGGAAAGTGCCCAACTTCCCGGTGAAAGGGAGTCCACTGGTGCAAAAACTGCACACGTCCATATTTCGCCAAAGTTTTGTACTCCCCGATTTGTTTGTCGCATATGCGTGGCCAGAGTTTGGCGGTGGGGGATCACAGGTCGGGTAATTTACTGAGGATACAAACTTTCGCCAACTTTCGGGGGCTTTGCTGGATTCGGGAAGTTTTCCATTGCAGTATTTGAGGAAACGCAGAACCTAAAAATGTTGCCAGCCAAAAGTCGACTGCTGGGGATTATTCATTTTATTTTCTTCGTGTGATTTATTTACATAACAATCTGAATCTATCGTGTGATGGAAAAGTTTTTTGTTCACACTGCAGTACGTAACTTACGAGACATTACTTATTTGGGGTCACTTTGAGGATAAATTCAACACCCATTTTCTATAAGTACCTACTTAAACAGTCCACTGCAGTAATGAAGATGCACACAAATGCATCCGTTTGCATGCAACTTAGTTAATAGTAAGTAGTAGAAGGCAGAAACTTCAATTCATTCTCATTTCCACCCCGAATCCGTCGGCAGCTATTTACATAAAATCTCTCCCGTAACGAAAATGGTCAACTAATTTACCTAAAATTACTAATAAATTTTAAATGTGATTTGTTTACAGATAATAAAGTAGCATCGTAAGTAGAAAAATATTGTTTGCTTATTGATTTTTTCAGTATTTGAAAAGTCGACTTTTTAAATTAATTTAATACACAATAAACAATTACATAATTTAAAAAGCCAAATTAAAACAAGGTACCTAACTATAAACATAAATGTGTTGAGGGTAAGCTGCAATATAAATGTGGATATAATATTATGGCCCAGTCAAAATTAGTTTTAAACTAGGATGGTGCCTGTTTTAAAAAACCAATCACAATGACAGAGTAAAAGTAAAATAAAATAAATAAATGTGGGTGAAACTATTTATGACCGTGTTAAAAATGTGGATATCCGGAAAGAATACAAGGCTGATGTAAACGTAATTAATAGAATCAAGAAAGGGATGGTTTGATAATGTACAGCAAATGAACGAAGAAAGGAGAGTGAAAAGAATATATGACGCAAAAGTGAATGGAAAAAGATTTAGGAGACGCCCGAGGAAGCCATGGCACGATCGAGTAAATCAAATACTTGAGTCGGGCCATATAAAGAGTGAGAATAACAGAAGAGTATGTGTGAGACGATGTACGAATGTGAATGAAGCAAGGAGTGTGTGCCAAGACCGAGTTGTTTGGTGGTTCGTCCTCTCTGCTTTCCCCTGCTGGAAAACGGCGTTATGGTTAGTTAGTTAGTTCCGAAGAGTATCCCTTGTCAAAGTTCTAAAACGAAACTGTCGAAAAATGAAAAAGTTTTTAAAGGTCTCCATTTTCATCTCTATTCCACACGTTGAACATTAGTTTGAATAAAATTGATTGAATAATGAAATTCGTCTAGCGCAAGCATGTTTTTCCAATAAGCTACACACAGTAGTAGTACTGGCAGTAAATTACAGGGGATGTTTGTAAAAGATACGTCTAGGTCTAGCGAAGTTTTCTATCCTCTCGTTAGACGTCTCGGGACGCTACGTGAATAACTGATTTTCTTATGACGCGACGGGAGCGCCCAGAGAAGTTTGCAAGATGGACATCGAAAGGCATAACTTTTAATATTAAATTCCCGAGATGAAAAATATTCCAAGTGAATTACGGGAACTTTTCAAATTGACTTGAGAGCGTTGCGTCACAAACTGGTCTGACGGGTAATTTTAGCTTTTAAAAAAACACTCAAATTTTCAAGACGGATCCTTAATCATTATAGAAAACTTTTGGTTAAAAAGATTTGATTCGGGCCCTTTTCGAGCAGTTATAAATCCACGAATATATATTTGATGAACAATTCCATAATTTCATTCGTTGAAGTACTAAGCTGTTTTTGAAATCCTTCCTTTAGATAATAAACTCAATCAAATATTCATTATTGTTGTAGGCTAAGGAATTTAGAATTAAGCCTCCGCATAGCTTTAGTATTTGGGTATTATTATTTGTACGTAATAATTTGTCGAGTTATCTTATTTTAAGATTTAATCTGAAATCTACGCGAAATCAAAGAACGAGATTATGTTTTGAGAACTCAATCTGTCGGGCGTCTCGTAATATAAATAAATAAGCTCGCATCAAATATGAATCGTATAACACAAAGAGATGGCATCCCTCTTCTTCCTGCGTTTGATTTATTCCCCGACGAAAATACACATTTTCAGAAACTCACCTGTCAGTCGCCTTGATAAACTGCGAAACATATTTCTTGATGTGAGTTGCATTTCTTCTCCTCCCGTCTTCTGTACTCCGGATATAAAATGGGCGCTCCTCGCACTGCTCAGTAGAGACATGAGATATTCCTCGTGAATATGTAAATTGTTCGTTTCTTCTTAATATTTCAGCACTTAGGTATGGAATGCTTTTAAACTAAAAGCACGCTGTGAGTATCCCCTAACAGAATCCATATTTTCATCCCCATAGAAAAATTCCCACTGCTATGCAAATTTCAATTATCCAGCCCCAAAGAAATTCTAAAAGTACATAGCTACCAACAAAAAAATCTTTGAGCTTTGATAAGGTATCCATCCATTTGCATATTTGTTTTAAAACATTTGTAAACGCTAATTGAACTAAATATATTATTATGAAAAACGTTAAAAAAAAACATTTCCTTGCCAGTGTGTATAATAAGTCCTACGTTTTGCAGAATTCTTCATAGCATGACATGAACTGTGTACACACATCTCCACTGAAAAGTTTTAATTGGATTGAATAATATTTTACTCACTTAAGCCCGTAGAAAGAAACACACTGTGCGTGTTTGAACACAAATTTTCATCAGACATTTTTGCCAAAATATGACAAAGGCGAGTGATCCGTTGTCCTTCACATTTTTGTTATTATATTTTTGTATTACACCTAGTCAATTGTGTACCATAATCCACTTCCATAACAGTCTGTCTTAAATACACAACGAAAAAGAAATAACTGGCTCAAATAGCAGGAAAATAATATGGCTTAGAAATTAACAGTAAATCGGGTAGGAAAAATAAAAGTGGGAAATAATTAATATTCATAGGCAGTAAATTTAATTGATTAAACTTATCACAGTCTAAGCGAACAATGCTTTTCTAATTAGGGATCCTGAAATTTTTGTCGTAGATTCCGTTTAACGTTCGGATTTATCCCCGCCTTCGACCTTATAATATTTTTTAATTAAACATTCCACCCCCTAGCAAATGAGAACGCGTAATTTCATTTGTTTACCAAACATCTAATTATCAGTCTGGCTTTTTTTTAGTTTATCGCGCTATTTTTTCTATTCGTCTTAAGTTATTTTTGCGCGGCAGACGGCGGGAGTCGAAGGGTGCATAAATTATTGTAAGTATACGAGTATATAACACAACCGGGGATATTTCTCGAGACCATATTTCTCTTGTTGTTCTTAGGCTTAAAGCGGGGACTTTACCGCCTGGAAAATCTGGCGGAAGAAACGGAAACCCGGCGAGAAGTGCCAAAAAGGCTTCAATGATGACTTATTTCAACCGGAAAGTATCAGGGCGGTTTCATTTGAATATTTCAGACGTTTCCAGTTGCTTATATTACTACAATACTTAGTACTACTACTTTTCTATATCTTTCTTCTGTACATAACTAAAAGCCTGCAATTCAATACAAAGAGAATACCAATTTTTGCATTCAATATTGACGTAATCATTCAAATTTATTTGACCATGTATTACGTGAGTACTATAATGATAAACTCTCTACAGTCTATTAATATTCAGACATGTAAGTAGCTAAATATTATTGTTGTATAAGAACTATCAGCACTATGAATGGATGAATTAAAAACTTTTACAACTTATTTCCACTTATTTATAAACACCATGAAATATCAGTTTCAATATTTAAAATGATATAAGTATCACGAATAACAAAATCATTTACTGGGGTAGAATAATAGAGAGCCGTGTTTATGCATGCACGTAATAAAGGAAAATTATGTATTTGATTCACCCTGTCCCGGAATATTTTAATATTTCTGCCACGTTTTATGACTCCCGCAGGTAAAACTTAACGCCCCAAATTAACTCCCCCCGAATCGTGCTCGCGAAGCTTCGGATGTTTTCGGAAACAGCCTACGAATAGTTTCTGTGTTTCCTTTAATAATCGATATACTGTAAACAAGCTTAAACTTAAGTAGTTTGGAGTTAATATGGTCTGTAGGGCACGTGTTAACTAACTTCATAGAAGTTTCAATCATTCCAACAACAGTCGGTATATTATAAACTATACTTTACAGGTGCGTCCAGTCAGGTAACTTTTATACCTGTTAAGGTATACTGTTTCTGATTCTCCATATCTTATAGTATCTGTGAATCGATAGAACAGCTTAAGCAGCTTTGTTTTAATTCTTTATGAAAACTAGAATCTTAGGTAAAACGTTCAAAAAAACATTTTCTGGATTTCAAATTGCACCTTTTACTGAAATTTTGGTATGTTTTTCGTAGAATTTAAATGATAAAAGTTTTTAAAAATGTATTCATTAGAAACCTCATACATTTCTAAATACCCAAAGAAAATTTACAGATAAATCATATTATGTAGTATCGCTTGCATTAGGATTCTGTAAAATAACGTTTCGCGTCGTTCTTGAGTGCTGACCCTTAAGGAGGCTTTCAGAATCACATTGGCGAATAGCCACCATTTCGAAATGAAACTCGCCTGCAGTCAATTTCCTTTAACATTCATACTTCCCTTCCCTTACTGACCTGATATCGTTGAAGATCCTTCTTTGCTGCTACCGGTACAGTCCTAATTACTCGTATTTCAGTCATTTTAGACATCTCGTATGATATATATATATATATATTTATTTAAAACAAAATTACTGATGTGAGTACCTACAAACTAAATTCTTTCGGCTGCGTCATTGCTGTAGATGTGTAGATGCGGTGATTACCTGTGCAATTTATGGCCATCTGCGTAGAAAAGCTTTCAAAACTGTAGGTGGGTTTGGTTTTGTGTTAACCTTAATAAAAGTTTTTATTACAACTGAAAAATAACTTAAATAGGATTCCCTATCTAATCATTTTGTTCGTGGGAGTTTGCCTTGTAAAACAAACAACTTTACAACTCTTTTGCATTATGAAGACGGATTGCAGTTTAAAACGGGAATAATGAACAAACCCAAATTAAACTGACGCAGTTGGTGGCGCTGGCGGTCGCTGATTACAAATTAAAACTGCTACGGTTTTTTTTTAACGACGGCGACAAAATACGGAAATTAAAAATAGGACGCCCAAGTGACCTGACTCGGATGGCTTGTTCAGAGATTAAAGAAAGGTCTCGTTTAAGGAATTAATTGAATTATGTTTTCAAAGATGATTTGCTTTCTTTAGTTGTTTGTAAATAAGAGTCGTTCATTTCGCAGCATTGTGAGAAATAGTTTTCAAATATGCTAATATAATAATAACACACTAGAATAATTAGATGTTTACCTATTTAAAAACGTACGAGTTGATGTAGATTCTTAATTATATAAATATAGAGATACTGTATTATTATTATTCGTGCCAACAAAGTTTAAATCTAACATTATTTATATGGAACCGGAATTAGTTAGTTATTGGTAATCACGGTTACAAAGTGTTGTGCTGACATGTTTTTGCACTTTAAATAGAATCGAGCCTTCGGAGCTGATGCACAATAGAGTCTAATCCGTTAAACTGCGGTGAACTTATAGCTCAGGAAAGGATAGAGTCAACTTCCACAATCATTGGTTACAACTTTACTAGGATAAGTTTATAAAACTGTGAATGGGGGATGAAACTATTTGAAAATAAAATATTCTTCTTATTTGATCGGCGGAGAGGGGCAATAGCTTGGATAGTAACATGTTTAACATAAAAATAGCAAAAGAACGATGGACTTCGCGTTAATTTTGTATCAGTAGCGTAGACCCGTGAAAAATCACCGGATATTATAATTGTAGGATTTGTGAAGCTGAATGTTTGCACCCTTATTTTCAGATAGAATATAAAAAAAAAATTGTAAGTATGATTTTTTTTAAATATCATAATAGATGTTTAAAAAGAGAAAGCCTTAGACAATAATTTTTATTATTTTTTTTAAATTGTCACCGCCGAGAATCGAACCCCGATAAACTGCATTGAAGACAACCATGCTGACCATTAGACCACCAACTATTATGAGAACGGCAACATTAATTAATTATTTTAATTTTTTAATTATGTGCTCACATCACAATCGAAATTTTGCTGTTGTTTTTGCTTGTCTCTTTACTTTTGGAAATATTGTAAAAATTGGAACCTCTAGCTCAGATGGTGAAAAAAAAGATAGTAGTTTTACAAAATTAATAGTTTCAGTTTGGTAGATAAAAAGTTAATAGTTCATATTAACCATCACTTGATGTAGGTATGGATATATTCTGACAAAAGGAATCTATTTCCTAAAAGAGTTTTTTAAAATCATATTTTTCAATTCAAGTACTAGGATTACTGCCATTCTTTTTATACCACACCAAAAATTTGTCAAACAAACATTTCCAAGAGTTCATTTATTAAGTATACCTTCACATGTTTTCGTTTTTGCATTTTTAAAAACAAAAAGCGAATTCCGAATGAATTTATAAATCTCAGAGTAAGCTGAATTCAACCCGTTTCGTTTGTGCCCCAGAAACGCGCAAATCCACTCAGCTACAGAGCCAATCAAAAGATTGCAACGAAAGCTTCCCTTTAACGAAGGCATGTATTCATTTACATGCCTATTATGAACAGGGTTTTAGAATTTCCGCTTAATTTGATTTGATTTAGCTAGAATTTCGGCGCGGCTGATTCCGCCGGGCTTAGGGAACGTAGCTAAAGGGTGGGATTACATTTTACACCAACGCAGAGGCGTAAATAATAGCTTAAGATTAGAACTGATATAGTAAGCTCAGAGGGAAACGGTTAATTTATAAACAAGGTAATACGCATTATTTTGCTAGTCAGGTAGGACGTGAGATATGGCCCGGTGACTTAAGCGACTACCGAGACAAAGAAATGAGTCACTTGTGCTTTACTGTTTACAATATCAGACTAAATTGTAAATTACGTAAAAATAACGAATGTAAACTACAAAGTGAAACAAACAAAACTGTGTTGTTTTCTTACACCTCAAAAATATTTATAAACATTTTTAAGGGATATTTAGGAAATATTATTTAGAAATTTAGTTATTATATCAATTATTGTTTGAAAGATATTAATGTTTATTTAATTAAGTACATTTCATAATCTCAAATATAAATCTCAATATAAACCTCAATAACAGGAATGTTAAACTAAATATTTGTATAGTATACCTTCCACCATCTGAAAAAAAATCCACTGTGAACTCATTTTTAAGTAATCTTCGGAATGTGAACTTAACAACACCAAACCAACACATCTTAATATTTGGCAATTTTAATAAGTTCAACATTTATTCGATTCCCGATGAAATCAAAAATCTATTACCTTTCACCACAAACACAAATACTCAATTTAAATAATAAAAAAAACTGTCAATCATATCAAGCTGATATTGTAATGATGCCCTTTAGTTATAGACTGGTTATATGAAGTGCCAAACGGGTAATAGGAATCTCTTCAGTACAGGTGCCAATAATCCATTCATTTATGTTCTACCTTGTGTAATATTATTCTTTTGATTTTGTTTGTTTTTCGTTTACTTTTGCATTTTTCATAAACTTTTGCTTGATTTCTTACTGTTGTTAAATATTCTAATTAAATAACCACTCATGTATGTATGTTTTGGGCATCTTGCCTGTTATATGTACTTGAATAATAAATTAAAAATATATTTAAATATAGTCATAAGTACAGCTCATAAAAAGCTCATAAAATCTGTGGTATTGTAAAAAGGTTTTTTAAATTTAATTTTCATTAAATATGTCGAACCATAAAGAGATTGCTTTCTACGAAAACATGTGATTAAAATTTGTTTAAAAACTGAAATGGTTCGACGATCGGCGCTTATCGAACACAGTTTGAAAAAAACAGAGTTTAACAGGGAACATTAAATGATGTCAAATGTGACGAAAGTTTGAAGCACGTCTACCTTAATATTTTTTAATTCATAAGTTACTCTATTTACGTGACGCCATTAATCTCTCAGGAATAGCAATGGCAGTATAAAACAGTAATCGTACAGAGTTCAGCAATCATCTTAAAGTACACATATTATTTTCCATCGCCATCGTATCGTATTTCTCCGAATGCATTGCCTTACTGGGTACACGGAGCTTATTACCAAACAAAGTCACAGCGGGCCCATATTTCACTGGAAATCAATACGGTTTCATCAGTGGCTTGGCACTTCACTGTATGACCCCTGACCCCCGGCGTATTAACAGATGTCGCACTGTGTTCATACAAATATTCAGCGCTGGGAAGTGAGGCACGACTTTAGCATGGGCGTAGGACAACTCGAGGCAATGAGCGAGGATGCTGGGTACATTATTATTTATCCGGACTTCTCATGAATATTTCTATCGGAACTTAAACTCGCTTATTTTTAAATAAATTCTTTTAAGGTATGGTACGAAGCTATCTTAAATCGCCATCTTCCTAACTAATCATCACGCCATTTCTCCGCAGGGATGGGCAGACCACCATACAACATAACCTATCTTGGCAGACACCCCTCGCTTCATTACATTCATACATCGTCTCATATTCGACCGGTCGGTAGCTGAGTTGACAAACGCTTCGGATTCCCACCCGGGCAATAATTCCTCTGCTGGCTAAGTTCTGTATCATTGCACAAGCAATATCTTCCAATTATTATGATGGCGGTAGGAGTTTTTCAAATATTTCCAGGTTATTCGTAACCTGGGAATTTTTGTCTTTCTTTCTTTTGATCGTGTCGTGTCTTCCTCGGGCGTCCCCGACTTCTTCTACCTTTCACTTTCACGTCATATACACTTTTTACACTTTTTATTTCGATCATCTAATCTTCCTACCCAAACCATTTAAGCGTCCCTTTCTCAATCCTATTCACTACGCTTACATCATCCTTAAATTCCTCCCGGATATCCACATTTTCAACACGGCCATATAAGATTTTACCGCACATACGCCTCAGCGATCTCATTTATACGGCTTTCAGTCTACTTTCGTCCTTCCTCTGCCAGTTCTATTCCTCACTGACATACATGGGGGTTAGCAAAAATACTCCGTTGTGGAATGCTAGTTTCGTTTCTTTGCACAATAACACATTTTATAAATAAGCTGATATGAGTGGCTTAATGTTTTTTGAGTGACGCACCAACAGCAAGTAGGTAGGAATTGAAATCATACTAATGAGAACATTAAAAGGTGATCTAATGACAATAAGAACAATGTTTTTTAAGGTAAAGAGGTCAGCTATATACAGTCATTTTGTAGTTGTTTTGGCGTGTATTGGAACTACGAAAATCATAATACGTGATCGAAGTTTTATGTGGCTACTAGATACGCATATGTGTTCCTAAATCCGTGGACTGTTGTTAAGTCCAATATTAAAAAGAGAGATACATCGAGGTAGATGAAGGTCAGAATGCTCCTGGCTACTCACACCAGGTGAAGTTTAATGTAAAAATAATATGACTTATAAAAGCTTTAGGAGCCATTACACACATATAGACACGTAATGATCTTGGAATATTTACACAAAACGTGGCAACTAACAAACACACTTACATTCCCAGTAAATTCGAACATTCGCCATGTATCGCAAAGATAGATATTCAAAGAATATGTGTGTATAGACGAAATTGATATATATGATAATAGGGAACGCCCCAAGACAACCTACTGCCAGTAGGTTGTCCTCCTCATACTTAGGTAGTAATGTGTTGTTTCGTTCACAATCTCATTCTCTCTAATGGTGCTAAAATTTTTCGGGAAACAGCGGAAATAATCGTTTTATTAAAAATAATAAATAATTTTCGTGTACTTACGAATGATATGTAATTTCTTGGCTCTTACTGGTGTTTTCAGTGTAATGGAAACACTTTCTCATCTCACACGAGGGCATTTTGGCACTTATTTATGCAATTTTTGTAGATATATTATACGACCGCAAGCGACGCGTAACAGTTTAATACTAATTCCGCTAAATCGAAAGTACGGTAGTCACCGTATCTTTTGCTTGCCACTTTGTTAGCTCTATAACATGTCTATAAGTTTGTAATTTCACCGTTTAGGAGGAATTTAATCATCGTACAGCAAAATATAGAGAATAGTTAAAGACAATCATTCGTACAGTTTTTTTTTACAAAATATCACAACGTTGTGAAAAATCCTCTTCATAATTTATATTTTTTTAATATTATTTTTACGAGTACGAATATAAAATTTGTCGAAACCTTCGTATTCTCTTGATATTTTATTTATTTTTTCTTGTTGATTACAAAAATAATTTACCTCATTAAAAAAGTGGGTCAAAGAAGCGAAGTAAAATGTGGTTAGGTTGGCATCGAATGTTTATTCTGATGTTACTTTGTTCGTGTTTGTTCTCCTGGTCCTTCGGCGCAACGAGAACTTGTCGTGACAAAGGCGCTAGTTTGATAAGTGCAATTAAAGAGTAATTACTCGGAAAGGCTAAGTAAATGAAAACGATGACAGTTTATAAATATCTTATTAATCATCAAACTTAACAAGTTGATTTTTTAAACGCAGTTGAAGAAAAATTAACTCTTTGTTAGTAGTTAACTAATTACTGGGTGAGGTTTTGATAAGGAAATATTTTAAATGTGAGGGAAAAACGATTTGAGTTTAAAGTGAAAAACTTGACGGCCTACGTAGGCGAGTGGTAAGACGCCCGACTATGAGTCCAGAGGTCGCGGGCTAAAACCCAGCGCGCGTATTTTTTTATTTATTCAATTGTAATGTGTCATAACACATTTAATTCATGTAATATAATACACATAAAATTATATGTTTAGCACGTTCCAGAGTGGTAGATATTTATTTATAAATTAACGGACCAAAGTCCAATTGCAAAAAAGACATATAAAACACATAATAGAAAAAAGAGCAATAGAGAAAGAATACCACATACATAATAATAAATGAAGCAATGACAAAAATAAGACAAAATAAACATAAGAGAGAATATTCAAGCCGTGTTCTAGTCAAAGTTTTGGTAGAGTCGTAAAGAATGACAAAAATCATTTAGACTGCTACCAAAATTTTAATTTAATTTAAAATTAAATTTAATTTGAAGTATCGTCCTTGTGAAAGACCCCCATTCAGAATCAAATCGTTGTTTGTAATGGCTTTAGCCGTGTTTGGTGACTAGATTTGAACAGCCGGTTCTTTCCAACTTTCATCTTCCTCATCTCCTTCCCTTCCCATTACCTTCAACCTTACAACTTACCCCAATTGGGAGTGCTAAAGTCTCACTTGATCTAGACAGTACTTTGTTTGGAACACTCGGGACTTTCGTACTTTAAAAAATATAGACGTAATTTAAAAAAAATAACCTATAATATTTCTCTTACATTTAAAAATTAACCAATTATTCAATTTCTTGTTTGCGAAACTTTTTCTGATGATTTATCCATGTGGGCAGAAAGGATGGGCTTCTAGTATCCATAACATTCCAATTGGGTATTTTGTGATGCTGAAAGAAGTTGGGAGGGGAAATACATGGGAAAGAGGAAGGTTGGAAAGTACTTGGCTATTCAGATCTGGTCACCAAACACGGCTAAGCCATTTCAAGCAACGTTTTATTTCTGAAAGGTGGTCTTTCACCGTGGCGATACTTAGAGTATCTACCACCCTGAATTCTGTCTTGCACTCATTCCTCGCTTCATTCACACTAGGAAACATTCTTGTGTTATATGGACTTTTGACGTGACCCTACTGAAAAAATTGATTGACTCATGTTTTTATGGGGCGTCCTTGACATCTCCTTCAATTCAATTTAATATTAATTTTGTTGAGTTTTGGTATTTTTAGTTTTTATTTTTAAGTGACGTTGCTGTTTCGGCGTTTAAGACCATTATCAATACTGTGGTTAGGCCACGTGGAAAACACAATGGAATCCTCCCATTCTCATGCGCGTCATATATTCGCTTGGCATTTTTTCAACATTTTTCAAACCATATAGAAATTAGAGCCAATTATTTCACTCATATTCATTATTTTCTTCTATGAGGGTTTCAAGGTAGATGAGCTTTTTCAAATAATTATATCCTTGAATACGAAAGTTCGATCAACCAAGTTGTCGCCAAAAAATAAATCACATGAATATTTTTGTTACATTTGCTTTATTATGCTAAACATAAATAAAATCCGGGGTATTCCTTCATTGTCATTGACTCAACTTATCCACGTCACATTCCTTCAGTCCCTTGGTTGAAGGAGTAGACAGAGCTTGGTTCTGAAGTCTTCCAGTGTTGCAGTATGCAGGTTTAAAACCCGCCCGGATCATAGTCGGGATAGATACTTCGTGACAGATTATACAAGTTTTATGGCCGGGATGCGAGAAGCAAGATGTTAGCGCGAGGATGCGGCAAGTGTAGGACTGTGGATAGGACTCGAGGTGATTTACATTTTGTTAAGATATTACTAAGAATTTTCATATCATTACTCCATTTATCACTTCGATGATTCTGCTCGATTCTTTTGCTACCTTCCAAACTACCCTCATTATTATTGATGCTGTGATTGCAACAGGAAAGGATAAATGCAGCTTTTTTAAAGTGAAAATCTTCCGGAGTATTTACTTTATTTATTTATTTATACGTCCGTGGAACTTTTACATTTCGTCCCTGGAAGGAAAAAGGCTTAAGTGACACGTTGGTCAAAAATGATTAAATACGCAGTTTTGATCAATTCTCTGACTCTAAATATATTTACCGTTTGGGAGAAGGCTTGACTCAAGCGACACAAGTTTTGGAACTTTTTTAGCTTTTGTCGTTTCAGGTGACTCAGTGAGAGCATTGAGTAATCTGAGTTATCTTTTTATTCAAAACCTAACTAGGTACTGAATATGAAATTCATTGTAAAGAAAAAAAACTTTAAGTGCTCTGGTGTAAACTTCCCAAAATGGGGTTTCAGTCTTTTCGCGTTTGCGGCGACGATATGGTTTACAAAATATTTTATAAAAAAGATAAGTACATAAATCTAACAAACCATGAGTTGTGTTTAAAAATATTTAAAAAAAAAAACGTTTTAACCAAACCATCCTGCGAAAATCCCGATAAAAACAATCCATAAATTGATCGGTTAAGGTTTAGTGCATATCTGAGGTGATTTTTCACAAAAACGGTGATATACAAATTATCCAAATATTATTGAATATGTTAACAGAGCTAATTTCATTCCCCACAAGATGCAATCTCTATATATGGTACAAGAATTTTACATAAAATTAGTGCCAGAAACAACTGCATGAAATTAAACATTAAGTCTCGTGTTGTATTTATCGGGTGCGCGATAATAAATTAATCATACTCACCAGGTCAAGGCTGTCTAAATGTTTTTTGATGATTTTAAATAATAATAACGTTAATTTTTCTTCTACGTGATAATTCGGATGATTTAAGTAATTATATTAAAAAACTATTATTAAGGTTTTCAATTAATTGAAATACGTAATTTGAAATTGTTTGATGTTTTCCTAATTGTATATTTTGTTTTACTATTCTAGTCTATAGTCACAATAAATTGTGAGTCCAAGTTACGAAAGTAAACCTCCAAGGACTTTTAAAAGGGTTTTTAAGGCTAAAGGATGTAAATAGTAGATTTGTAGAGAATCTCTGATAATAACATAGCATACAAAATCTTTTAAGAGAAAAAAAATAGTTATTTAATGTTGGGAATTTCCCTTTTTATACAAAAATGCTAGCAATACCTTTCGCAATGATATCTAATCCAAATCAATATCTACAATTGAAAATTGTTTTAGGTTTTTGTTAATTTCTGTCAAACGCAGATATAATTTAATGCAAATTTACTAGGTATCGTAAGTTATCTCAGCGGTAAGTAAAATCATCCAATTACATATAAATAAAGAGTGCAAGTAATTCGCTATAGTGGAGATACAAAGGGCCAGTTTAAACTTTAAAATAAGCATCGTTTTCTAAACCATATCTAAAAACTTTGATACTAAACTACAATAGGCTAGACCTTAGTTATGATTGGGAGTTTTGCACGTCACGACGACACGCCTAACTGAGATCACATACTAAATGGATTTTGAAATAATCCGCGTTCAAAAGAAATAGATCAATGTCTATTTCTATTTTTGTTCCTTTCTACCCCTTTCCTGGAGGGACATTATCTCCTGTTATTTATCCGGCATCCACGGCCAGCCGAGTCCTTTTGACTTGATAATTGCTTGCACGACACTAAATAAATAAACAAACCACAATATGAAAGCAGACTCACTCCGCCGCCGGGACCAATCGTGACGTCGTTCATCGCGTCGCTTGACTGTTTTCACACCGAATGCTTAATGTGGCAGCGCGTGGAGATACCAGAACTAAATTTACAACGGAACCATATTTAGAGCAAAACGCGTCATTATTATACACTAAAGCCACCCGGCGTTTCTGGGAATTGAAGTTTCTGGCTTATCTGCGCTTTTTATCTTTATGTAATGGTTCCTTGAGAACCTTTCACCACGACCGCCGTGGTCTGGGGACTAAAGCGCAGGTGTTTTACTTAATACTGAAGCTTGGAAATCATTTTTGATAATACGACGCTCGACAAGAGTTTCAACTACCCGAAGTTAGTAGAATTATGGCAATCCATTTGGGGTGTGTTGTGAGACTGTAGGAAGTGTGGGAGGTGATGAAGAGTGGTGGGTGTTGGGAGCTATTCAGATCCGGTCACTAAACATAGTTAAAGTTATTTCAAGCAACTTTTCAATTTTGATTGACGATTTCATAAAAGGACGATACCAAATTAAACACTAGTATTTACTTTTTCTATTCTACTGCGAAACGAGATGTAAATATTTTTAAAATATTTTATTTTCTTTCACCAGGTTTTATGTTCATGACATATGTAAGCTTACCATTTTACCACTGTCCTCAACCTATGGACATTTATTCGATGACTTTAAAGAACTTACCCATGTGTCATATTTCTATATTGACGGCCTCCACGGTCGAGTGGTAAGACGCTCGACTTCGAATCCAAAGGTCGGGGGTTTAAACCAGATGTGCGTCAATAATAACATACCCTTATTAGGGATGCCATAGTCTCACTGCCTTCAGACGGTTGGGAGTAGTTGGGACTTTTTTGCGGTATTCACTATAAAAAAAAAAAAAAATACCGAGACGCAGAGAATAGTTCAACGTTGAAAATTTATCTGCCTCAAATATTCCGCGTACCTACACTATTTTTCCTTCATATTTATTGCGAATCCTAATCGCTGTGTTAATAACATAAAAGATTTATCAACCAAAACGATTTTTACTACTTTCGCCCTAATCTCTGCAAAAGTTCATTACCGGAAGCGTTACGCTCCCCTCTTCTAAAAGCTCTGCATTCTACTATTTCTTCCCTCCATATTTCTGTATTTCCCTACTTCTGCGAGTACCTCCGACTTCCTCTGTACTCCGGGTACCTCTGCTACAGCCACAGCACTGAGGGAGTGCACCGAGTCGGATGAGAAATTTCATTGTGCCGAGAAATAATAATAAAAAACTCCCATCCATCTTTCAATTATACACGTGTAGGTTCCCGAACCGAGGGCTCTTGCTTCTTGGCTCGGTGAGTTCCGGGGGTTATTTGACAGTGAAACGACTGTACTAAACGTTATTTTCGTACATTCAATTTTAAGCTTTAAAATTATTCAATCCTCTGCAGAGTTTGCCCAACGATTTTCAGAAGAACTGGTCGTATTCAAAATTTACAGATAGTAAACGGGTAGTATGTATTTAATATTCATTTTGTCTTTATAAATATCACCTCAAGGGTCTTTACAACATAATTAAAATAATATTAAAACTAAGACTTAATATTAACTTATGCCTAATACTAGTGACTTTAATAAATATATGTGATGGTTGTTGCCCGTGCTGTAGAACCTAGGGTAGAAAAAAATGGAGTAAGCAAAAGTAAACTAAGCATGTCTCCTTGTGTGCCATAAATCTTCATGAATGAAGCGGTAAAACCTCTCGAATGGTGAGATCTTAGTTAGTGAAATGTATACATCTGTTTCTGTTAGAATTTTTTGGTCAGTGCAACTATTTTCAGCTCAGAGTGTCATATTAATTTTGAACATTGAAATAGTAATAAGTCAATTCATAAACAACGCAGAATGTCGTACTATTTTTGTTATATGTTTTTCAAGTACTTATTCACTGAGTAATGAGGTTGTAAAGGTTTCTGACGAAGAATGTAGGAAAACTAGAAAGAGTTCCTTATAAAAGCAAAATATATTGTGTAAGCATTATAAAAAGTACTATCAAATCTGAAAATGTGAAAATGAATGAATATGTCAAGTAATAAATAAAAATGATGTCGCTTCGGTTTTCCATACACCATTAACGAGCACTAAATTTTTCACACTCAAATTCCGATGCGTTCAGCCCGGCGACTGTCGGTTACTGGTATTCACGCCACTGCAAAAATCCGAACAAGTGAGGGTGGCTCACCCCCGTATTATATCTCGGCGATGATGTATTGACGAAATGACTTCATCCCCTAAAAGAATATCTTTAGGGTGGGATTATTTCACGCTTCGTGTTGTGAAATGCATCGCTGGTACCGGGTACCCAGGTCCAATATGCCTTGAAATGTAATGACGTGCAGTTCCCTTGATTTAGGCTTCGCACAGCTTTATTGATGTTGGTTATTATTCATCTGCATCGCGTTATGGTAATGCTTTGTGTACACCCTGTACCCACATAGAATGATGCTTGTTTTTCGACATGCAAATATGTTTGACTTTATGCTCCATTGCGCCGCACTCCGACTGAAATAATATCGAAAGCTTTTAAAAATAATGTTGAAAAAATCCGAGAGTGATATTTAAATATTAATGTGTTTCAAATTGTTTTATTCAACGCGGTATTGTCAGTCTAGACAGTTTAGTCAATACTCTTAATAAACATACAGAGATAATGCTGTTATATTTACATGTATGATTTATTACCCTTTTAGCTAGTAGTTGAGGTAGCGAACTTAGGAACTATCTTCGACTTGGCTGGTATGAATTCCTATTGATATAAAGATTCAATGCTGGTGTCGTAAATAAAAGTTAAAGCAAGCAAGGCTCAGAGTCCACAAAAGAGTTCCGATGTTAACTCTAATACATGGCTGTTAGGCATCCGAAACGAAAATAGTAATAAGCACAGTTGAAATGGGATCCCTGAGGGCTGGATGTGGTAAAACCATGTACACATGGCGAATGCAGTGATCGTAAATCGGCGCAAGCCTGTATTGAACAAGATTATGGATTGGACGCGTTGATTGTTTAGAAATATAAAGTGAATGGACGGCCAAAGACGTGTTGGAACATATCAGATTCCCTACTGTAATCGTAAGCCAGGAATCGTTAAGTGAATACTCGAAAGTATATAAGACGATGTATTAATGTGAATAAAGCAAAGAGTGTGTGTTAAAATATATTTGTTTGGCATTCCATCTTCTCTGTCTACCCTACGGAGAATAAGGCGATGATTTGTTAGTTACTTGTATATTATTATAGAACATACTATTTAAATACGGAATAAGCTAAAACTCTCTCCCTTTGAAGCCTTTTAAACTAGCCTTCTAGTGTTTAGGCGGACTGAGTTTTTTCTTAATGTCTGCTCGCGCCAACCGCTGAAGTAATATGTAGAAAAAGGTTTCAAATAAGATGACCCCCTGTTTCTAGTGCATATAATTTTAAAATATGCACAGCGGTATCTTTTATAAGAAATTCAAAAATACATTTGAATATATATTTCAAAACATAAGAGGCCAAAGATTAGATCAGCTGACCATTGTAAGGTTAAACTCGTGTTACTTTAAAGTTCAAGTATACCCATTCAAGTGTGTCTGAATATATTATTATCCTCACATTTCTTTATAAAATACACTTTTGTAAAGAGACCTTTTTTGCACAAATAGAGCAGGAAAATTACCACCATTTTTTTTTTATTGCTGACTGTGTTACATATATTCAGAAGGTACAAAAGTTTTTTTTAAATTGCTTAGCGAACAAGAGTCCACACATAAAGTTTAACGTCCGGTAGTTTAAGATAGACTAGAAGGGAAGTAAATGTAACATTTTTGATGAAATCTACGCCGTCATAAATGCATGTCTTACTGAAAGCTCTGAGATGTTCACTTCACTCGGACTTGTTCGGCGAACAAGCAAATAAAACAATGAAAAGGTCTCGCGAAATTCACTTATACAGGCTCTGGGAGGAATAAAAGTTCGGCCATAACATTTTATTTTATTATACAGGATGGCGCGGAAGTATAAACAAGGGAGAGGATTTCTATTAAACGTGCACCGGAGAGCTTCAGTGTGATTACATAAATTATGCAGATTTTTATTGAAGTTTTCCTCATTCGGAAGAAACAATAAAATCACAAAAGGAAACTTTTAGTTTTTTATCAATTTTTCCTGGTTTGTTCTGGAATAAAATTAGTGAATTTATTGAATCTTGCATGAAAACTTTTGTTTTACTTAACACGTTTTGCCTTACTTTTGAATAGAGAATCGGAGTGAACTCCATTTGATGTATGTTGGAACCGAAGCTGCAATGAAATATTTAATGTGTTACCAGCTTCAGATAAATTTGTAAAATAGTGGACTGTAAACGATAAACTATACTACTTGGTGGAAATGTCTAATTATAGGTTGTGGAAAGAATTATGGAAGTAAAAAAGGAAACTATTTATTCACCGATGAAGTTGAAGTTTTTGATTTTTCTTACACTATTGTATCGATGAAACGATCCCTAAAAGCACCACACTTAAATTAGTCTTCTAATTTACGAAACACCACATTTATTTTATATTTTTAGAAGATCTAACAAAAAACAAATTAATTTGCGAAACAAACGAGCAAATACGTTTTTTCACATAAAAACTACTCTGTTCGATTGACAGTTGTTTCGAATTGTCGTCGTTTTATTCAAAACGGCGAAATAGTTGAGTAGGTAGGGATTTAGATGAAAACATGAAGGTAAGAACTCAACAAATATCACTTTGAACTCCAATAATATACTTGTATGCAATTAGGTTAGTAAAACAGGTGGATAGGGTTTTTGATGATTTGTGAATTAAGGTGTAGTGTTAATTTATTAGGTACGAAATAAGAAGCACCATCCAAAATCAAGCGTGTAAACGATATAACGCTATCGTACTCTACTTAGTTTGAACTATGGCTTTACTAAACTCTACTTTCTTAAAACTATAGCGAATCAGAACTTATTTGTTTATCGCATTTATGATAATGTGAGCATTGTGGAAGAAATTATATTTATATAAACCACGCGACCAAAACCACGTAATAACATGTTATTATAAGTGTGATAATATTTAAATCAGGTTGCGGAATGATCACGTGTACAATCGTAGCGCGGGTAAGCTAGCTGGGCCATAATTCACGCCGATATTGATCAGGGCCTTTTCCCCGCGATATTTTATCCAGAAATCTCAGTCCACCTGTTGTCTCGATACATAATCTCCGGAATCGGTGCGTTGCCAACCCTCCAGGTAGGCAATCTGAATAAAATGCTAAAGGGTCCCACAGACGCAGACGATAGCTCGGGTATCGATATATTATATCGCGGGCCGCTAGATGCCGTTTGATTTCATATATCACGGTCCCAAATCTCATTTGAATTTCATCGCGCTCCTCGCGGTTTACATGCTGCAGTCGTTAGATCAAAGGCCCCTAAACTAGATTCCAAGGAATATTCCACCAATCTTTATGATTTTTTTCAATTTCGTTTTGGTTATTTTTGTATATCATCATACTGGTAGCTACTACCCAGCTGCGCCAGATATTCAACGCTTCTAGAAATCTATTAACTTACATATGGAACACTGAAAAAAGGTTAAGTGAATATTCCGAAGTTCGTTTACCATAGTGGGAATGGGGTTTTGGGCTGAAAAATAAAAATCAGTTTAATAGGTTGACGCCAAAGGCAGAGGAACAAAATACTCGTAATCTTTTTCTGCTTCATAGTTAAGATTGGCTTAAGTATTGCTTATGGAATTATATTTTTTAATTCATACAAAAAACGTTTTGGATTCTTAGAGTCCCAAACAATTAAAGAAAGTCCCCCGTCCGTTCCTACATACTTAAAAGCGTATACAACGTGGTATTTTGAAGAAAAATAACAAAAAATTGCTTAAAAATTTCAAGTACAATAAACAAAAAAACAGTTAGTTTCTTCCTGCTAAGATTAAGTGCATCCATTAGCAAAAAAAATAGGTTGGGCCAGTCAAAAAATAAAGTGAAAACCAACATAAATACATATTATTAATAACTAAGTGGTATTACATTTCCAACAAAGACGTGAATTTAAAAATGTATAATACCAACTACACACAGAGGGAACGTAGATAGGAAAAAACCAAAAAGGACAATAAAATTTCACTGACTTGAAGTTAATTCGGGAGAAAACTTTGGAAGTCCTTGCAGCGACAGTGTTTGTATATCTCGATATAAAGGCAAAGCAGGGGCCATGTTTATGATGGTTGTATTATAAGTCCCCATATTCTCTTCTCGGAGCATTGTTCCAACGGCAACTCTCACACGGGAACAATTTTTGCTGTTTATTAATTCATCTCACTTTTTATACCCGCGTGTGGAAATTATTTCGCGATTCCGAAAATCTACTAATTTATTCAGGACGTCGCATTTTTGCGTAAGCCAAATAGCCTTAACGTGAAAATTCCTCAATTAAATATATGTTTTTTGCTTCTAACAAAGAAAAACACTTGGTACCCATCGTAATTTAGCATTTAAGTGTACATTCAAATTCATGAATCGTTTGTATAAGTTAATATTTTCGAAACTAAGATAATCAAGTTTTACTTGGCTTACATATTTTTAAGACATGGCAACTAGTACTATAATTTCAGTACGATTATAATAAAACACGCTGATCTGAAAATACGTACCTCTAAAACTGCAACACTGAACTATTAAGAAAAGTAAAGGACTGAAAAAAAATCCTTCCTTTAATGTGGTCTTTGCAAGACGTTAAATTAATTTATCAATTTCCTTGTAAAAGTTGAAAATTCATTTTTACATTTTTAAAATTCATTGAAAATATATGTTTACGGTTGTAATATTTAATTATTTAATTCAATTCATGATTATTAGTTAAAAAAAATTCCAATATTTGGAATACCAACATCAAATGTGACCTCCATGTTTGAGTGGTTGAGTTGCTCGACTACGAATCCAGAAGTCACGGGCTCTCATCCTGGCGTAGGCAAATAAATTTTATTTAATGAATGCGTTATTTCTCATTGAATTAGTACCAAATTAATACACAGTATATTTGCGGCACGTTCCAGACTGGTAGATAACGAATAATTCGATGGCCTGCGTGGTCAAATTTTAAGACGCTCGACTACAAACCCAGAGGTTGTGGGTTCAAACCCAGCGTGCGCAAATATATTTTTATTTGATTAAACATAACACATAGACATAGTCATAACACATACAATTCAAATGAAATAATATAGTATATTTGCGGCACTTTCCAGAGTGGTAGATACTCTAAGTATCGCCCAGGTGAAAAACCACCATTCAGAATCAAAACGTTACTTGAAATGGCTTTAACTGTGTTTGGTGACCAGATCTTAAAAGCTGGGTAATTCCTAACCTTCCTCTTCCCCATCTCCTTCCCCTACCCACCACTACCTCAAACCTCAAAATATACCCCGATTAGGGATGCTATAGTCCCACTGACTTCAGACAGCTGGGAGCAGTTGAGACTCTTGTTCGGTATTCACCCTAGAGTATATAGAGTGGTATCTATCCAAGGCATTGTAGTCAGTTTTTGATGATTTTTACTGGACTCGGCGGACCTGGACGTGGCTAATACTAAGGCTAGGGTATTTGTACATCCATTCATATCACGTATCGAAATAATGTTTTTTGTTTATTGTATATAGTATTGTTATCAACAAAAATACAGCATATAACCTAAAAAATGTTTAGTTGTGTCAAGTTTAGTGGCATAATAAAAAAATGTGGGTGGAGTCTCGCGGTGACCCAGGAGCCCAAGATCATCGTGACAGTACATAGAAGCGGTGAACTATATTTGTTGTCGCTTTCTCTCTCATGGTGGACAACGTAAAAACCCGGAGAAAATGATTTATCGCAAGTTTGTATAGGTTGGGTAAAAATAATTAGCTCTCTCTCCATACATTATTTCTCCAAGGTATTCACTATAAAAAAATCTACCTAAATACGTACCTAACACACTTTTTTTTGTAATTCATAAAAAATTACACTTTTATTTTTTTTTATTACAGACTATATGTTCATTTACAAAACGCAAGAAAGTAACAAAAGTAAATTAAGAGATATTTTTAACATGTCTCTTGAAATCTTCAAGGTTTACGTTGAAGATATCAAGAGACATGTTATTCAGTAGTACCATACCCCGTGTCATGTTGTGCTGAGCCAACACGTCTGTTCTGCCATGTGGAATGTACAGCAGATCGTGATGTCGCCCCTGGCAGTAGTTGTTTAGCACAAACAACTAATAACATTCCAGGAGGTATGGATTGTCAATCAAGATGCTAGTATTACGGTTGTCGTATTGAAATGGAGCTCCAGAAGACGCTGCGAAAAATCTGTAAATAAATAATAAAATACCTTAATATTGTTATGGGTTATTCTACGCTGACAGTCTGAAAAATAACATTATAAATTTATTTTTTTGAATCACGTGTAATTTTTTTCTTTAAAAGGTTTGTAAGCTTTTGCGTAATCCTGTTAAATAAATTGCTCTACAAAGCCACTATCGCGGATTCATCTCCAATAAAATTAAAATTACATCTATCGTGACATTCGCGGCTGCACTTCGCGGCCCCGGCACCGAATCTCCTGACGCAGGCTTCACTTTAAATCACGCCATTACGATTTATGGCGTTTCACATTATACATATTCAAAACGACTGCCTGGTCAGCGGAGCTCACTCACGATCTGGCGATCTGGGCGGGGGGGTACTGGATGCTGCATGCTAGTTGCTAGGGCCCGGAGAGGTGGCTGATAACACTCGCGGAGTCGCTGAATCGAACGGGAGATATGGCGAACAATAAATTCACAGGAATTTCGCAGTGCTGTGGAAAAGCGGTATTCATGGAAGATTAAAAAAAAAATTATCATTTTCTTGCGTGTTTTTTACTTATTTATTTATTGAAAAATACACGTTTGGTGTATTTTCCGCAATGCTCGATATGTCCTTTTTTTACGTGAATACTGCACAAGAGTCTCAACTGTTCCCAACCTTGTATAGCCAGTGAGACTATGGCATCCCCAATGGGGGTATGTTGTGAGGCTGAAGGTAAATAATAGGAAAATGAGATGAGGAAGGGGCAAGGTTGGGAAGTACCTGGCTATTCAGATCTGGTTACCAAACACAACTAAAGCCATTTCAGGCAATGTTTCGATTATGAATGGTGGTCTTTCACCAGAGCGATACTTACAGTATCTACCACTCTGGAACGTGCCGCAAATATGCTTTATATTATTTTATATCAATTAAATGTGTTATGACATATATTATTATTTTTTTTTAATATTTGCGCATGCCAGGTCCGAACCCGTGACCTTTGGATTCGTAGTCGAGCGTCTTACCACTCGACCATGCATGCCATCCTTGTGTTACGGCGGACGACGAGCATATCAATGCTGGAAAAGCAAAAGGGCAAAAGACAAAAATGAGTTTCAATCAGTTCTGACTCTCCTTTGATTATGAAGACTTGTGGCGCTTCAGCCATCTAAAATATCTGTACTATTTTGGAGAAGGCTTGACTCAAGCAACACTCCCTTGAGACTTTTTAAAACTTTTTTTCGCTTCAGGTAACGCATTGAGTTACCTGAGCTTACATTTTTTTTAAATTCTACCAGGTACTAAAGACTTATGAATATTATTTTTGAAAACAAAAAAACTGGAATGTGCTCTGGTGTAAACTTCCCAAAATGGCACTTTGGCCCTTTTGCCTTTCCGGAGTCGATATTTCGTAGAATATTAAAAATACTATTCAGTACATACTTGAACCGGTTAAATTTGTCTATTTGTAATTTTATTTTTATTCTAATTTGCTTGCGGCGGGAATGCATACTTTTAAAATAGGCCAAGAACTTTATTTTTTATATTAACATTTTTCTAGTTGATTTCGTTTGTTGTCTTTTGAAAACTTTCAAACATTATTTAAACAAAATAATCAATCATTTAATCCTCTCTTATTACAAAATCTTCAGAGCAACAATATTTACCTCCATTATACCGAATTAACGAGCAAGAGTCGAAATCATTTAAAATGTTTAATATTGCATTTACAAATCACAGTGTTAAACCAACAGTATTTTTATCTATAAATCTTCAATAAATACAATCTATCAAAAACTTCACGACTTAACACGAAAAGACTTACGACTTTGGAGTAGGTCATAGGATAGCCCGCACACAAGTGTATTTGTATTCAGTTTGCTATAAATGGATTTAGCCGTGTGTATTGACCAGATGTGATGGATAGACTAATAAATAGGTAAGGTGTTTGACTAGCAGGCATACGGGCCAAGGTCGATACCAAGTTTTAATCGGCTTAGTACCTTAAGTAATGCTAAATAAAATGGTCGGTGCTATAAATGATAGGGTGTATATATTTTCCTCATTTCAATTATTATTATAAGGCTCAAAGTGCCAGTGACTTCCAAACCGGCCTTATTACCATATGCTCCCCCCTTCCACTCATTTGAACCTCATAACATGCTTTAAATTGTGGGTGCCATGGTTCCGTTGGTTCTTGGAAGTTGACTCTCGTGCGGTGATCACATTTAAGTGAAGCAAAAATAAATATATGCACTTCAATTAGGTGCGGAGGGACTCACAGTGGTTTTCGTGGGTTAATCTATTTTACATTTGATTTTTTTGATGATTACGAATAAATCATTTTATGCAGACACTTTGATGACGGTAACTGAGCTTTTAAAAAAAGCTCTCTTCGCCGGGATATATGTCTAGCCTCTTTTTTAAATATTTTATAGTGAACACCGCATAAGAGTCTCATCTGCTAGAGTCAGTGAGACTATGGCAACCCCAATTAGGGTATATTGTGAGACTGAAGGTAGTGGGGAGGGGAAGGAGATGGGGAAGAGGAAAGTTGGGAAGTACCTGGCTATTCAGATCTAGTCACCAAACACGGCTAAAACTATTTCAAGCAACTTTTGGATTCTGAATGGTGGTCTTTCACCAGGGTGATACTAAGAGTATCTACCACTCTGGAACGTGTTGCAAATATACTTCATATTATTTTACACGAATGAAATGTTTTATGACCCACATTAATTGAATAAAAGTTATAAGCGCACGCCGGGTTCGAAACCGCGACCTTTGAATTCGTAGTCGACGTTCTTACCACTCGACCATGGAGACTGTCGTATGGTAAATGTAACGAAGTTAATATGTAATGCTTGTCAATAGTTAGGTTTTGTTTTTAACCAAAATATCAACTCAAGACCCCGCGGCAAGAATCTGTTAACTAACACATGAGTCATTCTGAGAATTTAGTCTTTTGCGTTTTCTTAAAAAAAGTGTACACCATCACAAATCAACAAACTATTTTTTTATGAATGTTATAGCTGACATACTTAATTTAATATGCAATTTAGTATTTTAATGAGTTTCCGCGATATAATGTTATTATTGTAGATAACATGTTCTTGTCATCAAAAAATATTTCAGTTATAACAAAATTTGCAGTTAACGCGTTCGACTCTGATTTTCCATGTTCGTGCCATTTTCATGATCTGAAAGTGTGTTTGTTGGATAGAGCGTACCAGAATTAGTTTAGAGAGAATACCAACTCATTTTTTGATATAAATGTTAGTCATCAGGTTCTCTCTGTGGTGTCTTCAACTATATGGAAGACAACTTTGCTGACCACTACACCACCAAATCTATTTAATTTCTCTATTTATTAAAAAGAAAGACAAACATTCCCGGGTTACGAATAACCTGACAATATTTGAAAAGCTCTTGCTGCCATCATAAGAAGCGGAAGATGTTGCTTGTGCAATGATGGAAGACTTAACCAGCAGAGGAATTGAACGCACGACGCCCGGGTGGGAATCCGACGCGTTTATCCACTCAACTACCGACCGGTCGATGTAAGGTAAAACTATTGTAAAGACAGTGGTATAAATTCACTATACGTCCTGACAATAAGAATGATGCATTTTTGAATTGTAGAATGCTACGTACTCACATCGCATCACATCACATAACGTCACATTCGAAATTATATTGTTTATTATAATAATGATTATTAAGACCTTCGTTGTAAATTTGAATGATAGATGATATTTATTTATAATTTTAGAATATCTGTATTAATATACGAATAGCTACATAACATTATTTCTTAGTGGGTAGTCCTATACCTGAATTTGTAATCACTAACGCAATATAATAATACTTCCATGGTCATGTTTCAGTAGCCCTGCTTCCACATTATTCATTTTTATAGGCTGTAAGAAATATAATGTTTTGCCCTTATTATTACTCAAAACGAACGAACGTAGATTATGGTTATGTATAGTGTTTACTGATGTTTCATCTGTCCAAACATTAACGCGAAGAGTCTGTAATGGACCATTACAATAATTAAGTAAATGTTTGCTTTAATGTTTGTTTTGAGTAAGGCCTAAATTATGGCGCACGTCTTTTCGGCTAAAGTAAAAACAGATGCGGTCTCTTAGTTAGCTCTCGAGATAAATAAACACGAGAAGCTGTTAAAACATTTATTCTCTTTACTCCAATATGCGAATATACGCACATTACTTAACTTGGGTACTAACGGCCTCAAGCAAGATGGTGTTACTTATTCCTGTGTAAATATTTTAAACATCTCGTATTCAAATGAAACTCTAACTTTCATTGCGTTTCGAGAAATTTAATTATTCACGTAAAGATTGTGACCTTCAAACTCTAAACATAAGACTTATTTTTGGTCGCGTGACTTGTAGTTAAAAGACACTTTGTTAATGTGTTCTGCGAGCAAATGGTATGAGAGATAGAACTTGGAAACGTCTCTCTACATATGGTAGAAGATCAAAGGTTGAGAGAATAATAGTTGAGTACCTGAAGTCTGATAGTCTAATGATTTGAAATATCTACTTGTGTGATGACTAAACAGGTCAATTTTGAAATATAATCTTTTCCTTGGCCTCGTCATGGTTATGATCGTGTCATGCTTATGTCGTGGTTATGCTTAGTTAGTCAGGATTCGACAGGCGACCTATGAGTTCAGAGCCAGGGAGCTCATTGCTCCGCTACGAAGGTCGGCAATCTAACATAACCTAACTTAACCTAACCTAACCTAACCTAACCTTACTTAAACCAATGTAACCTAACCTTACTCGATTAAGTCTCGTGTACATATTTCTTTTTTTCTTTGCGAGAGACGAAGTAGAACGGTAAGGTATCAACTTATTTCCTTACATTCAGAGTCTACCTATCTTATTTATAAAAACCTTCCCTACAGAGCAGTTATGGAACGAGAGACGGTACCGCAGAATGCAGGTTGCTATCATGATGTGGGTTTGTAGCAAATTCACCATTGTTGAGTTTGTTCGACTGATTCCTGAAATACCGCTGAGCTTTTAAGAGGATTCCGTCTTGCCTTGATTTAAAACCCTATGCAAATGTCGTTTGTGCCGTTTCGTATGAAGGAAAATGCTTTTGAATATTTAGCCATGCGTTCTGAAGGATTCAGAAAAGTTTCCATTAAAAATAATGTAAGAGGGTTAGTAATTTAGACCACAAAAGACGTTGTGGAAAAATCTTCACTTTTATATCATACGACCTATTTATTTATAAATATATTTTATTTCATAGAACACAATAGCTTTGTCGACATTAAATGAACACGCCTTTTGCTTGTTTATTTGATAACACCTCAATAAATCAATGTTAAATGAGAGAGGGGAAAATGTGAGCCCGCATGAGTTTCCTAACTATTCGAAATCAATGGATATGACATTTAGACGTTTGAGCAATGTTCTGAGACTGCAAGAAGTGAAAGAGGGGAGGGAGTAACTTATAAATTACCAATCTAAGATAATCAAATAACCAGACACCTCAAGTGCCTAACATTTTACTATTTCTAATTTTGAAACTGATAATTCGTGGTAAAACTTCATTTTAATGATACCAAATTTTTAACTTATTCCACTATATTTTTTATTAGAGACCAACCGGTTTCACCTTCCGACGAACATCTACAGACTGGGACCAGTCTGAAGATGCCCGTCATAAGGTAAAACCGGTCGGGTCTTAAATAAAAAAAGTGGAATAAAGTTAAAAATTTGCTAATATTTAAACCTAACATTTTGATTTGTCGGTAGCTGTGTGGACAAACGCGTCGGATTTTCACCCGGGCGTCGTGGGTTCAATCCCTCTCCTGGCTCCAGTCCACCATCATTGCACAAGCAACATCTTCCGCTTATTATAATCGTAGTAGGAGTTTCACAAATATTGTCAGGTTATTCGTAACCAGGAAATGTTTGCCTTTCTTTTAAAAAAAAGAGAGTATTATTTGTCAACATAAAACGAGATGCATATATGAAGATATTTTTTAATTGGAAAAGTATAACACCTTTATGCATTATGATGTGTTGGACTTTCTACTGTCTTGACGTTCACCTAAAAGATTAGAAAAAATATTTTTTAACAGAGCTTTCTGTTTATTCCGCTAGAAGTCGCCCCCTTTATGAAAACGGACATGGACGAACATTAGATCGCAGCTAGGTCATTTCAAAGACTTTTATATCCGCTTTGTTGCAGACTATTGACAAAATGTTATTTTAGTTCCCATTCCTATCGGAGGTGGGCTATAATCAAGGGAATTTTTGCTCTGAATGCCGTAGACTGGAACAACAAAGGCGTAAAGTGAGGCGTTTGCCTTTGCCACGTCTATCGATAATTATTTTTGTTTAGAAAAAATAAAATATTTCAAACATTTTAAAATAAATTATCACAGAAACATTAGAAGGTTGTGGCTTGCAAGCAATTACAGTATTTTTTGTGAAATGTTAAACAAAATAATAAGCACTTCAAGTAAAGAATTTTAATAGCGGCTTTGAAGTGCGATTAATGAGAATGTTTTCAATTTATTGGAAAACAAATTAAAAGATAAATTAAAATTGGTTACGTGTTTATAATTTAAATTAGTTAAAAATATTTTTTTTCAAGCGTTACTTTGATTAATCTCGTAAAATGTTTTTTTAATGTTTACCTGGAAGCAAGTTATGCAGTGTGTATGCAATATATTTCGAAAATTTCATCCCATGTATAGCGTATGTTAGACGAATACTAATTCTTTTATTATTTCTAGTGTTATATTAGTGGAAGTCTTAATTTTAAATGGATTTTATTTTAGTATGTATTTTATTGCTGAGAAATTTATTTTATGGTGTTTGTCATTCTATGTTCGGGAAAGATTTTGATTGAAAGCATACCAATATTGAAATAAATATTCATGACACGAGTGTCCCATGGAAAAATAAAAACATTTCTGAGAGCTCTGTTTTGGACTCAGACCATTAATATACCAAAAGGAAGCGCTAGTGTAGTTAGTATTGAAGCTTTTTGTCTGACTGGGACGTGGCTAGGGCTAGAGTATTTTTCATTCATTCATAGCACATGTCGACATAATGTTTTTGTTTATATGTAAAACCACTTTTTCTCAGTATTATTATTAAAAAAATTGTTGGATGAAACTTACAAAACTGAGTTTGAAAAAAAAAAAAAACTTGAGTTCTGTCCTGCTATCTCGCATAACGAAAAGTAGTGGGCGGAGTCACCGGACACTCGAGAGACGGAGAACATGCTTACATACCTAAAAACGGAGCTATATTGTGTGGGAACTTGTATTATCTCTCTCTCTCACGGTTTACGAAGTAAAAACCCGGAGAAAGTGATTTATCTTAAATCGGTAAAGGTTGGGTAAGATTGTTTGTCAGCAATCATTTTCTTAGAGGCAAAGTAGTTTAACGTAAGTGGTTTCCTCGCACTGAGTCACGTAAAATTTAAGTGAGACATTAATAGCTAGAATTTGTGATGAGTCTAGAAGTAAACGACTATGCAATTCCCCGAGTGCCGATTCAGACCTTATCTACCTCAAATTTTGTCGAAAAAGTGATGCTACTCAAATCTCACGTAAAAGCTTTGGAAGCATATTATTCTGCAGTTTTATATAAAATTTGGAATCATGCTGAATATATTGTAGGAAGCCAACGTAAATAATACCTAGGCTTTTATACACTTTTACAATGTTTACTGTAGTATATATATATACTCGTATATAATTTATTTTTTTTTTCGTAAGAAGTAATCACATGGTGGTTGGACATTATATTAATAATAAAAGAATACTTTTTTTTTAAACCACAGAGTTTATTATGATGAAGGCCAACCGGTTTCGCTTGGATCAAGCTTTGTCAGGGCACATATAATAACTATTTATAAGTTATTATATAAGTTATTATATGTGCCCTGACGAAGCTTGATCCAAGCAAAACCGGTTGGCCTTCATCATAATAAATTCTGTGGTTTAAAAAAAAAGTATTATTTTATTATGAATGTAATATTTTAACTTAAAATAATAATTCATTTCATTTCATGGCTCAAAATAATATTGTTTAAATAAGACAATATTTCAAACATAATTTATTACGACCCACAAAACTGGGCGTATGCTCGTATTTAAAAAAATATTTTTACCTTCCGCATTTATTTCTTATCTCACATGTCTTACAGCCTCACAACTTTATCCTCCTATTTATAATTGGGAAGTCATATTTTTTTTGTATTTAGGGTAGCTGATAAAACTTTGTGACCCTACGATTAGTGCAAATATGTTCATTTAATGAAAATTAGATAAAAATGTACTTTTAAAAGTTTTGTGTCAAATTTTGTTGCATATGACTGTAGTAACTATATCAAATACACAAATAGTCATAAATTAAACAGAATAACTTTGTTAAAAACCTCTTTTAAGAATTTGTCGACCGGTTTCAGAAGCACCCTTTCATCTTCATAATAATACTAAAATTAATTGGTTTAGTTATTTTTATTTTAGTGATTTTAAACAAAGTTAATCTGTTTTATTTATAAATATGTCAAGCCACAAAGTAAATTCTTTTAACAAATATGGAATATCCACAAATAGTTCACAATTTTTTTTTAATCTGTTGAAACTAAAGACAATACGATGTTTCAATCTGTTCTTCATAGAACTGTCTTTATTGAAATTAAAACCATAAAACTATTGCACTGTATCACAAAATAATAAATTTCATAGAGCAGTATATTTTTTTCATCAGCCAAGTAACGATAGCTGAGTACAGTGATCAATTATTAGTAGATCTTTGGGAACTAATGCATCCAGGATACTTCGTAGTTTGTGCAGCCTCCTGGAGGAGCCTGGGAGAATGCAGCAAAGGAGCAATCTTCATAAATCAGGGCTCCCCGTCTCTGCGGCGGGGCTGAAGTCTGTAGCGAGGAGCAAGTACTACAAGCTCATGAATTCTTTATAACTTACAAGTCTCTCGATACTAGGATTGCGTTTTTACCAACAGGGCGGGAAGCCCCTAGAAGGCGAGCGCCTTGAAATAGTATTTTTTAGAGTTTCTTTAAGATTAGGTGATTTCTTAGGTATAGTACTTACGCACACTTGCTAAGCATTTATATCACCTAGTAGGTGGGGAGTGACATTTTGTAAAACGTGAAAATTTATACAAATTTCCAATGGCAGATAATTTAAATTTAAAGATAAGTTTTTTTTTAATAACTTACAAACCATAAGATACCTTCATGGTAAAGTGCGAATATATATATATATAAAGTACTAAGCATGTATTGTGTTAGAAAGGAAGTAAGTCTGCTACCTGTTGTAATCAAGGTTTGCATTGTCATTTATCGCTTTATTTATGTGATATGTTCTTCTACAAATGTATGTCTTGGTCAAAACCGTTAAATCCGGAATGAAAATCGTATGCTTTTCAATTTATTTTTTATCAATAGCCATCTATGCTGTCGATAACGAAGATAACCATCAAGAAGATATTTATATATATATTTGTACATATATATTTCTTAATAAGAAAGACAAACATTCTCGGATTACGAATAACCTGACAATATTTGAAAAACGAATTATGTTGCTAGTGCAATAATGGGGGAAACTAACTAGCAAATGAATTAAACTCACGACGCCCGGGTCGGAATTCGACGGGTTCGTCCACTCAGCTACTAACCGGTCAAAATAATAATGAATGCTCTCCATGATAGCTGAGTTTTTGGACCATCCACAAACCAATCTGAAGAATTGTGTGGTAATTTACACATTTCTTCTGACCTTTAGATGGTATGTTCCAAGCTTACCTAAGAAAAAGTCAGTTGGATAAAGTCATAAGTTGTAAAACATATTTTAAACTTGAGCAATAACCAACCACGCATTAATCGATCTCAGATTTTCACACATGTATTCTTTTATTCACAATAGTTTACACATATAGTTTTATGACTCTTGACATGACTTGAGTCGCAATATTGATTACCTTTACCATTCCATGGGTTTTTTGAACTTCTCCAATTTGTTTTTTCCATTTACTTGCCTATCGAATATTTTTCTAGCACTCCTTCTTTCACCTATTTGTTAAACATGTCCAAAATTGTATCCTCTTCACTTAATCGATTTTGCATTCTTTGTTGATAATTTGTTCGTGTGTAGATTTCTACCAAACGGCGATGCCTTGGCAGTGTCATATGTATTTCTTTGATTTCCATATCAAACTACCATACATCTAGTCTAGTTTTTAACCTACAAAATAAAAATTAAGTTTTCAATACCGTATTTACTAGGTTGACTTAAACTCTTTAATAAGATTGATGTTTTTCTCTTTTTTTTCAAAGAGTCTTAATGAAACTTCCTTAGTAGACAACGACACAACCAATATGTAATATAACAGCCGGAACAGAAATTAAGTGCTCCTTTTTCAAACGGCAGGTGTCTTTAATGTTCTCATTTTTCCAGAAACACACGTAGGCTGGGGCAGAATCGATTAAAGGAAAAAAGCTTTTTGTAGATAGCCTCCTAGATTCTGAAAACTCATATTATCTTCGGGAAGTAGGAAGGTAGGTCACTTGCTTAGTAAGTGTACATATTATCATGTAAAATAAACCAGACAGGTTTATACTGCTAAGTCTGAGGGTCTTATGATCTTATTTTAAACCACTAGTAGTTTGTAGAATTCAAAAGTGAATAGTAAAAAACACGTAAATATATTGAATCAAAAAAATTATGAAGTTCTTATTGAAGTGATTTGAACATTATTCAATTCAAAAGAATTCGATAAACATTTTGACAAGAAAAAAAAATCGGTGCGACTAAGACTTGAACTCGAAATCTTCCGTTTACCAGGCGAATAATCATTTCAACTATCATTGATTGATTTGGCACAAAAAAATCGGGTACAGATTGTTAAAAAGTAAATACTAACGATAATGCACATTTGAAGATGTACATGGCCTGTTCAAAAGAAATGGTGAATTTTGAATTTTCGCGGGCTGTGTACATTTGACTATCGTTTTTTTTTGTTATGTTGGTAAACATATGTCTATCATATGTTAGCATTATCAGCCATTTTGGATTAGTGGTTTGTTTTTGACAACTGGAAAGGTTAGTCACGTTTTTGTGTGTTCTTCGATTTTTTACTAAGAAGAAAATGGATCACAGAATAAAATCCATGATTTGTTTTTCCACAACTCCAGGACGCTCATCGTCATTAACATCTTTTCGGCCTTCTGTAAAGCGCTTGTACCACTTATAAACACTTTTTTGAGACAAAGTAGACTCGCCGAATGCCACAGTCAACATTTTAAGTGCGTTGTAGCACTTTATTCCATTTTTAACGCAAAATTTAATACATATTCTTTGATCCATTTTTTTCAAAAGTAAAAAATCGAAGAACACACAAAAACGTGACTAACCTTTCCAGTTGTCAAAAACAAACCACTAATCCAAAATGGCTGATAATGGTAACATATGATTAACATATTTGTACCAACATAACAACCACAAAAAATCGATAATCAAATGTACACAGCCCGCGAAAATTCAAAATTCAACTTTCCCTTTTGAACAGGTCTCGTATGTGGATGAAATTATAATTGTAAAAGATGGGTCGTAATTAAACTACAATTAAACATAGTTTTTTTTTATGTCAGTACCCTCCCTAAGTTCCAAATTCTTGGAGCCAGAGTATTATGGAATCCCATAGTGGGTGGGGTATGTTGTGAGGCTAAATAAAGTGGAGGAGATAGAATAAGGTTTGGGAAGTAACAGTACAGCTATTCATATCTGGTCACTAAACACGACTAATGCTTTTGACGGTCTCCATGGTCAAGTGGTAAGACGCTCGACTACGAATCCAAAGGTCGCGGGTTCAAACCCGGCGTGCGTCAATGACTTTTATTTAATAAATATGTGTAATAACACATTTAATTCATAAAGCAAAATATTATTTTTATTTGCGGCACGTTCCAGGGTGGTAGATACTCTAAGTATCGCCCCGGTGAAAGACCAACATTCAGAATTGAAACGTTGCTTGAAATGGCTTTAGCCGTGTTTGGTGACCAGATCTGAATAGCCAGGTACTTCCCAACCTTTCTCTTCCCAATCTCCTGCCCCTCCTCACTACCCTCAGCCTCACAACATACCCTATTTGGGGATGCCATAGTCTCACTGGCTCTAGACGGTTGAGAGCAGTTGAGACTCTTGTGCGGTATTCATATATAAAAAAATGCCATTTCAATCAACGTTTCAATTCTCAATAGTGGTCAATACTGAGATTATCTACCAGTCTAAAACTGTTAGTCGATATTTGTATTATTCTAGTTAGTAGTTTAATCTGTTTGTCAGAAATTATACCCATTGACCCTGAATTATATAATAACACCTTCCGTAAACAATACATCTTTATGTTAAGTATGTTAACTAGTAAGTAAGTTATGGAGATTTCTAAAATCAATCAAAATTGCAAAGGTATAACTACGTATCTACCTCATAATATTGGATTCGTAATCATATTATCCAGTTCTATTTTTATTGGATTTTCCCCAAAAATACCGCATACCGGTATTTCAGTCGATTGAAATCGAGCAATCCGAGAAATTCCGATTATTTCATTTAACCATTATTGAAAACGACAAGAGAACTACGTGTTCAGATTAATAATAAAAAATAAGTAGGATTTCTCTACTTGCTCGCTTTAGAGACCTTTGTGTTAAATGCCGAGCTCTCCCCGCTACCGTCCTGGCACAGACGTAATAAAGTCCGCAAAATGACGGCAATTCTTGTTCAATTAATCATTTATCAACTCTAAAAGCTTATTCGCATGGAATCTTAAATATTCCAAAATATGACGGAGCTTCGAGATTAATTCGGATTTGCGTGTTACTGAGCTGCTAATTTAAAAATCTGTTTGAAAAGAATTCACTTTAGTACTTAAGAAATTCTTGGAAAATGGATAGATATTCGAGAATATGTTGTTGATTTTTTAAAAATATTTTTACTTCAACGTTAATTGGACATTCTAAAGCAGTGATCATATTTTGGATAGATACCCATGTGAGACGAGAAAAACGAATCAGATAATGAGTATTTCATGAAAAAATATTATATTTTTATTTAAGGCTAGGCATAATAATATACCTATTTAAATATGTATTTTAAGGTTTTTTATAACTGTTTATAAAGTGTTTGTATTTTTCAAAAAAATAACCTCTATATAATTATCTATTTATGTTTTCTCATTCTAGTACTTAAGATATAACTTTTTGACCAAGAGCCAGGTCTCTACGTCAGTAAAACAATAACATTGAAATATACAAATAAAAATTTCGTTATTTATGTTAATAAGAAAAATTTTAGCCATCATATTACAAATTTTTGACTTTGTGTATTATTGGTAGAATTTTAGTATTAGCATTTTTGGTATAGGTATATTATAAAAATAAATAAATGAACTTTTTACTTCAATTGTGTTTTGCTTGTTTATTATTTTAATGCTTGTCTTCTTTTAAAAAATGTTTACTTTTGAAGGACAAAAACGTCTGTTAGATATAACATAAAATTACAGTAAAAACATTACACCATTAAGTTGCAAATGGAAGCTTTACAACTTTTAGCATAGTACAAAATATTTAAAAGTTTCACAAAATATAATCGCAAAACCCGTAAATAAACGGAATTGATATTGAGAGGATGCTTTATATTTCAGGTTCATTTTACTAACTTTAAGACACTATCCCAGCTTTGTTCAATTTAAAAAAAAATATTTTTCCGAATTCTCTTGCCATTTTAAAAAGTGAATTTAAAAGTTTGATGTAAGCGAATTGACGTCTTGTCTTAGTAAAAAAACAAGAATGATGAAAATATCTTAGCTCCGAGGTTCGCGATGCTTTTCAATAAAAATTTCACTTTTAAAATGTAAGAGTTCACCGTTGAAGAGTTTTGGCTGCTATTCATTATTGGATTTATACTTCACAGTTGTGATATTCTTTATAAATGCAACTGTCTATTTATTGAAGTTTTTTTGAGTTGTAGTTGTTCGAATGATAGGTGGTTTTATTTATCCTTTAAGATTACTGAGAAACCCCAAGAAAGTATAACATCACTATATGTAAGTATGTACAACTATATAAAATATATCAGACAAATTTTTAAAAGTGTTAAGCCACGTAACAATAATAACAGCTCCATTTAAACATTTCTGTTTAACAATGTTTTCAATATTCTTCATCGTATAAAAAGTAAAATTTTGACAAGAGCTGCAAATTTATAGGAGTTAGAGTGTTTTATAACTATAAATTTAGAAAAAATTAATCGCACCTACCTACTTGCAAGGAGTCGCAAGTGGGTGCTTACTTAAAAAAAATTATAAAAACGTTGAAGTATTATTTAAAAAAAAAATTGAATTTACGAATGAAGTGAATAATGAGACATCCCTGTATTTTTGTCTCTCCCCTAAGTAAACACCACAGGGTGGTATGAAGATCTCGCGTTGCATATCTTTATGGTCTCCTTGCGACACGCCGATGTATTTCCCCCTTAGCCTTCATCCTTCCCCTCTCACCCTCGGCGGTCAAGTGATAAATTATCCACCCTGCATTAAAATAGTGCCATCAACTAACTTTTCAGTGCAAGGAAAATTCTACAAGGGGTGATCTTCTGTATGCCTCGACGAGACTTGAAGAAGTAAGTGCAATAAATCATGTGGATTAATTGATCGCGCATCCAACGTAACTATCATTTGCACAAAAACAGGTAGATTAATTTTTGTCCCACTAGAAACAAAAAGTGATTTTTTTCACCGAAAGTCATGTTGCTGATTTGTAAACGGTTTTATCAAACAATGTTATTTAATAAAATAACCCTTTGTTTTAAACTACGAAATTTATTATCTTGAACGCTAATCGGTTTCGCTTCGATCAAGCTTCGCCAGGGCATATATAATAATTAAAGAATAATACAGTTAATAATCAGAGTTATCAGTATGTTATATCGGTACATTATTTTCCTCCCGGGCAGTGATCATATCGCTGTGCTAGTTCAATACTATAACTAGTCATTATTTTTTTGACTTATGGGTGTCTTTTAATAACATAAGGAATCAGAAAACACCAATAAGCCAAAATTATTATTTTTTTATTTGTTATAGTATTGAACTAGCACAGCGATATATAAAGTTGTCATTGAACACTATAGCTAGATTCGCCACTGGTTTCGCAGATTTTCTGTTTCCAGTCGTATCACTATCTACGACAATGTTTACGTGTGAATGTCGTAATCATGTAATTTTTTCTCCGTTTTCAATTTTTTTTTCCAGAAAGTTTTTTTATCAATAATATTGCGTGGAAGTATTTAGCTTTTATTTTTCATAAAAAATTCAAAGCATTAATTATCTCAAAACGGAATAAAACCTTAAATTCCTCATCAAAGTTTTGTGTAAAGTGCATTAACCTGGACGTTTGCTTAAAATTTCCATCCCTGAAAGTAAAAATCTAATCGGTTCTATCCGTAGGAGGTTACATAGTTGCCCTACTTGATCTAGTTTATTTGAGCGTTTTAATGACATAATCTAAGGGAATCTATTTTTGGTAATACTTAGAGAGAAGTATATTCATAATATTTCAGTAACCTTTATCTAAGTTATCGCACAAAACTTTTGTTTGGGGCTACATTAGAACCCCGTTTGGAACAGGAGTGTTGAGAAAGTTGTAAAAAAAATATATCGTCTGTACTCCGATTTGGGCTTTTTGTGTGTGTTTTTTTAACAAATACTGCTTTAAATTATTGGTGCGCAACTTTGCTTCCGCTTTTTTCATAAAGATGGGTTTAGAAATAAGTAGCTGTCGAAATAAATAGATCATAGACGTCATGCAATAAACTTATGCATCTCTCAACATAACTCCATAGAAATAGTCGATTTGTGTCTGCATCATACAGTTATTTTCGATTTAAATGTTACTTAACGAGCCAAATTCTCGTAATTTGTGGGAGGTTTTAATTCTCATGAAGAAATCTGCCGCTGAGGCTCATCGAATGCTCTCAAATACTTAACGCGAGACCGCTATTAGTGAAACAACTTGTCGTGAGTGGTTTCACATTTTCAAAAACGGTGATATTGACGTCGAAGACCGGTATAACAGTGAAAAAAAGAAGGTTTTCGAAGTTTCAGAATTAGAGAGAAAAAAAACACAATCACAAACGATCGCTATTGAACGCAATTAATTCAATTGAGCCGAGCATTGACAAAAAATGCCTGGAATACAGCGAGAGACGATAAAGTGATTTTGTTGCATCACAATGCTCGACCCCATGTTGCGAAAGTGGTCAAGACATACTTGGAAACGTTGAAATGGGATGTCCTAACCAACCTGCCGTATTCTTGTTCTAGACGTTGTTTCTTCTGATTGTCACTTGTTTCGATCAATGGCACAATACCTGGCTGACCAGCACTTCCGGTCTTATAAAGAAGTAAAAAGTTATTTTGTTTCGTAGATCGCTTCAAAAGATGACCAGTTTTTTCATCGCGGGATTTATACACCACCCGGAAGAAAATAGTGGCCAGCGATAGACAATACTTTGAATCATAAATGTACAACCAGTTTTTTACAACGAAGCCTCGAATTTCGAAAAAACCGGCGGAAGCAAGGTTGTACACCTAAATTCATATTCTTGGTTACCACAATTTGTTTGTGGCATCAAATTCAAACGAATTACTTATTTATTATTTCAGCTAGTGATGTCGGTGGGTGCGTTTAATCCAAGTGGTCGTGTTTAGTGGTTATAGGGTCCATGCATGCTTTAGAAGCAAAGTGCAGTCGGGGCAGAAAATTGGAGAACGCCTCGCCAAGTGGCTTTATGGGAAATAGAAAACAGAAAAGCGCCGGATGCAATGAAAATAAAACCGAGGTACCTACTTGAGGTAATAGAGTAAGAGTTTTATAACCCGACTGCAAGCCTATGATACCTGCACTAACCCGAGAAGTCAGCTCCTAGATGGGATACGAAAATATGTCGTATGAACGCCGAGGTAGTTACGTATGAGCATTGGTGCTACACGGATTTAACTATAGAAACTATTAGAGACTTGCTACCTTTTATAGTGAAATGGAGATGGGCAATACCTGGAGCGGTGGATACTCTAAGTGTCGCCCTGGTGAAAGACCACCATTCAGAACCAAAACGTTGCTTGAAATGGCTTTTACCGTATTTGGTGACCAGATTTGAATAGCCAGGTACGTTTCAAACTTCCTCATTCCCATCTCTCTCCCCTCTTCACCACCTTCAGCCTCACAACATACTTAAAATTAGGGATGTCATAATCTCACTAGCTCTGAACGGTTGGGAGCAGTTGGAACTTTTATGCGGTATTAACTATAAAAAGAGGGTTTTAAACACTCATAAATTGCTGTTAATTTTTAACGTAGTTCTGAAGGGAGTTTTAAGATCATATTTTTAAATAATTAATGTTATTCCGAGCCTAGCTATAAGCTTTTTAATTTTTAAATATCACTCACTTAAACATTAAAATACTTCTTAGAATTATACATTCTGTTGAAATTATTGAATAGTTTAGCAAAATTTATTTTTAAGGCACATTCTTTATCATTTCATTCAAATATCTGAAAAATCAAAACTGTATAAACCCTATAAATTAATTCTTAATGCAGGTTTTTAAAACACTTCCTACGATTGCCTTCAGTTATCTTCGTTCACCCCACTTTTTACCTAGAACCAAAATCAAAGGCCTAGAAGCAGAAGAGAAAACTATAAGGATAAGATAAGTGTGTAGGGGTAAAGTAGAAACAAGGATGGCTACAATTTGTAATTGCTCGCAATCATTGTTGGTGCGGGTGGTTTTTACAGACGGCTATAAGAAGAGAAGGTAAAAAAAATGGAACAAACCTAACAGTAGTTGGATCTGGGTTGAGAGTTTTCATATATCCCTAGCCTGAGATCTAAAGCTTCGCACTATTTAACCGATGCTCGATTTAATTTTGCAAAAGCGTAATGGTCAGTTTTCACAAAGTAAGAACAATTTTGATTAATGTATTTTGATGCAGATAGAGACATCGATGTTAAGAGGTTTTTAATATTTTCCATTGTGTTCCGTTGATGATATTTTTGACAGTTCTTACTGAACTATTACAAATGTATTTTTAATTTTAAAATATCCTTACTTTACAAAAGCTGTTTCTGAATATATCGCTGTTCAATACCATTTTTTTATTATTTCTTGTTGTTTTCGATTCATTCGACTGTAGTTAGGAGTATCAATGCAATACTATAACAAATTAAAATATTACTGTATTCTTGTATTGAAGATGGAAGATTCAGTCCAATACAATAACATTTAGAAATGTTATGTATTTTACTCTGATAACTTCGTTGGACAAAACAAAAATTAATTTTGGATTTCCATGTATTTGCATGCAACAAGATCTCCAAATTTTGTTCACTTTTGTTGACTATTTTTGACAAAAATTTTATTGTGAGTGAAGTGAAAATAATAATTATCGAAGGAAGCAAACACTTTGTAGCTTGACATTATAATTTTAAATAAAAAATAATTTTGTTTTAAGCCACTTTATTTATACACATATAACAATTCGACTTAACCTTCATCGTATAAACTATAAGTATAACTTTATTGTGAGTGAAGTGAAAATAATAATGTTTAAGAAATCAGCCCCTAATAAGGCGTATTACAAAACTTCACAATCTATGGTAGAATTGAAAATAATTGACGTAAATTCACACCCTTATAATGTTATCCTAATAATTTGAGTTATTCTGGTGCCGTTAAATTTACTACTTACCTATATTTGAGTTGTTACTGTATAGGAGGCTAATAAAATCAACAAATTTCTTTTTGAAAAATTCCGTGTCATTACAGTAACATATCAAAGTAGTGCTGTATTATATGTACACAAGTTTAAGATTATTTTTGATACAAATACACATCTCAGTTTAAAAAAACCTTACTAAGTATAATGTTCTGCTTTATCCGGTCGGTAGCTGAGTGGGCAAACGCGTCGGATTCCCACCCGGGCGTCGTGCGTTCAATTCCTTTGCTGGCTAAGTCCTCCATCATTGCACAAGCAACATCTTTCGCTTCTTATGATGGCAGTAGGAGTTTTTCAAATATTGTCAGGTTATTCGTAACCCGGGAATGTTTGTCTTAAACAAAAAAAATCACATCAAATGATCAACCGATGATTTTATAAGACTATTCCAAACTTTAAAAAATTCGATATCTCAAAACTACTATGATTAGGGTTGTTTTAGTATTGGACTAGCCCAGCGATATATTGACGAATTGTATTTAAGGACTGGATGAAAAAAAAATAATAGAAAAAACACCTTTTCATACTACATCATAATTTGGTATTATAACAAAATATAAATCAAATGTACTAACATTAATGTGAAAAACTTGAAGTGTGGAATCGATCAAGTAACGTCATTCCTACTTTAGTAAACCAATAACACTTCGCCAACAGGAAATACAAATGAAGGTGAATTTCACCGCTGATTAGATTGCCGCTAAATATCTGTTATAAAAATCATAACCGCTTACTTATAATTACTTGACAGCCGATATATAACACTGCGCGCTTAGCCTGGCCACGATACGGGAGGCGGTGGAGTCCAAGGGATTGTAGGGGGGTGGTAGAAGGTGTGAGGTGGGAGGGGGAGGGTGGCCGGGTTCCCCGAGGGTAAGTTATAATTGACACGCTCACTCAGAGGCGTGCACTCTATAAAGGCACATAAGCACTGCCTACCCTGCCGTAGCCGCATAAAAAAATAATATTATTGTATTAAATAATATTAAATTATGGCAAAAAATAAATCTACTACTAATATGCGCAAAATTTAGCTAATCGCACCGCCGCCAGCAACCCACCGACCTTCCTACTATAACGTGTCAAAAGTATTAACTACATAAAGTCAACCCCCAGAGTAGATTATTCTATATTCACTAGACTACACAAAATATGTGTGCTGTGAGCTGTTGCGCGTTCAAGTGGCTCGTTTGTGATAGTGTCTAAGGCAACACTTTTACAGAACAAATCCAATAGCAATCAGTGATATTTGTCGGTATATGTCTTTATAATCCAATAATCCGCTGTTTCTCTTACTTCTTACCCTGATCAAAAACACTATGCAAGCCACTGCGCTTACTGCCATTTCAAGTGGAACACTTTTTGCTATATGGCACACAACTATCAAAAGGCAGGGAAAGGAAATGAAAAACTGCGTCGCTTTAGCCATCATTACGATAATTTTGAAGCCCGTAGCTAAGAGGGGAATTAATCGCAACTCTTTTTGAAAAGTACTGCACCTTGCGGTTTTTAATTTCAACCTTCTACGGTAAGCCAACTTTTCCCCCACATATTCATAAAACTCATTGAATAATATAGAGGCATTTTTTAAAATAGGTCGAATATAGATTTTTTTCTATTAGTTACAGGACTGGATCAAACGTAATATCATCTAATCATGGTTGCCAAATATTGTTTTTGGCAAAGGCAAAAGCCTTTTGAATCATTTCATAATGTAAATTCTTGTTATTTTTATGATTTAACTTTCTTTGTTTTGTTTATTATCAGGGATTCCTCAAAACCAAAAAACATTCAACATAATCATATCGTTTAATGTTAAGAGGTAAAGAACCTCAGTCTAGTTGTATGTATAATCAATATGTGATTTGATTAAAACGCTGGAATGTATACAAAATCAAACTCTGCACGAATCGCCTCGAATCAATTATTTGGTGAGCAAATCGATTGATTTGTGTACATATATTTTCTAATTGAAAAGCTCCGATGAAAGCAACATTTTAATCAAAAGTGATACGAATAATCTCAAAACCGACATTTTTAAACCAACAAACAACACAACTTGTTCGTTCTTTTTACATTATTGAATTTTTAAAAAAAGTTAACAATCTAGAAAAACTACAAACTATTTATAATCACAAAGGAGTTGTTCTGGTAAATGTAATATTTTCGCTATTCACTGTTATTTTTTACGGCGACTAAGTGAATATTTGGAGAATGCATCAAATACACACGCGGAAGGCTGATATAATCTCTTTAAATAAACAAAACAAGGCTGAATCACATAATAAAGCCATTAAATATTATTAATATTTCAATATTCATGTTTATCGCCGGATGCCATTGGAAAAATATTTTATCAAGAATAAACTTCTGCTCTATAATTCATTATTTAATTCCAAGTAACTCTTCTCCGAAGTTTTACAAGATTTTTAATATCTGAGTAACTTACTGAAATCGCATTGCATAACCTCCCAGCTCTGGAAATCGTATTTTTCTTCGTGATGAAAAAGCATTCTGTTCTTTCAACGTTTAAAAGTTCGGTCATCTTGGACAAGAAAATAAACAAATTGCTTATTTCATTAATAAAAATAATAATTTGAAGAGTTCAGCAGAAAAACCACATTAAACTCTTTGTAATATTTTATTGAATGTTCCTACCCAAAATACTTTTCTTAATTTTTTCGAAAAACAATTCTTGACTCTATTCAAAAATAGATTTATGCTTCTGCGGAGAATTAAATTTCTTTGACTTTCGTTTTGCGTTTTCTCAGAAATATTTTCAGTGTTTGACTAAGGATCTCAGTTAAAGATTTGTTTGTGAAGGGTGTTTTTCTGATAATTGACTCTGTATTTCTTTACTACAAGTTTGGTTGAGTTGTATTTGCTCTTTCTTTGGTTGAGTTGTGAGGCTCCTTATATCACAAAAAAAACAAATTTTGCTCGTAATTGTGACAATTTCCATATTTATTTCTTGATTTGAAACCTTTATGATATCAAATGTATACGTCAAAGAAATTAAAGTTTTAAAATCTTTATTCGTAACTGTTGGTAACCCTGCACTGATAGAGTGTTTTTATCCAATAAAGCTGCAATTGAAAAATGCTCATACATTTTTGATGCATCAATCAAAATCGAGGGAAACGGCACCGATTGAGCAAAAGTATGCCAGTTATCGGATTATTCTTTGATGGCGATTACAGGATACCTGGAAGCAGCGGAAAACAACAGATGGCACTAAGTTAAATGTAAATTATTATGTTAGATGTTATTTTATTTTTAATTAATGAATCGAGGAAAATGTTGGAATCTTTCAAAGTTTGATTGAGTAATTCGCACATTCTTCTGATTGGATTGCTGATACCAGCATTTTTGTGTGTCGGGCCAGTACGATTTTGGAGATATTACACAAAAATCTTTTTCTTGCAATAAGTGTAGATTTCATTATTTCTCTGCTAATTCCACGCCTCACTGCCACAGGTACATTGTAATATCCACGTGAACCGCTGTCGTCACAAACATTTGATCAGGGGGTGTTGGCTAATGATAACTTAAGTACGGTGGATGGGTCATGTGGGTGGGCGGGGGTGTGAAATACCTCCAATGGAAGAGGTATGGCGGCTTTTTGTTATAATATACATGACATATTTATTGAAGCAGGTGCGCCCATTGTGATGGGATCGTGGCGTGTCGTAGGGCTCGGTGATAGTTTAATTATTTAAATGCTTTATGAAATAATGATATCTATTCTTCTGATTTCAACACGACTCTAAAAGCTCCTTCGTGTTAAGAAAAATGTGAACTTAATGCGGTCTTTTTAGCCTAAATTTGAATTATCAATGTGACCTTGTATGGGAAAACGTAAGAGGCTGTGTGTGAATCGATAAAAAAACGAATGACATATTTTATTACGAACATACAGTGTTCGCAGTAAATAAGATTGAATTAGGTCCCAATATTACTTCTATGATTTCCAATAATTGTTACACGAGAAATGTACATCTACTACTTAATAATGATTCTGAAACAACGGTCAGGCCGGGAACTATGTTTGCAAACCGTTTAGCAGCTATCTAGTTCGTCGACGTAACATATTTCCTAGCAATTTTCTTCTGCAGTTCTGCTGTTAGTTGGGCATGATGACATCATAACGATAATTTTATTGGTGTGGCTGGAAGTTAGTTCTAGATAGAAAGGTTATTGAGAATGGAAATTGATGATCCAAAATCTTAGCTCATTGTTACAAAGATATCCTTCCACAGTCTGAGATCTGTTAAACTTCAGCCTTTGATCTTTGTGGTATGGGTGTGATTTTATGAAATCACCAGTTCATAAAATATTCTGTTGGCTTCCTAATTATTGCGAATATTGTCATAACCTCAAGGAAAATAAAGTGTAACGCTAATAATACAGCATCCTTATATTATTATCTAACCAAATGATGGGAAAACAACACAAAATATGATAATGAAGTATGCTCACGTTAAATCTTTTGTCAATCACATAATGAGTTGTATCAATAGCAATAATCATCTGTTTCACACAAGAAGGAACATAATGACGTTTTAATTTATATTATATAATAAATTGTTTGATGGATGGATTTTGAAACAAGGCAGTAATTGAATAATCAAGCTAACAAAGTTCTTAGAAACGTTGTTGTCAAAATATTATAATCGCCTTAGATTAACAATGGCATCAAGTCATTAACTCAGTATGGACTTGTATATATTAATGGTTCGGGGAAGGGGAAGGGCGGACGAATTTATCACCCGCACGCCCACTGAAGAAATATTCCCCGAGCTGATACTTAGAGAGGACAATGCTACGGCACCAGAGATATTATTATTATGACGATGTGGAGATATGCAGTCATTTTGTTGGGTTATTTATGGGACGATTAACCTCAAATGCTCATTGACAAAGATCTGAAAAGGTAATATTGTAAATATGAACTTATGATTAAAAACATACATTTCTTATTTTTTACCGGAAATAATACCACATTATTTTATTTTCTGACTAATCTAATTTTTCCGTGTTAGATATGTATCTAAGGAATAACTCTGCATACTTAACTCGAAAATTGATTTTATTGACTCATCCCTCTCTTCCTTTCGCACACAGATATATACCATAGATTTAAAAAATTACCCGTTTGAAGATACCTGTTGCAAGGTAAAACTGGTCCGCTCAAAAATAACTAGTTTGACGGCCTCAGTGGTCGAGTGGTTAAGATCTTCGACCGCGAATCAAGAGGTCGCCGGTTCAAATTTCGGCGTGCACAAATAAATTTTATTTGAACAATTGATGTCATTTCACAATTATTTAAATAAAAAATATGAATAAAGCATACTTGTAGTATCGCTCTGGTAAAAGGTCATCATTCAGAATCGAAACGTAGCTTGAATTACATTCAGCCGTGTTTGGTGAACAGATTTGAATAACCAGGTATTTTTTAAACTTTTTTCCCCACCTTTTTCTCCTCCCCGTTATCGAAGTCTCACAACATACTCCAATTGGGGATGCCATAGTCACATTAGCTTATTGGGAATCCACTTAATTTTTTTTTTATTTACTATCGCTGAAAATAAGTTACCAAGGTTATTTAATCATAAATTCATATTAAAATGGAATTCCACAACGAATTATCAGTTACAGTTTACAAAGTTTGAATAATATGTTGAAAATAAGTGTGAATGTAAAATATGTCGGTAAATTTAAAAAATGTCTTTGTCTAAAGACTGACTGCATTTTTATTTTTTTTTTGTATTAAAGGGAAAGAGAGCACGGATACGAAACATGCTCGCAGAGTTCAGTACACGTACGATTATGTACAATATTATTGCCTGCCCTTCTTAAGAAATCATTTAAAAATACGTGAAAAATTTATTGGTATTAGTTAAACTGCCTCAAAATTTGCACAGTTCAACAAAAATGTTCGGGGCTGAATAATTACTCTGATGATAGCCAATCTCTGATAGAAGGAGGCATCACAAAATGAAAAATAAGTTCTCTCATTACATTGGTATATTCTTCATAAAACATTTTCGGCGATATTACAAAAAAGTACCCCCAATTTCCGACGTTCAAAATTTTGACTTATCACCTTCTGTCATTAGGAACAAAAGTCTCATCTTATTATTTATGAAATATTATTCTACATAAATTTTTGTGTCATTATGTAGATGAAATATGACTGTTTATACCATGAAATCCTATAGGGTCATGCAGAGCCTTTACAATTAAAAGCCTATTGTAAAATTCATGTTAGGTAAAATAACAACTATATTAAAAGAGCAATGACACGGCGGTTCTTTTGAACTGGCAAGGAAGGGCTCTGTGGCGTGGAGGCTCTGTGGAGAGGCGGTTGACTGTGCAGCAAGGCGGTTCGAAGGCTGCGATAATCACAGCTTGTCAGCCCCGCCATGAAGATGTAATCCGTGAGGGGGCGGGAAGCGTGAGGGAACATCCACCCACACTTCTTCATAGATCCTCAAGCGAGATGTATGTGACAAAATGTAGATCTAGTTATGCATTATGTCTGTGTTTTAAATATTCAAAATATTTGTATAAGTTATAATGGTAAACTCTCTTAGTATCGCATTGGTGAATGACCACCATTCAAAATGGTCACGTTACTTGAAATGGCTTTGGTCGTGTTTAAGGACCAGATCTGAATTGCCAGGCACTTCCCAACCTTACCCATCCAACTCCTTCAGCCTCACAATATATCTCATGTGGTTATGTGTGGTTCCCTTGGCTTTAGACAATTTATTTGTTTTATTGTATATGCCCGAGTGGACTTTTACATATAAAGGTTTACATTAATGAAAAAATTAAAATTATTTTCACAGAGATAATAAAGAATGGTTGTAAAGTAGTAAAAAATAGTGTTTTATTACATTAAATTAATATTGATTATTGCCTTCTTGTATCTGCATTCCATGCAGTTAAATACATCAGCCGCCTCTGCGTATGTATTACTAGATTAACTAGATGCAATCTCCGTACGAGTATAAGCGAGTATCTGAAAAACTCAGTCCTGATGTTATTTCAGCTAAATAAAATTGGGTATCTTGTGCGTTATTAACATAAACAAAGTAATATCTTTGTAATTCACTATTAACTGAAAAAGTTATTGAATGAATTTATATTTATTTGGAATTGCTTAGATTCATTATCCGAAGTTTTACAGTTACTGCATAACTGTATGTTGACTTGATATTCAATTTTTTTTTTCTTCGTAAATGCACTGTGGTGTTCGGACACAATGGTATCTTATGTGAAGCAAAACGCTCCACCCCTTCTTCTTCGTGTTGCACTTATATCGGAATTCACCAAAATGTTGGACACCTGGTTTCTTAATACTTCAAAATGGAATAGAAGGATTGTTCTACTGCCAAAAACTCGGCCAATAATCTGTATCATAAGCTTTATACTTTATTAGTATTACTCACTACTTGTTTAACAAGATATGAGCAGCACAGTTGTAAGATATTTTTCTTTTGACATTGTTATCATGACCACTATAGTGCTTATTCGATCGCTTCGGTGATTTCTAAAGTTATGGCAATATTCCCAGAGTTCAAAAGGTTCTGCTTTATTTTCTTTTCTCTTACTTTTGACACTGTCTATCTGAAACACGAGGATCAGGAATTGTGATTGTGAATTTTTTGTTCCAGATCAAGTTTTTCATAAACATAAAAGTAGCTCTAGGCATTTCTAATTTTATTTTGATATCTCAGAAATGGTGATATTGACTATTGGATAAAACTTGTCTGTATTTTTATGACAATTTAATTTCAAATTTCATCGTAATCAACCTAGTTATCTCGTACCTTCTTTGAGCATTAGACAGATATTTACGTCCTCCTGAAATCGCGCCCGAGAGTAGCGACGCGGTAGCTTCGTGCTGGTTCCTACCCTGGTAGGTACCACGTACCGTAGGTTATTTCCGACTATAAAATGTAAAATACAGCGATGTAACTTGTAGGTCTTACGTAATAAAACTTGGCCTCTTTGGGGAATTCTATGATGTAGTGTTTATAGGGAGAAACTTCGCTATTATTGTGGATGAACTGGTTCAGGCATATGAAAATATATAAGGTAATATTATAAACAAATAGAATAAGAATTTTATTTTATTCTTGAAAAAAATCTACGCAATGGAATATAAATATAATAATAATAATATTTGTATGATTTGTATAGCGCCGTTTTTGTGAAAAATCACCTCAAGGGCGCTGTACAGATTTTATTTTCTATTATTACATATTAATTCATAATTTAATCGATACACACACCTTTGTTTTAGAACTCATTTCCTTGCTTCATCCACATTCAAATATGTGAAAATAAAAGTTTTTCTGTTAATACGATTCGTAAAAATAATACGACCAACACCTAATATTTATTTACAGTTTTTGTGTTCAATTTATAGAACTCCATTATTTTTATTTTTTTACTTCAATTTAAATTTTATAAAAAAAAAAACCTAATATTTAAAATGGCTATACAACTTAATTTAATACAAACTATGTAAAATATTTAAGTCCTTTATCTTGAGTGTAGTAAAACATTTTGTTCACTAATGCTCGAAAGAAGCAGGGAATGAGAATATTGGAAAATACTTTCCATAGCTGTAGCTATTTCAAATGACATTTCAAATCCGAATAGTTTGTTTTCACCAGGGCGATACTGAAGATGGTACCTTTCTCTCCAGAACGACATTTAAATAAAGCACGTTGTATATATCTTTTTCTGTGCGTGAATTGTTTTAATATATGATTTTATATTAAATCTTATTTATAATTTAAAAAAAAAATACAATATAAATTAGATTGAATATAGAGCGAACAAATATATAGTTTAGAAAGAAACAATACAAATGAATACAACACAATAAAGACAGATTACGAATATATAACAAAAAAATTGTAAAAACGCATGAAAATAATGAAAGCATAAACGTCACTTAAAAACAAAATATAAAATAACACAAGAAAAGCATATTAGAAGATAAAATGGTCCTCGTCAGGAATAGATCCGACTAATCGATACACTCTGGGCCGCCACGGAAATCACCGAATCGATAATCTAATACGTAACTAGCTATCTAAGAAACCATCACGCCGTTTTTTTGAAGGGATAGGCAGAGAGGGTGGACCGCCATTCAACACATTCTGTCTTGGCACACACTACTTGCATCATTCACATTCACACATCGTCTCATACATACTCTTTTATTATTCTGACTCGACATGACCCGAACCAAATATTTTATTCATTTGATCGTGTCATGTTTTCCTCGGACGTCCCTGACTTTTTTCTTCCATTCACTTTTGCGTCATGTTTTCTTTTACTCAAACAATCCGAGTCCTATTTATTATGCTTGCATATCAGCCTTGCATTCTCTCCGGATATCCACATTTTCAATCTAATACGTAATCCATCAAACGCCTTCGATTCGTCGAACAGGTTCGAGAAACTAAGATTGCCACACTTTTAAAACACGGATGGAAGTCAACGTGTTTATTATAAAGTTTTTCGAAATCAATTAAAATCAACCTTCCTGTCGAGGTGACGCGACCTCGCAATCCCCTCGACAAAAGCGCCGCACCACCAGCGGCCGCCATCCATCCTCTCCGTATCCCCCGATCGTTCCATCGCCATCGCCTTCGTCCGCATCGATTAAAGCTCAGGCGGCGAAGCCTCCGCCGCGGGCACTAAGACGACAGATATCCGCGATATTTATCGACGATTGACGGATGAATGTGGCCGGACGTGACGCGAGGGAGGAAGGCGCCTCGACACGACAAAAGCTCAATACTTATTTAAGATGAACAATAATACACTCGAGCAACTCTCGAAGAGTGCGCAAACTGGTTGGTTTTAAATAACTCTCATCCAATAAAGCATTATTAAAATTAAACACATGAACTCGATAATAAGGAGAATGCGCAACATGACTCAGCGCACAAAAAAATATGCAGAATAAATGATAAATCAAAGCAATACATAAACCACTTTCCAGAGTGGTAGATACTATTTCAGGAAAGCCCTAGTGAAAGACCACCATTCAGAATCGAAACGTTGCTTGAAATAACTTAAGTCGTATTTAGTACCCAGATCTGAAATGCAATGTACTTCTTAACTTTCCCCTTTCCCGTCTCTTCTCCCTCCGTACTTCTTTCAGCTTCACAGTATTCCACAATTATCAGGGATTCAATTCATTCCAATTTTTTTTTAATAATAATGGCGTTCTTAAAAAAAAGTGAAAAGGGTGAATTGCAATGTACCTGGAAAGATTAGTCATAAATCAAAACAATCAAACAACCTTAATAATTACGAATTAGACTAAGTTTAAAGTAAATAAAGTTTATGAAAAAAACTATTAAACATAATATTATAGAGTACTTGTCGTTTGAACGAAGCTTCAGTGACGCAAAATATATCGACATCCGAAGCGTTTAATCCGGGAAATAAAACAATCTTTGTTGTCGATGACGAAGATAGCCATCAGGAAGATAAAAGTGAATTCTATCCAAGATGCTGAGTTTTTGGACCATCCACAAATCAATCCGAAGAATATCTAGTATTGTACACATCCCTTCTGATCTCTAGATGGTATGTTCCGAGCATACTCAAGAGTGAGTCAGTAAGATAGAGTCACGGGTAGTAAACATACTCCCTCCAGTAGAGAATTCTCACATTTATTTTCTAAATCCTTTTCAACATGAGATAGACTTTACCTTGTGTGGGCTCCAAATAATCGACCAACTCTCAAATCTACTCTTTACTAAAAAATTGAATTAAATTTAAAGAACCGGGGTGTCTTTGATATTCCTTGCAATGCGTAGAACACAACCCAGCATGTCATAGTGACACTGGCTGCGGGCAGTTGGGACACTTAGGCGGTATTCACTTAAAAAAAACTGGTTCTGACAGCCTCTAGAAAACACCTCGATTCCCGCCCATCTTTAGCTTATTTTTTCCAGTTCGTAATGCCCAAGGATGCATTGTTCACCTCCGCACCGTCCCGTCATTTAATTTAAGGTCTACCGACACTACTCCGTTTTGATTCTTTGATGGTCGGGTCTTCACTATTATCACACGTCCTGTTTAGCTAGGCCATTCCATTTTTATAAATGATGGCTGTTCAAACAGTTGGTTTTCTCGTGTTCCTACTGTCTACGCCAGACACTCTTTTGAAGGTTTGTTAGTTTTGTTGCATTCAATGTTTTCCTTATCAAGAGAAGTATTGGTTGAAAATGAATTTCGAAACTGTGGTCGCGTAGGTTGATGAAAATAGTATGGTATTTTAAATTCTTTAAAATCGGCACAGATCATATTTCTAGACATCAAATGTTCAGTGGTTACGTCAGATATGCTTTTGAAACCAATTGTCCATTAAATTATTATTAAAGGATTAAGAATGGACATCAGGACAGAATTTCAGAAGGCAAGATCGCTTGAGTTAGTCTTGATCATAAATTAATTTACATTGGCTTAAAATGGTTTTTTCTACGCCTTACGAGATGTTTACAGATTTCGACTGGTCAAAAATTAGGAAAAATTGTACATCAAGATGGATTAAATTATATCAATAAATTCCTACAAAGTATACCTCGGAAGTAATTTTTCACGAAGTTACTTTGTCTCATCAATTTTACATAATATTCATGGGATATCACGATGTGCTCAATAAATTTGTTAAAAACGCTCAATCAGTTGCAAAGCCAACGGTTGGCCAGGGAAAAATCTGTGTGCGAAAGGAAGAGAGGGATGAGTCAATAAACGCAGATTTTCAAGAGAGCCAAAACAAAATCGAGGAATTTTGTTTTTTGTATGTAATTATGTCATGGGTCGCATGTATTTTTTCAAAAAATTATAGCACATTATTTTATACTCTCATCTGATTTTTCCTTGGTATATATGTATCTAAGGAACAACTCTGCGTACTTAACTCAAAACTCGATTTCATTGACTCATCCCTCTCTTCCTTTCGCACACAGAAATTATCTACAACTTTTAGCTTATGTCGTATTGCGTTGATACTTTAAGCTATTTATTTATAAATCAAAGAGTAAGGGTAGGTAAATACTGGGATATGGTATTCACTATTTCCAAATGTAGCTTAAAGAAAAACATATTTGGGAAGTTACTGATCTTTGACAAAAATACTTTTATCTCTCCTAATACAGTCAAATGATACGAAATGCCTCCTGTAATAACTCGCCCCGGTTTCCCCAAGGAAAGACAATTCAGACAAATGTCCGACAGCGTTCCTCCGCGATACAATAGAAGGCAGACTTAGCTTCATAAATATATCACAGCCAACAACCATAATACGGGATGCGCGAATAAAAACACCAACGACAACCCCGTATTGTGTCGATGCTGAATGACGCGAGGTTCGCGCAGGTCGTAAATCCCGACACTTACAACTTTTTGGAGGAGACATTTCGGAATGTTAAAACCCCGATTTTGACGGCTGGCGGGCTATAAAAACGCGGCGCAATAAAACACATAGCGCATTTTGAAAGAAATTGGCTGATTTACAGCCAACGAAAAGTTATTTCAACAGAATGATCGAATTTGGACGTGCTCATTTTTTCGAGGACTTCAAAAGGTAAGGCTTGTTAAATTACCTATTTATCTTGGTTGCTTCCTCCGCCTAACCCCAAGCCTAAATAATATTACGTACCGAGCCCTTCAACATTAAACATCAATGAAAAAAAAAATTGTTTTTCTACGGAAACCCTTGTTAATTTATTTATTGATAGTAAGATCTCGAAAACCATGTATAACCATGTTAAAAATGTAGATAACAGGAAAGAATTCAAGGCTGATGTAAGCGTAATGAATAGGATCAAAAAGGGGAAACTTAGATGGTTTGGGTATGTAGAATGAATTAACGAAGAAAGGAGTGTGAAGAAAATATATTATGATTCGAAAGTGAAAGGAGGAAAAAGTCGGGGACGCCCGAGGAAGAAATAGCACGATCAAGTTAATCAAATACTTGAGTCAGAATAACAGAAGATTATGTATGAGATGATGTGTGAATGTGAACGAAACAAGGAGTATGTGCCAAGACAAGAGTTGTACGGTGGTCTATCCTCTCTGCCTATCCCCTGCGGAAGAAACGGCGTAATGGTTAATTAGTTAGTTAGTTTAAAGATCTAAACAAATATAGTTTATTTGACAAAAAAAAACCGTAATTATTCCCGTTTCGAAGAGGGGTCTAATGTAACCCAGTTATTTTAAGACATGACAATATGGCGTTTTGTCATGTCCTTTTAATAGAAAACTTAACTAAAGCCACTAGTAACTGAATAGAGAATGACGTTTCAAACTAAAAATTAAACTGGCATTAATGACGAAAACGCTGGGCGAATTTGATGATACCCAACCCATCGGCTCTAGAGTTTTGACTGTTTCGGCACGTACGAGATCTTTTGCTTTTTCGTTAACACTCCCGTTCCAAATGCGGGTTCAAATATCACCCCGAATGTGATTTTCGTGCGAAATATTAAGTAAAGATATCTGAAATATTATGAATATACTTTACTTTGGGTATTATCAAATACAATTTCTTTAAGATTATGTCATGAAAAACGCATTTAAAAGGCAAGATCAAATGCGGCAATGACGCCCCCCCCTTTTCCGATCGTATATTTGATTTACTTTCAGGTGCGGAAAAGTTAAAAATGCCGTATTTATATTTGACATCACTCAAAATACACAGCTTAGCCTTCTCGATAAATGTTTTCGCCCATTATCCACTGAAGCGTCAAAATATCCATCTCGAGTGGGAAATCAACGCGCTCCTTGATAATAACAATGAAAAACCAATAGTCGAGTGTTCAACTCGTGGATTAAGTGTTCCGCTCTTATTCCGTCCTTCAGGGTGACTTGAGCTGAAAGTCAAGACGAATATAGTTTAGCATAATAGATTCCTAGTATCGACAAGAAAATAATGTCTTAACACCTGTTTCCATTTGATTGTCTATCACCCAATCAAACTGAGGAACTCAGGTTATTTTTATTTAGTTAAATATTTACATAACATAATGTTATTTTAGAAAACGTTATTGTAGATAAAGACGTGCATTCCATATAAGCACAAAAAGCACTGCCTACCCAGCCGTCCTCTACCTAAAAGATCTACACTTTAAAAAATAAGCGCGAAGTTCTGCTAATCGCATCGCTGCGAGCGTGTCCCACCGATCGTCTATAACGTGTCAAAAGTAGTAATTAAATATGCCCAAATGCCGCAAACATCATGTAAATTATTCTATGTTCACTTGACTACACAAAATATGTATCCATGTATGCTGTAAGCCATGTGCGCGTTGTATCCGTATCTTTGTTAAAGCTGAGGCAGTGCTTTTACAGAACAAATGCAATAGAAATCAGTGACATCTGCTTGTACCTATTTCTATTATCAATTGATCTGTTATTTTTCGTACTGCCTACCCTGATCAAAAACTCTGTGCATGCCACTGCCTTCTTGAATATGCAAAATTTCACCGAGGATATCACATTGAGGAAAAAATAATACTTAGGGAGCTATTTCAAAATCATGCTAATATTTTGAATATGCTGTTTTTAAACTCATTGCAATGTGGATTTTTAAAGTAGTTCAATGTCACCCAACGGTGAGTATAAATGGATCATTAGATTAATCAAATTGGTCCCTCGCTTACGCTTGTTAATATTTTTTAAACTTTTAAATACTTCGACCTTTGAAACTTAACGGTCTTATTAAAATCATACTAGGTACATGTTCAAACTAGGGCGAACTAAAATATTTTCATGTTTTCTTCATAGAGGATCGTTAAGTTTTTATAGTAAATATAAAAAGAAAATAGTTAAAAAGTTAATTTTAAATTTTGAAGTTTTTTCCAGCTTCATAAAGTGCCCTTGAGGGGGTCATTAAAATGGCACATTAAAAACTTGTTACGGGTTCTTATTATTATCATAGTAAGCAATGTTTTATCTACTCCTAAATTAACTAATCATCACGTTGTTACCCCGGAAAATGACAAACGATGGACACAACTCTTACAGTCTTGACACACGTTTCTTGCTTCATTTACATTTATACATCGTATCAAACATAATCGTCTGTCATTCGAACTCTAACAATGACTCCACTCACGTATTTGATTGACTTGAGAATGCCATGTCTACCTGGGGTATCCTCAACTGCTTCTACCATTCACTGTCGCGTCATGTATTCTACAAGCTTCTTACTCATCAATTTGTTCTGCGTGTACAAACTATCTAACGGTCTATTACATAATATTTTTTATTACTCTGACATAAAAAACTACATCTTCTAAATGCAAGTCTCCTGAAACTCATTGCTCTTTTCATTATTACATAAATCAGTCCCTCATTACTCCTCACTTGGACCCGGATTTGTTATCGTAAACAAAGGACTCACCTGTTGGAAAAAACAATGATTTTTAACGGTTTTCGCATTAGACTAAAACTCTTCTTTTTGTTTAAAAAAGGGGAACTATGTATCCTGAGATTTATTGTTTAGACTTTTTAATGTTGCTTAACATAAGAAATTTTTTAATAATATGTTTTTTCTTTAGCTCAAACATTAAGTGTTTTATGTGTTATATTTGATTCTGAATAGTGGTTTTTATCAGGGTGATACCAAGAGTATATTTTTCTCATGAACGTGACGCAAATAAATTATATCTTATTTCATATTAATTATTTGTGTTTTGACACATATTAGTTAAATAAAATTTATTTACGCACGCCGGCTTTGAACTTGCGACATCTGGATTCGTAGTCGAGCGTCTTACCACTCGGCCACAGAACCCGCCAACAGGTCATATTATAGTTTCGTTTACAGGATATATATTAAAAAAAAAATGTTATGTTTTTTGTTTTTATTTTTTGAAGGAAAACAAACATTCCGAGTTTGCAAATGAGCTGACAATATTTGAAATACTCCTACTGCCATCACAATAAGAGGAAGATGTTGCTTGTGCAATGATGGAGAACTTAATTGGCAAAAAGGAATCGAACCCACGACACGACGCCCGGGTGGCAATCTGACACGTTTGTCCACTCAACTACTAACCGGTCGAAAGCCGGTCGGTTCAACCCAACACCATATTCAAACCCACCTCCTATCAATTCTACCCAATTTCATCCAAGATCTTTATCAGTCTCGTTTAGCGATTTGGGCGGAGGACCAGAGGAGCATAAGACTAGAGGAGTAGAGTAGAGGAGCATGGGACGAAAGAGTCGAGGTCGCCTTGCGAGCGGGCCCGGTCACCGCGGCCTGAATAATTCATACCGGCCCTTGTCCGCCCCGCCTGAATTGTTAAACGCTCATTATTTACGGGCTGGTCCGGGCCATTGTTTCGATGGTCGCGGTCAAGCCAGTGCAGTATTTGAACTTGTATTTTCAAACCTTGAAAGGGAGTAGGACCCAATCAGTTGTTATATTTTCTCGTATAGGTGTAGGTTTCCAAAAGCATCACCTTTAAAATAATCGTATGAAATTTTTAACAAATGTGACTACTGTTGTATCTGAAACTACAATAAATCACCGAATTAATTTGGAAAATAGTGGACGGTAAAACGATAAACTATACAACTTGATAAAAATGTCTTATTATGTATGTGGAACGAATTATGGAATTAAGGAAGGAAAAATGGGAAACCACTCACTCACCGATAAAATTTAAGTTCTTCACTCTGCTTGCACCATTTTGCTGTAGAAAAAAATCACGAAAACCCCACACTAATTTTGATTTTCTTGTTAACGAAACGTCACATTTATTTAAAATTATTAGAAAATCAAACACAAAAAAACCAACGAACTACCAACAACGTTTTAACACACGAAAATTCGTCTGTTCGACTGTCAACTGTTTTAAATGGTCACCGTCTTATTCAAAACGGCGATAAAATTAAATGGTTGAGTGGGTAAGGATTTGGATAAAAAACACAAAAGTAAGAACAAAAGAAATTACCACTTTGAAATCCAACAACTATCGTATTTTAATTTATTTTTTAAAATGATAATAAAAAATATATTTTCGAAATTTTATTCCCAATGAGTAAAAAAAAAAACATTCCGAGAAAGACAGAATTATAAAACAAAAAGGAATAATATTTTTAAAAATATATAAAAATCTTACATAAAAAAGAAAACAAACAAAAAGCTTTATACATTAAAAAGAGACTCTTACGAGTCAAGATTAATTCGATATCATAAACACATCATGGAAGATATTCATACACATTTAATTTTTACAGAAAGGATATATCACTGATTTATGAAGTTGTTGAGAAAATATTCCTTAAGTGCTTTGTCTTTTTTTGTTGTTCCCAACTGGGAGTTTTAAAATCATCGGGTAATACGTCGTATTGTGTATATGGATGTATTGTAAGGAGTTAATTCCAAATTATATGATAGGGTAGATGACGATTAAGTTTATTTGATTTTGTAATCGTGTTTTGCGCTGGTGTACGAGTATGTCGGAATTAAAGGCTGGTTTAATGTTGGTATGTGACGAGTGTTATTAAAATTTTAGTATTCATATTTTTCCTACATGGGTAGGAAAGGGGAATGGAATTCTATACAACTATCATAGTACTCCTTGCTTCATCCATATTTATATATCGTATATATTGACTGTTATATATACTTTTTGTTACACGAATTATTGACCTTACTCTTAGTAAGTGTTTTGTACACTTCCTCGGGATATGTTTTCCTTGGGCGTATTCAACTTCTTCTTACATCTAGTTGCGTGTTATGTATATTTTACTGAGATTCTCTTTTCTCTTTCCATCCATCAGATCTACTGTCCAAACCATTCAAACTTTATTTTGTGTCTTGTTGATTGCGCTAAGATCATCACTGCATTATTTTTGTACTCATCTGCCTATTCATAATTCGATTGCAGAGATACGATTTATTTAGAACAATCTCATCCATTTTTAGATCGTGCAATATCGTTATAGGTGAGAAAATCAATTTTCCGATAGTTTGAAGAATAATTCTGACTGTGATATTTATACATATAGTAAATTTGAGATTGTGTTAAAATGTGTAGATCGTCCAAGCCTTGACAGAAATTTAGAATTGTCTTTTTTCAAAACGCCATTATATTTGTGATCTTGCGTGTAGGTAAACAAGTCCCACATGTCAACTGGGCGCCGAATCCTCCGAGGCGACAAAAGTGTCGGCACTCGGCATTTAAGAGAGTTTGTAGAATATTTGGGGAATGAATACGAAATGGACACCCAGACCCGTCGACTGTCGGATTTGTTTCGGGAAACATAAACACCGCGTTACCATGGCAACCATGGCAGCCTCCGTTTATGTGACCGAAGCCTTTATCCTTAAATTATGCCAGTGATATACATAAACACGGTCGGGTGCTAACACTGTTAACGGCTGAAATCTATATGCAAGAGGCCTACCTATTGCATACTACATACTGCCTTCTATCTACTGCCTAGTTCCTTCATTCCATGAACGCGCATTCCATCTCACTGTGTGTTTGAATGGGTGAACACGAACAAAGGCGACCTTCGTGGCAAAGTGGTTCGAGATCTGGTCTGTATTGTAATGTTGCAAATGGAAAATAAAGGGTCAAAACAATATTCTTTTGTTCTGAATAAACTTAAATGTATTTTACATCAACCTAGTTCTTAAGTTTATTGGAAATTGATGCCCTTATTATATTGGTCAATTTTTATACCGCCATTTAGTAAATAATTTCACACCAAGGGCGCCTTTTTAAGTATAATGATGTAGTTAGAATATTCCATGGTAAAATTTATGTTTTTTTTTTTACTATTTATTGTACGAATCAAGACTTGAAGATAAATACATCACCATTAGCGTTTTTGTTAATTTTCAAATTTTTTTTAGAAACATCTAAGTGTGCTCTCAAACGATGAGTTCTGATGCCATAAATCCAGCAAAATTATGTTCAGCTTCTAAAGCCATTTCGATCAAAAAGTTACAAAGCCTTGAAATTTCTGTGAAAAATTATACAAAACGCCGTCGTTTTTGTCCCATTTTTTTAAATTGTTCAATCAGATTATTTAAAATAGTGTTAAATACTCAAATGGAGCCGAGAAGCAACTGTTAGTGAAATATACCTGTAATTTGAACTCTGTTTTAGACGAAACCCGCCTTACTAGTTTTCATTGAAAAATGTAAGCAAATATGAAAATCATCCAAACAGCCTACATTAAGGTATGAGTGAATCCTTAAAAATGTATCTCCCATTTTATTGACTACTCTCACGAATACTTTAATGCTTTTGAGTGGGAAACATTATATTACACTCACGCGTTGCCATTCTGGGGTGAAATATTATTATCGACATAAAAGTACTGATGATATTTTATAAATAGCGATAAATGTCACTATTAGGGCGGACTGATATTCCTGCCCCAATAGCACCCCTGTTTACTTCTTGCTTAATAAGGTTTACTTTATATGGAAAAAATAACGCTCGCCTTACCCCCAAGTACCGCGAGCAGATTGCTTTCTTTAAATTATGAGACCATCAAAATAGATGTTTTAAAAAAAGACTAGACTACACGTTATTTTAAGCCGCACATACGGCGCTACCTGCTAAATTTTATAGAACCTTACAGCGAAGGTAAGGCTTTCAAAATTTGACCTAGAAACTTTCTTTTTAGATAAAATAAACTCTGTTATTACTTTAAGTACAAGATAAATAATTACTGAAGTGTTCTTTCGTAGTTTGTGGTTTGATATTAAATGTGAAATAAAGAATATCATTTTGTATTCAGCCACAAATTTTCTAATGTTATGCTTTTCGCCTACCGGTTTTGCTTCTAGGTAAAGGAAAAGTGAAAAACTTTATATCATAATGATTCAATATAATGGTCTGATGAATATTGAAGTGAAACGGGGGCGACAAATAATTTACTAGATTTCAATATCACTGCAGCGGTAATTTCAGTAATTAATAAATAATTTACTTTCTATAAATTAATAAGGTATAATAAAAAATCAGCAGTCGTCAAATAAATTCAATGAGTGTGTGGTTTTAAAAGAAATGTTTTATTTTCATACGAAAACTATTTAAGCAGAGCGTGTATGCTTAGATTTTTTTTTTAAATTGTTAGATCGATGTATTAGCTTATTTGCATCTGATGACTTAAGTCAATCTTTCACTTATTACAAACTCATAAAATAAAAAGTTTTTTATTCAACTCTCGTCTAGTATCTTCTATCGAAAGCTCGAACTTTGTGTTTTCTAATTCACATTAAAAATAATATCTAATGCCGATGCATAAAATGCCTTGCGGCATCGGTATGCCTGAACTAAAAATATATTCATCCTTGGTTAGAAGCTCTCATAAATTCAATTATTTTGAACACATATTCATATTTCTTCTGGCTTTTTATTGCGTTGGCCTAAATACCTTTCATATCGAACTCCCTTAACGACGAGGCAGGCGCAGTGGAAATTCCACAAAATTCCACAATTTCAGTGGAACCCGCGATAATATAGACATGCGCCACGAACTCGTGTGTAAAAAGTGGTTATGACTGCAGCGCACGCTTCTCTTTTAGATTACTCACAAATTTATCACTTGACATTACATTCGGTATTTACTTGGAATAATTAAACCTGGAATGTAGTTTTACCTTCAAAATATTTCCTCTTTCCATTGATTAGAATCAATCAATTAATTGCATAAAACTATAATACTCCTCTTATCTTTTTCCGAAAAGGTTTTTATTATTAATTTGACGAAGGAAATTTTTTTTTTTTCAAATGAATTAAATTTCAATGATTTAATAAAACCATATAACTTTATTCCACTTTTATTTTATGACTGTACCGGTTTCAGCCTATGACGGCCATCTTCAGACTAGTACATGTTTTGTTGTTAACCTACGGCTTATATACTATTTTTGGGGATGTCAGGGGTAGTAAACAATGATTTACTTTAATTATATTCATCAGTATTGTTGCATGATTTTAATAGTTACAGGGTAAAAATTACTTTTAATTTATTGGTATTATTTTTTCTATATATCTATCTGGAATATTTATTTATTTATTTTATTTAATATTTAAGATGGGTTACAGTTGCATTTCTATAAATATGAATTGACAATGTATTTATATAATGAAAGGTTGGTGAATACTGATTGTTAATGAGTTTACTTTAGATTTTCCCATCTTAATTAGGATGTCCAGATGTACAACATAATTTTCTAATTATTGGGTTACTCCCAGCACTATGGTATAATTAGTTTTATGATTCTATTCATTATGCACTGTTAGAGTAGATTACTTCTATTATTATATAATTTCTAATCAATTAATCTTCTATTATTAAAAAATTCCAAACAATCAATAGGTAATAACAATAAATGTAAGTTATTACACAAGTGCATAGCACTTAAAAATTCCTTGATACCGAGAAATTATATAATAATAGAAGTAATCTACTCTAACAGTGCATAATGAATAGAATCATAAAACTAATTATACCATAATGCTGGGAGTAACCCAATAATTAGAAAATTATGTTGTACATCTGGACATCACAATTAAGATGGGAAAATCTAAAGTAAGCTCATTAACAATCAGTATTTACCAACCTTTCATTATATAAATACATTGTCAATTCATATTTATAGAAATTCAACTGTAACCCATCTTAAATATTAAATAAATTAAATAAATATTCCAGATAGATATTTAGAAAAAATGATACCAATAAATTAAAAGTAATTTTTACCCTGTAGTTTAATTTTTAGTGACAGGTGTTTCGACGTTTAAGATCATTATCAAACTGCCTTGGCCTTGATGGTCTCAAACTAGCTTTCACTAAACTAGCAGAACTTAAAAATGTTGATATTAAATTAAATTTAATTCATTCATAAAAAATGGAGTTCTACAAATTGAACACAAAAACTGTAAATAAGATACCTTTAAACTATTTTGTTAGAGAAATGAGTCATTATATAATTTACTTCCAATGAGTTGAAATTGACATCTTCAGGAAAGAGCAATATTATGAAAGCATTTGAAATTCAAATAGATACGGTTAAATCTGTTATGGGGGCCTCCGTGGTAGAGTGGTTAAGACGCTCGACTATGAATCGAGAAGTGGGGGTTAGAATCCCGGTGTGCGCAAATAAATTGTGCTTAATTAATATGTGTTATTTTGCATTTTTTTCGTATAAAACAATAAATAGTTAATTTGCGGCACTTTCCAGAGTGGTAGATATTCGTCGTCGTAGTTATACGTCCACTCAAAATCAAAACTTTGCTTGACTTTGAATTAGCCGTGTTTGACAGATCTGAATAGCCAAGTGTTTCTCGATCTTCCTCTTCTCCATATCCTTTCCATCCTCACTCATTTTTTTTAGCATCATAACATTCCGTAATTAGGGATGCCATAGTCTCAGTGGCTCCGGGAATTCATGACTCATGTACAGAATTTAAAATAATACAAAAATAATCACACGAAGAATACACTGCAATGAATAATAATATAAACGTTTTTTTGGGTGTACTGATGAATTTTGATTGATTTTAATGTCTGATATGTATGAATAAACAGTTGTGTTGAATATTAAATATAAAAACCGTGCTACATAAAAAAATCTTTTTAATTCAATGAAGGAAACAAAATATTATAATGAAAATAAAATAATATATTTTTATAAGACCACAGATATATAACCGCAGACTTTTATTTATTTTATGTTTAGTTTAATTTTCTCCCCTAATAAAACCAGTTAGTCATAAAAGTTAAAATAAAATCTGTGGTCTTATACAAAGTCATTTTTTAATTTTCATTAAATATGTCAAACCACAAGTGATTGCTTTCCACGAAAAAATAAACATAATATAATTTAACGAAAATTGTAATGCTGCGTAGTAATGATACCAAAAACTTGATTATGCTTCAGAATGATAAATAAAGTCAGGTTAGAAACACATTCTCAAAAGCTAAAAACTAGATAAAAGGAAACACTGCTCTAACCTATTTGGCATGGGTGCCAAGGATAAATAATAAACTTTGACATGAAGCACTCACTTTGTGGAAAGACATAATTAAATTTAAAAAGATAAATAATAAGCTTGTTTGATGTAAAATATTCCCTTTCTAGCAATTTATCTATTAAACGACTATACATTTCCAACAAGAAAAAAATGTTCGCAAATATTTGATAGCTGAACAAATAAATTCAGTATTCCGTTTGCGTAGCGTACTGAAAAAGCTTTCACCTTTGCAAGCTATGTGCCCCTGATATCAGAAGCTGGCCGAGGGGTGCGAACGGGCTTTATAGAGCACGGATGGTAATTTCCCTTCATTGGTATTCAGACGCTGGTCATTCATTGGCCAGGTGTTGTTGAAAATTTACACCTAACTTAACGAAGAAATACCAACACCCGGCTAACGCGGAATAATTAGAGTAATTCAATAACAAGAGCTCAGACCAAATGAAGCTGTTCCGGAAAATCCCGTCAATTCATGAATTTTCCAATTTTAATTCAGCGACAGCTTCCACGAACAAAATGTTTATAAACTTAGCGTTTCATCGCGTGAAAGGCTCCACTGTTTTGCCGAGCTTTTAATTCCCTTTCGCCGCGTTGTTGGCATTAATATATTGAAGATCGTACGGTAGTCTTTTGACAGTGACAAATCGTCTTTTAAAATTAGAACATCAATGAATTTGATTAGCTTTGTCACAATCACGAGTAGATACGAATCAAAAAAATAAAGTTGTAATAATAATCATAGTAGTGAACTCATAAAGCTCAGTTTTGTGATATTTCACCTTAAGTTGCTTCATTATAAATTAACTAAGCTAATAAGACTAACTTGTTAGGAGAAAGTAATACATAATATGCATGGAAATTAAAACTATCTAAAGTCATGATCGTTATCGTAAACTACGAGAGAAATAGGTTTGGCTGTGACATAAACAGATTTAAAAAAACACCATTTACTAGAAGCAAAGGTTCTAAAAATCCATATCTGCTATTTATCAGTTGCTTCTTCTAAAAACTGTAAAAAAATACATTCGAAAACCGATTGCTCAGAAAAGGCTTTCAATCGTTCTTATCTTACACTTCTACGGTGGCCTCGCAGAGCCTCTGCATTTTTCCGCAGATATTCACGAGTGTATACACCAATTTATTATTTATAAATAGAACATATATACTTTGTTTTTAACCACTTTTTTATTTAATATTTTGTCTATACAAAATATTAAATAAAAAGTGGTTGTTTTTCTATTTATAAATATTAAAGTTAATGCTTTTTACGAATATATAATTTATTATTTGTTTAAATAATGTTTTTCGTATTAACGTTTGAGTCCTCAGTGAACAATTCTAAAAATCGCTAACGACATTATTAATTACGACCCAAAAATTACGTCTGTGTTTCGTTAATTTAGAGAAAGAAAATACCTATTCAATATTCTCTTGGCAGAATATTTCTTGCGTGAAAATGATTCTGAAGGACTCTCAATGTTTACAAATATCTCAGCTCGATAAGATAATATATTAATTCCATTTGATAGAGCACAAGATTTAATGACGGGGACATATTTCCCGGAATGTAAAGAGAAATTTCCGAAATAAATCTGAAAGACATTCCCTTAAATTGATCTCCTAATTTACCATCTTTTGTGAACAAGGGCTCATTTATTTGCAAGGGGTGATCTGACAAGATTTGGCGAGGGTGTACCGTTAAAGGTCGTGAAAGGTAAAAAATTATTCAGGTTTTAAGGGCGTCAAGACTAAGAAATAATATAATTGGGGAAAACATTCTTTCGACCTACTGAGGCTTTTTACTAATGCGCAGCATCCAAATAAAATAAATTACTTCCAACTTTTTTCGTATATTTAAATCTGCTGTTTCTTACGCATCCCGTTAATATTTTTTTAATGCGATGTATGCAAATGTTATGTGAAAACAATTGGCAAAATCAGAATTAGTTGATTAATATTTATTATAATGTTTTTTTATCATCATTCTTTCGTTTATTTCGACTTATTCTAGTGAGTGCAGTAGAAATATGATTTTTGATACGATTTTTCAAAAACAGCGCTATAAAAATTGTCGAAATATCATTATTATTATTATTATGAAAACGTGATTTTTGGTAAATACCACACACGAGTCCTAATTGCTCCCAACCGTCTTATATGTTTATTGGGGTATTTTTTTAAGGTAAGGGTAAAGGAAATAGGAAGAGGAAAGAGATTTTAAACCATTTATATCTGGTCACCTAATATGGCTAAAGCCATTTCAAGCAACAGTTTGATTCTGAATGGTGATCTTTCACCATGGCGATACTTAAAGTATCTAACACTCTGGAACGTGCCGCAAAGATACGACATATTATTTCATATGAATTAAATGTTAAATAGGAAATTCGTGTTTATTAAATAAAAATTATTTGCACACGCCGGGATTATAACACGCAATCTCTGCTATTCGTAGTTCAGTGTCTTCACCACTCAATCCCGGAGTATGGATTATGTTCCTGTCCTCACACATGTGTCTATATTACGATTTAGACTAACTTACTAACTAACTAACCATTACGCCATTTTCCCGCAGGGGTAGGCAGAGAGGACGGACCGCCATATAACTCTGTCTTGGCACAAACTTCTTGCTTCATTTACATTCATACATCGTCTTATACATACTATTCTGTTTTTCTGACTCTTCACTCTTCACATGACCCGATTCAAGAATTTGATCCATGTCTTTCTCGGGCGTCTTCGACTTCTTCTTTCATTCACTTTCGCATCATATATTCTTTTCACACTCCTTTCTTCGTTCATTCGCTATACATGCCCAAACCATCTAAGCGTCCCTTTGTTGATCCTATTCATTACGCTCACATCAGTCTTGCATTCTTTCCGGATATCTACATTTTTAATACGGCTTAGTGAATCCAAAAAAGCGCAATTTTTAACATACATACCGATAATTTCAATAAATAATGTGTATCTCTTTAACATTCAGAAAACATATTTGCTAAAATATTATTTTAAGGAACAAGTCATAGTAATAAATCCTTTTTTGGTTTCCAGAAAGTATTTCAATTAAGTTGTGCATTGATTCCCGGTTCAACCGTGAAATTTTCAGGGGGACGTGCGGCCAAAGTTGGGTTAGGGATTTCCGAGTAATTAGAAGCCATTGTGAGGCTGGCGAGGAGGGCTGCCATCAAAGGGCCCACCTGAAAGAGGTGAAAATGAAATAATTGACTTAGTCTAGACGAACTAGGAAATACGCTGCCGCTCTAACGGACTATTGCCGGCAGCCAAAGACATGTTCTGGTTTTACAGATTCTCCCAAACAGGTGCTGATTAAAGAAAGAATCAACCGAAATGCACAACAAAGTGGTCGATGGAAAAAATAACATTTTTCAGATGAAGTTCATGATTCTTTTGTACATTTTAAGGTATAACAGCTATTTTTCAAGAAATTTAAAGTGTGTGGTTATATATATACTCGTATATACATACAGAGGGAGAACACAATATAAATAGAATAAGAGAATAGTGAGAAGAAAACAATCATAATAATATTTTTGTACCTTGATGATGCTTAGGCTTCGCGAAACCAGTCGATCATAAAAAGTAAAATAAAATGTTGTCTTTGTACAAAGTTGTTATTTAATTCTTAATTTTTTTTTTATATATGGTTTTAAAGTTTATTTTGTAGAACTCCATTTTAATTTTTAGGTTTTTTAATTTTATTTAAACAATAATTTTAAAAACAATTTTTAGTTAAAAGGTGACAGCTGTTTGTAATTCTGAGGCATTATCAAACTGTTTGATACAACAGTTGATAATGCCCTCAGAAGGCAAAACAGCTGTCACGCGTAAAAATAATTACATCGCAGAGCTTTTAACTAAAAATTGTTTTAAAAAAAAATTAAAATAATAATAATTATTGTTTAAATAAGGCTAAAAAACCTAAAAATTGTAATTTAATTTTCATTAAATATGTCAAGCCACAAAATGATTGCTTTCTATCAAAAACTATTATGATTTACGTTTCCTTGTTAAAATACCTCAAATCCTTCGTTTTTTTTCTACACTTATTTATATATTTATTGCACATAAAACTATACTATCATTTGACTTTGTTTTTTTTTTTAATATTAGGTTCTCTTTCTTAATCTCTGTAAATAGCTTTTTTCAATATGTCTAGTAAGACTTATCTAATTATTACTTTTTAATGTAAGAACATTGTTCGGTAATGATAAATAAAATACTAGAATGTAGGATTTAGATTATTTACGGCCAAAGGTATAATCGTGATTGACTTTCGAGTTACTATGCCGTGTTGTGATTTCTTTTCTTTAAACAACGTTTATACATCTGTCCTGATGATGAATACTGTGAAGCGGTCCAAAATGTTAGCTAAAGCAGAAGAAAGCACAACATGGCATAATCACCCAATAATAATAAACTAGAAGGTTCAAGCATTTACGATTCGTATTATTATTGTTTCATCAGCAAAATACTTGATGTCTTGCAAGTTGCGATATTAATTATCTGAATTGTACAGTTGGAATTTCTTGGAGAGAGTTGAAGAAAACTGAAATGTTATGAAGATTTCTGACTTGACTAGGTAAATTAGATTAATTTTCTTGCTCGTTTTATTTGAAGCAATCGTTTAAAAAGTCGGGCAAGTGAAAATTAAGTAAATTTACATTTGAAAGAATCGCTTAGTTTTTGGGTAAAATTAAAAGCCTATTCAAACAAATCATTCAGAATTTATTACAAGTAAAAAGCTTTGATTGAACTTTCACGTTTATAAATTAGACGTTCATTTAGAATATTCATAAAATTTACAAAATAAAATTTAATTTTAAACTGGGTGGCTACCTAACGGCCTACTGTGAAAACCATTTTCTTGTAAAAGCTCCGACGGCGACGTGTTGTAAAGTTCGCGGTGTGGGTTTTGATAAAAAAATAAATATATAATTTCGGCTATGTTTCCCTACCGTCGTGGCTTCATCAAGGATTTGATTTCACCTAACCAATGATGTAGAATCTTGTGCATTAATAATCTCTCTCTTTGAAATGCGAAACACTTTCCATCTGATAATAAAACAGCATTTTATACGACCAATAGTGTTGGTAATTTTTAACAACAGTAAAAATAACGATAACACATTCATCAATTCTGATAGCTATTCACTTAGATGTAACGAAAACCCCGTGTGTTACATAGGTATGATCGTGTCATATTTATATTCTACTCAAACAAAAAGAGTGACTTTGATGAAGAAGATTTATTAAATTAACGGGTTTTCAAAATTTGATAACCATTTCGCCGAATCAAATTCAGGCCAGAAAGTATAATATGACGAGAGAGAAAGTATAAGTATAACAATAATTGGTACAGAACAGGCATTTATTTGTTTCATGAAAATTAACTAGGTTTTATACTAGTTTGATTTAAAAGCATTAGAGATAAGGAAAGCCCAAACTAATAAAAGTAAAGTCATTAACAACCGAATAAATTCAAATGAAATCCCTGTACTTACTAGAGATGTTCTTAATTAAAAGCATACCTCCCTCTCCGTTCCTTGATCAACTCCTACTTCTATTGCCCGTCCTGTATGTTGTCTCACTCTGTTTGTAATAATAGTATATTAACCATTGCAATCTAAATACAATACTGCCCTGCTCTGCTGAATCTACCGTGGTAGCGAAACTTTGACGGCGTCGGGATGAACAAAGTGGTGGAAAAGTAATTGTTTTATTTGAAATTGTAATGTCACACAACAAATTATTTGCTACAAATACTATGACAATTTATTTTTATTATATTCAATCAAAGTTGGTAGTAGGTGAGGCCATATCAGGATTTTATGATACTTCCGTGATAAACTTGGTTTTCATTTCCTTAGTAGGTTAGCATTATTTTAATGAGGCGATACAGAAACAGTAAGTCATGTTATCGTCAACAATTTTATCAATAGCTTAAATTACTTTAGATTACTGGTCAGGAAACCTCTTAAAACTTGCATCATGTATTTAAAGAGTTCGTTATCAATAATTGTTACAACTAAATTGTTTATTCCGTTTTTGTACAGCAAACTGCTCCTTATACTTCGCAAGCCTGCATGGTCGTAAGACGCTCGACTACAAATCCAGAGGTCGCGAGTTCGAACCCGGCGTGCGCTACAAAATTTTATTTAATTAATATGTGTCATAACACATTTAATTGAAATATATTATTGAAAAGTATATTTGCGATACGTTCAAGAGTGGTAGATACTCTATATACTGATAGATAGTCTTACTGGCTCTGGACGGTTGGGAGCAGTTGGGATTTTTGTACGGTATTAACTATAAAAAATATTAAAAAACATTTTATCACAAAATCGTTACACAATGATGTTTTTTCACAACAATATTTTCGTATACGTAGATCTGACCTTTAAATGCCCGTAAATGAGAAAATATTTTTTCTTGGTCAGTCAAAACTCTCAAACGGTGAACTCAGACATTTAATTTTTTGTAGCTTTTGGTCTGTTTTTTCAAGTCAAATCAAACATTTTCAGCTCGTGACGTCAACTTTATCACGAGCTACGGAGCTCTGAAAAACTTGCCTAGTTAAAAACTTATTTACACGAAGCCATATTTTTTAACCCTTATGAACGTGTCGAATAAATAATGTTGTAATCTTGGATAAAACCGTGTTAATAACAATAATAAGTGGATAAATTTTATAGCACCGTTTTTGTAAGAAAATCAACTCAAGGGCGTTTTACAAATTAATTTATCTAACCATAATTTATCACTTAAGCTTATAACTAATAACTTATAGTTAATATTTATTACTAGTTAGTTGCGAGTTTAAAACCTAGTACCTACTTTCATGGAGAGTGGTGAAATATATTCTGTCGAAAAAATGTGATTCTAGACAAACCTTGGACTTGGTATTGCTAAGTAACGTGATCGATGTTAGTCTGGTCAGGCTCCGTCTAGGTTCGATATCTCCAGAAAAAACAGGCTTTCCGCTTCCATTGAGCTTTTGAGGTGATGTGGGCCGGGGTGACGGTAGGGGCGGTGAAGGGCGGCTGACAATGGGAAACCATTTATCAGAATAAAATTGAATCTTCAGCCCCCGAAGTGGCGCTCGGTGCAGCCGCGAGCCGACAGAATTTCAACGGTAAATAGATTTGGAATTTCAGCTGTTAAATTTCGAAAGAATTCTGCCAATATTGGGACAATACTGTGCTCAGCGCTATCATATTTAAAGTCAGGTATTTTGGTTTGACTGAACCGCATGTGATGAACTCAAAGAACTCATAGAAGCACCTTACAAACGCGTCGAAATTTTTCGTTGCTTGGGCGGAAATCGTTAGTTTTTTTGAACCTTTTCAGTGTCGCAATTATTTTTCCACCTCAATTTGATTGGATTTAGATTTTGTATGGATTTGGGTATGTATCTGGGTGGATAAATGCGTCGGGTTTCTACCAGGGCGTCGTGGGTTTAATTCCTCTACCATTGCACAAGAAACATTTGCTGCTTATAACGGTGGTGTAAGAGTTTTTTCAAATATTGCCAGGTTATTCGTAACTCGGAAAAAATTTCTTATTTTTTTAAACTGTCCAATTTAATATTTTCACTACTTCAAATAAAATTCGACTGATTATAATTTAAATGCACGTATTTGCATAAGATTTTAGCTATCGTACCCAGTTTAACGATTTAGCGCATTTTAGCGGAACTATTTTCTTCTGTCAACGTACTAGTATTTAGTGTTCTCCGCTTGTTACAATGTAATATACAAATAATCAATAAAAAATCGACAAGTTTCTCTTTCATCGAGCAACTATTCTTGTGATTTTTATCGAAATGTGAATAAAATCTTTCGAGTACATGCCTACGTAATTAACATAGTTTTTAACTTAACTAAAACAAATATTATATGAGGTATTTAATTAAAAAAACGTGTCTAGTTTTGTTTTTTTTTATGATACCGCATAAAAATTCCAACTGTCCGGAGCCTTACTATGGACTATGTATTAGGTATGGGGTGAGGAAATAAATGTGGAAGATGAAGGTTTGAAACTACTTGGCTATTCAGAAATGGTTACTGAACACGGCTACTTCCACTTTCACCAGGGTAATACTGAGAGTATCTACTCCTTAAATGTTGACGAAATTTAACAAAAAAACTTTGACAACTCTTGGCTCAACACCTACATTATTAGTATAATCTTTTTTTCAAGCACACAAAAATACATTGAAGAATAATCAGAGTAAAAACATTACTTATTTATACTATATGATACTAGTGGTCTAGGCGTAGCAATTTAAATATTTTTACCAAACATTTCTTCATAATTACACAAACATAGTTTTCCGCTTATGGTTTTTCTCATTTTCAGGAAATTTCTAAAACGGTAATGTTAGCAGCGCCCTTGAGGTGATTTTTCACAAAAACGGCGCTATACAATTTTTCCAAATATTATTATTATTATTATGTTTATCTTTCATTGAAATATATATATATAAAATAACTTTTCACAATTGAATACTGGAATTAATTAAGGCTCTAAGTGCCAAAAAATTAACAACTTCTTTTTTTACAGAATCGTATTTAATGATGTAAATAAAATACGATTCTTTAAAAAAAAAACAGTTTTTATTTTTTTGGTACTTAGAGCCTTAATTAATTCCAGTATTCAATTAATACACTATTCGATAAAGTATTTAAAGTCGTTTCTATTAAAGACATATAACATCCATGTTTTCATGGCATTAATAATGTGAATGTATGCAGCAGACTAATCTACCCCAAGCAAGAGGGTGGAACTGTCAGTAAGTACACCCAACGAATGAAACATGAAAGGTATCCAAGGTGTCACCTTTGCCTTTGTTTGGCGTCATTGCCAGCTTATCTTGGAAACAGTTTCTTTGACATGCAAATTTCTTGACAAAGATAAGCAGTTGATAATTAAATGAATATAATTTGTATAAAAAGAAATTAAATTGTAAGGAATGAAGATATGTTTTTTTCCTCCAACTCATTAAAACATGTTCGTTTTACTTGATGAAAAGAATATAAAAAAAACATTTTCGCGATTACATTAACATTGAAATGGTTGAAATTTACAACATTATAATTGTTATTTTATAATAATAAATAGAAGGTTGGTGTTATAGTCATTTTTATAGAAAAAATTATTTGTGTAAATTGCTGTAGAATTAATGATATTGCATTCAATCACCTAATGGAATGGGATAGTTTTTCTGCGTTAAATGAAAATAATGATTTCAGCTCTGGATTATTCCCGTTATAAAACAAAAAATATATTTTAAGAATTTCATTTCTCAGAACTGGTTTTGAGAACTGAACATTTGCTTGAGATTATTTTATAAAATTATTCCCTTTTTTATTTATTTTTTATTCAAAGAATATTTTAATTGTCGATTTGTTTCGTCGAAACCGAAAGACAGATTATAATTTTTTAACCGTTTTTTTATGTGAATAATACTAAGCTTTCAATTTATACAATGTATTTTCATATTAACGAAGAAAATATCCTGAACATTTAAATAATTGAAATGTCAAAATTATTTATTTACGCCCGTGCTTTGTGAAGTTCAAATTTTGATCAAATACGACATTTTGATTATGTCTTCAGAAGGCGGAACAACTCTACCGCGTCAAAACGATAGTACCTACATGCGGAACGAAAATAAACCTGATATTTAAATTGAAAACAATGTTTTTTTTTGTTAAATTTATATCTAAGAAATAATAAAAAAAATAATACTTTCTATGTGTGTTCTATTTTTGTTGTTCTTGTTAAAACGGGATTAAATACACGTATTTTTCAAGATGTTTTTTCTCGAGTGTATTTTTTCACTATTTTTTTTTATTTTAAGAAAAGTTCAATGCTTTATTTAATTCAAATTTTCATCTTTCATATCAACTTTCACATTTTTTCTCTCCCCGTCTTCAATTCCGTATTTTTTAAATTTAAAATTCATCAGAATATTTTTCAAAGCATTGCAGCACCGTTGCATATCATTACCGATTTTCAGTAACACGGGTACCGTTAATGTAGGAAACATTCAACAAACCAGCCGCCAGCAAATGAGGCCAAATCACAGAAGCAGTTTACGTTCTCCGGGTGACGCTCCTAACGTGAGGTTAATGAAGCTCAAAGGAAAGCTTTGTTGATAACGTTGCATAGCATCCTAATGAGGTTATTATGCAGTTCTACGTTGCATTTAAATGCTAATAAATTGTCCTCACTAATGCATTTATTACTAACGAGGACTACTATTGAACGGTATTCCATTCAATGGTGTGTAAAATATCATAATAAAATATTAAATATTAAATGCGTCAAGAATAATCAAATATTGCAATGGAGAAATTATATTTGAATGTGGATATTCGGAAAGGATGCGAGGTTGATATAAGCGTAACGAATAGGATTAAGAAAGAGACGCAAATATCATTTGTGCATGTAAAACAAATGAACAAAAGAAAGCGGTAAAAGGAGAATATATGACGCGAAATAGAATAGTAGGAGAAATCAGGAATGGCCGAGAAAGATATGGCACGATCAAACGAATCAAATACTGGAGTTGGACAATGTCAAGAGGCAGAATAATATAAAAGTATGTATGAATGTGAATGAAGCAAATAGTGTGTGCCGAGACAGAGTTGTATGGCGGTCCATCCTATCTGCCTACCCTTTCGGTTAAGCGGTAGGATGGTTAGTTAGTCAAATCATTTGCAGCGTCTTGAAATATCAACCAGAATAAAGACAATGCTATTCTGTTCGACAAACAGTGATAAATATTATCTTGTGACCATCAAATTCAAAAAAATCTGTTAAAGATAGGTCATCTGTAGATACATCATTAACACATTGTTTAGTCAATTTAAGGAACTATACTAATATATGTATTAAAAGAAACCTATTTTGTATTATGTGAAAATCTCACCGTATAAATGACATTAAAAAAGTACCACTTTTTGAGTGAAATGTAATTTATTAATACAATGTAAAAAATCGCTGGCAATGGATCAGACTATCGCTTTTATCGAGGATGTTTAGATCACAAGTATTTGGCAGGCGTCGTGACGTATTTACGAGTAATAACGCATCATTATTGACGCGACGCCAAAAGGCTGTATAATAATTGAAGTTGAGCGTCCCTGAGGCAACAGGTGAGAGGGTTGAGGAGTGAGGGGGGGGAGGCTGTGGTGGAAGCTTCTGTTTAGGGGGTGTTATGTCACTGCGCAAACTACTTCGGAGTGACAACTTTATTTAAGGGTGAATACCAAAATAGCTCGACGCTGTGGAAACATAATGTCTCATTAATATATATTTCTGATGGAATTTCGTTGATCTACTAGCAGACCTGAAAACGTTACAATGTTATAAGAGTTTGTTTATCGACCAACTACAGTTTTATTAAATGTTCTCACAGTTATATTTACTTGAGTCATTTATGAGACGAGTACAAAATGGAATATGAAATTCGTAAATTTATGGAATTTAAAGATTAGCATGTTTGTAAATATTTGTACTTCATAAACCTGAATCACACTTGTATCTCAAATAAAGCATTGTAAAAACATATCCATTATAATAGTGTGTCATTGAAGTGTTTTAAGGAATGTACTATATTCTGAGAGATTTCTTCCACATCTTTAGGTTTAATTTTATTGCCTTTTCGTAAACTACTGGCGAAGCGAATATCCGTGAACTCTGTTAATACCGAGCAACTAGCCCAACGACGAATTTCAGAAAAACAAAATAATTACATTTTAATCAGTATCGCGTGAAACGGGAATGGCGCCAATCACACACGCAAAAAATAACATTCACTGGACCTTGTGGTGGTTAGAAAATCGTGATAAACTTTTCATAAAATCTCACGAAAAAGCGAGTTGGCGCTCCGCGATAGGAACCTGGCCGGAAGCTTAAAAAACAATCCCAGATTAAAGGAAAAATTAACTGTGGCTTACGTGGTCTCCGTATTATGGATTACTCTGATAAAAAATCAACAACGAACCCTCTTGAACACGCTACTCTGTTGAAGCTTTTATCAGAAAAACAATCCTGAGCGTTGCTAGTTATGGAAATGTGCTTTGAAAAAATACCCCGTACGTAGGGTTCAATGTAAAATGAGTTACAGAATACATTTTATTTGCGTAACTGTTAAAATCACCGTTAAGGGCTGTTGGCAACAAAGGATAAAAAAATAAGTTCAAAATAAGTAGGAACTTTCTCAGAAGATTTTCTTCAATATTTTAAATTGTTCCAGTTTAAAAGGGTTTATGAAAAAAGAAAATAAATTGACTTTGTGGGATAATTTATTGCAAGGAACTTACCATAGAGGTAAATTCAGATATTAATTTGGAGAATCATAGATAAGAAAAGAACACGTGAATATGTATTTGCAATCAAAATAACCATATTATGCTAAGACAATTCAGACTTTTTTTAAGCCGTTGACCATTTAGATCAAAATAAAAGTATAAATATATATTATATAAATAGCAAACAAGGTTGTTAGAACATTTTCATACATTTTTTTACCGCCATACTAGGGATGTCTCGGTGTTTTGGCGGTTTGTTTTATGAGCAACCGTTAGTTTTTTTTTCAAAACGCAGTTTTTTTTACCAAAATTAGAGAAATATTTTGTAGAGCATTTGATAAGAAAATACTCAATATTTTTTTGCTAAGAGACGGAAAACTCATCTTACAACCGACCACATATGATGAATATTTTACAATTGAAAATGTTAACTACTGGCTCAAACCTGTTGTAACTTTTTGTACCTACTAGTCAATTAACCAACTTGTTTTATTTCTATTGAGATAATTTATATGCCATACATACATTGTCCTAATTCATATTTTTTACTGTTTTCTTCTCCTAAAAGAATATCAGATTTCAACTTCACAAAAGAGCATTCACGCAAAATAAACATGAAAAATTTACACGACAATTAAAAACATCTTTGCATCTTTTACAGAAATGTTTGTCTTGAAACTCAACGGTTTACAGTTTACGTATTTACGGGAATTCATGAAACTGCAGAGAAATGAGTAACTTAACTCATTCGTCGTCTTTGGACAGCTTCAAATCCACAAAGCTTTGGCAAATAACTTTAAGGGAAGAGAAGATAGACGGAGGACTCCGTGATTTGAGAGTTGCCGGAGGCCGTCACGGGAGCTTCCTGCAGCTAAGGCTTGTACTTATTACTGGATCGTCAAGCTCAGGACCTCGGCTCTTAAGGCTCCAGTCTCCAGTTCACTGGACAGGATAAGAGACTTCGTCCCTTAGACAACCCTGATATTCAAGGCGTTAGCGCTAGTGATTAAACAAATAAGTAGATAATTAATAATACAACTGTAAATTAATCATCTGTCAAATCGCATATAATTTATTTTTTTTTTTTTTATTTATGGTCTTAAAGTTTATTTTGTAGAACTCTATTTTAACTTTTAGGTTTTTTAATTTTATTTAAACAATAATTATTATTATTTTAATTTTTTTTAAAAACAATTTTTAGTTAAAAGCTCTGCAATGTAATTATTTTTACGCGTGACAGCTGTTTCGCCTTCTGAGGGCATTATCAAACTGTTTGATAATAATAATTTTTTCACAGTTTGATAATGCCCTCAGAAGGCGAAACAGCTGTCACGCGTAAAAATAATTACATCGCAGAGTTTTTAAATAAAAATTGTTTTAAAAAAATATATTAAAAATAATAATTATTGTTTAAATAAAATTAAAAACCTAAAAAAAAAAATACACATAAAACTTATTATTGTATTGATGTTTACTTCGTTGCAAAATCTCAAAACCACTCTGGAGAGAAAACACCGTTCAGAATCAAAATTTTGCTTGTTTAGTAATCAAATCTGAATATACAGTCACTCCCCAATCTTCCTTTTTCCCTTCTTCTTTTCCTTTACCACCTTTTACAGTTTCAAAATATGGCCCACATGGAAATGCTAATGTTGCACTGGCTCCAAGTAGTAACTATCGCAAAAAATATTACTTATATGCATAACATTTATAATTAATATGAAAAGCGAAATACAATTAACATTTCGTATATATTTTTTACTCTAAATTTTTTTTCTGCTTACACTAAACTTACTCACACGCTTTTCACATTTTCTTCGCATGTTAATTTATTTATAAAGGTTTTTATCAGCACAACGGTTCGTAATGAATACGGAATTTTCGAGAAAGGGTTTTTCATTTTCTGAATGTAAGCCTCCATAAGAATAATACTTGGATAAATATCCAGATATAGAGAGTACTATAATTCTATCCGTGCTCAGTAAAATAAGATCGTCTAAACACGTTGCTACAGCCGTGTGTCCGCAGCCTCCCACGGAGGGGTCGTCTAGTTCGCCGAGGAGAAACTTTACAAATTGGGTTTCCTTGTTTCTGTTCCCAAATGCTGCACAGAGATACCTTATCGCTGGGGAGGGGTCCTGAATGAGGAAACATTTAAATGATTCCTAATACATTGGGGTATGGATTAGGTTCATTCGGATTGGATTAAGACTATTAAGGAGAATGAAAGAGGGCTTAATATTTTTTTTCAACCAGCACTAATGCTCAAATAATATAACAGCTTGCACCAACTTTGACGGCCCCATGGTCGAGTGGTAAGGCACTCGACTACGAATCCAAAGGTTGCGGGTTCAAACCCAGCGTGCGCCAATAACTTTAATTTAATTAATATGTTTCATAACACTTTCATTCAAATAAAGTAATGTAAATTTTATTTGCGGCATTCCGAAGTAGTAGATACTTCAAGTATCGCCCTGGTGAAAGACTACCATTCAGAATCGAAACGTTGCTTGAAATGGGTTAATCCGTGTTTGGTGACCAGATCTGAATACCCAGGTACTTTTCAACCTTTCTCTTTTCTATTTCTATCCCATCCCCACTACCTTTAGCTTCACAACATACCCTAATCGGGAATTCCATAGTCTCACTGACTCTAGACGGTTAAGAGTAGTTGAGACTAGTGCGGCATTCACTATAAAAATAAATAAAATACTTTTTTTTTTTTTAATTAACATTTTTTAATATTTTATTATTAATACATAGGTTTTTTTTACAGTAAAATATGAAATAATTGTTACAATTTATTGTTCAGTGTATTACAAAATAAACGAAAACTCTTCCACACAATAAAGAACAAGGTTCTTGTGTTTAGTGAGGGAATTTCGCTAATATAATAAAATAGTGTTTAAGCTTAACAAAACAGCAGAAAAAATACTAAGTATTTGTGTGAAATTAGTTACAGTAATAAATGTAAGTACATAATGATAACACAAGGGTTTTAGAATAAGGAGAAAAAAATGAATATTTTTAATAACAATAACAATTTAAGCGGAAGTTCATGAATATTATCTACAAGTAGTTTATATTTATACGTAGGTGGTTGATCATCAGATAAATTATTTAAATATTAACCAAACCATCGAAAGTAATAATATAAATTATAAATAAAACCGCTAGTAATACTTAAATTATTCAATCATGATTTTGTCTTCAAACACCATCTAGAGGCGAATTAGTATTATTACCACTTTACTTAAAATAATATTTTCCGTTTTATGAAGCAAACATTTTGTGGTGCAAAGGTAAGCAGTTTTCATAACACATTTTTTTGGGGGAAACAGTCAAAATATTTAACGGTAACTCGGTAAGTTGAATAGAAGTATGCACATTCTAGACATGGCTAAAACCAAATAATGTTAATATTAATTGCAATAAATCTTGACAAGTTATAAACATGTACTCGTACCTTGAAAAAACACCTACGAGTAGAATCTATTTGGCATTTTAATGGATACATACCGTTAGCAATGAAGGAACTAACCGATGTTACTTTCCGTCCTTTATTAGAACAGAAATGTGATATTATTGTCTGAATCGTTCGCCTACACGTCCACCGAATAGAGTACACATTAGGAACAGATTGGGTTGGGCGTAAAAACAAAGACGCCTAAAACGTCCGAACTGTAAGTTCGAACTTGAGTCGCCTTAGCAATATAGCCTTTATCGTGGAAGCTCCGCTAAGAGCTTTCGGGGACAGCTGGGAATAAACACAGATGTCGCGGCGAACTTAGTTTTGGGCGGAAAGGCATTATGGGAGCATGCCGCCCTCCCTCCTCCCTCCTCCCCCCGCCGGCTGCCTTCCGGATGGGCGCAGCCTCTAGCCACCCGCCGATGGCAAAAGTCTCGAAATCGCATAGATCACACAGAACCTACCATCAATGTTTAGTATTGATTATTTCATTTTCATTTGTCTGTGTAAGAATCTTTCCAAAAACAATATTTAGAAGAAAACAACAAAGGTTTGATTTTTTTTTAAATATGCTCACTTATTTTATTTGCGTTGTCTATCGTATATTTTAAAAGTATTTTTAAACAGTTATTTCTAATAAAGTGATTCTTCGTGGTGGAATCCCATTGTAATCTTGCTTCATACTTATCTCCTTAGTCGAGTCTACGAATCCAAAGATCGCGGTTTCAAACCCGGCGTCCTCCAATAACTTTTATTTAATTAATATGTGTCTAAACACATTTAATTATGATAATGTAAAATTTATTTGTCGCATGTTTCGGAGTGGTAGATACTCCGAATATCGTCCTGGTGGAAGACCACCATTCAGAATCGAAACGTTGCTTTAGCCGTGTTTGGTGAGAATATCTGAATAGCCAGGTACTTCCTAAACTTCCTCTTCCCCATCTCTTTCCCCTCTCTATTACCTCCAGCCTCACAACATACCCCAATTGGGGATGCCATAATCTCACTGGCTCTAGTCGGTTGGGAGAAGTTGGGGCTCTTGTGCTGTATTCACTATAAAACCCATCTCCCGACTTCTTCAAACATAACTTAAAACAACTTTTTCAAAGAGGTCCGTTGTAGATGGTTAACTTTTCTATCAAAAATAAATAAGTGCACAGAATTTATAAGTATATCATCATAGTTCGCAATAGGGTAGGCGGTAATATAAAAATAATAATGTACTGATAACTTAATTACTAAAATAAAACTCAAAATGTACATGCATGTTAGAATGGAAAGTATCCGTATTATGATGTGTTAAAAATCCTTCAAAATATATAATGAGTTCACCTAAATGGGATTGTTCAGGTATTTTCCTTGTAAATGTTAATATTTATTATAATTTAAGCACTTAATTTATTTCACGTATTTATTGCAAATTAAACAAAGCGTTTATTTATTCAAAGATATATAATAACTGCAGAAAGTTAATTCTCATGAACAGTATTCTCAGTGTAAATGATTATTTCTGTAAAGTTGCTGTCTTGTTACGTGTATAAAAATGATTTATTAGAAAATGGTGCCCTATTAAAAGCGCTGAGCTTTTTCAAAACTGCATGCTTTACGGTCCTGTTCACAGACAACAAATTTAGACAATGAATAAGTGATTCTTTACAAACTTTGCATTTTGTGTAATGGTTATGGCTCTTTTGTCGGAATATAGGTCAGATTTGATATTAAATACGAATTTTAATATAAAAATTCTGACTGCGCATTATGTAAGTACTGTGATAAATTCCAATATTTATTTGAAAGAAAGCATTTTTATTTTACAGTTTCTTCTTTGAATCAATGAAACGAATCATGAAATTGAAAAGAATTACTAAAGACAAAAAATTAAGAAATCAAAAATTGTGTACTTAACGGAAATAAATATCTTTAGGTGAGGCAAAATTTTTAGGAATTGCTGTTTAATAATTTTGATATTGTACTACGTATTTGAATTGAGAAATAAATTATAGTTGAACAAACATCATCATTATCTATGTATCTCAGCCGCCTCTTGGAAAGATCTTTCGTCAGTATGGTTCAAGGGTCAATTTTATATGTTATTTAGGTTTCCCAGAAGAAAATAGAGTAAAGATAGTGGAAAGAATATAAAATAAATGTTTGTACGAATTTGTTTTTTTGGATTCCGCACAAGAGTCCCAACTGGTATCAACCATCTGAATCCAATAAGACTATGGCATCTCTAATCAAGATGTGTTGTGAAGCTGAAAGTAGTGGAGAGAGGAAGGTTGGGAAGTACCTGGCTATTTAGATCTGGTCACGAAATACCGCTAAAGCCATTTCAAGCAACGTTTTGATTATCTATCTATCATTCTGGAACGTGCCGCCAAAAATATTGTACACTCTTTGCATATTAATTCAATAAAATTCGTGAGTTGCAAATAAATCTTGAATGTAAATTTTATTATATTTTTTAATGAATCAATTTTTTAATGACCCAATCTCCAAGGTTTCCGAGCAAATATACTTACATTTTATTTTACATGCAATAATGATTTAATCTTAAACTTTAAGAAAAGTCATTGTAAAACAGAATATACCGGCAAAGGTAACAGGTAAAAGAGGTTTCACTGCGATAAGGCGTCAAGGCGCTTGTCGCTACCGCCGTTAGTCACTTGTACATTCTAACGGACGTGACGTCATAAAATATAGACGGACGACATGATTGCGGTGGGGGAGGAGAAGGAGCTAGGGGCGGCCGTAACGGTAATTTTCGCAAATAAGCCACAAAGAAAACGACACGATTCATATTTCATACATTCATAGCGATTCGATCGCCATTTCCGCAAATCACGTGTTCTTTGATGTCAGCAAATATGTCGCACTATACCCGTTCACCTGTCAAGTTATTCTGTCATCTAGAAACTTTTCCATTCATTTTGTGGACCAAGTGCATATTTTTAATAACATCAAAAAATTACTAAAACAGTCTTTGGTTCGAAAAATCTACTTCCCCTTGTCCTTTTCGGAACTGGAATAGGTGTCTTTATTCTACACTACTTTGGCAGCCTCTGTCTATATAAGACCCAGGCTCTTTCGACACAGCATCTGGAGTTGTTTTTCTCAGTTTTTCACGGGGATTTTGCTGGACTTTTTTTTGATTTTTATTGGAATTCGGTCAGTAAATCGCTAGTTTAATACTATAACAAGCAAAAAAAAAAAAAAGGTTTTTTGGTATTTTCTGATTCTTTATAACATAAGAAACCAAAAAAAAACATAAAATTTTTTTTTTCTTAGTTGTATTTAACTAGCACAGCAAAATGTATTACCTCATACATAAGAAAATAATTTTTTTTTTTTTTTTTTTTCTTCCTAAGTTAGATCATATCGTTGAATACTTTTATAATTATATAAACGTTAAAAAACAAATATATAAATTAATGTTTTGTGCCAACATGGGTAGGTACACAGTTAATTTATTTTGTATTGATTTTCAATTTTAATTAGAGTTTGGTTCAGTACCTCCATAAAATATTTACGCGTGGCTGATTTTTTTCCCAATATTAATAACATTATTATAATACTCTGGTTACTAATAAAGCGCCACTTTTATAGAAAAACGCTATCTAAATCTATTTATTTAAAATTTTGTCTTCTCGCCTCCATATATCTCATAATTGCAACTTTTTTTTTGTTTTTAAATTGCGTTTTTGCATTTATTAACCACACGTTAAAAAAATACAATGTGATAAATAGGTTGCAATACTATTAACAGAGCAGAAAATAACAAAAAAAATCTGAGACAAACATAAAACACCTTTTTGTATGTTTATTGTTTTTTTATATTTTAATGTATTGTAGTCTGCGAACATTAAAAAATACATTATTCAAAAACACCTCACGTGTCATTACGTGATAGCATATTTTAACGTATTATATGTATTTAGAGTGGTCATAATGTTTGAAATATTCAAATAAATAGGTTGTACAGGATTTGAAGGGAGTCAAGGGTAAAATTAAATGCTCGGCTGAAAGGGTCGGCGAAAATAATCGTCTTGAGAAGAATCGCAAAGGAAAATTGGTTTACTGGAAAATTAAATATCTACGTACGAATTAGTAGAAACATTCTCATACCTTCGTCAGCCGGTAAACTACTTTAGAGAAAATATGCCCACGGTAAGGTATTAAATAGTTTAACCATTTATGGTTTAATTAACAATTTCAGCTTAAAAGGCTTTACCATAAAATAAACTTAGATCAAATGAATTTAGTACTAGGTAATGGTAGTGCCAAGTCCTTGATATATTATTAAAACTTGGTATAGTGTCAATTTAAAAAAGTCATCACGACATCTCATTAACCTGCCATGTTCACATGCATTGATCCTGACATCAATCTTCTTTTGAATTTCTATTTATTTCATTAAAATTTTCACATAATATCAAATATCTGTTTTTTTTTTAATATACAATATAACGACCTCTTAAACTATGGATTGGCTTGTATCATGGTGGTCTGCAATAAATATAATTATAATGTGGAACATAACACTGCTCTATAACAAGACCGAAGACAACGATAATAAAAATAAAAATAAAAAAACCGCGTTCTAGTTAGTCCAAATGTAATAGAAACCTGGCTACTAAACCAAGCGTTCGGATGACAGAATCTTTAAAATATTGGCACCAAAGTGTATCCATAAAAAATCCTGATTGGATTTGGTGATTAAGTTCAAGGTTCTCTATAATAATAATAATAATAATAATATTTGGATAATTTGTATAGCGCCGTTTTTGTGAAAAATCACCTCAAGGGCGCTGTACAAATCTTAATTTCTACTTAATATTAATTCTTAGTTTATATAAATATACAGCAACACAATCACCATATTATAATAACCTAAAATTTAGAATTACTTTAAATTTTTATTTTTATTTTTTATTTTATTTTATTTTTTGTTTATTTATTTATTTATTTATTTTTTATTTTTTTATTTTTTTTTTTTTCATTTTTAGGGCATGAAGGCAAATTTAAGATAAAGTATATCGGAGGTATTTTTTTAACTTTTCGTAGTGAAGAACAGATAATGGTGATAATCTTCTAATGAATTTAAGGAATGAGAGTCTGAAAAGTTTTTCTTGGTTCTATTGGGCTTGTTACATCTTGATTATGGATATGATTTTCTGAAAAATGAGTTTTGAGTTTGGCTCTGAACTCTGCCGAGTCTTTTATTACTCTCAGATCATGTGGTAGTCCATTCCAGGTTTTAGGACCTGACACTCCGAAGGCGCGCTCTCCAAACTTAGTGTCTGATCTAAGAGTTGACTGTCGCGAATTGGAATCTTCAGGAATACACAATTCCGATAAATAAGCCGGAGCCATTCCGTTAATTGATTTGAAAACCATCCAGCAAAGCTTAAACTGGATTCTTTCGGGACATTTAAGCCAGTGAAGATTTTTGAGGTGCTCTGAGATATGGGAATATTTTGATACGCCGGTGATAAGTCTTGCCGCGGCGTTGAAGACTAGTTGTAGTTTGTTAATTTGATATTTAGGAAGACTAGCGTATATTCCGTTGCAGTAATCTAAACGCGAAACGACGTATGAGTTTACAAGTAATTTGGTTGCCTCTGTTGGCAGGTTTCTTCGCACTGATTTTATTTGTCTTAGTTGAAAGAACCCTGTGCTCACAGTCTTGTTAATTTGGGATTTAAGGGAGAAATCAGCATCCAAATTGACGCCCAGAAGTTTGATGGATGTCTTTGGAATAATGTCACTTCCTGAGACAGCTATTGGGGAGTTATTGATGTTATGCTGACGTCTGCTTGTGGCGGTCCAGAGAAACTCTGTCTTTGAAGGGTTCAATTTCAGTCTATTTGAGGTCATCCAGAGAGTGATCGCTTCTAGGCACTCAGTCATGCGGATTTTCAGACTGTCTATTTCTGTCGGTGAGCAGTAAAAAGTAAACTTGCTGGTCGTCGGCGTAGCAATGTGATATAAGGCCGAATGATTTGATTATTTGAGCGACATCATTTATGAAGAGGATGAAGAGCAGTGGGCCCAGAACGGACCCCTGGGGTACTCCAGATGAAAGCGTTGTAAAATTTGATTGGTTTATTCCCACCTTCACGGCTTGTAAACGGTTACTTAAGTACGATATCAGCCAATTCTTAACGCCACAGTTTAAACCAAAAGTTTCTTCTAGTCGTGTAATTAGAAAACCGTGGTCGATCGTGTCGAAAGCTGCGCTCATGTCTAAGACCGAGAGAAGTGCTAACTTTCCTGACTCGATGGCAAGAGTGATGTCCGACAAAACACGTAGTAACCCAGTTTCCGTCGAGTGGAACCTTCTGTAAGCAGATTGATATTTAGTTAACAATTTATTTGAATTTATATGATAGGTTATCTGTGAAGCAGTAATTTTTTCTAGAATCTTGGATATAAATGGAAGATTTGAAACGGGTCGGTAATTTGATAAGTCTTCAGCGTCCAATTGCGGTTTTTTTATTAATCTATCGAATGACTGAAAGTTGTGAAATCGTACTACATAATATAAAAGGAGGGTTCTTTGATTTTTTTGTAACTTAGTAAGAACCAAACTGTTAAAAGATATCACGTCAAAGGCTATCCATCTATTTGTGGTGATAATAACCATTTTTATTCAAAAGCCGAACCTTCTACGAAGATAGCCTTTCAAGTGCTTAGTTAAATTCTTAAGGTGTTTCAAATATTCGTGCGTAGACACCGAACCAGTCATCATTCTAACTGAATAATCAAATTAACCGCCAAGCCGCAGCTTCTCGGGTGCTACTTTAGTATTCACGTCGCACGGCCTTTCGTCTACGTTGTTCTACTTGTGAAAGCTTTAAGCACGTTCAGGTTGAGGCAAAGGCAGAGGCAGAGAGTAAAAGAAAGGTGATGAGTGTTCACACATTACGCTTTCAAAATAACACTCTCTTACTGAGAATCTTTTTAATTGAGTTCCTCATATTAAAATATTTTTCTTCTCGGGTAAATCATCAAAATGTTTAATGTATGGATTCAATCGATTCGGTACTTTTCATTAAGTATTTTTCTTCAGCTGACCTCTCCTATCGGAGTTTGGCTATTTCTTTCTTATAGCTAGGTTTACCTTATCAGTCTAGGGTATCTTGATGATGCACTTACATATCCAATGTCTGATTTCTAATAAAAGCAATATTAGGAGCGTAGATTTTCCGTAAATGAATTAGTTGCGCCTTAAATTTGTATGAAACGTGAGATCCTTTTTCTACATTCAATGAGCGTTTTTTAAGTATAATTATATATTATTCCTAAGAATCGAGTAAAATTATTTCGATGAAAACGCTATATTCATGTTTCATTCTCAATTTCAAAGAGTAAGCAGAAATTTAAAATAAGTTTTATTCATATACCTTCAAGTTTGGTTAATAAATAATAAATAAAAAATATGTAAAAATATGTTTCCCCAGGTACTTTCAAGACTTTGAGGTAAAAGGTTCTTACTCAACTTTAAAATTATATCACGTTCTTACCAGTTGGGTTAGTTACAAACTCAGTCCTTGGAACTGGATATGAAAGTAAGCCGTGCTAAAACACCATGAGACTATCATAATTACCACAGGCACTGCTTTCTCTTCAGCGCTTGAATAAAACATAACGCTTTTAGATAAGCCGCCCACAAAATATTCAAATAAATTAAAATATTTCTTCTCGCAACTAAATGGTGGTTTCAAAACACTTCTCGTCTCGCAAAAAAGCGCCGCTGATGAGCACATTGTCAGTAATTGAACGAGCCATTATTGAGGCTTCGCTCCTTTCTGGCGGAACCTCGCCGAGGAAACGGAAGGAAGTTCCCTTTTTGGTCCGAGTGGCTGAATAAATAATGCCTTCCGCCTTTTTCAGCGTAATACGTCGCGTCATTCGATTTAAAGTTTCAGCCGCATTTCGGGGCGAGTGCCTTTGTTCGGGATCGCAGATTGGAAGGGTTAATTAATTGTCATTTTGTCTTGTGTACCGGAATGATTGTTTTTGTAAGATTTGGTAGAATATTTCGCAAATCCAATTAATGAAGCATTGATTCCAACTCAAATATTTAAACTATAATTATTATTTTTCTTAAAGATTTTACTTTTATTGTTTTGTATATTTATTTAATTGTATACGCTCGAGAGGGTCTTTGCATTAAAGGTTTACAATTGAATTGGGAATTAAATTGCTTAATAGCGTTGTACTTGAAGCTTTTTTGGTCCATAAGCGGTTTTATAGATAGGAGAGGTCACCTGAAGAAAAATACTTATTGAAAAGTACCGAATCGATTGAATCCACACATTTAACATTTTGATGATTTACCCGAGAAGAAAAATGTTTTCATATGAGGAACTCAATTAAAAAGATTCTCAGTAAGAGAGAGTTATTTTGAAAGCGTAATATGTGAACACTCATCATTTTGGATATTAAAATATTTTGTATGTGACTGTCTTAGGGTTCTAGTAATTTTTCTTCCTTTAAATATTTGAACAATGTTGAATTGGTGCAATCAGATATTGTTTCAAGTGGAGAACATCAAGCTCCTTAAAAATAAATTTAGTGCTCGTCCTTAAAATAACTTTAAGGACAACGTTTTGAATTAACTTCTGAATATTTATTAGAGGCTCACCAACTGATAATGCCGTGAGCATATTGTTTTTTTCTGCAGATATTTAAATATAACTCAAAAGTATCTTTACTATGAAAAATCATAGAATTCAACTTGATTTTCCAAGACGAAATGTGAGAAACTTTGTTTCAAAATCACAAATTTATTTGTTTTAAATTGGATCCACCTTATTTACTAGATAGCCGTGAACAGGAAAAAATAACAGGTGAGTGATCTTCTGTCGATTGTAGATTGTTTTGTTTTAACTTAATTAATTATTCAATAAAAATTAATGAAAAAAACGAGTTAAAACAAATTGTGTTGAAACTTTGGCAAAGGTTATGAAATCTTCAAATGCTGGTTGCACAACAAGCAGGAAAAACACAACGTATTTATAAAATTTAGTATCGGTAAGGCTTCATTGTCATATAGCACACCATTAAATGATACAATATTCAATTTTAATTGTTCAAGGGAAATTGACATTCCTAAAGGCAAATGCGAGTACCTACGTAACCATAAAATGATAATAATAATAATAATGGTGTTTAATTAGCCAGCCTGAATAGTCACTGTTACCAGCTACAGAGACCATATTACGTGAGCGAGGGAAGGCGGAATAAATGTAGAATATCGAAGTATTGACGTTAGCTCGGTAAATCAGCGATAACTGCCTTATAAAATCCAATCAATCACTCAAATAACTAACTAATTACCAGAATAATAGAAGCCTTAGCCACCCCATTGGCGTCTAGTAATTAATATCGCACGCAGAATGATGCATGCGCCATTTCATGAAATAAGTTTTTACAAAATTTAAGTAACTTTTTAACGCTCTAAATTTTAATTGTTATATTTTTCACTGAAACAATGTAATAAAATCTTTAAAATAAAGATAAACGTCGATTAAGAAAAAAATATTAAAAAAAACTGTTGGTGATTTTCATGAAATATGGTTTTAGTCCCAACTGCTTCTAACTGTCCAGAGCATGTGGGACTATGGCATCCCTAATTGGATTGATTGAGAGGTCGTGGGTTCAAGACCAGCGTGCGCAAATAAATTTGATTTATTTAATATTTGTCTTAGCAAATTTTTATTCATATAAAATAATACACTGTTTATTTGCAGCACGTTCCAGAGTGGTAAACACTCTCAAGTATCGCCCTGGTGAAAGACCACCATTCATTCACGTTGCTTGAAATTTGCTTTGGCCGTGTTTGGTGACCAGGTCTCAATTGCCAGGTACTTCCCAACCTTCCTTATCCCAATCTCCTTCCCTTTCCTACTACTTATAGACTCACAATATACCCCAATTTGGGATGCCTTAGTTTAACTGGCTCAAAACGGTTGGGAGCAGTTGACTCTTGTGCGGTATTAACCATTTAAAAATATATTTAAAATTGGGGTATGTTGAAAGGCTAAAGGTAAAAAGAAGGGAACGGATGGTCTCTTAACACGATTATTTCCATTTCAAGCAACTTTCAGATTCTGAAAAGTAGTCTTTCGCCAGGGCGATACTTGGAGTATCTACCAGTCTGGAACGTGCTGCAAATAAACCATTCATTATTTCATCTAAAAAATATTCCATATAACGCCGGGCTTCTAATATACTATACATTGTTTCAATAAAAATTTGAGATTAAAAAATAATTCGTCATAACTTACTTGCACTTAATAATTTTGTTCCACAAACAACTAAAATTTTAACTATTAATATCAGTTTATTTGTTCTCACTAATGTTTTTATTGAAGTGTCCCGAAGTCAAACTAAATTTGTTTCTGAATTTTAACGGAATGTATCAAAGTTTGTTAATAAACGAATAATTGTTTTATGTGTGTGTCCCATTAACTGTTTTATTTCATAATGATTTAGCTGGTGCTCAGTAAAGTTATCAATTATACACATTTTTTTATGAGTAAAGATAACGATTCCACTTTTAATGTTATTCTATGTTTGTAACAGCACAATTTTATTCCGGTAAAAAGTTTTGTAGCGATTCACTCGTCAACACTATGCAGTTCGGCTTTATAAATATGATTTGTATGCTTAAAATATAATTTGTAACAAAAGCTTCTTCAACAAATTCTCCTTGTAAAATCTTTCCCACCTTCGTTTGCTTAAATAATACCGAAGCGTCCACAAAGGCGTCATATTTTAAACAAAAAATTTCAGAATGGATTATTTTATTACTGATGCTCTCGCCTTAATATTTCGTCCCCCATTGTGCTAAATTTGCGCGACGCTTGAACGTCGCCGTCGCGGCGCATACGTCTTCCGTTGGGTAGCTCCTATTAACCAACGCACCAACCTACGTAATAATAAACGCCTTCAATAGTAGTCTACGGAAGCTATATATGAAACCAAGTGTTTACGTAAGCATACCATTTACTAGACCCTATGCCGGAATATATATATAAACTGATATAATTCATTACAAATTACTAATTTTTACAGGCTATTTGGAATTTATTGATTCAAAATTTTGATGGTTTTCGGAAGTGCATTATGAGATTTCATTTCTTTAAATAGTTAGCTATTTTGTGCGTTGGCTTTATTCTTTTCTGTAAATTTTCTTTAAATTCTGTTGTGAACAGATAGTCAACTTCGTTGGTCCATCTGGGGCCTAGGAGTCAAATGATCTTACGTTAATTGGAAACAGCAGTCACACTGTTAAGAATTATCTGTTCAGTGGTTAATGGCCATTGAGAGAATTTCTGAGTGTTTTTTTAATTTTTTTTATTTAATTTTTTTATTTTTTATTTAATATATGTATATTTTTTTACAATAATATTTAAGATAATTGGTTATTTTTTACAGTGTATTTCATAATAAACATATAAGCTGTTCCTCACCTTAAAGAACAAGGTTCTTGTGTTTGGTGAGGGAAATTACACTTAAATAATAAATAATGTAGTTAATACAGCAAAGAAAAAATAGAAGTAAAAGTTTAAAAAAAAAAATATATATATATATATATATATTTGTATTTGTGTAAAAATCAGTTAAAGTAATAAATATTAATACATAATGATGACACAAATTTTGTGGAAATAAGAAGAATAAAAAGAAATAAAAGGTCAAATAAAAATAAATTATAATAACAAAAACAATTATTAAAGACTGTCAAAGTTGTTTGATGTAATTTTTCAATTTAAGCTGAAATTCATGAATATTATCTACAGTTCTTAGTTTCACAGGAAGATTATTAAAGTGAGTTATTTCTAGATAGAGGTAGGTATTTTGAGAATGCTTAGTGTTAAATTTTGGAATTTTAATGTCATTCTGATATCTAGCAAACATATTGAGTGGTAATTTTGTTAGCTGTCATTCTTTATAAATTTGCATAATCGAATATTTTTTATATATTTTATTTATTGTAGGTACATTGAATATTTTAAAAAGGGTTTCAGTAGAAAATGTTGATGGTTTTTTTAAGATTACTTCAATTATCAATCTTTGAATTATTTTAAGTTGATTCAAAATGTTTTCATATGTCCCTCCCCAGCCAATTATACCAAATTGTAATATAGATTGAACAATTGCATAATACACTCTTTAAAGGTTTTCTAGTCTAAGAATATTTCTAAATATTCAACGGTTTTCATTCTGCTTTACAAAATATAAAAGGGTTTTGGGACAAACTTTAATTAAGGTTTAATGTTTTTAATCAGCTATGTCCCTGAAATCACAAGCTTTTTTACTTGTTCTTTCACACTTGAGAATAATAAAAACGAAGTGTCTTTGTTCTATATTTATAGTAAGTGGAACAAAAACAAAGTGTGTTCAAAATATTTGGTTTGGTGCTTGGATTTCACCAGCGAGGTGCCTTTTAAGGCTCCGTGGCCGTTACTGGGTCCCCAGTTCGGGACCCGTAAAGTTGGACTAATCATTAGATTCACCATTTGCTAATACCATAGTCTATATTATATGTTGTTATATTTTAGTAGCTACGTGTTGTTTTGTTTCCGTATGTTTTAATCATTCTTGTTTTTATTTACTTTAAGTTTTCAGACATTTAATTCATCGCGTCAGTAGTTTTTTAAAGAATAATGTGGCTTCTCAAACCCTTACAGCTATTTCTTGTTTCTTTCAGTTAAATATCGTTAATAAAGACGTATTTTTTCAGCAAATGAGTTAATTGTATGTGCTTCAAAAATCATTTTGACTGAACGTTTACATTCATGATTTTTGCCCTAAAGCCTTAAATGACAATTGGCAAAATTACGTTATCCGAAGTATGTTCAGGCACAGATTTAGTTTATACAACCCGCTGTAATTACTATTTCACATTCCGTAACTACCTGCTTCTACGTTGTGAACTGATGATGTTAGTGCCCTGGCAATGCTACAGGCTTCAGACGAAACGAAGAAGTGGAAGGAGAGAGAATCGGAGCCACTCGTAGTGAAATTAGCTATGCGTGCGTTACAACGTTTGGCAGTCGCAACTTGTATTCCTAGCCAGAGTTTGTTGACGACGGCAAAATTTACGGGGTATATTTTGCGATGGAAGCTAGCAACAAAGTTCAATTCATTATTATACAGTAGATGTGGTACCTACTGTCTACCCGGGTGTCGTCAGCTTAATTCTTTCACTAGCTAAGTCCTTCATTATTGCACAAGCAAAATTTTCCACTGATTATGGTGGTAATACGAGTTTTTTTTATATTGTCAAGTTATTCGTAATCAGAAAAATGTTTTCTTTTTAAAAAAATCTACCCTCACTTACAAAAAATACACAGTATATTTTCCTCAAAGCTGATATTTTAAATCAATTATTTCAGAGGGCAGATAAATAGGTAGGTACCTATGCTTCCTAAATATTTGCCTGCCTCAGAGGTTATTATAAATCAAAAAGGAAAAACATTTAATTAATTTGGTGGAGTAAAAATATAATCTTCTCATGATAAGGTTGTTTCTTGACAGATAAAACCGAAAATCCTATTTTATTTACCATACAAAGAGTCTTGCAGATTTATTACGCGGCCATCCTAATTAACAGACCCTTAAATAAATTTCCCCTTTGCGTAGGGTAGATGGGGATGCGAGGGGTGGTCGTGTTCGGGGGTGTATCTGGTCACGTGGTATCATGGAGGGGTGTTGGAGGCTGCAGACACCACCCACGCAACTGCCTTTACCCAAGGAAGGCTGACAATCGCATGCAAAACCGTTCCGTACTCTCCCCTTAGATACAACTATTATAGGCCAGACAAAGCTTGGATTATTTTAATAATTAATTGTTTGTGCATCAAAGAAAACGCATTACCTCACTTTCTGTTTACTACCTTACGTAAAGCTTTTGTTTTTGAAATAAGTCAAACCGTTGCAAAAGTTTGAGGACCTATGAGAGTAAAACACTGATGGTGATTCAAAGTACCAAAGAAACACAAAGAATTAAAACATTAGATTTGAGATAAGAATTTTACGTAATGACGTTAAATATTATTTATAAAAATAATAATTAATATTTTTTACTGCTATTTCATTATTTAAAAATAAAAAAATTAAATATATTTTTTAATATTGTTTCATTACTCAAAAAAATAGTAAAAATTTTTTGTTATTATTTTATATTTGTATAATATTTTATTATTTCAAATGTTTGTGAATATTAACAATTCATTATGTATTTTATTACTATTTTAATCATATACATCATAACTTACGACATTTAAAGAATAATAACCACAACAAATCGAAAAAGAGAAAAAAATATTTAGAAAACGTGAAAATGGAAAAAAGAAAAACTACAAAAAAATACTTTCTGACATTATTATTTTTAACATACATCTCTTTCCAAAGACCATTTCACATTTTCCATCGTTTTTTGTTAGCCTTGTATTAAGATATCATCTATCACTACAAAATTTTTGGTTTTATTTTTTTAAAAGTCTTCCAAAAGACGTAAAGAAAGCCTCAAGTATTGGCACTTTTTGTAAGTAATGTGCCAAAAATGTGAAAAAAAAAACTTATGATTCGTATTTACACCAAGATTATTTTCAGTTAATTTGAAATCAATTTATATCTACTTACTTACAAACTTTCTTTGTTTACTTCAAGTGCTAATTTATATTTATTTAAACTTTGTGAAATGTATATTTTCTTTCTAGATGTATGAAAAAAAAATAAAAAAAATAAAATTAATTAGGCTTGAAAGAATATGATAAAAGTATAAATCTATATTATTTCGAACCAAGAGATAACTAAAGAGAGTACACTAGTACAGTAATTACTGCTTAATATTCACGATTTCTTAATAGTTTTATGCCACTTCTTCTTGGGCCTAAAAAGTTACAATTTTGAAAAGTGGTTTGATAGATAACGTCTTAATATCTTTTCTCATGATTTATCACTTTATAATCTTTGATACGATCAATATTTACTTGAAAGACATATTTTTTATTATTTCCATGAAGCTCTTGTGTGAAAATGTTTCACCTGGATATCTTTATGCTTCAATACACAAGCCGCTACTACTTCTCGAGAGAAAGCCAGAAGACAACATAGTAACATGCCTTTGCATGTATAAAAACCTCGTAAATGGCCGAGATAAGGCGAAGTATGGAAGAATTTTTTGAAATATTTTCTCCGCTTTTCTTTGTAGCTTACTTATCAGCGGTTTATATTCCATGTCAAAAACTATAAATAATACTGCGTATAAAGTCCCGCCCCTCGTAATAAAAGATAAGTAGAAACCAAGTGGAGATTGATCTCCCCTTATTATACACATGTCTGGATAAAGAAATTTCCATACATATGGGGAAAAACACATTTATTATGATATCTTAGCGGAGCGCCCCTATTTAATAGTGACTTGAGCTGGATTCATTTAGCATTATTTCCTTACTCTTTTCTCAGGAAAGCATAATTTTATGTTTATCAAAACATATCTCTTCTTGTTGTTGTTTTTTGGTTTATAGTGAATACCGCACAAGAGTACCAACTGCTCCCAACCGTCTAGAGCCAGTGAAACTATGGCATCTCCAATCGAAGTGTGTTGTAAGACTGAAGGTAGTGGAGGAGAGAAGGAGATAGGGAAGAGGAAAGCCAGGAAAGTCGGGAACTAGCTGGGTATTCAGATCTGGTCACGAAACACGGATAGAGCAATTTCAAGCAATGTTTCTTTTCTGAATGGCGGTCTGTCACTAGTGCAATGCTTACTACTCTGAATATCCAGTACACAGTTGGGTTAGGTTAGTTTAAGTTATGTTGTGCTTTACGGCTGATCATTATGATCAGTTATAAAGCTGAAATGGGCTTAGGATCGGCATTTTACGGAGACCATTCTAATGTAAAAAAAGCAAATGGTCGCTAATCGAATAACTGTGACGTTTTCAATTGTGACGAAAGTTTTAAATAATAATAATTGGCTGATTTATATAGTGCCGTTTTCGTAACAGAAATATCACCTCAAGGGCGCTTTGAAAAACACCCCAACCTAAGTAGAAAGATTTTTTTTAATCAATATTCAATCTTAATTTTTTATGCATTTTGGTTTTGAGGGGACTTTGAAAATTGTGGTGTGTAATTATGTAGCAATAAGCTCAATTTATCAACTTGGCGTTCACTCAGCTCCATGCGGTGAAAGCGTCCGTTGTTGAGTGAAGAGACAGCGATAATCCAAGAATACCATCATTATGACTGCCTGGAATCCCTCTAGATGGCTTTCTGTAGACAGGAGACCATCTTGTATCCTTTAAACGATATTTTATTATGTTTATCTTTGATATTTTGCAAAATGTATTATATAATATAAATATTAAAAAAACATTGTCAATTATGGAATATATTGCATTGCACTACTCCTGCATACCTTCTGAAATACATTATTGTTATTATAAATCTTTATTCATTAGAGGTGAAATACCATCCGTAAAAAATAAACTCTCTAAATGGTGAATTTATTTAAAAGCTCCTACAAGAATAGTATTACCTAACAATTTTTATACTCGATACTCAAAAATTCTCGTAGTTTATTTTTATCGCTATTCAGTAGCCTGCAACTGAGGATGTTGCGCTGTATACGCTTATAACGATAGACGATGATCTTGTAATACATAGAGCCTTCTGAGGACGTGGTACAGGGTACAGTAATGTAGGTAGTTTGGTGTCCGGGCGGATGTCCTCAGATAGAAGTTTATTATAATACAACATGGCGGTCAGACATTGCGTTGATGATTCTAAAATATACCGAAGGACAAAATTCTTGTAGGAAAATACACATTTTTTTAGGATATCGTAAAATGTCGGATCTTACGCGTAATATGGAATGAAAAAAGCCTAGATTTATTTGAAATAATCCTTGATATAAAGCTTGTTACGGTGCCGAGATTTATATGGTTATCTATACGTCTCTAGCGAAGTCGTAAATAGACCATCTTTATTTCACAAAAACAACGCATGTATCAGAAAAAAGGTTACTACGGGGTTTTCAGTGGCAAGAAATTAAGAAAATAATAATATTTTGATAATTCGTATAGCGCCGTTTTTGTAAAAAAATCACACCAATCAACATAACTTATTGATGGATATCCTACATAATTTGAAGATGAGTTCATTTTATATCACAATTAATATGGATTTTTACAAAACAACATCATTGAAAACTCCTATTTATTTTAATTATTCAAATACCTTAAAAACTTCTTCTCGCTAAAGAGAAAAATTATCATTTTTAATTGAATTTAATCATGGGACTTTGCTGAATAAGGATTGCACAATCTTCTATATCAGTCCTCGTAGCCTAAATGAGACGGGAAAGCAAAGAGATCGCAGACACGAGATAGTCCCCTGGGCTGAGCGCTAATGCCGTCTAATGTTTATAGCGATCCTAAAGGGAAAAATTATAAATCCAGTGGACGTGGGACTAACTATTATATAATTAGGGTAGAGGTGGATTTATTTCACAATTGCTTTTTTTTAGGTAAGATTAAGTTCTTGCTATCATCAATAAAAAATGTTTTTTGGACGTTCGTCAAAGAAATATTTGACAACAGATGACGGTTGGAATTTCAATCATCAGAGAGTACCCTCATTTTGTAAATGAAAAAAATGAGTTCACACATGGATGAAAGCCGCCTAAAATACTTATCGGAGTCCTATAATATGCTTACAAATAAGAAGACATCATCGCTGGAAAGGCAAAGGGGCTTAAGCGACACTTTGGTCCAAAATAAGTTAAATGTGCAGTTTTGATAAGTTTTTTTTATACATCGAATCTCTGACTTTTGTTTGATTTTGAAGACTTTTGTGGCTTTTCAGCCATCTAAAATATATTTACCATTTGGGAAAAGACTTGACTCAAGCGACGCAAGTTTTAGACTTTTTCTAGCTTTTTTGTCGCTTTAGGTAACTCAGTGAAGGCATCTAGTTACCTGAGTTAACTTTTTTTCAAAATCCAACCAGGTACTGAAAAAAAAAACTTAAAAGTGCTCTGGTGTAAATATCCCAAAAAGGCGCTACAGGCTTTTTGCCTTTTCAACGACGATATGATATATTTTGTGACACGTGTGATATTTTTCAGCGATTTTTACTGTTTTTTTTAAGTTATTCTGTTCAAATGGTAAAACATAATTCAAACCTTATTCAACACATCGTTTATTATCCGTATCTTGAAAAAAAAAATGTTTTTTTTCAAATCACGGGACACTAATAAGTCCACTGGAATTTTCTATTAAAACTCATCACTGTTATCTTTAGAAGTAATTCGCCAATTACTTTATATGCCGTGGAGAGTAAAACCGACGGCCAAGAGACTACGAGGGATGGTGCCGCACGGGGTAAGCTGTTAGCTGTGGAACTAGTTTACTACTAACGGCTGTTGCATAAAGCTTCTTTCAAATAATGTTCTACGGATTAAATCGCTTTTGGTGGTACGGTAAAATTTCTAAGATTAAAATGTTTCAAGCTTTGGTCACATTTGACATCGACACTAAACATCGATTAGCGCCATTTTGTTTTATTTTTACATTTGAAAGGCTCCCGTTAAACGCTCATTTTAGGTCCGTTTCAGTTTTTTATCAAATTGTGATCATCTGGCAATCATATCAGTATAAATGTTATGCTTTGTGACCGATCTAAATTAGATAAAAAGCTGAAATTGAAACTGAAAAGGTCGGCGTCAAACGAGGACCGTTCAAATATTTTTCAAAACGGCGCTAGTTTAACGATTTCAAATGTGACAAGAGTTTGAATCGCCTCAATTAGGTACTGAATAATTTCAAACAGATCTAGGTTTTTTTTTATTAGTAACGTTTATAATTAACGCATTTAATTTTATATAGGTTAGTTTGTACGCGATATTTTTTAGGACAAGCAAGCTGTTGATCATTTGAATAATAATTTTGCATAACCCAACCAATTTTTAGCAAGGATTGCATTCGTCATTCATTAAAACCAAATGATTTGACGATATTCGTGGCACGGTGGCAAGATTCTCAAGAGCGTGTTTTTTTTTTTTAATATTTTTACTAGTATGAAGCAGTGGCGGCTCGTGAGTTTTTAGTGTGAGAGAAGATTGAAAGATACGACATCGTTAGTATTGTTCTAGCCGAAAATGTTTTTTTTTTTCGTATGAAGATTTGCAGGATTTTTCAGTTTTGGTGGTAAACTGCACAGGTTTCTGAAAAATCTTCAAACAAAAAATTGTTATTTAAAAAAATATATATTAATTTCGGCTACAAAAACATCAATAATGTCGTTTTTTCAATCTTACCACTCTAGAACGCTAAAAAGTCACGAGCCGCCACTTGTATGAACGACATTTATAATTAGTTCAAAAATGGTATTCATTTATACTTTGTAGCTTCCTGGCAAAATACCACCATCCAGAATCAAAACACTGCTTGAAATATGTTGACCAATGTATAGTGACCAGAAATAAAGTGCCAAGTACCTGTCAATCATTTATCTTATTCTTCTCCATAACGCGTTCTAATGATCTCAATCAAAAAATTGAAGATACTTTAGAGCATACAGTATTTATATATATATATTTACGGTCAGTTTTTTAAAACAAATTGAGGTTTTTTTAGGTATATACTTTATGTTTGTGTGACTAGAAAACTATGTTGTCGAAAAATCTTAGTGTGAAATATCCTGTAGCATATTATATCAGTAAAAAGGGATAGACAAAGCCCCAGTAAGAAATTAGAAACTGTTTTCCCGCAGTTCGCCCGAGGGACGAAATGAATTCTGAGAAGAGGTCTGTAAAGAGACGACGCTGCTATCTCATTGAAGCAATTTAAATGCACTGAATAATTGTTAGGGTTAATTTTCCCACAAGACGAATTTTGTAGGTGGCCGGCGGTAATTTTGGTGATGTTTTGACAGAAAATCTATAAATTTGACTTTTGTGGGTTTTAGTTCGGGGATTATTTGAATGTGTTCCAATTTCTGTAATAGATAAGTGTTTTAGTAGTTTAAAAAAAAGTGAATACCGTAAAAGAGTCCCAACTACTCCCAACCGTCTAGAGCCAGTGAGAGTATGGCATCCCCAATCGAGGTATGTTGCAAGGCTGAAGGTAGTGGGGAGGAGAAGGAAATGAGGAAGAAGCAGGTTGGGAAGTGCCTGGCTATTCAGATCTGGTCACCAAACACAGCTAAAAGCCATTTCAAGCAACAATGGTAGTCTTTCGCCAGGTCCATTACTCTGAAACGTGTCGCAAATAAAATTTACATTATTTTATATGAGTTAAATGTGTTTTAACACATATTAATTAAATGAAAGTTATTGGCGCACGCCGGGTTTGAACCCGCTATCTTTGGATTCGCAGTCAAGCGTCTTCACACCCAACTATGGAGGCCGTCATAGTAGCAGTAGTAGTAGGTACAACACTATGAGGTTAGAAAGTTTTTTTATTTTAGTTAATCTTAAACTGACCACATTGAAAATAATGTTTTGGCTAGCTTTTGAGGTATTGAGGCGAGTTTTTTTCTCTTCAAGTGATGACTTTTGTATTCTTCTTTGGTCAACGCTTCAAACAGTTGTGTGGTGTCCATCGTCAAGGAATGATTAGTCCTGTAAAGCAGTGGTCCCCAACCCATAGGCCGCGGCCCGGTACCCGACCGTGGACCAAATGGTACTGGGCGCGCAAAAAACATTTTGAAAAAATTCTACATTCAATGTGTCCCCCGCACCCCCTTCCCACGCCCTCAGCGGGCCGCGGTCAAATTATCAAACGCTGACCGGTCCGCGGCGACAAAAAGGTTGGGGGCCACTGTTGTAAAGTATTCCAAAACAGAGAAAATGTGCACAGTAGATCATTATTCAATTGACCATAAAAAAACTTAAATCACATCCCAAATTTATAAAGTTTCTACAGTACTTTCATTTCCTACACAATCTTTATGTATGACGTCAATGAGGTCCAAATCCAATTTTCATTAATTTTCCATGGATTTGAATTTGATTAAACAGTCTTGAGTTTTGAATTATAATATAATATAATCTCACAAAAGGCGGGGTAGCAAAAAGTAAGGGTGCAGGTACACGGCGCAATCGCAACAATGGCATTGTACTCCAAACTGCCTTCGGCCATCATACCCGGCTTAGTATTAAAACGTAACGTGTGCGCTGCGCAGCTCAGACCGCATCACTGCAGCACAAAAGACGGCGATGACGTCACAAATTATTCTGGAAATGACCAAACCTAAACCGCATAGGATCTTTACACTTAGCGGGGCTTTCATGAGAAATTTAATTTACTATGAAAGAACTCCATGCAAAGGCAGACTTAACTGAAAATTGAGGTGATTTCTTGTTATTTTACTGTAGTTGTTGGAAACACCGAATGTGTTTTCAGCTTCAAATTAATTTGGAAAATAGTGAACTGTAAAACAAACTATACTACTTGATGGAAGTGTGTAATCATGGATGTGGGGAGATTATGGAATGAAGGAAGTAAGGAAACCAATTCACTCACCGATGAAGTTGATGTTTATATTCTTGATTATTCTTACAAATTGTATTATTAACGAACACCACAGCTAAAAACACTCAGCTTAAAATTATTTGAAGAACAACAACAAACGAACGTCCAAACGAGACACCAACGAACGAACACGTTTTTTCACATAACTCTTCTGTTCTTGATTGTAACATGTTTTCAAACTCTTTGTTGAATACGGAAATCGAACATAGTTAAATGGTTGGATAAGGTATAAACTGAATGAAAAACAAGAAGGTGAGAACCTAAAAATTTATCTCTTTGAAATCCAAAAATAGTATTGTATTAAAACATCGCAAAATATTTGCGAGTGGGCCCAAAAAGATGTATAATTTGGACCATAACGAAGTATTTATGTTGCTTGACTGAATTTTAAAAAGCCATTTTTATGAAATATCCTTTCAAGGATACTTAACAACCGCAGTTGTAGAATATGACAAAAAATAATCAGTGCTGTTTTATTATTTACGCGTTTATTTGACTACTTCATCTTTCTTTATCGTTTGAAAGAAGGGCAGAAAGGTTACTGTGCTACATAGTTTGTGTTCCCGCAGTTGAAAGATCTCCTGATCTTTGACCCCTTATTGTTGATATTTGTTGAAAATTAAAGCTGAATCCTCTCATTTGGCGAAGGGCACAGAATTTTAAGTTGATTGGGGGACAACAAAATCAACTCAAAAGGTTGTCTCTTTACTTTTTAGTTTATGCACATTCTCTTCGTGTGATGGGTGTGACAAAATTCAACCAATACTCGAAAGTGGAAGCATTGCTACAAAGGTTTTTAGCTACTTACCTTAAACTATTATTGTGAAGGTCGGTTAGTGAGATTTTGAATATGAATGTCAATTATAAAAAAAACTCTTGTATTTTTATTGTATGTATTGTATTTCATAAAAAAATATTTTCTCCATGTTATCATGTTTTACAACTTGGCAGTTTTCCTGAAACGCTTTAAAAAAAGTGAAAAACATCAACAAATATTTTTTTTTTCCTTATGGCTCAGGACCCAAAATGACGCTAAACGTCACGTTTTAGCATTCTGATATAAGCAATACTGCACATAATTAATCTGTAAATTCTACATGGGCAGATGAGAAAATATCTACGGTTTCCAGCGAATAAAAAAATTAAGCTGTAATCTTTTAAACTCAACAAAAAATACTAAAATGTCATCAAAAAGTGCACTTTGAAAACCAGCGCTGCCATTTTTGAACGTTTTGCCTAAAGTTCCATTATGAATTTCGTATAAAATTTAAAAGATAACAGTAAAAAAAATTGTATTCACAAGAAACCTAAGACATTTTTTTAACCACCTGTATAAAATTAACAGATAAATCATTTGTAGCGTTGCTTGTATTAGAAACCCCAAAAGTGTATTATTGAGTGCTGATCCTTAATCAAAGATCAAATAAAATTAATCAGTATTTCATTAAAATTAATACTGAAACAACGAATTTTAACGGTTACTCAAAAATCCAATTTTTTTTTGACTTAGGATGGATGAGCCATAGCGAGAGCGCCAACGGAACATCCGGCGCCCTTCCTTCCGATGTCACCTGCTGCCACCTGGCAACGGAAGCAGGAACCATTAGCGGCACTTCATTAAACGTCATTGTAAGTTTATAAAATGCATTTAATATTTTTGCCTCTTTTCAAGCCTCCCGGCATGAAGTGGATATTTTCATATGAATAACAAATAGGTCCACTAAACCAGTTTTCATTGTTTTTATAATCTCCAAAAAATTAATTCCACATGTGATATCTCATCTAAAAATAAAACACAGCATGGATCATGTTATTAATAAATAATCTCTGAGTACGAACGTATGAGTGTGAACTTTTCTTAGTAGGAACTGTGGATGAAAAATAACAAAATAAAAAGAATTTATTAAAATCCAGACCAACGATTAAGTAGATACCCACCTATAATATAAATTACAAAAACAAATGAGTGACATTTGACTATCAGATTCTTAGTTTTTTTTATCGCTGTGATCAGTGAAATAACATGCTGTGTCGGATTAAATTGCATGTCAAGTTACATCTCGTGATTTTTCACGTGTAACAATAAGTTAAATATAAACGATTTCTTTGTGAGCACGTACGTACACACATACCAGTGAGATTTTTTAAAATTTGAAACTGATGTTGATTGAAATTATAAAATCAATAAAATAAATATTTTCCCATCGTTATCTATTTAACAAATAGATAACGATTAAAGTACCTTCCTTTAGGGTATTTCAGCAGACATTATTTTATATTTGAAATGAGAGGGTTAAAGCAACTAATATATATTATTAGCAAGTGTCAAGTTTTATTCCGTGATTTGAATTAGTATACCCACGAACTGGCTTTGCCTTTGTGGGATTTTTTTGTTATGTATTCATTGTTTTTACTTATTTAATTTTTTTATCCCTTATTAAATGTATTTTTCTTTTTACTTAATTTTCTTATTTTGGTAATTTTTTTTTTTTCAAAAATTTATGTATCAAAAAAACATTTTTTTCAAATGGACGCTAAAACCATCCGCTTCAGAAATGTGATCTTGGATTTTATTAACTTATCGATGCGAAACGTTAAAGCTGGTCACTTATAACTTGTAAGGTGCTTCGATATCACTAAATACTTCGTGTATAGAATAAGCACCGGTTCCAGTTCCAGTAAATCATATTGTTGCACACAGCCTTTCCACTATACCTATATAAGATTTAAAAATAGAAATGTGTGTAATTCGTGTGAAGAGAAAATATTCCCAGAGAGGTAAAAACATTCACGGAGGAGAGAATAAAAGGAACCCTATTTATCTTTTTGTGCGGAATCTCAAATCAGGAACCTTCTCATCCATCTGAAGGCAAAGGCCGCAGTGCTACTCGTATTATTACCAAAGTATCAAAGAAGAACCTCGATTGGTCCAGAGATAGAATTATCAGGATGAGGATTTCCCTCGCAGCATCAGATTAGGAGACGACCCACAGTGTTTCAATTTCACAAAGTGTTCACCCCAAAACACGCCTTGGTTTTTATCTCGTGTTAATACCCGGCGATCTCAGCCCCACAAGCCTCTAAAGAAGGCTATGTGAGAGGTTTGAACAAAATGTTAATTCATTCGCGTGCGGAGGAGCGCGATTAGACGCCACTGGCAAAATGTCGTAATTAACATGATTGCGTTTATTATTACTATTTGTTATATTATGCTGACACCAAATTTACAGTGCACGTTATCGCACATTGACTGGTTCATTTCATTAACTGAATCTAGAGAGGGTTTTCTTTGGTGCGGCTCATCTTCAATGGGTCAAAATAATATAATATATCAAAATAATATACACATTATTTTTAGTACTTTTAATGTAAGATCGTTGAGGAGATTATTACGTAAAAAATGTATTATGGCAAAAAATTGGAATATTTGTGGCAAAACCGTATTACGAATGTGGAGAATTGGAAAGAATGTATGGAGGCTGGTGTAAGCGTAATAAACAAAATTACTAAAACAAAAACAAATAATAGAACAAATCAGTGACGCCCGAGAAAAGATATGACCGGACCAAGTGAATAAAAATACTTTGAGTTAGAATAACAGAAGAGTATATACGAGACCAAGCACGAATGTGAATGAAGGAAAAAATAATTTAAAAAGGCAGATTTGTGTGACGGTCCATGCTCTCTGCCTACTTCCCTTAAGGAAACGACATAAAGGTTGCAACCTTTCCGTATCTGGTAGTAAAAATTAAACGTACGATCCGAAGGGGGGTGAGGTAGTTGCCCCACTTGATCCTACTTATCAAAATCATTTTCAAAACATCTTAGATCATTTGTTTTTGGCAATGCTTAGAGAGAAGTTTATTTATAATATTTCAGTAGTTTATATCAGTCCAAATCTCACAAAAAACACTCTCGTTTGGGAAACACTAGAACCCCCCTTCGAAATGGGACTGTCAATAAATCTTCAGGGTTCAAAATATACTACCTATCTTATGTTCATATCTTTGCAATGCTTAAAAAATACAAAACGCAATACAGTGTTCAAACATTCCTAAATAAATCTAACAATAAATATCAATTTCAAAAACTCCAGAATATTCCAATGCACCAATAGTGTAAACAATTTGTTCAAATCTAAGAATGCCTATAAATCGACTGTAAATCGAACGATTTGGCAAGTATAATGACCGCATTCGATTGAATTAAATTTGTCCTCGATGAAAGAAACGCGAATCGCACTATCCCCGGAGCTGCAGCGCTACTATTTGTGCAATCTCCGCCATTAAATCTGCCTGGCCAATTGGCAATCATGTTTCTTTTCCATGTAATTGAATAGATCCTGCGATCGCCGTTCTGAACCGGAAGGCCGCGTTCGACGGCATCTGCTCTGGGCCGCAGAGGTAACCAACTACTATGCAAAATGGTACATTTTTATTCAAAACATAAAAATGTTTAAACCAATTGGAAACTAACACGCAGATTTCGGTCAATAATATATTCCGATATAACAACGAACGTCGATTCTGTTTTTTGTTTGTTTGTTTATTGTTAATTGTGCAATGAATAAATCTATTTTAAAAAAATGCTTAAATTACCAATCATTCAAAACGCCCCTGACATCATTCGACCCCAATCGCAGCGCATTGCAGAGCAATTCGGAGAGATTGATAAGTATTATGACGTCATTTGGTTCAAAATCGTATGGAGTTCTATACCCTTCAAATCGGGCCGACATTTCACGAGTTTAAAAATCTTACTTTAAAATGTATTCTTCAACGAACGTGCTTCGAAAAAAACAATCGTCTCGGTTAGATGGTGAAAATTGTTCTAAATATTTGACTAGAGTTATTCTTGTTATATCATTGTTTATTGTTTACTATTATTCATTTTATGGGATCAATTTGATTAACTGATCACGTTAATAAAATAAAATGTACAATAACGTGTAGATACGTATAACAGTAAGAGAATATTTCGCCTAAAATATTATTGTGATTGAAACGAATAAAACTAAATATTAAGGTAACGTTAATTTAAGAATTACCAATTTTCAACTTCATATCTTTCCAATTATATCTAAATTAGCCAAAATATAACGTTTTGCTGATATTAAAATCCCTTAAAGACCACTGTCTGGAATGACTGAAAAAGTGCAGAATCAGACTCCTCTCAGTATATTAAAAGGAGTTCTACATAATAAATGAATAAGGTATAAGTGAGTCGAGTTTTTTTTTTCCTTTTTATCGTTTTTCCTCCATTCATTTTCTTTCTCCCGACCTCTCCTTGCGTATCTCCTAACTTTTACAATAATTGAACCGTTTATTAAGGTTTTATTGCCCCTCTCCCGGGCCTGCGTGGGCGGGGGTAGGGCGAAGGCGGGTAGGAGGGCTTTACGTTTGTGTGTTTGCCCTCGATTTAAATTGTTTCATTGGATTTGAACTCCCAGACCGATGAGATTATTGCACGGGGAAGACTAATAAATTTCACTTGCTATGTTGGGAAAACACTGAAATCTCACGTAAAAAGGTTCGCTTTGCTGGGGAAAAAGTAGAAAGTTTATTAGTCACACAGATTTTACGATTTAGCTTCGGGATGTATGCGGATTTATTTTAATGAGTGTCCATAAGACGCTTTTCCTTTTTCTAGGCTTTTTATAAATTGGTTTTTTATTGTCTATTTTTTGCTTTATGAAGATTGTTTTTTGGTAAATTTCTTATTTAACCACCTCTCAGCTTACAACAAACAAACAGCACAAAATCTTTATAAAAAAATGAAAAATGGTCACCAGTGGCGGGTAGTGGATTTGCTTGTTAAATATATATATATATATAAACGGTATTAAGATTTAGATAATTTATGTTGCCGTATTTAAATCACATGCACTCTAAAAATGTTCAATTGTGTACCTAAAAATAATAAGTTATAAATCAGAATAAAGAAAAATATACACACATATAAACCATATATATGCATGAGTGATTTTGTATTACCCACTTCTAACACACATTTAGCCAGCTTTACCGTTAGTTAAAATGAAAACATAACAGTACCCCTAGTTGGTTGAATACAAGAAGAAATTATATAATTATAATTGTATCGCACAAGTCTCCTTCGGCTAGAAACATTACGAGAGGGAGCGCTAAGTCCCGCGAAGCCGCCTTGAGGCGAGTGTCCGCCATATTGCATGCACGCGACATTACAGTAAAGTTATCACTACCTACCATTCCTGCCTACTGCCTACTACCTACTGCCTACTGCCACTACACCGTTGACGGAACAGAAGCACCCGACAGACGGAGGCTTGACTCATTACGTGAACGCACGCCACTTGTATTGTCTCATTGTGACTTTATAAAGTACCTGCTATTTGGAACACAAAGTAAACGAGTACATAAATTGAAATGGAATGTACTGAATTTTGTATTAAATTGTACCCATGGTGTTTGAAATCAAGTTGTTCAACAAAGTTATTTGTATTTTTTATATACTGTTTTTGGCGCAGACCAGGTCACCTCATATTTATGATAAAAAGAGCAAAGCCATACAATGGCCATAAAATGAATATAAATATATTTATACTCGTATATTTATTTTAATAGTGAATGCCGCCCAAAAGTCCCAACTGCTCCCGACCGTCTAGAGTCAATCAGACTATGGCAGCCCCAATTGGGGTATTTTGTGAGGCTGATTTAGTGGAGAGGGGAAGGAGATGGGAGAAAAGGAAGGTCGGGAAGTACCTAGCTATTCATATCTGGTCACGAAACACGGCTAAAGCCATTTCAAGCAACGTTTTGATTTCGAATTATGGTCTTTCACCAGGGCGATGCTTAGAGTATCTACTACTCTGGAATGTGCCGGAAATAAACTGCTTTATAATTTTATATGAAATAAATGTTTATTGCAAATAAAAAATATGTTTGCACGCCGGGTTTGAAGCCGTAACATCTGGATTGGTAGTCAAGCGTCTTACCACTCGATCACGTAGGCCGTCAAACCTTAGCAAAGCCATAACAACGGGCATAAAATAATAAGTAGTGGTGTAAAATAATCTTACCATATTTCACTTATTTCAAATGTCACACTACAAAGGCTTACTTTCTACAACGAAAATAAAAAACAAATAAGAGAGGCTATTTTATGTTTTTAGGTCTTGGATCTAAGTGACCAAAAGTTAAAAGTAGGCAAGTTCTATAATTGACGTACATTTTCGTCAAAGATTAAAAGCCGTTGTGGTGTGCAAATAATTAAATCAAACGAAACATTAATTACGTATTTATTTGTGGAGTACGTCATTCGTCTTAGCGATGAAAATTCTCTTCCAAAATCATTAATTTAATCATTTTGAGGATGGTGAATTAAAATTTTGAAATAATGATGTAGGTATATTATATACGTTTAACCACCAGGATTCAATCAGCGAATTCATCTCGCTTTGAACTATTATTGATTTGATTCTTAGAATTAGGTTTCCAGGTAAGACTAGAAACGCTGAAATGGGAGAGGGAGGAGCAAGGAGCAGGCGATAGGAGTAGATGTGTGAAGTATCTCCCGGGGTGAAATAACGGAGCTTATTGGGAAGACGAGGAAATAAAATATTGATAGCCGAATCGTTTCGGTCTCCAAAGTGCTCAACACGGAGCAGTTTCGTTTCTTCAAACCGTTCCGGGTAACTGCTTCCATTTTAGCAAGTCCTAAGCACTGAACATCAGAAGCTTATTATATGGCATAGAAAACTGACGACGATATTATGTAAAAGTTCGTGTTTAAAATACCCGACTTTTTTTATTTATTTTTTTTATTCAAAAAAATATATTGTAGAACTAAGGAACCATTCTAAATAAATGTAGTAGGTAATTGTCGAATGATAGTCTTTAGGGTTAGGTGGATCATCATGATTATTTACCAATAAACACGCTGACGTAAGTAATCACAAAAGAAGAGGTGTTTTCCCTCACGAAGGGTAAACCGAAGTGACGGCGGGAAAATTCCTCCTTTCCCGCCGGAAACACCTTCTTCTGCTAGGCTGTTAGGTGCGCCCCGTTGCTGGCCATATAAATGCATATTATAATAGCCTAAATAGGCGTTATAATATGTTTATTCCAGATCTCAGGAAGGGTGGTGCAATTCTATAAGTTACATATAATACATAGAAAATAAATTAAATTACATGATCTTATAGAAATACATAGTAATATATTTTTTAAATAATTCAAAATTAAACTTCGTTTCAAAACATCATGAATTGACTCTATTGTTTTAAACACCGTGTATAATACCGCACGAGAGTCCTAACTGCTCCAGGCCGTCTGAATCTAGTAAAACCATGACATACTAAGTGGGGTATGTTGTGAGCCTTAAAAAAATAAGGAAGGGAAGGGGTTGGAAAAAAAGGTTGGGAAGAACCTGGTTACTCAGATCTGGTCACCAACCACGGCTAAAACCATTTCAAACAACGTTTTTATTCTGAAAAGTGGTAATTCACCAGGGCGATGCAGAGAGCACAACGCGTCGCGAATATAATATTCATTATTTTATATGAAGTTAAAGTGAATGACACATATCAATTAAATGATATTTATATGCGCTCCCCGAGATTTGACCTCGGGATCTTTGGTTTTGCTGTCGAAAACTATAACCGCTCAACCACATAGGTCGTTGGTTAACGAGATTGAAGTACTTGGCCGAAGTACCTTCAAAAAGTATAGTCAAAATACGACTTTATTTATTATTTAGAGCGTCTGTTTCTTCAAAATAAATCACGAAAAGCGCGATCGGTGAATGATACAAAAATTGCATAACACTCTTAACTCCAGACGACAAAACGAATTCTTGGCTCAAGACACAAGGGGTATAGGGTTGAGTTTGCCGTAGAAGGTTAAAAAAATAAACGTTTAAGGTTTGAATTTAAATTGTTTCTGACGAATATATTTAATAATAAATTTTTAAATGTTTTCCGAAGAATCTCTCGAGAAAAAATCAATTCATCCCATAAAAAAATAGAGTCTGATTGTTACCGCTCATAAAAATATTGCTAAAAAACCATTGCAATTTGGGAAAACATTTTGCGATAAAGTATCTAGTGGTTAGGGTTTGTTTTTATTGAACCCAAATATATATTACTTAAATCCTGAGTATATATTCGGAAAAAATAGATTTTATAGTTACAGATCAAGCCCCGTATTCTGGTTGTTATTTTGCCTTACAAGAGTAACGTGAAAAAATAACCGTATGTAATTTTAATATAGTAATAAATGTTCATAACCCTAATCAATTCCAAGACTCCAGTTGCTTCCAAAACAAGTATCTGTCAACAAAATAAATTACTCCGGCATTTACCATTGGTAAAATGAATTTGCCTTGGCGAATCTTCAGCAGAGTTGTCGAAAGCTGCATAAGCGCTGTTCAAAGGCGGGTAGAGAAAATAAAACAGAAAGCGGTCCATAGACAAAGCTTTGAAGGACCCTGCAATAATTACGTATCAATTAATATCTTAGAAGTCCGGGAAAATAATTAACTGCAGTCTCTACAGATGTTTTGCAAACATTTTACATTATTTTATTAACAGCGAATGTTTCGTTCTAGTAATTGAATTAAGTTCGTTATTTATGCGCCTTTGAGGTGATATTTCATAAAAATGGCGCTATCGCACAGTGATAGATACTCTCAGTGTCGCCCTGGTGAAAGACGATCATTTAGAATTAAAACGTTTAAATCGGAAATAATATCCTGCCATGAATAATATCTTACCTTTTTCTAAATAGTTAATGATGATGGTATTTTGAAAACCCCAGAAAACAGTCGCCGCGATCTTATTTACCGATGCGACCACTTTAGCCATCTTCAATGCCGATTTACCCGGTGAAGTGCACTATTTTGACTGTTTTTTTCGAATCGAACTCTCAATTGCAATCACAAACTGTCATAAAAAATTGTCTAGATTGCGATGAAAACATCACCAACCACTGCTTTAAAATTTCCATTCGATTTTTAGTCAAAAGTCAACAATCGCTTAGTTTTTTCATACCCAAATCGTCATGATGGACTTTGTGAATATGAAGAACTTTATACTCAACTCAATGAGTTATTACTCAGAGATCCTTAAAATACCTTCTAATAGATGATCAAAAAATATATTATTAAATTATTAAAAATTAGGCTTGCGTACATACATACATACACATGCAAGATTCAGAATCGAAACGTCGTTTGAAATAGGTTTAGCCGTGTTTGGCGACAAGATTCGAATTAGAATAGCTAGGCACTTTCCGACCTTCTTCTTCTTCATCTCTTTCCCTTCTTCACTTTCTTTAATCTCACAACAAACCCTAAATTTAGTTGCACTTGTGCAGCATCAACAAAATATTAATGTTCTACTATTTAATCGAAATATTTACACTACTTGGAGAGCGAAAATAATTATTCCGAATTAACATTTTCCCTCCCTCGGTATTGTATTATTGTCTCAGACTACGACACCCATTTCCCTCGGATAGACATCCCCTAATGGAAGGGAACAACAATCAACCCCCCCGTAGTGGCGGTGTTTTACCTTTATTATTCAATAGATGTATATAAAAGGCGTCATTAAGTTTAACGTCATCTGAAATGGAAATGGCGCTCAAGATGTTGCGGAATACGACTACGGCGTGTTGTGCAATCAAATAATAGTACAATCTGGTTAGGAACTAGTCGCAAGTACTACGCGAGTGGATTTCATCGAGAATCACCAACAATACTTTATTCATTTATTTCTACCGGGTTTTAACAGATATTATCACTTACGTGAGAACTATACAGTTATAGAAAACTCAATTACTGAATAATTGTAAAAAAATAAAAAATACAGAGAACACATCTAGTTTAACATAAGAAAAACTCAATATATTGTCATAGACATAAAATACAAGACATGTCATATTCATACAAATTGAACGATAAATATGGCATGCTCTGAAAGCATGAAAAGGATAGCCATACCAAGCAGAATATGTGTGCATGAATGAGATAGCTATATGAACGTCCCGCGTTACATTCTCCGCGTTACAAGCCCCCTCTTCTCTAACGAACTTACGAGCGAAGTAGCATGCGTCGTACTCGTGTACTGCCGCTATGTTGTCTTCCACACACGTATGTATTTCTGCATTCGCTATCTCACTTATTTGAACAATTGTATTAATTGAAATAATAAGTGATTTGTGTGTACTTCACATGAAAAGAAACTCCATGAGATTTGTTTTTTGTTCCCGAATGATTTTACACTTGTCAAAAGCACAGAAAGGCATTTTATCTCAGAAAAGAGCTTACAGCGATGCGTTTGTGGCAGCTGGTGACAGCTTGTTCGTCAAACGAATGTTTGTACGAGACTAAACGTAGTAAATCTCAGGTATGCCACGTTGGCTTAGCTTCGTACAGTCACGCGCGGTGTCTCAGTAACGTATCTACATTATTTAATTCATCTAAAGTAAAAAAAAATGGTTTCATTAAAATCATCAAAATGGAGTTCCTCCACGAATTAAGAGTTTCAAAATAAGAAATAATATCAAACCATGGTCTTGACATTTTTGGTACTAGTCTAAATGATTTTTGTCATTCTTTACGACTCTAAATAAACCAATTTGAGATATTTCTCGATATTCAAATTTTTAATGTTTTTATTTATGAATCGTCTGTAAAATATCAATTTCATTACAAATTCACAATTTCGTATGAATCTTGTCGGGATAGATAAAAATGCGCCCATGTCAGTAGCAAAATCCTTGCATTATTACCACCCATTTGAAAAAAATCTCAATTTTCCAATTTCTTGTGTTTTCATCTGTAACTTATTAATCTACAAAAAAATCACAATTTCGTACAAATCAACCACGTAAGGATAGAGAAAAATGCGCCCATATGGGCCGGCAAAAAAAGCTTGCATTTTGACAACCTATTTGAAGAAATTTCTTAATATTCAAATTTTTCATATTTTCATTTGAGAATAAATAATCCGTAATTTATCACATTTATTACAAACAGTTTTGTACGAATCCGACAGGCAGGGACGGAGAAAAATGAGCCCATACCAGCAGCCAAATCCTATCATTTTGACCAGCCATTTGATTCCAATTTCTTCTGTTTTTATTTGAAAATCATCGGCAACTTATCAATTTTCCTATAAATTTCGTACGAATTCAGCAAAAGAGAAAAATGCGCTTTGTCGGCACCAAAATCTTTACATTTTGACCCCCCATTCGATCAAATTTTCTTAGTCCTTCAGTTTCTTATGTTTTCATTTATGAATCATCTGTAAAATATCAATTTAATTACAAATTGACAATTACGTACGAATCCAACAAATAGGGACGGAGAAAAATGCGCCCATGTCAGCAGCGAAATTCTTGCAGTTTGACCACCTATTTGATAAAATTTCTCAATATTCTAATTTTTTGTGTTTTTCTATATGAATCTTTTGTAACTTATCAATTAAACTATACATTCCACAATTTCGGATGTTTCTGACACGAAGGGATGGAGATAAATGCGCTAATATCGGCAGCAAAATCCTTGCATTTTTGCCACCCATTTTGTGATTTTTTAAATTTTCTAATTTCTTTTATTATTAATAATAAATCATCTGTAACCTATCTCTTTTACTATAAATTCACATTTTTTTACGAATCCAGCATGTAGGGACAGAGAAAAATGCGCCTATATCAAGAGCGAAATCTTTCTATTCTGACCACGCATTTGATGAAAGTTTTCAATATTCCAATTTCTTATATTTTCATTTAACATATCAATTTCACTATAAATTCAACAGGTAGGGACGAAAAAATGCGCCTTTGTCGGCACCAAAATCCTTGTACTTTGACCACCTACTCGTAAATGAAGAAATTTCTAATTATTCCAATTAAATATATTTTTATTTTAGAATCATCTGCAACTTATCTTTCTTACTTCAGATTCACAATTTTGTACAAATGCAACATTTAGAAAGATATAATAATGCGCCCAAAGTCAGCAGGAAAATCCTTGCATTTTAAACAACCATTTGATGAAACTTCTCAAATCACAAATTCTTAAGTTCTTATTGAATAATCATTTGAAACTTTTCAAGTTATATCAGACTGGTAGGGACGGAGAAAAATTATATTTAAAAAAACATATTTGCAGTAAAATCCTCAGATTTCGACTTCCCATTTGAAGAAATTTCAAGTTACCGTAATTCATATATAATCTGGTGAATTATCGAAGGGCCCAAGAGATTTGTATTTTTTACTGGCCAGGTTTTATCACCTTATAATCATTAATTTTTGATTTTTTAATTTAAATAATATATTAAGCATACAACTTTCCTTTTACTATTTTTTCCGAAAATCGAGTCCTTATTTAAAAAACTGGTTCTACATTTATAATTCAAAGTAAATTCCATCGTTAGTCACTACTTTTTTCAATTTTTCGGGCTAAGTAATACATCCGTTTTTAAAAAGCTGGTCTTCTTTTGAAGCGATTCCGAATAGATCTTTTTGTATTTCTTCGTGAGACCGGAAGTGCATGTAGGCTTGGTCGTGGGCCATCAAAACAAGTGATATTCAAAGAGAAAAACTTCTAGAAAATACGGCGAGCGGGTAGGATCTCCCATTTTCACGTTTTCAAGTATGTCTTGACCAACTTGGTCTTGGTCGAGCATATTGTCATGTTGCACCTCCCGCAAATGACGAGAATTCGACTCGGAAACTGACATGTTAAATCGAGAATAACTTTATGATGCAAACACAGATTAAATTATATTTCTGAGGTTATATTGACAGATGTTTTAGTTTATTGCACGACGTCTACGATCCATTTATTTCAACCGCTACTTATTGTTCAAGCCATCTATAAAAAATCGACGGAAGCAAAGTTGTACACCTAATTTATACATATTGTTACTATAGCATATATCTTACCATGCTTCTCAACTAGGCATATGTAAAAGTTGATTTAAAAATAATACGTTTTTGTTGGTAAATAATGTTTAAATTCATGTAATTTTAAATCGCGCCAGTAAAAAAAAACATTTGTAAGATTGTAAAGACTCGTGAAAAATATCTAGGCAGAGTAATTTCTCATAATGGCTATATGTTATGATGCGGGCTTTGATAAAATGAAGGAGAAAAGGTGATTTTTGAATATTTTTTTGTACTTATCATACTATTCGGAAGAGTTATTGAAAATTGTAAAAAAAATAGTTTGTCAAAGTAAGAATAGTGCTAACGAGTTTGCACAAACCAAAAAGTCAAGATAAATAATAGACTATTAATATCTGTGCTAAAATAAACGGACATTGTAACATTGACACTGGTACTTAAACAATCGAAATAAATGTAATTAACGTAATGGATTGTATCTTGATTCGATTAATAACTCCCCTCGCAGCACCACGTTTACATTGAATTTAGAGCAAGCCTACATTTAGAATCAACATTTTAATCTCGTACGTGTATTTTAAAACTCACTGCATAGTACAACGTTCAAATAGAAACTGCAAACAAAGCCGCATCCCCTATCTTACGCTGGGCTTCCTGCACTGGGGGGGTGATATTAAAACACCCCCAGAGGTGGTAACGCGAGTTAATACTCTTTAAATGTTTCATCACGTTTTCAGCCCAAGGGAAGATTTAACTTTGCCAAATATTCTTGACTCTTCCGGAATGCTAAGGTTGAAAACAGAGACTTTTCTAAATATTTGACTTGTTCTTAAAATATCATAACCAAGTTTATATTACGATGTAACTGTATTTTTTATAATTTTCAATTTTGATAAAACAGTCGTTTTTTTCTTAAAATAGCCTACTTTGTTAACCGTCTAGCATACGATTTTGTGTAATTGTGATAGTATTTAGCCCGGGATTAATTTTTTTTTTATCTTTTGTCACAAGAAGATTTCTACAGGTTAAATATATTTCACTTTTTTTTGAGCTTCCACTAATAACGTAGTTGTTAGTCGAAAAAAATCTATTTCCCTTAGACATAAAAAAATATAGTGCTTAACAACCATGGGCAGAAATTATTGCATTGAAAAAGATCAAATTATTAGTTTTAGCCTTTTTAAAAATCAATTGTGGTGCGTTCTGAATAAAAACGGGCGATTAAAATAATTTAAACGATGCTTTAACAAAACCTTCAAAATGATTATAACAATACGGAAAAGATGTGTAACAAGCAAATATGTTTTATTTACATATTTTTCACTACATAATCGATGTGTTTAAATTAAATTAGAAGTAAGTTCAAAGCTTTTATGTTTATTATTTTTATATTAATTATTGCAATAATATTAATAATCCTCAACGCAAAAATGAAACAGAAAAAATAACAGTCGCGACCGGGACTTGAACTCAGACCTCTACTGTATCCTGGAGTAACGCTTCTGCCAATTGAGTAACCGAGACCTTATAAGAAACTGGCATTTTTAATCGAACTCATTCTCAATTTGAAAATGATTAAAACTTTTTTTTTTCAATTTTTTTTACGATTTGGCTGCAATATTTGTAAAGTTTATAAAGCTCTCTACCCAAGCACATATTATATACCTAGATGCTATCTTGGATATACCATCCATCAGCTTAATTGTCAGAAGCATTACTCCCGGATAGAGTAGAGTTTCCGGGTTCAAGTCTCGGTCGCAACCCTTATTTTTCTGTTTCATATTTACGTTAAGGATTATTGATATTTTTTTAATAAATGATATTTTCAAACACTCAAATTTTCTTTAAAAGCTTTTATAAGAATCAAGCACCCATATACAAATTGAAAATTTTGTATTTTGTGTGGGATAACCGTACGTCAGGAAAATGTTTCATTTAAGATCATTTCGTTTTGCAACAAGCACCACGTTTTGAATTATCTGCTCTTTTAGACAACCCAACCAGGCATAGAAGTTTAAGAGCTGGAGCTTTTCTAATCACTGCCTTTTCCGTAACTGGAAGGAAATGTACCCCAGTCATTCGTCACCGAGACGAACAAGCCTAAAGGGTAGCGCTTGTTCCACTTCCTTGTTTCTTTGCCGAGCTGCTTTGTACAAGGTACAGGGTACAATGTATAGGGTGTAGTGTACAGGGTGAAGTATACATGGACTGACAAGCGCCAACGTTCGTAAATCAGTAGGTGACATCCGCAAGAAGGTTTTGTTACTGCATTATTTTCTAATCCATGATACGGTTTTAAGCGGAATCGAGTTGAAGATTTGTTATGCTCGTTTCCAATTTGCATTAATACTCCTTCACAAATCATAAATTCAGTTAAACTTCAAGATATTTTGGATTATTTTACTGATAACATTTTAAGATAGTATTATTATAAATTTATCTTACTTAATCAGCCTAATTTCCAAGCACTGAACTCTATGAATAAATAGTGAGCTATCGTCAATTTTTGGAATAAACTGTTTCAGTGCTGCTATATTTCATTATCATATTAAAATGTATAATACAATTTCTTAAGCGTATTCGGACAAAAATCAACATTACACATCACCCTGAAAAAAATACCTCGATGTGAATCGTAAGACCGCTATGAATTTTTGTACGGTGTGAACAAAACCCATTAATTTATAACATAAAATTCAACGATTTTTTGCCCGGCCTAGAAATCAAATGTTGTGCTCTTACTAAAGCCTGACTTTCCAGAGGCTTGTTCACTTTTAGAAATATTTTCATAATTAAGATAACCTTAAATCTCCTAGATTTATCAAAACATATTAAAAGAGAAAAAAAACTGCTAAGCATAGAAATGAAGTATTTTACTAAAAAGTGTATCATGGATACTGTAGGTTGACCAGCTACCGTTAAGTTAATTTATCTTATGATTGGAGCAATCCGCCCTAAGTCCGGGAACCGCGATAAAGGCACTGAATCTAATGTGTCGCGGAAATTAGGCAAATTCAGTTTCCACCCAATCTCCCCTTCGCCCCACCTACCCCTTTCACCTGGCAGTAGCGCGCCAGAAACTTCTATTTGGTTTTCACGATTTTACGACACGATCACAGCAACAAGATACACCTACTGTATTCTAGCAATTAGTCAAAAAACAAATACTTTAACATTTTGTAAATCCAATGTTTCCTTATTATTTCTTACTGAAAATTATTTTGACCGGTATCGTGGCAATGTTTTAAATAACTGATTGATGTTAGGTAAAAGGTTTTGTGAAGGGTTTTTTAGCTTCGAAGTAAACGTGCATGTGTTTTTTTCGTACGTCATAATGCAAATAAAAACATACATTTATTTATGCATACATGATACATTTAAAGTAAGAGTTGTTTTCACTTAGATTTTGCAAAGTTTGTCTTATAATAATGATGACCAACTGGGGATGGTATTGTTCCACTGGCTCCGGGTTAGTAAAACTCTAGTGCAAAATAACATCAATTTGACGGCCTCCATGCTCAAGTGGTAAGACGCTCGATTGCGAATCCAAAGGTCGCGGGTTCAAACCCGGCGTGCGTCAATGACTTTTATTTAATGAATGTGTCATAATTTTATGTGATATTAGCGGCAGATTTTATGATATTTGCGGCACGTTCCAGAGTGGTAGATACTCTAAATATTGTCCTGGTGAAAGACCACTATTAATAATTTGGTGACCAGATTCGAATAGCCAGATAATTGTCAACTTTCCTCTATCGCATCTCCTTCCTCTCACCACTACCTTTAACCTCGTAACATACCCCGATTGGAGATGCCATAGTCATAGTCATTGGCTCTAGACGGTTGGGATCAGTTGGGACTCTTGCGCGGTATCCACTATAAAAATTAAAATAAAAACATCCTTGAAAAAAAAAACAACCATTTTTTTGTGGAGGAAACAGTGAGCTTCATGAAAGTTTTCCCATAATGGTGGTCAACAGTCGTTGTTCTTTTTAATCACAATATTATCGTGAATGAAGGTAGATTTTGTATTTTCCACGACTCGCCCTTGTGGCCAGTAGTCAGCCCCGCTCCAACCCTTTGCAGAAATCTGCGCACAATGCCGCAACCGCGGAATTATACTTAACAAACAACTTTCTCTATTCGCGGGACTTGCCGTGTGTGCCGTGTGCCGTGTGCCGCTATTGCGCTTACGCTCCGCCGAGTCGGTGTTTATGAGTGGCGCTGTTTAATTGTGAATTTTAATTAGCAGCACCGCCCAATAAAACATACGCCGCCTCTCCTAGCCTTTTTAATTAAAATAATGCGTCAAAGCTGATTTACTTTAGCTTTTTGTGGTTAATTCACCATCTAGAGATCCGATGTGGTAAAGAGTGAGAACTAAGAGCTTTTTAAAATGAGATTACCGCAAAATGAGGCTGAAAGGAGTAGGAATAGGAAGGAAGTAAAGAAGAGGAAGGTCAGTATGTACCTACCGGGTTATTCATATCTCGTCATTAAACAAAGTTAAGGTCATTATACGCAATTTTTTTTATTCTGAATGGGTTTCTTTCACAAGGGTAGTACTGAAAATATTTATTACTAATCTATAAGACTACATAATTCAATGATTACTTATTTTGTGAATACCATCAAAAGAGTTCAAACTACTCTCTGGCAGTAAAATTATAGAATCCCCTATTAGAAAAACATTGTAAAGCTGAAGAAAGTAAGGAGGAAAAATACCTAGCAATCCGGATACAGTCTCTAAATACAATCTTAGCTATTGTAAGGCTCGTTTTTTTTTTTTGTATCACAGTCTCTCACCTGGACTATATATACATAAAAGAGTTTATACATAGAAACGATTTAAAGATTTGCTACAATATTTTACGCGAAGTAGTGAGATAAATTTTATTTTATTTAATTTTCCTCTCCTGGGCTTAAGTTTACTAATTTTTGGTTCTTGTTCAATAGAACTAACGGCTTAACAAAAAAGAATCGTGAGAGATCTTAATTACCAAAAGCATCTTGGAATCATCAAATTTATTAATTACTGTCTCTAAAAAGGATTGCTAAACTTGTTGACACACGAAAACCAGACGTGTAAGTTTTTGCATATTAAATTCACTCGAATTAATTGATTCGTGTAAAGTAAAATCTCATTAACTTAACCATCCAATGTACGGCGCCCCACCTTCGCAACAAAATAAAATCCAAAATTCATCATTCTTAATTATTTGTTTGCGTAAGCTAGCAAGTTATAGCTGAATGTTTAATCTCGCAGACCACACAACAAGTTCACCCCTTGCAATATGCCGTGATAAATAATTCCCGGCCGCCCCTGCACCCCTGCGCCCCGTGCACCGCCCGCGCCCGCACGTGTGCATACACTTTAAGCCGCGTCGCCGGAAGGGGGGCGCAGTATCGCGAGACACGTGATCGAAAGGGAGTACCGAAAAATCCTTTTGCCGAAAAGCGACGTTGAAAATCAAGGCTGTGTTTGAAAATAATATAAATTAAGGAAATAAATAGCCTGGGCTTTATTAAGAAACAAAGATAAATAAATTAAACCGGTTAAAATTATAAACAATACCACTGAGTAAATATTTTTAGAGGTGTCACCCCATACCAATAAAAAATAATAGTGGTGTCACCAATTGATCCGGAACTGGCCAATGAAATTGATTTTCAATCAATGTCACCATAAGTAAGAAAAAAATTAGCTTACTTTGGGAACACAGATAAGTAACATCCACAACAAACCTATTTAGGTTTTTTACATCAATTATTAATAATATCCATTTAAAATACAATAAGTGTTGTCGTTTCATGGCTCAGACTCCTTGGAGATTAATTGACTAGTTGTAAAATAATACATACTTTTGTTCTAATATTTTCGTAGAAAGCAATCACTTTGTGGTTTGACGTATTTAATGAAAATGAAATCATAACTTTGTACAGAACCACAGATTTTATTTTATGACCAACCGGTTTTATAAATTGGATTGTAGTGATTGTTCTGCATTCTATAGGGTCCGCCAAATAACTTTTTTTTTCCCAACTAGTGCTTATTTCGTGAATGGTAACACTTAGCTCATGTCTGATTTGACAGATAATTAGTTTTATCCTTCCGCTGAGCGAATATGGTTGTGTATACGCTTGAACAACGCTGGGAAATATTGCGACATTACTTTGAAAATCATGGTAATGTTGCAGAATGTGTGCGAAAATTGCGTACGGTTTTGGAAGAAGAGAAGCACCGTCAGCTCCGTATGTTCGTTATCTTGTGAAAAAAGTGAAAGAAACTGGCATCCTCATCGATAAACCAAAGCGTGAAAAGCCAAAAACAGTGCGTACACCCGAGAATATCGATGCTGTGGCAGAAAGTGTGCGTGAAGCGCCATCAACATCAATTCACCGTCGTTCTCAACAATTGAACATTTCGGAGACATCATTGAGACGAATTTTGCATAAAGACCTTAGTATGACGCCATACAAAGTCAATTGGTTCAGGAGTTGAAGCCAACTGACCATCCAATGCGTTTTCGCTTCGCTGAGTGCGACTTACAGAAGATGCCGATTTTGCCAAAAAATCATCTTTTCGGATGAAGCTCATTTTGATCTTGGCGGGTATGTAAACAAGCAAAATTGTCGTATTTGGGGCACAGAAAACCCGCACGCATACATTGAAAAGCCGGTACACCCAAAACGAGTCACTGTTTGGTGCGGATTTTTGGTCCAGAGGCATAATTGGGCCATTTTCTTTGAAAATGAGCAAGGAGTGGCCGTTACAGTCAATGGCGATCGTTATCGGGCCATGTTGAACGAATTTTTGTTCACAAAAATTGAAGAGGAGGATATTGGCAACATTTGGTTTCAACAGGACGGCGCTACGTGCCACACAGCCGAAGCTACACTCGATGTTTTGCGCCCTGTTTTTGAAGATCGCATTATCAGCCGCAGAGCTGATGTCGTTTAACCACCTCGGAGCTGCGATTTGACACCGTTGGACTATTATTTGTGGGGTGCCCTCAAAGATAAATGTTACGCCGACAAGCCAGAGACAATTGACGCTTTAAAGGACAATATTCGTGAAGCCATTGGTGAAATACAGCTGCACACAATCGATAATGTGCTTAAAAATTGGACCGATCGTGTAGGCTACTGCATGGCCAGCCGAGGCAGCCATTTGAATGAAATTATTTTCCATTATTAACCGGAAGGATTGTACTTATAAATAAAAAGAAATTTGAGAAAATATTCAGTAGTTTTTTTTATAGCATTTTTCAAAAAAAAAGTTATTCATATTATGAACTTAAATAATTAATATATTAAGGTGTTATGTCGTTATTTTAATATGGCCCTTGTTATATATCGTCGCCGAAAGGGTAAAAATGCTGAAACGACACTTCGGTCAAAAGTTTTGATCAGTTTCTTATTCTGCATCGAATGCTCTGACTCTCGTTTTACTCTGAAGACTTTTGTAGCGCTTCAGCCATTTAAAATATATTTACCGTTTGAGAGAAGGCTTGAGACTCAAGCGAAACAAGTTTAGGACTTTTTTAGCTTTTCATCGCTTCGGGCAACTTAGTGAGAGCATTGAGCTACCTGGGTTAACTTTTTTTTTCGAAATACAACCAGGTACTGAAGACTTGAATAAGTGCTTTGATGTAAGCTTCCCGAAGTAGAACTTCAGCCCTTTTGCCTTTCCGACGACGATATGCATCATAATGATATCGCTATACTCAACTCATTTGGCCATTTTTCAAACTCATCTCCTTTTTTACTTTTGCACACAGATATAGAAAGTGGAAAAAGAGACTTTCTTGAAGTGATTTACTGTTTACCGGGAGAATTACCCTTCCAGGTGTTCGTGGAATTTAATATTGCTGTTGATTTAATTATTATTTGTTGAGATAATGCCGTGAAAACGGTCTTCGGTTATATAATGAAGCTTGCTTGCTTGTTTCTAGTTCACCAAAGGAACAGAATGATGTTTATTCTTCGGTGGGAATATAACCAAACTGACTGGTATGACCTGGTTCGTAGAAATCAAAATATAATTCTCCTACTTGGAAGCTTTTAGAATAAATCATTCTAGAAATGAATTCATACCAAGAAAATTATTCTGAGTATTTGCCATTTTATCTTCATCAATAAACTACACTTCTTTATTTGTATTTAATTGACTATCTTAACCTGATATAGGAACCGAAAGCATTTTTTAAAAGTGAATACCGCACAAGAGTCCCAACTTCTCCCAAACGTCTGGAGTCAGTGGGACTATGGCATTCCCGATTGGGGTATGTTGTGACGCTACAGAAAGCTGGTAGGGGAAGGAGATTGGAAAGAGGAAGGTTGGAATGAATCTCGTTTTTCAGATCTAGTCACTAAACACGGTTAAAGCCATTTCAAGCAACGTTTCGATTCTGAATGATGGTCTTTCACCAAGGAGACACTAGGAGTATCTACCACTCTGGAATGTGCCTCAAACATACTGTATATATTTTTTAATCAATTGAATGTGAAACAACACACATTAATGCAATAAAATGTAGTTGCTCTGTGGTCTTAACCACAAATCCACGGAAGCCGTCAAGATGTCATCTTTGAAATTTCTGTCTGTATTACGAATTAACACGAAATAACGAATTTAATGAAACGTTAAGTTGTAGTTGACCAAATAAAATAGTTGTTCAAAGGTATGCAAGAAAAGGATAATTGTTACACATGTGTATGGGTTAGTAAAAAAGCTTTGAGGCATTTAATCTAAGGACAAAACAAATAAACCTAATTATAAGATCGAATTCTGTATCTTTCTACCCTAAGCCTTTGAAATTAAACCGTAAAATTTGTAGAACCCCCAGTTTCACGTTATAGGTGGAATAACCCCTCTCCCCATTCCCCCCTTTTCCCCTAAGCCCATCTCGCCTTTAATCTGTTACGTAATACGATCTTTTAATCCTGGCAAAGCGCATACATTCTAGCTGCAGTAATTTTCAAACACCGCGGGACTTTAGTGAGACCTTCATCAGTGTAAAACGCAAACTGGGAAGCGTTGCAGTGAGCTATAATGAAACACGGGGTAATTTGGATTAATTGATGAAAGTGCTGATTATTCTATTCTAGTTATATCTAAGACTAAAAGGCTTAAATCACTTTAGTTTTAAGTAAATCGAACTTAAGGCAATTATTTTATAAAATTTATCAATACATATAATGTATAAGTATGCATAATAAGTGTTAAGGTTAAAATCAGCTCAAAAAAAATGGAAGGTTTCAATGTAACGGACTTGCCTCGCTACGCCTAGTCTTGCCTGCATTCCTTCCAGTCTATTTTTTCTGCCCAATTTAAAGAACTAATACGGTGTCCACGTTGTAGTAGGGATGTCACAGAGGGCGTTCTGGCAATCGGCAAATGAAGGCAATAAAGTAGGTACAATAAAACCACAAATATTCCAAGCAACAACTGTACGCTATGTAAGAAAAAAGCACTTCGACGTCTTGGCCCGGGGAAAAATTTGACTGAATATTGCAGCGAGACGTCTCGCCGAGGATGCGGAGCAGGCATAGTGATCAACGTCACAATATTCTGACACGCGGCACTCATACCGTGAATTTTAAAAATATCACGTCGTCACAAATACACGTAAGTTGTTTTCACTGAAAGCCTTTTCTATCAAATCAAAAAGAAAAGTCACGAGTAATTCAAATTAACGTGAAGAAAAATAATTTTTCTATATACCTGCTGTGTCAAATCTCTTCGGAGACAAAAAACAAATGCTCCCGAAAACATGGAATCCTTTGTTTTATTTGTACCTTTCGTCATCTCTCAAAGATCACGGCGAGGCTCAGCCTATTCTCCGGGGGGCCCCAAGTCTTTCTCCTCATGATTTTCCTGGAAACTCTCTTTGGAATTTCCCAAGGCGGGAGAAATCTTAAAAATTTACTACCCTACACGGGATATCCATCGGGACTTTGAAGGGAGGCCGGGCCGAAGACTACCTAAGTGAAATTTATTTATGCTCGGTATAAATTATGCCAGCTTTGTTTTTTTACTTAGTCTGATGCTTTCAGGGTTACATTTATGCAAACATACAGAGGTGGATTTCGCTGTCTCCTATTTTTCATAAGAATCTAGAATAAACAACGTGATTTATGAGTAGAGTTTTGAAAAGTCAAGTATATTATGACTAAATCACCGTTAAACAAAGAAATTTATATACTTGCTAACTTATATAATATTTATTATAATGTTATTTTTCTGAAAATTCTTAGTGAATTATTACTTAGTAGTTTTTTTCTCATTTATTACTCAAGTTTCACATTTGCAATGGCCACGTATAAGAAACTCTTCATTTTTTTGTTTTGTTTTAATTATTATTGTGCAACAGATATCAAATCCAATTACAGTACAATGGAAAAACAACAAAAATACATTTACCATAGACATTTCAAAATGTATTAGTTTTTCAAGCTTTAATTTTCGGTAAATATATCTACATATATTATACCTCTAGTCATGCTAGGATGTGCAAAAAAATCTGTCCCTATATACGGTCTGTTTAAAAGAAAAGGTGAATTTTGAATTTTCGCGGGCTTTGTACATTCGATTATCGATTTGTTTTTGTTATGTTGGTACACATATGTTTATAATATGTTAGCATTAACAGCCATTTTGGATTAGTGGTTTGTTTTTGACTAGTGGAAAGGTTAGTCACGTTTTTTTGTGTTCTTTGATTTTTTACTTTTGAAAAAAAAATGGATCAAAGAATATGTATTAAATTTTGCGTTAAAATGGAATAAAGTGCTCCAACGCACTTAAAATGTTGACTGTGGCATTCGGCGAGTCTACTTTGTCTCAAAAAAGTGTTTATAAGTGGTTCAAGCGCTTTACAGAAGGATGTTAATGACGATGAGCGTCCTGGAGTTGTGGAAAAACAAATCATGGATTTTATTCTTTGATCCATTTTTTTCAAAAGTAAAAAATCGAAGAACACACAAAAACGTGACTAACGTTTCCAGTCGTCAAAAACAAACCACTAATCCAAAATGACTGATAATGCTAACATATGATAAACATATGCGTACCAACATAACAAAAAAAAATTGATAATCGAATGTACACAGCCCGCTAAAATTCAAAATTCACCTTTTCTTTTGAACAGGCCATGTACATTTGTCTATGGGGTATGCTAAGCATGGCATGGTTTCTGCTATGGAAATATTCTTAGGCACGAATAAGCCGTAACATGTCAAGATGTATGGACAATCAATTTAGTGGTTTATAATTTTAAAATCTATTATCATGAGACCTGCATTACGCTTAGTCTCTAAGTTTTTGAAACTTTGTCTCTTCTAGCAGTTCCATGTGATGCATAAATAGGACATGTTCCATGCGAACAAATGTACATATACCTGAGGAATCAAAAAAAAAATCTGTTCCAACATATTTATATTTTTGGTCTGATGTAGAGCCCAGACAATACACGCGTACTCTAACTTGCTTCTGATCACTTCATTGAAGAGGCTTGTCATCGCATTTGTGTTATTAAACTCATTTCTCATTTGTATTGTACCTGCTTCGTTGAAACTGTAATTTATTTGAGGTTGATCTTAATTTTTACCCTATTTCAGTCGAATAAGGTGTTTAATACAAGTTATTTAGTAAATATAAATTAAAAATTAGATAAATGAAATTGGTTGAAAATTTTATTTTTTTAGCGTGAAATGTGTAGCTAAAATCATCGATTGAATCTTGGATTTTGTAATAAATATTACGTGGTCGCTAATTTGAAAGAACGTTGAGGAAATTAGAGATTTGGTCTAACTTTATGTATAACCTAAATAACTAAATAATTTCCATGAGTACGAGTAGAAACATTTAAAATTTGGAACTGATATTAATTGAAATTATCAAATTTAATAGAGATTTTTTTTTAAATATCTATCTTATTAATAAAGTTCTTACGTATAACGTATTTTAGCAGACATTATTATAAATTTGAATTTATGGGTGAATTAGAGCAAAAAATATATATTCTTGGTAAGTCAACTTACGTCCCGTGATTTTTTACGGATAAGTACTAGTTTTTAATAAAAAGTGTTAATAACCCCTATGACATGATATCAATGTTTAAGCTTCGACAAGCTTCAAAATTACGTTTTGCATTAAGGTTTTTTTTTACTTTCAAACTATTCTTCTACTTATTGGTTGTCTGTCATCGGGGCAATCTCCGCCCTGCATGCTGCAGCCTGGAATAACTCTGCGAAACTGTCTCCATACCAGTCACGGGGATTATGAAGCCATGGGAATCTTCCCCATCACGTCTCCCATCGATATTCCTCTAGAATATTAATTAATATATGACCAAGAATTTTTTTTTTTTCTTCATGGCTAATTGAATTATAAAAATTTCGGTCAAATCTTGCATCCTGCATATTCAGCATTCTTTAGAATAATTTTCGAAAAGTTTATTTTAAGCATCGTAAGAATATTCTATATTATTATCCGTAAGAAAATTAAATGACGCATTGTTCTCCACAAATATGCATGTTGTTCGTTATATTATTATGACGCTTTATGAAAAAACGTTTCGAATTTAATGTTAAAGCCTTTATCACCTCCGCTTGCGACCCGATGGGCCCATGTCAATGAGTTTTATCAACTTTATGATAACATTCACGATTCATAATAAAAAGTGTTATCTGCGGTTCACGCTAACAATGTAAATGTTATTGAGGCGTATGCGGGTTGAGGCCTCTGTATGCATATTATATGATAAAGGGAACGTATAAGGGTCCTAATAAAATACATGATTCCTTTTCAAATGCAGACCTTAACCCTTTATGTCTCTTATGAGCTTAATGTCTCTTTCTTCTGTGAATAGTTCTCTTATCAAACCTTTTTCCACAAAACGCTAATTCGTTTTTACTAAACTTCTCTATCCTGATCAGTGATCACTATACAAAATACGTAAGTAGGTATATACGTTCATAATATATTAAATAGTTACTTTTTCAAAGTGAATATGACAAACCTATGTTTGACGAAATATTTTTTGTGGAACTCATCTTCCTATTTAAATATTAAAAGTTTTTCAATGAACACCTATAAACTTTAAATGAATTTATTCTGTAAATTAAAAAAAAAACTCTAATTATGAGAAAGAAAAAAAATGACAATATTTGTTTCTGAAAAACATTAGCATTTAAATAAATGCATGTATTTTGTCCAGGGTGATTATTTAGCGTTTTTAAATATATTTATTTGCATTTCAAAAATTTTGATTTAAAAAATATAAATTTTGATAAAAAAAGTAGAATAAAAATCACTATCGAGAACTAGTAAATTTCATGTACGCGTGTAATGAGAAATTTAAAATTACATTTATAGTAATCAATCACTTATCAATAGTCCATGCTAATTCGAACAATATTAATTTGATTTTTTTTTAAATGAGTCTCATACTCATCTCTAATTAATTGACATTATAATTTGAAATAAATTTGCTTGTATTCGATAAAAAAATCTATGCCTATAAGAGCTGTAGAATAAAGAGACAATGGTTTCGATAAATACTGTTCCAATAATTAAAAAAATAAATGCACAGTCAGTTTTCACATCAAATGCGATGTTTTAAAGTGCGTAGTTTACGAGTGAATCTAATTAGTGTAAAAGAGCTTTATTTAACTATAGTAATTATTCTAACATCTCAAAAACAGATAAAACACTAAAAACCTATTATTTTTCCCACATAATTGGAAAACTCGAATATAATAGAACATATTTTGCATTTTTTTTACGTGAATACCGCACAAGAGTCTCAACTGCTCCAACCGACTAGAGCCAGTGAGACTCTGGCATCCCCAAATAGGGTATGTTGTGAGGATGAAGGTAGTGGGGAGGGGAATGAGATGAGGGTCGGGAAGTACCTAGCTATTCAAATCTGGTCACCAAACACGGCCAAAGCCATTTCAAGCAACGTTTCGTTTCTGAACGGTGGTCTTTCACCAGGGCGATACTTGGAGTGTCTACCACTTTGCAACGTGCCACAACTTTAAATTTAAACTTAACATTACTTTATGTGAATTGGATGTGCTATGACACATATTTATTAAATAAAATGTATTTGCGCACGCCGGATTCGAACCCGTGACCTCTGGATTCGTAGTCGAGCCTCTTACTACTCGACCATGCAGGTCGTCAAATATGATATATAAAATATTGTTTTGTTGAAAATCTCTAACCGCAATGACAGACATTCAAATGTATAGGACAAGCATAAAAAGGCACCCAATTTATTCTACTAACTACTTGCCTGAGTACGCCATATGAAGGCCCTACAGCGCGAGTGCCAGCGGATAGGGATGCATGCTCCAAGTGTTCCGTTTAATGCCAACAGCGTTTTGACACGACAACAACACTGCAGCGAAGTTATCAACTCCGCGGGGGGTATCTTCTATACTTTATGATAAAATTAATTAATATACGCCCCGGAAATGTCACTGTTTCCGGGATGAATGACTTAACGTTTTTGGAAATGCGGGAAATTTCTTGTGTGTCTCTGTCGGATCGTTAATTGAGGAAGCCGTTATGTAAGGCTTTGATTTTCAGAGGTGGATTATCATTTTTCTATCACAAAAAAGACAAACTATCATCTGCATGACACCACCGTCTCCTAGAAACTAGTCAACGAAAGAAAATATGTAATTTTTATATTGAGATCCAACCGAGTAAAATTATAAGCCGAAAATAAATCCACAAAATGTTCTTTTTAAAGAAATTTTCGAAATTGTATCAGCAGAAGTAAAAAAATAATGTAACATTAGAGCTTAGAGCATGACTTCCACTTCTACTGTTTGTTCATTGACGACCTCCACGGCAGGCGGGTGATATATTTGGTCCAAGAGTTATTAAAATAGTATTATTGACTCACCTTCTTTGTTGCAACTCTTCCAGTTCAACATTGCTTGCCGTAAACTCCGAAATAATGAATTTCTGTTTCTCAATCATCACTCTACTAATTATAGGTATCATTCTCCGCTATCCAGAATGTCGAGACTTGTTAACTCAAGTCATGGTCTTGAAATTTTTGGTACCAATCTAAATGATTTTTTATTCTTTACGGCTCTACCAAAACTTTGACTTGACCTTAGATTTGATTTGAATGTTCTTTCTTGTGTATATTTTACTCCTATTTTTGAAATTGCTTCATTTAATATTATGTACGTATGTGCTGTTCTTTCTCTGTTGCTCTTTTTTTCCCCTTTCGTGTTATGTATTATTTTGTAATTGGACAACAGTCTGTTAGTTTATAAATAAATAGGAGTAGGTCTGTGCTTTAAAGTGTAGTCCATTATGATGGATAATTTCAAAAGTAAATTGAAATGAAAAAAATAATTAACAATTGTAATACATTTGTTACACAGAGAAAGTTGATCATAATTGTACCTAAAATCACGACTATTATTCTGGAAACGTTGCTTGAAGATAGATCGCATATTTTTAGATAGTTTATTTTTTAAAAATCCTCTCCTTATAATATTCCGAGGTGCTGTTGTTCAACTGGCCCAGTGATGTGTTAATCTGGTGAGTCACTCACATAAAAAAAAGTCGTTAAAATATCCCATCTTTGTTTATTCCTATTTCATCGAATAAGGAAATACTATTTTACTCAAATTTACCCCTTTTTTTGAGACTAACAAAATCTATAATAATATTTGGATGATTTAAATAGCGTTGTTTTTCTGAAAAATCGCCTTAAGGGCGGTTTGTTAAAATATGTCTCATATTACGAAAATTGATCGTATTTATAATTTATTTTTTTAAACCGAATTTATTAGAACGCTTCTGAAAGTCAGTTCTACAGTTAAAAAGTAGCCGATGGATTTTCATAGTGAAAAAAAAATATTTGAATGGCGCCTCTGACAAGATTTAGGTGAAAATCAAATACGTACCAACATGTTCCAAGAAAACCTTCAGGGTTTTGGTTAGATTCCACAATATGCAGATCGTCATCCGCCCCTGCGCAAACTATACTCTACACTGCTGACTACGGCACTACACCAGCCAGCAGCAGACTGGAGGGACAGGGGAGCAGGAAACTGCTTTATATTAATGGAAACACACAGCAATATCGCTTTGTGTGACTCATGCTCGGGTAGTTTCTCCCTCAAAGCCGGATATTTGCCTTCAATCTGGAGGCTTCACTTCGTGCCTCACCCTCCCAATAAGTGACGATAGGGAATTCTCCTATGATCTGCTAATAATAAACATTCTGAGAAAATTTTAACAATCTTAATCAATATATTAACTTAGCTGTTTTTCATTTTACATTCTTTACAACGTAACGATTACCTATAACCTTACAGTTAGAATTTCGCAATATTTTTTCTTTATAAAGAAAACTTTGATATGCGGAAAAGTTGTATTTTATTAATGTTTCTTCTTCAATATCACTCACGTAATAATAAAAACAAATGTCAACACTCGCAACGTTTTTGACGCATTTATTAAATTAATGATTTAATATTCAATTTTTCAACAAATGAAATATGGACATAAATAATTATACTATATTAAGAGTTTTACATAAGCCCAACTTTATTAACACGATGGATTAGTAATTATAGTCTAACTGGCGAGTGACATAAATGCTTAGAGGTTGATGTAATATATGGAGGCGATTTAAACTTATAAAGATGGACATTGTTAAGGTCATGATATGTAAACCACAAGGGTAGCTTTCATGAAATGGATACGTATTGAATACATTCAACAAAATGTCAAGCTTTATTTAAACCGGTAACTTTTTTCTGAAATTTTCATTCTTTGTAAGGTGGAGAAGATTCAGCGGTGGTCAAATTGGGATGCTGTAGTCATTCAGCCAGTTGACGGAATCTGAAATCACTTGGTTCAGCACAGATGTGCCTCAGAAAAACTGGTAGAAAAGACATTTATCACTGCGTTTCACTGCAAAAATATGCAAAGAGAATAGAATGCAACATAACTTTTTCCTTGTACGCACAATTTGCTTTATCCATTTCAATACTCAAGTATTTTATTTACTGTTTCATGTCATGTCTTACTCAGACATTTTCAATTTTTATAAATCTTTTCTTCTATGACTGCATGTTTTTCATGCTGTCCTTAAAATGGTAAAATTGGTAAATCTCATCCAGTCAAAACTGTTCTGCAAAGTATTGAGTATGAATAATAGTCACAGATCCAATAAGTAATAATAATAATAACTAGTTAAAAAAAAATAATAGTAAATACGTTCATTTTACATAATAATTGACAAACACTCGGTATTTTCTTGATACATCACAAATAAGAAAGCTTTGAAGAATAATTTATTATAAATGAGAAAGCATTTTAAAATCATTGAAATTTCACACGCCCGCTAATGGTAGAAATGCATCGAATAGCTTTTAACATTTATAGACCATTCGCTTCACAACAACTTTTAACTTGGCGAACCAGAAAGGAAACTTAAGCCTATAGAATTTCATTACGGAAATACTACTTGTTCTCAAAGTTCAATTATTCAGGCTGTTGAAGTAAGTTAAAGCCGTGGTCAGACGTAATAATATATTCAACAACCATTAACCTATACCTGAAAGGGTAGAAAGTGGGCGGTAGTAATGTGACGTCTTTTTTTTAATAGATTTATGTTATTTTTCGAAACAAAAAGATTTCGTTAGTTTTGTACATTACAAAAGGTTTTTTTAAATGTTCTCACATTTAATCTGATAAACCTTAGACACTTGTTTTACTTACGAAATATCATCATCGGCTTTATTATCAGCGTTACAATCTTCATATAGTCCTGGCCGCCTATACCACATATTTCTCACTAATCTGTAATGACTAACGAAAAGATGTTTTTTACCTTTGTTACCTTTTAAAGAAAAAGCCACCTAAGATAAAACTAGCATCCGAACGCTTCCAAGATTTGAAACCCTATTCTATTGATAAAAGTTTCTTTGGTGGTCTGCTACTATTTATTTTTCATGTACATGCCATACCTAGTGAAGTAGTTTGTGTGTTAAAAAAATAGGTTATTGGCGTTAACATATAAAGGATAGTAAAGTACTTAAACACCGTCGAAACATTTGTCAAAACAAACCAGACAAAACTAACATTCAATAAATTAAAAAATATTTTCATTTACAGACTTTTCTTTTCTTTTTCGACTTAGTATTTCCATGTTTTTTTTTCCGGGAAGACCAGCCCACAACAACTTTGTTCGTGTTCTGCCATTGCAAAATTATATAAAAATTCAAACGAGGGAAAAGTCCAATTTGTTTTTGTATGCCAAAACGAAACCACAAAATATTTATCCTAACCGAACTTCGCTTACATAATATTTGCTGATTTAATTTATTTAAACGTTGGTGCCTGCTACAAACGGCGGATATCATTCAAATTCAACGAGGAACATAAATATTTATTGAACAAAATTATCAAAAGTTTAAATACCTAAGTAAGGTTAAAATATTTCACCTTCGTTTATGTAGATTTTTAATATTGGTTTATTTTAACCCCTGTTGAATATTTGCATAAATGCGTGCGTGTTATTTTACAAACTTTGAAATCGTTTGAAGACAAAATTCAAACGCACGCGTGATTACATGCAGTAATTAACTTTTACGTGTGTGTGATTTGAAATTGTATATTGTATTTGCCAATAATTAGTTAAAATGTAGTTGAAACCTCTCATTTACGTGTACGTTAACCAAATATTACTACAAACATTCAATATTTATTTATTTGCGCCCGTTAAAGGTTTTTTGTACAAATGTTAACATTTTTTTTTTAAATAGTATTGAACAACAGGTACATCCAGAGTTAAATAGTTTCAAAAATTAATTTAGCTCTACTAAATAAAATAAAAACTGTGATAATTTGTTTGATATTTGTTTGAATTTTGTTTGATATTTGATATAATCAATTTAAAATGACAATAGTTTGTCTAATGTCCATTACAAACACAAAACACAAAGACTCGAGTCTTAAGATCTTAATGAAATACCCATAAAACGGCCAACCATTATCGGCCATTTTGTCTGGTACAAAACTCTTAAGCGATCAAACGCGAACCAAGACTTGGGAAGAGAGAGAGAATGCAATAAAAATCATGTTGTTATGAGGCCGCGCCTCGTTGGTTTGCTCTCCAGTATCAAAAACATTGGCTTTTCTTTTTTTCCTGCACTCAAAGAAAACTCATTGTTCCTCCTTCCGATTTTATTCCCGCAAAGGCTTTACGGAGAAATGTGGTTATTCGAAATGCTTCTCTCAAAAACTTCCGTTTTAAACGTATTTCTGCTTCCCCACAAAGGCATCGAAACGATTCAATTATAATAATAAAGGGAAACACGCATTTACTTCCTTCCATTTTATTTAAACCAATGGTTTTCCGAGATTAACCATATTTTTTAACCCTGAAGTGTGGTGCCTATTTAGTCCCTTGGTGAATTATTTTATAATTGATCTTAATTATTGATCTTAATTTCGATTAATCTAATTATTTTTTAGTGCTTTTTGTGTTATGTTATATTTAAAAAGTTTATTTAAATACTAAAAAGAATGCCAGCGACTTTCGCTTGCAATTTTTTTTTTGTGAAATGAAAAATTACTTTTTATAAGACTACAGATTTTATTTTAATTTTTATGACCGACCGGTTTCGCAAAACCTTATCATCACCAGGGTATAACATTAATCTTAACAAAAAATACAAAACAAATATGTCAAACCACAAAGTAATTGTTTTCTACAAAAATATAAAAATAGCTTATTATACTTGAAAGATCAAATAAAATAAAATGCTTCTATATACTCTTTAATTGTTTGTCGATATACTTTACATTTTTAAATATAAGTAGGTACCTGTAGATACCATAACCCTTTTGGAAGAATACTATTTGCTTTGCGGATGGAACAATATATTTTCATAATATAATTACCATAACTCTTGCAATGAGATAGGTAAGGATTCAATCTCAAACACTTGATGGTGTCAAATGAAAACTTTGTTGGATAGTTAGCCTGGTCTGATACTAAATTAGTTGCTACTGGTTCCGTTACGGTCTTAGAGAATTAGTAAAATGGCATACATTCAGGAAGGGTAATCGACACTACGTTGAGATAAATACCCTTTAAATATAGACAGGATAAGTTTGCATAGCGTGACCACTTTAGGGTTTATAGATTAAAAGTTGAACTATTTTTTAAATTACACCCAAAACAAGTGGCTAGTGAGAATGTTGTAACTGTACGGCTTTGATTCCAGGGCTTTCAAATTTCAATATCGAACATTCGCGAAATGGATACTTTTGTAACCATTTTTTACCACTTATATTTATGAAAAAATTGCATTGGAATCTGCATATTTTACGGTGTTTTTGTGCACTGGGTGGACCAAAGATGTGATGGTTTCACTAAGAGCTTTGAACTATTAAAACAACTTAATTACAAATCACATTATTATAAATAATACTAAGCTACACTATTTAAATACTCTAATTATTTGACAAGGTTAATAGTTAAATCAAACTGTACCGGCTTCAAGCAGTACAAAGTTTCCTTCGAGCGCTGCTTCTCGATCTTCCTCAAACTTGACTTCTGAGATTTAAATATCGAGCAATGCGAGCACTAAGCTTATTGAAGTGTGCGCCGATAGATGGGAACATGAGTAGCTACTTAACCCAAAGGGTGAAAGAGGCTTTGGTATATGCGATTTAACGCGATGAGCTTACACAACCACACGGTGTGTGAGGCTATCAAGAGGAAAATAGGCTCAAATCCTTCAATTTAATAAAATAATCATCCATCTCTGTATATTTTTGTCATGGGTAAAAATATATTTTTTAATCGTTAAATAATAATCTCTTTTTGTTCTTTTTTTTTTTTGTAAAGTCTCCCCTTATCCACAAAGATAAGAACTTTTCTTTGTGGCATAGTGAAGTTATTAGCACTGTTTTTGGTGTTATATTGCACAAGAGTTTATTTCTTTATTTATGTACTAACGGACCATATTTAGAAGAAAAAAACACAAAATGGGAAAAGAGAGCAACACAGAAAGAACAACACATACATAATATTTTAAGGAAGTAATGACAAAAATAGAACTGAAATATACATTTCAAAAAACATTTATGTCAAAGCCTGAACAAGGTTTTGGTAGAGTCGTAAAGAATGACAGAAATCATTTAGACGGCTACCGAAAATTTCAAATTTGAGTTTATGTCTCGAAATTCTGGACAAGTGGAATGATACTCATAATTAATAGAGTGATGATTGAGGAACAGCAATTCATTGTTTCTAAGTCTACGAGTCTAATATTTTGTCTAAACTACAAGAACCTAGTGGAGTTATGGCATTCTCATTTGAGGAATGTCTTAAGATTGGAGGTAATGGGGGAAAAATATTATATAAGAAAATATAGAAAGAGAATGGGAAGAGAATCAATCGGTTAGTAGCTGTGTTTCGAATTCCCACCCGGGCGACGTGGGTTCAATTCCTCTGCTAGCTTAGTCCTCCATCATTCTACAAGCAACAGCTTTCACTTATTATGATGGCAGTAGGAGTTTTTTTAATATGTCAGGTTATTCGTTAATTGGGAATGTTAGTTTTTTTATTTAAAAAAATAAACAAAAATTACTGTGTTACAAATCTGGTCACTTAATACGAGTTAGACAAATTAAAATCTGTTATGTATTTTTTGCTGGCAACAGAAAGTAAACGTTTCAGTTGATGAATCGGCTCTAGCTTTAGAAATCTTGAAAGTAAACTATAAGTAGATAACTCAATGAGAAACGGTAAAAAAACATTCTACTCACAATAAAGTAACCAGGTAATACGAAATTCCACCTACTTTTGTCAGAAGTAAAATTACGCAAACTATTTTCTTCGAAATTATTAGAAAAATAAAATAGAACTTCGGCAGACATCAAAGCTAAAAAAAAGGTTGCAGACAACATGCTCATAAAAACAGAAATATTTCACGGGCTTAGTTGCAGAAAGCCTGCCGACACAGCGTTATTCCCGAGCTGTAGATTATTAAAATAGATTAGCCTGTGGAATAAATGGTCGCAGAATTCGCTTCATGTAATCACTGTTGGGGATGACAAAATTTAATTAACGAGTACAAAGGATTCCCCCAATTAGTATAATATTCGCAACATGGATACTGGCGAGGCATTTGGTCGGAGTAATCTCTTAATTCTTTTTTGATTATTAGTGGTTTTATTGGCATCCACTACTTCACTGATGACTGAAGAAATTCTAATTCAATTTTCTTTTTCTTGATGGAATTACAAAAAAACAGGAGATTATTTAAAAAAATTAATTGGTTCCTTTCAATGTATTATAACACGATGTTTTAAATCAATTGAAATAATATGTTCAGAGAAATCTCTTTATTGTGTTGGTTTTATGGATTTTCGCAATGACGCTTAATATGAATGACCACCAAAAAGATACACAGCTCGTATGTTATTATACCACTTTGAGATTTTTTGCACGGAGATAGTCGATATATTATATTAGAAAGTCGGTATACAAAAAGAAAACTAAAAACCACAAAACTTATAATTTTCACTTCAACGTGGAGCCTCTACTTTATTTGGGAGTAACGTCTCTGCCAATTGAGCTACCGAGACCTTTTTAGAAACCGGAATTTAGATCAATATCACACTTCCCTGAAAACAATAAATTTTATTTTTTCAATTTCTACCGATATAGGCTGCCATTTTAGCAATGGTATGCAAAGCTATGCAGGCACATTTGTATACAAAGATGGTGTCTTAGATAAATTTTCAGTTTTTATGTACGAAAGATCTTTCGACTTTTTAGAGAATCTAGAATCTGTAATTTTAATATTTAAATTGGAATTACTTTAGCTTTATGCCTTTTAAGTCTCTGCCTAATTTTTATTTATTTTCTGTGTCTTTTTCTGTTTCAAATTTTGTTGAAAATTATTGACATTATTTCAATATTTATTAATTATTAATGCATTAATCTTTAACCTCTAGGTACGACTTCCTTTGTACCTTGCTTACTGTAATTTCGTAATAACTCGTTGGTGTTTTACAAAATTATATTTTTGTCAATTATTATATTTTCTCAGATAATGAATGTGTTTAATGTATTATACTGCATTTAAAAAAAAAATGTCAATGACATTAGTGGTTCTTCTTTAAAAGCTACTTGTATTCGAAGAATCGGTTTTTTCTCCCTCATGCCAAAAAAAATGATTTAGAAATGTGAAGATTTGTTCGTGTATTTAGGAAGTATGTTTACAAGAGACGGAAAGGCTGATAAGGATATTGAAAGAAGGGTGAATGCAGGAAACTCCATTAATGGAGGACTGAACGCTGTTGGGGCAAATAAGAAATTGTCCAAAGAAGCGAAGCTAGCAGTCCACAATGGAGTGCTTATACCAACCCTGATGTATGGCAGTGAGGCATGGAACTGGCAGAGGAAGGATGAAAGTAGACTGAATGCTGTGGAAATGAGATCTTTGAGACGGATGTGCGGTAAAACCATGTATGACCGTATTACAAATGTGGATATCCGGAAAGAATGCAAGGCTGATGTGAGCGTAATGGATAGGATTAAGAAAGGGACGCTTAGATGGTTTGGGCATGTAGAGCGAATGAACGAAGAAAGGAGTGTGAAAAGAATATATGATGCGAAAGTGAATGGAAGAAGAAGTCGAGGACGCCCGAGAAAGACATGGCACGATCAAGTAAATCAAATACTTGAATCGGGTCGTGTGAAGAGTCAGAATAACAGAAGAGTATGTATGAGACGATGTATGAATGTAAATGAAGCAAGAAGTGTGTGCCAAGACAGAGTTGTATGGCGGTCCGTCCTCTCTGCCTACCCTTGCGGGGAAACGGCGTGATGGTTAGTTAGTTAGTTAAGATTTGTTGTGGTTTTATAGAATTTTCGTATGGCTGAATACATTTCCTGCCAAACAAAAATAAATTTTACTGTAAATACAGAAAGCAATGTCAATTTTAAAAGCGTTTTTTTCGCCTTACTGACGTAAGCATACTTTACGTATTTATAACTCGACTTTTATCAAACTCAACGAATGGCAAACTATCTCTATAGATTAAGTATTATGTTGACAAGCGGTTACAGTTAACAGCAGGATTAAAATGACAAAAACTCATGAAAAGATAATAATGAATGCCCCGGGTCTTATAGGGCTTTCTCGCACACTAGAGGTTAAAGTTGATTTTAATTTAGATAATATATTGCCGTGGTAAAACTCAGGCATAAGCAAAACTGGTAGGCGACAAATGTGAATCGGTAAATGAGTGGCTTTGTTTTATTTCAATTTATTACTGCATTTCCCGTTATCTGCAGCTCGATAAGCACTCGTCAGCTTTCATTGTACCGACTTCACAAGTCACAAGAACCCGCGTGGCGTGCAGCTCGGCAGCCCGGCAACTCGGTGCCGCAGTGCATGGCTAATTATTGTAATTCTCCCGCGGAGGTAGTGGCGGATTATCAGCTGATGGGATAATAGCCCCTCGGAGCCGACAGCAGGCGATGGGAAGATGGATGACCCGGGTGATGGATGACTGAGACCCCGTGGATCTCGACTACCTAGCCACCTAGCCACCTACCGCCTCGAGTATTCTGCTGCCCCGGTAGGTAATGTGCTACTCTGCATCGATGATTAGTTTAATGGCTGATAAAGCCCTTGAAAGGTGAATGGGTGCAAGATCCCACTGGGTGGGCAATTAGAAAGAGTTTTTAATTAAGATTAAAAATAAATCATTCAAAATGTAATCTGATAATGCACACAAGACTGGAGACTTGGGGGAATTCAATCTTCACCCCTTATTTATACGTGTAGGTGAAGTACTTACCTACACCGATGTCGATTTTTTGTTGATATAATCTCTTAACTAACCCATATATCCAACAAACTGATTTTAAAAACATTAAGAATCAGTTTGCTGATTTAAAATGGTCTTTTGTATTAGGCCTCAAAAAATTATTAATGTAATTAATGTATGTACAAAAATACGTATTTCATAAATTATTTATTAGTAATGTTAATCACGTAGCTATATAGTGGGCTATTTATTTTATGTCAATATAACTGCAAAAAATAACAGAACCCGCTAATCGGAACCGATTTTCTTGGAAAATATTAAATAATATGCAATATTGTCATTTTACAAATAATGGCTTAAAAATACCAACGGTCCGTATAAAATAACAATGACAAATAATCAAAATATTCATCAATATTTTCCAAAAGTCCATAAAATAAATAAAGAAGTTCAAATAAAGAAGTCAATTAATCTTCTGAAAACATAGCAGTTCGTGCGACACCTATTAAACTAACTTATGGAAGTAATCATTCAACAATTTCTTTTTAGATAATTGTGTTTTTATAATTGTTTTTTCTTAAGCTGCAGTCTTCGTTTCTAAAATATTTTAGTAGTGTGGAGAAACAATTTTAAATTTATCTTTAAAGAATCTTTGAAAACCGATTGCCAGATGTGGGATTTATTCCTTAAAAGCAATTAAAAATTTATTCTTCATGAGCTCGATAAAAAAAATACATTGCATTGCGTACTTGTCGCAATTAAGCACTAATAATTTTTCGGACCGTCTCGAATCGTTAGGTTCACGTTTGATATTCAAAGAAGAAAATTAATTGCCCGAGTGCTTTTCTAAAACAGTTAAAAACCGATTATAATGCAATCACTATAAATTTTGAGATAGCTTTTTGCGCTAAAAAATGATTTAAGTGAATTCACTAGATGTCTTATTTAGCACAATATTCAGAAATAGAACTTTGCTTAAAACAACTTTAAAATTTCTAAGTTCACAGCTCTCATACTCCCCCCCCCCTCTTCAGACTTCATTCAAGCTGCACAATCTCCCCCAATGTAGAAATGCCGTAGTCTCCGTGACTCTTATCAGCTTAAACGGTGACATATAAATTACAAATAATATTTATTTACTATGGACAGAAAAATAAAACTCCCTTGAAACTCATTACATGTCGTATAACACTAATAAATTGTGTAACAAAACTACTTTGCATGACTTACTATATAATAATCCACGTCCAGTGCATAAAAAAAACGTTATGTTTAAATCATTATTCGACTAAATACGACAAAATAACGGTTTCATGTCCAATTAATCACGATTTGTAAGTCTCTCGATTGACAATCAACCCTTTAGCACGCGCCATTAAACCTCCGGCCTTCTAAAAATAAATAACCGAAATACTGACAGTTACGTGCCCCGTGATGTACGCAATAATATATTTCCGTCACAAAAAATGGTGCGACTCTGCGCCAGATACAACCGGTTCCTGTACCCGCATGCATATATACAGTTGAACACGTGGATGAGCAGTATATCTACACGTGTAAAATTGTACAACCCTTACATCCACACGGATGTAGCAGGTGAGTTTGGGATGTGAAGGGTTTGTTGCACCATGTGACTAGGGTGGCCAGGGCTTAACCCTTCAAGAAGATCATGAAAATGTCGTGCTATTAATTCACTATCGTAATACGGGCTGGACAACTGGACAACTGGACAAGGCCAATATGGACGTTTTAGGACATAGATATGCGTATAATACATTCAAAAACTATTCATTAATTAATTATTCATTAAACTATTCATTGAGACAGACATGGAACAATCCTTTAAATTTTGTAATCATCAAGGTGAATAATAAATTAAAAAAATATATGACCGAGGTAAATAATTGAAAACCTTGTGCTAATTTAATAAATAAGATAAGTTAAATTTGAAAAATTTTATTTTAATTTTTCATTTATAATAGTATGGTTTTTCAGAGTTAATTAATGAGCGTAGGTACAACATGCCCTATTATAAAGATATTTTACTTTTAATTTAGAATTTAAACGGCCCCCGTGGTCGAGTGGTCAAGACGCTCAAATGTGAATCCAGAGGTTGCGGGTTCAAATCCTGGCGAGCGCAAATATTTTTTATTTATTTAATATGCGTTATTTCACATAAAGTATATTTGCGGCACGATCTAGAGTGGTAGATACTCCAAATATCGTCCTTGTTAAAGACCACCATCCAGAATCAAAACGTTGCTTGAAATGACTTTAGTCATGTTTAGTGACCAGATATGAATAGCCAGGTAGTTTCCAGTCTTCCTCTTTTCCTTCTCATTTTACTCTCGAATACCTTCAGCCTTACCTAAGTCATCATTTTGCTGCCCATGGGGATGACTCAGTCTCACTGCCTCCAGACGGTTGGGAGCAGTTATTTATAATATTCCTTAGATCATTTATATAGCGCCATTTTTGTAAGATATCACCTCAGGGGCGCTTTACAAAACTTAAAAACTATGGCTTAATTATCCCAAAACTATTTGAATACCTAAATTATAGCTAAAATTACCTTATTGATATTTACAATAATTTTTTTTAAAGAAAGACAAACATTCCCGGGTTACAAATAATTCGACAATACTTGAAAAACTCCTACTACCATCATAGTGAGCGAAAGATATTGCTTGTGCGACGATGGAGGACTTAGCCAGCAAATAAATTGAACCCACGAAACCCGGGTAGGAATCCGACTCGTTTGTTCCCACAGTTACCGACCGGTCAAATTAGTTATTTACATTTGTCGCGAGTTGTGAAAAATGGACAAACTTTTTGTTTAGCAGTATATCGAAGATTGAGGATCACGGATCATTGCGTGAAAAGGTGGGAAAAAAAAATAAAAAAATTATACTGGTGGGTTAGATGCTAATGGGTTAGCCTAGCTGTTTAAATTAGGGCAATTCTGTTGGGACTCTTGTGAGGTATTTTCTATAAAAATAAAAATTAAGTCATCTCAATCATCTTGAAAGTAATTTATAGAAAGCTTTATTACTATGGTTTTTACATATCATAGATACGTTTGTACATTGATTAGTATTTTACCTGCTGAAAGACTATTTCCTGGAAAATAGTGACCATTTAAAGTTTACTCAATTACCTGTAAAAGTTTTCTATTGAATATGATTTTGAAAGTACCCCAGGGTTTCACCAGATTATGAAATTGTTGCCAAGAATCTCGACTGATTTTGAATAGATTAAAAGGTTCCAGGAAACCATAAATAGAATTATAAAATGGTTACCCTGACATGTACCTACCCCTACCTACTACCTCCCATTCGCTTAAGCGTGAAATGTACACCGGGGGTGTTACCCCCGCGATTCGTCTGTTGCCCTGATAACCGCCTCTGCTCGGCCCAATACCGCGGCGATAGCCAGCCGACCTGATACTGCGAATATTACCCATGCGTTATGGTTGCTTAGCAAATTACGTGGGGGATTTTAATTGAATCTATGGTAAAAACTTGTTTTATTTAGTAATAACTTAATTTAGTAAAAACTTGTTTTATTTAGTAATAACCCTAAATATCACTTTGTACTCATAAGATTTTGACGGCCTCCACGGTCGAGTGGTAAGACGCTCGACTTCAAATCCAAAGGTTGCGGGTTCAAACCCGACGTGCGCCAATAACTTTTATTCAATTAATATGTGTCATAAAAAAATTAATTCATGTAAGATAATGTACAGATTATTTGCGTCATGTTCCAGAGTGGTGGATACTCCGAGTATCGCCCTGGTGAAAGACCACCATTCAGAATCGAAACGTTGCTTGAAATGGCTTTAGCCGTGTTTGGTGACCAGACTTAAATAGCCAGGTACTTCCCCATCTCCTTCCCCTCCCCATTACCCTTAGACTCATAACATGCCCCGATTGGGGATGCCATAATCTCACTGGCTCTAGACGGTTGGGAGCAGTTGGGACTCTTGTAGGGTATTCACTATAAAAAATAAATAAAAATATGTATTAAGTGGAATGCTTTGAGAGGCCAATAATGGAAACATTTACCGAGTACGGTGGAAGATAAAAAAAAAACATCAAAGAGTTTATCAACCTTCATGTTTTGAAAATTATCTTAGTTAAATCCATATTTTAAGCACTTTAAACCAGATTTCTGTCGAGTTACTTCTAAAAGCTTAATTAATTACAAACACAGCATCCAATGGTTATGAGGTGTTTATCTATCAACTAGGTCCCAGACGAGCCAACGAAATCGACCATCTGTTTGAGAAAGAATTTTGGCGTTCGACTCTTTTTCACTTCACCAGAAGAAACTATTTAACTATTATTTTTTTGTAACTCTGTGTTTCAAAATGAAGTACCTCACAAAATAAAAAAAATGAAGATAATTTAATTTTTAACGTGATTATTTATTGAACAGTGAACTTAAATCATTCAAATAAAAACTATTCCCAGCGGAACCAAATAATATTAATATTTATTTTTAATTTAATTAAGCAAACGCTTTGCGATTTGACATATTTAATGAAAATGAAATAATAACTTTGTATAAGACCACATGATTTAATTTTTATTTTTATGAACGTCCGGTTTTGCTTAGCCTAAGCATCATCAGGGTACAAAATTAAACTCAGCCTTTTTGCCTTTCCGGCAACGACATAACCATAGAAATATGTAAATTACACCCTCTGTCCAGCATGTCATTGTAATCTCGAAATAAATTAAAGAAAAAAATGTATGTGGATTTCATTTTATAATATTGTAGAAGTAAAATTTATTTATTTCGTATTTGTCTATCTAATACATAGATACGTATGATAATAAAATTTGATTTTTAACCACTTTATTATTATATATAACCTTCTTCATGACAATATGATATAAACCTTTTATTGTGTGCTGTCCTTACGAAGGTTGGCTCCGACCGAAATCAGTTGACACATTATTTTTATTTTTTTTTTAATTTTTAAAAGTAAAACAAACATTCCCGGGTTACGAATAACCTGACAATATTTGAAAAACTCCTACTGCCATCATAAAAAGCGGAAGATGTTGCTTGTGCAATGATGGAGGACTTAGCCAGCAGAGGAATTGAACGCACGACGCCCGGGTGGGAATCCGACGCGTTCTCCACTCAGCTACCGACCGGTCGATGTGTAGTGATGTGCGGTTGATGTGTCTACATGTATACATATATAGTGGTTCAAAACTAAATACACTTTTATTTAAATTATTAATAATTAATTGTTATTACAGTTTGATGTCCCAGAAAAATAAATTGTAGGAACAAAAACCTAAAAGGCGGAATACATTTTTTGAACATTTAAACCGTACGTGATAAATACCCAGACTCCCTAATACGAGATCTGCCCAATCAATCATCATCACATTTCACACATACCATATTACACGTCTCCCGTCTAGATCTGCTTACGCTCTGTCAAAGTGCTTGCACAACTTATGCCAGTTGTCTTGGTGGAAATGTTGTTATTCGCATCTAGGAAATCGGTGAAAGATAATTTTTCGACAGTGATGTAGAACATGCTAAAATATTTTGATAATTTCTATGACTTCCCAAATTTTCGTAATCAATTTAGAAGTTCTTCGTCAAATAGTACTAGATACAAAATAATAATGAACTAAAATGTCACACCAATAATTATTGATATGTTAGTAGCTGAGTAGACAAACGCGTCAGATTCCCATCTGAGCGTTGTGGGTTCAATTCCTATGCTATCTAAGTCCTCCATCATTGCACAAGCAAAATTTTCAGCTTATTATGATGGTAGTAGGAGTTTTTCATGTTTTTTTTTTGTCACGTTGTTTGTAACCCGGTAATGCCTGTCTTTCTTTGAAAAAATATAAAACAATGAAACTTTGACAACTCCCAAAAACGGGTGCAACGGTTTACCCGAGATTCATTTTGGATTATTTCAGATGAATCCAAAACTATAATATGAAAAAATTTTTCCAATGATATTTTCAGGATGTGAGTAATTTATATTTTAGATTAGTAAAAACTGATCCTTGCCATTAACATCGTTTCCGTAAAAACGTTTTTACCAAAACTTCTTAATCGTATTCAGTAACAACATGAGCGGTATGAACGGATTTAATTTTTCTATGTGATGAATTAGTTACACCGAAATATTTATCGAAAAATATTTGAGATTATAGTTACATGTTTATCAGAATTATTTAAAATTCAAACCCTAAAACGTTTGCTTTTCTGAACTTGCTACAGCAAACTCAACCCTATACTCCTTATTTCGTGCTTCCAACGTTCGTATTGCCATCCGCGTTTCCGATTTTTATAATAATAACAATATTTGGATGATTTGTATAGCGCCGTTTTTGTGAAAAATCACCTCAAGGGCGCTGTACAGTTCTTATTTTCTATTATTACATATTAATTTTTAGTTTAAATAAGAAAATATACGGGAACATACTCACCTGCCCTTAATGCGTCATTCCCTGCTAGAAAACCGGCTGGTAAAGACGTGTAAACTGCGCCTAATGTCATGGTGAATTAATAATATATTTTAACGATTTCTTATTGTAATCTTATATTGTTTAACATTTTGACTTTATCTACCTGCATTTAAATGGTTATTGTATTCTCTGCAATTAAATAGAACTTGAACGAATGCAAAGTAAAATATCTCTTCTTAGATTTCCGCCCTTTTTTGGGAATGTCTCACCGATCTTTTTGGGGTAATGGGTCCTTTTCATGTGCGATAGTTTTCTCTCATTTGGAATTCATAACTTCATTTTTTATAAAATCAAATTGAATCAAAACATACAAATTAAAAATATAAATTGTATTAAGCCAAGTTGAAGTACATATTTATTTGGCTTCTAGTCAACTGATTATCGTTGAAAATGTATTCGTTCTAACTTAAGTTTTATGTTTTAATTTACTATTATTAAGATTCGATAACTTTTAGTGCCCAGCATAAGGTCGAAGGTTAGCAGAAGTGTTATTAAATGTACAAATTTTTTCCCCGAAACGCATTTTTTATTTGCCTGTGAAGCGTAAAAAACAAGCCTTAAAGCGTTTTGGTGAAGCAACGAGTAATGAACAAAAGGTAAGATGTTCCTAAATTCCCATTTAAGTATTCGGGAAAGGATTATGCCCCGAGCAATATTCATGGAAAACTTATAATACATCTTGAGTCATCGTCTTTTTGAAAGAGTATCGGAGGAATATTGTATCCCACCAGTGTTGCGGAATACATTAAAAAACATCCCTTCGATATACGAGGGTTTTCATTTAAACTTTGGGGGTTACGCGAAAAAAATATAACAGTTTGTTTTGGTGAAACTCGCGATAAAATACGATATAAGCAGTAAAAAATAATAAAAACTTTCTGACAGATCCGCCATAAATATTTTCTGCTGATTTTTGTTTTGTAAACATTTTCCGGCGAATGAAAGTTGTTCAATAGTGGGTTTCAACTCTCCTCTTTCTGACATGTTCGCCAGATCATTTGAATGTCGGACTCTTTGTCGAAAAGTCGCGAAGTTCTCGGTGATATTTTTATAACCACAAATATTCGTCATGAAAACTAACTTCTGTACCTAGAAACGTAATATTGTATCACGTGTATATCCGTCTACGCACATTATATTTCAGAGTTTCGACCACAAGATCAGCGGGTTGTTTTCGTTTTATGTCAATACTATTTTATCCCGACATTTTTCTTTACTCAATAATTTACGGAAAATCATCTATAGAACCTTTTTCTCATTTTGTTTTATATCTTAGATGTGAAACTGGCCCATGAAACCACTATTGCGCACATGATGAGTATTTACGTTATCTTTTAAAGTAACAAAACAGGCGGCTCTTTTGAAAAGCTTTCCCGGCAAATACCGAAGCTCAGCACACGTGCGAAGGGCAAATTAGCTATTGAAAAAGCAATACCCCGTAATGTAGTGAAAACAATAATACAGCGGGAAACAACAACATAAAAATCGCAGTCCGGAAATTTTACTACGCTACGTTATGCACGCTATGTTACTGCACACATTTACTCCTCTCCGACTTTTTTACCTTTCAGCAAACAACATCACAAAATAAAACTGCGCGCTTTTAATAGCCTCGCTTCAAAAATAACAATAAGCTACGGGGAACTTTGAGGGACGAATAATACTGTGGCTTACCACTGATCACATGTCGAAGATATTTTAACCGATTCTATAATATCGACTTAAAAGGCGGTAGGGTATAGGCAACGAACAAATATCTATGTTATCAACCGAGTTACTGAGTTGAAACAAATCGGATGAATCAATTTTGTCTCTCAGGTCCCAGAAAGGCTAGTGAAGTTGATTATATTTCCAAAAAAAAAATAAAGATATTCTTAATCATCAAACTCACTCGAAGTAAGGGTAAATTGAGCTTACTTCAGGCACACAGATACGCCCACAACACACTTCTATCGATTGGTCTCTTCAGTGGGAATAGGTACCTCATTTTTGTAAAAAAACTCGCTTAATTGATCTCTGTGGCAAAATACATATTTCAGCCAAATAAAATTTTAAGAATCATAGCAGAGTGAGTTCAGTTTTCAAAACTAATTTTCAGTGTGCATTTTTAGATAAGGTGCCAAGACCAATTTTGACCGATAAATGTGCACCTGTTTTTTTCCTATAACAAGCTGCATTCACATTAATTAATAAAAAAGATCAAACACTCTTGGTAATTACTATGACACAAAACTGGAAGTTGTTTATTTTTTAAAAATAGGTTTTTAACATGTTTAACGTCTTTTTTTTTTTTTTTAGGTTTTTACTTTTATTTAAACAATAATTATTATTATTTTAATTTAAAGAACAGTTTTTAGTTAAAAAGCTCTGCGATGTAATTATTTTTACGCGTGACAGCTGTTTCGCCTTCTGAGGGCATTATCAAACTCTAGACAGTTTGATAATGCCCTCAGAAGGCGAAACAGCTGTCACGCGTAAAAATAATTACATCGCAGAGCTTTTAACTAAAAACTGTTTTTTAAAAATTAAAATAATAATAATTATTGTTTAAATAAAAGTAAAAAACCTAAAAATTAAAATGGAGTTGTACAAAATAAACTTTAAAACCATAAATATGTTTAACGTCTTTTGGTATATTTCGCATTAAGAAATAAAAATATCGACTAACGGCATTAGTTATTAGTTTAAAAAAACAGTAAAAAAATATACACTTTTGCCTTGATAATTGAAAAAAATATTAATAGTATTAAGACATTGTGAATTAAAAAAGACACACGAAAGAAAAAATTAGGCTGCAACCAAATCAAGACTTCTCATTATGCCGCAGAAGTGTGTATTTGCTTTACCTTCGATAGAATAATAACGGATTATCATCAAGCAGCTCTTTTAAAGCTTGGCATTTGTGATTGGTCTTCACGGGCTCTTGTTTTCTTTGTGCACGAGAAAGATAATTCGCTTGTCTGAACAGAGTGACTGGCTTTAAAGCCAAACACAAGGAATCACATTGCGGCGGCAGCACCCGGGCCGCAGGACGCGCGGGGTAGCGGCGCGCGTATCTCACCTCCTACATCCCTCGGTGGTATTTCACCAAGTTAATGTTCCGTGCACCTCCTTTGTTTGCTGTGCTCCCGGTAGCGCGTCTGGCTACGGCTAGACAGCTCGCGTGGTTAGGTGCGCGCCCCATCCCCTCGATGCCCGATGCATGGAATTACAGCCTGAACACGACCGAGCCTAGGGCCTGTAGGCCCGCCACCTACATTATAATACGAGTCTGTACCTATTATAAATTTGTGTTCGCAAACATGAAACGTTGTGCGAGTGTTATTATGTATCTTGTTTCGGTCTCTGCTCTCCTGGTTACTGCAGCGAAACAACAAGCGTGCCTTATTAGCAGTTACATTCATGAACAATGGTTTAAGTACACATGATGTATAATGGATGGAACATTACATATTATTCCCCTCATTATAAGTATCATTAATCAAAAAATGTATAATCTTAATATTATTTCAGTATCATAAATTTTTATTTTGCATAAAGTTTTAATTCGTTTTCGAATCATTAAAATATTTAGTTTTATGGTCGCATTTTTCACTTTCAGTTTTAATTAATTCGGAGACCTTGTCAACGCCGCAGTAAAAATCTGCGTCACGAAATTCCCTCGTAAAAGCGAGCTTATCTCAGGGATGGCGCTGTTAATATTTAGTATGTAAAAAGCCCCGATTGCCACGTATATTTACGTGGTGCATTATTTTCACCGTTTTCGGGTTAAGTGGAAGTTGGAACGTAAAGCGTGTCAGGGCTACCACGCTTTCTCTGGAACCAACTTTGAACAGTCAGAGGCGTGCCTTTATTTTTTAAGCATTGATGATTTCAAGTATATAAATATCCTGATTGTATATCATTGGTCACTTTCGACAGCGATGTCCCTCAGAAAAAAAAAATTGTCTTACTTAAGTTTTTTCGTAGCTATTAGCAAAAATAGGAAAACAAGTTTGCACTTATATTTTTAATTTTCGGATGACTGTTATTACAGTATAATTTTATAACAGAATGTTCTTGATTTTGCTTGGATTTTTTTTTTCTGAAATCGAAAATTAAATTTAGAATATTCTGTATACAAGCACTGTACTGGTGTGAGCATTGTATTAAAGTCAACATTCGCTGTGATACCTGTAAACGGGAACTGTATTCTTCAAATACAGTACCAAAAATTATCGGGAGATCTCTCGAACTTCGCCCTCTTGTGTGGTGGCATTTCTTCAAAATTCACATGTTTACCCATATTCTAACATAGTTTGAGCAAAACAAAAAAAACTATTTGAATGCAGTTATTACATGAAAGCTTTTGAAACGTATTTTTTGTGGTGCACCCACTTCTGTAGGAAGTGTTTTATTTTTTATGTTTTATTTATTTTTTATAACTATCTTACGATCTCCGCTGTTAAACTTAAATGGTGATACCACAATGTCCCCGCCACATTATTCAGCTTGAAAAATGTATCGATAAGAATATCTGTTTAGCCTTTATCTATTCAGGAAATACACGCGTAAGGAAAACAATTATTTCAACACTAGCCGGCGAGGAGGAAACAGAGTTCACATTATCGTTTATCGCGGTCTTAAATGAAGGGGAAAATGTTATCTTATATTTTTATGCATTTTAGGGGCAGGAAAGCCTATTCACTGAAACTTTTATCTTCTGAAGTTTTCTGAATGCAATGAACACCACTTTTTATTGCATAATATTGTGAAGAAAGTTTTATGAAAAAACACAACAAGAGTTGGTCTCCAGGGCCGCTTTAAAAAGATAAAAGTTTTGTGAATTAGAACTTTGTTTATTTTGGCTCAAGAGACTTTTTTATACATGCAATATTTACATATAATATTACTGTAAACATTTTTCTGAAACAGAAGTACGAAATGGCGCTAATTTACAATCAGATTGTAAATCTCATTTTTTATTGTAAAGCACATATTGTCAAAGATATTTTGTCATTTTTTTTCGGAGTGAATAGGGATTTCAACCTTTCCTTATATGGAAGTAAAAAAATACATGTACGATTGGAAGGGGATGAATCTTTATCTAATTTATTGCACAAAGTTCTCATTCGGGGCGACTTTAGAAGCCTATTTACCTTTTGAAACGGGAGTGTTAAAGACAAAGCAAAAAGGCTGCGTGCTGAACCAGTCAACTCAAGAGCCGATGGGTATCGTCAAATTTGCCCAGCATTTTTGTCAGGAAATTCCACTTTATACCAACCACTTTCAGCTCGCAACGTTATTCTCTATTCAGTTACTATGTGGTATTGAGTTTTTCATTAAAAAGGTTAGACAAGACGTTAAATTTTCATATTTGTATGTTTCAATTGCTATTTTAAAAGAAAGGGGTTTTTTTTATCAAATGAGTGTTGATGGTAAAATATTTACTATTATCATCTCCTGCGAGGTTAATAAAGGTGGTATCATTTGGCTATCGTTGTTATTAGTTTCGTCACTTTTCATAGGTAGTGATAACCCGTAGGTTTCAAGAGACATCTTCGTTTCAAAAATAATGTTTTTGGTTAAAGCGCCCTTGAGGTGATTTTCCCACAAAAACGGCGCTATAAAAGTTATCCATTTATTATTATTATTATTTTTATTTAAATTTTGCAGAACGCGTTTATGTGGATTCATTAAGAGTCGAGCAATATTAACTAAGCCTGAATCGATATACGAACTCGTCCCAGTGAGACAGCAAAATGCACTTTTGTAAATATTTTCAAACTTTCAATAAAAACACCGGTGCTCATATTTTCCATAAATAATGGTCATGGTAACCGATTAATTTATTTAAAACCACTAGAAATAAAGAAAGCCATTAAAAGTCACATTCTTAATAATCAGTCAAATTTGTCTAGTACTCCAATATTCAGTATATTTCCCGTAAGCTCGTAAAATATCTCATTATTCGTTTATCACGTTCTCAGTTGACGTTTTACCTCTTTTATTTCATATTATCTGTTTTTTCTATGTTTCGTTATAATTTGAATGTTATTTTTTTGTTTTCTTACTGCTTTTTTTTTTTTGTGTTCTCCTTCTGTATGTATGAGTGCTCGTATATATAACCAAACACTTTGTATTTTTTTTTGTTTAACTATGTACCCTGATATGCTTAAGCTTAGCGAAACCAGTCAGTCATAAAAATTAAAATTAAATCTGTGGTTTGTTGAAAGTTATTTTTTAAATTTTCATTATTGCAAATGTTTACCATATCATCACTGTCAAAAAAATATGACGTGCATCTTCCACCGATTTCCATGTCGTGAATAAAAACTTATTTATTCACTTAGTTATTATTTCATTTTCATAAATTTTACCAGAACAAAAATTTAGAGAAAAAACCGGTTATAACTTGTTAGGGATGTAGGTGGTGGTTTTGTTTGAGACTGTCAAATGAACCCACACATAAACGTGAATCGTTTGCAACCTTTCCGTTCCCATCCGCATCCGGCGTGAAAAGAGGCGGAATAACAAAGCACACAATCCCGGCACTTCGTTTGTCATCTCGGCCATTAGCGCTGGAATATTATAAGGTTATTAACGTTCACGTGAGCCCTCGGCTAAGTGGGTGCTAAGCGCGGTCAGTGTTTGACCGCGGGCATCGCCGGGTACACAGCCCGGGGCGTGTACCGCCACACCGCGGACCTGGCCGGACCGCCGTGCAAACTCAATCAATTACGTCATTTGCCCGGCAAACAAACCCGGCCACCGAGATGGCTATCCCGGCTATCCCGGCTGTGTGACGTCTCTCTAAGTAGTGCCTTATTTTCATTATTTTGGGATAATTTACAGACTAACAAATCTAACTAGCTAGTGCATATTACATTTTGTTGATTTTGCGATTATTTTAAATATTGAAAATATATGAAACTCCATTAATGGAGGACTGAACGCTGTTGGCACAAATAAGAAAGTGTCCAAAGAAGCGACGCTAGCACTCCACAATGGAGTGCTTATACCAACCCTGATGTATGGCAGTGAGGCATGGAACTGGCAGAGTAAGGATGAAAGTAGACTGAATGCTGTGGAATTAAGATCTTTGAGACGTATGTGCGGTAAAACCATGTATGACCGTTAAAAATGCGGATATCCAAAAAAAATGCAAGGCTGATGTGAGCGTAATGAATAGGATCAAGAAATGTACACTTAGATGGTTTGGGCATGTAGAGCGAATTAACGAAGAAAGGAGTGTGAAAAGAATATATGATGGGAAAGTGAATGGAAGAAGAAGTCGAGGAAGACAAGGCACGATCAAGTAAATCAAATACTTGCATCAGGTCATGTGAAGAGTCAGAATAACAGAAGAGTATGTATGAAACGATGTGTGAATGTGAATGAAGCAAGGAGTGTGTGCCAATACAGAGTTATAAAGCGGTCCGTCCTCTCTGCCTACCCCTGCGGCGAAACGGCGTGATGGTTAGTTAGTTAGTTAGCGATTGAAGTTAAAGATTCAGTTTAATATGCAGATATCTTGCTTTTACAGCATGGCGAAGAAAAAACATCGAAAAAATCAACTTTGTTTTTTTTTTATTTAAATAAATAAACTAATAATAATAATAAAAAATAAACTAATAACAATATTAGGAGAATTAGTATAGATCCGTTTGGTGTAAAAAATCACTGTACAAATCTTAATTTCTAATTAATATTAATTCCTAGTTTATATAAATGTACAGCAACATACTAACCTGGCATGTCACTTCTGGCAAGACCCAATCACTTTATTATAATAACTTAAAATTTCAGGTGATTTACATATCTATGCATTTATTTTCATTTGTATTTTTATTTATTTTCTTATTTTTAGGGCATGAGAGCAAATTTAAAATAAAGTATACAAAAGGTATTTTTAAATTGTTCGTAGTAAGGAACTGATAATTATGAAAATCGTCTAATGAATTTAAAGAATGAGAGTCCGAAAGTGTTTTTACTTGGTTTGGACGAAAATTCTATTGGGCTTGTTACATATCTTGATTATGGATCTGATTTTCTGAAAGTTTGGGTTCTGAGTTTCATTCTAAACTGTATCAAGAATTTTATTATTCTCAGATGATTAGAGTTTTATTCTCCTACTCTTATATTGTTGAATCAGAATTTAGATCCAAACTAAGAACTCAATTTTTCAGGCATTAATTTCCATAAATTTGTCATTCCACTCATACTGATCAATGATTCTTTTAAAATTAGTTATTTCATTCGTTTTAGTCACTAGTTATGAGTATTAGATGTAAGACACTAGTTAAGTCGCAGTAGTTAATTACTAGCTATAATTCCTAATTGTAAGTCACTAGTTGAAAATCTTAGCGTTAAGTTATTAGTTATAAGTCTAAGAAATAAGTTATATGTTAGATGAATTAAGTTGTAAAGGGGCCTTCGGATGATTTTCTTACGAAAACGGTGATATACATGTGATTAATTTATTATTATATTTTCGTAAAAAGCATTTACTTTGTGGCTTGCCATATTTATAAATAAAACACATTAACTTTGTTTATAACCACTTTATTATTTAATATCACGTCTACCGGTTTCGAAAGTACCCTTTCATCGTCAGGACAATTTTAAAATTAACATAAAATATAAATTTTTGAGGTATATATACATATTTAGGAGTTAGCATGGGAAGGAGAAGGGGTAATTGAGTGGATTATGGGAATAATAGAGCGGTAAACTGAAAATATATCTAGGATAGGACTATAAGATAAATTAATTTGATTATTCAAAATACTAGATTTATTATTTAATGATTTTCTAATTTCTAATGATTCTAAGTTATCTAATTTCTTCCCTTTAATACAATTTTTTTAATTCTTCACCGTTGTATTAAAGGGAAGAAATTAGATAACTTAGAATCATTAGAAATTACAATTTTTTTTAATTCTTCACCGTTGTATTAAAGGGAAGAAATTAGATAACTTAGAATCATTAGAAATTAGAAAATCATTAAATAATAAATGTGGTATTTTGCATAATCAAATTAATTTATCTTATAGTCCTATCCTAGATATATTTCCAGTTTACCGCTCTATTATTCCCATAATCCACTCAATTACCCCTTCTCCTTCCCATGCCAACTTCTAAATATGTATATATACCTCAACAATTTATATTTTATGTTAATTTTAATATTGTCCTGACGATGAAAGGGTACTTTCGTAACCGGTAGAGGTGATATTAAATAATAAAGTGGTTATTAAAAAAGTTTTTGTGTTTTATTTATAATTTATTATTATAATATATTCTGAAGAAAAACATACAAGTGAATTCTTAAAATAGTACCAATTTCTATATTATTTTTTGTTGTTTTTTTTACGCTTTATTTAGCACAAACGGGTTTCGAACTGTTGACCTTTGGGTAAAGAGTCACAGAGCTTACCGCTCCGTCACGTGGATCGTCATTCTCTTTATTTTAAAGAAAGATCATTAAAATTATTAGGAGTAAACCCCCAGTATCCACTCTACAAAAAAAACGACTCACCGTCTGGTGAATTCGTTTTACCTGAGGCTTAAAATAGTTCATCTTAAAGCAAGAGGTTTTATCAGTCTTTGAGTCCTTGCGGCAAAAAACACTTAAAGGTGCAGTCAACCAGAATTTATGAGTTTTCATTGTTGCCTGAACGAAAAATGCAATAAGTTTATTTTGTTTTTTGAAATTCGAATTTCTTTATTTTTAAGGGAGGCTTTTGTTGGCGACCCTCTTGTCTTTGTAATTATTCAAAACTTTTTCTAATCGCAGATTAATACGAGATATAAGCGAAACTTTACACCTGCTTCGAAAACAATGTGTTTTGAAAGCCTATTTTTTTTCAAAAGAGATAAAAATAAATTGCATCTTTATGCCTTCTCGTGCGATTTTTAATGTTAAAAAACATCAATTTCTTCAAAATTTAAAAAAATTAAGTGAATCGATTGAAAATATTTCGGTTTGTTAACTTATTTTAAGTTTAATATTTTCGAAAAAAAAATTATTACTTCCTTTGCGTCAAACGTTGCTTTCTGATGTTCAATTTTCTAAAAAAATGTATGTTAATGTTATATATATCTGAAATAAACAGTAGCTTTGACATATTTTCAGAGTTGCTTAAAGCGAATAATACGGCGCAGGTAGTTGACAAATTGACATTATTTAGCTAATCAAACATCACAACTCTCGCTCATTGCCAAGTCAAATAATGTGTCCAGTTAACACGGCGTAAATTAACTACATCGAGTAAATAATTGGCCAAATTCTATTCACTTAAGCAATGCTGAAAATCACGTAGGTGTATTTAATTACAAGTCTATTGTAAAGTTTAAATACAAAATGTATTTGTCTTGTGAGAGTTTCCGTGACTTGCGTGGTATGATGCCGCGAAAAAAAATGTTTATCTTGTAAAAAATCCATATCGGAATTGAAATATTCAGTTTAATACTTTAAATTTCACGACAAGACTTGCTTGGCATTCCTTCTGGCAGTAAATAACGAGACCCGCTGGACAGGCAGGGGCTCTCCTTGGGGGAAGGACTGCCAGAGTACCAGGAGCACATAACGAGGCGAGGGGAATAATATCCAAGCCCTCTCACGCTAACAATCTGTCCGGGATACGATGATACTGTGTACTTTTTATTCTTCTGCGCTCCTTGTGTGCTGTGAACGGATATTTGAGGGAGAATGCATATTTTTGAAGAGTTTGCCTTTCGTAATAGGATGAGAAAGAATCTTATTTTACTTTCATTCATCTTTGTAAATCGCATCACATTGGAAAATACATACATCTTTACCCGCTCAAGCTTTGCTGTGTGTGATGAGGCGAAAAAATTGGAATTTTACCATTATTTGTTTCACTAATGATTACAAATTACGCACAAAAATAAACATCACTTCAATTCGTTATGTCAGAAAAAAAAGCTTTTAATCCCTTCCTACTGTAAAATTTAATAGATGTCACGCGTTGATTTCTTGATTTAACAAGTGTGACGTATAATATTTATTTTGTATTTGGGTTAAATTCCCCCGGAAAAAGGCGAGAAAACACCCGCCCTTTGAATGCGAGTCGTCATTTTTTCGCTTCGGAAACCCATTCCGTACCATCAATTTCGATAGGGTCGTACATATTTTTATCAGGGTTCCGTATTGATGCAGGAGATGTGGAATACTTGGGTCATTATATGGGGGGAACCTTTTATGGAAAACTGTAAAAACCCACGACACGGTTCGACACCCTTGACACTTGTACGTCTTTATGTGAACTGGAGGAAATACACGGGTGAGCTCGTCTATTATGTATCAACACTCGAGGCTTAGACGAATTTATTGTGAACTGCTCGACCGCCAGAATGGGATAACTTGCCAAACCGAATTCACGTTTTAACGATCATCGTTTGCGAGGATTTCTAAAACGAAATGGGAAAACTCAACGGCTTCCCAAGATTTCATATATATCTGAAGTACCATTCTGTGCATTTAACCCCTAAATACATCTTCATTTACCCATTTCTTTGTTAAGTTTTAGAAAATCCGAATGCCTTAAGAGTAGCTATTGATCTTTCCAAGCTGATAGGCATAAGTGGATTGCTTTGCTGAATTATTTGATAAAGTATTTAGGCCAGGTTACAAATGTAAATCATCTCACGTATGGGGCGGAGCACCTCCGGGGCAATCTCTGACCCTCGCAAGTCGCTCGTAAAACGCTTGAAATGTGAAATTGATCCAAGACGCTGGTCATTTATTTATATATCGGACTAAGCCCAGAAGAAACGATGGGGGGTATTTGGAATAGTGTGGAAGCTCTAGTAAGCCCCTCGCAAAATGCAATTTTTACGCCTATCAATATTGCAAAGAGGCGCCCTTTGGGTTGCGACCGAAAACCGAAGCGAGTATCCTCCGAGTGATGGGTTTCCCTAATCCCATCCGCGGGTGTGGATAGACAAATCGATTACATATTCTGCTTTGTTGAACCTGCAACTTTAACAGCTGATAAAATAACGTTTTTTATTTTGTTACGGAAAAAATCTCCCCTTTCAACTGGAACTCGATTTTTAAACGTATTTTACCATTCTATTTTAGGTAGCTAGAAGTTTATTTCCGGCTTCAACCAAGTTTCAACTATTTTTTAATGAATTTCCTTACTGAACAATTTAAAAAGTAAAGCTTTTTGAATATCATTTTTTGTTTATTTTGGGAAAATTAACAGCAAATCAACATTCATTAGTACATACATAATAATAAATCATGCCAATTACAAATTTTCCTCTGCTGATGACAAATATTATAAATAAAATGTGGAAATGTATATACAGTTATAATTTAGTAACTTAACTTTGGTGGCGGGAGAGGAAGGTGGAAGGGAACGTGGGAATGGAATAAAGGAAGATGGACGGGAGCAGATGGGTGGTTGAGAGATTGATATTTTAAAACTGCGAATCTGATTGTAGAGATAGAGAGGTGAAAGTATACAAATTATAGTAGTTTTTAAAACCCAAGCGACAAAATCACATAATTTTAAAAAAAATCATAGAAAGCAATCAGTTTGTGGTGTGAAATATTTAATAAAAATGATTTATTAAAAATGTAAAATAAAAAAAATATCCTTAATTACAATTATTTATTGGTAGATTATTTGATTGCCTGATGGTAATGGTAATGAATGTAATAAATAAAGATGGCGTTTAATTTCTTGATGGAGAAAAACGTATTAATTTCTAACCTCCAAAAAAATTTTTCAAATTGAGTTCATCGCGATCCACTCTGTAAGTGGCTTTCACGGGGTAGTAGAAAAACTTCCGTAAAATGGTTCCATCAGATAGATCGATGGCAGAATGTGCGGGGCAGAAGGTTAAATGAAAACAGGCTCGGTGACAAACGACGCCCCTCCGAAGCGTCGCGACGCCCTGAAAAATATCAGCGACGTCGGTTCCAAAATACTGGACGTTTTGTCATTTAACGACTACCGTAGGTTTTGTTTCACACATGATGAAAAATGTTTGATAGTGCTAGACGTATCACGGATGAATTGAAATCATCAATGTTTATTTTTAAACTTTAATGTTTATGTTATTCAATTCCTTTCAAATAAAAGGGGTTTTGTTTTATAGTTTTATGAACGTTAATGAATATATTTTTGTAGAAAACAATCACTTGTGGTTTGACATATTTAATGAAAATGAAATAAATTAAAATTAATTTAACGGGATAAAACGGAAAGAAAAATGGCGAAAAAAATAAAATAATTATAATAACTCTAAGACCTCAGATTTAAAAAAATAAAATATGATCGAATAAAAGCATCGGTGCTCATATTCTTCATTAAAATGGTTATGGCAACAGATTAAATAATTTAGAAGTACTAGAAATAAAGAAAGCCATTAAAATTAATAGTCATATTCTTAATAATCAGTTAAATTTTTCCAGTGGTGCTGGACAAATAAATATTTTTATTTACGTTCCTTTGTTATAATTTAAATGTTATTCTTTTGTTTTCTTACTGTTGCCTTTTTATTTGTTTATATTGTGTTCTCCCTCTGTATGTATGAGTATATATAACCTCACGCCTCTTATATGTCGTCTAATTTAATGTTGTACCTTGATAATAATGGCTAAGCAAGACCGGTTGGTCATAAAAATTAAAATAAATTCTGCGGTCTTGTGTAAATTTGTTATTTCATTTTCAGTTAATAAATATAATCTTTCACATCTTTTTTGATTTTTGCTGTCAACAAATGGACATATTTAAATAAATGATCAATTTAGTATATATATATCGATGAAATTGTTGCATATTTTTAGGAAGTAACTACTTGGAAGGCACAAAGTATGTCATCCCATTTAATAAAGATATTTAATTAAAATGACACGTGTCTGAATTATTTGCAGGAACCCTTGTTCTCCTACTTACTTCGTTTGAGCGTTTCATTTGCATATAATGTGTATTTGTTAGAGGAACTGAGTGGGCAATTGACACTCAACGTGTTGAGGGAAAGTTAAAGGTAAACGTTTATCACGCATTTTACAGGTCGATATATTAAACAACATGCAAGTTCATTCGAAAGAAAACGTCGAGAGCTTTTGTTGGATAGTCATGGGGTTCTAAAAACGTCATTTGATGCTTAAAGCGGCAAGCCTCTGACAGAACCATTTTACAGGAATACGAATAATTATTTGAATCTTTTGCAAGATCTTAATTTTAGGAAAAAAAACAACTGTCACTGAACCATTATCTACGTGTGGAAGAGCACTTCTAGTTGCCTAAGATTTAAGAGGGATTTGGCCATTACTAAATCTATATTACGACAATTTTATTAAAAATATGTGAATTTTCAAAGCGGTTAAGTTACATATTGTACACGAAATATGCAAAACACCCACATATCCAAAAACAAATCTTACTCCTGGAGCAAAAACAAATATTCTCAGTGGAAGTTTTCGACTTTGTTGTCTTTTAATTGCTTTTCCTGTTTCGCGAGTGAGTTTTGAGTTTTCTACTTTGGGTGTCATATAATCATGCCTACCATATCGTACTTGAAGCTCTGAGCCAAATGGCGCTTCTAACAAAATTTTGTTGTTGATAAGTTGTGGTTTCAATTTCCGCACAGTAAACAAAAAAAGCGGAGCCTTCGAATGAGCGCCTTGACAGGCGACCACTGTAGTAAACACTTACGATCTCTCACCAAAAAAACTCGCTTTAATTGCGCCTTTGTATTCGGGATCATGAAAATTTGAGTAGCCAGATTTTCAGCACTTATGAAAATGAAGGGAAGCAAGAATGAGAGATAGGATAAAACATAAAAGTTTATTCTCATCGTGAAATTTTGTCATGATGCAAACTGAAGTAAGAGATTGGCCTCACCATAGTGGAGGTACTACAAAAATGCCTAAACTGTATTTTTATATGGTTTTTTTGTTTCAAAATTTTTATACGGCAATTATATTTTCGAGTTTCGCGGAAACAGTATTTTTTTTTTAAATATTATCCCCTAGAAATAATTAAATTTATTTTTTTAAACAAAACATTTCTTGTTTACGTATTGTATTATATTTAAAATAATAATGTTAATTTATACAACTTTTTTTTAATGCTAAGAAAATTATTTTAGATTACAAAGTCGTCATAATATTATTACTAAAATTGAAGAGCTGCACTCTTTCAGTAAATATTCGTTTTTTTTTTAAGTTTATCCAATTTCAGAAAAAGAACACAATTTAATATAACACATTGAAAACAATAAAAATTGCACGAAACAATTCCTGCACAGTTCCTGCCTGCCTTTCTATATATATATATATATATATATATCTGTTTATCTTGTAAATGGAGTCCCCTTAGTGGTATAAAAAAATGTTCCGTACGTTTTTATCAAAATGGGAATGGCGTCCATGGAGCCATCGCGACAAATTGCATTCCATTCCAAACGTCACGTCAGTCGCCTACAGAAAATGGCGACTTACCGCCCGCGCCCCAAGCTACCCCTGTTTGCCCCTGTACGCCAGTAGGGAAGGTACTCTTGACGGTTTTGCCACATGAACTTTTAATTTTCTGATTTAGCAATCATTATTATTAACTAGCGCGTATTGCACTCTCACAAGTATGAACCAAAAGTTCTAAATTGGGTGTTTTGAGCTATGTACTAACTAGGTTTGGTAGGATACATTTGAAAGAATATCCAGCAAAACTTCCAGATCTCTCACTGATGTTACTACAATAAATACAATTTTCGTCTATTTTGAGCATTTTTTTTGGTTTAAAGTCTACTAAATTGTCACAGAAAACAGTAATTTGAATCTCTAAATATTAAAAAAAATATTATAATATCCTTCCAATCAAGATCCTCCCCAAACATGAAATCACAAGCACTATTTTACAAATTACCCAGCAAACAACGCACACTAACGTCAAACTCCTTTACAATCAAGACATCCACCTACATAACACACGAAATAACAATAAAATGCACATTCCACATACATACACCACAAAGTATGGGATAAAATCTTTGGATTATATTGCCTATACATTATATTACTCGCTTCCAGATAAATATAAAACAGTCAACTTAATAAAAAATACCAAAATAAAGCTTTAAAAGAGTTTTTTTAAATTCATTTAAAGATGAAAACCCCTAATCTCCAAAACTGTTTTCTTTTCCCAGTAGAGTAAAAACATTCTCATTTACTGCACTTCAAGATTTAAAAAAAATATAATACTAATTACATTTTTTAAAAACAGTATTTCTTATTTTGTTATATTGTTTAATTTATTATGATTGACGTTAGTTTGTTTACTCTGTATTTTGTATTTTGTTGTAACTCATGTCCCAGAGTGAGTTTTTATAACTCATCGGGATTGCTATGTATCTTAGTAAGATATTTAAAATAAAAAAAATAATAATAATAATAAATAATTCAACCAATCCAAATACGAAATTCTCGAATTTTATATATGTATCCACAGTGAAAATGCAAACTTCGTAGTCTGATTTCCCAGTTATTTCCGAGACATTTTAGTCTGTGGTAGTGTGGTTATAGATGCATAATATGTCAAAGTTTTATTTATATCTCACTTTAATAAACTTTAGATCAAAAGCTCTGACGTCACGAAAAGTGAATAGCATTTTCTGTGTAGATCTCTAGTCACAGCAATTTTTTTTAAGCCATGAAGCTTTAAAAATAAGGTTAAGATTCTCAATCCATATCATTCTGATAATTGTTTTATATTGAATACCACACAAGAGTCCCAACTGCTCTTAACCGTCTGAAGCCAGTGGGACCATGGCATCCCCAATCGGGGTATGTTGTGAGCTAAAGGTGGTGGAGAGGTTCGATTCTGAATGGTGGTCAATGGTGTAATGTGATTCTCATATTTGAAACATTAGCGAATTATTAAACGAACGTTAAATATTCGAACAAATAAACAGTGCTTAAGCATTCACGACAAAATTTAAGTTATGGCTGACATCACGATTGTTCAACTATCAGTACAGTTTTTTCAACTCCGTAATTTTTAACTTATATCGTAACATTTTTTGTGTTTCAACCGATAAAAGTATATTTGATGAAAATCAAATAATAACTTTGTATAAGACAACAGATTTTATTTTCATTTTTATGACCAACCGTTTTCGCTTTGCCTAAGCATCACCATCTCAATATGTGTTTTTTTACCAAGTTATTATTCCATTTTTATTAAAAATGTTAAACCACAGAGTGATTGCTTCCTACAAAAATATGATATATATCATTACACAAGTCTCATAAGTCAATTGCAACGGTCTCCTCAAAAAATGCTAATCAATAAATGCGTTAATGCATTTTGAACTACCTTAAGAAAGGGAAGACTTAAGTAGTTTTGATATATTGCGTAGATATGCGGGGAAATTAGTGTCAGGAAACGGAGACGTTATTGGATCATGGGAAGACACGGTACTACCAAATAAATTAAATTGTATGATATTAAGTTGAGTAACGAACAATTTATTACTCAGTTACAATGGTAAGAATGTTATTAACGGCTCCGCAAAACTTTTAACCGACTTTAGATTTAGCAACGCTAATGCCATCTAACGGCCGTTGAAACAATTATAAGTTTCAACCCTCCCCCGCTTGAGCTTCCCGAAGTTGCCGCTTGGGGTGGATCAGCAGTCAACAACGACATCCTGTCACAAAAGTGCCCATGTCAAGTTCGTAGTTTGCTTTTGACATATCGATATGAGACCATTATTCCAAGTTTTTTATGCCGATATCTCTCGCTAGCAATTTATCTGTGATTTGATAACAGATTTTAATACAAACGATATTTCGGAATTGAACCAGAATGAATAAATTGGTCTGGAGAGGAAGGTACATCGTTAAAAACAAGTACCTTTTTTATACTTACGATGCCTTTAGAATTTATATTTGCCTTTTAAAATTGTACTGGAGAGTTTGAAAAAAGCTGAACATAATTTGTTTAAAGGTACGAAAATTAAAGAACTTTTTTGTCAACGTTTAAATTTTAGCGAAATTTTCTAACTCACTGTTTTTAGCTTTCAAAGATAAAGACGAGATCGTTTTGATGAAATGTCGATATTTGAAAAATCAAGCTATATTTAATCTGACCATCAAAAATTGTCCTGTAGCAAGAGATAATGGATAGAAAATATAAATCACACCCCCTTTCATCAATCAGGCTTCAGTTTTATCAGGACAATGGCAGGAGATTGTATATGGAAACTAATTTCCTTTGTTATATCAACAGGGTGATTCTTGATTCACCATTGTTTTTTTTTAACAAAAAATAACAAATACCTATACGTATGTTTTAAATTGCAAATCGACAGTTTTGATTTTATATCTTCAGCCTCATGAAATACCCCGATCGGGAGACCAAAAGTCTCAGGCAATTTAGACTCTGATGCAGTATTCACATTTCACATAGTGGAATTATACCAAGTGTCACATAACATGGTCATTTTTTGCAATATAATAAGTGAATTTTACTCTTCCTGGGGGAAAGTAACAACAGCATGAACCATTTCTTGTAATTTAATGTAAAAAGTGTGTTTCCCACTTCCGAGAAAGAGTAACACACAGCATGGACAGTTTCTTGCAATATAGTGTAGTAAGTGTGTGTCACTCTTCCGAGGAAAAGTAACACACAACATGTACAATTTCTCGCAATATAATGTAGTAAGGGTGCGTTACTTTTCTGAGGAAAAGTAACACACAACATGTTCAATTTCTCGCAATATAATGTAATAAGTGTGCGTTACTCTTTCCGAGGAAAAGTAACACACAACATGTTCAATTTCTCGCAATATAATGTGATAAGTGTGCGTTACTCTATATATATATATGCTATACATAAGTCAATATTGTTACACCCCCAAAAACACTCTGTATAAATGGTCCATAGAAGATCGATAATAAACAAACACAAAAGTAACGTCCTTAATAAAGCCGGGCCGATAATAATACAAAGTATTCTGCAATAATGATAATGACAGAAAACGTGTACACAAATGGCCCATTATCCGCTTCATTGATAAATAAAGGTTTCGTAATTTTGGAGGTGGCATGATATATTGTATCCTTGCCCTTATGGGAGCCAATAACAAAATAAAAACATAATTACGAGACTGGAAAAAATTATCAATATTTGTATATAATAAAAAAACACATACCTACACATCATCGCTGTGCTGTTAAAACATCAATTTAGATAATCAGGTTTATTGGAGAAAACTGAACGGTTAAGAAACAATGCAAAACAAGGAACGCGGTAGTTTTTAATCAGTTTTTAGAGAATTGTTTAAGGTTATTTTTCTTTATCTTTTGTAACTTAGAAAAATACCGTCGGGAACGTAATAGTAATCAAAGATTATTTACCGTAGATTATTTATTTACAGTTTTTGTTGCTCTATTTGTAGAACTCCATTTTAATGTATATAATTTAATTTTATCAAATCGATTTTTTATTTATTATTATGTACGCCCTTATGGGCTTTATTACAAAACTGCAATAGATAATATAGAATGAGAGTGATACATAAATAACATGGAGTAAATAATTAGCACACAAAAGCACAACTAAATTACTAGAGATATTACAGTGGAATAAATTAACATTAGAATTTTCGAAAAAGGTGTGCTGTAATAAATAATCTTCTTGTAACTAGATTCAGAGCAGTTTAAGATATCTACTATTATATTATTGTGAATAAGTTCTACGCTTTTATGAAATCTATTTCGGCGTTTAAAGTCATTATCAATCTACGGTTAAATCACACGGAAACGACTTATGGATATGTTTTTAGTTTACTGTGTAATTATTAATTTCGGTAAAAACCGATTAACCTTGAAATTCTATAATGTGAAGTATGTTTAACTTAAAAATCTGTTTAGCCCCATTAAATAGTTATTTCCTTTTTGAAAAGTAAAACTAGTTTGTAATCATTTGTTTTTTTCGTAAAAAATATTTAATATTATTTTTGATTTAGTTAATAATAATTCATGAAAAAAATAGTACAAAAATGTATTCTTCCACCTTTCTGAGATTGGAACCCGATACTGAAATCAGGCACCATTCCCAGTATACCTCGGACGTCATAAAACATCTTAACACGAATGAATAGCCGTTACTTGAAAAAGAGTTTATTTCGTTCGTGATATTTGTTGCTTTATTCTTTCCGAAAAAAGTAAGCAAAATCGTTAAAATCGTTCTGATTTTTTTGCTAATTTAAGAATGAGCTATTCAAATTCTACATAACATAGTGATCCTAAACTTGGATGTGCCATTTACCACGATTTTCAGGTGCAATACGCTAAATTTCTTCTAAAAATCCAAAAAGTACCAGAGAAAGTTCTGACCGATACTTATGTATGATAAACGCACCTCACCCTTTTCCATATTTTCTTAAATCAACTTTATTTACAACATTAATAGTGGCATTCAAAATGGTTTGTTTTTGTATGGTACGTATATAATTTGTAAATAATTTAACGTAATACAACCATAACAGATAACATATATCTTGGGATAAATTGACAACATTTTTTCCAAGGCTTTCCTGATTTTTTTTCATTATTTTCTAATTTTATTATGTGTTTTCTGCTAATTCTTCAAATGTCTTTATATGTTACAACCAGTCTGTAAAAATGTACCTATGTGTTAGTATCTTTTGGCACAATAATCCTGACTTCTTACAATACTGGAGCTTAACTTTCATTCATTTAATTTTTTTTGAGCTATGGGCGAATTAATACCTTCTACTTTTTGTCATCTCGAGTAAAGAAACTGATGAGAATTAATTGACCGCTAAACGACAAAAACTGAAGACAAAAAGTAGCGTGCAATTGTTATTCTAATTATGTTAATTGGTTTTTTCTTATCAAACGCATGGAGTTTAAATTATAGAAATGATCAATATGAAAAAAAAACAGCAAAAAATAACATAGTTACTTGCTTATTTTAAGTCGATTCACATATTATGACAGTTTTAAATGATAAGTGCAATTATAATTATAATTTTGAGTTATCATAAACCGATTACGGTACTCCGAGTACAGAGTAGGGAGTATCTATAAAGCGCGAGTCCCTCTTGGGCTGGGGCGGGCAATGGGCGACGGGCGATGGGCGGGTATTGATCCCGGTCCCGTCGGAACAAATTAGGGCGGCCCGCCGTACCCCGAGCGTAAATGTTTACTTTTCATTAAATTATGACATCACAGAAAACAAGAGCGGCGCAACCAACTATCCCGCCCCTCGCGCCTGCTTCATTGATTGATAATATCAAGGGACATAATTAATATTGGTACTTACGTCATTTCACATAACTACCAAACTTGTATGTTTTCTAATCATTTTTGAATTTCTATTTTTCTAACAAAAATATTTTTTTTCAAACGTTGATACTAGGAATAGCATTTTATTATTGGGATGGTTTTTAGAGCGATATTATTGGAAATGTCTGGCTATTCAGACTGAATAAAATTTCATATCTAAGGAAGTCGAAAAAAAAAAATTAATACAAGACAAACACTTTCCCAAATTCGTCCAACAAACATGATTATATTGATCCATAATGTTAGTAGCATAGCAATAATTAATAAATTTATTTTAAAATACAATTTGCTTTGTTTTTAAAGTAACCGGCTTTTCAGTCTACTAAAAAAATCACAAAAATGTACTGGTACGTCGAACCACTACTCTTAACGTTAAAAATTAGTTTTATCAAATTCGATTCGCATGGATCAATATAATTATATTGACTCTGTAAAGGCAGAAGGAAATAGACTTAAAATACGTCCTTTACTAAGATCTACACATGGCATACATTTTATGCTAATTTGTAGAAGCAAACTATTAATATATATTGTCATTAATTATTAATATATCGTGCGATTGTTTAAAAACAGATTGAGTGTCTTTTTTTAATTGACTTGCTATATATATATATAACTGCCAATCAATATGTATATTGATTTACCCTCCTCTACCATACAAAAGCAAAAATCAAAGAGGCAGCTACTCAGTGGAGTCAGAAACGAGATACTTTTTGTTGTACACTTCTTGACAGTTTTTAAAAAAGTTTCAAACTAAAACCAAAATTTAACATACTTTTATATTTAATTAAGTATACAGAATTTCAAGTACGGACGTTTCTTGTTGATGACGTATTTAGTATTGATGATGTATTATTACTGAAGACAAATTACTTGAGCGTGGAAACTATTGTGAGCGAGGAATTGGGGGTAGGAGCTTTAAGGGTAGCGGGTGAGGGAGGGAGGGTGATGCGCCAGTCAGCTGGGACATTGGCGTGGAGGGAGGAACAACTGCCATCAGCTGGGAATGCTTTAGGATCGGATATTTGGACAACTATGTATTTGTTTGCTGTACAGATATATGTAATTAAAATAAGTATTTACGGATTTTCGACCACCGCACTAGTCACATACGTACTATGGTGGTCGAGTGGTTAAGATAACCTTTGCTATTTCTAATTTTGAAACTGTTAATTCGTTGTGAAACTCCATTTTAATGATTTTAATAGTACCAAATTTTACAAACTTTATTCCTCTTTTTTATTATTTAAGAGCTGACCGGTTTCACATTATGACGGGAACCAGTCTGAAGATACATCAGTTGTCCGTCATAGTGTGAAAAGGGTCAGTTCTTAAATAAAAGGTGGAATAAAGTTAAAAGTTTTGGTGCTATTAAAATCATAACTTTTGTTGTTTTACATAAATTTGTTTATTTACGGTCAACGACCATTTACAAACATTATTAATTAGCATTTTTTAACATCAGTACATATACCCAAATCATTATTCTAGAAAAACATTAGATACAGTAATTATCCATTAAAACAACGAAAAGAGCGTGCAGAGAGGAACTTATAGGATAAAACAGAGGAAAAAACTTTATAATCAAAGTTCTGCACTTATTTAACATAACATTCTTTAATTTGTTAGTAGTTGACAATTTCACAGTACTCTGAACCATGAACTAGGAGTCTATTAATGGTAGAGAATATTTGATAGTTTGCTTTTGTAACCGCAGTGTGAAATAGGACGCACTGCCTAGTCACTGGTGGCTCTAGTAAGTATGTGAAAGTAAAGTAGATCGGGACAGTCAATAGTTGGTAATTTTAGATAATATATTCATAACAGTTCAACTAACACCACCCAAATGTCCACAGGTCTTCTGGGGGTGAAGGAGAGTTTTCCGGACTTAAAACAGCACGCTGGAGATTTAACTATACGAAGAAAAAGGTATTTATTTTGAATTTAACTTTTGTTGAAGGAGCTTTTATACTTTCTCGGCAAAAATTATTAGTACTTAGTGGGAATAAAGTTCGGTGAAGTAAAGTGCTTGGTCGTTTTTTTCATATTTTCAGTCAAATATATATTTACAGATCCAACAAATGCCAACAAAAAAGGAAGAAAAAAAAATCGTTTCGGACATTTTTCATTTTACCTGACATAAGAGGGGAATTTCTTTAAGAGTTGAAAAAAGTTTTATTGGTTTTTGATAACCGTCACTGAATTTTTTCGGCACATATTATAGGCGCTTTCAGTTTTATATAACTTAAAAATTGCTTGACAGCTTCTAGAAAAAACAATATTAGCAATCGATTCCTAAGTTTTGTTGCTTTACTAAAAGGTGTTTAAATAATTCACAAAATTCTGACCTTGTAGATTCATCAACTTTATTTCACAAAAAAACTTGTTTTCGGCCTATCCTGTTATTTTGATCTTTAAATTAATGTAATGAAATTAAAATAATCGCTTAAAAATGCATGTTTGTGCAAGATTTAATAACTCAAAAGTCCGAAGTGCATTACTTGGTACCACTGAATAGATAATCGTATTTTAAAATACAGAAAATATTATTAAAAAAATAGTTAGGCTGTTAAACCAATAACTAGTCTTTGCCTCATGCAAAAATAAAAGATATAGTCCAACGAATCCCCAGAAAGGCTAAATAACCAGCATTTAAGAAAACTAATGTCAATTTATATTACATTTTTAAAGACCTTTTGACTCCTAGGTCCCAAACAATCAAATTAAATTATTTATCTTCTGAAGAAATAATTTCGGTACTAAAAATTTGTTGATAAATTTCAACAGAAGGATTAATTTGAATATACAGTCACGTCCTCAATACACTTTTCGCGGTTTAGCTCAGTGGTTGGTAAAGGACATAAAGTCTATAAAGGACCAACGAAAACATTAAATTTGTTCCTGAATATATTAAAGTGAGAGTTAAAAAATAAATCGCTTGACCCAAAGCCTGGCATTGTGTAGGCGCATAAAAAGGTCACTGCCCCTCGGAGGGTGCACTGGGCCCGGGGTAAAACGCCGGGACCCAAAGTTTCCCAAGAATTCACATAGCTGTAATTCCTCATTCTGTTATTGCAGCATGGGCGAAATTATATTGCTTTTTTTGCTGGGAAATCTTTTTTGTTTTTTTTTTTATTCAATAGGTTCCAATTTTTTAAATATTTTTTCTATAGTGAATACCGCACAAGAGTCTCAACTGCTCTCAACCGTCTAGAGCCAGTGATACTATGGCATCCCCAATCGGAATATGTTGTGAGGCTGAAAATAGTGGGGTGGGGAAGGAGATAGGGAAGAGGAGGGTTGGGAAAATACCTGGCTATTTAGGTCTGGTCACCAGACACGGCAAAAGCCATTTCAATCAACGTTCGATTCTGAATGGTGGTCTTTCACCAGGGCGATATTAAGAATATCTACCACTCTTAAACGTGCCGCAAATATATATATATATATATATATATATATATATATATATATATATATATATATATATATATTTATATATTTTTTTTTTATATGAATTAAATATGTTAGGACACATATTAATTTAATAAAAGTTATTGGCGCACGCCGGATTTGAACCCGCGACCTTTGGATTCGTAGTCGAGCGTCTTACTACTCAACCACGGAGGCTGTCGAATTATAATTTTAATAGATAAACCGTCAAAATGTTTTGAATAAGAAATTCCGGTAAAATATGGTATAATATATTAAAACTCAAACAAAATGTATTCTTTATAAAAACACAGATTTTTATTCTGAATACATGAGTTTTCTTTCACTTGTTTAATATGACTAGCTAACTAACCATCACTTAGTTTCTACGTAAAAGTAGGCAGAGTGGATAAACCGCCGCACAACTTTGTTTTGGCACACACATCATCTCATACATACTCTTCTGTTATTCTGACTCCTGACATGGCCCAATTCAAGTATTAGATTTAATTGATTGTGTCTTGTCTTCCTCGGGCGTTCCCGACTTATTCTACTACTGACCTCAGTGCTCATTTTAAGTATGTAAGTATCGAAATCGAATTAAGTAAATTAGAAAACATTTTTTTGCCTAACTGATATAAATTTATTTGAATGTATTCAAGCTAGTAAAGTTGGGTGGTCAATATTGCAAAATATATACTATTGTACGAGTATATTCGGACTGGTTTTCCCTGTTCAACACGAACGATGAATGTTTAAAAGTATTGAATTAAATAATATGTTTTTTATTTAAATTATAATGTCAAGCTACAAAGTGATTGCTTCCTCCGATAAATAAATAATATGTTCCTGGAACTTTCGCGAACTTCTCCCAGACATGTGTGGGTTCGCTTGACGTACGTTCCAGCATGGAACACGTGCGCGTATTTGGGGCGCCACAATTACTGCAAAAACCTATGATAAAATTAACATTTATTTGCAATGATTTAATTCGAAACCCATTTCGTGATATCCGTTTCGTTTGGTTCCAATTTGCATGGCCTGGACGGGTCAGTAATTATGCGGAATTAAGGATATTAACGGCGAAGCACGGGGCCACAAAGGATTGGACTGCTAATGAAATTTCATGCCGTTCATCCCATTTTTGGTCTGTGAGTGGCTGTGATAATGTCACCCCCTTTTGCTCCGCTCCGGTCCGCCTCAGCAGATGAGATTGAAAATTCCTACAACTTTAGGTTCAGGTCTTTGATTCTAGAAATTATTTATATGTACACACGTATTTGTGTGTAGGCGATTTTGATTAAACGAATTACTATTAAGGTCTTCTGATGGTTTGTCCGTTTTATGCTGTGAATAATTTCACGGATCAAATATTATACCTCATTTGTTTCCATGATGGAACGTGAGGTGCTTTTAGGGGGTCGTTCATCTGAAATTAAAAAATGACATCTTGCAAACACTTTTAAATTTCCCGGTGTGCGCATGCAATATTCATCGATATATATGTATTTTCAGTTTTGCTACTTCAAAATCTGTTCCAATAAATTCCACACTAAAACTTTTCAAATCATATAAATAACCTTCAATGGGATGAATGTAGAAGTGATTAAATTTACTCTCTTTAATATTTTTGAAATAACGGTTATAAACTTTGCGACTAAAGATTTATATTGAAAATCTTATTGTTTAGTCGGAAATGGTTTTCAACACGACTTTTATTTTATTTTTTAATAAAACCATTGAAGTTTCGAAGTTCATATGAAGGTTCTTGGAGAAGTATAAAAGTTACTTGTACCATAATTGTACTATTTTTAATTTGTGTACTGTAACTAAGCGTTTAAAACTTTCGGCCTTACTTTATAAGTACTTTCTCCAGTGAATTCGTTAAAATATTTAGATCTTTAAAGCTTTGGAAGACAAAGGCACTTTTGAAGTAGAAATTTGTTAAGTTTTCGTCATAATACAATCGGAATCTCTCGACTGGGATGGGCTTAACATCTTGATTCGTGCCTAACGGACGGGATAGCGATTTCCTTTCAGCCAGTACAAAGGGAAACATCCGTTCGAAATGTGTTCGTAAAAGGCTTAAGATATTGAATGAAACTTTTTTTAAAATTGACGATACATTTATCATTATTTGAATGATTTTCACACATTTAATCATCTAATCTGGTTTTAATCGCAAATTTTTGACATTCACAAAACTCTCGTGGTTGTTTATGGGTCTTTTTGTTTTTATTTCTTGGAAATGAAGCCTATGGAACACGAATCGGTAACAATGGAGTGTGATAAAGGGTATCTTTTGGTTAACTAGTGAGTTATTATATATCCCGACTCGTCTTGCCTTACCTTAGATACATTTTTAAATATTTCTTAAATGAAGAAATAAGATTACTCGTAGTTACCTACAACTTGTCTTCGCCCGAGTTCCAACACTCTTTTTAATAAATATTTTAGTACCGTTGACTTACATAATACTAGTAAAGTATCCATATAAAAACTTAGTGTAACTTGAATGACCTCAAAAATCACCCTTTTTAGTGGAATAAACAAAAGCTTTCTTCTGTTTCAGAAAAAAAGAAGTTTCTGGTTTTTAACTTGTTCTATTATTTGTGTTAGCTAATTTCATAAGACAATATATGAATCACCGGTGCATTCCGTAAGTAAAGTCAACTTGAACGCCCCGGCTGGTATCTCGAGTGGCATCTGCCGGAGTTTTGTAATAATGAACACTTCTTGTCGGGTGGTCAGGTTGTATAGAGTATAGAACAGTAGAGCCGTTTTGTAAGAAGGAAAGTTTAGAACATTCTAAGTGTCTCCATACCCGGGGACATTTTCAATTCCCCTGGAGAAAGATTTTCACTCTGAGGGCGGAACGGGCGGGTGGAGAAATTTCATTAAGACGTTAGTGTTTCGGCATGATGCTATTTTGCGTTATGTTTTTCTTTTTAGTTTTCCTTGCTAACCCTTTACGCCATTTCCGCTCCATTATTTGCTCCGACGCCAAATTGGTCAAATAAACCAAATTATCTATATTAATTAAATAATTTGAAATGTTTAGAGTTATAGCAATAATTGAAAAAGATGGACTCTGTTTTTTATACGCAGGTTGTTTCAGTATTTTTTTAAGGAAACTAAAAATTCTTAACCCATAACTCCAGTCGTTTTTGGAGTGTCAGTTAGTAAGTGAAACCATGATTTCTTAGTGATGTATGCAAAATAAGACCATTGTACGAGTATATGATTTTAGTAAAAAACCACAAGCAATAAATCAATGCATTTAATTAAATTAATTGATTATTCATTAAGTTTTCAGCTCTTTTCAGCATTACAACCTCGCTGACGTCAGCGTAGTGTAAAATGGAATTCCAGCATTCAATTCATTTCATGCATAAGACCGTCGTGATTTCAGATTAAAGCAAAATCAGCCAATAGTTTTCCATATCATACGATTCACATTTGCCCGCATGGTCGATTGAAAATACACCCTTTATAGAAGTTTAACCTCGTGTTAACTTGATAAAACAAAAGCCGTATGAATTGTTCAGTGAGAAAATAAATCTTGGGCTCTTTCGGGATTTATAAATAGTGGCTACCGTGGTTGGACATGCGATTTTAATAAAAGACTGAACATTTGTTTGTCTGAGTATTAGAAAGATTTATTGCTCTGTCGAAAAGCTATCGGGTGTGTAATTGGTTAATTAATTTACCTGATTATTAAAGAAGATTTTTTGGTTCTTACGGTGTCATTAACACACAATATTAGTAAAATATCTTTAGTTTAAAATTTAAACGTCAACCTTTAGTACATTGGTCACTTTACGAATAGCAGCAGATAAAACGAGATTACCTAATCGAAGGGAAAATGCAAATAAAACGTGGTAGAGGAAGTCATCACATTTCATGGCATCAAACCTTCATGATTGGTAGGAGAGGAGTTTCACCAATTGTTCTGGCCTGCAGCCATCAAAGCAAATATTTTCTTAATAACAACCAACTTCCGATGAGAGCAGAGACTTAAAATAAAAGATTATATGTAAAAATGCGTAACTACCAACCACATAAATATAAGTGGTGAGTAGATATTTTGAGAATAACATTCAGATTTTGCAATTTATTTTTTAATGTTATGACCAAATCCATAAACTGCTAATAGTATAGCATGTTTCTTTTGATAAATTCAACTTATAATAATATTATATCGTCCAAAATAGGTAGACGTTTTGAATGTTTCTATTTGACAGAGAAATAGGGTAAGTATCACGCTTGTAAAGCAAGTAATGGCATCCCCGGCCATTATGGCGTGACAGCGCTCGTAAGATGGAAGGCATTCTGAGGAAAGCTCGCCTATGATGGGAACATAACAAAACTAGTTCAATTTACAGGCAGAGTCTCAAACATTCTTATACCCTGGCACAGATGCTTCTAGATACTTGTTAGTTAGTACGTACCTACCGAATATTAAAAAACTTGCAGAATTTCGGTTTCTTATAATTTATTCAATAGCCAACAAGTAAAACCTTAAGAAAACTAGTTCAATTTACGTGAAGTATCCTGAACCTTCATACTTCATCAAAATTACTTCAAGATACTTATTTGTGTCGAATGTAGTTAACTTTTAACTGCAAATTTGGCCCTAAAAAAAACCAGCTATCAAATACAAGAACACCAAAGTAATATAATAACTTACATACTTGCTTAAATTTATTTATCTAGAATTCATTGCGTTCGTTGATTCCTGCTCGATAGGTTATTTTAACATTTCACTCCTTCTATGACGTATCTTCAAATCATTAATTTATTATTCACTTTGTCTTTATGTTAATAAATAGCTTCAGACGTTCAAAGTAAGTTCAATTTATTATTTACTAATCGCATTCATATTAATTCTCAACTTTTACACCTCCCACAATAGCAACGCTTTGAACAAAATATACAACTTTGAAAATCAGTTTCTTGTAATTCATTCTGTGGACAACAAGTGAAACCTAATTTATTTCCAAATGTGAAACTCAATCACATTATAAATCATAATGGGTCTACTTTATCGCGAGGTCCCGCTGAAATAAAAAAACGCATAAATCTCCAAGGAAAATTTCTCATATTTCAAATTAATTGAAGTGTCGCAAGAGAGAGACGGATATTCCCGATGCCGCTGCCGATGCCCCTTCCTTCCGTTCCTTTAATATGGGAGGACGATTGAACCTCGGGACACCGAGCTGGTTAGAAGCGAAGGCTTTGCACAATTCAAACGGAATAATATCTTAAACTGCTGAAGGTATAATAAATGCTATTCTTGCACTATTGGATCGGAAGGAAGACGATGAAATTGCACCGTCATATATTGTCGCCGTAAGCCTCTTTGCGACTTCAATTACTTTCTCAGACGACCCGCAGAAGGTGCCTATGGGCTGGTAACTAGGGATGCTGCTAGCTGCTAGTGTTATGGAAATAGCCGAGATGGTTGGAGGTATATTAGCGGAGGTGACTAGCGAGGTACTGAACGTGGTTCTGTATTTGACTCAAGATTATTTTCGTCGTCCCGCGGTGATGTAGTGTGTAGACGGTTAGATTGCCGGCTTAGCAAATGTAATTTTTTTTCTCATCATAATTACACTGATATATGTAACCTAAGTATGGGAGAAATTTGGGTTCAATTTCAACATAAAAATTAATATGCATCAGCTTTTGGAGTTATACTAATATGTACACAGAAATGTTAATATGTATTTTGGTAAGTACCAACGAAAACGGTGTCAATGAAATGATTTTCCTGAAAAAGTTAATAAATAATTACAAGTGCCCATATTTGAAAGACATTTTTGATATTAATCATCGAAACAATATCAATAATCTTCAACGTAAATATGAAACGAAAAAAATAACAGTCACAACCGAGAGCTTTGTAAACCATTACAAAGATGGCAGCCAAATCCGAAAAAAAATAAAAAAATCATATTAATAATTTTCAATAAAGTATGAGGTCGATCAAAAATGGCGGTTTCTTATTTTTAGGTCTCGGGGGCTCGATTGGCACAAGCGTTACTCCCAGAGAGAGTGTAAGTTCCGAGTTCGTGTCTCGGTCACGCTCGTTATTTGTTGTGTTTAATATTTACGTTGAAGATTTACTGATATTATTTTTAAAATAATGTAAAAATAATAAGAATAAAAGCTTTGAAGTTAATTCTTATTTGATGATGATTATTATTTATACATTTTAATACATTTCTTTTATAACATCTTCTAATATAACAGGATCAATGTATTGAGAAATATCAAAATTTGTTCGAAATTCTCGAATCAATTAATTTTTTTTGATTAATATTTTGTATGAATTTTTTTTTATAATTCATGGTTTTTGTCTTTATTTGTTAGAATTTTTAAATATTATTTTTTTTAGTTAGAATCGCCGGAAAATATTTTTATTTCATTATTGTGATGAGAAAAATAATCTCAAATACTTACTGGACAACAAATATTTGTTAAAGAAATATTTCTACCACCTCTTTTTGGCTAGGCTATAAAAAACTGCCATCGCTATCTTATAATCATTTATTATTTTTTATGAAAAGTTACGTTCCTTTACACGTAAAAAAAAGCGCAACGTAATAATAAGTCATACTGACCATTTAAGGTTTAAGGGGTGGTTGTTTTCTCTTCAGATTTCCTCTAGAGTCCAAGAAAGGGGTCGAGCTGAAATGTGCACAAAGTAATGCCTCAACCATTATATAGCTTAGCCACCTCATACCAACTCTGTTCTGAGGTCTGAGAATGGTCTCGGGAATTGTCCAATATCGTTGGCCGCCGAACGAGAGAGAAATTTCGCATTGAGGAGGGGAAATTTCCTCACGTGCCTACACAAGGGCGCTTCTAGATAAAATTATTGGCGATTTTCCGAGGCCTAGCCCTGTCTTTTAAAACTACAGCAAAAGAACCGTTGAAAAACTTCCCAATGTCATCAAAAGTTTTGTTGTTATAAACACTTATCACTTTATCCATAACTTTGGGTTTATAGTTGTTAAGTTAATAGCTGCAAGATAGTTGTTACAAATTTTTAGTTATATATTTTAAGTGGTAAGCTTAAAATAAAAAAGTGTGTTATTAATTTGAATGATTGACATTGCATAACCAAGGAACTCAGCAATTATCGATTTATTTGAAAATCTTCAACGAATTTATCATTAATTTCAGGCGTGTAATGAATAATTATAATGTGAGGTAACCATTGGCTTATATGCAGTATAACTGGTGTTCTAGCGACGAACTCTAATTAGAACTGAGTTACTCACTAATTTACCCCTCGACCATGCAGGCCGAACTACAAATTTGAATGCGAGCACAATTTTATAAAACGCATTTGTAATATCCGCAATCCACAGTACGAATCGTTGAATCGAAACAAAGAGCCTGCCGCAATTACAATTTTGTGATTCTCAACTTGTAAATAATATATCTTAGCTCTAGGCACGGCCCCCAGAGAGCTGAATTTAACGCAGATTGTGAGCAGATTGCCGGTAGACACCACCAAGTAAGAATAACTTCACCACCATCAGTTGTTGTCTACCTACTGTGGGATGAATGGTAATTCAAGCTCATTCGCGGATGTGTTAGTGTATGTAAACCAGTTTCACCAATTTTTCTATTAAATTAAATATTGATAGCTTTGTACTACGTACAAATATGGTTATTTTACCAAAGAGGAAAAATATATTATACTATTTATTTTTTACAAAACGAGAAAATTTCGAAAGCTCGATTGTTTTTTAATCAAAACATTAATATTTTATAGCCAATTTTGCGAGTTTAATTTGTAGATATAAATAAAATATGTCCATTGCGGTTATTAAATTTGTTTTTAATATTGGCTCGAACTCTATTCAATAAAAAAATATAATACACTTGATCGTAGGTTTTCGCATTTTGCGAGTTATGAATCTAGAGGATATTAAAAAACCAACACATATTCTGATTTATGTATTGGGCCAGGAAGAATTTTCAATTTCATTTAATAAATAATACAAATGGTCCCCGCTTCCTTTCCTTAGCCCCTGACTTTTCATCTCGGCTGATGTCAATATGAGCAAGAATCACTCACGACAGTGACATTGCAGTTTCAGCCATATGTCAATGGGCAGAGATTGCCAAAAGGTTCCTCCGCAGCCTCCGTCATCAATCTCACTCAATATCGAGCCGTCAATACTTTGCGGCGAACTTTTATAGTTTTTTTGTGACCAGTACAACCGATGGAGGTTTTTGACCTTTCGAAGGGGAGGAAGGATTATTCCGGGGTGGGGGAGGTTTGCTCGTGTCGAGTATCGTTTTTCACGATACCCTGGTGGCCTGGTAATATTCAATTAAAAAATACATTATTCTTTGAAACACTACACGAATTGAGTTCATCTTTAGCATATTTTTTTTTGTAAGAACAGTCGTGTAAAAAAAAGTTGAGTCCATAAGAAACTAAATTTTATTTTGTTTAAAAAAGCATTGTCTCAATGTTTGTAAAATGAATGTCCAGAATGTTTTTTTTTTTAATTTTCAGTCGTTTGCTTTGATAAAAATGCAAATGAATAAAACGTATTTTATATGGAGGAAAACAAATGAACCGTATTGGTATTTTATTTAAAAATCAACACTCCCCGGACAAGTAGGTTTTTCCATTTAATATCCTATTGACACAGTAAAGGCTTGTGATACAGTTACCAAACACACGCCCCCTGTGTGCTTTGTTCCTGAATAAACATCTGATACGTTTATTGTATTGTTTCATGTTTGATACATATAAATTATTCCGACATTAATTATACCCGAGCCGGTTGTTGGTATTTGCATTATGGGATAAAGGGTAATAATTGCATAATATGTAAGGGAAATCGATAGTGCGGCGTTTACAAATTAGAAGCACTTTGTTGGTGGAATTCAGTGGCACGTGGAGATATTTGGCTTATTTATGTACCGTGAAAGTTAAATAAAATCTAAGTAAATTATTAATTGATATAAATATAGTTACTACACAATATTAATTCAAATATTTTTTTTGATATACGTAGATGTTGACAAAAAAAAAGAAAATAATATCTATGAAAGATATACTTTAATATAATTATGAGGTATTTACGAATAATTAATTAATACTTTGAATTATTAACTGGATTATGTATCAAGATGGCTTAAAATGAATAAACTCAAACTGAATAGAAAAAAGATAAATTGTATAATAATTGGATATAAAAAGACATGCAGTAAAAGCAAAATTAAAATTGACGGTGCAATTATTGAAAATGCAATGATATAAAATACTAATAAGTTATTTTGAAAGCAAAACTAACCTTCAACAAACATACTGAGAATAAACAAAAAAAAATTGGGAATAAGATCTCTTTTTGGGAAGAATTCGTCAAAAAATTTCCGGAAAAACCATCACAACTCTATTGTTGCTCCACATTTTTTTTACTGTTCAACGATTTTTTTTTGGGAAACGGGAGATAACAAAACAAGTTTCGAATTCTACAAAATTTATAAGATTTACAATAAGGTGAAATAGATTCAAAATCAACTAAACTGCTAGAAGAACTAAATTGAACTAGTAAAACAGATGCTAACATTAAACATATTGATTTTTTTAATAAATAAATAGGAGGGCATGCAAATAAATCAGACTACCAGAAAATAGTAAGGCAAACACACAAAACAGCTTACTAAATAAAGGATGAAATCTTATAATGCGCTGCCGGAAACCATCAAAATTATGCTAATCAATAAATTAAAAATAGCCTGTATGAACTATTTAAAATGCATATAAATCAAAATAATAGGTAGTATATGAGTTAAAATATTGTAAAGTCTAAAAACATAAGAAATAATTTGATACTTTGTTAACTTAAGTGCACAAATAACTAATTTAAAATAAATAAAACTAAAAAAAATATTATTATTATAGTTTTAAACTGGTCTTGAAACACGTGTATGCAAAAAGTGTATTTTACAAACGAGTATTTTATTAGAATTTTATCATGTTTATATAATATGCCGAGGTTTTTCAATTAAAATTCCCCCTTTTCCATCATCTACTTTTAATTCCTACTTAGTTTGAGTGATGTCGTTTACAAGAGGGTATCATAACAGTGGTAAGTGATTGAATGAATTTTTGGAAGCATTTTTATAAGGAACAGTCGTAACGTGACACGTGGAAAAGAGCTTTTAGTTGTCAGTTGTTGATCAGATCCAACAAGGCCAAACCCTTAAGATGTTGATAGTTATTTTAAATAATAGTGTTATAAATCAATTCCAACTTCAATTGGAGAAAGTTGTTGCAGCTTTATTTTGGCCAAGTGACGTAACCATAGTTTCAAAATATCTATTTTAACGGACGACCTTCAATTAAGAATAAATAAATAAACTTTTCCGAAAATGTTGTTAATTTAAAATAAAAATTAAATAAAATGTTCAAACTGAGCACAAAAAAAAATCATGAAATAAAATCTTTTTTTTTAATATCTTTCGTTTCCATAACCAAATGAAATCGCTCAAAAATAAATTAAACGCGTTTTTTACAATATCTCATAAGTTATTATTCTGAAAATCTATGAAGTAATGACAAAATATTGTTTCATTCAAATATTGTTTGGCAGGAAAATGTTCCAATTTTGATGTTTTCAATGGAACCAAATTGTGAACTTTAAAAATATTGAGTTTACCTGGAAATTCAGTTTTTTTTGTAAAACACATCAACGGAGTGTTTTTCCATGGGTTTTAAGTGTTAAAAATCAAAAATTAACTCTGCAAAAACAATAAAAGATATGAATTTGAACATACGAGCACAGTACGACATTTAAAATATATTTATACATATATTTGTATTATTTTGACATACCAGACTCGAAAGGATTACAACTTTTAATCGGAATACTTTCAAAGGTCAGCGGTCTATGTTCCGGTGAACTTCCGCGATCCAATATCTGGAAAGCTGGCAGTGAAAAAATGTGTTCTCCTACGCAAAGTGATGAAAATTTCCCCGAAGAATTTTTATCTTTTGATATGCCGCTTGGTAAATGGAATTCTATTTATGAATATTTAGCATAGAAGAAATACGCGTGGTCATTGCAATATATTGAAAAAGCCAAGATCTTCTATTCGTTGGAGATGAACATAATATTTGTGCACGAGTACTTATATACGGTGGACTCTCAGAAAGTGATCAGCACATTTTAGAGAGGGAACAGATAATTTCTTAAATGTTAACGATCACTCCACAAAGGTAGGCAGGGAGTACTTTTCATAATCCAATGCCTTTTTTTTCATTTTGAACTTGTGTTCATTCCAACAATGTACTAGATTTCAAATTAAAAAAATAAAAATTTTAAATAAATTCAAAACCAAAATTTTAAATGCAAAAAGAATAAAACGCATATCTCTGTTTTTTTGGACCCAAATCGGCAAAAATAGAAACGGCCGTTTTCTTTTTAATATTAATAATATTTTAATAGTTGGATAATTTTTATAGCGCCGTTTTTGTGAAAAATCACCTCAAAGGCGCTGTCTTTAATACGGTTTCTATGATTTCCTTCATCACTACACAAATGTAGAGAAGGTTAAATTTTAAATTTCGTTAAATTGTGAATGATACACTTTCAACAAGAATTTAGCTGACAATACATTTTTAAGTTATTATTCAATAATATTCAAGTATTGCTTTATAAAATTCAGCAAAGAGAGTTTAGGAAAAGTTTTTCAATATTCACAAAGTACTAGAAATATCTTTAACCACCCTAAGATGAATCGATTGTCCAGACTCATTGGCTACTTTGAGGCAAGTTCCAGACACGAACTCAACCTTTAGGACCTGAACTTTGTATCGATTGATCCCGAAACGCTTCCATCTATCATACGAAAAATTGATATTTTTTATGTAATATTAATATTATTTCTAATTTTGAAACTGTTAATTCGTGGTGGAATTCCATTTTAATGATTTTATAAAACAAATTTATAACTTTATTCCACTTTTATTTAATGACTGGACCGGTTTCGGCCTATGACGGCCATCTTCAGACTAGTACAATTTGTTGTTAACCTACGGCTTATGTACTATTTTTGGGGATGTCATGGGTAGTAAACTATGATTTTACTTTAATTATATTCATCAGTATTGTTGTATGATTTTAATAGTTACAGGGTAAAAGCTACTTTTAATTTATTGGTATTATTATTTTATATATCTATCTGGAATATTTATTTATTCTATTTAATATTTAAGATGGGTTACAGTTGCATTTCTATAAATATGAATTGACAATGTATTTATATAATAAAAGGTTGGTGAATACTGATTGTTAATGAGTTTACTTTAGATTTTCCCATCTTAATTGTGATGTCCAGATGTACAACATAATTTTCTAATTATTGGGTTACTCCCAGCATTATGGTGTAATTAGTTTTATGATTCTATTCATTATGCACTGTTAGAGTAGATCACTTTTATTATTATATAATTTCTTGGTATCAAGGAATTTTTAATGCACTTGGGTAATAACTTATATTTATTGTTATTACCTATTGATTGTTTGGAATTTTTAAGTGCATTTACATTATGATATGTTTTTAGTTAGAAATATACATTATTACATTGGATCGGATAGTGAAATTATAATGGGTATAATAGCGGAGACTTAGCAAATGATTCTAGTTGTTTATTCATGACAAATTGTGGGTCAACTTTTTCAGTTAGACGGGTTATTTCCATTGATTCTAGTCTGTCTAATTTTTGTCCTTTCACGCATGTGTGTAGGACTTTAACATCTCTGTCTTTGTCAAACGAGTGTTTGTTATCTAGTAGGTGTAATGCAACGATCGAAAGTTCACCTTTATCGTTAACCCAATTGGTGAAATGTTCTTTTCTGTTCTGTTTTGAATGCTCTACCCATTTGGCTTATGTACTGTGACGTCACAGACATAGGCCAAACGCAATATTTAATGACAACAGCACTACAAGACAATGAAAATGATCTTTAATTTTTTTCGAATTACGAATGAGGTTAATATGAAACCTTCTGAAAATAACCGTATAAATTGAATTAAGGTTGTATCTTTGCTAGCAACATTCGAATCAGCACAATAACGTTCTGTCGTTGATGTTTATCTGTTTTCGGTAGAAACTAACACAAAAACTGTTTCTGTTGCAGTTGGAGCTTTAAATTGAATATTAAAAGCTTCGATTTTGAAAGATTTTGCAAAAAAATTCTATCGGTTGAAGCTAGTTATTTATATTAAACTCTACCCAACCACATTTCATTACGCTGCACACAAAATCAATCTTTATAAAAAGTTCACATAAAATGTTAATTATGTAGGTTTTTGGTACTAACAAACAAACCCCATGCATACAACAACAACGAAAAAAAAATTAAATAGGTAAAGATTTTTTTTAAAGTGTGTTTATTCTGTGCGCAGGAGGTGGTGAACTTTCCACTTTTTTTGTTCAAAACATGATTTGTTTTTCGTGAATACATCAAGATACCATGCTTTGGCAGTTCAAAATGTTAAAAAAATCAAATATTTTAATTTACAATGCAAACATCCTTTTTTTCTGTATTTTACTAAAACTCAACTGTTGATTCTATAAAGATCAAAGGTTGTTTCCGAGACCTTCGAAAATACGTAAGGTTTGATTTTATTTTTTCAATGGCATTAACAATGTGGTTTCCGAGTACCAATACAAAAAGAGAGAACACAATATTATTTATTGGTGAAATTATTGCCAAAGCTTTCTGTGTAATGCGTAACGCAATTTGGTTAGGTAACAAGAATTTAATTATATTGCCAGATCGTTTTATGGGTATTTGAGAACGTTCTTTTCCTGGAAGGCTTTCTATGAAGTTTCTGAGCCTATTTCTGGAACTACAAAGGCTTCGTTATTTATCAAAGCCAATCGTTATTAGTTAGTTCGCGATAACGACTGAGATGGGCCAAATTAACGCAACGAGGGTTGAAATTAATTACGCGTGCAGGTGATTTGGACCAACGGGGAAGTGGGACGAGTGGGTTGGGGGGTAGGTGGGGGGATGCTGGTAGATGGATGGTTATCTACATGTCTACGGTAACGTGAGAGGGTCGGGAGATCGTATTGTTCTGATCCTGTTGCAGGAACTAATATGTCCGTTCTAGGAAGTGATTAATATGTACGATTCGCCCATGGGAGTTTCTGTCAGGTAAACGTATGCTGGAATCAATACAGGATATGAACCGGTATGTTCCGATAGTATTATCCACATATGGAGAACTATATACTACCAAATTCTGTCTCGATCACATGGGTTATTGACTGAAACTTTATCATCTTTATTGTGAAAGATTATTTATTTAATGAAATGAAAATTATAAATTGGACTGTAGTGATTGCTTTGCATTTTTTATTGGTAAAAAACCCATAATTTCAATGTTAGAACCACGGTTTTTCAGAATTTACCAATTTTAAAAAAAGATATACAAAAATGGTCAGTGAAAACACATGAAATAATTAAGAAGCCTTAAAAATAAAGAAAGCCATTAAAATTAATAGTCATATTCTTAATAATCAGTTAAATTTGTCCATTGGTCCAATATAAGGTATATTTCCGGTAAACTTACGACATTTCTCATTATTCTTTTATCACCTATCATTTGACGTTTTGCCCCTTTCAACTAATGTTATCTGTCTCTTTCTCTGTGTTTTTTTATAATAATTTAAATTTTATCCTACTGTTTTTTCACCGTCCTCTTATTTTATTCTATATTGTGTTCTCGTTCTGTATATATATATATAACCGCACACTTTGTATTTTTTGTTTGGTTTAATTTTGAACCCTGATGATGTTTAGGTTAAGCGAAACCAATCGGTCGTAAAAATAATTATTAAATCTGTGACCTTATACAAAGTTATTTTTTCATTTAATTAAATATGTCAAACCACAAAGTAATTGCTATCTACGAAAAAAAAGAAGAAGATTATTTACTTCATTGAACATTACAATATCCAGTCTTCCAACACACCTTACGATATTGAAAAAAAAACAAACGCCGTAAATTCAATACTCAAAATCAACCTAGTTCAATATTTATATATAAATACGACGTTGTGGTTAAGGATGTGCCGTTACTTGTTATGCGATAATTTAAAAAAAAGTTTTGTTACATATTTCCTTTTCATGGCGTAATTTTGCGAACTGATATTAAATAGTAACTTCGTCCATCACGCTAATGGTAAATTATCTTTTTTATAGCTTGTTTCACAAGTAGGCGTGTTCGAACATGTAATTTATTGAAGACGTTCGTAGATCCAGTTCCGAGTGGGTAAGGTAAACGTTCTAGAAGTGGTTATTTACTACCGCTAAAGTTACAAAATGGCTAGAAATTTAACGTTCCACATTTATATTTTATCCATTAGTTTTTATAGCGGGAATCTCTATATCTTTCTTGTATCCGTCTCTTGCTTATCGCCTTAAAGTTGTATTCGCTCCACGTACAATTTTATGACTGCACCCACAAACATACCACGGTCTATACCACGGAATACGGACTTACCGACGTGAGCTCACTTTATCTCCCGGTGACCAATGCGCTGATCTTAGACCAAATAAAAATATTATTATCTTTGGATAAAGTGGTTGAAAAAAATTGCATTTTGAAAAACCTTTGATTTTATTTGACTTCCATAGAAAATCATCTTGTATTTCACGTGTGTTCTACAGGTATTTCAATGGAAGATGCTCCAATTTGTACACGGTCGACATTCAATACATGAGAACGGGTTGCTTTTACGACTCGTTATTATGTGCAACAGCTCGGCTTTTGAACGATTTTCCGTATCTAATAACACTACAAAGCAAAAAAAAAAAAATAAACTCAAGTGTTTCAACTTCTGATGCATGCTGTTGACGATCAAATCGACAATTTGCGCCATTTGATTTGTTTTGTTCATTTGAACGGTTCCAATTAAACGCCGATTTTTATCCCGTTTCAGATTTTGATCAAACTTGTAATCAAAATAACGTAGGCGGTTGCTTAAATAATTGTCGTACTATGGGAAATGCTTTTTTGCCATAATGTTTTATAGTTGAATGATTCAACGCAGAAGTCTAGGCGTAAAGTCGAATAGGGGCTGCAAGCGCTGGTCTAAGAGACGTAACTAGTACCTTCCCTTCTGCCTTCTCGGCCGAGAGGACGGACAAGGGATGAGGAAATCCAATTTTAAATAGCACCCCAAACTAACTCCATCTATACAATTGTATCAAAACACACCTTAACTGCAGGGGTAAGGGTTTAATTGTATTTGTTATGTCTATTACGCTTAGCTCGTTCATGGACATTTACTAACCAACGATTTCATTAAGCTTTAAGATACCGCTTTGCATTTTCAACGGTTAAAATTTAGTTAAATTCTAGAAAAAACACTTTATTGGGTGGTCTTTACAACTAGCATTGTGAAAATCTGTTGATTCTTTATAGTAGGTACCGTGAGATTTAAATATTTTTTATTTAGCTAAATTCTAAATGGCCAAACTGGCAATGATTAAGATTTCCAATGTTTGGAAAAAAAATTGGTACTTTTCTTTTTTTAATTATTAGTTAAGTGTACCATTTGAAAATAAGGAGAAATCTCAAAAAAAAAACGATCTCGATGTTGGAATAGTTTACTTTTGGGCTAGTGACCAAGCACCAATGAGCTAACCAACATATTGAGGGTTTATAATCAAATGCAGCGATCTATTTTATCCTAAATTATTTCTTTAAGATTTGATTTAGCGATTTATACACTTTTCTTTCATGAATATTTCGATACATTTAGAGATTATTGTTTCAAATTGTTTCTAGTTAAATGTACCCAAACATTTAAATACAAAAAACTGTTTCTTTAAAATAATCATTAAAAAGTTGACAATGCTACAGAACTGTGTTTGTAGATTGTTGCCTTTTCTTCTTAGTCATTTTAATTTGTTCTATTTTGAAAGACAGCAAATGGAACCGAAATGTCAATACAACTCACATTGCACAAAATGATTTTTCTGGTCTCGGGGATGAAGATAGCATACGTAAACTGGGATAAAACTCTTTTCTTCCGGTATTTTTGACAATTTTTTTCTTGACTAGGCTTATATAATGTTCCAAGGGATAAAACTAATTTTACAAAAATCTGTATTTTCAGACTTACGGAAGTTTCGTTTTTGATTTGTTTGTCAATATTTATTGAAAATTCCTTAATCTGAATATTTCTGTTACCAGAATTGACTTTTTATAAAATTTGTAATCTGTTTATTAAAATATTCAAAGTTTTTTGTGATAAGTCAAGTAACGAAGGCTAACGGATTACGTGACAGGGCAATCTGGGAAGCTTTTTAAAAGCTTACGAGTAATGATTTCTGATAGTAAGTGGGTAGGCTATAGGTACTATTTAGAAAGCTGACTCAATTACCACTTTTTGTTGACAGTGAATTCATCAGTTTGCGTCCATTTTTTATGAAAATATTTTAAATGAAGGAAAAAACTACGTTTCTTTTAGTATTAACGTAAATAGTTCATTTCTTTTAGTATTAACGTAAATAGATCATTTCAAACATATTTTATTGTCAACACTTGATATTACATACGTAATAAATATCGACAAAACAATAAAACGTGTAATAAAATTATGTACCTGCTTATCAGGAATAAAACGAGTTCTCTATTAAAAAAAAAATAATAATTGAACTCAAACTCACTCTTAATGGAGTTCTACAAATTAAACACAAAAACTATAAGCAGTTTCTTTATATAACAAAAGACTTATGATAACATGTCATGAATGTATGGTGGTTATTGACGTGTAGGTTTGTATTTGTATCTTATATTAGAAAATCTATTTATACTGTGAAAAATAACGTATAAAGAAGTATTACTATTATATTAAATCTAAAATTGATTTATAGCTGTGCATAATTTTAAGAAGGGGAACATTATTTTACTTCACTTCAGAATTGTACGAATATTTCTCAGAAGTTGTTTTATTTATACGTAAGCTCCCGCTCTCTGCGTTAGAAAAACTTGAGTGAAATAAATATTTGGTGGACTAAATAAACGAAAATATAATTATCGTTCTTTCAGGAAACAAAAAGTTTTTTAAACAACCACCAAATAGAATCGTAACATATTCGATAGAAAAACAAATAATATTTCAAACTCCGGGAAGTCTGAGTCGAGTTTACAAAAATGGGGAATCCCCACGTTATAGGGTAAATAAAGAGTTTCGCGTACGGCAAGATTTAAGATGAAAGTAAATTTAATTTCCAGTTTTTGAAACGGCACTCAAACAAAAGTTTGCGTTCGTGCCTTTCTGTCCGAGAGGCCGGGAGCTTTCTACTAGAGGGTGGCTTCGGGCTGCAAGCTTTGGGGGAGTAGTGGGCATGTGCAGCAGTGGCGTGATGTACCTTTTTCCCAATTTTTGTGATTTTCCAGGGTTTGAACTTAGTGCCGAGGGATTAGAATTGTGCCAAGAGATAACAAGTTAGGAAGGCAACTACTTGACCAACTGCAACACCGCCCAGTTGAAAGCGTTTGCCTCTTATAGTATCTTAAATAGCTGCACATATTGCATTCACGATTATACTCGATTAATTTTACATTATGTAATAGTCAAATAACTACTGAACTTATCATTGCGACCAATAATATCTTCAGTAGCCGCAAATCCATAATATAATTTTCTAGTAACTGGGATTATTCAAGTTATCTCTGTAGATTTGCTGTTGTTATATTATTCATTTTTTCAAAATATATCTCTTTGATGAAAGACGTCATCAACATTTTATTGGTTGGCTTATCTGTCTGTGGTATTAAATACACTTTAATATTCATAATACCTAAAAACCTAACATCCAATATTCACGTGTTTGCGCTGCCTGTAAATTGAACTCGAATCTCCCGAATTAAAGTGAAATGATTTGACTACTTCATTATAGTGGGCGTATTTTAACACCATGAAAAAAGTTTTTGTATTTTTCAAAACAAAAATAATATTGACTGGAAAAATTACACTTTAAATTAACTTTTGCAAATACGCGTTGCTTATATTTTCGTGTATAGCAATATGTTTTGTGGTTTATTAAATTGAAATAAAGCAGTAACTCCAAGTAATATATTATTTTTTTAGTAAATACTTTTGTTCTGTTCGGTTCTTTGTTAATTTCATTTTTTTGGTTGCCAATTAGTTTTGTCACTAAAAGTAAAAATAAAGAAAGTTAGCAAAACAGTGTTATTTATTAATAATAAACATTCACAAACATATTAAATTTAATTTTTTTTTTTTTTTTTTTCATCAACAACTACGAGAATTTTACAAAGGACACTGCGCGCCACTGGTTTCACTCTTTAAAGGTAGGACAAGGGATGGAACCGAGGCAGGACTAGTACCTCCGCAGCTACTGGCTTCATCCTTGAAGCGTTGCACGGAAAAGGGGTTCATTGTTTTCCATCGCAGGGTGGAAATAATATATTTCATTATTTGCCATCGAATCGCCTTTCATTGTAAGCCTTAAATTTACGTTTACATGAAATTGAACAAAGGATTGCCATTTTGACTTCGTTTAAAATTGACTGCCATGAATTTATACCGTAAGAATTATTATTTTTAATTTTAACGAAGTGATCTGATTTAAAATACTTCATTAAAGGCATACAATTTTTCAACTTTTTCATAGCCTCATATATAATCAAGATTTAAATTGACTTTAACAGTTATTTAGTGTTGAAAACGGTTACACTTCCCCATCACAATCATGAATATTGACGTCCTACAGTGTTCAGTTCCTTTGATAAGAATAAATGATAACCTGAGAAATAATCCATTTATACGTTGATTATAGGGTGTTTTTTAGCTCGATAGATATTGAAATCATAAAGAATAACACAAATTATTTTATTTAAAAAAATATATGGGTATTTGAAAGATTTATCCGCACAAACCTGTGACTTTATTATTTTTTTTTTTTTATAAATTTATTCCAGATCTCAGGGAGGGTGGTGCAATCCCATGAGTTCCATATAATACATAGAAAGATAAAAAAATACAAAGATAATAAATAAAAATAGAAAACATGATAACATAGTAATAAATAATAGCAATTTATGTAGTCTTACTGAAAATAATCTGGAGGTATTTAATTGTTTTTTTTTTTTAATTTTCCGTTTCGAAATCAAACTTACCGTCATATTTTGATTTCAATTAGTCGATGGTTGCAGTCATCGTATGACACGTAGCACAATACCTTGTTGATACCACAAATTGTCCAAACCAATCATATTTTCAAAAAAAAATCATTTATCATGACCCGTTGACGATCTCCATTGACCGTAATACGAGTCCTGACCTGATCTTAAAAAAATGATGACTAATGATGCCAGCCGCGTGTGAATCGAACCAAACAGTCGATTTTTCTGGATGTCATTGATTTGGTAGGATTATTTCTGTGTTGATCTTACTCCATATATAGAAATATTGCTTATTTACAAACCCATTAAGCCAAGAATGAGTCGCTGCGACTTATTACAATTTAACTATTTAACACCGGGTTAGTTTTCAACTGCTCTAGAGCCCAAATGCAAAACATCAACGCATATGGATGATCTCGTGGCTCGAATTCTTGTGCCAGTAGGATTTATACACGGGTGTAGTACAAGATATTTGCCCAAAAAAATGTGAGACGTAATCTATCCCCAGTTTAATTTATGGCTTGCTCAGAAGTATACCGACTGACAACGCTGATCATAAATGTTAAAAAGTGAACCTAGTATGACAGCTCGGTTTGACAATTAATACTTTAGTTAGTACTAAAAAAAAAACCTTTTTGGCAGTAGTACACTAATGAGTTGTTTTATTAATTCATTTATTATTTTAGAACTTATACTGTCAGCAATAAAACAAAACCTAAGGTCACAGATGTTCGCTATGAGACTCAATAGGCGTCCATTCCAGACACTAATAGTATATATGCCATAGATTTATTTAAAATTGTACCAGTCTAAGATGCTGGTCATAAGGTGAAACCGGTCAAGTCTTAAATAAAAAATAGTGGAATAAAGTTTAAAATTTGGTATTTTAAAATCATTAAGTATGTAGTCGCTTTAAATAACTATATTTGAACATGCAACCGGCTGGAGTATCAGAACGTTTCTTTTGTTATTGCTAAAATTGTTCTTATTTTAAAATTTGGAGTATTACTATCCTCTAATTTGAAGCAACATCTTACGCTATTATTATACAGCCTAAGTTAGAGCCAGTGGCAGTGGATGTAGTAGAACGAGCGAGAAGGAAGTCAGCGTCCCAAGCGAGCAGCAAGCAGCGAGCGACTCCTCGCAAACAACAGTTTGTCATGGGGCGACCCCCGAGACCATCGCATGACGCCAACTTGCACAATATCTTATTTAACTTGCGCTGTATTGTCCCAACTTTTGGGCCACTCTGTACTGTACACTCTACACTCCACACTCTCCACCCTGTACTCCGTATATCGGCATGAAATTTGAATTCGATACTTTATAACGTTTTACAGGAAATGGGTCTCGTATCAGACTTTATACTTAAAGTTTCATGTTACTTTGATAGCGGCAATCCTTTTATCGAAGCAAATATGTCTCGTGAAATGTAAAGTATGGCTTTTTTGAGATGACATATTCGTGTGTTACTTTTTCACATATCCATTGTTTGTCGATTCGTAGTGAAACTTGATATTCTTATAAGTACTGTCACAAGATTAGTTTTTTAACCACAAAATTCTTTCTTGAGCAGATAAACATCATTTTTACCAGTTTGAGGTCACGCAGTCAAAAGGTCGTATGTAAGTGGGTGTCATCAGTTTTGTTCAAATAAATAAAAATCACACTTTTAGGAATTATATTTTCAGTTCTATAAATGTATTTCAACAAACGAATATATTATAATATTTTCGAAGGAAGTGTTTTACAAAGTTTATTGTTTTATTTAATATGAATATATTATTATTTTCAGAAAATGCGTGATTGTATAGTGAAATAAAGATTTCTAATCTTATTTTGGTTGGATTAATATTGCAGCTTCTCTAAAGTAATTTATCACAAAAAACCGCGCCATACACTTTTTCAAAATATTATCCGTATTAGATTTATAATTCAACCTTCCTTGTCATAGACTCAGAAAAAATGAATTACTGTTCTTCAATCATCACTCTACTAATTATGGGTATTGTTCTCCTCTGTACAGAATGTTGAGACTTGTTAACTCAAGCCATGGTCTTGAAAATTTTGGTAGCAGTCTAAATGATTTTTGTCATTATTTTACTACCCTACTACTCCAAAACTTTGTCTTGACCTTGGCTTTGATTTGAATGTTCTTTCTTGTGTACATTTTGTTCTATTTTTTCCATTGCTTCATTTAACATTATGTACGAGTATGTGCTGTTCTTTCTCTGTTGCTCTTTTTTCCCATTTCGTGTTTGGTATTTTTTGTAATTTGACTTTAGTCCGTTAGTTTATAAATTACTATTATTGGATATATTATTATAAAAGTCATCGGTTAAGCTTACTCGTACACACTCATTACAAATAGAGATATTTCGAATAAGTTGGAAAAGAGTGGGTGAAAATTTCCTGTGGGCATTGCAAAGTGTACAGAGGGAGTAACTTCAGTAAGGACAAAAAAAGAACACATTAAATATGCCATGAGCGGAAGTACTTACCGTAAGACATTTTCGCAAAGAATAAATAAGCTTATCTTTTACGAGTACCTCTACCCTTCACAAAATAAGCTTAATACATGTATTGTTATCACTATCGAGTTTGCATAAAATATTCGGCATTATTATTTAATTTGTTACTCTCACCAACTGCAATTAACTCTCATTTGACTTTAGCTTTAATGTGGGATAAATATGTCCGGACGTCCGTATATTTCAATGAACTGTGTTGTCATTAATTACTTGTGAACGAGTAATCAATGTATGCAAACATTTAATATAACAATAGGAAGCCAAGTGGTCTAAAGCATCGGGTTTGCACGCAGCTATAGTGGGTTTAATTTTCCATCAGCCAAAAATTCCATCATAGCAATAGCCGCATTTACAAATTTTACTGTGGAAATTAGGAAACGGTACCCCAATCTAGTTTTTAAATATAAAATTCAAGTTAAAGACTTGTGACAGTTTGAGCTTTCAAGATGAACTTTCAAGGGATAAAGCTTTTAAGTACCAAATAATAAGCAAAATCATAGAATGATTTTCTTCAGGTCTATTGTTTTTATTGAGCTCATATAATAAAAAAAAAACGTTTTGATCCTTGTTCGTATTTCAGACATTTATTAATTTTAAATGAAAATTTTGTTCCGACAAAAATAGCCTCTAAAATTCGTGGAATTTTAATAATGTTAAGAGCATGTTTAATGTCTACGCAACTTTGAACCGTGATGAAAAATATTACGAATACATAATATTATTATGTAAGCTTTTTGACAAAAGCTGGAGATACTCCAACGAAGTTAAAGATGAATATTATAATGAAGTTCCTCAGTGGTATTTTCTAACACGTGTACAATATTATCAACTTTATAACCTTTGCGATTGTTCCTTGGTATGATTTTACTCGTATTAAACTTATAATGTGTCTTCGTGGATATAAAAATTCCTAAGCTTTATCAAAGTGGTGCTTTGTTTGCCACGTGTTACATTATATCTTCATATATCCTTTGTCTGGTATCAATATGTCTAGAGTTCTGAGTCTAGGCTGTCAAAAGAGAGCTGCACAATATATCAGTCAAATATCTCATTAAGCTTGCGTTAACTGATTTTCGTTCAATCTGTTGCCTTTACATTACGTTCTTCAGTATTCGTCTTTTGAAGATAAGCATCTTGGAAATATATAAGTGACTGTCGAATTGTTCTATTACTGTCCAGGTCCTACTTTTCCTTCCTCTTGATGGTGATCACAACATAGCTAAACTGTTAGTCCTTTTTGTTAAGTCCACTCTCTGAATTTTGTCATTCAGACCTTTAGTTTTCTCTTTGTGCAGTCATGGTAGTCTCAAGGGTACTAGGTATTTTTCCACAGCTTTTGAATAATAAAAAAAAACATTCAGTTTGGTTGAGTGTTTTAGCTCTTAATCAAAAAGTGTTCAACACTGAACGCGAAGTGGTCAAAAGAGCCATACAGAGTAAAATATACTCTCAGTACGCCCTGTTGAGAGATTACCATTTTGAATGGAAAAGTTACTTCAAATGGCTTTACCTAAATGTAGGTGCTTTCTAACCACTAGAAGAGTAATCGATCCCGATTTAAAAATAATATTTCGCAAATTTACATACGACCTTTCAATACTAATTGATTGTCTGTTCAAGAAGTAATTCCGATTTTTGAATACATAAAATTTAAACTAAATTAAGCTTATTTCGGCCACACAGATACGCCACAGCACACTTTATATAGGTTTATTTCTTCAGTGTTTCTAACCATTCTCTTTCTAATTCACGTCACCCACTTATTTAAGCCTAAATAATTACTCAAAATAGAGATGCTAGCGATTCCGGGCAGTTGTGATATAGAATAAATGAAAAAATAATATAAAATGATAATTGTAAATTTCCAACTCTCTCGTAATCATTATCATAGAAAAACGTTAAAATAAACATTGAAAAATGGTTAAGTGCTATCCCGATTCTGAAAATTGTAAAAGTGCATTATCTATTCCTGATCCCTATACATTTTGCTTGATATCGCAACACACATACAAAAAAGTTTATGTTACGAATAAATAATGAAAACATAGCTCACCACTAATGGCAGCATCGCAGTGTTATCAAATTATCGCCGTGGGGATGAGGGAGGAGGGGGAGGTGGGAGAGGATGGGGGGTTGAAGGGGATTCGGTTAGGGACAGTTTTATCATCCACCTTTTGTTATCAATCATCGTCGTAATGCGAGCGATTTATTCTCCGTGATTGCCGCTTCATTCAATTTTATTTTTATCCGGTTAAAAGTACAACTGGGCTCAAAAGTAAAATGTAAAAAAATTATCATCTTTTTTTTCTCATCTTATTCGATGTGTTAGAATTGATTGTTTAAGCCCTTATTGTGATGATGTTTTTGATTAATTTCCGTAATTGTTAGATTAAAACAGCCCATTTTAATTTATTATTTGCTAAACCTAAATAAACAGTGATGTTAGTTTAAGCTTTGATTAATCGAGGATCAAAATTATGGTCTACATGGTAACCTATATCTTATTTGCCATTTGTCACCAAAAGTAATGTTTGTACCCAAAAATTTAGACAATGTGTAATAATAATGCAGTGAACATAGCGCAGTTTCGTGATATTTCACCTCAAGTGCGCTTCATACTAAATTACCAAACCTAATATGACAAGGAGAAAATAAAATATAATATGTATTAAATTAAAATTTATCATTTAGTCTAAAATTACGATCGTTATCATAAATCATGAGAGAAAAAGGTTCAGATAAGGGTAAAATGCATGTTTACATCAACAGATAGAAAAAACAATTTACTTGAAGCTAAGGGTGTAAAAATCCAGATGAAAAGTATGAATTCATACTAACAAATTTGTTAAAGCAAAGAAAAGGAAATTATATTGAGGACAGTTAATGTGTTGGTACTTTAAACCGTATACTCTTTTATTCAAGTATTAAATGTTAACGATTCTAAAAACGCAAACGGTGTGAATATAAAACAAGTAACAAAATAACTATAAAATATCTAATGACAATGAGTAAAGGGTTTTCAGTAGACAGTAAGAAGGTAAGTAACGGGTTATCGTGTTCCTAAAAAAATATTATGGTATTCTTATATTTCCGCCAAAACTCATGTTTTTGCAGCAATACATGAGCACCTATGAATTCATCACTTTATCATTAAGCAAATACGATTGTTTTGTCTATTGCATAATATTTTTTATTTTTTATTTTTATTAATTTTCTAAAATAATTAATGTTAATAAACTATTTATTTTGAAGCCAAACATACCATCAATTCCAACCAGCAGGCGTTTAAAAACACACCCTGACCAGCTGAGTGTACACTGTACTGGGTGCAGGCCGTAGTGCGGTAGTGCGGTACCAGGGTAGCATAGCACCGGCGAGGGGTAGCGGCAGGTTCACCCCCTAACGATGTGTGACTCCCTACCCCACATTTTCCGCCATAACTCGATACAGATAACTGGGAAATTGATTCGGAATTAAAACGTTGGTGGGAAAGGCCGCATATGGCTCACTTCGCGCAGCAGAGTGCATGTATCGCGTATCACGGCCTTGCACAGACTATGGATAACAGTTGCGAAATTACCCATTTTGGAGCTCACGTCAACTCATTAAAATATTGGCAAAATTATGCTACGGAAACTTAAAAACAAAAATGAAATTGAACAATCATTGAAAGTTTCTTCATTAGAAAAACGTAGGAAAGAATTTGATTTAATTTGCATTTTAAAAATTATTTAATTGTATAATTGACTCGCCTTCTTTGTTGTAACTCATCTAGTACAACCTTCTTTGCCGTAGACTCACCAATGAATTTATATTCCTCAATCATCACTCTACTAATTATGGGTATCATTCTCCACTGTCCAGAATGTCGAGACTTGTTAACTCAAGCTATGGTTTTGTAACTTTTGGTACTTGTCTTATTGATTGTCTCTTTGACTTGAATTTTTTTTCATATGTATATTTTGTCCTATTTTTGTCATTGCTTCATTTGTTATAGTATATATATGCTGTACTTTCTCTGTTGCTCTTTTTCCCTATTTCGTGTTGTTTTATTTTTGTAATAGGGCCAAAGTCCGTTAGTATATAAATAAATAAAATGAACACAGTGCCCTGAATTTCGCGGTGCTTTAATCGAGATGACCGTGATTATTCATCGCATATTTTATTAAAATTGACAGATGAAATAAATAATTGAAATTAATTTTTAAGCGCAACATATTCACATGGATAGAAAATATATTGATAGAACTAAATTTAATGACAGTTAAGCAGAAAAGACATTTTACATTTTCGTAGAAAGCAATAACTTTGAAGCTTAACATATTTAACGAAATGAAAAAAAAAACTTTTTGTATGAATACGGATATATATTTTTTTTATGACCGACTGGTTTCGCTTAGTCTTAGAATCATCATAGCACAAAACTAAACAAAAAATACAAAGTGTGTGGTTATACTAGTTATACAAACAAATTATATACTTAAATGTTGATAAATGTTACACTTTAAACTTCACTCGAAATAGAATTACAAAGAACTTTTCCTACGTTATTAATAATACTATCCTTAATAAAGTTTCTTCGATAAAAGATCTAGGAATCACTCTTGATTCTAAATTCATATTTGATGTTCACATTAACGACATTAAGTGTAAATCATTCAAAATGATGGGATTTATTCACAGAATATGTAAACCATTCAAGGACCCACAATCAATTCTAACCCTTTACAACAGCTTGGTTAGAAGTAAATTGGAATATGGTAGCACTATTTGGAATCCTCATTACCACAAGTATGTAAACACTGTTGAATCTGTTCAAAAAAAAATCCTAAGAATGTTATCTTTCAAATGTGGTCTACATGACCATCTTAGATCATATGATGCACGCCTTGAATACTTTAACATGGATACACTGAAAACTAGAAGGCAATTAACTGAGTTGATATGTCTACATAAAATAATTCACGGTCATCTCGACACTGCAATATGTCTTAGCGCTATTGAAATTAATGTACCCAATGCTCATTGTTTAAGACGCCATAGTACATTCCACCTGAATACATTCAGAAACAATATTGCCTACTTTAGCCCTCTATCGCAAATGTGCCGACTATATAATCTAATAGAGTGTGCTGATGTAGACATTTTTGTTGATGGTCTGTACGGTTTCAGACGGAATGTCATGTTATTGCTTAAAAGGGTGTTAGAGTAATTCCCTAAGTATATTTTGTATGTATCTAGTAGTAATAAGTACAAAAACAACAATTTTTTAAAAATTTAATGTATCTTGTCTATTTGTATTGTATTTATCAATGATTGTACACTAACTGGTTTTTTATAACTGGATTTTTTCACGAAAGTGATAACATCTGTTAAAACCCAGTATAAATAAATAAATAAATAAATAAAAAGGGAGAAGAAAATATAAACAACAATAATAACAAAGGAACAGAGAGAAAGAGACAGTTAAATGAATTGAAACAGACAAAACGTCAACTGAAAAAGTGATTTAAGAATAATGATAAATTTTATGTCTTTGCGGGAAATATACCTAATATTGGACCAGTGGAAAAATTCACCTAATTTAAAAATATAACTATTCATTTTAATAGCTTTCCTTCTTTCCAATACTTCTAAATTATTTAGTCAGATGCCATGATCATTTTAGTGTTATTAATATTGTACTCTGATGATGCTTAGGCTAAGCGAAACCGGTCGATCATATTTTTTTTGATAAAATCTGTGGTCTTATACAAAGTTTTTATTTTATTTTTATTAATTAAATATAATAATTTGATTAAGTCATAACAGCCCTAAGATAATATCATCACCACTCCATTACTTGCTAATACCAAGGTCATAATGCACCCGGCATTAATACAATATCTCCTACAAGCCAAATTGTAAATTATCTTTGTAATTAATTTTGACAAGTTTTGGGGGAGAACGTAAACAGCATAATGGAAAATTAAAGAGCTTGAACGCAAATGGAACAAATATTTTTTTAGACACAGCACTATAATTTAAAAAAAAACACATATTTTGTGAACAAACTATGTTACAATATACTAATATTCTTTTTTCTAGAATTTAGAAAAAAAAACTGGCTAATTTTTGAGATGGTTATAATAATTATGAAACAAAAGACAATTCAACTTGACCAACATATTAAATAACCGAATAACCCGAAATTTAAATTGTTCATCTCATTTTTTCGATAAATGCAAAATAGTTTAAGACTTTTTTTAATCACTAGAAAAAGTTGGTGCTCAATTTGTTTTGGTTTTAATAATACATCTCTTTTTTTCATGCCAAATATTCAGATTTTCCGTTATTATTTATTAAAAAAATCTAAGGTAGTTAAATAAAACATTATTTAGCATACATTGGCCGTGTGGGTTTCGCTTTAGTCTTGGTCATAATTTGTCTCAGAAAAAAAACCCGAAGTGATGATGTGCTGTATTTATATTAGCAGCTAATGGAAACGAATTCAATTGTGCAGAATCAATCAAATGTGTTATTCATTTCTGTCTATCTGATGTCAGTTTCCATATCATTCTATAATAATTTACCTCCGAAGAGCTTTCAGTAACTAAGTGAATTGTCAGCGAGACCGTAAAAGCTCCGACGTTGAAATATAAATGACACCTCAAAAGACAACAAACGTTCATCCCTTCCCACCCAACCTCCTTCTTGCTTCCTCATTCCTCTTCCGGCTTGGCCCCAACTTCTCATCTGAAGCGAATAAGAAAGAAAGCTTAGACAGTGATATATTGTAACCACTTACGGCTAATGATTGTCAAGTAACGTTGTCCATTAAATCGTGTCGGGTTCGTCATACAAAAAATATATATAAATCCACCGATGCGCGATGGGAGAGAGTTGCCTACGCCCGCAACTGCTGCCGAGAAGAAGCTTAAAACTTTTGCCTAAGCGTTACATGGTTTTTGCATTTGGGCCTCTTGGTGTAGGCGTCACGTAGAGCTCCGAGCGGCCCGTATGTTCCTTGTATAGGCTATAGGCTGTAGGCTGTAGGCTGTAGGCTATAGAGCACTCGTATGGGGTATGGAAGGCGAGGCCTATAATACGGCAGCCAGACTTTATGCCGTACGGGAAAATAATATTTTATTCAGGAGCCTGATGTGCGAGCGGCTGCAGTCAGGATTTAGTCTAAATACCTTCAAGAATTTTCTAACACACATTCCGGAACGTGATCCTACCGATAATTTCTAGATGAAAATAAACGTGGCCTTTTTTTAGATTTCACGGTATAAATCTAATCCAACTACTTTGATGTATAATTTTAAGCTTTTAAATAATCTCACAGTCCATTTATTTGACTTGTATAACAGAGAGCCAGAATGAAAAAACAGATCTCCAATAGAATTATATTATAGAATGAATTCTCATTGCGCACTTAGCCTTAAACGCTGCGGTCAAAGAAGATCAAGCACACATTCCAAATTGAATTAAAACCACAAAAAAAAAATTTATGTTTGAAAGTGTTCAAAAAGTTTTATCGTAGAAGGCAATAAGTTGGAATGTGGTAACAATGTGTCCGGCCCTCCGATATAACCGAGATGGAATCCGACCATTTGAATCACCAACGCAAATGCCGTTAATTAAAGTGAAAGCCCTTCACAACCACCTCCCCCCGCCTTCCTCCTTCCACCTCCTCACACTCGCAATAGCCCATGGCATTTATTTTCTGTATAAATTCCAGCAATAATGAAAATTTTATACGAATTTCCCGGAGGAAGGGAAAAGGACACTGGTCCATACAATGTAACTATCATGAAACAATGGTCTCATCCTGATAACTACGATTTCTAATGAAAGCTTCACGCGCTCAGTTCAAAATGTTAACTAAATCCAAACACCGAAATCCGTAATCGAACCACTAGGTAAAACCTTTTTTCTGTAAAACGTGTTCTTACTTGAACCTAAAATTCATCTTATCGGCTTCGAACTTGAACTAAGCTTTGTTACGGCAATCGAAATAATTCAATGTAGGCTAGTGTATGTAGATGTTTTGTTCTGGAATCGTTACCTTATTGAAAATAGACTTTTGTCCGATTGCCTATTATGAGGAGATGCTATTTTTCGTAGGAAAAGGTTTTGCCATTTGCAATCGGATTCCTTCATCTCCATAGAAAAGGATAATTCTGATACCCAATTTTGATTCCGAGTGAAAAAGATTGCTCTTAGTAAAGTCTGGTATTGGCTTCAAATAATTTAAGAATTACTAAACAGAATCCAGCCATTTAAATGCAGGACAATTGAAAAGTAGGGTTTTTCCTCGTTTATTAATTTGCGGAATTGCTACGAATTTATGTTTATACTATATATGAAAATCTATTGCATTAACACAAATGCAAGGTAGTTTAAAATCAATAGAAACTGCTCCTTTCATTATCAGCCTTAGAATGATATTGCATTGCATTATAAACATCAACTCCTGAATGTGCGCAGGAGATTTAAAAACATACATTACTCTCTCACAGTTATCAAAGCAAATGGCTGAAATTAAAATATTTTTTTTATATGTCTATTTAAAGACCTAATTTTTAATAGCCATGTTACGTTGAAAACAGACATAATAACGTACTTCACTGTATAAGAAAACTATTTTATGGATTTTGTCTAACCAACATTTATATACTCGTTCACATACTATTTAATATTTTGTTTTTAAATTAAATTTACTAAATTAACAGTATTTTTATTACTATTGTCAAACCGTTTTTTATGTTCTTTTTACCGAAAATTTTCATTAAAGCTCGTCTGAAGACGTTACAAAGAGAAAAAATGTTACTCACAAACAAACAAACATTACAAACTTCTATTTGTTATTTCAAATTAATTCAAAATTTTTTAAACAAATCTCCTTCCAAAATGAAACGCTTTCTTTATTCAAGCCTACCTACGCAGAAAGTAAAAAGCAAAAACTTGACTCTTAAATGATGAAATTTATATTTTTCACCAATTTTTAAAGGGGGATCAACTCACTGCTTACCTTGAATCACAAAAAATACTCTCTTCAAATGTCTCTTCAGTATGACTTTCGCAAAAAAAAATCCACCTTGGACACTATTGCTAGCGTTACCAACTACATCATACAAAATTTTGATAGAAAACAAATTTTTAGCTATTTTTCTCGACCTTGCTAAGGCATTTGATACTGTGAACCATAAAATACTTGTAGCTAAGCCTAAAAAAATAAGAATGTCTCATTTAGTAGTGCGACTATTCAAAAGTAACGTATCAGGCCGGACACAACGTGTCAGAATCAGTGGCGGCTCGTGACTTTATAGTGTGGTAGAGTGTTGAGATTGAAAAATACGACGTTATTATGTTGTTGTAGTCGAAAATGGTTTTTTTTTTTTCAAATTTTAATTTTTTTATATGAAGATTTTCAGGATTTTTCAGTTTTGGTGGTGCACTGCACGGCTTGCTGAAAAATGTTCATACAAAAAAATTAAATATAAAAAAAAGCAAAAATCATTTTCGGCTACAACAGCATCAATAATAACGTTTTCATTCAATCTTCGGACTCTAACACACAAAAAAGTCACGAGCCGCCACTGGTCAGAATAAACACTACCTTTAGCCACCCTTTAATAGCGAAATGGGGTGTCCCACAGGGTAGCATTTTAGGTCTCTTACTGTTTTTAATATATATCAATGATTTACGTAACCTGCAAATAGATGGACAGATAACTGCATTTGCCAATGACACTGTGTTACTATGTAATGCTTAATCTTGAAATGAAGTTTTTACTATGGCTGAAAATGGTTTAAATACTGTCAAATTTTGGCTTGATTCACACACGTTAACCCTAAATACAGAAAAAAACAAAATTCCTTACTTTTAGAATAACAAGCAATCCATTACTACCACAACATAACCTCATTTTGTATAGCTGTAACTAATTGTGAACTACATGTACTTGTCCTTCAGAAAATAGAGCTGAACACATAAAATACCTTGGCATATACATAGATGATCTCCTAAAATGAAAACTTCATGTCACAAATCTAACAACGAAACTGAGGAGACTCATTTATTGAAAGAAAAAGACACATATTAAATTTAAAAAAAACAATTTAGGCAAGTTTACTGTGCACTTGTGCAATCTTTTTTAGAATATGGCATTATTAGTTGGGGTAGTGCTACCAACAATTGCCTGGAGCCTCTAATAACCAACCAAAAATTATTTCTGAAAGTTATCCTTAAAGTTCCTTTAAGGACGAGCATTGAATTTGTTTTTAAGGAGCTAGACGTCCTAAACTCAAATAACTATCCTCAAAAAATATCGTGTTGCACCAATTTAATAATAAATATTGTTAAGTAAAATAATAAATAAATAAAAATAAAATATTTAGATTGAAAAATTTACATAAGTAGAGCTTTGTCGTTTGAAAATATAAATATAAAATGGCAGATTTATGTTAACACAGCTACAAATATTTTTTTAGTATTGCGCTGTCTTGTAATTTAATATTTTCAAAAAAAAAATATGATTAGAATTATAAAAAAGAAAGCACCATTATATAAAATGTAGAGACCAATACGGAAATAATTGATTACACTCGGAGAGGCATGAAAAAAGATTTATGTCGCCTGTTACAAAGGGACAGAATGAATACTAGCCTTTTTCAATTTTGAAACGGTTACTGAGGTGACATTAATTTATAAAGTCATTACCAAAATTATTTTGGTATCCTTTTTAATCATTTTAAAAGTCCTGAAATAAGTGTCGCTCATTTTCTATCTTGTGCAATATTAATGAAGGAACAGAATTGTTTGTATTTGACAGCCGATCTGGGGTCCTCAAGAGCAATTTGAGGGATGTATCGGGACCTACTGCTTTACACAAACACTACTAAATTGCAGGTTGTTTAGGTAGAGGTATTTGCGAATTGATCCTGCACGTAGTTCATATTTCTATCTTATCCGTAATGATGGTTTTAGATTAAATTTTTGTCTCGCGACAAGTTTATGCATTGCGTCGAGTAACAGTTATACAATCAAACAAGGTAAGAAACATTACAAGAAAAGGAATTAAAGATAATTGTATTTGGTCCAATCGAGGTTTTTTTCCGTGTGACTATCACCAACATCATTTATGAACCCTTAGTAGATACGTTGAGAACATTTTGTCCACAGACTAAAACAAAGCTCGCAAATCGCTTAGCGAAGCTATAGTGTACAAGCTATGTGCACTTCGCAGTATGCAGGATAGGGGATGCGGGGTGGTTCATGGTTCATGTTACAAGTGTGTTGCATGTTTCCCAGGCTGACCACGCTGACTAATAAATTCCTTACCGAGGCATTATGTATGGGTAATGCGCCGGACCGACCTACCGCCACTTGTGTCGGTCATATTCTTGTGGTAACATGTGGCTGTAGACTGCTCAAGCTTAGCTAGCCGTGTATAATTTTCTCTTGGATGTACGTTTTTTTTTATTTACAAGTGTTTGCAAATGATAAATCATCCTTTCAACTTTTTTCATAAAAATTTAAAAATGATAAAGATATGAGGCCTCTTGTACTTTATATTACGTACTCAGAGGGTAGTGATATGTCAAGTGGATTTCGAACATGTTTTACTTTAATTGTAATATAGTTTGAAATGATAAATAACTATTTTTTGGTTTTTTTTCTTCCATATGAATACCGCACAAAAGTCTCAACTGCTCCCAACTGTCTAGAGCCAGTGAAACTATAGCATCCAAAAATAGGGTATGTTGTGAGGCTAAAAGTAGTGGGGAGGGGTAGGAGATTGGGAAGAGAAAGGTTGGGAAGTACCTGGATATTCAGATCTGGTCACCGAACACGGCTAAAGCCATTTCAAGCAACGTTTCGTTTCTGAACGGTGGTATTTCACCATGGCGATATTTGGAATATCTACCACTCTGGAACGTGCCACAACTTTAACTTTAAGCTTTACATTACTTTATATGAATTAAATATGTTATGACACATATTAATTAAATAAAATGTATTTGCGCACGCCGGGTTTGAACCCGCGACCTTTGGATTCGTAGTCGAGCGTCGTACCACTTGACCATGAAGGCCGTCAAAAGACTGACGTCTTAGACTGACGTCTTAGACTGACGTCTTAGACTGACGTCTTAGACTGACGTCTTAGACTGACGTCTTAGACTGACGTCTTAGACTGACGTCTTAGACTGACGTCTTAGACTGACATCTTAGACTGAAAAGCCAGAAATGTTCTAACCCACCTCTTGCCTTCTCATCTCTCCCTCCTCGCGATTTTCTTTAGCTTAAAATCATTCCAAATATGGAGATGCCTGGGATATACGTGTATATTCTTGTTTTTAAATAATGTTTTTAACATCAATACACTTAGTGAGAAAAGAAACTTGTGATGTTGGTATAAATGGAGAGGCCGGAATACAGACTTATTTATAATTAAAATAGAATCCGTGTAATCGCATGACACGGATCAGGCATTCCTTCAGCGTGGCTGTAGTACAGGAACTGGCGAAGCTTTCAGGAAAGCTCAACGTTTTATCGGACGGAGTTTCGAAATCGACTTCCGGATAAGCCCTCTGTAAAATTGAAAAGAAGATTTGGGTCGTTTCTTCGGAATCCGCTTTTGCGTTTATTTTCTTCGGACGGGCGGCGTCCACTGGAAACTTTGCCAACGAAAAAGATTTTCCGTTGCTCAAATAATATGTGTTTGTAATGCAAGACTATGTGAAATGGGACCCGAGCACTGAAAGCTTTGGTAAAGTGGGCTCTTGCACGGCTTAAATATTCTATATTGAAATGCAACGACTGGCATTTTATATGCCTTAACCCGAGGGAGCATCACTATACCATGCTATTCAAGTTTGTTTCTTAATTTAAATCAAGTAATCTCAGCTAAAATCCAATAACAACGCAATCAAATTATTTTTCTATCGGTTCGTTAACACATAAATGTTGCAGAAGTGTTAACGGCTTTGTCTGATCTGGTTAGTAGTTTAAAAAATACATATTGTGTGGTTATATTTACTCATACATACAGATGAGTATACTCGTATATAACCACACACTATGTATGTATTTTTTGTTAGGTTTAATTTTGTACCGTGATGATGCTTAGGCTAAGCGAAACCGGTCGGTCATAAAAATTCAAATAAAATCTTTTGTGTTGTGCAGAGCTTTTATTTCATTTTCATTAAATATGTCAAACCACAAAGTGATTGCTTTCAACGAAAATATAAATAATTTACGAATTTATTATTTTCATTCATCTTTCGTTAATTAAAAAAACAATAACTTAATACATAAAACGCAGTTTCTTGGAAAATGTTTTTTTTTACAATAACTCCACACAGGAGGTTTTGAGGGAAATAATTTCTATCAGGGCCTATGTCATCTTTGGGGATGCTGTGTGGAGAGTCTTTTTGAGGAAAGGAAGGAGTGAACTTGGGTCTTGAAGAGACCCATGTTGAAGAAGGGAGGAAACACAGAGGCCGGCAAATCGTTCCATAGTTGAGCTGTTGAATATAAGAACGAGTCGTAAAAGCGACCCGTTCTCATGTATTAAATGTCAACCGTGTACAAATGTTGGGTGGGCGTTTGGCGAGTTTCCTGACTATGCACCGGTGCCGAAGGGATCAATGACGCAAGTTCCTCAGAGCATCTTCCATCGAAATACCTGTAGAACAAGGACAGCATTCCCACCTGACGTCTGTGCTCCAAAGTTTGCAATCCGTTTGTTAAGATAGGAGAATCTATCAAACGGACCGCCCGTTACTGCACAGAGTCAAGGTTTTTTTTTCAGGTATTTAGGGACTCCAGACCAGAGGTAGATGCCAAATTCAACAGTGGGGCTTACTTGTGATTTGTACAAGGTCAGCATTTATAACAAGTAAGTACCGACCATACCTGACATGTCACTGACTTATCTGAAAAAAAAATAAACTTTAAAAAATTACATAATGGATTATTAATTCTAAATCGATATTTCTCTGAATAACAATTTGGGTTTATCGTGATATATGTATTACTTACTATAATAATTATGCTAAATTATCTTTTTTTAAACAAAAGCTATTATCAGCGTTATATATAATACGCTCTTATTAAAACGCCTTGAATAAGGTACTGTTAAGTTGAGCCTGACATGAAACAAAACTTAAGTGGAGTAATAAGCATTGAAATACCATTTTGTTAATGCATCCTATGCAAGGAAAAAATGTTCTTATTAAAAAAATTCTCAGCTCAAGCAGTTAAGCAGTTAAAGTTGACAATTTTATTCAACGTTTTGCCTATTTATGAAAAACGGTAGAAATTTTAATTTCCGATAAATGCGTGCAAACGAGGAAGGTATTGAAGGCTTATCAATTGATGAATTCGTTTGGTTTTGTGGCCTAAAATATAAATGTGATGTGCGTTAAGATGTGACTCACTTTTTTACTATATATTTTTCAGTTACATTTTGTCATTACTTGTTTCAATAATGATTACTGTCCATGCATAATTAAAGGTGATAAAAATATTATAAAAACAACTACAGAGCATCGATCAACTTATTTCACCAAAGATGCCACTCATATTGTCGCTGGAAAGGCAAAAGGGCTGAAGCGATACTTCGGTAAAAAATGAGTTTAATATGCAGTTTTAATCAGTTCCATTTTCTGCATCGAATGCTCTGACTCTCGTTTGACCCTTAAGACTTGTGTGGCCCTTTAGCCATCTAAAATACATTTACCGTTTAGGAGAAGGCTTGACTCAAGCGAAACAGGTTTGGGACTTTTTTTTAGCTTTTTGTCGCTTCAGATAACTCTGTGAAAGCATTGACTTACTCGAGTCAACTTTTTTTAATAAAAATCCAACCAGGTACTGAAGACTTATGAATTTTATTGTAAAACAAAGAAGAAACTTTAAAGTGCTCTGGTGTTAACTTTGCGACATGGCGCTTCAGCCCTTTGCCTTTCCGGTGACGATATTTTCAGTAAAATATATGTTTTTAATTAGAAATCTTAATTTAGAGTTGTTTGTAGTAATTAAATTAAATATAACCTAAATATACCTTTTAAAGCCGGAATCAAACTCGCAACTTCCAGACTCAAAAGAAAATTTTAAATATAACAACGATTATCAAGGTCATTTATTAAAAACATCGGAAGCTTCAAATTTACTTTTCATTAAAAACCTTAAATAAACTTAAATTCAAGTTTTTCAATTGTTTTAATGGAAAATTAATACACTGTAATATGATCGTTACTTGGTAGCTTGGTTTAATTTAACAATTTAGGTAAATTTAATAAGAATTTGTTTGTTTTTTTTTATTCTTTGAAGGTTCTAATACTATTTCCAAAAGCAATATTTCAATGAAGCGAAAAACTTTTGTAATTTAATTATAATTTTAAAAAATATTTATATTTATTTTATCTTATGAACGAATACATTTGAAGGAACCTTTTCAATTGGTAACCCTTATTATTATTCTTCTATTTTCATATACCGAATCTCCAATTAATTGTTATAGTGAAACGTAGTTTGTGTATTCAATGAGAATCCCTTATTTTAAATTACTTTTCCAAGAAATGTATATTAAATTCTCTCTGAGGATTATTAATTCAAAATTTTGGAATATATTCTACATTCTTCTGGCTGAAATGAACTTCCATCGTAAAACCATGAAAAAATCTTTTTTTTTTCAGAACAAAATGATTTGGTTGTATTTTTTTAATTTGTGATTTTTTTCAGGGAGAGGTTGATTATTACATTTCATAAAAAAGCCACAAGGATCCTACAAATAAACCTATTTTATTATGAATATCTAATTGATTGTAATTATTCCAAGAAACGACTTTATGATATATTTTTAAAAATTTAATTTAAAAAGCATGGAAACTACAAGCACTTTTTAAAACATTTGTTTTTTATTGATGCTTTTGCGATGTACAAACAAAAAAGATCACGGAAACATGGCCGCAGCTGATGTCCAATTCAAGAGTGATAGATACTCTCAGTATCGCCCTGAGGATTGACCATTATTGAGAATTAAATCGGTTCTTGAAATATGTTGCTTTGGCCGTGTTTAGTGACCAGATCTGAATAGCCAGGTAACCTTCTACTTCTCCCTTCTTCTCCTCTAGTTTATAGTAAAAAAGAACATGCTTGTTATTGGATATCATATAAAGCTAATACAATGAGTACCTACCCTTAATAATTCTCCATAATATTGGAGGCAGTACCTAACCAACCCTATTCACTGCCGCCATCAGTCCTTCCTCCTCCCTCCTCCCCAAATATCCTCCCCGGGGACATTACGAACCGGTAATTTGATTATGAACTGATCCATAATGTATTTGATCAAAATGCAACGCTACAAATAACAATCTTCAACTAAGTAGATGTGTACAGAACTGCAGGTACTTAAATCACGACAAACCATAACATACGAAGTTTTAGTTAAAAATTACAAATATAATAACTTGATAATCTATAATCAATAATTCTCATGGTTTCCCATTTAAAGGCACCATTATATATTTATTGCATAAATTATGTAGATTTTTAATTAATGTTTTTCTTTAACCAATTTGTATTTTTTTAAGCAAAAACGTATTAGCGGGCATCTAACGTGCACAATTTCGACAAATATTATGAACTTATTTTTAATAATTATTCAAAATTCATTATTCAAAAGAGTTATTTACTATTCGCTATAAGGGTTGCCTCGACAGGTCAGTGGTTAAAAACAGTATTTATTGGAAGGTTCAAGAGTTTGAATCCCAAATTTTAAAACCTCATTTTTATGGAGGAAATAAACGAAGAAAAGAGTATCGAAATATGTTAATTATTTCCTCGATTGAGACAAATAGTCAGTTTAACAGAAAAGTATGTAAAAGAAGGTGTATGATTATGAATGACGCAAAGAATGAGTGCTAAATCGTATGTGGATTGAGTTTAACCCGCTTTATCTACCCTTGCAGGAAAATGGCAAGATGTTCCTTTTATCCTTTTAAGACTTTTTTCTTTCAAATTAACATATTTTATTCCTCAAATATCTTTTCGATTTTAAGTCTCGTCTAGTAAACATTGTTCATTTTGTATTTAGTAATTTAAATAATGTTTTATTATAAGATTTTTCCTCAAATGCCACTTCAGAAATTCGCCAAAAACGCATGCCTTCTCTTTGTTCAACGTACAACAGATACCGAACGTAAATTCATTTTTGTAGAAAAGAAACGGGAAAAACATCCTCATTCGAAAAAATAAATAATTTCCAGCAGAACAATGGGGAGACTTGGCAAGCAAGTGTAACTTGTCATATAGCCCTAGGAATGGCTCATGACAACAGACACGACCAACATTTTTTGCGGTATTTTTAACGAGAACTTTCTCACCCGTTGAGCTGCCCCTATAAATCACTCCACTCCACGGTATACAGTGTACATGGGGATTATAATTCTAAATAATAATGTTATCATTTTTAATAAAGTCGGAGATAATCGCTTGTAAAATGACCAGTTTCGGTTTTGTATTCTGAACAATTTCTACAAAATATTTTTGCCGTAACCAAAAATATGTTTATTATTTAAAATGTTCATTTTGGTTTTTGATGTTGACGAAAAACGAAATAAACAATTACGAAATTATTAGAACTGTACTAAAATGCATTATCATAACTTTATTTTAAAATACGTTGAAGCAATATAATTATTTTTTTAATTCAATGTATTGTAAAAAAACAGTTAGAAAAATAAAATCTGCTAGAGTAGTATTGGATCTTCGAAGCTTTGACAACCTTCGGACCCGCCGCGTTCTTCCAATACAAATATTATTAACTGGAGGCATCCAACAAAAAAGTTTCATTTCCAATAAAATACGGTCTTGGAAGCCTTTGGCATTTTTAAATGTTTGTTCTTAATTTTTTTCCTGAAACTTAGTTATAACTTTTTTACCTGTTACTAACTGTTTTGTGTGCTGTGATTTTTTTCTTCAGTTCATTATTAAAAACAATTAACGAAATTTATTAATTTCTTTCCATTCCATTGCCGGCAACCCAGGCGTTTGTTGGCATTAAAGAGTTGTTACAAATACACATAATGTCAGCCTCAGACCAGACATCATCTTGTGAGACGGGTAAGAATAAAAAATACATAAAAAAATAAAAATAAAAGATATAAATAAATACAAAGTCTCTAAATATATTTTTTTAAATATTTCCGTATAAAGCAATCGTTTTGTTGTTTGACACATTTAATGAAATTAAAAAAATATCTTTGTACAAGACCACGGATATTATTTATTTTTTTTTTTTTGCAATGAAAAAAGTTTATAAGCATATAATTAATTACCTAGGTATTTTTTTTTTTAATTTGATCTAGCATTTAAAAATGCATAAGATATGATATTATTATAGGTTTTAAAAAGCAGTTGAGAAAATTGATATTGCTCGCTGTGGTAAGATTTTTTTTCGATTTTGGGAATGAACAATTAAGTAACATATGAGTTGGTTTAATAAAACAAATTTATAACTTTATTCCACCTATTTAGTTTTTGACTGAACTGGTTTCAGCCTATAACGGCCATCTTCAGACTAGTCTGCTTAAAATGGAATTCCACCGCGAATTAACAGTTGCAAAATTAGAAATAACTAATGAGTTCTGAGAATAGCACAGCCAGCCAATCATTTAAAAGTGTCGACAAACCAACTAACATGCATTAAAACACCCTGTAGTTAGGTTGGAGGCAGTTCCCAGAACGCATTCACGTTGCCGGACATACAAATATTGTTCCGGTTCCGTTATTAATTCATCCGTTTGTTCGCGCTGCGGAATGTCCTCCTTTGTCCGGCCCGGCTGTCGGCTGTCGGCTGTCGGCTGTTGGTCACGTGGACCGCCGAGAACTCCGTTGTGACCTCTTCTTCTGTTGCATACGTCGTTCGTGAGAAGGAAGGAAAGGTTACAACGGCGCTAATAGTGGTACGCCCTCAGGACGTTTGGGGCGCGAGCCGCGTACAGCCTCCCCGCACTTGTCGTACTTCGAGAATGGGATTGAAAAAGGACCCACGAAAAAATAATGTTTTTTAAAACAATTTGCCAAATTACTGGTATTTCCGGAAATTTTGTTACATATTTTGAAGAGTGATGACTGCTTAAGACGGTGAGGGATTTTTAGATTGCACGTAACATAACATAATGATTTGTCACGTCCTATATTTTTGATGATACCTTGATAAAATAATTACTTTATTTTTTAAGTTACTAATGTTATGTTATTAGGATCTGCTCTATTTTTTCATTTGGGTCAATTTTGTTTACCGGTTATTTATTCTGTGGGAATATGGCAATAACTAAGTTTGCTTGAATTCTTATCGAAAACCTTATTTTCCTGCTATTTTTTCTGTGAATTATAAGATTTTTTTCTTTCTTTTAAATGTATATTACAATATTTGTCGTAATTTATTTTTAGTTTTAAAATATGAACACATGTTATATGAATGCCCGCTTTGAAAATTTAAACCCACTAATGTAACAATTGATAAATTTTGAACATCAGCCATGTTAGTAGCGAGTTGAGGTATTGTCTTCTGATACAGGAAACCAGATGACCCCGTAAAATAAAGCGTAAAGTATTGACCCAATAATGTTCTGTACAGGCCAGGGCTAGGGCCAGGGCCAGATCCAGGGCAGAGGCAAGCCTACTAATAAAGTAGCCCGGGTGGCTTCACAACACCGAATAGAGAAGCCACTTCAACATAACTGACCTTTCATTCCATTTAATTAGGTGACAATGATACAAAGGTTTTGATTTGGCATATGATTTATTTCAACCACATTTTTAAATATTACCTCGTTTCTCAATAAGTTCTTATTTATAATATTGATTAAATAAATGCATTCGGTGTACCTTGTTCCTTAGACATCGTCCCCCAACTCTAAAATCTCCAACACACAGGCTCTTTGGTAAATGTTTGATCCAAAAGTTATTTCAAAATTTGGACCTGTGTTATGAAAAGATTAGGGAAATAATTAGTTTACTTAACGGTTTTATCTTCGTATGTTATCTCTTGTATTTTATTTATTTTAATATAGTCCACACGTAAATAATTATACTTAATGTGTTCTTATACAATTTTCAAATTAATATTCGTTGGCATAAGTTCATAGTAATTTTTAGTTGCTTATTACATTTTTAAATATTTTCTTGTAATATTTTATCATTGATAATTTGTGAAATATCTTTATAGCTCCGTACATCAATGACTTCATTGATCCCTATTCCTCGTCTAATGTTTGTGCCTGTGCTGGAAGTTTTATTTTAGATATTCTGGTGATGTATGGCCATTAATTTTTTTTAGTTGAAAATAAAATTTATGATTGTTAAAAATGACGATTAAATAATAAGTTGGGAAGGTGGAATTTCCTGGTTAAAGTTTCGGTCACAAACTAATACTTTTATTTTCTGTGTATTCATTTTAATTTAAAATTTCGTTGAAAATTATTGATATTATTTCAATGAGTGATAAATAGCTTAAGACATTGTTCTGTTTCTTACGTTAAAGTTCTGTATGTCGACTTAATACGTACCTACGTGCCTTAAATGTTCAACTGACATCTATTAAAATCTGTTCACATAGAATGGATAGTTTTATTTGAGGTCAACTCGCCAGCAAAACCGTTCAATTTGTTACATAAAATATGATATCGGTTTTGGGTAGTGCATTTATGAATTTTCCAGTGGTTGCTTGCTTTGGAATATTATTTATATTTACGGCGCGTCCTCCGCGGCCAGAGCACGACAACTGCACGGTGCCACAGGAGAAAATTATTTCACCAGTTTGTTGACGGCTTTATAAGGTAAAAACAACTGTTTGGATTATGATATTTTAAAGTCGGAATCAAGGTACCTGATTGAATTTATTGCACTGTTAGGAAATAAGAGTTTTTTTTTGTTGATAAAAACCTATTTATGACACTTTGACGACCTCTGTGGCAGAACGGTTAACATATACTCAGAGGTCGCAGATTCGAGACCCGGCATGTACGCTTTAATTTTATATTGTTTTAATTTATTTTTTTACATAAATATGTAAAAAAATCACGGAATGTAACATGAATTGATAATTTTTGTTAGTTGCCCTAATCTACCCATTTCAAATATTTAATTGTGTCTGCTAAAATACATCATAGGTAAGTACTTTATAAGGTAGGTAGAGATTTGAAAAAATTGTTTAAAAATTTTAAAAAAACATTAACATCAGTTCCAAATTTGAATATTTCACACTTAAACGTAAATACTCCCAAAGGAAATTATAATATAGTGTTATTGCCCCCTTTAAAAGCCATAAAAAATTATCCAACTAGTTTTCCCTGTGCATTGTCGTCCTTTGGTGGAATAAACTCTATCTTTAAATATATCATACACACAACGGAAGCATGTATAAACTTATTTAATAATGTCATTCTAATTAAAATGGGGCGGACATGGAAACTTTTGAATGATAATTTATTCAAACAAACTTTTTATTCTAAACTTGATGAAGTCTTTTTCGGCACGAACGAAAAACCTCCCTAAACTGTAAGTATTCACGTCCTTCTCAGAACGTGATTCTTTATAAAAACACTTGTAACAATTACATTTCTTTTCTTTAGCTTTCTAAAGAAGTATTAAAATCGATGAAGACGTAATGGATTCTTTTAATCTTTGTACTGTTCAAAGTTAAAAACACGGCTTCGTTATTTTCAAGAAAACTCTTAGAAAAATCGGGGGGAAATTCTTAAAAAGTTTTTCCAGTGTTCCCGGCCGCTTATCGCGTTAAAGTTTATCTGGCGTTAAAGTTTATCTGGAAAATTTTAATGCAGGTATTTTTTAGGGTTCATTAAGGCGGAAAGATATAAAGCTGCGTCACTATCGAAGAGGTTATTGGAAAGAATTTAGTTTTAAGCGAGTTATGCTTCAACTGATTTTATGTGTAAAACAAAAAGTGATAATAACTAATAGTTTCAGTAATCAAAAAACCATTCATACTAAACACTCTTTATAATCTAAGTTTGCTCTTCATTTTCTTCCTTCTAATAATCTTTTCTCAACATAACGTCCCTCATTGTAGATGCGCCATTGATACGCACTGTTTTTTAATATGCTTTTTTATAGTGAATACCGCAAAAGAGTCTCAACTGCTTCGAACAGTCTAGAACCAGTGAAACTATGGCATCCCCAATTGGAGTATGTTGTGAGGTTAGAGCTAATGGGGAGGGGTAGAAAATGGGGAAGAGGAAGGTTATGAAGTACTTGGTTAGTCAGGTTTGGTCGCCAAATACGACTAAAGCCATTTTAGGCAACGTTTCAATTCTGAACGGTGATCTTTCAACAGGGTGATACGAGTATCTACCACTCTGGAACGAGCCGCAAACATATTTTATATTAATAAAATGTTAAATTAGAATTCACTTAAAAGTTTATGTTTATTATTTTCATATAAATTATTGAAATAAAATCAGTATTTTTCAACGTTAATATAAAACAGAAAAAATAACGGTCGCGACCGAGATTTGACTTTTTACAAAGTCGAGAATTAATATTTAATTAGAATTTAGCTTTTATGCTTATTTTTTATTGATTATTGAAATAAAACCAATAATCTTCAACTTAAATATGAAACAGAAAAAAAAATGGTTTATCCAAGACACCATCTAGGTATATAATATGTGCTCGAGTAGAGCTTTGTATACCATACAAAGATGGCAGCCAAATCGGAAGAAAAATCGTCAAATGATATTAATAGTTTTAAAATGAATGAATGAGATCTATTAGAAATGCCGGCTTCTTAGAAGGTCTCGGTGGCCAATTGGCAGAAGCAATCCCAGATAGAGTAGAGGTTCCAAGTTCGAGTCTCAGTCCGTTATTTTTTTCTTTTAAAACATGGTTGGCATAAATCAGATATAATAATAAATATTTTTGTTCCGAACGAAACATTTAAGTACAAAAACAGTTAAAATATAAGAGTGTTCAAGCTCTCATGACCATTCAGAGGTCCGGACCTGGAATTGGTTGTATCATTGTCTGTTGAAAAACTTTTACTACTCATTGGAATAATGAGCCGAAATAAAACAGAATTATTTCACTATCGTGCTATAAAGCAGGCGGGACGTAACTTGTCGCCATTTTAAAGTATTCTGCACTCAATGTCGTAATTGAGAAATAAAACAAAATTGCCACTAAAAGAAACAGAAAAAGGCATTCGTTTAATGGTTTCTTTTATTCCGTCGTTCCACCCTTTGTATTAGTGTATTGAAGGGAAATACCAAAAATTTATTATTCATCGTGAAACAAAAAGATGTTTACGTTAGTAGGCAGTTAACATGATGGAAAGGGTATTTCTCTTATGCAATATAAATTAATTCAATTTTTTTCTTTTTTTTTTGTCACTACATATGAAATTAGAAATATGTTTTCGTAGATTTTCAATAGATATATTACGACAAAATAACTGTATTAATACCGTTTTTTAACAATTTTAACAGTAAGTTTGTTTTGACACCACTTTATTACATACATATACCAACCGGTTTCGGCTCTACCTGAATCTTCTTCAGGGTTGAACATATATGTATTAGTTCAACCCTGAAGAAGGTTCAGGTAGAGCCGAAACCAGTTGGTATATGTATCTAATAAAGTGGTGTCAAAACAAAGTTACTTTAATTTAAAATTTAATTATGTCTTATCACAAAGTGAGTGCTTCATGTCAAAGTTTAAGAAAAAAATATATAACAGTATTTTTGTTTCACACTGCTATGGGCACAAATACTATAGCAATACTAAACCAGTTGGTAGCTGAGTGAACAAACACGTCAGATTCCCACCCGGGTGTCGTGGGTTCAATTCCTCTGTTGGCTAAGTCCTCTATAATTGCACAAGCACCGTTTTTCGCTTATTTTAATGCTAGTAGGAGTTTTTCAAATATCGTCCGGTTATTTGTATAACTCTGGAATTTTCGTCTTCCTTTTGAAATAAGACATTTAAATTAAAATGCATAGTCTGGTACCGATCTCATCTCAAATAAACAAGTAGACATATAAATGCACTACAATCAAGTTTTTTAAAATTACATGTGCATTATAATTAACATCAAGGATCGAAAAAAAAAACTAACTAACCAATCCGCCATTTTTACGCAAGAATAGGCATAGAGGATGAAACGCCACACAACTTTGTGTTAGTGCTCACCCCTAGTTTTATTTTTATTCCCAAAAAAAACTTTTTAATAGCCTTTCGAAAACCCTAAGTCTTGCAACTTTTGCAGAATTTGTGCTGAATATGTAAAGAAAAACCTATGATTTTTACACATACCAAGATTTAAATTTATACCTACTAATATATACGTGTATGGTAAATTTATGTGCTTCGTTCTAGTATTGTGAAATGTATTATTTTTTTTAATAGATTTATGGAAAAATAATTTGCATACACCTAAATAAAAATACAAAAACAAACAAAAAACATCGTATCAAACGTATTCTTATATTATTTTGACTCTCAAGATGACCCGACTCAAGGAATCAATTCACTTGGTCTTCCTCGAGCGTCCTGGACTTCTCTTACCATTCACTTTCGTATATTCAAATACTCTCCTTATCCTCCTTTCTTCGTTTAACAGCTCCACGTGTCCAAGCCATCTGAGAGTCTCTTCCTAAATTTTATTCATACTCCTACTAGCTTTGCATTCTTTCCAAATCTCCACATAATTTTTAACGCCGTCACACGTGGTTTCACTACACATGCGTCTCGGGGATCTCATTACTACAGCATTCAGTCTACTTTCATTATTATTTTGCTAGTTCCATGCCTCAAAAAATTGAAAATAATTTAATTTTATAATTATTCTCTTACCTTTAAGGAAACAAAACGCTATGATCAAAGAGTTACAGAGTTTTTATAACATTTTTTTGACTACCCTAGTGAAATGCGTTAGTAATATATTTCATTTCAACACCCCACAAACGTTAGCTTTGCTTTATCATGTTTGCGTTATAAATTTCCAACCACACGATGTAAATACCTGCAGATTATTTTCCTGGACCGAATTTGGCTGAAAAAAAAATAGGGTGAGATTGGGCGGTTTGGGGAGGACGGGAGAGAGGGGGGGGGAACTTGTGGAGGCTAAGTTACGACCTCAATATAGGCGGCACAAAACTGCAGACATATTCTTCCATTACCCTTTTTGGCGGAACCACCTACCATCATAGGCTTCCTAGAAGTAGACTTAACTTGGAAAACTGAACTGTTATTGGAATCTTCCAGTGGCATAACTAAATATCGGTATCTTTGCATTTGCATATGCATAGTGCATGTGTGAGCTTTTTTTGACGTTGGTGCATATACGAGCGTTTTTTTTTTTAAAGTTAGTTTATATTTGAGCCTTTTCTCTTTATTGATATCCCAAAGAAAACACAAAATATTTTAATCTTTTGCGGTCAAAATTCGTTATTTTTGAAACCTGTTTCTACTAGAAACTTTTATAGATAATTATTCGACACACCGATTTTTTTGACTGGCCACCATTCTTTTTGATTTGGAATGTCGCTAGCCTCCCCCCCCCTCCTTATTCTCCATCCTCTCATGAAATCAAAAAGTTTCCAAAGAACCGGTCTTAAAAGACATGTTCTAATTTTCATTGTATACTTTGAGATTTTAGCCCATATTTCGACATTAGCAGTGCATATTTCCATGCATATTTTGCTGTTTTAAAATACAAATTTACTTTTCAATAATATGTATATATTTAGGCACATGCGCACTAGTTTGAATGAGTCATCTTGAGTGTAATTTTCTTTACAATATTTAAAATATGTTAAAAAATATCTGTATACGAAAAGAAAAGACGGATGAGTCAATAAATGCAGATGTTCAGGAGAGCCCAAACAAAATTGACGAATTATTTTTGCTGTATGTAATATATGTTATATGTCCCTTTTCTAAAAATAATAGCAGATTATTTTATTTTCTAACTCATGTAATTTTTCCCCTTAGTAAATATGTATCTAAGGAACAACTCTGCATACTTATTATTTCTAATTTTGTAACTGTTTTGTAACTCAAAACTCAGTTGTATTGACTCATGCCTCTCTTGCCTTGCACACACATATAACAAATGTATTTATTTTATATGTGCACACATTTAAAAAAAAAAACTCAATAAACGTGAAAATGAATCAATGTGTTAAAATCTGTTTTATTCCCAATTAACCAAAGATACTTTCAAATTGATAAAAATAATTGTATTTCCATCTTAAATGTTCCATTACAAAGTTAATACATTCCGAAATATAAGTCCTTTCTCCTTATTTTCAATATTGAAGGTTGGTGTAAAATACAAACTTAAATGACAATTTGTTTAAGTCAATAGATTGACTTACATCTGTGATGGTAGCTAAGAAGGAAATGATGAACGAACCATGCTTTTTCTTGCAGTAGCTTCAGCGGCGACACTCACGACAGCACAGAGAAGTTTGTACATCTGTAATGTGAACTTTGTTCATGATATAAAAGCCCAGTCTACTACGTATCCGCCTACAATCAGCCATCCACCGCAGGGCGCTACTTTATACGTGCGTCAATTTTGCCGGGGCCATAAAACGCTCAATTGGTTGTATCGGGCGATAGGCGAGAGAGGGAACGAAAATACTACCGTAATGCCCGCACTAAGGAGGCCATAAATAAAAAGATTTGTACTAATTAACTTAGGGGATTTTATTTGCTCTCTTAATGCTACGGAATAACGTTTGCTCATAATATAGGGAACTTTCATAGGTAGTACAAAGGTACAATTTCGTACTTTATCAGAAAAAAATATCGTTCGTTAGGTTTAAGTCTTTGGAGTATTTTACACTCGGTTGGCGCGCAATTTACGGGATTTTGAAAGTAAAAAAACACTTTTTTTTTATTTCCGGCTAACAATACTTCTTGTTTTTTTAAATTTAATTGTCAGCACTCAAACAATATTCACTTTTTGGGTTTCTAGTACAAGCAAAACCATACATTATTTATCTGCAAATTTTATACGGCTAGTCAGGAGAAAATTTTAAGGTTTTTACGGAAAACAATTCTTCAACAGTAATGTTTAAAGTCTTCATAAAATACATACTCGAATTTTAGGTAAAACGCTGAAAATACCTTTTCTGGTTTTAAAACTGCACCTTTTACTGAAATTTTGGTACGTTTTTCATAGAATTCAAAAGATAATAAAAAAATGTATTCACTGGAAACCTTGAACAGTTTTCTAAGTATTCATAGAAAATTTAAAGTTATTTGTAGAATTGCTTGTATGAGAATGCTACAAAGTGTTATTTAGCGTCTTTCTTGAGTGCTGACCCTTAAAGGTCGGAATACAGAAAATAGTACAAAAAATAGGTTTTTTTAAACTTATTTTCAACTCGTTCCAAAGTGAAAAAAACTTTTAGTATGGTCCTGGTGAGAGACCAACATTTAGCATCGAAATCGATCTTCCAAAAAGTTCCACTCTGTATTTTTCTGTTTTCGTTTCCACTCTCCAATTTAAAAATAGGAAAATTATTGTCCTACTGCCTCCAGATAGTTGGAAGTCTTATGCGGTATTAACCAAGAATAATAACCTTCAACGTACGTTCAATATTACTTCGAACGAAATGATAATTCCGTAGGTAATGATATTCCCTACCTTTCCATACGTTAACGTCGTATTTTTTCATGCAGTCGTATCACTTCTGTTTAGGGGAGAGTTCCTTTCACTCAAGGACACACGTACAAGACTCCGTCTCTCTCTATTCTATTGCTCTTCTTTATTTACACAGGTGGAATACGTCTGCTCTTATTTCGTATTCAAACAATGTACGAGGGCTATATTTCTAATATTAAGAATTTCTCATGAAGAATTTCAGATATTCTTTTAAAAATTACTTCTTCCTCATGCACACGTCGCGTCAAGAAAAAATCTTATTTCGAGAATTCCGTCAATTTATTGACAGGCATTCATCGGTCCCCGATATTTTATTTTATTGCGAACGTGATGAGAAAAATAAATTCGCAATTTAAATTTATTCGTCCCGGAGTGACTAGCTTTTTCAATCTCTCCCCATTAAATTTCCTGATTTAAGGAATGCGAGATGAATCGATAAGTACAAAAATATTTTTAACAATCACCAAGCTTTACCTATACACGTACTCGTCACTTTTGAAAACTCACACAGTTAGTTTCACTAACTACAACCTATGACCAACAACCAAGTGCCCTTGAAGTGGTATTTCACAAAATGGCGCTATAAAATTATCCAAAAATTATTATTGTTTGTAACTTCCTTATATTATTTCCATCATGAGATGCATCCATTATTTTCATCATGAGATGAATTTGACTTTAAAGAAGAAGAATAATATGATTTTTTTAATTTTTTTACCGATTGTATACTTTGAATATATGATGAAACTTATCCCTCAAATCAGAATTTCATGTTGATGAACACAGCAAGTAACTAAGTTATTTCATTAATCATATTTTGTGTAAAAGAATGTACATGTTTGCACCTACAAAGGTCGAAAACCTAGACACTATTTTTGAAAATTTAAATTCCCTATTGTTCTGTTACAAATTATAAACAAATATAAACATCAATATCGTATGAAAGTTTTGATGCATTATGTATTTTGCTATCAAAATTATGTTCATTTTTTTGTTTTTGTTTTTTTTTTAAATTATTTATTTGGAATTTGGATACAATATCTTATAATAAAAATATTTGGAAGGTAGGGTGATAGTACAGAAAAGGCGTGAAATGAAACGTGAACAATAAATTGACTGTTGTTGTTTAGTATCACGATAAATCAAGTTACTTCAGTGACCCATTAGAATGAATCATATGTGAAATTATCTGTATTTTTCGGTAGCCAGGTAGATACAAATGTTGTATGAAAATCGGATGGATCGAGCACCTACCTCGCTTAATTAAATACATTCTCTTAATAACCTAAAAATATTAATAAAACTCAAACATTGAAACAGCAAAAGAAAACAAAAAAAAAACAATTTAGGGATTTGAAACTGGGTATTTCGCATGTCAGGCGGTCGCGTTACCAATTACACCATGGGGACTCCCAATCCGTTACAGAAAATAACGACTTTATTAAATGTATATGGCACATAACTAAGCCTTGTGACAGGGTCAGTGGGAATTATAAACCCAAAAGTTTTTTAGATAGACAAGTACCAGTAGCACCTGCGTAGTCTGGTCCCGTCACTTGAAAAATAGCAACTTAAATTTCTAAGATACATCAACTATAAACTCGGTCCACCTATTAAAACCATAAATTACAATTATTTAATGAAAGAATTAAAATTATTAAAACTCTCAGACAGCTGGCTTATTTCCGATTTTCAAAATATCAAAGGTATTATAGACAACCCTGATTTACTTGGCTTAATTACCTTCCATGTACCTAACAGAACCACTCGATCCAAAATTATTTTTAAGTGTACCAGTAATATTAGGACTGAGTCATTTAGATACTCGCTTGTACCCAAATTGCGTACAGTGGGTATTTTTTTTGCAGAAATAGTATATATATATATATTCAACTGCACTGAAATTTGTTACAAGAAGGCTATAATAGCATCCCTCTTTCAAAATCATTAATGTTAATTTAATACATTATAATATTTCTATGACCATTTTTCTGTTTTGGGTGCTAATCATTTACTCCATGTTATTTTTGTCAATATTATTTTTATATTATGTATTTCACAGTTATGTTAAAGCCTATAAGGGCGTTTATAATTAAATAAATAAAAAGCCTAATTCGCAAAACCTCTTTGGGAGAATATAACTTCTTCTTGTAATAGGTCCGCAATTGTCCGTGCATATCTCTTGTACATTACCAAAAAGCTCAGCAATCCATTCAATATAATCTAAAGTAAAGTTAACTCGCGAAAGCTCCGTTAATAACTTTGTAATAAGCCGGGAGACCTTGGCGTGTCCTCCCACACCGGTGTTATTCCATAATTTCTGATTTCTCACCGTCTCACGAAAGGAGAAAACCTTCACACTCTCTCGACAGAGTCGCCATACAACTTTGTTGTTTATTTTCCAAGTGCCTGCGTTCTCAATATCATTAAACCACAGCAGGCAACAGGCTTTTTGCAAAAACGACAAGTTTATAAAAGCGCTTAGTATCATTAGGTATATTAATGTGCGTACCCTTTTTATAAGGTTTCAGTCATTTACGTGGCCTTCGATTTTTCACGACAGAGTCGATCTGAACTCAGTGTTTATTTTCATAAGAGATGAAATTTTCACTCGCGGTTAGATAAAGTAACCCTCGCAGATCCTCTTTTAGGTGTATTTTTCTACGCAGGCTATCACTATTTTTGCAGCATTCGTATATTCCGCGGATATTGTTTCATTTGAGAAAAAAATGCTCTTCCATTGAGAAGTGTCAATTTGAGATATGAAATAATCTGCAATTGATCGTTTTCAGGCAAACAATGTTGCTAATTATTCGATGTTCAATGACTATGTTCCTACGATGCATTAATAACTATGTTTATTTTGTTTTTGAAATGACTGAAACAGGTTTTTTACCTCTTGATAAATAGGTAAACATGCCATTCAATTAAACAGAATATATCTGTGTGCGAAAGGAAGAACAGAAAAAAAAATTAAGTTTAGGGTTAATGATGCAGAATTGTTCCTTGGATACAAATCTTTAAAAGAAAAATTAGATGTGTCAGAAAATAAAATAATGTGCGATTATACATATAACCTGCAAAATTATACACAATTATTACATACAAAAAAAAACCTAAATTTGGTTTGAGCTATCGTGAAAACCTGCATTTTTTACTCATTCCGATCTTCATTTCACACACAGATATATATATAAGGCCGTACACAAAGTGATTTTAAATCTAAATTTGATTTTAAAATAGGTATTTTTAATTTTTTGAAAACCTGTTTCCAAACGTCATTAAAACAAACGTATGTAAAAATTCTTATAGCTTTAGTTACTGTGAGGTAAGTCGTATTTCTCATAGATTTATATAATTTAATTTGAAGGCTACAATGTCAGCATTGGCAGTGTTAATTTGTAAAATGGCCGACTAAAACAAACTCACGATCCCTCGGATGAAACGTGACTGATTAGGCGGGCGCGTGAAGACCCGGACCCCAGAACGGGGGCCGGGCCGGGGCCAGGCCGAGGCGGAGGCCGAGACCGTCTCGGGTCCACGGCCCGAGCGGCGGAGGGGCAGACATCATCATTATTGCAGTCGACTGTTAGGCGCAGTTTATCTCTCTGCTTGGGCCGGGCGGAGAACATGCGACCGCCAAACAGCCGACAAGTGCAGTGGATTTTATGCACTTTTGATAAAAACCATCTGGACGGAACAAAGCGAGATACTTTCATTCTCACATAGCGAGAGAAACGGATCAAAATATTATGATACCATTTCAAATTGTAAAGCTGCTTCAACTGGCTCTAGCTCGGTTTGATGACTAAATCTGAATAACCCATTTTCCAACCTATATCTATTTATCTTCTTTATTTCCTAATTTTCCTTCAGCCTCGGAAGTTTTTAATTCTGGATTTAAAAAAAAATGTTTTGGGAGACAAACAGTTTAAATACAAATTAGGTAAAATATTGAATGGGTGGTATAGATATAACCATTTACAGGTATCCACTTGGGTAAAATTTAAAAATGTGTTATTAATTTTTTTTAAATTAAAACTTGTATGAAGTAAAAACAAATATATAATATTTTTATTGCATGAAGATGAAAACCAACGTAAGAAAAGTAATAATCTTAATACTTGGACAAAAAAAAAACAAACTGTGTTAAGTTTATTCGGATGTTTTTTTTTGTGAACATTCAAATTAGTATTGTTAATTAAAAACTTTATTCACTTTTTTGTCAAGCAGAATTATAAATTTATGACATTTGTATTTGACGAAATTAATTCGTGTTTTTTCTTGTTTTAGATGCCGAAGTACCAGCGCTTGAAATTATCAATAACTAAGGTAGGTGCGCACCCAATTATGTATCGTTACGTTAAAAGAAGTTTCAAAAGCCCACTGCGATAGCGCTGCCCATACAAGTCGCAACAGCGAACCACCCTACTGGCGCGAGCGATCCATGCCTGTTGATTTATAGCCCAGAGAGACTATTTGTCTGCTCTGATCGGTAGTTCCGATGTGATTAATTTCGATCGTCCGATATAATGATAAGGCCGGCTTCATTACCTTTGATATATCAAGGCTGATTACCGCCCGATCATTGACTGTTATTAGATCACTATTAGCTCTAATTGAAGCCCTTCGCTTTTCTACGTTCCTGGTAGCTTCCTATGCCAACCACTGAGCTTGCTATCTTTTACTCTTTGCCCAAGTATCAGATGATTAATGATCTATAACTTTACTATATTGGTAGAAAGGACGCTTAGAGCTCAAAAAGTCAACTTTTTTCAGCAATCAATAACATTTATTCTTCCTTCTTTGATGTTGTTATTTATTTAAAATGATACGGTATGACAACTGATCAATAAACAATTGGCTTTTATTGTATGAAAATGCCGTGTATTTTCTGCTAAAATTATCCGTTCCGCTGCTCTGTAATCTAAATGTTCATATAAATTATATCGGTGCAGTTAATATTTCAAGATGATTTGTATCGATTGCTCTATTTCGTTCGTAAGAAGAAATAATAGAGATGAAGCCGAACGTGACTCGGCAAAATCGTCCGAGGCGTTATTCGTTTTTCGTTAAGAATCGGCTGCTCGGCGGCTGACTGAGCCTCTTTTCAAATAGTAGGTCCTCGTTAATTCAGTATATTTTTTCTGTTCTATTCATTTACCAAAGGAACTAAAAAAAACGAGGTATTTTGAATAAATTATTTTTTTTATAAATGTATCGGTGACAAGTGTATAAATGAATTTTAAAGTACGTTTACAAAGCAATGTCAAAAAATCTTCTAAAAGATAGCGTCGAAGACCAACTCTAGATTTTCGATCAATAGAAATAAGTTAGATTAATTCATACTTGATTGACAACTATTGAACCGATAGAACTTTAGATACTTTGGCACGACGTATTATAGGGTAGGCGTGAAGAAGTAATTTGTCAGCAGTAGTGATACCTTTTTTTCCTTAACGAAAATTCGTCTGTACAGTAGACTTCAGTAGAGAGTTTAATGTTAAACTTATTGTGTTAATTATTAGTAAGGGGGCACTGCGTCAAACAGTCTACAATACGATAACTTTAAAATAATGTGGAAAATCAAAGCGATTTCACAACCTACAAGTGGAGTAAAAATAATGTTTTAAAATCTAATCTCCTTGAAAGGGTATAAACGTTAAGGGGTTTCAAAGCAAGGGGAATCTTCATTCTGAACGGGTCAGGTAATGTGAAAACTGATTAAAGCAAATAGTCCGCAAGAAATTTCATCGGGCTTCTTTTGCAACACATTATACTCCACAATCCTGGCGCTGTACGGCGTACGTGGACCACTTCAAGGAATGTAATCAAGCAGTACTTCTGCTTTTGCTTAACGTACTAACACTTTAGAATAGTGTTTTGGTTGAAAATACAAGGGATTAAAAATCTAACAAAAACCTTTAGGAATTTCTATTCCGTAATCAACGTTTAAAAATTTGTAACGTAGCAACGGGTAATTGTATTCGACGGATAACAAAAATAATTGACTGATTTTAATAGCGCCGTTTTTATGAAAGAAACTCACCTAAAGATAATTAAAAAGGTACTCAAATATTTTTTGAAAATCATTTCATAGGATTTCCTCTGTACACGCTATTATAAAAATATTTAAAAGAGGTTAAAAGTACTGAAAATCTAAGAAATTCTTTTTCGCAAGGATTAAACAATTTCTCTGACATTTTAAACGTCATCAAATATAAATTTTAAAGTTTGAAACACAAACTCTCTAACGGTAAGCTTTGACGTGATGAACCACTTTTCACCGTTTTCCAATCTATATTTTTTAGGTCGACGCCACTCTTTTTAGCTGGCAACTTTATTTCACAACAAAGTTTTAAAAAATCCATTAAATTGCCAAAAAAACGTTGAAAAATCTCATTAAGAGTTTAGAAACTCGAGGTAAAGCCTGGTAATAAACCTTGTAATAGAACAAAATTTGTACATTTAATGTAACTATTCATATCTAACTGCCGCGCATGGGAGTTATATGAATAGATGGGCGTCGGGCATGTTACGTCCCGAGTGCAGAGGCAAGAGGAATATTTAGAGGTGCCCAAGGTGCGATCGTATAAATTGGAATTCCTCCTAAGAAGCCTCCTCTCTCCCCCTTCGCCACGAAGGCGTTCATTAACATGACACTGATTAGAATCACAGGGATGTGAGTGTGCATGATAAAACTGCACCCCGGAGAATCATGCACCTTCGCCGCTATTTATTATCTCCCTTCAAATAAAATTCACTTAGTTGGAACGGTGCTGCCTAATTGCTCGCTTTTCAACGAGCGGAAATTCTGTTCGCGGTTTATCGTTGCGGTGGTTCTAGCACGGACGTGCAAAAAATTGGTTTAATTAATTATTATAAGATTCATATCGCAATCGATAAAACACATTATTAGAAATGTCAAGCTGAAAAGCTAGATACAGGTTGATTTATTAGTATTATGCGGTAAGTATCATGTATCGAGTAAAAACTACTATCATGTGTCTGCCGTGTGTCGTGTGTCGTGTGTCGTGTGTCGTGTGTCGTGTGTCGTGTGTCGTGTGTCGTGTGTCGTGTGTCGTGTGTCGTGTGTCGTGTGTCGTGTGTCGTGTGTCGTGTGTCGTGTGTCGTGTGTCGTGTGTCGTGTGTCGTGTCGTGTCGTGTCGTGTGTCGTGTGCCGTGTGCCGTGTGCCGTGTGCCGTGTCGTGCCGTGTGTCGTGTCGTGTCGTGTGTCGTGTGTCGTGTGTCGTGTGTCGTGTGTCGTGTGTCGTGTGTCGTGTGTCGTGTGTCGTGTGTCGTGTCTCGTGTGTCGTGTGTCGTGTGTCGTGTGTCGTGTGTCGTGTGTCGTGTGTCGTGTGTCGTGTGTCGTGTGTCGTGTGTCGTGTGTCGTGTGTCGTGTGTCGTGTGTCGTGTCGTGTGTCGTGTGTCGTGTGTCGTGTCGTGTGTCGTGTGTCGTGTGTCGTGTGTGTGTCGTGTGTCGTGTGTCGTGTGTCGTGTGTCGTGTGTCGTGTGTCAAATGATTTTAAATCTGAACTCCACGCACCGCAGCTGATTTAATAAGCCATTTTTAATGAAGGGTCTTGTAATTTTTTCTTTATTGGCCTAAGAACGTGAAAAGTAGCCCCATGGGCCCGGCCAGGTAGGCCAGAGGTGCTCTACAGCGAATGTCTGATGCGATAAGAAAATTAAATAATTGCTTCCTCTTGAGGGTTGTAAAGAATGCAGCAACTTTCATTGCATCTAACTTCAGGATTAATTGCAGAAAGCTGTGAGAAAAGTAGGCTCCTTAAAATAAAACCCTTTATGGTTCGTAAAACTATATATTTTTGCACATTTTAACTTTTCTACATTAGTGCTAATATTAAGCGTGGATAGAAAGCACACCTGGGCACGCATTTTTTTAAATTTACCTAACATGATATTTTTACAAAAAATGGCCACTGTTCTCCATGCTAGGAGTTCATCTGTGTTATAGAGGACATTTTGTATATTACGTCAATTAGCTAGAAGTGATTAGAAGTAAAAAAATTGTATTATTGTAGTATATTTAAACTTTGTCCCAGAGTTTGAATACGAACATTCAGAATCATAGCTTTGCTTAAAATTGCTTGGTCAAAATAACATTTTTAACGTCGTGAATATTGGACATTTTATTTTAAGAAAACCTGATGCTGTTATAGATACTATGAAGAGGTTAGTAGCTAAATCGACAAACGCTTCGGATTCCCACCTGGGCGTTGTGAGTTCAATTCATCTGCTAGCTAAGTCTTCCGTCATTACACAAGCAACATCTTCAGATTATTTATTATGATAGTAGAAGGAATTTTTCAAAAATCGTCAGGTTATTCGTAACCCAGGAATGTTTGTCTTTCTTTAAAAAAACACTTGATTAATATTACAAATAATAACAATACTTGGCTAATTTATACACCGCCATTTTTGTGAAACATCACTCAAAAGGGCGCTTTTCAAACTTTAAAAAACTACGGCTAAATCTACCATAAAACTATCGAAATAAGTAAATCTATAGCTAAAATTACTTTTTTGATATTTATATACTAACTATTTAAATATTATTTTTTTACATATGTCGCGGGGTGAAAAAAAGTTTCAAACTTTTTGATTAACAGTAGATCGAGAATTGTCTGATCATTGCATGAAAAGATATCATTATGCTGGTGAGTTTAGATGCTAACGTGCTAGCCTAAAAGATGAGTTGAGCTCTGAACTCTGTCGAGTCTTTTATTATTCTCAGGCAGTCTATTCCAGGATGTAGGACTTAACACTCCTACAGCACGCTCTCCTAACTTAGTGTCTGGTATGCGCTTTGGTTCCTTCAACCTTCCGATAGCCGATGACATTGCCGATCTAAGGGTTGATTGTCGCTAATTGAAATCTAAGGAAAACACAGTTACGATAAATAAACCGAAGCCATTCATTAATTGATTTAAATCTTCTAATCTTATGTATTTAAGTTGGTGAAGTAATTAATAAAGAAATAAAATTAAACACTTGTGCGGTAGAGACACGATAAAAGTTAATTTTAAAAACATCTACGTCATTATTCTGCATTCAGAAGTTCAGCAATTAGATAACCAAATGCACGGGGCAGCGAGTCTCCCCTTTTTAATTTAACACTGAGAGTACAATTCCAAAACGAAATCCATTCAATTTTAAAATCTCGATCGGTAAAACATTTAGTGGCACTTGGACTGGTTTTATTTTCTCTTTTTATCCAGGAAACTTTTCTAATTGCTCAGTTAAATGCCTAAAAACGGTTTCTACAATGGCCAAGCTACCATTTAAAATTAAAACGAAGGAAAATATTGGTTCATTAAGTAACTTTATTATTTAATTAGAATATTACATAAAATTTTGACTCTCTAGTTTCACTCGTAGAAATATAATAATTCCTCAAAACTCATTTTATAATCCTTAAAAATATTACAAAATTAACATTACAAAAAATTACGGTTTCGTAAAAAAGTTACTTTATACCTTGCCTTAATTAGATAATATTACACAGATTCTTTGTACTAACTGAAAAAAATACTTGAAATTCCTAAAATACACGCTTAATCGTAAAACCTTCCACATTTTTAATGAAAAAATAAGTTTTTTTTTAATTTTGTCTTTTTTAACAAGCGACGAAATCAGTAAGCGAAAACAAAATTTATGAAATGAAAAAATCATAATCATATAAGTAAACAAGCTAAATTATTTTAATATATAATTATCATGAACTTTTAGAAAGAAAACAATATTAAAAATATGTGCCTAATCACTTACATTACTAGAATTTTAATTTTTATCTGTTAGATAGAATACAAGGAACTTGAAATGCGATTTCGACATTTAATTTTTCAATTTCACGGCTTTGCACAACATTAACATAACAAAATTCACGTAAGTACCTAATGGCACTTACGTTCGTAAATCGAACTTTAAAATTATATTCGGATGTGTAAAATTAACTTTTTTGTATAGTGCCGCCGCGCCGAGACATTTCGCATATGGAACACGAGCTTTTTTAAATATTCAACTAACGCTTTCAAAGTGAAACTCCGAAAGTTCCAAAGCTACGTTGTAAATAGAAGAGCGATGTTTTTTTAGTTCAGAGATCGATAAAATTGGTACTTGAAATCCTATTAAAAATGGCTTTTTGTTGTTGTCAGAATAATCGTTTTCATTTCTTTGACTCATAAAAATTGAACTATAGGGGAATCCAACTTTTTTTTTGAAATTTTGTAATATTTTTTTTTTTCTTAGATTAAATGAGATCATATTATTTTTGTTAAGTTACGTAGTGTAAAATAATTTTTCTTCACAGTCAATATTCTAGAAACATGAATTACCATTTAATCACTCCATATTAAGCAAACAAAAAAAAAGATTTTTTTTTGTAATTACCGCATCGCGATTGAATTTGAGAGTCACCTCTATCCAGCAACTTCTTCAATCATTCCTCCAAGAAACAAAGTCTTTTTAAATTATTACCATCGTTACAATTTTTTTCTGCAATAAGCATCCACGATCTATGTACATTTATTGCAAGTAAGATAGATTGATAGCATTCTCACCGCTAAATGTAGTGAGAATTTTCCTCCACCTGTGTTGCTGACTAATTGACTTGGCTGATTTACTTTTAATTTTGATTAAAAATGTTTTAGCAAAGCCCAGTCTTAGTTTTATCGAGCCTCTCCTAACTTCAAATTATTTAAAATATGCGTAGCTTCATTAAACAGATGTCATTCTATTTCTGCAAGTCACAATGGGTGAGTAAGCTTACTCGCAAGATTTCATCATAATAATTTGTTAAAACAGTACCCTAGTGGAAGATTCCCAGGCGCGCAGTTTCCCATCTCTGCCGCGAAGCAGGAACTGGAACTGGAACTGGAAGCTATAAGCTCCGCAGTAGGAGCAGTTCTGGAGCCATTAGGTATTCTACAGGAATTAACTGTAAAGTAGAGCTCGTGCCGCCTGTAATTGTTTTTGTAGGTGACAATAATCGTACATCAGAAAAAGAGTTATCGCGGAATCTACTCCGCCTCGGGAGCGTCGCCATTTGAATAAATTTGAATGGGAAACGCTTTCATTTTAGTAGGTGTGGGTCGGGAACTTCATTTTATGGGAAACGGCTCCAATTGTTTTACAGTTGCTATCGTTTCTCGGAAATATTCATCGATTTTAGAAAAAAAATTATGATTCCTCGATAGAAGTTTTTTTTCAAATCGTTTTTTTATAACTAGGTACGTTTTATGATTTTCATACGAAAATTCTCAAAAAATAAGCTAACAGTGAAGGATTACTAACATTTTTACGTGTTTTATACAACAGGTACTTAAATTATAATTTGACTCCAAATCATCCTCCATCTCTATCTGAAGTGACCTGCCAGATAAGTAAACTAACCAACTAACTAACCATCACGCCGTTTCTCCACAGGGGTAGGCAGAAAGGACGGACCGCCATATAACTCTGTCTTGGCACATACTCCTTGCTTCATTCACATTCATACATCGTCTCATACATACTCTTATGTTATTCTGACTCTTCACATGACCCGATTCAAGTATTTGATTTACTTGATCGTGGCATGTCTTTCTCGGGTGTCCCCGACTTCTTCTTCCATTCACTTTCGCATCATATATTCTTTCCACACTCCTTTCTTCGTTCATTCGCTCTACATGCCCAAATCATCTGAATACTAACTCTGTACGTAATATCAATATTTCATAGAGTATATTTAGTTAGTAACACAAGATGGAGCTGAGAAATTAAGGTTTGTACAGTGTCTTAGAGGTGATTTTTCACGAAAAACAGTGCCATACAAATAATCCAAATATTTTCATCCGAAATAATATTATTATTATATATTAAATCCTTGAAATCAACATGCTATAATATTTGGTAAAAGTTTTTGATCCAAGTTATGCCGGTTGGATGATCAGCCAAATTCGGTTAGGATTCGAATACATAGGGTGACAGTAGTTTGGTTCTAAGAAGAAATTGGTTATTTATATTAGAAGTAGGTATTGAAATATTGGCTTTAAAAGCTTCATATGAATGTGTAAGATCTCTTATATTTCGAAATATTTATGACGCGATGATATACGATATTCAAAATTATTTTAACCCTCACCAAAAGCTTGGATACTGTTCCAACAATAACTTTCTGTAGAAGCAAACACATTGAATTATTAATAGTTTTCGACATTTTTGTGTATTTTGACACTTCATATTTTATGAAAGTAGAGGATATATTGTGTCATAGTTCACATTTTATGCACATGGGTTTCTTTTAAACATTTGAATTGTGTATTCCTGATTTGGGGAGAATAGTGGAGCATCTTCTAATCCATAGGATAGGAAACCTAGAAAGCTCGCTATTCTGGTCAAACTGGTATTAGTAGAGAGCGACTTTGCTATCACCCCGCATTAGCGAGCGAGGATGTATGGAGCTTTAGTTTGATGGTTCGACTGAAAACTCGATTGGGCGCCCCGAGATGTACCGCGGTATTAATAATTTTAAACTAATTTGGAGGCTGCGATTCAAAACTTGGGCATATTATCGAATCCCGCAAGGCTAACGAGATTAGCGGAAGTTTCACAAAGCAGCGGAGACGCCGACGCCCGGAGGTGTAGAGAGGAGATTACATCCCCACAATAATAATATATCGGTTTGAGGAGCTAATTCCACTGAATTTACTACATATTATTATTTTCATAGAGCCCGCGTTTACCGGAGTCTTTGTACGCCAGCACTAGTACGTTATCATACCTTAACCTCTACTGATGGTTGGCGAGTAAATAATGTGTGTGGGACAAACAAATCTTCACTGTCAAACAGAAAATCTGTTCTTGAAGCCCATTATGAATTCTCGCACGAAGAGTTTTGCGTTACACAATTTGCACCGCTTTATGGTTACTAATTTTATATTGCAACTCAAGTTCCGTAGTGAGCTATGGAACTGTCAAGTATTTTAATAAATCTTTATTTAAATACAGTTTACAGTAATAACAGCAAATAATAAAAATAAAAGTAGAATAATCATGTAAAATAAATCGGTGTATAAAGGTGTAGGTACATGTATATATTTTAACAAGAGATCTATACATTGTAAACAGTATATATGTATATATATATATATTACAGACACATTAATTAAATAGAATTATAGACTATTATCCGTATTTGCTTAATACATATAAACTTAATTTTTGTAAATTTGTATTTAGTTATTACTTTTGTTTTCTCGTAATCTGCCTCACTAGGCAAGCTTGTGTTGAGGCAGTAATTTTCGCCGATTGTTTTGGTTACTATCTATTTAATTCATAAAAATAGGCGATTGTTTGTTTTTTTTTCTATTTTCCTTATCTGTTTGAAAAGAAAAATACTTTTCTAAAACATTGACGAAAATTGAGCGAAGCTATAAAATGAATTCTGGGTTGTAGTTTTTATTAAGGACAAAACGTGAAAACATTGATTTCAGACACATTTCCCAGAACGAATTAAGCTCTAATAATTAGAACGTCAAGAAATTGACGAGTGAAAAGTCTATTACTTTCTATCCTGACGTAGTCAAAAAAAAATTTTCTTCCACATATATGCACTCCCACACGTTGTTGCATCTGCAAATGTCTCACCTTTCTAACAAAGAATCTGTTGTTTGACTGTTTACAACACGGGACAGATCTATCAATACAATTTATGCTTTTTTTATAGAAAAGAGCTGCTCCTTTTACAATTTTTATACAAGCTCAACAACATTTTTTTATGTTGATAAAGCGACCAATATAAGATTGTTTATTCTAATAATCAAAGCGGACTATTTATTTGTTGTTATATTTGAGTTTTTCTTTTGATTTCTTTTAACTCTGAAATTTCTGCTAAATCAATTGAATTTATAAGATTTGTTTAGTGGAATTCTGTTACTTCCACGGCCCACGGAAAGTTTGCAAGAACGAAACAAATTAATAACACAATCAACATTCGTTCATTTGACTTATCGGTGCTTTGGAATTACTACACATAAATATTTATCGCGCTGTTACTTAGAATTATGAATTACACAAAGTAAAAACCTAAGAAGGCAAAGTTTTTTTATCTAGATTTGTTTTTGTATTAAGAAATTATTTCACCAGGAGGTTATTAAACGTTAAATCAAAATATTCATGTATTTTAAAATTTGAGAAAATTTGAATTTCGGGATTAGTTTAAATAATTCATGTACCAGTCTCAAGATGGTCATAACAGGCTGTAAATGGTACAGTCTACCAACAATAATATAGAAACACTTTTGTTTCTGTATTTTTTAACAATAAAACAAAAAAGAAAAATGTATTTCATTGAAATAACATTTAATTGGACAGTACCCGGAAATAACGATCATGGTACTTATTATTTGAAAACTGTATTAAACTCTTATTTATATGTTGAAGCCCGCTCGGGCGTATACAATAAAATAAATAAAATATATGAACGTTTGTAGGAAATTTTTCGTTGAAATTTGGAACTAGCCTGCGGGGCCCTGGTACTTAGAACTGACCTTTACCTTCGTTAAAAGCTGCTTCAAAACATTCAATATTCTAAGTTGTCCTGCCTGGTTTTGATATTTGAAAGCGTCTGAATTTACTTCGTTTGCACGAAGCCTGCTTGGAGAATCCATAGTTATTGAAAATTTCCATCTCCTGTTTTTGCCTAACTTGACAAGGAGATGAGCGCACGTATGATTTGTTTGTAGTTGGGAGGTGATTACTCAATGAAGAAGTTACTCGTGCAAGTGAGTTAACTTGTATTATTAAGTACAGAGACTGGGGAATAATTACACTGGTTCTATGAAACTACTTCACAGGCAAAGATATGCTAATAATTGTCAAGCGGTCCTAAAAAATATTTATCCCACGTTCCAGAGTGGTAGATACTCTAAGTATCGCCCTAGTAAAATACCACCATTCGAGAATCAAAACGTTGCTTGAAATGGCTTTAGCCGTGTTTGGTGACGAGATCTGAATAGCCAGGTACTTCCCAACCTTCCTCTTTACCATATCCTTCCCTTCTCCATTACCTTCAGCCTGACAACATACCCCAATAGGGGATACCATAGTCTCACTAGCTCTAGACGGTTGGGAGCAGTTGGAACTCTTGTGCGTTATTCACTAGAAAAAAATAAAAATAAAAGTAATCAATCAAATATTTGTTGCAGCATAACACAGTATTACATATTCAACCTATTACGGCTTATTATTTCTAATTTTGAAACTGTTAATTCGTGGTAGAACTCCAGTTTGATGATTTGAAAATATCATTTGTTTACATCATTGATAAATAAAATAAAACTGACATTCAGAAAGTTTCGAGTTTCCTTTTCAAATAATAATAATAACGATCAGAACTTTACTAATGCAGTAAATATCATAAATAATTTGAGAAATAGGTAAGGCATTCGACGCGACCTTAATTTGAGAATCGCCGCATTAATGAAAGCGGCGATATTTCGATATCGGAAATGATCGCCGCCCCCGGCAATGATCCGTCTCCCGCACAACTGGCCAAGTTTAATCCAAGTTCTCCCCAGGTGGAGGCTGTAGCTGTAGCGCTGGAAGCCGGTGCTGTGCTTACAGATGAAGCCTTCAGCGGCAGATATTTGGTGAGAAAACCGCGGAATTGGGAAATTAACTCAGGGTCCATGTCTCGCCCCAGGCGACAAAACTGGGACACACTGAGCTGGGGGGTCAATAAGATTAAAGCCTCATTTACACGGGGTGAGTGCTGTATCATACGTCTTCCACCCGGTACACTCATAAGGGATCGATGCTGATTTCAATTACGGTTACATGTAGGAGACGTTCAATCTTGAACATAATTTCACATGGACCTCTTTTTCATTCGTCGCTAGTTGTGTAAAACTTAGCCATCAGAACAAAACAAATATCGCACTGTTTGTGCCAACAAAACTTTTTAACCCAAAAGACAAATTCAGAATTCTCTATTATTACCTATTTTTTTTTCAGAGTTATAATAAATTGAAATTAATAGTTTATTGTTATTTTCGAGAGGTTTTAAAATTTATCTAACTATTGTATATTATTTTATATTCTTTTTCGTCCATTGGTTACAAAGGAAGAAAAATAATTAGTTATAAAACTTTTGATTTTACAGTCAAATCTCAGCGGATTTCTACCGTATGTTGTTTCTCGCTGAGAAACTTTCATACAATTGAAAAAAACTGTTAAACTTTAAAAACAAGAATGATGAGTATCGTGGGAATAAGAATCGCATTTCACATGAAAGTACGTATTTACGTATATGTATAAGTAAAACATAAAAAAATATATGTAACAGTAATTTACATGGGTGGATAGCGTCAATTTATTAAATAGAAAATGGGGAAAATTGATGGTGCTATTAAAAAAATATATCTAAAAAAATACACTACTGCGTTAGAAATCATGATGTTGTTTTGAAAACAAATTCAAAATAAGTGAGCGAGCAATATTTAAAGAAGTATTATTGCATATTTTTCTATTCTTTTTTATTTTGGTTATAGTTTCTCTTTTTCTATCAAAGCACGTGCTACGATAAGGATGAAGATATTTTATGTTTAAAAATAAAGCGCAAAGGAATAAAGTTTGTTTCAGCCGTCATAAAGGTAAATTTGCATTACGCAAGCCGAAAGAATGAAACGAAGATTTAAAAGCATATTTTCTTTAGGGAAAGCAAAGTTTTGATCAGGAAACCGGATCAGAAAACTGGAAGTTCGTAAAGTTTTCACCGTTGTGATTTACGTAGTTGCACACGGAGAGGATTTGACGTCTGTTTGCTGAACGCTTACTACCACTGTACTGATGTCGTTGAATTTATAAACTTATTTTGAAACTAGTATTATATGTAAATATCGTCACTCTTCATGATCTTTCGAGCGAATAAGTATTTTTTTAAATGTTTTATATTTGTTTAATGTGTTTTACATGATTGACTTTTTACATAGATTACTACAGATTCCTAGAATGCCAGATGAATGATAGATCAGTAATCAACATTATATTGAATTGTCATGTCACAACTCAAAATAAAAATTTATTAATTATATTTAATGAAAATGAAATAAAAACTTTCTACAAGACCAAAGATTTTTTTTATTTTTTATCACCAACCGGTTTCGCTTAGCCTAAGTGACAGGGTACAAAATTAAACTAAACAAAAAATACAAAGTTTTTGTGCTCCCTCTGTATGTTTATATAACCGCACATTTTGTATTTTTTGCTAATTTTACTGTAGTACCCTGATGATGCTAAGGCTAAGCAAAACTGGTCTTTACAAAGTTAATTTTCCATTTTCAGTCAATATGTCAAACCACAAGGTGATAGATTCCTACGAAAATATGAATTATGTTGGTTAGCTTATCGTTTCCCTTATCAGGAGCATCGTGTATAATATAACGAGCTTGGGAAAACTGTCTTATAAATACGTATTTGATCTATTCCATTGCACAAGGCGTACCGACGTTTCAGTTAAGTCATACCAGCCATCATTAAGATTTCTGTATGGCAAGTGGCAAAAATCGGATGAAAAATTTTATTGTAAAACCATACGATAGTTGTTTTTCTTTAATAAAACACCTACGAAGAGTAATAGTGCAGTTAATTCCTACAACATTATTATTGAACAATCCCTAAGTAAGTTAATTTAAATTCCTACAGCAACATCTTTACTTTGTGAATGCTCCAATGAATTACTTTATATGTTTATTAAAGTCTTCTTTGAAAGTAAAGTAAGGGAGCGTGAATAAAGTTTGTTTTACAATAACAAAAGTGCAGTTTGCTCTTGAAATTGTGTTCCAGGCAATCGTGACATTGTTGGGAGAAAACGGTTTTTACGTAGGAAACTGAATGCGATAAACCAAACAAGCTTAGCGGGAGCTTTACCAAGTATTTCCACCGCAAGCTGCTTCTGCCCCTCGCTTTGGTCAGGGTGGAATTGAAAAATATTTTTATTGAAAAAACATAAAAAATAAAAATAGTTTTAATTGTATCTTAGGTTTTGAATTCAGTGGATTTCATTGTTCATTATTCTATTGGGGAATTAAACCTTGTACCTTCTTTATAAACTCTGTGCGTCTACCCTCATAAAGAGAAATGCTGCTAAACTTTCCGAGAACTTAACTTACGAAGAACAACGCCGTGCTTTAATATGTCTTTTATATTTTAAATATAATGCCAAAAAATATTTTTAGTTTCATTACAAAATTAATGAAATTGTCAAAAAAGAAGAGTTTTTTGTATAATTTGAGAAACTGTGAGCCATTCCAATTTTTTATTGTATATATTTATTGTATCGTACTATGGATATAAATAAAGTGCGCTTTGACGTAATGTACCAAAACTTTGTTAATTGAATAAGATTTCAACCTTAAAACACAAATATATCTGTATTTCCTATAAAATGTTTCATTCGATCTCAACGCGCGAAATAAAATGATGATTTTATTATATTTTCAAATACATTGAAAAAGCTTTCCGCCAGACATCACATGAAGAGGCCCTATCTTTCAGGTTTATTATTGCTTCAGTTCGGCGGCAAACTTGGCAAAAACCACAAAGATCCCTTCTTCATCCACATCCCGGATTAATCCCTCGGATCAACCCTTCCCCTCTCCCTCCTCTCTCCATCCCTTCTTCCTCCCACCAGCTACCCAAACACCCCTCTCCTTAACCCTCTGCCGGCTGCTGCTTGTGAAGGGATGTAGAGAGGTAGCTATGCAACTCTATTTAGTGGGGATGATTGGAAAATCAGTCAAATGATAGATTTTGATTTGACCTTTTTTGTAAGACCTGAAAATAGTTAATTTTAAATGCACTATAGAACTTAAGCGAACAGTAATTTTAATCTAATAGCAAGCATCTTCAGATTTTGAGATGAATCTATGGTATATAAACTATGTATGTCTGAAATGGACGCTTATTGAGTCTATATCAAATTGAACATCCGTGACTAACAGGGGCTGCTTTGCAATTGCATTCTAATATACCTTTGTGTGGTTTTATTGCCTTCTGGCGATTTTAATAAAGTAAAGTAGAGTAACGTTTAAATTTGGTTTTATCAAATCGTTAAAACGGAGTTCCAGCACGAATCAATGAATTCAAAATTATAAATAATTAAATTAACAGGCTATTGATGTTATTATGTTAATTGATTAAGACCCTAAAACTCATGATTTCTGTAAATACGTACAATCAAGTTTTCGATTTTTTTATCGCGCCGTATTAATGTTTAATATCTATGTGAATAACTATGAAAAAAAACGTTTATCTTCACTTTATCCACGCGTGTCATTACTTTAAATAATGTCAAACAGTCAAGTGGTGTGCCTTTTAAAAGCGTGTTTTATGCATCAAACAGTTAAAGAAATGGTCTTCGATGGAAGATTTGATTCCATTTGATATTTTTTTTTAAATCTCGTGCACATTTAGTTGTTTACTTACGGAAAAGGACCATTTACAAACTTAATTAACATTTAAAAATTATGAATATATTTATAAAATAAGAAGATACATATACACAAATCATTATCCTAGAAACACATTAGATTGTGATTATCCAGCAAACCAAAGTAAAGAGTTATCACGAATATTTTCGACAAAATACGGAAAGAAGGAAATAATTTCAATACGGATCGTTAAAAGACGCACTTCTTAATTATAAAGATTTTTTCTCAAAACGCTTTACAATGGTTATTTTTCAAATATTAATTGTTAAGAGCCTATTCCTAGCCGAGATCATTTGTAAACTCGTATATCGACATATTATTTTTTTTTTAATTCTTAAATGTTTATTTATTTCAACGGTGTATTAGAACCCATTACCACCATGCTTGAATGTTCTCTCTTATGTTTATCTTGCCTTATTTTTGTCATCGCTTCATTTATTATTATGTATTTGCTATTCTTTCTCTGTTTCTCTTTTTTCCATTTCGTGTTTTATATGTATTTTTTGTGATTGGACTTTAGTCCGTTAATTTATAAGTAAATAAAGAAATAATCACCTAAAATAAGATGAAAGAAAAAAAAACAAGTACGTAAAACAAAAATACATATATATATATTAAATATATCATACCTTACATTTAATACAATGATTTAAAATTCAATTGTATGAAAGTTATGCAATTAAACAATTAAGACTTATGTCAGTGCAACACGTATACAATCCGACTGGTTTTTTTTTCAAACCTAAGATAGGAAACAAAAAATTAATTGTGATGAAGTCCTTAACGAAAAAAATGCAACTTGTTTCTGCTCTCCTCGTCAACGCAATTATCGCGATATCATTTTCGTATTCAAATTTGGAATATATCCATTAAGCCGGCAAAAATTTATAGAAAACATGATATTGTCACAATCTTATTTTAGCGAAAAATTGATGTTTTGAAAATATTATATATTTTATTCCAACAGGAAGATAATTGAAATGATTTAATTACAGTTGAATAATACGGAAAAACTTGACACGGCTAACCTTGAAGTCAATGAAAATATTTGACATAAATTTTGTGATTGCCAAAAAAATCTTTTGATGTAAAAGAATAGATCGTTCATTTGTTAGTTCCTCCTTTGGCCGCCTGTAATATTAGATGTGCCAAGCAATATCCCGTATACGAGGAAAATATGTAGAAAAATTTAATGGTTGGCCAGCTGCAACTCACAGCAACCAGCAAAGGTCATTAACATGGAAATATGATGGCGGTTTGAAAATAAGCCGGGGTTCCAAAAGGACCATTATTGGGACCGATTTTGTTAATAATCTAATTAAATGACAGTCAAAATACAGGAATATGTATATAAAAAACTCGACAATCGACTAACGTAACACAATGTTAATTTGAAAAAAACGACGATTTAGTTACTGTAGTTGATAGTTTAGTTTAAATAAAATGCAATGAGCAAACAGAGCATGAAAAACGTTTGTTTATGATGGAACGAAAACTAGCAAACCATAACAGAGTAAATGAAGACCTTATAAATTATTTTTACCCAATGTTAGCTGATTTGTTTAATATTCATATTTAATACAAACAACAAAATTAAAAACCTGAAATAACAAAAACAAAAGAAATAACTATTTGACTTAAAATAAATAATAAAATAGATATTGTTCATAACCAGTTTGTAGTGTATTTTCGATTATTTTGCGAATCTAGTTAATAATAATAATATGTATGCATAAGTTGTTGGTAAGCGAGAGTTACCCAGCATCGTTGGTAGCAATTTAATGTTGCCATCTTGTCATATATTGCTAAACGTATGTACTGTATTGTAATACTGTATGTATTGTATTCCACTGATTGGTGTTTGATTATACATTTTCATTCTCAACGTTAAAGTTGCTCCACCCTTGGTCTCTCTTTGTATTTCTGTTTGGGTCTTCGCCTTATCAATATCCGTCTGTGCCACTAATACTTCGCTAATCTACCACACCCTCTCACTCCCACAACCGCCACTCAAATGTTACGAAGGGGAGGGAGACGGAAGATTAAGATGGATACTGCTTATTCAAACAAAGTTTAAGTGAAGTTTCCTCTAATAGAATGTTTTATGAAACATTCGAAAGTGTTTGTTTTCAAACTTGGGTGTAAAAATAAAATGGCAAAATCTTCGTCTGTGCAGAATGTTTCAACGTGTGTGCAGAATGTTTCAAAGGTGACAAAATAAATAATACAATAGAGATAAACATTAGAATATTTTTATAGTTCGAGTAGCACTAAATATAAAGAAAACAACACCGTTTTAGCGGCTCCATATTACTATGAAATAAAATGATTAAAAAAACACCGTGTAAAATAGGCTTACTATTCACATCACTTTCGACGATGCCAATAGAAAATCATCGAAGAGTTCCGATTTGACTGCAAATTCTCTCGTTCCCAAAAACCTTAATCGAAGCAAATTTCAAGATGTCACCGTCGAAGCCAAAACTAGTGAATAAGAAATATTAGCCAGCAATAAGTTTAAATCCGACCAAGATGAATGCATTAAAAAATGTATTAAAACACTTAACGAACGAGGTTGAACTCAACTTTAAAGCTAAAAAGGTACACCCGTTACGTCACTTTCGATCACGGTCACATTTAGTATCTAATTTCTTCTTAGGTTAAATATATTTTCACACCATTTTGTTTCACTAAAGCCATTACACTAACGCGCACGTGCTCGGCTAATTAAACCTTCCAAACGAGAAAAAGAATCCTACAAATTTTTCGCAACCCTTTGTGAAGTATCCGTTATTAAGTCAGTCATTCATTATGATAAGACCCCCTCCCTTGATTGAATAATCCCGCGCTTTATAGTGAAGCTAGGGGCCGGGGGGTGGGCTAGAGGAGGTGGGGTACCCCCCAGATAACAAACGACGCTTCAGAGGAACAGATTTACTGCATACCCCTTCCACCCTCGCCCTAATTTGGCAGCCTACTGGAAAACGTTGGATTATCAGAAAAGTAATACACATTATCTACCTGAATGTGTGGATTCAAAACATTATTAGGAAGTCGCCTTCTATCTGGGGTCGGTGATCGCCAAATCGAGCGTCATTTTGGAAGGGGAATTTACGCTTTACTAAAAACTTGTCAAAATCATTAAAAAAAACCTTTTTGGGCAGAAGGCTCCTCAAATATTCAAACCCCTACAAAAATACCAAGCTTATAGAATATTCACCCCTTTTTTAAGCTTTTGAAAAATATTTGTCTACTGCTTTCAGTTCTACCTTACAAATATTCGATTCTTTCTATTCATCTTACATTCGTGCATGTCTTCTTCGGTAATAATGCCAGCTTATTCACCAGCTTTTAAAAATCTATCATAAAAAGACTGAATCATTTTGTTTTATAGTATATTTGCTCGTGCTCGTGCTTGTGCTCGTGCTCGTGCTTGTGCTCGTGCTCGTGCTCGTGCTCGTGCTCGTGCTCGTGCTCGTGCTCGTGCTCGTGCTCGTGCTCGTGCTCGTGCTCGTGCTCGTGCTCGTGCTCGTGCTCGTGCTCGTGCTCGTGCTCGTGCTCGTGCATAGCGTGAAGGTTACTCGGTTGTTGTTTGTGTTTATTTATATCCAAACCACTTTCACGGGTTTTCCAAACAAACGAAAAATGTAAAGACATGTTATCAAACCAAACTAACGGTTATGACGGCCCACAGTGGTTCACGTATTGTTGTGACAAAAGGAGGCTTTGATAAATCAATTACGTTGTGCTGTGCTGAAGGTTCTTCAGTTAGAATAAACCATTTTCCTTTCTTCGGCGATGAGTGAATATAACGCTTTGTTGTCAATGCTTTTGTCCCGGAATGTAACAATACACATGTATAGGGAAGTGACGCAGGTAGGTGCCTATGTGACACAGTATGTGATAAATTGGTATCGGGCTTTGGTGAATAAAAATCAATTTTCCTCAAAGTGATATTTCTATGGCATCCAGAGTATCTGATGTTTCCTTTTTTTCATAAAAATCCCAAGTGAAATGAGGGTTCGAAAGTGCGTGGTCAATCCGCACTGAAACTCGTTTTACCAATATTTTAAAAGGAAACCTTGAATTATTAAATATTATACTCATATTTTGGCAAAATCTACATTAGGTTAATATTATTTAAACTTCAACTAACGTTTTCATATTGTCAATAATCCTTGATTTATTTTTTGAAGTATCTATGGTAGAAAATGATATCTTGTAGATTTTAATTTAATTTTTGAATGACATAATCTACGTTGCTCCGTATTAAAAACAGAGATGCATTATATAAGTATTATCGTCCCATCACAGACAAATAATTAACAGAAAATAGGACTTAAGCATATTGAGTTAAGTTTTTCGAGATCCTTTTATAATAGTATACAATTAACAAAAATACATTGAACGAACAAAGTAAATTATACAGTACAATTAAAAAGGGCTTAAGCTAAAATTCCCTGATTATTTGAAAGGTTTGGTAAGAATAAACACTTTAACTGTTGTCTTGGGAGCTGCTTGAATCTTCTCGCAGATTATTTGTCAAAAAACGTGTATCGTTTTCCTAGGAGGACTTGAGGCAATCTTAGGACACATATGAATCAAGGGATACGTTTTGAATCTATAAATAATTCAATTTGTAAAATCATAAGCATAATAAATAAAAATCGTAAGCACAATAAATAAAATAAAATCTTCTTTAAATGCAATTCGTTGTATTCAATAGAAATCACATAATTATAGTGTAATACATTCAGTTATACACATATGGTAGACCATCTGCTCAGAGTCAGTGATACTACGATATACTCATGGGTATAATTCTCCACTGTCCAGAATGTCGAGAATTGTTAACTCAAGCCATGGTCTTGAAATTATTGGTACCAGTCTAAATGATTCGTCATTCTTTGCGACTCTACCAAAACTTTGATTTGACCTTGCCTTTGATTTGAATGTTCTTTCTTATTTGTATTGTCTTTTTTGTCATTGCTTTATTTAATATTATGTATGTGCTGTTCTTTCTTTGTTGATCTTTTTTCCCATTTCGTGTTTTGTATTTTATTTAATTGGACAACAGTCCGTTAATTTATAAATAAATGAATATGGATCTAGATCTATTTAGATCTGATCCTATAACCATTTTAAGCAATTCAATGTTTCTATTATAAATGATGGTCTATCTCCAGGGTGGTCAATGATATTATATTCCAATCTAGAATCAGTTAAAAATATATAATATTCCATTTTATTTACGTTACACCGTAATTGCGGCGACGCAGGGGAAAAAAACCTGACAACTCAATGACCCTGATCAACTACATCACAACACCTAGACTAGCAGTGCCTTATGTTTGAAAACCTATCAACATTAGCTTTGTGCACACTCCGCGCGGCGTGTGAACAAGTATCAAGCAATAGTTGAACATTAATGGAAAGGTCCAGATACATTTTTATATTCACAAATGATTTCATACACTTTACTTTGCTCTTTTGCTAAAATATAGACTGGACGAAGCTCAACATCTCAAAAACGTTTTGAAAGGGTAATAATATTTTCACTAACCATGAGCTTTGGGTAAATTCTTAAAAGCCGTTGAAAAAGCCATACAGCTCGTGTATCCTTTGAATTTAAATATGGAGAGTTGGATTTGATTTTCCACTAGCCAAAAGTTCGAATATTTACAAGCTAGTTTAGGAACGATGTTCAGGAGTTATTCATTATGAACAAGCATTAAAAGGTTGAAATATTTCATTTCGTAACTTCTGTCCTACGCACCCGAACAAAAACCCCTTACTAAAATTATTTGAATGGAGTTTTAATAAATCAACCTTATACGAAAATGAATAAAAAGTTCATTCGGAATAAAACAATAGTTGTTTTTTTTAATGAAAATACTTTTATTTTAAAATTCGTAACTTTTCGGTATTATAAAATTAAAAATATACAACTATCTTTTAACATTCTGCAAAACCATTGATCTGATTATTTTTTTACTGCCATCTATGCACAACGCTTTGAAGTTTTCAGTTCTATATTTGTCCGCCCACATAGGCGCCACCGTACGGACGAAATATAATAATTATGCAATTTACGTGCTTCCGTCGGGCTAATATCGAAATATTCAAAATATGGAAAGGACTTCAATTAAAAAGTGTTTCTTATTGAAATTAATAAATGATTACAAAAAATATTTCTAATTCTGAAACTGTTAGTTCGTGGTAGCACTTCATTTTGATGATTTTAATAATACCATTTTTTTACTGTATTCCACTATTTTTAATTTATGACCTGACCGGTTTCACCTTATGACGGACATATTCAGACTGGTCACTCACAAACCGGTCAGGTCTTAAATAAATAAAATAGTGGAAAAAAGTTAAAAAAATTGTATTATTAAAAAAAATATATTACAAAAATATTATGTTTGCGTTTGCATCCTTACCTTTTATCTTTCCCATTTGTTTTTTTTTATTTATATTCCTTAAGTGTTATCAATATTGATTAAATAATGAACATAAACAATTCAACAAGTCATTTTCAAACCACCTTTTTTAGTTTTCTGTAAATCTAACTAAAATATTTTCCATCCTACTGTGCAACAATGATAACGTGTAACCTATATTAAAATTGTGTTTATTCAACAGCTAATTACATAACAATATGATTACCATTTGATAATTGAAGAATCTGTACATTTGTATTCTCAATGCATACTTTAATTATCTTCGATTTCGTTTTAGGCAAGCCGTTGTTAATGAAACGATAGTTATTTTATTAAACGGTTTATCGCTCTGCGAAACACTATAGCGCATGAGTTACGACTGTGACATAACCTCGCTCAACAGTTAACGCCAGCACGATGGGAACTTAACCGTTAAAATAAAACTATGCACGGAGGTTGCCGCGAATAGTTATCACCCATGGCTGTTTTATATTTCGGTCTCCTACCGCCTAAGTGATTTCCTGTGATTTATCGACAATTTCGAATGGTCACGCCACGCGCGGTTATATTATTATTTTATTTTTGGCCCAGTTTTATAGCTACCCTTATCGTGAGCGTCAATAAATGTACCGGGGAAGTGTAAATTATGCCACGTGGTCCTCACGTTTTGTCGACAATTGGGATTGCGCCTGGGCTGGGGTTCGGCGGTCTCTTAAATCACCTGTGTGTTGCTTGGCGAAGGGAGAAGGCGAGCGGGACAGGGACAGGACAGGGACAGTGACAGGACAGGGACAGGGACAGGACAGGGACAGGGACAGGACAGGGACAGGGGACCTCACCCAGATGTGGGACGTGGTGCAGCTTAGGCAGGTGACTTATCAGTATCATAAATAGTACATCCAAATAACATTACACACCACAATACTACGAAAATAAACATTCTCTTCTTGTACTTTTCAGACTTACTAGAATAGAATTTCAGCGCCCTTGAGGTGATTTTTCACAAAAACGGCGCTATACAAATCATCCAAATATTATTATTATTATTATTAATAGATTTTTACATCTTCTCGCATAAAGCATCAATTTACGTTAATAAATGTGATTGCTGTCGCTCTTTCCCAAGAAGAAAAAATTAGTCTCTAAAAATCCTCGTTTGAATGTTTATATATTTTTGGACCCTGCTATTTTAATATTTTTTTAAACGAATGCAGTTTGATTTGATAGAAATTTTCTACGAAAACTGTTTTTTAACAAGAATAATAAATTGCATTCAAAACATTGTTTCACTCGCAGTTTGTTTCAAAGAACATCCTCTTGTATGATGTTTGTGTCCTGCGTTAAATATACTAAGAGTCAGCAATTTTTTTTTTTTTTCCAAAAAATACATTTCTTAGCGTAGGAAAAACTTTGATTCAATCTGCATTTTCAAAATTACTTATTGAATATTTGACTCACCATATTTGTCGCAACTCATCTGGTTCAACATTCCTTGCCGTAGACTTGAAAACAATCAATTGCTGTTCCTCAATCATCACTCTACTAACTTCGGGTGAGAAAGACGAAAACGTATCTACAAAAGGCAAATGTTCAGGAGAGCAGATTTTTTTTTTCAGATTAATTAAATGCCTTTTCAGCAAAACCAGAAAAGACATTGAATTAAAAGTTTCACACATAAAACAATAACATTTTCTCGTCCAATTGCGGTAAGATTTTTTTTTTAAATGACCCTCAGATTATTTCATTACCCATCGATTTTTCGTAGATACATCTTTGTGTCACGGATAAAACCGATAGTTGGAAACATTTCTGTATACTTAATTCAAAACCACATTTTTTGTAGAAACGTTTTTGTGTTTCTCACCCGACGGTAATTATGGGTACCATTCTTCACTATCCAGAATGTCGAGACTTGTTAACTAAAGCCATGGTCTTAAAATGTTTGGTACCAGTCCAAATGTTTTTTGTCATTCTTTACGACTCTCCTAACACTTTGACTTGATCTTGGCTATGATTTGAATGTTCTTTCTTATGTATATTGTGTCTTTTTTGTCTTTGCTTCGCTATAATATTATTTATGTGCTGTTACTTTTCTGTTGCTCTTTTTCCCATTTCGAGTTATTTATATATATTTTTAATTGGACAGTAGTTTGTTAGTTTATAAATAAATACTTTTCTCAATGAGTTAAAAAGAACCCATTCCAGGATAATTATTTATCCATTAAAACGTTAATTTTGTTTCGTTCCACAATGTCTACCAAAACATGTTGCATCTATCACTAATCTAGGGTAGCGAAAAAGAGATGGTGGTCTAGGAATAGATTTGATACTTGGACCCGAAGCTCCGTAGATTCACTCGAGATCCGAGAAATGTGATAAAAAACTCATTAAGGCCACATTTGATTCAAATACGAAACTGGTTTTGATAAATAAATAACACGGTGGACATTGAAAATAACTATAACTGTATACATCACTTTTATAACTTCGTAATTCAGACCAGCTGATTTTTGCTTTCACTAAGAGAAACTCTTCAAGAATAAGATAACGCAATACATTCATTATCTGGTTTTCCTCCGAAAAACAGTGTACAATTTCAATTAACAAAAAGTTGTCTAAATTTGACTTCAAAAAAGAAACACAATCTTGTTTTTCTTCAGCAAACCTGAAAAGGAAAAATATGCAGGTATTCTTAGCGGAAGTTTGCTGGAATAATTGACGCGTTATGGACCAAGTTGGCGAGTTGATTGAATTTTTATTTCAAAAAGGAGTCATTAATTTCTTGTATTAGTTATTTAAAGTTTTTAAAAAATATTATCGATCATTGGAATAATATTAAAAAATGGTATTTTTTGTTAACATACTATAAAACCAACTAAAGTTTTATGTTTTGAGTTGTCACTTTAATTTTATAAGTATATAATTTTGGTAGCCACATAAATCAAATACAAACACCTGTCAAATAATTAAAATAGCTGCTTAAGGGTCGGCACCCCAAGTTCACATTTTCTTGCTATCTGTTAATTCTTTATGGGTAGTTAGGAAAATGTCTTATGTTTCCAGTGAATACAATTCTTAAACAGCATATTTTAAATTTTTTTAGCAAATGTTTACTGGAATATTAGGTAAAACCTTCAAAATTGGCTTCGCTGGCTTTCCAAACTGCACCGTTTACTTTCGTGTTAGTATATTTTTAATAAAATTTTAAAAATTTCAGTTTAAAAAATGTATTTATTGGAAACCTTAGAATTTTTTTTAAGCACTCATAGAACATTTAAAAATAGATCATTTAGAGTATTGCTTTTATAAGAATGCTACAAAGTGACGTTTAACTACATTTTTGAGTGCTGAGGCTTAAGTATATCTATAGGATTTTAAAATTTAACTCGAAAATATGGGCAGATTTCTAAACCTGACAAGTACATTCAGATATACAAGTATACAAACTAACTACGTCACTTCCTTGCAGGTGTATATACGAGTACATAGAGAGGATGAAACACTCAAATTTCATACATCATTTATATTGAATAATGACTATATCATCAATTATATTATTCCGAAAGTTGACGTCCTACGAATCAAGTATTTGATTTAAAATAACATCAACATACTAAAGGAGGAAACGTGTTTTTTTAACATAATACCACGTAGAACTAGATAATAAATAAATTGGATGAATATAACATTACAAGACGAGGTTCTTTTAGCTAAACCCAAAACCAACATTTTGCTCGAACAAATGCTGATTTAAAACCAAATCTTCACACCGATAAGCAAAGACTAGAAACCATCTGTTCGGGCTAATCTTAAGTACTGGACAAAGCTCTACCCAATGATATATTATTATGTCTGATAGAAATCTCGTGAAAGCTCCCGGAAGCTGCAGCGCTCGGTGTGCTCGGACCAGTGGGACCGTCTGCCGCCGGGGGACAAATAGCTAGCTTGCGCATCCCGCGCGTGATTGGGCAAGTATTTAAAGATAATTACTCTTTTCGCTGCTCCTACCCTCATACTTTGGTAGCCGCCACACGGGGGAGACCCGTTATTAATCAACACTGTATCAGCAACGAATAGATTAAATGGAGAAGCGTGACTATAAGTTTTTTGAGGATAAAAACAAAATTGGTATTTCTGGCAGATACTTTCGCTTGAAACAAAAACCAGTTGGGAGCTTACCAATGAGTAAATAATTCTTATTGATTTTAAGAGGGTTGCCAGAAAAAAAACATTAGTCATCTTCTTTACTTCTTCTTCAAATATTTTAATGGCAGCGTTCACCAATTTCTCTCAAAACAATGTATAATCATAGATATACGTAGAGTGTAGTGCGTTGTTTTATCGAAATCCCACCGAATACCATCAACAAGTCCATCAAAATGAGACAGTTCCGAAATTGCTATAGAATTCTATGAAAAGAGAATCTTAAATGAGTCAAAAATACGCCAAATCAAATAAGTTTTTTGTAATGAAAAGTACCAAGATGTAAATATTTTAACTTCGTTCCACAGCAGAATAAATTTTCATTGTCTAAACATTGCTTAAAATAACTTTCCGTAATTGAGAGGGCCATCTTCCCATTAGCTCCCGTGATAATATGCTCTCCATAATTCAAGAAACAAATAAAGATATTTTTTGCAATACACCTATTTTTGTTCATGCCCTTAGAGACTTATTGTGTGTATTTGAGGTGTTATTTTTTATTTACCGGTGAAAATTTTCTAATGCGATATTCCATTCAAAATATCGTTTCGCGAACACTTTATTTTAATACTCAAAGACGGGATCCCCCCAAGTAACTTGCTCGATATAGTGCTAAGCACTTACTTGCATATGCACTATGGAAAAGCTCGTTTTTATAGCGCAACTTTCCCTTTGTGTCGCTTAAAAACGTAGCGGGTGCTAATGTCGTAGTTCTGTTTCATGAGTTTAACATTTTGGCAGAAAGCTGGTGGGGTAAGTGTGTGCGCTTTATTATTTTCGAGATGGTAATATAAAGGATTTACAATTTTTAAGATTTGAATTAAAAAAAGTATTTGTTGTAACCGAACTCTCGTCAAATGTTTCTAAAGGTAGTTCACAAATTATTGTTTTGTTGAAAAGGAGGGATATGTGTATTCTCGCAGTGTGGGTGAATTTCGAAAGGAATATATCTGAAAAACATTTTTTAGTTACTAAGGGTTGTATATTTCAAACTTTTGTCATATTTGACATTGTCACATTTGACATCGTTACATTTGACATCGGCACAATTCAATGATAAGCGCCGATTTTTTTATATTTGAACAATCCCTGTTAAACGCCAATTGTCTAACTATTATTTTTTTTTTAAGGAATTGTGATCAGCAGAAAAGTATATTGGTTACGTTATGTTCAAAATCTGAAAAGGAGCTAGAATTGACATTCAACGAGAACCATTAAAATGTTTTTGTAAAAATTAAAAAAATGGCGCTGATCCTTAAATTATTGTATTTATGTCAAATGGACGAAAGTCTTAAGCACACCAACATATGTAAGTAAATTTGTGGTTGAACACTAGCAGAATGGAAAAGTTTTTTTTTTACATTTTATTTTCTTTTGCAAGGTTAGGTACCAGATTTATACACAATCTTGGCTTCAGGCGGCTGGGTAAAGAATCTAGTAAAAAATACCCACAATATCAAATATTTTTTTCTTTTGCTTAATGATTGGGGGCTCATGGTCCCGCAAACGCGTCCGAATCAGAATGTATTTTATTCATGTTTTCGAAAGTAAGGTTTTCTTTAAAATCAACGATTATTCCACATCTAGATATTTTTGTACGGCAATAATTAAATTAAGTACACCCCATTTTTAAAGATTTACATTGTTTTGGCCCATCAAGGTTTCACACATGATAATGTCAATACTTTTTATTTAACTAGAAATATTCCGTAAAAATGTATCCCAATACTTAAATATTGATCATAATATTTAAATTTACGGCAGTTATTGTTTTATAACCGGTAACATGTTTACTTTAGTTCCAGTTTTTTTTTTAAATTTATTTCAATCTAATATTCTCAGCTGTCCGTTTTTTCATAGGAAAACACGGTTCTCTCTCTTCAGACTTTCATGATATTTATGGGTGCGGATCCCCTGAATAGAACCCGTTAATACTCCTCCCTCACTCCGTTAGCAGTTGATTTTTAATAATTCAATTGATTTTTTTTAATGTAGGTTTCCAAATTAAATATACCCATTTTAGTTTAAAACATTGAAAAAAATAAGACCTTATTATAAATTGTATCTCACGTTGTACGGCGGTTGATTTGAATCAAAAGAGCAATTTTTTAACTGTTGCCAGGTAGATTTTAATTGTTGGTTTACTCTGGGGCGCAAGGCACGGAAAGGCATACATTCCTCGGGGGAGAGTTGCCGTCCGACTTTTTCAATTTGTTAGTGGAAAATAATTGGATATTTTAACAGAACGTCCGGTTCGTGCCACGTCGCTATGTACAGTTCATTAGATGGTCAGTTCCCGTAACCCGCGTGTTTTACAACAACAAAAATATTTTGATGTTTTTGGGCAATTTCATGTGCCAACAAAAAACCCTTAAGAATGTACAAGTTTTAAAATAAAGAATTCAAAATTAAGGAACATTAAAAATCATTAAATTTTGTTTGTATTTTGAAACCTACCCATTGGTTTTTCTTTGCTTTGTTCAGCCCAGTTTAGCTAGCTCCAGATATATCTCATATGTATTGCATAGGAAAAGCGTTCAGACCATAAAATCCTTACGTGCAATGTAGCACTTCCTGAGTTCTCCGAATTAATTACCTACGTTTGCTTTATATTGTCACGTCTAGCCGTCAAATATCTCCAAGGCTATTTACGTCTGGGCAAATATTATTTCATGGCTTTTCCTTAATCGATTTGCACATCAATCTCACACTTCTTCCTTTTTACAGCATTTTTATTGTGTAATTTCTGACACACGGTTCGGGGTAAATCGACCTCCGAGTAAATTCTTTGTTTCTTCGTCTCGGAAAAACCTTATTTTGAGTATGGGAATCCCTTATTCCAAGTGAGATAATACAGTATTCCATGTACATAAATTCAGAACAATATCAGCTCCGCAATAATAATAAATCCTGATCATTCCGTGAATTACCGATATCCCCAAGTGAGGGGAATGCAGTGACGGAAGAACGTGCACGCCATCTTAAGATGACACTAAACTTTGGTCAGAAAATAATACAGAAGTTATTGTGATGAGATATTTTCAATTTCGCCTTTTCAGGGGAAAAGCTTTCTTGCTTTTATTTGCTCAATGGAGCGAGCATACTCAAGTTTTTATGGCATTAAAATAACAAAAATAATAAAGTTGGGTGTTTAAAAGACGCAGGTATTTTTAAATCATAACGAGGCTAAGTGCATGCAATTATGTTTTAGAGATCGTTACAATCTTTGAACTGATTAATAAGTTTTGAGTCTGCAGAGTTCTGTGTATTAATAGTATTTTACATTTCTATTTCAAACTTTAATTAAACTTAACGAAAGCAACGTATTTATTTCATTTTCCTCGTTGGAAAAAAAATCTCGTTACTGCGCTCTGGCAAAGTGAAAAAGCTTTTCATTCCATCCCCAGAGCTCCGATGGATGGAGGCAGCGGGAAGGGGGTGCTGGAGGCTAGGGTCCGGGGGTCCAAAACGAGGAGAGAAAAGGCAAAACGGAGCGAGAGCGATACAAGCCAAGCGATAGGGGGCTGGTTGGAGCGGGATGCAAGCCTGCCATTGCGATGGGGTGAATGCGAATGGTCATGTGATCATCTGTTCCGATAATGTTAGTTACTTTTGGCGAAATTAAAACCCGTCAACGTTCGCGGAGTGCCTCCACTGCCACCGCCACCGCCTCGACTGTTTGGTCAGACAGTCGAGAGACCTTTGCTCTGCTCTCGTCCGACCACTTTGCGCGTCTCATATTATAAAGTACCTTATTTCCGACTGTGAGTTTTTTGGGAGCATTTAACCACTTCCCTTGTTTTTTTTATCAGCCATACTCGATTCATTGCAGAATTCGGCTTCTCCTGGTCCCTTTTGCCTTCCTTACCATATAGAATCAGGACATAAAACGCCATTCTGTACGGACTGGCTTGCGACGTGTAAAAATTGCAATGCACAGACCGAAATGGTTACTAATTTATGTTATTTTAATGATAACAAATCACTGAAAGAATTTTTCATATACAATAATTTGTGAAATTGTCGATGGGTCAAGCACTAAAATTCATTTGTGTGCAAATTTTTTTTTAAACACATGAATTGAACCTCCAGTCGTCCAACTAAGTCCAACACTTAGCCCTTACCGTTCCATGGTTTTTTTTTACAACTATCAAGTTCGGGATAATCAGTGTGGCTCAAAGCTCTTACTGTAGATTAAGGTGGTTTTCTTAAAACTGGGCTGCTGAAATTTAAAAGGTGATTTAAAGTTAATGAAAACAGATATTTTTGTATCTTCGTCTTATTTTCGAAGATAGCGTATAATAAATTATCAAACATTTTGATCTAACATTCTGACTATTTTGCTTTACTTGTAAACTACAAAATGCTATATTTCATTATACTGCCTTGTTGAAAAATCGTGTGTGTAAAACGAATTGATTGTACGAAGTGTAAAAAAAAGTTTAGATTGATTTTTTTTTTATTGATTTTATATTTTTATTTACTGAATATTTACAGATTTTTAACGTAAAATAACATACACTACAAATAAAATACTATATTTAAAATGACATGCTACCTCCCAGTAGAAAATGATCATTTTAATCGTGACAAAATGGAGACTTTTTAAACATATTATTTTACAGATGATTTGTTGATGCTTGCTCATTCCCTTTCAAGTGAAGCTAATTCTTTTAACTGATTTCTTCCACCTTTGGCGTTTAATGATCATGGGATAGTATTTCCCTTTATTTCCCAATCATTTGTTGATACTGCCCGTATGTACGAAGAAATGCAACCCCAATAATATCACCGCCTGCAATATTTGAACTGAGGCTGTCGACGCCAAGAGGCTTTGAGGATTTTTACTCCCCTAAGCTTTTAGGGGATGTTTATTATTAGTTGTGTGTGTGATTTTTGTGACGGCTCAAGGCTTTGTCTGTCCTTTCAAAAGAAACTCTTGGAAAATGTTTTTTTTGCTTTATTCGGAGATTATCACAAGTTTATTTGTGTTTAAGTGTTACCAACAATTGTTTTAGAATGAAAAACTTGTCGCACGAGTTACTTTATTACTAAGACTATAACATAATAAAATGTAAAAATCTATAATATTAAAGATGAATTTACTTTTTTTCCTTTAACGTAATTCGAAAAAGAACCTTTGACTGAGCAATACACGTGGAGAGTTAATTGAAACACAAAACTCTACCTCCTGTTGTTTAATAATCTTTCGTGTATTTTTACGATGGGGTTTATTATCTCTTATTTTTATTTGTGCGAAAAAATACGTGTGTATTGGCGGTGTAATACCTACCCTCCGACCAACCCGCTTGTTCTAATTAACGAAATGTGGTTTATAAGCGAGCTAAAGAGGGGTTGCACTGCGAAAGGCATAATCATTTTTAGGCATTGATTAAATGAGTAATTTGATTTCGTGAAACGTTTTTCAGTTTATGCCATTCAAAAGTTTCAACATTTTTTATGTTATTGGTAAAATCACTTGCTTTTTTTCCTGCACTTGATGGACGTTTGTTGAAAAGTGATGGGACGTCGCAAGTCAGCGTTCAACACATTTAAAATTTCGCTAAATGGATCAGAAACCAATTGCTTCCATAAATAATTTTTTAAATTACTTTTGAAGCTCAGGTTATGTTCAATGTGCCACTTACAGGCAATAAAACCTTTAACGATGGCAATTTATTGTACTGTCATATGTTGATTATTTTTATACCCCAATAATATAGGACTTTAAAAAAATCAACCATGCAGTAAGAACAATCACTTAACATAGAAAATAATAAAGCGGGTTAATTAGGCAAAGGAGATTTGTCATAAAGTTTTTTTTTTAAGCCAAATAAATTGTAAAAAATAACAAAAAATAACTTCTCATTAAAAGCATTTTTTTGTTCGAAGGATCAATACATGGCATTGATATTTTTTATTGGTTTTTGCATATGGCCACCTTGACTGTTCTTAACGAAGCGCATTCTGGATAGATCAAATTTTGAGACACTTTTTCGATCACTACCGTATGTCACGGAAAATATTGGCAATATTTGATTTCAATACGGCGATCGTTGCTAGTTTATCAACACACACCAATGACTTCACTCAACCCATCAGAAAATGATCGAGAGGCGTCAAATCGCCCAAACTTTGGGGAGCAATTGACACGTCAATTTCTCGAAAGCAGCTGATCGCTAAACTTTGATTTCAATAAGTCGATGGTTGCGGTCCCCGTATGACACGTAGTACCATTTTGTTAATACCACATCTTTTACTGCTTAATTTAATTCGCATTTTAAATAAACAATCATTTGCTATTGTCTGATAACAATCTCTTTTGACCGTAATACGAGCTTAGGCCTAATTTCAGAAAAAATAAGATTCGGAGATGCCACCAGCGCGAAAATCGCACCAACCGGTGCATGTTCTTGGATGTAATGGAGTCTGTAGGTTCTTTTTTAGATTGATCTCACATAATATACAGCAATTTTGCTCATTGAGAAACCCGCTAGGCCAAAACTAAGCCTCATCGCTAAATACGATTTTGCGATTAAATAACAGTAAGTTTTCAACTGGTCTAGAGCCCAATCTGTAAAAGAACAACGCGTGTTATGCCCCAGTCGCTTCTTTTGGGTAATTTAATAAATAAAAAATTGAAAAAAATTACAATAATAACAGTTTTTATATTTTATCTTTACGTTGAAGAATAAATTTTCAACAGCGATTTAAATTATTCGTATTATGATTTGCCGCCGAACGATATGTTCGTGCGGATGGCGTCTGTGACGTCATACCGGCCTATGTTTGTGGGCAGTTTCGAGTCTCGATAAGAATTGTGTTATCAACATCTATGTCGTAGTCGAATTCAAACCGTTTAGTAATGAGCGATTTTGGAGCGTTTTAATGAAATGTGTTTTTTAGTGAAACGATCATAATCAGAAACTATCTTCTAATATTCCACGCGTTTTTAACAGTATCCCTCATTTGTCAAAATGTCCCATTCCTACGCCTGCTGGATTTTATACGGGTGTAGGTCAAGATGTTTGCCCAAAATTTTCCACCCAGTGGACGTTGCGTTCGGTGACGAATCGATTAACATGGATCTTCCTCCATGCCTTCGTTTACAGCGGCGATATTCTACACAGTACGCACATTTCTTAGACGTGCTGGTACTATTTCATAGTTTAGAGTGTTTATAATTAATTTGTTAGGTTTTTACCTTTATGTTTTTCACCCAAGTCCCTACCTACCCAACCATTTCACCGTTTCGAATTCTATATTTAACAACACCGTGTTCGAAACAGTTGAATATCAAATATAAGGGTTTTGTGTGAAAAAACGTGGTTGCTTGTTCGTTTCACTAGTTCGTTGGTTTGATGTTTGATGTTTGATCTTCTAAAAATATTTTTTAAATGTGGTGTTTTGTGAATAAGAAGACTAAAATAAGTGTGATTTTTCGTTATTGTTTCGGTAGTAAAATTAGACAAGAAGAGTCAAGAATTTCATTGATAAGTGAATGGTTTCCTTTTTTCCCTTCATTCCATAATTCGTTCCATATCCAAAATTAGACATGTCCGTCAAGTATTACAGTTTATTGTTTACAGTCCACTATTTTCCAAATTCATCTGAAGCTGGAAAAAAACGGTGTTTCATCGCAGCTTCAGATCCAACATAGTGTATTTTGTACGAAAAGTATCCGCCGGTCAATGGACTTGCTCAAATAGACAATTAAAAATTACAAAATCGTCTATAAGTTGCGCAAATCGACGACCGAATCCTAAAGGTAATTTGAATAAATTGGTACCATTTTTCAAACTTTGGTCTATTCGTGATGCTTTGGCAGACTACACTGGATATGGATGTCAAAGTGAGCGCAGTGCGACATCTCTTTTTAACAGATAACCTTTTGTGAGTTCTATGAGAGCAAAAAAAACAAAAATCTACCAGGAAAGGACATTTTTTCGTCATAATAATGTTGATATTTGTAAAGTAGGTGCCGATCAATTTACTATTTTATTTTCACCGCGGAAAGACTATAGTATTCCTATCATATTTGGTAATAATTAATCAAACGCTTTGCTTAATTTTTGTATAGAAATTAAATAATATGTTTTCTTTAGTGTTCCAGTCTGTTTGTATTAGAAAAGTTCCCCACGCACCCTCCCGTGTATTTATTGTGCTTTCGTTAGTACTTGAACTTTCGCTAGGCAAAAAATATATAATTATTGCAGCGAGTGGGGGACGCCCTCCGCCACAAGTTACAACTTTTACGTACAAGCCGTATTTTGTATTTTTATGTGAATTTAAGGGCGATACACAAAAGAAATGAGAGCTTTGTGCCTTTGCGAGTGTTTTTTGTGTGATTTTGATGGCGAAATAATTACTTACATCGTGTTGAGTGCCGATTTAACTACAAAGTATAGACTTCTAAAGGTAATAGCCTTATTAATTTCAAATAATGTGAAAAAAGAGTTATTGTACGTTCAAAATAAATACTTACACAAATTTAAATGTGGCTACCCCCAGATTAAGCTACTCGAAAAAAAAATTGCCTATTAATGCATAATTCAAGATTTACTGTTCTGATTTGGAAGCTTGTTCGCATAATTTTCTGTTAATTAAGGCCAATTTTGCTTTCATTAAAATAGATTTATGCTTATACTGATATTGGTATTTAAATAAAAGCTTAAAAATTGATTTCGGAGGTCGACTTGGTGCAAAATATGAACAGTGCACGGAAGACGTCTTGCCCCAAAAAACCCCATAGATGAAAAATATTTTTTATCAGAAGAACGGTATATCTATTTTTAAAACGTTTACGGCCTGCATAGAGTTCAAGTGTTTCAAAGATTGGTATCTTGAAGGACATGAAGAGATACTTTTGCGAACCAGTGTAGTCAGGACTGTTGACTTATACTGACTCGAAAGAACTCGGAATTTTTAATAAATATATTGGACACTGAACAAAACAATATCAATACACCATTAAAATGATTTATAAAGTCCAAATATCTAACACACACTAGTAGCAAAACGTTTGCCTAAATAATTATGGAACTTTTTTGTTGATTTTATGTCTTTATATCATTTAAAATGTGAAAATTGTAAAGTTGGGTCAAAAATATTTAAAATTGTTGAAATACCTCTGAAAAATTATGTTTCGTAATCTTTCTTTGGTTTTATTTGAACATTCACGCATAGCACATATCACCATCATGTTTGATTTATTTGTATAACCAGTGTATGTTTGTTAATCAACGAAAATACAGGAAATAACCTCAAAATCCGTTGACGTAAGTTATGCGATACGATGATGTGAAATTAGCGCAGACGGAAAATATCTTTACATACTTAGAAGTGCTGCGATATTACGTGACGATTTTTTTTCTCCTTCTCTCTCGTGGTATACGACGTAAAACCCGCAGTGAATTATCGCAAATTTGTATAGGTTAAGAAAAAATATTAACTATGCCTCCTTATATCGGTACTCCAAGATTAGTATATTACAGCGGTTCACCGGAATAATGTTTAATATCGACCGCCTTTTCTAAGGTGTGTTGTTTTTTTTTTCATTTTCATGGGGGGAGTTTGTTGGCCAGCATGGGGTACAAAACTGTTTTTCAAATGTTGTTAAAAAGACTCCTTAGTAACTAAGATTTGTGAAGTGCCCTTTAGGTGATTTTTCACAAAAACGGCGCTGTAAAAATTATCCAAATATTATTATTGTCATCTATTTATCCATAAATTCGGTAAGAAATAAAAAAAGAGTAACTACAACCACCACTTGAGATTTTTTTAACGGAACATAAGGTATGGTTTTGCGAAAAAACTTTTTTAAATTCCATAGTGATTTTGATGACACATTTTGATTTTTTATTTTGCCAAGTGGGCCTACGAAATTAGCCGCTGGCCGCACGAAATGGGTTCGCGGCTCACGGGTTGTGCATCACTGTTATAGGCTGTCACATATCCAACATGTCTTCGATTATTACTGAATTTGAATTATTCATATACCTAGAACAAAATATGCTTACGTACCCTCCTTCGCTAGTCCAAAGTCAAAAGCAGTGTTACCATTTAAAGAAAATATTTACAAGTTTCAAGTACCCGACGTTTAATAAAATGGTGCTATACGTTAAATATCATGAAAACCTGTACCGTAACAACTACGTAGTAAGTAATTTATTTGTTTGGTTGGAATGAATGTTGCAATTCTTGGTTATTACAATGTACGGGAAAACGTTAGTTTATTTGTCAGCGCACAAGCGAAAATAATGTGAGTCGGTTTATAACACATTACATAAATTTTCCATAAAAATGATTTCACTATCTTTAATGGTTGGTGTTTTATTTGAAACCGTCTAACACTATGCACGATATTGTTTTGTTTTGTAAGTGGAATTGTATGCTTCGTTTCACCAAAGCACGCTTTTGTAATAAATATATTTATGTTGCACCATTTACATAAACTTTTTAGCACTGCCAAGAATATACTTCTTAAATTAATTTACCGAAAAACATATTCTTATTTCGGATTCTTGAGTGATTTTTTTAAAGAATAATTTAATAATCAAACATATTTGAAAATTAGACTTGTTTAAGTAGGTATGTTAAAAGTGGTTCACAATTATTGGAACAATTTTTTTTTACATCAACTCCACACAGGTTGGGAAAGAAAAGCGGGGGTCGCCCGCAGCTGAGATGGGTTAAAAATCTGAAGAAAACTGAAGGCAAATCAAATAGTATAAATAATTTACCTTATGAGTACGTACGTGTATACGTATGAGTGTGAGCTTTTCAATTTTGGAACTGTTGTTAATTGAAATCATCAAATTTTAAAATAAATCTTTTCAGATCCTTACCTACCTAATAAAGTACTTACCTTTAATGTATTTAAGCAGACCTTTTTTCTGTATTTAAAACTGAAACTATATTTTTTCTTGGCAAGTCAAGTTACATCCCCTGATTCTTAACGGATAATAACTAATACCAAAATAATATCGGTCTTTGATATGTTATTTTAAAGTAATATTTTTAAATGAGTACTCCGGCTACATCAAGGGGAAAAATCTTTCAAGAAGGCCGCATCCACCGACGTCTCCAACATATTATCCAGTGTATATAATACACTGGACACAGGGGTTCCCCGCCTTCCTCGCTCTCGCTTTCGTTATTACCGGTTTCTTTCCTTTGGACAATCTGCGGCGCGGGAAGCTAATGACTTCCTAGCGCGGCCCGATTTGCCGTCGAGGGCCTCCTCGGGCCGGGGGAGTGTTTTGACACTAATGAGAACTTGACCGGTTTCAGTGGCAGCCCTTGACGGATCAAAGAAAGCTGGCGACAAATGAGCTTGTTGACGCGTAATGTGGCTTTTTTATCGCGAGCTTCGATCCGTGAAGTCTAGTTGCACGTGCAGGGAGATTCCCAAACTGCGGTTCAGGGCTAAAGGTCAGAAGTTCAAATAACCAGAGGGGGAAATGGACGATAACACTAAATCACCTCTTCTGTACAAAATAAAAGTTGTAAATAGCAGAGTAGTATGAATCAAAAAGAAAAAACAACAAAATATATTTTTTGATTGAAATTGACTTTAAAGCATTAATGCTTTTTTTTAATATTAAATATTTAATCAATATCAACAATCTAAAACACAAATATGAAATAGAAAAAAAGTCAGAAACTAAAAAAAATAATAGTCATGAGCGATCAGTACATGGAGGCCTAAGATCGGAAGAAATTCAAATTTAATAATTTTCAATAGAAGTATGAGATCGTTTAAAATGCCGCTTTTTATCAGGTATTGATGGCTTAATTGACAGGGTTTTATTCTCGGATAGAATAGAGGTTGCGAGTTCGTGTCTCGGTCATAACCATTGTTCCTTTTTAGTTTCTGTTTTTTTTTGTTTCATATTTGCGTTTTAGATGATTAATATTATTTAAATATTTGATATTTTATCACATAATACAAATAGTCCATAATAAATCTCTACAGGTATTAGAGTTCCATATAAACGTGAATTATTACAAACGTCATCTGACTTTTAGCTCGACAGCTATTTTTAAATGTATTATAAGTTTGTTGATAATTTTACTAATTTTGAAAACTTACATAATCTTGTAGATAACTTTTTATTATTGAGTTTGTAACAGAACGTAACAAAATAAATCAAATAAAATTAAACAATAAATCAAGAGACGCTCAAAGACATATTTTTTTTATAAAGATAGTTCCTAAGCTGGCTGTGTGTAGAGTTGGAAATGACAATGGTTCATGTAAAATCATCGCACTATTATTATCGTTATAACCATTGCAACTGTGAGGCAATCAAACATGCACATACTATTAAGTATCTAGGCATAACAATTGACGATAAACTTCGTTGGGAATCGCACATAGAAATTTTAACGGAACGTGTTAAAAAATATATTTACTGTTTTAAAATACTAAGGAATGTACTTGAACTGAAAAAGTTGCGTAGTGTTTAATTTGCCTTTTGTCAAAGCCATATAGGATATTTAATAGTTGGTTGGGGAGGAGTTGCTATTTCCTTGCTAGGTCCTCTTATACAAATACAAAAAGTAATTTTACGAATTATATTTAGAAAGCCCTTCAGGCACCCAACAACGCCACTCTTTCAACTTTTAGGAATCCTCAATATCAGACAGTTATATCTTAAAATAGTGTTAAAAATAACTCATTCTTCAAAATCTTTAATGTATATCACACATAATAAAAATACAAGGGCTAAACAACAAGAAACACTTTTAGTACCTAAATACAATACAGCTTTTGCACAAATACATCATATGTACATCGCGTCTCACACTTACAACAAACTTCCACCACAGACTGTAGCAACCACCAATATGTATTCCTTTAATCAAAACATTACTAAATGGCCAATGAGTAATGACCGCAAGGAAATCGAGGACTTCCTAAAATAGCACTTGAAATTCTTCCCCATGACAAACTAGAACGTTGTGTGACAAATATCATCATTTTTTTTTAAATTATTCTACTTGTACTCACTGTCACTTACCTCAGGACAAGTTCTTATGACCTAGTGAGGTAGGTAATGTAAAAAAATAATGTAAGAAACAAAATGTTAATAAATAAAAATAAGTGCCGCATTCTATGTACTGCACTAAAGCGAAAAAAACTTTTACTCTATCATGGGACGGATGAGATATTCATAAAAATGAGGTAACGATACACCAAAGTAAACAATTTCGAAATAGAACTGCTTTTTACAGGTTATTTATCTTTTTTTTTTTTAAATGAAAAACTGAACTTTTAGATATCTTCTAGCTAGACAAAAATATCCAATTCCATTCGCTAATATATTTCAGGAAACTGACGCCGTTTTTCATATTCTCACTTTTTATTTTGCAGATGTGGCGTGAAGGATTGCACCAATAAACTTAATTAATGGCTTCCGCTTTAGGAGCTCGCTAGGATCGCTGGACCTCCGGATCTTTCGGAAAGAGGAACAAATCTTAGAGAGATGCGGGGGAGATAGATAAGTCTAGAGCTAAGGTTGACAGATCTATTCGCGATGCTCGAGAAAGCTACTTACCATCTTTTCGTAACAATTTTCTTATATTACTCTTATTTTCTCACAATACTCTTCTGTTATTCTTACTCTACGCGTGGCCCGATTCAAGTATTTGATTTACTTGATCGTGCTATGTCTTGCTCGGGCGTTTCCGACTTCTTTTTCCATTCACTTTCGCATCATTTATTATTTTCACACTCCTTTCTCCGTCCATTCGCTCTACATGCCCAAACCATCTAAGCGTCCCTTTCTTGATCCTATTCATTACGCTTAGATCAGCCTTGCATTCTTTCCGGATATCCACATTTTTAACACGGTCATTCATGGTTTTACGCACATACGTCTCAGGGATCTCATTTCCACAGCATTTAGTCTACTTTCATCCTTCCTCTGCCAGTTCCATGCCTCACTACCATACATTAGGGTTGGTATAAGCACTCCACTGCTAAATCCGCTTCTTTGGACAATTTCTCTTTAGCGCCAACAGCGTTCAGTCCTCCATTAATGGTGATATCCTTTATATTCTCATTAACGTTATTACTTTACTGTACAATATATTATTTAACTTTACTTTTAAGTTACTATAGGTATTTAAATTACACAAAATATCTGTTCATAGAATCTAGAAGAATATATCTTCTTTATCGTCGACTTTATTTATTCACAGTATATTATTATTGGTATTATACTATAAGGTAAAATGCGTATTATATTATGAGGTTACCTATAAAACTTCATGAGTTTTGTTGGCAATATCTTTTTACTTTTGAGGTAAATGTCCCAAAAATATTTTCGTGCCAATAAAACTCAATCGACGGAAATATCCGATAATAGAGCACATTTTGTCTTCCAGTCAATAAGCCAAACATGTGTCGAAAATTGATATCACAGAAAATGCCAGGTAAACAATCCAAAGTGTTTTGAGAAAAAAATATGGCAAATGATTTGAATTACTGTACGTTTTTTTATGTCAGTGTAGATAGAAGAAAAAAATCTGTTTATTTCTACGTATGCGAAGAGTCTCTTTACTGCTAAAGGAGGATCGAAGTCAGATAAATATAATTTTTAATCTCTCTATTATTCTTATGTTTTTAAGTTTCTAAATCCTGTTTGTTGGGCGTCTGCGCCAGCTTATCCACTCAACGAAAGTTTTAATGGAAAATATTTCGCCTTCTGCGGAAAACGCTAATGTTTCCTTTTCCAGCTCGAAGGCTGAAAATATTTCTTGCATTATTTTAATAACGTCGCGGCCCCCCACCTTGCCTAGGCCGGGCAGTTATCAATTTCATTCTGCAGTTCCACCGCGCTGGAGGTGAGGGGGCATTTTTGAATAAATATATTTTTTTATATCCGTTTGTCTGAACGTCAAAACAACAGCCGCAGTCCCACGTTTCAATTAACGAGGGAGAAAACAGAAAAAAAAAGATGCTACTTTTTCTGGGGTTAAATTAACTTTGAGAAAGTAAAGCTGCGTTTTCACGATGTAAAAGCATGACATGGGAATTTGATTTTGTTTCCATATCTTAATATGTTTATTCAACTCGCCAATCAATAAAATTGAAATATCTATGATAAAAATTACATTTTATCCAATCAGTGCGAAGTGTTTGGCAGCATGTAAACACAGCCAAAACTGTAGCCCAAATTCATGGCTATCAGTAATCAAAGCATCTTCTTGTACAATACTTTCTATCAAATTTTCTTACCAGTATTTTTCGCCTCTCAGTGCTTTTGACACCTTTGCCTTGAATTATTTTAATAATACAAAACTTTTAACTTTATTCCTCTATTTTTTATTTATGACCTGATTGGTTTCACTTTATGGGCATCTTCAGATTGGTACAATTTTAAGTAAATATATGGCATACTATTAGTTTCCGGAATTGACGCTTATTGAGTCATAGTGAACATCTGTGAATTATGGTTATGTTTCATTGCTGACAGAGGTGGCTTTACAACAACATTAAAAAATACATTCGAGTAATTTTATTACCTTCTGAGAGACGGGTTACATGGGATGCGTTAGATGCGTTTGTGGTTTTTTTTTTAAATTATGTAATATTTATAGTTGTCAGCTTTATTTTTAACAGTTTGCTATTTTTGTATTTGTTCTTTGATTTACCCGTCTCTGTTTGGTTAGTGTATTTTGTAGAAAGTACATTCACATTGGTGATTTGGTAAAATATCTTGAAATAGTAACTATACGTATTTTATCAATAGCCAGTTAAAGTGTAATGAATTGATGCATCAGATAAACGTTATTTAAAAGAATACTCGACTTCGACCCTGTGTTACACCAAATAAAATAAAATAAAGTATCGCAATACGACCAAGAAAAATAAAATAGTGATAATTTAAATTCTTAAATATTTTTATATCTCTCGTTGTTTTCTGCGTTTTTTGAAAAATGTATTTTGAACTCTTGCGGTTTTTGCCGGCGTAGCTTATTCAGTAAATTTGGCTTAGTGTAACACTCACTTTGCTCGCAAACCGCTGAATTCGCGCCAACTTTGAAGGTATTATTTTCATTTTACTGCCACCGTCTCCCGCAGCCTCGGTAGGTACCGGGCGTAGGTGGGGGTATCAGGGAAGCTGGGAAGAGATTTCATGGCGGACTTTTTCCTCGAAAAAATGATTATTTGATCATATTGAATGCGCCGGAAGGCTCTCCGCAATATTTAAAGGCAAGCCTGTATCTCGTTTACAGGAAGACAATTTAATCCTTTGATTAATGAGAGTGTCGAGTAAACTTACTGAGGAAGTTTTGTGTTTAAAAAAACACAATTTTTTCGCTTTGGTTCATTTTTCGGTTCTGAAAATTATCTTTGAAGAAGCGAGGCTTAAATGTGTGTTTTAATATTATTATTATAGTGAATACCGCACAAGAGTCCAAACTGCTCCCAACCGTCTAGATCCAGTGAGACTATGGCATCCCCAATTGGGGTATGTTGTGAGGCTGAAGGTAGTGGGGAGGGGGAGAAAGTAGGAGAGGAAGGTTGGAAAGTACTTGGCTATTCAGATCTGGTCACCAAACACGGCTAAAGCCATTTTAAGCAACGTTTCGATTCTGAATGGTGGTTTTTCACCAGAGCAATACTTATATACCACTCTTGAACGTGAGGGAAATATACTTTTTTTTATTATTTTGTATGAATTAAATGTGTTATGACACATATTAATTAAATAAAAGTTATTGGCGCACGCCGGGTTTGAACCCGCAAACTTTGGAATCGTAGTCGAGCGCCTTACCACTCGACTATAGAGGCCGTCTTTGAAGAAGCGAGAGGCTTAAATGTGAATACGTACCATTGTTTTTTTATAAAGACTAAAATTATCATAAACCGTCCAATTTTTACTTTATCAAATGTACAAATTCCACCATAAAGGTACGTTACGTAATTCTTTGCGATTCTTATAAGCGTTGTTTATTTATTTGGTTTTAGTGATGTGTTCTAGCAAAGCTTGACCGGTTAGTAGCTGAGTGGACAAACGCGTCGGATTCTCACCCAGGCGTTGTGGGTTCAATTTCTCTGCCAGTTAAGTCATCCATCATTGCACAAGCAACATATTCCGCTTATTATGATGGTAGTAAGAGTTTTTCAAACATTTTCAGTATATTCGTAAACCGGAAATGTTTGCCTTTCTTTTTAAGGACGAGAAAGAAAAAGCATTAAATCAAATTATAATTAAATTAAATTATTAAATTAAAAATATATGCATGCGGGCGGTCGTACAGTTTTCTTCGACTCTGGAGATCTTAAGTTTGATTCCTACCGCAGAGCAAATTTGTAGGTAAGTTCGATTGATCTCTTCAAATTGCTTTGCAACTGTCATTAAAGACTTTAATAAATAAACTATTCTACAGTAGGTGCAAAACGTTGTCTTTAATAAATATGGAATATTATCTTCCACGTGAATTGTTCAGTGAAAGCTTATCTATTGCTACGGGTCATAAATTTTGACGATAATATTGTTAAATTGAGAAAACAGTGAAATAAGCGGCACTAACAATATATCTCCTGAAAAATGTTCCATATTCATAAATGAAAGTAATAACAGTGTACTTTGTATAAAAAATACAATTTTATCCCAGTGGACATCTTTTGATGTTTTCAATTTGGGTACATTGTGTACCGAGCCCAGGTACACTCGCTACATCCCATTCGGGGAGATAAAAGTGAAAAAGTATTTGCCTCGATAAACAGTAAACGCAACGTGATGCATTCATTTCAAATTTGTTTTTCCACTCAGATTAAAGCTGAACAAACAAGCCAATTCAATACGAAACTAACTTTCGCAGATGGACGGCAAGAGATAGTTTATTGTTTTATATTTTTGTAGTTAACTACTGCAGCGCTGGCTTTACTGCTGGTATACACTACTCTTCGTACCTATAACAGATATAAATAGGTACTCCATATTATTACTTTTTATTCAAACTAATTCAGTACAGTATTATAGAATTTCAAGTTGCACGCATCATGTTGCAATTCTAGATATGTGTCTGCGTTGCACAAACGACGACGATTTTTTTGTAATATCGAATCTGTTCATGCAATATTACACGAGTTACTTGTATATGGTCAAAATCCAAAAACTTTACAGAGAATGTATAGAAAATTTGAATATGCATAATGATAAAGGTATTTGCAACAACACGAACACTATTTTTTTTAATAAAGGATTAATTAACCTGTAAATTTACTTCACGTATTTATTAATTTTATTTTTCATAAACAGTTTTATACCATTACAATGCAAAAGTGATAAAAAAAAACACAAAAATGGGAAACATAATTATACAAGCTAAAGGTAAAACTGGTGAAAAAATAGCTTAAAACAAAAAAATGGGTTTTTTAAGTAAGTACATAATATATGGTAGCCATAGCAACAGCGCCCTTGAGGTAATTTTTCACAAAAACGGCGCTATACAAATTATCTAAATATTATTATTATAGCTTAAAATCTATAGCTAGTTCATGTTTAAACTTGTTGTGGGTCATATGAAAAATATCCACATCTCCTGCGAGGCAGTTAATCAACCCAGTAAGTCTTCCCAGGGGCATCACCATTGGTAAGTAAGAAGCCTGTATTAGTGGTTTTGCGTGGAATTATTAGGGACATAGAATCCAATTTCTGACAGAATGTCAGGTATTAATAATAGACCGTTCAAGAGTTTATGAGCTAAAGGCAGTAATGCTATATCCCTCTTCAAACTAAGGCTGCAGATACCCAGCATTCCCGAGATAAATACTGTTGGAAACAGCCATGGATATAAACTATACTCTTATGTAGAGGAATCGTAAAAATCTTTTTTGAATTTTCTCGACCATTAGTACATAGGCGGTGTCCTTCATACCTTTATACATGAAAAAAAAATCAGCCGGGAAATTAACGTAAGCATATTTAACAAGACTAAGAGAGATATACTGAGATGAGGATGGAAGGAGTGTCAGGGGAGAATATATGACGCGCTATTGAAAGGAAAAATAAGTCAGGGATATTCCGGACATGGCACGATCGAATGTATGAAATACTTAAGTAGGGTTATGCCAAGAGTTGCAATTACAGAAGAATATTCGTGGCAAGATCAATTTGTGTATTTTCAGTGAAACTAAATGTTTATGCGATTTTGTTGTAATATAGTAACATGGTAGTTGGTTATAAATGACGTAGTTACGGGCAATAGGCCTACGGTTGAGTGAACCTGACCACGGTGTGTATTTTTGTCACGACAGAGGATTTCTATTAAAGCGTCAACATCAAAAAGGTAGAGTTCGGAATGACTTTTCAATCTAAAGCACCGCTTGCACGGAATCAAAATGGCGATGGATTATCCATCATGGGGCAAAGGAGGAAGGAAAGGGAATAAATTGGGTATGAAATCGGGGGAGAAAAGTCAATCGCGATGATTGATACGGAATACGGACGCCGGACACGGGTCCGCAGGGCGCGGGGGGATTCCTAGAGGAGACTTGCATTTTTCTTATTCAGTGACGTTGCATTAGTCCCATCCCGCGGAGGGATGGGACAAATGATCGAGTGACATTTCTTCCAGGACAAGTCGGATTAGATCAAACGATTACTTTGATCAACTGAATTCGATCATTTTAAGTGTTTTACGAAACGTGAAATAGTGAGATTTAAAAAAAGGAAATAGAAAAAAATGGTTGTACGTAAACAATTTACGATATATATTTTAGGTTTTACAAAGGCTTCAAAAATTTCAATGATTAAATCATTAACAGTATCAATTTAATGTCATGGCTTGAAATTGTAATCTTGTAACTAACATACTATAAATATTTATGCATTTATTTCAATCTCTGGAAATAAAACCTTTATAAAGATTGCTTTATATTTATATACCTGCAAGTCTTCTTATAAAATAGACGGCCTCTGTGGTAGAGTGGTAAGACACTACGACCCCAGAGGACGCGTGTTCGAACCCGGCGTGCGAAAAAAAATAATTTTCACATACGATATTAATTCATATAAGATAATAGTATATAGTTTATTTGCGGCACGTTCCAGAGTGGTAGAAATTCTAAGTTTCGCCCTTGAGAAAGACCACCATTCAGAATCGAAACGTTGCTAGAAATGGCTTTAGCCGTGTTTGGTGACCAGGTTTGAATAGCCAGGAACTTTTCAACTTCCCTCTTTCCCATCTCCTTTCCCTTCCTACCACATTGAGCCTTACAACATACCCCGTTTGGAGATGCCATAGTCTTACTGGTTCTAGACAGCTAAAATTCCTGTAGGCTGATTTAAGAGAGAGTTTTAGATATTTTTTTAAAATTTGATTTAAAAATTGTTCAAACTTAGACTACGAGTAGATGAACTAAAAAACAGACATGAACAGTTTATTTACATAGTAATGTTGAATTACCTTTGAGAAAATCGCCCAATAATTCGGATCGGAATAGTTTTTTTTTTTCCGGAAAATCTTGTTAAGAAATTGTACTTAATGGCATTAAATTAATTGTTGCAAATCATATTGTACTACTTGCATATCTTATAGATATTCGATTTGTCAACAAAGATATTGTCGCTTCCCGATATTCAGCCTGTACCAAATCCACGCTGATATCAAAATCATCGAAGCGTTAGCCTTCGAGAGCTCAAACTAATTCTTTCAGCGTAAACGCAACCTTATTCACTCACGTCACATTAGGCGGGGATCTGAAGACTAAACTACCACTGGCTTCATATTGCCACCGAACATTTATTAACATTATTAAGAGATCGGCTTTCTTGAAATAAACCAGTCATCTCTTAATGGCATTTGTACAAAAAATACTCAGTTTTTATTCTCTGCGAGGGGTGGCCACATCTTGTAATGGTGGGATGCTGCCGGATTCTGTTCCCCCCACTCTGGTTAAGCTCAAACAAGGGGTGAAGTCAAATGCATTTTATGATCGCGAGGGATGAGACACCCGGGCGCATGACGGGGAAGGGAATCACATCTCCAGTGGAAGAATAAAGGAATGTTAGAAGATGGACAGACAGCTAGTAAAGTATTAGGAGGACTGCAGACTTACAGCCCTTGACTGTGGAAAGTGGCAACTTCGCAAAATGGCTGTCAAAAATTCTAACGCTTAGATTCTTGGAGTCTGTAAGAGAAAATTTATGGTTTATAAAATTCCGTGTAGGTTTCATTGGGTGCCTTTCGATAGCATCACATATTCCTAACATTTACGATGTAATTTATTTCTAACTTATTTCATATTAAATTTAATATCAACTCCATTCAGATCAGATAAGAAATTATAGCAATAACTTGATAACAAAAATTGTTTTATAATTGAAATATCAAAAAACAGTTATGTTTTATAAGCTATAAGCTTTATAAGGTCATTAGATGAAAACGACAAATAAAAACAAATCACTTTTAAAAATCTTTGTGCCAAATAATGGAGTATTTCATCTAATGTACCTACATTCTTATAATATAATGTAGCCTCTGGTTATTCGGAATATTCCATGTTTTAGCATAGACACCTACAGAGCACTCATTTTCAATATAGGAGGAAAAAGGGGAAAAACAAAGCCAATAAACTTCACAAATAATTCCTAACGCTTGCATAAAATCTTAGGTCGATGCAAAAAGTCAATCACAGCGTTAACTTTTATCCCCCATTCTATAAAATTAGTATTATTTATCTTCGCACGTAATTCGCGCTGAATGGCTTAATCCATTTTTGCCTCTTTATATGGGCGCATAAACATTTACAGCCCGGGCTGGGCGTTTTGCCCTTCGAGAAGGAGTCACTAATCAATGGGCGCCACCAGTTATGGACCATAACCATCGTCCTTCATTTAGTCCCGAGTCCTGCCACATCCTCCCTCCCCCTGGCGACATACGGAAGAAGGAGCGAGGGTGGTGCGAGGCGATAAACGTAATTGCCCAATTGCCGAGCGGGCAATCAATTGTAATTGGACTTCAAAGGGAGCAATTTGGATATTGCGGGCTTCAGTTATTAAGTGTTTACTTCGTGGCATATTAATAATATATACATTGCATCCGGGGCTCGGACGCGGGACGTTAATGCAAACATCAATACAAGCATTTCGTATTCCTTCGATAGAGTGCGCACCAGTCTAATGCCACCGACCCTCACTTTAAAGCTGGTTACTTTGTTATTTGCTTCAAACATATTTTTGTTTCCTACAGTTCTTTCAACATTTATTTATTTAAATTTGAAACAAAAGCAACTTTGTTTTTACATCACTTCATTGGACACATACACCAACCGGTTTCGGCTCTACCTGAACCTTCTTCAGAGTTGAATAAATATGTACTGTTAATATATATGCAGTAAATATTTATTAAAATCTAAAAAGATACTTTTATTTCAAATTTAATTATGTCTTAGTACAAAGTGAGTACATCATGTCAAAATGTATATATTTATTTTATTATATACGCCCTTATGGGCTTTTATATATATTGTTCAATAGATAATATACAATAATAGTGATACAGAAGTAACATGTAGTAAAAGCACACAAAAACATAACTTTTTTGCTAGAGATATTACAATGGAATAAATTAACATTAGTTTTTTAGAAATGCTATTATAGTTTTCTTGTAAGAAAATTCAGTGCAGATGGGTATATCTACTATTTCTGCAAAGAAACCACCCACTGCTTGCAATTTAAAGTAAATTAATAACATAATTCTAATGCAAACGATACGGCAAACCGTTTATATGTTATCGACAAGCGAGTATGCTCTCGTGTTTGAACTCTCTTTTAGTGTTCAACTTTAAGAGTCAATTAAACACACTTTTTAGGAACAAAACCTTTTACAATAACAAATGCAAAGCGTTTTTGATATGATTGAATCACTAAACGCAAAAAATTATTATTATTTTATAGAGAATATTCAAACTATCATAAGTTGCTTAAGGTATGTTTAGTAAATTAGTTATGAGGTTCAAGAGCTTTTATGCAAATCGTGATTATAATAAAAATAAGGTCTCTATTAAATTATTTTAAATAATTTATTTTTTAATTATTTCTAGTGGAAAGGGGTTAGTTTTATTACGAGGTGCGATTTTCGATTTCAGCAACTTAAACCGAAATATTCGTGTTACACTTATATGTACGTACAACAGAAGATCTCGTTTTTCTATGAAATTTTCCAACCCAAACAAATGTATCTATTCTCTAAAACAAAACATGTAAATGTTATTGGAATATTATTGATATTTTGTACAAACAAATCTCTAAAAATATGAGAAAAATGTATAAAAATAAATGTTTAAATAGCTGTTTTCCTGAAACGTTTCATGAATATTTTCAATATTATTCCATCCAGCAGAATAAACAAATTGTGCTGAGTGTAACAACAGCTCGGATACATGACGCAATGTTGCTACTCGCTACAGCCACCGCTACTCTCGCTGAACGGAATTATAATAATACAAGTCTGTTATTTTACTTAATTTCGTGTTTTACCTTTGTTTTTGTATTATAATACTCCTCAAAATCATCAACAATGATTTGCATCGAAAAATACCCACCAACGTATCTTCTTTGTTTATATTTGGATTTTGAATCAATGAAATGACAGATTAGTAACTCAATGAACAAATGCGTTGTGTTCCCACCCAGGCGTTATGGATTCAATTCCTCTGCTTGTTAAGTCCTTTATAATTGCACAAGCAACATTTTCCGCCTACACTGATGGTAGTAAGAGTTTTTCTAAAATTTTCAAGTTATTCGTAACCCGGGAATGTTCGTCTTTATTTTAACAAAATATTTTGCTGAATCTCTTGATAACAGGATATTTGATATAAAATGAAATTTAGTATAGATCATACAAACCCATAAAAGTTGGTGTTATGTATCAAATAGGCTTAGTAATCGCTCACCAATGCGATAAATACGTTGTTAGAGGGAGTGACATCAGAGGCCAATCATTCTATAGATGGGTTTATTGAATACAAAAATGAGTCATAGAAATGACCAGTTCTCATGTGGTAAATGTCAAACATGCACAAGTTTGATGAGGTTATTCGTGACCTAAGAGCAAACTTATTCGATATAACCGTCCATTCTCTGCCTCAACACCCTTCGAACCGTTTTTAGTTTTGTGACCTATAGTTTCGTGAAATAAAAACTTTCATGGACTGTCCTGTAATCTGCGTAATAATTTATTGGTGCACATAACAAAAGGTCATAGAAATGCAACAACAAAAAAATTGGGGAGAGGACTGATTCCTGTGGGCCGGTAGCAATTTAATTCTTACAATGTGAGACTCTAAAAGATCCAAGTTGACCCCTTCCTTTCATACCCTCCACACAGCATCCTCAAAGATGACATCGGTCCCGAGAGCAATACTTTCAGTATAGCGTTAACATAAAGAATGAAAAAAAATACTGAGAATATTACGCTCGTCGGAACAAAGTGCGAATATACAACAAAAGAATCCATTTTAAATTTGACTGAACCCACTTTCAAATGCATTCAAAGAAAAGAAAAAAAGTTTTTTGTTCAAAGATTTTATATAAATCCGGGTTAACCACCTCCCTTTCCCAATGTATCAAGCAATTAATTTAAATATTTTTCACCACACGAAGTGAAATTCCATGTTGCAGGTAGTATTTAGTCCTGTCAAGTCTTCGGGCGACCCTAACTTACTACTCCCATACTCCCATGGGCATGCTATCACTAATTGGCAGTGCCTCCCCGCACACCTCCCCCGCCCATATCTCCTCCTCAAACCCTCTCTCCACCCGTGCCCGCCGACCATTTGCGGTGTCGAACCCCATGCACTAACTCCTGATCAGAAAAAATCATGGGGTAGTTTTTTTTCATACAACGCGTGTCACTGGGGGTTGTTGCGAGACACGTAATCAATAGGGCTGATTTAAAACGAGTCTGTCAACGAGCTTTCAGTCGTTGCTTTTAAATTATTGGACAACTCTAGAACATTTGACATTTACATTCATACACCAGATAACTTTATTTTAACATATTAAAAAAATATATTAGTTAATAAGTAAACATAATCTAGTACATGAGATCTTGAAACCCTTTGACCCTATTTAACTAAAAAAATAACCTAATGAAGCATGGCTTAATTTTAAATATGCTGTCACATTAAACCGAGTTCATCCCTATAATAGGTTTATCTATCGATATCAAACTTCAGTTTTCATAGTTTTTTGTTCGTGCATTGAGAAGAACTGTGTATGATGTGTATTTTGCACCAGACTAACAAACAACGGGTCACTTTTAACATTTGCATTTCAGTCCAAACACGTTTCGTATTTTTTGTACAAACTTCAAGTTTACTTCAAAATATGTTTTTAGCGTGGATGACCTTGTTTTTTATAGTGGAATACCGCACAAGATTCCCAACTGCTCCCAACCGTCTAGAGCCAGTGAGACTATGGCATCCCCAATCGGGGTATGTTGAGGCTGAAGGTAGTGGGGAGGGGAATAAGATGGGGAAGAGGAAGGTAAGGAAGTACCTGACTATTCAGATCTGGTTACAAAACACGTGTAAAAGTAATTTTAAGCAACGTTTCGATTTTGAATGGTGATCTTTCACCAGGGCGATACTTAAAGTATCTACGACTCTAGAACGTATCGCAAATATACTTTTTATTATTTTATATGAATGAAATATGTGATGACACATATTAATTAAATAAAAGTTACTGGCGCACGGGGGGTTTGAACCCGCGTCTTTTCGATTCGTAGTCGTGTGTCTTACCACTCGACTATGGAGGCCGTCAGAAAGAGTAGGTTTTTTTTTAATTGTTGATATCGGCTATGAATCAATAAACTTCCGGCAAATTACGATTTGACTATTGTCCCGAGTACTTTGATTCATTATCAGCCGCTGTATACTCTCTTCACAATGATGGCTTTCCCAAAATGTCACACGGTTCTATACTTTACGCTCTATTTCTATCTTACCTGATAATCTTTTCGATTCATTGAGTTTTCGAGTAACCTTGAACCCATTTGGTTATTGTTGAACACCAAAATGTTACATTGTGTAAAGGGTTGGTGAAGTTTTTCGCTAGATTCGTGCTAAGCTTAACATCAAAGATAAAAAAAAATATCGTTAGATCTAATCTAGAATAAAGCTGTTGATGAAAAATCGTGCCTTAGAAATTTTCCTTTTTCGTTATTTGAATATGATGACATGAAAAACAAAGTAACGTATTAATTGCAGTAACTCAATAAAAATTTAATAGCTTTGTATAAGACCACAGATTTAATTTCATTTTTTATGATCGACTGGTTTCGCTTAACCTAAGCATCATCAGGGTACAAAATTAAACTAGTTGTTAATTAAATCAGTTTAATTCTGTACCCTGATGATGCTTACGTTAAGCGAAACCGTTCGTAACCCGTCTCTCAAAAGGTAATAAAACTACCCGAATATATCTTTTAATGTTATTGTAAAGCCGCCCTCTGTCAGCAATAAAACAAAACCCTAAGTCACAGATGTTCACCATAAGACTCAATAAGCGTCCATTCCGGACACTAAATAGTATATGTATATGCCATAAATTTACTTAAAATTTTACCAGTCCGAAAATGCCCGTCATAAGGTGAAACCAGTCAAGTCTTAAATAAAAAAATATTGGAACAAAGTTGAAAAAATATTATTATTAATATCATCGAAACCGTTCGGTCATAAAAATTAAAATAAAATCTGTGGTCTTATACAAAGTTATTATTTCGTGTTCATTAAGTATGTATAACTACAAAGTGATTGGTTTATTTTCCATACCTAAAAATAATATTTGCGGATTACTTTGCCGGTTTACCTACAATAATAAGAGCCTTAATCCCCCAGTTTTAATGCCCAGATAAATATTGAAATAAAAGTTTTGTGTTGGGCCCTTAACTAAGTAGATACCCACTCGATTCCAGCGGCTCTAACTTTATTAAATTTATGCGGACAGACCGCAAATATTGTCTCACCAAACATTAGCAAAATTATCGAAGATTGCTCAAGGAGGAAAATCATTTAATATAGATGGCAACACAAACAAACAGCGCTTCCAGGGAAAGGGAAATATATACTCCATATTTTGCTTCAAAACTCGTTAAAGATTCATTAGGGGGTTTTCGGGAAGTATTCTGTTCCCGCCGAAATCACCTTAAACAGAATATCTTAGGACGAAATTACAAAATTCAACAGACACTCAATATTTACCTACCGGGCTCGGGGAAATTCAAACAGGTGAGATACAGATATCTCCGCAACTCTCTGCTTTCCAGGAACTTCATAAAATATGATAATTATAATGATTTTCCGAATTTAATTAGGAAACTTCAGCGCGGCTGCCCTCGGATACAATCAATAAGTTGAACCGTATTGCCAGTCGTAATCAACTTGTGTTCATAATCCATTTATAAGTATTTCAACCAAATGATTATTTTTCACGAAATCAGGTTAGTGTCGATAAGACGCTGAACAGGGTTTTCATCACTTTCTCGAAGGCGGAGTACGGGGTTTTACCGAGGAAGATCTTTCTAGATTCGACAAAAGGAACATTCCCAAGTAATCGAGTATGTACACGCGAAAGGGATGACCAGTTACAATGGTCGCGTGGAGTGTGTTTGACAAGGAGTAACATGTACGGCAGTCGATACGACTTTCAAAGCTCGCTTTCTCCTTTATTTGTGTTTGTCAAACGCCCCGGGCGACAGCAGAAGAAGCGGGTAGGGGCTTGCCTCCCCCCACCTTCCCCCGACTTCCACCCCGTCTAGTTCCGCTGAGCCAACACACATTGCTTCCCGTGCTATAATGCTATACCTCCTCTCTGTTCTGTGCTCCTTATCACGAACCGACTTGTTACGTGGGACGCCGCTCGCAGGACGGCGAGCCCGCTAGCTGCAAAAAATACCCCGTCCCTTTCAGTCCTTTGTCCTCCTCTTTTAGCACTCGATACCTACCGCCCCGCCATCGGATAATGTCATTTTATGAAAAGATTTTCGTAGAATTGGTGACAATAGTACTTGTTAAAGAGATTGGTTTAATATTCGTGGTGTCCTCCTACGAGTCTAAGGTTTTTCAGGTTTGCACTACAAATAATAGCATCTGTCACAAAGCACTAGAAAACACTATAGAACTGGTTTAAAAATAATAAAAAATAAATATCCGTGTGCGAATGGAAGAACGGAATGGGTAAAAAAACATAGGTTTTTAGAAGAGCCAAAAACAAATTTAGGAATTGAGTTTTTTATGTCACCATGTTATATGTACTTTTTCAAAAAATAATCGCATATTATTTTATTTTCAGAATCATCTTATTTTTCCTTGCTAGATATGATCTAAAGAACAATTAAGCATACTTAATTCAGAACTTGATTTTTTTAAATCTATTCCGTTCTACCTTTCGCACACAGATATATGTATGTATTATCGGCTGTACTATCAAGGAACGTACCTACAGTCATCTATTTTAAATACGTGTATTTTAATTTTTCATAGTTAGTGACAAACTCGTTGTACCAACAAGAATCCCAGCTCTCGATTTTACAAGATACACTAGGAACTTCTCCTTTGTACAAGTTAAGAGCCTTTGAGATGATTTTTCACAAAAATGTAAGCTATTCTTTCAATGTGATTGTCATAACGCATGTTAAACATCAGTTCATTTAGATAAATACGAAGTTTTATTGTTTATTGCAATAACCCAGGCGGAACGCGTCGGCAGTAATCAATTGCGCCTCGCGAACTACCGGCGTCAGCAGTATTCCTGTTATGTGTACAAACGTAGGAATATATTTGACAATGTACAATATATTTAGCCATGAATAGGCGGTATTAAAATGGATAAAGGGCGTCACCCTCCCTCCTCCACATCCCCCGCCCCGCACCTACATCCGGATCACGAACGCAGTTGTTCTGCGTGACCGGAGGACAACTGGCTACACTCCCCCCGAGGCTCCTCGAGTCCCCCCGAGGGATTTCCCGAAGGGGATAAGATAAATTAAAGACGGACAAACGGAAAGCAGTGGAATTTCATTACATGTTTTTTTTTAAATACTTAAATGGACACAGAGACATGTATTTTTCTATGTACAGAAAAGTCATGTTAATATTGCTAAAGGTTTCACTTAAGAACATTGGTGAAAAACTTTAAAAGAAAGCGTTGACTCCGAGTAAAACGTAAAAAAAATTACCTCAAAAATGTGTAAATGTAAAAACATGCATACTCTTTATATCTAATGGTGTTTACATATTTAAACCAAACCTTGATATGGATAAGAAATTGATGTAAGCATATGAACGCGCAAGATAGTAGATGTTTAAAGTAAGTTTTTACAGCGCCCTTGAGATAATTTTTCACAAAAACGGCGCTTTACAAATTATCCAAATATTTTTATTATTAATAATAATTTATTTACATTACATTTGCATTTGCAAAACATAATAACCTACTATAAATTGAGATGTAAGTTGAAGTTTCCATTATATTTTGCCTGATTGATATTAGTTCTTAACTAGACAGATTGGCATACTCTTTTCTTCCCAAGTCAATAAGCCATTCGATTATTGTTTTGCCAAGGGATGACAATTCACAGTTTCTTAACTCGGAGGAGATTTTGTTAAATAATTTTGGTTCAACAGAGTTATGTGTTTTTAGTACATTGTAGTAACACTCACCGGGATGGACAAATTATTTATGCTCCAGCTTATAGTTTGATATGTATCGTCCAGACCATGTCCACGTTCAGACCATTCAAAATTTTATAGAGCAATGCGTTGGAATTCCTTAAAATAATTTATATTGATTACTCTGATTACCTACTGCTTTATGTGCCTTTAGTAGTGGGTCAATTGTTGTATCTCCCGATTCCCACCAGCCAATAATATTATAGACAGTGTTTATTTTTCTTACATGTGATTTAATCGATTGTTCAGTCTTTATGGCACTGAAACTTCGATATGTAGTTTTAGAGGTGTTTAAAGCAAATAGGTTTTTATTAAGCTATTGTCTCAATAGTTTTTTTGGCAGTTGTTCTGTAATGGATTTCGGTCCAGCAATTTTTTTTGATCAGTAGTATCTGAAAAAGCACTAATTTTCCGTTTATTGGTAAAGGACATACTCCGTCAATGTAAAATATAAAAAGTAGAGGTCCAAGCGTATTATATTGAGGTACACCAAAGTAAATCTCTAATGGAGAGTGTACATTTGTACCGTTTTTCAATTGCTGGAATCTGCCTCATACGAAACTCTTTATTCACTTATTTTTTAACATTCAACAGATGAATAATAAGCAACACACATTTATTAGAATAAAATAATAAAGGTTAGGATTATTAGTCCAATTGGAAAACATTCACATGTGTTAAATAAAAAAGAAGCAGTATTATGTATTATATGTATTTTATAAAAAAAGTTACAATTACATTACATTAGAGTTATCATTGATGGAAAGTTATGCAATTTAGCCAGACATATGGCCTACATGTAATTCCTGTGCATTGTAATATTTTAAGTAGAAGCTTGTGAGAAATTATATCAAAGCCTAGACTAGGTTTAAAAATATGTTAATGGTTTTTGTTTCGCGGTCCATATTAGCAAACTTTTCCCAAGCCGGTATTACAATTACATCGTGACTCCTAACTTTAGATTAGAGCAATACCGATTCCATTCTCCTAATAATGTCATCGTTTTAAGTTCATATTTTTTCATGGAACTGAAAAAAAAGGTTCTTTGAGTATTATAAATGTATATTACTTAGTTAATAGTTATTCTAGTCCTTTTTAATTAATTTACCTACCTGTTTGTCGGTATCTTGTCTAGGCCATGCTGGAAATCTGTGGGCTTATCACGTATTCCTGCAGCATGCTCCATGCGTCTGGGCAGAACTTACAATACGCCTCTGTGAGAGGCGTAACCTCTTACTGTCGATGCGACCCCGTCGAATATTTCATCGGAGATATCTTAATTACAAGTTTAATATTCCACCGATCGTGGTCTGGGAAACCGTATGTCTTGGAGATTGCGAATAATGGCCTATTTTTGAACTGGTCTGAAGTTCCTGACAAAATAATTATGTAAGATGATAGCGTAATTTTTGCAAATACTGATAACCGCAAATACAAATACTGATAAAGAATGCAAGGCTGATGTAAACGTAATGAATAGGATCAAGAAAAGGACGCTTATATGATTTGAGCAAGTAGAGCGAAAGAACGAAGAAAGGAGTGTGAAAAGAATGTATGTTGCGAGCTTGAAGTAACAATATATGGAGGGAGAGCTAATCATTTTTACCCAACCTACACAAACTTGCGAAAAATCACTTTCTCCGGGCGTTTACGGCGTACACCATGAGAGAAAAAGAGACAACGAATTTCTTGGCCCGCTTCTATATACTGTCATAATGATCTTAAGGTGCTGGTTCCTTGAAGTAACACTGGCGGGACTCCGCCCACATTTTTTATTTTGCCACTAAACTTGACACAACTAAACGGTTTTTTAGGTTATATGCTATATTTTTTTGACAAAAATACTGTGAAAAAGTGGCTATACGAATACACAAAAACATTATGTCGATATGTGATATGAATGGATGTATAAATACCGTAGCCTTAGTCTTAGCCATGCCCAACTGCGCCGAGTCATGTTAAAATCATCAAAAACAAGTCCAAAACTGACTTCACTGCCTTGGATAGATACTACTCTATGTACTCTAAGGTTGCGAGAGTGCAAGTGCAAGTGCCTGCGTATTTAACGACCTCTAATGTTTCTGCGGTCTCCACGGTCGAGTGGTAAGACGCTCACTACGAATCCAAACTTTGCGGGTTCAAACCTAATAAATTAATAATTGTAATAACACATTTAATATAAATAAAATAATTAAAAAGTGTATTTGCGGCACGTTTCAGAGTGGTAGATACTGTAAGTATCGCCCTAGTGAAAGACCACTATTCAGAATCGAAAAGTTGCTTGAAATGGCTTCAACTGTGTTTGGTAACCAGATCTCAATAGCCTAGTTTAGTAGTTTACAATCTTCCTCTTCCCCATCTCCTTCTCCTCCCCAATACCTTCAGCCTTACGACATACCTCAATTGGATATGCCACAGTCTTACTGGCTTTAGACGGTAAATAGACGTTGGGACTCTTGTAAGGTATTCAGTATAAGAAAATATTTTAAAAAGATATTATTTGAGTATCATTAAAAATGTCGGTTAGCGACAACCCGGTTAAGCTTATTTTTCACTCAGAGTTAAAAATGCATTAAAATAAAATGAAAACATACATTTATAGGTACCTTCCAGTAGGCATTCATTGTAAATCCAAACGTGAGGTTAAATCCTTGTCATACCTCCATACATTATTCTCGTAGTGCCGCGGGGGCTTTCTGGAGTATATCACTTTCCTCGGGATCCTCGCCTATCTGCGTTCCCATCTTATCGCTAATGTGTTATTGTGGAGAGGATGATTCTGTTTGCATCCCGAATGCCAGTTAGACTTATCTGCGATCACTTCTGCTATCCCGGTACCTCGTGCGCTGTGACGCCGCTACGTGTCGGGGATGCTGCAATGAGCAGATTATTTCTAATCATTTTGGAGACGTGCCAGTCTTGGATAAAGATAAGACTAGAATATTCTATCAATATTTACCAAATTTCCACACAAACTCTTTGAAAGTTTTCATAATGTTTCGATCGAGTTTTATCCGCGGTACTTTTTTTTAATACGGGACTTTTTGCAGAGCCATTTACTGTAATTATAAATATTAAACATGAGATAAAATATAAACGAGGATTACATATACATTAAATAGTTATTTTTTTTTATAACAAAGAAAGCGATGTGGAAGGAATTAATTTAGCAATTTACTGACACATTTTATTAAGGTTATTATTATTACTTCATCAAGCTTTGTTTTTTCAATATTATTGTGGTTGAGATTAAAACATAGTCCACTTTTTCGTATCCACGAAGTTTAAAAGTAAACTATTTATAGTGAACATTAACTTAGATAATCTATCTAGTGGGGCTCTTTGTACTTAAATTTCCCACGCACTGCTTTTTACATAACATACTCGTAACAGACCTTAAATTTAGTTATTTTAATAAGATTAATTTTGATCACATCATGGAATATGTACTAAATGCTTAAGAGAGATAATTTAAAGAGTAAGAAACCAGACTTAATTCTAAGGAGTTAACAAGACTATGGTTTTATTCTAAGCACAGGTAATATTGAATTTTGAGCTACAGTTAATAGTTATATGGAGGTAGTAGCTACTTTACAACAAATATAAAAATACTATTAGAAGATACATACTAAATTAAGGTATATAACACGGTTTATTATTATTGCCTTTTGGGTAAAGATGGGAGGTTCGGTTGATAGATTCTCGTATCTTGACAAACCGATTGCAAACTTTGGAGCACAAACGTCAGGTGGAAATGTTGTCCTTGTCCTACCGTTACCTCAATAGAAGATGCTTCGAGGAACTTGCGTCATTGATCCTTTCGGCACCGGTGCATATCCGGGAAGCATTTGTACACGGTTGACATTCGATAGTATGACTCGTTCTTATTTTCAACAGCTCGGCGGTGGAACGATTTGCCGGTCTTTGTGTTTCCTCTCTCCTTCAACTTGGGCTTCTTCAAGACCCGGGTTTGCTCTATCCTTTCCTCAAAAAGACCATCCACAAGGCATCCTCAAAGATGACATAGGTTCTTAGGGAAATTATTTATCCCAAGGCCGTATGTGTGGAGTTATTATAAAAAAATATATATTTTATCCGATACATTTTAGTGTGGCTTGAAAAAATGGTTTCCAATTTACGTTATTATTAAATTCAATAGAATAAATAAAAATGGTCTAGGCTTTATTTTATCTCATATCTTTGATCTCTAGTGGAGAAATAAAATATTTTTTCAACGAACATCAACACGGAATTTGAAAATCGTAACGATTATAGGAAGAAATCTTGACCACTAATAATCTTAACTTTCCATTCCGAAAGCACTCTCCATCGGGCTTCGCAATACTTAGATATTCATATAAAAAGTGGTCTCGAGAAGGTTTTCAGAACATCAAACCGAAACGGGAAAGGGTCCTTCCAGGCAATTATTCCGTCTGAATGAGTTCGAAGCATTTCTAATTAGAGGCCAGTGAGTAAACATGGGCTCGCCTACCCTCTGTAATACCCCAGCCCCTTCCTCTCGCCGCTTCCAGTCCCACGGCTCACTGTTCACTGCTCTCAGCTCACTGTTAACTGCTCACGGCGCCGATAGCTTTGGGAAACTTTCCTATCAAAGCTCCAGTAATAGTTTGATTCGTAAATATTAAATAGGCACCGAGTTCGTATTTGAATGATTACATTGGATTAAGTTTAATAATATTAATAATCGAAGTTTGTAGTTTCAAACGGGTTGCGGCGCGTTTGTAAGTCTATTTGAAACATATGCAAAAAGTTTGATCAAACTTCCACATTCTACATCCTCTCTCTGGAGTCACAATAATAATCAAATATTTATTTATATACCTGCCAAATTTCCAAAATAAATAATCAATTTTATATGCACTGAGTTGGTTAAAATATATTTTTTGCTTCTTCTTTCGAATGGTGAAAGGACTTCATGAATCAGTTTTATATTCCACTACTACTCATAGCACCACTGTGCGCCTGTTCAGGTGGCAAGGTATTTATTTTTTACAGAAAAATGGTTTGAGAAATTATAATCGCCTTACCAAAAAAAATGCTTTTTAAACAATACGGAACAAAAAATATGGTATTCTGTCTTGATTTTTGACTGCCCGTGGATGTTTTATTGCTCACTAGGTAAATGCTGCTGCCTTTAAAAGTCTAAGTTTTATATTTTATGTATAATATCATGTCTGTATATTATTTTTGTACATTATATGAATATGCCATAGATTATAATGTTTTATTTATTTATTTGGAACATTTAACAGTTCGAGAATATATCAATTTTGTTGATCATACCATGTTCGTTAATCTTGCCACTACAGTGGATGTTATACAGTCGACACATTTGCATAAGAGGTTGGGAGAAGGTTAAATTAGTTTTTTTGAAAGGAATGTAAAAAGTTTCGGGGATAATAATGTAATGTAAATTATGTAAGGAGTCAGTAATAAAATGAAACTAGGGAATTAAGATTTGTATGGCGCCCTTCAGGCAATTTTCCACAAAAACAGCGCTATACAAATTATCCAAATATAATTATTATTTTATTTTATTTATTATTGTACAACAGATATCAAATCAAATTACAGTTAAACAATAGAAAACAACAAAAATAGATATTTTACCAATGAATATTTGAAAATTATAACATTATTAAATTAATGATTTTTTTTGACTTGAAATCTATAAATATATACATGATTTATTTGACATGAATTATACCTCTTGTCTTGCTATGCTGTGCCAAAACATCTGTCCGACCATAGAGTATGTTAAACATGACATCTGCTGCGGCAGTATTTTTCAGGCACGATTAAGCAGTAGCATGTCAAGAGGTATGGACAATCGATCAAGTGGTTTATAATCTTAAAGCCTGTTGTCATGAAACCAGCATTTCGCCCAGTCTCTAAGCTTTAATAATTTGTCTCCTCGAGTAGTTCCATGTGATGCATGAACATAGGGTATGTTCCGTGTGAACGCATCTACACATACCTGAGGATTTTTTAAAAATCTGTTAATACTATGTACAACATATTGAAATTATTATTTTATCGCCACCACCAAACTAGGTGCATGTCCGTATCATGGTGTCGAACACTTTACAGGCAGAAAAAACTGCGTCCTTTTTTATTTCTCATATTTTTTGAAAAGAAAAACACATTCCCGGGTTACGAATAACCTGACAATAGAAAAAACTCCTACTGCCATCATAGTAAACGGAAAATGTTGATTGTGCAGTGATGGAGGACTTAGCTGGCAGAGGAATTGAATCTGTGACGCCCGGGTGTGGATCCGATGCGCTTATCCACTCAGCTAATAACCAGTCATTTCATGACATGACCTCACCGTTAGCGATTATTTAGTAAGACCTCCAAACAGATTGTCTATTACATACAAAGTTAAAATACGTTGATTTAGAACACTGAAAAGATAAACATACAGAAGTGTGTAATGGGCATGTTTGTGCCTGAAGTAAGTTCTAGTTTTCCTTACTCGTGCTGAAATTTATTAAATATTTTCACGTATAGAATTTCTTTCTAGAATAGATAGTCAATTTTTTTGATTTCTCTGGGGCCCAAGAGACAAAATACCTTATGTAAATTGACAAAACATTTGGAATCAACTCTTTACAACGCATCAAAATATTGGAAAAACCACTGAAAGAATATTTTTTTCAACAATTTTATCAACCAGTTAAATATATTTTTTATAAACCATTTATGTGTGCAAATATCTTTATCGGTGTATAATTAATATCTACTCTTACGAGTCTCTTTTTAATGTATTAACTCGTTTGGTCCATTTTAAAATGTGTATGTCATTTGTTTATAATTGTTTTCTTCCCGGAATGAGTTTTCTTTTCAACTCCTTAAAAATAATATATTTTAATGAAAAAAATTCTACTATAAATCATTTTAATAATTTAAAAAAATATGTTTTCCTTCAAATCGGTATAGGTCACACTTCTAGGAATTTCCTGTTCAGTGGTCTGGAACATGAAAGCTTACATAATTACAGGGTAATGTGTTTATCAGTTTTACTATAATATCTACTATTAAGCGACACCCTGGTTCAAAATTAGTTATATTTGTAATTTTAATTAATTTTGTTTTTCTGCGTCGAATGCAGAAAAACAAACTTAGAAAAAAATAACTTAGTTAAATTTTATACCCTGGTGATGTTTGATACCCTGGTAGAGGCTTAGCGTAACCGGCCGGTCATAAAACATAAAATAATATTCGTGGTCTTTTACAAAGTTTTTTTTTTTTAAATATGTCAAACCATAATGTACCCGACGTAATCAGGTACACAAATAAACTGTAATATGGTGGCGGTCCCAATCTGCGAAGTGCTCCAAGCGGTCGGTCTCGTTGTAAGGGAGACGACGGGATCAAACTCGTAGGGCCTCGGTTTCCTAGTAAAGATGCTGCGGGTCTGGTCCAGAGAGAGGTGTAGTCAGGCGGTCCAGGGCGGAAGGCGATGGTCAAAGAAAAGTCGGGAGTCAAGTTTGAAGGCGATGTCGGAGCGAAGAGAAGTCAAGGTGAATGGTACTGGCGGAGGATGCTGGTGATCTCCCCTTCCTCTCATTTTTGCGCAATATTTCATTGCCTTGAGAACGCACAGCTGGGGCGGGAAAGCGTTGTATGAGAGAATTTAGTTTCCTCTTTCTCTCTCTCCCCGGCTGGCTGGCAATTTTGTGGGATATATTTTAATAACCTATCCCCTTTTCCTTTTCACCAGCTTTCACCTCAATTTTATTTGGCTCCTCTATCATTTTTATTGTTTTCATAAAAGAGGTACAAAGTTTTAATTTACAAATAATGCCCGGTTTTTTGGGGCTAAACTCTTAATAACTAACTTATACTAACATTTACATATATGATTTTACAACAGTTGTGTAGCTGGGGGTTGATTAACACCCCGGTATATTTTATTTGGCCGGGTGATTAACCTGGCCCCCGTGAAATGGTTAGACAGATTAATTTTTCTCCCGGACCCGCTCGCGCAAGGATTGTTAGGCCGGCCGGGATCGGGCCGCGCTACGCGCCCGTCATCCCGCTTGTTGTTACCCTAGTCTGGCCGACCTAGCCCAAAGGGCTGATTGCTTTACGTCATTCGGGCTTATCAGAAGAGAAGTATAAGAGAGAAATATACATTTAAAATGATTAATTAACATTTCTAAATAATATAAAATAATCTTAATGCTACACATTTATCGTGGACCATGTACGTCCGACACACATAAAGTAATTGCTTTCTACGAAAATAAAAAATATATTTACCATTTGGAAGAAGGCTTGACTCAAGCGACACAGTTTTGAGACTTTTTTAGCTTCAGGGGACTCCGTAAGAGCATAGTTACCTGTAATAACTTTTTTTTTCAAAAATTCAATAAGGTACTGAAGATTTTTATTAAAAATAAAAATAAACTTAAAGGTGCTCTGGTGTAAACCTCCCAAGATGGCACTTCAACCCTTTTTGCCTTTTCGGCGACGATAAATATATTTATAAGTTATTCGTGAGATACGCAATCATAATGTATTTAATTCGTGCCATTGGCAGATGGTATTTTAGTTTGAGCTATCTCGCTCGGCCGTGAAGTGGACAGAAATGGTCACCGATCCAGAAATCGCCCACAATTCATTGCATTGCGAATTTCACATTATCAGTTCAGTTGAACTCAAAAACCCATCCACCAGCGCTTTTCTGTGAAAAAATCACCGAAAAAGTGTACACAGTACAGTCATATTGGTCCAATATCGATGAGCGATGGCTTCGTTTTCCATTCAAGTTGATTGGACAAAAACAGAAAAACAAAATATTTTCAGTTGAAAGGGGCTGCTGAAATTATTATAAAAATTAACGTTCCGTGAACTAAACGGAGCTAAAGGGTTGAAATGGAATGAATAGAAAAAACTTTTGAGCCGTAAATGATTTGCTTTATTCCGCATTTTGTTCATAATTAGTAAATTGCTTGAATCCATAATTTACAGCTTTTTTATTTAAGTATTTAATTATAATAATTCTTGGTTGATTTATTTACCACAATTGTTATGAAAATTCAGTTTTTCGTCGCTGGTAAGGCAAAAAGGCTTAAGGGAAACTTTGGGCAAAAATGAGTCAAACATGCAGTTTTAATGATTTTTTTTTCTTCATCAAATGTTCTGACTCTCATCTAAAATAGATTTATTATTTGGGAGAGGGCTTGACTCAAGCGACCCAGGTTTGGGACTTTTTTTTAGCTTTTTATCGCTTTAGGTAACTCAGTGAAAGCATTGATTTAATTTAATTAACCCTGTTTTTAAATCCAACCTGGTACTGAAGACTTATGAATTTTATTGAAAAACAAAAAATACTTTAAGTGCTCTGGTGTAAACATCCCAAAATAGCACTTCAGCCCTTTTGTAGAACATTTTATGAATAAAAAAACTATTTAAATAAAGAAATGTGATTTATAAAGAGCAAAACATAATTATAAATTAAATTAAAATAATAGAGTTGAAAAAAATATACATGTGTATATTATTATATTATATGGAGTTCTACAATTTACAATCTGTTAATATTTCCCCAGGTGAAAATACTTGTTGAATTTAAACCAGTGGCATATAAAAAAGTTTTAATTTTAGACTGATGTACCTTCCTAAAGTAATTGCGTTTTATAGATTGAAACAAAAGCTGTAATTCTGGCGTAATCTTGACTATCCTTCGATATTTAAAATCATTTGCAAACACCTCGCTCCTCATTCTCATTGTTAGTAAAAAAAAACAAATAAAAACGCACGCGATGAATATTTAATAATACTTGGATATTTTGTAAAGCGCCGTTTTCGTGAAAAATCCCCATTTTACCTTGATATCAGGAAGTGGATGACATAAATTATTGCATTTGGACGCAAATCCAATCGGTTTAACTCTATTGCACCGCAATAGAAATTCAATGATAAGACATTGTTCGAGCGTCGAGCATTCAAATTCCAATTAAACTATTCAGAATCCTCGACCCACATCTTAAGACGATTTTCGAATGCAAATAGGTCCTTAAGCTTCGCTGCAAATCTTCCGCAATCTCGGCTCAATTAATCCCGCCCCAGAAGATGTATGGAGTCTTTAGAAGATTTCACATATTGATACATCGCCCCAGAAGCCTCGGAGTGCAAATTTCACGCTAAATTGACACTTAAGCTCATTTCAAACACCGATCTATGGGTCTGTTAGTTACACATGTTTATTCAGACGGCGTATGACCAAGTTAATTATTGTTAAAATAACCAGAGTCTGAAAATAATTCAATTAAGATTAATAGAAATAGTAATTACCCACTATTAATTGACTGGCTGAGAATTGTTACTATATGAGTAAGCATCAAAGGGTTTTGTTTTCCGAAGAGTTTAGTAAATAGATATCTCACTGAGGAATTCAAAACCTAAGATATATGCAACAACAAAAAAAAACGTTACTTCATATATTCACCATAAGAAAAAAAATCTAGATAAAAAAAAACTATTAGGCTTTCATGACAACTCGTTGATATGTTTTAAAATTTTTCCTAACCATTTAAAATATATCAATGAAAAAAATATGTTACGACGAAGAATTTATAACATAAAAGTAGGTACTTCTATAATTTTGATACCCGTTTAAAAATATGAATATATTTGTGTTAGGGAGAACGAATTGATAAATACCTATGTACTTTAATGTTTTCGAATGCTCCTTTGACTAAATTAATAAGAATCTTTAAAAAACCGTTTTTTTTTCACAAAGCAATAATTTAATTTAAAAATATGTATTTATACCGTTGAATAAAATAAAATTCAACAGCAGATTGGTCCGGTTAGTTAAGGATGAGTGTGGGTTTCACTTTTTCTTTAAAATTTCTGAATTCACAATGTTCATATTGGTAAACATTGTTTTTACAAGATAGCAAGTAGGTGAATGAGCCTTTTTTATTAAACTTTTAGAATGTTTGGATTTGCGTTTTATAGATGGTTTGTTAGAGGGGAATAAATTTTAAGGTCAAATTAGAAAGTTAATAAATTTATTGATCTGCCACGACTCGACACAAATTTTAAATTTTTACAAAGTGTTTTTTAATTGTTTGGATAAAAGAGAAATGTCTCATCGAAGTGGCAAAATAAGTATCTTTAACGCATTTATAATAAAACGCTTAATATTTCCAATTATGAGAAAAGTAAAATAACGAGATCGTGAAAGATGATTGAGTTACAGACTAAAGGCGTTACGAAAGATCACCCGAAAGTCGACAGTCGAGAAGGCACTATTAATGCTGGAAGTTAATGAAGAAGGATAACTATTCGAGATATTTAGCGCAACCCTCTCCGTTAATATTCTCACGTAAATAGACTGGAAGCACTGCAGTGGATTAAGCAAAACAATGACAGGCGAATTTGAATGGAATTCTCGGCTCTTGCTGCTTAAGTCCTACGAACAGTCGAGCAGTACGACTCTGGGGCGAAGAATTAGGCGGCAGCGCATATTCTCAGAAGCACGCCTTAATTCTAGTTTTAGCAGCATTCTGCTACCCTACTATTATACCGTATTCCACCCCACCAGTACGCCGGTGTACTGTACACTGTATACTCCATTGCGGGAGCAGAGTCCCTACACGGTATCCAGCATTCGAACTAATCCAACGAAGATTTGCGAAGCATTCCGAATGTCCCGATAATTGTGGTGATTTGATGTAATCCTGAATAATTGGCTCCTTCAAGTTGATAGGGAATTACTTCGTAGTTCAACGAAAATAATATACATTTCATTACCATCTTGAGAACTTAGTGTTTTAATCAGGACTTTGTCGTAAAATTGAATGGAGAACGCCGACGGAGAACACTTTGTGTAGGTTAACTTTGAGAAAAAGAAGGTTAGAACTTTCACATTGTATAGCCTTATTTTCGGAAGAAGGAATCTCAAAACCGGCGATTAAAGACAACCAGAAATAACCAGTCTTAAAAACATAGAGCAAATGTCAGCCGTGGAGATACCGTGGTTAGCACGCGTTTGACGTGTCTCCCGACTCTGCAGCAATGATGTAAGTTCTCGGGAGCACCTTCCATAAAATACAGCTTTAATATCTAACACAGCTTTCCCAACTCTCATCTGTGTTTCAAAGATATCAAAACTTCGTTAATTCATTTCTGTTTGAATGTTGTATTGATATTGTTCTTACTTTCGTCGGAGTTTTCTGACAATTTATTTAAAATTCCCATAGGCGTACATACAAATAAAATAAAATAATTAGGCAAATAAGAAATTTACGAGATATTCATAATCCCATAATAACAATAATGATAAGTTCCATAATGTGTTAAGTTTGTTTTTCGTTATCTACATCTCAATGTGATACACACAGTGACTAAAATCGATCAATTTTTCAGGGTCTAATCTTAAAAAAAAACAATATCTAAACACTCTCAATAAATGTACACGTAAACTCGTAACATGCGTGCCCTACTAATTCAGCTTCGTTTGATTTCATGCTTCAACAATTTTGGTTCAATGGATTAACTTTGATTTAGGACAATAATTCTGCTGAAAAATGAGTCCGTATCTCGATTAAAGCCGGGATCAGTTAAGTTTAGCCTTAACACACCACCTCAGCTTATCCCGTCGTATTAACTACAAGGAGCACTTAGTGAGGTAAATCTATGAAAATACTCTTCACCGGTGTAACGATTTATAAATTTCAAACAAAATGAGCTTTAGCTATTTAAGAGAGGTATTATAATCAAAAGCTGTTCGCGGTTGAAATTCTCGGTCAGAATATTATTTTGAATCAAGTAAATGGTCTGTAATATTGATTCAATGCTCAAAGAACTTATCTTATCTATCGAATCCTTTGAAGAATCGTTTGAAATGGGTAATCATCAATTTATTGAAGAGAGATTCGTTTCACATTTTTTATCAAACAATTTCCCAGTTAATTCCCTGTTAAGTCTCCTTTTTTTTAAATTTTTTAACTTGTACAAAACACTTAAGTAGGTAAAAGCTAAACAAATTTACCATTAAATTGAGAATATTGGTAAGAAGAGCACAAACTTGTTAGCTTGAGAGTACAACATTTTGTTCTTTGCATAAAATAACTTTTCATCGATTAGCAATAATGTGACATTAAATTTAATAAAGTACGCGATTATGGCATTGAAATTAACATAAAGTGCCTTCAAACTCTCCCTTAATGTTTGATATAAAGCTGTAATTTTGATAAAATAACCATTATAGTAATTATTTCGATCGTTTATTTAGAGCATAATGTATTTTTTCCATTTGCAAATTAAACATTCGACTTCGATAGCGAAGTGTGCAAATGTAATTAACAATGGGCGAATAACGTATCCATTATAATGTTGTTTGTTATTTCGTTTCTCGGGAAACATTATTAAATGGATATAAACTTTATATTTATCATAGATACTCGTTGTACCTGCCTATTGTAATTGTTTTTAGCCAATGGAGACAATGTTTTAGATATAGTGAAATACCGTATAGATCGAGCCATTTTGATAGGTTTTCAAGTCTCGTCACGGTGCTAAAGCTCTGTTCAAAAACGTTTACAAACGGTGCTAAAGCTCTGTTCAAAAACTGTTTACAAAACGAAGACGACAAGAGCGTGGCGAAAATTTAACTATAACGACTTCAAAGAAGATCTCAAGTCATCCATTCTCTCAACAAAGGATTTAAAAACTTCTGCTGATTCGGTATCCGACCTAGTAGAAATTTACAACAGTACCTTGACCGCATTGTTAGACAAGCATGCCCCCTATACTACCAAAACCTGTGCTATCCGCAAGTCCAATTCCTGGTTTGACGCAGAATGCCGTGAAAAGAAGAGGACCATGCGCCGGCTTGAAAGAATATTTCGGGGTGGAAAACAAGCGATCCAAAGAACTGCTTGGGTTACTTCGCAATTGCAGTACAAGGAAACTGTTGAGAAGAAGCGTTCCGAGTACTGGAAAGCAAATATCGAGAGCGAAGTCACCGACCCCCAGAGACTCTGGAACTCGCTCAAAACTATTGTGGAAAGATTTCTCCAACTTTTTCCACGAAAAAATCCAGCACATCCGAGCCACGACCTCTTCTGCACCCCCACCTGTCTTCACTACCTACAGTGGGGAATACATGCTGAAATTTAGCCACACTACACCTGACGAAGTCACCAAAATTGTGTCTAGTTCGTTGAACAAACAATGCGGATTAGATCCGATTCCAACGTGGCTTCTCAATAAGTGCTTAAAGTTTATTGTTCCATTTTTAGTGTTTCTTTTTAACAAAACTCTGGACTCAGGTGAAGTACCTCATATGCTTAAAAAGGCTCTTGTTTCACCAATTCTCAAAAAAACCTCAATTAGATCCTGAAGACTTAAATAACTATCGCCCCGTGTCAAACCTTCCTTTCATTTCAAAAGTCCTAGAGAAAATTGTGATTCGGCAGATTACCGCCCATTTATCAAAAAACGAGCTTTTATCGAAACACCAGTCAGCGTACAGAAAGTTCCACTCTACAGAGACTGGGTTATTGCGCGTGTTGTCGGATCTGATACTTGCAAATGAATCAGGTAAGGTAGCTCTGCTGTCTCTACTTGATCTGAGTGCGGCATTTGATACTATTGACCATAACTTCCTTGCCAATAGATTGGAAAATACATTCGGACTTGGCGGTGAAATCAAACAGTGGATAAAATCTTACCTTTGCGATCGAACCCAATCTGTGCAAGTAGGTGGTAAGACCTCTCCATTTGTAACCCTCACTTCTGGAGTCCCTCAGGGTTCAGTGCTGGGACCCCTACTTTTCATTTTGTTCATCAATGATGTTCCAAAAATTATCGAATCATTCGGACTTCTTTCCCACTGCTATGCTGACGATCAGCAAATCTATTTCTATTGTGCACCGAATGAGATAGACAAACTAAAAGATACCACTACCAAATGTATCTCCGCCATCACAGACTGGATGTCTTCGAATAAACTAAGACTGAATCCATCCAAAACAGAATTTCTCTGGACAGCAACAAAAAAACGCCAGTCAATAATAGATAAATCTCCTCTCATAACTTCTGGTTGTAGCATCATCCCTAAAAATAGCGTAAAACTCTTAGGTGTCACTCTAGATGCCGATCTCTCACTAAAATCCCAAATAAATAAAACAGTGAGCGCAGGTTTCTTTCACCTGCGTCAAATTAAATCGATAAGAAGAAATATTACGTCTAATGCCACAAAGATGTTGGTAAATTCTTAAGTTGTGTCACGACTCGACTATTGCAATGGCATATATGCAAATCTCCCCAAAATACATACTGACAGACTTCAGTCAGTTTTTAACGCTGCAGCAAGGCTGATAACTGGCGTTTCCAAATATTCCCATATATCGCAACATCTTAAGAACCTTCATTGGCTTAAATGTCCTGAACGGATCCAATTCAAACTATGCTGGATGATTTTTAAGGCGAAACATGACATGGCGCCACCTTACTTGTCGGAACTGTGCATTCCAAGCGATACTAACACGAGACAAGTTACTCTTCGATCAGCATCTTCAACGGCCATAAGAAGACTCACTTTACCTAAACGCAATCCCAACACCAACTTCTGAGAGCGAGCTTTTGCCGTAGCAGGCCCCACAGCTTGGAATAACCTCCCTTCACATTTGCGAAAGATTGACAGCTCAATTGAGTTCAGAGCAAAACTAAAGACTCATCTTTTTAAATTATCATACCCACTATAACGTAAATTTCCTTAACTAGAGTTTTGATCACTAAGTCCGAGTGCTATACATAGTTTATACATATGGTTAAATATTACTTACTTCATTTTTTTTCTACCCTACGTCCGACAGCACGGGCAACAACCATTATAAATATGTGCTAATTTTAATATGTTAGTTGTTAGTCACTAGTTATAAGAATTAGGCATAAGTTAATATTAAGCCTTAGTTGTAATATTATGTTAATTATGATGTAAAGCGCCCTTGAGGTGATATCTCTGTCACGAAAACGGCGCTATATAAATCAGCCAATTATTATTATTATTATTATTAAAAGCTGTGAAACTTCAGTGTCATTCCACGAAACTGTAATAAGAAAATAACAATTTTTTGCACTTACTTACCATCGATTATGATTATAGCTATCATCGTCTAAAGGGCAAAAGGGCAAAAGGGCTCAAGCGACACTTTGGTCAAAAATGAGGTTAATATGCAGTTTTGATCAGTTATTTTTCTGCATCGAAAGCTCCAACTCTCGTTTGATTCTGAAGAATTTTGTTGCCCTTCGGCCATCTAAAATATATTAACCATTTGGGAGGAGGATTTACTCAAGTGACCCAAGTTTGGGACTTTTTTTAGCATTTTATCCCTTTAGATAAATCAGTAAGAGCATTGAGTTACCTGAGTTAACTTTTTTTTCAAAATCCAACCACGTACTGAAGCCTTATGAATTGTTTGTTTTTTTTTTTTTTTTTTTCGTAAGAAGCAATCACATGGTGGTTGGACATTCTATTAAATAAAAGAATACTTTGTTTTAAAACCACAGAATTTATTATGATGAAGGCCAACCGGTTTCGCTTGGATCAAGCTTTGTCAGGGCACATATAATAACTAAAGAAAAAATACAGAGTTAACAGGTATATATATAGGTACAACAGTTAATGATAGAGTGAGACAGTATATAATACAAAGAAGGAAGAGAGAGAGCATATATTAGAGGGAGGGAACAATTGAAAGTGCTTAGTATATATTACGAATATATATTAAGCACTTTAATTTTTAAAATAAATTTTTAAAATTAAGCACTTTAGTTTTAAAACAAAGTATTCTTTTATTTAATAACTTATGAATTGTATTGTAAAACAACAAAACAGGTGCTGTAGTGTAAACATCCAAAAATGGCGGATGATAAATGATAACCATATATGCTTTATAATAAAATAAGATACTACATTAGTATAAGAACACCTTGAGGTATTTTTTACCTTGGGGAGGATATTTGTAATAAAAATCAAATGAGCGAACTTGATTTTTAAAAAACTTATGTCACAGGGAACACAAAATATGAAAGCTAGTAATTCTATAGTAAAACCGTTGAACATAAAAAAAAAATGTGTTAAAAACGACCTGCTCTCTTACTCTCCATCTACGTATTCAGTTATGCTTTTGGAGTGTCTTCCGCCAGAAAAACAGTGCTAAGGGGTTCAATTGATCTAATTTATTTGAGCATCTGACATTGAACTATCAGGTAATTAATATCAGTAATATTTGGTTTTGAAAAAATCTATGTACTCATTCAAGTATCAAACAATAAAACTAATAACAGTTAATAGAAATAACAGTTTTGTGATAATTCACCTCAAGTGCGCTTCAAACTAAATTACCTGAAATAATATAACAACGATAAAATAATATAATTTATAAACAAATTTCAATTTAAATTAAAACTATTTAAAATCATGGTCGTTATCATAAATCAGGAAAAAAAATCAGATATGGGGATAACAGTGTCGATGAATAAATAAATACAATTTACTAGCCAAGGGTGTAAAAAATTCGGATGAAAAATATGTACAAGTATGAACAAATTTGTTACAGCAAAGAAAAGGAAAAAATATTAAAGACAGTTAACGTGTTGGTTCTTAAAATCATCAATATTCAAGTATTGTAACTTAAGAATTCTAAGAATGACCGGTCAGTAGCTGGGTGGACAAACGCGTCATATTCTCACCCGGGCGTTGTGGGTTTAATTCTTCTGCTTCCATCGCTGCACAAGCAACATCTTCCGCTTATTATAAATGGTAGTAGGAGTTTTTCAAATATTTTCAGGTTATTCGTAACCCAGGAATGTTTGTCTTTATTTTTAAAGGCGAGAAAGAAAAAGCATTAAATTAAATATATAAACAGTGTGATGAGCCCAAATATTTCATAAAACAATCTGAAAGCTTAAATAGTTTCTACTATTAATATTTTCCCTACCTACCCAGTGTTGTAAAGTTTCCATGAATTTTCATAGTCAATCAATATAGCCATTACGTCATTCTTAACTTTAATGAGTAATTCCTCCTAATCCCTAATGTTTACAATCGAGTTGTATACACAACAGCTATTTGAAATCGTTCGATGAATCTTTATCGCCTCCAGTCTTTTTTAACGCCGATCTTAGAGGGCCAGTCCGCAGTGAGGAGAATAGTGGTAGTGCGAGAGTGCCAAGAGGAAAGGGGAAGGGTGCAAGAGGAAGCGAGAAGGAGAACAGGAAGGCAGGAAGGAGAGGAGCAAGTATGGGTGAGTACTCCGCCTGATGTGTAGAGATTCCACTGCGAGTAATTGCTTAATGGTAAGTAAAATTACAAGAGCGTCGCTCCGTGATCAAATTCCGTTCGTGCCATGATCCGATATTGGCGGCGCAGATCTCCTCGGGAGGTTCTGTTATTAACGCCGGAGGGTTCTTCGGGGGTTGGTCGTTATTGAGAGGATCTTTGATAAACCATATCTAATAAGTTTGATATGGTTTATTTAATAAGACGACTTCTGAATATTCACAGTTCTCGTTAGCCCTGCGAGAACGCGGTTCATTTTATAAATAGGTATTTTTTTCAGGAGTTCCTCTAAATATTCTAGTATAATTTTTATTAAAAACATGGAAAGTGAAATATATGAATAATTATAATTTTTTCGATTTTTATCTTTAAAATCTGCAAGAGACTAGGAAAGAAATACTCCGATGTTGTTGATATATTTAATACGTCAAAATCACACTATAAGTTTACCTTATTACAGTTTTTTTCATCTTGTAGAGATTAATTATTAAAGAAACTTTGGATGTACCTGTTATTCTTTTTTTTTACAATTTTTATGCACTGCGTATGAGTATATATATAATTTTTTTTAATGGGTGTAAAAAGGCCTTTAACGGACGTAAATAAATTTTGTTAAATTTTTATTTTTATTTTGCATTTTGTTTATTTGCTGTGAAGATATTTTGTTTTTATTTAAATTATAACATTGTTACAAAATCATTCATGTAGCACTATACCAAATGGAACTGAATTTTGGAAAAAATAAATATTTTTTAAAAGCGAATGAAAATTAGTTTTTGAGGAATCAATTTGAAAAACACTATTTGGTTAGAATAACTGTACAGTGTACACTCTATCAAACACATATTGCTATTCGTTTAAACGCCGTCGACAGTCGTATTTATTATCCTACTTCATTAAAAACACATTTATTTGGAAAATGTCACAATGTATTCTACAAAAATCTTTCAATTGCCCTTGAGGAGATTTAATCACTCATAATGGCGCTATATAAAACTCGACGTATTTTATTTTTTACGAGGTGGGTACGATTGCTTACATTACTTTCTATTTTATATTAAATAAAATTAAGGTTGTTGTTTTATTGTTTTGGAGTATTTTTCTCCTGCCAGGCTAGGGATTTCCTTTTGCTTTATTTTAATTTGTGTTAATCTTATTTTCGCTATGTTTCTTTAGTGTATTTTTGCATACAATGTAAACGTTGGTTTTCTTACATACAATATGAGCAACACAAAAAACATTCCCCTCAAATATTATTCGAAGAAAAGTGTGTTGTTAAGAATGAAAACGCAAAATGCCAGTCGCTTGGTAAAAAAACCCGGCGCAGACTCTTCGGGAATTTTTCAAAACAAAAGTTATGTGTATTTTGTTCCATAAGACGCCTGCATTTATGGATGCAGTTGCTGGCGCTATAGATTTTCTTTTGCGGTACTAAGAAGTAGACTGCATGCCGTTTTCCTTTAAAGAGCAGGAAAAAAGGGGAAATGCGCTGCATATCTTGAAATTCCCCGCCGCTTTGCATGTCGATAAAGGCAGTAGTTAGCTTCTCTTTTTGCCCGCTGTGCCCGGCAAGTCAACTACTCCTTCTTCCCCCTGAAGCCTGAAGCCTGAAGCCCGAAGTCTAAAGCCCGGCTTTATCACTACACAGAATATGTTCTGAATGGAAGCTTTTCAATATTCTCTTAACTGAGAGATTCGAACTTTGCAGCGATCTGATCTCAAAGAATAAACATTAAATATTTGGTATTTAAAAATCCTTTTACCACGTTACTGTAAAACCGCAGCATTATCTATTTTCATATCGCATACCTACCTATTTCGTAGAATCCAAAGCCTTTTAAAAGTTTTGGATATTAATAGTGCTTTCTTTGCACATACTTGTTTGCCTTTGTTATTAGTTAAATCTGATGCAAAAATCAAGTTTTTCCTTAAATGTTTTAACACGTTCATTGCTTACTAAAATTTGTAGATATTAATGCCATATAAATGATAGATCAATTCAAAGTAACGGGTTTCCTTGTGGTCTGTGGAATGACTGAAAACCACATCGCTGCGTCTGTTTTAGATCGGTTCAAATCAAAGAGGCGGAAGCGAAAAATTGATTTAATTTACTGTAGAAAATATTTTTACAACTATCCAACAATTTTTAAAGAACTTACTGTGGTCTCATATCAATACATGATAAAGGAAATAATGGTAATTCAGTTAAAAGTTTAATGTCCTCTTTGGTTTGATATATAATTTTATCTTATACGCAAACTGTACGCTTAACCAGACAAACCAATGACTCTCATCCATATTTTTATTAATAATAAATGCCTTTGTTTTTTTTACATTTTTTATATTTTATTATTGGTTGCCTGTAAAAAAAAAATGCAAAAAAAAAATGATACTGAATCTTCACAAATATGAAAAATTACAAAGTAATTTTTCACCGAAGCACCGTTTTTGACAGTGCCAAAAAGCAAAACAGTTGTAACGCATAAAAAAAATAACGGAACTTTTTTTTAATTTAAAAAATCTTTTTTTATAAATAATAATTTCAATAATAAAAAAATAATAAACTTTAAGTCAATAAATTTGTAATAAAAGTGTTTTTTTTATTTGCGGGGGCTTAGGATCACAGGGGCTTATCTTGCAGATTATGAATATAAGATAAGCCTCTGTGATCCAGAGCAAAAATTGATCAGATCAACGCGACAGAGATAATAAGCTTTAAGTTACGTTGAAAATATTTAAAAATAATTATAATTGATTTTATAATAGAAAAAATAATAGACATATAACCTTAAGCACTTTCACTCAAAGTAATTAATATCATACTAATTTAAAAAATTCGTGAAATCAATCTTGAATTTTCTGGAAAAATAATGGCATGGAGTAGCGTGGCATGCGAGCTTTTCGTATGAAATAGTTGGGAATGTTTCATAATAACGACAAGCCAGCAGTGGTGCCTTGTGTTGGGTACTGGCTCTGCCGGGGGACTTCCGTGAATCGCTCGCGTGTCAAATATATTCAATATTATTTGAGCGAGCTCGTTAAGTTAACAATAAGTAAATTAGTTTTTTGTTTGAGTTGTTACAGCACGATACACAATTGGTACACTGAAAATCCATAACAATTATCAACTGTAGGCACCCAGCGGCTTATTAGCAGTAGCTACTCGATATGCTGAGTATATTATCTAAAAGTCTAGCCCAAAAAACGAGACTAAATTATTTTTTCCCTACATTGGGCAAGTAAAATTGAACTAAATATGAAACATCACATTAAATTTATAATATACCTCCGTGGTAAAGCTGTAAACTTCTTTTTTCTGGACTCTAATCCTGAAAATTAGTTATTTCTCATTTGATTTTAATTGAATAAAATACATATTTTCGTAGAAAGACATATTGAATGGAAATGAAATAATACCTTTGTATAAGACCGCCGATTTTATTTTATTTTTTATGACTGACTGGTTTCGCTTAGCCTAACCATCATCAGGGTTATAAATTAAATAGAACAAAAAATCCATTAAAATCAACAGTCATATTCATAATGATCAGTTATTTTTTTCCAGTAGTCCAATATTAGGCATATTTCCCGTAAGCTAATAAAAATTCTCATTTTTCTTCTATCACGTTTTCAATTGACGTTTTGTCTCTTTCATTTCATATTGTTAAATATTCTAATTAAATAACCACTCATGTGTACATGCTTTGGGCATCATGCCTGTTATATGCACTAAAATAAAATAAATAAAATTATCTGTCTCTTTTTCTCTGTTCCTTTGTTACAAATGTTATTCTTTTGTTTTCTTACTGTTATCTTATTTTATTTTATATAGTGTTCTCTCTCTGTATGTACGATTACATATGGCCACACACTATGTTTTTTGTTTAGTTTAATTTTGTACCCTAATGATGCTTAATGATGCTTGGGCTTAGCGAAATCGGTTGGTCATAAAATGTTTAATAAAATCTGTGGTCTTATACAAACTTATTACTTTATTTTCATTGAATAATATACAGCCTTTTTGTACCTTGTCCTAAGGTGGAAGATACTAAAACATTGTTTTTGAAATTCATTTGGGTTTGTTTAGCGACCATATTTAAATAACCTAATACGTCTTTATTATCCTATTATTGTACATGTTGGTACCTACGCATTTAACTTCGATTTTTTAAAACGAGTCGTTGCTGGTTGAGCCAAGCATTTATTTTTCGTGTTTTATTTTTCGGTACGTTTATGTGTAGGTAGAGGCCTTTTTGTATTAAGGTGTTGATTGTTACGATAAGTTTGCTGAAAAAAAGTCTCTGCTATATAAACGAACAGTGATAAATAAATCCATATTAATATACTCAAGTTCAAAAGTTGGACTGTATGCTTAAAGACTCTTAATTCCCTGTTGGCGTTCAAACGTTATAAGTCACGAAATATCGTAGCCTGAAGGGTTAGATTGTGTTTAATTTACGGTTTAGCCACCCTCTTCTGACTGAGGGTGAAATATTGATATTTAAACGGCAAATTTCCATAATGAATCGCATTGCAAATTGCGTAGGGCGGAGTGTTGACATGCAAAACTTAAAGAACTACAAAGGATTACGGCGCGTAGCGATTATTTCAATTCGTTTGTGATGGTTTACAAACTTCTGATGTTCCATTAAAGAAGATATGAAAATATATTATTGTACAATGGGAAACACGCCGAGGTATCTCCTGAAAGACAGCTAGCTCAATATCGTAAGAAATGAAACAGACTTCATCTTTATTAAAAAGGCATCTCTTGAATCTTTGACAGACAGAATTTATCTCGGTGCATAAATATATTGAGTTCTACCTTTAGCAACTGAGGAAAATGATGATTCGATTGAGAACTGCGAGGGAATCACAAAAGGCAGAATATGATTAAAGTGTTCAATATTTTTTAAACCACTGTCAGAACATCACAGAAATAATTCAGAATACATTCTCACTTTTTGAAGTACACAACCAGGAATATTGTGATTTCCAAAGGTATAAAAATCCTAGAAATAACATAAAAAGGGTTATAGGAGAAAAATTAACTCAAAAACAAATTGGAAAACTAAAATATGTAAATGCGTTTCAAAAAACACATAGCATCTTTAATTTACATCGAACATCATTTAAAAGCCTTCGAGGCGTCGAGGATGGTGGTAGCCAACCGCCCCTACGAAAGGACACCACAAGACCAAAAATTAGATGGCACTTAGAAGTCCGTAAAACAAAAGTAGTGTTTTCATTTCTTTAAACGCTTTTTGAATGAAAGGCGTGCATCTTTTTACGTATTTAAAAATAAATAAATATACGTCTGCTTATGAAGTTGTTCGAAAAATGATTAACCAGATTATGAACACTGTACAGGTAATCCCTAGAAACGCGATTTTAACCGATTTTAAAGAAAACTGGTATCGTCAATTTAAGTTTGACCTGTCAGCTCCTAAGCCCCTGTCAGTTCTGTTCAAGAAAGAAATTGAATATTTTAAAAGGTTTGATCGAATTCCAACTGAAGTAGGGGTAAAGAGACCTTACTTTGGCCACATTAGGTCAAAAGAATATTTTTATTATTATTATTATTATAAGGCTTATAAAAAAACGCTGAGAAGAATATTTGGACAGTTTTCGTCTACAAGAACTGTTTTTATATGTTTAATTTATTTAGTATTTGAGTGTCAAAGGGTATAGTCCCGGCTACGGGCCCATTGACCCCGGTTGGTGTTTCCAGTCGCGTGCCACTCTTATTGCAACACTAAAATCTCTATTAAATTAGTGACCCTACCTTCGGGCACCCTCCCTCGAGGGTAAGGGATACCCACATACTAAATTATTCCGTCATGAAGAAATGACTCCTAAATCATTTACATTTTGAGTGACTTCACATTTTTAAGCTCTTAATTATTTTAAACTAAAGGGGCTTGGCTGTTTTGGAGATAGCCATTATTTTGATGTTATGAGAATCCAAATTTAACAATTAATCATGAAGATGTTTTAGTTGAATTTGTGTATTTAATATGCTATGTATATTGTGGTTTAAAATATTTTTTTCAAAAACCTTAAACAACTACATTATGACCTTTCTATACGACGTTCCAGATGTTACCCTCTACCATATTTTAATCTCAGAGCAATAATATGCCGAGAGGGATAGCTTGTGTGGTCAGGATTGCTCTTTTTTTTTACTCGGGCGTGGTTGGGGCTAAGGTAGTTATACATCCATTCATAGCACATGTCGACATAATGTTTTTTTATTTGTTAACCACTTTTCACAGTATTGTTGTCAACAAAAATTTAAGATATAACATTAAAAAAAAAGTTTAATTATGTCCTGTTATGTCGCATAACGAAACGTAGTGGGCGAAGTCACCGGAGACGTGGGAGACGTAAAACATGCTTGCATACCGAAAAGTGGTGCAATATTGTGTGACAACTGGTCTTATCTCTTTATTTCTCACGGTTTACGACGTAAAAACCCGTAGAAAGTGATTTATCGTAAATTTGTATAGGTTGGGTAAAAATATTTAGCTCTGTCTCCATATTATATTTTTGCTCTGAGACTTAAATAGATAACAGTTTTGTCAAACAAATTACATACCTACCTATTATAAGGCTTTTTTTAAATACTACCATCCATTTTTTATGTGAATATTGTGGTCAAGAGTCTCAACTGCCCGGAGCCAATGAGGATATGGCATCCTCAGTAGGAAAGCACCAGGTAACTTGGCACGGTTAAAGCCATTTCAAGCAACGCTTTGACTCCAAACGGTGGTCTATTGCCAAGGCAGTATTGAGAGTAGTATACCACTCTTCATCAACCTACTGCCGGGCGCGCAGTTGTGAGTCACATGACCGGGCGCGCGCCGCACAGAGTGCGTCATCTCAAAATTCTAATTTTTTCGTCAAAACTTCTGTCATCTATACGTGGAAAGTGATTATTCCAGAAGGATAAAGTTATTATATACTTTATAGATTTTCAGATATTATATACTGTACAGATTTATATATATTTCAATGGTTATAAACTCCAACGTTCGGTGTAATATTATATGAAAGGGAAAATGCACCATATTTGATTCGCATCAAAACTACAAGAATGCAACACTATCAAATGTTTTGAAAAATACTATAATTTTTTTAATGCACCATCTCAGCAGCAGTGTCTTTAGCTGTTTGTCTAGGACCTGGGAAAACTTTTTTTTTATATTCGTAGCTCTCACCCGCGCCTGTTATGCTACTGGTTTGCTGCACTTTCTAACAATATTTCAACTGACTGATGACGGTGAGATAAGTGCAGATAGTGTGCGTAGAGCGGAAATATAATGAACATGGATTACCTAAAGTCCCGAGACAGTTTTTCCATTGCTTCACAACATTGCTTCTTACGCGGTATTGCATGGAGATTAGGGCGAGAAAGAGGCGATTATTCATATGATGAAATTGAACAATTATTGAGAATGTCTTCATTAGAAAAGCGCAGGAAAGACTTGGATTTAATTTTCATTTACAAAATCATTAATTGTTTTATTGACTCACCTTCTCTGTTGCAACTTGTCCAGTTCAACATTCCTTGCCGTAGACTCAGAAACAATGAATTGCTGTTCCTTAATCATCACAATACTAATTATGGGTATAATTCTCCAATGTCCAGAATGTCAAGACTTGTTAACTCAAGCCATGGTCTTGAAATATTTGGTAGCAGTCCAAATGATTTTTGTCATTCTTTAAGACTCTACCAAAACATTGACTAGACCATGGCTTGAATGTTCTCTCTTATGTTTATTTTGCCTTCTTTTTGTTCATCGCTTCATTTATTTTAATGTAAATGCTATTCCTTCTGTGTTACTCTTTTTTCTATTTCGTGTTTAATATATATTTTTTGTAATTGGACTTTAGTCCGTTAATTTATAAATAAATAAATACGGAGAATACATTTTCTAACCTTTTCTTGTACAGTATTGCTAGTTAAGTAAACGTTTCGCAAACATAAAGTTAATTTTATTTGAAAGCGTGGATATATTAGTGCTGCATTTTTCTATTTCTACGATATGGCGTGCATCAACAGCATGAACCTGCGATAACTGTATAATGGGCTTAACAATTCTTACTTAGAATTTGTAATTTTTCGGTCTGGTGACCACTTTCAAACAAAATTTAACATTCCTAATTTTTTGTTTTGTTTTACACATTATTTCTATCGTATCAATACTAACTAACTAACCATCACGCAGGGTTAGGCATAGAGGATGAACACAAAACCCTTGCTTCATTCACATTCATACTTCGTCTCATACATACTCTTCTGTTATTCTGACTTATGACATGGCCCAGCTCAAGTATTTGATTAACTTGATCGTATTATGTCTTCCTCGGGCGTCCCCAATTTCTTCTACCATTCACTTTCACCTTATATATTATTTTCCCACTCCTTTCTTCGTTTACCCGCTTTATATGCTCAAACCATTTAAGCGTCCCTTTCTTGATCCTATTTATTACGCTTAGATCAGTTTTTCATTCTTTCCGAATATCCACATTTTCAACTCGGTCATACATGGTTTTACCGCACATACGCCTTAGAAATCTGATCTCTATAGTATTCAGTTTACTTTCATCCTTCCTATGCCAGTTTTATGCCTCTCTGTTATATATCGGGGGTGATATAAGCACTCCGCTGTGGACTGTTAACAGCGTTCAGTCCTCTATTGATAGAGTTTTCTGCATTCAGTTTTCTTTCAATATCCTTATCAACCTTTTCATCTCTCTTAAACATACTCTCCAAATACACAAACTCATGCACTCGCTCTAAGTATACACCATTCACAACTATATTCCACAACTCATTAACTCATTTTGCACACAAACTTGTTCCATCCTTGACACGAAACTCTAGATCTTTCATACTCTTGAAATCAGCACCGCATCATCAGCACACAATAGAAAACATACGTTCAGATTGTTTATTTTCGTGCCCAAGCCCACACCTTTCAATCTTTGCATACAATTATCCGTGAAAAGGTTGAATAAACCCAGTGACATTTCACAGCCTTGCTTAACCTCTTTTGTGATATCAAACCACTTTGTGCAAAGACACAAAATCAAATATTTTAAGTATCTTGCGTATTAAAATATTACATCATATTTTCCATTGTGGTCTCCTGGAACCTTTTTTACACTAACATTCTTATTTTACCGGACCGTTTGCGTTGTCATTTCAGGACGGAAGGATTAATAATATATTGCTGTATCTACCTCCTCCCTCCGGGAGGGATGCTATCCCCAACCCTTAGCGCAAAAATCTCACATAACTATAACCGTATCAAACTAAACTTTTTTTGTTCTTGAGTTCTTTTTTATCTTAGAACGAAACAGAATATATCGTCGCTAGAAAGGCAAAAAGGCTGAAGCGCTATTTTGGGATGTCTACACCGCTAATTAGGGATGTTTTGGATTTTGAAAAAAAAGTTAACTCAGGTAACTCAATGCTCTTACTAAGTTACCTGAAGTAAAAAAAGCTTTAAAAAAGTTGTATCACTTGAGTCAAGCCTTCTCCCATATAGTACATTTATTTTAGATGGCTGAAGCGTCACAAAAGTCTTCAGGATCAAACGAGAATCATATTATTCGATGCCGAAAAAAAACTCATAAAAACTTCACGCTTAACTCATTTTTGACCAAAGTGTCGCTCAAGCCCTTTTTCCTTTCCAGTGTTGAAATACAACCATGCAGTTAGTAAGTAATTGAAAATATTTTTTTTATATACATCGATGTAACACAATCCTCAGTTTACGGGATCTGTTCCGCTCAGAATGAGGCAATGCTATTTATAAACGTTACTGTATACCAACAAGCAAATGAAATAAAACTTCACTTGGTTCACGTTGCTTTCGAACATAAGATATATATTTTTTCACATAGTAATTACAATCAAATAATGTTACATTTTTTTTTCAATATAATATAGTACTCTTCCATTAGAAACATAAGCTTATTTACGGAAGAGGAGTGTACATTAATTATCAATGGTTAAATAATATGATATGGTACATATTGTCAGTAATTGTGATATAAAGAGACATTCATATGTTACATACATTTTTGTAGCATTTAAGTTCGTATGTTCAACAGACAACTTCAATCAAAAAACTATGAAAAATGTTATTTGAGTTCTTTAATTATCACGCCTTGGTCATCTCAATATGGCGGCGACGGCGAGACTAGAATACAAATGTCCCACGCTGCGCCCTAATGCGTTCACTGAAACGCAAGTAAAAAAAACAGACTTTGCTAGAATCAATTAAAGATATCTCCCGCAAACCAACCACATAATTGTCCCTCTATTTCCAACTAAGCTATTCCACTTGGCGACTATGCGGTATGTTTGCCGCGACAATGGCGACAGTTTTTCACGAGTTCAGGTCAGTTCGTGACGTTCGACGAATTCTCTCAGCGAGTCACGCCAGGAAGGTGATGGGTGCTCCCGTGTAATATCCCTCTCCCTCTCCTAACATCGTCTTGCTCTTACAATAATGGGCCGATTTTTTGGCAGACAAGGGTATGCTCTTTCAATCTCGCGTCTCCGCCAAAATTTACAATAGGCTTTAATGTCTTAAGTGGAGCGCAATAAAGCCGTAAGTCCGTGATATGTGGCGGGGATTAGGCCGTGGCGCAGGTAATGGAATTAATATCCGCGTAACCTTGCTTCAAAAGGCTGTACCTCGGAATTGCGTCTACCTTATTCAGTGAAATTTTATCTAATTATGTACCTAAATACTTTAAGTGCTTGAAAAGTAAATGAGATTCATTAAAAAGACTTATTTATATTAACAAGAGTGACCGTCAGGTACATAACAATCTACATACTCTTAAATAAAATATTTATTTAATCACATTTGTACACTTGTCAATTCAACGATTATCTCATAACATGTGTAGAAGAATGAACCTCATTTATATCTGTTTATCTTTTTGTTTTTCATCGCTCACAATGTTTACGTTATTGTATCGTATAAGGTGCGTCACACTATTCAGTTAGTACTCATATAACTACTTATATCTGAGGTGTTGGTGGTTTAGTTTAGACACACATCAAGGCCGCTAGTTACCAGTTTAGTCACAACACACACATCAAAAGGAACATGTATAAATAAAATAAAATAACATACAAAAAACACGTGAGTAAATCGTGAAGGACTACAACCGGAAGAAAATTTCAAACTTTTGTATGTGAAAGCAATTTTTCCACCGAACGTGGCAGAAGACAGCTAAACGTAATAATACTATAACATCATTGATCACCGAAACCGCATGGCTTCTAAACCAAATACAGAAACGCTATTCGCTTAAACACAGCTAATTAACATATTAATATTTATATGAGAGTATATATATATATATATATATATATATATATATATATATATATAATATATAAACATTTATATTTTAATTATGGATCAACACTACGGTATAACTCAATCAGACAAAAAAAACAATATGCCTGTTTTAGTTATTTCGCAAAATTGCAATAATTTACAATAATTACAAATGATTACTAAATTGCGTAATTTAATTCACTATAATAAACAATTTTCAATAATTGCAGTGCACATGATATATCGTACCTTGTGTCTGTCCAGTACTTAATAGAAAAGTTATTTTTTATTAATAATTATTCAATTTAATTCTCTCTTCGACATATTCTTCTGAAACCGGTCGTCATTCTAAATGAATATAGTAGGTTAAAATGATACGTATTTTTACTTATATTACATTGTGTAATTTGACATATAATTTTTTTTTATAATATGCGGAGTAGTAGTGCTGACCTCCTTTCATATTATTATAATCATTTTTTTTAGTGGCCATGAAATGCTAGTCATTCCATATTATTGAACTTAACAACTAAATAATTCGTGACATTCTGTTGATAATATTATATTGTGCAGGGTAAATATCTGCATAACAACGTGTTCACAACAAGGTTGCTAGATTTACTATGTAAATATTATTTTTTAAATTATGATTGAATTGCGTAATGACTTAATATTTTTTCAGATAAGGTGAAAACATTTTATAACATAAACAAGACTATACACATATGTTATCAAACGCTCCACGTGCAATTAATATGAAGGAACGTTAGCGTAAGGCCGGAGTGCCTGCTCTAGTCGAGCGTTTAGTGGGGCGGAGCCAAAAATTGTATGACGTAGAAAATTCTTTAATATTTTTTCTTTGGTGTAAAAATTCTCTCTGACCTTCCTTACGCAATAAATCTAATTGAAGAAATAATTTTTCTTCTAAGTACTTGTCGATATTATGTATTGAAGCCATGGCGGCAGTTTCAATGGCGACTGTTTCCTTCGAACGCTGTCTGTACACTGAGGCCAGGCAGCGGACGCTCAATGGTCGCACGCTCCGCTGCACGTCCCGCCCCGCTGAACGCTCTACCACTCAGGCCTTACCCTTAGTCATGTGCTCCACTGTAAAATATATTTTTAAATGATTTTAACATAAGAATCAATGAGTTTTCTAGAAAACAGTTGGGTATTAACATTGTAAAACGTATATCTGAAATTACTCTTTAATTACAAGTCGTGATTATGTAGTTATTACGGTGTTCTGTTATCGATTCACAGTGCACCGTAATGAAACCTTTTATTTTGTTAAGTTAAATAGTCTAAGCATTGCGTTAAATCATTTTACAATTAGTGCACGCAGTTTAAGTTGTTTTTGACTCAAAAGAAACTCTTAAAATAATACAAAAGTGGTTCCCCTCAAAAGGATGAAAAAGGTTTATTTTGACAGAACTACATAAATCGTACAACGGCATTCATAAGTGAAATACAATTGTATGGTTTAATGTGCATAATTTGTTTCATTTTAGTTTCAGTTTAAGTACAAGATATGGCAATGGTGTGCAATCGTATCAATCGCTGCAATCTTGACGATTCTCTATTCCGAATGCAGTTGGAAAAATAATCTTCCCGGTCGACTTCTGCAATTCTCCGAGGTAGATTTCTTCAGCCCCGATCCGAATATTACAAGAGCTGAAGAAATAGCTAAGGTCTTCCCGAGCCTCCCGTACGATTACTGGGAGCGTCACAAAGATAAAGCGATGTTCTACCAAAACAGTTCGTGCGCCCCCATGCCAGATATTTTCAACTTAAAATTCATCAATCTGTACTGGCAAGTATTCGAAACGCTGAATGTGACGGTCCAGACATACAGAGCCTTCTTTGATAACAGGAAACTCGACGGCCTGAGAAATAGTGTGCAAGTCTTGGTAATGATTGACCGGGTCGACCTCACCGAGGAAACTTTCTGCCAGATTTGGTTTGAAAATAAAACAGAGCCTGTTATAATCAGTACTGTGATGTATAAATACATTTGGTACCGTCAGTGGGGAAATCCACCTCCAAAGAAGTACGCCCCTTTCCTGGTCACTTGCGAGCTTCCCGAAATCCACCAAGAAGAGATACCGGTTTGTGTTTCTCTCGTGAGGAAACCTTGCGATGTGGCCACGAATTTTTTAAAAGTTATTTACCACGTTCCGGCCAAGAAAGAACAGTTCGCAGTGTGTGTTAAGGGACTTGATTTACTGAAATTTGACGTCTCTGCTAAAATCGTTGAATGGCTCGAGTACTTAGACCTAATGGGTGTCCACAAAGTATTTTTCTATCAGCTAAACTTGCACTCAAATGTTAAGAAAGTGTTGGATTATTATATTTCAGTTGGAAAAGTAGACGTGACTCCAATAACGCTACCCGAAGGGCAGCCAAACATACCGCTGTTACAACACGAATTTTTAGAGAGAAACCTCCGACAACAGTGCCACGACGAATTGATTCCATACAACGATTGCTTTTACAGGAACATCCACTCCTACGAATACGTCGTTCTTTTAGACATAGACGAGATCATCTTGCCGGTGAAAGATAACAACTGGACTTCATTGCTGAAAAGAGTTCAGGCGGGGAGTGGGGCAGAACGCCAATATTGGGCTTCTTATAATGTCATGAACGTTTATTTCCTCGATGATTTGACTCCTGTCGATAGCCACCCTGAAGTACCTCAATACATGCACATGTTGCGACACACCCGTAGGTCGACAAATTTCACGCCGCCCTATTATTACGTCAAGTCATTTATGGACACGAGGACTGTTCTGACGGTACATAATCACATGCCGATACACCACAGTAGGGCTACCAATTCAAGCTACGCAATCGACAAGCACGATGCCCAGTTGAACCACTACCGTAAAAACTGTGTGAGTGAGTTAGACTGCAGACCGTTTAGAAAATATGTTGAAGAAGACCTAAAACTGTGGCGGAACAAAGATGTCTTGATGTGGAGGGTTAAGAACGTGTTAAGTTATTTGGGCTTAATTTGAATCTCAGAAGTGAGTTAGTGATATCACATGTTATATGAAACCGAATTGGCAATTGTAAGTTGTTAGTTGTGTCCTACTTTAATCTAGCATTGAAGTGTTTCTACGTCTAAATTAATTTAATAAAAAATAACCGTAATAAAGCTAAAGTCATCACCAATTTTCTTTAATTCTAAAATATGTTTTAATATAAAATAATAGTTGTGCGCTTCTTTCTTTATTAACGTTTATGTATTTGTATATAATTAGTGAAAGTATCGGCCTATTTTTAACGTATAAACTATATATTTGTGAGTGTGTTGTTTTGAATCACTGTTGACTTAAATAAAATAGAAAAATAAGAAACAAAAGTTTAGTCGGGCCTTTATTTGATTAAGTTAAAAATAAATATTTTCAATGAATCTAAATCGTTTACAAATAGAATATTTTTTGTTTAAACTTGCATGGTAATGATTCTTTCGACCAATTGTATTAAGATTAGAGTGACAAAATATTGTGTTGGGCCGTGTTACGTTTGAGCATATATCGAGAGCGTTACACAAACTAAAAATGTCAACTGTCCTAATGATGGACATTGCAAGGCTCTCCGAATCGTTCGTTCATGAAGAAGGAGCTAACACCACCCCAAAAGAAAACTTACATGAGCCAGAAGACAACAACAAAATAATAAATTAATGTTTCTTCATTATTAATTTGTGTAAAATACCGCATTACCTATGTGGATCTTTGAAATATAACTAAAAAAATATATTTTCTTGCACTTGCGAAAACCGACCTTGAACGGCAGCCGGTCAAATGATATCAGCTGAAAGGTATTCTAATAATACGTGTTCGAAATTTACAACCCAGTAACTGATATACGAGTATGCACGTTATCTGCAGACGAAATGCTCGATGAGGCCTTCGTGGTCGAGTGGTGAGACGCTCGATTACGAATCCAGAGGTCGCGGGTTCAATCCCGGCGTGCGCAAATAACTTTTATCCAATTAACATATGACAAGACACAGTTAATTCATGTAAAAAATATAAAGTTTATTTGCGGCACGTTCCAGAGCGGTAGATGCTCTATGTATCGCCCTGGAGAAAGACCACCATTCAGAATCGAAACGTTGCTTGAAATGGCTTTAGCCGTGTTTGATGACCAGATCTGAATATCCTGGTATTTTCCGACCTTCCTCTTCTTCATATCCTTCTCCTTCCAACTACCGTTAACCTCACAACATACCCCAATTGGGCATGCCATAGTCGCACTGGCACTTGTCGGTTGGGAGCAGTTATTAACAATATTTTTTAAAAGTGCTATGATTAATTTTATTTTTATGTAATACTGTACAAGTTTCAGAACTTCCCGGAGCTAGTGAAATTATGTAATCTCCAACTGCCAAAGTGCTGATGCCAAACGAAGTAGGGAAGGAAAGGAGAAAGAGATGATGAAAATTGTAGAGTTTTTGGTAAATCATATGAAGCTATGAAAATTGCAAAGGCCATTAAAAAAATATTCAGTACGGTGGTATCTCACCAAGTCAATACTAAGAGTGTATTTCGGTCTCAAAGTTGTGTCAGAAATGTTTTTTTTATTTTATTTTATCTTACATAGTTCGACACGCTGTAAAACAAAAAACAGAAAAATTACACAGAGCTTAGAATCTTCTCCTTCCGTCCTCTGAGTTACTTGCTTTGACATGGAGATATTATTTTTTTATACGAAACCTACAAAAAAAACTTCAACAACGAGTATAATGAGGTTTGGCGTGCATTGATTTATTAAAAGAATTATATAATTAACCATCAGATACATATAAATGTTGAGCAAAGTGCTACAGACTTATATCATCAATTTGTATATTTCTGTCGCGCTAAAGTAAAATATTCTTAAGTGAATGATTCGCACACCTGTATTGATATTCGAAGAATTATTTCAACATAGCTCTTTAGTAACATAATCGTAAATCATTAAAAAACAGATGTGGAAACAAGTTAACCAGCGTCAATAATGGAAATAAGGAAACTGGGACAAGGCGGTATTAAAAAAAAAACTTATCATCTATCATTGGTCTATGATTGGTCAGAAACGATTTAATTTTTTTGATAACATTATATTTCGATATCTTTTTGGGGTATTTTTAATAACCTCAGAGCAATAATATACAGGAGGGATAGCTTTACGAAACAATGTAGTCAGGATTGACACACCTTTTTACATCGATTCATAGCACATGTCGACGTAGTGTTTTGATTATTTGTACAACCACATTTTCACAATAATGTTATCAACAAACATATAGGATATAATCTCAAAAACCGTTGAGTTATGTCGCATAACAAAACGTAGTGGACGGAGTCACCGGAGACGCGGGAGACGGAAAACATGTTTACATACCTAAAAGTGGTGCGATATTAGTTGATAACTTGTTTTGTCTTGTCTCTTTCTCTCACGGTTTATGCCGTAAAAACCCGGAGAAAGTGATTTATCGTAGATTTATAAAGGTTGGGTTAAAATATTTACCTCTCTCCATATATATTCTTACTCTAAGCCAATAACTTATTTCCATCTTCTTTAGAGTAATTTGTGACTTTCTTCTCTTTTTAGATCGACTTTAGTTCGCCGAACAGCATTTTCATAGATCTCTTCATTTATTGATGAATAATTACTTTATTACTACTACTTGGTTAGGTGCGTGAATATATCCCCAAGGTGACTTAAAGTTCTCAATTCAAAAGAATTGTCCGCCAAATGCATGCCTCACCTGTATCACAATACGAATATCATCCACTGCTTCAAAGGAGGCTTTACCGCTGGCCACTATTTTGGATAGTATCACCATATTTTCTATTTCTAATACCATGACTTTGAATATTATTTCATTTACATCATTAAGTTTTCCTGCAAACATATTTCGTTCATTCCAAAAACGATAGTCTGTTGAATTTCCATTCAGCTTATGATAAATTCTTTTCACATTTTCTTTGTCAAGTTTCGCTGCTACTTCTTGGATGCGAATCAGCTGATGGCTGACAAGTTGAATTTGTGTTGGTATTCTACAACGAAAGATATGTAAAAAGAACGGTAAACATCTTCACTTTGCGCTATTGTTGCAGATATGAAGTATTATTCTAGTTTAAAGGAGAAATAATTTGACAACTGATACTGAATAATTAATACAATAGAAAAATACACTGAAACTTAATAATAAATGTTATTAAAAACAATTTAGATACTTTTTCTTGATAACAAAATAAATAACAACCCCTTTTAACCCCTTTAAACACAAGCACAGCTTTTGTTATGAGGGTATACCTTTACAATGAAAATTTAGATACAAAAATTATATATTAGTATGACGCTTTATAATATAATATATTTTCTCTATTTTTGTATTATCTACTATTATGTTTGATAAATAAAAAAGTATTTCGTTTTTTTAATGCCACTTGACCTTTGTTCCGTGAAAATAATTAATTTCGAACAGGTGAAAATCGCAAGTATGTCATTTTACCTCATTATTCTCTTATAATGGCAAAATTTTCATCGTTTTTCGTTTCTAATAAAACATTTAAAATTCATCAGAATCAGTTGGGAGAGGTACGGTTGGGAGACGGAAATATCAATTTTCATAATGACTAAAGCAATTCCTTTCCTTCTGAGATACAACCAAATCGTAAGTTGTTCCTTTAAATGTATCATCAACATTTCTTAAACAACATACGTTAATGTAGGATGCAGTTCAATAAAGTGTTTTTTTGCAGTCGGCGTACAGGAAAGTTTTCCTGTGGTCCATCTTCCTTTCCTGCATTGGGATGATGACCGTCATCTCTAATCATCTCGCCGGTCAGTATGCAATCCGCAATCACCCACTTCGGATACCGCCGCCGGAACTTATCAGCCTCGATCCTGGGGAAACCGACGCCATGAAGATCGCTAAACTATTACCAAGTCTTCCAATAGAATTTTGGGAGCGGCATAGTAACATGATGGGAGAGATGTATTATCACAACGAGACCTGCGCTCCCTTTCCGAACATATTAAAATTGAAGTTTAATAATATCTACTGGCAAAATTACAAACCGCTCAACCTTAGCTTCGAGTTATACAGTGCGTTTTATGATACGAGAAAACTAAATGATCTGGATAACAGTGTTCACGTATTGGCTATGATTAACGCGATCGACTTGACCGTGGCGACATACTGCCAACTATGGTACGAAAACGTAACGGAGCCTGTGATCGTGAAGACTCTCGTGTACAAGTACATCTGGGTCAAAGAATGGGGCGACCCGGCGCCCGGAGGCAGCGCTCCGTACTTGATCACCTGTCAGCTGCCGGATTCCGACCGGTTGCCGGCGCCGTCTTGTGTTTCCCTCGTGGAAAACCCTTGTGACCGCGCTACGAATATGCTCAAGGTAGTTTACAACAAGCCTTCGAAGAAGGAAAAGTTTGCAGTGTGTGTCAAAGGGCTTGATTTTTATGACGTAGACTTATCTTATAGAATTGTCGAATGGCTCGAAGCTTTGGACATTATGGGAGTACACAAAGTATTTTTGTATGAATTGCAAGTGCACCCTAACATTAGGAAAGTGTTAGATTATTACCAATCAATAGGGAAAGTAGAGGTCAGTCATATCACGCTTCCTGGAGAGCAGCCGAACTTGCCCATCTTGCAGCATTACTACCTCATCAACAACCTGGACGAACAGTGCTACAACGAGCTTATCCCGTATAACGACTGCTTCTACAGGAACCTCTACTCCTACGAATACATCGTGCTGTTGGATATAGACGAGTTGATCCTACCCGCCAGAGACCAGAACTGGACGGGATTGATGGACAGAGTACTTTTCAAGGCCGGGACATCGGTAAACTATTCGAGTTTCAATGTAAGGAACGTATATTTTTTCAACGACGCCACACCTGGAGATTTGTACAATAACATCCCTTATTACATGCATATGCTTAAACACACGCACAGATCAAATAAATTTACTGACTACTTTGAGTACGTCAAGTCTTTCTTTGATCCGAATCTTGTCTTGACAGTGCACAATCATTTACCCTTTGAATATTCGAACAAAGCAGAATTTTCATACTCAATACACAGGCGAGATGCCCAGATGAACCACTATCGCAAAGACTGTGCAGCGGAAATAGAATGTGAACCGTTTAGGAAACACATCGTCCAAGATAAAACTTTATGGAGATATAAGAATAATTTAGTTGCGAGAGTTAAAACTGTATTGAAAACACTTGACCTCATATGATAATAAACAATCTTGTTGAAAACCAATAGAACAAATATTTGGTTGACAATGATTAATGAGGATTTACTTTATAGTGAAGATGAACTACGTACTTTCTTACAAATTGACAAGCGGAATCGTGAAAAATAATAATAATTTACAAGGTTTAAATATTTTTCGCTCTTCAATTAAATAAAGTTGTTAATAATAACGACTGAACGTAATACGATAGTTAAATTGTATTCGCTCGTCTAATATCGTTTTCGGTCATTCGGTCTCAGAGAACGGGTCGCTCACTCATTCATTTTGGGATGTATTTGTGTTTGTACAAATGTGTGAGTGAAAAATGTGCCACCAAAACTTTACGAATGAACTGAGAATGACGTAGAAATATGTGACACTTATATGACAATTACATGACACTTATTAAATTTATTTATTATATATATCACACAAATGCTAAATTAATTATATTCCTAACAAGAAAAAACCAAGCGTACAGAAATCTTTCATGTACCGAGCCGTCCAACTATACAATAAAATTTTACCACAAATCACTATAATAGACAATATTAGTCAATTTAAAAAAGAATTAAGAAAATTTGTTTGCCATAACCATTAATGTTAGTATCTTTATTATATCTTTAATGTTTGCAACCCAATATTTTTTTTATTTTTCGATTTATAAAATGTCATTAGAAAAATATATTGAAATAATCGTGTCTGTATTTGTGTATTTTATCTTTTATATTAGAATACACAATGATGTGATCTAACTTAAGAAAAATAAATAAACACATACTTACAGTACATACTACATACATACAATAGAATTAATGTATAGGAAAGGGGAAAAAATCTACATAGTACAATGTTAGTAACAATAACATGAAAAGTAAAAATAAAGTAAGTATCTTTACAGTAAATAATAAAAATCAATAAATTAATTAATAAAAAAAGTGAGGCGCAGAGTTGTAATCACCATAAAAGTACAGTGAAAGTGAAACAAACGACGGAAAGATGATTCATAAAGTCGATATTGGTTCTTTGCTAGGCAGATTGCCTGTTCTAAGGCGACTAGTGACGTGGCGTGTTTTGTCGTTGTTTAAAATAATGTAGTAAAGTACGTTTTCCGACTCCCCTTTCCCAAAGCCATGTCTTTGGAGCCGTGCCCTGTTACCCATCGGGACCGGGAGATCCTTTCTGTTGTGACTTATTGTAATATATTTAAGTGATACATTAATAGAGTGGTACTTTGATATTCAATTTTTTATATTAATTTTGATAGGACTGAAGTAAAATTTATATTTTATAAATAGAATTTATTTTTTTCCTATTCCTTGATGTGTGTAAGTACCTATTTCAGTACATATACATACAAACATGATGCCATGTGGTGCCCGGGTATTAATATTTATTTTATTAACTTGGCATTATTTCATGAAAAGCAGTCGTTAATCATGTAAAACACCTGTGAATAAATACCAATGAGCCGTCGCAAATAAATAGAGGAGTGTGAGGAGAACATAGTCAAAAGCATAAAACCAAAAAGAGTTAACAGTCTGGTGAGGCCTTCATATTGCCGTTAGCAGCCTGTCACAGAAAATGGTAATATTAATTTAATTTCATCTTCATTGCTAACGCAATAGTTTTAATTTTTTAATAGCATTATTCGCTCAAAGGACTTACTCTAACTAAAATAATGTACTATTTTCACAAATAAGGGATTTGTTAAAAACGTGTAGAATATTTATCCGATTCTGTTTCACTAAAGATGAAAGAAATGAATATTTCCTAAACAGTCCGAATTCGATAATGACGTAGGTATCGCTACTGGTTGCTAACACAACTAATAATAATAACAGTGAACTTTTATAGCGCAGTTTTGTGATATTTCACCTCAAGTGCGCTACATACTAAATTAATTATGCTAATAAAATTAACTAACACGGAGAAAATAATACACAATATGTATACAAATTAAAACTATCTAAAATCATGATCATTATCATAAAACTGTCATCGGAATCCGGAACTGCCTACGAACTTAGACCGGTGTGACGTCACAGGCGCCTCAATAATAATACTTTAATTAATGCTAACTTTTAAAGGGCCATTTTTTTTAATATAACCTAAAGTGCGCCTTTCATACGAACTTGTCGTTTTGGTGCCAAATGGATTCTTCAACGTAAAAATAAAATATAAATACGATTATTTTCTTTTTTTAAAGAATTTGAAAAAAAGTGAATACACCCTCCAGAACCGCAGTATGTTAACTTTTAAAATTGATGAAATAGTTTTTTTAAGAAATTACTTATTTTTAGAAATTTAGTGATCTTTCAACCCATATGGGCAAAAGTGTCTAAAAATACTAAAAATTCTTGTGATTTGCCTTCATCTCCTCTTATTGCACAATGAGACGTATCTCGCCACACTGCCTCAAAGTGTCCACAGTAGTTTTATTTGGTACAGAGTGAGGCGAAGTCAATGTCAGTGGCATGTCTCTTGTTATCCTGTTGATTCGGGGTTGCATCCGCGTGGTAAGCAAACAAAAGATTCCTTCTTTATAATATTACTTTATTTGCGTCTACTACCCGAAAAATATTACTGAGACGACACATAGACACTTCTCAAATAAAACTATCAAATAATAATAAAAATTGTTTGAGGCCATTCCACAACACACCAAAAATATGTTCCAATGTGCAACTGAACTTACACACTACCAATATTATATAGCAGTTGCGGAAAATACGGCCTTCGTATACTTATTTATGGAATGTGGCTTTTTTGATCGAGCTCTTCTGCTGTTTAATTTGTGTGCACATCTGTTTGGTTATACCAACTGGTTACATTTTAAATTATTCAGTAAATTGCTATCCCTTTTTCTCACACCCGTGATTCCTAGACTTTTATCCTGCTCAACCAGCTGCACATAATTTTCATATGTGATAGTTCCAGCGGCTTTAGTCAGTTCAGAATCTTATGAGAAAGATGTATATTTTAAATATCATGATTAATATCTCTTAACTTCTTGTTTAATTGAGTACCGTAGCCAATTGAACCGCTTGTAGAATCGTTTCTTGTCGAAAATTTGTTATTTTCGATGGTGAGTTTTTAGCGAAAAACAATAATAAATTTAATTAAAGACAAATAACTTAGTTTACACCACTTTATTTTATAAAGAATTAACATGTTTCGTGAACAATTTTCACTTCATCACGAAGAATTGTGTACTATGGAATTTCACCACAAAGTAAAAACCTTAATTCAAAAGAACTGTTCTTCGAAAAATTAGTAACAATAGGAACATATAACTTAATTAATCATTTTTTGTTCCAAAATATGGGGAGGTTAGTACACTCCAAAGTATCCTCTAAAGTTTATACATCAATACAAAAAGAGTGGAAATGTATAAAAAAAATATTGTAACACAATATTAAAAATAATTTTATGGTACAATAAAAAAAGTATAATTATATGTCAAAAAACCATACGATCAATTTAAATTTTTTCTAGTGAAGGGTATTATACAATCAAAAGAGAATTTTTCAAGATTGATAATGTACGCTTGTAATCGTGCAGAATAGACAAATGTTAAAACTAGAAAAAAAAATACTGTAACAAGGTTTTCAATTTCTTAAACCTAGTTGTCTGTTAGGAAAATACGATTCACGATTTCTAGTTATCTACATAAACCATAAATAGTTTCTAGAACGTTGTCTCCTTAAATCTAGAAACAACAATATTTTTTATTGAGACTACTCAACTATGTCAAGATGAAGACGTTCATAATTTTATTGCGAGAGGTGCTTTCAGAGAGAAATCAAAAAAAATTCCAGACACATATTATAATGATCGCCCGATCAGAGTTACAAGGAGGGTGTTCGTGCTAGGGGTTATGGTATAGATTATCTACGTACGAGTATATGATTTTTGCAAATAATTTATTAAAAGTTTTTTTTTCTAGGCAAGAAATACGAGGATTTTGCGATGGTGCGCTTTCATTGCTTGTGGGTGTTTTGTACTTCTTCTTCTCAAGCATATCGACACCGAGGATATTTTGGAAAGAGATATTTATTATCCCAACATGCCACTGCCACCTCCTAAATTTGGGCGTTTGGTCGAAATATCAGGTCATCTGTCCCGCGCTTCCGAATACTGGAAACACGAAGACTTTGCCAAATACACGGGACCCGATATGAACAGTGCAGACTCTGATGCGACAGACACTGAGAAGATTGCCCGACTCCTGCCCAGCCTCCCAATGGACTACTGGGAGCGACATGAATACTATTTAGATGAAATGTTCTATGAAAACAGTTCCTGCGCCGCTTTTCCGAATATATTTCACTTGAAGTACAGCAATGTTTTCTGGCAAACCTTCAAAAGAAATAACGTCACATTCCAGCTTTATAAAGCGTTCTATGATACCAGAAGACTCAACGGCCTGCGGCACAGCGTCCACATCATAGCCATGGTGAACGCTGTGGAGCTGTCTTTTGAAACATATTGTCAGTTTTGGTTTGAGAGTACAAATGAGCCTTTGATAGCTAAAACCACGATGTACAGATACATCTGGTACACTGAGTGGGGCGATCCGGAACCTGGGGATTTTGGTCCATTCATGATCACTTGTGAACTGCCAGAAACTCACCAAGAGGAAACACCGTCTTGCGTTTCTCTTGTGGAAAAACCATGTGACACTGCATCCAATTTATTGAGGGTTATTTACGAAATACCTCAAGAAAAGGGCGAGTTTGCTGTGTGTGTCAAGGGCCTGGATTATTTTACAACAGACGTATCTTATAGAATCGTCGAATGGCTAGAGATCCTCAACCTCATGGGCGCAAGCAAGGTTTTCTTCTATCAGCTACAAGTTCATCCAAACATTACGAAGGTCTTAGAATATTACAAGTCTTTGGGAAGGATTGACGTCACTCATACTACTCTTTGTGGTGAAAAACCAAACTTGCCCGTGTTGCAACATGCATATCTCCTGAATAATAATAGACAACAGTGTTTTTCCGAAATTATCCCTTACAACGACTGTTTTTATAGAAACATCTACTCGTACAAATATGTTGTTCTTTTAGACTTGGATGAATTTATTATTCCGGTCCGAGATTCGAACTGGACCACACTAATGGAGAGAGTAATACTAAAAGCCGGAGAAGATCAGTATGCTTCTTATAATGCCCGGAATGTGTACTTCTTGGAAGAATTGAATCCCGTCAACCTGTACTCTGGGATTCCGCCTTACATGCATTTCTTAAGTCAAACTTACAGATCAAGCTTATTCACACCCCCAATCAATTATGTAAAAACATTTTTCGATACAGAAACTGTCCTCACGGTTCACAACCATTTACCAATACATTATTCCGAATATCTAAAAAGAACGTATTCCATAAGCAAGCAAGATGCCCAATTAAACCACTATCGCAAGGGCTGTACACAAGAATCAAACTGTAATATGTACCGAACGAATAAAACAGAAGATATGAAATTGTGGAAACATAAAGATGTTTTAATTGCCAGGGTGAGTAGCGTATTAAAATCCTTAAATCTCATTTAAGTTTTATGTCTACAGTGGGTTTCATTTAATTAAGCAACATCATTAATTAAGTTTAAATCCTCTTCTATTTTAAATGTTGTAAATGTGTTAAAATAATAATTGTTCTATTTCTATAAACGCGTTTTATATAAAGCTTTATTTAAAGAATTGAAAAATAATAAACAAATAAAAAATATTTATTTTATTTTAATTATAATAGCCAAAACATAGGCAATAGCAGACATGTATTTGCTTCCCAAAGCTTTTCATTTTGAAAAATAACAGTGACTAATGCTCGCGTCCGAGTATTTTGTAATGTAAGTGAAAAGCATCCGACTAATTATATCCTATGACGGGATATATATCAGCCGTCCATCAGCGGAAAGCAACCTCCGCGGGGAAGGAAGAACGGACTGTAAAGCGTACGCGCTCCCGGTGGCGCTTTTGCGTCACCGTGGCGTCGGCGTCGAAACGCCCCTCCGTTTAAATTAATGGCGTTGCAATATGGCGCTGAAACACATGAATCGCTCTTTGTCCGAGTGACAGCCGCTCCGCTGCGGCTCGGGCCTACTTTGTTGCCCGATTTGTTCTGCTATTTTTTCACATACTTTTTCAGCAATAATTGATTACCCGCTGAAAGCCAACATTATTTGCGAAGCACGGTGCTAACGGTCGCATTAACTACTCGCTGTCTACTCATGGAAGCGCATGGTGCTTACGAGTATTTACTATTACTAGACAATCTGCTGGATCGAATGAAATACTACGAATCCAGAGGGCGCGGGTTCAAACCCGGCGTGCTCATATAAATTTAGTTTAATTAATATGTGTCATAATTGGTGACATTACACATTTAAATCATATAAAATGGTATATACCATATTTGCGGCACGTTTTAGAGTGTTAGAAACTTTAATTACCGCCTTGGTAAGAGACCATCATTCTGAATTGAAATGGCTCTTGCCGTGTATGGTAACCAGATCTGAATGGCCAGGTACCTCTCTACCTTCCTTTCCCCATCTCCTTCCCCGCCCTGCTACCTTGAACCTCACAAAATACCCCAACTGGGGATGCGATAGTATCACTGGCTCTAGACTGTTGGTACTTTATTATTTTTAATCTCGGTAGCATTTAGCGGGGATGGTTGTTGTATTAGAAAACTTGGAATTATTGCACGCTGTTTATTGTGTGCCAACGAATTTACGTATCCCTAAACTCTTAAAACTACAGTGGAATGAAAACTTTGGTTGTATCTGTTCAAATTTCATCTTCTACTTAAACTGTATTCACACTTAAGGGTTTATTTTCACACCGCAATCAATCAATGACCGCTTTTGCTGTATTGTGCCCGAAGAAAGCGCCAGATAGGATTGTCGTCAGTAAGTTAATTGACACTAACCTTACCTGATGGCTTGAAAACACAAGAAATTCTCTGTCCACATCTTGAGTTTAAAGCTTTCGACGTGTTTTTATAGCAAATGACAACTATCCTGGCAATAGCGGCGCCCGTTTCCAATGGTTTCCACCTCTTGCTTGTGGCTGTCGGTCTCCGTGAAAAGATGCTGAAAGCTTTTTAGTTCTCTTTGTGAGTAGAATAGGTCGTAATATATAATATACTCCGGTCACTACACTGAGCTCGTAATGAAGTCGGTACGTTAATCTGCTATCATATTATATCCACTGTTATCTAACATGGCAACACCTTACTTTTCGACCAACACTCGGACACTTAATCCGCCACACACCAACAACTGACAGGAGTTATTATAGATATAGAATGCAGGTGTGAAATATATTTTCCAACAAGCATTGATTATAATTAAAAAACTGTTGTGTTTGTGTTTATTTAATTGCTATATATTAGTGACGTGGGTCACGATATATCATGTTTAAAAAAAAAACTTTTACAAATAATCTTATGTTGGACCATAGAATGAAACAAATTATAAAAATAAATAAATAAATAGAACAACTCTTATTGAGTAACCTTTTTTATTTTTATTGAGTAACCTTTTTTGGTTCTGTCGGGGGTTAAAATTAATTAAACGATTAATTTCAACGCTCATAATAATAATAATAAGTATGTACTCCGGTACGTGGTGAGGTTATTACTTATTGCAGTCCCACACATTCCGTATAAGTTTAGTATGCGACCATAAACTAATCTAATCACGCAAACAATCGTAGGGAGCATTTACCACTATTTATTTTTTATAATTTAATTAAATTTAATATTATCATTAATTTGTTATGTTGGTTTTAGTTGTTATTTATAGTGATAGCTGTTTCAGCGTTCAATGTCATTATCAAACTGTAGTTAGGATACAGCGCCCTTGAGGTGATTTTTCACAAAAACGGCGCCGTACAAATTGTCTAAATATTGTGGAAATAACTATTTTATATGATTTTACTTCTCTGTTCAATTACTAATTACGGTAAAAAAAAAATTATCTTGAATTTCTTATTCTGTGAGGTACTTCATTCTAAAATCTGTTTCCCCCCCATTCAATGATAACAAAACTATTCCTCTCCAAAAGGCAGTTTTTTTATAATTTAATAACAATATGGTGTTTCCATAATTCCCCCCCCACTTTTTATAAAATGAATTGTTTGAATGTATTTGTTAATACCTTTTTTGATTATTTTGTGAATCAGTTTTTGAAATTATTCTGTTTTGTAGGTATTTTTGATTTTGTTTTCTTCAACATATTAAGTAGTGGATTATTTTTGTTTGATTATTGATTAATGTTATATTTGGATCATTTGTAATCGCTTAAGTAAATTTAATTTATCTTTAGCGCTTTACTATTCAGTAAGAAAAACAACGGATTAATTGATAATAAAGATAGATACCAACAGATGTATCGAGGGATATAGCATTACTACTTTTTGCTCAAACTCCTGAACAGTGTATTAATAATACTTGACATCCTGGGGGAAATTAGATTTTATGCCCCTGATAATTTCACGCGAGGCCGCCAACATTTATCAATGGTGATGCCCCTGGGAAGACTAACTAGGTTAATTAACTGCCTCGCAGGAAATTTGGATATTTTTCACACGAGCTACAACAAGTTTAAGCAAGAACTAGTTATTAAGTTCTAACTATATTATGTACTTCTTGAAAACTGTTTTTTTTTGTTTTTAAACTTCTTTTTACCTCAATCTTTGTGTAATTATGATGACCATTTTTTGTGTTTCTTGCAATTTTTTTGTGTAAAACTGTTTTTGCAAATATAAAATAAATAAAAATAAATGTCACTGATTGTTATTGTGCTTGTTCTGTAAAAGTACTGCCTAGACAATAACAAATATACTAAAACAAACGAACCACTTGACCGCGCACACAACTCACAGAATACATGCAGACATATGGGTAGTCCAGTGAATATAAAATAATCTACTATGACCTTGGGGACATTTGGGCATATTTAGTTACTGCTTTTGATACGTTATAGTAGGACGGTGTCTCGTGTCTAGGATGAACCAAGTATGTATGCAAAATGAGTTGATGATGAATGTAAGTAAGTCCAAAGTGATGGTGTTTGAAAGAGAGAGTACGAGAACAGCGTGCAATATAGTTGTGAATGATGAATACTTGGAGCAAGTGGATGAGTTTGTGTATTTAGGAAGTATGTTTACAAGAGACGGAAAGGCTCATAAGGATATTGAAAGAAGGGTGAATGCAGGAAACTCCATTAATGGAGGACTGAACGCTGTTGGGGCAAATAAGAAATTGTCCAAAGAAGCGAAGCTAGCAGTCCACAATGGAGTGCTTATACCAACCCTGATGTATGGTAGTGAGGCATGGAACTGGCAGAGGAAGGATGAAAGTAGACTGAATGCTGTGGAAATGAGATCTTTGAGACGGATGTGCGGTAAAACCATGTATGACCGTATTACAAATGTGGATATCCGGAAAGAATGCAAGGCTGATATGAGCGTAATGGATAGGATTAAGAAAGGGACGCTTAGATGGTTTGGGCATGTAGAGCGAATGAACGAAGAAAGGAGTGTGAAAAGAATATATGATGCGAAAGTGAATGGAAGAAGAAGTCGAGGACGCCCGAGAAAGACATGGCACGATCAAGTAAATCAAATACTTGAATCGGGTCATGTGAAGAGTCAGAATAACAGAAGAATATGTATGAGACGATGTATGAATGTAAATGAAGCAAGAAGTGTGTGCCAAGACAGAGTTGTATGGCGGTCCGTCCTCTCTGCCTACCCCTGCGGGGAAACGGCGTGATGGTTAGTTAGTTAGTTAGTTAGTTATAGTAGGACGGGCGGTGGGGCGCTCCCAGTGGTACGATTAGCTGAACTTCGCGCGTGTTTTTGAAAGTGTAGATTTATTTGTGCAAAAATTTCATATTAATCAAGCCAATATAATTCATACTTTTATTCGTGTACGGCAGGGTAGGCAGACCTAATGTGCCTATATGGAGTGCACTCCTTTCTCTCGGGTCCTATATTAATTTCATCCATACACACATATTCTTCGAATGTCTATCTTTGTCATACATGATAAATGTTTAAATTCACTGTGAACGTACGTGTGTTTGTTACTTGCCACATTTTGTGTAAATATTCTAAGACAATAAATAACGCATCTATATGTGTGTAATGTCGTCGGCTCCAATCACATATTTTTTCAATTAAGACACATCGTTATCACAGCGGCCCTCTGCAGCTCGCCAACGACCATTAGATCAACGGTAATGCATTATTATTGACCAGCAGTAACGTGTGCCTAGAACATATTATTAGCTAGTAGCCTTTAGCGCAGCCGGTACTCGCTGCACGGGAAACGAATGGTTGTGATTAGTTGGCCGCGGCGCCGCCGGAGCTCGCCCGTTGACACTTCGCTTGCCAAGTCCACCCTCACGAATCGCGGCACCAATTAATATTAACGGTGTACTATATTATGTTGTTTGTGTTGCCTTCTACGTACATTTTTATTGTATTTCTTTACCACACCGCCTTCGTGGTCGAATGATTAAGAAAATCGACTACGAATTCTGAGGTCATGGGTTAAAATTGCAAATAATTTTTATTTGATTAATTTGTGTTACTTCGATTCCTGGGGATAACAAGGTTCAGTTGACACAGCAGTGTCATGTAATAATAGGCTCTAAAGAAAGATACTTTAGAGTTCATTATCGCATAACATTGCTGTATCTGATGGAGCCTTATTATTCCAAGGGGTAGATTTCACAATCAATTGAATTAAAATATCACAAATATACTAAATATATTTGCAGCACGTTCAAAGAGTAGAAGATATTCTCAGTATCGCCCCTGTGAAAGACAACCATTCAGAACCGAAGCGTTGCTTGAAATGGATTTAGCCGTATTTGGTGACTACTTTTTGATAAACAGATACTTCCCAACCTTTACCTTTCCCATCTCCCTGCCCTAGCCACTACCTTCAGACTTACAACATACGAACATACCCCGATTGCGGATGCCATAGTCCCACTGGCTTCAGACGGTTGGGAATAGTTGGGAACTTGGAGAAACAATGTATGGAGAAAGAGCTAATTATTTTTACCCAGCCTGTACAAACTTACGATAAATCACTTTCTCTGGGTTTTTACGTCGTAAACCATGAGAGAGAAAGAGACAACAAATATAATACACCGCTTCTATGTACTGTGAGGATGATCTTGGTCTCCCGCGTCTCCGGGAATTCTGCCCACATGTTTTCATATGCGACTAAACTCGACACAACTAAAAAGTTTTTTAGGTTATATGCTATATATTTTTTTTTATTGTTTTTCGAAAAATTATCATCCCGTTAAACTACAATAAAATAGTTTGTCAACAGGATATTGAATACAAAGTAAATATAGATGATCTTATCAATTATCAATATATAAAACATATTAAAATTCACAGATCTTAAGAAATTGATATACTATTACACCATACCATGATGCACTGTGCAGCATAATACAGTACAACAATACATCAATTTCTTAAGTACACATAATTGAAACGCCTAATATAAATTATTTCTACTTGGGAACCATTTTTTCAACATATATCGGACTCTTGTAAACAATTCACATTTTTTTATATTGCTCGGTAACATGTTGAATAATTCAGGCACGTTATACTCCATGGTTCGTTGCCTGTATTTATTATAATATTTTGGTACAATCAAGCCGTCGTTTTTATTGAACCTCGTATTGTGCTCATGTTCCACTTTCTTCTTAAACTCAAAGTCCGATATATGCTGAATCAATATCTTATACCATAATAAGGCCTGTACCGGTAAGATAGTTACATTCTGATACAATAATGAAATGTTTCGTCTCTGCGAGAATATGTGTTTTTTAACTATTAATTTAACTAAAGAATTTTGAACCGATTGTAAATAATTTAAATTTGTTTTACTAGAATGTCCCCATTCCATACCGTAAAGTTGATTCTGCGAGCGACAAGTAAATAATTCTTAATGTACTCACAGGAACAAAACATTTCAATTTGTATAATCTACCCACTATCGCCCGTAGCCTGTTACAAATTTTAAAGTTGTAATCAACAGTCACTCCCAAATAAACATATTCATTTACCTGCTCTATACATTGGCATGTGCATGACTGCAAAATATTTTGATGAATACAAGTAAAGTCATGTGATATTATTTTAGGCGCAACCGTAACTGTAGCATGTGGAGATCTTATGTGCATTAATTTGTTTTTTTTTTTGAATTTATAATTAGGCCTGCCTCATGAGACCATTTTAGCAGAGCCGTAAAGTCTAGTTGCATACGTTCGATAGAAATGGATAATTGTTCATCCGATATGACAAGTGCCGTATCGTCAGCATATACGAAATGTCAAACATATTTAAACAGTTTTTTCATTATTGATACAAATATAATGTAAAGCGTCGGTCCCAAAATTGATCCCTGGGGGACACCAGCACACATATCTTTTTTCTCACTCATTTTGTCTAATATTTTTACACATATATATGTCTATTTGATAGATCATTTTTAAACAAATTTATAAGGTTTCCCCTGATTCCAATTGCTTCTAGAGTTTTTTCATAATTTTAGCGGATCAATTGTGTCAAACGCTTTGGAATTATCGATAAATAATACTAAAACATTCCTTTTATAGTTTAATTCATTACTAATATAATTCGAGAAGTCCTGTAACAATATTTCTGTACTCTTTTTATTTGGTAACAATATTGTGAAAAAGTGGTTATACGAATAAACAAAAACATTATGTTGACATGTGCTATGAATGGATGTAAGAATACCCAAGTCCTAGTCCAAACCACGCCCAGGTCTGCCGAGTCCGGCAAAAATCATCAAAAACTGACTACACTGCCTTGGATAGGTACTACTCTATGTACTCTAAGGTTAGAACTCTTAGGTTAATGTCGAGTTGTTCAAAAGTGTAAGGTTCCTATCCAGGCGTTGCGGGTTCAATTTTTTGCTAGATAACATAAGACCTCCATCATTGTGCAGCTTACAATATCTGTTTTTAATTAATATGGAAATAGGGAGAGTTTAAATACTGTCAGGCTATTCGTAATCCAGAAACTTTTATCTCTATATACTCAGTGGTTATGGCCATGCCCAAGTGAGCTTTTACATATAAAGGTATATTATTTAACAGTGATTTAAGTGAAAATTACTTGCTCATATTAAAAGTAAGAATGAGTAGGGTACATAAGTATTGCATAAATCGCACTGTTGCTATTACATTGATTGAAGATATAGTATAGCCTTCTTGTACCTACATTCCGTGCAGTTAAATACATCAGCCAACTCCATGCAATCTAGGTACAAGCGAGTATCTGAATAATAATAATAACTAGTTACAACTAAATAGAATTTTGGATGGAGTGGTTCTCGTTGGTGTACAAAAGGCAATGAGGTTCAGTAAATCAAGACTGTCTATAGGAACATCAAAAAAAATAAAAATAAAGTTAAGTGGAAAATAATTATTCGATCTGAAAGTTTTCCTGAGATTAATTATTTCATCGAGTATTTAGTTAATGTATTCAATGCGTAAATTTTTTAGATGGAGTCACAGTGAATTTTAAAGTTAGATGGGACCAGGTGGAAGAATTATATTCAAGATATATTTATTACAAGATTTGACTTATTTTTAATTACCAACCAATTATTATGAAAATGATTGCAAGAGATTTTCTAGGATTTTCCGTTTAGCCCCATGACGCGGTTGCTTTGCCTCTCCCCCTCTCTCGGCCCCTTGCCAACGAGCCCCCCGCCCACCCCACGAGGTATGACAAATGGCGAGTAAATTGTAACCGTTCGTGCAGGGCCCAATTATGATTCACTTATTTGATAACTTACTGCGACGTGTAATGCCGGCTGCTGAAACCGACCCCTAAAAATCGTTATTTAATACCGTTTTTGCGATCTTGATTACGTATTAACTAGGTCGTTAAAAAATGGGCAAACCTTCCATAGAATGTCAATTAACTCCTTTGGCTTTCAAAAAGGTGTCAACATAATATTATTAGGTCCGCACGCACACAAGAACCTGTGTGTTGTGTCGATTTGTTTTTAAATATTAATGCGGGATATTTTTCAAGCGTGGTAAAATTTAATATTTTTGTTTTTGCTATTAAAATTGGTACATTTAATAAAAACCGATTTGATTTAGTCGCCATCATTAAAAAAAATCCTTGCGAGTACATACATACGTACGAGTGTGACATTTTCAAAATATGAAACTATGGTACGTGTCAAAAAATTACCAAATTATGAACAGAATCTTTTCAAATCCCAACAAGCGATAAATTTCCTATTTATTATATATTTTACACAAATCACATTATTTTTTTTATTCTATATTTAAAATATGCGAGCAAGTTAAATCAATTTCAAGATTAAAGAAGTATTTTTGTTGTTGTAATAAAGGTTAGGTTATGTTCACTGATACTTTTTAATGGAATACTGAATAATCTGATAGTAAGCATTTTTTCAGCGGATGCAGGTATAAAAGGGAAGACTCAGTTGAAGAGTATTATGCAGTTATTAAAAATATAATATAATTTAATATTTCTTAAAACATTAAGTACTTTCCAAATTCTTTAAATTATTGTTAATGCAATAATTCGAGCTAAATTGATTGTGAGTAGGTACGGCGTAGTTTTTAAGCCAAAGATATAATAGAACAAAAAAATCGTTTTTTAATGTTTATATTTAAATGAGGCCTGACACCGTGTTGATGAACGAGGGCTATTATTTTGCTAGGTAGTGCGGATAGAAGGGTAGAACCTTCGTAGGGGGCGGGAGTAGTTGGTCTTCTCCCAACTGCGAGCTGCAGGCTGGGGGAGGGGTGCAGTACCTTCCCGCTGTGAATTGCAGCAGTTTTATTCGTCAATAAATTAAAACGCTGCAGCAGATGTTTTTGTCACGACAGTTTTAATTGTTTGGTTTTAAAATCAATAGCGGAACCTACCTAATGAATTCTCGGTGGAACGGTGGAAAAAATCGTTGAATCTGTAATCGTATGCATGAAGCAGCAACATTTATATTTTACGTATGTTTGTACCTAATTCTTCCACGGAATTCACATGAGCAAATTACTTCCTTAAAATTTTCAGTGACAAATCAGTTCAATAAAGAATACATAAATTATAAATATAAGTTGAATAAAAGTCTACTTATATAAATATATTAGTCGATTTTCTGTTTGAACTCTATTGTTGAGTTTTGAAACCACTTTTGCATTAACGCCACCTGTGTCAAATACATTCAACTTAATGTCAAATAATGTAGAAATATTTCGAAAGATGACTACTGACATCTGCCGGAAATAAAAGTTATTAATATTTAACTTGGATATAAAATCTTTCAAAATGAATGATAATATAGGTACCTACTACGTGACAAAAGATTCAAGCGTCTTTGCTAAACGTTTTGATGTTAGTCGACGGGTGGCAGTAAAAAAAATAATAAATTTCTTGTAAATTTTGTAAATCCACGATCTCTTAGAACTTCTGTGCTCCGGATAATTGGAAGGTTTCACATCGCTTGCTCACACAAAATTATTCAACAATGCATTCCTAAAACATATCATCCCGCCTTTAGAAGGGGTAGTCAGTAAAGACGAGCCGTCCTAAAAAGTTTTAAGACTTTTATTATCATGTGCACAAAAACGCACAGAATTATCGTAAAATTATAATTTTTCTGACATTTATTCGTCGGATATCGTTTGAATTCCTCGGATTTGTCGTAGAATTCCGAGAATAATATAGGGAATGTACGAATAATTTGAATATTTGTATGTAATATAGTGTTATTAAAACGCCAAAAATATTACCAATCTATTTGACATTGTTTTAAATGATTTTTTAAACAAATATATTTATTTATGAGACCTCGCACCTCCTTTCCTAGTTTACTATAGTAAATTTCACATAGTTAGTTGGCCACGTAGCTGGCCTGGCTGGCAGTGGTGGATAGGGTTAACGACTGCGTTTTACTGGTCTATGGCAAACTATTTCTACCAGGAGAGCATAAAGCGGTCGGGTAAATTGTCTAGGATGTATCTAGCGTGAAACTACTTTGTAGTTTCTCTCTTGGCTTCTCTTTCTCGTCCGGCGAAGAGAAGAGAGTAGAACGCGCGAGAGAGGAAGACAGCATTACGTTCTGTGACCATGAAAGGTCGACATAAAAGCGGCTCTGCGCAAACTGGATTATTTATTTTCCAGTGAAAAGTAAATTTCATGGAATTTAAATAATGTAAAAGCGTTTACTTTTAATAATAGTTACGAACTAAAGATAGTAAATAATATTTAGATAATGAAAAAAAACTAATTTCAAATTTTGTAACATTTCTCAAAAATGTATTTTTAATTGAATTTTATTTCATATTATTCTTACCAAACAATAAAACTATTCTCACGAAACAACAAGAAGAGAGCGCTTTGACGATGTACACAATTGTTACAAAACACCGTACGGAATATACCCGGAGAGCAGAAAGCGGCGCGGGTGAAAGCCGAGATATTGAAACAGCAAGCGGCGAGCGGGCGTGCGCTTGGCACACAGTCCTCACTGGCCGAGATCGCGTACCAGGAGCACAGACATAAGCAAGTTGAAATAACTGACTTTAGGAAGCTCATCAGTTGATTTTCATGGAACAATTTCTAAACTAAGGAGAATTAAGATTTTAAGAATATTGATTTGTTTTCTAGTAGATTTAGAAGAAAAAAATAAGTTGTTTTTTTATGGATAGGTTATTTTCAACAAAGCTTCTACGAAGATGAGACGAAGTATTTCCACGAAATGAGGAAAAGACAACAAACAACACCAAATGTTTCTAATGCTTCAACGGCGAAGGTTCTATTATTTTAACCAGGAGAGCAGAGACGCGGCAGGTGAATGTGGCGCGCGCAGGTAGCGTAGGAAGGTCGGGCATTAGAATGTTCATTCTGTTGTATAACTACCAAGGTACCAGAAATATTATCATTTGTATATGAAGAACAACACGTGTTATCGCGAGTTATGGTTTGTTTTAAAATATTTTGGTAAAAACGTAGAAAAATAAAAAATATCAATATGCAATCTAAATGTAAAGTGATTAAAAAACTATAAGTATGCCGAATACTTTTTTGTGAGGTAATTTTATAAATAAATAGTAATAAAGAAGTAAAATAATAGTTTCCAGTATTGCAGCAAGATCTATAAGGATAACGGCTATAAGACGCAACAGTTATAATAAACTGCAGTTAAACTTGCAACTAACTTTACTGCACTAATACTAGCAGTGTCTAGTATGGGAAAGTACACACACTATTGCAGTAGAAGCTATACAGATATAGCTATTTTCTCGTTTGGCTTATATTATTAATTTAATTTAGGAATCAAATCGTTGGTAAGGTACAATTATTAATGGAGGATTATTTCAGAGAGAGTGTGTATTCTTTGTACAAATGTAATAGGTACCTTATACATCACCCTGGTGAAAGACCATCATGCAGTACCGAAACGTAGTTTGAAATGGGTTTGGCTGTGTTATTGACTAAATATGAAAAGTCGGGTAGGTACTTCCCAACTTTCCCCTACCCATCTCCTTTCCTTGGGTGTGGGACCCTTGAACGTCACACTATACCCCAATTGAGGATGCCATAGTGCCACTGGCTCCGTACTCTTGAGCCTATTATCCAGAATTCACATTTTTAATCTCAAATCACGAAAAAAAAATATATATTCAAAGTTGCATCCAGATATATGCGGGAATACTAAAAATTAAAATCTCTCAATAATGATAACCCGGGTAGCCGGGTTAACCCTAATTGTTTTTGTTTTACAATATCCTTAACTTAACCAACTGATTAATCATCACGCCGCTTCTCTGAATGGGTGGGCAGAGAGGATACACCGCCACACAACACTGCAGTGGCACACGCCCCTCCTTCATTCACATTCATACATACTCTTCTATTTTTTTTATTTCACTTGGCTGTGCCATGTCTTCCTTGGGCGTCCCCGACTTGTTTTACCATTAAATTTCGCGTTGTATATTCTCCTGACACAATTAAATAACCATGTAATAATCAGTTCAGAGTACGTGCTCTGCAGGAATTTATTTCGGGGCTAGATCCAGAATTATTGCCACAGATACTTTTATCTGAATCCTAACATCGCTCGTCATCGTGGTTGGGTGGCGTGGTGCAGTTTGAATGCAATTATTACAAGTGCACCAAAAGCACGTAGACTTTTTTATCTGACTGCACCGAGTAGCTTCCTGCTGCACGCCATGGCATGGCGGATACTCGGTGAGGAATACTACCTTTCTCACGTGACTGAAATGCTTTTTATATAATTTTGTTTCTAAATGAAAACATGATACATGTCTTTTCAAACCAGCATATCTACATAAACATAAGACGTTATTACTTTTGAAATTAATTTATTTAATATATATTGTTACAAAGAAAAGTTTTCACTTTCCAACTAGTAAAAAAATAGGACAATTAGGAAACTAGGAAAATTTTTAAAACTCACCTCAAGGGGGCTATACAAATCTTAATTCGTAGGCTCTATCTTATTATTACTACACACAATCTATGACATTAACACATTTACTTTGCAATCGACTTCAGTCAGACATAGATAGAATTGTTGACTGGAGTAAAAAGAATAAGATTGAGTTCAATATATCTAAATGTTTAATGTTGTCATACCTGGTACTACCGGTATACGATGGACGACCCAAGTTCAAAACGTGTCTCCACTATAAAGGATCTCAGAATCATGTTTGATGGTAGGCTGACATTTCATGCTCACATTGAGATGGCTTGAGGCAATTCATTGAGAATGCTGGTTTTTTTGCCCTACGCACTGCAAGGAAGTTCAGAGACTGCAGGGTTCTCAAAATTTTATTTAACTCATTAGTAAGGAGTAGATTTGAGAGTGGGTCGATCGTTTGGAGACCACACGAGGTCAAGTACTCCCTCATGTTGGAGAGGGTTCAGAAGAAATTTCTGAGATTTCTTTACTTGGGGGAGTATGGTTATTACCCGTTATTATTATTACTCTATCCTACCGACTTTCTCTCGGGTACGCTCGGAACATACCATCTAGAGGTCAGAAGGGATGTGTACATTGCAACACATTTCTTCAGATTGATTCGTGAATGGTCTGAAAACTCAGCTATCATGGAGAGCATTCATTTCTATGTTCCTAAAGGTTATCTTCACCATCGGCAGCATAGATTGTTTTATCTCCCGGCCTGCAGGACTAACTTGCCAATGGTCATGCCCTCGGAGTAAGAATCTTTGGTCATGCCGGTGGGGAAGGTAATCTTATTGTTGAATCGAATCGCTTCGGATGTCGATATATTTTGCATAAATGAAGCTTTATTCAAACGACAAGCATTCCTGCTATTTGTGTAATTTTTCCATAGTTTTTTTACTGTCTACGAGTATACCTTACATTCATTGCAATTTATATTTATTAGAATTAATTGCTTTATATTTATAAATATTGTGTATTAATACACTTACTCGTTTTATTTAAAAACGCCTTGAAATAAAAATTTTGTATTGTTCTTAAAATAATAAATAACTGAATACTGAAAAAAAAACACTGAATACTTAAATTATGTATTGTGTTACTAGACTACCGAGATAAAATGGTTTTTTTTTCATATGCTGGTCCTATCCAAGTTGGGACAGCATATTTGACTACCTCAAATCAGCAGAACTTAATCACTTCATTTCAATAAATTTAATTATTTTTCAATTGTAATACCTAAGCCCTTGAATATAACAACCTGGAGTAGAGGCTTTGTGCTATAACCAAAACACCGTTGTTCACATTTTCCGGTTTATCTTATTTCCCTGCATTATGAATACTTTACCTTATTATGTCAAAAGTGTTATTGTTTGAGCTTTCTGATTATGTAGACAATTTCCAGTCTTCTGACATTTGAATCATTACTTCCACGTTGGTCACTCGGTCTGTCAGGAATTCTCAACACGCTCAAAGCTCAAAGGCTTCTAGTGATTTCCCTAATTCTTTGTCAAAGTCCACGTATGAGTATATCCTCGATACACAGCGTCGTGAAAATGTAACATCTGATCATTCGCAAATGGAGTTGTAATGGTAGATACTCCTGATGTAGAGCACTTCTATTATCTGTATGAACATATCTCATTTTGATTTCTCGGCCCAGCTAAAGTCTTAATCAAACTCAAATATTGATACCAATCTTGGAGGACATGGAGAGGTACCTTTTCGAAACAGTGTAGTCAAGATCGTTGACTTTATACTGACTCGATAGAAAGACACAGATATTTTAAAGGATGTTGAATGGCCTATTAGTTACCGCCCACATGGAATTCGAACATTTATGATAAACATTTTTGAACACATTAAAAAAAAACAACAAAAAATACACCATTAAAATGATTTATAAAGTCAAAATATTACACAAACACTAAAAACAGAAAGTTTCCTTAAATAATAATAGAATTATTTTGTTGATTGATTATGTCTACATATCATTCAAAAAGTGAAAATTCTAAAGTTCGGTCAAAAATATTTAAACAAACTGTTGAAATACCTCTGAAAAGTGATATTTTATATCTTTTTTTGGTCTTATTTGAACATTCACGCATAGCACATATCATGTTTGATTTATTTATATAACCACTGCAAGTATTTTAACCAACACAAATATAAAAAATAATCTCATAATCCGTTGACGTAAGTTATGCGACTCGATAATGTGAAGTTAGCGCGGACGGAGAACATCCTTATATACTTAGAAGTGCTGCGATATTATGTGACCACTTTTTTATCTCTTTCTCTCTCATGGTATACGGTGTAAAAACCCAGAGGAAGTGATTTGTCGCAAATTTGTATAGGTTGGGTAAAAATATTAGCTTCACCTCCTTATATCGTTACTCCAAGGTACCAATCTATTTACTTTTTCTTTGTCCCCCTCTAATACTTAGGGTGAACCATTTTTATTTTTGATTAATATAATGACCTTATATTTCATGTAAAAAATGTTCATTTTTTAACCAGCGCACATTCTCTCGAGTCATCCCAAAAGTTTGACTACCTACGCATATTTATTAAGTAGCTTTAATTTCCGCTGTTTTTAAAATCTGCGGTCGTTTGATTGAAGTTAAAGTTTTCGACATTTATTTTTAAATTACTTTTCCAATTATTTCTGCACTTGAATTTCAAACGAATTTAAATTTTCGTGCATTCTCGTCAAGAATATCTAATATGGCCGACTGTTCATCTGAATTATAGTACCGTACCTGTACATAAATAAACCAAACATTATTTACATGTTGACACCATAAAAGTACGCATCTGTGAGACAGACTTTATTACTCAGGTACTCGTATGTAGGGTTTGTATGTAATTTTATTTCTATAAAAATACTTAAAGTAAAGTGTTTCGCCGTAAAGCCTCTGCAAATGGCGTCCATAGGACATTATAATATTACCATAACGCACCTACGGCGCGGCGGTATCTCAGAATAAAGTTAAAAGATTAAGATTCTCCATGCGGAGTGTGGTGCGGCGTCCCAGCTTCCAGTAGTTCCTTAATGTCGCCATTAAGATTAAGGAAGCTCTCTCGTGTGTACGTCCCTTACATTATTGCTCTATAAAAGCGTATTTGGTATAAAAGTATTGCAGCGCCTGCACATTATGGTGTGAAATATTTAACTGGTGCCACGTTATTGAAATATAAATGCCGCATTGAAAATGTTGCGCTTTAAAATAAAAGATTTAATGGATTGACCAGTCTGGAATTTAAAGTTACAAACGCAAAAACTAATATCGTCCGAGAGGAACCAAAGTACCCGTTTGTGATTCAGTGAAGTATCATTGAGCAGATATCAAACACATAATCGTCACATAATATTACGCTATCGGAGAAACATGGCTGATCTAAAGGTTGGTGCGAAGAATAATGGTCTCGAGGTCGAAACCCGTTCGCACAAATTTAGTAATAATAATATCTAGTTTATGATTTGATTAATATTAATAGTATCAAAAGTGCGATTCATTTAAAATGAACATTTTTGCCTTTTTCGCAAGTCTCCTAGGATCCTTCAGAATGCGTGGCATAGATTATTATTGCACAAGCAATGCCAGTCGCATTGTTGAGCTGCTCGGAGGGTGGGTACTTGGAAACAGTAATAAGCGAGGCAAAGTGTGCACAGAACCCAGAGTACAGAGTACAGAGTACAGACTGCACAGTGCACTGTATTGCTCGGCGCACAGATCAGCGCAAAGCTCGCCGGAGGAGAGGAGGGGCCAGGCAAAGCAAAGCTGCGAATATTTCACGATTATGTGACGGATAAATGAGCGCCTGCAGAATTAAGTTATGGTATAAAAATTCAAATAGAGATGTGAACACTTTTGTGAAAAGTGTTTCTATCCAAAATCAAATTCACCCAAACCTCCAGGAGAGCACATTTAAAAAAAATGAAAGTAGATAAATTGAAGTCGAATTGCTTGTAAAAACCTTTAAATCTAGCTTTTGAAAGGTTTTTACGAGCTAGCAATTGTACTATATTTTATTTTGCAGTCTAGACATTTTCTGATCGAATTGTGTGATTCTCAATAAAATTCAAATGTATTTTATATGGATGTACACATGCTTTTAAAATGTTTAAAAAACTTTTTAAATTACTGCTAGAGATTTTCTACGTGAATAACTTTGGGAGCTTATTTACGATCGAACGTAAAGATAGATGGTAGTAAGAACGAATCTAAAATCATACATCGATATAATATGTACAAAAAGATTTTCTTCATTTTGCACAATGTACGAGTAGTTGGCGCATTCAACATTCAAAGATAATCAAATTATTGGTACAGTTCTTTGTGTATTATGTGGGGTGTCTCGAAAATTTTAGGCGTATTTCGGAAACCAATGAAAATTAATTTTAAAAAGATTTTTAATTTGCAATCAAGGTACAAATATTTGTAGATGATGACATTAAAAAAACATCTCAACCTTTATTTTTTTATATATCTATTTCAATTGATATCAAAGTATCTTTATCCTTTGCCTAATTACTTATATGTAGTTCTCTTATTATAATCAATATGTATCGGGAATGAAACAGTTGTCTAGGTAAAGGCTGCATAAATAGTGTACCTTTATACATTTCATGGCAATTTGAAGCGTGAAGTGTTTATATTAAAACACTGCAGTTGTTAAACTTAGAGTCAATACTCAATAACAATACATTAAATTTATAATTCATTCGTTGATATACTCAAAGCATTAAAGTACGTGCACTTTAATAGTACTGTCGTTAAACCAAAAAGCTTAAAATGGGTTTATGGCTTCTGCTATTTATTATCAAACATGTAACATTCGTATTAAATAAAGTAAAATTGCTCTAATAGAGAAATAGATTTTTTTTTAAATGGATAGATCTAGTTATTAATACACCAATATATTGAGAATTTTAAATGTACAGAAAATCAATATTTTTTAGCTTTAATATTAAATAGTCGGGAAATTCAAAGTTGTTAAGCTATTTTTAAATGCTAAACTGAAAAAATGAAGACGTTATTAATTATGAAACATTAGGTGTAAGCCATTAGTAATAAATCTTAACTGTAAGTTATTAGTTATAAGCTTAAGTGATAAATTATAGCTTAGAAAAATTAATTTGTAAAGCGCCCTTGAGGTGATTTTCCCACAAAAACGGCGCTATAAAAGTTATCCACTTATTATTATTATTATTATTGAAATATTATCAATAATCTTCAATGTAAATATGAAACAGAAAAAGCCCTAAAATAAAAGAATAACGGTCGCAAACGAGACTAAAAAAAGACTAAAAACTATGAGATCGATTAAAATACCGGTTTCTCATAAGGTATCGGTGGCTCAGTTAACAGAAGCGTTACTCCCGGATTGAGTCAGTTTCTGAGTTCGAGTCTCAGTTCTTTTATATTTTATGACTTTTTCTGTTTTATATTTACGTTGAAGATTATTGGTATTATTTCAATAATCAATATCAAATATAGCATAAAAGTTTAAAGTTAATTCTCCTTTAATAAAGTATTGATGAATATCAGGGATCAGTACGTAATTCCTAATTTCACAAAATGCACGCGATGGTATAAAATTTAGCTGGAAAAATGAAAGGTCACCCAGTGACCAGGGACTGGCCGCAAATCCAATAGGGCAAAATCGTCACAAAGGCGCACAAATCGGCCAAAGTGACAAAAAGCTGCAGGCAAAAAATCATTTAGAAAAATGTAGTTTTCCAGCGATTTTCACCCGCGGCCGGAAACGGTGCAGGGGCATTAAATGGCTATGAATTTTAATGCAGGAGTTGCATTCACAAAGCGGCCTCTTCCCAACCAACCAACCCTCCCTGGCCAGGGGTTGGAAACCAACACTTTTTCAATGACTACCAGAACAATATTTTAGAATTAGCATAAGGTGCTACCCAACTTTCAAGGGTGTTTTGATACTTCCATTCTGAAGCAAGAAAGCGCGAAAAGCATGCCCCGAGACACGAAACACGTCGAGGTATGTGTTAGCCTACTAACCATTCAACATCTTCTTTTGCGATTTCCTATCTTATCGGAAGCTCACTATCATCTGGCAATCTTTTCCGAGCACAGGGCAGTTCGTAACAGCTTGGCGGAACTCCACCCGTACGTATCGTGACGTATGTTTTCCTCTGATCAATTGTTGGGATATATTGTACATAATTTGTCTCCCCACATAATTTGAGTAAATTATTTTCAACAGTTTTCTTCTTTTTATCTTTAGGATATAATCAAAACTTTTGGTTTTTCTACAAAATGAATCAATTAAAAGTGTTTATCTGTAATATAATTTACTCTTAACTACAAGCGAAAAGGAAGTAAGGAGTTCAATTAGAGATTCAAAACAGCCTTAAGACTCATTCAGAAAGGGAGCCCACGTTTGCACAATGGTCATCACATGCTACTAACAATACTATAACATTATTATTTACAATTTAAATCTCATAGTTATGGTTAAATTCAATTTCAATATGAATTTATGATTAAAAAACTTTTGTAACCTATTTATTTTTGATTGGACTGGTTTCACTAGTTTTTTTGATCATAAATTCCTATTAAATCACATTATATTTCGATTTTCAAAACTATTGAGTTGAATGGTGGCGCGTGATAAACGAAATATTGAATCTTAAACTTAAGTCCGACCTGTTTTGGACACAACCATTCTAATTTCGGTATTAAAATACTTTTATATTCCAAACAACCTACTTCCTTAGATGACAGTAAAAGTAAGTTTCTGGAACGAAATATCTTGTTTAACTAAATTCATTTTGCGTTTTGTTGAAAACCCCTGTTTCTCTCTCTACCTCCCTGCTCCCTCCCGTCCTCTATACATGTACTAATTGTCCCACTAATGATTCCAGCTAGCCTGCTCTTTCAACTTTTTCTCCGTTGATTCTAAACCGGTAACTCTACCCTTGCCATTCCTAACTAGCGGGGGTGTAGGTGTAGGGCTGAACGCGGAATTAACTTTTGAGTAAATCGTTAGTTAGTTCAGGAGTCGCAGTTAATTAATAAATCCAATTAAACTCCGCTGCATCTTGGAAACACCTTTTAACTAGATTGTTAATAATAATAAGCTCACGCTTTGCTGCTTTATGATGATAGTATTATTTTTTAGCTCCTGGATCCCTTGCGTTACCAGGCAGCTTTTGTACTGTTTACGTGTCCTTTTTTATTGTACTCTCCTTGCTTCGTGCCATACTGGGAAATCTAGAGCAATAAAGTACTCGAGCATGTCAAGCATCTCTTGTGAACCTAATAACAATAGTTTAAAAGACTTTGTTCGCATTGGTTGACCACTCCCGCGGCAGATACAGTTACAGGATGGTAGATGCTCTCAGAATCGCCCTGGTGATAGACCGCCATTCAGAATCGTAACGTTGCTTGAAACGGCTTTAAGCCTGTTTGGGGATTAGATTTTAATAGCTAAATATTTCCCAAACTTTATCTTCCTCGTCTCCTTCCTCTCCTCACTCCCTTCCCTCCCCACTACCCGGGGATACCAATGGCTCCCCTGACTCCGACCAATTAAGAATCTTATGCGATGTTAACACATTGGCAAAACCCCTTTTTTCAAATATGTAATTTTTGAGAATTATTTAAATACCTCACAAGAGTCCTAACTGCTCCCAACTCTCTGGATCCAGTGGGAATATGGCATCCCCAATTGGGGTATGTTGTGAGGCTGAAGGTAGTGGGGAGGGGGAAGGATATGGGAAAGAGAAAAATTGGGAAGTACCTGGCTATTCAGATCTGGTCACCAAACACGGCTTAAGCCATTTCAAGCAACGTTTCGATTCTGAATGGTGGTCTTTCACCAGGGCAATACTTAAAGTATCTACCACTCTGGAACGTGCCGCAAATAAACTTTATATGAATTAAATTTATTATGACACATATTAAGTAAAAGTTATTGGTGCACGCCGGGTTTGAACCCGCTTTGGATTCGTAGTCGACCATCTTATCACTCGACCACGTAGGCTGTCTGCAGACATACGTCCAATTGAATATTTAATATGTAGTAAGAATATATCGAAATATGTTTGTCTACCAAGTAAATTCAATATCAGTTGGAACCCGCCAAGAGGTTTAATTTCATTTTCTCAGACACATAAATAATCTCGCGGACTCTATGCACTCCTTCAAATTGTCTTTACAGTCGATTAAGTCCCGCCGCCCTGCACCCCTCACCACCCCCTCAGGCCAAGGCCACCCCCAGGGGTGGTTGCTGGTTAACTACCCTTATTTTATGTCATTTCCACATTTATTTAATAAAGGGGGGCTTTAGTTATTAGGAGTGCAAAGTGGAGGACAGTATTTATTAGTATTATGGTTGCACATAATATATTAGGAAGAAAGTACTTTTAATTACAATTTACTTGGCACGGCACTGCACTCGTACGATTCATTGCTAAGTGACAATAAAAAGTTCGTTGATTAGAAATAACTCAAATATTACTCTAAAATTAAATTATACTCGGATATTGTTAGATTTTTTAGATTTTTTTTTAAATTCTTACCTTTGTGTTTCTTATCCAAATTCCTACCTATCTTACCATTTAACTGCCGTATTATAAAAAATGGCAACGATTTGAACCAATTGAAAGTTAAAAATACTAGTTTATTTGTGAAAAAGACGTGGTCGTTGATCGTTTATTCGCTAGTTGGTTGGTTTTGTTGTTTGCTGTTCGGACAATTATTATAAATGTGGTGTTTCGTGGATCGTGCATCGTTTCGTCAGATGACAATTGTGTAAGAAGATTCATCTTCGAATAACTTCAACATTATCGGTGAGTGAATGGTTTCGTTTTCTTTTCCTAATCTTTCCACAGTTATAATCACACGTTTCCATCAAGTATTACAATATTTAAAACTCTATCGTTTACCGCCCGCTGTTTTTCAATCTGAAACTGGTGATATTCGGTGTTTCGTCGGAGCTTCGGATTCAACAGATATATTGAAAAAAAAGTGATTGAATTATAATTGTTGTGAATCAATCAATAATGTTCTTTCATTTATTCCAGTGTAATGGTCTTCAAATGATCTATATGATTAGGTTTATTTTGAAAACTGTACACGAATACTATAAAATAATATATAGCATTTTTGGAATCGAGTAGAAAATTATAATAAATATATTGGTAAAAACATGATAAACATTTGGTTTAATTTAGAAAGCAATTAATATTTATTTTGTACGGAATTATTTAATTTTTCACCACCATTTTATTATTACTTACTCAACGAAGGAATGTAATCCAACGGTAATAATAAAATATTAAACGCTAAATTAACACGATTGATACATTCTACTACACTGTTATAAAATACATGGCATGCAATGATAATTCTACTTAATAGGTGCAGTTTTGGTTTACGACTCGAATAAAATTAATCGGATGTTCAATAATTTAGAACCAATACCAAACCCATCCATAATAAATATTTTCTACAAAGATACGATGCGACAAGAAACGCCGTAAAATAGAACCCTATATTTGCATCGAGGAGGGTTGTTGGTGGCTTTCGTCCCCTTTATGGACATATTTTATTGCCTTTTATCAAAATTATTGTTCTGTCATACGCGTATCTCCCGAACTGCTATTCGCTTTATTTTTCTACCGCTGCATTACTCCACTGAGCGATGATATTTTCGAAGGTAGGTTATATTATTGCATTGGCTTTATTCATATTGTTTCACTGACATAAAATACCTAGTTTATATTGTTAAATATACGTACCGTGCTTTTGTTAAAGTTTTTATGAAAACGTTTTATATCGGAATTGCAGTTTTTTTTAAATTTATATAAAAAGGTGTAAAATAAAATCAAAATAATAGGTACGCTTTTATAAAGTTATAAAAATCTGGTTTTACACTGTTCGTTGTATTTCGGTTTACATTATATTACACAATGGAATTAGCTCTAAATATTTGTAGTAGTTTCGACATTTTATTATATTCAGAGTTTCAGTAGCTTAATCTTGTTGTTATTCTCTCATGTTGGAAAGTTTGAGTAACATGCGATTCTAGATTAAAAGCTCTCTAGCTTTATTATTACTCGTCACAGCATATCACAGTGTAAATACTATACCGTCGCCGAAAAAGCAATAAGGCTGAAGCGCCGTTTTGGGAAGTTTACACCAGAGCACTTTAAAGTTTTTTTTTTGTTGAAAACTAAAATTCATAAGTCGTCATTAGGTTCATTATCTGGTTGCATTTAGAAAAAAAAAATAGTTCAGGTAATTCAATACTCTTACTGAATTACCTGAAGCGACAAAAAGCTTGAAAAAGTCCCAAACTTATGTCGCTTGAGCAGCTTTCTCCCAAATGGTAAATATATGTTAGATGGCTGAATGGCCACATAAGTCTTCAGAACGAGAGCATCATTCCATACAAAAAAGATCAAAACTGCATATTTAACTCATTTTTGACCAAAGCGTCGTTTAAGCTCTTTTACCTTTCCAGTGACGATATGTATATTTAAAATAATAAACCGTTTTTTTCGTCTTCAATGAATTATTATGTATTTTTCTTTCGTGGCACTTTAACCCTCTCGGTTTGGGGCCAGCGGCTATCGAGGTCTGTCCCCAATTCCGGTCAGCTTTGGCAGTCAGTATTGGCAAGGCCAGTCAGTATCTACAAGCCATTCTGTATTTTTGGCCCTCGCATATTCTATTATTATATATTACATCCTAAAGAGTTCAAACATTCTTGCAGCAAAATAATCGTGTCTAAAAACGTAACAAAAAGTTGTCTTGTTGTCGCATCGCGGGTATCTTTCGCAAAGTGTCCCACACACGGGAAAGTTTGAACACGTGTTTGCTAAGACATCCATAAGTGATATCTCACAAATGGAGAGCCATCCAGCCTCGGTTTCAGATAAGGCCCGAACTAAAAGCAAAAACTTTGCTTCCATCCAGAATGTCAACTAGACAAATACGTACACATTAGAGGCCCGCGTTGTTCTGCCGGTGAGGGGCAGTTTAGAAGAACGCCGAGCTTTTCCGTTTCGCGAGAACACAATATCATAACAGCACACGTCAACGCTTTATTAATATCTCTATAAAAAAAACGTTAGGTCATTTTTATGTGAAAACAATAAGGAAATATCGAATAAAATGTTTACATATCATACGTTAGTAATAAAAAATGTGTTTCTTGCGTTCCAGGCAAGAAAATCAACTGAAAACACAAATTACCTAATTTAGTGGAATGTCACCCAAGTATCTTTTTTGAATAGCTTTACGTATGGAAACTATAGATTTACTCAACTAATCTATTCAGGGCACTTTTTTATTTTCACATTGGTGAATTTTACGTAATGTAAATAAACAACATAAATTAAGGATTTGTTATGAACATGAATATTAATGAAACCACTCAAAATATATTGAGAGTACTAGAGATGTAACTTCAAAAAGAAGAAATACGGATGTTTAACTTGAGTTTAAATGTTTGTTCGCTACAATATTATTACAACAGCCTTAATGTGAACGATTCTACCAATAAATGTAAAAATAATAATTTCAACGGAATGACATGCAGAACAAGATACAGATTATAATTTTTAAATATCTACCCTTGAGAAAGCAGGAAGGATATCGTGTGTGAAGATACGTATAGGGAGGAAACCAAAGGTATAATAAACACAAACCGAGGCTTGGAAAACATAAAACATTAAACAAGATATTTCGTCTTACTCAACATAATAAGTTTCGTTTGAAATCAGCATTCTCTACGTAGAGCTATATACGAGTATAATAATTATAGTCAATAAGCAAATTCGGTTTGGAATAATAGTGACAATATTAGCGAAAGTTACTTGTCACAATAATTTGATTTGCCACTTTGGGTACGGTCTATTTTTTTCCTTGTCCTATAGTTATAAACCAATAAGCGCAGATACTTCCAGCAAGAGAATAACCGTATAATATTTGTAAAGTGGCACGTGCTGCGAGCCTAGTTGCCAGCTTCCCTCAGCGATACAGATATAAGTTTATGGCCATAACGACACTAACTTGGCACCAGCTAGGCCGGCGTATTAATCCGATACATGCCATGTGAAAGCCCACATACCTACAAGTACACACTACACACCGTATCGTTACAGAAACTCCGTAGGTTTTCCAAACTTAAGTGCGCGTAACTTTTAAAGTACACCTCTTAAGCCTTATTTTGCTTTCTGATAAAATTCCTGTCTTATCCCCCTCGACAGCATTTGTTACAGCAATCAAAAACTTTTCCCCCCTCCCTTATTTAATCAAGATGCTATTGACATAGGGCAAGGTTTAACGGCAAACAAAGGCGTGAATCACTCCCCTTTGGAGATGTACGAAACAAGAAGAAACGAAATCAAATCACTGGGAAGAATTTCGGTAAGATAAGAAAGCACCGGGTCTCAATTACATTAACATTTTGTGGAATCAATTTAAGGGTGCACTCTGCTACGTGCATTTTGCTGAATAATGCATTTCCAGGAAATGGATCTTTGATATTAGGATCCAAGAAAATCCAAATAATTTACATTTCATTTTTTTTTTAAATAGTTATCTGTTTCATAACTTCTGCCAATAAATGCCAATTCACGTGAAATGACTTCGAGAAGCATGTTATACAGTGGTAAAAAACTCTCAGGTTATTTTTTTTTAAATATCACCTTTTACTATCTAAACGTTTTTTTAAATGGCTTTAGCCATATTTAGTGACGAGATGCAAATAGTCTGGTACTGTCCAAACTTTTTTCTCCTCATTTTCTTCAGCCTCACAACATACCCTAATTAGGGATATCTTTGCCATTAGGTCGTTTGAACTCTTGTGCAGTATTCACATTTCAGCCTTTTAAAAATCAAACGTTCTTTATGGACTAAAAAAATGCATCTTAAGCTGTGAAATTTTGAGAAAATTGAAATTTATAATCCATATAAAAGTACTTCAAAAAATTTACATAAATGCATTGTAGTACACCCCTCACACTATAAAAATGTATAAAAACCGTAGTCTAGGCAATAAATGCACAAGTCTTGAGATGACCGTAACAGGATGAAACCGGTCCGTTCTTAATGAAACTGAAATTTTGCATTACTAAATCATTGAAATGTACTTCCACAACGAATTAACAGTTGCAAAATATAAATATTTAAGATATCTCCCTTATTTCTTGAAATTGACAGAACCTACCTTCCTTTTATAAATGCCGATAGTAATCACTTATTGCAGATGAAGCTGACTAGGCGGACTCTGCAGGTTCAATTCCAGTAAAGGGGAGTTCCCGCAATCGGAAGTCTTACTGAGAAATGCATTAGACATCCTAAATAAATCTCACGAATTCCATGCATTCACCGATTCATCTACGGTCACGGTGCAACCAGTCCGCAGGGGTGGTCCCGCACTCCGCAGCATCGGACATCGATCTCTCTTATAAACACAAAGTTGTTTATTGCTTATAATTTATAAATTGTAAACTTGTGGTGGAATTTCTAATAATAATTCATCAGTAGATACTCCGAGTATCGTCCTGGTTAAAGACCACCGTTTAGAATCGAAAGGTTGCTTAAAATGGCTTTAGCCGTGCTTGGTGACCAGATCTGAATAGCCAGGTACGTCCCAACCTTTATATTCCCCATTTCCTTCTTCTCCTCACTCCCTTCAGCCTCACAACATATCCCAATTAGGGATACCATAGTCCCACTGGCTCCAGACGGTTAGGAGCAGTAGGGACTCTTGTGCGGTATTCACTGACCGGTTAGTAGCCGAGTGGACAAACGCGTCGGATTCCCACCCGGTCGTCGTGGCTTCGATCTCTCTGCTAGTTAAGTCATCCATCACTGAACAAGAAACATCTTCCGATTATTGTGATGGCAGTAGGAGTTTTTTTTTCAAATATTCTCAGTTTATTCCTTCATAACCCAGGAATGTTTGTCTTTCATAAAAAAAATAAAAAAGAATTATAATTATTTTTAGATAATATAGGTCAACTTATCTTACCATATCCGATAGAAGTGTGTTGTCGGCGTGTCTGTGTGCCCGAATTAAGTTCAATTTTTTGTATTTAAAATTTTCAAAAAGCAAAATCATTTCTTGGAACAGAATCACTTTGACTAGCATGTCTGGAACCTAGGAGTCGAAAATTCTTATTTTAATTAACTAAATCAGTTTTCAGGCAAATTGGAATACCTAGATCACATTCCTAGGAACCTGTTCAGTACACCAATCTGCTATATTTGTGTGTTAATAAGTTTAGTAATGTTTATTATCATTATGTATGAAGTAATGGACTTAGGAGGTCCTTATTTGAGGTGTAGTGCCTTGATAATAATTCGGCAAGGTCACATCAGTCTAAATTTAGTACTGACTCATAACAAAGGATTGTTTTCGCTGTCCTAAACACACAGCAAATGTTGCCATTCCGCTCTACTTCATTCAAACTAACAAAGACAGAAAATACACGTGTTTCCATTTAGCAAAGGCTCACCTCTATTATTTTACTCCAAAACTAATGAATAATTGAAACCTGACCCAAATGTATATGACAAATTCCCACCACCAAAAATAAGTGAGCATTTTTTGTATATTTGGAAACAGCTGTAAAAATTAAAGCGAGTAGATATGTAAATTACGTCAAAGTAATGTTTCAGGATGCTTGACGGTGTTTTGTCAAAGAAATGGAAAATAAATGGACGGACTCTCTGGTCAAATCCAGAAGTCGGGGGATCAAATTCCGACGTTCGCAGAAATCTTTTAGTTGATTCATTTGTGTTATTTCACAATGAATTCATCAAAAACAATACAAAGCATATTTGCGGCACGTTCCAGAGTGGAAGATACTCTTAGTATCGCCCTGGTGAAATACCAAAATTCAGAATCGAAACGTTGCTGGAAATGGCTTTCGGCGTTTTTTGTTGACCAGATATGAATTTCAAGGAATTTCCAACCTTTCTCTTCCCATTTCCTTCCTCTCTCTACTTTCTTCAGCCTCACAACATAACCCTATTAAAAATAACATAGTCGCACCGGTTCCAGACGTTCGGTAGCAGCCGGGACTCTTGTGCGGTATTTACATTATAAAACTAACAACTTGTGTGTTTTTTTATCCATTTTTATAGGTTTGATATTTTTTGTATTAATTCATAACATCGAACTGAATGTGAGAATAAGGTTGCATGTGCGTTGCACCCCTAGGCAGAAGGCAGTAGTCAGTAGCCACCCCCGCTGTATAAAGATACCTCCCCCGCACGAGTTGGCCGCCTTTCCCTCGGCAATTTTTCTTTCACTCAAACGACTCCCGTTTAATGATCTTCAGGATTTCATTCACCTGAAATATCTCGGAACTAAATACGGAGAGTTTTAAAAGGAATTTTATGCTCCATTACTTTTGAGCTGAAAGTTTCCCTACAAATTAATGTACTAACGTGTTCTTGTATTATTATTAGAAAGATCTGAGAATTTTTTAACTTGCCGATTTTACGTTTCTTTCAAACTTTCTTCCGTTTTCATATCTCGCGATGCGTGATCAGAAATCCGGGAAAGAGTTTAAGAAAAACGGTTTTATTATTTCAGGATTTTATACCGGGAAAAGGAGTTCTTAAGAAACATGTTTTATATACGTATAATGTTCTGATAATAATGTACCTTATCTAATAACGAAACCTTTATTGATTACAAAAAAGTTCGTTAACCATAGACACTCCATACAGCTAACGTAAAACTTAACGAGTGTAGGTTTTGATGTATTAACAACATTATTTTCGCTAGTTAGAATCAAGCTAATATCAATAGGTTTAGGTTCCAAAAACATTTGAGGTTTGCTTACTTAATTAGACCTGTCTTAGAATCAAAGGGTTAAGAGTCAAAAAAGCAACAAAGAATTATTCAAATTTTCAATTACAGTTTTATTTTTTCCTTCGTGTAACACTAAAGCTGAGTCCTTCTATCCAGAGTTTGTAGGACTATGAAAAAACAAATAAAGAATTGTAGGAGTCGATAAGAAATGAGGGGCAATAGACAAGTGTTTTTTGTTTTATATATTTTTTTATAGTTAATACCGCACAAGAGTCATAAACTGCTCCCAACCGTCTAGAGCCAGTGAGACTAAGGCATCCCCAATTAGGGTATGTTGTGAGGTTGAAGGTAGTGGAGAGGGGAAGGATATGGGGAAGAGGAAAGTTGGGAAGTACCTGGCTATTCAGATTTGGTCACCAAACACGGCTTAAGCCATTTCAAGCAACGTTTCGATTCTGAATGGTGGTTTTTTACCAGGGCAATACATAAAGTATCTAACACTCTGGAACGTGCCGCAAATATACTTTAAATTATTTTATTTGAATTAAATGTGTTATGACACATATTAATTAAATAAAAGATATTGGCGCACGCCGGGTTTGAACCCGCGATCTTTGGATTCATAGTCGAGCATCTTACCACTCGACCATGAAGGCCGTCAGTGGTTGAAAATATAAGAATAACTTGGCTATGATGCAATTACAAAAAAATATATTCTTAAAAGAAATCCTTGAAAAAAAAACGGTTTTTATTTATATGTTATATGTATAAATAATTATAGTTCAATTAGAAAAAAAGCGTTGCTCGAACTAAATACTGACAATAAGGCATTTTTACACATTTTTATTTAGCAATCCGAAATAAGTATTTCTCGATGTTGAACCACCTACCCACTACACTTAGTTACAAACCACAAGTTGTTTGAATTACAAAAATGTTTCAGATCTCACTTACTGTGATGATTATAAATATCACTGTGCATAAAGTGAACAGCCTTGAAACCCCGAACGAATAAAGTTCTTTGAGGTGAGTGCACTCGCCCCAATTGAGAATAATATTTGTACGATTCAATCCATCTGTTTTGTTTCAAGTGACTTTGTGAGTTGTGAATCCACCGCCTAGTTCCAGCTTTCAGCTTCTCCAGTATCCAGGCTCCATAGCATCAACCCTTCTCCGTATTTAACAATAATACAATTGTCCCATTACCTTCAACCCTTTCAGTTTGCGGTTCAAATATAATTAAGCAAACGGAAGGAATCGCTTTTAGGGGAAGCTGGCTGCTGTTTATTTTCCGTGAAATCTATCTCACAATGTACCATTATCTAAAGTGCATTTATCTCAATGTAATACAATAATTGTATTATCCAAGTAATTAAGAAACTTTCAACAATGAAACTATTAACCGGGCGCGTACATAATTTCGTGAATACACTCAACGCGAAGGTACCTACTGTTTAGAGTTATGATATTTTGGTAATTTTATTCGGATATATTATAGCTGGTGACCATTTATATTATAATTTTTATATATAACCACTTTAAAACATCTACCCAATAGTATTAGTACTGGGCGTTAACTATAATTCGAAAAAACGCCAACGCCGTTATCGTTGGCGATTGTTGACTGTTAAATATAACCGTTTAAAATAACGTCAAAATTGACTATTTTTTGGTAGACTACCAATATAATACTATATTTTCTAAATTACATATAAGTACACAAAGCGTCCTTGAGGTGATTTTCCCACAAAAACGGCGCTATAAAAGTTATCCATTTTTTTTATTATTATTAAGTCCAGACGTTGAATTATATGAGCTAATAATGCAAATGCAATAGTAAAAAAGTAAAATAATTTATTGCGTCGTATTTTCTACTAAAACTTAATTTAATTGCTTACAATGTATTTGCACTTTGGCCGTGAAACAAAACATAAACATCAGACAACTACACCATTAATCGTATTCTTCAACTCACAAAAACACATCGAATGCACGCGCGACGAGTAAAAACGCGCCAAACTTAAACGAGTAGGAGATTGACATAAAACCAACTAGCAAAAATAATGAATAACGAGCCTATTGGTTTTAATAATAAAAATCCCCTGTTAAAAAATAACAGCTCGATGAAAAGACATTGGGAGATATTTAATATAACTGTCATTATTTTCGTAGGCGCTACATATCTGCCGTTTCGGATAGGAAAGTCCACAAAGATATTGTCTAGTAAGAATAAGTATAACCAAAAGATTATTCCAAACTACGCATAATATTGTGCACGACGCACACACTCTTTACACCGTTTTAAAGATTAAAACAATAGGTACATGCGAATGCGATGCGTCGTTATAATATATCTAGCTGTTAGATATTTTTGTAACATTCGGAGAATTATTTAACAGATTTTATTATTTAATAGAATATTTATATTAGCTTATAAAAACGTTAGTTGATAAAAAAAGGTACCCATTTATTCCTTTTTTCAAAAGAATTTACTTGTTTTCCTTTGATTTTATTTAAAAACCGTTCCACAAGGTATACCTACGAGTGTATAATACGGGATATAACATAATTTTACGTAGCAGTTTTTTCAAACAAATTAAAAAATACATTAAATTGTATATTCTGAAGCAGATGTGTCTATGCATTGTAAAAGGGTGAATCTTTCCGTAAATTATACTACGTAAACATAGAATTGCTCAAAGCGATTTTATAAAGTTATTAATAACATAGGGGCATCATTTCTGTTTAATTTATACGCATATAATTTAAATATTCAGATATACTAACTGCTTTGTTTGAGCCATCTGTCGTATTTCCCATAATTATTCGAGAAAAGTCGGTCGGAAAAATGAAGTCAAACGAAAACAGAGACGATTAATCAATACTGTTATCGCAAGGGGCGGGAAAAGCTCGATGCACTTTGATGAATAAATATTATTGGGGACTATTTCTGAAGAATACATTGGAATATTAGTGCATTATTGGATAGCTCCATCCCAATCCGTAAGAGAGAGAACATTAAACAAAGTTTCCGCGAAAACAAAAACAAAAACACACAATTGTAGAAAACTGATGAGGTTATGGGTCTTTTTGAAAAAATCAAAGTTTTTATTTCGTTTTCCAATGGCGTATCTACTCTAAATAATGTTTTATCTGAATCTAATGGTTATTTGTTGATAATAAGCATTTGATTAAGATGAAACGTTTTTGTAAAAGTTGCTTTTGTATGGATTTACAATATTTTTTTTTAAAGTTGGCTTAATCCAAAGCAAACGGCGAGTATACGAGTACCTATGAAAAAGAATTCTCTTTCGGATTTTAATTTCTATAATAATTAAAGCGCATAGAAGACTAACTCTTAAGTTTAAGTATTTATTGGTGTTAGCTCGCCTATCCAGGTGTTTCATTTATTTGGATTGCCTAGAATGTATATATTATCAGAAAATCTACTGCGTATTCCTAATCTAAGAGCGTTGCACGCTACTCGTGTACAGTTCTACAAATGTACAGTGCGCAGCTTCCACCTACCTTTACTTAACTACAGTGGACAGAGGCAGGGACAGGGACAGGGACAGGGACAGGTGTGTGTGAAGTGTCACGCGGAGTGATGCGATTGTTTTCATTACACACACAGGCCACAACTATTGTCACATGGTGTTCCACGTGTCGTACGACTTATCAACACCCCCTGTAAGCTATGAGTCGTTACAGAGCTTTTAACTTACTATATTCTGTTCATTTTTTATGTAGTTTTGAACAAACATTGTGGGTTTCTCACCTCAAGAATATTAACATGCGGCATTGTTGAATCACAAAGAGATACTCTTCAAGGGAGAAAGAGATGTATGTTACTTTTTTTACCACAGTAATTCACTTACCTTGGTGTAATATTTGTGAAGTCAAATATATTGACATGTGAGCAGTGTGGTTATTCTTGGTATAATTATTATCTTAGATGCACACTCGTTAGATTAATTTAATTAAAGAAATGAAATAATAACTTAGAATAATACCACGGATATTATTTTATTTTTTATGGCCGACCGGTTCCGCTTAGCCTAAGCATCATCAGGGTACAAAACTAAACTAAACAAAAAATACAAAGCGTGCTATTATGTATTCAATTTTAATTATTAATAATGCTTTTTATATTTTTTTCATTTGTGAAAGAGTTTTATTTTGCACCTGATACTATCACACAAACTGCAAACAACATGCCTGGAATAATTTTTAATTGTCTGGAAGTGGCACTTTGAGCACCTCCAGTGCTAAAATAGGTATCTAACCCTTTAAAATATCTTTTCATTAGCGGTTGGTTTCCGTTATATTAAGGAATATAAAGATTATTCATCATTGAAAATGAAGTAAATTTACAAAACTAAACAATGGCTTATTGCTGTTTTTTTACATATTTCCTCGTAGGTAAACCAACTTAGTAACAATACCATTCTCGTTCGTATTTCTCTCTTTAACAAAATGGACCCATTATTATAACGGTTCTAGTCTTCAATCAACAACTATTGTTCGTGACTTGCATTTTGTTTGATCTTTTGTTATGTCGTAGTTTCTCAGAGAAAATTAAAACTGATTCAAACGCGTTTGAACGTAACTTTTCAATGGGTTATTTAATTAACGGCAATGAAATCGAAGCTTTACAGCTTACCGGAAGTAAGCTGAATTTAAACTTAATTAAACATTGATTGTTTGTATTTCTTCGACAGCGAGAAAATTGCGCTTGTTCAACTGTTTGGGTTATTGTGTAAACTTGTGTTTTCTTATTTTCGTTTTTAAAAAAATATTTTCCCACTATGTATTTACGGGTGTAAGGATCAACTTCGATCATAAGAAAAATGTAAATATACAGGGTATATATAAGTGTGCTCACCTGGAATTTTGCTCTATATGGTATTATTTCTGTTTCAATCAATGTTATTTAACTAAAGGTGTATTTTAAAATTAATTCAATTCATGGAAAACTCAAAAAAAACTTTGCTGGTATAAATTGGAACTTGTGAAAAAAATATGCTTATTTTTAACGAAAATCATACGCAGAGAGTATATATTATATCGAATACACCTAGCTAAAGAATTTTACTATTTCTTTCAAACATTATAAAATTATACTTGGGTGAAATAGATACTCAAAAGTGACTATAATGTCAGAGGAACTAAATTGGCTATCAGTAAAATAGATACTAACATTAAACACATTGATGTTTATACATAAAATGAAGAACAACTTGTTGCCATAATATTTTTCTTACAAAATTATCTACAATGTTGATATTCACAAATATAATGCAAGGGCATGCAAAGAAATTAGACTACCAGAAAAGAATAAAGTCAACATACAAAATAGCTTACTATATAAAGGGATGAAATCTTATAATGCGCTGCAAGAAACCATCAAAATGGACTGTAAAAAATATTTTAAATGCATATAAATTAAAATAATAAGTAATATATAAGTAAAAATATTATATGGTTAAAAAAGAAATAATTAGCTACTTGTCAACTTGAATGTACAAAGTATTAAAATAAAACAAACAATAAAGGTAAGATTTTTAAATAAATAAAATTGATGAAAATGTTTAATTGTTCAATATGTGTATGGTCTTTGTGATTAAAGTTATTTGATTAAATTGTCTTTATAATTTTCATTCTATATTTGCATTTTATAAAAAAGTTGTGTTTTATTTGGTTTAATTTATTATCTGTATTTCTTTAAAGTGCCCTGAAGATTGTTGAATATGAAATACAGTGATTAAAACATTACAAACTATTTTTACACGAAATAAAAAAAATGCATTCAGAATAAAATTTGTACACAAACCCCAAAAAAACTAAGAACACATAATATGATAAGTAACTACATATTATAATATGTATGAATGGGAACGAAAATAGGAGTGTGTGCCAAGACGAAGTTGTATGGAGGTCTGTTCTCTCTGCCTACCCCTGCGGAGAAACGGCGTCTTAGTTAGTTGGTTAATGGTCATGCCGGTGGGGAGGGCAATCTTGTTGTTGAATCGAATCGTTTCGGATGTCGATATATTTTGCATAAATGAAGCTTCGTTCAAACGACAAGCGTTCCTGCTATTTTTGTAATTATTCCTTGATTTAACATTATTTTTTTTATACATGATTTTGATGAAATATTATGTTTAAATTGTTATATTTTTTACTGTCTATACTTTGGATTCATTGCAATTTATATTTCTTAGAATTAGTTGCTTCATATTTATGAATCTACTCGCTTTATTTAAAAACGCCTTGAAATAAAATTTTCTAATCTTTTTAAAATAATAAATAACTAAATAAATAACTGAACAACTATATATTTGTATTGAAGATAAAAGTAGTAGATGTTTTAGAAGATTTTGTTCTACGCTTCGAGAGTTTTAGTAGAAATTTATGTCTGAAGATCTAAATATTGGTAGTCATAAAACCATAATGTATATTTTAACACTTAAGTGAAGTCAAAAAAACCAGATATAATTATTTTTCTAAAATATATAAGTGGTTAATACCTAAAGGTTTATTTACTCGGCCGAATTCCCCGAATCCCCCTACAGAAAATATGTAACAAAATGTAACGGAGAAGATAGTTCAAAAACCGGATGAGTCATTTAATTCCCCCAAAAGTCAAAACATTCAGAAATGATGGAGGGAGGGCGGGAAAAAGAATAGACGGTGTATTTGTCATTTCCAACTGCTGTTATCCATTGATATTGTTATTTGTTTAATGCTCCCATAATCCCGTGTGTCTATTGTCTATGCATTGTTGAACTCGGTTTCAGCTTTTACTGTCTCCCTAATAAGAAAAATACGTTAGAATTTGATTTCATATTGAAAAGTATTTTCCACTAGCTTTCTGTTATGAATAATATTTGCACATAAATATAAAACTATGCAATTAACATGAAATATTAACTTTGTATAAGGCCACAGATTTTATTTCAATTTTTATGACCGACCTTTCGCTTAGCCTAAGAATCGTCAGGGTACACAATTAAACTAAACTAAAAATACAAAGTGTGCGGTTATATATACATTCAGATGGAGAAAACAATATAAAATAAATTAAGAGAACAGTGAGAAAACAATTAAATAATCTTTAAGTTATAACGAAGGAACAGAGAGAAATACACAGATAATTTGAAATGAAAGAGGCAAAACATCATCTCGGAAGGTAATTTAAGAATAATGAGAAATTTGATGAGTTTAAGGGAAATATATCTAATAACCGGTCGGCCACAAACATTAAAATAAAATTTGTAGTCTTATAAAAAGTTATTTTCTCATTTTCATTAAATATGTCAAGCCACAAAGTTATTGATTTCTACGAAAATATTAAACAATGAATTGAGATCGATATGTGTACTTTTTGGCGTAGTGGTCAATCCGAGTGTAAATCATGACACGTATACGGGCAAGTGATATGTTGAGGGAAATGAATTTATAACAGAAAATACAGCAATTTCTTACTCTGTTTACATATTTATAAGCTAGACAAACACTGAATTCAGCTTGTAGGTTCTTTTAAAGATCATCTATATCCCATACGAACACACGTGATGTGATTTTACTTAAGATTAATATATGAGTATCCGTTATCCTAACGGGGAATAATAACATTATTATGTTAGGTAGAGAATGCGAATTTCTCAACTTCCTTCTTTTAAATCTCAGCCTGTAAGCTCCAACTTAATACATGTTGGGTAATAGGCTCATTATTTTTTTACTTTACGAAATAACTACGCCTCTTTATGAGAAATATCCGAGCTTAGATTATGGGACAAGCATAGCATGACCTTTAGTTTAATTGTTATAAACATTCTAGGTTTCTCGTTTACGCAAAAGATTCGAGGAGATATCGTGTTCGAGCCATACAGCATAATTATTTAGCCTTTGAAACAATGCGGCCTCCCAAAATATCGGAGCTATTTAGAACTGAGCCGCTTATAAAAAATAAATAAATTGATTGGACATCTTTCTGTCCCGAAGCAGCAATTTATTAACAATGGATGGTGGCGATGAGTCCTCCTTCAACGTCTTACGATTTGAACAGGAACTTGAATCTCGTTGTTGAGGCCCGCAGGCGCCTGGGATCAACGGAAACCAGTGATGCTCGAACATTTCCAAATGTTGTTTTTAATTTTGGATTTCATCCTTCAGTTCTTAAGTACTTTTTTTCCCACGCCACACAACAGCAGAATAAAGTCTTATTTTTAGTAGTGAATCTTTTTCGGACACGGATATTTTTTAAAGTAACAAATCATGCACTATTAAACAAAAATACATTATAGTAAAAAAATGAAAGTGTGGTGATTTAGATTTTTATTTTGTTTTAGTATTTCTATAATAATTAGAAATGCCTTCATTATAACTCGACGGCCTTCATGGTCGAGTGGTAAGACGCTCGACTACGAATCCAAAGGTGGCGGGTTCAAACCCGGCATTCGCCAATAACTTTTATTTAATTAATATGTGTCGTAACACATTTAATTCATATAAAATAACAAAAAGTATATTTGAGGCACGTTTCAGAGTGGTAGATACTCTAAGTATCACCCTGGTGAAAGATCACCATTCTGAATCAAAACGTTGCTTGAAATAGCTTTATCCGTGTTTGGTGACCAGATCTGAATACCCAGATACTTCCCAACTTTCCTCTTCCCCGTCTCCTTCTCCTTTCCACTACCTTCAGCCCCACAATATACTCCAATTGGGGATGCCATAGTCTCACTGGCTCTAGACGGTTGAGAGCAGTTGGGAATCTTGTGCGGTATTAACTATAAAAAATAAAATAAAAAAACTAAACACTTAGTAAAAACCTTTTCCAAATATGTGTCTAGTATTTTTTTCCAGTCTACGTTTATTTCAAAATCAGTCTCGTAAGAACTGACCCATAGAACCAACCAGAGAAAAAACTTGAATAGTACTAAAGCTTAAGTTTAGACTTAGGGAATTCAATACTTCGTTTGTGTAGCACTATGAAACAATACCTACCCAATAACTTTGGGTCTTCTTCGTCTCGTTACAAATTAGCTTTTTAAGTTGCCAAAGTAAAGTTACCTCAAAAGGTGGGTTCTTTTATGACTTTGTTTCTTTAATGGATGAAATAAATATACGTATGTGGTTTATGGAAGATTGTAATACCGACTTGCGTATTATGATAACCACCCACAAACTCACTACCATTGATTTTAGGCTGGTAGTAGCAGTATAGTCATCGTAAAATTAAAACATCGTGATATTTTAAATTTAATAAATTTGGTTTTTAATAAGCATGCTTTTATTAATTTTTGATTAATGAAAAAATAAATCGCGAATAATAAAACCTATAATCATTAGTATAAATATACGCATATATTTAATTTGAATATTGAGTGTTCTATTTCCTCAATGAAATTATATTTTCTTTGCTAGAGGACAATCGACATATTTTGGAAAGCTTTGAAAAAATATTTGATCATAGTGGTCGCTCGTGAACTATGGGACCACCGACTACGATGAATTCTTCGCATTATGAAAACACTGAGAATAAAAAAAAACAAAGCTTTTTTATTGATCTGCCTCGTGTTTTCTTATTGATATTATAGGAAAAATACATGCTTACATTAGGTGGGTACCCACATCAAAATATCATTTTATTTAACCCAATTCTAATGGTCTATTTATATTAGCCATTATAACTAACAGTAGGTTTATTTTTGGACTGTGCTGTTTTGTTTTCTTTGAAACAATATTGTTTGACAAATATTTTGAAAGCATTTCATTATATTGTGAAATTGTTTCTATCAATTTTGTTGTTTTTTAATTGGGTATTTGGTATCTTGTGTTTGTTCCTTCATGTTGTGAGCAAGTTATTGGAGTTGTTTCTTCTTATACTCGTATATCGTAAAACATCGTATTTATTGGCCATTCGATATGGATACTTACCTTAAATGCTTAAGTTTAATTAACCTAACCAAACTTATTACACTATGGTATTGCTGTATTCAAAATCGGTTAGTTTCAACACGACATTTTGGGCTTCATGTATTTTTTAAATTTTATAATAAAAATCTGTTTGATCCAAATGAAAGATAATTTAAAAATAGACTGGCAAAAACGAACATGACTGTATTTGCTATTATTATTTTGATTATAATAGTATATATAGTATGTACTTATTTTAAAAAGGAAATTAACTTTACTAAAGTAACGAAAAAGTAATCTGTTTACTTTATAAAAGCTAGAGATAGATAACAAGTATTTATGTTACCTACTTACTTTTAAAAAAAAGATGAGTAGAGTTTATAGTAGGGAAAAGAAATCTAAAAACAAAAAGGTTACATCATAACGAGATACCTCTATTAATAAAATTAGATATTTCATGCAAAGAGTTGCTTTAAGCAGAATGTAATGTGTCTACCTATCTTTATTGTCTTCTTTCCGCGCAACTTAACGGCACTAAAAGTTAAGAGATATTTTAGAATTAAAGTCGAAAATACTAAGCTATTAAAAGACAACCAATAAATGTTTCATATCTTTTAAGAACAGATAATTATGCATAATAGTTTTAATCAAAACTAAGATACACGTTGTAATATGTGTTAATTTAGAAATTGTTGACTCGTTGGTAGAATTTCATTGAAAATAAATCATCAATATCCAGAGTGGTAGATACTCAGAGTATCGCCCTGGTGAAGGTTGCTTGAAATGGCTTTAGCCGTGTTTGTTGACTAGATCTGCATAGCCAGGTACTTCCCAACCTTCCTCTTCTCATTCTCTTCCTCTCCCCACTACCTTTAGCCTCACAACATGTCATAGGGTCACTGGCTCCAGACGGCTGAGAGCAGTTGGGACTCTTGTGCGGTATTAACTGACCGGTTAGTAGCCGAGTGGACAAACGCGTCGGATTCCCACCCGGTCGTCGTCGCTTCGATTGCTCTGCTAGTTAAGCCCTCTATCATTGCGCAAACAATATTTTCCGCTTATTATGATGGCAGTAGAAGTTTTTCAAATATTGTCAGGTTATTCGTAACCGGGAAATGTTTATCTTTCTTTTAAAAAAAGTAAAATTATATAATGGAAGCGTTTGTGTAAAATAGACGTAAGTATGTATCCGTTCGGACCGTGGCGTCTGCCTATTCCTGCGGGGAGCGATTAACGGGTTGGTAAAAGTAATTTAACCCGCATTAAATTAATCCACAAGGTACTTACGGAACCGCCTAAAAGTACTCAACTCTATGTATTTACGCGCTTAATACGCCTCACGTAATTTTCAATGCACAAATTTACGGTTCGATTACCTTTTAATATTGCTTCCGGCCACATATTTGTATTACCTTCGAATCACAGAGCTTTGATTCATCAGGAAATGGCCAACTGAACTAGATTTTACGATTTATTTTATATTTCACCCGGAATGTAATGCGAAATTCGTCACGTTGTGAGTTTAGTCCGAAAAGATAATATTATTAATGCCTCCCTATCATTGGTTCAGTTTTGCAATCGGTTCAATAAATCGATTAATATTTTTAATGATGGAGTTATGGCAGGATGGTATTTAATGTTCTTTCAAAGGCATCAAAATCGCATCAATGATTTCTTCAATTAAAGCGATAATATCGTGAATACTTGATCACGTAGGTATGATTAGAATGTATATCTATTCAGTGTTTGTTTGAATTGTAAGCTAGCCAATTTACTGAAATTGCTATTGACTTTTTCTATTAAAACGGACTCACTCAGTTTGTTTAATGATATCATAAAATAATCTCCGTGGCAGAGCCTGCGTTTTAACCTATCAGCCTCCGTGGTCGAGTTGTTAAGACGCTCGTCTACGAATCCAGAGATTGCGGGTGTAAATCTCAACGTGCGCAAATAATATGAATTTCATCAAATGTGTTATTTCACGTTTGATTCATATAAAAATAAAGAATAGTAAATGGCATATTCCCGCGTGGTAGATACTTTGAAGTATTGCGAAGGTGAAAGACCACCATTCAGAATCGAAATGTTCCTTGAAATAGCTTTAGCCGTTTTTGGTTACCAGATCTGAATAGCCAGGCACTTAACAACCTTCTTCTTCCCCATCTCCCTCCCCTCCCCACTACATTCAGCCTCACAACATACCCCGATTGGGGATGCCATAGTCTCACTGACTCTAGACGGTTGGGAGCAGTTGGGACTCTTGTGCAGTTTTCACTATAAAAAAATATTTAAATAGCCAGGTACTTCTAAACCTTCCTCTTCCTTATCTCCTTTCCCTCCCCACTACCTTTAGCCTCACAACATATTGGGATGCCATAGTCCCACTGACGCCAGATGATTGGGACCAGTCGGGACTCATATGCGGTATTCAATACAGAAAAAAAGTATATGCAATTCGCTACAGCGTCAAAGATAATTTCAGCATCATTGTTTCGAGAGACAACTTTGCAGGTACATTCCAACCATCCTCTTACCTTTCTTTTTCTCTCCTTCACTTTCTTCAGTTCCACAACGTTCTCCAGAGAGGGATGTTGATACTGACTCCGGGCAGTTGAAACTCTTATGCGATATCTCATGTGTAAATATACATTTTCTTCTTAGCCGAATCAAAAAACTAGGCTATGCTTGTGAATAATGCGAGCTCGGTAGGTACCTGCCGATACCTTCAGCGGTGTTGACGGCCGCGGGGCGTCGAGACTCGCAGCTTCTCGGAGAGGCGAGAAGCTGATTCCGTATGCAAGGACGTACGTAGACACCGCGTGCTGAGAAAAATGATATCAGGCAATATTCACACCCTTCCCGCCGCAAACCTCTCATCACTTACGTCTTGTCGTATGCTTGTCAGTAGAGACACGTAACTAAATCTACCCGGCTAAAGTTTTTTCCCAAACTACACACAATTTATCAAATTTGATGCCTAGTTTGTCTTGTGTAACACTTCTAACATACGAAATCAGCCTCCGGAGATAAGCTCCTCGCGTGCTGGACCACAAACAACGCGTGTATTTATGGATCACAAAATCGTCACCATCATCTTATAGCCTAAAACGTAGATCTTAAAATCAAGTTTAACCTTTTGGTAGGTGACGAAACGGGGATCTTTTTTGGATCAAGGATCGTTGGACGAAGGTAAGACAAAGGAACAAACAGAATCGTCCCCCTCCTTGCATATTAAATAATAACTCTCACTTTATTTGAGATTTGTTTGGGTGGCGGTACATTGAAAGGATTACAGACAACATACAGGATGAATAAAAATATTAGAACCTTTTTTTTATAAAACCGTTATTTTTATAAAAACCTCATACTTACTTTTTCACTAATACAAATACGCTAATTATCAAATAATTCATAACTCAAACCGTTTTTGACTAAACTATTATTAATAATAAATATAATATTTATTTAGCTTCACGAATATCTGAAATAATTTTCTCTCTTTTTGACTTTATGCAAAGTCAAATACGTACAGTGGCATGTACTTAAAATATTTGATACCTTATTGACTATTTTTATATCAACTCCAAACAGAAACCTTAAGATTTCCCTCAGGGCCTCATGTGTGGAGTTCATATGAAAAAGCTATTAGCTGCCATATTTGGGGATTGTGCATGGAGAGTCTTTTTAAGGTGGGGAAAGAGTGAACCCAATTCACGAAGAGGGAGAGAGGATGAAGGAGGGAATAAACACGAAGTCTGTAAGTTGTTCCACAACCGAGCTGCTGAGAACAAGGATGTAAAGACGACCCTTTTTCGTATGGCAAAAATCCGGGTTCAAATGTTGGACAGGCGTTTGGCGCGTCTTCTAGCTGTTCCGGTTTTGATGGGATCAATGACGGTCTACTTCTTTTTAAAAAGAGTTAAGAGATTTTTCAAGCATTTAGAGACTACTTACCAGAAAGGTGTCAAAACTCAACAGTTCGCACTTGCAATATATACAGCGCCTCCAGTTATGTACTATTACACGTACGTGTAATATAATAGAATGCCCAGCTCCTGAAAGGTTAACGTCTCTCTGACCTCAACGGAGCCTCCGTGCTGGAGTTGGTCACTGATGGACGCTCCGAGCACGTCAATGAGAGTGTGAAACGTTTGAATAAACTAGCACCCTGTAAACAGAAAGCTCACGTGTTGGACCGCCTTCCACACACGAGGCTGCTAACTCCTCATAACGATCACCTTAACCATTAAACTGGAATAGCTACAGCTATCTACGTATCCCGTGCAGTGCAGCAGACAGTATTGTTACAGCAGACGCATAAAAGCAAAGGATTGTCGTAAAAGAAAATGACAGCGTGTCTGTAACGAGTGTCCCCCGCTCTTCCGTTTACCGAGAGTTCTTCTCAACCATTCTACTACAGCTAGTGAGACAATATGTATTGCGATAAACACATTTTAAATTTAAAGGCAAAGGAATTACAGCGGCCGCAGGTCGTAAGCGTCCTAGTTCCATTCAAGCTAATCTGGTAAATGGAAAAAATCTCCGGTTAAAAGAGAATGCTTGGGAACAATAATATTAAACTTCATTAATGAAAACTTACGGGATTTTAAATAGCAATTGAAATGCCTAAAGGTCAGATGAACCTTCAAAGCAGTCGCACAACACACGGTTTGTTTTGAATAATATCCAAGTGTTTACCATTCTATTTTTCAGCTATTGATTTGATATGGCAGTTGATACTCTCATCAATGAGTAAAATATCTCACTTGTAAGTAAAATAATAGTAGAAAGGGAGCGAGAAAATATTTCAACTATTTTAGCCCTTGCATTATTTGTAATCCATGGAAAGCTTCAACATACAGTCAGACCATCTAAGAGATATATTTAACAGTCAAATAAACTTTTTTTCCTCATATCAATACTATCGTGAGAGCATCAAGTCATGGTTATGGATGCATTGTGTGAGAGTTCACTTACACATTCAATATATTATTTTAAATAGTAGGTGCTTGCGCTGACAAATGTTCATTGAAAACATTCGATTATTGTCGCAGGTTGCTGGTCGCTGGTCGCAGGTAGTTGTGCATATTCCCAATAGAGCCATCCAGAAAGCAATTGCTCTGTAACGATAGCCCAATTTGTCGGATATGCATCCGCTGGCTACAAAAACAGTCACAATTGCCGCAAACCGCCGTCACTTTGAATACAAAGTACAGTTCCGCGCAACAGGACAATTTCCCAGCCAGCCGCGGCACCGGCGGAGCCAATATTCATATGGCATGCTGCCTAGCCACATTTGCTACGTATATTTCCAAACACAATACCATTTACTTTTGATTTTTCCCCGTAATCTGTTCACTAATCGACTTTTTTTTTATTTCGAAAAATATTTTCAAACATTGAATGGTATGTGTATAGGAAAACAGTATTTCTTTGCATTGTGTTCCTTGTTGTGCATTGCCAGGGGATTTTTTTTCTTCCATTCATGCTTTTATTACTGCAAAACAAAACTTGTGCATGAACGATTTTAGCCAATGGAAAAAAGCAACCAGAAAAAAAAAACATTTTACAAAACATTTAATGACCAAACTTAAAACCACACCGCGTGTGCATTAAAATTACACAATCAAGTCAATTGGCAAGTTTTTCTATTAACCATAAATAATATAATTTCATTAAACATGGTGTAAAATCAACTATAATTTTTAGTTGTAACAAGGATTCTGGCTTGTCCCGCTGTGTTTGTTTTATTGGGTTGTCTAAATAAAATTCAAGATTCTGAGTATCATCGAAATGTTATCTATGTAATATTATGATTTTTTGATTTCAACCATTGTTCCATGTAAAAATTCTTGTTTCAGATAAATCATTATCGTTGGTCTGATTTAAATAAATATCTTCTTGTCGATTTTTTCTCCTAAAACTAGGTAAATTTCAAAGGAAAAACTTTTCACCGCAAACTGAAACCATTATTCTAAATAGAAAATGGGATGAAATATTACGAAAACAATTGTAACAACACTTTGCGAGTTTATTATAAGCAATAAAAAGTGTAGCGCGTTTATTTGTCCAGTTTTTTAAACGCTGTTTTAGCCTCTATAAAAAATATTCTATTATATTGTCACTGAAAATTGACAGACAAACTTATGCGCTTCCTGATTATATAAAAGAAAACTTCATCAATAAACACCATTTCCATTAAAAATCGGATTTCATAGCCAGTTTAGTATCCATAAAAAAAACAATGTGTTTAATATAATAATAATTGCTTAAAACACATATAAAGGTAACACGTGACATATGTTAAAAGTATTTCTATCCAGTGCTCAGCAAGTTGTGAAATTGCACAATGTTTTAGCTACACTAACCTCAAAAGGGAGAGCACTCACGTCCACGTTTTCAATACACTTCCCATAAAAGACTTTCTTTATTAGTTTTCATGAATCATTTGTTGTTTCTAAGCTCGCCAACCCACCCGATACAATATCCCCCGCGCACCCCAATAATGTTTTCATATTATTTCCTGCGCAATATCTCCTTGTTGGTATTTTTTTAAGCCGCGGCAAGTTTTCAACCCTCGCGCCCCGAGAGGAAATATGGCGGCCAGCGGCAAGTGCCTGGGAGGAAGCCAACCCGACGGGGGGAGGTGAATATTAGACTAATGTATTAGTTGGGATGCCAGATATTGTACACAGACACCGGGGAAGTGCAGCCAACTACGGCCAAGTGCGGCCGGATGAATAGTCACATTAAGACAACGCATTTTAAGGAAAATTAAATCATTTATTAATTTGTGCGTTTCTTTCTTGTTTCAGGATTGATCCGAACTGCTCAGAGTGATCAGGTATGTACGTATTTATATTTTGCTTGGTATATCAGCGAAGTTATTAACCCAAAACACCTGTTAGCACAGATAAATACTTGCGAGTTTTTTAATTTGGGAAAACATACAGTTGTATAAAAAAATTAAATATTACGTTATTACTTTGTTGCATTAGCCAGTGATGTTTTCGCTAGTAATATATTTAGTATATACACCAGTGACATGTCTCTGTTATTGTTAACTTGATACTAGTATTTGAACTTGTTTATGTCGAAGGCCAAAATATTACTTAACTAACTATCTATATATAATAAAGAGACTTTGTATATATGTACCTATAATAAGAAGATTTCAAAACAAATTGTGATCAGACGATAATCATAAAGACATGACCGTAATGCTTAACAGCTGATCAACATTTCATCAAACGCTAAAAAGAACCGAATATCGGTGTTTAACGGGGACTGTTCAAATGTAAACAAATGAAAGTGGCGCTGATGGACGATTTGATGGTCGTTATAATGTATGAGCACAGTATCTCGAAAGACGACATAGAACATGAGGATTTTTTTTTTCTAAGGGCCCATTTTATGAATTTGATGTAAAAAGAAATGTGACGAGAGTATGAAGCAACCCAACCTTAATATTTATATTTTCATAAATTATATTGAAAGGGTGGGGTAGAATAAGGTGAGGTTATGTTGATGAACTATTGCATATTTTAGGAAAAAATAAAGGAATACTAATCCTCTATTTTTTCCAATATTATAACAAAGTTCTTGTTTTTAACAATCTACATGACTATATTTTACAAAGGTAAATATATATATATATATATATATATGGCATTATTATTTTAATAATATACACCATAAATTAAGATATTTAAAGAAAAATAGCAAAAATATTTCAAACATTTTTTTTATTAAAATAAAATCCAAAACTTATAGATTCTGAGAAGGCTGCAATTTTTAAGCACCGTTCAGGTTGCAAAAGTTTTATTTTCTGACTGATCGTAAGTTAATATAATAACAACACCTAAAATAATTTCCATAAATAACCGTGAATTATTTTAGTTGGACCTTCTTGCTTTACGGGCTGGATTCTAGTGCAGCTTTAGGTAAACAGGGGATGAGAGACAATTATTGTTATTCATAAGTTTTGTGGTGATTTCTCCCCCGACCGGGCTGGGTTTGTTTTGCTCCGACTCGGGTTATTTACTTTTCACTACAGTGGCTGTCCGTTCATCAGATTGCAGGTTTAATTCTCTTGATGGCTTTGCGGAATAAATTATGCGGGCGAAGGTGGTTTATTTCCCAGGAAAGCGGGGTTACGTGAAACACTGGTAATAGCCTAATTCAAGAAAGTTTTCATTACTTCAAACCTAACATGAACGTAAAAAAACACTTTGCAATATTAATAAACCACATAGAATTAATAAACGCATTTTGATTTCAATTGAAATTTTGTAATCAGGGTGGCAATATCTTAATTTATGTCATCTTCCAATCGTGTACTTCCATATCAAACACTCAGTTTGGAGAGCGTGACTTTGGAGTGTTAGGCCCTAAGGCCTGGAATAGACTACACATGAGCTGAGAATGATGAAAGACTTGACAGAGTTCAGAGCTAAACTCAAAACTCATCTCTTCAGAAAATCATATCCATAAATAACCGGACTAAAAATACTATTGTATTTCCATACACTGGTCGGCAAATTCTCGACTTACTGCTATACAAAAAGTCCGAAACTATCACAGCCCGCGACACATGTAAATAAGTAACATGTAAATATCAATAAGTAAACGGTTATTCTTGATATAGTTTTAGGTATTTAGATAATTTAAGTCATAGTTTTTAAGCTTTTTTAAGCGCCCTAGAGGTTATATTTCCCAAAAATGGCGCTACATAAATTAGTCAAGTTCTATTATAATTATGTGGGAAAGCACTACAAAAGTGTTTGTAAATTGAAATGAAATGGACTCGCGTTGTTTCAACACCTAAAGCGATCTGCATCGATATGTGTTACATGAACTTACAACTTTTTTTTCAAAGCCTTCTGTATTTAGTAATGATTCTTTGAAATATTTATGTGGTATTTATCGCAAATACACCATATACATAATTCACAAAAACGAGTTCCGGATACCGAACAATATGCAACTAGGCGATGGTTTTTACAGGGTTTTTTTCTGTTTTTTTTTTATAATTTTAATATCTTGCTAACATACTCGTACATAGAAATCCCGATGAATTATAAAAAACTCACTCTGGGATAAGATAAATTAAATGGTAAATGAGTAACAACAAAATACAAATACATTTTCTTTATGTAATTTGTTTTATTTTTAAAAATGCAAAAATTAAAAAAAAAATTCTCGCCTAATCCTAAGTGGCAATGCAGTTATCAGTCAATGTTTTAATATCTCAAAATAACAAAAATAAAATAATAATAAAAATCTTTATTACCAATCCTTTGAATGTTATTCGAATTAGGATAATACTTCCTTAACATAAATGCATTCCAAGTTGCTTATGTACCCATCCAAAAGGGTGTGAGTGTGAATGACGTGATTTAGCAAATATCAGCCATTTTGCTGAGTAATAAACTCCTAAACAACATTAATATGGAATAGCTTTCAATACCGTGTAACATGCTCAGCCGATGCATTCTCCTTGTCAAGCTATAGACCTCATTCATTCTTTATGGGATCAGTTTATTTTACTTAGTTCCTACCCCATTCGGAGGGGGTCTCCGCCCCAACGTATAAAAGTAGGCGCCTAGTTCGGTCATACACAAATATTAGATCCCGGGTGAAATTACTTTGCGGGGCAAATTTTTATTTTTATGTTTGAAATATTGCGCCACGTTTTTAGGATAACGCGGCCGCGATCTCCCCACTTTACGACGAGGGGCTCGACTCGAGTGCAGGAACTATTAACTTGATGAAAGCCGGGACTGTGAAAATGCAAACTATTTACATATCAATGCTTTCTCCAAAGTGCAATTGACATTTTTCACGCCTTTTATGAAATTTTATGCCATTACACACTTGAATTACTCGGAAGGAAAGTATAAAGACATGTGTGGGGCAGGTTCAACCAACTCTTTATTATTTCATGATTTATTGTCTGCCTACAACAGACTGATGATTATTTTAGTCCTGTTTTAATATGTTTTTTAAACGAAATCATTTTTTATTGATATTCCTTTTGACAGATATAAAACTGTCTTTGTGTGGTACGTCAAACATAAGAACGAATATTTTGACTCTGGAGGAATCAAATATGTCGGCTTCCGAGGTCGAGTGGTTAAGACGCTCGCCTACGAATGCAGAGGTCGCGTGTTCAAATCGCGGCGTGCAGCAAATACGTTTTGTTTAATTAATATGTTTAGTATTATTTAAAATTTAATTTCTTTAACACAATATAGTATATTTGCGAAACGCTCCAGAGTGGTAGATACTCTAAGTATTTCCCTGGTGAAAGACCACCATCCAGAATCAAAACCTTGCTTAAAATGCCTTTAGCCGTGTTTGGTGACCAGATCTGAAAATCCAGGTACTTCCCCACCTTCTTCTTACCCATATTCTTCCCCTCTTTACTACCTTCAGCCTCAAAACATACCTTAATTGGGGATGCCATAGTCTCACTGGCTTCAGGAGCAATTGAAACTCTTGGGTGGTATAAAAAAACATAAACATATTTTTTCAACCAAATTTATGCACATACCTAGAGGTATTTCTGTATGTTTATTTTATTCTATACACCCTCAAAATCTCCCCTGGATATACACGGAACATGACTTTGTCGTCATCCGGTTGGGCAACGTTGTGAGATTGGACAGGAAGGAGCTGGAGGGGCGGTTTTGTTAATTTAACGGTCTTGAAGATGCTCTAAAAAATGAATGAGGAATGAAAGACGAAAACCGGCAACCGACGTTCTAAATGCATGCTTTTTTATAATGAGAAAGAGGAGGTGTAACGGCACGTTCTTATGCTGCCGATATCAACTGTGGTGGAAAGTGTAGCTCGTATTCGAAAAGTTTCTCGCTAATCTTAGCAATCGATGTATTGTAAACGTTTTTTTTTATCAGATCAACCGCCCGTATTTGCACTTAATGGCGGATAAGTCTTCCACCAAAGTTTTCGCAGTAGACAGATATTGATTCCCTTTTTATCTATCGAAATTAAAAATCCTTGAAAAATTGGACCGGTTTGACCAGCTTAACTCTACCCCAGACGCGATTCTTCTCTACGTGGTAGTCGATTTGCTGTCTGAAAATTTCGCTAGTCGAATGGATATTTAAACTGGAAAAGGGAAATGTCCGAAATTCTTCGTGTACAGCGCTGCCATATTTGCAGTGGAGAATTAACGTATGTTCAATAATATTTATTAATTGTAACCATGTGATTCATTAACTTTAAATAAATAAAAATTGTGAGTACGTACGGGGGTGAACTTTTCAAATTTGAAACTGAAGAATATGTTCAGAAAATTATCAAATATGGTAAATAAAAAATCTTTTCACATACATTCTGTGATGTATTATAGCAGATATTATTATATTCTTGAATAAGGTAGATTTAAGAAAGAAAAAAAAAAGTTATATTTTATTACCACTGGTATTTTATATTCCTTCAGTTTTTTTCAGATATTTTATTGAATCTATGAGTAATAATCCTCAAAATATGTTAAAATAATGTTATTATGAACAATTATATCCATTATTCGTTTAATTAATATTGTAATGTACCCCGTTTTGTTATAATAACATTCATTTTATTATTTATAAAAATATGCTGGGCATTTTTATTCCAGCATATTATTCTAAGGCACCGGAATCTAGACTCATTCTAGCATCGTTAAACAAGGCGGCGGATCTCTCGAGAGCTGTGGACATAATTTAGTATCTTCTTTTCTCGGGATTTTTGAGAGTTTCCTCTAAGTCTCCCTCGACCTATCTACACTCTACACCCCCGGCTTCGAGTGCATGTTACGGCAAAGCCTTTAGCAATATAGTGCTTATCCGTGTACTTCCATACAAGAAGCCAGATTTGGATGCAGGCGCTCATATCAAACTTCCTCTCCGTATCTGTATCCATTTCTCAACTTTAAATTACTCTTATATTGTACGGTAGTTAGAAATTTTCTACTGAATCCTTCTTTTATCGTTAGTATATTAGTTTAGTGTTGTCAAATTAACAAAGTGTTATCGTATCTTGATGCAGTGAACCAAATATGCCTTACAAATTTTAACTCCTTTTTTTTTAATAGTTATTGAGTAGGCTTTCAAAACTTTTACAATTGAATTATAATCACCTACATAATATGAGGACATATGGAATTTATATAAATATATAATATCGTCGCTGGAAAGGCAAAAGGGCTGAAGCGACATTTTGGCCAAAAATGAGTTTAACATGCAGTTTTGATCAATTTTTATTTCTGCATCGAATGCTTTGACTCTAGTTTGATTCAGAAGACTTTTGTGACATATAAAATATATATTCAATTTGTAAGAAGGCTTGACTCGAGAGTTTGGACTTTTTTAACTTTTCGTTGCTTCGGGTAACTCAGTAAGAGCATTGAGTTAGCTGAGTTTTTTTTCAAAAATCCAACCAGGTCCTAAAGACTTGAATGAATTTTATTTTATTATAAAACGAACAAAAAACTTTTAAGTGCCAAATGCTGTAAACTTCGCTTCAGCCCTTTTGCTTTTCCGGCAACGATATGATTATACAAGTTGCAATGTACCCAAATTTAGAGAGGTACCTATACAGTTTACAGTAGTTTTCCTCGTGGTATATTTATTTGACTTAGAGTTGGGAAGATACGGGTTCGTTAACTGCCAAACAATTATTTTTGGTAAACCGTATTTTTGACAACCTTTCACCGTCCACTATTAAAACAAACGTGTAGAAACAAGTGTGTTTATTTACGTAGCAGTGATATCTTATCACAGTCAGTTTACAGTCGGTTATGGTGCTCACTTCTGGCAAAAACCCTTTAGAGCCGGGTACCAAGAAATGTTGAGTGTCCCCTTGTCATCCCGTTTAATGTTAATTGGATACTTGTAACTTACGATCGTCACTGTAATTGGATGAGCTCTATAAGTTTTATTTTTTCCATATCTTCGCCGGAAAGGCAAAGGGGCTGAAGCGCCATTTTGAGTTTACACCATACTACATTATTTTTTTTTGTTTTTACAATAAAATTTATAAGTATTCAGTACCCGGTTGGATTTAAAAAAAACATAACTCAGGTAACTCGATGTTTTTACTGAGTTACCTAAAGCGACAAAAAGCTAAAAAAATCTCAAACTTGGGTCGCTTGAGTCAAGCCTTCTCTCAAATTGTAAGTATATTTTAGATGACTGAAAGGCCACAAAATTATTCAGAATTGAACGAGAGTCAGAGTATTCGATACAGAAATAAGTTGATCAAAACAGCATATTTAACTCATTTTTGACCATAGTGTCGCTTCAGCTCTTTTGCCTTTCAGCAACGACATGATGAACATCACAAAACTCAATTTAAAAAATATATTTTAGCTGTAAAATTTTTAATATCTAATATCTTACTAATGACTAACGACTAATTCAACGATTTTACCCCACTCTCAGAAAGAATAAACGGAAAACATTATTTAATCAATTGTGCCTTGTAAGGCGAATCTCAGAAAGGTATTATTAGAATGCCTCTACGTTTATTTTTCTTTTCAACTATGCCTTTTGAATGATATTGTGTACTTTTTACAGTTAGTTGGATAACTATTTCTTTTTCTAAACTGTTTAATAGAAAGCATGTTAGCTTTTCTGAGGTTAAACTCGACTATTTCTTTCGTCCACATTCTCATTCAAAAACAAGAAGTTTAACAAACATTATAATCTTCAACAATTGTTAAATGAACCGGAAATATTTTTTTTAATAATTGATGATTTATAGTGTTTTTAAAGTTCAAAGTAATTTTCCACATTTATTCAAATGCAAATTTGCTCTGAAGCAAGCAGCAGATATCGTGCATTTCCACTGCCAAAGTTTAAGAATAATATTAGCATTAGAGCCCCCGTGGATTAGAAAATCTACGAGTCGTGTTCAATTCAGTCCGTTTCTTTGGCTGTTGTGTATTTGCAAAATGAAAGCTTTAAGTTAGTTATGACCCACCCAGGGCAGTTTCCCAACAATCAAATTGCCATTTGAACAAAACTTTTCCTTGCATTGACTGCTTAAATAATTGAATGTCTTCTCTCTTCTCCATACACATTTTTGCAAGACCGTCAAGAATACATTAGAAATAAAAATCCTGCTGGTCAGGAACTTTTGTAACCTGCAATATAAACATACATCTAAAACGAATATAGGATTTTTGATAGTCTATTCACTAAACCTACGTTAGGCCCCCTTCAAACTTTTGAATTCTGAATAGTTTTATTTTATTTTCATAGTGAATACCGCACAAGAGTTCAAACTGCTCCCAATCGTCAAAGAGGCAGTCGAACTGAGGCATCCCCGATTTGGGTATGTTGTAAGGCTTAATAGGTGGGAGAAGTAGATAGGGAAGAGGAAGGTTGGGAAGAAGTTGGCTATTCAGATCTGGTCACCAAACACGATAAGCCCATTTCAAGCGTCGTTACAATTCTGATGGTATTCTTTCATTAGGGTGACAATTGAAGCATATAAGCACTCTGGGACGTGTGGCAAATATATTATTTTATAGGAACTATATGTGAAATAACACAATTTATTTAAATATAATTTAATTACGCATGTCGAGATTCAAACCCGTGAACTCTGGATTCATAGTCGACCACGGAAGCAGTGCAAATCAACTTTTTTTTTCATTTAAATTTTAAATTTACGCAGATATAAATTAAATCACCTACTCTGCCACGGATATCTTTCAAAACATCTAACAAATTCTACACAGTTGATTTACGAAATCTCTAAAATAAAGATGTTAAATTTTACACTATTATTAGGTACCCTTCCATTTGTTAAAACATTATTATTCAGTATAAAATTTGGATTATGGGAAAATCGAGGGGACATAACTGTTAGAAGCCAAAGTGTCACGTTCTGAAGACATTTCCATGTAGGCTGTAGGGTATTTGCATATTTCGTTTAACCGTTGGGCCTTTGAAGAATTTTAGCATGTGATTTCCCCTGGATCCGTTCCAAGAGACTAATTGGCTTTCTCGGGGGCGCGGAATGTGTCCGGGGCTTTAGGAAGCTCGGGAGCTTTCTTTTCTTCTTTACTTCCGTATGTCTAAGAATCTGAGGATCTTCCAAACCAACCGCGAAAGGCGTCGCGCATTTTAATACCGACGATCCTGCTTCACTTCCAAAGAAACATAATCACCATTAATACTTTTATGAATTTGCTATAGATAGCCTATTGTTGATTTATTTATAGAAATAATATATATATTTATATATATATATATATATTATATATATATATATATATATATATTTATAAGTTATGTGCATTCCATGGTAGGTGGTTTTTTCACTATTTGACTGATAAGTATTCTCACGCACTAGCTTTGCCTATGTGGGATTTTTGTTATGTCTACATTGTTTTTTTTCTTTTTTTTTAAATACCATTTAAAATGTGTTTTTTAATGTTCTTATTTTTGTAATATTTTCTTTTTTATTTATACAAAAAAATATTTGCAAAAAAAAAATCGAATAAAAAAATGACTTAAGAACATCATGATGAATTCCAACATTTGAATTCTTGTAAATTTCCTAATTTCTTTTTGTATGTTTGCTGTAAATAATTGTTTGTAAAGTCTCTGGTAGTAACCACCTGGCTTCACTCGAAGTTATGTACTATTTTTTCTTATTGAATATTTAAAACAAAAACCTTTTTGACGTCTTGATTTAACGATTATTTTCTCGGTTAAATAAATATTTCAAATCTCCATAATTCAGGATGGAAATGCTGCCGCAAGACGCCAGAAATCACGCGCTGTTGATGATACCAACAAACAGATTTTCTGATATGAAGTGAAAGATTATTAGAAATATGCTCTTTCTAACTATAACTTCCATTCGTTGTGTATAATAGTAATTCATTCATGTCAAAACAATACCTCGCATTCCACTCATTTGTCAAAAGTAATTTTTCGGTGTGTTCTGGTACAAATTTATAAAATACACAACCTGGCCAAATCTCGTAAGCTACAACAATTATTTATAGGGTTTTTTTTTAAATTAAACGTAACTCCTTTTAAAGCCTTAAAACAAGTTAGTCTACCTGATTGTCACTATTAATATGATAGCTTTCCCCATGATTAGAAGCTATGACAAGGGTACATTAGATTCTAAGATGCTCATTTTTTATAACTATTAAATTATGGGGCATGTTAATCGTTTTACGTGAAAAAAAACTGATTTTTTCACAGTTTTTTGTATCCCCTGTAAATTTGTTATAATGTGGAATATTTGGTCATGAGCGAATATCTCTTCAAAATCAGATCGAAATCAAATGAAAGATAGATTTTTCAGCGCCTAAATAACTTCAAACAGGCATTTTACCAACACGCAGAATTGGTGTGAAACTACGGAAGGCGTTCGTTGACTACTTGTGAATAGTCATCTCGCACATAATATATTGTATTTAATTTCTCAACCAAATATTACTATTTTTTATGATTAGTGGACGGATACAAATAATTGTTGATATTATAAATAATTTTTTTTTTATTAAAAAAAATATTTTCATTAAAATATTTATCTCTTCGATATTAAATCCATATTGCGTGATCTTTTAATTATAAGTATAGAATTTTGTAATAAGGAATGTGGGTTGGTATGCAGTAAAGGGCGAAGAGAAAGCAATACGATTGAATATTACGCGATAAAAATAACAATCATTTTTACTCTTGCTACATTGGCACGCATATATAAATATTAAGAAAGATATTTTATAAAGAAATGTTTATCATATTTATGTAGACTGTATGTTAGTTTTATTGTCAAATTTGATTATATATTACTTGTTCACACTGTATTTTACAATTGGTTTATACTTTTTAGCGAGCTTTGATTTTTTACAGTTAGGAGTAGCGTGTCAGAAAATTGTATTATTTATTTATTTCGCAGGCGTGTAGTATATAAAAATACTTGTGATGCATCATTTAATAAAAGATATATTTTTTATAAGCCACCATAGAAAAAAAAACTCAACTACTAATTTGTATTGCTCGTGTATGCGAAAATCGTTGAAATATATTGTAATTCGTATATTATGATATATTTCAACGATTGTTGAAGGAACTATCTATATTTTTTTAGTGATTTATCAGTCAATGATTTAAGATTTTATTATAACGTTATAGTATATTGAGCCGTGCTGTAATTCCTCATAATTTTAGAGTCGACATTTCGAATAGTCTTCCAGCGACCAACATCAGGGCAGATCTCTCAAAATGTCCGAAATGCTGGCTAAATAAAGAAGAGGAAATGCAACACGGCCCAACTACTCAAAAACAATAAATAAAACATTTCGTTTTTAAAAAACTGCTATTTTTAAAGTTAGAAAAAAATATAAATTAACAGACTACATTCGGTTCGCGATCATCTTGGAATTCTGGCTCTCATTCCCGGGGTATAACTGCTGAGAATAAAAACAGCCGATAAACTTCTTTAAAATTTTCAGTTCGCGCTGTTTATGTGTTTATGCACGCAAATAAACAACCTGCAGAAGCGGAGCTTTTGACATTATAAATGCACTGAAGTTATTAACCTTCAAATAAACCGTCGCATAAACTGTTACCTAATAATTAACAACAATTTTCTCTTTAAACTCGGGACAGGGATAAAAATGCATTACCGATTTACTGAAAACGTTTTATTGAGAGTCGTATCTTTTCTTGGCGCGGCATGTTGTTATGGTTTTGAAAAAGGTGCTGCGCAGAGAATATATGTACATATACCACTTAGTTTGCAAATGGTTTGATGTAACATTATTCACGAGTGGACCCTGGGAAAAAACAAATAAAAATACAGTCGAAACCTTTGAACTTCGTGCATCATCGCGTGCTAAGAATTCTCAAAAAAGACCGATTATTTAATATGTTTCCATACATTATTAAGGTATAGATCGTGAAAATAATTTCCAAGGACCAAAAGGAGAAATTGTCTACACCATAAAAGTATGGGATGTATTACTTTGGACAGTTAAAAATTAGAAACCAATGTTTGAAACACTTTATCTGATAATGCTTGGAAATATACGAGTCATAAGAAGTGCTGGCAGAAGGCAAGCCTCATCCCCGACAGTGGGTCAGCCGCAGTACAAAACGTATTTTACAGAATTAAGTGTTAGGGACTCAGGTATTGATGATTTCCATCTTCCGACAAGAGAAATTCAAATTCAATTATTCAAATATGAATAGTCAGTTTCTCGCTACGTTCAGTTCTATCCCTACCCATCCCGCTCTATTTCCTTCCGCCTCGTTAAGGTAACATGGAACTACTGACTAAAGAAGTTGTAACTTCTGTGTGGTCGTAGGGTAAAAAAGGCTAATTTTAAAATATTCAGGTTCAATGAAAATTGTTTGTTATGACTTTCTGTTCTCGTGGATAATTTTTCAGAGATTAATTGAAGCCACGCTATACATACATAGCAGATATAGACAAAAATTGTATGAGTGATATATCATTGTCAATTCTCATTACTCTCAAAGCTAAGCGCTGAACACATAATTGATTACAAAGTTCATTAGGCTGTTGCCAGTAAAGGCTTTTTGTTTATGGTGTTTTATTTGATAACATCAATTTTATAAATTATCGCCTGGGAACAACTGAAGAGACTGACATTGATTGCAAACAGGATGCTTTTTTATGAAATTTTATTTTTTTACAGATTATTATCACATGTCTAATATTATGTTTTTTGTTGTTATATTGGATGGGTGTGTAATATTTTTATTAAAATCAAAAATAAAAATTACGCATTTTAATAGCTTTGCTAGAAAATTATAAATACCTCACAAGAGTTCTAATTACTCCCGGCCTTTTAGAGCCAGTGGCATCCTTAATTGGGAAACATTGTAAGGCTGAAGATAGAAGGGGGAGAGATGGAAAAGAGGAAGGTCGGGAAGTACCTGACTATTCAGATCTGGTCACTAAACACGGCTTAACCTTTTCTAAGCAACGTTACGATTGAAATAACATATTGACCGATCTGCCATGGGGTCGCCCACAGCCGTGATAAATTACAAAAGATTAAAAACTACAAGTACTGAATTTGAAAAAAAAAGTTTTCATTCTCATCGTCATAGTAATTGTGTCGGACGTACATGGTCCACGATAAATGTGTAGCATTAAGATTATTGTATATTATTTAGAAATGTTAATCATTGTAATGTATATTTCTCCCGGCTTGATAAAGCCCGAATGACGCAAAGCAAGGTAGGTCGGCCAGAGTAAGGGGAACAACAAACGGGATGACGGAGCGTAGCCCGGCCCGATCTCGGTTGGCCGATCGATCTTTGCGTAAGCGGTTCTGGGAGAAAATTAATCTGTCTAATCTTTTCATCGGGGGCCAGGTTAATCACCCGGCCAAATAAAATATACCGGAGTGATAACTCGGCCCCCAGCTACACAACTGTCATGTTATTATGTATGTAAATGTTAGTATAAGTTAGTTATTAAGAGTTTAGCCCCAAAAACCGGGTATTATTTGTAAACTGTATTTTTAATCTGTATTTCTAAACTTAATAAAAAATGATGGAAGAGTGTGGAGAAGTTGAGGTTAAGGTGATGCTTAGAGAAGGGGATAGATTAATTCAAAATCTATCCCATCAAAATTGCCAGCGACCGGAAAGAAGCGAGAAAGGGGAAACAAAATTCCCCATACAAATCTCCCAAATCCGTGGTGGTCGCGCTCTGGAGATGCACATAAATTGCGCAAAACCAGAGGAAGGCAGAGATCACCAGCATCCTCCGCCAGCATCATCTACCTACCTTGACTTCTCTCCGCTTGACATCGCCTACAACTTGATTCCTGCCTTTTTCTGACCATCGCCTGCCCCCCTGGACCGGCCTGACTACAACTTTCTCCGACCACGCCGCAGCATCTTCATTTGAGAGCAGAACCAGCCCCTACAAGTCAACCCCTAGTCGACTCCCTTACAACGGAGATCGACCGCTTGGCGCACTTCATAGATCGGGACCGCCCCTATACAGTTTTACTTATGTACCTCGACCTACGTCGGGTACATAAGTTGGTCCCAACGAGCCGGATCCATCTGGTAGTGAAGCAGCGCGCGATAGCGCGATGGCGCCTTCCCTACGCTCTGGGAAGAGCACGTCAGACGGAACGTCAACGCCTGGCCAGGGATGATTCTCACAACCGGGGCGGCCGGGCGCCCCGGACTCCAGGATCCTTCGGAACGACTCGGAGACCTGGAGAACGTCGCCGGTAAGCACTGAGGCACCGATACCTACCAGCAGCACAGCAGCCCGCGCCGCACGAGCCCGCGCCGCCCAAGCTGCTGAATGGGCGCTAAGGACGTCAGCCTTACAACCCTGAAGTCCACCCCTCAGCTGATGAAGCCTCGTCAGGGAAGCGAGGCTTCGATTGAGGGACACCGTCCGACAATTGCGGCGAGCTGCGGTCGGAAAGACGGCGCATGAAGCGCATGAAGGAGGAAGGAGCTCATGACAGCAGATCTGATCTCGGCGCTGAGACTCCCTTTACACACCCTGCAGCCTGCGGCCCACCGCCACAAGACATTTGAGAGCCCATAGTGACGGACACAGCTGCTAGGGGACCCTGGAGCAATTTACAGCTCCCGAAACACACATGGCCGTGACGGATTGCGCCCATCACGCAAGCGCGGCGCGATCAATCGACGGGCCCAGTGGCGCCTCTGAGGCAGCGAACACCCACCGCCGCCCCAACGAGCAGCCCCCCGACATACGACGGGGCTCCAGTGGCAGAGAGCCGACGCCTACTACGGCGCGGCCGCTCAACACGGCGTTCGAGCGAGTGGGCTCCCTACCAACACGGACCGGCCCCCCACCGATGCCACAGCCCGGCCCAGCCAGCGGCCTCCACTGCAAAAATGCGAGCAACTATTCCTTTAACGAAGAAACGGCTCGCCAAACAAGGGACTGGGTGAATAGCGGGACGGACCCGCTTTCACAAATTGCTGCCGCACTGGCGGAGGCCTTCCGCAATTCACAGGCCGGCGGTACTCCGCGGCCCCAAGCGGACGATGACCACAGAATGGCGTCCCTAATTGCGCGGCAATCAAGCGCTAAAGATTTGCCGCTTTATTCCGGGGACGCGGTAGAATGGCCAGCCTGGAAGGCTCAATTCTATCAATCGACAGTGACGTGCGGAATGACGGAGCCAGAAAACCTGATGCGCTTACAAAGGGCGCTCAAAGGAAAGGCCCGGGAGGCGGTCAGCCCTCTCCTCATGGACCCGATGCAGGTTCCAGAAATCATGGACGTCTTGAGCATAGATTCGAAGCGCTCACCCATCGCCACGGTGATGATGGAGAAAGTGAGGCGGCTCGGGCGGCTCAGCGAAGATGCCCCTCAACCGAGGCCCTTGTTGACTTTTCCGGGACGGTGCAAAATGTTGTTGCATCGCTCGGAAACCTACACACAGCGACTACCTGACGAACCCGGCGCTGAATGACATCGCCACCAAGATGCCGCTCGCCCTGAAAGGCTTGTGGCTCAATCACGTCGCGGACTCAAACACAGGCCGCCTGCGTAACAACTGGCAGCCTTTTGAAACGGCTGACGAACGCGATACCACGATCCGGTCTTTGCCGAGCCCGCCCGAACGCTAGAACCGAACACTGCCGAACGAGCCCACCGGAGCAGAGGGGAAAACGAGTACTTCGGCGAAAGGTGCGAAGTAAAGTGTCCTGCGTGTAAAAACTCGCACAGTTTGGTGAAGTGCCGTAAATTTGCCGCGGATCCTATCTCTTCGGTGGGAACTAGTGCGGGAGAAAGGGTTGTGTCGCAAGTGTCTTGATGCGACACACCATGCGAAAGATTGCAGGGTGAAAGTGAATTGTGGTGGTGTGGGAACGTGCCAGTTTCCGCACCACCAGTTATTGCATGGCCTCACACACTCCCGTGGCCCCAGGCCAGAGACAGTTGCGAGCACTTGGGAAAAAATGTAGAGTCAGTGATGTTAAAAGTTATGCCGGTGACATTAAGTGGCCCGAAAGGACAAGTTCAAGTGCACGCGCTGCTCGACGAGGGGATCGAGCGTGACCCTTATTGATTCCGAAATCGCGGACACTATCGGCGCCGCGGGCCCGACCTGTAACCTGCGCATATGTGGCGCGAACGGGATGAGCTCGGCGGACAGCACATCCCGGAAAGTGAAAGTTGACATTTGTGGGAACGGGAAAAATAAGTTTCAAGTGCAAGCAAGGACAGTGCGGGCGCTTGATTTGCCCCAACAAATGACAAGTGATAGCTGGCGGGTGAAAAACCTCGGCTGCTACCGGGCAAGATAATGCCCGGCTTATAGTTTCGCGAGAGGTAAGGGAAAAAGGAGACCGACTGACATCCCGTACAGCGCTTGGATGGATACGGCACGGCAATACAAGTGCTAACCCCGGCCCGCTTCCCCGCGCCCCACCGCCTGGCAGACTGTCTCCAAGCAAAATGATGAGACAACGGCGACCAGACAAGACAAGCGCTACCCCCGGCCCGCTTCCCCGCGCCCCACCGCCCGGCAGACTGTCTCCAAGCAAAATGACGAAACAGCGCCGGCCGAACAAAGCAAGCAAGAGCTCGCCCCCGCTTCCCCGCGGCCATCCTTCCGGCTCGCAGATCCGGCCCGCAACGACGGGACAGCGACGGGCCAGCAAAACGAGCAAGAGCTCCACCCCGCTTCCGCCCGGCTCAGTGTTCAGTCACGAAATGGCAAGACAGCGGCGGCCTAGAAAATCGAACAATGGCTCGGCCCCGCTTCCCCGCGCCCCTCTTGCGGACGGAGGCGAGAAGTATGGTAATAAATACCTTCACGCAGAAACGGCCGGCGCCAACCAAACAAAGAGAGCCCGAGCATTGGCGTACGAACCGGGAGATTGTTTCAATCTCCCACAAACCGAGTCAGGCCTAGAGGCGATTCCCGATGATGAGGGAGTCACACAGCGTACGCAGAAAACGCTTCAGGACTCGGTACGGCTCACGAGCCGCCTCAACAAAGTCTGGCATAAAATTGCTGGACAAGAGAGCTTCCAGCAACCTCCGACGGAGATGACAACTTCTCCACATTTTACGAAGCGCCCGTCGGAGGAAAAATCAACGTCTGGACCATCTCACCCCCGCCAGTGCCTCGGAGGCCTGGCAAACGCGACTCGCTCGGAGGCAGTCGCACAAAACTATTGCCGGTTGATAAATCGCCGGCTGACGCTTGCCGGCTGATGAATCGCCGGCCCACCAAGGGTCAAATCACCGGCCCACCTTCTGGCCGACTCGCTGGCTAAACGGCTGAGAGATTGCCGTCCCCCAGGAGCATCCGGCCCACCAGAAGCTGACTCGCTGGCAAGCGGCTGAGAGATTGCCGTCCCCCAGGAGTATCCGGCCCACCTTCTGTCCGACTCGCTGGCTAAACGGCTGAGAGATTGCCGCCCCCCAGGAGCATCCGGACCACAGAAGCTGACTCGCTGGCTAAGCGGCTGAGAGATTGCCGCCCCCCAGGAGCATCCGGACCACAGAAGCTGACTCGCTGGCTAAGCGGCTGAGAGATTGCCGCCCCCCAGGAGTATTCGGCCGACCAGGAGCCGACCCACTGACTGACGGCTGAGAGATCGCCGCCCCAGGAGCATTCGACCCCCCCAGAGGTCACTTCGCGGCAAACACCCCGCGACCCAGAGACCGGCCGCCAGGGGACACCTCGCCGTACGTGGACGCAGTACGCCTCCCGAAGGGGAATGTAGCGAAGCTCCATGAGGGGAGTGTGTCGGACGTACATGGTCCACGATAAATGTGTAGCATTAAGATTATTGTATATTATTTAGAAATGTTAATCATTGTAATGTATATTTCTCCCGGCTTGATAAAGCCCGAATGACGCAAAGCAAGGTAGGTCGGCCAGAGTAAGGGGAACAACAAACGGGATGACGGAGCGTAGCCCGGCCCGATCTCGGTTGGCCGATCGATCTTTGCGTAAGCGGTTCTGGGAGAAAATTAATCTGTCTAATTTTTTTCACGGGGGCCAGGTTAATCACCCGGCCAAATAAAATATACCGGAGTGATAACTCGGCCCCCAGCTACACAACTGTCATGTTATTATGTATGTAAATGTTAGTATAAGTTAGTTATTAAGAGTTTAGCCCCAAAAAACCGGGTATTATTTGTAAACTGTATTTTTAATCTGTATTTCTAAACTTAATAAAAATGATGGAAGAGTGTGGAGAAGTTGAGGTTAAAGGTGATGCTTAGGAGAAGGGGATAGATTAATTAAATCTATCCTTAATAAAATTGCCAGCGACCCGGAAAGAGCGAGAAAGGGGGAAACAAAATTCCCCCATACAAATCTCCCAAATCCGTGGTCGCGCTCTGGAGCGCAATATAAATTGCGCAAAAACCAGAGGAAGGCAGATCACCAGCATCCTCCGCCAGCATCATCTACCTACCTTGACTTCTCTCCGCTTGACATCGCCTACAACTTGACTCCTGCCTTTTCTTCTGACCATCGCCTGCCCCCCTGGACCGCCTGACTACAACTTTCTCCGGACCACGCCGCAGCATCTTCATTTGAGAGCAGAACCAGCCCCTACAAGTCAACCCTAGTCGACTCCCTTACAACGAGATCGACCGCTTGGCGCACTTCATAGATCGGGACCGCCCCCTATACAGTTTACTTATGTACCTGATCACGTCGGGTACAGTAATATTTATACAAAGTTTATTCACTTCACATCAATTATAAAAGATTTATGTAGAAATTTTGTGAATCAAAACAATTAGATAAATTGATTTGTTGAATATTGAGTTGTTCACTTCTATCTGTAAACATTAGAAAAACAAAAAACATGTAAGTAGCGGTGGTTTAAATGAATTAAAATAAGATTTTTTGAAGTCGTTTTTCTTTAAAATGTTGATACATTTGCATAGGCAGTATAACGAATAACCAAAAACTAAAAAGGTACGAGAATAAAATTTATTACAATACGAACAGATACATTTTAACAATAATTACTTTTGTCTTATTTGTGCTTATTAGTTCTCACAATTCTTTAAGAGGTGCGCATATAAAAGAAACGTTTCATATTTCCTTTTAAAATTCTCAGGAAACCAATTATTCAACATTAATTAAAAACATATAATATTGCTCGATTGTATTACAAAAAAAAAAGAAAAAAAAAACAAACAGACATGGTCATCCAAATGCATTAATTTGGATATTCATAAAAATAGCTAAACAAAAATTCTCACCCCTCTCAACTGAGCCCATTTATCAAATTATGCAGTTTGATTAATCACATCTCAGCGGTTTGTTAAATTTACTCTTACGCCATTTAAAACCTGTTCCAAGCCTCCCAATTAATCAAAATTAAAAATAAAATGGTGCCCCGTGTAACCCTTCCGTGTTTTAGTTCCATTTTTACAATTTCAGTCCAGGCGTACCCACCACCCTCTGCGCGGGCCACGTGGACTTTCTGCCGACCGCTAATACGCTCCTTTATGAGCGGTGGTGGAGGATTCGCGGCTACTCAATTTTTTTTTAACAAATATTCGCTTTCAAATATAAGATAGGGTATTTTTTTAGAAATATATATTTTTTACTTTACTACCACATAAGAGTCCCAACTGTTTCCACCATTTAGAGCCAGTGACAATATGGCGTTTACAACTGGGGTATTTATTTATTTATATACGCCCTCATGGGCTTTTACATAACATAGATATAAAATAAAATAACAGTGACATAAAAAAAATAACAATGACATAAAAAATAACAATGCACCCAAAAACACGATGAAATTGATAGAAAATTAACACTAGTATTTTAGAAAGAGGTATGCTATTATAGCTTTCTTGTAACTAGATTCAGTGCAGTTGAATATATCTACTATTTCAGCGATAGAATTACTCACTGCATGCAATCTAGGTACAAGCGAGTATTTAAATGACTCAGTCCTGAAATTGTTGTTACAATTAAAAAGAATTTTGGATCGAGTGGATCTGTTATGTACATAGAAGGTAATTAAGCTAAGTAAATCAGGGCTGTCTATAATACCACTAACAATTTTAAAAATAAAAGTCAAGTCGGAAACAAGCCTCCTGTCTGAAAGTGTTAGTAATTTTAATTCTTTCATTAAATAATTATAATTTATGGTTTCAATAGGTAGACCGAGTTTGTAGTTAATGTATCTTATAAATTTATGTTGCAATTTTTCAATGGAATCAGAGTGGATTTTAAAGTGAGGGGACTTCGAACTAGTGAAGAGTACAGGATTTCAATGTAGAAATATTTTTTGAATTCACTGGCATTTCGAAGAATAAAGCCTAGCAATTTTAAACCTTTACTTGTTATTATATTGATATGTGAGAGAAAATTTAATTTAGAATCGAAAGTAATGCCGAGGTCATTAATTTCATTGACAGATGTAAGGGAAATATTATCAATTTCATTATCATAGTCGAGAGGGTGAGTAATTCTTAAAAATCTGATTGACTGACATTTACTAATATTTAAAAAAAGTTGGTTAAGTTTACACCAATCATGTAACTTATTTAAGTTAACTTGAATGTGAGAACAATCATCTGTGGTTTTTATGAGGTTGAAGAGTTTCAGATCATCTGCAAAAAGCAGCACATGCACATCGTTATCAAATACATTAATTATGTCATTTACAGAGAGCAGAAAAAGTAATGGGCCTAAATGTGAACCTTGGGGTACACCACTTGTTGCTATAAATTTGTAAGATAGTTTAGAGTTATTTCTTACTTGAAGAATTCTATTGGTTAGGTAGCTTTTTATCCATTCTAACAAATTACCTTCTATACCTGTATAATGTTAGGCTGAATATACTTGGAGTATCTACCGCTCTGCAACGAAAATATACTATATGTAATTTTATATGAATGAAATGTTTTATGACACATATTAATTAAATAAAAGTAATTTGGGCACGCTTGTGTTGCGCACCCGCAACCTCTGGAATCGTAGTCGTGCGTCTTACCACCTGACCACGGACACAATACATGACATCTATTATTTAAAATGGAAATCGGCTTACTGTTTTTTCAAAACAGATTTAGAACAATTTCCCCGGTTAGTAGGTCAAATGCGTCAGGTTCCCACCCAGGCGTCGAAGGTTCTCTGCTAGCTAAGTGCTCCATCGTTGTATGAAGCCACATTAGCTGCTTATAATAATGGTAGTAGGAGGAATTTAAATATTATCAGCTTATTCGTAACCATTTTAGTTTTGCTGGTATTTAGTTTATTTTTTCTTAAAAATAAATATGGGGTGGTGTAAATAAGTTATCCCCATGTGACTTAACCTCAGAATGTATTTAAGCTGTCACAATAATAATGCACTAAAAACAAGCATATATTAAAAATGCCCTTTCAAATTTATATAATTTTAGAAAAATACACATAATTTTTGATTCTATAAAATAGAAACAAAAGCTATAAATAATTTTATTTATTATTTTTTTAAGGGAAGACAAACATTCCAAGCTTATGAATAGTCTGGCAATACTACTTTGAATTCCTACTACCTTCATAATATAAGCATAAAATGTTTATTTAGCAATTTTGAAAGACTTAACTAGGCAGATGATCGAATCTGCGACGCCTGGGTGGAAAACCCCACACTTTGGACAGCTTGACCATTATTGGATCCGAAGCTGCAATACAAAACCAAATGTGTTTTCAGCTTCAGATGCATCTGTAAAAAACGATAAACTATGCTACTTGATGGAAGTTTCTAATTATGGATGTGGAAAGATTATTGGAATGAAGGGAAAATGGAAAACCATTCACTCACCGATGCAGTTGAAGTGTAAGTTCTTACACAGTTATATTGTTAACAAAACGAATCACAAAAAAACACCACACTTCACTTTATTTTACTCAAAGAACAACAACAAACCGACGAACAAGCGAGAGACTAACGAACAACACGAAAAACGGTTTTTCACATTAAACTCTTCTGCTTCGATTGTCACTTGTTTCGAATAATATGTTGTTCCATACGGAATTTGATATTATGAAATGGTTGGATAAAGTAAGAACTGGATAAAAAATATGGTAAAAATCTAAAAACTTATCACTTTGAAATCCAATAACCATCTTACCGATCCTATGAAATATATTATTTAGAATGAAAATCGAAACTATCTGTTTTCCAAGGTTTACTGTTTGAAAGTAAAAAAAAAAACCCTGCTGCCGATTCTGTCCATTGCAAAGTGGTGGGGCCTCCTAACACCCTCTGCCTCGTTCATTCATCATTGTTAACTGCGTCGAGTGGGATTCCCACCAAGGCGCTACAGCGGGCGGGGTGGGTGGGGACTCTGAGGGTGGCGAGGTCTGGATCACAGGAGGCCCCGGCTCTCCTCTCTCCTCGGGGTCTAAGTTATCATAATATCCGCCTTAAATGGTTATCAGACAATCAATGTGCAACAACAAATTATTTACTAGAAACATTTTTTTTATTGTTATTACACGGCGATTTTTAATGTACCTGTAACAGTCAAGTATAATTCATTTTATGATTTTCACTCTTTGAAGTTGTCACTAAGCTGTGGCTCGGTCATTTGCTATTGCAAGTAGATTTAATTATAATCACTCAGTTTTTTTTAATATAGGTACTTGAATTACTAGTGGGAGATAATATCCAAATATTATTAACATTCAGCTTGCGTAATGAAATACCTACTATCAAATGGGAAAAAGAAAATTGTTTAAAAAAATGATGTTTTGCAACCGTTCAGTCATAAAAATAGCAAATACAATGATGTAATGGAATATTCCGATAACATTTTTTAAATCACAAAATGTTCATAATAATAATAAGCTTCTAGAAACTGTTTTTTTTTAAGTTTTTAAGCCACCCCATTTAATTCTTGCAGAAGTGAGCGCACACTTTATCACTATCCCGTGTTTGCATGCAGTGTTGTTGTATCAGTCATACGACTCGTTAAGATGTGCAATTTTTCTATGGCAAACGGTTCCTTCAAGCCGTTTAGAATTTCTGCAGAAGTTGAGTTAATTAATCTATTGCAACCTCAATAATAAAATGCAGTACCAGCGCATCAGGTTGATGTGTTATCTCCTGGCCACGGAAAGGCAGCCTTTGTGGCGTTGCTTTAGACTCTAGAAAATCCTAACTTCGTCACCAGGCTTTCCATACAAAATAAGCAGTTTTTTGTTTGGGGTATTTGAGATAAACATCTCATCGGGTTGACTAAATTGAAAGCCATTTAACTGGCAAGGCAATTAAATGTCCCCTTACAAATAGCCAAATCACTAATTCACCACCCTGACCTAGGAAATAGGTTCGGTGATGTCTACGAGCTCTGTAGTAGTAGAACGGGTCGTCAGGGTAGCAGGATGATGTGGTAGGTGGTGGTTGATGGTTGGCGGTCGGTGGTTGGTTGCTGGTGTGGTAGGTAGGTATCGGCCCCATCTCGCTAAGTGTGATTTGTGCCGGCTACACGCTGCGCCTCGCTGATTGGCCGCCAGGGTCGCAGCCGAGCCTTTTATCTTGTTTTGGATTTTAATGAGAAGACTCGCACACTGCATATATTTATCTTCGATCTCTCGATCTGCCGAATTTGACCTTACGCCGGACGTATGAAAAGAGTTATTTGTTTTTTAATCAAACGCTTTAAATCTGGTTGCAAAACATGGATTATATGAAAAATAATAAGGTGCATTCAAATAAGAGTAAGTTATTATTATAGTGATGTGTCATAAAATAATAAAACTCATTGCGATTTTTCAACCCTTCAAACTCCGAAGAGCCTTTTTTGTGTTTAATAATTTTTTTTAAATAGGGTTTCCTTCTCATCGTATTATTTTCTTCGTAATAATACGATGAGAAGGAAATTTAACTTAATCGTTAACTATTTGTTTTTTGTTATTTTCATAGTGACATAGAAACTCTAGGAAAATTTGTATCTTATCTTTTTTTATACGTTTACCGTAGGAAAAATTTAGTTCTACAAATTATTTCCTAATGCTGTTGTAAAGAGTCGACATATAAACATCTTGTTACATTATTTTAAAAGGTTTCGGTCAAACTTATACACATTTTACTGAACAACGTGTATGCAAATGGCTGATTTCGCTGCTGTTTGTATGGGCCTGATAAAGAGGGCAGTATTTTTCTGCGTCCGCAACTTTGTTCGGCGTTCTGTTTTATATAACTTCATGTCCAGAATTTTAAATTTGCAAACATCCGCAACGAATTCCAATTGTAACTTTGTAAAACTTCTAACTTGGAAGAATACTTTGAATTCAAGGAAAATGTACAGATTTTTATTTTATTTGTAAATTAATGATTACGTGTCGTGCATTTGTAAGCAAATCATAAGTAATCCAGTTACCATCAAAGTAACTCCAGTTATATTTGTCGGAATAAAAAATCTTTCATTACGGAATGTTTTCTGAAAATATATTTTGTAAACTTTTAAACTCACCTAGTGCTTTATTTTAGGGGGTTGAAAAAATCCCTTTGAACTAACAAGAACATTTTCAAACATAAGTTTTGATTTATTTACATAATTGACTTAAAAATGTTCAAGGAAATTGTATTGAAGCTTTTCTTCTTTGCACTTCTTAAAACTGGGTAAATGATTAATTTTTCATAATTTCCATTTCGTGTGTTGTAAATATTTCAAGTTTAAAGTGTCATCTCGGGCCACACGGTTCCCTACATACTTACAAAATTCATTAGTTCATGTCACCGAAAAATATAACGGATTTTCTGACATTTTCGATTTCCCATCCACAGGCATAATTAACGACCTATTTGCTGTCATATTTACCTGAAAGGCCGTTTTTAGTTTGCTTTATCATGTTCCGCTTCACCAAAGTGATAAATGGGTCCTCAGAGTACTCGAGTTTCATAGTTCACGGTCTGCGATACTTTCTTGGCAACTCGGAACATTCCTCATTAAAATAATAACTATCCCGCAACTATCGGGTGAGGGATGTTAGCCCCAAATGTCTCTGAACGCAAATTAACTTAATTACAATTTATCTTGGAACATATTGCGAAACTGAGACATGGGCATACAGTTTACCGCTTAAGCCTCTCTGCAAACTAATTTCTCCTTAATTTCGATTCTGTCCTTAAATTCTTCCTCGTAATCCGAGGGCGCAGAGGTCGCGCTGAAGTTGTTTGGGAACCTTCGTTAGTTGTCGGGGTCAGTCCGATAGGTGAAGGAAGCTCATCGATATCTTTGATTATACCTCCATCATTATTAATTTAATGAAGATCGACGAATTCGGAAAATAATACACGAAAAGCGATGAAGATGAAAATATGAAACTTAAAATGTTGTATTAATGATCATTCGGCTTACAAGATTTCTTTTCTTATCTCATTCATTTCATGCACCTATTAGCAACATCTGCGTTAGAACCTTAGCATTCTGAAAAATTTTAGAAATCCTCTTTACTCTCTAGGACTGATACAAATACCCTTTATTGCTATGTAGGCACGTAACTAATATTAAGCGCTGTGCGCTCTAATGGAAATCTTCTAACGTGGGTACTGTTTAGTTACTGTTTAAATAATCAAAGAGTTTCTTGGGGGAAAATCAAAGATAGATAAAAACCCCAAACCAAAAAACATAAGAGCTATCTCTATTAATCTTATTAGTTTGTATTCTGGCTAGTTCCTAGTTAGTTTACTAATTTGATTGTGTTCTTAACACACCGAAACCTCCGTTATATCAACCTCAGAAGTGCTATAAAGTTGATCCCTTTGTAGTGATTTGTATAAACTTATATCCATTGAATCGTGTCAGATTATTTCTTGTACAAAGTAGGTGTTTATTTTGACTTTGACTCTTTAATCACAATTTAGTTCTCGCTACGGGAGTCGGGGGCCTTCACGATCCATCAATGTTTTTGAAAAGTCATAACTCACTACGAATAGAAGCCCCAAGTCTTCAGCCAATAAAGGAGAACCGCTGATAGCTACATTGTAACCTCTCCCTCTTTCTCATAAACACGCTTGTAACAGTAAGAAATATTGCAACGGAGCTCTCGGCGGTAGGACCATACCTACCTATCGACAGTGGGACGAAGGGTGAGAAGGTCCAGACCTGTTGCGTCTCGACATATCTACTCATTGATTTATGTTTTGTTTGATTGTATTCGCCACGTAAAACATATATATCTCAGGCATCCATATAACCTAATTGAATCAGGAATCATGGATAGAATAATTAATGTGAGTGGCGATATCTGTAGCGGAAATTCTTTGTAAAGAAAACAAATAATCTTTCTAGATGATTTTAGAGATAAATTCGGACACAATAACGTTAATGATAATATGCATTAAACATGGCACAGTTTATCGAACGTAAGATAAATGATCGATTACTTATCAGAACCTTAAGACAAGTTCACATTAAATGTTGTTTTTTGCCATTTTCTTTAGTATCATGAACAATTACCCTTATTTTACAAAACATTAAGAATACAAAATAAAAACTGTGTAACTTGGGTTATTCCCTTTTAAGCATGTGTTTTGCCTTCTTAAAGTAAAACCCAGATAAGTATTCAAATCACTCATATTCAACAGTGTGTGATGGCTGTCTTGCCATGGCAGAAAAAACCTCAGTTCAGGACTCATTTTTGACATTTTCGATAGTGGAAGATATAATAAGAAAAATCATCATCTGACCAAACACAACGTTGCTTGAAATTGCTAAAGCTAACTTCATTAACTAGATCAGAATAGTCAGGTAGGTTTTTATTTTATTTTTTACATTGAATACCGCACACAGAGTCTCAGCTGCTCCCAACCGTCAGGAGCTAGTGGGACAATGGCATCCTCAATCGGGGTATGTTGTGAGGCTGAAACTAGTGGGGAAGGAAAGGAGATGAGGAAGATGAGGAAGAGGAAGGTTGGTAAGTACCTGGCTCTTCAGATCTGGTCACCAACACGTTTAAAGTCATTTCCAAGTCACGCTTCGATTCCGAATGGCGGTCTTTCACCATGGCGATACTTAGACCATTTACTACTCTGGGACGTGCCGCAAATATACAATTTATTATTTTATATGAATCAAATGTGATATAACACATATTAAATAAATAAAATTTAAAATTAGAATTAACTTTAAAGCATTAATGCTAATTTTTTAAATATTTTAATAATATTAATAATCAACAACACGTCGGTTGTGACCATTGTCTTTTATTTTCTGGCTTTTTCTGTATCATATTTGTGCTGTTGATTATTAATATTATTTAAATTTTTTTATTGAATAAAATTTATTTGCGCAATTTGGGATTTAAGCCCGCGATTCGTAGTCGAGGGTCTCAACTACTCGACCACGGAGGCCGTACTTCTCAACCTTCCTCAATCCCCTTCGTTTTACTCTCCACACGCTTCAGGTTCACAACATTTCCATATATGCCATAATGTCATAAACCGACAAACCAAGTAAAAAAGGTTTTCTTAAGAATAAATTTCGGACACGTTCAGTTTGAACTGTACGTTGTCTTTCAGATTGATTCAGATGTATCATATTTTATCTTGTGTTTGTTGTTGGTATAAATGTTGGTGGACATCTGGAATCATTGTATCGCGTCGCAATCATGATCCATCACCGCCCGACGCACTGCGTTGGTGGGGGGGCTCTTTTGACTTTCAGCAAACCACGGAAGATGACACTTGTAATCAGATGACTGCCGATGCGTATTGGCTGTCAGATTCACCGCCGCTGACGTAATGCAGTCTGAAGCTGTGATATTACTATTGGGGGGGCGCTACTAGTTCTGGGGTGGAAATGACGCATGTCTAAAATTAAGTTTGCTAGTCAGAATTTTAACCAACTGCGTAAAAGTGATGAGTTGAATATTATGCATACAATAAAAGGGCACGTGGCTTACTTAATTTTATGAAATTTTAATATTTACATAAATTATTCAGAAACTGAGAATAAAATAAAATGATTTGCATTAAAATTTCCTGAAACCATTTTTTTTCTTATTTCAGCCTTTTTGTTTTTTTTTTGGTAAAACTTTATTTAATGGCCAATTACATTCTAACCCTCACCTACCTCCACCTTTTCTTTTCCTACCCCAACCAGTCTCAGAGCATCCTCCGAACTGGAGATGTCATAGCTATTATTATAGGGATGATGTCTAAGGAATTTTAAAAAAGGATGCATTACAATGAGATACACGGAAATGAGACGAGAAATGAAAAATTAATTACATTGCCACCAAAGAAAAAACCATGCACACAGAAATCTCTCATATACAGGTCTTTCTAACTATTTAATAAAATTCCAATAGAATTCACTACACTAGAGAATATTCGTCATTTAAAAAATGATTTAGAAACTTTGTTTGCCACAACCATAAATGCTGGTATTTATTTATTTATTTATTCTTGTAAAAAAATATATATTTTCGGTTTGGTCCATATCTGTCTCACTAGGATATTCCTGTGTCGATATATTATGTGTAAGAAAAATTTGACCCAATATTTTTTTTTTTTTCAAGTTCTAAAATTTCATTATAAAAATATGTTTGAAATAATCGTGTCAGTGGATATATATCAGGAATGGCAAAGCGTCAACCGCATAACTATCCTAGTCACTTTTTTTTACTTTATAATATTAAAACTTATATACTACTTATTTTTTGATTTATATGCATTTTAAATATTTTTTACAGGCTATTTTGAATTTATTGATAGGCATAATTTTTATGATGTGATCTAACTTAGGAAAAATAAATAAATTTCTTCACTGTATTCGGGCAATTAAGACCTTTATCGTGTCTCACTAAAAAAAAACTTCATAAATATATTTTTTAATAATTTTTCGAGATACTAATATCCTCACTGAGATCCTTCGTGCTGGTGATATTGTCAATTTTTACGGTTTGCCTTCTGTTATTCATGTAAATTTAACAAATGACAGTTCAATATGACAAATCTCTATATTTTGGAGTTGGTCAAAAGGATGCGTCTGATTTATGGAATCAAAGGCTTTGGAAAGATCAAGGAACGTGAGTCTAGAGAATGTGTAATAAATTCAATTATTAAGCCTGCATTGGATGCTCCTAAGTTTTTCTGTAATCAAAATTATTTCTGTGATAGTAGTTTGTTATATTAAATGTTGTTGATTTTTTTCTTTCTGTTTTTAAGATTTATTTAAAGTGTTTAGAATTGTGATTGTGATCCACTTGTAATTATTAATATCTCTTTGATATGTTAATTTACAAAGTGGTGTAATAGTACTTAATCATTTTGATTTGTTGTGGAAATCTGCTTTCAGTTAAGCATTTTATGATATCACGAATTAACCAACACCTACACAACGTAGGAGTTGGTTAATTCGTGTTTAGTGATTGATTATAATGCAAATTTCGTTGTTGGAGATTTTGGGGGTATGTTTTGGTTGGGTTTAAAGTGTTATTTTTTACTTATTTTCTTAACTGTTCCCAGGTTACGTTTGCAAACAAAAACGTTAGTGTGTAGGAAGTAAGAGAAAGTTAAAAATTAAAAATATATTATTTTAAACGTGTTGGCATCATTTCATTCGTTTAAGTATCTAACTAACCATTACGCCGTTTCCCCGTAGTGGTAGACAGAGAGGGCGGAACGTTAAACAACTCTATCTGGCACACACTCTTTGCTTCATTGACATTAAACTGCATATTTAACAAATTTTTGACCTAACCTTTTGTTTTCCAGCGACGATATGTATTTTTTTATAAATCAATCCATTTTGGTTCTCAAACAGAATTTACTAACCATCACGCCGTTTCACCGCAGGGGTAGGCAAAGAGGATGAGTCGCCATACAACTCTGTCTTGGCACACACTCCTTGCTTCGTTTACATTCACACTCTTCTGTTATTCTGATTCTTGGCATGGGCCGACTGCTTCTTCCATTCACTTCCGCGTTTTGAATTCTTTTCACAGTCCTTTCTTCGTTTATTCGCTCTACATGTCAAAACCATCTAAGCGCCTTTTTTATTATACTCATTACGATTACATCACCCTTGCATTCTTTCCGGATATCCTAATTAATAATTTACGGTCATACATAGTTTTACCGCACATACGCCTCAGGAATTATCTAAATGCCCGAAAAGACTTGTAAAGCAGAAATACGCAAAGAAAAAAGTTAAATTTGTAATCCATTGCATTGTATTATTCAGCTTATACAATAAAATAAGAATATTGTAAAGCGCAGAGCCAGGCCAGACAAGTAAGATGTCTGGCGGCACTCCCGAAAGGAAATGAATGTCCAACAAGTCTGGAAAAACTGAGCTAAACCCTCGGCGGCCATACTAAACGTACCGAGGAGACGATAAATTGCAATATATACACAATATGCTACAGGCCAAAGCTACTCCTCCGATTTTGAGTCCTCGACAGCCCTCTCTGATCCTCTGCAATTTCAACGAACAAAAAATCCTCCGAATAATCTGTTTATTGGGGAAATTTCTACTTCTGACTCGATGAGTTTTACAATAGTGTCATTTCTATTACTTTCTTTATTTACTGTTTTATGTTTAGTTACAACTCCGTTATCATTTTATTGTCTATATATATTTTATACTTTGTTATAATAATAATAAATAATAATATTTGGATGATTTCTTTAGCGCCGTTTTTGTGAAAAATCACCTCAAGGGCGCTGTACAGATCTTGTTTTCTATTATTACATATTAATTCCTAGTTTGAATAATAAAATATACAGAAACATACTTACCTGGCAGGTCCTATCAGATAGACACACTTATTAACTGAAAATTTTAATTATGATTTTAATTTTTTTTTAATTTATTTATTTCTTCCGATTTAGGGCATGGGAGCGAAATTAAAAAAATGGACTTGTAAATTTAATGTGATTTAAATTACTATTTTTTTAAATATGAAAATAATAATAAATAAATAAATAGATAAAAATATGAATACTTATATATATCGTCACCAAAAAGGCAAAGGGGCTGAAGCGCCATTTTGGGAAGCTTATACCAGAGCACTTTAAAGTTTTTTTTGTTAACTACCTAATTAACCATAACGCCGTTTCCCCGCAGGATTAGGCAGAGAGGACGGACCGCCATATAACTGTGTTTTGCAATAAAATTTATAAGCCTAAAAATCTAAGAAAAGTTAACTCAACTAACTTAATGCTCTGAGTTAACTGAAGCGACAAAAAGCTAGAAAATTTCCAAACTTGTGTCGCTTGAGTCAAGCTTTCTCCCAAATGATAAATATATTGTTGGTGGCTAAAGGGCCACAAAAGTCTTTGGAATCAAACGAGAGTCAAAGCATCCGATGCAGAAAAAAATTACCAAAACTGTATATTTAACTCATTTTATATATGTATTTTTTTCAATCAGTTAATTTTGGTTCGCAAACAGAACAAACTAACTCATTACCACGCCGTTTCCTCGCAGGGATTGGCAGAGAGGATGGACCGCCACACACCTCTGTCCTGGCACACACTCCTTGCTTCATTCAAATTCACACATCGTCGCATACATACTCTTCTGTTGTTCTGACTCATGAAATAGCCAGACTCAAGTATTTGATTCAATTTACCGTACTATGTCCTCCACGGACGTCACCGTGGAGGACATATTACATTATTAATAAATATATTATTAATGTTTACGGGGAATAGTTTTCATTGAACCTCGTGAAACGAATAATATTTGGAAAAAATCTTATTTTTAATCCCCGTGACATTTTTTGTGTGCACTTTAAAATAATTATTATGTATTATTATTCATCGTGCAAAAGTTATTAAATAATTAGTCCGTGGACTTATTTTGCGTAATATCATAAAATACAATTCGAAGCTCCTTATATAATTGCGAGAAGGTAGAAGTTGAATGGGCATTTAAAGGGTAAATAATTTGGAAGCATTTCTATATGACGTATTATTTCCAAGATAATCGTAAAGAAATCAAGTGCCGCCAATTAAAGAGCCCCAACGAGCCCGGGCGGCGGGCGGCGGCACTGAAGGAGCCCGGCTTACAAATGCATGTTTTGAAGCAGCCGATTTGTCGCAGAGTTGTATATTTATGTGCCGCAGTTTAAGAAGTGCATTAAATGTTTCTCCATCCCAAATACAAGGGAGCAAGAGTAGTAAATCTCTTGTGAGACTGTCTTTTAAATTGCCGATGAATAATGCATGAGTTGGTGGAACAAAAGGAAGCGACTGCTAATTTGACATTTAACAACAGACTGTACCGAGAGAGCCTCTCTCTCTCTCTTCCTTTCTTCTGTTCTCCTGTTATCCTGATATCCCGAAGAGGTGCGCTTTTATATCGCATCTTCCCGTCACTTTGCCTCATTCTCCTGGGTCTTTCAACAATGAAGCCAGTGATCGTATTTTGGAAACCTTATTTGCTTAGATTTTGAAACACCGTGTCAATCAAATGATTGATCGTGGATTTACTTGCAAGATCGTATTTTCTGTTGTGCAATTATTTCCATATGGACTAGTATGACTGAAAAACGTAGTACCATAAAACATGGAATATCACTGAAACATCTCTCAATACAATTCCATACGCATTTTATGAAGTTGGATATTAGAAACCCCACGCTTCCCTAATTTTTAAGGCATGTCTTAAATGCGCACCTTGGTTCTGGTTCTAGAGATTGGGGTTCAAATCCAGCGATACATAAAAGGAGCAAATCTTTTTTGGTTAGTTTTTTTTTAATGTTTTATGTAACCATCGGCCTAGTGAGAAACCTCTATTCTGAATCGAAACGCGTTGCTCGTAATGGTTATAGTTATGTTTAGAGGCAAGATTTGAACATTGATGTTACCCTTCGCTACCATTCTCACCAATTATTTTACCCTAACAATATTCCATAAACTGTGAATGCCATCATTAAACAGCTTACGGGCAGTTAAGAAAAACCTTTAAGGATAATTTTTTGCGAAGAAAACGAATTCAAAATAAGTATGTACGAAATACGATGCACCGGTCTTTAACGTGAAGTAGCATAAGGTCTCGTGTTTATTACAACCGCTACGCTGCTCAATATCATGTCCTTCTGTCGCAGTTGACGGGGAGTGCCAGATAATGCTGTTTGCTTGTCACTCTCCTTGTCACCGTCCAATTCTCTTCACTCCTAGGCAGCCCAGCATCCATCAGTAAACTTGACATGTCGTAATAACCAGGAGACAATCACCCACAGAACTTTGATTTGGAAGATCGAGTGTGTAATATTGCGATGACCCTTCTCTTTTATCTCCCCCGGGGTTTGCATCTATAATGTCCCTGGAATATCAGGTATTAGATGGAATATTACCTACCTCGTTATCACCCTCGATTGTCATTGGACAGTTTGTGATTGAGAAGTAATGATATACATAGGGGGTTAATCAAAATTTTCCTTGCTACATTATATTCTGATCACCAAATACTTCTATAAAATAAATAATGTATAAATTCATACCCCATGACCAAAGCTTTTTCGTAAAAAAAAAAGTTCAGTTTTTATTTTTTAATAATAAAATATCGCCAGGGTAAGGCACACATGATAAAACGCCATTATCTAAGTCCTGGACTACACGGAAATATATCAATAACACGGGAAACACGCCACGGTTGAAATTCACCACATGAGAACGGCTCGCTTCAACGACTCGTTTTGTGTTCAAGAACCTGGCTGTGGAATGATTTGCGTCTGAACGTGAACCTCTTCAAGGCCCAAGTTTACTCTTTCCTTTCCACAAAAACCCCTCCACACAGAATCTCCAAAGATCGAAAGGCTCTAATTTTGTTCAGAGCCTCCTGACATATATAATATTCTCTTCTTACTAGAACGTTTCCAAATCCTTCGTGCATCCACTTGGGCTTCATAATCGATGTTTCTATTTCGGCTCATCTGCTTTCCATGTCCAAAGCCTACATCAGCCTCGCTCTTCTCATTTGCAATATAATAATATGCGCTTTTACTAAACATACGCCTGCGGCTCAAAAATTTCATTTCTACTGCATTCAGTCTACTTTCGTCCTTCTTCTGCCATTTTCATGCCTCACTGTGCTATACGACAGGTGTGATATCAGAACTTCTTTGGGAAATGCAAGCGTCGCTTCCTATGACATGTTTTACCAGCGACTACGGTAAACAGGTAGCGTATTACAATTTCAACATAGAATACATTAAATAAACTATTTTAACTATAAAAAAATGCTTATAGCAACAGATCAAATAATTTAGAAGCACTAGAAATAAAGAAAGTCACTAAAATTAATAGTCATATTCTTAATTATCAGTTAAATTTGTCTAGTAGTCCAATATTAGGTATATTTCCCGTAAATTCATAAAATGTCTCATTATTCTTTAATCACCTTCTCAGTTGACGTTTCGCCTTTTTAGTTTCATTTAATATCTCTCTTTCTGTCTGTTTCTTTGTTGTAATTCAAATGTTATACTATTCTTTTCTCACTGTTCTCTTTTTTCATTTTATTTTGTGTTCTCCCTCTCTGAATCTATATATAACCGCACACTTTGTAATTTTGTTAAGTTTAATTTTGTACCCTGATGATGCTTAGGGTAAGCGAAAAAAAATATCTTTGGTCTCATTTTCATTAAATATGTCAAATCACGAAGTAATTGCTTTCTACGAAAATATTATAACTACGTTTGAACACTTTTTTCACTATAAATATATCAATAATCCATCACTTTACAAAATTTGACAATATTTTTCTAAATTGATCAAATTAATTTCCAAAATATCTCATAATAATCAAATCAAATTATGTAAATAGTATGATCCGCTGGGCCGTTAGCCCCCACGCAGGCTATCTACCTCCACTTAAGGCTCCATGAGATGCCGTAAGATGCCATGAGATGCCATGAGATGCCGTGAGATGCAGGGAACTAGCCTAGGATAAGTAGGATAAATCATGCCCCGTATCATCATTACCGACATCTAAAGTTGAGAGATGCGCTGCGCTTAATAACGTCGCGTGAAATGACAATCGCCCAGCGGATTAAATATCACCCACCGGTGATTGCGGTAGTCATTTTTTTCATTTCATTGATAAGATTTTAACCCGGAATTGTAGGAAAATAGCTATGTGCCCTCTGCATTGGGCAAACACATTATATTTATTTCATTCAAAACGAAACTTCTGTAATTTACTTTTCATCCGTAGGTCATTTTTATATCATCTCGTGATATAACACTTTTAGTATCCTATTATTCCTTAATATTTATTTAACGCTTTATGTGTTCACGCTCGTCCATTTTCGTGGTTTTACTATAGTGGGTTTATTGGCTGGTGGCGCTTTTATTTCAACTAAATTTTTTAAAAAATATATGTGTACGAATAAAATAAGTTTTCTCTTATTATCACAAATGGCGTAAACTTAAAATAAAATTCAACATATGATAATAGTATTTAAGCGGGGAAACGTTTCAAAGTCATATTTTTATCTTGGGAGTTGCTTATTTCATCGTAAAGGTGAGACTATATAAAGCATTAAAGATTTCTAGAGGTTTACCTACAACCCTTGTAAAGCCTCCTGCTCTTTTCCACTAGTATCCTGTGGCTAAGGATGCGCTCTTTGCCTCCAAACCATCCAGCCACCTCAGCGTAGGAGTCCACCCCCTCGCTAACAAACCTTCACCCTGCAGATTCTATTAAAGAGAAAGTTCTGCAAGCAGTTGGTTTTATTCCATTACGTGTTACACGTAGACATGAACTAAAATAGAGTTGTCATCAAACTGAAAGCAAAGGTTGAAAGTTTTGGGAAGAGGATTCAACATTTTTAACCCATTCAACAAATAAAGGGTTAATCTCGGGCCACTGTAAATGTACTAGGACCCATCCAGTGCGATAAAAATTTAAAACTTGTCGCATCAAATCTGAGGCAGGCAATCAATAACAGCCTTTACAGCCTCCGTGGTTCGTGGTATACTATCACGGTATAAAATCGACGGTCATCTTTGACAAAGGCTTTTACGAGAGGAGCTTTTTCAAGCGCTCGATTTAATAGGAACAATAAAGAGTCATTTTTTTTATTTAACAGCTGGGCTCATGAAAATGATATACCGAGTACCTATTGTTGAAGCGATCCCCGTTCACTTTAATAGTGGAATGAATAGCGATGAAACGAAGATGGGCTTGAAAGAAATGTAGAATATTGGTACTTAGGATCTCTATACTGTTACGTTATCATTAATCTGTAGAGTATGTCATCTTAAAACACATATAATATGCAATATGTAGAGCTTGTTCAGTAAAAAAGTATACGTATTACGACTTATACTTTCAAATTTGATAATTATTCATCACTTCCTACAATATTAAAAATACTATGTAATATTATGTCTTACTCAAATAGCTTAATTTGTTCAATAATCGCAAAGTTCATTTGTGAACAGACAATCTCTCTGTATATAATATAAGTAAAATTAATGGAATTGTCATATTCTAGACGTATTTTACACGTATTGATGAACTGCATAACACATTTCTATGGAGACACCTACATTTATAAAGTTTTTATGGTTTTTTTAGAACTTAATTCTAATTCAATTTAATATAGATGAAAATTATTCTGTCAATTTATGTCGTATACGATTTTTGACGTTCTGCTAGATATGGCTATTTTCATGTGTAACAGCTGTTTTGCCTTCTCAAGGTGAAAGTGTGTTGTTTATAAGTTGGTAGTTCTTAAAACAGTGTTGTTAAATTAGTAAAAATAGGGTAATTTAAATAAAAAATGTTTTAGTTTTAAGCCACTTTATTTATACACATATAACATTCGACCGGTTTCGGTTAAACTTAACCTTCTTCAGGAAAGTATATATATAAACTTAGATTACAATATAGAGTTATACAGTAGACAAAGAAATTAGTGAAAGAGACAAAACATTAGTATAAAAAGGACAAAGCATTAGAGAGGGAGTGGTAATGGAGTAGGTAGAGAGGTAGGGGGATGGGAAGAGGAGAAGGGGAACATTCTTAAAATCGGACTTTTAGTTAATTCTAATTGTTTGTTTAAAATTTGGTAATTATTATTATTATTTGATTTTGATATTTCTAATGCTTCTAGATTATTAAGGACCTATTCCATTTTTATGTATTATTTGTACACCTGTATTTTTATTAAAAGTATGGTTAGTTTTAATTAAATGTTCGGCAAATTCGGAAAAACCTATACTTGTTAAACATCTAATGTGTTCTTCGTCTCTAATGTTTACATTTCTCGCGGTTTTACCTATGTAAATTGCCGGGCAATCGTTATAGTTAAGTTTATATATGCCAGAATGGCTAAAAGTATCTTCTTTATCTTTAGAATTGATTAAAAGTTTTCCTAAATTATTGTTGGTGTAAAAAGCTGGTCTTATTTCTGGTGGGAGCTTAGATGTGCAAAGGGTAGAGAAATCACTTATATACAAAATTCTGCGCCATTTAGGAGTTAAGTTAATATTATTATTAGATGGTAGATCATTAAAGATAAATTTATTTGTCGCAATTTGGCAAAAGTTTTTTGATAAGATTTTATCAATTATATTATGGTTGTATCCTTTATTATTAGCTATTAGTTTGATTGTAGAGAGTTCATTGGCGAAATTATTATTAAAATAGTGGGATGGTGACTAATCGGTGAATCATGCTGTGGAAAGCGGAGTGTCTATGTGACCTAGGATGGTTTGAGGTATTATGGATTATGGTGTCACCTTTATGGTGTTATGTTATGTTGATTATGGTGTTTTTACACCAACAATAATTAAGGAAAACTTTTAATCAATTCTAAAGATAAAGAAGATACTTTAAGCCATTCTGGCATATATAAACTTAACTGTAACGATTGCCCGGCAATTTACATAGGTAAAACCGCGAAAAATGTAAACATTAGAGTCGAAGAACACATTAGATGTTTAACAAGTATAGGTTTTTCCGAATTTGCCGAACATTTAACCAAAACTAACCATACTTTTAATAAAAATACAGGTGTACAAATAATACATAAAAATGTAATAGGTTTGCGCCTTAATAATCTAGAAGCATTAGAAATATCAAAATCAAATAATAATAATAATTTGCCAAATTTTAAACAAACAATTAGAATTAACTAAAAGTCCGATTTTAAGAATGTTCCCCTTCTCCTCTTCCCATCCCCCTACCTCTCTACCTACTCCATTACCACCCCCTCTCTGATGCTTTGTCCTTTTTATACTAATGTTTTTTCTCTTTCACTAATTTCTTTGTCTACTGTATAACTCTATATTGTAATCTTAGTTTATATATATACTTTCGTGAAGAAGGTTAAGTTTAACCGAAACCCGTCGAATGTTATATGTGTATAAATAAAGTGGCTTAAAACTAAAACATTTTTTATTTAAATTATAATGTCAAGCTACAAAGTGATTGCTTCCTTCGATAAATAGGGTAATTATTTGTATTACCCTTTTGGTTACTTTTCCCAAGCCCAGTGCTATAGAATAGATAAAGTCATCATTTTCATGTTGTATCCAAAGTTTGTCACAAGAGACCTAACAAAGAAGAAAAGGACGATATCATGATACACGATACTTAGTAAGAATAGTTTAACGGTGGTATACTTTTCATGCATTCTATTTAGGTGTAGACTTTCATCTCAATACTTTTAAGTCGCATTCAACAAATTCCACAGGGCTTTACCAGGGGAAAAGCTGTTGTCTTTGGCTCAAAGAAGTCATTACCCTTTTACCAACTGTTGAAAAAATCCAGGTGCCTAAAATAATAATAGTAAATCATCTAAGCGGTTACAATAATACAGTCGCGGAGCAAATCGGAGGAATAATAATATGCAAAGTATTTTACCGGTCAATTAATCACCCGGACTCATTCCCGTACAATGGAAACGACAAATCCTTCTGAATTATCTTGTCGTATTCAAGATGATGTATTTCTTTCTTGTGACCGTGTATTAATGCCATTAATCATAAGCAATGCTATCTGCCTCTCCTCATCGGGACCGTCCTGGAGGATGCCGAGTTCCAGGCCGACACATCGGTGAGGTTATGCAAAATTACGTATTTTTTTATATCTTTACCATTCTGAGAAATAACTCACGAAGATTCTGTATAATATATATTTTTTTTATTCTTTATTCTATATTTCGGTATTCAAATTTATCATAAATAAATGACGAACTCTGTGATAGATTAGACTCCACGGAAGATGCCAAAAGAACAGACGCTCATGTCAAATCGAATATCTGGTAACAAAATTCATTCAAGTAACTCCATGTGGCATAATATCCCAGTATGATCATGGTTTTGAACGCCGAAACAGCTGTCACAATAAATTTAAAAAAACTATATTAAACGAGATTAATAATAAATAAGTTTGATTCATTTCAAATTATAAAAAAAAATAACTTGCGTATTATTTTTTTAAATTCAAAACAGATTACAACAAATTCAATATTTTTTTTAATTTTTGAGTTTGCCATTCGTTATAGTATGGATGAATACATTTAAAAATACTTTATCGCTAATCGCCCTCTCCCCTCGATCGTGTGTTTTCGCTACTAAAACATCTTTGCAAAACTACCCCTTTGATGTTTGGTACATTGTATTAAAGGGAACTGCACCCAATTTAGGGGGAAGTTTTTCAGAATAGAAATACTTGGCTAATTTATAAAACGTAATTTTTGTGAAATATCATCTCAAGGGCGCTCTTAGTCACCTGTTAAAATTTAATCAAGCAAATTTAAAGTAAGTCTATATTTGATGATAATTCTATTGCGATATGGTTGTTGGCGCATCTGAATATTACAGAAGCTCGTGATAAAGCTCGGATCTCTGGAATCCGGTGGGAGGTTTGTTAAGTCACACCAATAAATTAACCCTTACAAGACGACGGTAATATGATAGTGTCTATAGAAGTGGCAATTAGGCGTGGAACAGTGCTTCACGGCGTATGTATGTGTAATGCGAATTTGTCGGTTTAACGCGAACATTGAACATGTGACCTTTGTTACTTAGTTAGTTAGCACCGATGGGATCTTCCAAGGATTACTCCCTGCTTGATGATTATCCATTATTATTATAAATGTGATTTTATGTACATTTTAAGACCAAAATATCATTTCTTAATTGCAACAATAATTTATTTGATATATATCACTAAGGGAGTTAAATGATATTCCGCTGCTAATGGATTTTTATTGTGATGCAATGATTGCTGGGAGTCCAGCGATATAACCCGAAGATTAAATATTGAATTTTACCCAATTTATGAATAATTTACCCCACTCCTACCATAAATATTCAAGAGGAGGTAATTATGTTTAATTCCTGAAAAAAGGGTAAAATGTGTAACATTTTATCAACTTCATAGCTTTCAGCGGTATTCAACACAGCCCTTCAACCGATTAAAACTGTCGTTAGCGTCTAAGAAGATAAATCAATCCCCATTAGGAAGGGAATGGTCCACCGATTCCACCCGAATCGAAGACAAACAATAATAAGGCCGAGCAATTAAACAATAACAATGTCTCGTGCATTAGCAAGTCATGAGGCAAAGGGTTCGCCCGGACACGCTGTTCATCATAGTGGAGACAAATACAGTATCCGTGGTTCGGCTCGGCTCGGTCACGATGGGCGATTAATCACGGACAATGATCCGAGATAGGCTAACATAAGAGCCTATAAACGAATACTTCGGCAAAGGCAACGGGTGTCATATCTCGGCCGGGCGCATCTACGATCGTCCAACAAATGTCAACCGATCCACCGATGAGCCGATGAGAACGGTTCCGAATTCATTAAAAACCCACCGGAATGTCGGCGCTGTTGACCTCAATGGTCTGAATACTATACAGAAGCTATTCTCTGATGGTCGAAAAATTCTTCATTCGGAACTATCGCTACTGGTTTTATTTTTCTGGGGAATCACATCTGGGCATTAAATTCGTCTAAGATGGCCTCTACACGTTCGTGACAGATATACGTGTGTCCAACTTCTTTACTTTAGTTTCTTTTATATCAACGGCAAAACCAGTTCATCTTACTCTAATGAGACGAACTCATTGGTCGAACCGAAGTTGTTTATTTGTCAACTCGAACTTAACTGATCAAATGGATGTAAGTATCTTCTTAATTTGTCCACTGCACTATTTTACTCTGGCAGTCTAGACCGATAGATTAATGGAACAGAATCCACACTAAAGGCAGGTTGTTCTTACCTAAAGTTATTCGTGTAGTTTAATCCACTTGGTAAATGTTAATCGATGTTGGCAAGTGGGGGGACAATAATTGCGTGCTACGTATTCTGTTACGTATTTATAGTGAAAGTATTTTGTTAAGGTGTCAAGTTTAACATACTGAACAATTGAACATGTATTGAGAAAAGAAAAACAAAACATGTATATAAGAGGTCGCTTAACTCCTAGCATATTATTTTTTAAATTTTTCTCCATCTTAAAACAAAAAGAAAACAAACGTTTCATAAAAACGCTCGCCCCATACAAAGATTGCCGGAGACGAAAAATGTACAAAAAGCATTATTCTGAATTCTTGCATGAAAACCAATATTGGAACAAATTTACAAAAGAACGTCACATCCCGAGATTCGCGGAACGAATACAGATGAAGCTTTGTGGAGTTTCCTTTGATGTCATCTTCCGTTTAAATTGCCGTGATCTATGGGATGTTTTGACGTTACAAGACCAAATAAAATTCCATTTCTAATGAAGTGGAAACATTTTTTACTCCTTTGTGTATACAAAGACATAAACAGCAGGACGTCGTCAAAGTTAAATTATTTTGTAAGGCGGTACGACGCCCGACTGTAGTTCACAAAATAGTTATTCATATTCCCATCATTTTCCAAAAAAACACACTGTAAAATGTTTCTTCGAATACGACTCTTAGCACCGTAGAAGGCTCACTTCTTGGATGTCAACTCGTGAGGAGAAACGTTTTCATCTCAGATAATAAATCTCCCGCACTTATTTTACAAAATATCGTGTTGGATTATTATATTCAGGAAAAGAGTTATAAAATAATGTTTTGTAATATAAATAAGGTAGACATTATTTATTACTAGAACGACTAATTATTTTAAATTGGAATAAAGACTGCCAATAGTTTTTTTTAATGCCCACCGAGGTGTCTAAATGCTCTTCGTATTTCTAAAATACAACAAACTAAGCTGATGCTTTAAGAAAATAATCTTATATTTATGTCACACAATTAGCGGGCCCGGGTGACTAATGTCTTCTGGAAACCTGAGGCTTAGCGCAGTATTTAGAACGAGGATCAAGTGAGAAAATGCAATTCTTGGAACTGAGGAAAGTAATTTGACTATAAATTTTAGTGAAATCTTTGAACCAATTTTAGTACCAAGTAGATATTCATTTTCTGAGAAAAATAACACCACTTGAAAAGCATACACATTGAGCGCTACTTTGAGATACAAAGTTCGGAGATCGCATTTTTGAGTATCAGCCTCTAAAGCTTGGAATAGACGGCCACATGAACTAAGACTGATGCAACACTAAACTCATCTCTTCAGATGGTTGTGAGTTCAAAACCTAATTTTAGTGAAAGACCGTAGTACTAAAATACGATTTTTGTACTAATGTTCATTCATAATTCCAAACCGACTTTTTACCAAAACCATAAGAAGATTTCTAAACACAGTATCCAGCAAAAATGTATGCAATGCAATCACTTTATCACACATCAATTATTACTTTAGTAGCATTTCATTCTTAGCCAACAATGGATATATGAAACAAATGATAATACAAAATAGATCTTTGAGAATTATATTGAAGAAAAATAGATATACGAAAGTCTAAGAAACGTTAAAGAAGTTAATACTTTTTCAAGAAATGAATTTTAGGTATATCTCCTGTTTAGTCATAAAATTTACCATTATTCTTTAATCACCTTCTCAGTTGACATTTTTTCTCTTTCTATTCATATTATCTATTTGTTTCTCACTGTTCCTTTGTTATAAATTAAATGTAATTGTATTATATTCTCATTGTTCTCTTATTTTATTTTGATATTTTGTTCTTCCTCTCTGTATGTATATATAATATAATCGCACACTTATTTATCACAGGTATTTTTTGTTTAATTTAATTTTGTACTCTGATGATGCTTAAGCTAAGCGAAACCGGTGGGACATAAAAATAAAAATATATCCTTGGTCTAAAGTGATTGCTTTCTTCAAAAATATAATATTTTTTCATTCGAACAAATTATTTACTACAACACTATGTTTCTAATCTACAAAATTATTAATGGCCATTTATTTCCTAAATTTCTTTGTAAAATTTGAAAATTTGAAGGCGCAATCATGATACAAGAATCGGGATCGAATACGAGTACGTAAGAAAAAAGTTACTAAGTCAAAAGTCATTGATGTAAGAAGCTATAAAGAAATTTTGACGAAGTACCAAAAATTAATTACGGAAAGTATGTTATGATCTTATGCTAAGGATTGTACTGGAATATATATTATGTAGTATTATTTAAGTATGTAGGTACCATTTTAAAATAAATAAATAAAGTAATTAACTCGAATATTCTTATCTTATTTTCTAGTATTTTTACATTTTTGTCAGTTCCCAACGAGTCTGACCATTTCAAAGCTTGCGACATCGATAATTGTGAACAGTAATGTACTGTACATACAAATTACCGTTTATTTCACGAAGCATCGTTTAATCTAAGTATTATAGCTAAGTGTTTCAATTACAGTTTTGAGTAGTTTTCTGACCCTTGAAGTGAGATTTCCTAAAAGCAGCGTGATAAAAAGTTAGTATTATTAGAGTTTTAGTAAGAGTTACTAAAAAGTACACATTGTAAGAGTAAACTGATCTCATCTCTCCGGAATACAAATACATTACGTGTGAACATATTTCCAGCTGGAGCAACCATCTTGGGTCACTTGGTATAGTTGATTTGTGTGTCCGGATATTTCCGTGTGGTAATTTCGTTCGGTTATTGCATTTTTCAAATGGCATGTCAGCGGAGACAAGATGTTTATTAGACCCATTGCCGATGAAAGGGAGAAAAATGCGAGGATGGGATTTCAAACACTTCAAAGTGGCGGAAGTCATTTTTCGTCGTCGGTGCCGCGATATCGCGCGCGTGTTGCACCTTCGCTAGCCGGCCAGCAATTGAAGGAGAACTAATCTAAATCAACGGGAATTCTCAAAAAATATTCTACTGTATCTCTTGTCTTCAGAACACAATTTTCTTCATACCTACGCGGCGAAACATAGAAATGGTCAAAATTTTGGAATCTACCAACAGATATTTTGTTTAATTTAAAATGCATTATGATGTTTTATTTTATTTTTTTATTAAGAGTCCCAACTACTCCCAACGGTCTAGGGCCAATGAGACTATGGCAACCCTAATTGGGGTATGTTGTGAAGCTGAAGGTAGTAGGGAGGGGAAGGAGATGGGAAAGAGGAAGATTGGGAAGTACCTGGCTATTTAGATCTCAATCACTAAACACGGCTGAAGCCATTCCAAGCAACGATTCAATTCTGAATTGTGGTCTTCCACCAGGGAGATACTTAGAGTATCTACCATTCTAGAACGTGCCGCAAAAATACTATATATAATTTTATATGAATTAAATGTGTTATGACACATATCAATTAAATACACGCTATCTGTGTACCCGCGACCTTTGGATTGGTAGTCGAGCGTCTTACCACTCGACCATGAAGGCCGTCGTATGTGACATTTTAATCTAAATAAAACAATACAAATACATCCAAATGAATGTTTATTTATTTAACATGTAAAAGGTTTATTTCAGTTATTGAAACAATAGATAGAGACCGGTTAGTAGCTGAGTGAACAAACGCGTCGGATTCCCATCCGGGCGTCGTGGGTTCAATTCCTCTGCTAGTCTAAGTCCTCCATCATTGCACAAGCAACATCTTCCGCTTATTACGATGGCAGTAGGAGCTTTTCAAAAATTGTCAGGTTGTTCGTAGCCCGGGAATATTTGTCTTTTTTTTTAAAGTAGAGTAGAGGTTTCGAGTCCCGGTTGTTACCTAATTTTTTTTTATTTATAGTTTTTGTGTTTAATTTGAAGATATCTATTGTTTTCTTCATAATTCAGTTGAATAATATCAAATTTAATTCAATTGAATTATAAAAATAAAATAAAATACTAATCTTCTTTGTTTTCTGTTTCATTTTTCATATTTCGTTAAAAATTATTGAAATGGTTTTAATAACAAAATTGATATTTAAATGTTTTTTTGAGTATGTGGATATTAACACTCGCGTTCCGGAGATGAGTGCTAATGTCAGCCTGAACGAGATTTTAAAATTAATAAAAGTAATATTATGAATATACTTCTCTCAGAGTATTACTTAAAAAAAATAATCTGAGATGAAAACGCTTTAAAAAAAAAGCAAGATCAAATAGGACGACTACGTCACACCCCTTCGGATCTTTCGTTTGATTTTTTACTTTCGGGTACGGAGAGGTTAAATATGTTATTTAATTCATGATAGTATGGTACTCTCTCCTTAAGCACGAGAACATTCTCAAGTAGGGAGGTAATTATTTGACGGCCTGCATGGTGGTGAGACGCTCTACTACGAATTTAAAGGTCGCGGGTTCGAACCCGGCGGGCGCAAATAAATTTTATTTAATTAATATGTGTCATAACATATTTAATTGATTTTAAAACAAAATATTGTAAATTTGCGGCACGTTCCCAGAGTCGTAGATACTCTAAGTATCGCCCTGGTGAAAGACCACCATTCAGAATTGAAACGTTGCTTGAATATGCTTTAGCCGTATTTGGTGACTAGATCTGAATAACCAGGTGCTTCTCAACCTTCCCCTTCCTCATCTCCTTTCTCTCCCCACTACCTTAAGCCTCACAACATACCCCTATTGGGGATGCCATGGTCTCACTGGCTCTGGACGATTGGGAGCAGTTGAGACTCTTGTGCGGTATTCACGTAAAAAAATAAATAATATATATATATTATTAAATTACCTTCTAGAATATTTAGGTTTCAATAATAAATGTTAGTGTTTTTTTTAATATATAATAATATTATTATGTTTAGTAAATACTAAGCATTAAATCATGCCTTGGCCCCCTTAGGAAAACAACTTTTTGAAACTAATTGCGTGGGTGACTGATATATTCTACAAGGCATGGGTCTCTTTTGAGTTGTGGGAACAAATGGCAGTTTTCTTTCTTCTGAGAAACATAATTTGCGCGAAGCCAACTATATTGTAGTCATGTAGTTGTGTAGTGTGTATGTGGTCCATCACTCTTGTGGAAACGAGAGTTCAAGTGTCAAGGCTGGCAGATCAGGCCAATCTTTCCAAAAACACAAAACGACTCCATTTTTCATCCGGCCTCATTTACATTCTGTTCTAGTTCCCGGGGCAGGACTTTAATACGACTCCGCGTTGTCAGGCCTGGAGTATGTGAATATGTCACGAGATTATGTGCATACCTTTACTATGTAAGTTGTTCTCAATAATTCATATAGGCACATGGATAGGAGCAGCATGGTTCAAATACAAACATTATTTTATTTATTTATTTGTTTTTATTTTTAATATTTTGCTAACATACTCGTATATAGCAATCCCGATGAGTTATAAAAACTCACTCTGGGACAGTGGAAATTAAATAAATACATGAGTTACAACAGAATACAGAGATCAAACTAACATAAATCTAACAATATAATACAATATAACATAATAAGAAATACAGTGTAAAAAAAATAGCTACTTAGTATTAATATAAGATACAAAATTATGAATAGAAACTAAGGAGAAAAAATAAAGCCCTGAAGTGCAGTAAATGAGGATGTTTTTACGCTACGAAAAGAAAACTGATTTCAAAATTAAGCATTTTCATCCTAAAACGAATTTCAAAAATATTCTCTCAAAGCATTATTTTGGATTTTTTTTATTAAGTTGACTATTTTTATATTTATCTGGAAAATATTTTTGAAGCCTTTTTCGGTGTTGTTCAGGTTTTATATCGTTTATATAATTTATCATATATTAGTATAGACAGGTACTGTCCAGCTTCGCTCATGATATTGATTCTTGTAAATTATAATAAAATTATCAAAAATATATTATATTCCCTTATATTACTGAACAAGCAATAAATATTAAACTAACACTACAGATATTACCGAATTTTCCTTATTTCTATAAATTTGTATTTATCCACTAACTTTTAAAGCCCCATAGCTCATAATGAAGGTGACGTTGCGAGCTGTCAATTATTTCCATTAACATAAAAATTCCAAGCTGTTGCAATTTTTGCAAATTTCAAGACGTCATAGCTCACCGTTCGAAGGTATTTACGGCCCAGCACATAAATTTTCAGTTGTATTTATCACTTTTGAAGGTGTTATTAAGCACAACCTTTAATTTTGAGTCAGTGATATTTTACCGTTTATTAATTATAGAGCAAGTGAGTTATGGTGCGACTGAGGATGAATGATGCCAGTCCTAACGCTGAGCTGTGAAGACATCAATAAAATATGACTCGGAAACGACATCCGTTAAAAAAAGCATAACGCAATCACCTGATTATTCCGTGAGATATTGGCCGTCACACACACCGCGCCACGAGAAGTGCTAAAAGAAGTTCTAGGAAGGCCGTCCATCAATAAAACTTTTAGAACAGTCGATACTTAAATCCGCCGCACTATGGTTGAACGGTTCACCATGGGGGAAGAAATTCGTAAGCAAAGTCATTCTATATGTAATGAATTTCATACAAAATATATTAAAACGCTAACCGTAGGTACAAATCAATATGAACATATCTGCTAGCGCGCAATGTGCACTCCATTCAATTTTCATTAAAAAATACATGCGCTTAAATCGAGTTACATGTGTGGTATTAAAATATGTATTTTTATAGAGTTTCTACGAAATTAAATGGAAATCGCTATTTTATATTGTGTGCTTTTTTGGCATTACTTTTGGATATGACAAGTATAACATAAAACACGTATTTTTAAAGTTTCACTAATGTTTCGGTCATGTATTATAGCCCAATTATTTGAGTTTTTAAAATAGTTTATCATTTCACTTCCATTCACTTGATTTTGTTATCTGTAAATGTAAACGAATTTACTGTAGCGGGAAAAAATCTTCGATGCTCTTCGAACGAAAATTTTTAAGCTATGGGGCATCATCCCACACTAATCGCATGCGTAATAATTCTGATCGGTGATCTTTACAGTGTAATATGTAAAGCAATTGAATATTAATTATATTTAAAAACTGAACTAGTATTTACATTCAGAATCGGTACATTGACCACGGTGCGACGCACGCTGTCCCATCGAAATACAAAGAAGTTCTGAGACCGAAATCTTCGCGCCTTTATCCCTCAAATCTTTTACATCGCAGGTCATTTATTATACTTTCCGTGTGTATAATACGTCTTGAACTATTCACAAATTCCCTCCTTTGAACTATTAACTATTAGAGGCCATAAGACTCGAGGTTCCTGGCAATGTGCGTCAACTAAGGGCGGGGGAGGAATTTCTCGCTAATGGAGGGAAATGGTTATGCATTTTATAGGGGAAGTTTTTTAACGAAAGTATATTTTTACGTTCCGTAACGAAATGGATTATCGTCACGCGCTTTCAGCGGAATGCTCGAGCTGGTGGTAGTGGAATATTTTTAGAATTAAAAGGTGATTTATTTTTGTACTAATCAATACTGCACGGTATTGAGCCATTCATTTGTATTATTTAGGAAAGCACACAGTTATAAATACAATGAAGCAAATAATATTTCAACTTGTTTATTTATCAGTGAAATTTAACCCGTTCCAGTCAGTATTTTTTATATGGAAATAAATATGTGAAAGAAATGTTTTTAAACTTAAAATAAGCACCGTCAAAACATATAAAACAATTGTTTAATAACATATGATTGCATTTATTCAGAGCGAAGGATTATGACATAAAAAAAATCTTAAAAGTGTATAAGGAGAATTAGCATTATTGTTTTGCTAATTTTCAACCGCACGTCTATAGTTTTTTTTTTAAGTATGTGTTAATGTTACCTTAATTAATTACTTTGCATTTTAATAAATATTAAATTTAATTCAGAATTGAGAATCCGTAGAATACACGTACCAACATAAAACCGATTTAATTTATAGTCGCTTTCAAATAGAATACTGTTAGGCACTTGTACGACCATCGTGAGGCCATGGTTGGTTATATGACCAAGGGTCAGATAGTCAACCTTGTGGTATAATATGTAGGATAATTACATTACCTACGTAAATTGAAACCTGATGGTCAGCGGCCATTACCTTCACCTGCAGGAAGCATTTCCGTGTCCTGTTTCCTGGATTTGGTTGAGGGAGTTTGTCGTAAAACCACAGCCTTCCTTGCAAAATTGGGGGCTTATTCCCATACTATAAGCTGGACAGCATTTTTTTTAGTTTTCGCCTTTTGGATAATTCTAGTACCGAGTTAGTATTCAGTTTCAACCGAGATTTGTACAATATTTGTTTCGTGTTGAATTATTGAAAAATAGGGATTAATCAAAATTTCGTCAATTTCTATTTTTTAAGAGCCAAATAGATATTTCAAAGCTATATATCTCATGGTGGAAATGATGTTGCAAACTGAACGTATGTTAAAGTTATTTTCAAATTTAAAAAAGCTGTATACGAGTACATCTTGTAACGCCTGACAGGGAGTAAATGATAATTTTACAAATATACGTTATACATATAATTGCTTATATAATTATTATATAATGCATCTATTGTTTAGGTTTTGAAATCTTGAATTTTGCAATTGCCCAAAAAGACACCGTTAAGTACAAATACATATAATTGCATCACATCCACGATAGCAAAAATCGTGAATAATCTATACTCGTACATCTTGTTAACATGTGATTTTTATTTAAAACACGCATCTGTGCACGTATATGCACAAAACGAAAATAAAATAAATTTGTTTTGATTTGAATAATAGTGGTCAATTCCTATTCTCGTATGTCTGGACTGGCTGGCTACTGACTACCTCGGAGCACGGCGCAAGTCTAGCAGCCGTGGGTACTGGGTACTGGATACTGGATACTGGGTATTGGGTACTGGGTACTGGACACTACGCACCGAAACCAAATGGCAATTTATCGCCACAAATTTATGGATCACCACATTAAATTTATAGCGCACTACGCAATAAACGTCGGACCGCGGTATATTGGACCGTAATTTGTTTATGGACACCGGTGTTCACTACTCGGGAACCCGACACACTGCAAAAACTCAATGGGAGCAGGTAAATACCCGGTATATTGGACCGTCCTCAATACAACATTTTATGGACACCGGTGTTATTTTTGTTATCGCTTAATTTATTATTATGTTTATGCTATTCCTTCTCTGTTGTTCTTTTTTTCCATGTCGTGTTTTATTTAACTAACTAACTAACTACTGCAAACTCAACGCGGTGCAATGGAAAGTAGCAGGTAAGAATGGTGATTAAAAGTTATTGAGTCGAAATTTATTCTGTAGGTTAATTTAGCTATGTGTCAGTTGCATCCTCAATACAACATTTTTTTGTTTAACCTTATTTTTGTTATCGCTTAATTTATTATTATGTTTATGCTATTCCTTCTCTGTTGTTCTTTTTTCCATGTCGTGTTTTATTTAATGTCTAAAATATAAATCTAATAATATTACGTTCAATTGAGTACCGCAATTTAGTGAAATTCCACCGCAAGTATCTTTTACTTTTTGTAACTTATCTTATAACAATAATACTTGTACGATGTGTAACTTTAAACAAATATGAGGAAGGTGTTTCGAAGATTTTGAATAAAATGGATGGTTCGTACGACTTTTTCTTTTACTCAACGACTGCGGAATTACTTATGGGCTTTGTTATTCCTCCTTCCTGAAGCATATGCCTTTTCAAGACCTAGGTAAACCAATCATCTAATCCATTATTAATATGCTTGAACGATCCCCGAGGGAAGCGATGGGGCTACCTGAAAGGAGTACTCGTAGATATATAATTAAAATCTCTTTTATTTTACATGTATTTTTACTCCTATCTTTTGACACCTTACTGCCTATTTTCGTGCCAGAATAATATTTATTTCGGATATTACTAGCCTATTTACTGCCTTAGTCTACCGAAAAATTTTCAAATAACCCACATTTTGGAGTCCAGGCTTTGTAGTACACAAAAAGAGAATCGAAACCATCCAAAACAGATTTTTGAGTTACCTAAACTTCTTCTCGATCTCATATTAGCAATGGGGACATTGACTTGCCAAAGAAAACTAACAGATTCAGATATGTTATTTAGAATCGTACACAATTTAGTTGATAGCTGATCTCCTGCAACTACTATTAGCCCATATTCCAAGCCGCAACAGCAGACAGCAACGTACTTTTTTATCTCCCTCGTTGTAATACCAATTCGAAACGAAACTCTTTTATTTTCAAATCCAAAAACTCTTTCGACTTATTATTACCAGATTGACATTTTTAACACGACTATACGTGACATTGAACTAAAATCCATTACCCGACTGGACCTAAACTAGATCATTAAAACCAATCTTACATCTACTCCCGTCCTTCTTCCCTCTATCCCATTCCCATGTTCCCTTCCACTTTCCTCTTTCCCCACTAACTTAGTTAAGTTACTAAAATAAAACTGATTATTATCATACGTTATATAAAATATGATTTGCTGTTAATTTTTCCAAAAATAAATAAGCAAATTATAATATAATTCACGTCATAATTTACACTACTGTCTTATTCAGTCGAGCGATAGTTGCATTGAGTGCACTTTTCTTCTTGGCCTCTACGTAACAAGTCCAAGCTTAGCAACGGGGTACTAGAAGGTAAAACAATTTATATTTGCGACTTGAAGCCTACAATGGCCGCTCACAATTATTGAGGAGCGAGCCTTGGCGTCTCAGAGGAGGCGCACGGCACACCGACCCGGCACGGAGCGCAGGAAGTGACGGAGTACGAAGTATAGCGGTGAAAGCGGCCTCCTAGAAATTGCCAATTTGGCTTAAGCCTAATAGCCTTCCATTTCTGCCATTTCAATTACCTCCGCGATATTATAACAGACGTGGACCAGAGATGCTGCCGGTAATAAGTCCATCTCTCCAGTCTCCGTAGCTTTTGTTTCATCCCCAGCTGCAAAGTGATTGTCTCAAATGTAGAGCGAATATTCTTTCCTTTAGCAAAGTTCGGCCACAATAGAAACCAAAATTAAATCTTCCCCAATAAATTGGTAGATACTTACATACTATATGCGTATTTATTAACGTAATCATAACACCGATAATAATGTTATAATGGTTAGGTAAATACAAGTCTTTCTTATGGTCGAATTTGAGTGTGCAAGTTTAAGCCTTAATTTTAAATTATTTTCATATTTTAACAACAAATATAATTCAACCACCAAATTGAAGGAAGTGGTGGAATAGGGACTTGAATCCAAAAGCCTTAACTCTCCAGTTTTAAGATGGAATGGAAATAATTTCTCAATTAGTTAATTCACTTTTCTGTCGGGTCATCAAATGAATATTATTAAAAATCATTTCTTATTGCTTATCGTCGCTTAATTATATTCCAGGAAATTAGATTTACGATAATCAAGGATATTTTTTCATTGGCAAATTATTTACTTCAACACTGTATTTTTAATATATAAAATAATTAATGGCCATACATCACCTTATATTTCTTAGATAAATAGAAAATCTCCAGCGCAGGCACAAACATGAGAGGGTAAATAAATATCAAATAAGACTACATTTTAGAAAAAAGTTACAAAGTCAAATGTCATTGATGAACAAAAATATAAAGCTACAAATTACAGAAAGAAACGAAATTAGAATAAAATATTGATAACTTTAATTAAGAAAATATTTTATCAATTCAAGCTAAGGAATATTAATTTTAGAATTATATTAGAACGCATGTAAATATTATTGTTCATGTGTGTACTATTTTAAAATTAATAAATATTTATGTTTTTCGGAAGAAACTATGAACATCTTTTAATTTAAATTAATTTTATATTTTTTCTAACGGAATTTCAATTTTACTAACGTCTTATGTTTACCCTCGTCTTTTGTGATTTAATTTGGTGTGTCATATTATAATGTTACTCAAGAATTGTGAAATTGATTGGACGGGCTTCTAAAAGTTCTCGTGGAAATCGCGATTTATAATTAGCCCTTTCTTAGTAGTGTGCTAATCGCCGCACAGAGTGGACGTGTCCCCGTATCAAGCGAGTGTATGTAGTATTGTCGCCTCGTGGGTGGGTTGTGTTTGAGTGAAATGGCAAAAAGTGCGGTGCTCAAAAACTACCATAAATATCACAATATGAGGGACCGAAGGTCTATTGCAAATAAACGAGGAGACCGATAGATGGAATCATATTTGGATGCCACTTCGACCTCCACCAACTCTTCTCCACAATACGAAGAAGAAAAAAAAGGCTCCTTTTGAAAATCACGCTTTTCTGGTGTTTTGCGTAACTGTTGTGCACTAAATTTTCTGACACGTTTTTATTCGTACCGTACAGTTTCCAAAAATGAAATGCACCCATATCAGAGCATATCGATATATTTATTTAAATGCGATGTAAATCTGGCGCGGAAGATTCGGTTGCAAGATACAATGCGTTGCATTATTTACGCACATTCGGAATTCGACATTTTACAGGGCAATAAAAACTGTCCATGTAAAAAGGAGAGGAAAAAACAATATATTCTGCGCACCCCCAAATTGCGTTTTCAAATAATATGGAACTGGCCCCTGAGCTATCATTCCACGAGGGTTCGAGTCCCTTTTGAGATGCGAATGGAGATATATTTGTCCATATTATAGATAGGATGATACTGCGCCAGATGCTGTATAGAGACTAAACATTTAAAAATACAATATTGCAGTAATATTTATCAATAATAATTAATATAAAACAACGTTGCTTTTTATGGGAGGCGTGCACGAATACTGTTTTTTTAGTAGAACCGAAATCAGATGATTTGCGAGCCACATTTCGATCAAAGGCATCATATTGATTGCATCCATCGCAATATGTTTTATATAAAGACAAAATTCATCTCGAAGCGGTATGTGTCGTAAAATATAAAACACACGTGGGACGGTAATCAATAGAACGTGCTTCTTAATTTGGGGATGTTTTTTTTTACGAAAAGAGATAAAAAAATTAATAACAACATAGTGTTTGACGAATGAAAAAACATTTTTTTGCGTATTTTGGTCGTTTGAGACATTGTGTAACGCTTTCCCCTCTTTATGAGTATCGCGCCCTGTTCCCTGGTGAGATTATTGTTTTTTTTTTTAACTAACAAGTTGGAAATTAAAGCTGTGATAATTTTAAGTCGTGTTTGGCAATATAATGTCTAATTACTTTTAATACGTTTTTTATTTCAAAAAATGGTAGGCGGCACTTTATTCATTTTAAGTATCACAAAAGAGGGAGTACGCATTAAAATGTCTCATAAAAGTAATAATGTTTCTAATGAATAGGTTCTTCCTTTGCATTTAAAGGGGGATTATATATCTGAAATCACGTTAACCACCCTTGTGGTGAGAATTTCGAGTTCGTTATAAAAAATGTATTCTTGGCGTGTCTGGCGTCCCGACGCTCTCCATATTATATTGTATAATGGCGGCGATGAGCAGGCGGGTCACGTGCCGGCCTCGGTGATATCGGGCGGAGCGGGAACCGGGACTAGAACCGAAGCCGCGAAGGAACAGGAACGGTTACACTATTCCGGAAGCCACCATCCAACCCTAATGGAGGCTTTTCATGACATATGCATCTGTAACTACATTATATTTCCAGGAAATGTCAAGGTTTTCGCCTTGTTTTATCAAAAGGCATATTATATTCGTTGCCTACGATTCCCTAAAAATAATAACAATGGAGTATCTTTAAAATTTAAAAGCGATTTACCGCTACGCCACACAGCTTATTGATTCTTGAGATGTTGGCAAATTATAAAACTCCAAATATTATTTGATATACTAAAAAACTATAAAAATTTTTTAAAAGAATTATTCACCAGACCATAATTTTTCTATGATAATTTTCTTTCATTTGTATAAATACGTGTTGATTTACATTTAAACGATTTTATTTAATTGTTAGATCTATTTTTATAGCCATGAAAGATATATATTATTAATCAAGTATCACTTGAGAAGTGTTAAGAACAGATGTAAATTAATTACCAGACGTTTAGAAAATCCAGCATTTTTTGTGTATGTTTGGTATGTGAATCTTATAAATAATTATGTAAAACAAAAAATAAATCTCTTATTTGAAGCAATAAAAATGAATAAAAAAACGCTGATTACGAATTGAGGAAAAAAAATCACTAAAGAGAACCGCTTAAAAAACCTCCACTAGTAACTAATATGGTTGGTTTGCCTACAAACATTAAATCTAAATTATTCTATGTTATACAATATTAATTTGAAGGCTTTCAATATTTTTCTTCGCCAACATTCTAATTGATTTATTTTAAAATCGGTAACAAATGTTTGATTTCACACGTAACGGAATATTTTTCAAAATCAAATGATGTATTATCTTATTCAGATATTACTGTTATTTTGAACTCCCTTACATTCATGGGCAGATCAGTAAATTCACAATTTTCTAATATTAAATGAAATATGAATGATAAAAGTGGTAAACGCCTCCAGAATAGAAAAACACAGAAATGGGGATAACAGGATGTTGCCATCTTATTTGCGATACGGGGATAACTTTTTATCCCACCCTTAAACCTTTGGCCGAGCGATCAAACAGAGAAGGGAGTTTTCTTATATCATATTTTATATGGCCTGCAAATTTATCATTCCTAAAATAATCAAGGGGTGACCAATAAATAGGTGATCTTGTTTTTTTTTTTAACTAGTGTGTTTAATGAAAAGTCATATCCATTGAGATTATAATGAGAAAAAGCTTAATTTTATTGCTAGCCTGTAGTCCAGTAAAATATTTTATTTGGCTACTTCTGTGCGAATTTTAATCTTCCGTGCGTTTATATTTTGAATTTATAACGAAGCTTTGAAAATTAATTATTTATATTTATGTTTTTTCTAATACTAATTTGATAGGCACGGCCACCTTGTAATTATATTTGTTTAGTTCAGTAAGTATATTTGTAAAGAATGTGCCCAGTTGAATGTGCATAGCCAAATATGTTACATATAAATCTTACGGATTTATGAAACACCTTCTGTCAATAAGTCTCCAATGAAATCGGCGCTGAGATGGGGAGGAATTTCTACCTCGGCTTTTCGGGCCTTTGACAAATATTTACCGACATTTTCAGAATGTGTCCTCTTGCGCCACCGTATTTTCTCAGGGCTGCTTAATTTTCGGAAACCGAGGTTTATAGTTGCGAGAGATCGACCAAATAAAATTGGAGAATTCAATGTAATATCGGAAAGATATAACTAACAGAAAACAAGATTCCAAATTGCCACGAATAATTATTCAGATCCGAAAGATGCGTGATCAAGTCAACTTTGATTACTATCTTCTCACCTCGTGAGTTAATGTCGAGTAGGTAAATTTAATATACTAAACGAACGTATTCCGTTATCTTCAAAGAGATGTTAAAATAATTAAGTCCATCTATAAATATTTGATTAGACCATAATGTAGGCAGCTAGGAGAGATAATATTGTAAATTAAAGTCGCTACCTAAACCACTTTTTTCCAATCATCTTTCAACAAGTTTGGTAATCCTTCGCCTGTTTTATTGTCTAATACTTAACGAGCTCAGCAGAGAGTGGACCGGGACCAGTGAACTGGTGAGACTGGGCGAGCCGCTGCGGCACAGTGATCAATTGCTTTTAGGTTCTACCCTAGCTAAGATTTTTAAAAAAAATTGACAAGTTTGTATTTGCCTCAATATATTATACTTTGCACCATCACAAAGTGAACGCTGTTTCCTCTTTTAAATTCCGACCGGCTCAGTCATTCTCAAGATAGTCTGAAGTGTGAACGCGACTGTACTTATAATGTAAATATTTCAAAAAATTTGAGTATGAAAAAAAAAGCTGAAAACATAGGACAATTTTATTCACACAAAAGAAATTTGTTCATGTCAAAAGTTTTAAAGTTACATAACGTTTATTTTGAAATTAGTGGTTCTTTTGGTATTTTAAATCAACATTCGACTACTTTTATAACTTATTAAGTGTAATTTAATTTTTCAAAACGTTTTTTAAAAATCACATTTTTATATTATCTTCATTTCATTTCTCATAGTTTTTGAGCATATTTGAGCCTAAATAAGGTATTTGTATGTTTTGTAGAGCAAGTGGGCGTGGATAAAAAAAATATTTTCAATTTCACTTTTGATTTAGTATTTCAAATATATTTTTTTAGGTATGTTTAAAACAAATATTTTTATATAAATACAACGGGAAAAACCTTGCCCACTTAAGTTTGCTTTAATATTAAAATAAGTTCTTTGATCGATTCGTTTAAGAAAAATATTTGTGGTTTTACATATTAAGTGAAATGAAGTATTCTGGAAACCTATCACCATAATTGACGATCGTAAATAATTATTTCCAGCTTAATGTTAATATTGATCACTGTGCGGCAGCGGAACCCCATGCACGGAGTCGAACATGAAACAAGGCTGCTGATAGCTTTATTACTTCTAAAACACTTTAAATTAAAGCTAAACACAACACGGGATCCCAAATTTGAATACCAGTCTTTATTAGTTACTGTTTCGTATCTCGTTATTAGAAGCGTACAGATTATATCTGCTAATAAACATTGACACAAATAAATTTTACGGGACCATTAATAAGCTCTAATGGCTCTCGATTTAAGAATCTCACAAAATAAATCATGAAGGTGATGTCATGTTTTTTGTGTATAAAATAGTTGAAATATTTATAGTTCTCCCTTCATCGCCAGTTCAAGCACCTGTTCCTAAAAAAGTGTTATATCAGCGAATTTAAGGTGGGATGCACGTTAGGTAAAACACTTTATATATCGTGTTTTTGACGAGTAACTTTTTTTCACACTTTAAAAATCGACAAAGAGGAAAAAAAATCAGATCGACCAAAATTCAATACCAAAATCAAGTTTCTGATTACTAGAATGAATCTCAATGCTTTAACAGTATTTAAAGTCATAAAAAATTCAAAACACTCGATTAATAAATTTTTGAATCGGTTACTAATTTTACCACTTTCAATAAATTCTTTGGCGGAATTCTTCTGAAACGTTTAATACACGTGTTAGCATAAAGATAAATTAATGGGTAAACTATGTGATGTGTCAAAATAAACTAAGTTATATATTATTAATATTGTGCTTCTTAAAATTGATCGTTGAATCGACGTTAACTGCGTATAAACTTTCTGCTTAAACTTCATCAAGTATGACGAATAAGTTTGTTGAGTGCTACGTTTGGAAGGTATCCGAGCCACGAGAAAATTATTCAATAAACACGGTACCTGCAAAGTATTGCTAAATTAATAAAACTTATTTTATTGTGGAAATAAAAAGTTGGTAATATCTGTAGAAAAGTTATTATATGCCGTTACCTCTGAAGGCAAGGATGTTCTGTTGGAAAATGCACGTTTGCCTCAAATAAAATTCAATGTCTATATAATATGATAAAAATAGGAAACTGCATACTTTTAAATTTACAGTACCTACCTACAGACCTTCTCACTTAGAATAGATTGTTCCTAGAAGGGAATAAGTCGGTATCCGTTGTGAGTATCGAACACTGCTAGTCGAGCGTCCTACCCACTGGGCTATCGACCATCACGTTTTATGTATGTGAAAAACTTTAGTAAGGAGCGTTCGATGTTACGAGTTCATTCCAATTACGTATCACAAGAAATTAATAAAATTGCTCACAAGCAAAAAATCGACTTTTAAAATTCGCTAAGGCATTGGGCAATTCAATTATTACAGAGATATTCTAGGGAAGAGAGTAGTTTTAAAATGTATTATCTAAAGCCAGAAGCATCATAATATTGTGATCTAACTGTGAAAAATAGGAAAGTAAAATTAATAATCTAAACGTCCGTTAGAAATAATTTTGATTTGATAGTTAAGTTTTGCTAACACTGTAATAGCTTCCCGTGTACAAAAGACATATGCGAAAAGTTTCCGGAAGGCGGAGGACCAAGTCGCGTGGATATTTTAGTACTTGCAGGCTCCTGTTAGTACTCGGGAAGGCTTCCGACTCCACGGCTGGAAGACGTTTAAATAATCAACACGCTAATCAAGTGAGCACACTCGGGAAGGTTAACTTTGCGTGAATTATCCAAAGCGAAATTCCTTATAGTTCCAAAGCGAAATAATACCTGATTAAATTCGGTATTTTTTAATAAAGTCAATAATTACTTTATTGCCAAAAAAATATACCGAAACACAGTGCATTTATTCTCACAGTGTTTTAAAAATAAATGTAGTATTTTTGGAGATACGTAACGCAGAAAGGTCGTCGGTAAGTGCAAAGTTAGTTATTATTTTAATGGCAGATGATTGTAACTTATTGGGTGCTAAAGGTTTATCCCAGGTCATACATACCTTTTTAATGTACAATAAATTGGGGTCTCATTAAAATCGGTCTGACGAATCACATCAAAGGTAATATGTTTTCAATAGAGCATATGAATAATAGTTTTTACATTTAGTAATTAAATAAATCGTTTTACTAACGACTAATTGAATCCCGCGATGTTTGTTCAAAAGAAGATAATAAACTTCTGATCGTGGTGATCGGATTTGAAAAAAAGATAATATTTTCCAAACAGTAACACGTTTCTATGATTACACGATCAAGAATATAACGTAATAGTGCGCCGTTCCTATTTTATGGTAGGCCATTACCACAAATTACATGTAAATAATCTAGTTTCATCCATTGATTAAAAGCACCGCAGACGGAATATAAATGAGGGGCACCCTAAAACATATTATTGAACATCTTTACGAAAGCAAACAAGACATCTTCGCCCCGGGCAGCTTCCCGGCATGAGCAATGGCGACAATCATTTCTAATCCGAACGGGAACAACAGTTAGTATTAACATTTCATGTCGTCTCGTTTGTTGGTTTTACATTAACCACAAATCTACTTTGCTCAGATCGGAGCCAACAGGTAACTTCTCCCACTTACGATTACATCTGGCTTCCAGTAAGCATCGTTCATATTTTTAGTTTGATGTCTTCAAATTAAATGTTTTTTCTTCATGATCGCGTTCACGTCGATGAAAACTCTCGATTATATTAATCTTGACGACCTCCGTGGCAGAGCGGTATGCTCTTTGGCTAAGGAATCAAAGGACGCGAGTTGAAAACCTGGCACGGGAATAATAAAATAAATGTATACTTTATCAGTTACGTAAAGCATTTTTAAAATAAAACGACATATTTCTCATTATGTTTTGTGCATTGTTTTACCCGAGAGACCACAACTAAACTAAGAAACGTTTCTTGAAATGGCTTTAATTATGTTGAGCGACCAGATCTAAATGACCGGTTACTTCCCAACTCTCCTCTACCCCTCTTTACAGCCGCACGACGTTCTCTAAATAAAGATGATATAGTTATAATATAAATGATGATAACACAGGATTCAGGCAGTTGGAATTCTTGAGCGGCGTCAAATAAGAATAATAAGAAACCCCTCATGGAACCCAGATATTCTTAGATATATTTAAAGCGTGGATATAGAATATATGGATGTTTTAAGTAGGATATAAAAAGCCTTCTTTGAAAGAGCCAATCGATGTCTCCCGTCCGGGAATAGTGCCAGGTCGAATAATGAAACCCGTGGAGATACATTTTGTTTAGGATAAAAGGTAGTTGCTGATTCAATTTGGCGGCTATCTGGGCAACTTAGCCTACCAAAGCCGAATACGAATTCACGACTTGTGAGGGGATTTCGTAATGGTCAGGCAGAAGGTTAAGTGCTATAAGCCTTCCTTAGAAACCTAAAACATGTACAAGGGAAAAGGCTTTCCTTTTAGGCAAAGCTTTGAAGTCAAGTCGAATATCGTTGGCAATCCAATTCGAAACGAAATCCATCAAATTTGGCCCGGAATATTTCCATGCTGTGTGTATTCACATTTCACATATTCCGAGGGAAAATCTTCGCACTCGACTCTTACATCTTTTATACATTCCTACGCCTTTGTGAATGTAGCAATTATTTTTGGAGGATTTTTTACACAGAAAGAAACTTGTTTAAATGTTGCTGCTGAACACGCCTTTTTGGTTTGCATGTATCTACTCGTACATACGGACATTCACATAATATTATACAGAGCGCAACTGCGTCTATTCTAGGAGTTAATAAACAAACCGTTCCCTTTTATATGAGTAAAACTGAGTATATCTTACAAAACCCATCTGCCAAATAAAATTAATATCATAACATTTTAGTTACAATAATCTATATGGGCGGCAACGAATTACATAAAGTCATTACCGGCAAAATGAGGCGAAGTAACATGGCGAAGTAAAGTGGGAAACGGGAGCACTCCAAACCCCCTTGCTGTCAATGCGTGTATTTGTGCAAAATAAGGGTCGATCTTTGCACTCGTTTTGTCATGTGAGAATTGCGATGGTAAGCTAATAATTGAATCGTAGTGCATTGAAATATACATTATTATTACAAAAAAATATCAGTAATTATAATAAGCCAATATTATATTTTTTTATAATTCTTCTACTAAGATACATAACGGATTTAAGTATTGTGTTCAAAAGTCAATTATGTTCCAAATGATCAATGCAATCCCCATCAGCCGAGAATATAAACATGTTCATCTCGCGCGTTTCATTGCGACATACGAGTACGTTTTTTCACGAAAAATTAACGCTGCAGGTAATTTTACAAGTGACTTAAGAACTTTCTCAATCACTTAAAAGCACAAAGAACCTTCCTTATAAGATATTTAGTTGAGTAGTTTTACCATACAGGGCTGGGGCAGGGTGCCATAAAGAGCTGGAGGAACTAGCAACACTTGGTGGTCTCCGGCACGTAAGTTTGTAGGTTCGCTTGTACGGGCCGCACAAAGTACCTACTAGAATTATTGAGTATTTTCAAAGATTTATGTTTGAGTTTCTTGATTAAATTGTATAAGGAGCCCCCAGCGCGCGCCGCCACTGCTGGTCGACCCTCCTTAGTGCGGATCGTGTCAGGCATGAGATCGGATGGCGACCTCGACCCGTAGTGCAGTGGCGTACGTATCTATACACATATTTTAAAGGAACAGCTTTTTTTATTGGTGTCTTAAAATTTACGTGGAGAATAAGGTTTAAAACATATGTAATATACTTTCCTACCTAAAATAAGTGCATTATTAAAAAAAGTCTAAAATTTTCAACTAACTACTATCAACCAGCTTGGGAAGTTTAGGTACCTACCTATAAATGTAACCGGTTCCAATAAATGCATTAAGAACATCATATATACAAACATGTGAAACAAATTATCTTTCACTAACCGAAAAACGGCATCATGGCTCTTTCTCACCACATGATCGATATAATGTGAAAACACCAAAAATTGTTTGGTGTCTACGAAATTTAAAAACTTTCGTTTCTTTAGGAAGTTTGTTCAGTTCTGTGAAACGCAAATAACACACAGGCATTACGTTTGAACCACGAAAATATTTACTTATGCATATCCGTTGGTTTATCTTAGTTTGTGTGACTTTGCATGGTGGCGACGGTACACCCAAGTAGTTCAATAATAGTGATAATACTTGGCTCACTTTTGTCAAACAATCACCTCAAGGATGCTTTATAACTTTATTTATCTAACATAACCAATAACTAAGACTTACGATTACTATTCATTTGAAACTAATGACTTAAAACAGCTGTTGACACAGATAGATCTGTTGATCTGCGCATTCATATAATGCTGTATATTCACATAAAGCTATAACATAAAGTAATATTAAACAACAACACAGATGATATAAAATATCGATAATAATATATGTGATATTATTGTGTTATTGGTAGATAGAAACGTTCATGAGAAGATTATTGTTAATACCACTAGAAGATGAAAGAATTACGTTTATGAATTGACTGTAGTATAATGTGCAGTGCATATATAGTTCTGGCGCCACATTAAGATGCAGAATATAGACATGAATTTAATCTCCACTCCGTCGATTATTTGAATGTCCGATCAGAATTGCCCCTCTTCCTACCACCCACCCACCCCCGGCAAGATTCCGCTCGATGTTTTATGAATGAATAGAATATACTTCGAAAAGCTGGTTTGTTAAATATTTAACCCTTAAATAACCGTTGAGGCCCGGGCATAAATAACGCGGGCGCCCGCCATCGATTTAGACGGACGCCTAATATATCTCCAATTTATTTATTGTTCCTGTACGCAATGTGTTATTTCATGATCTTTACTGCTTTTTGGTTTTGGTTAGGTGAACATTTTTATGTCTGGGAAGATACTCGTACTTGTACGTGTGATCAAACTGTTAATCTTAACGGAAGTAAATTGAAATATTCTGAATTAAATGCATTTTTATTCTTTAAATCATATTAACTGACATTTTGCGATTTTTCACTTCACTAACAAAAAAAAACATTAAAACATTATGCACACTTGAGAAACAAGACTATTTCAATAAGACTTAGGTGGAACATCTGCCAATAGAAACCCCAAGCAATGAAAAATATTTGTACCTGGCAATACTCGCTCTTGAGGTAAATATCCAATACAATTATATGTAATTTAAAACGAAGATAGTCTGGCAAATCAATTATTTTCAACATTTCAATATGTATTTGATCGTTCTCATAAAATTGATGAACAGAGTTCGTAAAGTCGCGTTAAATAATCATCAAATGTTTAAGTTGCTCAAAGTTGAGTATTTCAATATTAACTCATCCGAAAAGGAATAATCCTTAACAAACTCTTCACTTCTTTCCGCTGACGCGATTATTTACAAGAAAACATTTCGCTTAACAAAATTTCCTCCTCTTTCGCAAATAAACCGAGAACTTGCTAAAAAGTTTCCGACTCACAGATACAATCTCAGGAAGAAAAAATTCTCCAGCGCACCTGTTAAGCTAACAAGACTGCCAGGTTTCTCAGGTACGACTCAGATAACTTAACTTAAAAACATAAATTAATTTCAACATATCTTTCTCGGAATAAAATATATTTTATTAAGGATTCCATATGTTTTCCTCATTCCTGCTTTGCACGGATTCCGGAAGATTCTGGAAACTACTCGTAAATCCTTGCTGAAAAGGGAAAGGTTTTATTCATAATAAGAGATTTGAGTTTTCTTATTGGTGACCTGTTGTCTGCAGGATACCGGTTCCAGTATTGCACTTTTTATCCGTGCCACATACTCGTATGTAGTATTATTATATAAACATGTAAAGAAAATATTGTATTTCAACTATTTGGTCATGAAGTCCGCATATTCAAACCGTTGCCGAGTTACTAAGTAAGTAACTAATTGGCATTGCTTTATTTTACCAAATTATTAAAAAATAACTTTATTTGAACATTGTAACGAGCATTAAGAAACTGTGTTGGGAGCGGGATGAAAACTTAGCTTTCTGGTCCCATGTGTACCGCTGTGTATATTTTCGTACTTAAACTTCGAGAACTTCCTTATTAATTTTCATTTATGTTTTTTATGAACTTAAGACCATTATTTCTGAAAATGATTACAAGCACACGCTAAGTATTGGTTTCGGGCAAAGTCATGAAAGTAAATAAGTGAATAATTATCCCGTTTTTCAGAAATCAATTAGATTCGAGCGAAAAGTTTCTCGGTTTACGGTAAATATTCCGCTATCGAAAACATTTCTTACTTCGAGTTAGAGCGGAACAACGCTTTCCTGGAGAGTGTCTCGATTATTTATTAAAAGGCTCACGACCCAGAAGCCATGAGAACCCTATTGAGAATTAATTACGAGTAGGCTTATCAGAAAAATGCAAGCGTATATGTAATACTAAAACATTTTACAACTTGGTTTTAACCACACACAATTCATGCTTGTCAAAAACAGAATATCCAAACTAAGAGAAAATAAAAGACAAAATGAGCTTTCGTCTCAGAACCTGTTCTAATTACTATTGCTACGTGAACCAAGACGCCATAAATATTATAAGGATAATTATATCTACCGTAAAGAAGCCAAAAATATATCCGAAGCCAAAAGTTTAAATTTTCGTTATAAGACTTTCAGTTATGGGGCATAATTTATTATAAAATTTCATTTGAATTATGTAATTTTAACTAATTTTCTAAATCAAGCTATTTATTAGTTTGGTTCTTACTTCTTAGAACTCTGTTTTTATTTATATTGGTACTGACCCAATAAAGAGCATTCATTAAATTAAACGCTATTTTTAATGTTCTACCATGTGCCTATAGATAGTTTAGTTGCCAAAACTCTTGAACAGAACAACTTCAAAAATGGTTTTTGATTTCAATTAGTAATTTAATCATAAAAATATAAATGTACCAAATCATTGCTTGTGTTAAATTCTGTATAAAGCTCAATAAAAAATCTGATACCGTATATTTACTTAAAGTAAAATATTTTATACAGGCGCGTTTTTGTAAGAGGGCGCCCCTCTGAGAATATGCTCTCGGAACATTGTTTCAAGAGATACCTATCTGTATATTATTTTGAAGTGAAAGGTAAACCAGGCGAGTATTTTTTACCTTGTTATATAAAGGACCATTTAAAAAAGAGCCCCTTCGAATAAATCAGTCTGGTACTGTGATGTCTCTGAGTAAAAAGGGTGCGGGGAATAAGAAACGTGGTTAAATGTGATAAGGTACAAATCGCTTCCCTAGAAAGATTAATGCGTTACTCGCTAGAAAGATAGGCGAACTTTAGATGGAGTTTAATGTTTACTTCTTGATCAGGCGGACTTGTATAATCGCTCTTTCATTAAACAAAGCTTCCCAAAGTATTTGCGCTTCGTTTTGGGAATGTTTCTATTTGTTCACAAATAGTCTGAAGATCTAGCTGCGGTGATAAGTGCACCGCTAATTCGTGTGAACATACAAGTGATTGATAAATACTGATTGGGTTTTGGGCTATGATGCATGTTTAGCTTGTTGTTTTTACATTCTAAAGTGGTTAGTACAATTACCAGGTGCATACAATATTATTTTAGTGTTCTAATTGAAATATTTGTTGGCTGACCACACCATTCACTATTTTTGTGATAGGTATTCTGTAAACAAAAACAAAACAAAAATGTGACTTTATTCTTTTGACGTTTGATGATAAAACTGTTATATTTATTAACGAAATGACCGGTTGAGAGTCCCTTGATAATTATTCTACGTTTCCTCGCAGGGTAGGCAGAGAGGATGGACCGCCATACAACTCTATCTTGGCACACACTCATTGCTTCATTCATATTCATATATCGTCCAATACATAATCTTCTGTTATTCTGACTCTTGATATAGCCCGACTCAAGTATTTGATTCACTCGATCGCGCCTTGTCTTCCTTGGGCGTCCCCGACTTCAACCATTCACTTTCGCGTCATATATTATTTTCACATTCCTTTCTTTCCTTCATCCCCTCTAAATGCCCAAACCATCTAAGCATCCCTTTCTTAGTCCTATTTATTAGGCTTCCATCAGCCTGTGTTTTTTTTAAGATATCCACATTTTTAAGACGGTCATACTAGTTTTGGCGCACATACGCCTCGGGGATTTAATTTAAAAAATTTAGGGAATTATTTTTTAATTTATTTATGGCTTCTGTCTAGTTTTCTCATGTTAATTGAATGAAAATATATTCAATGTCTTACGCAAACTGAGCTTTCCACTTCCCTTTCATTAAATCCCCCGTTCTTTCATGAATTCTTGAACATTCCCAAGTCCCAATAATAAGAAAGCAGGCGGCGGCAGGTAGCCTCGCACTGGCGCTGGCTGTACGCCGTAGCTTGGCCGTACGGGATGTGCGAGGTAAGAAGCGAGGTGGAACGAGGGGTCGAATGAGTGGTAGGTGAGGTAGATAGAGGCAGAGGCAGGTCTGAGAGATGCTGCGAAGAGGAGCGCATAGGTGGTCCACGAGACGGGATACTCGCGCAAGACTAATTGCCTTCCTACACAGATAGAACGTTTTCAAAATTAACCAAACAACCTTAACACGTTGGACGCCGGATAAACAATATTGGATGATTAAATGTTTAATACATTAAATTACATCGTTTATTCAGTCATTCGTTTTTTTTAAAGGTTGCAATCATTTGTTTTCGGGTTTTTTTGAAGGTTCTTTTGATAGGTTAATAATAAAATAAAAACACTTGGTCGCCTAACAATATTTAATATATTAGGTATCTACCTATTTAATTATATTTAGTATTTTTAAGATTTCTGCTTCAGTTTCAGTACTTCCAAATATGTTATATTAGTGAATTGCAGATATAATTTATTTATTTCATTGTATACGCCCATATGGGCTTTTACATAATTGGGCAATAGATAGTATAAAATAATAAAGACACAGAAATAACATAGAGTAAATAATAACATGCAGTGAAATAAATTAACGTTGGTATATTTGAGGTATGCTATTATAGCCTTCTTAGAGCTAGATTCAGTTCAGTTGAATATATCTACTTGTGTCGGACGTACATGGTCCACGATAATGTGTAGCATTAAGATTATTTTACATTATTTAGAAATGTTAATTAATCATTTTAAATGTATATTTCTCCCGGCTTGATAAAGCCCGAATGACGCAAAACAATCGCCTCTTGGGGCCAGGTCGGCTAGACTAGGGAAATAACGAACGAGATGACGAGTGCGTAGCGCGGCCCGATCCCGGCTGGTCTAACGATTCTTGCGTGAGCGGGTCTGGGAGAAAATTAATCTGTCTAACCCTTTCACGGGGGCCAGGTTAATCACTCGGCCAAATAAAATATACCGGGGTGATAACTCGGTCCCCAGCTACACAACTGTTGCAAATTCATACATGTAAATGTTAGTATAAGTTAGTTATTAAGAGTTTAGCCCCAAAAAACCGGGCATTATTTGTAAATTGAATCTTTGTACCTCTTTTATGAAACTAATAAAAATGATAGAGGGGCGAAATAAAGTTGAGGTGAAAGCTGGTAGAAAGGAAAAGGCACCAACTGACAACTTATTTTTCGGACATACAAACATCGCAAAAACCAGATATATTTTTCGGTGTTTTTTTACGGTGTTATTCGACCTTTTTTGTTTGTTTATAGTAAATACCGCACAAGAATCCCAACTGCTCCCAACCGTCTAGAGCCAGTGAGACCATGACATCCCCAATTGGGGTATGTTGTGAGGCTGAAGGTAGTGGGGAGGGTAAGGAGATGGATAAGAGGAAGGTTGGGAAGTACCTGGCTATTCAGATCTGGTCACCAAACACGGCTAAAAGCCATTTAAAGCAACGTTTCGATTCTGAATGGTGGTCTTTCACCAGGGCGATACTAAGAGTATCTACCACTCTGGAACGTGCCGCAAATATACTTCATATTATATTAAATTAATCAAATGTGTTTTTTAACTTTTTTTATTGTTCTTCGAAAAATCATCATCCCGTTAAACTACAAAAAAGTAGTTTGGCAAGAGGATATTGAATACAAGGTAAATATAGATGAACTTATCAATTATCAATATATAAAACATATTAAAATTCATACATCTTAAGACATTAATATACTATTACACCATACCATGATGCACTGTGCAGCATAATACAGTACAACAATACATCAATTTCTTTGGTACACATAATAGAAATGCTTCATATAAATTATTTCTACTTAAGGGCCATTTTTCAGTATATATCTGACTCTTGTAAACAATTCACATTTTTATATTCCTTTGTAACATGTTGAATAATTTAGGTACGTTATACTCCAGGGTTCGCTGCCTTATTATATCATAATTAAATAGAAGTTATATACGCACGCCGGGTTTGAACCCGCGACCTTTAGATTCGTAGTCGAGCGTCTTACCACTTGACCATGGACGCCCCAAATAATCAAGAGACAGTTTTGATGATTGACGTTTTATGACATATCTGTAGGAATAAAATACAGTTTTCACTTGATCTTGGACTCCTCTGTACCTTTAACGCTATTTATTATTATTACCGTATTGTGAATCACTATTCATATGAGGGTGTCACGAAGAAAAACTGCATATAAAATATATATTTATTGTGGATTTTTTTGTGTCTTCCGTTAAACAACGTGTTAAATAGTTGTCCATTTGGCCGGTGGCTCCCTGAATTCGATTTCTCGAGGTTACGTATGGCCGCTCCCGCCCGCTGCCCCCCGCCCGCCCCCGCCCGCACCCGCCCGCATCGCCGGAGCAAACTCCTCATAAACACCGTGTTATTACTCAAGCGTCCCCCAACTTCCCCCAATAAGAACAAGAAACTTCTTTATCTTTATTAAAGCTTCAAGGGGGCTTTTTACTTTTTGTAACTTGGGCCCATCGCCGATAAGTTTTAACCACTATTTGCCCGCACTCTCCTCCGAAGCCTGATTCACCTCTGAGTAGGCATATACACCTACACCTACCCCACATGCTCCTCCATACACTATACCTACCCGCTAAAATATGCAAAAGTTGCGTGTTATCCATTTGCTATTTACACGGAGCTTTGGTTTGAACGTTGATAGGTTATAAGTTGTAAGTCATAAGAGTAAAAAATGAATTCCAATGGCTCGTAGAATTTTACGATATATTTTAATTATTATTGGTGTTTCACGACTTTTAATATTATGATTGAATCTATAATGGAAGGGAGATATAAACGAAAGTTTGTGGGTTTATATAATACGTGCATATTCAACATTTTTACAACCTATCTTTTAGTAATGCGTGAATCAAAATGAGATAATTCCGAACTCGGATGCTGTTGCGAGGCGTTTCTTTCAATAATGCTGTACCTATTGAAATAGGGTCTAAAAATAAATCAATAATCTTTCTACTTTATATTTAAACCAAAAGGCATTTTGTTCATTTCAGTATTGGTATTTGGACAAACAGACACAAATATAACCGGAAATATACCTACTGAATCAATAAAAATTAGATAAAGAAAAGTTTTTTTTGTGAGAATAATAATATTTGGATGATTTGTATAGCGCCGTTTTTGTAAAAGATCACCTCAAGGGCGTTGTACAGATCTTGTTTTCTATTATTACATATTAATTCCTAGTTTAAATAAGAAAATTTACAGGAACATACTTACCTGGCAGGTCCCATCAGATTGACACACTTATTAACTTCAAATTATAATTATAATTTATTTTTTTCCGATTTAGGACATCGGAGCGAAATAAAAAAAATGGATTTTCTAAATTTGTCGTACAGTACAGGATTTGGTTAAAATTTGTATATCTAAAGGTGATTCGTCGAGAGACAGATTGTGTTGAGATTCTTTTAATGGGAAATGTAGTAAACTAAATAAAGTGGTTGTATGTTTGCTATTGTTGAGTTGTGTTATCTCCTCTTTCTTGCATAATTTTAAAACAGATGTGACGGCTTTCGTGGTTTAGTGGTTATACGCTTGGTTCGATTTCCGGCGCTTGCAAATAAATTTGATTGAATTAAAATGTGATATTTCGCATTTAATACATATAAATAATATATATCATATATTTGCGACACGTTCTAGAGTGGTAGATATAAGTATTTCCCTGGTGAAAGATCACCATTCAGAATCGAAACGTTCCTTGAAAAGGCTTTAACCGTGTTTGGTGACCAAATCTTAATAAAAAGGTACTTCCCAACTTTATTCTTCTCTACCTCCTCCCCCCGCCGTCAGCCTCACAACATACCCCGATTGGCGATGCCATAGTCCCACTGGCTCCAGACGGTTGGGACCAGTTAGGACTTTTGTGCGGTATTTTCTTTTAAAAAAAGTGAATAGACATTAGGTCATCCGAAACGTGTGCACAACTCAACTAGACCCCAAAAAAAACAACATATTTATTATTTGGAGCAGGTTAGTACAATAATAGTGCAATTGACTCGGGTGGGAACGCTGAGTTTGTACTGATTCAATGGAAAGCACTCCAAAAAACTACCGTTGCTGAAAACAACCGATCGTTTTTACGACACGTTTTTATCAGCTAATTCCCAAAAACTCGGCTGCAAAAACTTTTGTTGAGTTTTAAGTTTTTCGTGAGCGGAATAAAAATTAAAACACATCTTGACACGGTAATTTTTTGTAATTTATTTTTTGTTAACGAATTGTTGTTATTGATTTGATCCTAAAATGATCACAAAAGTTATCTTTGCCTTTGAATTGTTTACATTCATAACATAATCAGTTATGTTACTATTTAGTTGCGCAGAATTAGTCACTGAAAAACATAAGTACTGAGTATTTCTTTACCTGCATTTTCACTTGCACGTGACTCGACAGGTTCAGAATAATGTTTGAATCATTTCAGATTTCAAGTAATTTGCTACTGGTTGTATTCTGCGCGAGTTCAGATACATCAACGGGGGACACAATCTTACCTTTTGAAGTGTTAATCAGTAAACTATAAGTCAAGAACGAAGAACTCAAATTATGGAAGACTAGTTTATACTTCTAGTGATATTTACGTTAAAACTGGAGATAAGACAGTTTATTTGAGACGAGAATGAAATTTGTTTTGTGTTTTATCTTTGTGTTTATGTCACCTCTATAAAGAGTTGTATCACACACAATCTCATTACACTACTGTTTAAAATTACGTTTTGCTCTAACGTTTTGCGTTTACATCAGCTTTATTCTTTTTTTAAAGACCCGCTTAGTCATTAATACGTATGCATAGATAAATAATAATAATAAAGTTTTATTCCAGAAGGTATGTAGGAGTAGTGCAATGCAATACCTTCCGTAATTGATAATAATACATAGTAATAATAATAATAACCTTTAATTTGTAATACCCACAATAATAATAATAAAGAAAAATTAACATTAATTCATAAGAAAAAAAATTAAAATGTTATATTAATGGAGGATATTAGGTCTATAGATAAAGATAAAGTCTATATGTGCCAATAGCTGCTTTAAGCCATTAGTTTTAAGTCACTAGCTATAAGCCTTAGCTGTTGGTATTAGTTATAACTCTTAGTTGTTAGTCGCTAGTTATAAATCTTAGTTGTAAGCCACTAGTTCTAATTTTTTGTTGTTGGTCGATAGTAATAAATCTTGGTTATACGTCACTCGTCTTAAGCTGTTAGTCTGAGTGATAAATTGTAGGTTAGATAAATTATATACTATATATACTAGAATTAACTTTAAAACTTTAAGTTTTATATTTTGAAATGAATCATTGAAATAATCATCAACGAAATATGACGCAGAAGAAGACATAGAAAAAAGATAGCAAGAAATAAGAAAAATATGTCAAAATTATTTACAAACAAATATGAGATTGATAAAAATGACGGTTTTTAAGAAGGTAGATTATTCCGAATAGAGTAGAGGTTCCGAGTTCGAGTCTCGGTCGCGACCTAACTAACTAACTGACTAACCATCACGCCGTTTCGCCGCAGAGGTAGGCAGATAGGACGGACCGCCATACAACTCTGTCTTGGCACAAACTCCTTGCTTCGTTCACATTCATACATCGTCTCATACATACTCTTCTGTTATTCTGACTTTCGTATTTCTTCACTTTCGCATCATGTATTATTTTCACACTCCTTTTCTCGTTCATTCGCTCTACATGCCCAAACGATATAAGTGTTCCTTTCTTGATCCTATTCATAACGCTTACATTAGCCTTACATTCTTTCCGTATATCCATATTTTTAACACGGTCACACATGGTTTTACCACACATACGTCTCAGGGATCTCATTTCCACAGCATTGAGTCTACTTTTATCCTTTCTCTGCCAGTTCCATGCCCCATTGTCATACATCAGGGTTGGTATAAGCACTCCATTTTGGACTGCTAGCTTCGCTTCATTGGACATTTTTTATTAGCGCCAACAGCGTTCAGTCTTCCATTAATGGTATTTCTTGCATTCACTCGTCTTTCAATATCCTACCTAATTACCTAACGACATACTTATTATTAATTTCTGTGTCATATTGCGTTGAGGTTTATTGATAGACATTATTTCAAAAATTAATATCTAGACAGATTTAGCTGTAAAAACGCCCTTGGACTGATCCTTAACCCGATTGTTACTCAAGAATATTTGTCATTATTTTGAATATATAGGTATTAGAAATATATATATGTATTTACATATTTATTTATTTGTATATGAATACCGCACAAGAGTCTCAACTGCTCCCAACCGTCTAGAGCCAGTGAGACTATGGCATCACCAAATAGGGTATGTTGTGAGACTTAAAGTAGTGGGGAGGAGAAAAAGATTGGGAAGAGAAAGGTTGGGAAGTACCTGGCTATTAGGTATGGTCACCAAACATGGCTAAAGCATTTCAAGCAACGTTTCGATTCTGAATGGTGATCTTTCACCAGGGCGATACTTAGAACATCTACTACTCTGGAACGTGCCGCAAATATATTTTTTATTATTTTTAAATGAATTAAATGTGTTTTGACACATATTAACAAAATAGAAGTTTATCGAAGGAAGCAATCACTTTGTAGCTTGACATTATAATTTAAATAAAAAATGTTTTAATTTTTAAGCCGCTTTATTTATACACATATAACATTCGACCGGTTTCGGTTAAACTTAACCTTCTTCAGGAAAGTATATATATAAACTTTGTATAGTAAGTATATATATATAAAGTTTATATATATACTTTCCTGAAGAAGGTTAAGTTTAACCGAAACCGGTCGAATGTTATATGTGTAAAAATAAAAACAATTAAAACTAAAACATTTTTTATTTAAATTAAAAAAATAGAAGTTATTAGCGCACGCCGGGTTTGAACCCGCGACCTTTGGATTCGCAGTCGAGCGTCTTATAGGTCTCACCACGAGAGCTGGTGCCGGCCAATACTCACACATATGCATAGCTTACGTACAGCGTGTCGAACTGAATGAATAGGACACGCATTTACAATATCAACATAAACACTCGCTGTCCCTTTTCCACTAGTAGTATAAGTAGGCGTAAACAAGACAAAGGGCTCTTTCTTTATGACACATCGTAAATACATCGCCACTGGAGCGTATACCGATACACAATAAACCCAACGCTATGCATGTATTGTTTGTTTCAACTCTCGTTGCGCCAGCTATACCACTCGACGTATTATACGACTATATTTGTAAAAACATATAATGGTAAATTTGTGAGTTGTCTTCACATTTTACTTCCACCCAAGATACGTTGATACAACAAATAATGTAAGAACAATTCATTAAACGATTAAAATACCATACAACCTTTATTAGACACGTTTCTCGCTCGACAGAGTTTCGTTGGTTCGTGAAATTCCTAGTTCCTGTGTTGGAATAACGAGAGCGCGGCCATTCACGGCTATTAAAATGTCATCTGTAAGGTATTCCACGACAAGCCCGAAGAACTGGTCTGGTTTAAAGAACGCCAACTTATTATTAGTGACTCGCGTTCGTCGGAGGAATTACAGAATACAATATGTATTATTGGGTCTTGTGACAGATCTATGACGGATGGGCTTGCTTCAAGTGATGTGAACTAAAGTTATTTCAAGACCACTTAAGGCTTCAAACTATTGTGGTGGGCCTGAGGGGCTAGAAGTAGCTGACTAAACAGCTGTTGGCTTTTTGTAATAATAATAGTAATAACAGCGCAGTTTTGTAATAATTACTATGCTTAAGACCACAGATTTCATTTTAATTTTTATGACTGACCGGTTTCGCTTAGCCTAAGCATCATCAGAGTACAACATCAAACTAAACAAAAAATACAAAATGTTCGGTTATATATTCATACAGAGGGAGAACACAATATAAAATAAAATAAGAGAACAGTGTGAAAACAATAACATTTAATTTATAACAGAGAGAAAGAGACATAATATGAAATAAAAGAGGTGAAAGGTAAAAAACATACCAAATAATGGACTACTGAATAAATTTAACTAATTAATAAGAATATGACTATTAATTTTAATGGCTTTCTTTATTTCATGATCATTTTTATGGAGAATATGAGCACCGGTGCTTTTATTGAAGGTGTTATTATCTTCTTCAATAAGATGATTGGCGAACTCTAAAAAAAAACGTCGTTATTTAAACATTCAAGATATTCTTTGATTCCAATATTGACATTACGGGTTGTTTTTCCAATATAAAATGCAGAACAATCACTTTTATTATTATTTAATTTTCATTAAATATGTCAAATCACTAAGTGATTGTTTTCTATGAAAATATGATATAATATACTCGTATGTTTGGAAGCACTTAAAGTAATACTGCACAAAACTCCTAACTCTCTGAATCCAACGACACTATAGCAATATCATTTGAGTAGTGGGGAGGGGAAGAAGCAGAGGGTAAATGATTGCTGAAAAATACCTGGCTCTTCAGGTAGTCTTTTACAATAGTTGAAACCATATCAAGCAACGTTTACCTAAGAAATGTTGGTTTTCTCCCACTCCAAAACAAAGTGCAAATATGGGTGAAATTCTATTGTTTTGCTTATGTAAAAATAAACGTTAATATAATAACACAATGGAAATGATTTTAAAATGATAATTATGTCGATGACATTTTAAGGTCTCCATGATCAAGTGATGAGACGCATGACTACAAATCCAAAAGTCGCGGGTTCAAACCCGGCGTGCGCCAATAACGTTTATTTAATTAATATATGTCATAACACATAATTCATATAAAACAACAAAAAATATATTTTCGGCACGTTCCAGAGTGGTAGATACTCAAGTATGGCCCTGATGAAAGACCACCATTCAGAATCGAAACGTTGCTTGAAATGGCTTTAGCCGTGTTTGATGACTAGATCTGAATATCCAGGTACTTCCCAACCTTCCTCTTCCCCATATCCTTTCCCTTCCCACTATCTCCAACCCCACAACATACTTCAATTGGGGATGCCATAGTCTCACTGGCTCTAGACGGTTGGTAGCAGTTGGGACTCTTATGCGGTATTCACTATAAAAAATTTAAAAAAGGTTTAATTTTCTACAAGTGTATTAATACGTTCACGTTGGAAATAAGGTTGGTTCAGGTGTTAGGTGTTAGTTCAGAGAGTTTGCTTTTCTTCACCAAGTGTTAGTTATCTTATCGCAGTCAAAGATCAGAGAAATTTAATTGAAATTATTTGTGGTCAATTGAGATCCCTGTTTGTCCCTTGTGGCCGGGCCCCTCGGCGACTGTTCAGGTTTCCAAGGTCACACCACTGCTAGGTACTTACATAGTTATCGTTTGTATTCAGATAATGTGCATATAGATAAAGGAAGTGCAAATAATTGTACTTCCATGAATTTATTGTCTCGTTTACACAGCTTATCTTTAGAAGGTTTGACTTTTTTAATCTTGTTGACTGCGTCTATCCGTTAATTCGCAATCTTTATTTAGTTTCTCGCTAAAGTGAAAAAGGGTTGACGATATCCAAGAAATAGATAAAAGCATTGAAAGGAGACTACAATAATGTCTAGTGTACATGAAGCCATCAACTTGTACATTATTTGATATCTGACATAGGAAAATGTCACATTATTCTCACCAGATTTATCATTATTTTCTTTTTTATTATTTACTGTTTTTACATTAAATATAATAATTTAAACAATCTGCTTAGAAATTAATTTTTAAGTGAAGTTCTACAAAATAAACTTTAAAACAATAAATGAATCTAAATAAGTTACTTATGTTGAGAGAGAATCTAAATAAGTTACTTATGTTGAGAGAGAATCTAAATAAGTTACTTATGTTGAGAGAGAATCTAAATAAGTTACTTATGTTGAGAGAAAATCTAAATAAGTTACTTATGTTGAGAGAGAATCTAAATAAGTTACTAATGTTGAGAGAGAATCTAATTAAGTTACTTATGTTGAGAGAGAATCTAAATAAGTTACTTATGTTGAGAGAGAATCTAAATAAGTTACTTATGTTGAGAGAGAATCTAAATAAGTTACTTATGTTGAGAGAGAATCTAAATAAGTTACTTATGTTGAGAGAGAATCTAAATAAGTTACTTATGTTGAGAGAGAATTTAAATAAGTTACTTATGTTGAGAGAGAATCTAAATAAGTTACTTATGTTGAGAGATGCTTACATTAAAGTTCTTTTATGTTTTTGTTTCTTCTCTTTTGCATTACTATTGATTTGCTTAATGACATAATGTGCTCTTGTATTATTATTATCAATTAATGTTTTTTTTTGTTATCTCTTACATTGTTTTTTATTTAACTCATATGTATTATTATTTATATGGCAGACAGAGTATTTCACTCACCGCTTTGTTCTGCTGAAATAAAATGTTGTTATTATTAAAAATGAGGAAGACAACCTCTGTAGCAAAGCGGTTAAGCAGAGATTTCGGGCTTTAATCTCGTCATTATTATACTATAAACAATATAATTTCGAATGTGATGTGACGTGAGTACGTAACATTCTAAAATTCAAAAATACGTTATTCGTATTTCCGGTACATATAATGAAAATATGCCGCCGTTATAATGATTCTTCGGTGGTGAGTTGATCGAGGCTCGATTCTCAGCTGTGGTAATTTTTATTTTTAAAAATACATCTATTTTTTATTATAATATCCCGTGATAGTTCACGCTAGTGATATAACAAAAAATATGTAAGCTTTTAGCTTAACACGTTCATTGCTGACACCGCGCGTCGGGCGTTGACAGACATGTGACGGGTATGCGCACAACGCGCCACGCGCGTTTTGCCTTCTCTTCGCTTTGAACCTAATCTTAAACAGACGCAGCCATGTAGTTTTGAATCGTTCCACAGGACACAGGAAAACTCGTCACTTTTGATATGTACGAATTTTAGTTAGCAATGAACGTGTTAAAATAACTTTAGCCGCATCGAACTTTACTGGCTAAGTACTTTTCAGCTTTTTTAACAGGAAACCATTTTGATTAGTCCGTCTAGAGCCTAGTAGTCGAAAATCCTTTTAAATTTGCTACCTCAGTTGTTTTTTCGAATTTGTTGGAATCACATTATTATCACGTTATTTAAAAATTATCTCTTTTGATCGGTTACCCACCTTTTCGATTCCGAACCGTAAAGCGAAACCAGTTAAATTGGGCATAATATTTATTCCTTTTTTGATAATATTTAATATGGTTATCGTAAATATAAATATGATATATTTAAAAACCAACAAAGAAAACATTCACAACACCGCGAGGAGAGTTTTTTTTTCACGGTATCGTGATACACACCCGAGGCTTATTGAATTGTTATTGTTGTATTCATTCGGATATTAATACACATATTTCTGTTTAAACAAATATTGTAACTATCATGACACCGACGTTCATTTTATAAATATAATTCAAACAAAAACAAATGTAAGCATTTTAAACATATTTCAATCTATTTATGGTCTTAAAATTTATTTTGTAGAACTCCATTTTAATTTTTTAGGTTTTTAAATTTTATTTGAACAATAATTATTATTATTTTAAATTTAAAAAAACAATTTTTAGTTAAAAGTTGTGCGATGTAATTATTTTTATACGTGACAGCTGTTTCGCCTTCTGAGGGCATTATCAAACTGTCATCATTATCAGTTTTATAATGCCCTCAGAAGGCGAAACAGCTGTCACGCATAAACATAATTACATCGCAGAACTTTTAACTAAAAATTGTTTTTTTTAAATTTAAAATCTGCTAGTAATAATAATTATTGTAATAAAATTAAAAAACCTTAGAATAAAAATATTTCAAGCTGACTGCAAGTCAATTTGAGTCAAGAATAAGATGAGTTCGTTGCAAGAAAAGATTCCACGATTTTGTAAATCAACTACATCTATGCAAGCCAAATCGTTTGTCGATTATCTGCTTTCACTCCAGTACGAATATATTTAATGAAAATTGAATAATAACTTTGTACAAGACCACAGATTCCAAATTTATTTTTTCAAAATTATTTTCAAACAAAGTTGTTTTTTAATTTTAATCAAAAATGTCAAACCGAAAAGCACATTGCTTTCTGCGAACATACGAACATTTTTATTTGACTGCTATATTAAAATGGGGAAAAAATCACTGGATAAAATTTCTAAGCCATACCATGGAAGAGAGAGGATGTATGAATGTGGATGAAGCGTGAAATACAGTTGCAGAAGCGGAATAGTGTTGCATCTCCTGCTTAAAGAAACGTATTAAATGCGCGTGCATTTACTTGGGTTTCCGTGAATCATAGAATATTTGGGGGTTGGAAGAGAATAATATTTGTTTCGTATTTAACCGATGTTATCATAAAAAGGCAGTTCTCTTAAGAAATTCATTAATTTGCGTACCAATACGTTGGCTGCCTAACTTGAAAGAAATTGAGAAAACATAAAATTCATAAATTTAAAAGAAATATCGGTTTGAAAAAATGACAATTTATAAAGGTTTCCGTAGCTCAATTGGCTGAGACGTCACTCTCGGATAAAATAGAGATTCCAAATTCAAGTCTAGGTCACAAAAAATATATTTTTTTTTGCAGTGTCGTCTTCTAATAATAATACTTGTCTAATTTATGCAGCGCCATTTGTGTGAAATATCAACTCAAAGATGCTTAACAGAGCTTAAAAACTTTGCCTAAGATTACCATAAAATTATCGAAATACCTAGAACTATACGTTTTCCTTATTGATATTTACACATTCATTATTAAAATATGTTGCGGGGTGTGAAAAGGTTTTGAACCTTTTGTTTCGCAGTATGTTGATAAATTGCCGACTATTGCAGGAAGTACTGGTATTCCGGTGAGTTTATATGCTAACGGGCTAGCTTTGCAAATTAGGGAAAAACGAATATGATTTTCTGAAAGATGAGTTTTGAGTTAAGCTCTGAACTTTGTCGAGTCTTTTATTATTCTCAGATCAGGTGGCAGTCTATTCCAGGCTTTAGGGGCCGACACTCCGAAGGCACGCTCGCCGAACTTAGTTTTATGATCCAATTTGCGTTGAGAATTATTGATATTGTTTCAATAGTAAAATTATTTATTTGTAACCTTGGAGTAACAATGTATGGAGAAAGAGTTAATTATTTTACCCAACCTATACAAACTTGTGATAAATCACCTTCTCCGGGTTTTTACGTCGTACACCATTAGAGATAAAGAGACAACAAATATAATACACCGCTTCTATGTATTGTCACAATGATCTTGGGCTCCTGGGTCACCGCGGGACTCCGCCCACATTTTTTTAATGCTACTAAACTTGACACAACTAAACGGTTTTTTAGGTTATATGCTTTATTTTTGTTGATAACACTGCTGTGAAAAAGTGGTAATACGAATAAACAAAAACATAATGTCGATATGTGATATGAATGGATGTATAAATACCCTAAACTTAGTCTTAGCCGCGCCCAGGTCCGCCGAGTCCGGTAAAATTCATCAAAAACTGACCACACTGCCTTGGATTGATACCACTCTATATACTCTAAGTTTGTGAAAATATATCAGCGGGGTACCCACTAAACGAGTATTTAAAAGGAAACTTGTACGGTGGCATAACTTTGACATCAATCTTGTGAATGTGTTTTCTATTATATTTGACCAAAGATTTGGCATTGTAAACAGAGCATCAGTCACTTAGCGCTGGCAAGTTATGACATCAGTCAAGACGACCGCGACGCAGTCGAGTACAGTTCTGGTGTTGTATTGTATTATTATATCGCCCACAACGGAGGATGAAGCAAATGCTTGGAGGAAGAAAGGTGTTTTATTTTGAGACAATGTACGGCGTGGGCTTTATTCACGGGGAGAGAGAATAGTGAATACCAAACACTCTCGAAATAACATTAACCTATGATTATTGTGAATAATGTATGTTTTGTCCGGATGGCCTGGGGGTAATACATACCTGCTCAACTTCACACGTTGCTTGGTTGCTTGGGAGGGACATACTTCTAAGACTCGTTTGTAACTTGTAAGTGTGTGAAATACATCACTACTCCGAACCTATAGTCGTTCGAATTGTCAACACCTGTATAAATTAGGTAAAGTCAAGAACCTCGTTAGGTGTGCATAATCTCAGACTTTCAGACGTTCAACGTAAAACATAGGCATGTATCTCAATTTAATCACCGTAAAATAACACCTTCAAATATGTTTATTTTATTTTATTTTTCTAGTTAAAAAGTGAATACAACTAACACATAATTGACTGGTTTTAATTATTTTTGTTTTTTTGTTTTTATAGTCACTCCACTCAAGATGCCCTGTGATTTCTCTCATGGCAATGATTTTGAGAGTCTTTATGGAAATGAAATAAGGAACCTGGGACTTCAGTCTAAAGGTAGGTGCCAAACTTAACAACGTCTGAAACTGGCTTTCAAATATTAAATCTCTCAATAACGCGCGATTCAATTAAATGTTTTAAAGTTTATTCAGTGATTGAAAAAAGTGATGCAGAGCCGCCCTTTTTTACACTCCCGGTTTTGTTCTCAACAATACAAGTCATCTGCACGTTGCACATGTCGAAAATTGATGAATTGCCCCTAATGTCACTCTTTCATTCCATGTTATTCCGCTGTACTCGTATACAGGACTCGCATATCGTGGATTTATTTATTAGGAGGCTGACGATGCAAAGCCTTAACTTTCGCACAATGAAGGAAAAAAACTCTAAATATTAAAACTTATAATATTAATAATCAACAACACAAATATGAAACAGAAAAACCAGAAAATAAAACGACAATAGTCACAACCGAGACACATTGAGTATTGATATTATTTAAATATTTTTAAAAAATGCATTAGTGCTTAAAGTTAATTCTAATTTCAACAAAAAAAACTATATTTATTTTGAAAATACGATAATAATTAAGGCTGTTTTGATCATGTGTAAATATAAATATGGCAAGAATCCAATATATAATAGAGACAAGAAAATAATTACAAAAGCAACACAATGTCACACTGAACTTTTTGAAATCATTTAGTTATCGTGTTTTATTCAATTTTAACTACGACGTGGTTGTGCCGAAACCGATTAACGTGTGGTCATCCATAAAGTGGTATATTCCAAGATACGGTGATTCATTCAATAAATCTCTATCACGTAGTAACTAATTTCCAAAACATAAAACAATTGATATGAGCGTGGGCAACAATGATAAAATAAAGAAATTTCATACTCCAAGGTCCAACCTACCATTCTTCTTAAAGTTCGGAGTGGAATTAGTCACTTGGCAGCGACTGACATCGATCATACGATCAGCTTCTTATCGTCTTACAATAAATTTCGAATGACGATATTATTGTATTTGTGCCAGTATAAGAACCAAGGACCTTCGACGAGCGCGTTGGCGGATAGATCAGTAATGCAATAAGCAATAAGCAATAACCATATCGCGCCGAACTATGAACACACCTACATTTCAAATCCCTAACTTTCAAGCCTCCGAGAGCACACCCATTTGAAATTCACAATATCATTTCAAATGGCCTCCACCTGTCATCAAAACTTAGTTTGCCCGATTTTTTTGCGACGCAATATTTTCTGTTGCAATGTTTTAATCGCCCGTTTGAAAATGCAGGTCAATGTATGAACATTATGTTTGCATCAAAAATGTGGGGTAATCTCTCAACTCTCTCATCAGGATGAAAATATTTATTTATGGACTCGGATAATGTTCTATTGTTTCACGTGATGAACGCACATGGAAAATCCACGGTGTTTTAAGAACGCGCAGTGTAATTACATTACGGAAAGAATGAAACCATATGGCGCGCTCAAATATCGTGTGGGTTTTCGTATTGTATGATAATTTTTACTATTTTTATTTTATGTCTGTTAATTAGTACCTGCGTTTGGATCAGTTTGATGAGCAATATCTCGTTAGCGAGTTATAGAGATAACTTGATGCTTAGTTTTGTAGCTGTTTCCTTATATCCAAAACAGAGTAGGAGATATTCTCAGTATCGCCCTGCCCAAAGACCGCCACTCAGAATCAAAACGTTGCTTTGGTTGAAATGGCTTTGTCACGTTGAGAGACCAGATCTGAATGACCAAGTAGGTTAGTAGGTACTTCTTCTTCTCAATTACTGATTTCACCCATCCTTCTCCCTTTAGCCTCACTACATTCTTTAATTATGTATACCATAATCCCACTGGCTCCGGGCAGTAGGGATATTCACATAGATAAAATAAAAGCATCATAGCAAATCGTTCTTAACTTGAAAGAACTCTATCCAACAAGCAATAATAATTGCGTAAAGAAATAAACCCGGTGTAAAGGTTGCTACGAGCATTTGTAAAGTTGATATTCCAAGAAGTTCGCTGTACCTATAAAATAAAAAGCTTTTTCAAATCAGAGGATTTTCTGTCGGGAAGTTTATTTAAAGTGTAAATATTGAGACGGCTCGGGTCGAAGCTTTCGAATTGAATAAATAAATTCAGTCAATAAAAACGCGAAATAAACACTCGTTGCAATTTTATTAGTTGCGTAACCAAGTTTCTATGGACAGATTTCCATATCGCTTCATAGTTATGTAAATACTACATTGCAAGATCCATTTTCTCCTTTGTGAAGAATTCAATCCAATTTCATTACTGTGGCATAATCTATAGCGAGTTTATTCAAACGTTCCGTGAAAATAGATGCCCATTACTTAAGTAAACATATTTCGACATTAATTCTGCTTGTTTTAGAATACAATGCATTCGGTAAGATCTGTTGCCAAAACATTCATTAAAGCTTCTTTTTTTCATTAATGCGCTCTTTCGTTGGGAAACGTAGAACTCTGTTGGTTTTACTAAAATATCTTATTTTCAGGGATTTTTCCAGTCCGTTTTATCAAATACAAAGATAAACAAAAACATCAAAAGTGTTATTTTTGTGATGAAATACGAATAGGACCAAAGAGAAAAAAAATAAAAATAGTTATTAAAATGATTTAAAACACTTTGTATGGCAAAAAAAGACAAGAGCCGTGGTAAATATATACAATGGTGATTTTTCACAAAAACGGCGCTATACAAATTATCCAAATATTATTAATAAAAGGAAATCATAGAGAGCCACGATAAAGCTTAGGTAAAGAGGCTGGGAAGCTTCGATTTTTACAAATATTTTGTGGTGTCCGACAAAGTGATCATTTTATTTAATAATAATAATAACAATGAACTTATATGGCGCACTTTTGTAATATTTCACCTCAAGTGCGCTTCATACTAAATTGATTATGCTAATAAGACTTACTAACAAGGAGAAAAATAATACATAATATGTAAACGAATTAAAACTATCTAAAATCATGATCGTTATCATAAACCACGAGAGAAAAGGTTCAGATATGGTTAATTTCATCCTTAAAATCTTATACCACAAATAAATGCATTGTTACGACTTTTTCAGTGGGTTAAACAGCAACATGTCAAACCATACAAAAAACAACATAAATTAAGCTTAAAATTCGACAAACTGAATTTTTTTATTGGGCTTTAACAAAAATTAAAAATAATAATATTTCAATGTCCAAGTTTTTTGGGAAGGGCTTACAAATATACTTTCAGATAAACAAACAGACGGTTGCAGTTATATAGGTACTCAGCAATGAAAGCTATCGTTCAGTTGGTATCTTTATTTCTGGGCAGATGTGTATTAAAAATACATAGTTGACGTATCAGATATTATTATGTAATAAACATTATTTCGTTTTGTCATTGAATGGATCACTTACAGTGTGCATTTGGAGAGTCTGTTATTGGTATGCATATCAGCCGTTTGTCATTAATCCTTAGCGAATCAAAAAGAGAAAGGTTCTCATGACGCTCCGTCATCTGGCTCGCAGGGCTGTCACGTATGAGTCCAATAAAGACGTCAACGCTTCACGACAAGCTACTTCGGTTAAGACGTGCGTCAAGTCCAGTCTCCACGAAGAACAACGACCCAAATCTGCGAGGAAGAACAAAAACCCGCTTTAAAATGAACGAAGGAACGCTAACTGGACCAACAGTATTTTAAAGACATTATTTGCCCTTTTGGTGAAGTCTATATAGACATGGGTGAATTTATTTGGTGGCTGGAGACCTGGCTCGGAGCTTGGTTACGCATGGCGCTAGCAAAGAGTTTATTAATCCAGCCCAAAACAATTCTTCACAGAGATAAGGTGAATTTATGAAATGCTACCAGAGAGCTTGACAATTTGCTCGACTCTGGCGTTATTTGATTGATGCCCGCTACGGATCTAGATATTATTCTTTCCATTGCCAAATCTCTTTTTGTCGCTTGAATTCACGATTTTTTTTACCTCTCCGTTATTATTCAATAACTTTCTAAAAGGTAATGGACGTCTTGGCCGGGAAGATGAAATTATGTTTACGTCATACCGTTTATTACACAATAATGGTACCTAATTAGGAATTTCATAAACAATAAGAAGAATATTAGTGATTGATTGCGCGATCAAAAAAATAAGGTTCTAATTATCCACCACTTGGTAAACGGTGGTGCGCGTTTGTTCTTACAATATTGTATGAAAAATAGTAATTAAAGTTTTAAAAACATACCGAAATATGAGAACTCTCCACTATTTTCTTTCACGACTGATCAATTCAAATACTCATTTTGGTACAGTTTTTTGAAAATGGTATTATTAGATCTTTAGTATTATTCAGTTACTAGCATTTGTCGATTCTGGCGGCTCGTGACTTTTTAGTGTGCTAGAGTGGTAAGATTGAAAAAACGTCGTTATTGGTGTTGTTGTAGCCAAAAACAATTTTTTTTTTTTCAAAATTAAAATTTTTTGAATGAAGATTTTTCAGAAATCCGTGCAGTGCACCACCAAAACTGAAAAATCCTGAAAATCTTCGTACAAAAAAAAACTTGAATTAAAAAAAACATTCTAGGCTTTAACAACACTAAAAATGTCGTATTTTTCTGCACTCTAAAACACTACCAACACTGTATTGCCAGCTGACTTTGCCCGAGTTTTAATAACCTTTTTCGATTTTTTTTAAGCTCTTAGTGAATAATGACACATAGAATAAACATGGCGTTTCTTTATTTTAGTAAGGCATAAGAATTTGTACTCTGCTTTATGGGTAAGATAGGATGCTCCTATCGGAGGTCGGATAACTAAATATACAAAGGTTGCGCTGTGAGGAAATCACTCTCGGAGATTTCCCAGAGCGCGGTTCACCTACTGACAGCGCTCGCAAATCGATTTCAACATTTCATTGCCTTCTATTAGCATCACAATTAAGGGCCTGGTGGTTATCTTTGTTCTATTTGAAATAATTTATATAATACATATATATATGGATAATTTCGTTTCTTACCAACTTCGTCTTTTAGAAAAAGTTGTATAACCTCTGTAATTAAACGCTCGGTGAGGACAAAAATATCTGACAGGATTTCGTCTAGTTTGTTCGTTAACTCTACACCATTCTTTGGAACTAATAATTAAAATCGCATTTGACATAACTGTGGCTCAGGTCTGGTCTGTTGCGACACGAGACATTCATTCCATTGTGTGATCTTACGAATCTGACGGATGAAAGTTAATGATACAAATTACAACAACATAGTAATTGCAACGTTTTCAACTTGTGCTTTGTGATTGATTGCCTTGTTAATTTGCTAACATCATATTATTACCTAACATCATGATAAAGTCAAAATATAAGCACTTTTACTAAATCGTGTGTTTTCCGTAAGGATGTGTATGACAGATCTGATTATATTATCTTGTAAAAAAATGAAAAATTATAAATTCTGTTCTTGAAGAAAATCTTTTTTTTTTAAATGTCAAATTATTTATTAGGATATTATTATTTATTATTATTTTTTAGTTATTATTATTCTTTATTATGTTATTATCATTAATTATTTATGAACTATTATGACAACTGTAACTATATTTGTTTGAGACCTTTCTCGCCCTGCACTAAAAATATCACTACCGCAAGCTAAACAATACCTCTTATTTATATTTTTTGTGAAGTCTGTTCATACGAGTTTTTTTTTATCTGACACCTGTCTATACGGTGTGCAGATGGGGGGACTATATCGCCACCCGGTCGGGCAACGTTGGGAGGCGTTGTCTTTCCGCTTAGTAGGTAGCTTCGTGACATGCTTTTGTGGTTTTTGTTAGGAACGCGGATTTTTTTTTTAATTTGTGCAAACTTCGCAAATAGATTGTGTCAACGATTTTGAAAGTTTTGTTAACTATTAGATCCTATTTGAATCAGTAAAAAAAAACATATTTTTTTATCTTTTATTATTGTAATTAATTCAACTTTTTCTGTAGTCGTCACCTCATAGGTGTGGCTCTCACTCCAGCTGCCCTGGTGAACCAGACTCCTCCACTCCTCGTGGTACTGCGCTGCATGTTGAGCTACGGACACCGACAGCTCGGCGCTCTGGACGCCTATTATATTTGATCAGTACAATGCATCAGTGATTTCCTTTGCTTCTCTTACCTTCCACAATTAAATGAAGCGATTAACAAACCGATTAAATTAACCAATGTCCATTGGAATTATTCAGCGTAAACAACGAGATATTCTTTACTAGGCAACGCTATGAAAGTTGTCTGAAAAATAATAAAGACTAATGTAATTTGCAATAATGTGTTCAATGTGTGTAAAATAAATACCATAATAATGTTTTTTCAAAGGTCACGATTTACAAAACCCGTGTTGGTGAACCTTGCAGTGAACCTATCGCCTTGACCCATTATATAGAATGTCAAGGTCACTCAATAAAAAAAACATATTTGACTCTGTACACAATGATGAGACCTTACAATCTCCCAGTAGGAATCATAAAATCTACGAGCAAATAAAATTACGAACATGATGCTGTCTAACAATTTATTTAGCATGCAAGGATTATATAACACGAAGGTAATACGAAGTATTAGCCTGTTGGCTGTTAGCAATTGGCTGTTGGTTGCTTTTCCGGAATGAGTTGTCTGTGGAAGTATTAAACAGCGGGAGACAAACGATCGACCGATACAATATCCATAATTCATTCGTACGCATTCCTAAACAAATAATCTACGAGGAACAATGCCGTGTGATTGGCAGATTCGGCTGTGGGTTCCCTGAATCAACCGGTGGACAATCGTTGGTATTACAATCACACGACTCAACACACAGTACACAGGACGGGTTACGGGTTACGGGTTACGGGTTACGTGGCCATTCCTTCATTCCTTGGCAGCCTAGCCTTCAGCCTCAGTTTTCAGAAGTGAGTGTGAGTAGGCCTGGTACTTGGTAGTTCAGTACGGTAGGCAGTCTGTCTCATTATACTCGGTCCACGGAACATTTACATAATCAGCTTTTCCCACAATTGTCAAAACAATTATCAGTCACAAAACGCACACTTATTGTCAGGACCGTACTCAGGGAATAATACTCAATTTTATCCCTCTGAGCTTAATGCTAGTTTTAAACTTTTTTGTCGGTGTAGTTTTTCTTCTTAATTGCTTAGAACCACATTGTTGCATCTAATATTTTTGTTAGAGTTAACTGAATGTTTGAAGGCTCCAAACATGTTAATTAAAAATCTTAAACATATTTGCATTGATCTGAATATTCAGAATTTCAGAAGTTACCAAAAAAGCTGTGCATATTTCACGACGCAAGAGTTAGTTTACCGTTTCAAAGTTGTCGCTATTTCAAATACACAGATTTTAAATATTAAAAGCTTAGATTCGTATGCTCCAAAAATCTCAAATCTACAAATCAACCAATTTCTGGTTTATTTAGGTGTAGTATTCGCAACAACCACTATTTGAGAAAAATCTACTCATATTTTACAGTATATTTTTTGTCAATACCATATATCCATCAAAATGTAAGTCGTTCACTCAAAATGTATAACATCTGACTGCATTTCCCGAACCTGTGTAGGAAATTTGCCTAAAAATATAACTTCCCTCTCGCCCTCGCTTGTACGCTGCGCAAAGTTGCATACGTAACAAAACTATGCACTATTTTACGAATAATTTATTAAGAACAAATAAAATGGCAATACGTCAGGGAGTTCTCCGGAGCTGTCACTGATTAAATAATAACCCACCCATCGCCCAGCCGCCCCAGTTCGGGTCTATGGCAGACCCCAGCAGAATCGACAAAGAGCCTTCAGTTGTCCGAATATTTTGTTATTCATCGCGAGGATGGAAGGTCGTCCGTCTTCTCGCTTGTTCCCATCAGATACGTGATGGTGGACACTCCGTGACGCGGTGCTGGTTAATATTTGATGGGCTATCGGTCCATTTGTGACCCAACCGTAGGGCGCCCACCACGCAAAACGTTACAGTTTTGGCAATTATTCATTGGTGAACGTGTTTTGTATTCTATATGTGCGAGATAATTTATTTTTACAAAAATCATTGCATTGTTAACCAAAACACATTTTGCTCACCGAAATCTCAAAGGTACGTTAATACACGTAGTTCTTGAAACATGACATTGACCACGTACAAAAAAGGTGTGCATTATCGAAGTACATTATCTGGGATACAATTTTTAAGAAGAATTACTTAACATTTTTGAGAGTAGAAATAAATCTCTTTTGTCAAATTGTAATTAAGTCCAAAGCCTTTATGCTTATTATTTTTTTGTGTTAATTATTGAATAATCTTTAGCGTAAATATGAAACAGAAAAAGTCAGAAAAAAATAATAACGGTCGCAACCGAGACTCGTTGTTCTCATATTTACGTTGAAGATTATTGATATTATTTAAATAATTAATATAATAAATCTCTTCTTCGGAATCAGCTTCTCAGTAGTACGATTCGCGAAAGAGCCTTTATTATTACACAGTCGTCACGTTTGGACACCCTATGTCCCCGTCACGGATGCGAGGGATGTGTTCAGTAAACAGTGGACACAACCGTTGACTTGACAAATCGACCACGATGCAAATGCGAGGAAGAATGGCCTTCGTGGAATATGTGAAATTGTGACTTCATTAAGCCCGTGGCCACGACTCGCCCGTGGAACGTTCAGCAGGTGGAAATTTATATCCAATTATTTACCTTATATTTTGAACCCTTGTCAGGATCACTGGCGTATTTTCTTTGTCTTGCGAAAGTAAAATTATGTGGATATAATTGTATTTATTTGGTGAAGAGAAATTGTATTTATTTCTTACGTTCTTATTTTCAAGACATGACATGACAATTAGTTCGTTTTGATTTCTAAGGATAGATAAATAAACATGATAAGAACGTTGTGGTTCCAAAGAAAGTTATGTAATACATTCCAGTATGTTATGCTTACCTATGTTGATTAAATTTGATACGAGGTCGATAATAAACATAAAGAAAGAATATTAACACGTGATTAAAAAATATGTCGATTGGTTAAGACCTTTTTAGATTAGTTTGCTGTGTTTTATTTGTAATAAAAAAGTCATCATTAAGATTATTAAAGAAAGATATTCTGCCGATTGACGGTTGCTGCACAAACCACTCCCGGTGTATTGCGAGCATCGGAAACGTTCTCAATAAACCTCTGCTTGACAGACGATCCACTTTTACAGACAGGCGCAAAGATTTGGTTGAATAGTAGCCGAGATTACAAACATTTTATTACCATCAGATAATTCCATGTCACTCGGAGCAAAGGGCTGGAGAACGAGCGGGCAGGGATGGCCAGGGGTGGAAGGGTCCGGGGGGTGGTGATGAAAATTTAATTTGGCCAAAGGTCTTTGTCATTCAGATATCGGGCTATCGAGATATCCAGGTCTGCGGAGTTCGGGCCCAGCTCTCCCCGTGTGGACGCGGGACGTGCTCTTGAATGTCAGACTACTTGTTATTTTTTTCTGTTGTCACTTTGTCCATTGTGAGTGGGTAGGCCGTGACGTCACGGGAGATTTACAATGACAAGATGGCGATGGAATTATTCAGAGCTCTGTCCGGCCATTGTGCCTGTAATTGTTCAATGGTTCGCCCCGTGCTCGTGCTTACCCCCCAACCTCTCCTCCCCACCTCGCTCGTCTTCTGCTTCTCTCTTCGTGTCCCAACTCCAATAAATTGATTGTTTCGGGTTAATGGTAATCGAATCTAATGTTTGGTTAAACATTATTCATCTAACAACCGTTATATTTATTATTGTTTCAAATGACTATTGCTTTTGACGATGTGACGCGAACTTTTAATTGACCTTTCTGGGAGAGTTAGCTCACTTTACTTTAATGTGTTTATTTTACGTTTAGGTTAATATAAACTCGAGTTTTCATAGACGAATGGCCTAAACATAAAAACAGTTTTTTTTGGTATTAGTCAATTACTGTATTATTAATTTAAGTAATGAAAACAAATCTCCACATTATTACAACTCGGCAGTTAAACAAATATGTACTACAGGGTTACAAACCATATTATATTTAATATTAATAGATTTTCTAAGAAAAGGGTTTGTTGAAGCCAGGGTATTTAATAACTTTTTTTTAAAGTTGGTATAATTTAATGTTTATCTTCCAACGCTGTGATTAAGAACACAGTTTTTTTATGAATGTTTGAAGTTCAGTCTTTAATCGAAAAAAGTGTATTTGCATTACTTTTTGCGTTTTAACACAAATTCCCCGAAGCTAATGTGTTTCCCGTGACAAAATGAGATTAATGTGTCCGTCTTCTCCTCTATCTTGACCCAGATTCTTAATCGATTTCTCCATCTAAAAAATCTCCAGTTTTAAAATCGTGATTTAACATTTGAACGAAGTTCCCGTCATTTTATCTTTTTTTATTGAAGGTTTTTGATTTATTTTAGAATCCCGCCCATTAGTTTCTGGCATTTGCTTTTTACTGAATGAATAGAGATAATCTACTATGGAAGATCAGAGTGGAGATATTTTTACTATTTATTGAAACTCTATTCATTCTGAACTATTCAACTCGATACACATAGATCCGACATTGCCGTGCACTATCGTCTGTTTTTTTTTATGATTGACACAATTTCGTTATTTTAGCGAAGTTTTTAAATCACAAAAATTGCGTTGACCTGAATCAAATTCATCTTATTTTAAAGTACTATTAAAAATACGGTTGGTGACTACTGCACGGTTTGTATTTACTTGTTTATTAATAAGGAAAATGTTTATTTCCTTTGCATTAAACAAAAAAAAAACACTTTTCCAAATCGAGATCGTCACTATAAATGTATATAAAACGGCTTGCATTCTTCCCATGATTCGGTGGATACCTTTGTATTGTGATAACTTTGCTTCATGGACCCATGATATTCCCCGTGGAATATTCTTTAGTCTAAATATCTTCATTGTACCGCGCATAGACCAATTTTTTGTACCCGGAGAAATCTACACCATTGTTGCTCTCATATACTCTCTCGAACATTGCAATGCTTTTATAAATCGATCAATCATTTCTCGTATTATTATTAATGTCCCACGTATCGCTATAAATAAATATAAATGGTTTCTTCAATGTATAACATTATGCTTTATAGAAACAGTAAGTTATTACACCGTGTCAATCCATCTGTTTTTTTTTTTAGAGCTTGAGAAAGTGCTTTAAATACACGAATATAGAAAGGGAAGGTTCTACTACAAATCAATATTATTGTAAAAGCATTTTGTTTCTCAAATACAACGGTAAAATACTTTTTTCAGATTTCAAAATACAAAACGTACAAACGAGAATTATAAAAACATACAGCTTTGGTAATATGAGGTGTGTTGCATTAGGTATATATTGTAAAACATATATTTATTTTTTATTTTGGCCTTCACGTTTACTAAAGCAAATGGGACCAAACTGATACATACGTACGAGTATGTCATATTAAATGTGTAGGTGAATCGTGACTCTAAATTACTTCACATTACTGTCAGATGCTGGTACTGCAGCTAATCTCAGCAATAATATACAAGAGAGAGCGCTGAAGAGAGAGCTGTAGTCAGTTTTTACAAGGTTTGCCGGACTCAGCTAGACCTGAGCGTGGCTAGAACTAGGGCTAGGGTATTTATACATCCATTCATAGCACATGTCGACATAATGTTTGTGTTTATTTGTATAACCACTTTTTCACAGTATTGTCATAATAAAATATATTACATGTAACCCAATAAACTGTTGAGTTATGTCAATTTATTTTGCGTATCAAACGTGTGGGTGGAGTCAACGGAGACGCGGGACACAAACAACATTCTAACAATACTTTAAAGCGGTGTAATAATTCGGGGAAATTTTACGGTCTCTTTCTTTCTCATGGTGTGCGACGTAAAAACCCAGAGGAAGTGATTTATTCCAAATTTGTATAGGTTGGGTAAAGAGAATTAGCTCTCTCTCCATATATTGTTACTTCAAGCAGCTAATACAGTGATGATGTAACGCCTGTAATTGTTGGATATGAATTCATGTATCAATTGGAGCAAAAGCTCAATCTTTAAATCGCTTTTATTGTAATACATTTAATTTCAACGACATTAAAAATAATAACATTTAATTAATACGTTTTATAATTTCAAACACTTGAAAATATGTAGTCACAAAACCAATACCTTATCTATTCCAAATAGGTGATATTTTTATTTTGTGATTAATTATTGAATCTGTGTTGAATTTAATTCTTCGTAGGTGCATCAATTTGCTTTCCCTTAATTGTCGTTCACTTTTCATAGCAATTACCCACATACAAATATACTCGTATATTTAATGTGAACATGTATTATGTAGATGTTGTGCTTTTTCGTTTTCTAAATGTATTGCACAGTGCACACCTCATACAACTATTCTAAAACAAAAACATTTTTATCATTATAAACAACATGTGAGAGTCAATAGTTTCGCGTTTTAGCCTACGGAGATCAATGTATTCGTAATTAAAAAATTAATCATGTTTTGAAATCAAAACAACTGGTCTTGATTAGGCACCGATTATTATTTTTCCTGACAATGCAAATTTCATACCGAAGTGTTGTGTCAAATTGAACTAAAAGAAAACGACATTTGTTTCATGATTAGCTTTTTAATTGCATTTTTTACAACTTCCTTTCGTCAGTTTTCATAGCACAATGATCTTATTGGCGGGTCTTTCTAACTCGTGAGTGATTAATTATGGCCCAAATAGCACTCATGTCACCAAGCTAACAGACTTTTTTGTTTGTTGATTGAGTTTTTTTTACGAGTTTTATCGTGCGAACAGGTGATTAAGAATCTATTTATTTAACGTCAGTAGCAGATACGTTTCACAAGCACTCTTGTAGTTTCGGCAACTCATGTTAATTACTAACATTTTTCTTTAATAATAACTGTGCGGAGATTAATAACTTTATTGAATGCCTCGATTTTTGCTTCTGAATCGCAGTTTTATCTTATTAGAAAAAGTTCAAGTTAAATTCGGATTACTACGTTCCTAAATAAATTTTTTTTTCATATTTTTTTTACAATTTTATTCCCTCGTGGCACATGTCATCTTTGAGGATGCTGTGAGGTGGATCTTTTTGAGAAAAGGAATGAGTGAACCTAGATTTTTAAAGAAACACGTGTTGTAGAAAGGAGAGAATACATAGGCCGGCCGTTGAACACAAGAACGAGTCGTAAAAGCAACTCGTTCTCACGTGACTTATGTCAACCGAATAAAAAATGTTGGACGCGCGTTTGACGTATTTCCCAGTATGCACCGGTGCCAAATGGATCAATGACGCAAGTTTCTCGGACCATAGGTAACTGCCAAACTCAACTTAACTCATAGGTTCGACAGGTATCTAAGGTAGCAATGGAAGAATTAATATCGGATGAACGTAACATGTATTTACTAGAGCCTTTTTCCATACGACAAAGAGAATTCAAAAAATTTCGATAGCAAAACTTGTACCCAAGAACTTTTTGTTTTGTAAGACGAGATTTTGGAAAAACGGTTCATTTTATTTAGCTTCTTCCGGCGGTTTCCTCAGTTTTTCTTCCAAAACAAAAGGTCACAAAATCAATGACGCCGATTTTCAGTGAAACTTGTGCGGGCACATTCCGACATCAGAAAGCACATTCTCCGATATATCAACGGCACGCCTCTGTCAAGTTGGTATCTAATTTTGGTTCGTTTGTGATTATGTAATAATAATATCAACGCATATATGAGACACGAAACCTTAAATAAATTTAACTTCGCAGATGTTCCAATGTGTAAAGTATAATATAATAAATCCACTTTAATCAAAGTGATGTTTTACAAACAATTACATTTACTCAACACCTTTTGATGAGCCTATTTTTCATTTAATTTATTAATACCGAGCTGATGAAACATCCTTTGTGATGCTTCTTCTATTCAGAACAAATCACGAAAGACTGACACCTGGTTAAATGATAAATTACAAATTACCAAATTGCATTACTATATAATTCCAAATGAATAACACACATGTAGTGATAATTCCAGCTGACAAAATGAAAATACCTACCATTTATTTCTGCCAGTTTATTTTATTGCAAATGTGTTCCTCGTCATTCATCAAAAGTAAGTTGTAATTTTAATAACATTTTATAAAAATGTTCAATTCATTTACTAGGCTCTATATTTTCTTTAGTACCGTCATCTAATTTGTTCTACCTAATCCCGATTTGGTTTTAAACCAAGTTAAACTTGTTCCTAACATGTTAAATATTTCCCACGTGTGTCTAGAAGTGATTGATGATAGTATGTAATGCAATAAGCGTGCGAGATTTATAGTAAATTAAATTATTGCAATCAATAAGTTTGCAAAAAACGTTACGAATTATGGCCTTGTTTCAAAATAATGTAGCGTTAACGGGTTACACTCGTGCACTATTTAAACATGGCCATCTGTAGATTTATTTTTGTGGGGCTCCTAGGCGGGAGTTTTAACTGCTTTTGGCAATGAAGAGACAAGTATTTTATAAGGTGTGCAAAAAAACTTCCCTCCCTTAATGCATCATGTTCTTAGTATGTAACAAGATCTTTAAACATAAGTAGATTGTACCTATTCATTTAGATGCAATTAGCAATTCCTTAGCAGTCCCTTGAGAAGCAAGGCTCTTAAAGAGGCCCATTTTGAGCATGCACCACAATAATATATCTATAATACTTAATGCTTCTTGCCTTAGTTGAGATTACCATAAATACATGCGAAAAAAAATCAAGGGTAAACACTATAAATTTTGAAATATAATCTATGTGTCGGGGGCAGGTTAACAAGCTTGCCACACGATCTGAGACACCACGCAACAAAAAAATGTACCTTCCATATAATTATCTAAATTAAAAAAAAAAAACAGAAACACAAACATTCCCGAGTTACAAAAATCTGTCAATATTTTAAAGCTTCTACCATCATAATAAGCGGACAATGTTGCTTGTGCAATGATGGAGGATATAGCTGGCAGAGAAATGGAACCTACGACTTCTGGGGGGAAATCCGACGTATTTGTCAGCTTGGCTACTAAATTGTGATAATTTAACATTATCAAGAACAACTTTTTTTCTGCACTTACATCATGTTACCTTTCATAATTTTATATAAAATAGCTCTTATTGAAAAAGTACAAGTTGACTCTGCTTACACTTTTTTAAAGCTTTTGATAGGGTCTAATAAAAATTCAATTTGGAAATTAGAAAAAACTTCGAATACGGAGAACTTGTAAGCCTGGTTTATATGCTATCTGACAGGTTGTCAATACATTGTAAAAAAAACTTTATATAAATACATTACAACAAGTGGTGTACCCTAGGGCTCACACCTTGGTTCAAACTTGTTTGTCTTCATAAATGACAGAATAAACATATTCTATGATGTCTCTATTTTACTTTTATCTAATAATCTTTAAAAAAAAAAATACTTTTCACTGTACAAATGATTGTAATCTTCTTCAAAACATAATGAATAAATTATTGTTAATTTGGTGCAATTAAAATATTAGAATATCTCTAAATATATCAACTTCTCAGATTTTTTCGAGTAAAAAAACCCTGTAGTCTTTAATTACTCCATAGAAAACAATGGTCTTGAAACATTAACCCACGTTATAGGCTAGGTATCATATTCCAATCAAATCTTTCATTATTTAATCATATAAAACGGGAATCTCCAAGAAGGGTTTACAAATTTTGAAAAATTTTAACAGGGTCAAGTGTATTAAATTGTTATATATTTCGCCTTGGTTAAAAGTCAACTAGAGTACAATTCTCCTTATCTAGAACTCACAATATTACAATATTCATCTGCAAGTTGTAGAAAGCTTTTTACGCTTTTTAAACTTCAATTGGGTATTGCAGAAAATTTATTAGATTATAACTATTTGCTAAATGATTTGAAGATGCCTAAATTGGCAGCTATCAGAATTTTCATTGATTTGATATTTCTGTACAAAATTTTAAATAGTGCATGTGATTATTTTAATTTTGTACCCTTGATGATGATTAGGCTAAGCGAAACCGGTCGGTCATAAAAAATTAAATTATATCTGTGATCTTATACAAAGTTATTTTTTCATTTCATTAGATCTTTAATTTGTCACTCATTCAATACAAAAGATTGTTGTTGGACAGTTTTTTTTTTATGGAAAGTTAATATGATTTTGTTTTTATTTCATATTTTTTATCATTTTTTTATGTACTATTATTTTTAATTGGCTTGTGTTTCGTGTGAATTAATTATGCTTACAATATTTCTCCATACATGTTTTTTCATATGTAGTAATGTACGGTTGAAAGAAATACATAAATACAAATCTGTCTAAAAAATAAGAGTTGATGTCAAGCACGTCCGTATTCAACCGTGTATGGATTACATCAGTGGCGGAACGATATTAAGAAAAGGAGCTGCCCCAATAAATTAACATGATAATAATAATCTTAATTGAATCGCAGTTAGTAAGAATAACTATACATTTTTACTTCTTTTTTTTTACACATTTACGTAGTGGAATTATACCAACGAATTATGGCACACAAAATGGACAATTTCTTGCAATATAATGTAAAAAGTGTGTGTTACACTTATAATTGTGTCAATTCCCTTTAAATTTTTTATGTGGCATGTTTTTCATTTATACATTTTTATTTTAATAATCGTTATTATATAGTATCATTAATAGATAATAAAGTTGCGAGTACATTTGATAATTTATTCAATATATATTTTTTCGCCAAAAAAGAGAACTAGCTTTTGAGCTTGACGTAGGCGTTAAAAAAAAAGCTCTTTTAATAGAAACTGTTTCTTGAGTAATAGTTTAAGGTTACATTAGTAATTATTTACCAATTAATTAGTTTTCAATCGAAACAAGTTACTGCTTTCTAGTTAAGAAATGATTTTGAAAAAAGGTTTTAGTTTTTTTAAGTTGGTGAAGTTGATTTTTTTTTTCGTCGGGAAGGCTATTAAATATTTATAATTATAAACCGATGGTTACAATGTTTAATAAATTTGATCTAGAAATCGATACAATGAAAACAATTTACATAGTAATTAAAAACAATTATGCGATTACACTATTTATGTAAACTTTACTTTTGTATTTTTAGTTATAAATTTTTTTTAGGCTTCACGTTACCTGAAAGATATTTTTATTATATGCATATTTTCACGATATTTGGCAGGACAAGATAGGTACTTAATTCATGAAATGTATTTTTCATATTTGTATACCTACGACGTTAATTTAAATTAATTTAATTTTCTTTATTTAAATGTACATTGATGATTTACTACAGAAATATGTTGTGGCGAAATTCGTGGATACTTCTCTCCATTTACTTTACGAATGTATTGTTTGAAGGGATTCCTAGCTAAGCTAAGTAATCGATATCATGTTGGTATTCAATATTTGATATTGGTTGGTACCTAATTGCTAATCTTGGGGCCGGAGAGTTTTCCGCCGCGCCACTGGAGTAGACCAAACACTCGTTGACAACGCTAACCCCTTGTGGCATGTCGATATCGCGAAGAGGAGAAAGCCTCGGAGAGCAAGACTAGAAGCCGGTTCACTAGCTACTAGCAGCGGTGGGTACTAGGTACGAGATAGGTCTCACATAATGTTATGATTCCCTCAGTATGCGAATCACATCCCGATTTTCCCAGATATGTTCACATGTTGCACACGACATTTCCTTCAGTCAGTGATAACCCACACGCGTGATCACGTGACCACGTGAAGTAGTAGTCCCTCCAATGGGAGAGGTCTGATTCAATGGATTTTTTTTGGATTAGGAAATACGAATTGTTATTTTCATTAGTTTTACCCAAACGTTATCCATTAATTTATTTACAAACAAATTTAAATATAAATAAAAATTTAGTTCCTTCGTTATATTTTTCTCAAATATTTATCATTTCTACGATTGAAAAGCGGTGAAGTTGAGGGAGTTGTTTTGATAATTAATTACAATTAAATATAAAGTCACAACATTGCAGTGAAGTGTCAATTTGCTTTTGTAAATTAATAACCGAAATATACTCGTATTCAAAATTTTGGTTTTGATAACACCTTATATCTGTTACCTAGTTCACATGGAATTTAAATTTAATTTATTTAAAGCAATAAGAGAATACACTAAACAAAATTTTATTGTGGTAGTTATCTGTTTGTTCACTTGTTTAGAATGATTCTAACATTGTTTTAATTTATCGTAGATGTCTGCACTATTATCGTAGTAATATTTTTTTTAAATGTGTTTGTTGTAGAGTTTTCAAGTGTTTCAATCATGTTATCAGACATCTCCCTTCCCCAGGTCGCTCCCGCTACGAAGGCTGTTTGGTATTTGGTGTTTGCCTTATGCCGTGGCCTAGCTGCGTGGTACCAATATGCGATCATGTGTGTGATGCAATCATAAAACTAAGCCATTCCGAGCACGATCTCCAGTCTCTGAAATTTTAATAAATAGATCTTATCTCCACCAACAACAAACAGAAAAAATCACGTTTTTTCCAAACCCCGGCTCCACTAACTGACGTTTAGTTTTTTGTTCCAAATCATACTAACCATGTACATGTCAACATCAAGGTAAAATGATTTTGTTACGTTATAAAACATAAGGCAAAAAATCAAACGTTGTATTACATGTTTCTTTCCTTGGCCGTAAAAGACAGGTGGTAGGTACACCTAAATATAGACACAAAAATCTGTTTTTTTTTTTAAACCTGAAAATTGTCCGTTTCTGTTAGGTTATGTACTATCTTTAAAGTTCAATATGATGAAACCCTGTTTAAAAAGTTGAAAGTCTTAACGTCTAAGAGTCCTAACCACAACGGTACTTATTTGAATGCAAAATCTATAAAAATACACAAAATATTATTTTCCATTCGGTGGTATTTTATGGGATTTTAGGAGTAGACTGTAAATATTTGTATTTCACCGCGGAAGGGAGGGTGGGAAGACTTATAATATATATAGCAGCACCTACCCTTCGGCAAATTTCATGGATTATCTATATCAGACTTTTTTGCACAATCACACACTTACACTTACACTTACCGATTTGTCTTGCGCCTTATACGATCTTAAACGTTGGAAAGTCGGGAAAGAGTTTTGTTTGTGACAACGGGCGGCGAACATTTTTAAGTATATTTGTTTATATTTTTACTCCAACTATTTACCTAGCAGCTGGTGTTACAAAGTTATCAATACTAACAAAAGAGATACAATAATCGACGCTAAACTAAAAATAATTATATATTCGTAAAAAGTATTTACTTTGTGGCTTGCCTTATTTATAAATAAAACACATAAACTCTGTTTATAACCACTTTATTATTTAATATTACGTCTACCGGTTTCGAAAGTACCCTTCCATCATCAGGACAATATTAAAATTAACATAAAATACCAAATGCTGAGATATATATACATATTTAGGAGTTGAAATGGGAAGGAGAGGGGGTAATTGAGGGGATCATGGGAATAACCGAGCGGCAAACTGGAAATATATCTAGGATACGACTATAAGATAAATTAATTTGATTATTCAAAATGCTACATTTACTATTTAATGATTTTCTAATTTCTAATGCTTCTAATAACGATAATCGAAATACAGTTTAAAACGCATACGAACTGTGAACTGATTGAAAGGTTGAGATATGTTCGATTGCAGTATTTACAATCAATCAATGCTAGGCAGTGGCCATACAAAATTACATGTCATTATTACCGCAGTAAAAGGCAAAGTAAGCATCGCTTGACCCACTATTGTCTGAGTGACCCTAATGAACATTGCGTACCTGTGTTATAATACCTGGCGAGACCTGTATGGCGAACGAAAGTAAAAGTATGGATAATTCACTACATGGAAGAGGTGGGTCTAATATCGTCTGATGGATGATAGGACATTGTACTACCGTGACACTTACATCTATAGCAGAAAGGCTTTAATTAATCAAATACCCAAACAATTCACACGAGAAGTTACCATGTAAGGAAGTACGATCTAGCTATATTATTATTTATAATTGTATGTCTTTAATTTTGTTAAAACTGTGGCACGGATTTCATAACCTCGCCAATGTCTTATATTGCACGATCTTGGATTTATCTTTTCAATTAAAATACGTAATTTTCAATCTATGGAACGGCACCTACTGTTATTTTTGTTGAACATTTAATGAAATAAGAACTCACGCCCATAACATGTAGGCACACTATTTAGGTACCATAGATTTTGATAGTTATCGATGTTGGGTGTGGTCAAGGTTTATTTGCGATTTGGCAACATCAGTAAAATATACTCAAGGCGAAATCCCTCAAAGTCCGATTAAGATCGTGATCAGTTTACTTGAACTGCATTGATGCGATAGTTATGTTTCCACTTAACTTTTCTTCGAGAAACACTGGTAGATACTTAGTATCTGTCATATATTATTATTGTGGTTTTTTTGTTCAAACATTTCATTGCTCCCCGCCAGCCCCACAGCCACGGAATAGATAATATACAAAATGCCCACAGCAGCTGCCCTTAGGGACATTAACTATGAAAATCGAAGTAAAATAATTTTTAGCATTCAACGATCGTAGATTTAAAAAATATAGGATTGATATCAACAATCACTACTAAATTCAACAATGACATATTTGCGAAAATATAAAATAACGACTTCTTCTAAGCTTTCCCCAAAATAATTTTTAAAAATACGAGTAGCTTTCTCGAATCAACTGGATTTGTTTTTGTGTTTGAATTAGAATAAAAAGTACCTCTAGTCTATCCATTTTAATTCCTTCGGGGATGTACCTTAATGTGAGCACTTCCTTTCAATGCTTTCAAAAGATTTCAAAAAATAAAATGACGAAATAATGAACACGTACTTCATTTAAATTCTGAAGATCTGTTCAGGCAAGTGAAAAATAGTAGATATCTAAATATAAAATTGAAATTATAATTGTGTTTAACTTAATATGTAATTTAAATTTATTGACCGTATTAAAAATGTGGATATCCGGAAAAAATGCAAGGCTGATGTGAGCGTAATAAATAGGATCAAGAAAGAGAGACGCTTAGATGGTTTGGGCATGTAGAGCAAATGTACGAAGAAAGGAGTGTGAAAACAATATATGATGCGAAAGCGAATGGAAGAAGAAGTTGAGGACGCCCGAGAAAAACATGCCATGGTCAAGTAAATCAAATACTTAAATCGGGTCATATAAAGAGTCAGAATAACAGAAGAGTATGTATGAGACGATGTATGAATGTGAATGAAGCAAGGAGTGTGTGCCAAGACAGAGTTATATGGCGGTCCGTCCTCTCTACCTACCCCTGCGGAGAAACGGCGTGATGGTTGGTTAGTTAAATTCATGTGGAATTTTTTTTTTAACTAAAATTAGAATCTTTTCGTAGAAAGCAATTACTTTGTGGTTTGACATATTTATTGAAATAAAAAAATAACTTTCTATGAGAACACAGATTTTGTTTTAATTTTAAGACCGACCGGTTTCGCTTAGCCTAAGCATCATCAAGATAAAAAAAATTTTAAAAAAACTAAACTAAAAATACGTGTGCGGTTATATATACATACCGAGGGAGAACACAATACAAAATTAAATAAGATAACAGTGAGAAAACAAAAGAATAACAGTTAAATTATAACAAAGGAACAGAGAGAAAGAGACAGATAATATAAATTGAATGTAGCAAAACGTCAACTAAGAAAGTGATTAAGTAATAATGAGATATTTATGAGTTTAGAGGAAATATACATAATATAGGATTACTGGACAAATTTAAAACTATTCAAACTGGTCGATCATAAAAAATAAAATTAATTCTGTGGTCTTTTAAAAAGGTTTTTTTTTTATTTCATTAAAAATAAAATCGTTTGATGAAACAGTTTTTTTTTACATTGTAATGTATAAAAATATGAGACTGAGAGAGAGGTGATTATATTGACAGCATTAATATATTCGTTGTGGTTATGTTGTTTTTAGAAATGGTTTTTTTTCGCAAAAATTCACGTGAAAAATATAATATAAGGATAGTTGAATAGTAAATTTAGCTTTATTTATTACAGGATTACAGAAACTGCTCACAATATAGCGTTCATAATCCCTAGCGTTCAGGAATGGGAGTTTTAATAAGTTGAGTTAAAGTTATTTTCAGTAGAAAAAAAAGATTTGAAGATGCCATAAAGTTCAAGCATTGAACCCGTGACCCGTATTCACAAGACGGGCGCCTTGCCTCTGGCTTTACAGGTGGCCGAATATTTATGATTAATAATATATAAAAATAAGAATAATGTTTTAATAAATCAGGCGGGATTCCCACCCGGCACCTCGTAAAAAGAGGCAAATAAAAATAATAAGACATTGATTCAAGTGCCTGCTTACAAAACATAGGTTATTTAAACATCTCTGCATTATACCAATTTGACATGGTTCCGATAATATGATTACACGTTAAGTAAGATATCCAAATCTTAACCATAAAAGAAGAAAAACTCTCAACTGGTGAGGTCTGGCGTTTGAAATGAAATTTTGACATTGTTTTGGGTCCTGAATTTTTCTGAAAATGTTTAAATTTTTCGCCCGTATGTTTGGATTTAGAAGTTTAAAAAAGTATGAAACAGTAAAAAATAAAAATAATAATTCCTTTCATTGTTTGTCTCATATTTTTTTTATTAATTACTCAACACAATTAGGTATTATTTAATGTGCGAAACCGGGTAAGTTACCTTTTTCTGTGGTAGGTATATAATTAGGAGATATTATAATTTAATTTGTGAATACGTATTAAATTTTCAAAAAAAAAAAATACCTTTTTGATTTCCATATCTGACAAAAAACCTACCCAAAATGTATTTTGACAGACATATCTCTATATTTGAAATGGGCGAATTAAAGCAACTAATATTTTTTTTTGTCGTGTCTCTAGTAGGTATAATATTTATTTTTGTCATGTTTCTATTAGGTACAATATTTCGTAATGTCTTTAGTAGGTATAATATTTATTTACGTCATGTCTCTAATAGGTATAATATTTTGTCATGTCTTTAGTTGGTATAATATTTATTTTCGTCATGTCTCTGGTAGGTATAATATTTATTTTCGTCATGTTTCTATTAGGTATAATATTTCGTCATGTATTTAGTAGGTATAATATATATTTACGTCATGTCTCTAGTAGGCATAATATTTATTTTCGTCATGTCTCTAGTAGGTATAATACTTTTTTATATTCGTAACTTAACGGAATAAAACCCTTTGAAGCACTATAAACAAGAGGTGAGAGAAAGTTTCAACACCAGAGAGGATAAGAAAAGTCTGAAAATGATATATCCCATAATATGTTTGAAAACTCTACTTTAATTCTTATGTTTTTTATGGTAAGTATAATTACGTAACTTTAAAAAACGTTTTTGTATCTTCATAGAAAAGTTCTTCTGCATATTGATTTTTACGCATGTCAGCTGTTAAGCCTTATGAAGGTATTCTCAAACTGTTGTAAAGCCACTGACAGACGAACTATTTATATCAATTTTAAATACCTCTAAGAAAAGTTTTTAGAAATCATTTTTATTACCAATTATTTATATTTCCGAATAAATTTTGTATATTACTATTATTATAGACAATTACCACGCAGAGTTTTCCTCTTGTTCTATTATAGTGTTTAAATTATCTATTTATAATTAATATATCTATTATATTGTTATTGTGTAATTAAATTTGACTAGAGTCATGGCGTAAAAAAGATGGTACGAAAACAGCGTGCATTATAGTTGTGAATGATGAATACTTGAAGCAAGCGAAAGAGTTTGTGTATTTAGGAAGTATGTTTACGAGAGACAGAAAGGCTGATAAGGATATTGAAAAAGGGTGGATGCAGGAAACTCCATTAATGGAAGACTGAACGCTGTTGGCGCAAATGAAAAAATGATTAAAGTAGTGAAGCTAGCAGTCCACAATGGAGTGCTTATACCGACCCTGATGTATGGCAGTGAAGCATGAAACTGGTAGAGGAAGGATGAAAGTAGACTGAATACTGTAAAAATGAGATCTCTGAAGCGTATGTGCGATAAAACAATGTATAACCTTGTTAAAAATGTGGATATCCGGAAAGAATGCAAGGTTGATGTGAGCTTAATGAATATGATCAAGAAAGAGACGCTTAGATGGTTTGGGCATGTAGAGCAAATGAACGAAGAAAGGAGTGTGAAAAGAATAAAAAAGTGACGCAAAAGTGAATGGAATCAAAAGTCGAGGACACTTGAGGAAGACATGGCGCGATCAAGTGAATGAAATACTTGAGTCGGCCCATGTCAAGACTCAGAATAACAGAAGATTATGTATGAATGCGAATGAAACAAGGAGTGTGTGCCAAGATAGAGTTGTAGGAGGGGTGTTGGTGTTTTCAATTAATTTAAGAAAAATAGAATAACGTAATAACAGTTTATTAAAAAAATAAAATAAAACATTAAATATATCCATAATGTGATTAAAATCTGGAGAAAATATCGCAAAATATACTCAAACTTTGGTATTTAGTTCTGCCATGTGATGTAAAGAGGTAAAGAATTAAGTTCGCGAAGTCAGAAGTATAGTTAACGCGGTCGTCGCGTCGGTCGCAGTATGTAAATGTGAAAACACATCCTACCCCGGGCCTCCGGGTCTCAGTTCTCAGGTCTCAGGTAGTAAAAGGTAAAGGAGAACATTTACGTCTGTTTCCGCAAAATGACTGTTCTTTAAGGCACGTACCCCTGAAGGAAAAACCTTAACAAAACTTTGAACTTTAAACGTCGTAACGTTTATTGTTTTAAAACAGTATCCCTTTAATGCCTCCCCCGGGCTTAATAGGGAGAAGAAAGCTGTGGCGAAAAGTGGAAGCCTTAAGCCCATAAGAAGTTTAATCTGTATAATGCGTGATTAAAAATACTGTATAACTCAGAAGTAGAAAAATAAATAAAAATTCTATAGGTACCTACTAACTATTCGTATTAGTTACTAATAACGACATTATTAGTTGGTACTTACTTCAAATAATTTTTTTTGTAGGTATTCAATTTAGTGATACCAAAGTAAGTAAGAAGTCATGCTTTTCAATGCAAGTAATTAATTGTAAATAACTAGTTTTAATTAATAATAAAAGATTCTTTGTTTTAAAACCACAAAATTTATTATGATTAAAGCCAAACGGTTTCACTTGGATCAAGCTTCGTCAGGGAACATATAATAACTAAAGAAAACTACTTTTAATAAATCTAGTTTAAATTTTTTAAATTTTATTTTCATAAGAAGTAATCAATTTGTGGTTTGATATTATACTAAAATAAAATATATATTATTTTTATTATCTATATACGAGTATACCTGATAACTCTGTATTATTCTTTAGTTATTATTATTGCCCTAACTAAGCTTGATCTAAGCGAAACCGGTTGACGGTAAAACATAATAAATTCGTGGTTTAAAAATTGTTTTATTTTAATAGTTTTAATTAGTTATAGGAGGTAGGGTATGAGATATTTTAGGATTGGTTATATATTTTGTAGTTTCTCTGAGTTATTTGATAAATTTATTGTACCAGAGTAGTATATACTCGATGTACCGCCCTTCATTGCTTGAAATGGGTTAATTTTATTTAGAAAAATATACAGTTTTATGCATATTTTGATAAATAAAGTTAAAAGTGTGTTGCATTCACCAGTGAAGTTTTCACTAATAATATACATTTTGAACCAAGCCCCTTAGCCGTGTTTATTGACCAAATCTGAATAGCCAGATACTTCCCGATCTTCCTATTTCTCATATTCTTCCCCTCCCTACTACCTTCAACCATGCAACATCGAGGATGCTATGGTGCGGTATTAACAATAAATAAAAAAATAACTGCAATTTATGTGATTTTTCTAAAAACGACGCAGTAAAAGATATTCTTTTAACATTATTTTTACTATCGACAAAACCATTATTAAACCTTAATAGTTTAAATTAGAATAACTGAACCGGGTCTCGAATCTGACGAAGCAATCAGGCACTACATGGCGAAGTGTGTATGAGTGAGTAGGTACTTTACGTGAAAAGCCCGATATTATTTAATCCACGGTAACCGACTGGAGATGACATTATCGCATAAAGGGAACCAGATATAATATAATATGGACGCAGCATCGTCAGTTACAACTTTTCCGAGTTATTTTAATACGTTTAATCCTCGCAGTCGACCGCTGATTTACTACTTGTTCCTGGGAGCTTTACGCTACAAGGCCCTCCCATTTATCTTGGATGAAAAGCTTCAGAATGGCTTACAGGCCGCATTTAAAGTTCTAAACTGGATCATTCGTCGCTAGGTGGGAACTAATTAAATGTGATGAAGTTCCGTGTTACCTAGTTACGTAGTTAGTCGCTACACGCTCCAGTCTACAGTGCCAGGGGTCTGCTGTCTGGAACTGGGAACCGGGAACTGGGAGTACCTACCTATCTATGCCTATTCACATTTCACACCGTGATCCCGATGCGGCCCGGAGACATCTTGAATGTGGGATTGATGTAATTGTCAGCTTCGACATTAAGTTTAATGCGAGACATTGTCGTAAACAAGCTTAAATACATTCTTAACTTATGGGACTAATTTATTCACTTGCTCTTCTTTACTTTTATTACCTAGGTAGGTACTAACTACACGATGGTGGAATACATTCTTTAGGAGAAATTTATTTAACTTGAAAAGTTGTCTCGAGAAATACTCATAGAGCATGAAGTACACTTAGACACCTCTATAATTATAGCATCATCACTGGTCGTTAATTACTAATTAATTAAAAATTGATCGATGTAGGTAGATTCTTATGCCGTATGTTTTATTGATATCCGCGTCTTCCTTATGTTGTCAGTTCCGGCAGTTAGCAGCCATTATAGTAATTCTCGGATCAGATGAGAGTTCTGTACTGAACAAAACAAAGCCGAAATACAACAATATTAATAATTATCGTCTAACGGCGGCCATTCATCATTCGGCCGTTGACAAGCTTTCTTGTTTAACAAACTCGATAATGCGTTTTTAAGTATAGTTTCACCTCAATACGTAATACATTTCTCTCTATTGTTTGTTTTTTTTCGTAGGCATTTAGTTTTCGTCTATTACATAAATCACTATTATCAAACATGATTACGGCTTCTCGAGCCAGGAATGGAGGCTTGTGCTTTTCTTGGCTCTTGGACCGTCAACGTAGAGGAATACTCTAGGCGTATAATCACACAGCAATAACGGCAATAAATTAAACTTGCAATTGATAGTTTTAAAGATAAATTAAAGAATTATAAGTGTAGATTGTGATAGATATAAGTAAGGATCAATCGAATCAAAACTAACGGCATAAGTACGATGTGGGAGCTTACACTTTACTAAATCATTAAATATTTAAAAAAAAAATTTTCAAGCCGAAAACCAACAGTACGAAAATTCTAGTTTGAAAAAAGTAGATACGTAGGTGTTTCGGTGGTAGGATACATTTTACGAAATTAAAGTGAAATAATATATAATCCTACACAATAATGCGTGGAAACAATTACGGATATGAATGATTCAGTGGTTAAATGAATCATTTCAACAACACGTGTTCTCTATGTATTTGTCAAATTTGAAGCAGGTTTCAAAGAGGTAAATTGTATTTTAAATTAACAAGCATTAAATAATACAATGCAATAAAAACCTCGTCTCCATGGCAAAGGGTTTCGACTATTGTTGTATTTATCTCCTACATATTATTATACATCGTATTCCGAGTAAGATGGAGACAGACGGAGCTGGTGATTAATTGACACATTTCGACTATAAAGTATATCGCTGCCTGCTTGACAAAGGAGGAGTCATCTTGTCGCCAATGACAGGAGAAGAGATACAAGAAGCGAAAATCGAGGAGCAATAGTGTCGCGAGGCGAGGATTGTTTGGCAGGAAGCCAGGAGACTGCCCGAAGCACATTATTTGTCAGATGCGTTAGGAAGTCCTGTTGAAGTATTGGGCACGACATTCACATGGCAGGAGGGTATCCGGCCCGGCCGTAAACTGCTAAACGGCGAAATGATCATTAAAAAGAATTCTCTGGATTTGTGCCTAGAATTCTAGAATGACTCCAATAATTATTTTTATGTCTCAAACCCCGCCCGGTCGAATCGGAATTTGGTAATTTTGTACAAGAATTCCGTTTCCTCATCCATTGTGATAGTCGGCCATTTTCAAATTTCCCCTTTCTCGAGGAGGTTGATGGTTTCCAGTTCATGAGAATCATCCAGTATCTGTAAATACTAAACCCCAAAATGCTGCTATGATAATCAACAACATATCGTCGCTGGAAAGGCTTTAAGCGATACTTTGGTCGAAAATGGGTTAAATACGCAGTTTTGATCAGTTTTTTTTCTGAATCGAAGACTTTTGTGGCCCTTCAGCCATCTAAAATATATTTACCATTTGGGAGAAGGCTTGAATCAAGCGACACAAGTTTGGAACTTTTTTGGCTTTTCGTTGTTTCAGGTATCTCAGTGAAAGTATTAAATTACCTGACTCAACTTTTTTTTTTCAAAATCCAACCAGGTATTGACGATTAATGATTTTTATGGTGAAAAAAAAACTTTAAAGTGCTCTGGTGTAAACTTCCCAAAATGGCGCTTCAGACCTTTTGACTTTCCGGCGACGGTATGGTTTAAATACTTCTCTATTGTCTTAGAGTAAACTTCTGTTCTTATAACGCTTAATAATAAAACCCATCTGCCTGTATAAATTAGATAATATATTTTTATTTTTCATGGAACATAACTTTCTGATTCCCAAATTGATTATATAAATATTCCCAGCTTGGAGTAAGAATAAAAATTGAGAGGCAGCTTTGCGAAACAGTGCAGTCAGTATTGTTGACTTTATACTGACTCGATAGAAAGAGACAAAGATTTATAAAAAGGATGTCGGATAGCCTATTAGTTACCGCCCACATGGAATTCGGACATTTTTAATAAACGTATTTGAACACATTAAACAAAACAATATCAATACACTAATAGAATGTTTTTTAAAGTCAAAATATCACACCAATACTAATAACAGAAAGTTCGCCTAAATAATGATGGAAGCTTTTTGTTGACTTTATGCCTTTATATGATTAAAAATGTGAAAATTCTTAAGTTCGGTCGAAAATGTTTAAACTGTTGAAATACATCTGAAAAGTGATGTTTGGTCTGATCATTAGCGTGGACGGAGAACATTCTTACATACTTAGAAGTGCTGAAATACTATGTGAAGACTTTTCTTGTCTCTTTCTCTCTTAATAATAATAATCATATTTGGATAATTTGTATAGCTTCGTTTTTGTGAAAAATCACGTCTAGGGCGCTGTACAAATCTTAATTTCTAGTTAATATCAATTCCTAGTTTATATAAATATACAGCAGCACACTTACTTGGCAAGACACAATCACTATATCATAATAACTTAAAATTTAGCTGATTTTTAAAAGTTTTTTTTTTTGGGCATGAGAGCAAATTTAAAATAAGGTCAGGTAAGACGTAAAAGCCCGGAGAAAGTAATTTATCACAAATCTATATTGGTTGGGTAAACATATTTAGCTCTCTCTCCATATATATTCTTACCCACAGCATGCGTATTGATAACAAAAAAAAAACTAAAAAATATATCTGGTACAGCAATTCAAAATCCGAATATGACTGCAGAAGTAGGTAGGTGCTTGGTATTTTTCTTCGGTAAAACATTTACAAAAATGAGCAATCTTTCCTTTTCCAGCGTCTGGGATTCACCACTGTTGAGCATTCGCCAAACATATCGTCCCGCGGACACCTTTCATGTTTCACTTTCACGCGTAACAAATGACAGAACAAATTGGAGAGATTGGGCGGCACAATGGCACATCTTGGCCGGACCGAGTCAACTTATTATTTCTAGTCAGGCTCAAATAAAACCGAAAAAGATCGCTTTCATTAATTTATCGCGCTATAAATTATATTAAATAAGCGTCTTGACTAAATGCCAAATGATTTCTGCGAAGAACATCTGGTCAGAAAACTCAAGTTGTTTTCGTTAATTTGTTCTTCTTGACGCTATATAGATTAGTTTCGGTGTCGCGTGTGTAACTATTATCGTTAAAGTTACTTATTTATAAAATTTTACGACCTCCGTGGCTAAGCGGCTAAGATTCTCAGCTACGAATCCGGAGGTAAAAGGTTCGAGGCCCGCCATGCGCAAACAAATTTCATTAAAAGGTAGATATGTTTTATTTTGCAGATCATTAAAAAATACACGCATTTATAGTATATTTACAGCTCGACCCAGAGTGGTGCATATATTAAGTATTGCTCTGTTGAAATACCACCATTTGGAATCGAAACGTTGCGTTGCCTGAAATGACTTTAACCATGTTTAGTGACCATCGTGAACAGACTTTAATAGCCAGGTACTTCCCAATATTTCTCTTCCCCATGTCCTTTCTCACCCCACTTCGCTACGAAACATAACTCAATCAGGGATACCATAGTTCCACTGGTCCCAGGCAGTAGTAGTCGAGGCTTTTGTACAGCGTTTACATAAAACAAAACAACGAAACGTTCTAACGCGCAATAAATACAACATAATAACTCATACGAGTAGATGAGTACGTGAACAGGGCCGGTTCTACGAAATCTAGCGCCCTGTGCAGTAAGTACCGATTGCGTCCCCTCCCCTCTTAACTACTCCAACCCCATTTTATTTATTTGACATAAAGCAATCAAACGTTTTAAAATTGCACTGCGAATGCGAACTGCGAACTTAAGTTTCGTATCAAATTATTCTAATCATACAATCCTGAACTGGCCAAAGCACTTTCATTAGATATAGAACATAATTTTAAAAACCCTTAACAAAAACAAAATACCTCATCTTAAAGTCTTGGTTAGTAACAGGAAAATTGTCATCTTTTAACTGTTTGGACCTTAATTGTATTTCGACATAATTTTAGCCAACATGCGGGATCTTCTCCACGCCGTATTAAATTATCGTCACTATTATTTTATAACTTCCAATTCAATCGAAGAGTTTTTCTGATTCTATTAGACTACTACCAAAATATATTTGTTTACGTGTGCTGGAAACATTGTTTATTATCTGAGCATTTGGATTTTTAGAAATTCCAATTGACACGAGTTTTTTAATATGATTTTGTTATTTGAGCTTATGTTTTAAATTATGCGTGCCGGAAAGTTTTATTTTTATTTTTGGTGGATTGATGGTACCTAATTTTTCGATAATAGAAATTAATGGAAGTCGATTGAATTTCAAAACCTTCATTTTTTTGAGGTTTTGACACAAATGAATTCTCAGGCACTAAAATAACACAAAAAACACATGAAAGCACACAACAGTAAAGTATTTCAAACACTTTAATAAATAATTTTCTAATTTTTGCATGGATATAGCGAAAATTCTTTGAAACTGTCAAGTGGTCAATACATCAAATACCAAATAACATGAAACGAAAGGAATTCCCAAACGAGCGCCTGAAATGCGGAATTAAAAGTTACATGCTCGTTCTATTTCATAAATTCATATGAGAATGAACTGTAAAGTAAATTTCTTTGGGATTTATTTTCGTTTAACATTGTCATAGCAGCTGCGTTGCGGTATTGAACAACTAGAGAGTTCAACATTTGAAAAGGGCTGCCACTACCAGAAACTACTTTTGGAACCAGTTACCGATAGCTGTAGAATAAAGTCGATAGCCGAGACAGGGATTTTATTTATGATATATTTTTATTTTACCGAAGTATCGCATAATTTAAAAAAACCCAAAAAATACATTTCTTCAAACAATTTCCAAAGTCAAATGAATGCAAAGTCACCGGGACAGAAATATGTACCATATCTTACCGTTATTTCAATTGCTGGGAAGAAAAAACAGGCATGCTGATTGGTTATAGACTTTGGAACGGATCGATTTCAACGTACAATACATCATAGAAAAACCGACTCTACGTTCAAGTAACTATTATGCAATTCGTAAAAAAATTCTGTGACAAAAAAAACTTTTTTCCGTACATTTTCGATAGCCATTGAATGCTTAGCGATGTTGCTAGCGGAATAGAAAACATAATTATCCCATGATGTGGGTAATTTAAAAATGATTTAGGGAACTTAATATATGATTTGGGGAATATTTTAAGTAAATTTAAATAAGATCTTTATTTTCACGGCTCCCCTACAGAGATGGCGCCATTTGTTTTTTACACAGCTTGGACATATGGTGGATCCGGCGCTGTATATCAAAGAAAGTAAGGTATAATAATCGATACTCCAGAAATAAATCCCTACAAAGTCACTAGCTCGTTAATAAGACATCGAGGCAACGAGCTAAGCAACAAAGTGCAATCTGTAATAAATAATATTTCTCATTTGCTACCGTGTTGATAAAATCTCTATCAATATTTTATTTGAACAGAAAAAAATAAGTTGATTTTAATATTATTGCACTGATAAACATCGCTTGTAAATATTATTTCTGCCATGTTCCAATTTACTCGCGGAATGAAAGTACAAGTCTCCAGCCTCCCATTCATCTTGCTGGGAAGAAGAGCCCGCAGAGTATGAGACGGGAGTAGGAAGTAGGTACCAGCGCGGTGGAAAGGTAGGAAGGTAGGAAGGTATGGAGATATTGTAGTTGTTTATGGAGATAGCTCGCGAATGCGTAAAACCAGAAACAAGAATTGCATACCCACTATTTTTTGATCTCTTGGAAAATGTGTTTCGTTATTTATTATAATGCAAGAATTTGTGTATGTATTTTGTAAGCAACGACATTTCGATATACTCGCATTGGTGATGTATAATTTATATTTTATGCAGCGTTACGTTCTTCGATTTTAGGATCGAGTAGGCGAAACTGACGAATGAATCAAAAAGATTCTTTTGAACTCCGCTGAAAATGTACGAATCTTGAATTGAAAATGCAATTTAGGTGAAGGTTGGTTTGTTGCAATACATACAACTTTAAATTATTGTTTTTTTTAAATATATTTTCAGCTACGCTCTGCAGGCGGTTTTTTTGCTGGGCTTCACCCAATACAGAAGGGGTATTTTATTTATTTATCTAGTGAATATGAAAGTTATGCACAAACCCTTTACATCGCACAAAAACAAATAATTTTAAAAAAAACATTTTTATGTTTTACAGAAATTATAATGAGAATTTAAAGTCAGAGAATTAAAACTCTTTTTTTCTACCATGCCACATTACAAATATATTATAGTATAAAGAAGAAAATTTAAATAAAGCCGCCCCATTTCAAAATATTAAAAAAAATCTGAGACAAAAATGCACTTTACCGATTCCGATATGTAAAAAAAACAATAGCTCAGCAAAGTTACAAATATCTAGGAATAAAAATATTAATAGTTCACCGGAAAAATTAAGATTGATTAATGATGATCTCAAAGAATTCAAAAAATACAATACAATTCTGTTAAAAAACTATATTAATAACTTAAAATAGATATGGTATTTAAAAAAACAATAAATTTATAATATAATGTATTATCTCTATTTTGTATTATCTACTATATATTATTATGTTTGGTAAATAATTTTTTTTTTTTTAAACATAATTTTTACAAGGAAAAGTTTTGATTGTTCAAGTAGGAAGATTTCCTGTTTTAAGACAATCAAATTTTGATTGACTTAAAATACAACAATGGTTAATCCAAATGTGGGTTTCATTGGTGCCAAAAAACCAACATTGACATTACAGAAAAAATAAAAATGAATAATTGTATTAATTAAGGCGCCAAAAACTAAAACGGCTTATAGTAAAAACAAAATAATAATTTGTCAAATAAAATTATATGTAGCACCCCTTTTGAAAAAATATTTCCTAACAGTTTGAAGCAATCTCGACAGTTTCCATCATTTACAAACTTGCGCTTTGGAAACGCTTTTTTATAAAATAAATTAATATTATGAAATGTCAGTTTTTTTTTGCACTTGGCGCCTTAAGTAATACAAGTATTTAAATATATAGAAATAAAAAAAGAAGGAGATACATCACTCATGGTATTTACGATAAGGTTTTTCGACTTTGAACAAAATCAGCAAAGAATAAAATAAATGTATCAACAAAAATTAAATTAATAAATTTATATCTACTAAATTAATAATTCCTAAAGGGTCTCGGAAGTTGAGGGGCATTAGTTATCTCTGTGAGTAAACGAACACGTGTCGGACGTAGGTGCTACGTTATAGCAAAGAATGACACATTAACAATATTTTAATATAGGTATTTTATTATTTTTTGACCGGTTAGCAGCTGAGTGAACAAACGCGTTGTTTTACCACCCGGGCATCATGGGTCCAATTCCTCTGCTAACCAAGTCCTCCAGCATTGCACAAGCAACATCTTCTTATTATACTATTAGTAGGAGTATTTCAAATATTATATATATATATATATAAATATTATATATATATTGTCAGGTTATTCGGGACCCGGCAAAGTTTGTCTTTTTTTTTAAGTTTATTTTTTTTTTTAAATCAGTAGATTGCCGAAAATATATTGACAATGCAATAGCATCCACACACCGCTAGCGCTAGGCTAAACTAGCATTCACTGCAAATTCCAAATAACAAATAAATAATTTAGTAATCAAAAGGACAAAATAAAGTGTATATAATCATCTGTCATCATAATAATAATAATATTCGGGCCTTTCCATTAATGTTCAACTTTTGCTGGATTCTTGTCTAGATCTTTCAACTGAGTTGTCTGGACGAAACTAAACACTTTTACCCATTTGGCAACGCGCGCACACAAACGTACTGACAAATTTATGCCAGATATTTCAGGGAAACAATTTTTTATGTTGCGTTCTAAATATATACTTATACATTTTATCCAATACACAAATGTATAACACAAGAATTCCAAAAATATTAATTTTGTGTTTGGTATATTTACAGAGATATTTAAATAATTAGAGATGGAAATAAATATAGCTTTTTACCTACAAAGCGGCACATCAACACCAATATTTGAAGGCAAAAAATCCGCCTGCAGGGCCCGGCGGGGTTTTACCTGCTAGATTATATTATTTTTAGTACAGATATTCTAGAAGTTGTAATTTGATACGACAGATGGTGGCGTTATCTCACTGAGCTACTTTGATTTTGAAACACAGGTCAAAATGGAAATATTGGGTTTATTGTGCGGTAGTGTGATCGGAATTGAATTGCAGATTTTTTTACGTATGTGCAAATATGATTATTTTGATTACTTTTCGTCTATGCAGCGGCGAAGGCAAAAACTGAAGCACACGTTGGATTTCAAGACGAAAATTTGAAAGGTTCTTACCTTCGTGTTTTTCATCCAGTTTCTATCTATCTCGCCATTTTGCTATTCGGTTTCCTTACTCAAAAACACTGTGTTCTAAAACAATTGACAATCGAAATAGAAGAAGAGTGGTGTGAAAAACGTTTTTGTTGTTCGTTCGTTGTTCGTTGTTAGTTGTTGTTCTTCAATTAAAATTGAATTAAGTGTTGTGATTCGTTGTGTAAGAAGAATCAAAAACTTAAACATTACCTTCATCGGTCAGTGAATTAGTTTCTTTACTTTCTTTACTCCATAATCTTTCCACATCTATAATAAGACACTTTCATCAAGTAGTATAGTTTTATTGTTTTACACTCCACTATTTTCAAAATTTATCTTATGCTGAAAACGCATTCGGTGTTTTATTGCAGCTTCGGATCCAACACATAATAATATATCTCTAGGTAATAATTTTTTCACGCTCTCTTGTTCTGTATCTTGGAAAATCGCATTACAATTTTTGGTGTCCTTTATTATCTACTTATTTCTTGCCGATTGTCTTTCTTCCTCATAAGTGTACCAGCAATGGTCAGCTTATAGATGCGTCAGAGTTAAATGATATGCAGATGAACGAGCGGACCGGATGAGGGTTGGTCCAGCTAAGCCGGCGTATCTGCGATCTGATCGCGGCTAGTATAGTTTATGGGGCACGCGAAACCAGTTAGCGACTTGACATATTTAGTGACATAGCTCCCTGACAAGCATACTGATAAACTGTTGGTTTTCGAATGAGTTATGGCCCAGAAGTGGGTAAGTCGATAAGTCCTGTCCGGCCGCCGAACGCGCTACAGAGATGTTGCGTTTGGCTTTAAATCATTCCGAAGTTTTTAAAGGATTGTTATTTATAAGCAGAGCTGTCGTCGCCCCACTCCGCTGCTGGTAGCTACCTACTCACGTGCGGTGTGAGGTTCGCGGCGCCCGACCGGAAGCGAGTGGTTTGTCACCGGGGTAATATTTCTTTTTTTTTAAATAATCTTTTGATTATATTTTCAGGCGTGGTTGACTTTGTAAATTATCTTTCTAAGAAGAATGCAGTGTTTCAGTGTTTGCATTTCAATAATTCACTCTTACCCTGAGCGGGGCCTAATCCTTAAGAAAACGCAAGTTTTTTTTTCATAAGCTCTTATTTTTTTATTGGAAATGTCTCCGCGTTGCATTCAGCATTTCTATTGAGTATTTTTGCTAACGCTTAATAGAAGGTTTTGTTTATTTTAGACCTTAGCGGAATGTCATCCGAAATTAACAATATACGAGGAGGAAAGATAACCGTAGAATAAATTATGCGATCCGGTTTTCAAATTAATTAACCATCTTATTAGGCACTGAAACGAAGAATTTACCACATTTTTTTACCGCAGCTTTGTGCTGAGTTCTTCCTGGACTCGGTGGAGGTATTTTCTCCGGCGGAGACCTCCGGAGAGCGGAAGATGATATAGGGAGATATCAGAGAGCGCTGGTTTATGAATATTCTCTGCAATCTTTTCTATTAACAACGGGCCACGATTATTCCAGGCTTGCAGGATCCTAGCCATGACCCGACGTTAATGTTCCTTTGTTGTTTGCTCTCCCGGGTTATTATCTGTGTCTGTCGTAAAATTCCTCGGACATTTTGTTGATGGAACAGAAGATGATGTTAAGATGCTGACAGCGAGCCCTGAGAGCGACGTCGTTAGCTAAGTCCGCCGGTCAAACCAATTAACTTGTTCAAATAAATCGACGTTCTAGTAAACAGCCGTGAATTGTAGGGATTCTCCCTAGTATTTCATAAAATGTATGAATTGTTTTTAATTAGCATTAATTTTACGTTTTAATAGTATTTTATGTTGTCATAAAACGTTTCTTGGAAATGTCTATATTAGATTAATTTTACGAAGAGTTAGTAAAGCGTTAGCAGAGCACCGACTAAATAATTATTTGCTGGAATTTTTAATCAGGAATTTGAACACTAACGTTTCGCTTGGAGACCAGCGACTTTCTTACTTCATTTCGTATTATAAAATAATAACTATGACCGTGTTGAAGCTAATGTCATTTCCAGAAATTAGTTAGCGCGGAAGCCTTTGTAAACTACTGATTGCATTTTAGTAGAACATCGGTGTTCGACATTGTATAATAATAAATTGTTAAAAATATTTCATGGAGTTCGAAACAACTTCGAAATAGAATTTGAATAGCGAGAATTGTGAAGTTACGATGGCAAGATAATCAATGTCAATCTAAGGAATATCGTGATGTTCCAATCTTTGCAAATCGCAGTGAAGCCCGTATCAAAAGAGATCTAAATCCTCTCTTGTTCCTGTCAGAGAATTGAAATGGAAAGCAACCATCACCCGAGGAATTCTGATAGATCTGACAAGTATATTTTATTGCATTATAATGTAACCCGTTCACACCTGACTCCTAAGAGTTACAATGAAACGATGTTAAATGAGTTTCTACCTTCATTTTTCCCAATTTTTCTGACTGTCGTCCTTCGAGGATGTTTATTTTCATGGTTTCGATATGTGGAGATGAGTAAAACAAATTTATGAACTAATGATATTTAAATTTCATAAAAATATGAAAAATTGGAGCCGAGTTCAGAATAAGAAGAGATGGAATGTTGAATGGAGGGGTAGCAATTTTAGATAAAGCTTGTTAGATAATCTATTTTTAGTTAAGGGCCAACCAAAACTATGTGATCTATAGTTCCCACTTCTAGACCACAGAAAATATGACCCGGAGAGTCAATCACGTGAATTTTAAAAAGCAGAGAGAGAACGGAACAATCCAGTTTTCATTCGAATAAGTTGAATTATCTTTTTGGAAAAATAGGGGCACCACAGTTCTGATGAGATAGCCTTTAGTATCGAGGCATAGTAGGCTGCTTTGGATTGACTGATATTAAGTCTATACTTTTGAGAATGGAAAAATTACAGTTAGGGGGTGTGTTTTGTGACAGTAATGATGGAGTTGCACGCTAATTATTATGCTAAGGAATCCACGATATCGTTTCCTATGATACCAACATATCTACAATCTAAATAAATGTTACCGTTTGTACAGAGCTTTGTGTGAGGGCTGCCAGGACTGGAACTAGAACAAAATAATCTCCGACACTATGTTTGATTGTGTATTTGATAGAGTTGATTATTGCAAAACACTAACACTCGGCTGACATTTTTGAAAATTGGTTTAATATTTAGTTTAACATTTTGACTTTTGAATTATTATAAATAGTAATAAAAATGGCAATTGGGTAAGGAAATTATTAAATATCTGTGAATTTAGCCGAGAGAAGATGCTCTAGGGCAGGGGTCAGCAGGAGCGGTTCTTTGCGTAGACGTTTGCGGCTCTTCGGACATAAACTCCAATTTCACCTCATCTCAAGCAGCCTTATCACTTATGAGTTTATGAGATAGAGCCGAACAAACTTCGACTCGTACGGCATACTCTCCACCACTCTTTGGCCCGTTCGCACATGACCACACTCGCGTTGGTCAATATACCCTATACATATGTATATTACATATATGTGGTTCTCTGGTACCTTTGTTATCCTGTTTCTATGACAATTTGACTATTTTCACCTGACAATCTGCCACCCCTGCTCTAGGGTAATCAAAGGGGACATCACCTCAAGGGCGCTTGAATATATCAAGGAACAAAATAAAACGATTGACGACAGCTCAATGCTATTGTTGCAAACCTTCTACTTACCTTACATTAACAAAACGTTACATCTTCCTGATTTAAATAAATAATAAAATCCCGATTAGAGTGATTTAACAGATGTGAGACATTGAGTTTCTTCAATTGACTCTCCGTCTTTATCTCTTTCATATTATAGATAAATCCGTCAGTGGATAATCATTTTGAAAATCTCCAGGGAGGTCCCAGAGTAATAAACACTGACAACCATAAAATATGTTTTTCGTCGGTACGGTTACATATTGGCCTGATGCATTCGCTTTACTCATCAAGTTCTACCCAGTCTACCAACATCGGTAAATGGTGGCGTTGAAAAGAACACGCTCAACTTAATCCTCTGTTTTCTTTAGTGACATCAGTGTTCCTGTTAGGTTCATAAGTAGGATACCTACTTTCACGAGGTTTCTATAAAGATTACGTAACCCAACACATTGGTTGTATATCCATAGTAATTATTCATTTTTAACTTATTTGTCACTTGGTTTTCCGATAGTCACTTGTCGGCGAATCTTTTATTCGTATAATTATTTGAGATGAATCTGACACTACATATATTATTATCTGAATCAATGTATCTTATAAGTAATTACAATTAGTAACAATAAAATCTAACACCCGGACCAAGACCCAGAATGAAATATAATATATGAGACAGGGTATTCTTGCACATGTGATTGATGGCAGCTTATGGCTTTTTTAATGCTAAAGAATAGTGATTGAAAAATATCATGTTGCTTTAGCAAAACAAATACATCAATTTGCCATTAAAAACAAAGTAATTTTGTGAGAAGATTTACTGAAATTTGGAGCGACTCTTCGAATTCCTGAAAAACTTCGTTAGATTTTGGTAAAAAATTGACTAATCGACGAAAAATCTTTGAACAAAACAAATCCCTAGCCACCCCGCCCTGTGATCTGTGCTGTGAACTGAAGCTACAAGGCGAATGGAATTAGTCACAGAAGCCAGAAACTACATCATAGTATGATGCATTTAGTATCACAAATTGTAGTGTACCCCAAGGTGTTGATATTCCGTATTGTTGCCACGGGCCGCGGGCGTTTGGGTGTCTGCTTGTGTAACGTGTGTGAACTGTATTGCAGTGCTGTACCTACAGCAAACCGAAGTGCACATTTCAAAACTATATTACTTGACCCCTTGTTAGAACTTGCCCCCAGAGAGACAGGTACCAGAAATAATGTAACGTTTTACAATGGAAACTTTACACGAACAGTCGCTTGTCGATGCTTTTCGCGTTCATCAGAAAAAAACCATCTACTCATTGTAAAACGATAACCAACATTTATTGAGGGTACAAACATATTTTTAATTTTTTTTATTTTGACGTGAACTCTGAATTGAATCATCTAATTAACATTTTTAATTGCTCATAAAAGTCTTTTGAGGATTTGTTTACGTGTTTTTTTTTATCAATTTCAAATTGAATGTAATCGGTTCAAAACGTTTAAACCCACTACTAATAATTACAAAATGTAAAACTCTAGTTCAATTAAAAATACAATCGAATGGCTAAAATAAAATCACACGGAGATTTTAACACAATATAAATGAACATTTTACTACCGACCAGCAAGTTTTCTAATTTTTCGACAAAACTAAACGAAACTTATTTCTATTCGATAAAGTATTTCTCAATAAATCAATCATAAGTATTTAAGTATTGCCTTAAATTTTGTCGCTAGAGAAAAAAAAACATGTTTCTGCATATGCACTTTCCAACCGTAATGCTAAACCGAGCAAGAAAATAAGTGTGATGTGCATGAAAAAGTCTACTAATTAATATTGTCAAGTTTCTTAAAGTTATTTTATTTCTCTTGTACCAAGGAGAAGCTTTTAAGGCACGTGACAAAACTACGTGAATGATTATCCTACGGAGAACTAAAAAAAGGATTGTGTATTTTGAGTGAAGGTACAAGCATAATACTCATTGGTACCTATGACCATTAAAAAAAAAGGAAGCTTAAAATTTCTCCCCCATCTATCCCCATGCTAATTTTCCTAAATATTGCGTCTGCCTTAGATCCATTGGCTCCCGGGAAGTTATGTGGTATGTGGTAGTGGTCATTGCTAAACCAAAAATAATACAAGGTTTTATTGCAAATATTACTGACTCTCATAAACAAAGAACTACATAACGACACAATGCAGGAATGTATTTAAAGAAATATAGTTTGAATATTCAGACCTCGTTTTTGCCTTCCCATAATGAAATATTAAAAATTAATGAGTAATGAATAATGGGGCGTGTTTTTATAATGCGGCATAGTTGAAATCTAACACGTCACATTAATACGGTGCCAACACTATCGGAGAAATTTATCAACACCATTTCCCGACCCTTTTTCATATCGCTAAACGGCGAGGCGTCGACCATCGATCCGGCTAACCTGCTCACTGCTGAGAGAACTGGAAATATTACGAATTAACTTTCACATTGTTCACTCCTAGTTCCCCGGGTAGACTATCGCTGCTTCCTATTCACATCGCATTTTTAATATAACAGTAACACAGCGAATGTCCAAATCTAAGGAAATAACGATACCAAGGATTCAAGCGTTATTCAATACAATAAAAAGTGTTGTGCATATATAATCCAATGTGATCTGCCTGAAAATCAATTGGCGGTTTCTTTGTTGGTGGAAGACAATATTACCCTCTTAGATAAAAAGACCTGGTCTGGATCTAGACCAGCATCAAAAGAACAAAGGCATTGTCATTCAAATACTTGAATCGGGCCACGCGAAGAGTCAGTATGAGATAGAAGAGAATGTATGAGATAGAAGAGAATGTATGAGATAGAAGAGAATGTATGAGATAGAAGAGAATGTATGAGATAGAAGAGTATGTATGAGACGATGTATGAATGTGAACGAAACAAGAAGTATGCGCCAAGAGAGAGTTGTATGGCGGTCCGTCCTCTCTGCCTACCCCTGCGGAAAAACGGCATGATGGTTAGTTAGTCAGTTAGTTAGTCATTGTCATTTTTATAACATCACGAATATTCGTGGTCTTATGCAAAGTTATTTCTTTAAATATTTCAAACCACAAAGTGATTGCTTTCTACAACGAATGCACTAAATACGTCTTGTGGTATTCGTGAGTAAAAAAGTTGCCGTTTCGATTAACGAAGGAATAATATTATGATAAATGTGTTTTATTATAAAAGGTATATATTTTATTATTCTTTGTTTTAAGTAATATTTTAATTTGTTTTTTTTTTTTTCTTTTTTCGTATTTTATGTGTATCTTTCGTATTACATTGTTTACTATATCATGGTAAAAGGTACTAATGAGATGTTGAAATAAATGAAAAGAAAAGAGACAGGAAACCAAGTTTTCAGGAAACTCGGGTTAAAAATAATTATTTTAAAAAAACATGGCTTTAGCCTGCATCTAAAGGTAAATCGCGCTAAAACGGTAAATGGAAATATGTTAAAAGGTAGGTGCTGTAGTTGTGCACCGAGAACAGGCAGAGTCCACACAGCTGAGTTCTTTGCCTTGCATTAGCGGTTCATGTTCGCGGGTCGTTGCAAGGCAAATATGCAATCGGGGGGATTTCTCCGTACAATGCATTAGTTATGTATTTTTAACCGATTTTCGTGAGAGTTTATTTTAATTTATGGCCAGCGGTCACGTGACAGAGGATCTCGTGACTCGGCTAGTAGCCAGTACCCACTGGAAGGCAGCTTTAAATAGGTTCGTTAAAACACAGTCCGGCTTTTTGTCCCTCTTTCGTGCATTTTGCATATCGTCACTTAGCTATAATTTACCACTTATGATGATTTAAAAAATATAGGATTCCTGTTAAAGACTTGCGCTACGATTTTTCGCGTCTGGATTCAAACGACCCTTATGAAAAGCGATAAATTTCAAGATTAAAAGTCAACTGTCGAAGAAAATTAAAACCAAGAATTTATCAAATATTTTATGACCTATTTGTCTTCAAATTCCACCGTTCACGCGATTTACCAATCAACATTTCGTGGTAGGAAAGCCAAAGTAAGATTTATTTATGCGGCAAAAATAATCATGACAATATGTGGCTTATTTATTTTCATTATTAGAATTATTTTTATCAATAAATTACGCAGGCGAACAATATTTAGACAGGGCTCATAACCTTTTACCGCCGGCAGAAAGGTTTTGGAGAATCAATATTTAAGGCCCGAATCATCTATGTCCATATCAAATTTAAGACCCCAAACACCTTTACATTCTTTGCATTGACATATTTTATAAATAAGGATACATCGTGAAAAAAAACTTCGATCATTAAGTCCGAACACAGAACTCGGCAAAAACGAGCATTTATTTTGTTAATTGAAAATTGTTTTATTTTTAAACAAAGATTTTAATTTAGGGTTGGTAAAACAGTAGAGTATGTTTGGGACGATGCATAAAAAAACATTGTTGCGGTCCTTCCTCTCTGCCTACTTCCGCGTAGAAATTTCGTGATCTTTTTTTAGTACGTGAGTTAGTAAATTAAGTTTTAATTTGTAGGTTTCGTCTATTTTGATGATTTTATGCCTGGCAATAATAATTTATTTTGCGTCGTAATCGGCCAAGTTGCTCGTCGAATATCTCTTTTCTCCGTTAAACGGTACGCATACACAAAATGATTCGGGAAGGTACACACACAGTGGGTTCGTTTCCTATCTCGGCCGAACAATACAAGTTTTGACTGGTCCTTCTAAGATGGCCTTTTATGCCCAGGGACAGATGTCTCCGTGGCACAATGGCTAATTTGACACAATAAGCCGCACAGATAATGGCCGCTGGGTGAAAAATCTAAATGGTGGTCTAACTTCTAAGTAGCTTCTCCCCGCGTAGGGCTGTGTGCTTAGCTGCTGTGCAAACATCGGCATTTAGTTACGGCTCCAATGTGTAATCTTTTTTTTTAAATTTGCGAAGTTGATAAAGAACGCGCAAATTATGGAACCACATATAAAATTCGATGGTGAGGCTAAACGAAATATAGCATACTGCATACCATGTTCTAGTGCTTAGGTATGTGATAGTTTATCAAGTTGAGTAGATCAGGAACTCAATAATGGCGTTTATGATTTTATATTTATAAAATACGTCAAAAATACTGGTCTTTGTAACAAAGTTATCAAAAGTGTTTCAAACAAAATGGGACACAAAACTCAAGGTTATAAAATAATTTTATAAAATGACTGTTTTTGCACGTTGCGCCAATATTATCGCTGTGAAATTGATTAATAGCTCTTTACCAAAAAGAAAATAAGAACATCATAAATTGCTGGTCGCCGTTCTTTCGGTAGCGATAAAAATTTGGATTGTTCGTGTGAACATTAACAGAAATAAATCAAGGTGAAATGCTATGCAAGTGGTTTTATTATAACCTGAATAAACTTTTGATTTATAATGTATCATATAAATGCCTCCTATTATAATTTTATTTTAAGTATAAATAATATTCGTTTAAAAATCAACATCTTAAATTATTTCAAGTTTGTTAATATTATTTCTTAAAACCACGTCAAATTATCAACTAAACAGTATTTGTTTTCGACAATAGTCAACGCAAATAAAATAATATTCGAATAATTTCATAAAACAGACATAAACTTAGTTTCGATGTTTCGCTGTCGTGATTACCGACTATGTTTTGTCACACCCCTGGGATCTAGTTTAGTGTCATAATGGCTGTTTGCCACACCGCAAACGCGCGGTCAAGAGATTTAGGAACGGGGACAGGGATGCTGTGAAGAAGCGTGAAAAGACGGTGTTTTGCGGAGATGTGATTTATTGTCGCTAACCGATGTTTGACAACCCTCGGCCGGGGAAACTATTCCGCTACGCAGAGACGCTTTCTCTCGAGGTTCGTAAGGGAGAGTGCACACTTGTGAATATAAATAAACATGAGTTTTTAAGATCGGAGCAAAGCGGTAAAATCCCTGGCTCGGTACTCGAAATCCAGCGTAGGCAAATAAAAGTTTAATCTATTGATTTATTTAAAACATGTAAGAACCTACCTATTAAACAGTTCCCCATATTTTGTTGTTATACCGTTTCGGGTTCAGTCTATAGGCGAAAATCTTCAGACTGGAAAATATATCACTTAAGCTAGGAATTTTATGCATTTTTGAAGAAATATATATCATGTATTTTGTGTAAATATTCTGACTTAAGTAAAATAAAAACCAGTAAGTTGAAAAAGCTTAATAATTATTTTTACTAATCATTAAAAGGGAATTTCACTATGAATTATCATATTTTCAAAATTAGAAATATTGAAAAAATATATAAATCGAAAGTAACTTTACACTTTATCCTGATATTAATCATTGAAACAACATTAATGATTTTTAATGTAATATGAAAAAAAAGAAGACAGAAAAAATAAATAAGGTTGGGACTAAAACTTGAACTCCAAACCTCTACCATATCCAGATGTTAGGTCTCTGTCAATTGAGCTACCGAAACCTATTAAAATATTGTAATTTGTATCAGTCCTTTTTTAAATATTTCCCAAATTCTTCAGATATGGGCAGCCATCTTTGTATCTGTGTGAAAAGTTCTAGCCGAGCATAGTTACACCCTTAAATAGTGTCTTGAATAGACTATCCATTTTTCTTTGCAGACTAATTAAATTGTAGCTCCATTGCCAGAGACTTTTCTCAGCAGAAGATGTTCGCGGACAGGCTGAAACCGGCAGGATATAATACCGGTGTATTGTTTAAATAATTAAAAACAGTATTTATTTAACGGATCCAACATGATTAAGAAATTTTACACCTCGTTTTGAGTGTTACCTGTTCTCAGTATTGCCCTTGGGAGCAGAAATAACAGCAATCATATTACCTTATTATTTGTAAAACCCACTGGTACCTCCTAAAATCTTTACTCGTGGCTTATTCAAAACACACAATTTTTTAAACGATATTGAATAAATGTGAAATCGAGCTTAAATTGAAATTCGGGCTACCGGTCATGCATATTTATCAATTATTTTTCCTGGTGTGCACGGACCTTTAGAATGATAATTTTCTGTGGGAATTCACCTTATAGCTCCCAAATTGTACAATCTCTTTGTTGTTTCGTTGTTTGGAAAACCGTATTTTTATTTACCTTTAAATAAAATCTTACGTGTGGTTTGTTGACTTGATGTGACTTTTATTGTGTTTCATATGCCACACAGAATTGCAAAAAGAGGACAATGTTTGATAACCTTTTGTGAATTTAATATTATTTAAGATTTATTCATTGTTAACATCAACACAACGTATTATCGTCAGGCTTAGCAATATTTTATCCGTCTTTCGTAGTTTAAAAATGTTTAACATGCTTTGTAGTAGAATTCCGACAAAAAAATAATGGATGTTCTCGAGAAAGTCAATAAAAACTCCCAATAAAATGAATATGACAGAAACAAGTTATTTTAACAATTACTATCATGCTGTGAAGGCTAAAATGAATCATATTTAAACAAATATTTTAAATCCAGTTATGTATAACAACAATTGAAAACAATAATATTACACGGCCATGAGAAAAATTATCTTTTAATACTTAAAAAAAATTAGATTCACATATGGCTTTCCTTCAAACATATATGTTTACAAACGCCAAAAAACTGTTTTGACAGAAACTTTTTATTAAGAGGGACAGTTACAAAGCATTAGCTTAGTTATTATTATTATTAAAGTAACAATTTTGAGAGAAAGGCTGATAAGGATGTTGAAAGAAGGGTTAATGCAGTAAACTCCTTTAATGGAGGATTGAACGCTATTGGCGAAAATCAAAAATTATCCGCACAAACGAAAATAGCAGTCCAAAATGGAGTGCTTATACCAACCCTGATGTATGGCAGTGAGGTATGGAACTGACAGAGGAAGGATGAAAGTAGACTGAACGCTGTATAAATGAAATCTCTGAGGCGTATGTGCAGTAAAACTATGTAGCATCGTGTTAACATGTGGATATCCGGAAAGAATGTAAGGTTGATGTGAGCGTAATGAATACGATTAAAAGGGGACGCTTAGAGGGTTTTGACACGTAGAGTGTATGAGTGAAGAAAGGAGTATGAAAGAATATATGACGTAAAAGTGATTGGAAGAAGAAGTCAGGGACGCCCGAGGAAGACATGACACAATCGAGTGAATCAAAAACTTGAGTAGGGATAACAGAAAAATATTCATAAATTATATGAATATATTCATAGAGACTACTAATCTACCTATCTACCTGTTAGAGGCTATATTATCAAATATGCCATATTTTTACTATATTACAAGTAGGTACCTTAAATTTGAGTTTTAAATAAACTTTTTGCTGGCACTTGTCATAACTTCACCCAAAACATAAAAGATCTCCCATTGTGATCAGTTGTGCAGAAAGCGTCCAACCAACAATTTGCCAAAATCGAGTTTTAATTGTTTTCCAATAGACAAGTATGAGATTTATATCTGCTGAAAACATTCAAGCTCCCAAAGTAATAGATTTTTGGTAATATTTTTTTTTACTAACGCACTTTGCAGATATTTGACTTAAATTGTAGTGTAAAAACATTATAAAATGTAACAACACAAGAAATACTTTTTTTTAATAAGCACTATGATATATAATAAATTCCCTATTTATAAAAATGCTCTAAAGAAAAAAAAAACATTGATATTCACTTTACAAATGCCGATTACTCATATTAATGTTTTTTATCGTCATATTTTCAAATGCCTTTTTCTCAGTTTTATCTTTTTGGGGTTGGATGCTTTCTTAACGTTAAGAAGATAACACTATCAAAAACTCTATTAAATCGTGCAAAGAAACAGTTTGACTTTAAGGTCGACTTTTGAGAGAACTTTGACGTCTTGATATGAGTTGAACACGTTGAAAGTTTCCCGTGTTTTCTAGTCTAGCAAATAATGAAATAGCCCAGTACAGTAACAGAGTTAGTAAATGGTTTGCTAATAAGCATGTGTCCGGAATGCTCAATTCCAATTAAATGAATGTATGCAGAGAAAATAACCATCACAGGCGAATATTTTGGTTGATGATTCGCTTACTTCAACAAACACAAACTCAGTTTAACGCAGGTACCTAGAAAAGAATCAGCGAAGTGATTTATCACATATTTTAGATATATCTTCTTCATTAGAAAAGCGTGGGAAAGACTTTGATCTAATTTGCATTTTCAAAAAATATTAATTTTATAAATAGAACACATATACTTTGTTTTTAACCAAAGGTACTTCCGAAACCGGTAGACAAAATATTAAATAAAAAAGTGGTTAAAAACAAAGTATATGTGTTCTATTTATAAATATGGCAAGCCACAAAGTTAATGCTTTTTACGAAAATATAAAATATTAATTTTATTATTGACTCACCTTCTTTGTTGTAACTCATCCAGTTAAACATTCCTTGCCGTAGACTTAGAAATAATGAATTGCTGTTCCTCAATCATCACTTTACAAATTATGGGTTTCCTTCTCCACTGTAAAGAATGTCGAGGCTTGTGAAATTTTTGGTTGCAGTCTAAATGATTTTGGTCATACTTCATGATAATGATCTTCGAAGAATCCAATTTATTATGTTTAACATCATCGACTACCAAAATCGTTGTTTAGGCTTTAACTTGAATGTTCTATCAAATGCATATTTTTGTCATTGCTTCATTCAAATATTATGTATGTACTGTTCTTTCTCTGTTACTTTTTTTTTCTCATCTCGTGTTATATATTTTTCTATTGGACAATGGTTCGTTAATATAAAAATAAATAACTAAATCTTTTTCCGCAATATTTTAATTCTAGTGCGGGTTCTTTCTTCGCCCTTGGATGTAGCTACATATTTTGAAAGAGAATAGGGAGGGATCAACTAATCCAGGACTTTAAGGAGACGAGATCATAACACGGAGGACGGGGAGTGAGGACCTCGCATAAGTCAGCAATTCGTTCCATCGTGATAATGATGGCTCTTGCATAATGACTATCTAACTTGATGGATGATCAGCACGCGTTTGTTGTGAGCTTTAAGCACGGGGCAGAAGGGTTGCTCACTCGTTTGGAGTCATCGTCTTATCGTTATATCTAGGCATTATTTCTAGACGTTAATTTGGGGAAGTAGATATTGACGTATAATGAACCACATTAAAAACTTTTATGATATTTTTTTACCGAAGAATCACTCGTGTAATCATTCAGGTGATAACTATAACAATAAAAACTAACAACAAAAGAATTTACAAAATATAATAGTGTCTCAGTAGATACCTACTTACATTTGATTGTTATGCCCAATAAGCGCAAAAAATGTGTTAGATATCGGAGCGCCCACGTCCAAGAGCCAGTTCATAATAACAACAATAATGAACATTTGAAAAAAGCGTTATTGTCATACAATAACTGAACAATAATTGTGAGCATATTAATCGCATGTCAATAGAGCCTTTACTAATTACAAGTTCAACCCCAAAGCGTCTTTTTACTATCCATATGTATTTTACATCTTATACCTACCAGTTTTATTTAGGAGTAATTAAGTATGTACTTACTATGCCGATTCAGTAAGAAGAAATATGTCAATAGTTTTCAATCAACTGATTCGACATGCAAAGTCCCTGGTTTAGTTTGAAATCAAAATTCAGTCCTCGAACTCCCGATCGGCAGTTTCCACGTACCTGTCATAACGAGTGATGCTGTTGACTATCGCGGACAAATAGAATTAATTCGCTTAGTCCCACGAGGTACCTACGTGACAGACATTAATAACTTTCTGTAGATACCCGACATTGCCAACCATGGATGAATCTCCTTCCTCGATAACTGGGCCATTCACTTCAACATTTTGTAATCTGATTCTTTAGGTTTTGTTTCTCCCGATGCTTTTGAAACTAATTGCGAAATTGATTCTGACAGCGGTCACGATCTCAGAGATCACCAAGGAAGACGGAGTTATGCCTCTCCCGCATAGTTCTTTTGTTTTTTTTACAATTATGTAACCGTCAAATATATTATGTCATAGCCTTAAAATACGCTTAGGTACAGAATAGTGTACGGATTCATCTCCTATCTGATTTGTGTTTATCTCACATGACAGTAATCCCAGTTCCACGAAAATATAAAAGGTTCATAGCTCTTTAAGGAGAATAAACACTTTATGTCTTTTGTTGTGTTTTAAATTGGAGACAAATATGGAATTCTTATTTTAACCTTAAACTCCAAGCTCTGGGATGAATCTGGAAATCTCACCAGATCCTCCCACTGAAGCTCTAACTCTATGAATCGGATATAGATCTACCCATTTCGAGCTTACATTTGGGCCAGAGAAAGAAAGTCCAACTGAAATACCGGAGAATGCGCATCAAATTCCGATACTCCAAAAAATCAACTGTTAAACGTTATTAAATAGCATATATCATGAATCTTCCAAATATTTAAAACGTCATAAAACATCAAATCCCATACACCGATAAAGGGTGCAGTAAAAATGTGGAAACTAAATTCTCACCAAAATTCATCGGAACAAAGATTCAGTGACAAAAAGTAAAGCATACTGGGTATAGAGTATTTTGCCTAAAATGACTTCGCGAGACGTTAACCAGGTACCTTCCGAACTGTAACAACTGTGAGAGAAAAAATAATGCGTATGGCATATGACCTCCAAAGCGTGACATCTCACCCACACATTGTGGAAGAGACGCCACTTCTCCATTTTGTCTTTGATTTATTTTTATTACTTAAATTCCACAGATGAGATTTTTTTTGGTGTTTTTTGGTTATGTATCAGTGTACGAGATATCCATAATAAAAAAATATTGCGTTTAATTGCATTTTGCATTTCCACTTTTTATAAATGGGTAATGTCTCTCCAGTTTTAACCAAATATACAAATTCCTTGGTAAATTAAAGTTTTTTGCAATAAAATTTTTTAGAAAAAATTGAGGCAATTTTGAATTATATGGCCATGTATTAAATATCTTATTGCAGAAAACCACAGTAGGTAAGATAATATCACACTCCTCTAAAGATATTATCTGTAAATCCATAAAACCGAGTTCTTGGTTAGTTGGTATTTTATAGGCAAAGTAATGAGTAAGTCTACTATATATTACAATTATTCTTAAAGTATTTATTTGCGAAACAAAACGTGTAAACACAGACACAGCCTGACATTAATACGTCTAGAGATCGGGCTACAGAACCCGGACTCTGCCTATTCTTCAATTTTCGTAACCAACAAATAATACTATTTTATCAACTGTTTATATTTTCCACCACATTTTATTCCTGCCACCGTAGGTGTGGTAGCGAATATAAATTTGCTACTTAAATAAATACTCGTATGGGAATTGGATGTTTTACAAATCGGCACCAAAAAACCCCGTGGATTGGCCAAGTCATTGCCCAATAAACTACAAGTTATAATTGAGCTCACAACAAAAAAGTTATCGCATTGCTTTTGATGTAAAAAAATACTTTTAGATTACGAAAATAACTCTTTACGAAGGGCCCAAAGTCAAGTCAAACAATTCGTCCTGGAGTGGATGAGGATATATGCATTTGTGAACTGTGCAAATTTTCAGTATTCATATCGGTTTCCGTATCAGCGTACGCAATCAGTCCGTTTACAGCAATAATATTCAAATTGATGTTTTAGTTTGGTGCCGCTGCATGTGGCTGGGGCTGCTTGTCAACTGGCCTATCACCGCGCGCCGCCGCCGCTGCGAATACGTAATAAGTATCTGGAATGAGGAGCAATGATGGCACAAAACAATACCCCGCAAACAAACCTTCTCTACGATAACTAGGTACCTAGCTACATACAGTCATCTCGAGTTTAACTTCAGATGCTGTGTTGTTGTTGGTTAAAGAAACTTGTAAACGAATTTTACTATTTTGAAAACTGGACAAATCATGATGTGAAATGTGCGATAAAATAATAAAATCATAATATTTTAAGATATAACCAAAATGAATAGAACACAAGTAACCTTATCGACATCTCCACTATTTAAATTTTATAAGACACACTAAAAATCAACGGTCACATTTGTTTGTTTTTTAGAAAGACAAACATTCCAGGGTTACGAAAAACATGACAATATTTGAAAAACTCCTACTTCCATCATAATAAGCGGAAAATGTTGCTTGTGCAATGATGAAGGACTTAGCTAGCGGAAGAATTGAACCCACGACGTCCGGGTGGCCTCAGCTACTAGTCGGTAGATGGAAAAGTTTTTTTTTTTTTTTTAAAGAAAGACAAACATTCCCAGATTACGAATAACCTGAAAATATTTTGAAAAACTCCTACTGCCATCATAAGAAGCGGAAGACGTTACTTGTGTAATGATGGAGGACTTAGCCAGCAGAGGAATTGAACGCACGACGCCCGGGTGGGAATCCGACGCGTTTGTTCACTCAGCTACCGACCGTTCAAATAAATTATTAATCAATAAGAAACTTTAAGCTATATGAAGAGAGGAAAACTGATATTAAAATATTGCAAGCCCCATAGTGAAAAAGATTTCATTAGTCTGAATTTAGAAAAACGTTAAAAATGTACAAACTAATTGACATATATTCGATTTTAGTTTTTACCAAAATTAGTAATTAAACAGTAAACTAAAATCACACGAATAGGTCGTTTCTATGAGGCCTAACCACATTTTTATAATGGCCTCGAACGCTTAAACAGATGTTGCTCAAAATTAAAACTATAGCTAACAGTACATTATAACAATAATATAAAATTAAAAAATTGTGATGTTCTATAAATTTATCACAAAAACCTATTTAAGAATAAAACATAACGTAAAAGTGGCATATTTGATCTGAATCATAAAAAAATATCAACTCCCTATAAGTTGTTTAATATTGTACAATAAGGAATTGAGAACATATTGATATAACAGGACTATCGATTAAAACTATTTTTCTAGTTTCGCAATGCGCACTTGAGGTGCCTTATTAAGTCATATTAATATTTCTATTATTAAAAAGGTCCGTTTATAGAGATAGTAACAATTACAAAAGGGCATCATGATTAGAAGAAAGATAAAAAATAACACGAAGAAATATTTTTCAAATAATATCACATACGAATAAGTGATTTTACCAAGAGATATGAATACAATTTCATGAATCAAATAGTAGATTGTAAACAAAGTGTGTGTGTGAGTGATATAATAGGGGAATGTTTCCGTTTATCAAATATCTATAAATATTATTCAAAAGTCAAAGTATTTTAAACTTTAAATAAGAAGAATGAAATTCACGAACGCGGGTCAGGACTCGGACTCAGGATAGGAATAAGATTACCTACCGACATTGACAAAAATCAAGCAAACGCCTTTTAAATATTCTAGCAGAAATAAACTAAAATGAATTAGAGTTTTTAATATTATATAATAAATTCTATAATAATGTAATGACAGTAACATATTTCTAAGATTTTTTTTAATATTCGGCGCATACGGCGCGAAGAGATCTAACGTATGACGATTATTGGCCATAAGAAGTAGCTTGCAAGGCGAATAAAAATCCGAAAAGAATAAACATAACAACGAAATCGAGTATTACTATGATGTGGGGTGAGGTTATTTAGAACATGGCCCTCTTCCCGTTAGCAGTCCAGTGCCGTTATTGCTCGAACACTGCCTCGGGAAGGCTCTACTCCACTCTACCTGTAGTGCCTCCGCCCGTGGAGCTAATTCCTCGCTTCTAGCTGGTTCTCTGTTCTCGGTTCCCAGTTCCCACTGCCTCGGTCGAATAATGAACCAAACAATGGCCAATAAAAGTGCTTTACTTTATAAGGTGATAATTACATTGCGGCAATCTCATTGATTGATGAGATCGCTAATTAAATCCTCCATTATTTTATAAGTAGCAAAGCCGAGAATATAATGTTATTATTGTTACCGAAATTGAGTTGAACAATAAAAGAGGTCGTATAACGCATTCATTGTTCATAAATGCCATCGCCAGAAATGTTTATTAGAAAGAGCTGTGGCAATTAGGGAAATTGTTTAGCAGTTATGATTTGATTGTGTTTTTGATACCGGAGCATGCAATAGTATAATCGGAAATTGTTTCAATGGTCTACTGACTTTTTAGTAAAGTCATAGACTAGAAGGTAGCACACAATGGTTCCTAGATAAAACCATTCATAAACAACTGTTCATTGTTCATTTTTTATAAACTATGGTCGGCACTTAATAATTTAAATCTTCAGCGATATTGTTGCGGGGTTATATAATATTCATTTCGTTTTAACTTTGTTCTTAAAGCGCATTTAAATGTCGGTAGCACGTCCTAGAGATTACTAAAACTTTGTTCAAATAGCACCTTCATTGAAAAAACTTATGTTAAGGTGAACCAATGCACTGGGAACTTAAGACAATGGTTATTCTTGGATAAAGTTGGATTCTTAAAACACTATCTGAGGAAAGATGCAGTTGTGTGTTCCGTCTGCACAGTCGCAAACTTTTACTGCCCAACTTGTGGCCATCCCAACAAGGCTGGCTGCATTCTTCGCTTCTTTTATTTGTTTTCAGTATTGAATAGTAACTACGATAAATGGATTATTCCTTCTGCACGCTTTATTTAAACACGTATATTTGCTGCAAAAGTTCTGTAGAAATTCAGTAAACATCTCAGCTCTATGCACTAGGTTTCAAAGTTTTACGAGAACAAAGAAAATGCCAAAACCACCATATCATATAGAATTGGAGTTAATTTAATTAAATAAATAATTAGCGAAGTATTTCTGCATTTTGTTCGGAATTTAAGAAACTCGATGCATATCTCATTTTTAAATCAACTCCACACAGAATGTCCCTACGGAAATCATTTCCCTACGGGCCTATGTTAGGGTATTCTGATGATTGAGAGTCTTTTGAAGGAAAGCAAGGAGTAAACCTGGATCTGAAGAAACCCATGTTGTAGGAGAGAGGAAACCCAGAGATCGGTAGATTATTCCACAGCCTAGCTATTGTACATAGGAACGAGTCGCAAAAACGACCGTTCGTATGTGAAAATTTTCCTTGGTGAAAGGCCGTCCAGATATAATAAAAATTAAAAGGTAACTTCCAATCTTTCTACTACTTTTTTATTTTCTCTTTCGCTTTATTTCCGCCTCAAAACTTTTCAACGTTCCATACCCCACTGGCTTCGAGCAATGTGACACTTTGTTGTTGTTTAAAATAAAATTGTGATTCATTGCTTAGACTTGATGCGTGTTTTCAATTGATATTCGGATATTGTTATGTCGTTCATTTGACAAATAATGCCATCGCTAATGATGATGGTTAGTGAAAATGCATTGGACCAAACTCGCCCCCTAATGATCATAATGCTAACACACATACACATACACGTGCACGTGCTACGATTATTGATAATAATGTTTTAGTGATGAATACTCAATTAATTAATAACCAACTAAATAATTGTTACACGGGTGGGCTGGGTATCAATTAATATGGATACGTAATTATTCTAATTTAATGAGCATAATAGCATAATGGGGTAGTTATTTGTGTTTAACTGCTGGTATAAAACACGCTCTCAGTTTATGGGCCTCGGGGTGGATAAATAATTAACTTGCATCATTAAAATAATTGGTATCTGCCAATAAAGAAAGCAAAGTGGATGTTCCGTTTTGTCGATATTTTAATGCGTGTGGGAGTACATTTTGGGTTAACCGCCTAAAACAAGAAATAAGTTTATGCAAATATTGACAACTGATTTACTGCGCACAAGATGGAAGTGCTTCGTGAAGGGAATATCATCATCACGCTTCGTCTGCATAGATAACTCCACATCGTAATTGGAAACATTGGATTCGTGTGAACGGATCGTCTGACTGAGGATGAAGAACCGTCGAGAGGAACGTTGATGAATGAACGTTTTGACGGATGCTTTAGGAATGATACATCCATTTAAGCTCGTGATCCACATTATACACGTTACAAAGTTACAAACTATGTGCTATGTTAATCACCTTTTTGTTTAACTCTTTCGAAATTGGAGGTTCTTAATCTTGTTAACTATTCAACTAACATATATCTCGTTTTAAATAACCAAAGAATCTACCGGCGCACATAATATTGTTACAAACTTGGTTGTACGAGTAGGTATGTTTTATACTCGATATTTCCAATCTTCCTAAAATCCAAACGTACAATAATTTTTGGTTAACTTTTCGTTGAAATTTTGCGGCTGAAAACCCTGTCAAAAATAATGAGAAATGAAATTTCCAGCAAAAAACATACTTGAATATTTTATTTACGGTATTCTAGAAAATAAGTAGGATTCAAGATGATAGAAAAATCTACATCTTCATCTTTTCATTTGCCGTTTCGTATGTTTTCGATCCAAAGCCCCGAGGATTGGAAGACTTAATCTCGGCCCCCCTCGAGCCGTCGCGAGTCGCGATGGGAAAATATTAATTTAATCCGGAGTCGAGTTTAATTTAGTAAAATAGACATTTTGACATTAAGCTATACGGCGCGGTACCAGTTTCGACAAAACGATTTGTCATTGTTCCAAAGACGAGGATAAACAAAGGGACGCGCTGACATTCTCCGTTGGATTTTTTTCCTGTTTAAATAATAGCGAGTCTCGGAAAGTGGTAAATAGACTGTTGACAATATTAATACATTACACACGGGAATGCCTTTGTGGCTGGGATGGTAGTCAGTACCAGAGCGGGGCTGGTGTTGATGTTATGGCTTTATGGTTAGTGTTGGTGTCAGTGTTAGTACGCGCGTGGAGACTGGGCTCAGGGTCCTAACGAGGATGAGACACTTAATGATGCCATAAATTAGTTATTGTGGTTTTAATATGTAATTTCAGTCATAAATCCCAATGCAGAACACATTACGCTAACTATTATTATTGGTTAATTGTGGAGCCCTCCACATGACACGAAGGGTAATAACGTAAGCTGTTAACTTGCTTTGTAACTTATTACTTTTGCTTGCCACTGGTTCCTTCTCCGTTAAGCACTTTCCTGGAAAGACGCATGTACACAGAAACGCTTGGCACGTATGACGTATGCACATATCAAAAGCAAATTGAGACATTAGCTATCAAAGACAAATTATTGACTTGTGCAGCCTGTACTTTTATAAAAAAATTACTTCTAGGATTACCCTATCCCGCTGTCGCGACGAGTACTTTTGTCGTGTGATTATCGACACTGACCCAGTTTCTGGTGGAGCATGTTGAAACAGTGCCGCAAAGCCCAATAATACTGTTTAACATTCTGAAATGTATGGAAACCGTTCCTCTCTGGTTGTTTTCCTTTAGACACGCAGCTGTCATGAATAACATTTAACAACGAACTCAAACGCGAAGTATTATGTTGAAATCTCATTCTTCTGCCTAGTTTTCAATTTGATTGCCTGAATTACTATTGGTCCATTGGGTATGATGCATAATCATGCTCACTTCAGTTTTAGTTTAGAATATCTCCCTCGGTGCGGCTGACTGGTGTGAAGAAGAAACTAGCACCAGGATAGCAGAAGTGACAGAAGGAGGCAGGTAACAGGTATCAGGCAGCAAGCAGACGTGCTAACGAGGTGTCAACACTACTCAGCGATCTGCAGTCTTGAAATGCAGAATATTGGCTCGAGTATTATCAAACCACCCGCTTGAATATGAATACATGATTTTAATCCCTCGAAAACCCATAAGTTTGCACACATCAAGCTACGAATTCTATGTATTACTATTTTCCCAGTTAAAAATTAATTCAAAAAAGAAATTACATTGCACAAAAATCAAACATAATAATATACCTACTTTGAATAAATTAGACTCGACTCATTCTGGGAAAGACAAAAATATCATAACAGCTTAAGATATTAAAGTATTATGGAATGTCGGTAATTTTAATTTTAAAATAAGGCAATACTTCGTATTACACCACTTTAATTTATACTATACTGAAGCTACGGTGGTAGAGAAACCTGCTCGGGATTAGTAATTGTTTTACATTTAAGTTATAATGTCACACCACCGAGTGTTTGCTTCGTATAAAAACTTAAGTAATTTTTAATTTATTTATTATTATTAGTTTATTAAAAAGTAGGTATTATTACTTATTTTGTTAATTTGTTATGATAAAAAAATGAAAAAAAATACATATTGACCGTGTTTTGATCAAAGGTGTTATACCTTATTTTTTCCAAAGCAAACTTAGGCCACTGTTACATTTTACACCGTCGCAAATCGATGATCGCCGCCATTATAATTTTTTACCGTTACCTTTTCAAATAATCGCCCCCGTTTATCACCAATTCTCGTCCCGTTTCAGCATTTGATCAAATTATGATCAGATGTCAGGCATTACAGCATGACCGTTTTGTTATCACTACGCCTAATTTTCCTTATTAACAGTGTGGAATAAAGTATTTAACCAACAGTCGATAAATGAAAATAAAAAAATAATATGTAAAGACATATAATTCGCAAAAAAAGGCGGAAGCAAAGTTTTACACCTTATATATTAAAGAAAAATAATTTGAAAATAAATCATTGAAAAATTTAAATTAAATTAAGTTAATAAAACGTTTGGAACCGACAAAAAAATTAGTGTAACTAAGAAATAGAAAAACATATTTAAAAGAGTTACATTTGAAAGACTTTCAATAAAAAAAATCTTAGAGTTTAGACATTTTTTCGGAAATGTTTCGTCTGTTGTTTTATTATTCTCTACTGATGGTTTCAGTTCATTAAATTGGATTAACTGTAAGATGTTGGCAAAATATAACAGCAATATTAGTAGTTTGTATTACGGTTTTTTATTAACATTTCTATACGGTAAAGATTCTTCGGGTTTTTTACGATATCAGAATATTATATTAAAAAGAGAACTCAATTAAAAAAATAATCATTAAAGTTCACGATTTGCCCACAATCTTATGTCCCATGAACTAACTTTAAGCCTAATGATTTTTTTACTAGAATGAGATAACTATGATATAAAAATCAAAGTGAACCTATTTTCATTGTCACTATTTGGCATGATGCTCCGAGCTTTGAATATATAAAAGATTTGGCAGCGAACTGCTTCGTGATTTTGTTCGAAGTTTTGCTCGAATGCATCAAAATACCATCAAACTCAAAATTGATCAGATTTTAACATGTATTCGCGCAGTCAACAGCAATTTATTCCGGCTCTACCTAATCCGTGAAGTGTTGCCAAGTTTGCTCGTGAAGAAGCTGGCTGTCGAGACCTGGTGGCTGGTGCCTGGTGGGAGGTGGGAGATGGGAGATGGGGTGAGAAGCGTCAGGTGGGAATGTGCCGTTTGGCTTGTACCCGCGGCATGCTGTTCCATGTGATTCGCGTGCGTCCTGATACAATAATATACAATTTAATATTACAATATTTGTTGGGAGTTGAGCCCGGTGGAATAATACTCATCTCGCCTGTAAACTGTGGCGCGGTTTAAAAGAACGATTAAATAATATTTTTGTACACTAGTATAGTACAAATGATTGAAGTACGGATACATATGACAAACTACTTACTAACATAAAATGACGCAATTATTCACTGGGTTGTGTAGTACATGTTTATTAAATAATGTACCATTAACTCAGCGGTACTCGATAAGATGCACATGCGCCTCAACTCGCCCGTACTCTCAGGCTACTAGATCTGCAATTAACATTTATAAACATCGCCTTTGAAGATAATTGTGGGTGAAGCAAGTACGAGGTATAAGAATTTTTCTCAGGGCGCTGTTCAGGTCCTTTGCTTGTTGTTTCTAATTAAAGGATTAAAAACATATTGAATTAAGAGCTTATGATTTAATATAAGACATACAACAGTATTTTTTTAATTAATGATCAGTTATTTAAGTTAATTATTAACTCCGTTGAATAAGTGAGCTACGCTACCCGAGGGTAATAAACTTTATTTGTTGTTAACAGAAAACACACAAAAATGTCTCTATGGTCGTATAAAAGGCAAGATGGAATTATGAACGGTTATAAGATAACTGAAACGTGGTTCAATTTAAATTTCTAAAAATATCTGATTTTCGATCTCCCAAATTTCCAAAGTATCCACGACGCCGAACTTCCACCACTCTCGGTCCCCCGCCTGATAAATTAAAAGTTCTTGATTACTAATTTACTAAAAGGATGAAACTTTTCTTTTCCAATAGTTTCTTTTACAAATTTTCGATGAAGAATTTATGCATCAGTAATTATCCTGAAAAATAAATACTTTCAGCAACAAATGTTTTGTAATCGAGAGGGACTACCCCCCGGTACATTTATTTATCGATTACAAAATAGAAGCGTCATTCTATAATACCAGATGAAGTATACGTTATAATACTTAGGCCCAAAAATAAATACCAGGAGTAAGATTATAGGTATATCTTATATTATGTTACATACATATAAAAAAATGTACGTTTGCACTGCAGACTAGGATTGTTACGTGTATTGTAAGCCATTTTGTATCTTTGAATAGAAAACGTATTGTATTATTTCATTTATTCTTTACAGTTTGTTCTGTTCCGTAGTGAGCAGCAACAGAATAATATTTCACATTGAAGTTCCATGCCAATGTTTACCAACTGCTTTTGCGAAACGTAATAGGGAGAGGATCTGAACGAGTTGCTTTTTCAGGCATTTTAAAAAGTATTCGATGTTTGAAAAGCTCGCCTTTGTTCCGTAAGAGCTTTGTTTTAATTTCACGTGAATGAGCCTCCGTATGCATTAATAATTTGTTCTACTCTTATGCCCCATGCGAGTGTAGACCGATATTATGTTTTAGAACAACAATGACAAATTCGATTCGTTTAATACTTTTCAATAAATTCCACGAATACCCGAAAAATGTAATGCATTTAAACTTGTGTTTCTACTAAATTAAATGCTTTTATAAAACCGTTAACTCTGTCAAATTGTAAATGTTACAACCTGTAATTCTTTGAAAATTATGTAAAAGTATTTAACTATAAGATTTGATCAGAGCTTTAAATGGCCAATAAAAAGTATAACCATCATAAAACGTAACTCTTTATCATCAACATACACGAGTATAAGAATATATCAATACAAAATTGAACGATATGGCTTAAATCCCATGCCTACGTCAAGATATGAAAGAGGTTTTTTTAAAATATTTTTTTGGAAATAAAAATTCGTTGTTGAATTCCAATAAAATATTTAGAAATGGAACTTTATAATTTTTTTCTACTTACGTGGAACCAGTTTCACCCGTATTTAATATTATATATCACATTCATAGCAATGAGCTCTTTGTGTGCATATCTTGTGCATTTAAGGGTGAAATCATTATTTCGGCACGTTAGGGGATTCCGGCCATACTTTAATTGTTGCAATTTCTTCAACAATGACATCGCTAAGCTCGGTTAATTTATAGGCCTCGTGTGGACTGGGGACATCTGATTTGGGGATGAGCTATTTACTCTGGAGGTAAGTAAATGTAAATACGAAGGCAACCCATATAGTCGGCCAGACAATTTCTGAATGTTTATATCAGTGTCACGTAAGTACCCATATGTTCGTTTAATTAAATCAGTAATGAGAAGCTTTAAAAAAACTTTTTATCGTTCATTTTATCCTAATGAAAAACTTCGTTCCTAAAATACGTTGATCTATCAATAAACTGCGGTGTTAATAAAGGGTTTTTAATAATTTATCTTAAAATATGGCGCCACAAAATAAATACAAAAATAAAAATCTACTACTTGTTGCGTGTTTTTAAAAGTGGTCCTCACTAGTAGGAGCAGATATCGATATTATTCCTTTCGAAAATTCCTACAAACATCGAAAATATTGCTAGTGCAATGATGGAGGACATGGCTAGCAGAGGGATTGAACCCAAGACACCGAGTGGGAATCCGACGCGTTTTTCCACTCAGCTACTAACCAGTCAGGTTACCGACGTATTTTCGCTTTTATTAAATTTATACTACTGTCAGAAAAGATTGATTGCATATTCAAACAGCTATAAAAGAAATATTTATAAGCTCTTACAGAAATTTTATACGTGTCAGCGAAATGGTTCGTAGAGCCGACAAGAAGATCGATGCAATGTCCAACGAAGAACCAAGCTGGTTCCCTGTTTAATTCAAAAATTAACACGGCGACTGGCCGTAAAAATAAATCAGCCCCTCAGACACGGGGATTAGTGGACCCGATGTCTATCTGGTCCATTACCATCCTGCTGTACTATCCATAACTATCTTCCGCCGCCCCGATACGGCCGCCCTATCTGCACCGCCCTCGCCGGCCCGCCCTTGTGATACCACTGGGGTGATTTTGCATTGAAAAAAGGCAATCAGATACCCCATGTAAATTAGCAGAAGAATCGGGGGAGTGCTGACGTCACACCAGTTAAAAGCTAAGGGAGGGTTAATCAGACGGTGAAATTAGAAATTAAATTTGTAATTATATTTTAAAACGATACACATAAATTTTGTTTGTATTATACTCCCCCTATCAACATTAGATAAAAGTAATAATGGTGGTATTCTGAAGTAAGCAAAATTTTAGAAATATTATTGACGTATTTTATGACTCAATATGAAAAATAAAGCAATCTGGTTTCCAAAACTGCTAATTCTTTCAGTATATTGCAAAACAAATGATTGAACAAAATAATGTACGAGTATGCCGCATAATTAGGATTTTCTTTAAATATGTATCATTTCTTGGTTATTTTGTGTAAACTTATGTGTACATACGTCAACTTCAAATTTTACATCACTAACATTTTTTCGGCAGTTGTAGTTTTTAGTAACCGTTGATAACGTTTAGTTTTATTTTGTATTTAGAAATGAACGGACTTAGTAATTTTTAATTAACTTTTTATTAGACTTTTTACAAAAATTGTACGCATTGGTTACTTAAATATGCACTATAGAATATGAATAAAGATAAAAGCTGCTATCTGAACTTAAATAAAAAATAGTTTTAATTGCGGGCTTCGTGCGCGGGTTGTGCGAATCAATGAAAACCTAGTTGACATTACAAAATAAAATTTAAATAAAAATACTGAAAAATGGTTAGCCTTGACTACTTGTTGGTAACAGAACATAACACATGCTTTTCAATGTGGACTCCAGATATTACTGTTTTCTTCTGGTCGATTTTTTACCAGTAACCTAATGAGTAACCTCGTGAATCCAAAACTTCTTTATTACAATCGTTGATAAGTTCTGTCATTATATTTTGATGTACGTACAAAAGTGACCGTTAGGTACATAACGATTTACATACTCGTAAATAAAATATTTGTTACACTTGCCAATTCAACGATTATCTCATAACATGTGTATAAGAATGAACCTCTCTTATATCATACCTTTTTGTTTTTCATTGCTCACATTATTCGCGTTATTATATCATATATAGTGCGTCACACTACTTCAGTTTGTACTCATATCACTCCTTCCGATATATAATACCTTATCTAAATATGAGGTGTACATAAATATTTGGTTTCCTTTTTACACTATGCATGTATTAACAATATTTTTATATCATTCACCTCTTAATCTATTTGGTGAACAACTGTTTTTATGAGATGTTTTTTTTAAATAAATTAAAAATAAAAAAAACAGTGAAATATTTACAGTAGGTAAACAAAAATAAGAGTTCTGTGTATGTTTTATCGATATTCCAATGAACTATGCTAGAATGCTAGAAACTAGCAATAGAGAATGTAGGAAAGCAAGGTAAACGTGCACCTGTGTTCGGTTGACATTCGCCACAAGCGTTTGTATGTCTAGTTCGTACGCTCAACAGCTTGGGTATCATTCCTTTTCTCGTGAGAGATCTTTAAAAGGGAATATCTGGGTTAACGTAATAGCAAAGTAAAAAACGAACCTTCGACCTTGCCACATAATAAAAATCTCCGCGTCTCTGACTTGTCAATTTTAATAACATCAGGAACCAACAAAATTACCTTTGAGTAAACCAACAAATTCGTTGGTGTTATTTTGTGTGAACATAACGCCTCAGGATAAATTACATCCGTGCTGTAATTTAAATATTAAAAAGCACCCAATAAACTCACCCTAAAATATGAGAGCTTTTTATAATTTAGGCAAAGCTCGCCTTCTAAACCGACCTACCCTCATAAAGTGCAGCGTTCGTCACGTGAATATGAGATACTAATTCCCACGTGGAGTATATTCAAGCCACTGTGGGTTCGCTTCATTATCATAAACAGGTGGATTAGTAGGCAGCCATTGCCAGTAAACGAAAAATTATCGCTTAAGCCCGCTTCACAACGGGTCCGGCGCGTAAAGCCCTCGCACGTAGTAAACGTGTCGGGGGCACATAAACACACGCACTCCATTAATTAAGGCGGGCTTACGGGACTGTTCGGTAACGAACATTGTAATAAAAGTCCCGCGAATATCCGCGCTAATAGTTGTCTCCCACTAATTTACCACCGAAACATCGAGCCACCGCTTTCCAAACTTATAACATATATCGATGGTGAAGCATTACATTACAGACAACTTCACTTTAGCCACCGTTCACTGAACAAATAATTCCAAGAAGTGTGATCTAGATATCGCTTATTTACATAATACATTTCGACTCCTCGACCCAAAACAGGCAAATGGAACTGATTCTCTGCTGGAGAAATTATTTTGACATTTGAAAATGTTTAACCAATTTTAAGAAGTAAAGAAAATATTTGCTTACTTCGGGCACACGGGCACGCCCATAAAACACTTCTACCGGCTTAACTCTTCAGCGAAGCCAATGCAAATGTTTTTATTCTATTTTATAGTTATTACCGAACAAGATGTAAATATGTTAGTTGTAAGTCACCAGTTATAGTATTAGACATAAATTAATATTTAAGCTTAGTTTTAATATTATGTTAATTATGCTGTAAAGCGCCCTTGAGGTGATATTTCTGTCACGAAAACGGCGCTATATAAATCAACCAATTATTATTAATATTAAGAGTTACAACTGTCTAGAGCCAGTGGGACTCAGCGTAGTGGGGAGGAGAAGGAGATGGGAAAGGATGGAGAGTACCTGGCTGTTCAGATCTAGACACCAAACACGGATAAAGCCATTTCAAGCAACGTTTCCATTCTCAATAGTGGTCTTTAATTAAATTTAATTAATTAATGGCAATACTCCAGAGTGTCTACCACTCTCCACTTTTAATGTGCGTCATATCGTGGCATCGAAGACAAGTCTTAGCCGGATTTCCTCTAAGCTGCATTAGGTACCTATATTACCATCTCTTAATAATTTATTTTATTGCTGCACCGATGGATTAATGATAATAATAATGATATTTTAATAATTTTTATAGCGCCGTGTTTGTGAAAAGTCACCTCAACGGCGCTGTAAAAAAAAGCAGTCACCCATTCAAGTACTGCCCCCGCCCAATGTTGCTTAACTGCGGTGATCGGACGAGAACTGGGACGTTCAACATGGTATGGTTGTTGGATTGCACCAGATCTGAATAGCCAGGTACTTTCTAACCTTCCCCTTTCCCATCTCCTTCCTCTCCCCACTATCTTCAGCCTCACAACATACCCCGATTGGGGATGCCATAGTCACACTGGCTCTAGACGGTTGGGAGCAGTTGAGACTCTTGTGCGGTATTCACGTAAAAAAAATATAAAAGACACCCTCTGGAAGCAAGAACCTGTCGAAATATCTTGTGAATAGTGTTTTTTTTTAAATATTTTTACCATTTATATAAGTCATCGCATTGCACTCCCCCCGCATGCCTTCTAAAAAACAAAATTATGAAAACTTTTTCATACCTATATTATGTAATGAAAATGAAATTATAACATTATTTAATCACCTTCTATGTTGACGTTTTGCCTCTTTTATTTGATATTATCTGTCTCTTTCTCTCCGTTACTTTGTTATGATTTGAAATGTTATTCTATTGTTTTCTCACTGTTCTTCTATTTTTTAATATTTTTTTCCCTCTGTATGTATATACGAGTATAACCGCACACTTGGTATTATTTTTTTAGTTTCATTTTGTACCATGATGATGCTTAGGCTAAGCGAAACCGGTCGGTGATAAAAAATAAAATAAAAAAACTGTGGTCTTGTACAACGTTATTATTTCATTAAATATGTCAAACCACGAAGTGATTACTTCCTACAAAAAACCTATAGTATTTGCTGTTTATTGGACGAAATATTTTTCGCTGAAATTCGGGATTCGCAGTTTGACAGGCGCAGAATATCAAACGGGCAAAGCGCACATTTGACGGATATAAATGCGCGATGTGACAAAGTGCGCACAAATAGTGTTTGGGTTTATACGGTCTCTAATTTATCTGCGTGTTCTCCATTTCCTATTCAATTACTTCGCCGGCAAATGGACTAAATAACTAAACTCAGGGACGCCACGCCGATATTGCCCAGCGCCATACGCCGTGGGTACCCCGTCCCCCTGCGCCATCCTGGACACTGGACGGAGAGCGCCACCCCGCCCACCCGCTATGTACTGCTTCCGTGCAGGGTGGTATGAAAGGCTGTTTTTATGAGGCTGTATTGTGTGGGCAGGGGGGTACTACCATTGTCCGGAGGTTGTATAATTGAAGCAATTGTTGGAACACGCTGTGCGTATCTATTGGTACCTGCACAATGTACCAATGGTCGTAGAAATTATATCTGAAAGGTATAACATCCAACAATCTGTGTGATACACGTAAATTGTAAACGATGTCTAAAATACGTCATCTCTTGTATTATATCAGTGACAATTTTTTCTTTATTTTCCTTGGAACGCCTATGGGTATTATCAATTCAATTCAATTCAATTATTTATTCATTTTAAAAACATTACGAAATAAAATTTCGAGGCGTTTTTAAAGATATATATAAAAAATATATGGCGTGTACAAAAACAGAGTACAACGCATATATACTAAGACAAAAGAAAGATAAATTATTGATGAAAAAGATATACGATACATTTTCTAAGATTATATAAATAAACAAAACGGATAAATAATAAACAGTTAAGCGAGCAGTAATAAAACTTGCCGTTTAAAGGCAATTTCACTGAAGCAAAACATGTTGACATCCGAAGCGATTCGATTCAACAGCAAGAGTGTTATGTTAGGTTATACAATGTTTGATGTTCCATTAATCTCATATAAGAGTCAAAACATAAACCTAATTTCCTAATAGCTCAAAGGATTCATCTTTTTTTTTCTAACAGATGATTAATATACATTAATAGATCTGGTCATCTCAAATAAATTCAATTTAAATGTTAATGTATTAGATAATCCAAAAATTACCGACCATAATATTATACAAATTGTAACTAATGAAAGAGAAAAAAACAACCACAATAAGGAAACACAAATAATAACATTCAAAAATTACAAAAAATACAATAAAGATAATTTTATTCGGGCCTTACGGAATATGAATTGGAATGAAATAAATAAAATGGAATATAACAAAAAAGCTGAAAAGATGATTTTAATTTGAAAAATTCTATTAATGAAACAGTTCCAGAACAGACCATATGTAAAAGAAAAAATAATAAATGGTACACGAAGGAGCTACGCACAATGCAGCACGACAGAGACACATTTTACAAAAGAGCACTCCTTACTAATAGTAGTGTGGATTGGACTAATTACAAAAAAGCGAGGAACCAATACTCTAAACACATAAAAAGAACACACGGAAAAGCATAAAAGAATTAGTACATGGCGAAAACAAAAATCACATAAAAACTGTGAACTTCCCAAAAGAGATAAATGAAGATAACATAACTTTAATAAATATTTTATTAAAAGCATCGCTCAAATTAACAAAATGATACCCAAAATTATTAATAACCACACAAATGAAAATTCAGTAAAAGAAGAAGTATTGGTCCTACAAAAAATTAATTTAGAATGCTTATTAAAAATCTTAAGCAACATGAAATCAAAGAACAGTGCAGATGGACTAACTATAAGTATAGTTAGAGATGCTCTTCCAATAGTTGGACCTACACTATTGAGAATTATTAATGAGACTATCGAAGAAGGAAAATTTCCACAGTCATGAAAACTATCTACTATTATTTATATAGACAAATTTTGCATTACTTAGATAAACACAATATTATATATCAAGAACAATCTGGATTCAGATCCAATAACTCTTGTGAAACAGCATTAAACAGGGTTGTTGAAGAATGGAAGGAAGGAATAAATGATATTAGCTATATTTTTGAATTTTCAAAGGGCATTTGAAACCATAGATAGAGAAATACTGATGATAAAACTAAAAGAAATTGGTTTCTCGGATGTAGCTTTAAAATTAATAAAAGAATATATGAAAGAACGAAAACATGTTACAAAAGTAAATAATCAATTTTCAAAACCATTGCAAAATAATTTAGGAGTACCACAGGGATCAGTCCTCGGACCTTTGTTGTTCATTATTTATATTAACGATATGGTAAAAATATTTTCAAAGTGCAAAGTACGACTATTTGCTAATGATACACTCATATACATAATTGGAGATAATTACGAAGAGTTAATAAATATTTTGAATAATGAACTAGATAATGTATCAAGATGGCTTAAAATGAATAAACTTAAACTAAATTCAAAAAAGACAAAATGTATGATAATTGGATTTGAGAAAACATGCAGTAAAAGCAACATTGAAATTGATGGTGACATTATTGAAAATGTAAGTGATACGAAATACTTAGGAGTTATATTGGATGCTAAACTAACCTTTAGCAAACATGCTGAGTGTACACAGAAGAAAATTGGGAAGAAGATTTCTTTTTTGGGAAAAATTCGCCAAAAAATTTCCAGAAAAACAGCAATTACCATATAGAACTCCATTATTGCTCCACATTTTTATTACTGTTCAACGATTCTTTTCTTGTGTAACGACAACGAACAAAACAGGTTTCAAATTCTCCAAAATAGAGCAATGAGAATTATACTTGGGCGAAATAGATACTCAAAAGTAGCTAAAATGTCAGAGGAACTAAATTGGCTGACAGTTAAACAGATGCTGACATTGAACACATTGATGTTTATACATAAAATGAAGAACAACTTGTTACCAGAGTATTTTTCTGACAAAATTATCTACAATGTTGATATTCACAAGTATAATACAAGGGCATGCAAAGAAATTAGACTACCAGAAAAGAATAAAGCCAACACCCAAAACAGCTTACTATATAAAGGAATGAAATCGTATAATGCGCTGCCGGAAACCATCAAAATTATGCCTATCAATAAATTTAAAAAAGCCTGTAAAAATTATTTAAAATGCATGTAAACCAAAATAATAAGTAGTGTTTAAGTTAAAATATTATTAGTCAAAAAGAAAATGAAATAATTAGATACTTGTAAACTTAAATGTACAAAGTAACTAATATAAAATAAAAAAAAAATAAAAATAAATAAATAAAAAACAAATGTTGAACGGTTAAAAATGTGTGTTTTTTTGTGAAATGTCAATGAATTTGACAATGATATATATATATTAATAAATTTGTGAATGATACACCAAACTATTATTATTATTATTTGTTTCAAGATTTAACAGAACGAACAGTTTTTGAAACAAAGTCAACCACGACACGTCGTTGTTTGTACCTACCCTAATATTGTATTTGTATTGTTGTTTGAACAAACCTTTTATTTTTATTAATTATGTTTTTTTTAAATTAACTAGTCACTTCCATTGAAATATTTGAGTACGCTTCCGATATAAAAATATCGCTCGAAACATTATTTGAGCATTATTAAAATCCGTTAATCTTGTTTCAGCCGTTTGAATGTTTTAACCGGAAGCAGAGGGCATAATTTTAGCGCCACCCGGTACGCTTAGATAGGTATATCCGGTACATGTAAAGTAATTATCCTCTAGTTTACGTGTGTGATCCTCTCTCCCCTTCCCACCCCCTGTGGCGGAATATCTGAATTAACCCATTTTTACTTCGTAGTCGACGCGACGCTATTCTTGTTCCTATAACAGTAACAACTTATATAAATTGCCCTGACCTACCTCACCATTGGATGACGTTTTAATTTTTTTATTAAGTAGAATGAAATGTGTTTTTACATTTATTGAATCTTAATTCAACTAAATATTTAATGTTCTGTATTGTATAGGCACTTTTTATGAGTCCCAACTACTCGGAGACAGTAGGGCTATAGCATTCTCAATCGTGGTACATTGCGAACGTTGAGAAGTGGAGAGATGAAGGAAATGTGGAATAGGATGGTTGAGATATACCGTTATACTTAGATCTGATGACCCAACATGGCTAAGTCCATTTTGATTCTGAATTGTGGTATTTTAGCGAGGTAATACTGAGAGTAGCCATTACTCTCTAAAGTGCCGCAAATAAACTATATTTTATTTGTTTGTGAAACTACACATTTAATATAAATCCATAGCCGTAGATACTTTAAGTATCGCCCTGGAGAAAGACCACTCTTCAGAATCGAAATGTTGCTTGAAATCCCTTCTCCTTCCCCTCCCCTCTACCTTCATCCTCACAACACAATAAAATAAAATAAAACACCTCCCGCTCGAGGATGCAATAGTCCAATTGGCTGCTGATGGTTGAAAGCAGTTGCGACTCTCGTGTGGTATTCACTATCAAAAAGTATTTTCGCACGCCGGGTTTCAAACCCGTGACTTTTGGATATTGAATTTACGATCGTCACCACTCGTTCACGGAGGTCGTCAATTTTTTTAATATAAATATAGATATAAAATAATATAACGGATTTCTTTAATAAAACATAATGAGATAGCACGTAGGTACTATGTTTATAGACAGAATGGTATTACTACATAATATATGTAAGGTATCTATGTCTACCCACCTTTTTTATATACGGAGGGTTTATTTTTTAAAGGAATAGATTCATATTATTAAGGTACTCTTAAGGTTACTCTCCTATTGGTAGTTGGATAACATCAGGGATTTTTTACCCTGCTGTCTGCATGAAGCCCAACGCAACTCGCAAGCGGAATTAATCGATACAGCCTACAAAAACGATTTATAGTAGGACAAATGTAATAAAGCCTTAATGGTTTTAATATTTAACTCACATGTACTTAGTAGGTACCTACATGCACCTGTTCTAATTAATGGGGTTATAAATTAACTTTACAACGGATTTAATTTACATGTTTAGTATATTTTTTAATTTCAAGTAGGTGACGTGTTAAAAAGATGAAAATTGATTTGGAAAAAAGTTTACACTTTATTACTATAATTAACGAAATTTCCCGATTCGGTTATTTATCCCGTTTGAAAGTCACTAATAAAATTGGAATAATGGTTCTGAAATACAGCGAAGCGAGAACTTTTGATTTCCCACCCAGTTAAAAGTTTGATAAATTGTTTCAACAGCTGTTTGCGTGGGGGTTAATTAATAAAGGGAATTTCCCAAAACAAACAAATAAACGATAGCGTAATTTATTTACCCGGCACCATATAAAGCCAGTTGCATTCGTGATAACTTACGATAAATTGGAAAGCGGGATTAATTAAATTGTCAAATAAACTAAAATATAAGAACAAAATCTAAAGTAATTACGTATCAAAATACGTCGTACCTAGTGAAACATGATTGATATTTTAGTGGTTTAAATGGTGACTAGCTTTATTTTAATGTTTTTTTGTTTTGTTTCATTTTCAGTGGCTTTATCAGATATACCGGCATTAATTTACTTAGTTGTTACCCGTGAAAAATCACGGGATTCAACTGGGTAAAGTTCACACTCGCACGTATGTACTCACAAAAGAAATAACTTACAGTTATTAGAGTTTCCTTAAAATAATAAGAATGAACTAGCTAGGTACAAACAAAATTATTTTTATTTTTAGGTAATCCAGTTAAGGTTTAGGTATAGAATAAAATGGTACCTAATTTAGTCTATAATTTAGTAACAAATAACATAAAATTTACCTCATGAGATATGCATTTAAATTATAAAATTTTCTCAATTTAACTTTCATTATTTGTAATTATAACATTTTCTGAATAATGTGAAAATTAAAGTAGCACATATTTAAGAAATCGGGAATTATTTATTCACATGGAAATTACTACACATATTATATTATATCAATCAATTTTCGCACTAAATTCCAAATTATTTTGATAGACATTTTTAAATCATTGTATCATTTTCAACGATTCCTAAAAGTTGGTAAAATTTAAAAAAAAAGAACCAGAGAAGCATTAATACCAGAGAATTGCCATTTACCTTAAGAATTAGAATAACCATATTAAATAAAAGAATACTTTGTTTTAAAACCACAGAATTTATTATGATGAAGGCCAACCGGTTTCGCTTGGATCAAGCTTCGTCAGGGCACATATAATAACTAAAACTTCTAGTTATTATATGTGCCCTGACTAGCTGGATCCAAGCGAACCGTTGGCCTCACTCATAATAAATGATAAAGTTTTAAAAACAAAGTATTCTTTTATTTAATATAATGTCCAACCACCATGTGATTGCTTCTTCCAAAAAAAAATAAAAATTAGAATTACCATTTACCTTACATTAAGAGAATACCATGTACCAGAGAAGCATTAATTCAATCAATCAGATGATTTTTCTTGAGAGAATGTATCAATTCATCGTTTGGTAAACATCCCAATTTGTATCTCAAACAAAAAATATTCCCAGTGGATCACCGGAAGTGACTTGTTGTGCACATACGAGTAGAATCGCATAAGCGGAAATCGATGCGACGTTTCCGTTAAAGGACTGCACTTACCCAAGAGAGTTCACGGCGCTCAACAGGAAATTAAATTCTTCCTGGCGATCCTTCGGGGATTGTGCTATTCTTTCAGCCCCTCCCTGTGGGGAGTGCACAGAGAGGGAATGACAAGGTGGATTGTAAACATTGAACATGCGAGTATAACGTATTCCGTATACTGTACTCGTATACTGCTGACTTTCGTGACTGGTTGTATGTTTGCGAAATGCAGTGTCATCGTAAAAGAAGCCCATGTTTAATGACTTCTCTCCCATACGTGAAAAGCTTCGGGGTCAAAACCTATTTATTAGGTGAATTATTGCTTCGTGAAATCATAATATGTCGCTTTAGGGCACATCCCCCGTCAATATTTGGGTTAGTGATTATTTATTCTAACGCTGATTGTATTTGTACATAATAAATTCATCGGTACCCACAATTTCATCTAGTCATTAAATGTACAAAGAGAAGATTAACACTCCCGTTCCGAACGGGGTTTCAATGTTACCCAGAATGAGACTTTTGTACGATATCTAGGATAAAAAATACTGAAATATTTTGGAAATACTTCTCTCTCAGTATTACCAAAAACCAATAGATAAATCAAGAAAAAACGTCACCTTCCTACGGGTCGTTCGGTTTGATACGGAAACGTCTGTCAGGTACGGAAAGACCTTTATAACTTCTCTTATATCTTATCTTTTTGTTTTTCGTTTCTCACATTATTTGCGTTATTACATCATATGTAATGCGTCACACTACTTCAGTTTGTACTCATATCACTCCTTCCTACCTTGTCTGTATGTGGGGTGTAAATAAATGTTAGTTTCTTTTATTACACTATGCATGTATCTACAATATTTTTTTTATATTATTAATCACTTAATGTATTTGGTGAACAACTGTTTTTTATGAGATCTTTGTTAAATAAATAAATAAAAAAGCATCGCGAAAGAGAATGCTATTACCTCACTGTTAATATTTTCACAATGTTTAAAATGAGGTAAATTTGGAGTATTTTAACACTTTAGGTCATATTATGTATTATAATGAAAGAAACTCTAAGAAACACCCTGATCAGAGACCACCGACTTTCTTCTTCCCATCTACTTCCCTTCCCTCACTTCCTTCAACCACGCAAAATTCTCCAGATAGGAATGGCATAGTTCCACTGGCTCCGGGTATTTGGCGACTCTTGTGCCGCATGTATCACATAAAAAGCCTCCTCCCTAGTATCGTTTGCAGTATTGGCTTTGGGCGTGAACCAGGTTTACGTTCGGTGTGAATAATCAAATAAAGGTCGACGAAATCATTAAATCACTCTCACACATCGGAATATGGGTCATGAAATTCACGTTGTCTAGTCTATGAAATGTTAAATTTCGCAACCGGCAGAAAGAATAATACCCGTGTACATCTAAAACATCATTTTAAAATAATGGCCTCCGTGTAATTTTATTGCGCTATTAAAATAAGTAATGCTTTATTACGCGGCAGTTTATTATGAAAAGTGTGTGTAATGGCGCGAGGCGCTGCCCAGGAACAATGCTCTGCGGATGTCAATTTCACTATTACGAAGATATATTACTTTCAGAACTGATGATAATACGAGTACCTATACCAATTTAATATTTTCCCCTTCTCTATTTGATCATTATTTGAAATATTTTATTCTGTACTAACCATTTGAAAATAGCTATAAATTTAGGAAGCCAAATCGTCCGACTAGTTCGTCAACATATTGACGGCCTCCTAAGTCGAGTGGTTGAGTCGCTCGTCTACGAATCCAGAGGTCGCGGGTTCACATCCTGGGTTGCGCAAATAAATTTTATTTTAACAATTACCTGTTATTTCACATTCAATTCATATAAAATATTATGCAGTATATTTGCGGCACATTCCAGAGTGGTAGATACCCTCAGTATCGCCCTAGTGAAAGACCACCATTTTGAATCGAAACTGCTTGAAATGGCTTTGGTCGTGTTTCGTGATCAGATCTAAGAATTTCAGGTACTTCCCAACCTTCCTATTCCCCCTATCCTTCCCCTCCCCGGTACCTTCAGCCTCACGACATGCGCCTTAGTCCCACTGGCTACAGATAATTGAACCCAGTTGTAACTCTTGTGCGTTATTGACTATAAAAATAAAATAAAGCGGCACTTTTTGTGATTTGTATAATATAAAATATATTTTCCCATTTTTTTGTGAGAAAACTCTATTTGAAAACAAGTCTAAACAAAAAGTAATATTTCAATATATAGGTAACTACCTAATTGGTACCCAAAAAAAAGTTGCGATCCACTCAAATGTTATCAGTTTCCTTACTAATAAAAATAACTATCACAGATAGAGTATGGATCGCCCCACAATTTAAGTACGAGTACAAGCATTTTCTTCCCGGGGCGTCCACGACTTCTTCTTCCATTAATGTGCATGCCATTTTCTCATTTCTCTCTCTATTCGCTCTTTCAAGATATCCAGATACCTTAGTTTACAAATAATACTTCAAAGAACCGAAATCGGACTACATGACTCACTTACTAAACTAGCAATAAAGTTGAACAGGCATTATTAACATAACAGTTTTCGTGGTCCTTGCTAAGCCACACTACTTGTTGGCTGCTTCCTGAATAGCCAGAGGTAGGTGCTAGGTGCCTCCTGGTTATTGTTTGGGAACGGCGAATGGCGGCTAAGTGGCTCAATTTCCCGCCCAAACTCTCCAACCCCTTCAGTCTGCAGCCTCCAACTCGAGGGCGGAATCCCCCGGGGCTGCTCTTCATCCGCCCTCCAAACAAACCGACCCGCCTTCACTTAACAGTGTGATCGTTAGCGTCACCATCATCCCAAACTCCTGGTGGTTTTGTTGATGTATTTTTTTTAATGGTGGACCTTAGTAGATATCTGCCCTCTACTAGCTCTACCTAACATGTATAAATAAATACTTTTGATTTTCTTATTCCATATTTTCAACATGAAGTTCTAATGATTTATTTTATTGGAAATTCTTCATTCACTATTGCGGAAACAATATTGCAGTAGCTCCGTGTTTTTTTTCTGTAATAACAATGTAATGAAAATTAGCAGCATATAACAGCCTTATCAAAATGATTAGCACTGCATCACCGTTCAATGATTTAGCTGTTTGAAATTTAATGTAGAAAATATTTCCGAAAAATTATTGCATCATGTTCATTGACGAAATAATGCCACAGAAAACTTAAACCTCGCTGGTGGTTTGGCAGCAGAAATAGTACAAAGCCTTTTAAGGCACACAATACATTTTAGTCCCTGAAGACCCTAGCTGTCTACAGTAGGACTCCTGCAGCGAATAAAATAACATGAGAATGCCCACAGTAGCTACCGGAGCCAAAAAATACCACCGGGAATTCAAAATAGTCCATTCCAATACCGAGTTTAAACAACTAAAGTCAATCATTCTTCACAGCTACAATGAGACACAAGGTAGAACCAACGTAAATTATTACGCGTTGTTGTATGTCTCCTTTATGATGACATGCAGTGGTGATGATAGGATATTGCACACAAAACAAAAAAAAATCACCTTTAAAAACAATTTTCTCCAAGCCGTAATATCATTTTACAAATCAGCCCACCGGCGCGCATTGAGATTATGGTAATTGCATATTATATCAAATTGTTGCTATTTGCAGTACACTGCATTGATATTGACTTATTGGATTTACTTTCGAATGCAATGATGAGCATTAGTCACGGTATTAGCGGTTGTTGCTCAACTTCTCATACATAGTTCGCAGTGATGCAACCAAGCAAATAAAACAATCACTGTTTGCTGCTGGGGCGAGGTGCATTCATATTGTTTTCACAAATAATGATAATGCACGGCCGTAAAAAGAACATCTAATCTAAAGCTCTTTTGATGTACAAACAGTTACAGTAATCTTATCTGATGATTGTCGTAATAAGATATTTTATCGTTTTTCCCATTGTGTTTCCTTAATAATGTGTGCAAAATGAGCAAATGTGCAATTTTTTGTTGGTGTGGCTTGGTATGATGTAAACAAAATAAAACATTTTCAGTTTACTAAGACTTAAAAATATAATTTCTAATTCTGAAACTGTTAATTCGTGGTGGAACTTCATTTTAATGATTTTAATAATAGCTATAAGATTATTACTTTTTTATATCGATGTTTTCGTGAAACATTGCCACGGGGGTTCAATCACATTCAGCATTCTAATATTAGTATTGACCGGCTAGTAGCTGGGTGGAAAAACGCATCAGATTCCCACCCGGACATTATGGATTCAATTCTTTTGCTAGCTAAGTCCTTCATCATTGCACAAGTTACATCTTCCGCTTATTATGATGGCAGTAGGAGTTTTTCAAATATTTTCAGGTTATTCGTAACCCGGGAATATGTATCTTTCTTTTAAAATTTACAAAAAACAAATATATACCATATAAATATGTATTCACGTCAATTAAATACACTAAGTCTTGTATTTACATATTTTCATAATTACAATACAAGATTAAAATAACTTACTAATTAAATTTATCAATAAGCCGAGAAAATACTAATCGAGGCATATTTGATCAAATTGATTATCAATCTATCTAATCACATATGTTAGTAAAAAAAAACTTTTTAAATTATGTTTTTGAAACTTAACTATGTTCATCAAACGTATAAAAAATCAACCCCTTAAAACTATTTCTAGTTCATATCGTTTCGATGATTGATATAAAAGATTGTATTTGTATTTAGCTAAAGCCTGTGAGGCTAACTGGTGTATTTTAGAAAAGTACATATTATTATGAAAAATATTTTTGTGGCGTACATTAAAAAAAAACTATTTTATTTTATTTATACAGGTTTGCCTTGATAGAACAAAAAAAACATCGGTTAATTTATTGTATGATTAGTAAAGAAAATGGTGGTGAAATAATTCCGCAAACAAGACTAATACAGCCTTAACGCACGTGGAAATTCGAAAAGCGATGAGCGTATTAATGCGCGTTGTGAGGTAGGACCATCTGACGGAAGAGAATCCATTGGGCTAAATCTGGCTAACAAATAATACTGTCTGATTGATAATTAATCTTTGCTTCAATCCATAATCCATTAGTTCGGATGATTGAATAGTATCCACCGTTATCTGTTAATAGTCATCTCCGGGGTACTGTCCGCCCTTCAATACGAGAGTACCCTTCAAATTAATTATATTTCGCTAAAGCAGACCACATGGCATGCCCTTTGATGGGCGACCAACCCCCGATTCCGGCCACAAAGGACCAGCGGAAAGTCGAAGGGATGAATTGAAAATACCTGTTTTTTTATTCCACAGCCTTTGTAAAAGATCATTAATTCTAGCGGTGGATGTGAGCGAAGCCCGAGTTTGACTTAAAACCGGATTTGTTGTATGGATAGAAAAAATTAATTCAACCCCAAGGTGGTTCTTTAGCATTGTGATGCATTGCTTTTTGTGTTTGTTTACAAAAGAGTTTACTCCTTGGCGAATTTGGGAGCTTTTACAATTAAAAGCGTGTCTAACTAAGTCCTCTCATTGAATTTTGGGTGGCGTGGTTAATTTCAATATAAACAAAAATACGGTTTGTGAAATTAAACATATATATTCTTATTTTAACATTCTCAAAAATAATGACTCTACCGACGTATGGATCATGTGAAATGTATGAAAACATTGACAACCACTTCTGTAACCAACAGTTGTAGATTGTGGATGCAGGTATTCGTAGTAAGTGGGTAGGTAGGCAAGTAGTCCGACGAGACTTATCGTTTATTGTGGAAGTGGGTACCGACAAGAAAACTGTCACAAGGCGGGATTATCTCGAGCTTTACTTAGATTTACATGAAACATTAGGTAGGTACCTACTTATAAATCATAGTTTTGTGAGAAACTTAATTGGAAGCAGGAAACTAAATACATACAGATGAAATATGTCGTCCGTATCCAGCGCTTAATAATATTAAATGGTATTAAGGTGACACATAACCGTTGGATCGCGTCTCATCCTTGTGGGGAATGTTCGTAAAGCACGGAATGACAATGTGGCGGGTCACCTTTATGATATAAAGCCCAATTCAAAAGAGAAAAATCCATAGGCGAGTGAAAAGCGAGACTAATTTTGATATAAGACATGTTGAATTTACATGTTTAATAGATACCACCATCGCGTAGGATCAAAGTAAACCTGTTTATAGACTAATGCTAAGTCTAGGCGTGTAAAGTGGGATCCAATACAGAAACAGTCCTCGGACTTCTTCCTAGGTATTATAATATGAGGTTGACTTTATTCTCCGCAAATCAGTGGAAACATTTCTAAAGCTCGCAGATATAAAAACACGTTATAATATAACAATGTACGACCGAGCAAATACATAGGCAAGATACATATTAGTTATACATATCTCACCTAACCAGCTAAATTATTGCGGAATATAAAGTTTTCTCATTCCTTTTGTCAGATTCATATATTTCTTGTTCTGTATACATTGATTTATGACAGTGAGTAACATTAGGTATAAAATAGGCTTCGTGTTTCGAAAGACCGGATTTCAAATAGCTATGTCAAGAAATACACACTCACATAATAAATATTTGAAAAATCAAAACTGATAGCTAGTCGCGTACCAGATATAATTTGTAGAAAATTAGTAGTCCTTACAAAAGCTTACTCAATCGAATCCAACAGTTTTATTAAATTTTATATATCTGGTAATAGGATCAGCACTGCATAAAGTGCATTTTACTTTCCCCGTCCCACGGAATTCAGGTTGTCTTCTCTAGCGGAAGACTGGGATCTCAACTCTTCGGTAAATTGAATAAAAAAGGAGTCCGGGAATTCGAGAAGGATCATTGTCACAATAATTCGTCATCCCGGCTGACGGATGCGGCGGCTGGTACCGGCTAGCTTGTGTGTCGCGGGGTGTGAGACGCTACCTGACGTTATCTGGGAACATGGGACAGTTTAGTACCGAACCATATGATACTGATTAAAATACATTTTCGGGCTACCGGCTGCTGGAATTAGTTGAGTTTTTTAGTTTTCTTCTTTCGGCTGGGGTATTTTGTATTCGTGAAACCCATATGGCCAGTCTACCGTCTACCCCAGGTCTGTTTACCATTTCTATATGAGTAGTTGTTATCTGATTGCTTTTTTGTATATTATATATGTTTTTTTAATGATTTAATATGGCTTCGAAACCCGTGCCGGATCTTTGCCCGTTTCACATTAGTTTAATCAAGATAAATCATCCATTTATACTCCCATATTATAATACGCAGTGCGTAGATAGAAGAATCTTTTGTGCCTGCTTACTCTTAGAGATATCAAAAAGTATTTTTTTTAAATTTGGGAGTAGCTGCGGCGGCTGGTGACTTTTATGTACTTGACAACTGAGCTAGGAAACGTATTTTTCTCTGTTAAAATTTATTTTATTTTGTTTTAACACTAGCCCACAGCTTGAAAAAGTCACCAACTGCCTATAATAGCAGGCGTTTGCGAGGTTTAATTTTTGCCATTTCTCGTTGAACTTAACCCGTTTCCATTTCAATAACTTCATCTAGTTTCCCGACACAACGCCAAAACACAATATTGTTTTTCCTTAATATTGTATGGCGCGCATTAAGTTAGTCTGTTTGTTAGAATAATAATGTCTGCACACGCAGTGACAGGATCACATACGGGCCAGGAACATCGAACACTGGGCGAGACACCGGCCTCGGATCCTTGTTGTTGCGCCTCATACTCATTCCTCACAAGCTCCCGACGTCAAGTGACACTGCGGGTACTCGAATCGGCCATCCGTGAAGACACGATTAAGCGAGCGCGGCTAGACCTGCGACCAGTGCTCAGTGACCGGTGACCAGCGACCAGTTGCCAGCTTACAGGCGAGCGTTCGCCGTCTCTAAGCGTGGCTCAGCGATGCTTTAACTAAATACTGACTGAAGGCAGACATTTCATATTGAATTTAGGTACGAGCCTATGAAACTCCATCCGATCGTATGATGGTATGCTGCTTGAGTGGCTAGAAGGATATGCAATATGCATTCCAGAATAGTGTCAGGAAGTATGTCGAAATTGAAATCGGAATTGCCTAGCCGTCTACCAAGGAACACTTATATAAATCATTGAGATATTAAAAATATGTATCTGATGCCAAAGCAATAAGAAAATATTGGAGCAAAAATCAATCTTGCTTTGCTATAAATATAATTTACGAGTAATATATACAGGCCCGGCCCTGAGTCAAATGACGCCTGGCGCAGGTCAATTTTTCGTTCGAATAGAAGCTCGGTACTGACTCGTATCAAACAAAAGACAAGAGGGCCGGGTTTTTATTCCACACCGTTATATTGCTGTACATGAATGGTGTGTTTTTTTTCTTAATTGTATATAAAGCATTGTGATTAGGTACTACCATCGCCTTGGCGATTCGCCGCCTGGAGCGGACTGCTCCAACTGCGCCTGCACAGGACCGACTCCGCTAATATTGATAATATGTATTTAATATGGTCCATTTTTTTATTCAGAAAACTCCATTCGAAATTTGTACGCACCCACTCACAAAACTAAACACCTGCAACTCAAATATTTGTTTTACCAATTTAAAACCAATTGGTGTTATGTATAATAGACCACCATAATATTCCACCCTTATTCAAAACTGGAGGAGCGAAATACAGAAGTGTTGTCTACCAAAATACCCAGGACCATAACAAATATGAATTGTACATTGTATCCGTCTTCTTATTTTCTCTCTCTTTTACACCTGTATGTCTTCACGTATGAACTGGATGACTTATTAGCATTATAAATTTATCATTATTAAGACGCCTGCTCCCACACACATTTCCAGTACGGTGGGTAGGTACCTAATAATTTCCCAAAGATTTTCCCAAATAATTCTTTTTCATTACTAAGCGGTGAGCGTGTACTGAAAATCTGCCCACAACGTTAGCCTTCAAAAGTGAAAAGTTTCCAACCGCAATACTTCTCGGGAACATTTCAATTCGGCGGTGACAGCTCGCCTCCGAGTCGACAGTTGTAATTGAGATGTTGGCGGAGCAGCGACAGCCGATGTAATATATTTTTTAATACTTATAGGATACAGGTATGAACCAACGCAGGCATATTATTTTCGATTGAAGTTTCGCATGCCGCGATGTCACTTTATGTAAAGTGGCCTTATTTGAACCCCCCTTGCGATTGCTAACATTTTGCCTGAAACATTAACAAAATTTTAATAGACCCCAGTTAGTCTAGGGTTGTCTGAAACTATGAAAACAAGTCAAATAAACTATATATAATTATTTAAACATATACATATATCATTAATAATTGTCGAGAATTGTGGATACACGTAGATACTACAGTATTTTAGGTTAAAAACTAATTTCAGACAACCGTGTTTAGGATAAATTCAACAAGTGACTTAATTATTTTACTGTAAAAAATCTGATAGTATTAATACGCTAAGCCGTCTGTCTTCTGTGCATGTTTCGTTAGATTGCCGCGTGGGGCACTAATTTATGCACAAACAATACTGGTAATTTTCGCTCATACGTAATAAACGTTTTAAATTTTATTCCAACTACGCTACTTCACGATTTAGTCACTATGTCCCTTTTGACGTGTATATCAAGACTAAACTAGTTTTAGTATAAATTGTGTTTTAAACACACTTGTATTATTTACGGTTCGAGTGGGGCCGTGCTTCTTTACAATAGATATGAATAATGGTTTTATAATATCTGCCCACGTTATTTTAACAACCACACCCTCTTTGGGGCTGATATAAATAATAGTATTCTGTATGAATATATCTAAGAAGAAGCCACGTTTGTGTCCTGAATTGATTGGTTTTACTCCAAAGCTAATCTGTAAAAAAATAAACAGTTTTTTACGTGCATTACTTTTTTCCAGTGAAATAGTTTTATGTATGAGATGAGAATAGGGTTGTTAATGTTAGAATATGCAAACCACTGTCTGCATATTCTAACATTCACTGATGCAATTAATGGCGAACCAGCTGCAGGTTTGTCATTACAAATGGGAAGGTCCGACTGAAACACTATTCCAACTAAACTCCTGCTAAGAAAAATACTACTTATTTGCATACACAAGAACGTAGTTGGTATTTATCGGTATCTTCTGTTGTCCGCGAGTTTCAATGGATTGTTAGCTGTCTCCGCGGAAGCTAAGGTCCGTCAGTAATTAAATCAACGTTGGCGGAACGTCCATAAAGGAAATGGCCATCAACCTACCAGCAGCAGCTACCAGCGCCAATGCAGCGTTACCTGTCCGCTGAATACTGTATAGAGGCTGCTGTTAGGCGATTAGTTTATTGATACAAAATCTACAAACCACAATCAAATTGTCTAAAACTATCAGATAAATGGTACAGTTACGTAAGGAGAATATTCCTAGGAACTAGAAATACAAGATTACCATTTAATAATCTAGGCGAAGATTCACCTCATGTAGGGTTGTTCCGCGTGACAGCCTGCAAGGTGAAGATGATGCCCATTCTCAGAAATAAGATTAATAGACGAAAGAAAAACTCAAAAAACAACTTATATGAAACACAAACCTTGCATACTCCAGAAAATTTTATTAAAAACATGCCAAGTAGTTTTGGGTACAATCGTGCCTTCATCAGGGCTCCCTGACATAATAATATTTCTGCATGTTATTAAAAATTAAAGTTGTGCACAAAAAGTTTCAGTGGTGCATTGTTTTCAAATTTTCAAAAGAAAAAACTAATCGAAAATAAAAAATATCCAGTATCTTGTTAAATAAATTCAAAGGATTAGATAAATGCGTAAAGCCAGGCATGTTTCGTTTACCTGTAAAGATTGTAGATTAAACGGCACCGTGTGTTCAATGCTCACACCTACACAATCATTGGCGTCGAGTCCAGGGAGGTACGTAGACAGTTTTATTGCAGGTGCATCCATGGAAATATCTTGTTGACTTTCACTCATAATCAAGAATTTCAGTTATTTTTATAACTCTCTTTTTTTAAATTATTATTGGAACATTGTGCACAAAGACAACCAAAGCACTTAATTTTTTTCAAACCCATTTAAATGGCTCAATTTGTAGTGGTTAATGGAGAGGTGATCCATAACGTCACGTATATTCAAATCAGTTTTAATTCTAATTATCGTTGCATGTGGCGTGGGTATCTTACGACACCAGGACTCGTCTGTTCTACGTAGATCGATTGGAATTTAGATGCTTTGCTTTTTTTTCTGTAGTGAATTATTAATTGCAGGCACCTTTCATAACGGAAATATAATAGCGTAAATACCTAAATAAATAACACTTATTTTATCTAGTACACGTAATTCGTAGAATCCTCACCATCCACGTGTCCTTTTCAATTATTCAAAAATACATGAAAATGTATTAGTCAGGTATGTGCATCAAACGCAGCTATTAATTTCGTTTAGAGAAAGAAAAGTTTTAAGACATAAATCGCTATTTGAGTGCTTTTTAAACGACGACAACAACATTTTATTGCGAGCGGAGAACAGAGATAATGTGTCGAGTGGGAGGAAATAAATTATATTGACAAACTCCCTTCATTGTATTTAAATTCCATCGTTCACAACACCGCGGCGTTCCTTCCCCGAGCAGCGACAAGGCTCGCGCTCGGTTCCAGCGAGCGGCCAACCGTCCGAGGAACAAATTCCCCTCTTGAAAATAAATAAGATCTTAATGATTTCAAGATACGATTCGCAAAATACGAGAGATGCCTTCGATGACACCAGCTCTCAGTTGGATTCATACACCATTTAAGAACTGGCAAACCCACCTGACGATATTCAAAATTATTACCCAACCACCTTTTCTACAGGCGGGTACTTGGAGTAAGAATATACATGGTGAGAGAACTAAAAAAAATAACCCAACCAATTCAAATTTTCGACAAATCACTTTCTACGGGTTTTTACGTCGTATACCACGAGAGAGAAAGAGACAAAAAAAGTATTCACGTAATATTTCAGCACTTCTAATTATGTAAGAATGTTCTCCATCCGCGCTAACTTTACATCATCGAGTCGTATAACTTATGTCAACGGATTTTGAGGTTATTTCCTATATTTTTGTTGATTAAAATACTTGCAGTGGTTATACAAATAAATTGAACATGATGGTGATATGTGCTATGCGTGAGTGTTTAAATAAGACCGAACGAAGATTATAAAACACATTTCAACAGTTATTATAATTATTTACCGAACTATAGAATTTTCCCTATTTTTAATGATATAAAGACATAAAAATCGACCAAAAGCTTTTATCATTATTTAGGCAAACCTTTCGTTAATTGTGTTTGTGTGATGTTTTGACTTTACAAATCATTTTAATGTTATATTGATATTGTTTTGTTTAATGTGTTCAAATATGTTTGGTAAAAATGTCCGCATTCCATGTGGGCGGTAACTAAAAGGCTATCCAACACCTTTTGAAATATCTTTGTTTCTTTCTATCGAGTCAGTATAAAGTCAACAATACTGACTACACTGTTTCGCAAAGGTGCCTCTCCATGTATGTTATTACTCCAATGGCGGCTACATATTATGTATGGTTAATATTTCATGTATTTAGAATCAAAGGCAGATATTTATTTAGTATTACAAAGAAGGTATTTCCATTTAGGATAGTTGCAGATTCAGTGAATCTCTTTCATCGGGTGTTTTCTGTTTCTAAGTTTCGCGACTCCAGCAAGGTATAGGCGCAGATAACATACAAACAAATAACAAACTTTTGATATAATCACGATGTTGTGTCTTAGCCATGGATGTACCTGGGAAGGTATGACTGTACGAGGATTTTTTCACACATATGCTAATATCTAATTTGTCGACAAGGCTGTGAGGTGATATTAAAAGTAAACAAACTCTCGTGGATCCGATGAAAGAAACCACGTTATTTGAGTACCCACATTTACCATGGCATTATCTAAGGAATATTTGTAGAATGGTATTTTTCTACTATATAATATACATTAAATATATTATGTAATTACAATATTATTTTTACTAATATCATCTGCAGTGACAAAATATCTTACAGCATTAATTTTTTTTTTTTTAAATTATGCAGTGATCTTGTAATGGCCACAAACGAGTTTCAACTTTCCCGAACCAGTGGTATTATGGCACCACTATTATTGGGGAATGGAAGTGGATAAGAAAGATTGGAGGAGGATGGGTGAACGTGGTTATTTAAATTTGGTCACAAAACATAGCTAAAGGGATTTCAAGAAATATTTCGCTTTTAAGATGCCGGTGTTTTTCCAGAGCGATACTAAGAGTATATAAGGGCCTCAATGGTTGAGTGGTAAGACGCTCGACTACAAATCCAAAGGTTGCGGGTTTTAACCCGGTGTGCGCTAATAATTTTTATTTAATTAATACGTGTCATAACACATTTATTCATAAAAAAATATTTAAAAAAAATTATATTTGCGGCACGTTCCAGAGTGGTACATACTCTAAGTATCACCGTGGTGAAAGACCACCATTCAGAATCGAAACGTTGGTTGAAATGGCTATAGCTGTGTTTGGTGACCAGATCTGAATAGCCAGGTACTTCCCAACCCTCCTTTTCCTTATCTCTTTCCCCTCCCACTACCTTCAGCCTCACAACATACCCCAATTGGGGATGCCATAGTCTCACTGGCTCAAGACGGTAAGAAGCAGTTGAGACTCTTGTGCGGTATTCACTATAATAAATATATAAATTTTATGTAGTGACAATTATTTCAACATTTTTTGCCGAATATCCGTACGTTCACTAAAAATTAGGTACCAATATATATATTAAGATATTAAATGACGATTTATTTTTATATATTTATATAAATCGTCATTTAATATCACTTCACGTAAAAGAGTAAAAGCAAGGACCAATACTAGGGTCGTACTTACGGTATGTGGCGTTCTAATCCCGCGTGAATCTACGGAGGCCCTCTGCAATCATATTTTTTCTCAGTAAATGCGCACATGGCACTGATACCAAACAATGTTAAATTAAAATAACTGCAAAATTGAACCAACAACCATATTATTATAACTTGATTATAAATCATATAAAATGATGCAATGTCTTAAATACTGATGTTGCGAAATTGTTTCACATTTGCCGTTTGCTGTTTGCTTTTTGCTTTCCTAGGTAAGGCGTAGGTAATAGGTTATAATAACATCATATGGCACGGCATAATGGTATGCATACAAAGTGCTCATACCACGATTTACTTGTTCACACAAAGAATACTACCATAATGATAGAATGAGAACGCGATAGAACGAGGACGATTAGAATATACGGCTGCGAGCCACGAGGCAGGTGCTCTCACTTCTTACGGCCCATGCGTTATATCGGCTATCTAATGTGAAGCAGACTTTTTCATGATATTCGTAAAATTAACTTTTATAATTTATTTTCACCAAATTAACGTCGAGTTATCAAATTGCGATTGTACTATACGAAATTTGAAAAAAAATAATTCGCCCTGGAAAAAGTCGCGTAGTTTGTAATATTTGTTTAGTTGCTATAAAATACATCGTAAACTACCAATTTTATACTGCGAAACGCTCGAAGATATTTTATTATCTTGATAAAAAAAACGAGAATTGGAAACTTCTGTCTAGCGTTTCCTGGGCGTGGAGATTTAGTACACCGTAAGCTATAAATATTATTTATTTTTTAATCAAACCTTACCACACATGAAATGGCTAATGCAACATCTTTATAATTTATTGTTTCATTATACTCGGCGATATAAACATCCCACTAAAAATATTAATAATAATCTCTCGTGTATTATTATAATAATGGTAAAGAGAAGATTATTGTTGTACGGCTGATTGTTGTTGTCGACGAGAGATTTGAGGTTAGATTGTGTTTTTCAATTATGACAAAAAGCTTTCCGTGGAGCGCATTTTTTCAATTATTCCAGATATTCTATTACGGCCTCATTTGCTCCTACCTCGGCGGAAAGGAATGTCCCGAAGAATCCCAATTAAGATATTAATCATAAAAGTGTATTCACGCAACAGGACACATTTGAATTATTATTGTCCCGCTCGGCTCTGTTCTCTCGGTATCTCTTCGCATTCAACGAATTAGTTGTCCTTAGGAGATTACTAAAAGATAACTTTTTACCGCTTTATTTTTCTCTGACAAACTTTTCTGCTAGACAATAACGTTTCGGTGATACAGGGTGGAGGATTTCTCGTGCTCGTTTTTTAATTCGACTTCCGACGACCAAACATTTTCTCATAATTTGAATTTTGAAATATTATTTAAGCAAATGCATAACCTACGTAATCCGTGTACCTCCTTATGATGATACAGATTATATTACAATAAGATTATGATTTAACAGTGTAATTTAACGACGTATCTATCAATTTAATTCAATAAATAAACATGTTGTGATTACGGTACTCGGTTCGAATTGAATATGTTAGTCGAACAGAATAGTCTGTATTCATCACTGAAGCAATAAAGTGAAGGAAGTGTGTTTTGAGCGGGTCTGTGTGCCCTAAGCAGTCTCAATTTCCCCTTTGGATTTAATTTATTCAACTTTTCCAAATACCGAAATTATTTCTTGAACAGATAATCAATTTCATTGGCCCGTGTGGCCCAGGAATCGAAAGGTTTTATGTAAATCTGTGACGTCAATTTCCTTTCAAATCGGCGTAAATTACACTTCTTGGGATTGTGTGTTCGGTGATCAAACGGAATAATCCGTATTCATACTGTTGCGCCAGTTAAATAAAGTTTGCAAATGATTTATCAAATAAAGCATAATCCGTTGTCTAGTCTAAGCCGATAAGAAGTTAGTGGACGAGTTAGATATGTAGGTAGGAGCTTTTTAATGTTTCATGATGCGTCCTCGTGAACAAAAGTTGATTTATTCAAAACTATTAACATTCCCTAATGAAGGAAAGCTCTCGTTCCCCTGGCCACCGCATTTTGGATTTGGGCCTTGAGGTGGCATTCGGTATCAGTAAATCTCCTCGCTGAACTGGTTCTCGAAATACGAGTAGTCGTCGCTTGATTTACATAATGTGCTTCAAATATACCAAATGTCACCGACACAATTGAGCTGTCTCTCGCGACTGTAGCTGGATGCTGCGTGTTGAGTCGAATGGGCGGGAGGCCATCTGGAGACAAAAAACCGGCAAACCTTTAACTAAATATGCATAATTTGGCATCAATTCGTTTATCTCGCGCAGCACTTAATCGTGACGTGATCTCACAAGCGTCTAACTAACTATTTAATTGAAAATTTTATCAGAAACTGCTGTGATTCTTTCAACAGTTCCACATCCTGTTTTACTCCAATCAGAAGCCTTTCTAAATTGGGCTTAAAAGTTTCTATGAGAACAGATGGCCGATATATCAATTTTACAAAGGTAAACGAACCGGTAATCTTTAACCACGAGAGCGATTCGGAAGAGTAACGATATTTTTACAACCTGTAATGCTTTATAAAGCCAACTAATTTTTATATGTTTTTAATAACTTCATTTTTTAACTTAATATTTTAACACTTTTTAGATGAGCCCGCTGACGATTGGTTATGTCTTATTTGGTGATCACGTCGCTCGGCTAAAAGTTGGACCGATAGGGTCCCAACCCGCAGCGCGTACGAACCTTATGATATTTCCGATCAAATTATGCATAGTGAAATAGTATATACTAGAAATCACATGTATTTAACAATGTTCCATACGACAGCTGTACAGCCATTTAGGTGAGGCCCTTCAAAATGAATCAGGTCAAACCTGGTCAGAATAGCAGCCCATATTTGTAATATTTGTTTGGGTAACTTGGTGAGGAAACACAATTATGCACCGCTTCCACGCGATGCAACCCAATCCCTCCAATGGCGGTGGAATACATCGGACGTACAAATGGTCGTGACATTGAATAACCACACGGTTTTAATTGGAGATTATTATTTCAAAAACAAGCGTTTACCTTGACCAGGGGATATTGGACTGGAGGAAAATTGAGATAAACGGCCTTTGGCGAACATAGATCACTAACAATTAACTCGGTGAAGAAAGCGTCAGGATTTGTCGGAGTGTTTTTTGAGGAGTTAATCGCTTGTGTGTTGATTTATGAGAGCCGTGCGTGTTGCTCAACCATAAGGTGTTCGGACAAGATTTATGTAAATCCATCTCGCATTGGTCGCTTTTCCACCCAGTCTACGTTCGATGAATTATTCAAATGCTCTAGACTGAACCTACCTGGCAATCGAACAGGTTAATTAAAGGGAGGTACATGCGTCCTTAAGGTGCAAGCGTGTACCTTGTTTATGTTTATGGAGGGTGGAACAAATAAAATGGAGCACGGATACTCTATCAGAACATACCTGTCCGTAGGGAGAGTTCCTAGATAGTCACTAATAAGCAACCAGCCTGTCCCACACTATGCCAGTAGAGGTCCTAAGTTAGGTGCTCATAAAAAAGGGACTGGAATGAGATTAAATTTTATGTAGATAGTAACGCAGGTTCTATATTCATCGCATGGGTAAAAAGTTTTAATTTTATCGATATTTTGATACGAAACGTGTGGCACCACTCAAATCTCGCATGTGTGAAACCCACGTTGAATTATTCCGATGGTATCGCTTGTAATTAATGAAGACCGCTCAGTCGCATTATTATTGGCAGTTAATGAGGCCGAACATTATAGTGTAGATGCGGAGATATATGAAGGTGGTCGCGAACTACTGTATGTATTAACGACCTAAATTATTTACAGGTGGTTTAATTAATTAGCTTATCTGGCTGACACTCGAGCGCGCTGGGGAACTGAGCCTGTACTCGTGTCTTCCTGCATCTGCTTACAGGTATGCGCGCAAGTGGGCGGTAAGTTAATTAAGATATTTCGGAGTCGCTACCTATCGAGTAGGTACCGGCAGAAAGGTACGTTACCTTTAATTGTCTTCTGGAAATTATTTTGTTAGAACCTATCTATTTTTGTCATCCGTGAAAAGCGTTGTCATTATCCGAAGCGTTGTTTCTTATTTCTGAGGATGGCGATCCCGTATGGTGTCACATTTCTTGTGGGATATTATCTTTGGAGTAACAATGTATGGAGAGAGAGATAATTATTATTTTTGCCCAACCTATACAAAATTGCGATAAATCACTTTCTCCGGGTTTTTACGTCGCACACCATGAGAGAGAAAGAGACAACAAATATAAACACACCGCTTCTATGTACTGTCACAATGACTTTGGGCTCCTGGGTCACCGCGGGACTCCGCCCACATTTTTTACTATGCCACTAAACTTGACACAACTACACGATTTTTTAGGTTATATGCTATATTTTTGTTGATAACAATACTGTGAAGAAGTGGTTATACGAATAAACTAAAACATTATGCCGATATTTGCTATGAATGGATGTATAAATACCCTAGTCTTAGCCACGACTAGGTCCGCCGAGTCCGATAAAAATCATCAAAAACTGACTACACTGCCTTGGATAGATACCACTCTATATACTCTAAGACACTATCCTTTAACCTCGGCGTCTACAACACACAACATCTCAGATTCCCAAATGGTGCAGTTTACCACTGAGATGTTCATAGGTGTTTCAGATGTGGAAATACTTTAGCATTTTTAATCATTCCGATTCATCTCGCGAGGATAGTTCGCGACTCACCATGCGTTTCTCCGAGTTCTTGAGCTTTCTCTAGCTGATGTGGTCTAATACCTGTACCACACGATTCAGGCAGGTTCTGTATCTCTTTCTCATAAATGATGCTCGTAACAGAAAGAGAACTTATTCACACGCGTATCATGGAGGAAGGAGGAAAATGATATAATATCCACTTTTCACGTTTCGAGTTAGCGATGGATATATTATTGGTCACTAAACATAGGTAAAGTTATTTCGAGCAAGGTTTCCACTCGAATGGCGATCTCTCACCAGGGCGATTCTCAGAGTATCTTTTGTAACTTAAGCCCGTAACCAATAGGTCTAGTTTTAGTGCAAAGGTCTAGATCTTTTCTCATAGTTCTTAAAATTATTTTCTCAACCCACGAAGTATTTGCTTTTTGTATGAATGTGTATTCAAAGAATAATAAATAATTAATGAAATGAAAAAAAAACTTTGTTAAAGACCACATATTTTATTTAAAAGTATGACAGACCGGTTTCGCTTAGCCTAAGCATCATCAGGGTACAAAATTAAACTGATTACCTGATTACCCTGATGTCGGTCATATAATTAAAATAAAATCTATGGTCGTATACAAAGTTATTTTATCATTTCATTTAATATGTCAAGCCACAAAGTATTGTTTTCTACTAAAACCTAATAATTATTGTTAAAATTTGTTGAATTTTTCAGTTTTTATAATAATTAGATGTAATTTTTTACATCTTCTGGGGTGTATAGAGCCTAACCAACGAGATCACAATTGTTTCAGTCGGAAAGTGCGCAGAAGGGAGGTAACACGATGAGATAATTCATAACAAATCGTGCTAAGTATGAGGCAATTCTATTTTTGTAAGAAAATTCATAAATAGACTCTGAAGATTTCAAATTACGTCTGTCTTGATTTTGATTGTAGCCCAGATTAAAGCCCAGTTCGTTAAAGGGGGTATTTCAAATTAGTTATTTTTAGATTAATCTCGTTTAGTCCGCGTGGGTGGAACGAACTTGCTCATTGAACGAATATGTTTTGATTTTAATTGTACAACAGATAAATATAATACAAATGACAAAGCCCCTCATTAGAAAACACCTGAGTGTTTTTAAGTCCATAATAAATACTAATTTAATATTAAATATCCCCGTATTGCGAAGGAGCCATAAACACCAGATTTATGATAATAGTTTTTTGGTTATTTATTGAATACACGTTTGCTATTAGGCTCATGTGAGGAAGGAACATCAAAACGTGTTATGGCTGATTAAAAGGAAGATAATTTTAATGAATTTAATTATGTCGAAAAAGCATTCCAACAATGTATTTAATAAATGCATCTTGCGTACATCGGAAACAATTAGGTCGTTTTTTGTTTATGGCAGATTTATAACGCTTAAATTATTTTCCTCCGTAAAAAGCAGCCGAAGTTATTCAAGACGATATTATGCAATAAATCATCGTTTAAATTAGTACATTCAACGAGCATCAAATTAATAATAAATTGGGGTATAATAATTATAACTGGATGAAAATAATGGTTTTATTGCATAAATAAAACAAACAAGCTTTGTGGAAATGCAATCACTAACAATAAAAAAGCCATAAACTAAAATGAAACATAGTGCGCGCCTGATTTATATGTGTGAGCCTCGCAGCCTATCTTATTCCGGCCAGTTATTTTTTCTTTGTAATTGATTTAGGGTCCGTGAACTTGGTTTTTTTATTTCCTTAAGGAACTCGCTTCCTAACGATTTGGTGGGCGAAATAGTATCCACGCAAATATACTGTCAAGATAAAAAATGTAATTTTATGTGATTGTTAAAATATTGAAAAAAAAATTGTAATCATAAAATCAAAACAGTACCTACTATTAAAAAAATACGAGAAAAGGGTCTCGCTTCTGCTACTTGATTGTCTAACCTAATCATTGATTGAACTACCTCGACAATCTTCAAAACCACCGTGTTTCTCCAATACCTACACGACTTGGGTTTTTTAAATATGAACATCGCTGTGTTATTTTTAGGCAATTGTCTAGTCTGGTGGTCGTTAGTAAACTGTATTAACATCAAAGAAAAAAATAATTATTTATTTTTAAACTGTATTAACATGGAATATAAAAAATATATATATTTATTTTTAAAAGGTTCACGTTTTTTTTTAATTCGACAAACTTTACTTTCGACAAATTTGGTCGGTGGCCCGTTTGTTAGTTCCCCATTTGGACCGCCTGCAAAGATAAGTGTGTCACGTTGAGCTTTTATTGAAGTGCTTTAAATAATAACATGCCGAAAACGTGACATATTGATGATGAACATTTTGTTATTAATAAATTCCAACAACTTTTGATAAATACCGAAGTATTTTTTCGCAATTAATTTGATTATGAGCTACAAAGTCCTCGTACATTGTAATGAAATTATTAATAAAAAAAGTCCGGCGAATTCCTGTGAGTCATTAAAAGTACCACCTACCCGCTGTTATGTGATTAATGCCCGGCATTTTTCATTTTGTTCAACATTTAAATTAATACAACATACTGAATAAGTCTGTGCCTACATGCGAGCAGGTAGATAGGTACTGGTATTGTCCGAATAAAAAAGATGTAACGGGAAGTGGCGAGACGAGGAACATGCATTCTGTTTGAATTGAAATATCCATTCATTAGGCGTTATTAGTCAAATCGAATAACGGTAATCATTACCTACAAAAGGCCGTTAGAAACTACGGGCAGAATCATATCTCACTGACGCACTTCCGCGGGAGCTTTCATTTGATTTGAGTTGTTTTTATTTAAAATACCGCACGAGAGTCTTACCGACCGGAGTCAGCTGGACTATGTCAGTGTTGTGGGGTGGGGAAAGGAGACGGGGAAGAGTAATAGGACGGTTCAGGAGTACCAGACTACTTTCAGTAAAAATGTTTATTTCCCTATAAAAGTGTTACTTTTATATTTTAGTTCATCCATTTTACAGACTGCTAACTAAATCAAGCAGTGTATTGATTCTGAGTGGTTGTCTCTCACCAGAGAGATACTGAGAGTATCTACCACACTCGGAAAATTTGGTATTTGAATATCAAAAGTTAAGAATATAAAATAAACAAGTTCTAAGCATCGATACTTCGCGTTGTCATCCTCTGGAATGATTATTGCAAAACACGAAGCGAGAATTTTTCATTTTGGTTTTCACTTAATGTTTTTGAATGCGCAAATTGTGCCTCCCTATGTAGGTAACGTAACCTGCCACCCTATTTACGAGTTACAATATGGAAAGCAATATATTACACGCTGCATTGGTATTCGGTTCACGTATTTTTGAAGCGTTGTAGGAAACCAAAGTGTTTTTAAATCAGTAAATCAGGAAACTCTTCCGAATGTCTGCTTTGTATATTATTGTGCAAGGTGATAGATGGTCTGTAATATTCAGGATTTTGTATTCATAAAGACCTAAATATTTTTAATTGGCACTATTAACCAAATAATATTAAGCCATATTTCAAGTGTTCTGTTTTTTCCATTGGTCTTTTTTAAATGCCTTTTCTGCCTACATTGTCTTAGTACCCACTGAATAATATAATTATTATTAAAAAAAAACTGTCCCTCGTTCTCTTGTTGTAGGTAGAAGCAAGTGATGTTCTTCCTCTGAAGAATTCCTAGATTTTGGAAAACATCGTATTTAATTTAGTCTGCAAGTGATTAGTATAACTATGATAAATTCTTGTGCTGGTAATAATATTTAGGTAGGTACATAGGTATATCAAAAACTAGTCTTTTTGGAAGTCTGGATACGCAGCTATGTTCATCTGGACAGAAAACAAGAGTAATGATTAACTATTCATAAATAAAACACGATTCTTTGTGCAATATATTAAGTACTAATTTATTACGATACCTATGAGTCTGCTAAAATATTTGGCTTTATAACTTTGTAGTCCTTTGAAAGTCCTCCTCACAAAAATCATTTTCATGAAATAACAATGTCCCTTAAGGTTTCATCGCTTTGTTTCGAAGCTTTATTCTGCTCCCTGGATCCTCGCATCTTCTACCAGTTCTCTCTCTCTCTTGTTTACGGCATGCTTTGAAGAATAATACGCCAAAATAAGTCAATTATTGTATTCGGCGGTAAAGAAACCACATTGCACTTCGATTCATAAAACGTTAATGTTTGAAAGAATATGGAGATATTACGTGCTTTAAGGTTTAAACAACGCGCTAGAGATAAAAAAGAATCGTTCTGGGTTTTCATTAGAAGATACAAATAGTGGAATATAATGCATCTGGTTTTGAAGTTATATTTAAATTGTACATACCTATGTACTTAGATTCGTCTAGAGATACATAATTTGAGAACCCATTGAACAATATGATCATTGGAGTTTAAAAAGAGACTTGCGTAGATAGATTGATCCGTTTTTTGAATTGAAATGGTGTATCCCGAAAGCACCAATTACTTACTTGCTACAAACTAATTAAGATATAATAATATTTAAAATATCTGGCGACCGGATTGAAATTCGCGCCGTCACTCATCAGTCATCAGCGCCCACGGCCCAGGCCGGTACCAGCTCCAAGGAGAGGTGCATCGGATGAAATGTTCTAACAATTCATCAAAAATAATCGTGCGCCGCTTTTTGTAAAAATAACTGGCTGCCCGCATTTCATTTTGGTCGCTGATTTAAATAAAAACCACATCCATCACCAACCTCTTTGTTCAAAGTATTTTCAAATATTTACTTTCCAAATTTGCGATCGGATAATATTGTTTTGGATTTAAACAACAGGATCTTTAATTTGATAGAGAATGTCTCATCTGCCGTTTTTGTTGGTTCATATTTCACAGAATTATTATTGTTGTTATTTGAAGTCATTTTTCTGTGTTACTCTAGGGAATCAAATATTTATACGGCATATTCTTTCTAGGATGGTATTTGCATTTATGAATGTATTAATTTGAAAAGGGTCTATTACCTGTTCACGTATCACATAAATCTTTTTGATATACGAGGCACAAGAGTTACGAGGAGTGCTGATTTCAATGGAGCGGTCACGTAGAAACAAACATTCCTTTTAGAAGCAGAAATAGATCCTGCGGTGGAGTTACATGGCCGGGCTTAACCAAAGCACGAGTCAAGAGTTCGAGACACCGGCGAGTTGCGTGTTGCGTCTTGGCTATTGCGACACGCTCTCGTCTAGATAGATCAAAGCGGAGCAGAGCAGAGCAGAGCTGTATATCTCTTCAGTGGCTAGGCCAGTGTCTCGCGTATTAAGAAAACACATAAATCATTTCCGACATTCGGATAACCGTTGAACCACGGGTCCCGATTTGGATTTGATCGCTGGAAATCCATTAAGACTATTAGCCGCTAATACCGCGTATGACTCGAGACCCGAGAAGGTTGTGCAAGTCACGGGCGATGCGATGGCCGCGCGAGGAATCCAAATTGAACTTTTATACGGCCATACGACGAGATAAGCTCTTTTATTGAATCAATTGAGAATAGCTTTTTAAGATGAGCCATTGAATATCAATTTGGGGCAAACATTGTTTCTCTCGCGAGCGTAGCTGCAGAGGTGGGCCCCTAAGGATCGGATCAGAGAGCCAGATATAGGCCACCGAATGATGTACCGCTTTGACTTTGATGCGTGAAATCAAATTATCCCTCGGCTTAAACGATTCCGAGTAATGGAAATAAACTTTATTTCGATAAATAGCTTAACAGTAAATCACCACTTACGTACACTCGCGCTACTTTTGCATTTAGAGTTTGGTTTGAGCAGGAAGACATCGTACACAGTCATTATATTAGCTCATCCCGTGAACAATAACAGGAAAACTGAAGAATTTACCACTAAAAATAATGTTGTGAGTATATTTTATATCTGACCAGCTTATTAACTGACCAGGATGCTATTTCCCACAAGTGTAGGTAAAACGGATGGAACCTCATAAATTCTGATCGGGCATTCACACCTGGCTTCATCCACAATCACACATCGTCTCATACGCATACCCTGTTTTTCTGGATCTTGAAACGACATTCTCCGTTCGCTATTCTCCGTCTAACTTTCACTACTTTATTTTATATTTTGAAGAAAGTGACCAGATTTATGTCCATTTACGATCACTTAATTGGCAAACATGATTTGACCTTCTAAACAAGCATATTAATTTAATCTAATATTATTAAAAGAATATAATATGTAATAAATTGCCGTTTCTTCATAGAAGGAGACAAACTCGGTAATTTATAATCTGTTCCAAATTTAAATGGCTTCCAGTGTGCAATTTTGCTAATTATTTATTCGATAATTCATACTGGTAATAATTATTATGGCCGACCAGTTGCCTTTGTAATTAATATTTGCTGGTATTATTGGTTTAATAAATACATAGTGCAGTTCTTCTAGAGCCGGATAGACAAATTATGGGTTACATTTTTCCTCGATAGATTTTACGTTTGGTCAGTTGTAATAACTGTATTTCAAGACTTGTCTCAAACATTCAATAAATAATCGCTCTAGATAAAAACAACTCGCCAAATCACATCTCGATACGTAATATAGGCAACTTTGGCAACAGTAATTGAGATATTGTCAATACGACATAATACCTAATTAGTCATTCGTTTTTTTTTTTCTTTCATTTCAGCTTAAATGTTAGACGGATTCAGTTTGAAAAAACACTCCATTTGTGATTTAATAAAACAAATTTGTAACTTTATTCCACTTTTATTGCTCCATTTGTGTTCACGTAAGAATGCAGACCGAGAAATGCCGAAAAGGTTTTAAGTAAGCTGATGTAGTAAATTAATTATTTTGGGAAATATTTACTTAAAACAGTGAGAAGAGTTCCAATCAATACCACCTCTTCAGCCTCTTCACACGCGAGACAAAGTAATCTAATTTAATCCGTACCACGGTTTTCAATTACCGCCGCCATATTGACATTAGGGTAACTTTAAAGTGGGCGTAGTTTTCTCGGCTCAGAGAGAAAAGATCTGCGCTGAAACATTGAAAGCTTCGGAGATATCTTTCAGCAATAATTAACAGAGCCGCCGAGCGTAGCACCAGCCAAAGGCACTGGAGACTGGAGGCTGGAGTACTGAACTGATCGGCTGCGGGACACCGAATTAAGCCGATCAATTGGGCATGTCGTGGAACACGAATTCAAGCTTTCATTTCCCTCACTAATGGGCTCATTCAAAATATAGGAAAGTACTAGAATTTATTTTAGATTTTTTCCTGAACTAGAGCTTTACCGCATTTATTGAATGAAAATGTACGTTCAACCAATATTCAAAAACGTCTATTTGAAAAATCTCTAAAAATGTTGAACGAATAGAAAAGATCGACGAAATATAATATGTAAGGTCGATAGAAACAAGTGCTTGCAGCATTTTCAAGCACCTTGAAGACTCGTGGCTTGAGGGGACCTTCATGCAGCGGAGAATAGGAAGAAATTATCAATTATGATGATGACTCAGAATTTATAAAAGTAATCACTGTGATTTTCATTTTATTTTCGACGTATATATATTTTTATACAACGACTAAAGATTGATATTGAAAAGCAAGCGGTCCCATGTTTTTAACGATTCTTGGCGAACCATTTATATAATATTTGAAAAAAAACCAATCAGCATTCCATCACATCTATCATTTATCTGTAAGCAAAAGGACTCACATTGAAATAAGTATTATTTTTATCGGGATAAGATACTTTTTTGCGGTTGACCACATTACTTGCCCATCTCTTGGAATTATTTGTTTAACGACTCTAAATTACATTTATTTTACCATAACGATAGGTAGGTCCAATTATTGAAAACGTTTTCTTCAGTACAACGAGAGCAAAAATTAAGAAAAAAACGCTTATTATTTGACCGCCGAAAATCTTTTATTGAATTGTTGATTGTAGATTACATACAACATCATACGTGTGTTGTCTCAGAACAAAAATAAGCATATGCAGAGAGTACTAAATATTTTTACCCAACCTATACAAATTTACGATAATTCACTTTCTTCGGGTTTTTACGTCGTAAACCGTGAGAGAGAAAGAGATAAGACAAGTTGTCATATAATATCGCACCACTTTTCGGTATGTACGCATGTTTTCCGTCTCCCACGTATCGGGTGACTCCGCCCGCTACGTTTTGTTATGCGACATAACAGGACATAACCCAACGGCTTTTTAGGTTATATCCTTTATTTTTGTTGATACCGATACTGTGAAAAAGTGTATATACAAATAAACAAAACATTATGTCGACATGTGTTATGAATGGATGTATAAATACCCTAGCTTTAGCCCTAGCCACCCCCGAGTCATGAAAAAACGACAATCCTGGCTATACAAGCTAGTCAATCTGGGATAAACCTAGATATTATTTCAGAATTGCGTAGTTTTGTTTGTTTCTTTTGCTTTCGGCGGGTGGTACTTATTCCAACACGTGCGGGGAGTGTAATCAAGATAAAATGTAATAATTGACTAATCCGTTGAGAGAGTTATGTTTTCCGATAAGAACATTCTCCGCGCTTCGTTACGAGTCGCGGCTGAGCGGAATACGAGTACTAGCCCCGGCCCCACCACTATTTGTGGAAAGAAATAAGCGAGAATTGACGCTCGTTTATCATTGCTCGATTATGACTTTTCCATATTATTATTATGAGGAGAAAATAATTAAATTATTTTTAGCATTCGGTGGTAATCTCCAACCATAAATTAGATACCAGTCTTATCTGTTGAGAGCCCGATGCCAAAATTCTTCTATAAAACTATGTTCCATTTAAACAAGAACGTATCATACGGACGTCTTAACTACACAGTCGATGTATTTGGTGATTCTGTATTAGTGATAAAACGAACTCTCCACAAATACTTCACTGAAATATACGAGTCTACTACACATTAGTATATATTTTTTTCTTTTCAAGCTTTTATATGTATTATTATTGTATTTTTTTATACTGCATTTTGTATTCACCCACTGGTTTAAGTTGATTAATTTTAATTTTCAAGGAGAATGTACTTTTGTGTTTTTAATGTATCATATAATGCTCTACCCGTCAACGTAAATACATTGTACAAGTTTGTTGTAAAAGCCCACTAGGGCTTAAATAAATACACACATTCAAATCTACACTATTGAATCGTAAAACGACGTGATCTATCTCAAAAATAATAACTAAATATGTTTCATTTAAACAATGTGAAATTTTATCAAGAGTGAGTACATCGCCCCATTTTTACCAATCCTGTAAAAAGTTTTTCACACAGTTCAACCCTCCCAATAAATATTAACCACTTACACGTTTTGTATCAATAAAACTCTTCCGATATTTCCCATTTTGTCTATTTCCGTTTAGAATTAGACTACGAGCGAAAGGGAGGTTTTATCGCTTTCTATTTCTACCGCTCCCGTACAATATCACCCGTTTCGAGAATTCGGGGGAGATAAATCACCCGCCGAAACAGAAATTGATATAGTCTCATAGATCACTCCGTCGCGGGCATAATTCACAATAATATGACATCTCCAGCCTCCCTGCGACAGTCGGAGATGAAAAAGATCTCCGGAGAGACGGTTCGTCATCACATTTGGGAGTAAAAGGAATTAAAATTCTAATTATGCGCCAGAAGTCGCTCATGACGGTAAATGGCGCGGATAAAAGTTAACAGGCACGGCGAGTCTGGTATATTTCTGGTGTCATCTTCCACAAACTGTAATTGCAAACAGATTCTTGAAGTAAGACGACCTAACTTATTTTCTAGGTCGCCTTTCTTAGTAATGAGAACTTGAACGGCGTTCTCTTTCAGTACTCTTTCTACCAAGAATAACATTTTTAAATAGAAAATGCCTACTCTGTTGTTTTACACCGTAAGATAAAATAAAATAAAAATGTTTAGAAACCACTTCAAATGATTGTACATTTCCAACTAATTTCTCTTAGATCGATGCATACTACATAAGCTTTAGCAAATTACTTTAAATTGTAAATATATCCTTATTACACAGGAAATTTGTTTTTAAACTTAATTTATTTAAATTCAATCCCGTTTAATTAGACTCCGCGAAATGAACAAATATAATTAATTGGCGTATAAATTCGGTAAATGAAGGATATTTTCTGTGAAAAGACTTCAGAAACATATGATTATACCGTATACAATGCTATTAACTGGTTTATTACTTCGTTGGTTGAATAAGCATCTATAATTTTTAAGTAAAATGATATTTTTTATAAAATACTGATTCTTATTGAAATAATGACGCTCCATATCGCATACCTACGTACAGAATCAAGTGCCGCTGTGGGTAGGTCTGCCAACTAATTGAAGCCGCTGCCCGCTGGGTAGCTGTACTTAATGCATATTACACATGTTTGACCTCCCCAGCCTCCGCGATGGACCCGTAGTAAGGTATACTGTTGATGTAATTTTGATTCAATTTGTGAAGTGATTAAAAAAATTGTAAAATTGCACGTTTTACGGTTCACACGGAATTCCCAAATGAAACAATGTCATCAACCTAAGTAGATAAATAAAGCTACCGTTTTTTCCCAACAGAATCATTATAATGTTTGTCTACACACGGAGATGATTGCTGTGGGGTACCGCCGCTGCCCCACTCCTCCGCACCTACACCACGTCGGTCTAGGTACCTACCTACCTGCTGTATGGTGTTTGCTGCAGACTGGGCACGGGGTCCCATCGCATGCCTCGGACGTACAAATTTGTGAGATTGTTAAATAAAAGTAGCATCAACCGCAAAGGAAATAGTGACCGGACGCACCGCACGTAATCAATTATGAATATTGTATTTAAATAAGATATTTTTAAATTCCATATAGTATAAGAAGAGGCTGATTTTACGTTGGACTAAAGCCGGATCGCTCGGGGTTTAATAATTATTATGTTTATATTTATAATTTAGTTGTATTTTCTCTTCACTAATTACCTCATTTTTTATACTGTATTTTTTAATGTAAATGTACAAGTTTGATTACTGTGAAATGTGTATAACTCTAGTAACTCATGTAATGTTGATTTCCTTGTCCCGGATGAGCTTCGGGTATTGCTATGTGGTAAGATATTAAAATAATAAAAATATTAAAGTTAAAAAAAAAGAGTTTTAAGAAGGCGCCTAACCTGAAATAAGAAGTGATAAACGAAGTTGAAGTTACTAATTTCAAAAGTATTACTATTAGCACATTTGAAGAAGGGTTAAAGATGGCGGGCTCGTCCGCCATAAATTCATGAAAAGCTTTCACCCCTAAGCCTATTGCCGGAGACGTACCGCGATGCTGAGCAAATATTGACTTATTTTATTTGTAAATATGAATTCCTTGTACGGCTTCAGCCTACCGTCCGGATTACCTGCCCACCGAGGCTGTGCCTGTAGAGCGTAGAGTGTAGAGTGTAGAGTGTAGAGTGTAGAGTGTGGTGTGTGGTGTGTGGTGTGCAGTGTGTACAGTGCGGCCCGCGCTAAGACAAGGGGCCGCCGCTGAATCAACAATATAATTGGCCCGGACTCGTTGGCCGGTCGCGCGGACCAAACCGCAGAGCCCCCGGGCGCACTCTACCTGCTCAGAACGAATCCAGTTAAAGAAACCAAACTTATAATTTTACGGGAATTTATGGTCGTTATAGACTTAAGCTCAGCCCCGAGACAACAGCCACCCGTTAGCGGAGACGCTCAAAATAAACCACGATGTTAAAACAAACACCGACTGCCGACCGTCTCTGCAAGAAACGCGAGGCCTTTCTGGCTCGCGGGTCAACGATGCTGCCGACCCATACGTTGATTGGGTCTGGAAAAAGATTTAGGGCTGAAGTACATAGCGATAGTTGTAATAAAAAATCAATGCTCCGATATGCAAATAAGACTCGGATTGGTATTGAATAGCTTACACAACGCTTAGGCAGCAGAGTCAGCGAAATTCTACTTGGATTGGCTAACTCCAGGCTAAACTGAAATAATTATAAATCTGAGCATACGTATTTGAACTTTATTCAATCGGTTTTCATTTATAAAAAAAGGTCTTTACCATATCAGCAATTGCCCAATTAGGATTCTGAAGTTCGAAGACATTTTATTTTTTCCTGATTAATAGTTGAAATTCTGAAATCCTGCTTGATTATTCCCATCGATTGTATCAGTTAATATGGATACCCCTGCCCAGCTTATAGCGTGAGCCTGTTGTCTTGTAATTTACATCTTTGAATGTATTATTGTTCATTTTTTACTGTTTGACCTTGGACGTAATGATAAATGATGATTCAGCGCGAGCACTCGATGGGGAGACTGGGACGCCCGCCTGGAAACATGTGTAACATTTTATCTCTCACCGATGCGATGGTATTAGTATTAGTATTAGGATATCACGGATGGATTAGTTCACGGTGGATTGCTCGTGTTTTGTTTCACGGCATGTACCCCGCTGTCAGCTTTTACATCAATCTGTTGCTGTCTTTCCGGAAATGTGTATTTTCAATCATTCAGAAAGCTTCCGCATTTATTGAAACCTACACCGAGCTTCCTTTGGGTGTATTGTTACACTCGCTTTTGATTTTTAAACTGTTCTCGAGACGAAAGCCAACTCGATATAACGTCACATCAAGACAGTAAATACAAAAATTGAACGGCATGTTGGTTACATAAACCTAAAAAAATGATAAGGCCATCAAAGTTTAACGGAAGGGCCGCAGATTTATAATTCCTTGATAAACAAAACATGTTTTCAAATTTACTACTAGGATTTTATTTTGACGCACAATAAAAAATAGGGCATTTTTCAATAAATTTATTTTATAAATTTCTTAGGTTCAGTAATATTTATATATTTTTTTATAAAACTTTCTACTTTTACAACGCCATTTTTAAGCAATATCAGGTCAAGGGCGCTTAATGGAGTTAAAGAATGTACATTCATATTTGTTCACGACGGCATGTTATCATCTATTCGGCCTTTTAAAATTGATGCATTCGGTGAGTTGAATATATGCATTTGAAATGAAAAAATCTGTAAACACCCACCGCAACTTCACAGACCACCGTAACTAATTAGAACCTCTCTAAAAGCCAGACAATGCGCTCGCATATGTACTAAGGTACCTACTAAGTTTTTACAAGATAATGGCGTGGTCGGCATCTTTCATAACTTCTATACGAAAGCCGAAAGAGGCGAAATGTATCAGAGATTCTATGGGGATTGTGTCGCTTTAGAACATTTTCAAAATGTATTGACTGATTCAGGGTAACGTGTAATTTGTTCTCTTGCCTATATCTTCTGTTTTCGAATTTTGTTTCAAAATTATTATCAACACGCTTAAAATTAAAGACAACCTTTAAATTTGGTGTTTTTTTTTTAAATTATTCATAATGTATGTAGTTTCATTCATTAATATTTTCAAATCACACACCTACCCAATTACTACATGAATGTTTGAATACGTTTTGAAAGAACCCTCACATTATTCTACATCATGGCAATGATAACAGTAATGATGAAAGATATACCTAATAGAAGAAACCGCCGCACCTCATTGATTCGAAACCTTCGTGATCGGTACCAGTGCAGTTCCACTAAAGTGTCCGGCCAGTAGTCTCCAGAGTGAAGATTTTAGTAATGATAGCCAATCTGTGAAAGGAGAAGGCACTAGAGGAAGAATAAGAAGATGGGGTAATACTTACCTGCATATTTGTATGACACCTCTTTCACAACTAAGAAAAGAACACCCAAAAGGTTTAGAGTAATGTAAATAGAATATTTGTGACTGATTCAATGACAGGTAAGTTACACCTATTAAGGATCCTTCCCTTTCTTGTAATACGCTCGGTTCAGTGTTCAGTGGAATACAGTACCGTTTATCGCGCATCTCGTATTGGCTTGATTCAAATTTATTATTGCTTTTGATAGACGGATGGAGTCATAATAATAGCCCATTTCCGATCCAAGTCATTGAACGTTTTTTCATAAATTTTAATTACTGATTTTGATTAACTTCTTCACATGAAGACATTCAATTTAATAATTGTAAAACACAGCAAACGATAACGGTTCAAATGATTTTGGATGAAAATTCTTTGACTAGAACGGTTGTCGGTTGATAAGTAACTGGACCGAGTATATTAATTTGGTAGATTCCTCTAGGTGTACGAGTATATTCATAATATAAAGCAGCAGACATACGAATGTTTAAGTGCATCTGTATAATTACCACAAAATATTAACAAACACGAAACACCTATAATTGTTCATTTTGATATACTCGTATCTTACAACAAAGTAATTCTAATTATTTATAAAAACTCACTTTGGGAACAGAGAAATTTACATTATAATATATTTGTATTAACTCATAATAGCTATGTCTTACAAACAAATCACTCTTTCACACTTTACTTAAAATATAATATTAAAATTGAGGTAATTGACATTGAAGAGGAAAAAAACTAACTCAATTATAAAAACAAACGAAGAAAATATTAAATAAATAAGACAATAATAAACGCAGACCTAAAGAGGAAATTTACAAGAAAACAAAATTAGTATATTAAGTACTTATGCATAGGTGTATATGCATGTGTGCATAATACAATCAAAGAGTGGAAAACTAATAACGAAAGGTCAATCATATTTTTATTTTAAAGTTTTCGAGAATAAAAAACCAGTATTAGCGTTTAATTAATCCTTCGTACTGTGGTGTAAATACTTTATTAACAGTGGGTAAGATTTTTTAGGAATACTAAAACTTATCCGCCTATATAATAAATAATAGGTTTTATTTCTCTTCCACAAACCGATTCTTTTAAGAATGTGAACGTACGAGTATCTATTCTTATGTGGGTAGGCATATAACACAAAGTACTGACGTAGGTACTCTGCGTTACTACACACTTTTACCATTCACTCTCGCTTGTCTAACATGATTCCATTTTCTTCGCATTTCTATGTTGCCATTTCCATGACAATGAGGGAGGGAGGACCGTTATGTGAAATGTGTAACAGCCAAACAAGAGGCCGACATCTTGTCCAACCAACATCATCTGTTGTGGATGCTGCATACAAATGTAAATCCCATTGTAAAGGTCCTGTGCCATTGAGACAGGTCCTGCCACCAAATGGGCCCTTGGAAGTTGAAAGGGCCGCAAATGCCTATGTGGTGAAGGGGTGCGTCTTGGGAGTGCATCGGGTGGCTCAATTGCCCAAAAGGCATTGACTAAGGAGATAAAATCATTTAAACAAATGTAATTTAGTTTTGATGTTTCTACCATTATTTTGACCGTTTCGGAAAATTATTAAATAAACCAGAGGTAAGAGAACTTCGTGGGCATCCATAGAATATTATTCACGAACATGATTGTGAATGTTTTATTATTCGAATCAAACATTAATATTTCAAGATTACAAGACACAATAACCCAAAAATAAATTCAATAACCAATAGCAATGTAAACTAACATTCAGTTTTTATGTTGACTATTCATCTTTAGCGAACTTCTAATCAATTAATCAAATATCGGCTGGCCGAAGTTGAAGAGAACGAAGTTCACATGACATTCCTCCGAGCAATCAGTCCGATGGATCAATTACCGGAGATGAAACACTTAATCCAGCGGATGACTGCGGAACTAACTGAAAGTAACTGGAAGGTCGGAAACATTCTTGGATCCGGTGCTGATAATGGAGACCGTCGTCTTTCCCACGTCTTCCTCGCCTTCTCTTCTCTGTTCTGTCTGCTCTTCGCTTGGCACTGCTGTCCTGGGCCACAATGGGATTATCCACGCCCGGCCGACAATGCCGCGGACGCGCTAGAATTTCTAAGCCTTTTTTCAAACGACGGACGCGATTTTGCATCCCAAAAGCTGGAAAAAGTTCTCCCTGAAAAATAAACCGTTCAGATATTTCACGTCTCTCCAAAGGGAGGCGAATTTCAGCTTTTTACGTTGGAAAAAAGTTCTCGGACAAAAAAGTAAAACAGGTAAACGGGCCTGTTTTGGATTGTCTCTGCTATTTCAAAACCTTTTTTTTCAATCTCAATTATTTAAATAGTGGACAGTTACTGTCAAATTGGTGACAGGTAAAAAAAAGACGATTAACTCTTGTAGACACGATCCGAAGATAAATAACGCAGGAATTGATTGATTTTTTTGCTTTTTGCTTTAACAGCACTTTATATTACGTTACTATCGAAATCGGGTAAGAACCTGCGCATTTGACACCAAAAGCGGAAATAAAAAAAAGCATCTGCACGTGGAAATACAAGCGGATGTTAAACCACGTGTCTTTTGTAATTTTGTGTCAAAATATTGATTTTAAAAGAGCGGAAATGTCTTTGAAGGCGCCAACCTCCACATTGTAATATGCTTTGCTTCATTCCAGCAATATTTACCCCGAAGATTTATCAATAGTTTGTCATTTTATTGTGCAATATACTACATAGCAAACCAATTTCTCGTCACATCCTTCAGACGTAAAATGGCCAACATTTGAACGGTTTTCGGTTTACCCGACTTTACAATAAGAAACTGAATATTTCGGTCAGTATTACGTAATTGGGCGAAACCTGCACAAAGCAGACTTTATTTCCTGGAAGGTATTCACGTATTCTCCTTTGTGGGGGCTTTAGAGCAGAGACCAGAGACGTGTGTGCATTGAAAATCAAAGCGGCCATTCATCAGATGTAATGTTCCCAATTGACACGAAGCCAGTCACAATATTTTGTGTCGTGGTGAGACCTAAATGGCTGTTGTCCGATTGTGTGGGGACTCTGGGGACCCCACTGTCACTCACTCACACACGCACACTCACAACACGCGCTCACTGGCGGAGAGTGGACTTATAAACCTTGATAAACCGAATAGGTACCTAGTTTTAAACCGTGTTTCGTAATTATTGATTAACGAATATTTAGAAAAGGCGTGAAGTTTTTTTTTATTTTAGACTCAAATAAAATAAAAATCGTAAATTTTAAAATTAAAATAACTTATTAATGTTTAACGCTTCACTTTCATTTTTATTTTGTCCATTCACCACCATCGTTATCAATATCATATTGCTAAAAAATATTAATATCCGAGTGTGGGTCTCGGCCACAACTTAATCTTTTTTTAAATTCTATGTGTCCTTTTCTATTTCATATTTTTCAATATTGTTAATATTTTTTCGATAGTAAATTATATTTTTAATTCACTTCCGGTTGATAAAAGGTTTATATCAACGCAGCTTAACCTAACAAATGTTTTGCGAACACGAGATAAAAAAATTGACTGGCGAAAAAAAATCTGTTTGAAAATTGTTTTTTTTCTTTATTTTTCAAATGCAACTAATTACCTATGTTAGTTTTGTTTCTCTCAAAAACAACATTACCTACTACTTCTACGAACTACGAATATAGAGAGTACATTATTTAGGGAATGACACCCATTGCCGCCACTGTGTCTGCTTTCCCTAGAGGCTCACAGACAATAGTATTTACTATCATTTTATATTGACGCCTCTAATAATGCATTTAATGGATATTTGTGTGCACATTTTACACGGGGACGCTTTACAGCGGATTACAATGGCCGCTGCTTTTTGTGGCAACCACACGCCATCTGTGATCTGGCTGGATCGGCTGGATGTAGATAGCACTAGGTGCCATATGTCGACATTTTTCTGTAGCCGTTTCGTTATGGGTATCATGTCACGGAACAAATTTGCAATAAAAAAATATAGGGGTATCATCATCTGTTTTACCGTTCCGTTAGCACCCCTTTAGCGACACATCATTGCCGCGTTTATAATTTGATTTCTCCTCTCTCGGAGCGCAGATAACAGGGAGGATATTGCTAAGAATAAATAAATTCTAATATTTTTACTAAAACAAACCGTGCAATCCGCGCGACTCACAGATAAAACTATCAGTGCTGACACAACGTTGCCAGTACAATTCCGTACCTGGTTTGATTCTTTGAATTTCGTGCATTTTAACGAAAGTGCTTCTAAGTCGTTTGACACGGTAACTTATCAAACTTTCTTTTCTGATACTTGGTTCGACTATATTGTAATTGCAGAAAAAATTATGTTTAAACATTATGAAATAACAAAAATTGGCTTTATAGTGTAGTTTCTTACTATTTGTATGCCGACTTCATCATCGGTGTTTAATACTAATACAATTTGGTAAAGCTATTGTGTTTTATTATATTTTCAATTTCACAGGATTAGTAATTATTGCTTTCTACAAACGAATCATTCGTCATGATCGTCCTAACTTTCCTGATTAAAATATGACATTAAAAACAATATTAGTATAAAAACCGCACCCATGATGATTTATGAAGTGAATGTAAGTCTTTCACCATTAAAATAGATTAATGTTAACAAATGGCACATCACATTTATCATGTTCCCTCAATGAACACAACACATTGTTAAAACACTCCGCTGTTCCTCGCTATGAGCCTAACAGCTACAGTAAATTTGCATGATTAGAGACAAACGTTGGAAATGATATTTCTCTTGTCTTGTAGTGGGGCACTTTCATCTTAATTTAGTTCAGAACATCGAGATATACTATGCAAGATAGGATGCTTGGTGAAAACAGCGTAGCTTTAATAACATACCGCTTTTGCAGGGATCGTTGTAATAGGATAATGAAAATCATTCATCATTGTGGACAATCTCCATCGTCTTTCCATAAGTCGAAATCTCATTTTCACACTGTAGATAAAGCAAACAAAAACTGGCACCTATTCACATATTTCCAGATGTCACTGGATTTCGAAAAGTTCACACTTTTGGGAAAAACTGCAGAGAATGAAAAAAAAGGTTAGTAGCATATAAAATACAAATTTCAATACCAATACATTTTTTAAATTTATGGCGTCTCTGAAAAGGGTTTTAATTGAAGTAAGTAATTTATTTTTTTTTCATGTAGGTACATATTAGTAAGGCGCGTGGGCAATTTTTTAAACACGAAACGTCAACATTTTAAGTTAATCACAAAAAGGTACTGTTATAAAATTGGATATCAAATACTGAGACAGTTATTTAAATGAGAAAATTAACGATGCGATAATGGGGTTCCTTTAGAACCGGAATCTAGTAGAAGGGCTGTTGATATACCCACGCGCTGTTATTCCCATATCTGAATAATCTTTTATGATTTATGATAACAATCATGATTTTAGATAGTTTTAATTTGCATACATATATGTAATATATTATGATCTCATTGTAATATTAGATTAGATTATATGCAAAGTGCACTTGAGGTGAACCCTCACAAAACTACGCAAAATAAACTCACTATTATTATTTTGACTATCATAGAATATTTCTACTATCTTTGGTGTTCCCCACGGAATCTGTGTTATTTTATTCCTACTTGGGAAGGTGCCGTCTTAATTCAATTAATACATATTGAATGGCTCATCTTGTATTCCGCCAGCTGCAGCGATGCGACTACGGAACATGATTCACGGCTCTCTACTTCCAATAAATGAGTTAAAATGTTTCAGAATGCAATTCATATTATGGGAACTGACATGTCGTAGAGCTAGCAGGCTAGGCGGTAATTGTTTTACCCACAGTAATGGTTTATTTCCTCAGAGCAAGAATATAAAGAGACCATACTAATTTGTGACAAATCGTTGACAAACTCGCAAAATATAGCTCTCTCTTTATGCTCGGTTCTATACGCATATGAGAAAAAGAGACAAACAATTGTTGAAACCAATACATGATTTGGGGCGGGCTAATACCATGTCCGCGGTTAATTGATTTGTACGAGCTTCATTCTGGTTTGGAGTGTCAGGCGAACGGACTGTCAAAAAGTGCGTAAATAGTTAAAAACTTGAGTTATTTTTTGTCCGATATCTAGCAAAACATCATGGCCATATGTGCTATACTTGGTTGCTTTAATCTACAAAAAGGACCAAAACAAACAGTTTTCACGTATGTACCATAAAAAAAATCGTCTTTTTAGTTAGATCACAAATATTTAACATTCTAACCTACAAAACAACTAGTAACTTACACCAATATAATTAATCTTTGGACTATTCGTTCCAATATAATAAACTTCCGTTTGAAATGAGTTTTAGTGGATTTGTAATATTTTTAACTTAGAGATATTTACTGTTGTCACATAAGAAACCATTACATGGGGGAATCCCCATATTGTACGGCTTCTGAAAATATCGGTCTCATGATACTAACGCTAAATTGTTGGCAAACAGATAAAGACAGAATAGTACATCTCTTAGTTATATTTATAATTTCGGTTACGTCCCCAGATTCAGGGCTATGCCAAAATTGGAATATTATTATTTATTTAATTATTTTTAGATTTCCAAAGGATGAAAAAAAAGACGAGAAAAATCTAATTTCTTTTTCTTTGATTTAACAAATATGTTAATATGAATTCATACGTTTATCTGGATTTTTATACCCTTAGCTTCTAGTTAATTGTTTTTTTTTAAATCTATTGATGTGCACATGCACTATTGTACCCATTTCTGAACCTGTTCTCGATGATTTATGATAACGATATGCATCTAGATAGTTTTAATTTTGTATACATATTACATATTATTTTCTCCTTGTTAGTTAGAATTATTAGCTTAATTAATTAAGTATGAAGCGCACTTGACAAGAAATATCACAAAACTGTGCTATATAAGTTCTCCATATATTCTTACTCCAAGGTTAAGAAAATGATTTAACATCTGTTATCACCGTACATTTTTTTTATTTTACTTTTTGTTTGTAAACTATTTTGTTGATGGAACTGAAGTTCATTTTATAAGATGTATTATAAAATGTTCTGTACTAATAATTTAATTCGTTTATATTTTTATCTATAAATAAGATTTTAATAATCTTATTGATTAATGTATCTTTGAATAAACAAAAAAATATACAACATTCATTCTTTTTAATGATTTACAACTACCTACTCACAACAAAATACCTAATTTACTTAATTTGTGACAACCCTGTTAGTGATTTTACTCTGAGTTTAGGCCACACCCTTTGGTCATTGCTTGGTCAAAAAGTGTGGACAAAATTTCGCAAAGTTAGGTCTCTACGTTACTCTAAGTTTATTTCCTACTTTCATTTACGACATAACTTAGCAATACGCATTCATTCTTATATATTTTCTCTGAACAGCACAATAAAACAAACTCTTTGTAAATTCTGACTTAGTAAAGATACATCTTAAATTACACGATTAGGTTGATATTATATAAGACATGACTCCTTATAGCCTCTTTCTAAAACAGCTTTAGGGGGTCGTTGATATAGGTCAATTGGCTCTGCCACAGTACAGTCAGGGGATAACATATCTAGACTCAGCAGAAAACAGTCTAGATTCCACGCTTCACTGGATTACGATAACATTAATAAGATATTTTCGGGGAAAACTTTATGTGACCTTTTACCGATTTTATTGGTGGATACGTCGTCAACGCTTGAATTCTCCATATTCCACTTATGACTATACAATAAAACTATATGAACAAAAGGTAACATTTTAAACAGAATGCCTCTGTTCTCCAAGCTCCAAGCTGAATGTATTATAATGAACGAACATGTGAACAAGATGTTGAGTATTATTATTTGAGCGTGGTGATAACTACCTGTATTCTCAATCCGCCCGGTAGATATTCTTCCCTGATATCTGATATTTTCAAGAAATTCTTCATGTCATAAATGTACGAGGATCCTAAGTTTTTTAATGTTGAAAAAGCATTTGATCCTTGGGTAAAGTAATTGGAACCGTTTCGTGTGTGTTCTCTTTGATGATACATTTCAAGTATTTCCTAATGAATCTGAAACCTTTTGATTACTTTCGGTAAAATATTATACAATTGATAAAGGTATAAATGTTTTGTTTGTTGATAATATTACTATGGAGAGCTTAATTGTGTTTTAGAACACCACGCAAGAGTACCACTGCCTGAAGCAGTTGAAGAATAACACCCTCATTGAAGGATTATTCCTACCCATTTAAACTATAAATTTGTATTCCTAAACCTACCATAGGCAATAAATAACCCAGGTGGAGGCTAGGCACGACCTGATAAAATTTTAATGAATTTAGATAATATTATAAGGTTATCAATGAGGTAGCAAACGGAATAAATATTCGTTTTTGAAAATTGCAGCGAGGCATTGAACAGGGAGATAAAGAACGAAAGTCGGCTGAATGTAGAAGAAATAAAATCCCTGAGGCGTAGGTATGTGCAAACGTAAATTATTTTGTTGCGTAAGGTGTGTGTTATTCACATAGAATCTGTAACGTTTCAATATTTTTTTACTAATGAAACCTCGTAGGTATCCCAGACTAATGAACTAGATCATTTCAAAAGCTACCAATCCGAAAAGTCGCATGTTGAATCTCGTTGCATTTTTTTAAAATGTGACGAGAAGATATTCCTACGATTTCTATTACTATAATATGTATGTAGCCGCTCGGATAAAAGCAAATGTCGGCATGTAAACATTAAACATGATTCACCTAATGGTGACCTCCGATAAGCAAACAAATCAACATTAGTCAAAGGAGAAAGCCAAATAAGGGACACATTTCCACTGAGCCGATACCTTACTGCTCGCGGCTGAAGGGACAGTTTACTTATCAGGAAGTAGGTAGCGGTAACCAATTTACAAATGACCGTCAGTCATCGCGCATTGCCTGTATTAGCCTGTATCAGCCCGGCCTGGCCGTGGGCCGCACCAATAATCAAATAATCATAATATTATGTAGCCTTAATGTAGGCTTAAATCGTATCGTGGGATGCCCTTTTATGACTAAAACGTATCATATGTGTGAATGATTCAAATACGTAAGTGACGAATAATCATTGATGTCTCAGTTTCTGTACTATATACTCGACTAAAAATTCCATAAAAGGTGCGATAGTTAAACTTTTTTTTTTAAATAATAAATTACTAAATTTACTAACTATATAATCAATGTTAAAAAAGTCACAGTTTAAATTTTAAAAGTTTTGTTCATTTTCTAATGATAATATCGTCTCCGGAAAGGAGATAGGGCTGAGGCGCCTTTTTGGGAAGTTTACACCAGAGTACTTTAAAGATTTTTTGTTTTACAATAAAATTCATAAGTCTTCAGTACCTGGTTGGAATTTGAAAAAAAGTCAATGAACTCAGTGAGATCATTGAAATTATATGATCTAGGTAACTACCCGAAGCGACAAAAACTTCAGAATCAAACGAGAGTCAGAGAATTCGATCCCGAAAAATAAAACTGATTAAAACTGCATATTTCACTCATTTTTTACCGAAGTGTCGCTTAAGCCCATTTGCCTTTCAAGCGAGGATATTATGTTCCTTCCTTCTAGAAAAAACAAAGCTTTATTAGAATGAATGTTTCTATGTAAAAGCTAGGTCCGGGAATATCCCTCGACCGAAACCAAAAGCCGCGGCTCCCAGCAAATGGCAAACGATCATATTTTCGATATTTCACCGCTGCAGGTATCCCATTGTTGTGTGTTTTTTACAACGCGCCAGTATTTTTTTGTTGATTTTACCAATATTCCCAAGTTGGGGTTTTTTCAGTCGGTTTTTAAAACGTACGTCGCCCGTGTTGATTCTTGATCTATTTCGGAATGACGCGTGTCTATTCACACAATCCCAGACATTGAAGAATACCATCCCGTCGAGTTCCCCGAGGGGTAGGCAAAGAGTGCGCGTTTTCCCAGCATGGATGAATTCGATGTCTAATGGTGAAGGAATACAATGTTATAAAAGCTCTGTTGTGTGAGGACTAAGCAAATTAGCTTTATTCTCACCAACTAGCGACCGGGCGATGGATGAAGCGATGTAGCGAGCGGTTGGCTAAAGCCCAAACAATGATTGATATTTTAAATTGTTTCCAGTTATCTTCGGAAGCATCTCCCGTCCATCAATGGAGTGACTTTCGCCTTGGAAATATTCAAATTTATCAGAGTGGTCCATTTGGTGATCTATCGTGAGCTCGGCTCGTTAGTGGCCGGCAGGGTCGCCTCGCCGGGAACTTATTATTTCCTCAAACCTCTTTTTATTTCTATTTAAAAAATAAATGTACGGAAGTTTTATGATTTTCTAAAAAATAGCTTTTCATATTTATTTTATTTCTAGTTCCCATTTTCGATTTATGTTTTATTTTACATAGGTATATATAAATGCGGCACATGGTATACAATTTTTTTATACGTGAATTCCGCACAAAAGTCTCAACTGCTCCCAATCGTCTAGAGCCAGTGAGACTATGGCATCCCCAATAGGGGTATGTTGTATGGCAGAAGGTAGTGGGGAGAGGAAGGAGACGAGGAAGGGAAGGTCGGAAAGTACCTGGCTATTCAGATATGGTCAACAAACACGGCTAAAGCCATTTCAAGGAACGTTTCAATTCTGAATGGTGGTCTTTTACTAGGGCGATACTTATAATATCTACCACTCTGATATAGGTATATAATAAAGAAGTACAATTTTGTTTTAGTTGGAACTATGTATACAAAAGCAATGATAAAATCACAGAGAAATATGAAGGTAACAGTTGTAAAGTTACAAAAATAATATGAAATTCAAGATACTGCTCAGTAAGAGCAAAGAAGAAAATTATTTTTGTAAACTACCAGTAACATTGTATTTAATATTGTGGAATCAATTACGGTTAAATAAATTGTATGCATTCCCAAAAAATGATTTTAATTTAGATACTAATATAAAGTGTAAGTTACAAAAGCCAAAGCCATAAAAAGGTTGACATCAAATACGTATAAGTAACTTATTATTAACGTATTTTAGTTTGAGTATAGCCTTCGAGGCTTTACATTTTTTTTTAAAGCCCACCCAAACTAAATAAGAATTTTATACAACTATATGTAAATTGTTTAAATTATAGAATTTAAATTTAAAAATAATATTTATAGAGTTATAACAATATACCGAACACATAATTCAAGCATAACAAACTTCACAAATGAACTTTGTCAATATCTTAATACACTATCAAAAAAAATACGATTTTATGTTGTGACTTAGTTTACCAGAAAAAATAAGATTAATTAATGATGATCTTAAAGAATTCAAAACACAATTAAAAAACTACACTGAAAACTTAAAATAAATATCTTTGAAAAATCATTACAGCAAATTATTAGTAACTAAATAAACAACACCCCCTCATACACACAAGCATTGCTTTTTTATGAGGGTAATTTATAATTTGTAATGAAATGTTTACATTGAAAAAATATATATATTGATATAACACTTGTATAACACAACTATGTATTATGTTTGATAATAATAAAATTTAAAAAAAAAATATATATATATATATATTTATATAAATATATATTTCAAGTGCAATACCGGAATCAAACTGGACGTAATTGTGATTTAATCTTTTTTTGAAATGTCTTCGACCAAGTTAATGAATCGATATCATTTGTTACTTACTTTACGAATTAAAAAAAATATTTCTCGTTATTGTAGAAAATCTTACAGCTATTTGATGCCATAACATCAGAAGACGAGACAGAAAAATCGAATATCATATTTTCAGGATTGAGTTAATGTTTGATATTAGAATACCCCGGCCAGCCCTTGCGGTTATTTTTTGTTATGAGTGATGCTGCTTTGGGAAAATATTTGATCATCGCTGGACCCGCGGCAGCTTTCGGCCCCGCTGTTAGCTGCTAGCTGAGAGGGCCGCTATTGGACAAAGATTGGTATTATTTAAATGCTAAAAATATCATTTTATTTATGGGCTTTTGAGGCTGCTTCAGGTCGGGCCTTCTAATATTTACGGAAACATGTTAAAATCAGTATTTGTTGCGAAAACAAGCTTCCATGAAACCGAAATATTGCTGTTTGGAAATAATTTACAGTTTGTTCAGAAAAAAGCACTTAGGAGTAAAAAGCTTTGTGGCAATAGGTATATCCATACTAAACACAAGTAACGACTCTGTAACTTTTGGGGGTGATAATATTAACAAAATTAAATTAAATTAAAACATGATATTTTTGTATTAACGCTCTTCAACCAAAACCGTTTTAATTTTTTTACAATTTGTTTTTAATGAATATACTCAGGAATTTTCATAAATATGCCAAGCTGCCCAAAATTGCTGAAGATCTTCGTACAACAAAAATGGAAATCATTTTCGACTGCAGAAATGTCAAATAATTTCGTATTTTACACTATTAGTACTCTACCATATTAAAAAGTCACGAACCGCCACTGCTAAAACGTGAATTTATTAATCTATATTATGGTGAATGTAAGGTAAGATCTTTTATTTTACCCACTTCCATGTGATGGTCTAGTACCTATATAGAAAACAATGTCTAATTATTTGCCCAACATTATCTGCACCCACGTAGGTACATAGGAGTGTAAATAATCAGTAATAATTTGCTTTCTGTGAAAGAATAAAAGAAGTTTGAAAAGAGGATGCAAAGATTTAACGAACGAAAATCCTTAAAGTTGTAAATAATATTATTTTTACCCGAATAAAATAGTGGGGTATGATCAGAGATGGCCACCATTGCGAAAGTGACCACTATCCGTTTGTTCTGCAAAACTTTTGGATGGTCCGACCACTTCAACCATCCACGTGATATCCAATACTGCTGAATCAGCATTCCTGTAATTATTATTCACTCTGATTGTGGGCGGCAGGAAGAATACGACAGACTTTCGTTATGTTCTGCAATCGGCAATCAGCAAATTACTATTACTGTTAGGTCAATTCATTTTTAATGCGTGCTGATGTGTCTATAACGATGGTCCAACATTTGACTAATTTATATTCTCTGCCATGTTCTGGTACAGATCAGCGTTAATAATAAATTAACCCTGTCTGAACCAAAGTAATTTATAATGACGTGTTCATTGAATTTTTTTACGAAGTACTGACCCTATTTGTTTGTGGTTTGTTTAAATGGTTAACCTTATCTGGCATCCCTTTTTTCCTGCGTTGCGTTGCGTTGACACACTTCATAAACGTAAAAAATCTGCAGTGTTTTAAGAAAATCTGCCATCCGAGGGAAATGTTTCCATAAATAAACAAGGTATTTATTTTTATTACATGTATTCCGTTTGTGTTCATAGAAAAATATACATACTTTAATATATTTAAGCAACATTTTACCAAAACCGTATATTATTTCATTTCGCATCCACAGTTATTTTGAAATGACAATGAAGTTATTTCCCAAACTATTAGAAAAAAAATATTCAGAAAACTTTCAAATAACTCCAGCACACATAATCTAACATTATATATTATACAAAAAAATAAATAATAAAAAATATATAAGCAAGTAGATATGTAAATCAGCTAAAATTTAAGTTGTGATAATAAAGTGATTGTATCCTGCTAGAAGTGACCTGCCAGGTAAGTGTGTTGCTGTATATTTATATAAACTAGGAATTAAAATTTGTACAGCGCCCGTGAGGTGTTTTTCACAATAAACAGCGCTAAACAAATTATCCAAATTATTATTATTATGTGTTTTAATTGTATATTAATTAATTCGTATGCAAAAGAGTTGTAGGAGCTAATCCACATTGGAGATTTGTTGTTAATTTAAGAATCGCTAATAGGATGTAGAATACTTTACATCGTAAATATAAATATACATAAATAATTAAACTAATGTTTATTTTTTTATAAATTGATTCATTTACATAAATACCAGTACATTTATTAAATGAACAGATAGGCACCTAAAACAATATATTAAAAAAATATTAATAACATTTATTTGTTTAAAAAGTATTTTTATAGAATTTCTACTTGTGTTTGTTTCAACAATAAAAAATTTATACCTAAAAAAGAAACGAAATGGTCCACTTAAAAACAAAAAAAAATCATTCGCTGGATTGGAATGCAACCGTGAATTATTATTGAAGATGAACATTTAGTTGGTTTGCTTACTTTTGTATTGGATGTTTTGTGAACTAAAGCCATGGGTTGGTTCGTTGGTTGGATAGAATGGGTAGTGGCAGTGGGTAGGTAGGTAGGTAGGTAGGTAGGTAGGTACCGTACCCGTCTATAGTCTGTAGTCTGTAGCCGTTGCCGGCACCACTTGTTGCCCGCTGGGCTGGGGGGGCGGCGGGCGGGGGATCGGGGCGCAGAGGAGCGGAGCCTCCGAGGGGGACCCACACCGCGCTCCAGTCAGTCAGCTCTCAGCACCCGTCGAGAGCGGTCTTTGTTTGGACGGACAGAGTAGTTAACGCATTTCTTCGTAACGTACACTATTTCTGTTGTTTTCGGAGGTTGGAAAACTTTTATACAGTTGTTTTTACAAGTTCAAAGTGAATTTAAAGTTACGTTCGTAGTTGAAATACGCCGTAGACCTGGCATATTATTTGATACGTGAGTTTTAAAGAAGTTTGGTGATAGTTGGACAGTTAGTGCAATGTTGACGGAGTTCAGTACCAGTGACCGGAATAATAGCGCTGTATTGTCAAGTCGCGCGCGGTGCCCATCGTGCTGATGCTGACAATGTCCGTACCGCGTGTGTGTGTGCTGGTGGCCCTGTTGGGCGCGCTGGTCGTAGGGGCTGCGGGCCGCGCCGCGCGTCTCGAAGGAGCCCCGCGCCACTGCTCCTGGCAGCGTCTGACGCCCGAGGGCTCGCTGGGCCTGGCCTGCCGGCTGCGCACGGTGGCCGGAGCCCCCGCGCTGCTAGCCGACCTGCCCGCGCCGCAAGCGGAGCGCGTCTCCTCGCTCTCCCTTGGAATGCAGTGACGTCCTGTTCTTCGAGAGCTCCCTAGAAATCGGGAAACGCTCGGATGACTCCAGCTTTCTTGGCCATCTGAAAAAGCTCAAAGAACTTCACATAGAGTTTTGCAAGATACGCTATATACCAGCATCGGTGTTGGCCCCGCTCCGCGATCTGCGCACTCTGTCTCTGCGCACTCACAACACCGACTGGTCCGCCATGTCAATGGAATTCCACCGAGATAGTTTCCGCGGCCTCACGGAGCTCCGCACCCTCGACTTGGGAGATAATAACATCTGGACGCTGCCGGCGGAGGTGTTTTGCCCGCTGTTCAACCTGAAAGAGCTGAACTTGACTTCCAACCGCCTGCAGGATATCTCGCAAATGGGATTCTCCGACTGGGGAGAAGGGCCCACGGCGCCCGGCAAGTCGTGCAACGGCGCGCTGGAGACGCTGGACGTGTCTCAGAACGACATCATAACCTTGCCAGACAACGGCGTGTCCAGCCTGCGCTCGCTGCGCAACCTCTTCCTGCAGGAGAACTCCATCTCGTCCGTGGCGGACCGCGCCTTCGTGGGCCTCAGCGCGCTGCAGGTGATGAACCTGTCCAGCAACAGCCTGCTGGCGCTGCCGCCGGAGATGTTCCAGTCGTCGCGCGACATCAAGCAGATCTACCTCAACAACAATTCCATCAGCGTCCTCGCCCCGGGTCTCCTGGAGGGCCTCGACCAGCTGCAGATACTAGATCTCTCCGTGAATGATTTGACCAGTGAATGGGTAAATAGAGATACATTCTCCGGATTGGTGAGATTGATCGTGTTGAATCTGTCGCACAATAAAATTTCTAAGATTGATTCGTTGCTATTTCAAGACTTAAATAACTTACAATTTTTAAGCTTGGAAAATAATAAAATACTGAAGATTTCTGAAGGAGCATTCTCGAATCTAAAGAATATCCATTCCCTTTCAATGGCTCACAATAGATTGACTCACGTAGACAGTTATCATTTTTCGAATCTGTACGTTTTAAATCAGTTGTTTTTGGATGGAAATCGTATTGAATCTGTCCATGCCCGATCCTTTGAAAATATAACAAAATTGCAAGATCTGGGACTTAGTGGAAATCTTTTGAAAGAAATACCCGAAGCCATTAAAAGTTTAAGATTCTTGAAATCTTTGGACTTGGGAAATAACGATATCAGCGTAGTGGAAAGCAGCCTATTTGAAGGCTTAGATGATCTCTACGGCATGAGATTAGTCGATAATAAGATCGTCAACATAACTAAAGACGCGTTCATTTCGCTTCCATCGCTTCAAATTTTAAATCTCGCATCGAATAAAATAAACCACGTCGACCAAAGTGCTTTCGGATCGAACCCGACAATACGAGCGATCCGTTTGGACGGCAACGAACTAACAGATGTGAGAGGAGTGTTCACCAATATGAATGGCCTGGGCTGGCTGAATATCTCTGATAATAATTTAATGTGGTTCGATTACAGCCACTTACCCGCCAGCCTCGAATGGCTCGATATGCATAGAAACCAGATCCAAAAGCTAGAGAACTATTTTGACCTCAAAACCAACGTCAATATAAAGATGTTGGACGTGAGCTATAATCTACTCACCAGCGTAGACGAATCGTCAATACCGAATAGTATCGAAGTTCTCTTCCTCAATGACAACCAAATAAATAGGGTAAGCTCCGGAACATTTTTACACAAGCCGAACTTGGAAAAAGTTGTATTGTACGGAAATAAGATAAAAACGGTTGACATTGGCGCTTTCGCCCTGTCGCCGGTTTCAGAAGAGAAAGAGTTACCCGAGTTTTATATCGGAGGAAACCCATTTCACTGCGATTGTACCATGGAGTGGTTGCAGAGGATAAATCATCTAAGCCACCTCAGACAGCATCCGCGGGTCATGGATCTAGATATCGTTACTTGCACGCTCGCGCACTCGAGAGGGAAACTAAGCGATTTCCTGTTAGATGTGAAACCATCGCAGTTTCTTTGTCCATACGAAACACATTGTTTCGCTCTTTGTCATTGTTGCGAGTTTGACGCTTGCGATTGCGAGATGACTTGTCCGGACAGGTGTACCTGCTATCACGACCTCACCTGGAGCTCCAACGTGGTGGACTGCTCCGACGCCGGCTTCGAGAAGGTTCCCGAGCGGATTCCCATGGACGCCACGGAGATCTACCTGGACGGAAATAACCTCGGCGAACTCGGAAATCATGTTTTTATCGGGAAAAAGAAATTGCAAACACTGTACTTGAACAACAGCAACATCAACTCCATACACAACAGATCATTCAACGGAATCGACAGCTTAAGAATTCTGCATCTAGAGAATAATAACATAGAAAAACTGGATGGAATGGAGTTCCGAAAATTATCTAATCTCAATGTTTTGCACTTGGATCATAATAAAATACGCACGATTCACAATGAAAGTTTCTCAGCAATGTCATCGCTCGAGATTCTTAAATTGGATAATAACGGTATCGTTGATTTTCTACCGTGGAAGATATTAAACGACGCTTCCCTTCAAACCAAACTCAGTCTGCAAGGCAACAAGTGGCAATGTTCGTGCGAAGAAATAATGAAACTTGAACAGTGGCTCCTGTCGCACTCCCAGGACCCTGACAGCACGCCGTGCCACGCTCCAGAGGGAGACAGCAGTAACACCGCCAGCTTCGCCAGCTTCGCCAGCTCCGCCAACTCCACCAACTCCACCGTGGCTGGCTTCCTCCTCAAGTGCCGCAAGCTGGTGGAGCAATCCACCGTCGGATCCGTCACCCAAAAACATTTATTTCTCGACTCCTCCAAGTTAACGGAGAATTACATTCCGTATGTGGCGATAGTGCTCATTGTGACAATTGTAATTTTGCTGGTTTGCGCTCTTTTATTCATGTTCCGGGAAGAGTTCCGACTCTGGGTGCATTCCAAGTACGGGGTGCGAGTGTTTACGTGCTCCGCTAAAGAGCTGAACGATTTCAAGGACAGAGGTTATGACGCGTACATAGTGTATAGTTTGAGAGACGAAGACTTCGTCGCGAGAGCCATCGCCACCGAGCTGGAGCAGTCGGGCCACTCCCTCTGCCTGCACCACCGGGACCTGCAGGCGGGGGAGAGGTGTTCGGACGACGGCATTGTGCGCGGGGTGGAAAACTCCAAGAGACTGATAATAGTGCTGTCCATTAGTTTCCTTCAGAACGAGTGGTACAAGGCGGAGTCCAAGGCCGCGCTTCAGAGCGGTATAAACAGTACGAACGCCAGCCACAGGCGCCAGAAGATCATATTCATCGTGACGACCGACCTGAGCGCGCTCGACCTGGACCCCGACCTGAAGGTTCTGCTGAAGACGTGCACAGTGATCGTGTGGGGGGAAAAGAACTGCCGGGAAAAGCTAAATTTTCGCTTGCCCGACGTGAAGATCAAATCCCCCAACCGGACGCACAGTGTGAATAACGCCAAAATAGTGAACGAAGGTGGCAAAAACGTGAATATGCGATACACCGCCTCCCCCACGTGCCATGACACGTGGTTCAAGTACTACGGCGGGGCGGGCAGCCCGGGGGTGGGCACGCCCAGCCCGCCGCAGTCCACCTACGTGTCGGGGGTGGGGTCCGAGGACGAGGCGGGCTCCGAGGGGCTGGAGCACAGCTACGCCAGCATCGACAGCCGCGAGCAGCTGCCCCTGCGCCAGCCCTGCCGGCCCTGCGCCCCCTGCGTCCCCTGCGTGCCTCCCCCGCACCCTCCCCACCCACCCATGCACCACGCAGCCAGTAGGAAAACCTACTTTGTATAAATAATTATCGTAAATTATATAAATAAACTTTCACCGTGTATGTAAAGTGCAAATGCCAAACATTATTTGAGTCCTACTATTATAAAATAGATCACGACATGCTATGCTATTGAGCTCTTGCATTATTTTACTGTCGTGATTTTTATAGAGAATCAGTTATTCTAATAATTTTTAGAACATTGAAAAGTGATATTGTTAATATGTAAATAAAAATGTATAGGAGGAGATTAGAGATGGAGGAAATATAACGAAGAGAAGGGAGTAATTAGGAAAATCAAACCATTTTGTATGTATCCTTTGATCTTTCACAATTCATTAAGTTAGCATTCCTGTACATTCATAATTCATATTCACTACGTGTATTAAAACAGTGTAGGTAAAACTTGTAATTTTGTGATTTATTTGTAGGGCTACCACATTATTGTCCTTTTGCCAATGACGTGTGAAATGAAAGAGACTTTATACAGATATCTGATAATATATTGGTCGGTACTTTAATTGAATGACTGTGAATTACTTTAATTAGTTCGGTTCCTCCATGAAATGTTTATGATCTGCTGGACTGTCGAAACTAGTCAATTTATTGCTTGTATTATAGTTATATTATGTTCACCTAATCAATTGAATATTGTACATACATTAGTTATTAATTTATTATCATCTTTGATGAGTCATGCGATGAATATTTTTGCATTAAACGCTTATAAATATACACATTAATTGTTTTTCTACTAATTTTATTGATCCATAAACAATGATTAAAACTGATCTAGCAAGTCGTCAAAAACATCTTTAAAAATATCTACGAATACAAATATAACTAAATCGAATTAAACTATCAATTTTTAATGCAATTAAACATAGTTTTTTTACGACTTTATTGAAATGATTTACTTATTGTGACATTCAGAAACCAAACACAGTAGGTATTTGATGTTTTACGAAATATTACAGATTTATTTTGATATGCCTATGTAATATTGACCGGTTTGTAGCTGAGTGGACAGACGCGTCGGATTCCAATCCGGGCGTCGTGGGTTCGATTCGTCTGCTGGCTAAGTCCTCCATCATTAGACAAGCAATATCATCGGCTTATTATGATGGCAGTAGGAGTTTTTCAAATATTGTCAGGTTATCCGTAACCCGGGAGTGTTTGTATTTCTTTTTAAAACAGAAAGAAAAGAAATATGACAAAAAGAAAATATTATATTTTCGCAGAAAGCAATCACTTTGTAGTTTGACATATTTAAAGAAATGAAAAAATAACTTTGTTTAGTTAATATATATTATATTTTTATTTTTTTGTATCCTGATGATGCTTAGATGAGAATTAAAATAATATTCGTGGTTTTATACAAAGTTATTTTTTCATTTCTTTAGAAAATATAATTTTTAATTCAGAACATAGAATACATTTTGACGATTTCTAGTTTTAAGGAAGAGGTGAATTGTTATTATGAAACTGGATTATTATTTTGAAAACAATATATCTACATACACAATATTAAAGTTATTGTGGGTAAAATGATACATCATTAATGTTTTCACAAAAATAATTCTAACAAAATCATGATTTTCACCCTCAGTAAGTAAAAAACAAAGATTTGAAAAATTCTTTCTTTTTTTTCCTCGAAAGAACATTGCTTAGTTTATCGTTCAAACACATTAATAATTACAAGTTGCACGATGGTGTATTTAAAACTAATATACCCATCATATTTATTTATTTAACAAATATCTCATGAAAACAGTTGTTCACCTCCTATATAGACAAGCTAATATATATCCAAAGGAGCTTTATGAGTACAAACTAAAGTAGTGTGACGCATAATATATGATATAATAACGCAAATAATGTGAACAATGAAAAACAAAAAGATAAGATATAAGAGAGGTTCATTCTTATACACATGTTATGAGATAATCGTTGAGTTGGCACGTGTCAAAATGTGGGTAAAAAAATATTTTATTTAAGAGTATAGTAGATCGTTATGTACCTAACGGTCACTCTTGTACGTACATCAAGAGATAATATTAATAATATATGTATAGCGCTGTTTTTGTGAAAAATCTTTATGAGAAAAAAAAATGCGCTGTACAAATCATATTAATTCCTAGTTAGATAGTGACAGAACTCTATACATGTGCATCTAAATATATCTAAGGTAGATGCAGCTTCATTGGATTGTTTCATCGCTTTATATATTGGTGTGTTTTTGTATGAGGAAGTTCTGACGTTTAGTGTATAAAACGTCTCACGATGCCTCGCACGAATGTAAATGTGTTATGAAATAATTTATATCCCCAAGGAAATCAACTTGGGGCAAACAAGTTGATTTCCTTTAGTATTTATAATTATATATAAATATTATTTGATGATGGGTGATGTGCAGTTTTGCTTCTCTTAGAAATGTTATAAACATGCACTTACCTTACACGGGGGGATTATACCTACAGACTTGTGTACTGCGTGGTCAGACAGTTCTTTCCTTCAGAGACACAATGAGTCCATTAAGACTTGTTTCGAGCTCATTTTTAAGAATAATTATAATGAATCAGTCATGAATTACCATCGAAACAACAGAGGGAAAAGTATGAACTTACACAACAGCGCTTTACGACTTTCTCGAAAGGCACTGCAATGCCTAGTAGTAAAAAGTTGTGTAATTCTGTTCTTGGAAGAATATCAGGAATTTTATAGCTTTTATAAGTTTGTATTCCAGCCGTAATAACCCTTTGGTACAATAGTCTAACCACCACACGTCTCATTGTGGACAGAGGTAAGAAATAAGGTGTTTTTTTATTCCCTTAGAATTTGCACACGTTTTCATGAAGTTGTTCTGCCTTTTATTCTTACTTTGCTCGGAGGGTGCATTCGTTGAATTAAATTCGGTTGGTATTAAAAGTGATTTCTGAAACAATCACAATCAAATTAAAGTTCCATTAACAAAAGCAAAGGAAGTAAAAAGTAAACTTTGGTTGCTGTTCACAAATCTACCGAAGCGTTGTAAGTAAGCCAACGTTCTTGCGTCGGATCCCAAAAAAGTTGCCGCAATATTCCGTCGTATCTTGGTATTTGAGACTAGATTCGGGTGAAAGTGACCTCGCGAAGAAACCGTCGGACGATGTAGGCCTTCCGAATGGATTCGACGGATCTGGCCAGCAGGATCTAGTCACTAAACTAGTCTGCGAGCTGCGACGGTCCCTCCCCCGGCCCCAGCGGTGGCCACACCCATATCGTGTAACTTTAAATTGAAATTCCGCGTCCGATCGCCGCCGCATCCTCCTGGCAGCTCAGCTCACAGCTCACAGCTCACTACTCACTACTCACTACTCACTGCTGTGGCCGTATGTAACAAACTGTGACCAGCGGTGCGGCCTGGGAGAATGTTACCTACACGTAGTCGTTTCTAATTGAAGTCTTTTTCGCGATATTATTGGATATTCCTACAATGGCGTATATGTGAATCTAAGATGTATCGCCCTCCGGGATTATGAAGCTGTATAACCTAGCGCCTACCCATGTCTATTTAAATTCTAATAATATTTTATTTTAATTACGTTAATAGTTACTTCTGTTGAAAGTGGCGTTCATCTGATTTTCTTAAACGTTAACATACGGATCACGAAAATCACGTTTTTAATGTCCCTTTTTTCACTTATTTGACATTATTTCATACTACCTATAGCCGGTGTAATTTTATTATCAAATAAAACATGTACATTCGAATCAAAGATAAAAAATGTTACTACAATTATTAAATAACATTTATTTACAAATACTCATTGTAAGTGGGTACAAGAAGGGTTCTATTTTCTTAATTTTATAATTAAGTACTGACTGACAGAACCGTAAATCGTTTTTTTTATTATTATTATGTACCTTCAAAAATCTTTAAAAAAAATAAAATATATGTTCTTACCTAGTTATAAATATTTTTTGATTCGAAATTCGTACCTACATGATTTACAAAACCTTTAATAACAACATTAACCTTTTAACCTTGGCATTGTGGTCTGTAAACTTAATATGAATAATATGTTTTTTTGTTTGTTTTGGCCTCCGTACAAAAATAAACAAAAATAATATTTTTTTTAAATACGGGCCCCATTTGTGCCCTATGAGTGTATTGATGTTGATTGTTAAGTTTGACCTAGATTTGAATAATGGTTATTCAGCTTTCGTTAGAATCAATGGTGAAATGATTTCTAATTCCTTCCAAACACAAATATACACCGCTATCTTTTCAAAATATTCACCAAGCCGGTGAGCAAGTTTTATGCATCGAAAATAAATTAAAATGCTATTTTTCAGACCCAATCAAGTGACGAAGTATAGTATGTTCAATGCTTTGCCTGGCGACTATTTTGTTTAAAAATGCGTTCCCATAATTCGCCTATTTACTCTTTGGGCATTTTTAAGAGAGACAATTTTTTGTTTATTTTCAAAATGATGGTAGTATGAGGAATTCAAATATTGTCAAGTCGCTCGTGACCTGGGAATGTTTAATTTTTTTTAAACAAAATAGCTGCTTAATTTTATTATTTAAATTGGTTTCTAAAAAACACAATACCTTGTGATGTTGATGAGGCTGTGATTTAAAAGGAGTAGCATATGTCATGATGTCAGAGCTCACTGTTCGAACGTTTTAAGTAAGACATGCTAACAGATTATCTGATGTACAATTGAAATTACACTTGATATGAGTAATGAGTACTTAGGTAGAAAAAAAAATTAATAATTTAAGTGGCCCCCGCGCCATTTAAAAATAACCCGAAGGGCGTTATTTCGCCTTAAAAATATTTGACATATTTGTACGCAGGAATCAAATAAAAAAATACGTGGGATCAAATCAGGGTTACGAAAATGCTATTTTTTAATGATGATCATCCCACGTGGTGGGAGGTAGGTTGAAACTTATTGAAAAATAGTTTCAGGTTGGTCTTTTCAAAAAACTTTTCCCACAATGTTATGTGGCTTACCTGCTCACACAGTGTTTGTTCAGTGGTCACAAGTTACAATCAAAGACAAAACTAATTCAAAATTATAAAGTTAGGCCAGGGAAGATGACTCTGAGATTATTGACGAGCGTCGAGTGGGTGAAGGCTCCGGCCTAGAACTGGAGAGCTCTTCACGAGCTTACCGTTACGACCCAAAAACATGTAAAGCGTTATATTATCTTTTGTCCGTGTACTGTTTCACGGAATTTGATGATGGGAAAAAATCTCTCGAAAATATTGACTATCGACCACAGTCAGAACAGAATAAATGCTGGCAAAAACAAAAGGGAAATACTCTCGCCGGGGACTGAGCCGAGACCAATCAGGTGATTCGGAGAGTGTGTCCTCGGCACGTGACTCGCCGCCGCTGGGAGCGACGCCGGCCAGCGCAGACTTCATCATCATCCACATCATCCACATCATCCACGTCATCCGGCCCCATCCGACCATACAACGTCTCCTGCAACCGGTTTCCGCTCATTTGTAGGAATCATCGTGGTCTCGTGTCCCGCGTCTCGCGTCCCACCGGGGCGGCGGGGGAGGCGGACGACCCTCTCAGGTCTCCGCGCTCCGCTGAACGCAATCAAAACATAAATAAAAACGGCACAATGCCACTTTTGTATCGGTTCATCGGATTTCATGCATTTCCGGAATTGGATTCAGTTGCAACGCGGGAGCGCCTGTATAGTGTAGTAAGTGTACTTCCAATTTCATCGAAGAATGTCAATTGCATAAAACAGTCTAATTTTGCTCGCAATTTGGCTTTAGCTAATACTGTTTACTATAGTGTTCATTTCAGTTTTCTTCCTTCTTATACTTTCTATTGAGAGACAATAAAAAGGAAGGCACTATAAGATATATTTATGATATTGACAACGTAATAGGACTCTCTTTAAGATTGTAGATAGATTTTGACAAATTCAAATCCGCAAGCTTTCATATATACATAGGCTTAGGAACAAAGGTAAATAGGTAGTGTTTTTTTTATTGATAAATTACTTTTAGATCTTCATGTATTTATTTACAGCGTAATTTTAGTTTTATCTAGACAATCTCCGGAGAACGACCCATGATGCAAAAGCTTCACGCGTATCAATAAATATACACAACAAAACTTTTTTTTTACCATAATATTAGCTAATATTTCATTCAAAATTAGATGCGTATGTTGTAACGCTACCAAGGCCGCATTATAATATATAAGTATTGAATAAATTAAAACATATCTGTATTACAAAATGCCCTAACATTGTACAAAAAATAGTAATTGAAATAATCTTAATTAATTTTTAAACTTTACCTTCATTAATTAAAAAAAAAACTCCTTCAGAACTCATATTTAGCAATAAAATTAAATTCTGTGTTCTTGTACCACACAACTTTAAAAACATATATAATGAAGGTATTTAAATTAAACCATACCATTCAGAAACATAAAAAATCTCAGCCAAAAATGCATTTTACCGACTCCAACATGTGAAAAAAAAAACAATGAGTCAGGCGCAGCTACAAATATCTAGGAATAAAAAACTTTTACAGATTACCGGAGTTCACCCGAATTATCCCTCATGTATTTATTCCAAATGTACTATCTCTTTATTTATTCTTATGTTGCAGTAAATTGAATAAATACATTTGAAAGCTTAAAAACTTATAGTTCGTAGAAAATATTAAATAGAAAATATATACCGAAATACACGATTCAAATAAATATTTTTGAATTTGAAAATAAATCACCACAACGTTATGGAATGACACCGCTATGAATCAGATCAGAACTATAGAATGCACTTTTGATACAATTGCTGAATGGTTTAACTTCACATATGTTGTGCGTATTGGTTGCAGCTCGTCTTACGATAGTATCATCTCCCCTTCCTTCTGTTCCCATTGTGCAATTCAGGATGTCGTGGTTGCATTATTGTGCGCACTCAGGAAGGTACGAACCACATTCTAAAGGTAATCCCGAATACCTGCGCATTGTGCACATTATGTATCGGTTCAAGTTCCGAATCTAAGAATTGTCCTTTTTTAAAGTGAAATTTAATACTATTTTGTATCATTCCTACGGTAGGTAGTATTTATTTTGAATGAAATCTAGGTACTATTATATTTTCTATTTAGTTTTTTTGTTACTTCCCTTTTTGCATTTCATGCCAGAAAAACATTACTTTTGAAATGTATCAATTCGTGGTACTCAATAATTTGATTGGAAACGTATCTATACAAATATTTCGAATCTAATGAGTCTCTAGCTGTATGGACAATTTAAACATTGACTATTTGTGTCGAGTATTATATGATTGAGATTTTTCTATTATCTATAACAAGATTAATGAGCTATCAAGAATGTAGGTAGTTGAACAAACGATAATGGCCGGCGATATTGTGGTCTGCTTTTTTATTTCCGATCTCTCTAATACGTGAATTGGCCTGTGGAATTGTGACGGTAATAAAATAATATCGATACCATCGATGCGATGGTTTGATCTGATTATTTTTTGTAGTCAATAATGAATCTGCGATGGTCCAATCTCACGAGATCTCGGAGCAAAAAACTCGCAAAAAACAAACACAATAATGGGCCTGTTGGTCCAAACAATGCCAACCTGTTGCTTGTTGCCTGTTGCCTGTTGCCTGTTGCCTGTTGCCTATTGCCTGATGGCTGTTTGCTGATGCTCTTGTCTTCAGTTTTAATTTACTTTAATTAAAATCACGGTTCATTTACTTAAGCACCTGCTTCATCGGGAATCTACCTTCACTGAGCATTGTGTATTGATAATTCTTGTTCTTGATAATGAATATCCTTTAAACGAAATTCGCATTCTCGGTTTTTTATTTATTTTAATATGAAGAGAGCGTCGTCATCATAAAATATTTACATTGTACCTACCTATGCAACAATACTCAAATGTGTTAGCTTAAATTTATTAATATCTCCGAAATATCTACCCTTTTAATGGCGGCCAAAATGTGAAGTATGCCAATCACGTAGAGAATATTTGTTGTAGAATACAATTACTCTTGCACGCCGCGTTTCGAACATTGCCAAAAAATATCAAGTCTCGAACTCCCAACTTTTAGGAATAACTCCATAATATATTGCCTCTAAATAGTCTCATCACTGTCTGCATAATGCATGCTACCTCTTTATTTTCTAATTTTTAACATAAAGCAGAGACTGTCACGATCTTGATAAATATATTTGGAATTTAAACTTGAACCACCCTCGGCGAGTGACACTATAAACTTGTCCACTTCTTGCGGCGGACGTTTTTTCTAGGGCGGCTCAAGTTCATCGTTCTCGTTTGTCGTTCTTGAGCGGAATATTGCGTCGTGAATATCGCTGAAGCAGAATCACTGATCCAATTCAATTTATTCACTGAATTTAGACTCAGTACCAATTCGGCCATTGCATTCCCAACTACACTAGCCAATCCCAATGGACGGCTGGACGTGACGTTACATTTTTTTTTTAAAGAAGGACAAATATTCCCAGGTTAAGAATAACCTGACAATATTTGAAAAACTTCTACCGCCATAATAATAAGCGGAAGATGGTGCTTGTGCAATGATAGAGGACTAAGCCAGCAGAGGAATTGAATGCATGACGCCCGGGTGGGAATCCGACGCGTTTGTCCACTCAGCTACTGACCGGTCATTGTTTCCTTATGGCACGTATCAAATAAACTGAACCATCGGTTATATTATACCTTAGAGTATATGGAGTGGTATCAATCGAAGGCAGTGTAGTCAGTTTTTGATGATTTTTACCTGACTCGGCTGACCTGGGCGTAGCTAAGACTAAGGCTAAGGTATTTTTACATCCATTCATATCACATATCGACATAATGTTTTTGTTTATTCGTATTACCACTTTTTCACATTATTGATTTCAACAAAAATTTGGCATCTAACCTAAAAAACCGTTTAGTTGTGTCAAGTTTAGTGGCATAGTAAAAAAAAATATGGGCGGAGTCCCGCGGTGACATAGAAGCGGAGTAATATATTTGTTGTCTCTTTCTATCTCATGGTGTACGATGTAAAAACCCGGAGAAAGTGATTTATTTACCATCCCAAGTTTGCATAGGTTGGGTAAAAATAATTAGCTCTCTCTCCGTACATTGTTTCTCCAAGTATTATACCGTATTGAGTAAGGTCTATTTAACAACTACTTATAATATGTAAGTTCGTAGGTCCAAAAAACAAAATTATGTTTTACCTGAGAGGAGATGAAAACCTAAATTTTAAAATACCCACTACACGTAATGGTCTACGCGTGTTTAATTTTGAATCCACGTGTTGTTATATATGGGTTATATTCCTGTCGCAGTGTTAAATACATTGACGTACATCATTTTGCAATTACATTTTGACAGATGACAAGAATATTGTCAATCTAGGTGCTGTGATACGGATAAGTTATTAATTTTGGATAGACCTATGAAAAATCGCTTAAAAGTTGCGGTAAGGGAATACTGATCTATAAACAAGCGACGTTTTTTTTAATTATTTCCTTTTTTGTTTGGTTTTAAAACCACCAAACTTAGTAGATTCATGTCCAAATTATCGTAATGGTAAAAGTGAAATCTTTTTTACAATTTATTTGTTTTTCCGTGTTAAAATATTTACAGAAACTGAAATTAGTCGACGAATGAAACCCAAAACAAAGAAAATGTTGATACTATCACTTCAGGAGATTCTTTCATAACCTGGTGCAAAATAAATGATTTTTATTTTTTATTATTTAGTTGAATCTAGTGTATTTCAGGGGTAGACTCTCAAAAAAAGTGTTAATTACCTTTTCCAACACTTGACGGCCTTTATGGTCGGGTGGTAAGACGCTCGACTATGAATCCAAAAGTCGCGGGTTCAGACCCGGCGTGCGCTAATAATTTTATTTGATTGATGTGTCATAACACATAAATTCATATAAAATAAAATAAAGTATATTTGCGGCACGTTCCAGAGTGGTAGATACTCCAAGTAGCGCCCTGGTGAAAGACCACCGTTCAGAAACGAAACGTTGCTTAAAATGGCATTAGTCGTATTTGGTGACCAGATCTGACTAGCCAGGTACTTCTCAACCTTCATCTTTCTCATCTTCTTCCCCTTCCCATTACCTTCAGCCACACAACATACCCCAATTGGGGAAGCCAAAGTCTGGCTCTAGACGGTAGGGAGCAGTTAGGACTCTTATGCGGTATTCACTATAAAAAACTAAATAAAAATAAATAACAAAAAAAACACTTGGCCTCGTTAAATTCAACATCGATTGCGTACACATGTAGATATCCGTTTTAATAAAAACAATAAACTTTGTTTTAATCCTTAAATGGTACCCGTATATTATTATTTATTTATTTATTTAAATATTATTCGGTTATGTCGCCTTCACGTATTTTATATCACCGGAATGGTCTTCTCCTTCTGAACACGGGCATGTTTGTTCTTGTGTTCTCATGGTCCTCCAAAACTAAATGTATGCTGCGCTGGTGCGGAGTTCACTTCCGCCAAAATGCTGTCGCCCTGGGCTTCCGGGCATACGAAGACACACGCCTACGCAGTTACTCTTGTTCGGTATTCACTGGCGGGTATTCGGTATGATAGACACAATTTTTTTAATAAATTTTTTTTTTTTTTTTTTTTTTTTTTTTTATTTATTTTGAACTAAAACAGGCAGGACATTTCTAACAGGAAGATGATTGTATTGAACCAAGGGACGGAACTAATGCCTGCATTTAAAACTGATATTGTATTCAGACTTTAAAAATTTAGACTTAACCTATACACAACAACAAGTGCGTTAAAATATCCCTTATTGTTTACACGCCATTATCACGTATTTTATATCACCGGAATGTCTTCTCCTCTGAACACGATCGTTTCCTTCTTGTGTTCTATGTGGTCTTTTAAAACTAAATGTAAGGACCCCTATCTTTAAAATGCGAGGCATACGAAGACACACGCCTACATTTTAATAAATTGAACCCACAGGCAGGAGGACTGAAGACACCAATACTAATGCCGGAAATGTATTCAGACAAAAAATACTCCAAGCGTTCCATTGTTTACACATTATAATAATTTATGCTCTAAATCCACTCGTGTCGAATCGGGCCACCCTAGGGATGACTCTTTAGGCTGCATATTAAATGTGCGTATGAAATACAGTAGTTAGACTACAATAATATTTTCCCCGTAAACATTGAAATAGAGATTGCTTCGTTGAACCACTCAGGGAGAAAGTTTTTAACTTTACAAGAATCATAAATTTAATGCACTTTCCTGCGAAAATACTGGTTGGAACACGTCACCCTGCAGGCTTTTACAAGTACCTACGTACTTTAATAATTACTTATTCAAACTCGAATCTTTCGGAACTGAAAGCTGCCTGTGCAACTGGTGTTGCTGTTGTTAATGCGTAAAAGGTTGCATGTAAATCATTTCAAATCAGCAAGTCAATCAGAAAGCCAACATTTATAGATAATTTCTCAAGTTCATGGTTGGGAAACGCTGATTTCAAATAGGTTTTATTTCAAAATGAGTTCAAAGAAACGTTTTCCCTTTACTGGTTTATTTCATTTTATTGACTGATTTTATATTATATACTGTTATATCGCACGTAATGTGACATCTGAATGATGGCAAAATATTCGTAGAAAGTAGGCACCTTGGGGTTTAAAAAATAAACAAGAAAAAAACGCCAACTTATAAACAACAAATGAAGTTGTAAATTATATTTGCCAAAAATTATTTATTTATTGATTACCATAGAACTGGCAGAAGAAGGAAGAGGAGTAGATTGAATGCAGTTGGAGTGAGATCCCTGAGACCCAGGTGTCAAATAATATATAATCCATCAATATCGTAAATAATATGAAAGATGAATACTTTGAATGCAGAAAAGGTGAAATAATAAAAAGTCACACGAAAAGACCCAACGCGAAGATTTTCTTCTAACACAACATGCCATTGGCAGCGTCATGCGTCAGGGGGCTGTGGTGTGTTTTATATTTCCTCTCCTTGTTGCAATGTGTTACCTTGAGTTATGAGGCAGCCACAATAGACCGTTCCCGTGTTCCTACTTTTCTCTTTCATCTGACGGTAAACACAGCGCAGAATACAGAATACAGCACAGCAGCCCACCTTTGATATGCGCTGATGAATGTAAACAGCCACAAATCCCATCGCGGAGACACTCGGCCGCGGCGCGTTCGCTTATTAGTTCCGCTGCGTGTTTTCTAAATCGGATTTCAAATCATATAAAAGGATCGAGTTTGTTTTGTGCAACCCGTAATTCATCAATGGGGACATAAAAAGGGGTAAATCGATTGAATAGATTTAAGTGCTCCGCAGATGTATTTACTTATTAAATGATACCAACTGATCTTCTCACTGAATAAAAAGGGTCAGGAAGGTGGGATCTACCGCATATTTAAAAATAAGTACATACATAAATTTGTTACTAAGAAGAATAGCTTAGCGGTCTCTTTAGCATAATGAATAGTGATCTATGTTTTTGACTTTGGGTTGAGAGGTAGCTAGCTCGATTTCCGCGCAACACAAAATCAGTAAAGTAATAAGAAACTATAGTAGAATATATATATATAACGAAAGAATGCGGCTGGTGGCTGATGCGCAGAAACGCATTTCGGTAGAAGGCGGGCTCAGCCGGAAAAAATCGCCAATTACCATTGTACGTATTGTCTACTTCCCAAACAGTTTCGACAAAACTTCGCAGTAAACTAAAGGACATCGGCATTTTTTAAATTTGTTGAGCTCTTATAATACATGGACGCTCCAGTGGATTACACAAAAACGGTCTTCCAATTTACAGCTGTGTTAAGACACAAAAAAATTGTGTTGGTTGGTAGAAAATTATTAATATTCGATCGTATTTTTTCTTTTTGATGTTATTTATGTTCTGTTAATTAAAAAGAATTTAATGTTCTTCCAACAATCAAACCCAAAACCATAGATAAATGAATTGATAATATATAATATACCTGTGAATTCAGTTAATCGTTTTAGTTTAGTGTATAGTGGGTAAACATTGCTTGTGTGTAATAACTGTTATAATGTAGTTTGTGTCTGTTTGTATTTTTCCCAAGCAGAAAATATAATTTCCAGAGTTCTTCCTCACCGTGTTCACCGAGTTTGGAGTTTGCGGAGAGAATAATATGCAAAGCAGAAGGAAGGAAGGAAGGAAGGGTAAGGAGAGACGATGCGCTGCATAAACTAAAGGGATTTCAAATTATCCGTAAATCAAACAATCCTTATGACGCTCCAGGGCTGCGAGCTCTGTCCGCTCTGTGCCATGGGCCCGGTCCGCTTGCTTCCTTGTTCGCCGTCGACTATTCTTTTGTCCTTTACGCTTTACAGGAGATTAGGGCTGGCTAACAAAATATGTATTCTTTCAAAGAATAAAGATTTTTTGATGGATAAATAATACTTTCTTAACTTTCGGAAAATAAAATTATTCTCCTTTTTATATAGATCAAAATGTGTTGTCATGACCCCCTGTTGACAATTTGCCCCCCCAGCGAATTTCGTACTTCTAACAACTCCATATATAAATTATTATGTAAATTACGTTGCCCTAAGAGAAGGATTCCGGCAGAACTAGTATGGACCGGTCTGTACACAGATCGTGGCACATTTATCAATCACACGCCCGACGAAAGTTTTTCGCTCCAACAAAAAAATCATTTCTCCGGAATATAAAACATTGGGAGGATATTGCAGCGATGCATCAACTGATCAAAGGCCTTGAAATAGATATTTCCAAGTAAGTTTGCACAATTCAAATTATTTAAAATTTTAGTTCGAATTTAAAAAAATCTTGTTTGTTAACAATTAGGTCCCCTAAGATATGCCCTCAAGTGCCACAAGTAAGCTATTTCACTAAAAAATGTATGTTATTTTCAGACAAGATACCCACTTCTTTTTAATATTATAACGTCTTTCATCTTATAAATTTGTATTCCTTATTCCATTTATTTCCTTTGCTTTTAGAAGTGGGCCAAATTACCATTTGAAAAAAAAAAAAAATTGTTTTTTCAACGAGCCTTGATTTAATCCAGGTTTTGGCAGTAGAAATCTTAATAATTTACCTACATTAGAAACGATATTTTAGCCGATTTCGTAAAAAAATAAGATTTTATGAAGAACAAACAAACTGGGGGGCCACAATACCACCTTTTCCTCAATTTGTTAGGGAACTACAATAATATTTGGTTAATTACATAGATCCATTTTTCTGAAGTAGGTACCTGCTACGGCAAAGACGCTTTGAGACTTTATTTTAGCACCATTTTTTAACGTCATTGCTCCGTTCGGCACTTCGCAAGAGAACATATTGTTTTTAAGACTCGTTAGTAGGCTCGGCTTTCGTGTTTCCTCCCTCCTACAAAATGAGTCTCTCAGAAAAACTCAGATTCACTTATTTATTATCAAAAGACCCCACACACAAAATTTCTAAATTTGACATAGGTAGTGAGCAAAATCTCGGGGCTTCTCGTGTGGAGATAATACATAGAAATAAGCTTGTTTCGGCTGTTTGATTTCAGATCTTCGCCTCATCGGGGTATTGAGCCGTGGTGCACTAACCACGGCCAAACTTGTCTTAATACCCTAAAAGTCAAACAACGGAAACCCGATCAAGTAATAGTGCTGTTGGCAGCAGCCCTGGCGGATAGGCGAGGATGATTCCATTGCAATCAGTTTAACATCCCGTCTACGGATCCGTCTGCCTGTTGTGCAAATGTGTGATGTTAACGTCTGTTCCCTGTTGCCTCCTGTCCGTGTGTAGTCCGTGCGAGTGTATCCCCACATTATGAAGGGTTCAGCCGCTGTTGGTACAATGTTGATACGGGGGCCGACCTATCCCCCTCCCCGCATTAATGTATAAATCATCCTCTGCTTTCAAATGTAACATTTAATACGGTGTGTTTTATTTTATCCCTTTTAAAGGGCAACTTGTGTTTAATGGCGTTATACAAATGTTTCAGGCGGCACCCAAATAACCCTACCTACCTCCCGTACGTAAATATATGTGAATTCCAAGCCGATATCGCTTACAACTCACACGTAACAAACTATAAAAGGTTTTATTGATTTCTGTGGAATTTCCAACTCTGTGTGTTTCTAACTTTGTTGCATAAAGTATTATCACTCATGAGAAAGATCCTGTTTTGTTTCAATTGGCTTCTCGGTGTATCCTCGCCGGACAGATAGTTATGTGAGCTGTTGGTGTGTAATTTATATGAGAAATATTTAAAATATTATTTTAAAAAAAACTAATTTATGATCATAGTGCTGCATGAATCACGGACAGGTTGTATGATTAGAGGCATGCAAAACTCGCACATACCTCTAATTAAATAATTGCTTCATGGCACGAACCAAAAGCTTTTATACTTAGAGTGGATTCCCGAATAGGTATATCAAAATACAGCAAACTCTCGTTTCAAAGACCCAAAAGATAAAATTAACTCCATAATAATTAAGACCTGGATTCTCATCGCATCTAGAGGCAGGTAATTTCCTTTTAAAATATATTTTAAAATAATGTACCTGTATACGATTTTTTTGTTGTTGTTAAATTAATTTAAAAGGTTTAAACTGTAAACATTAGGGTTAATAGTTATATTTTTTTTAATTATAAGAAACTCTAAGCTGTTTAATCTTTCTCAAACAAAAAGTGCTAATCTAAAAATAGTGTTTTAAGTGAATTTAAAAATATATGGTAAAATTATTTTTCTATACGGGTTTCCATTTTGCTTTTGCAATTATAATCCGGGTCCTTAAAATAATACTTTATTACGCAAATGCAAATAAAGATTCGGCGATTTTTATGTGTGCTTTATGCTTCTTATGTTAGTTTACAGTTGAACATTTTAAAAATAAATAATGTTATAGAATTGTGAATTTGCAAAAAAGGTGCCTCTCTGAATACTCGTGTATTGTGTGGTCAGTTTGTCTTGAAGATTTCTTGTTACACCCGGTAAATCGAAAGGATAATGCGTAAGCATTTTCTATTCAGCATTTTTAAAAGGGATTGTGCGTTTGATTTCCGAAGATAAGGATAGTTGATGGAGTTGGAAAGACGTTGTTGTTGAGATGCAGATGCTTCTGAAATGGTTCTGGCTGCCTCCGGTGACAGCAAGCAGCCTCGCAGGCGCCGGTCACTGGACGGTGCAGAGTGGGGGAGCCAGGAATGTGACAAGTGCGCCGCGTCATGTCGTGTTGTCGGAACACTTCCGCCACTTCCGTCACTTCCTGCCGTCCTGGTACCGACTCTGCCGGCCATTTTATTGTAATTGTTAAAAGCAGCTGCTCGAGTTAGTTTGCTTGTTACTGGGCGTGGCGTTCCCCATCACGCTCCACGCACACACTCTCGCGGCCGCACACTCGCGCCTCGGCCACGGCATTGGCTGGCTTTTTAAATTAAGCTCGATTGCTTGCCATTAAAATGGGAGTCGCTTTCAGCTGTTTGGCTGCGAAGGGTAATAATAATTCGTTCATCGTCCTTATTCAAATTATCCTTAACTCGCCGAAAAATCTTCCGCGACACAACGTGAACGTGATGCATCATCGCCTTTCCGTTTTCTTTTGTACACTCTTCTGTACAGTTATTGATGACTGATTACTGATTACTGATTAGTGATGACACTGATGACCCTCGTCAGAGAGGCGCGGGTTGCCGGTTGGTTATGCTAGGTTATACTTTGTATTATTAGAAACTAGGCTATGCTGGTTGAGCGCATATATGCATAATAATTAAGGCTTCATAAGACAAAGCGCTTCATTTAGTAAACTTACCATTTGGTTTATCGATGGCAAGGCTGATGTAAGCTATTGAACGAGATAAAGAAGAGAACTCTGGGATGGTTTGGATATGCAGAGAGATGGACGGGAAAACGAGGGCTAGGAAAATATATGAGTGAATTAAATACTGGAGTCGGGTAATGTGTATGAGATGTGTACGATGTATAAATGTGAATGAAGCATTTGAAGCGAGGAGTGTGTACCAATACGTAAGAGTTGTGTGGGGTTATGGAATTTTAGAGAAAAATGGTATCTGACCAATGTTCGGGAAACGGGCGAAATGGTTACTTAGTTACATCTTAATGTCGGACGCACCAACTTAATAAAAAAAATGATCCTCTGATATAATGCCCTTGAGCTTGTTACAATTAATGTGTAAGCAAGTATTTAAAAACTTAGGCTGGTTGGCTGTGCTGGTTTCCTCTTCGTGTAAATACTCGTCAGTGCGGGAAGGGTTTTTTACGACGGAAAGTTCGGAGCCGGTTTTCCCTGATGTTTTGTGAGTAGGTACGAATAGCCAAGCACTTGGCACTAGGCATTAGGCACTCTAGACACTCTAGCAATTGATAACTATGCACGTACTTCGGTGAAACTAGTTGTTGTTTTAATTTAAAACAATTAGAAAATGGGCGTATGCTGGAAGTTAACAAGTCGTTACCTATAATCTTATGCTGACGAAATAAGGCAAATTCTCACAAAACCCGCTCATTCCCCGCACTATCTGCTTTGTGAAATCGCCGGAGCTATCTATTCACCTTGTTAAATTGTACGTATCTCATAATCCACCATCCGCCATCCGCTCACCTACTGTCTTTATGGTTATGATTTAATTAATTCCGAACTTTTTGTGGGATTATTACACCGCACCGAGATGAGTATCACTATTCGTAGCGCCAAGTTGTTATTAAGAGTAATCTGATATATTTGACGCAGATACGAGTATATGTCACGTTGGAATAACACTGAATCATAAGACTACTCGTACAAACTATGCGGACGAATAATCTGGCTCACAAAGGATAGATTTAAGTTGATCCGACAGCGTAATCTCGCATCAAGTAAAACCTCTCTTAATTGCGATAATGTAAATCAAAGTTTATTATGTTGTATAAAAAAGAGCCCCGGGGATTAATTTGCGAACAAATATCTTATTTCAGTGTTCGGTGCTCAGCAGATACAATAGACACGCCCCAGACAATGTCGTCATTAAAAAATATATTTTTTGCCGGTAGCTTTCAAGATCGCCTCGCAGCGTCCCATATCCCGGGCGCTCGCCTCTTCTTACTAAGGGGGACTCTCATCTCTCATGGTCCCGATCGAAAACTTCAAAATGCACAAATGTTTACTCCAGTTGCGGGTGTGCCTTCTTCCACTTGCCACTTGCCACTAGGTACGGTATTTATAGCAGACGGAAGTAATAAAATTTAAATCATTAAAACAGCAAAACTAAAATTATGCAATACTATTTAACAGGATGTGTGGTGTGTACTTTGATAATAATCGCTATTATTATGGTCTATAAAGTGAAACATTTATTTTTATAACATAATCAGATATAAAAATAAATAGCATCAACAAAATACCACCCATTTCGGTAAACACTTACTCAATCTCTTTACGGAGGAATACATTTCATGAGAATAATAATTCAGACGTTCGTTATTTCATTAAGTAAATGAATAGATGTTGACACCTTTATGCAAAGAAGATGCGATGAAACATCTCGACCCACCAGTTCCACGATTCGCCTTCCATCTCCAGTAGGGACTGTGCTCTCGTTTTATGGACGGGAACGATTTCACGAGCATTAAACTTTACTAATGATTGGTCTCCGCGAACGATCATCGCTGTTCCGCTATTGTTAGAATATTCGGTCTTGGGAAAATCGATTACCGCAAGTATTCGAGAACTTTGACAAAAATGAGCTTTTCGTCGAAAGGTCCAATTCATCGATATAAGCTGATGAATAGAATGTGCCTATTCTGTGGTGTAGTTTGTGCCGCTGTTGCCGCGTACCACTTGTGGCGTGGGAGACTTGTACGTCAGAAATCAGCATATCTAACGCACTCATTATCTGTTTTGAAGATGTAATCAAATAAAATAGCGGATTTTATCAGCATCACTCACGTTATTGACTGATAATACTCGTAATTTGAGCCAAATCTACAGTTGCGGAGCCCGGCGATGTCCAGCGGACAGGCATTTGTTTGCCGCAACCATGGTTATGCGACCATGATTATTCCACAGGCGGATAATGGGTAAATTCGTGATCTCAAATTGCGTCCAAGCGCATGATTTGTTCATTATATTAACGTATTTAATAAATTTCCTGCGGAACAATCTAAGGAATGATGCCGATTGGGTGTTGTTTCCTATTTGTGGTCTGATATCAAATCTAGGAATTTAAAGTTAGTCAATAAATTGTCTTCTCTTCGTGACAATGGATTCGTTTTGAGCGAGTCGCGAAATACGTGTTTTGTTCATTTTTTGCAAAGTTTTTTCCAGCCGACTTTTTGTTATACTCCAGAGTTTGACATCAATATTAGTGTATCCGGTTGGCTTAACTAATTCAAGTCGGAAAACATTTGGTTTTCGGTGTTGCCATAAAAAAATTAATTGTTCTTGCAAGCAAATCCTTACTACACAAACTCAAACTACCTACCGTCGTGTAAGCATCATCAGAAACCTTTGAGAATATAAATAGAAAGAGATACATATTTATAATAATATGATCGAACGTAAAAAGCGTCTCAAGGGCTGTAACGATCCGAGTCTCTACCCAACAATAGGCTCTAATCACCATCCCCAAAGGAATAACTCAAAAATGTCCTGGAACAGAAGGTAGCTCTAAACCAAAGACACCGTTGTCTGCAGTCAAATGCAATTAAATTTATTTTAAAAATCCACTGACACCAGGGATACTTTAAAAAAACATAGTAGGTGAAAGGTAGTTTTACTTTGCAAATGAAATTATTGACTATAGATAGTCTGTAGTAATACTAATTATTGGAATACATTTACATAGCGTGTTTCATAACATCTGAATCCCCTGACTTTTGCTGCCGTGCAATAATCGGAAAGATATCTTCCGATGGCTATTAAATAAGAAATATCAAATCTCGCTTCCATTACTGTTTTGATATATCGGACGACTTACTATATTATTTTTTTGAGCCCAATATGTCAGCGTTTCTAAAAACTAATTTTGGTGGCGTAATTTTTTCATATTTTGTAAAAAGAAACTTATTTCAATCGCAATACGGAATTAGAAAGCGCCGCAGGCGAAAACTTTGACTACCGCAAGGTCAAACTAATAAATGCTTTTGACACAAAATCTTTTGAGATTTAATAAAACAAGAACCATCAAAATATATCAAACCTCCCAATTCCAATCATCCCAATATAGAAGCTCCGCGTCGCAGCCACAAAATTATGTTAGTTTTATTTGACGACTTACCATTTTTTTGTTGGGCCTCGGCTAATCGGTCGAGAAGGATCTAATAAAATAATATTATTTTATTTACAACGCCTTACACTTCTTGTCACTTTTTTGTTTCGTTTGATAGTGACGATTCAGATTATGTTATATTACAAACATATCAAACCATTTTCCATAAATATTATATTAAATACTTTTAATCCGTCCACTGTTTTCTAAAAGTTGAGAAGATCATTTTTTCACCAGAATTACCACAAACACATATATTTTTTTATTTAGTCAAGTGGGCCGTACGAAATGGGCTCTCGGGCCGCACGAAATGAGAGGAGAAATCTACCTTCGTCCCCACCATCAAATATCACAACTGATATGTAACTATATTTCGAGATTGACTCGTTATAAGTAAATCAATAAAAAATATTTGATGTATCGAAAGTCCGAGGCAAGGTCGTAATTTTATGTACCGACTCCCAAAACATTTACTTTCAATTGACATTTTGAGTCCGATGGTTTTTTTTATTATCCGATAAACAAAATGATCAGTTTAAATCATTCAGATGTCGGTTACTATAAATATTATGTAGCTGCCCAAATACACAGGCTGTGTTTGTTCTAACAAAGCATGACCGTACTCGATCTACGCTTTTTGCCTGATCAATCAATGTCAGTGGATTAAGAACCGAATTACAAGTGGGTTCTAAGCTAGATTGCGCTCACTCGATACTGGATTATCTGCGGGCATTCGATAGTATAATAACTGGAAGCGTCTAACTATTGTGGATTTTTAACACAGTTCTAGAAAGCGGAATAATGTATGTCTTGTAATTTTAAAGTAGGTACCGAAAAATGATAATTTTATAAGGGTTGTAACAACCTGCTTCGCTCGAGTTGATCAACCTTTTTCTCGATTTTTTTCCTTGATAGAAATTCGCAAAGATAAATATGGTGAACTGACTTACATTTAATTTTTTATTTGATACGCTTCAAAGATAGAAACTTTAATTTCACATATTGATAGAATAGACTATTGTCATAGACAACATAGAAAAAATGAATAGACTTAATGACGGCACATAGTTAACTTGTGTCGAGTAGTTCTGATGGCGAGGCGATGTTATACAATTCGGCCTGTCCACTGCAGAAATCCTACACCCATCCAAGTTTTCAAATATCAGGCCGATCGTGAGGTTTTTTATTGGGCGTTAAAATATTGTGAAGTTACTATTCTCCGACAAGCCGTATAATAAATGGCTACAAAATGGCCGGTTACATTACACTGAATAAATTAATTATAATTGAATTTTCTGCGATTGTTTTTAATATTTCTCGACCTACGCTTTAAATCACAACACGATTTAATGCGAGCATGATTCTAATTACATATTTGCTATTTTTATCTCTACTCATTTGTCATCCAATACAAACAATCCGCTGTAACTAATTCTTAACTATCTTTCATTGGTATATATATATTTATATATATATGTGTGTGCCGTTTGCATTCTATGCATGCGTCCAAATTACTTAACGTAATATATGTCCTGTTGAAAAACTAGTCGAATAATGATACTCCTAATATGTAGAATGATGATTAAGTTCTGAGATGAAGTGTGCCTACTGAGTAGAGCGCAATAACAGAATATACCCATAATAATAAGAGACAGCCATCGATCATACACTAATCCTATACTTATTTGTATCATTTTGCTTTAGGGAAACACAACCCCTCAGTTTAATTAAGTAAGGCCGTCCCAGGGCAGATTCCGGGGTCACGTGGACCCCAAACTGGTATAATGTTGCGATACTCCCCCCGGCCATTTTATTAGCTAGATAATATGGTTCAGCCATGCAAGAAATGCCAGGATTCCATATTCCGGCAAGGGTTGTTCCCGTTAACTTATTGTGTAATAAGTAGCTAACTTTACTGCCTACCGATACGTAGGGTGGGCTCTTAGAATTATTAGGCCCGGTCGTAAAGACGTATTAAATGTCTCTTGTAACATTAACAAGGCAATATGACGATATGATGGAAGTTTGAAGCTGTTGGGATTATTTTCGGGATTACTCCAAACAATAAAGGCTGTTCGACTAAATTGGTTTACGCCTAAACTTATTTATTATTCTAGAACTAGGAGATCTTAACAGTATTATTATACATCAACAATAACTCAACTAATAAGGGTGAATTGCCCATTAAGTTCGTAAGACAAATCACTGAATTAATTTTAGTAGGTTTATCATGAAAACCGCTGTTTAATCCTCCCTCGTACTTGCCTTTTAAATCGTTGAAGAGATAATACAAACCAAATCAAATACACATTTTTAGATTTAAAAAAACGATTACATTAAAATTTTATAAATTTTAACATTTTGTAACAAGTCTAAGGAATATACCTAGTAGGTAGTAGGTAGCTACGAAATGACTGCCAATTATATGACTCCAATAATAGCGCAGTAGTCACCGAAGAGAGGTCACCAAAACTATTCAAATTACTTCGGGGCAGTTAATTGGTCGAACTTCAGATACGATTGTCATTGAATGCAATTTCGCTTTAGTTCCAATTATATGCTTATAATGATTCCACTGAATTGTTGCGGTGAGCTCGAGTACTACCGCCGCTCTGGGCCAACCGCGCTATAACTATGTTATATTCTTATGGGTGCGAACTCAAAGTAAGGTAATAACGCGAAGAACTTCTTATAATACCTCCGTGTATACATAGTATCACGCTTTATTTGAGATTCTTGCCACATTACCACCGAATTATTGTAAGTTTTTCGCAATGTTTGAACCACATTATTTAAACTAATGGAAGTTCCCGAGGGCTTTAAGCTTTAAATTTTCTGCCACCCTCAAAGGCTTTTTAAAATTTAAAATCTCAGTTATTTATACTAAATCTTGCAAACTGGTATATGGTCAAATGTGACAACACGATAGAGAAAGACATTTCATAAAACTTTAGATGTTACCATAGGAATCGTGTCATAAATCTTCTTTTTTACGATTGTCGTGATTTTTTAAATGTAATTGGCCAATAAAGAGATAGATTTGGAGAAGGAATGCATAACATCGTAAATTATGTACCGAATAAAGTCTCCGCTGTGATTCAATTAAGGTTTTTAGCGAACTACTCGGGAATGTCGGAGCTGTCGGGTCAACACTTACGATGTCGATAATATCAATCGAGACAATAAAAGCCCACCTCCGCTGTTGAGTTGGAAGATAACCATCTACATTTTTTTGGTGCAGTGCGATATTAAACATCAGAATCAGTAAACGAAAGTCTTCCAGTCAGAATGCCAGCAACTCAATGCCAAAAGGAAGACGCCCAGATGGCCACTCTAGACAAATAAAGGGAAACAGAATGAGAGACTGTCCGAGAGGAGACTGAACTTGAAATGCAAAGATACTACCGAAGAAGCGCAAGATCGTGAGGCTTAGACGCGACAAGGAAAATAGTTGATGATCAAGATGATTAGAAGTCAAAATGTCCGCATTGACACGCGATGCAAACCGGCTTGGTGGTTTGTGATTTCTTGAAAAGCTGTAAATCTCCGGCTCGTATTTTGTACCAGGCAAAACACATAAATTAACAGATTGAGTACTACATAGGAATTTATTAGGCTTTTTTGTTGACAGAAAACGCGGAGTAGCGTGCCAGTTTAATGGCTCAATAAAATGATCAGGCGAATGTAACTAAACTTGCTCGACTTCCCCACGGCCAAAACTGATCGATACACAACTTCATATCTTATGGATAACTCCAACAGTTTAGGCTTAGCGAAGCGGCTTACTGAAAATATTGGTGAGAATAAATTATCTATTCATTAGGAAGCTTCATAGTAAACCTTCCTCCGTATTCCAGATCAAAAAGCGATTGATTTATTTTAAATCCGATTCCGCTTAAGAGTCCCGGCTGCCCCACTAGCCAGTGGGGTTATGGCATCCTTATTTATGGGAATGGTTGTGATGGCTTGTGAGAAATAAAGGAACATAATTGGAAGAGTAAGGAAAGGAAAAGTACGTAACCATTCAGATCTAGTCACGAAGCGTTGCTAAAGCTAAGTAACGATTTGATACTCCATACTAGTCATCAAGGGGATATTGAGATTATTTTCCATTCTAGAACGTGCCGAATATAAAATATATAATTTAGAGCCATGGACCTTATCCCTCTGCGATGGAGGTCATATAAAATGGATCAAATAAATGCAAGCTGGAATGTTTAATTCCAGTTATGAAGGTTGAGGAGATGTGACCTTACTCAAATGAAAGCATATGTGTAAAGGTCGAGTCGGTCTGTCCGTGAAAACAATTTAATTAAAAGTCGCCACCACCAAATACCACCGAAGAATAAACAGACACGCAACCTGCAAAATACCGGCTTCGGATATTACTAAAAGTAAATATAATGTACCTGCCTACATCATAAACAAGGTTTTTAATCAATAGCACATGTCACAAGATCTCTTCCTGAAACACAGCCAATAAATCTCACGTGTTTGAATAGGGAAATATGCAGTAGGCAGCTTCTCGCATATTTGTACTGGTACGAAAACGGATTAGCAAACAGCGATGTAGTAGGCCACGACTTAATGAACATATTACGGCTAATTTATTTGCAGGCGCTATGTTAATGTAACGTGATACCTACTTACTCGCATTTTTTCAGTGGATTGGAAAAAGGTTATGGTTATGGATAGAGTTGTTTTATTTTGAACCCAGTTCCTACTGCGCTGTAGTGAGTAAGACACGTGGGAAGTTACCTGCTGGAAGATAACACGCATGTTAATTGCCTATCAATTATAAATCAAATAATTGATCACCTACTGTTTTTTATTCGTAAGTAAAGTTCGTTGTTTAATATTTTGTTCGGTATAAAATTTAAGAAAAATGTCTACATATTTACAATTTAAAAATTATGTATTCATTTGATTTATTTAGTTAATTATGGTAGGTTAAGTTTCAAATTTAGCCCACGCTCATCCGTTTAGGAGGACCACCTCGGCAGATCGTAGATATAGATAGAGACATAGATACCATAATGTCATCTTCTCGTTTCATTATTAGTGACTGAAGAGAGATCCTATGGAAACTTTATGGGAGATCTCTACATATTTTTAATTTGATGAGTAATGGGTGAAACAGAAATCAGATTGTCAAAAGGTAGCTAGCCCAAACGGTATGAATAATTACCATATTATCCACATTAAAGCAATTATACTATACGTTCCGTGCGTAATAAATAGTATTATATTTTAATTACCATCTTCGCGCAAGAGTTACTACTGCCCGAAGCGAGTGGAGCCATGACATCCTTAATTTGTGGATCTCTGAGTGAGACGGAATGAAGTGGGAGGTGGTTGAGGGGTTAGACCTGGCTCTTCAGATCTGGTCACTGAATGTAGCTCAAAGCCTTTTCAATCAATATTCTGGATGGCGGCCTCTCAGCGGAGCGATATTGAGAGTAACCTACTTATAGGGTATGGTTCTATTTGTTTTTTCTCCTTCCGGAATTTTTAAACCAAAATATCTGGATCCAGAACTTAAGAGCTTAGCACTCTGACACAAGGATCGTCGTGCATTTTTATTTTGATAAAAAAATTATAATAAACTTGACAATCTTTTCTGCTATGTACTTTGTATTAAAGGGTCCAACAGATTTGTATATCAATCATGATTTGGGTCTTATTTTCTTGCGTTTTGTTTACGAACCGTTCATAATAAATTTACCACAGCTATTAATCCGATCCTGGGCACTCGACCACACAAGTTTGAAAATTTATTCTAATTTCTAAAGCGTTAAATTATACCGCACGCAAAAGTTGTGTTCAAAATTCTTTTATTTTTGAACAACTTTAATCAAACCGAAGTCGTCGTTCATTTAAACGCGGGCTGAAGTGGAAGTGAAGGGAAGTGAGGAAAGGAAACAATATATCAGATGATGCGCTCAGCGGGAGTTCACAATGGTTTCACACTTGTTCAAACAATAATGTATGCTAATATTCGCTTTAAATGCACCTCGCCGTTGTAGGGCGCCCGTAACCGAAAAGGGATCGAATATAATTATTACTTGGCCGTAACCCTTCATTTTACGTGTATTACTGATAATTAAGGAACTTTGCATGAAATGATGTAAAATTATTTATTTTAGAGGCTTGATTCTCGGTACTCGTCAAAATGATTGAATAGTATAAAAATATAACTGATTTTGGCATTTTTTATTCCTAGTCGAATTTCATTGCAACATTATGATTTTAAGCTTTATAGCTTTTTAACTTATTTTGTTGGTACCAGCCCGGTTTTAATCAGCCACGGGCATATTTAGAATGGTACTGTTTGAGGGGTGGAAACCAATTATAAATCATTAATCATCCAACTATTAATCCAATTAAAAATCATGGATACGGGTTCTTAATTTGTATCTCCGATAAGAGATTTATTTTTTTCAAAAATATTTTTAAAATGATTTATTGACTTACGCTAAGCGATACGATGATAGTCATCGTGGACTTACTGTAAAAATAAATATTTCCCTTAAGCACCAACGTAATAATACCTCGATAAAAATATCTGAAACTACAATATTACTCGGCGTTCATTGGTACAAATATCGAAAGGAAAACAGAACGCATAAATGAAAACGCGTATTAATTAAAATATTTGTCTGCCACTGGCTTCCTATTTTTGGCTTGGAATTTTAAATGGTTATTTAATGAAAACAGGAACTAATTTCCGTCTAAGATTGGAGGAATCGTACAAAATGTTGTAGATATATACTTTTATAAATGGCACCAAGATTATAATAAAAATAACAGTGAACTTATATAGCGCAGTTTTGTGATATTTCACCTCAAGTGTTATAATGTATTTCGCTAACTGGTATTCATGGCAGACCAAGCCTAATTGTTTTGTTGTGATATAAATTTGGTCTTTGGCCATATTCAATGTTAGGGAGTTTATCTAAATTTAAAACGGAGTGGTGCTAGAATTGCTATGAAAATCATAGATGCTGTGTTTTATTAGGTCTGAAAACGATGACTTTTGATTATTTTATCGATTTAAGATGTGGCACATTGACTCGAAAATATGCAAATAAGAACACTCTTCGACGTTTTATTTGTTTCTATTGTGGTTTCTTTAAGCCGACTGATGACTTTTGATGTTTCGAGAATGTGGAAGAATGTTGACAATTTACCCGCTCATCAAAGAGGTTTGAATATCCAGGTAAAAGCGGTGTTATGACTTATCGCTCGCTTGACCTTTTTCACGCCTCGCGCCTCTTTTAATGGGCTGAATAAATAATTGGTGAAGTTGTGGGGTGATATAACGCGAAGCGACGAGTCCTGCTGGGATCACGCGGCGCGGGATAGGCTGCCTCGCCGCGGGATTTTGTCGTTTCATTAAAGTTCTTCGTTCGACTTCGCAGTTCACACCCGTGTTGTGTTTTGTGTTGCAGTCGATTCCCCGCCAGATCCGTGTTCGACTGGCACCGACAGGGCTGACGACTTCACACTCCGCTGAGAGCTGAGAGCTGAGAGCTGAGAGCCGAGCGGCGTCGAGATATGCGTGCGAGCCCTCTCCGACCAGCAGCTTTACATTAGCGGCTTAAAGTCATTACTTCACTCTTCCGTGTGGCACTTTCAGTATGATGTATAAAATTCTCTATATTAAGGCCATCGTGTTGCTTTTAACCCGGCGTGAATGAGGTGGGAATTTGTTACACCGACTGTGAGGTGGGTATCACATACCCATATTTATGTTTCTTTCAAGATTCACGTTTAAAATTTATATAATAATTTGTAATAGTGTTTTACCATATTTTCCTGGATCTTTTGTTCCTATCTACTTAAAAAAAAAAACAGTTTTATTTTGGAATAATATTTTTTATCTGACTTAAACTAGTGAACCAATAATTCTAATGAATTTCAACACGTATGAAATTTCGTTAAAAAATAAACCAGAACTTAAAAATACTTAATTATGTTGCTTTTATACTACTTGTGATACTGACCTAATTCGATGCAATTTTTGCATGAAAAAAACAAACCCTGCGTATTGTCTTTAAAATTCTAGAACAACAATGCTAAGTCTTACGATCTTTGGATGTAATAAAATCACCGCATCCCACGTATCTGCCAGCTATTTTTTAGGCGGTAATTCTCTTAACACATTGCTATGCTGACGACCAACAAGTTTATTTTTTTTGCCCTCCAAACGAATCGGTCAGTCTAAAAATCCGTATTGCCGAATGTCTAGAGGCAATAACTCTTTGGATGTCTTTAAATAAGCTGAAGCTTAATCCTTCTAAAACTGAATTTCTTTGGGTGTAGTTCCAAAAAGAACCGTAAAACTTCTTGGTGTTAATCTGGATTCGGACCATTTGCTAAAAATTCAAATAAATCGGACTTTAAGTACAGGGTTTTTTCATCTGAGACAACTCAAGTCTGTCAAAAAAAATCTTCCGATAGAATCAACTAAACTACTGATCAATGATTTATCTAGAAACAGATGATTGTCTCAACACAATGGGATCCTAGTAAGTAGGTAGTAGAACCACATTATTTTTTGTAGCGTTTGCTGACGTTTTTTTCAATATTTCAATTCCATGTCGATAAATCGAGGTTTATTAATTAAATGGTAAGTATACAATTTATGGAATAATAAAAAAAATATGAAAATGTATATATATGTAAATATATTTAACAATGTTCGTACAAAACTGTATAAATATTTAAATATAACAATAACATCATTGCACGGTATAAATTTTTTTTTGTTTCATTATTTAATTGTATGGTTTTCATTACCTACCTCGCTAGGTATAACCTGTAACTCGTAATGAGGTATGACAGAAATGTATCCACGAACAAGCTGTGTGATGGCAATTATTAAATCTTTTCACGTAGCACTTGAATTGTAAAATAATTTTTCTTAATAAATTATTATCAAAATAAACCAACTGTGTAAAATAGGTCCCCACAAATGTAAATGATGAATTAAATTTATGGCGAAATATTTATCAACATCAAAGTGGACAATAATATCCTAATTAGATTAAATACATATCGTTAATTTGCTCAGCGCGTGTGGTCTAAATTTTCCATCATTTTTGAGTTATTACTTCGCTCCATTCGTGTATTGAAAACCGACTGATTTTACTTTGATGTGCAGACTTCACATCAGGTGAATATAAAAAAACTATGGTAAACAAATTGCGCCTTTTTACAAAAATGAGAACATCCTTCAATGTTCAAGCATTCAAAACATATATAGTGTGAAAAACATATTTTTGTTCAGTGGCGTGTTTGGACTTATTGATGTCTGAAGTGCATCCGTATTCTGTGTGCAATATAAATGCATTCATCCAGTAAATGCTGACCGCCATGTTTGCATTTCAACGCGTAACCTGTATTTAAACGGAGATAAATGAATATTAGCGAAGAAATTAGTGAGAGAGCTGCCAGTGGGTGGGTTATTATACTTCCACCTACAGCAGTACAGCCTTTGAAGCAAAGGATCATTTGAGCCTTTTTTGTATCTATTGTAGACAATTGAAAAATAACAACACTTACAAAATCACATTTACATACTCGTAAGTAAACATTGAACCCGGCTATGTTGTTTCCGTCGCCAAGCAATATAAAGATTCCTTCATTCCTACCTGAAATGAGTTCATTTTCACGCATGATCGTCTTTCTAGGCTAATGAAAATTAATTCAGCTGTCACTCCATTTCAAACTTTTTTCATTTTAACGTAAATTTGTTGTCAGTCTTTGTTTTTTTTATGTCCGAAATTCTTGATAGAAAGTTAATTAATCAATAAACGCCCTTAAGGGAATTTAGTGATACCCGTGTCATCTGAAAATGAGGGTAATGTCTAACTAGTAACGTTTTCGTTTGGGAAAAAAATTAAAATATGATCACATTTTTTGTTATAATCTACGTTTGGATGAATCGTAAACTAATATACAGCTGATTTATTAATTCATGGTTAATTTTTGGTATAAACAACTACTTAATATTTACGAATCATAAAGTAACATGGGCGGTGACTTTCATCGGAAGACTTTAATTCTATATATTCCAAATGTCCTTATTCCAGTAAACGTACAAATATTCTTAGCTTTTGGGTGTAAAAATAACATAATTTCATTGTTGAAAATTGGAAAAAATGTTGTCGCAATATGGGAAACAATAAATTACTTGCATTTTCAAAGCTGGAAGTACATTATTTCGTAAATTCCAAATTGAATGCTGTTTTCTACCGTTTTACTTATAAAACTTTTAACTCCATCCAAATAAATCCTCCTCTCTTTGCATTAGAAAGACCACATTCTAAAATAATTTGGAAGCACAGTTGCCTGAAGCTTTATCACTTTTTGTTTTTAAAAGTCACTCTGGGAATAGGGAGTAGGGAGTCGATCAATGACAGTCATCTAACAACACTCTACAATTATTCAATAGTTAATTTGCGTCTGCGGCCGCCTTCCATTTAGGTCCTAGTAGAATCTCCTCTCTGCAGTCTGTAGTCGCAGCCTGCAGTCTGTATTCTGCAGCAGAATAATGTTCGAGCGCGGAGAGAGCCGTGAGCACGTCAGCAATTGAAAGCAAATTAAATATCATCTACAGTAATTACCGATCCTGAGAACCATGCACGCAGCTATTAACCTTTACTTGCATGTTCAGTGTTCAATGTTCAATGCTTATTGCAGTGTTCATACATACATTAGGAGATTGGAATCCATGCTGGCATGCACCTAGGTACCTATATTATGCGAACGTTTTCACTTTTAGTACCGTTCTTTTTAAACCGAAATTAAGTTAATTAAATATTTAATAAGTACGTAGATACCAAAATTCAATTTTAAGTATTAATTACCAAGTAATTAGAACTAAGAATCTGTTTTTATTTGCAACGGGTGAAGAGTGATATCCGTTTGGCGATTCTTAAAAATCCCTTATTTTACTCGATGCAACCCGGTAAAGCCTTCAAAAGTATTTTTATTTTCATTAGCTGTTGGAGAAACTGGTGCTCGCAGGTGCCTGCTCAGTCTCGAAGCCTCACCCCTTTCTGAAAGCGGCTTTCTCCCTAGCAGAGTTAGCGGACAGGGTGCTTCATTATTTACGAAGCAGTCATTTGTTCCTAAGTACAAGTTCGCTAAATCAATATTTGAGTTTTAACTTGCGCCGTAAAATCAGTGTTAACGACCCCTTTCCTCCCAAAAATTAATTATGCTTGCGCGTCTAAATAATTATGAAAATAAATTCAAAATTTAAAATTAATATTCATTATAATTAGACGTGAAATTTGACTACCAAAATGAATTGTCGTTCGCTTTCAAATTGACGTTTGATTAACAACGTTCTTGCTTTAATCGGCCGTTTTAGGCTTATACCAAAATAACAACATCTCTGACACACGACAGCGCTTCAAACGAAAATGTTTACGTCAAAGCCATAATGATTAATTACTTTCGACTCAACATCTCAATTGATTCCATGTAAATTTGAAACGCTCGGTGATTTTTTAAATGGAGTCTTCCCCGCGTTTCATTATAGATTGTGTTTTTACGGAATTACATTTCACCTGAATTGACGGCCGCGCAAACAGATTACACGAGGAACTAACCGATATGTCTTTACCCGCATAACGCGTGACGGGAACTTCAGAGTGGATGCATGTAATGTTCCGCGAGACTATTGCGGCAAGGAACTCATGAAACAAAGTTGTTATCTCCGTGCAGATATAATACTATAATAGTCGTGCAGACAACAGAGTAATTAGATCTCAAAATGCTACCAAATTTTCTTTTATTACATCGTCATGTTGAATATTTTTACGCAATAAAATCAACGTTTAGAACCCTATCTTAGAAAGGTGTGGTCAATTGAAAGGTATTTATTTTATATAATACCTCGTACCTTTTGATTACCATTGTATATACCTACATACCAGAAGCTCGGTCTACATTGTATAATTCACCATCGAAATATTAAACTAATTTATTATTTCGACGTAATATACCTGCTGACGCCACATTCTCATTTTCAGGAGTAATTAATTAATGTTCCACAAAAATATTTTCTCATTAGTAATCTCTCACTAGCCGATATTTTTCCAACGTCAGGCACAGCAAAATGATTTATAAATATCTGAATCTTAAATTCTACGCACAAAAAAAAAATTGTTAATATTTTAAAAGATTTTTTAATTGCGCACGACAGGCAGAGCACAAGAATGTCCCGGGGCGAGCGGGGCTAGCGGTGGAGGCCGCAGCGGTGTTTCTTGCTGCATAATGAATAAGACATAGAAGGTACAGCCTGTGTCTACAATATAATACGCTGCAGGAACCACACACAATGATGTCGGGAGCAATTATTCGGTATGCGGTCGTAACAACATATTACCTGCCGTTCAGCTGAATTGCATAACAATCTACGGTATCGTTACTACTGACTTAATAGCTTAGCGTTTGATGCCCTGTGCACTGTGCGGCGTGCTCTATCCACGTGTATATGTTATTATACATTACATTATGGTAGTGACAAGAGCACGGGCCGTCTTACAGCGGAGGTTGGTTCGGTGTTCAGTGTGTATCTAGCCAAACATTAAGTCAATAAACCAATCCAATAGGAATAGCTTACCGATAGCTCGTATTCGCTGCCGTATGTTAAAGGCATTACTTACTGGTGTGATAAACTTACCTATCGGATGCATAATGGTAATATTATCACGTTGACTTGACATTCAATTTATTATTGCAGGTTTGTAGTGTTTCAACGAATGTTAAAGTCAGGATTGACAGTATTTGTATTTTTAAACAAACATTTGACCGGTCGGTAGCTGAGTGGAGAACGCGTCGGATTCCCACCCGGGCGTCGTGCGTTCAGTTCCTCTGCTGGCTAAGTCCTCCCTCATTGCACAAGCAACATCTTCCGCTTTTTATGATGGCAGTAGGGTTTTTCAAATATTGTCAGGTTATTCGTAACCCGGGAATGTTTGTCTTACTTTTTAAGAATAAAAAAAAAAAAAAAGGTATCCATTGAGGTTATGGTTTTTTTTCCAATAACGAAAAATACAATCGTTGACTACTTCTGTGGCAGAGCATCAAGCTCCTTGGCTCTGTATCCAAAGGTTCACGAGTTGACAAGTTGGTATAAGACCGCAGATCTTAGTTTTACTAGTTTTCTCACTATTATAACATCTTCAAGGCACTTCAAAAAAATACAAATTAAAAATTATAACAAATAATCTAAATCAGTTACAGATTATATTATACAAGCTAATAAAAATAAAAAATAAAATTAATAGACCACCATCCAGAAACGAAATATTTCTTGAAATTACTTTTGCTATGTTTAGTGTCCAGATCAGATTGCCTGCTTTTTCCTTACCCTCCTTTTCTCCCCTTTCTTCAGTCTAACAACATTCCCTAAAAGGGGATTCCATATTTTCAAAGGCTCTTGGAACTCTTGCGCGGTGTTGCGGTCTTACTAAAACAAATTTTAAAAGTCAAAGTAATGAAGAAAGCAGATTAGGTAATTAAAATAAAGCGGTATATAAATCGGCCTGTATTTTAGCATGGCTGTTGTCAATATTATAAGTTCAATCACGAAGCCCCACGAAGCTAATGTGCAGCACGTGAGCGTGGTGCATTATCAGAATTACAGGTAGCAGTGGTGTGTAGTATGTGGTAGGTGCCTATTCAAGCAGCGATTGATTCCGATTAATAAACTGAGTCAATAAACTGTTAGGCGCCCATTCAGACGAGCAGCATTACTTGCCTAACAACATACTTGCATACGTTAATCAGATGCAGTGGGCTCAATAATTTACTGTTTCATCTGGAATGTATTACTTCACTACTATATTGAGTAGAAAGGGACACTGAAATAGCATTTGTACAATATTTTCAACAGGTCATAAAATATGTGTTGATGTATGGGTGCTCTCTCAAACGCCAGTTTCAAAGAAAATGAAAAGATACTTGCAGGTCCCACAGCATACTGGAAATGCTCCATTTCCACAATATTTCCTTCCCCACCCCTTTCCTATAAAGGACTTTATTTATAAATCATGTACATACTTTTTCAGGCTGTTTTTAAAAAAATTCAAATAAGAATTGACTTGAAAGCTTTATGCTCTTTATTTATTACAGAAAATAAAAATAATTAGGTCATGACAGAGACTTGAACTCGGATCCGAAAAAGATTCCGAGTGCGAGTCTAGGTCGAGCTCTAATTATTTTTATTTTGTGTCTTTTCTGTTATATATTTTTAACTAACTAACTAACCATCACGCCGTTTCCCCGCAGGGGTATGCAGAGAGGACGGACCGCCATACAACTCTGTCTTGGCACACACTTCTTGCTTCATTTACATTCATACATCGTCTCATACATACTCTTCTGTTATTCTGACTCTTCACATGACCCGATTCAAGTATTTGATTTACTTGATCGTGCCATGTCTTTCTCGGGCGTCCTCGACTTCTTCTTCCATTCACTTTCGCATCATATATTTTTTTCACACTCCTTTCTTCGTTCATTCGCTCTACATGCCCATATATATTTTTCCGTTAAAAATTATTGATATTATTTAAATAATTAATATATGATTTTATTTTAATTATAAATTCATACTATGTGGAGAACGCCAGTGATAATTTGCCGCCTAGCAAAAAGTTCAATTTTATATATTTAACGTGTATGTAATAAAGTGTTTCAAAACACGAATCGGCAATACCATCACCCATTGCATTTGCAGGTTTTAATTTAACTTCTGAAATGCATATAAGCCTAAAAAACTTTAGAGAGAAATTCCAATACTTCTCTTTAGATTTTTATTTATTTTATAAATTATCCGAACATTATTAATTTGAAACGATCAGGTCTTATGATTTCCCATGAACACGAGTAAGCGCATCGATTAACAATTACCCAGCCTCAATAGAGCCAGCCGATTACGGCTCAGCTTCTCATGGTAGCCGTGGTAAGATCGACCCAAGACATAAGACACAAGACTGAGGCAATGGGAGAGGTGTCAGCTGTCTTCTGCCTTCAGTTTTCTCTGTGCTGTCCGGGAATTGAAAACCACGCGATACACAATGAAAGTGAATGCGGAAGATGTTCAACATATTATTATTTTTATAGGTGATCCATCACAAAAGAATAAATTCTTATAATATTTAATACGTATTACCTATAATGTTTACATTAATAACCGTTCTCGGTTTAGTTATTTTTCCATACAGCGATGAATACATACTTTACCAATGTCAAATTTCATGGTTTCCGAGGCCCTAGCACGAAACATATATATATATAGATTAAATCGACAATGTTGGTAATTTGGAATAATTCCCGAGCCCGACTGCAGATCGCCAACGAACAAACGACAACTCACGTCGACTCATTCTTAACTTTGTCCATGTGAACTCTTACTTACCGACATTGTCGATAAAATCTATGTCGATGTTTCGTGCTAGTGCCCCTGCCATATTTAATATCCTGGTAGATGCAAGAAGCTTACACGAAGAGAAACTTTGACTGTTTCATCTCCCAGCCTTGGAAAAATGATCATTCTCACACCTACACGTTTCGTCCGCCGGTGGTACGTGTAATAATTCGTCATATAAATGTTTAAATTAATTTGGTCGGGCATTGATAATATTGCGAGATCGTTTTCGCCACGGGCAAAGAAATAATAAAGTTTGTCTACGAGGCGAGAATTTCTCATTATAAATAATTGATCCCTTCCGAACAGCAATTATCACGCGATACAGTTAAAGCGCTGAATTGTTTAAAGTCTGCGGACGTAGAGTATAAATATCTGAAAAAATAGAACAATAGACAGAAGAATGACAGAGTCTATAATTTGTGAATGCTCGCTGCCCCTATCTCCAGAGCCGCAGTATTGTCTGCTGGGAGGCGGGGAGCAGAGCAATAATACATTATGTGGAACAAACGAACAAACATTAAACGGGTTTGGAATGAGCTGTCCGATAGAAGGAACGCTTCAAACAATCTCCAAACAAAACAGTGAGCGTGTCGACTTTTTTCTCCCATTTCCAAGCGAAACCTGCGCTCGGGCGAGAGATTTTGACTGAGTTTGATTAAAATATTCTGACACAGTGTCAAGGTCTCCGTAGTTCAAGCGCATTCTTCAGTCGGTCTGGGAAGTCGCCGTGGACCTTTGAAAGCGTTTAAAGCCAAACTCAATTATTGGGAAGCCATGCGTGCGACTGAATAAGGCGGCGAATCGCGGCTAGATAATTGAAAAATCGGTGTGCTTTTTGTGCAAACAATTTTTTTCCTCCTAAATCCGGTATTGTGCGCTGTAAAGTGATAAGTCGACTTTGAATTAATGTTATGGAAGTTTTCAGCAATCAGTCCAGGTGAACGATTCAAACTTGGTATTGCTTTAAACGGTTTATAAAATAAATCTTCGTTAGCAGACTCATCCAAAATACGACAAATCTTTTTTTTCCATAAATGAAGTATAATATAGTGGAAAGTGTTCTGAAGAATTGCCAGCGCCGATTTTTTTCAATAACTACTACATACGGGGCTAAATTATTACTAACTGCAGTTCCTGAAAATTATCTAAATTTTACCTAGTGTGTCCACAGCATTGACGAAGAAGAGGAAGAAGAATCGGGAATGCCATCGGGAATGTCATCGGGTGTTCACATTGTGAAATCTTTTAAATATGTGCTCTGAGGTTGCGTTAGTAAAAGTAGCAGGTTTAGCTTATTATTCAACTTGTTTGCTTTCGTATGTTAACAAATATAGAGTTCGTCAAATTCTGCGGTGGCGAGTGAAGATACGAAATTGCTCTCGAACCTGACACATTCACATAAAGTAGACGAATCTACACAAACAGTCTCCAACCTCATTCCAAAATACTCGTCATAAAGTAGTTTCGATAATTATATATGTTTTACTTGTGAATCGACCGCGCAGTATCGTGTTTCAGTAATACAACACTGCTTTTTCAACGAAAACCTAAATATCAATTTTATCGAACGAACTAAAAGTAATTATGAAAATTCAATCAATAAACGAAGATATTCTAGCGTTACTTCCCGAACCTACCTACAGCGCTGTTTAAAAACAAACTGCTAATCTGATAACACACCAGGAACCACATAAAAGTATTTTTTAATCGATCTCCGCGCTGTGTAATTATTATAATATTGCCGGTATTATTTACAGATCGGAATAGATTAAGGCAGGTATGTTTTGGTCTAAACGCAGCTAATGAAATAACGATTGCTCACGTATTTGGACTTGACTGTTGACTAATAATAACTGGTCCGTTGATTAGCCGCTATTTGATGAGGTAATTGCAGGAAAACAATAATTGAAGCGATTTCGGCTGGTGCGCCGTGCCTCGTGCTTGCCTTGTGCGCGGCGTGATGAAATGTGGGAACATCTGTTGTCGTCGCGAGGCCATTGGGCATCAATCAAACTCCGAGATGTGATCCTCCTCGCGCTCGGCCCCGGCACCAGCTTTCTACAGAGGTTGGAGGTGCCTCAGTGCCTCAGTGCCTCCATTGTGCCTGGTGCCTGCCAGAGTAGGTCCGGTGCCTCCGACAGAATTCGATCGGACCATCGACGTTGATGCTGTGGCGGAATATAATATTCAAATATTATCGAAAAATCTTTATTCAAAAAAGAAAACGATTAAAATTCTGAACCGTTGGATCAAACTGTTATCTAAGCGAGATTTTTTATAGAAATTTCACTTTTTAATGTCGTGTAGTGTTAGCTCGCCAGTTAAATGGTATTGCTTTTAAAATAGCACAGGTAAACAATCAAACATTTTAAATGTCCAGAAGAAATACACGTCCGTACCTACGGTAAATTTAAAATAAAACCCTGAAAAAAGTTGGTTTACTTAAATTTATGCCAGTTAATGCCCGAAGCAGTAGACACGCCGCGTCCGTTCGAAAATCAAGTCGGACGTACTTAGTTACATTTAAAAAAATCATTTTTCTAGAGAGAATATTTTTATTTTTGAATTTACTTGGATCGCAAAATTATTTAATATATCCCACAAAATACGATAATATTCGATAAATAAAATCTGCAATAAAATTCCTTTTAACGATTTAAAATTCGCCACACACAATTGAATTGCCAGGAATTAAAAACTTAATTTACTAATGCAAAGCTTATAATGATTTTATATATGTAATAAAACCTTATTTTGAACTACTTCCTTCTCTTCTACAAAAAATGCAATTTCAAAGTACTATACCCTGTACAAAGTTTGGCTTAGATTGGTCAAATTAAAAAGGGGTGGGATTGAATTTATAACTAACAGATATACGTTTATTATATTCCATTTATATATATGGGTAGGCACTTAATAGATAAATTAATTTAATAATATCTTTCTTACCTACTTGATTCTTCCGACGATGTATGTACCCAGGAAATAATAATATTTTTAATTAAAAAAATGATACGCGTTGCACAATGCACATATTTCGTTTCCAGCGCCAGACTTGGCGGCCGCAAGTTTTTATAAACGCCAAAGACCCAAAACAATTAGGAAACCTCGATCATTATTACGATAAGACATAATAATACGTCTTATGCGGTTTTTGCTATCATTATCTAATCATTATGTGAAAACAAACATGAAGTTTACAAACCAAACAAATAGGAGTACCATATTACATCTTAGCAACTTTAAAAGACACACAAAAATACATTAATTAAAAAAAAACAATAGATATAGGCGTTAACTCGTAGTTTTTTTTTTTGTTGTAAAATAATACAAAACCATTTTTTTGGTTTCATTATTTGATCGCCTAGCAATATTAAAGACTATTTCATCAAAAACCCCGAGTAGAACACATCTTGACCTTTGCTTCAATCGACACAAGAGGCCGGCGTCATGTGGCAATTTCAACCTTATTGCCACAAGTTTAAGGAGTGCCTGATTTCGTTCGAGTTTCAATAACTTTTACGAAGTATATCGCCTAAATAAAAGCTTCGAAAAACGACCTTAAGCGATTCAATTACTAAACGGCACAATTAAATAATCGTTACAAATAGTGTTTCGACCATTCATAACCTCGGTTTGTGCTAGTTAGGTAGGTATGTAACTTGGTAGGTACTTATGAAAATAAATAAGTTCTCAGATAATCATTAAAGTATACCATTCTTATTACAACTAGCTTCCTTTAATTTTTTGTTTTTTTTCTTTTTTTATTTTATTGATGCGATTTCATACTTTCAGAGTAAATCATATAAATCAAAGATAGTTCTACGAGTAAAAAAAATCGTCTTAGGTAAGATTTTTTATAAAAGTGATTCAGTTTAAATTGAATAATTGCATCGTTAAATTGAATACAAGAAAACTCAAGAAAGTTGAAAATGAACTTCTTATAAGACAAGCGCCAATAAATATCAACATTACGATAGATGTAATATTTTTCAATAATTTCTTAAAATATTCACTCTACCACCGAAAGGTTTAATATAATATAATTTAAAAAAGCTCTATCATCGAACCCAATGGGTACCTAGGAACAGCCCTCTAACGCAGGCTATTTAACACCCTCGGGCTATTTTGTATTCTTTGTTTAAAAAAAAAAATTATAAATACCACCATTGAAAAGGTGAAAGCAAAATACAAACAATTTTATACGAAAAATGTGTTCACATTTTTTGCTAGCGAAATGAACTTCCTTAGTGGGTCTTACCTAACTGTAAGTAGGCGTGCACAAAATCATTAAAGAAATGTTTGATTCAAGATATTGCCGATGGATTCCACAAGATACGGGAAAATAATTAAAGGGTAACAACTTCGTGTAGTGGCAAAACTAGACGTCGATAAAACATTTCAGTAACTGGTCGCGACGAGGAAGGGAGATTTAAATTGAAGCTTTCGTAAAAGTGGAACCAAAAAGGAACCGTTTTTTGATAACCGCCTTCATATTCCACGGTGTTGGGTGGAGCGCAAAGCTCGCAGTTTTCGCCCCAAAGGCAGCAGCTCCTCGAATTGTTCCGAGAAATTAATTACCTTCGTTCCTACCAAAAGGAAGAAAAGATGACATCGACCGCGGCTCATCGTGTGTGACTTATCGTGGTATGAAGTCGGCGCGGAGGGAGGATGTGGCGGATAGCAGATAACCCCGAGATCAGCTTCTGCTTGTCTCGTGAACTCGTGAGACTCTTTTTAGAGCAAGAAGATGTCCGAGGCCCGTCCCCCGAGCTCGGAGCGAGGGGCACTTATTAAATCTCCAGAGATATTGCGGAAAGAATACAGATCTTCGCTCTTCGCGATCATCGCGGATCTCATTGAAACCCGCTTTTCGTTTTGAACTAACACTTCGTCGCTGTTTAAAATCTGTTTTGAATTTGTTTCTATCGCTTACTTTTTCGAGAGATATTGAGTCAATTAGCTTTTAATCTAAAATACCTTTAATTGAAACATTAAGTTATGTTACATCCGCTTAAATAAGTTTTTTTAACCAATTACCGTTCGAGAGGTTCAGCACAGCTGCAAGCAAAAAGTTAATTTGCAGAAAGTGAGCAAAATGTAATTGCAGTTATGAAATAAGTCGCCTCAACCGAGGTGGTTGTGAAATAATGATAATGTACCATTATCTACGGCTGACCACGGGTAGTGTGTGTGTGTGCTGGGATGTGTCCCAATTAGTCCCAGTAACCGGCCCGAGTACGCCGCGTCATGGCGGGCTTCCTAATCCAGGATTTCCAGACTCCATGTCCGACAAGACGTAGTTGCCAAACGGTCTATTCTACCATAATACCCAGAGGGGGGAGTACCGTTCAGTCTTTATCTCTTGATATCTCAAATTTGACACGAATGGCCTTTTTTACAGGAACCCTTCAAAATTTGATTCTCAATGCTACCGGATTATTTTCCTGTTATAACTCTGTATAAAAAGTTAATTGAGAGCCCAACTCTGAAATTACAATTGCTCAAAAGGTATGAAGAAATAATATCCCTGGAGTTCCGAGCCGTGCTGTGTTTTCGATGTTCATTTATAAATTTGAGAATCGTCAAGGTTTGCCGTGCGTATGAAGGATGAAGAAAAAAAGCAAATCTTACAAGGATTGAGACATAAAACATCGACGAAATTATTTGATGGTGTTTTTTGATATCGCCTCGCGGCTGGTCCATACCAAACATCACCAAACGTTACAAATCCTTAGGGCGATGTATCCGGCATTTTGTTCTGGAAAAATCTCATTTTAGGACAACATATCGTTGCCCGTTTTTAAGGATCAATAGTACCATAATTACGTGAAACGCCAATGAATAAATCACAATTGTACAACAAGCTTTAACCTTCAGAATAATTGACGTGCGTCTAAACACTAAAATAATTAATTCGTTAGAAAAAGGGTTGTCAAAGTTATTGTGAGAGGCCGATGCTACAATACTAGAAAGATAGATAATTATTTTTAAGTATTTAGGTCCCTTGATTTCATTTCAATTGTTGTTTTGATGCTTATTATGATGAATTTTTTTTTTAAAATTGTTTTTAAACATACAATATACTATTTTTAAAGAAAGGGATAAATTTACTGGCGTAAAGAGTATACGCATGCGCCCTTGAGGTGATTTTTCACAAAAACGGCGCTATACAAATCGTCCAAATATTATTTTCCAAATAGGTATGTATTTTTTTTTTTTTTATCAACTTTTATGTTTTTGTTTTTTACAGCTTTCAAAAAGGTGTTTTACTGGGTACCCCGTACTGAGGCTACATTTGTTCGCAACCCTTTATTTTATTAAAAAAAAACTTTTCATTGATTAATAATGTATGTTGCACCAAAAAGTTGGAAACATTAAAAATAAAAATAAAGGTTCCAGGTGTAAGAAACAATGTACGTAGATTTTAAAGCTAAATCTTCTATTTTCTACCATCACCCAACGCTTATTTTTCACCTTCAGAGTGGCTGCCGGGCCGCCCCCCGGTACCGGAGTGTGTTATGCGCTGGTCAGCGGCGTGCAGGCCGGCGGGCGGGGGGCGGTGGCTCGGGGGGCAGTGTGGGGAGCGCGGGGCAGAATAAAGGGGTTGGGGAGGGGGGACCACCGGAGAAGCGCCCGCCCGCCGCAAAATAATTATTCCTTCACTCAGGTAGTACAGGGCCGCCACTGGCCGCTAGTGTCGCCGCTACAAACAAGCAGTGCAGTGCGATACTCATAAAACCATAATTAATACTTGGTAAAAAGATCGACCATTTTAAGCAAATTAGAATAAAAGTAGCAAATGAGGTTGGAGAATGAATCTCCAGAGGCTGTGCGAGGAGACGCGGGGCTCGCAATGGACGAAGGTCGCTGGAGTAGCCCAGGACGGAGACGCCTGCAGGTGCCTTGTCGAAGCGATGGGTTCCGACCCGAATGGTACGAGGGAAAGAATATGATCATGAAACGAAACAATTTTTACCCGAAAAATACTGTTTTATAAAATTGATAGACGTGGAATATTTCCATCCACAATCATATTAATACTTTTTTTTAAGAAAGCAAACACTTTGTATCTTGACTTTATAGTTGAATGAGAAAATATTTAATTTTAAGTCACATCGCGATTACATTCTAATGCCAATATAAAAATAAAATAAAAATGATAGTGAATACTAGTACTGGGCGTTGACGAGAATTCTAAACAACGCCACCGCCGTTATCGTTAGCAATTGTCAACTGTTGGAAATAACGCCGACGTTGACGCAACGATATGTTGGGGGTGTCATTTTATAACAGCTATATATTACTTGCCATTGGTAGATTCACTTAACCCTATCCCTACGTATCGGCCGTTTCGGATAGGAAAATCCACAAAGACGTCTAGTAAGAAGATATACAACCAAAAAATCATTCCAAACTACGCATAATATCGTTCACGAAGTATACTCTCTTACGCCTTTTTGTTTATTTGGCGCTAAAGCTAAAACAATAACTACAATATGAGAAAAAAGTGTGGAGACTGTATTGCGTCGAATAATATTTGTATGTAGCCACTGTTATTTTTAATAATTATAATCAACTAGCTGTTATTTCCAACGACTAGATATATTTTGATACAGTACTAGTGAATACCGGACAAGAGTCCCAACTGCTCCCAACCGTCTGAAGCCAGTGGGAGTATGGCATCTCTAATCGGGGTATGTTGTGAGACTAAAGGAAGTGGGGGGAGAAGGATATGGGTTGAAAAAAGAACCTCACCATTCACTGGTCACCAAACTCGGCTAAGCCACTTCAAACAGCGTTTTGATTCTAAATGGTGGCGATGATTGGCTATGGTCTCTAGGAATTATTACATTGAGACAGCCCAAGTAGACACATATTATATGATTCAGGTATGATATGTTCTTGATTACGTACTAGCAACTATTAAGATTACATTTGCCATTATTTATCTTTAATTATTTTGCAATGTATTACGGATCGCAGACAAACGGAAGAATTCTCATCAACGACATTCTCCAATTTCAACATGACGTTGAGCAGAATACTTGCGTTTCGCTGCCAATAAATCAATGATTGTTGTCTAAAGTCAATTTGCAACTAAACACCTACCTACCCAATGTTTTTTGACAGCTTCCTATTATTGTCTGTAAATGTTAAGTGCAGCTTTTGGGGGAACATGTGAAAGTTGGAGTAATCTCACTCAACAAAATGACATTGTATTACGAGAAGGAAATAGACAAGCATAGAATACTGTACTGGAGGTATTTATCCTCTGCAATATTTTATTTAACCTATGACACACTGGCAAGTAGACATTGCCTCCATAGTCGAGTGGTAAGACGCTCGACTACGAATCCGAAGGTCGCGGGTTCAAACCCGTCGTGCGCCAATAACTTTTATTAAATTAATATGTGTCATAACACATTTAATTCATATAAATTAATGTAAAGCTTTAAGTTAAAGTTGTGGCACGTTCCAGAGTGGTAGATACTCCAAGTATCGCCCTGGTGAAAGACCACTGTTCAGAAACGGAACGTAGCTTGAAATGGCTTAAGCCGTGTTTGGTGACCTGATCTGAATAGCCAGGTATTTCCCAACCTTCCTCTTCCCCATCTCTTTCCCCTCCCCACTCCATTCAGCCTCACAAAATACAACATGCCATAGTGTCACTGGCTCTAGACGGTTGGGAGCAGTTGGGACTCTAGTGCGGTATAAAAAAGTACCTAAAAATAAATAAAGTAGGTAGGAAGGTACTTAATTTACATATTTTATGACTCCGCATTAGTTGGCAGCCATAAAAACAGAAAAAATAAAAGATGGGGATGTCGTGGGTAAAAAATTAAATTCTTACGATTTGCTATTCGCCTGCACGTGTTGATGTTTAATTACAAAATAATGATATGCGATTCTAAACATCAAAAATATAACAACAAATACACCGTTATCAGTAGACCTTGAAGATCGCAGATTATATTCTGCCGGAATTTTGTTGATCCGCCCGAAACACTATCAAAAACTACCAAAAACCAATGTCTAATTTCAGATGTATTAGAAGGTATACACTTTTCCCATTTAGAAACATTAAAATATTTCTGTAATGTTGCTTGAATTGGCTTTAGTAACCATAACTGAAAACCCAAGGGTATTTCAACCTTCCTCTTCTTCCACTTTCCACTTCCTCCAGACTCACAACGCTTATTGATTGGGAATCCATTATTCCCACTGGTTTCGGGCAGATTATTTACGTGAAGAAATAATTTTATTTGAATGTGGTGACCCTGTATTATTTGAAGATCAGCACGCTCGGTGCCCAGAGTGCACAGGGTTGGTATGGGGGGGAGGCCCTCAGCGAGCAGGGTTGGCGATTAAGGAGTCAATTAGGTGCGCGGCCGCGAGTCCCAATGACCCCAGACGTATCGGATGTTTGGCGACTGCGTCTGCGGGGCGGCCAGCGTTGCCAGGGAAAGGGTCCTACGCGAGCCGCTGAGGTCAGGTTGTTGATGTTTATTTTTAACAATTGAGTACATCCCCACCGCAAAAATTACTATCGATACATTTAAGCAAATCGACAAACTTATTTGTATCTACAGCAGTGCCTACGGTGGAGTACCTACCTTAGTTGTAAATAGAATGCCCCACGGTGAGAATAATAAAAGATTCGACATCAGAGCGGAACTAAAAACCCAACTCTTCAGAAAATCATATCGATAAATGGATAATAAAGATGCAAACCTCATTTCATGGCCAGCTCGTTAGTACTAACCTAATTTATGATTATACTAACTTAATTTTAATATTTTCTTTTACATTAGTAAGTCCGTAGCTTCTCATAGTCCACGACGTTGTAATTGATCAAATATGAAACTACAAATTATCTATCATTCTGTAAGGCCTATTTATATTTAAATAGAGGGGAAGATACATTCAGTATCTCCCTGGTGAAAGTCTACCATTTACTATCGAAACGTTAATTGAAATGCCTTTAGCTGTATTTAATGACCAGATCTGAATAGCCAGGTACTTTCCAACCTTTATCTTCCCCTCCCCACTACCTTCAGCCTCACAACACACCCCAATTGGAGATGCCATAGACCCACTGGCTACGGGTACTTGAGCTCTCTAATAAAAATAAAGTATTATTTGAACTTATTTAGATATTTGTTTAGTATTTTTGATAATTTAGCATAATATTTATTATTATTAGTGATAGTGATAGAAATTATTAATATACTTTCAAAACTTTTTCTAAATCATTTAGTATGATACCGAACAGAGAATTATGTATAAACAATCGATATTATTTTTTTTTTCTGTGGCAACATTTTTCATACCGTGGTGTTAGCAATTGGCGCGCAATGGAATCTTCCGTCAGTCACCCGTCATTATTTTCCATGGAGTACGAAATCGCCGCGGCTGTCGGTTTTTTTTGTTTTAATTTGCGTTGTCAACAGTGAAAATACCTAAAAGTGAGTGTAACATGGATTAAGAACTATTCACGTGTAGTTGAACCTGTAAACGAGGAAGATCAATGTAAGTTTTACTTGTTTTATTTTACTGTCGCATGTTCCGTAGTTAAAAAAACTTTTCAGGTTAGTTTTGAAAAAAATGATTTTTAACGCGTGTATTCCGCCAAAGCAATACTTTTAGGAATAAAAACGTCACTTTTGCTAATTGTTCCTCATTTTATATCATTTAACAAATGAAATACAAGAAAAAATCTCCGTATTTTTTGACAAAAGATGTCGGTGTCAATATTGACATACAATTATTTAATGAAATATTTCGAGCAATTTAGAATAACGGTTTGAATTATATTCGTTACTATTGGATAGATAATATGCTTGCAGTAATAAAAACAATCTAATATCTGGCAGAAAACTTCTCGTATAACTAAGTACATTTGCACTAGCGACCATTTTTTATAAAAGTATTGTGCAATCTATGATTGATGAAAATCTTATCCGACTGAATTGGGTAGATAGTTATCGAATACAAGTTCATATATTATGTAAGTTATATTGGCTTTGATCTGTTTTGCAGCATCTTGCAGAAGAATTGCATACAAGTATTACTAAGGTTACACGTATGAATTAACCTGAAAACCAACAATAAAGCAAAAGTTATTAGTGGGAATGAAATTATTCCATTCTCGCCCTTGCAAATAATTTGTCCAGCATATTAACCCCGAGAACGAAACGACAGACCTTTGGTCTCATTTGCTAAATGAACGAATTTATACAGCTTCATGAGTTCGTTATTAACCTTTAATAAAAGGCCAAGGATTATTTAATTCTATGATTGAGGCATTACGACGCTGGACATACTAACTCGGGAAGGGAACACAAGTCGGGCTTGTAAAGCATTATTAGTGATCTGTTGTATAATCTGAGAGGGATGTGGGATGCTGGGCTGGCTCACTTTATTCACCTCCTGGGAAGAATCTATTTCCATTAGGATTGATTTCTCCAAAACATCGGATTTTTCCTTTAGAGGGAGAATTTCGGACATAAGCCGAGGTGATCGGATTTATTTCGCTAAGGGTTAATTATTTTTTGGGCTTTCTGTGTTATTTAGACATATTAAGCCGGTATTAAAACACAAATAACCTTTACTCGGAGTGAAATGAAAAAACAGGCTTCTTAAGAGATTAATGCTTTTATCGGTAAAATGGAGATCGAATCGTAGAGGCCTATTTTATTATGGACACTAGAACTAGACGCTCGTATCACCGAGACTATATTATCTACTCTCGTATATACACTTCTTACTAGCCTCTGGGGATAGCGGTTAAATCTTCGTCAACATTCAATTCCCATACTATTTTAAGTAGGCCTTTACTTTTTACATTGTATCTCTTATATCTACGTGATATTGTAATTTAATAGCTAACATATTTTATAAATATTTGTTCTATTCTAGGTTAAAATTACAAATACATAATTTCATGAATATTGCGCAATCAGGTGCGCTGTACTTTGTGTACTAAGTGTCTTTGCTTATAACGATAGGAAATAGACATATCTCGTATTTATAAAATCCAGTCAGTGCTCCTTTTACCGAAAATGACTTTCCACAGTGCTGTTAACATATCGTAGTTTGAATAAACTTACGGCTAATTTACTCAGACGTGGGAAAATATTGTTGAAACGTGGTCATATTATTTAGTACCTATGCATCTTATAAAGAATACAGTTTCCAAATGAATAATGTATCAAGGGTTATAAATACCTAAGAGATGAAAACACTGAACAATATTTTGTAGCTATAATGGTTCCAATTTGAAAAAATCTTAAACACTACAGTAAAAGTGGTTTATTGGCACAAATACACATAATAATGTTTTCAGTTAGCATTATACTATCGTGGGTAGATAAGAACTATCGTACCAGAGTGGTAGATACTCATAGTATCGCCCTGGTGAAAGACCACCATTCAGAATCGAAACGTTGCTTGAAATGGCTTTTAGCCGTGTTTGGTGACCAGATCTGAATAGCCAGGTACTTACCAACCTTCCTCTTCCCAATAACATGCCCTATTTAGGGATGCCATAGTCTCACTGGCTCTAGACGGTTGGGAGCAGTTGAGACTCTTGTGCGGTATTCATATTCATATAAAAAAATACTAATAATATGTAGGTAGGTACCTATGCTATACTGAACTCGGTTTGCTTCTAATAATTGTATTTTTACCAGTTTATTGTGTGACATTAAATAGAATTTAATCATTCGGTCACATCGGTTGGCGTTGAGATATTGACTTGCGGAGAAAATAATTATGAAGGAATTCGTCCAAACGACGGTTTTATGAGCTCGCCGCCCGGCGAGACTCCGGCTGACTAGCGAGGTCTATGGCGAGGTTTATAGCGAGGTCTATGGGTCTCATTGCGTCATTCCTGTTCTTGCCCAAGTCACAATAAACGTTTGCTTCAATGGAGTAAGATGTTGGTATTCTCCTATTAGTAATATTGTGTTTCCTCTGTCCTCCCACGCAGCTATTGATCGATTGTAAAACGAGTGCCTATAAGTTTTAAAATTACTTACTGAATTCTCCAGTAACAGAGGAGTTATTTCAACAATATTTTATCTAAACAAGGACAATAATTTACTTATTTAAGAAACAATAGTTGTAATATGAACATTTTGACAAACAGTAGATATAAAAAAGACATCTACCTAGTAAGTTAATCATACATTATTATTCAAATCTATAAATCCAAAATGCACATGCTCAAAACCAAATGACTTCAACACAGGCTTTACTGTTGCACTAAAGCATACCCCTGTGTTAATGGACAAATTGCAATCTTCTTTTGAAAACAAAAGACAGGTGGGAATGCTGTGTTTGTTCTACAGCTGTATTAATGGGCAGTGCTCCGAGGAATTAGCAAAACGCTACGTTTGTGTCTTTGAGACCCCGGTTCACTCCTTTAAAAAGACCCTTCACACAGGTATCCCTTTAGTATTATTTAGGTACGCAATCGATGTATTTATTCACTCTGTCGGAGATCTCGCCATACGTTTTCAGGTCTTTATACTTTATACGTTTCCAATACCGTTCTTACATAATCTGCCCCCAAGTCGTGTCATCATCTGGTCAATATTGATGCGACGTAATATTATGATTATTTTGTGATTGGAAACGAAGTAAGATCGGGTGACGGAGGCATATTGGCTGGCCGTAAATACAAAGGTAGATGACCAGATCAGATAAGCTACGAGAAGAAGTAGTAAACCAGTTTTGGCAACCCACGTTTTCCCACGAATATTTAATTAAATCAAATTATCTATTTCAATCATGAAAACTTTTTAAATTACATGTTACGTTTTTTGTGAATATTTTGTACGTAGGTACTTACCTACTTTCTTCAAGCCGAGGACTCGTGTAGGTAATTACGTTTTTTTAAATCGCCACGACAAATATTATTTATGATAGCTCTATATGGAATCTACTGAATAAACATTATGTAAAGGTATTTAATGACTATGTATTTATGAAATGCATACTATTAGATAAACCTTACGTAGGATGTAGGTTGTACCATGTTGTCATTAAACAAAACAGTTTTAGAACGATGTTTATAAAAACATGAAACCCAGAATTTTTTTGTCTTCAATTTGAGTAATTTGGTGTCAAATTTTCTCCCATAAATTGACTCCAGGTAGACAAACGTACGTCCATTATTTATTTAAAAAAACTACATCCTTTTTTAGTTTCCTATTAAAGTGGTCTCGCGTGTAAGCGGATGCCACCAAATAAACGGTTTCTTTTTATTAGGTGGCTGTAAAATAATGGCTGATGTCTATGTTGAGTTTTCAGTTTAGAATGTAGTTTAGCGATATATCCACCTGCATATAGCATATTTGTCTTAAGCCAACATAAAGGTAGACCCTGTTTTGTTAGACTGGGCTTCTGTTTTAGAATACAAATTTAAAAATAATATAGCAGGGGTGTAGTCGGAGCAGGTTAACAACCGCTTCTTCTAAGATTATAAAATTACATTTTAAACGTTTTTTCATACTCGGAAGGTAACAACTTTTTGTCGAGATGAAATAATCATGTTATTTTTGTAGAACCTTTTTTTTCTTCTAACAGTGCAAATTAGTAAATGTAGAATCACACATCCACGCATATCCTATCATCCTACTTTGGCTAATTACTAGTATTTAAGTTAGGTGACATTAGTTTTGAAACTAAGCAACTACCTTGTTATCCATAGCACCATTAAAATAGTTTTCCCACCCCGCGTTGTGCAATTTTTCAAGCCGTTAGTAAGTCGTAAGATTTTTGACACTCACAGCATTAAAATGTACGAACATAAAGCATACTATTATTAGAATACAAGTATTGTGTACACATAAAAAACTTATAATTGCAGGTTACTTATTATTCAGAACGTATTTAGATTGTTTACCTACAACTGAGATGTGAGATCTGAGGTAGGAGTCGACTCAGTCGCTATGTTATTATGATCACGTGCCTCCTCCGTTGGCAAGTAAACCGGCGGTCACGTGCTATCTGTACTGACAGGACCATAATATGTGAAGAATCATCTCGTTTTATGTTTATTCTATCCTGCCTCGAATCTTGTTTCTCGCCCGTCACGTAGGGGCAAATTGTTTTATTTATAACTACATACGAGTATAAGTCTACTGTAAAAACTTCCGACCGCCCTCGATTGGCCGCCTGATAAGGACGTCATCTAAATGCGAGAAATATTGCTTCACACGTCATCAAATAATATTATTTCTTAGTTAGGGAAAGCTTTCTCGTAACCCATTACTAGGGGTCGTAAAACTGTCCAACGTTCAAAATTTTATGCAGCGTTGGGGATTTCTAAGAAGTTGTGATTTTAGTGACTGCGTTTTTGTCGAATTTATTAACAACTTCCTCTTTTCGGATTGTTTTATTAATCCTGCGTATTATATTATTATGTTGCACGTTAGTTTATTAATTTTACGTCAATTTTATTACCGAAATTTACCGATAAATGATTTTTAATGTAAAAATTGAAAAACAAGAGAAAAAAATCATTCAAATTGATTGCATGCATAGAATTAATTTTGTTAATCGTGAATATTAGTTAATTAATATTAATCACCTAGTTACAATTTGAAATAATTGATTGAACGATATAAATATATTAAACCTAAAATCATAGAGAAAAAAAATTGAAATTTAAGCATCATATATGTAGGCAACTATCTCTAAGAGCAAAAACATAAAAGTTATTATTTTACGAAATGATTTTAAAATTAATCACCATAGCACGTCGTTCATCTTGAGACAAGTATTCAATTAATATGAACATTAATTAAAACATTACAGCGAGCTTTTACAATATATTTTAATTTATTTAACCGTTCGGAAGAAGCGGTCCCGCAGATATACGACGGATAACGTATTCCGCTAATTAACCTCGGATGAATCTCCCGAGTCCGTTGACGGCTGGATTAATCATCAATTATTTGTAGATTGATATGTCATATTATTTCTGTTCGGAACTTGGCCGAACCCCGGACTAAATGGACCCCCGCTGGCTTCTACCGGATCGTGAAAAGCGTATTTACATCTTCACTATTCTCCGCAACCTAACATAACCTAACCTACCCAACTCAAGGAGGACAAATCAAACCAACCGGAGCTCGAGCCAGTCAAATCACACCCCTGATCAATGGAAACGTTCGTTAACACAAGATTAATACGAATCGCGCCGAGGATTCGTTTCTATTTTCATTAACTAACACCTATAATCAATATTCAAATCAGTCGCCTATTTTCAACTCTTCCATCAATCTTATCCGTGATTTTGAAAGTCTACAAAAAGGTGTAGGCATATTATAGAAGGCTTTTTGTGAACCAAACAGGCAACAATGAGTGTTATTTGTAATCTTCGTTTCTTTCGGGTAATGTTTTCTAATGGTTTTATTTAAGTTATCCTTGTAGTTGTTTTCAACGATCAACGTCAAAAATATCATAACGTTTAGTTTATCGCATAGACAGGCACTTACACTTACCGTCCTACCCGTTTTATGATAATGATAACATTAAAGAAACTAATGAGATGTTTTAAAAGGTGTTGCTTAAAAAAAGGATATTAACTTCTGTATACGAAGCTACGCGGCTGGGAAATATTCATAATATAATGTTCCAATAAACAATCTGAATTAGATATTGTAAGGAATGAGTATCTCCGGGCAAAATAAACACATCTTTATTTTATGACAGCCGATCGCCCGTATCTATTGGTGACAGGAGTAGTCGGGAAATTATTTAAGCCGTTGTTCTATACGAGTACATCAAATGTAAAATTCCCTCCAAGTAATTAGATTTGACATATTGATGGCTACTGAAATGTATTTTTATTCAAATCTCAACTAGTTCCATTTGTTTTACTGCCCATACTAAAACACATTTTAATAGATCATAAAAAATGTACGCGCTTAATTTTCGCTTGAATTAATTATGAATATTTTTACAGCTTCAAGGTTCAATACCTCCTAATAAAATAAGACGTATCCGACGCGCCACGACCTTTCATCCGATGGTTAGTTAATTTTACATTAAATATTTGACCACTTAATAGTTAAAATGTACACAGGTTTCAGAGATTTGATCACAGTTACGCGAAATCATTTCAGTTCAACTTTTATTCGATCGTTGCTCTAAATTAAAAAAAAAGCGTTGTATTTTTTTTTTCTGCGTACCATCAATAAACCATGAGAATTATATACTTAACATGGAAACTATACACTTAAATATAATATGATTATGTAAAAATAATGTCAAAACATTGAAGTTCAGATACTGTAGGGGGGTACGGGTAACAAATTTGAATTGTTATTGTCATCTATGAATGCTATGAACTCATGACGCAAACTCTGGAAGCACTTGTGAAAGTTTGAACAGAGGGGAAAACTGTAGCTTAGCTTCTATGGAGAGAATAGGATCGCGGGTGCTACACTGCTGCAGCCGAACGGCGTATACCGCACAGTGCACTGGGTACAGCATAGGGTAGGTAGGGTGTACGTGTCGTGGAGGCTGTATGGCCGTCGCGGTGGTGGTGGCAAGTGATTGCCGAGATATGATGACCTGTGATTGCAGCCTTCTTTATATCAACAAGGTGGGGACTGCGTGCTACGTTCACTTTAATTACGTTCTACGTGCTAAGTCGTAATAAAATATGAATGATTTATTTTTATATAATATCTCAGGCTCAGTAGGTACCTACCCTCCGTCGCGGCCGCTGAGTTTTAATGCAGATAATTTGTTTAGTGACGATTCCCTTTTCAGAAGAACTATCAATACTTGCGTAACCATTTGTATGCAGGACCGTTGATAATATTAATCCGAAAAGTGATTCGTTATGAAATACATTAATTAAAAAAATTGTTGATAAACTAGTACTTACCACTGGCTTAGAAAGATCGTTACCCAAAACAACTATTTCTGCTCGAAGCATCATTTCCTCCATGAACTATGTACTTTTGTTATATCAATTTAACCATCGAAAATATGACAAGACGCCAATTCTTGTTACGTATTTCATATTTTTCAATAATAGTCGAACAATAATAAAATAATATTTTATGAAAAGAAGTTGCGTCCATTATTCACAAAGGTTTTATTACTCAAGCTTATTAGTTGTTTAAATAGTTGTTATTTCGTACAATTTATCTTCACCTGTTAGTGTGAAAGTTGTCCATATACAACAGAATGACAGATCCCAAGCGCAGCGCTGGCTCTGGCTCAGTAGGTATCAACTTATTATGACTAAAGTGGCGACAACGTTGACTTGTTTGAACAAAACGTCCTGAATATGAATGTTTGTGTAAAAATGAAGAGCGGGGGAAGATGTGACTTGAATTACAATATTATCTCCGCCGATTGTAATGGACCAATACGGAAAGAAAATGGTGATATTCCATTGAAATGATTAAAAAACACAAGATTTAAACTTCTTATAAAAGTGTTCTTAAATCATGCCAATGTGCCATCCGAGAGACGACGCGACGTGGGTGTGGGTCTATGATTAATGTTCCTATTCGATCGTACAAACAAACATTTCTGATATTAGTACGGCGATCATTTACAAACACTAACTCAACGACCGGTTAGAAGCTGAGTGGACAAACGCGTCGTTTTCCCACCAGGGCGTCGTAGATTCAATTCCTCTGCTACCTAAGTCCTCCATCATTGCACTTCCGCTTATTATGATGGTAGTAGGAGTTTTTCAAATATTGTAAGGTTATTCGTAACCCGGGAATGTTTTTCTTTCTATAAAAATAAATAAATAATAATAATAATAAAAGAGAATTGAGAGAACAACCTACTAGCTCACTATTAAATTAGCTTTATCGTTTTATATGGTGGTTATGGAAAGTAATACGTATCTGCGAGTATTTTAATTTGCACAAGAATCCCAACTGCTCCCAACCGTCTGAAGCTGGTGGGACTATGACATCCTCAATCGGAGTATGCTATGAGGCTGAAGGTAGTAGGGAAGTAAAGGAAATTGGGAAGAGAAAGTTTAATAAGTACCTGGCTATTCAGATCTGTTCACCAAACACAAATAAACCAATTTCAAGTAACGTTTCGATTCTAAATGACGGTCTTTCACCAGGGCGATACTTAGATGATCTGCCACCCTAGAACTTACCGCAAATATGCGAAAGAACACATTAATTAAATAAATGTTATTTGCCCACGTCGGGATTTGACCTTTGCAGTCGTAGTCGAGCTTCTTAACTACTCGAACACAGAAGCCGTCTCAGAAACCTAAAGATGATGAAATGAACATCGTTATTGAAAAATATGACATTTATAAAAGTTAAATGTTAATGGGATAATTCTTTGGTTTGGTTGCAGGGGGTTACTAAAGAAGTTCAACTCTCATTTTAGAGCAAGCGGATGGCAGATCTGCAGCTCTGTAATTACCGTAATTTTAATCGTGATTAATGTAATTAGTGTAAATTTGTCCCAAATAACCCAATTACTCTTTTTGAAAATAACCTAGAACCACAGTCGTAATGGCTGCATTGAGTCATATAGAACAATAGTTCCACAGTTCTACGTTGTTAAAATTGTGTTCGTTAAAATACAAAATAAGCCAAACGTCTCGCGGAAGGATTTCGTAATATTCGTAAAAAGCTTTCATGTCAGACTGGGCGAGTTTTTTACAATTCCACACAACGCTAGAACTCAATTATTCATCGCTCAAATAGCGAGCTTTAGTGCTTATTTTACAGTTCTTTTCAAAGCTTGTATCAAGTAATGGAGCTCTGCAAGTTACATAAATATTAACCCACAGTGGGCTGGAAATTAGTGAAAACAAAAATAATTATTTTAATGCGTTACTTTTTCGCCAGAAGCACCTACATGGTATGCGAGTCAGAATTACTTAGCTCCCAATTGCATAATAAATATACGAGATATCTGAAAGAAAAAACTTTTTTAGTCACTGTTCGGGACTCTCATGAAGAGTTTCAAAATATTGCTTAAAAATCCTACCACACGTATATTTTTACATTAAAACTCCTACTACGTACGCTATGATTCAAAACATTGCCTTGTTTTACAAAGTTGCTGAACAAAACAACTTTTGGAACTATTTGCAACTTTTATTTGTTGGTCATTTATCTTTCAAAGCTTTATCTTTATGTGAAGCTAAAGTTAATCTTTTAAATTCCGTCTGTTTAATAAATAACTTACCGCTTATAAGAAAAACTGAATTTAAAAGCAGGCCGTAGCGCGACGTGTGTTTATTCGTTGGCCAATTTTGCTCAAAACCATGACAACAATTATTTTGATTGCCAACCAGTTACCAACCTTAATTAGGTCGTGTGCGGTGTGCGTGAGTGTCTCGTATATGGAATAAAAATAAATTTGAAAATAATACGAAAATGACAGTTTTTTTAATTAAAAACGCGTTGTGCAACGTTAGAGAAGGATAAAATATTAGATTTTCAACGAAGTTACAAGGTGAGGCAGTTTATAATAAATTTCACTCTCTTTACAACAACGTGTTCCCATTTTTCACTTGTTCATGTTTGACTTGAAGAAATAATACAAATGTCGGCGTCACGCTGTGAAAACGAATTTAGTCTATTATCAAATTATTAGCAGATTAATCACGTGGTAACTTGTTTAATGTATGGCCATTGGTTCGAGTCCTCGGAAACAAATTCATTCGTATAGCCAAGCGACGTCAATTCTTGTGGGAGAACAAGATTAATGTTGGTTAATCCAAATTAAACCGCGTCATGGCGTTATAGTGTATTTAGTGGTTTCAATTTACATTTATAGCTTTCGTTAATTATTTGCTCACATTCTCTCAAATATCTTCAACCACCAATTTCATATTAACCCTCAAACATTCGCACGATCCTCGCCAAACTAATACCCGAACACCGGCTTATCCCTTAATACCGCACAAGTTTCCCAACCGTCTGGAGCCAGTGAGAACATGGCATCCCCAATTGGGTTATGTTGTGAGGTAGTGGAGAAGGGAAGGAGATGGGGAAGAGGAAGGTTGGGAAGTACCTACCTATTCAGATCTGGTCACAATGTCAATGGTGGTCTTTCACTAGAGCGATGCTTAGAGTATCTACCACTCTGGAACATGCCGCAAATTTATATTATTTTAAATTAATTAAATGTGAAATAACACATATTAATAAAACATAATTTATTTTCGCACGCCGGGATTTGATCCCGCGACCTCTGGGTTCGTAGTCGAGCGTCCTGACCACCCGACCGCGGAGGCCGTCCTCTAAAAGTAAAAAAATGATAGTTTCGAGACCGCGAATATTGGTCTAAAATGTTATAAATTATAAACAACTTTACGGACTACACATTTTCAAAAAAAAAACTTTTGTTCATGAAAATTAATACTGAAAATAAACGTTTGTGGGTTTATACGCATTCTTTATTTTGGGTTAGAACGGGTATAATCGTTTCATAGCAACTGTAGAACTTCAATTAGAATAGTTATATTCTCTTTTTTAAGCGTCCAAACAGAAACAGGCCCTGATTTAACGAGCGGTCAGGTATGCTCACGGCACTGAACGCAACGTACAATCTGTGGCCAAGAGTAGCAAGTAGCTGGGCGCAAGGAACTTATATTTGACCGTGCAGTTACGTGTGAAGGCCGTTGTGACGAGTTGCCTTCCGCATTTGTAACATTCTGTAACGGTATCGGATCTCATACTAACCGGAAGTATGATGACGACACGTCAGTCCGTTAGATCTTCTGTCTTGTGGAGTGCTCTCTGTTCCTGCATTGTGCCGGTGAGGTGGGAGGTGGGGGGCGGGAGGTGGGTACCGGAGATGACCCCGGCACCCAGCAGTCCCAGAACTAGCTGCTTTTGCCTCGGGTGGACAATTACTTCGATAGGTAGCGACTTTCACCAGCATGTGACACTGAGTGTCGGAGAGAAGCACGCATTTATCGGCCTTTATGATTATGGAGATGAGTAACGGAGCCGAGATGTATCGTACATGTCATAGACAATACTTTATGCTCTTTACACTTTTATACTTTTTGTACTTCAGAACAAAATTTGAGTGCTATGTTATTTTTTGTTGTTTTTAAGTGAATACCGCACAAGAGTTCCAGTTGCTCCCAACCGTCTAGAACTAGTGGGACTGTGGCATCCCGGTGTTGTTATGAGGCTGAAGGTAGTGGGAAGGGGAAAGAGACGGGGAAGAAGAAGGTTGGGAAGTACCTAGCTATTCAGATCTGATCACCAAACACGGCGGCTAAAGCCATTTCAAGAAACGTTTCGATTCTGAATGGTGGTCTTTCACCAGGGCGATACTTAGAACTCCTGCTACTCTGAAACGTGCCGCAAATATACTATATATTATTTTTAATGAATTAAATGTGTTAAAGCACACATTAATTAAATAAAAAAAAATATTTACGCACGCCGGGCTTAAGTCTGCGACCACTTGATTTGTAGTTGAGCGTCTTACCACTCGACCACGGAGGCCGTCAAAAGCCGTTTACTGCGCCTAACAAATAACTGATTCTTTGAAAAAGTTCTTAACGTTCACTCGAAAGCGATATGAATTACTCGTATATCTCTGGTGCATATGTGTAATAAAACCATGTAGATAGCTACGACCGTTTTACAAACGAAGAGATCCGTAAATAGGATTAAGAAAACCACGTTTAGATTGTTTGAATAATTATGTTGAACGGAAGGAAGGAAAGGATACTATTAGGAGTATATATAACGGGCAAAATAACGAAAGAAGAAGTCGGGAATCCTCTAAGAAGAACTGGAACGATCATGAGAATCATTTACTAGAGTAAGTTTAAGAGTCGAAATAACAGAAGATGAGATGATGAATTTTAACGTAGCAAGGAATTCGTTCCATCTCTGCCCACCCGCACGAGGAGACGGTGTGATAGTCAATGAATTATATTTAAAGATAGAAGTGCCTTAATCTGCCATGGCAAGGGAGGTAAAACTAGTCCGGGAATTTCACTCGGTAGGTAGTGGATCAACTTGTATAAGGCTGCTGAAAACAATAAACCTCTTTGGAATATGATACTGCAATATCTGACCAGCGTCATGCTGGTGAATTAAAGTGAAACATGTTTCGAGTTCAATTCCAGAATACAGACATGATGGTTTCTCTGGTGGTGTCTGTTCCTGGTGTAGGTATTTATACAATCATTAAGGGCGCCTTCCTCGCCCATCGTGCTCGGACTGGGTGGTCTTCGATTTTTCCAGAAACGTGACTTTTTGTGAGTTCACGACGGAGATCGTAAAAGATGAAGACGAGATTGTTTGTGTTAGCAATATGATGTCCTAACAGAGATACAACGTACGAGCAAGAACGACAACATCACGAAACCTAAAGCAATTTACATGCACCAAAAAAAGGGTTTGAAGATTATGATGTTAGCCTTACAAAATTATATGAAAGTCTTCGACATTTTTGCTATTGGCTTATTGATCATTGATGATATTTTTGTTAACTTCTTGGATTGTTTAGGAGTTTGTAGGATTTTAACTGCGTTCGAATTTAGATTACCTACGCCTGCAATATGATAAAACTTTTACATAAATATCAGAGCCGAACATAGGAGGATAAGGGATGCACGCATATGGCGGCCTTTCTTTGTCATTATCTCGTGTGAGGTTTGCCTTATTTGTCCAGGAGAGTGGTGGAACATCGTTTTACCTTTACTCTTTGACTATAACAAGTTCGGGTCCTCGAATTGTACAGTAAGTGAATAGCAGCGGACCGTAAATGTTTACCTACGAAAGAAGACCAAAATGACGGATCATTGTTTACTACCAATAAAGCAGTGTACTACTTGTTGGTTTATAACATATTTTATTATATTCCTAAAAAAACTAGTTTTTTCTTTGAAAATATCACGTTTCTTCACTTTATGATACGCGATGGTAAACATGGACTTTCAACCTTGATTTTATTATGATTGTAAACAATACTTAATTAGTGGCTTAAAGCATTCTTAGTTGGCTATTTTATGTTTTTAACCGACTTATTGATTGCGGTAAGGATTTTTTTAGAAACCGTACGTACGTGAAATATGTTTTAGACTCAGAGCGATAAGAGAAGATTTCACAAACCATGACAATTATATATTTTTTACTTATTACGACCTCCAAAACTTGGCTATTGCCCGTACCATGGTTGTCTGATTTTGTATAAAATTATTCCATGATAATATTTTATGATTCTTTTTTTTTCAAGCTTTGGAATAAATTATACATTTTAGCTAACTTCGCCTTGCATGCTATTAACTGCCCTGAATGAGTCAGAAGTGCACTGGTAGCATTTACGTAGGTTTCAAAGTCATTAGTTGCGGCGACTTCCTCTAGGTACCATATCTTTCTTCAATCTTCCGCTGATATTAGGTAAGTTATCTTATATTTGCCGCTCTTCGTTATGTGACATGTGACTAAGGTAGTTTTTTTTTAAAAATATTTAATATTTATTGCATTCCGGTTTTTTGGCCATTAGATGAAGAACTTCGAAATTAGTTATTCTCTCTGTCAATGATTGTTTGAGAATGCACCTGTATATGTATTTTCTTAGACGGTCTAACATTTCTAAGTCACAAGTAACCTAACAATACGTGAATTCCTCTTTATTCCATAATTCCCTATAGAAGTGGAAAATATTGCTTGCGCAATATGAAGGAGCTAGAAAATTAAACCTGCGACGCCTAACGCGTTGGTTCACTCAGCCACTAACCGGTCACTTAATCAACATTTCAAAAACGTTGGTCTTCCGTTCATTCGCTAAACGTATGTTGTATTAATTATTTTGCTTTTATTTATAAGACTGGAATAATAAAGATCTTACTTGCATCACATTTTTGCAGCTTTGTTGTGACAACCCTTTCGAAAGTGGTTGCACGGAGCAATCACTACAAATAACTGGCTTTTCAGGCCCAGTACACAGTTAAAGCTCCCAGCAGTGGTCATCTACATAATATCGCCCGCCTATCAGCTGATGCGACAAATGAATACACTATCAAATTATAACACGAGGCAGTGTACAATTTAACTTGAACGAACATCAAACGCGCGTTAATCGGTGTGATTGTGTTGTGTGCAAATGGGTGTGGTGGGTGTATTCGACGCGCGTACATGCTTGTGGCTGCGGGGCTGTCGCGCACTCGGCGGGGAGAGCGGGGCTGGCAGTGGCTAGGTCCCTAGATAATGGATATCAAGTAGATTGTTCATAACGATTTGTCTAAAGCCTTCGATACCGTGAATCAAGATTTCTTACTCGCAAAACTTACCCAAATGGGTTTCTACGCTTTCTTCAATTGCGATTCATAAAATGTTTTATTACAAAGTCTTTCGTTTTTATTTTCTTTAGATAGAAGATTCATATGGAAAAGTATTTAATTTAATTCATAAATATATGCAAAATATGGACAGCCTTATGTTACCACCGTCCACAGTACCGGGGACGAAAGTAAAAAAAGTATGTATCTCATGATTACTTCAGGTTTAGTTAGAAAGGCTGAAAAAGATATTGAAAGAAAGGTGAATGCAGGAAACCCCATTAAATGGAGGACTGAACGCTGTTGGCGCAAATAAGAAATTGTCCAAAGAAGCGAAGCTATCAGTCCATAATGGAGTGCTTATATCAACCCTGATGTATGGCAGTGAGGCATAAAACTGTCAGAGGAAGGATGAAAGTAGACTGAATGCTGTAGAAATGAGATCCGTGAGACGTATGTGCGGTAAAACCATGTATGACCGTATTAAAAATGTGGATATCCGGAAAGAATGCAATGCTGTTGTAAGCGTAATGAATAGGATCAACAAAGGGACGCTTAGATGGTTTGGGCATGTAGAGCGAATAAACGAAGAAAGGAGTGTGAAAAGAATATATGATATAAAAGCGAATGGAAGAAGTCGAGGAAGACATGGCACGATCAAGTAAATCAAATACTTGAATCGGGTCATGTGAAGAGTCAGAATAACAAAAGAGTATGTATGAGACGATCTATGAATTTGAAGGAAGCAAGGAGTGTGTGCCAAGACAGAGTTATATGGCGGTCCGTCATCTGTGCCTACACCCGTGGGGAAACGCCGTGATAATTGATTAATTAGTTAGTTAGTATCTCATTATTTAATCAAAATTTGTGCAAATAATCTTAGAATACACAAACATAGATATCATTTCATACTAATTTGAAATTAATTTTCGAAAAATCAAAATAGAAATATTGTTACTTTCCTCCTTGGTCTCCCCTGCCACCTCGTACACCATTCCCCGATTTAGTTAGTAGGGACTTACTGTCTACGCTTTTGCCCATATGAATGGCCCCGCTCTCCCGATGTTGTAATTAAACGCACCCGCTGTACTCGTATTCGATATTAGGTACATTCAAATTTGTTTGCACTAAAATAAAACATGATTGAACGAATCTAATGCGTATAGATATTATCTTCAATTCTTAAAGTAACATGATTTATTTTTATTTCCATTTAAAAATCCATATTAAGTAAATAGCGTTTGAAAAATTGTACAACGACTTGAAGGAAAATTAGAATAATTGAAACATTAAAAAAACTGATTAGGTATTTTTCACTTTATCTCAATTCGAGAGTAAGAATATATTATTAGATTAAGAAACTAGGTATTTACATTAGGGTGGAGCGACATTAAATCTAGTAAAAAATAAAAATTTGTACTGCCATTTTTCATTCACATTCTTGATTTTATTTTTTTAAATATATATTATATATATTCCTATGTATCTCTTCAATCACCTACCCGGCGATTTAGTGGTGCAAAAATACAAAATTTGGCATCTTTTTTACATAAGGCCAAGGTGTGTTCTACCTGCAGTATTTAATTGAAACATCTATAATATGTCTAGGCGATCAATCTTTCAAATAAAATAAAAAACTTATGATTTTGCATTGCATCGCAATACCACTAGGCCAACCCAGTTTCCATTTGCCTTAACCACTCTAGAAACCAGGAAATAAAACTTTAATGACATTCTTAGAGAAGATCCAGTTTCCAGTCATACCTTCGATGATGAAGATTTGATTTCCAAAGATTAACTTTATTCGTACGCCATCGTATTGTAATGACTGCCGATGCAATCGTCCCGCAGTAAATGTACTGGCGGTAGATAGTAGGCATGCTGCAGGTACAGGCACACAGTATCGGTAGTACCCAGTTGCACATCTCGGATGGGCATCCATGCAAGAACACGATCCTTTGTCCAAGGTGTGGTGAAATGGACGAGAACGCACGAGAATTCGATGCCAGCCGCTCGTGAAATCGAAAATGCACCGGTGAACCCACTGAGGCTCATTCATTACCTTATGTTAATGCGGTCTGCAAATTGTTCGATGTTGATTAATGAAACGGCAAATAACGGCCCGTTCTCGTCCAATGACTGGCGCGAATATTATATTGCTACCGTTTTGCGAACAATACACGGGTCTGTCGGGTTGCCCGCGTCTACCCGAATGTTGAATGTTTCCTCGACTGATTGGATATTTGATACAGATACTGTATGGTTTGTTAACCATCCGAAACCGACCCAATTATTATTTCCGTACGAATAATACGCAATACTCTTGGATACCGACTAGTACTGGGCGTTAAATATAATTCGAAAAAACGCCAACGCCGTTATCGTTGGCGATTGTTAACTGTTAAATATAACCGTTGAAAATAACGCCGACGTTGACTATTTTTTGGTAAACTACCAATATACTATATTTTCTAAATTACATATAAGTACACAAAGCGTCCTTGAGGTGATTTTCCCACGAAAACGGTGCTATAAAATGTATCCATTTATTATTATTATTAAGTTTAGACGTTGAATTATATGAGCTAATAATGCAAATACAATAGTAAAAAAGTAAAATAATATATTGCGTCGTATTGTCTACTAAAACTTAATTTATTTGCTTACTCGGTATTTGCACTTTGGCCGTGAAACAAAATATAAACATTAGACAACTACACCATTGATCGTATTCTTCAATTCACAAAAAACACATCGAATGCACGCGCGACGAGTAAAAACGCGCCAAACTAAACGAGTAGGAGATTGACATAAAACTAACTAGCAAAAATAATGAATAACGAGCCTATTGGTTTTAATAATAATAATCCCCTGTTGTAAAAATAACAGCTCGATGAAAAGACATTGTCGTTATAATATATCTAGCTGTTATATATGTTTTACTTATCATTATTTTCGTCACTTGATTCTAGGCGCTACGTATCGGCCGTTTCGGATAAGAAAGTCCACAGATATGTTTAGTAAGAAGAAATATATCCAAAAGATTATTCCAAACTACGTATAATATTGTGCACGGCGCACACACTCTTTACACCTTTTTAAAGAATAAAATAATAGGTACATGACAATGTGATGCGTCGTTATAATGTAACTAGCTGTTAGATATATTTGCCTTGTCATTATTTTCGTCGCTTGATTCTAGGCGCTACGTATCGGCCGTTTCGGACAGGAAAGTCCACAGATATGTTTAGTAAGAAGAAATATATCCAAAAGATTATTCAAACTACGTATAATATTGTGCACGGCGCACACACTCTTTACACCTTTTTAAAGAATAAAATAATAGGTACATGACAATGTGATGCGTCGTTATAATGTAACTAGCTGTTAGATATATTTGCCTTGTCATTATTTTCGTCGCTTGATTCTAGGCGCTACGTATCGGCCGTTTCGGATAGGAAAGTCCACAGATATGTTTAGTAAGAAGAAATATATCCAAAAGATTATTCCAAACTACGTATAATATTGTGCGGCGCACACACTCTTTACACCTTTTAAAGAATAAAATAATAGGTACATGACAATGTGATGCGTCGTTATAATGTAACTAGCTGTTAGATATATTTGCCTTGTCATTATTTTCGTCGCTTGATTCTAGGCGCTACGTATCGGCCGTTTCGGATAGGAAAGTTCACAGAGATGTCTAGTTAGAAGAAGTATAACCAAAAGATTATTCCAAACTACGTATAATATTGTCGACGACGCACACACTCTTTACACCTTTTTAAAGACTAAAATAATAGGTACATAACAATACGAGGCGTCGTTATAATATATCTAGCTGTTAGATATTTTGGTGACATTCAATTATACATAACAGTTACATTTTAGGTGCCGTCATTATTTTAAGCCATTATTTTATTCGCTTGAAAGCTACGTATCGCGCGTTTCGGATAGGATATTCCACTAAAACGTTTAGTAAGAAAGTATAAAAAGATACACATAATGTCGCTTACGATGCATAAACTCTTACACCTTTTTTGTTTACTTGGCGCTAACGCTAATACAATAATAAGAGCGTCGAAGAATATTCGTACAGGTACTAATATTTTTAGTAATAATATCTAACTGTTAGCGCAAATTTTCGTCAATAGCGTTAGACGTTGGCGGCATCTAGCTGTTATTTCTAACAGCTAGATATGTTTTGATACAGTACTAATACCGACATCAACGACACGTGACATGCTGAGTACATACCACACTGCTTTACCCACTCCCCCGACGTAAGTAAACAATATGAAAGACCAAATCAGTTATGAAGACGACCAAAGATGCATCTCGCATCAGCTGCCAAGAATGTAAGAGCCATCAATGTCAGGAACATCAATAAGAGGGGATCGTGTCCATTTAATAATCATTCTTTACTAATCCCCGAGGCTATTCGGACAATTATTCACGGCGACCAACCATAATGGTCGCTATCAAAACACGAAATTAAAACTGTGACCTTATGGCCAGATAGCCAATACTTCAAAATCTTCACATGCTTGCACGACGCTGAATGGCGTTTTTAGTTGCACGAATTTGATTACTTTAACCGTAGCTAGCTTGTCCTGTACTTTTGCTCTAACGCGAGATGTGCAAGGCGTTAAATCATTTTAAAAATGACGAAATATATGTGAGACATAAATCTAGAAATAAGAAGAGGTAGGATAAAAACCGAACAATTAAAAAAAATATATTTTTTTTAATAAAAATTACAACGTGTTGTGTCTTCCCTGTCACTCATAGTTCGTATGCGTTCATCAATCAACCCGTTTATCTATTCGTGTATGGCCTTTCACCGTTCCCTTTATGATTGATCGTATCATTTAAATTAAACGTTAATAACGCGGAGGGTTTTTTCACAGTGAGTGTTCAATCGCGTCAGCGCCAGTTGTTCCATTTCCAGTCCTCGCTAGCTGTCCTCCGTCCTCCGCTCCCTGTGTGTGAACGGGAGTGAGAAATTATACGTTGGAGTTAACTGCTTATTGCGGGAACTCAGCCGTGAAAGTAGACTCTAATAATAAAGAGGGAATACTCGGCCGTTGCTGCTTCACAAATAATACACATAATGACACACCAGACACACGTCACCGTCCACAGCCTGTCTGCTCGATGCTGTATGATCCCCGTGCCTAGGTGACTGCGTTCACTTTGTCTTATTTTTGCAACAGTACAACACGACAGGATAATATATTACTTTGTGAAGTGATCATCCTTTTCTTTGTATAAATTCATGTGTCCATTTTCATTAAATATTTTCTCACCCTAGGCGTAATATTCATTAAAGATTTACACGATGAATTATAATTCTGGCGGTTTAATCTCTTTGGATATGTAGGCACCGGTTGTTAGTTAACTATAATCTAAGGATGAATTCCGAAATAGGTACTCTGTGCATAAACATCTTCAATCGGCATCTCGCTCTTGCGTTATTCTATTGCCGGTTATTATTGACATTGAGATGACACGAACATATCGTAGAATTGCAAAGACTAATCGATTATTTCCCAGGCATGTTTATGTACATGGGTACACTGGCTGTCAATCAATAATTTTACTAGATATAGATTTTTTTAAACCAATAATGCTTCACTGCATCAATAGATTTAATAACTAGATTCCATTATGGAGTTTAATTGATATCGAGATGCAATCTCTTTGAATAATAATTGTCGGGTTGTTTTTCGAGCAAAAAACGGCAATAGCATTCAATTTGGACTATAATAGCGTTGACTTGGCTGTAGGAATGGAATAATCCGGAGCTCTTTGTGGAGACTCTACCGAAGCCAACGGGCAATAGGCAACAGGCAACAGCCATGTTGTTCAGCAACAATATTGATTTCATTAGTCACTGCGTATTTAATACTTCACACTGACTGAAGATCTTATCTGCCGTAATTCCGTGATTGATCGCCGCCATGACATTTCCCGCGATTTTTTGCCTCCGCCTATTTTTACGTGAGCATGTTTAACTTTGACAGGAATCTGACATGTTTATATTTACAGTACACAATGCGGAGCCCGATAGCATCTCCGATCAATCCGGCTTTGAAGTGTGACTGCATGGAAAGTGAAAGAGGAACTAATGAAAATATCGCATTTTAAAACATTTTATTATTCATCAAACGCCATTCTTGAAAACGATGTATTTACAAAACTTTCGGAGCATCCAAAAATATATTCGAAGAGTAAGAATATAATCCACCCAATAACGATTTTGAAATTTTGTAGGACATAAGTTTTATTCATGCAAGTAAGATTATTGTTACTTTTGCCTTCCAGATGTATTGTGACACTGGTGAATTATAACAAATATTGTGTAGGTATGGATACTAACACTTAACTGCTAGACACATCTTTGATTACGTAAGCGGTGTTCATGGTGTAATTAAAACCGAGGTATAAAATGTAGACCTTCATGAGAACACGTCTTTTTGTTAAAAAATACGTACTTTTTTCCAACAAATACTTATTAACTAATAATAATTACTCTGCACAAAGAAAATTTTAAACTTTTGTTGGCACATACCATAGATACGAGTAATAATAGAACATAATTGCAACCATCCTTACAGAAATATATTTATACTAGAAAATGTTATTTAGAATGCAAGACTGAATTAAAAAAAAATAGACTACAAACAATTTTGTCATGTATTGTCACCGGGGGCGGGAGTGTGTGAATATCGTTAAGGTTATTGACTTATGTTGATTAAAGGTTTGTTCGGATGTTTTTCGACAAATGTATACCAGTTAAAAATTAAGAAAAAGAGAGTATCAGATTATTTAAAAATCAAATACATTTGATTATCAATGTTTCCACCCGTTGGTCCTCGCTGGTAAACAGGAGGTTGAATGATTGAGCCGTTACGATAAGAGTTCTACCGTTTTGCCAATCGCATATTAAAATACGAAATAGATCAATATCTCGCCATCGTCCATTCCCTTACGGGCAGCATCTTACTCAACATCTCATTCCTCTGACGGAATATTATTTAATACATCGAATACTTAGGCCATCCGCTGGTCCACGACTTCTCTGCATCCTCGGAGGGGAGTTCGTGATCTCTTTGTGGTAATCCACTTCGTGATGCTGCGCGCTGCGTCTCATCTCTCTATGCTCCTCTGTCTACTCTCCAGAGACGGCGGGCAATGTAGTGGCCCAGACGGTTGCGGCTGTCCAGCATCGCCCATAGTATTGCTGTTTGCTTCATCAGTCTGTGATCACCGACTTGCTACAAGGCCGTACAGCTGCACCTACTATTTACTACCACTTTTGGAGCTTTTGTAAAATGTTAAGTTAAAATAATAGTTTTTACTTATTTTACTTTGCTCGTGGTACGTACACCTAGATATTATGTAATTATTTCAGGAGAGGCACAACTAACGAAAGCGAACAACTATAAAATAAACATGAAACTAGAACGGAACTGTTTCACTGTAGGTATTCGAAACACCGTATTCAAAAAAATATCTCCACATTCAGACTCATCTTAATGATACGCCAATGCCTTTATAGCTACAATACAATTCGTGGGATACAAATGACAGTGACATTGAGGAATGGAATAACATTGTGTCGTCATCGCGATCGGCTGCGATACGTTTACATAGGACATAACTTTATTACAAGCGGCGAGCATGTACCAGATATTCATCCTCCATTCATTAACCTTTAGCTATTTGGGTAGGTTGCCATACGGTCTGTATAGGTATGACCGGTGTTGTTTGATGTTGAATTATAAAATCTTCCGGATCATTAAAAACTTTCGAACCTACTCGTATGTGTGCTGGACAGAGTGAGAATAAAAATTATTTTATTATGGTCACAATATAATTTGGCACCAATAGGATTAACTCGGATGGCAGGAAATTAACGGAAGGCCTAACGATCTCGGGTCTGACCAAACCCATGGAAGATATCAAGGAAGGATCTTTCTTAAACACGTACCGTAAGAAATGTCTGCATATTTAAAACATTCATAGTAAAAAATATTAATGACAGCGATGAAAAATCTGAGTAGTAGATGGACAAAAATTATTACATCTAGTATTTTAGAACAAGGTATTGGAGTAGCAATTGAATATATTCTGAATCATCACTTTCAAACAAAACGAATATTTAGAATTTGACAAGAAGTGTAAAGAAAAAAATAAACAAAATAAAAGTCTTTAAGTTTGAGTCCTTCTCGACTCGATAAATTTTCAAAAGGACTTAGTACAAACTGTCTTCAAGTTTGAATCAGCTGCCCAAAATTAAATCTTTTTTACATGTTTAAAAACATATATGTTAGTGAAGAAAAAACAAATAGAAACAGTAATCAGTAAAATAATATAAATTAACTAAAAAAAAGTCTTGTGAAATTATGTTTATTTTTTTCGTATTTTTTTCTTTATTATTGTGTGTATTAAAACTTTTATTTTATTATTATAACTATGTATTATTTTCAATTATGGAATGTATTGCATTGCACTACTCCTGCATACTTTCTGGTATAAAACTTTTATTATAATTATTATTATAACTATGTATTATTATCAATTATGGAATGTATTGCATTGCACTACTCCTGCATACTTTCTGGTATAAAACTTTTATTATAATTATTATTATAACTATGTATTATTATCAATTATGGAATGTATTGCATTGCACTACTCCTGCATACTTTCTGGTATAAAACTTTTTTTATTATAATTATTATTATAACTACGTATTATTATCAATTATGGAATGTATTGCATTGCACTACTCCTGCATACTTTCTGGTATAAAACTTTTATTATAATTATTATTATAACTACGTATTATTATCAATTATGGAATGTATTGCATTGCACTACTCCTGCATACTTTCTGGTATAAAACTTTTATTATAATTATTATTAACTGGAAAATCCGCCTGCACAGTGCAGCCCAACTATTTTTCACGGAATAACATAAGTAGCAGATAAATAAATCTTTATTTGTTTTACAGTGATAAAAGCCACAGAGAATTGTAGTCTGACCATAAATAAATGTAGATAATTTTTCGCCTGTGACGCGGTGCTTTATTTTTGAGATGTTTAAGTTTTATATTTATTTAGTACAGAAAACGCTTTTTTATAAATAAATCTTGTGATTGTCCGACTAAAAAGACTTTATCCTGTCAAACAGTCGTCTAGTCTTATATATTAATGGTTTCTATTTTACAAAGGTCTAAAAATTTTCGAGACAAAATTTTGTTTGGATTCTTACTTACGGAATGATAAAAATCTTCAGCATTACAGGTTTGACCTTGGGCTTGGCATTCTTTTTTAGCTTTGAACCCTCTTAAGGCGAAACATAACACAATGATGTAAAAGCATGAAAGCTTACAAGACCGATATTTTGGATATATACATTTTTGGTATAAAATACATACTAGACTAATTTCCGCAACACATCATGTACCTTTTGCGGCTCACGAGCATTTGGAAAATAAGTAAATTGGTCCTTATTTTTTAAAGGTTGTGCATCACTGACATATGGCATACGTGTGATATAAGATATGATCTATGATAAATAATGGCCCTTGTATCCAAAATTCTGAGAAATTTGTAATCAAAAACAATGACTACTTAACATTAGATTAGATTTATTTGTATATTATTTCTGCAGGAAGCAATTAACCACGTTTTTTTAACAAAAATACAAGGAAAGTTATGATAATTTACTTTCTCCCATTATTTGCACTGAATTGACTACCTACAAAAACTTCTCGTTATGAGTTTAGGTATATTTTCAGAAAATTATTATATTTGTCAAACATCTTCACAGTTACGTATCTCTAAGAGTACTATTTACTTAAATCATACTGTTTTATTAATGTAAATTCTGGCGGTACCAGTATTGTTATGTGGTAATATGGGTAACTACGCGACGAACGGAATGAAACTGAAACATCAAATAAGCTACAATTGCAAAAAAAAGTTTTTTTTGTACATTTTGTTAGTACAGTTATTTTAATTCGTGAAATCCAAATTCTATTATGTAGCGTTCAGAGGAGTAAGGTCGTGAATGAAGTAGTATAGACGTAGAATATTTTTCTTACGAACAAAAAAAGCGCCCTTGAGGTGATTTTCCCACAAAAACGGCGCTATAAAAGTAATCCATTTATTATTATTATTTATTAAAGGAAAGTAGAATGTTGGTATGTGGAAGGAGAATAAACCTCACACCATAAAATCTTAGAAAACCTAATAAAGTGTTGATTTCATTAGTTACATCTGTTTTTTTCGTCATAAAGACTGCACACAAATCGATTCCCCATAGACGAAATCGAGTATTTAAATTAAATTGTCGCATGATGACGCATTGAGTTCTCACAATCATCGGTGGGGGAAAAATCGATTGATTGATTCAATAACGCCATCGCTGAGGTTCTTGGCCGACTGCCCCCTGCCCACTGCCTACTGCTCCGCCCCGGCAGCCCTTTCGACTGGAGCACCGAAAACACGCAACAAACACGCCACTGGAAAGTTACGTCGCGGAAAAGAGGGATACTAAAGGGAACGAACCACAGAGCAATAATATACAAAGAAAGAGCGCTGTAGAGAGAACTGTAGTCAGTTTTTACGAAGTTTGCCGGACTTGGCTAGACCTGGGGGTGGCTAGGGTATTTATACCAGCATTCATAGCACATGTCAACATAATGTTTTTGTTTATTCGTATAATCATTTTTTCACAGTATTGTTAAATATATAAATATATGTATATATATATAAATATATAACATGTAACCTAATAAACCGTTGAGTTATGTCAATTTATTTCGCGTATCAAAACGTGTGGGCGGAGTCAACGGAGACGCGGGACACGAAGAACATTCTAACAGTACTTTAAAGCGGTGTGATAATTCGGGAAAAATTGTTGTCTCTTTCTTTCTCATGGTGTACGACGTAAAACCCGGAGAAAGTGATTTATCCCAAATCTATATAGGTTGGGTAAAAAGAATTAGCTCTCTCTCCATATATTATTACTTCAAGTAACGAACTAAGGGGAACAATAGAGTTTCGGTCCAAAAACGTATATTTTCAGACCCTCATATCCTTAAATTCAATACAGATACCGTTCGTGATTTACCTGCTTTTCTAATTGTACTTTTTTTCCTCATTTTCTTTGGGTAAATAACCTTATTTGAATATTCGTTATTTAGAGTATAATATCGAACAATATTTATCTATACTAAGCTGAACAAGTGAAATTTAAAGTGCGAGTAGTCCCGACCATGGAAAATAATAATGTCAGTGAAAGCTTTTCACCATAAGCTGTTTCTTATTGAGCGATGAATCACCGTTAGATGTATGAATTTTAATCAAATCCGTGTACTGTACTACAAATTCAGAAAGCTTATTAAGAAATTTGCTCTCTTGCCCTAAAATCAAACAATAAACAACACAAATAAATACCAACTATAATTTTGCCAATATCTTGTCCTCTGAGTGTAAAACTGTATTTTTCTTGAAACCATAAATTTAAAAAAAAAATGTATTTCTGAAGCGACATGCCAGGTAAGTATTTATTTACACTCACAATTGTATGCTTCTGTATATTATCTCTGTACATAGTATAAATAAATAGTAATATGCCATAGATTATATAATATAGTTAGTAATATGAAAGATCCTAGGATTTAAGACGTGTACAGCGCCCTTGAGGTTATAATGGCGTTATACAGATTATCCAAATATTATTATTATTAACGAAGGTTCTTATTATTAACGATGCATTAATTTCGCGGCCATCTCTTAAGAACCTTCTCTGTTCTTTGGAATAGTTGCCAATACTTGAAATGATTTTGCGTAAGTACTTAAATACTAACCCAATGGAACGAAAGTACGCACTGGACCACTCTACAGCCAATACACCGTGCTTCAAGATCTTATCGCGAAACCACAGTGGTGATACAATTTTTTTTTCTGTTATAACTAATTTACAAAGAAAAATATAAATATTGAACACTTTTTTAAATTATTTATGGAGTTCGTATAAATTTGTCTTTATTCCCCCCTCCCTCCCAAAACGGTCATGCACGTAACCATTGTAAATAAAAGTAAAACTAGTCGTACCCATTTTTTTTTGACAAGAAAAAATATTATTTGCTCTATTCGAGAAATATGCGTTACTATTGAGGATAATCAAACCTCGCAAAACCACGATGTAGGGTGGAATACAATGTGTATCTAATTTATTGAAATCATTAAAAGTATTCTAGTTTTAAAATTAGGTATTTTCTGTTTGTATTTAGAACGTAGTACCGGATTCCGCTATATCTTCTTTTTTTTCGAAAGCTTTTCAGAGATTTTGTTACGACTAGCTAAAAATTCATTGTTTCAAGAAATTGAAAATCGCTGACATAAAATATTATTTTTCATAAATTAAATAAAGTGAGTAGTGAATATTACGTGATGCCATAATTTTGGACGTTTAGTAGCCCTCCCCAGTCACACGTCACACGGTCCGCGACGATCCGTCTCATCTTCTGGGAAGGGTAGGTGGCAGAGTCCCGTGGAATACCGATTCGCCGCGCCGCCGCCCGAGAGACACCCGTGACGGATGGCCCCCGCACGGCGCACATCCCTCGCCCGCCCCGTCCCGTCGGCCCACAGGTAGCTGGAATTTTAATTCGGCCCCCGTGCGGCACAAACTGTATTTTTCAATTCCCATCATCGGACATTTTTACGCACCTGGGGGTACAAGGGGGGACAAGGCGGTGCCGACTGCTGGAGATAGGGTTTTGCCGTAAGGTGATTCAATTAGGAATTGAGCACAATCAAAATCACTGCAAACCAGAAATAGATTAAGTCGGGGGTGGAACACTTTCTTTAACTTTCTATCCATTTACTTCGAATGCTAGTCTAATATCACCCGGAGTAGATATTATTATTGGAATACCCTCATAGCAATAATATACCAGGAGGGAGCGCTAGTGTAGTCAGTATTGATGATTTTTGCCTGACTGGGGCGTGGCTAGGGCTAGGGCATTTATACATCCATTCATAGTTCATGTCGAAATGATGTTTTGTTTATTTGTATAACTACTATTTCACAGTATTGTTATAAACAAAAATGTATGATATAACCTAAAAAACCGTTGAGTTCTGTCCTGTTATGTCGCATAACAAAACGCAGTGGGCGGAGTCACCAGGAGACGGAGAACATGCTTACATACCTAAAAGCGCAACTATATTATGTGGGAACTTGTGTTATCTCTTTCTCTCTTGTGGTTTACGACGTAAAAACCCGGAGAAAGTGATTTATCATAAATTTGTATAGTTTGGGTAAAAATATTTAGCTCTCTCCAAATATATTCTTGCTTTGAGGGAGTACCCTACCCTACCCATAGTATATATATGGACAGTATTATTCTAGCTCAAAAACCCGCAAAGTTTGAGTATGTATGAAAGTGAAATACTTCGGGTAGTAGTTGCTCTCAGTTTGCCTTGGTGAAAGGCCGCCATTCGAAATTGAATCGTTGTTTAAAATGGCTGCATAGCCACGTACATCCCAACCTTCCTTTTTCTCATCTCCTTCCCCTTCCCACACCCTAACACTATATAATACAAAAACAAATAGGTTTCATTTAAGTTACTTTGATGACAGCCCTCCTCCAGTAGCAAATCGCGCAAGGTATTTAATCAAAATACACCTTACGAAGAAAACAGCAAGATTAGCCGTTTTTTCGAAGTTGTGAAATTATTTTTAATGCAGGAAAATTGTTAACTGTTTTTTTTTTGCAATTTAGGTACATATAATACATTATAAATAGCTATATTTCTTACCGAGTTATGGCGAAACTGAAAGATTGTACACAATCATGTAGATATTGACTTCTTTACGTAGTCAAATGTCGATTTAGAGAGGAATATATAGATGACTAACTAAATAACTAACCATCACGCCTTTTCCCCACAGTGGTAGGTTAGCAAACACTCCTTGCTTCATTCACATTCATACATCGTCTCATACATACTGTTCTGTTATTCTGACTCTTGACATGGCCCAACTCAAGTATTTGATATACTTAATCGTGGCATGTCTTCTTCGGGTGTCCCTGGCTTCTTCTATTGTTCACTTTCACGTCACACATTCTTCTTTCAATCCTTTCTTTATTCATCCGCTCTACATGCCTAAACCATCTAAGCTTCCCTTTCTTAATACTATTAATTATTTTCCGGATATCCACATTTTTAACATGGCCGTACAAAATTTTACCGCACTTACGCCTCGGGGATCTCATTTCTACAGCATTCAGTCTTCTTTCTTTATTCCTCCGCCAGCTACATGCCTCACTGCTAGCTTCACTTCTTTGGACTATTTTTTATTACCACTTTTTTATAACTCGTCACATCAATGTTTTTGAATTTACTGTAATTTTTTTACCGACTTTTGTTTGTTCCATAATTTAGTTTTCATTATACGAGTATATACCTACCCATTTTTTATTTTTTTTTAACAGATTAATTAAACTATTCTAGAATTTGTCAATCCTGGGTAACAAGTATGTTTGTTGGGCATTGTTTTAAGGATTATTTAAGTGGGAATGTTTAGCCGTCAATAAATTTATGAAAATAAAAACGTATTTCGTTCTCGTACTTTGATATTGATGGAGTCAGTATTGTGAACACCCTTGGAAAAGGTACCTACACTGTATAGTACCCTTTGAGTCTCATTCAGTTTAGTTTTTTGCGTGTGAAGGTCCTGCGCCGCATAGCTTTCATGGCAGCCTCAGCAGCCCGGATCCCGAACGCCAGAGAAATGTGGAATAGAGTCCCGGTGGAATGGGGGCTTTTATTTCGCATTTTAAACTAAATTCACGCGGAGACTGGTGGAAATTAATACGCGGTTTTTTCTTTGTTTACTTTGGCGACAAATTCCTCTCTTCCCCAAAAGGAACCGAATATAATGCCTGGAAGTCGACTTGGCATTCCCCGGCACAACATCGCGCTAACTCAGGGCAATCAAGCTGCCAGGCGTGTGTCGCTCTACCTCTCATCTACCTTTCCTTTCTCATTCTACTTTTTACGACTTCTGCTTAGATTAAAATTTTATTGCATTTCAAGACATTTAAGTTAACGGTTTCTTGGCTTTGAAGCAGGATTTAAACAAGCAGGCGGACAGGTCCTCGCTAAATAATCATCTAATTGCGGTACGCTCTTCTTAATCATTGTCATTTATAACAACCCAGAGAGCGTTCTACAAGTAGTTTGATGCACTAGAGACTTAATTATTATTATTAATATTATAGGTCGGAACTAAAGATTGCAAAATAGAAAATATTTTATGAAAATAAAAAATTCCAATGTGTTGTGCACGTCATTAGGAGCGACAAATACAAGATTACCCAACGGATAATTTGAGGGAAGATTGAAGACGTAGTGGAGGAAGACACTTCATGACTTCGAAGCCTACGTGACTGGTACAAGTGCAAAATCTATTTTAGTGACGGCGGAAGAGAGAACATGCCTGAATACACAAGAATGTGTTTTTTTTTGCTTTAACACTTTTTTCACCACTACGATATAATAATATTTATTCAATGAACGCGGCGTTAAAACAGAATCCTTGTAAAATACTCGTAAAACGTTTCTTCATAACAACCGTATTGGTCAATAATATTAGCATAACGTTGGAAAAAGTATTTCAATGTTACCTTTTATTCAAAAGGATTTGAATAATTCCAAATTACGTTTTATCCAGTAGCAAGAGAAAATAATAAATATATGCAAATCTGTTTTTTCTTATTGGTAATTACCTAAAATTAATACACACTCATTTGCTGCCGTACAATATAACATATTTATATTACAAACAAGTTAATCCTATCTTTTAAAATATCTGAGTTTTGACATTGACTTTTATGTGTTCGTACGTGTTCTGAATGGATATTTGAAATGCCTCTCACCTCCTCATTATTGAGGTCCTTTGAGCTTTACGACATTTCAAAGTGGCGTCGATACAGCGGCTGATAACGTCGTCTTCTCCAGCTCCTGCGTCCCGGGCATCCTCTGGCTGGGCCGGCTGTAGCGCCGTGCGCTCTGTGCTCTGTGCCATGTTTATAGTTTAGAAGTCCTTCCACGTAATCGTTACGGAGAATGGATATTGCCGCTAAAAATCGTAGCACGAATTCCATTCTCTCCCGTGTGGGGTACGCTGTATGATATAACGTATGTAGCCGACAGCTGCCTGTGTAGTGTTCTTCAAGTCTCGAACATGTTTTGATTCCGTACGTGTGTCAAGAACATCTCGTCTCATAAATGTCGATCTTTGTTTGGCTGACAGATCTATCCACACTGAGCGAGCAGCATCCTTACCGCGCGTCACACGAGTTGAATAAAAAGAGATACTTATCTTTAAAAGTACTTTTTTCAAACACTTAATTTAGATCGAGCGCAAACCATATCAGGTTAAAGTATAATAGGAAGGTACTTTATGAACGATGTTAAGCACTAAAGTAGGTACCTACATAATAAGACACTGTGTCATGTACCATTAAAACCTACATAAATAATTCAGTGTTCGTTTCATCGTCAGTAATATTTATTGATTCCGAAATTGATTAAGATATCAGACGACCGAACGGCGGCAAGTGATGTAGTGGGGAACACCGTGTCGTTTTATGGCTGATTCACACCAACGTCCGGTTCCGCTCAGTGCCGATATTGTTCCGCAAGAAAACTTATTGATATGGTATGAATATCAATCAAGGAGTATGTGCCAAGACAAATTTGTGTGGCAGTATATCCTTCTGCCCACCCTTGTGATATTTGATATGGTATGAATATCAATCAAGGAGTATGTGCCAAGACAAATTTGTGTGGCAGTATATCCTTCTGCCCACGCTTGTGATATTTAACTACTTATTTAGTTAAATAATTATTTTGAAGTGTAAAAATACTTACAACGCAGATTTTTTTTTAAACCATTTTTTTATCACTAAATAAAATTTTTAATAATTAATAATTAATAAAAAATATTATTTAGTGATAAAAAAATGGTTTTTGATGAAAAAAAATCTGCGATGTTAGTATTTTTAGACTTCAAAATAATTATTTAACTAAATAAGTAGTTAAATATCACAAGGGTGGGCAGAAGGATATACTGCCACACAAATTTGTCTTGGCACATACTCCTTGATTGATATTCATACCATATCAATCAAGTTTTCTTGCGGAACAATATCGGCACTGAGCGGAACCGGACGTTGGTATGAATCAGCCATTATCTGTTTGGTTAGATAAGTGATGGAGCCTTGGCATTCCGTCACGCGTGTCCCGGCTAGTTAAGCTGGCTGGTTATCTGGTTGTCCGGTTGTCTGCCTTTGGCCTGGGTTGACCAGTAGGACGACAGCGGGTTGCGAACCGCAAGTTGTAGAGGAGGTGGAGGAGATCCCTCGGGGAGGAGGAGGTCGCCCCTCACCAGGTGCCGGGGAGGGTGTTGCGGCGAATAAGTGAGTGGGCCGGGTGCATTCTGAAAGGGTGCGCATTGCCTGAATATTAATTAAACTTGAGTAGGGACTCATTTTTTTTTATTACATTTCAATATTTGTAAGTATTTTTTCGCCCGCCGTGCTGAGGATGTCCATGTGTTATGGTGCACGAAGACAGATTAAGAAAACTGTGATACAATTTTCGAGTGCCAAATCATTGCCGGTGAAATTTTACTCTCAAAACTTTATTTTAAAAAATATGCTTATCTTAACCAAAAGTGGTAGTCGTAGACTAGTAAAAAGTGAATTTTGGATAGGACGCTCAGAAAATAAGTATTGTTTAGTTGAAATAAATTTGAAGGTACCTGTTTATTATAAGTTGGGGTTCGTGGCATTTAAAAAACCTAAAAATAAAAAAAAGAAGAAGGCTTAAATCCAAGTAATTTGTTGAGAATCTTTCAAAATGCTATCGTTTCACTGAATCATGTCGAATATTGTGATTAAAAAAATGAGTTCTGAGAAACATAAAACAACCTCGCGTTTGACGGCTTTTATAGTGATTCCGAGCTTTGGGCAAATGTAGATAAACATATACGAAGTTCCACAAATTTATGAAATTCGTGACATTAATATTTTTCATTTCCCCAGAATAAAGTGGTGGGCGCAATAACTTATCAACCGTCATATTTTTTAAAAATTATACGTAAAAAAAATATTAAAAAATAACTCATTAAAAATATGGATTAGCAACGAATACAATAAAAAATATGAGGATTAACTTTAAAGAACAAATAATATATAATAAACATGTCAAATATGTATCCATTATATGGATGTAGGAAAGGTACCTAAAAGTCTTGTTAATTTTGTAGTTTTAAGCTTATTAAATTAAAATAGTTCTGAGAAAGAAATTTTACATAATGTTTTACCGTACTTTTGGTTCTTGTAATAAACATTTTGGTATATGTTCATAGAGTGCATATTCACACAAGAAACGTATATTTTGAATGGACGAATTATTTTTGCATTTCTTTTTTCCTTTTTCATAATTCCTTTTTCATTCAATCCTATTTCAGTCAGAAGAAATGTAATTATTGGGAAAGTGCCGACAATACCGACTATACGAGTATAAGCTATTGTTATTATACTCGTATATTCGTATAAAGCATTAACTTTATGGCTTGCCGCACGTTTATAAACAAAACAGATAAACTTTGTTTAGAACCACTTTATTTTCAATATTTTGTCGACCGGTTTCGGAAGCACCCTTCCATCTTCAGGATAATAACAGAGCGGCTTACTGGAAATATGTCTAGGATAGGACTATATGATAAATTGATAATTGTCTTCCTACTTATCAATAAAACTAATGAATCATTACTCTTTTTGTAAACGAAAATAGTTTTATATATTCGTAAAAAACATTTATTTTGTGGCTTGCCATATTTATAAAAAAACAGATAAACTTTGTTTATAACCACTTTATTATTTAATATTATGTCTACCGATTTCGGAAGTACCCTTCCATCATCAGGATAATATTAAAATTTTAAGGGTACTTCCGAAACCTGTAGACATAATATTAAATTATAAAGTGGTTATAAACAAAGTTTATCTGTTTTATTTATTAATAGTTTTATTACAAAACAACGGACCATCGAAAAAATCGACCTCGAAAAAAGTTTCTCACAATATTAGTCATAGAATAAAAGACGTTATATAAAGTTTTTTTTTCGAAAACTAGTAGAATCGACAAAAAAGTCCAGTACAAGTCTAAAATAACATTAATTTTCACAAATAATCTTATTCTTTTTGATATGCAGATACATTTTTAGATTTGACCGGTCGGTGGCTGAGTGTACAAACGCGTCGGATTCCCACCCGGGCGTCGTGGGTTCAATTACTCTGCTGGCTAAGTCGTCCATCATTGCACAAGCAACCCAAGAATATTTGCCTTTCTTAAAAAAGAAACAATCAAACAAAACGAATGAAGAATACATGCCAAAAACAACGGTTATAATACGTATCTTCAACGTGGCGTGATTATACGAGAAATTTGCAAAGCAACGCGCCTGGGTCACTAAACTGTCCTGAAATACTATATGCGAACGCTTATTGACACGAAGATGGCTTCCACTCCATCAACTTGTGGGTGGGTATGCACTGAAAGTGATAGATAAATCAACGCCGTATAAAGCGAAACGCTAAAACAGCAAGTGATCGGTATTACCGGAACTTCCCATACTGTTCCGAGGAAGATCTTGAGCAATAGCGGCGTATTTTGTGTTCCAATTTACCATCTATTAGCTTTATACATGAAAGTAGCAATCCTTTGGCCATGTTGGCTTGATTCTACCGGTGGCTCGTCCATTCGTAGGACATGGAGCTCTCTGTCTCTTGCCTCCCTCCGCGCATCGCCTCTGTACTTGGCAAATAATGGCCTGGCTAAAGTGGCTATCCTCTGAGCTTGGGATTGACAAATGCATAATGCAGGATTGAAGTACATATCCAGCCTTCTGGGGAAGCTGTGGTTGCGTTTAATGACGTTGCAACCGGGAGACTAGAAGTCGAGTGAGACCGCAATAACCGCGAGCTTTGTTTGTTTATAGCCTGCTCTTCGCAGAATATCCATAAATAATGTGGTTCATTCTGATAAATTCCGTGGTGTTCATTCTGAGGTCAAATTTGTTTTCCCCCTCCACGTATAATCTGCTTTAGCAGCCATGCAATCTTCAGCGGTAATACCCGTGCATTTCATATATCAATTACCGATTGCCTTTGATTAGGGCTTACAGGTTAATGCACAATAATTATTAGGAACAGTAAAGTCGTGCAATAAACTGTCCCGACCGCTTGCGCTTGTCCGACATTCAAAAGCTTCAGGCTCTCTTTCAAAGTATAGCTTTATCGTAGGTAAGTTAATATATTTTTATTTAATAATAATAATGCAACGCGTTCTGCTATAATATAATTGGTATATTCTCGACGATAGTGGGTTGAAAGTATCTAGGTATGTGGACTTGTTTGTTATTTTTGTAAAGTTTGTGACGGTAATGAATTTATTTGTAACGCCTCAAGTTTCATTCCCATTCCCCTACCCCCAGTGCATTCCTAAAGCCATTACAAATCCCCTTTCAAATAATTTTCTACATACGAAAACATACTAGATATGTGCTAGGTGCCTACTTGTAGATAGTTATGTGGTATTTTAATGTTAACTTCACCTACGTCCCAAAAGGATGGCGTCACTAAAATCAAGGTTCTTTGTGCAACTTCACTAATTATACTATTAATCAGAGGTGGTTAAGGGATATTTCAAGCTGGACCTTTCGTCTCATCAGGAGAACGAGATTGAAATTCCGGAACCTTTAGGGATCATTCTTTAAAGGGACCGTATCACTTTCTTGGGAGCCCGCCTTTATCTAAGACGCCGCGCTGAGTCTCCTTAAAATACCAGCGGAAGATGAATGGTGATGACCCCGCGGCTGCAGGACCCGCACTCGCAGCACTAAACTTGCCAATCAAGCTAACTGAATAAACCGAGAATAATGCCAGAGATTTAGCAAGTTAGTTCAGTAAATCTTTTTTGAATTTCATAGTTATCGCTTATGCGAGTAAATACAAGAGAATACTTTTTAGTGGTTTTATTTTTCTAAGTTTGGATCTCTTTGTAGTCAGGAGCATCGATCTACGATAGTATCGTTATTTCAATACCGAATGATGTTATGGAGAATAAAATATTTATGCACACAAGTCAATAGTCGAGTCGCGGATATATAAGACCTGCATAAATAACCTGTGTACCTAAATAGTTACAATCTTCAAGTAAAGTAAATCAAGATGGAAGTTTTTTCCCTGCAATGTGCATGGGAATGAGTGGCAAACGTCAATAAACATGACACAAATCTTAATGTTGTTCCATTGTGTGTTGAGCACAAAAGACTCCTGCCTAAATGCACAAATGTTGCACTGATTACGCGTATTATTTATTCGACCAGTTGTATTCCGATCAATTAAAGTCTCCTACGTGTCTGGAGCTGGCCGCTTGGCTACTCGGCTACTCTGCCGCTCCCGCCGTCGTGTTTAAATCCCATTGTGCATCTTGCGGGGAACATTTGCAGATGAAAGTGCATGGATGTAAACATAATTACCGAACGGAGATGGTCCATCGGGCCGAGCCGCAGCGGCCAGCGTCCTCTCAGCGGGCCGAGCTCGACTCCGGGCGGCGGCGGCACGAACACCAAAGGAATCAACGCTACTACTCTGCCTCTGCAAACATCCTACATTTTACATTATGCGGAGAGGATTAACCAACACACTTTGCGCTGTCATTGTGTAACAATCCTTCTTTACATTGCGAATGACAAATAAACGATATCCTGCTGTAAACATGTATAATTGTTTGTCGTGTGAATTTTTAATTCGCGAAGGTTAAAAAAACTAAATTCCAAATCTGCTGTCGTAGATGTATTATAATAGGTCAATATGTTTGTAGGGTAGGTAACCACCTTACTTGTGTAGTTTTGTTTTTCAGGATAAAACACAAAAATCGGCTATTCATGACACATCACAGGATAAGCCATACGCCATGAATTCGTTTTCTAATGTAGCCACACAGTCGTCAATAGCTGTAATTTTGTTATAAATGTCAGTAATTAAATGAACATTGTTAACAAGTAGATTTTGTGATACGTAGGTGGGCTTCAATTCTACGTTTCCGTTACACAGACTTAATAATTACTTTTAAGTTTTTGATAATTTCTTTTTGCGATATTTTACATTTGAGTCACTCTAAAAGCAATAATAAGGAAGCCTAAAACGATGAATTTGCATAAGCTTTGTTCCGCCCGACTTTAAGACAGAATATCTACATATAAACGATACTCATAACAATTATTACCATGTAAATTCGGCATAAAAATCTCCGATTTGCTAAACCACCTCCTAATGCCGGACTCGTAAGCATTCGTTGAAGCCATTACAACATGTTTAACATAATACGATGTCAATAAACACGAGGTATAATTATTATCCTCGCAGAGTGGTGTTCACATGCCAGGAGTGTACACTCGTAGGTTAGAGGAGGTTTGGCCGAAGTGTAGTGGCTGGTGTCGATAGTTTCGGTCCCAGGTTCTCTGGCAATTGATGCTCATTACACTTACCGGCGCTTCACTTCGACTCATCCAAAGGTAATATTTAACTGTGTAATTGCACTCCTTTGTTGTTAAACGGCGACACACGACGTCTATATGCTACTGTTGTCTATCTTCGGGAATAGAATTTATTTTTATCGGAGTTGATTTCTGTTTTTCAGCGTCTTTGTCCACCCGATGGGAACTGGATTGATGTTAATCGCAGCTATTTGCTATTTCTCTATATTCATTACACAAACACACACACGCGGGAAGCGGGCTCTCAGCAAACTGTATCAAACAGAAACGTGCCCTCAGTTCCCAGTGAGACAATCAATGTGTACAAGACCAGGCGCGCTTTCATTCTATTCTTAGTACTTCGGAGGGGTTTGAATAGCAGTTTGCTCAACGCAATTATAAATCACATGTTCCGTTTTAGAATGCGTACATAATAAATGTATTAGAGGAATGGGAATTTTTAAATACTTCGATTAACTTCACAGGACTCCTGCAATACGGATTTTCTAAAATTATAGTGATCACTTTTAAACTGGTATAAGTTTTTAATCATGTAATATGATAGTGGGTAAATACCTACCGCGTAAAAGTTTTAACTGCTTGGAACAGTTAAACAATGGCATCGCCGTATAGGAAATGCTGTTAGGCTGAAATAAGTGGGAAAGGGGAAGGCGAAGGTGAAGGTTGAGAAATAACTGACTATTCAGATTTGATCATCAAACATAGCTAAAGTCATTTGCAACGTTTCTATTCTGAATGGCGGCATCTCACAAGGACGGTACTGATATACTCGTATTCCACTCCGGAACGAATGGAAAATAAAATACATTTAGAGTTCTTTTTTTATGGGTGTGAAACAATCGATCGAAATTCAAATGAAATTTTATTCTCCCTTGATTTGGTTTTAAGGCCGCTTCTCTAGAACCCAGAGTACAATCATGGGGAAAGTTAAAGTGCTGTTGGTTTTCCTGCCCATGGACAATGTCAGCGCGAGGCTAACACCTTCATCTGGTTATTGTTGAGCGAATCTTTTAAATGCGAACGAACCGATTAAGATATCTTTACTTTTCTATTAATCCTGATGATTCATTAAGTACATTATCTACACCCGCGTACTAAAGTTAAAAATGAAAAAGGTTAATAATAAATATATAATATAATACCTTATTCTTCTTCTAGCCATGATAACAATGAACGTTTCTGTCTAGCATTAAAATGTAGAATATTTGCATTTTAAATCACCTGTGCGTAGAGTTTTTTTTAGTTAATTTTTTTTATTTGGGAGAAAACACAGATACAGACGCAATATAAAACATAGAGAATTCGCCTATATCTTAACTATTTCTCACAGATTAAGCACACGTTGTAAAATACACAAGTCACACTGTCGTTTAATATTACGTTATACAAATTTTAACCAAATCCTGTACTGTACGACAAATTCAGAAAGTCCATTTTAATTTCGCTCCCATGCCCTAAATCGGAAAAAAATAAAATAAAATAAAAATCATAATTATAATTTTAAGTTAATAAGTGTGTCTATCTGATAGGACCTACCAGGTTAGTATGTTCCTGTATATTTTCTTATTTAAACTAGGAATTAACATGTAATAATAGAAAATAAGATCTGTACAGCGCCCTTGAGGTGATTTTATTTTTTTGAAATTTTATTTTTTGTTACTATAATTTGTATTTATTTTGTAAAAAAATTAACTTATTTCTTATATGCATTAAATTCAAAAAATTTGTCATGTATAAGAAATTTAATAAAAATATTATTATAATTATTATTATTATTTTTCACAAAAACGGCGCTATACAAATCATCCAAATATTATTATTTGTTATGTTCTAATTTGTATTATATTCTAGGATTATTGTTATAAAATACTCGTTCGGACATAAATATGTATGGGCAGATAAAGTCTATCTGTTAAAGTAACTCTGTCTTGGCACACATACCTTGCTTCATTCACATTCATACTTCCTCTCATACGAGTACATACTCTTCTGTTATTCTGACTCTTCAGATGGCCCGACTTAAGTATTTTATTCACTCGATCGTGCTATGTCTTCCTCGGGCGTCCTCGACTTCTTGTTCCATTGACTATCGCATCATATATTTTTTTGCACACTCCTTTCTTTGTTAATTTACCCTACATGTTCAAACCATCTAAGCGTCCCTTTCTCGGTCCTATTCATTACGTTTACATCAGCCTTGCATTCTTTCCGGATATCCACATTATTAAAACGGTTATGCATGGTTTTATCGCACATACGCCTCAGGGATCTTATTTCTACAGCATTCAGTATACTTTCATCTTTCCTCTGCCAGTTCCATGCCTCACTGCCATACATCAGGGTTGGTATAAGCACTCCATTGTGGACTGATAGCTTCGCGCCTGATCATCATTGGATTAAATGCAAAAACGGGCCGAGAATCGCGGAGAAACGCGGGCGATTATTTGAAATGGTGAGAGTAAAAAAATCATAATGTTGCTAATCATCGATTTACGACAATGTAATTAGCAATACTACTAGTTATTAATACTGTTATTAAAGAGTCATATGAGTACATACTGAAGTAGTGGGACGCATTACATATGTATAATAACGAAAATAATGTTAGCAATGAAAAACAAAAGGATAATATATAAGAGAGGTTCATTTTTATATACATGTTATGAAATTATCGTTGAATTGGCAAGTGTAAAAATTTGTGTAAATTTTAATTTTTTTAATAGTACTCGTATGTAGATCTTTATGTACCTAACGGTCACTCTTGTACGTACATCGTGAGATAGTAAAAGAACTCTAAATATGTGCATCTAAATATATCTAAGGTTGATGCTGCTTCATTGAATAGTTCCATCGCTTTATATATTGGCGTGTTTTTGCATGAGGAAGTTCTGAAGTTCTTTTAAAGCGTCCTTGAGGTGATTTTCTCTCTAAAACGGCGCTATAAAAATACTCGAATTATATTCTCTTTGGCCAGAGTCAAAAGGCTCACTGGTTTATAATAACTATGGAAAATGTGTTTATCAGCATGTAACCGAAAAAAAAGTTGCTCTTTTCTTGGTCTCTACGTCGAAATGCGACCCATCAGAAACCATTATTACTAGCTAAAACCTATCTTATATTTACTTGTAATGTGTATTATTACCGTAGATATAATCTTCTTTCGTACCGCCACGAAGGTTTATGATCGCAATAAGTCATAGATGTACACGTACTAATTAATAATTCGTGCATAAGAAATGCAAATATAGCTCATGGGTTTATGGCCGGTGATAAACTCACGAATACTTGATGCCTCGCTATAATCTTAAGGAGGTATGACTTTATGACCCGCGATCATCCAATCCAATCCCCATAAATAAAGCCTCCGGTGAAACGAAGTCAACGAGAATATGTTAGTCCGCTTTACAAGGAAAACATTTCCATGTTATGGGAGAACTAAGTTTCAATCGTCTAATTCAGACTAGGCAATATTATGGCAGCTAAACGAAATTAACATTGTGGAAAACGATGGAATTATTTAATTGGTGGTAATCTACTTTGCTCCGCACTGGATATTGTGGTGGTACCATCTAACAAGCCTCTCTTAATGGGATTAGTTATCGTACGATTCGTTTACAAACCCTTAGCCGAAATGAGAGCTAAATTTATAATCGATTTAAAAGTCAGTTTTAACCCACTGATGATGCAATCATTTTAAAATTACCGAGGGATTATTTTAATCCAAACCAAATATTATGTCGGTTTATAATGAATAGTAGATATTATATAATGATTATGCTATTGTTGGTTTACGTGTAGAGCGTTTGAATGCAGAAATATATGAAACTCAAGCGAATGGAAGAAGCCGGGGACGCAAGAGAAAGTCATGGCATGATCAAGTGAATCGAATACTTGAGTGAGGTCATGTCAAGAGTTGTTACCACATAAGAGTATGTATGAGATGGTGTATGCATGTGGATGAAGCGAGAAGTGTGTGCATTGACATAATTAGGTGGTGGCTCATCAGCTCTGTCTACCCTTGCGGAGAAATGGTCTAGTGCTTAATTAGTGACCTTTAGAGTTGAGTTGTTAATTATGGCATAAGCAGGAAAATTTACTATAAAAATCACTCCTGAACATCAACCTAGTGTGTACTTATTGATTTTGAAATCAAAGTATTATCATTCATAACTCATAATAGGCATCTGCCTACTGCCTACCGCCTACTGCCCAGTGCATAGGTAGGTACGTTACAAAAGGTTTGGATTACAGTAAAATATAATATCTACAACATTCCTCTTGGTTCGAGCGTACGAGCCAAAGAAAAGAATGAGGGGTCATGCTACCTCCTCGAGCTCGGGGGTCGGGAGTCGAGACTGGCCCGAGGAACAACTTACAGTCGAGGTGGATCCGACCAAACCCAACTTGAATAATAGGACCACCACCACCGCCACCGCCGCCAACACCCGCCACCGATCTCACATTTCTTCCTTACCCGGGGCCATCGAGATTATTAGGAGATATGATTCAAACTTAGCACACAGGAATTTCATAAAAAAAGGCCTTCATTTTGATTATAATCTGATTTATTTGAGAAATTATCTTCTAAAAATGTGTTTTTTTTGTAGGGAAAAACATTGTGTTTCATATGGTAAAATTCCTCAACAACGCTGTTGACAGCAATTTTCTCTTCGAGCAAATTCGTTTCCACTGTCTCGGTCCCTTGGGAAACAGACACTCAATACAACATTTGCACATGCAACTGCACACATTAGTGCTCAGAACCGTATAAGGCCAGTGGGACTATGGCATCCCCAATCGGGTTATTTTTTGAGGCTGAAAGTAGTGGGAAGAGGAAGGAGATGTGGAAGAGGAAGGTTGTTAAGTACCTGGCTATTAAGATCTGATCAACAAACACGGCTGAAGTCATTTAAACCAACGTTTCAATCCTATTATGGTCTTTCACCAGGGCGGTACTTAGGTTATCTACCACTCTGGAACATGTTGCAAATATACTGTATAATATTTTTTATTAATTAAAAGTGAAATTACACATATTCATTAAAAATAATTTATTTGTGCACGCCGGGATTATTTAAGCCTGTAACCTCTGGATTCGTAGTAGAACGTCTTAACCACTCGACTAGAAAGGTCGTCCGATGAACCTACACCAAATACAAGAATATTTTCTCAGATGGGAACCTTTCCCTTACCAATCATCCAAAAAAATCACCCCATATCAAGGGGGGTGTCGAAAGACCCCCGCATATATTCGTATAAATCATAAAACATAGATCGTGGCAAGTGACGTAGCGCATACAGCTCGCCGGCCGGCTAAGCGCGGAATGCGGCCAATATCCGTCTACACTGTCTACAGGCCGATAAGCGAAAACTCACCAGTGCTTTTTAAACATTTCGAGATATATTTTTAAACGAAAAAAATGATTACAATTACAGAATATAATGTGGTTTTATATTTTTCAAAGAAACTTCCAAACATTTGAATAAATTACAACGAAAGCATTTTTACCATTACAACGGATATTTCGTTACATCAATAACCCTTGCAAATATGATTTTGAAAAATAATATTACGTTGACAAATTAGATTTCTTTTTAAATTTAAAGTAAATGAAATTTAATAATGCTGTTATTAAAACGTAAAATTATTTTCGAACTGTTTTGAACGTCGAACTCTTTTCAAACTGTCCCGGCTTTCAACGTCGAAACAGCTGTCAAAATAATTTAAAAAACTAAAATACATGCAGACTTAAATAAAAACATTATTAAATTATTATATTTGATATGAGTATTATTTATTTTTGTCACACATTAAGTTTATTAATGGACTTCTACGAATTTTAGATATCAATATTTCCTCTAAAAACGTCGGTTATTAGTGACAATACAACTAGATCAAGTCACAAGTTCGCTTAAAGTTTAGGATTATTTCAATATTTTATTCAAATTGATACTAATATTTACTAAATTATAATTGAAACACATGCTTGTAGGTTGCAGAATCCTGTTTTTTTTTTTTTTATAAAGTAAAAAAGATTTAAAAACGTTAAGTTAGCTCCCAATAAGTGATATATTGTTATATACATAAAGTTCGATATCAAGTTATTTTTGTTAGATTTTTTTTCATAAATTGACCTTTGCTCCGAACAAAATTATTAAAAAACCCGTTTTAAATGACAAAGAAATGTTTTAACAGCGACAGTTACTGCTAAACCATACCGTACAAGTAGACCAAAAGTCAAAATTAACATTTTTGGATTTCGGTCTACTTGTATTCTGGAAGTAATCTAAAGAATGGAGTTGGTCTCATTGTTTTTTTACAAATACAAGAAAAGTGAATTTATTTATGACATAACATACCATACCCATATACACCTTTTGGCGTATCTAACTCACTTTTGCATCATAGTGGGCATGGTCTTTTGTATTTTAAGGCCTCCATGTGTGAATACGTATATGTGACATAACTACTAATTAATCTCACAAAGGAAAAGTACTTTCGTGACAAAATAAAAGATATTGGTCGAGACAACAAAGAATTTGGAAAAATCATTAATACAAAAACCAACAAAAGTAAAAAAAACCCACAACTTTGTGGCAATGTTTTTAATGAATATTTCGTAAATGTCGGTAAAAAATCTCGCTGAAAATATTAAACTAGCTAGTAAGAAAAAGTAATCAACAAGAGACAATTTCAATATATGAAAAAGGTTTTGACACAGTTACTGACGAATATGTTCAAAATGCTATAATTATTTTAAGAGGATCAGCAAACCCGGGTTATCCAAAAAGTTTTGGAACCACAATTACTGGAACACGTGCACGCTTCAAGCAATGAAAGATACAACTAAATTTACGAAGGGAGTGAACGGAAGTCCGATGAACGAATTAGCGAAGTATAACTGTCTCGCTCTTTCGTATCTGTGGGACGAACCGTCCCGCGAATGTGTTGGAGTGAAACAAATAATATAACACAGTAACCTAAAGAGAAGACATTCAGAGCAGTATAGCGCGCAGTACGAATCCCACTAAAATGTATCAAAAACATTTTTTTCTATAGTACGTTCATTGAATATTGAGAAACGAAAAATGCCAAAATGTTCGGTAGTATTTTCTTAGAGATTACAAAAAAGGAGAGTTAAATTGTTCGATTAACTATCAACTTATCGTGCTTAAGGTGGATCATGGGGAGCTCCTCCACCCCTTTTGGATCCGGCTAGGTTAAAAAAAATAAGTATTTTAAAACACATTTTTTATGTAGCAAACATTCTCCGGCTTTAGTATCTGTAGGAAACTGACGTCATCTCCGATATACATTCAACTTTCTATGTCCTGATGTGATATTTACCTTCCGCCATATTCGTTTGTATTATTGTGAAGATCATTATCCTCGTTTTTTTGTTTTGTGAATGAATTATCATTAATGCTTTTATTATTTTATTCAAAAATTATAAAATATTTTTCTCAAAAAGTTATCATTGTACTATATTTTTCCCAGAAAATAAAATTTTTGATAAGCAAATTATATAACCATGAATTATGATTGGCGTTAACGATTCCGTGAAGTACCAGTTTGTATCAAAATATAATATTTTTCATCTTTACATAATACTCATGTTAGCCTTTATGAATCCCTTTTATTGTCGGTGGTCGTAAAGCGCCGCAAAATACTCAATGATTTTATTATTCAAAAGAGTTTGATAACATTCTATGAATAATTTATTAATAACCCAGGCAATTCGTAGAAAATGTTGATTGTCGTCTCCTTTGTGCAGGGCCTATCAAACTATATGAACGCAATTACATAATATTTGTGGAGTTAGGAATGTTACTATTTCAACAAAATAGGCGTAAGATGCTCGGTTCATTGTACTTAGAATGTTTATTGGTGATTCATCAGTTTTTACTCGCATCATTTGATTACTGCTACACGCCATAGTCCTACTATTTTTTGGAAATCTTTTTGTCACCGAACAATTACAAAAATTGAAACTAAACTCTCGCCTTATGTTTTGTCAAGTTTAGATGATATTTAAAAGTTCCATAGCTCACGATTGAAATTGAGTTACGGTCTGAAATTTATGCTTTGTTCTCGAAATTGCGGAAACAAAACACTGTGCGAATTTCAAGGCGCTAGACATTTCTTCATTCGACAGCTTTTTGTGAGATTGGTGTACAAACCGATTTTCTGCTTTTCAGTTAAGGCAGGTTTTCTGATGAATTTTCGAGTAGAGAGAGGAGACCATCAAATGGCCAAATTTTCGCCCCCTGAAATTAGCAAATAATTTTCCGTTTTTCTTACTAATATCCAGAATATTGTTACATAATGTTCTAACTGCCCACTTAGAAACTTATTATGATAATTGCTGTACATAAACTAACTCCTGTTTTTTTTTGGTGTTGTTTTGTCTATTGTTTATTAATTTATTCTCTTCTCATTGAATTGTATATTTGCTAGTATAATTGCTTTGTCAAATACTATAATACTTGGAATCATTTTTGCTTCATTCATATTTTCAAATTATGACGTTCATATCATGCATAAATGTATAACTTTTACCTGTTAACCTGTGAGGTTTCGTTAAGTTATCTAACCTAAAACTTTAATATGTATTGCGTGATTGGCCTGGGATTAAAAGTTGAACTGTTTCTAAGTTTTTTCCATTAAATTTTATCTCCTATATAGGGAACACTGTAAGAGTGATTTTAAGAACATGACCCTAGAACGGATATTTAAAAAAAAAATATATATAAATATATATATGTATATATATTTTTAAATTTAGGTAAGTGTATTTGAGGCAAAATATCACAAAACGGCCCCATGGGAATGCATCACTATAATTTGTGGATAAAAGTATATATATTATTTTTTCCTTTCCAAATTAAAAGTTCATCAATTCAATTAGAATCAAAAAGTCTGATGTAACTCGTGCATCTGAATCAATACAGTTATCAATGACACTAGCTTTACCTTGACCTCGACCCAAAATACCTAGACTCAGCAGAAACGGGCGGCCCGTTTGACAGATTCTCGTAACTTAACAAACGGATTGCAATCTTCGGAGCATAGATGTCGGGTGGGAATAATAATAATAATAATAATAATATTTGGATGATTTATATAGCGCCGTTTTTGTGAAAAATCACCTCAAGGGCGCTGTACAGATCTTACTTTCTATCACTACATATTAATTCCTAGTTTAAATAAGAAAATATACAGCAACATACTTACCTGGCAGGTCCCATCAGATAGACACGATTTTTAACTTAAAATTATGATGATTATTATTATTATTTATTTATTTATTTATTTATTTATTTATTTTATTTTTTTTTTATTTTTTATTTTTTTTATTTTTTATTTTTTTTTTTATTTTTTATTTTTTTTTTAATTTTTTAGAATTTTTTTATTTTTTTTATTTTTTCCGATTTAGGGCATGGGAGCGAAATAAAAAGAATGGACTTTCTGAGTTTGTCATACAGTACAGGAATTTTAAAGAAATAATTTGTGAAATGTGTAAATAATCCTACTTATTTGGCGAAAAATAACAGGAAAGACACGTCAGGCAGCTGCAAAGCGCCACGACAAATCTAACAGGTTATATGCGCAGGCAAAAGAAGAACAAATAAAAAATATTGTAATGATGATTGTATTGAATTGACAAAAAGGCCGCCCTCTCAGTATAAAAAAAAAAAAAAAAAAAATCGCTCGCATTATTGTTTATTACTAGTAAGGGTCGCAAAGCATGCCATTCGTTTAAAGTGTATTTGAGCATGATTTATGACCCTCACAGCCCATTTCGAGATAAACATGTGGCACGCATCTGTGAAATGTATACCATCCCCTCACTTCACTGGTCACTCACTATGTCTGCTTAAATGTACACACGTTTTGAAATAAAACTTTACTTTAAAATGGTCATAACTATTAATATTAACATTATACAACAATTTAAATATAAGAAATACAACAATTGGGTCAATTCCCCCACTAGTGCAAACTTTCGAAAACCTAGTACAACAACTACCCCTTCTGTTGTATAAGAACTAGGAGCTTCTGTAAATACGTGTTGTATTTACAGAAGCTCCAACAAACCTCGCTCTTCTTCTTTTAATTTACTTTCTTCTCTACAATGCTCTTCTTCTTCTACCGGTGTTTCAATGGAATAAGCTCCGATTCCTTCGGCACCGGTGCATAACCTGGAAACTTACCAAACGCGCGCCCAACATTTGCACACGGTTGACATTCGAAACATAAGAATCGGTCGCTTCTACGAGTCATTCTTGTGTTCGACACTTCGACTGTGGAATGATTTGCCAGCCCCTGTATTTTCTCCCTCCTCCAACATGGACCTCTTCGAAACCCAGGTTCACTCCTTCCGTTCCTAAAAAAGACCCTCCACGCAACCAAGGAGAAATAATTTCCTTCTTTATTGGCCTTCTGTTTGGAGTTAAAGTAAAAAAAAAAAAAAGATAAATAACCTCTGCCTTTGGATGACGCGCCCGATTATTAAGGCGACATTACCTAATTAATTCCTGTCATTTCGTATGCACACCTACTAAGATAGCTGTCTGTAAGGTTTGTCGGCGGAAGAAGCTGGCGTCTCCTCCTTCAGCTGGCAACAGGATGTAGGTCCGTTGGACCGCATAGCGCTCTCTGACCTCTGTATGTTTAAAGTTTAGAGCAGTGATGCACAACCCGCGACCCGCGTGCGGTCCGTGAGCCATTTCAGACGGCCCACTAGCTAAATTAAAAATGAAAATTGAGAAATTGTTGCGGTAATTCGCTGAAAAATAAGAAGAGTCTGTATGGTATTGGAGAAGAAATATAATATTATCTCAATAACCCTTTGCAACCAGTGAAAGAAATTTTGGGATTGCAATGTGCCACGCTAATAAAGCTTTTAAGTACAATTCCTTAGGCCAGTGTGACCAGCTAGTTAAAAAAAACGACTATGTATCTTCACCTGGTTAGAGGGGTTCCCGCACGTTCGATCGATATCGGGTCGGTTCCCAAAAACAGATAAAAAAAAAATTCTCACATTTTTTTTAAATGTCAAACTCACGCTTGTATGAAGCAGGTTGTGAAGGAGAAACTGTGACAAAGTATAAGGGGAAAATTCATACACAAAATACAGTAATAAGGGTGTAACGACAAACGTCAGCGCGTTTTTAATGTTTCGAATCAGCGCTAAAAATTATCAACATTTTTCCATCTTCTTTAATGTTTCAGAATGATCAAAATTGACGTTGGTTTTATATTGAGCCTGTCAATTTTTCGCCTTCCACCCATTCCTTGTTCTTGCTAAAGCAAATACATTTATTGTGTACTGTTTTCCGAAAAGGATTCGTGACTACATTTTCTTTAAAAACATTGACTTTCCGAATGATAAAAAATCGACCCTAGCCATTAAGCTTGTCCCGTGAGATTTGCAAAATTTACCCCAGCGGCATTTTCTTTGTACAAAAAAGGAATAATTTATTAAATGGTTACCGCTATGTGAATAATTTCAAAAAGTCAACCTGACAAAATTTTACTGGAAACTCTGACTTATTAAATATATTTGTATGGCATCTAATTGCAAGTAAAAATGTAGGCACCTAGTTTAATTTATTTATTTTTTACGGTTTAAAATATATACTTTACCGATGTCCGCAATACTTGTACCCTGTGCGGCCGGCGAACTTTCGAAAAATAGGTAAATTAGCCCTTTTGTTAAAAAGGTTGTGAATCACTAGTTAAGAATATCGGTGGGTCCCCTAGACACCACTCACCTCCTACGGAAGACTCTTCCATGGCACACTGTCGTCTGTGAAGAACGTAGATAGTATCTAACATGTGCGCCTATTAATTTATAATCTTCAAAATATTGTATAGGTACCAGTCTATTATATTTGTAAACTCACTTGAGACCTATGAAGGCTTTCAGGCGCCATGGGAGATCCCTGATTAGTCCCTTGGTCTGCACGTTCTTAATATATAAACATTGAAGTCCACAAAATACATGGTTTAACTCATAATATCTTCAAAGTTTCATGAAACGGAATTTTTAAAATAAATATCACCCAGAGAGCGTGTCCAACAATCTGTTCGATACCCGGGTATTAAATGTACCCATACGTAATTATATTCTAAATTTATTCAAAAAACAGGAACTGTCTTTCAAAACTATGATGACATATTTTTTACAGTCGTGAAAAACCTGGAGTACAAGCAAAATCAGGTGAGCGTCTACGTTATTAAGAAATCAAAACAAAGCTCCAAAGTTAAAATTAACATTGTCACACTGAAAAGTGTTTCAACATATATTTTTTTTGTTATTATATATGACAAGGATAAGTTCGCAAGAACGTACGTTCGTAAAGGGATCGCACGATGCACGCTGTAGATTTTGATCTCGGAGATCCGTCCGACTGCTGGTCGAGCGTGTTACGTATCGGGCTATTGACCTCCCAAGGAAAACTATACATACCTACATATTCTGGTAAGGAGTGATGACCTATCATTCTCACAGTTTACCGCAGACGTCTACTTCTCCCACACTTTACCCTCGACCTTTCATAGGTTACGTTAAATTTGGAGCAATTATTGCTTTCAGCCTTATACCATCTCCCGGTTTAGATTTCCAGGTATTGTCGGACCCGAATATCGTACCTCTAATGTCTGAATAAATAAAGGGACCCATACCAATTTCTCATGTAGGCCGCAATAAGGGTGTTAGGGGTGGGGGTGTCTCCCAACCTAAAGCTAGATCTAGAGTCAGCCATAACAGCCTCCCGCTAGAGCCTCCAGCCCTCTGCCTACCCCGGAACCTACCCTCGTGTCGCGGCCGGAATGCCAACGCTCGCGAGCGACATGTATAAGACATGGATTTAATCATAACGCCTTAATTGAGATTTGTGTAATTCTGGGTTACCAGGCACAGGTTGACGAATTTTCATTAGCACTGGAGTTATGTGGAGCATACATCCGTCTAGAGAGCGCGGGGCGGGGGAGCCGGAAGGGGTTACCGAGTGACTTAGATAGTGGCTGTATATTCACGTCATCTAAAATTTGCATTGTAAGTTATCTGCGCAATAACGTGGCGTAATCAAGTTTATGCTCCATCAAGTTTAGTACTTAATCGTGATAAATCTGCTGGCGTAAAGAAAATGGCATTTCTTGTGCGAAAGCAATTTTCTTTAATATGTATTTATAAATTCAAATTAAATTTTGCATTTAGTAAGTAATATTATAAAACCTTATGTTATGTTAAGTGTCGGGTTGTCGGAAGATTCGGATCAAGGGTGGGGCGACCTAAAAACTACCCACAGCCGCAATATCTTATGGGAGCAAAAAAAAAATAGCGATAAATTTCGGTAAACAAACATTGATTTAAAAAAGCATTACAAATCTCTTATGAGTACCTCCAAGTTTCTTACTAGTAAATACGTTGAATCGAATCAATTTTTTTTCAATTATTCAATCGAAGATTTAAGCTATAAATGAGTCAAACGCGTACAATGCTGCGCTGCAACTTCGCCACCCTAACATAATGAATATATTTTTCTCTCAATTTATAGATTCTAATTCCTAATTTATTTTTGCTAAATACCTTATGATGAACATCTAAGCCGACCAAACATTGGTATTAAAACTATTAAACTTTTGCGTTGTTTTAATTTCAAAGTTGGTAAGTGCTGTCGTCCAACGAAGCATAGTGTAATAAATATATTTTATATCGATCTCTCATATTTTATAAAATAAATAAAAGTTTTATAGTTATTGTGTTAAAAACGTGAGGCTAAGAGAATAACTTTATTTGTGTTTCCTAAACAATTTGCCTTTTGTCCCATAGTTTTATATTTATTTGAACAGACGAGTAACTTCACGCACCTCGATGCGCCATGTGAAGCTTTCTAAGGAGCCGCAGTAGCCATCAGATCATCAACAAACACGTTGACATGCCTATCTAGATACGGCATTGGGTAAGCCGAGACACGTGGCTTAGCAACGAGAGTACTTAAGTCTCGTATATTTGCAAATATATAATGACTAGGTATTATTCAAAGCTGATAATCATCTGCTCGGAGTATCGCGAATGTTCTCAGGACTGCGTTAATTGCCAGCTTTGTAATGTTTTCCCGTCCTGCGCAATTATTGTAGCTTTCGTTTGATGCGATTTAAACTCACGCATTAATTACCGATTGGTCATATTAGCCTTTCGTATGATTGCTTAACCTGTTGAGGAGACCGTGATATGATGGATTGGTGATGCATAATTTCCTCCAAATTCGGTACAACCATTATACATAACTCGAAATGCGAAAACGCACGAAGGCAAATATAAACGATCACGACTACTTTGGTCATCAACATCGGCCCGTGAATCGATTACACTGGAAGGAATGAGATGGATAGCGGCTAGTAAAATAAAGAAACTACTCAGTCTGAGATTGGCTGAGAATAATAATTTAAATTTGTTGATAAAATTAGTTCACCGATTAGGCATATGACCTATTGATTGTCGTTTTTGTAGGAGAGTATTAGGAAAATCTAATTAACGTTAGCCGAATCATTTTTGTCAATAATGATAAAGTGTGCGTTTGCATAGGTTACATTGCCTAGATTCTTGGGGTTACCCTACGGTTTCCACGCAGTGCTGCTACCCATTTTCGGATAACATTTTTCTACAACCGCCAATGAATGCAACAGAGGGAAGATTTATTCTGTGGAATTTAATCAGAGACTGCCGGTATATTTTATGGGAGTTATCCTCGAACATATTTACTATGCATATATCAGAGTGTCCGATGATACTTCTGCAGAAAGACGAGACTCTGTTTTTTAATACGAATATTCTAGCTCTGTGTTTCCTGGTTGCAGATCGATTAACTAGTTTTTAATTGAACTTTTTGGATAATCTAGTTTTAACATCCTAAGCACCCACTTTTCAAGCATTCGCACGTGCAAAATGTGTGAATAATCTTCCATCCATTGTAAGCATTATACTTACGCATTTTATACAAACGGACTTTCGAACCTATTCCTTTTTAAAAACTTGTATTATTAGATTTAGAAAAAACGTGTTTCGGTTCCTTGTAAGAATAAATCCAGTTCGCAATTTTCTGAATAAATTAATGTACCTACCAATTACGTGAGCTTCAAACCATTTTCATCATTTTAAAAGGCCTTTACGATCTAACTCAAATGGACTCCGATTGAGAACCTCTGGTCTATATAGTTGCCTTCAATTAACTGAACACATTCACTAAAAAAATCGAAGGGGTTAAATGGGACCGTTTTACAGATGAAGAGTACCTACATATAACGAAAAGACGCCATTCAACGAAAACAATTTACGATCGATTGTAATCTCTGGCGGAGTTGACGTGGTGTCACGGTGTCACGGCGCGGACATGGAAGTGCCCGTGTCCAACAAGTATCAGTCCCAGCCTGCCCCACCCGCCCACCCTCACACGACACGGAGCAGCTTATCGGGGGACATTAGCCCGTGAAGATAAAACTAATTAATTGGACGACCTAAACGGATTCTCCAGTATACCGAACTAAAAAATCAGCACATTAATGAAGAGGAAAAGTTAGAAGCATTTTCAAAGTCTCTTTATTTTTATCTTGTGTTTACTTGGTTCTTTTTACGAAGGCAGCACTTTGTAGAGGGGTGTTTTTTGGTTTGCGGATGTCGTTAGACGGTGGACCCGTCTGAGGCGCGGCCGGGGCGTGTAACGATGTGTCGATAGGGCAAGTGATGTACACAACATCATATAAATGATGGAAGTTTTTATTTCATTTTGTGTTTCTTATGAAGGTTTAATATAACGTTCTAAATCAGAATGCCTCCTTGCCCCATCTCGACAGATTGATTGAATCCTGAACAATGTCTGACTATGTAATGAACTATCAGAGATTCTAAGATAATAGATTCTTAAAAGTCAATATGCATTAACATAATCACTCAGGTAAATTATTCTCCTCTTCCTCCTGAATATTATGTACAGCGGAATAGAATGAATTATTGATGCCGGTCATTATGTCATTGCCTCAAATTATTCTTTTGCGCCATTGAGGTGATTTTTCACAAAAACGGCGCTACACAAATCATCCAAATATTATTATTATTCTGCTTTTGAGGTTAACGTCTGTATTTATTTTCCGAAGTAGAATTCATGCTTTCTATTTTTTTTTTAAATAATCTGCTAACTCCCTCTGTGACACATTGTTATAATTTATTACTAGATTAGTATTAATATGTTCCTACGATACTTTGTAGAAGCCTACCTTTCTAATCTACCATAACTACTTTCGCTTACTAGTTTATTTCACCAATAAAAGTGATTTATATTAGCAGTATAATAAACAGTTCTTCTTATAGCTACAACATTCAGTGGGAACCCCTTTCCATCACCTGACATGTGGACTTGTGGACCTTTCAGTAAATTGTGGAAATTCTCCCAATGATAATCGTGCGAATGGAACCGGTCTTGAATGAATGGGTATTTTTTAAATTCCGTGGTATGGAATGGCCCTCATACAATGGGTTCTTAAAATGTTTTGATATGCTTACCCTAATATAATAGCTCGAACAGCAGGTAAAATTATGATCTCCGACAAAAAACTGAACCACTTTTGATCTTGTTAGGAACCCTCCCCAATAAAGCACAACCACTTTAATAGAAAGCGCTTGACCGCAAATGCGAGGGGATTATATAAGCTTTATCTTGTATTTCTGTTTATACAACATTCTTCCATATTCTGACATTTTCAGCCACATTGAAGGCAGCGGCTTATAAAACCGTTATTTAAATTTATAATTTTATATTAAAACTTTTATTTTATCGGAACTTTTATTTTAAAAGCAGGGATATTAGGCCAACCTCCTCGGACCACTGAATATATGGAATCCATTTTGGTAAATGATTTAAGGCTGTAAAGGAGGAGAAGAGGAAGGTTGGGAAGATCCGCAAAATCCTTGTTTTTCACACTTGATTACTACACAAAGTTGGGGGCATTTCAACGTGTTTATTATTCATGATGATATCTGGAGTGTCTACCACCTTATTATTTTCATTATTGCGTAAGTTCAGAAACCCTTTCAATTGATTAATCAAGTAATTTTCGACGTCTGGGTTAAGAGCCAAGGAGCTATCGCTCCAACCGCTTTGCAATGGTGATAGTTATATTTATATTGTTAGTGTTTAAAACTGATATATAATCCATATATTAAAGTACCTGAGTGTCCTGTATTGTTCTAACTCTTATTCATAGTTCCACATGTCATGTATTATATTTTCCTTGGAAACACCATAAAAATTAGGTTACCGGTTTTAATTTTTTTATGTGATAAATATTTCACTGAAGATTTAAGTCTTAAAAGATTTGATACGATTAACTAGCCCACCAGATAAATAACACACACATGTAAATGAATAAAACCACTTTTGTCATTTAGTATCGAGAACATGGTAGTATTTCCATTGGCAGGATTCATGGAATGGTCTCCCATTGTTAGTTTTTTTGAGGAATTTACATTTAAAATAAAAAAATGTGCGTTTGTTGACCTACCTACAATTTAATAGTAAACCTAGTTTTTGATAAAAGGAACATTCGAATGTTATGTTAGAAACACAAACATAGATTCATCTGCCTAACTTGTGTAGGAGGTACTATTCAACATTCCTTTGATCGCTTTCTTTGAGTAGACATATTTTATGGCTAATAATTTAAATGCGTATACAAATTATTAAATTTATTTATAGGCGGTCTTATATTATTAAAGTCATTTTGTACAAAATATTGGGTCGTTTCAAGGGTCCTTTTTAAATAATGTGAATTTTTACCTTTTTTCTGGTTGCTTTCGTTTATTTGATCTTCCCAAAAGCAACCCTAATTATGAGCTCCGGGATAACCAATTAAAGTAGAAAAAAATATTTATTTGCCGAAATAAAATACGTTTCATGCTCCAGAGACGTAAATTATTCGACAGATGAGACATTAAACAAACAAATAAAAGCATAACATTTGCCTTGAAAAATACCTGAGACTGACCTTTAAAAAAACCACCTTACAAATATAGCACAAATACATTTTCACAATAATAAAGCTTTTTAAAATTACATTACTTATTTTAAGAAGAGGCAGTAGGTATTGTTTTACGTGATCGGTTATCCGCATTATTGAGATTAGGTTACCTGCAGTCATCGGGGAAGCCAGATTCCTTATTTATTTTTAAATGTTATAATAACGTAATATTCTGATGGTTCTCTGACCAATAATGATTGAGTAGTCCATGACGGGGCTTAATGTAAAAAAAAGCTCATAAATCTGAAAGTAGGATGTGTTTAGGATTAGGGTAGCAACTGAGTGTTGTTCTAAATCAGTGGAGTCTTTAGGAACATGAAAAAATAAAATGAATAAATAAAAGGTATTTTAACTTTCTTGCACACCTTTGTTTATCGATTCAGTGATAACATAACCAGTCAGACGATACTACTTGGGTACTACATTTTTTGTATCGACATAAAAAAAAACAATTTCTATTCATACTAATAATATCCTTACATTGATCTTATAGCATTAGATATTGCATATAAATTATACTAACAATGAGGAAAGTACTTCAACGAGTTAAGAACGTCAATATTACTCATTTTTTTTAAATCTAATCAAGGTATAAGTTGTTGAGCCATCGATTCAACCCGAATTTGTAATATATATTTTGTAAATTAGTTGCTATGTGGTGGAACATTATATTAAATATAATATTAATCCGATACTCACCATGTTCCCGATAAAACCTCTTGTCATGTTTATCTTACTCCTTTACCCCACCTGGCCCTGCCTCCTCTTATTTTCAGTCATTTACCTAAAGTAATTACTTAATCATAGAATAGTATTTAACTATTAATAATAAATGCAGAATTGTTAAGATTTTCTTAAAGTTCTCTAGGAATATAATGTAATTATTTTAAAATTATCGATGTTAATGCTTTAGGAAGTCAACAAGTGAAAAATATCTCTCGATTTGACTAAAACAATACGAAATTACATTATTTTTCAATGATGATTAATTATTTCCTGCATTTAAAGTTTTGTTCTTATTCTTCCCAGGTGATGACGGTTTTATTCGAAACATGCTTACTTTATTTAAAGTTAAACATTTACACCATACATTATGTTATTGTTATATTTATTGTATACCCGACTATACGAGGGGAAGTACGTACTTGGGGAAGCTGTACAAATTTTTGGTTTATCTGTGTATTTGGTATTCTATACCGAAGGAGAAATAAACCTATCTTACTAACTACTACTGGGATATATTTTTCCTGCCTATGTGCTTTGAGGTTTACCACGGAGGATTAAATTTGAATATTTATTGACACGGGTAATCTCTATAAGCGATATTCATTCGAAAATCAAAACTGGTTTAGTGGAATCTTAAAGAAATTCCTCTGGCAGCCCAAGGCTCTACGGGCAGGGTGCAAGAGCGGGGAAGGAAGGCAGAGGTAGCTCCCTTCCAAGGGCGGATACGTCATTCTATTGGATACTCGTGGATCCTTGATTATCCTCATTGTAGAAGGGCTAATTTGGCCAGTAAACAGGATGCCCGTCACAAAGGCAGAACAAGCAAGACCTCTTCAAACAGCGCTTAAGAGATTTGACTAAACGCGTAAAGCGCACGTATGAAAGAAATTAATAAAAGAAAGTAATCTATTCACTCATTCATTTTGCCGGAGCTTTTTGTTAAATTTCAATGCGGTTTTATTTGATGTGAGCTCGTCAATCGGCACAAGCGCCTCGTGAGCAATATTTGGTTGCACTGAGTAGGTACGAGTATAATGGAAATTCCTTTTCTTTGAATTATGCACATATTGAGAGAGGAAATTCGTAATTCGGAAAGTCGTTCCGCAGTCGAGCCGTTCAGTACAGGAACGAGTTGTAATATCTACCTTGTACATACTCGTATATGTTAAACAAGCGTTTAGCGCATCCCCGGACTGTGCATCGGTGCTGAAAGAATCATCGACACTAGTCCCTCGAACCCCCTTCAATAGAAATATCGATCGAACGAAAACAGCAATTCTCCCAGTCTGTGTTGCAGAGATTGCAATCGTTAAAATAAGGTATTCTATCGGACCCCGAGTTGCACTTTTCAAGTTGTGAGAACCTTATAGGTATTATTTGGAATCAATTACCGACATCGTCTCTAAGTGGCTGTCTCGCAGTACGATCTGATAAAATAATTACAAAGTAATTTCCGAAAACCGCCAAGAAGCGTTCCCCGCAGCGTGTAAGTAGGCTGGCACCAGTTCGGGCGAGGAGCGGGTTCCCTCGGCCGCGACCACGACTTTGCCCGCGGACGGACGGGTCTACAAATTGCCATCTTAAACACACGAGAATGATGTTTAATCACATGATGTTTGTATACTTAAATAATTGCCGACAAATTCGGGAAGGGAACAAACGAGGGCTGCTATCCGGGAGATCTGCGGGACCAGGCCGACAGGTGCTGGACTCACTTACTCCCTGTTGTATTATAATAGTGCTCAGGTGCAGTGTGAGGTGCTGCCAGGGGAACATAACCTCGCGGATCACTATTATTCAGGATTCAAAACCACCCTGATATAGGTCATTTATACATTTCATAGTGGCTATTTTTGCGGAACCCTCATTTAAATTTTATTGTTTGCTAATTTATACATTGATAGCCTATTGGTTATTGACCAAGGTACTCGTATGTAGTAAAACTATTCTGTAGATATACTTTGTAAATATTTTTATATTAAATTATACCACAAAAATAATTAGTAACTGCTTTATAACATAATAGTCCTATTCCCGATGACTCGACTTGTTCTGAGAAGGACAATATCATGAAAGCTTTTTAAACAGCGCTAATGTATAATATTACGTGAATATAGTATACGTATAATATGTCTTTAGTTGGAAATATTATTGTATGCATGAGCCTTTTTATTTTCTACTGGTATATAAAGTTCACTATTGACCATTTTGATAACATCATAACACTCAGACTGATAATCAAAATTACAACACAAGAAACGAAAAAAAAATGATAGTTTGCTTTTTCGTTGGGTCAGGAATTGAACCCGCAACTTTGCGCTTCAGTAATTGCCAACGTTGATAAAATAGAATAAACTGTTTTCTGCCTGTTGAAGAATGCTTAGTGGATTTACAAAAATATGTTTATTCAAATTAGGTTTTAATAGTAGAAATACTTGACTAATTTTAATGGTTTTGGCTAGGTGGCATTTCCATGGAATGTCACCTCTAGAATGCATTATAAAGCTAGACAATAACTTAGAAGTCGATTTAAATAACCCTAAAAATACTAAGCTACTCGCATAGAATATTAAACGAGGCGTTATAAAATAAAATAAAACTGGTATTTACCTGTACTGAGGTATTCTGCATTTGTTGTTCAGCTTGCAAATATTTGATTTATGGTTATTTTACAATATTTCTGACAGCCTTGTCTAGTAGAAATTATTGTTGATTGGGTTTCGTTTTTCACACTGTCGTAATTGTTTGAAGTGAGCCCTTGTTGGGAAATAACGTATTACTAAACTAGTGATTATATATAGATAAGGTGAGAAACGCAGTAAATTAGCCTTTAGAAGTTACCCCTCTGTCAACAAACCTTCTGCGGAAGGGGGTACCGTGTACATCTCACATTAGGTATGTTGTAATGTATTATTAGGTTTATACCCGTCGGTCAAAGCTTCTGTTGTTTGAACGTCTGTGCGGGAAATCGATTCCACCAACACACGTGTTGTTCAATGTTAACAGTAAACATTATCACCTGTTAACAGCGCGATAAGGCGAAACCGTTCTCAAACAACAATGGCTTCTGTCGAACTCGATAAGACACCCTCTAGAGTTTTGCGGAGCTTGATTATTCTACATGTTGTTTACACAACAACGAAATGAGCAATCTTCCCTGGAATCCCTACATATTAATGGACAGATAGGTCCTACTGCCTACTGCCTACACCCACTGTCAAAAAACATACCACGAATGGGTTTATTGCTTTATTGATGAACGAATCGACAAACTGATGATGTCGTCAGTAGGTAGGCGATATTCCCAGCTGTTTAAAGACTATTATTTTTTTTATTTTTTATTAAATTCTTTTGGGAAAAACTAACGTGTCTAAAATTTATATTTAAATGTAAAGATTAACCTAATTAAAAAATACCTTTTAGGTACCTTAACACCGTAAAAATCAAATTTCTATTAACGCTTTCAAAGATAATAATATATATAAATAGAACATATATACTTTGTTTTTAACCACTTTTTTATTTAATATTTTGTCTACCGGTTTCGGAAGTACCCTTCCATCATCAGGACAATATTAAATTAATCTTTAGATAATAACTTCATCTCTTCTGGAAGAAACATATGTGTAGATAAATTCTGTACACGATCAAAAAATGTATTATTATATATAGCTCGGTTTAGTATGGTTGCTTCTTATTTGCCTTTATTTCATTTTAATTCAATGGGGCACCGCCTTAATATGTTATTATATATATGTGGAATGCGTTATAAAGCTAGACAATAACTTAAAGTCGATAATAATAATAATAATAATAATAACAGTGAACTTATATAGCGCAGTTTTGTGATATTTCACCTCAAGTGCGCTTTATGCTAAATTAATTATGCTAATAAGATTAACTAACAAGGAGAAAATAATACATAATATGTATACAAATTAAAACTATCTAAAATAATGATCGTTATCATAAATCACGAGAGAAAAGGTTCAGATATGGGTATAACAGTGTATGTGTACATCAACAGATTAAAAAACAATTTACCAGGAGCTAAGGGTATAAAAATTTAGATGAAACATATGAATTCATTTAAACACATTTGTCAAATCAAAGAAAAGGAAAATATGATTGAGGATAGTTAATATGTTGGCACTTAAAACATTAATATTCAGGTATTATAAGTAAACGATTATAAAAATGCAAACAGTGTAAATATAGCAAGTAACAAAAAGAAAATGAATATTTCATGACAATGAGTATATGGTTTTCAGTAGATAGTGAGGACATTGAGTTATAATGATAGAAGAAAGGAGAATACCGAAACAAAGCAAATTAGGGACGTTTTCTAAGAAATTAAATTTTAATAAGTTACGTTTTGTATGTGGGATTTTTTAAACAATTTGGTTTTTAAGACTCGTTTGAACTCTGCTAGGTTCTGTATGTTGGCAAGTTTTGTGGGAAGCTTATTCCAGATAACTGGACCAGATACACCAAAAGCGCGATCATAGTAAACAGGTTTATTTGATCGAGATGGTTCAATTAATCGAACAGCAGTATCTACGTTTGCTGACCTCAAAGTAAGTTGTCTACTATTTAAGGCTTGTCGGACACACAGTTCCGATATATAGGCTGGTGCCATTCCCTGCAGTGCTTTAAAAATTGTAAGGCAAATCTTAAACTCTATTCTTTCAGGGTATCGAAGCCAATGAAGGCGATTCAGAAGTGGAGTAATGTGACAATATTTGGACTCACTATATATCATTCTCGCCGCTGCATTGAAGACGGACTGTATTCTGTTGAGTTGTTTCTGAGGGAGGCCAGCATATACACTATTACAATAGTCCATACGTGAGACGACAAAGGAATTTATAAGTGATTTAGCCGCATCAGAAGTCAATAATCCTAAAAATACTAAGCTGCTCGCGCAGAAGATTATACGAGGCGTTGTTAAATAGAGTTAAACTAGTAATTAGGTTAACGATTTTAATAATACCAAATTTTTAACTTTCGTCCACTATTCCACCACGAATTGACAGTTTCAAAATTAGAGGTAATTAGGTTATTCTGCATTTGTTGTTCAACTTTACGGTATTATCTTATTGTTTTAGAGCTCATCCAAATTTAACGTTTTTGAAAAAAAATGTTTAGCGTAAGTAGGTAGGTACCTAACACATTGTTAATCAGCGGCAGGACCATATGCATAAAGTGTGCTTTAGTGCCCAAAAATCAGACGGCATATTAAACAACCGTTTTAAATAGTAAATTAAGGATATTTATTACAAATATGCACTTAAAACTTTCCGGTTATTTTATGGGTTATTTTATGGGTTATTTTATATTGAGCATTAATTTGCACCTTGCTTGTAGCGTGTAGGTAACCATCTCAATATTTCTACCGAGCGTTTTATCCACTCGCATCTCGTTATAGAAACCAGTCGGGTGTCGTAAACGTAATGTCCTTAGTACCTACCTACATACTGATCGAGTATTGATAAGACCACCGCGTACACAAACAGACTCTGAAACTGCGCGGTACAGGATACCAACACCATTTCTTATTTCTAGAAGACTATCGGTTGAATTCCTGTAGATTGATGATAAGATTTTTTATGAACTTTCATTGATTTCTCATTCATTTTATGCTACGATTCTAATAATAATAACAACAGTGAATTTATATCGCGCAGTTATGTGATAGCTCACCTCGAGTGTGCTTCACAGTAAATCACCTTACTAAATAAAATAACGAGAAAATAATACACTTATTAAAACTATCTAAGATCATAATCGTTACTATGCATCGTGAAAAAAAATCAGATATGGGTATAACAGTGCATGTTTAAATCAACAGATAAAAAAAATATTTTCTAGAAACCAAGGGTGTGAAAAATACAGATGAAAAGCATGTATAAATATGAAAAAAAAGTTAAAGCAAGGAAATGGAAATAATATTTAAGACGGTCAACGTGATGTTACTTAAAATCACCAAAATTATGAGGAAACGTTTCTAAAAATACAAACGGTGTGAATATAAAAAAATAACAGAAGAACAAGAAAATATTTTATAACAATAAGTATATGGAAAGGGTAAAAAATAAGACGTATTTTTTTCCAGACCATTTCAAATATGTAGAATATTATCTATATTTAAGATAGAACAATTCTTTCAATCATGTAAGCTGACTAACAGTCACTTCATTTCATAAAAGGGTTAAGCAGATGGACCTCCATACAATTATCTTTAGGCAAACACTCCTTGATGTATTTATTCACATTCATACACCTTCCCTTACGAACACTACGGTTTTATTTTGTTGCAAGGAAAGTGTGAAATACTTGTCTGTTTTCGAAGCAGCGTTATTAATATTTTCAATTAGGTGCCTATTATGATAATGAAAAGAGCTTTTCTATCTGACATTAGATATAAGTATTAACATTTATCTTCTTGTGGACTGCAGACTCATTACACAACGATGTTCGCTGCAGTTTTATGTCCGAGTCCGGAGTCCGTAGCGGGCATTTAATGTTTTAAATTTTATTAAGCACCAAATGAAGATTGATGCGGGTGACTCCATCGCGGCTATTCACGTACATTCTAAATCAGATGAATGGCAATTTGATGCGCCAATAAAGCATGCATCCACCAGTTATTCGGCCCTTCGGACTGGTAGGACCTATCTACACCTACTACTTATGCACATTTATAAATGCTCTGTATTCTCACTTCATGGTAGGTAGATACTTGGAAAAATTTCGTCCAATCAAAATACGTCAAATTATGTGATTGTTTGTTTTATTCACTTGTGGGTATGAAAATTCCCATAGAAGCGTGAAATCTAAAAAAAAAATGAAAAAAAAGTTTTGTGTTTTAATCTTCCTGTACCCAGATGACAATCAACGTTTCTCGGCTTCTTTAATCTTTAATATCTCCTTAAACTTCACAATATTACTGCCATCTTCTTGTGTAAAGTAACTCAAATACCACGGTAACGCTTGCGTGTTAACTCGGGATCGGAAGGAAGAACCGTTCAGTTAAAATTAAATTTCTCCTGAAACAACAGTGCGTTACGTGTTCTTCTAATGCTATTAGTATTGATGTACCTACCTACCTACTAATTATTACTTTCTTTAATTATATTATAGCCATTTTTAATTGCGTGTAGATAATATTATTATGTCCAGTGTTCACTTGTCCACTGGGAGTAGTCTGACTGGCGAGGTGGTGAGGTGGCGAGCCCCCGTTACCCATTACGTAATTTAGACCGCCAAGGATTTATGGACAGTAAATTTAATGTGCGCATTAAACATCCAACAGTATTGATTTTAAATATTGCCACAATTTATATTTAACGGCTTATAAATTGATACCTCACACGCCTTCTGTTGTTGCGAGTGTTGTCCGGACTGAAACATGCAGGGATTTTATTGGAATTTATTGATGCATTTATTAAAATTTAACACACTTTTGATTTTAGAAAATTCGATAGTCTTTTAAAATAAATTCACTGTAATATAAACCACAACCAAATGATTCATGTGCTTTCAAAATTAGATAATAAAAATAACAATACATCGTAATTTTGTTAAATTTTACCCTAAGTACGCTTTACTCTTGTAGATTTAAATAACCTATGCAGGCGGGTTGGTTTTCTTGCTTAAACTTTAGTTCATAGTTGTGTTAAAATATGCGAAAGCAAAATAACTTGAAGCTTTGCATAAAATCTTTTGAGAAGGAAATACTAAAGTTCAAATATAGATAATAATGATGATACTGAATGTATACCATTATTACAAAAGTCTTCGAAAATTTGTTCTACAAAATAAATCTAAAACTAAAGGGACCGGAACGTATTCGCAAATTCGTCTTGAATGTTTTTTTACTAAGCGGTTTAATTTCTACACACATAAACAAAGAGCTTTACGGGGCTTCGAGCCACTGAGAGTAATTTAGCTACTGTGGGTTTTTTTAAGGGTAAGAAGCTTTTCATGCGGTCAAAATAGTTATTGTCGGTCCGCTTATTGTTTATTCAAAGTCGGGTGTTATTGACCAAATAAACGTAAGTATTTTCCAAACGGCAGCCCCGCGCGATAATTTATGACTTTACAGCCTTTGCTTGCAAAATCTCCAACGAATCGTAAAGCATTCTTGCGGTTGTAAACTTACCATGGAATTATTTGCTTTCTGTTGATTTCAGCGCAGAAATACAGGAAAATAAGAAACATGGTTTTATTACCCCAATATAATAACATAATGAGTTTAGTGTGTGGGCATTACTGCTAGCGGCATCCTTCTGTGGAATGATTTATTCGGCACATTGTTTGCGCGAGTAGGTACTAAGTTATAGTTAGGTACTGGGGTAGGTACTAGGTGAAAGCTGGCGGGTAGGTGTGGACGAGGGCGGTACAAGTGATTCTCATAAGAATTCTGATAAACGTCGCAAATTACAGCCACGAATCAGCTAGGTACCCAGATTTAATGGATAGCTTAGAAATATGAATTGTCAGTGGTATCGATTTATTGGGAATATTAAAAAAAAATTACATTCTTTCAAAACCACACATGTGTGTCTAGTATCCGCTTCATTTGCTTAACACATTAATTACCTTTGACCGACTAGTCGGCTTTTTTCTACCTATTGTAAACGACCGAACGCCGCTTAGTTGGTTTTTCTACCCTACGTACTGGAATTATTTCCAGTATTATATTATTTTGTTTTTTATTTATTAACTTTTTGTTTCTTATATTTTTTTACATTACCTACCTCACCAGGTTATCAGAACCTATTCTGAGGTAGGTCACAGTGATTGCATATAAATATAGATCATGTAAAAGCAAAACTTGTGTATTTTTTTTTTTATTTTTTTTATTTATTAATGAAGAAAATACAGATACAGACAGTAAATTAAAAACAAGTATATAAATACATACACTGGAGAATTAGCCTGTATCACAAACATTTCTTACTGATTTACATATTGTAGCTGATAAATGCATCTCTACCGAATATTTGTTTACAAATTTAAAGGGAAATAAAAGTAAATCGATTAATTAAGGGTTACAGAGAGAGAAGAAAAAATAAAGAAAAAATAAAGAAAATGCAGTGTCTAAGAAAGAATTAAATTAAAAATAATAAGTACACTAAGTTGTTTTTTTTTTTTTTTTTTTCTAAGTGAACACAGCTTTCAATTTTCTACCAAATGTACCACTTGTATCAAAGAATATGTCGGAATTCATTGAAGTTTGATGTTGATTATATAAATCGCACATTCTTCTAATTGGATCCCTGACACCAGCATTTGTGCGTGCCCGGCTAATGTGAAATAAGTCCTTAAGTCTAGTTGTTCTGGGTGGTATTTTGAGGTTGATTAGGTTTACTAAGGTAGGACAGTCAATTATGTTATTGCAAACTTTAAACAGGGTCGTGAGATCAAGGTGTATTCGCCGGTTATACAGAGTGGAGACGTTATAGTTGGATAGCATATCTATGTATCCCCGTCTAGGTGCGCTCATTTTGTAATTAAGGAAATATAGAAATTTCCTTTGGATACTTTCTATTTTATCTTTGTAGACGGCGTAAAGTGGAGTCCATATGGGGGCGCAGTACTCAAGTTGAGAACGGACCAGCGTATAGTAAAGAAGAAGGTAGGTTTCAGGTTTTCGAAATACACGGCTGTTTCTTGAAAACAAAACCTAGCATACAGTAGGCTTTGTTCACAATATTCTCAATGTGTGCATCGAAATGAAGTTTGGAATCAAAAAAGTATGCCTAGGTCCCTTATACTATAAACGCGCTCGAGTGGGTAGTTACCAATGTAATAATTGTGTATTATAGCGTTCTGATTTTTAGTGAAACTTATTTGTTTACATTTGCTGAAACTTAGATACATTTTATTTTCATTGCAAAACGCTTCAAACCTTACTAAATCTCTTTGGATGAGCAGACAATCATTTAAGTTCCTAACAACAGCAAATATTTTTATATCATCAGCGTACAAGAGAAACAAACAGTGCGAAAACATTTGGTAACGTTATTGATAAAAAGTATAAATAACAGCGGACCCAGAATGGATCCCTGTGGTACGCCAGAGGTAACTGGTTCCCATTTAGAAGTATGTCCTCGTAATGACACAGCTTGCTGTCTTTTGTTAAGTATGAGACAAACCATCGTAATAAATTTCCCCTAATTCCGTTGTACATAATTTTTTAATAAGAATAAGATGGTCAACCTTATCAAAAGCTTTTTTAAAGTCGCAGTAAATTGAATCAACCTGGTGGCCTCGATCCATGTTGGTAAATAAAAAGTTTGAATAAATAAGTAAATTACTCGTGGTAGACTTGCCTTTGACAAACCCGTGTTGTTGATCTATAATTTTGGCGGCAAGCTGCGGATATATGTTGTCATGGATAAGTCTTTCCAAGAGTTTTGGGATCGCGGAGAGAATGGAGATTGGTCTATAGTTTTCCACATTATGACGCGAGTCACCTTTGTGGACCGGTATGATATAGGCCAATTTCCACCTGGCAGGGAAAACTCCTTCACTCAGACATTTATTAAATAATATAGTAAGAGGCACACACAGTGACGACGCAGCTGATTTAAGGAAAAACGCCGGTATTCCATCGTGACCTGCACCCTTGTTTATATCTAGTGACTTTAAATTTAATAGCACTTCTTTTTCAGTTAGTTGAATCGTGTGAATGTGTGCAAATCCAGAGTCATAGACTGATTCAGGTGGGTCGATGTCGATTGTGTCATTGATGGAGGCAGGTTCAAACGTTGACTTAAAGAAATTAGAGAACATGTGACAAATTTCTTGGGTATCATTAGATTTATGGCCTTCAAAGGACATAGCAGCAGGGTATCCATCAGACGATTTTAGTGAAGATACATATGTCCAAAAACTTTTGATATTGTTTTGCAATGAACTTTCAATGGTATCGAAAAACGACTTTCGAGTTTCACTACTCAACTTTTTGTGTGCAGCACGCAAGAAAGAAAATTCACGGTAGTCGGAAAGACCTTTATATGTTTTCCATTTAAGCCAGACTTTATCTTTTTTTCGTGATAACTTAATAAGTTGTGGTGTGAACCAGATGGGAAATTTCTCGTTTCGTCGTGCTAAAACTGGAATAAACTTATCAATTAAATTATTTATAATTACATAAAAGTGATCTACCGCTTCTTCGGCTGATAAAGTTGCGGTTTCGGAGATCCAATCTACACAATTAATACAATCATTAATTTGAGTATAATCGGTTTTCCTAAAATTGCGCCTACGCTCTTTGTTGTTTTTAATTTTCGATTGGATCACGGAGGATATGTCGAATTCTAGGGCCGGATGATGTCTGTCTTCCAAGAGAAGGGGGTTGTTACAACGTTTTACATTTGTTTCGCGACTGTAAAATATTAGGTCTAAATATTTTTTATTGTGGTTCGGAATACAATTATATTGGTGTAGGTTCATTAATGACGTTGTTTGAAGCAAAGATTGAGATGCAGTCGTGTTTGAAAAGGCGCGACCTTGACTGCTGCTTTCGGAAAATGCCCAAGTAAGATTAGGTAAATTCATGTCTCCTAACACGCAAAACATGTTGTTTGGTTCCAATGAAAATACGGATTCCAGGTTGTTGGAGAAAATATCATAAAGGGTGGCTGGCGAGGCAGGAGGTATATATACCGCACAAATGATGACATTGAGAGATCTTACCGGGATAGATACGAAGATAAGCTCGATTTGAGTGTTTTCCCAGTCATCGATGCGGGAAGCTGCGAGCTCTTTGCGTACTGCCACCAGCACTCCGCCTCCGTCCTTCTTACCGGTAAGCATACGGTCTCTGTCTCGTCGGAACACTGTGTATCGGGAATCTATGACTTCGGCCGTATTTACACTAGCTTCGAGCCATGTTTCAACTAGAACTATAACATCATAATTATTCGATTGAATATTTATAAGTAGCGACTCTGTTTTAGTCTTAATACCACCACAATTCTGGTAGTAAACAGATATAGGCGAGGTCATTTCACTAGCGTTAGAGTGTGTTTCAACATATTCCACATTAGCGGGAGCGGCACATTTAGTAGAAAATAAGTACATGAAGCTTGCAAATTATATAGAACATATTGATTCATTATGAGGTTAAAGAGTATAACATATTTAAAGGTTTTAAAGTTTGAAAGAATGTGTAGAGAACGTAATAGTATTGTAAAATTGTGGAGACACTGTGCAATGGACAAATATATAAACAGATTTATAGATAAATGAAGTAATGTGCAAGGGTACACTATCGAAACAAAAAAAGAAGAAAAAAAGAAGAAGAAAAAAATTGGGCATTGATAGTAGTAAAAGGTTTCTAAGAGTCATTTGTTTTGCTGGTCTTGATGTGGCGTTATCTTGTGAAGGTCTCCCTATATATAAATATGTATATATAAATATGTGCATCTACTCGTACATATACGGATTTAAAATTTTTTGTTTAAGTTTTAAGAAATATTATAAACATGCGTATAAATAGATATAAAGCTTTTTAAAAATCAAAAACAATAAAATTAAAAATAATAAAAGTACATGATAAAATTTGAACAAAAATATAATACATATATACTGAAAATGTATACAACGTGATGCTGATAAATTTAGCCAAGTAGAATAAAATAAAACATGTTGATATTTATTACACAATGCTAGATGATACAACAGACGTTGACCGTAAAACTCTCTCAATACATTTTTTGTTTTCAAATAAGACACATTGACAGTGGGTAAAATTGCATGGCACTAAATCCTCTAATTAACGACAGTGGATACGATACAAATCTCGTACATACATTTTACATCGTAACAATCGTACAATTATTGATAGTGAATACATTACCTAAAAAGATACAAATTTTAAAGTACTATGTAGGGTAGAAAAGCCTCTCCCAGTTACGTAAATCACTATATTTGACCGGTCGGTAGCTGAGTGAAGAACGCGTCGGATTCCCACCCGGGCGTCGTGCGTTCAATTCCTCTACTGGCTAAGTCCTCCATCATTGCACAAGCAACGTCTTCCGCTTTTTGTGATGGCAGTAGGAGTTTTTCAAATATTGTCAGGTTATTCGTAACCCGGGAATGTTTATCTTACTTTTTTTTAAATAAAAAAAATATATATATATCGATTTTAAATTTGAACTATTCAATTAAAAAGATATATGCAAATATATTTTTTTAACGGTCGGTAGCTGAGTGGAAAAACCCGTCGGATTCTCACCCGGGGGTCGTGGGTTCAATTCCTCTGCTGGCTAAGTCCTCCATCATTGCACAAGCAACATCTTTCGCTATTATGATGGCAGTAGGAGTTTTTTGAAAATCGTCAGGTTATTCATAACCCGGGAATATTTGTCTTTCTTTTAAGAAAAAATAAAATAAATATAATATATTTATATATATATATATGCACCTGTACATAAAGGCAGAAAAATTGTATATTTAAATAAATTCTACAGCTCTGATTACATTTCCATAGATTTTTCTGTCGTGAATAAATGGGTTAGCGCAACTACTTTGGGCTCAGTAGATAATTTTCGTCATGAGCTACGAAGCCTTAGAATATACGAGTTTATATTACTTTGTCAATAATAACGTAAGGTGCCCCGAGGTTGTGCGTATAATCTATTTTGTTTGTTAAATAAGAAAAATCGATTTCAATCATTTAAATACTATTCACTAATGGCTAAAATTAATCACATTACCGGGCTACCAATAATAATGCCTATTGTTTACTTGGCCCCTGTTAAAAACCGCGAAATTATCAATCAGACCGGCGGCCCTCTTAGGAGCGTGGGCAAGTACTCGTACTAACACTACTAACTATGTTAGATCAGGAGGATATTTAAAAAGAAGCTTTGCCGCCCGCATTTAAAGCATTTAAGTGACTTCAACATTTTAAATGATAATAATTTATGACGACAATCGTTGTTCGATATTTTTATAAAAAAGATTTTGTAGAGTCATGGTTCTTCAAAAAGGTTGTTAAACTATGTGAGAGTGGTTTTGACGTTTTTTTTTTTACTTTTAAATATAACTGCCTAAACACACTTTTCATGTGATGCTGCACGAGAGAGCCAGCGGAACTAGTAACGGCATTATCGATTCTTTTATTTTTTCCAATTTTTTTGTATGAATAATTAACTGAAAAATTCTGACAATATTTATGGAAAATTCGGCTACAAAAACATTATAACGTCGTGTTTACCAATCTGAGCACTCTAGCTCGTTAAGCAATCATGAGCCACCACTGAGTAGAACTATGAAATTTCCATTTTGGGAATGTTTTGTAGCTACAGAAAGTGAAGGAGAGGAGAAGAGAAAGGTTGAGAAGTTCCTGATTTTTCAGATCTTGTCCTTTCTAATTACGTAATTGAACGTCGGTAGGTAGAAGCGACCGGTACCTTCGTACTGAAGGGTCAGCACTAAAAAATTACACTAAACGTTACTTTCTAGCATTCTAATACAAGCAATCCTACAAATGATAAATCTGATAATTTTATATGGGTAGTTAGAAAAATGTCTGAAGTTTCCAGTGAATACAATTTTACAACTGTAATCCCTTAAATTCTATGAAAAACATACTAAAATGTCAGTAAAAGGTGCAGTTTTGAAACCAAAAAAGGCATTTTTGAACATTTTATCTAAAATTCTAGTATGCCTTGATAAATAGTAAAAGATTACTATTCAATAATTGTATTCACTGGAAAATTCAACATTTTTCTAACTACTCATATATAACCAACAGATGAATCATTGGTAGTATTGCTTGTACTAGAAAGCCAAAAAGTGTCTATTTTTGGGGCTGACCCAAGGGCTAAGATTAAAATAATAATATTATTTGTATAACACCGTTTTTGTGAGAAACGTGCTGAACAAATCTTCCTAGGCTTCGTCTTATTATTAATTACTTATAGTCTATGGCATTTTATTATTTTTAATTTCATTATGTATGTACTATATTTTCGATATTAACATGTTACTATGTAGCTAAAAAAAACTTTTGCAAATAGCCATTCCAACACTAGTTTATGCCTAGTGGGATGGGCAATTTTACCAACCAACAAAAAATGTATTGGTAAAATAATAAATGAAAAAAATATTTTTATTGTGTTCAGAGATAATATACAGAAGCATACTTACCTGGCAGGTCACTTCAGATAAACACAATTATTTTATTTATTTCTAGTTTGGAGAAAGATACAGTTTTGCGCTTAGAGGACATGATGAAAAAAATAGTCTAATAACTTAATAATGAAGCAATATTAATATTTTGTTTTTGAAAAATGTTTGGTAAAAACAAATAACCTCATTATTTTAGGATGATGTAACTAACCTTTAATTGAAAATGTTATTTTTTCCAAAATCCAATAATTCGTGTGACGATTTTCGGGTATTGGAGGGCTAAACCAGATTCTTTAAAGTGTCTACAATTCATTGTTTTACGATTCACAAATCAAATATATTTTCAGTTGTAAAGTCCTGCATAGGTTCTTTCCAGAAGTAACAAAGGTGGTGCTTCTTACTTCGTGGTTTTGGAATCTCTCTACAGCCTGGAAAGGATTGCGGTGTTTAAGGCTTTTACGATGTCCCCGTCCCACCAACACCACCAACACCACCACACTAACACTAATACTAACCCCAACACCCAGCGGCCAGCACTAACGCGGTGATATATGGTAGTTAAACAAAGGTTAATCGTGTTTAGTGCACTTGTCACTACTGGTGCATCCATACATTTAACTGGGCTTAGGGACTTCAGTTTTTTCCTAATTATATCTGGCCGCGAGTCGAAAGGGTTGGTGAGGAATTTAAAATATTTCATTCTTCTTTACTTGCATCATACGTATGTGTTTTTCTCAACTAACCTGCCGGGTAAGTATGGTTTAGTATTCTATACATAATAAAAATAAAAAGTAATGTGCCATAGATTATTACATAAGGTTGGGGAAAAAGTAATTTCGTATTTTTAGGTTTATTTCAATGTTTTATAAAAAGTGTTACAATCATCCGATTTAAGTCAAATATGCACCGTTCTGTTAAGATAACTTGTTGCCAACGAGAATTCAACTTTATAATGCCACTTTCATAGAAGCCCTTGTCCCCATTGGCAAAAACCTCGGACAACCAATTTTCACAGGCCTCTATTGGGGCCAAATTTGTACCCCCATGCGCGTTGGCCATAGACAGGAACAGGCGGTAGTCACTTGGTGCCAGGTCCGGACTATAGGGTGGATGCATAAGAACTTCCTATCTGAACTCCCGGAGCGCGTCTTAAAGATGTGTGCGGCCTGGCGTTGTCCTGATGAAACACGATTCCTCTCCTATTCACCAATGCTGGCCGCTTCTGTTCGATCGCCAGCTTTAAACGGTCGAGTTGTTCACAGTAGAGGGAGACCTCAATACTCGACGCACGATAGTTCACAACTGAACCGACCAAGCGCAATATTTATATTTATTTATTTATTAACTTTTTTGGTTTTCACATTATTTTTTACATTACCTACCTCACTAGGTAATAATAACCTGTTCTGAGGTAAGTGACAGTGAGTACAAGTGGAACAATTTTTTAAAAAATGATGATATTTGTTACACAATGTTCTAGTTTGTCATGGTGAAGAATTTCAATTGCTATTTTAGGAGGTAAAGAAGCGTTTGTAGTATACACTCACACCTTTACAACTCTATATCGTATGATCCGATGTGACCAATAATGAACGAGATATATATAGTTTTAAAAAAGGGCGCGAAATACGAAATTACATTTTCCCCAACCTATCTAGGTAGTAATAAGATAGAGCCTAGGAATTAAGATTACAGCGATCTTGGGGGGGATTTCTCACAAAAACGGTACCATACAAATTATCAAAATCTACCACTATTATTATTATGAGCGGGTTAAAAAAAAATTTGCACAGCAAAGATGGTCAAATAATGCAGCATGAATAAAAATATAATTTTTTGATATTTAGGTTGACATTGGGAATATTTTCCTATTTTGAAAACCTCTAAAAAGAAAGACTTTCAACAACTATCTTTATAATAATGTTTTGAGATTATCTTATCAATTGGACGTAGTTATGCAGAAAGCGTCCAACCACAAAAAGATGAAGCTAAGAAAAAGGCGTTTAAAAATAACACGATAAAAAGAATTAGTATGCGTAATCGACATTTTTAACGTGAATGACAATTTCTTTATGAGCATTAAAAAAGTTATTTATATTGTTTATTCAAAAAAATCTTTTCCTTATGTTATCTTACATTTTATAATGTTTTAAAACTTCAATTTAATCAAAATATCTGCGATGTGTGTTGGTAAAAAAAAACAAATTACCAAAAATCTATTGCATTTGGAGCTTGGATATTTTTAGGAGATATAAATCTCGTATTTATCTATAGGAAAACATGTGAAACTCGATTTTGGGAAAATGTGGGTTGGACGCTTTCTGGATAACTACGTCCAACTTTGGCCCAGGGAGTAGCTTAGAACTTTCATAATACTGTGATATATGTAGGTATATGTTGTTATTTATGATCAGCAATAATTTCTTTGAATCTTCTTTTGTCACCCGCACTCTCTTTACGATGCCTCCGATTTGTAAAGTGTATTTCCAAAGGACATAAATTTCCCCGTGTATTCTGCTCGCCGGATTTTATTGTTTTATGGCTGCAGAAGCCTTTAGAATTATCGGTGTGAATATACGTCTTGTACATCAATAACTGCAGTAGCCAAGGTCCCAGCAGCCTACTATTATTCACCATTGCTGGTGGTTACTGCCGGTAGCCTACTGGCCAATAAAGGTTTCACAAATAATTCCTGAGAACACTTTGTTTGTTGAAGTATTCTGCATTGTTTCTGTACCTTTACAGATACTTTAACAAATTCACCAAATTACCCCACGGAACTGAAGGAGATTTATAAAAGAAATTGGTTTAGTTTTAAGTGAAGAACAAGATAAAAAGCCTTTGTTTAAAAAATGTTTCTCACTTCACTGTCATGTGTGCAAACGGTAAACAAAAGTGCCAAAACCGAGCTTTGTTATTTTGTTAAAATATTATGTCGAAACTTCAAAACATCCTTGATTGTATAAGTAGGCATATTTCCTTTGTGTTCAATATTCTTAGAAATTATGTTTGTACCCACGCCAGAATGTTGAAGCTTTTAATGCATTTTTAATAGGATGATGTATTTCGGTCAGGTAAAATAATATCTGGGCGGATGTCTTTATTCCTGCGAGGGTAATGGTCATTTCATTACAAAGAGGCAATTGGAATGGTTATTCCGGGCTTTACCCAAAAATCGACCCGACAGACGGAAAGCGACCAAATACAACGTTGATTTTGAAGCTAGACATTTTAGTAATTTTCAACCGATTAGCGATGGCTTGCACTCATAAAACAAACATTCTATTGATATTAATAGAGTAATACGGGGAGGATACAAACTGTTTTATTACGGGTTCGGCCATCTGAAATGAAATGAACAAATAATGGTAATGTTCCTATATCCTATATTATTATGATTGCTACAGATGGGGGGCTGAAAGGGGACAGATGAAGATGAGCTAATAACGCGGTCAAATAAATCGAAGGATGACATTCGGGGCGGTCAGCTTGTTAAGGTTGGAGCTACAAAATGCTACGAGCGTACACTTTGTAACGAACGATATGATCTAAATTTTGATAGACAAAAAGTAATTTATTTAAATATTGAAAAAGGTAGTTTGTATTACTTACATATAATAAAACACTAGTTTTTCAACTACCCAATGTTTGGTTTACACTAAGAGCATTAAAGTTGAGTGATGCATTTATTTTTAATAAATTAGCTTCACTTAATATTATAATTGGGGCAATCTTTTCCCGACTAAGGCAGCTTGCGTTTAGAAATCATCTGTCATATAAGAATAACAGCTTCACAAATAATTCCATTCACACACCGCAAAGCCGAGAGAGATTGATCACAAATATTATTTTAGCGGAAGAAGCGGTGTAGTCTGTAGTAGGCATAAGATCCTAAAGTCAAAAAGGAACCACTTATATTTGTTTCATTTTCGATATTCCGCTAATCCATTTGGGTGAGATGAATACATAAACCCCCTTTCTTCCTTTGACTGCGTGCCATCCTTCTCGCGCACAAAGCGAGATGAATCCACACTCCCCAGCATACAGTCTCCGGTACAAAGCGGCAGATCGCTGGAAGGTTTATTTACTTTTTGCATCTCTTGACAGGATTATCTCGTGGGCTGTCAACAGGGAACACAGTTGTGTGGACCGAAAGTGATTGACATTTCTTTTTAAAATTTTAATAAGATATTCATTGTGACGCTGATGAAAGAGGCCCACATGTTTCTGGATGTATCAATTACTCACTGCGGATATCTCGGCCACACTGCGGAGAGGGCTTATTCATGCGGAAACCTTATTATTTTCTTTTCAAATTCTATTTCTAATTCCACACAAATCTGTGTGTTGAATCTAGATTTTTTTTGATAATTTTGGCGGAAATCTAACTCGTTAATCCAGTTTTTTTTTAATGTTTTTTGTTTAACAGTATTGCTTATAGCATTGTTACTTAGGTAGAAATAACAATTTTATAATATTTCAATCAACCTATGGAATTATGGGGACGACACATTTTAATAAGAATATCGCAATCAATATAATTTCCAATCAAGGTTTAGTAATAATGGTCGTGATAGGAGTAGTTACCCAACGATGGCTATGATCCAATCCTAGTCCGTGCAGTTACAATAAAGTTGTGGAAATAATGTTCGAAGCGTGATGATGTGTGGGGAACGTATATACGTAGTTAATGTTTGAATATAGGTACCTACCTGTATAGCATCCTAGGCTAAAGCTTTTAGTTCCCGTCCCACGTGCTGCATGCTGTACGCCGTCTGCTATGTGCCCGGTGGAGCCTGTTTGGAGAATGATGTAATGGATAACTGATGACTGAATCACCCGGTGTGACCTTATAGGAGCTCTTAATTATTATTGTTACGTCTTTAACCTTTGTCCACATTTCTAAATCCTCATTGTTCTTCGCCGGGTATTAACAAATAATATCACAATGTTTTTCAGTGCCCATTCATTTACTAAGTCAATTAATTATGCGATGGCCTCAGCGGCATTTTATAAAGCTGCATTTTAATATGTAGACTTTTTATACACGGTACTTTGTATGGAATATTTATAATTACATACCGCTTCCTAGTATTTGCACTTTTTCCATGGAACGTGTACAACACAGCGAGTTTTCTCAACGATATGGGATACCTACGATGTTTATCTAGAAATCGGTTTCTAACTAACTAATTAACCATCACACCGTTTCATGACGGACCAACATACAACTCTGTCTTGGCACACACTCCTTGCTTCAATCTCATTCATACACTGTCTTATACATACTCTTCTGGTTTTATGACTCTTGACATGGCCCGAATCAATTATTTGATTCACTCGATCGTGACATATCTTCTTCTTCCATTCAGTTATTCAGTTATTTATTAATTTAAAAACATTACAAAATTTTTATTTTAAGGCGTTTTTAAATAGAGCGAGTAAGTGTATTAATACACAATATTCATAAATATAAAACAATTAATTCTAAAAAAAATATAAATTGCAATGAATGCAAAGTAAAGACAGTAAAAAATAAAACAATAAAAAATTAGACAATTTAAACATAATTTTTCATCCAAATGATGTATAAAAAAAAAATAAAAACAAGGAATAATTATACAAATAGCAGAAATGCTTGTCGTTTGAACGAAGCTTCATTTATGCAAAATATATCGACATCCGAAGCGATTCGATTCAACAACATGATTGCCCTCCCCACTGGCATGACCATTGGCAAGTTGGTCCTGCAGGCCGGGAGATAAAACAACCTATGCTGCCGATGGCGAAGATAACCATCTGGAACATAGAAATGAATGCTCTCCATGATAGCTGAGTTTTCAGACCATCCACGAATCAATCTGAAGAAATGTGTTGCAATGTACACATCCCTTCTGACCTCTAGATGGTAAGTTCCGAGCATGCCCAAGAGAAAGTCGGTAGGATAGAGCCACGGGTAGTAACCGTACTCCCTCAAGTAAAGAAATCTCAGAAATTTCTTCTGAACCTTCTCCAACATGAGGGAGTACTTGACCTCGTGTGGACTCCAAACGATCGACCCACTCTCAAGTCTAATCCTTACTAATGAGTCATATAAAATTTTGAGAACCCGGGTGTCTCTGAACTTCCTTGCGGTGCGTAAGACAAAACCCAGCATTCTCAATGAATTGCCACAAGCCATCTCAATGTGAGCATGAAATGTCAGCCTACTATCAAACATGATTCCGAGATCCTTCATAGTGGAGACACGTTTTAAACATAGGTTGTCCATCGTATACCGGTAGTACCAGGTATGAAACGCCCTAGTGAATGACAAAATTAAACATTTAGATATATTGAACTCAATCTTATTCGTTTTACTCCAGTCAACAATTCTATCTATGTCTGACTGAAGTCGATTGCAGTCTTCTAAAGTTTGTATTTCAATGAAAAGTTTTAGGTCATCAGCAAATAGAAGAGACCTAGAATGCAGAATTACCTCTGAAATATCATTAATAAATATGGAAAAGAGGAGCGGGCCTAAATTAGAACCTTGGGGTACTCCTGATCGTACAAAAAACAAATTGGATGTGAATACTCCATGTGATACGAATTGTTTTCTGTCCGCAAAGTAACTAGCAAAATTATCAAGTAAGATGTCGTGATTTACGGTATCGAAGGCCTTAGAAAAGTCATTATATGAACAATCTACCTGGTGTGTACTTTCGCGCCATATATTTTTCTTGCACTACTTTCTTCGTTCATCCACTCTGTGTGGCTAAACTATCCAAGTGTCCCTTTCTTAATCCTACTAATTACATATCCAAATTTTCAATATGCTCATATGTACATGGTTTTACCGCACATACGCCTCAGGGTTCTCATTTTTACAGCATTCTGTCTACTTACATCCAACTTTGCCAATTCCATGCCTCACTGCCATATATCAGGGTTGGTATAAGTACTCCATTGTGGACTGCTAGCTTCGCTTCTTTTGAGATGTTTTTACTTGCGCCGACAGCGTTCTGTCCTCCGTTAATGCAGTTTCTTGGAAATCGGCTCCTACCATATTAAAATCATTAGATATAAGTATTTCTAATACACCTTTAATATGTAGTTATCCCACTTAAATAAAAATCCAAGAAAGATTTCTTCGAGGCAACGTACCAACTAATATTCCCGAAGGATACGTTTAAGCTTCGTGTCAGACTGGAATATTCACTCCTTTGAGAGATTTGAAAAAAGTGTATTTTATTTTCCGCGGTACTTGATAAAAAAATATTTATCTTGTCCAAGCTCAACATCAACATATCAGCGAGGCGTGAAGGGTGAACCGAGGTGGTGAAAAGCAACATAACGCACCCCTACAACAACACCATGTCGAGCATGCAAATATACACACGTCAGCTCACAGCCTCCCATGCCCTGGACCCGTGAATGGCAGATGTGGCCCCACAATGCGACAAGGCGCGAACCTTCGCACTGCCTTTGTGGAAGGGTTGACGGTTGACTTCAATCCCACAAAACATTTGTTGGTCGACTACGGCCCGACAAAACATTTATTGTAAACGCAACTGCCTTCTCCACAACAATAAGAAAGCATTCCAAAATCCATTTAACCAAATTTTAATTCCATTAGCGAGGGCCTTCCGACTATACAATGATCACAGTGATTCTTGACTCGGACAGAATGTTTCAGGGTTTCTCAACAGATGCATCTGAGTCAGTATTATTTTTTCATACCATATGTAAATTTCCATTTAAAAAACCTTTCAAGAGTTAGGGTCAGGGTTCCATTCCTACTGAAGGTGTAAATATTGAAATAAAGACTGAATACTTAAATGTATTTTCCCAAATCCGTCTATCATGATAGTTTATCAAAAAATCAAATAATTGTCTCCAAAACGAAAGAAATTAAACGGGTTTGAACATTGATTTGGATTTCAATCGTACGAGGCCTGTTCAAAAGAAAAGGTGAATTTTGAATTTTCGCGGGCTGTGTTCATTCGACTATCGATTTTTTTTTTGTTATGTTGGTACACATATGTTTATCATGTGTTAAAATTATCAGCTATTTTGGATTAGTGGTTTGTTTTTGACAACTAGAAAGGTTAGTCACGTTTTTGTGTGTTCGTCGATTTTTTACTTTTGAAAAAAATGGATCAAAGAATATGTATTAAATTTTGCGTTAAAAATGGAATAAAGTGCTACAACGCACTTAAAATGTTGACTGTGGCATTCGGCGAGTCTACTTTGTCTCATAAAAGTATTTGTAATTTGTACAAGCGCTTTACAGAAGGCCGAGAAGATGTTAATGACGATGAGCGTCCTGGAGTTGTGGAAAAACGAATTATGGATTTTATTCTTTGATCCATTTTTTTCAAAACTAAAAAATCGAAGAACACACAAAAACGTGACTAACCTTTCCAGTTGTCAAAAAAAAACCACTAATTCAAAATGGCTGATAATGCTAACATATGATAAACATATGTGTACCAATATAACAAAAAAAAAAAAAAACGATAATCAAATGTACACAGCTCGCGAAAATTCAAAATTCACCTTTTCTTTTGAACAGGCCATGTATTTTTCCCGGAAGCAAAGGTTTCTAAAAACCAGAACTTACGTGGGTTTTAAAAAAAATGGATGTTTAATAGTAAGTATTTTAAATACTGTAATATTTGAAAAATATAAATGTTTATCGAATTATATATATAAATACTAAACCGAGTTTGTAGAGCTTTTTCTCTTTTTTCTTCTCTTATTCTTTGTGTTATTAATCCCTTTACAAAAATATTGTATTTATCTAATAGGTTTAGTTACCTTTTCATAAACAGGTCACAAAAAACATTAAGAATTTGATAAATTTCAATTGAACTTAACTCTTAACTTCTAAACCATATCTTTTATATAATCCTAGGGGATTAAACTTGAAGTAAATAAATAACAATTTGAATATTCCTGGTGAAGAATATATTGATGTCAGGTGTCTGGTAGGTCAAGCGGGGCTGGTAATTGAAAAGTCACAAGTTACTTTGGTCGCGATGGATTATCGCCTCTCGGGGGGAGGGCTAAGCTCTATAATGGTGTGACAACTTGTCCGAGGTGTGAAAAGGCCAGTCATGGTGGTATATGAGTCCTTTGTCACGCCTTTCGTAAAGGACGCCGCCATCGCATCGTGCTAATGCTGAAAGGATTCATAATAATTAAATTTCAGGGATGTGAATGGCAAGGATAATATTGGCTGGAGACGTCAGAGATGTGTCATTCTTTTGGCAGTTCGAATAATTGCAGCTTTTGTATCTACAGGATATGTAGCTTACGCTATCATCGTGTTATATTGTGGCATTGTCAATGATACCCGTAAGATATCGATGATGTAGTTATGTTGGAAATACACATATTTTGGCACCTGGCACAAACCCCATTATATTTTATACTGTAGTCGACAAGAGTCAGTTCTTGAACAACATGTGTTGGTTATGTCACGATAATACATTTATTGGGAATTAAAATAAAGTCAACCCCCATAATATGCAACATGCACACCGTTTTTCATATGCATATATCGACACTTTAGAGGGTGATTGATGAGTGATAAAAATCTAAGGAAAAAACACCGCTAAACATTTTTTCATCATTGCCGAAGGAATGATAACATTTTCATTTCACATTTCAGAAATTTTGCGAATGCGAGCTGATGCGATTGATGGGCGTAACCTTTGTAACTAAAAAGTGAAGGTAACATTAACAAAAATTGTCCCGTCTAAAAACCTTTTTTTTTAGATATTTATTTGTTCTATTAATTTACGCCCTAATTAAGGCATAAAACATTTCATATTTTTATTAGTACAGTACGAATATGTAATACAGTAATGGTGTAATATAACATATAATTTCAAAGAAAAAAATAACAGAAAATTATAAAAAAAACAGTAGCTTAAAAAAAGGGGTAAAAATTCAGTAGCAAAAAAAAAAATGTATTTAATGGTACCTTTGAATTGATAAATTTAAAGATTTCCATCAAATCCACTAAACCAATTCTATCTTTATACCTCCATCTTCGTACCCAGTGAATAAAAATAATCACCCTTTAAAGTTTCGCGCTACAAATGTAAAGCACGGTCCCTACCTATGGTAGTTTGTATCTTGGTGAGTACCTACTTCACGTATATTAATCTGAATTAGGTTTGTATTACTCGGAGAGAACATAGAACTTTGTTCGACTCGAATCACCTAATTCCTTAGGTATGACATTTCAAGTAAGAATATTAATTTATTGTAATTGGAAGCGACCCAGAAGCTAGCGTAGCACCTTACCTTACCTCGCTCCAGCAGCACTCGGAATTAGATAAGTTTGTCTACAGAGAATAATGGCAGGTGAATGCAAGTTGGCCGCTATTCCGTAATAACGCAATGAATGTTGATTCTGTGTTTGCTGTCGGGTTGTAAAGTGCAGAATGGTATTAATGCTGCTGCCGGTTCCAGGAAAAGCCATTTCACCAGAGATTAGGAACACTGTTGTTTATCGACGGAAAATGTTTGGATTTCAATCATATTAATGTTATTATTTATGTTACGCTAGGATCGTTAGTTAGCTATTCTAGTATAAGTTACTATTTTAGTTCTTCGTGATTAATCAAATCATTTTGTAACTAAAAATACCAGATGAAGCAACTGAATAATTTTTGAAAACACCTCTAAATCTTCTCACTTAGTAGCTTCGTGCTTATAAGTAGATCTAATATATTTTTCACTATTCCGCTACAAAGTTTGCTTTTTCGGATCAATGGAGTTCTCGAAATGCATTTTTTTCAAATAAATTTCCAAATGCAATCCCTCTTCGAATCATTTCACGAATGCTCTCAAAAGATCTGGAATTCATATTTTATTTTATATTTATCCTATTTCGACCACCCTGTTGTTTCTTGTACGTTGAGGGCATGATCCACTTCACACAACTCTTTTTTAAAATTAATTAATAAAAATAAAAAAAAAAAGTGTTGATAATAGTTCATATTGTTGCTTACTTACGTAAGATATACGTGAATAATGTAAATTGGTCTAGAACACAGTATCCTTAACGCGTTCTGACGCGCAGCAGTTATAAAACCAGCTGTTTACAAAATTTAATATCTGTAGACTTCACGCTAGTTTTTATTGAAACATTTAAACCATTCACAGGATACAACCGATCACTTCATGAAAAAAAAAATAATAACAATAAAAAAATATTTATTTTAAAACCATGATTATATTTTAAGTTAATAAGTGTGTCTAACTGAGGGGACCTGCCAGGTAAGTATGTTCCTTTATATTTTTCTCTTATAAATATTAATAAAAACTAGAAAATAAGATCTGTACAGCGTCCTTGATGTGATTTTTCACAAAAACGGCGCTGTACAAATTAACCAAATACTATTATTATTCATGGATGAGGCAAATCATTTTAACTATCGAGATGTAAATAAGAATATTTAGAAAGAACTCGCATCACTGTGTCAGCTGGAAGCATTTATTTTATTGAATATATAAAACATTCCATTCAATTAATTGTATTGCTCCATACAACTTGTTCTCTGTTAATCTTTGTTTTTCTTTATTCGCCTACCTCACCGATCCTTTCTCCGTTTTTGTTTCTCACTCTTTCGTCTGATATACCTAACTACCTAAAAAAATAATTTATATTTTTTACTTGAAGTGCAAAATGTATTGAAGAAATGAAGATGGTCCTAAACTATTTGGCTTCATGCCAAATGAAACGGAGTAAGATTAAACAATATATTTAAAAAATATATTTTGGTATAAAATTGACGAATAAAATGGCTAGTCTTTTAAAGAGTAGCCTAGGACTAAATGCAGCATAAAGCCATAGGAGATTGGTACCAAGCTGTGAAGTTGTAAAGCCAGATCCGGCGCCTTTGGGATTTTTCGCTTCACCGATCTGCTCAGTCCTGATCTGTGAAAATAACATGTGACGCATTAAGGAGATTTAATTTGCTGACTGAATAAAGGACCGAAATCGAGAACCAAAAGAGAAAACCATCCCCGTCGCTTGGACGGCGGAAAACTTTAATTCTCTTCACAGTTTTCATTGAATTCGTTCTATTTCGCCAATAAAGTGGAATAGGTTAGGCAATAGTTAATAATAGCAACCAGATACTCGCTACCAACTTTTCGAAAAACCTAGAATTCTACCGGTTTCAACATTTTCACTTTTTGCTTCGAAAAATACTTTGAGAACTCAATTATTTGATCTAAGCCTATTTTCATATAACAGTTTTCCAACTAAAAAGTTGAGTAAGTTTTGTATTGGAAAACAAAATGCTGAGTTGATTGTTTAAAACTCTAAATGATAAAAATATGTTATCTTGATAAGTAATTGTCAATTATGTCGAAATAAGGGAAAGCGACGGAAAGAAATGAAAAAAATATATTTACCCTCGTTAAAAAACTCAATAACTTCATTAAAACATGGTGGGAATGAGGTTAATGTAATGAGCACTGACCGTGATGCGGTCCTTTGGGCGGCGTGGTGGGGGGGGGGGGGGGGGTGGAAGTGTGTGTAGTAGAGGGGGTGCTGAGTGTAACCAGAAGCCTGCTCAGTTTTTGGCGAAAGCGAGGACCACTTCATCCCAGCGCACTTGTTGTTTTTCCCAAAAAAGTCATCTCTTATATTATCTTCAGTGTTTTCTTATTTATGCTAAACCACGGAGACCAAACACTTCAATCATAATTACTTTTTTATGATTTTTTGAGTAAATTCCAAGACCAAAACTTTTAGTATCTACGGTATTTTTAATTCCCATTTTTTTAATAGTAAGTACTTGTTTGAAGCGGAGATTACTTTTTCCACAAGACCGGAGATAGAAATTAGCGAAGTAATGTTATTATTTATTATTAATGTTAGGTACAAACCTATTTTTTGAGAAAATGTGAAAAACTGAAACCACTCATAATAATAATAAGTAATCTCTTAATTATTTTTAAAATACTTAATTAATTTAACGAGGCGGTAGCGAAATAAACAAAACTTAGTAAGTTATTACTTATTGTCCAATTTCGCGGACGATGAAAGGACTCAGATATCTGAAACAAGTTTTTAACGACGAAAAAATAATCAAAAAAGCAAATTTTTCGTAAAGTAAGTAGGTAGCTATTGGCAAGAAATATTATTGTGCATTATTACGCACAGAAGGCTGTTGTGGGTAGTTCCAAAACCAAAAACATTTTACCAATTGCGAAAGCAAACACCTTTCAAAACACGAGATCTACCATAGTAGTACAGTTTTATTTTGTATGTGGATAAGGTCCACTGGTTTTAATAAATTAGCACTCGTCGAATTTCACGCCTAAATAAATAAATGCGCTTCATAAACTCTTTCATGGTTGTAGTTACAGGGCGCGTATGCGTCTATAGCCTATACGGCCGGTGTTTGTATTTGTTACATGCTTATAACGTATAAGCGATTGCACAAGTCGTACGTCTTTGCAGTCGGGATCAGGAGTATTTGTGTTGACAGGCTCCTCCGGTCTGAAGCCCTTAAATTCCTGAAAAGATATCTTGTCTTGTTAGACAAACAGGATAACTCTATAATTTCTTATTTGCACCAATTACAACGATGTGTTTGTTCTACCGAAATTTCAAAAAACTAATCAATGATCCCTTCAACAGCGATGCTCAACCAGGACACGCCAAACGCGTGCACCACATTTGTACTGGTACACACTACCCAGAGTTGAGAACGGGTCGTTCGTATAACGTCCTGTGCTAAAGAATGATTTTTAGATTTTTGTGTTACCTTCCTCCTAACAACTTAGGCCGCTGCAAAACCCAGGTTCACTCCACCCTTTATAAAAAAAGGCTCTCCAAACAGCATCTCATAATATGTTATATTTCATATAATTAAAAAAAAAATGGCACATTCTAATGTGGTAGATACTCTCAATATCCCTCTGGTGAAATACCACCACTCAGAATTGAAACTTCGAATGTCCAATGTAGAAATTCTATAATTTGGTAATAAGGCACGAGGGCACGGAGGCAGCTGTCCCTCGGGTTCAATGAAGTGTAGCCAAATCCAAATGCGCCCAGAAATACGCATTTGCTGTCTGCTTCCCTAATAGTCATGGCTACTTCATGCATTCTTTCCAGCGTTTCGCAGAAGCCCTATTAGGGATATTATGATACGCATTATGGCGACATGTGATAAATCTGTGCAGCGTGCCCAGTCTCCAGATGACCACGACAGATGCCGTAGCCTTGACGCTGGACCACCGTGGTTCTGTTTATGGCTTACTCAAGGCACAGGTGATTACAAAGATTATGATCGACATGCCAGCTGCCGTTTGACTGGTTTAATCGATAGTGATTTGAATAATTTCAATTATTTGTCGTTATTTATTACCGCATTATCTAAGCAGCTTCCACGTCCACAGATCAGATCTTTACACATCCGCATTATCTAATAATGGAGTAATCTCATATAGATAGTAAACGTAAACCATTTTTTTTTTTTAAAAATAACTAACACGTGCATAACTGAAAAAAGTTTTTTTTAACCGATCTATGATATTGTGGATACGTTTTCAATAGTGTTAAAGAGAGCAAAGGTTAGCTAATTTTTCAATAAAAGTTTAACAAAACATATTACTCAACATGATTTGTTAAAGAAACATGTTCATATATAAACAGCAAATTATATTTCGTAACCATAAGGTGTCATTTTTTCGAGTGTGTTTATAAAAGAATCAAAATTTCACTTTCTATTTGAGTAATACAATTACTTGCATACATATTGCTTAACATTCTCAAAGACTTAAGCACTTCAGTGTCATGTTTTAACTTTTTTAAATATGTATTACTCACATGGTTGTTGGATTGATTGAGAACAAAAACGATCGAACACCTGAAAGTGAGGTGACCTCCCGAACTGTGCTTGACGCAAGACAGGTGTACTGCAAATTGAACACTGTACCTCCGGGTGTACCCTGTACATGCTGTCACGTATGCACCTACGAGTAAAAGGTGCGATCAGAAAGTTGATAGACTTAACATGACACACTAAATATTTGCGTTCTGCAACAAATTAATGAATTTCCCTTTTTTATGGAAATAACTTTTATTCAAACGACTGACTTCAGTTGCCGCTAGCAAAACATTTATTAGTTCTCCTACCAACTTCGATGTAGGGTATCGAGGCAGGAAGCTGACAGAATAAGGCTGAAGGTAGTTTTAGTAGAAATGAAAACGAGATGTTTAAGACTTTTATGCTATAAAACAATATATAACCGTATTACAAATGGGAAAATCCAAGGACTTCGATTTCACGATTATGCCATGCAGAGCGGATGGATAGAGGAAATAATAGAAGAAGAAGAGGTATATAATACACTAGTATGTAGGATGTTACTTGATATTTTGACTCTGCTGATTCAAAAAAGATTAGTTTCTTTAATCCACCTTAATTTCTGGTTAACGTGAGAAATGATTTAACAACTTACGCGCCTGGTACTGCGACCAAAAACTAAAAGTTTGTACGTATTTACGCACGTACGTACTCACAAAGGAAAGTATGTTGTTTAATAGAAATGGGAAATGACTCAATAATGTATACATATGACGTACAAGCGAATGAAGGAAGAAGTACGAAACAGGAAGACAAGGAAAGATCAAGCCAATCAAAGTATGCACCTACCTACTGAAGTTGGGTTATATCAAGAGTTGGAATAACATTAGAGTTTGTATGAGATGGTGCAAATGTAGATGAAGGCCACAAATCTTCACACGGGGAAAAAATACTACTCTAGAGTTTTGGTATAGCAATAAATCGAGACGAGATGATATATGTATTGTTAGGTATGTACCCGCTGTTTCCTCTGTTTCATACAATAAAAAATAATTAAAAAAAAAACAAAATATAATACTTGCCTTCCTCAGTGTAATTTTTTTAGATACCAAACTAAAATGAATATTCCATTATTTCAAGATTAGACAGCGCACTACTAGTCACCTCTGTCATGTTTAACTATCTCGTTCTTACCACTTCTCGATCGGCCTTAGTACAATGTACGTGTATTCACATTGTATTATGTAATTCTATATCCTATGTTTTTACTCCAGTCCAGCTCGTTGCGCTAAATATGCAATGGGCAGGTCGATACAGCACCTGGCATTTCGCCATCAAATAACAAATATCAGCGAGGAAAAAATCATCTCATAAGAGGGAAAGTAATTTAAAAAATTAAATATTCCCATTGATAACTAGAATGCAGCGCAAACTCAATTCACACGAATAATCGTATCATATAATCAGTATAAAAAAGATGTGTTGAGGGTTTTCTCAAGTCTTCAGTAGCAAAATATTATGGACATACGGAAGTTGTGTTAACATTTTTCTCGTGTGGCTTGATTCAAATCTCGCTGCTTGCCTGTAGCCGTACAACAAAGAAAGATATCAAGACGTCATCAGATTTTAATTAAATTCGCATATGCTCCAACCCTCGTTTCGCTGAATGTAGCCTTGTAAGGAAACATTAATCAGTGGAGATGTTTGAAAAGTTTTTTTGGACTGCGTGCTAAGCCACCTGGAATATTATTCTGAAACTCAATTCTCGTCACTGCGGCCTTCCTCGCAATCTTGGCTCACGGGAAGAAAACAACCAACGCATTTTTTACAACAGATACGCGTTGCATCTTGTAATAGGTAACGGTAAGCCTCCACTGTGCAGCCATTTACGGTTAAGTGTCTTTGCTCTGCGCTAAAACCATTCTTCATGCGCCCAATGAAGTCATCTGGGAGATTCAAATGTTCTGTAATATTTTAAATTAGGGTTCAGCAAGATTAGAATTTCGTTATTATTGCTGAAGATTCAGTTGAATGGCGGACATCGTTTTAATATTGACGTAATATATAAAATCTAGATTGGCACAAGAACGGATGGATATTAGATAGGTATTGCCAATTAGTTTCATGTATAAACTTAAAGTTATTTATATCCTTTCGCTATTTATTAGATTGGCCAACTTATATTATCAAAGATGCCTTTATTATGTAAAAATGTAATCTTGGATAAATAGTAAATTGAATTAAAAAAATTCTAAGACTTCAGATTATTTCAGAGTCTGCGGCAGTTTTGCTTTGAACATGTTTAATTCTATAATCTCTGGTATTCTTAATTAATGTTCAGATCAGTGAAAAGCCATTCGTTTACACAATTCTTATTTATGTTTTGGTAATTGGATTTGAATACATAAGACACGGCAAGAACAAGAATATCCAGTTTGAAATGTTTTTGTTAATACAAATGTTCTACCGCTTCCTACCTCGGACTTAAGCTCATTCACGGTCGAGTTGTTAAGCCAAGAATCATTATGATTTTTTAATGAAATGAATTGAGAAATAATCTCATTTCCCTTTGGTGTGGCTTTGGAATCAAAAAACTTAGTTAGGAATTATCATTATTTATATATGTGGGTAGGTACGGACGTTGAACAAGCGAAGCTTAAAACAACAAACTTTTTTATTCTAGGTCGCCTTGTGATTACATGGTTGGATTCGTTACTGCCTTAGTGGTGAGCCATCAGCTGGAGTCCATCATCCCTGTGCATGGCATTACATACAAATTCTACGTGTAATTCAACAAACTTTGCCCATTAGGTTAGGATTAGGTTAATGTTTATCACCAAAAGGCGCTGTAAAACTTATCCGAAAATAATAATATTCCTATCGATATGTAACTTGTTGGTGACCCATTATCTTGAGATCAACATTGTATACTAAGCTCCTGTCCAATCATACCTAAGAACCACTAAATAGAGAAAATTTGATGACACTGTCTCTCTGATTTAACCACTGTCGCAGAAGCCCGATTTGACTTTCTTGTATATGACTTCTACTAGAAACCATCTATCTAGTTTAATAGTCTCGAGTATTCCTTCTATGACTATCACTCACTTTCGAAGGAACTATTGTCTGCATTCCATTGAAAGCAGTTATAATCGGTGTCACTTTCCAAATCGAAGATGTGTTTAGATAAGACCTTTAGTGACCAAACTGTCTGTTTAGTGAGAGCTGTCGAGAGTGTGTCGAGTATTTCTTCGTCACTCGAGATGGCCCATCACTCTGCAGGGCGCGTCGTCAGGGGCACCGGGGACGCTAATAATAATTATTATTTTTAATAACAATTGAATTAACATTCCAAATAACTAATTGCTGAGTCTGCCATATTTCTTCCCGCTACCTGCTACCGACTGCTGTGTCTCTATCCTTCTCCCAACATCCCATACATAATTACCCGTTTCCGTCCCACTCTCTTACGATCATAAACTGGATCTCTTATATCGACCGCAAATAAAAAAATATTTTTATTGTTGGTCTTCAAAACAGGATCGCAAGTAAAAAGGTTCGCCTCGCTTTGATTTGTATCATCTTACATGAAGTAATATTTTTACGCCGTTCCTCGGGTTATTCTTTCGAGTTTCAAGTAATTATTAACAAGACCACCAAGTTTCATGCTATGTTATTGATTTTTATTTTTTACGTTGTATTATTTATCTTTTCCGTTAACTCCGCGAGTAGGTACTACTGACAGTAGAGCAGGTCGTTAGTATAACTCATTCCCTTTCGTGGCCTGGTAATATACCTACGAGCATCAACGCAATTTCACTATTTTATTATTTAGGAATTTTAAATGTTCAATCCCAAGTTGTGGCTTGTTGAAATTCGTTTAGATATTTTATTGTGTAAAAGATAAATTCTCAAATATCCACTATTTCTATTGTAATTTATTTAAAGATATTCAGATCCAACATTCTAGAGAATAGACCTAGATTGCAAGAAACAACATTCGACAAGAACCAAAAAAGGAAAACCTAACTTTTGTTATTGCGATGAGATCCGATTCAAGTTTTGTTTCCTTTGATGCCATGACCGAACGTCCCTGACTTTTTCTTACATCTTCCAGAAACTCCTTCCTCCTTAGAACCACCCTATTTGTCCCAACGATCTAATCGTCCCTTTCTTAACCATGTTAATATCGCTTTATGCTTGCCTCTCTTTCTTTTCGGATCTTCATTCGCATTTCGGCCATTAAAGGCTGTAAAAAAACCGTCATACTTCTCAGTGATATCATTTTTACTGAATTGTTAATACCTTCTTACAAAATCAGTAGTTTACTTGCACATCTAAATAACATAATTAAAGTTGTAAATTTTCGGACAATTCAGACAGCGTTTTTAGTACTGTGTGAACTGGGAAGTCGAAATACCGACTGTGTGTCGAATAATTAATGATCAATGATAGTTGACTGTCCCGAGTAAGTTTGCTCAGCCCCGAATAAGCCATTCAAGGACTCAGCTAGAACGCACGTGGGCAGAATATCGCCTGCAGAGACACTCTATAATAACCCTGATGATAATTTAATATTACGATGTTCCTGCCGATGGATGGTTCCAGGAATCATATCTAATATTCAATCGATAAAGCTTTAATCGTTACCCACGAAACGTGTGGTTAGATTACCTTCGAGATTTTAAACATTTAAATATATAAACGGATTAAAGTCTAATATTTGAAAAAAAAAAATTAAGTGGTTCCCGGCATCTGATGGTCCATTTGTAAAATATTCCGAGGCTGAGGTGGAAAGGGAGATTAAGAGAAAGGAATATTAGGGCAGCGGGACAATACAGATCTAGTTAAAATAATATTACATAAGTGTAAAGTTGAAAGTTAAATATTCAATTTAAACATTTTTGACCAATGCACACGGTTAGGTTAGCTTATATGTATCTCCGGTTCTATTCAATAGAATTAAGTGATTTTTGACCCGTGAAAAATCACAAGATGTAATTTGACTCGCCAAATGAAAACTGAAAAAACACACATTTCAAATACAGAATACAAAATTGCCTGGTCAAACTTATTATAGTACTTTATCGCTTGTCTGGATTTGAAAAGATGATTTTCTCAACTAATCAATCAGGTCCAATTTTGAAAACTTCACACTCGTACTTACTCACAGGGATATCATGTTGTTTATTTACCTTATACTCATAATATGTATGTACTAGTCGTCACCACTGAGAAACCATGAGGTGTAACTTGACTTGCAAATGAAAAATAATAGTTAATCCATCCCTTTCAAATATTGAATAATGTCGGCTCAAATTGTAGTTAATTACTTTATTAGGTAGGTAGGGATTTGAAAAGATTATTTTTTTAATCCGATAATTTTCTACACATTCATTCTAATAAATATAATAATAAGTAACTAAATTCAAATTTAGAAGCCATCAAAAATTAAAAAATCAAAATGTGAAGCTATATTACACAATCTACAGAATCTTATAAAATACCTATCACAAAATTTAATAAGCTCAATTTTGTAATCCATTTTAATTATTCTTACAAAATTAGGTAATAAAGAAGAAAAACATGATATTTAAATGAAGCCATTTTTCCTGACCTGATTCAGATGCAAATGAAAGATGGGTGATATCAATAAAGCTGACGTGCCGTAATCTTATTGCGTAATATATAATTAGGCCGTAATAGATCATTAATAAATCTCTTAAATGCTATAAATTGTAACGCGATACCGTCCCAAAACACAGGGTGCATCGCTGTTAGATGGCTTATTAAAACAAATTTAATCATTGCACATAATTATAACGAACCGCGGTTATAATCAAATTAGCGGTTTCCAGCACATGAGGTATTGTCCATTGTCTTCTCGTTTCATTAATGTTTCAGTTCCCGTTTCAATAAAGCGGTCATAGACGTTCTCACTTAAATCAGGCACTCGCAGTCCGAGTTATGACATTGCGCGTGTATAGACGCGGCGGCGCGGTGAGCGTGTGCGTGTGCGTGTGATAGATTACAGGTATAAATTACACACACCATGATGGATGGTCGCGCAAGAGCCGAGGGGGCTCGCGAGCGGGAAGGGGGGGAGGGGCTGACGGGCTGACGGACGATGAAATCTCGCTGATTGAATCATTCGGTGTTTATCGACAAGCACAGCGTACCCCGGATATAACGAAATTTCCTTTTAATACTGGAAAATGCAAATATTATATTGCTTTGTGTAAAGCTATATTGTAATATAGTGCTTCATAGCATTTGAGTTTTAAAAAGTTAGTAGGTACCTACTAAAGCCACTAGAAGGGTTAATTCTTGCAAACGTTTCAAAAAGCTTTTGGTCGGCCCTCTGAGAAACGACTTCCTCGAATAGGCAGAGCTTAATACTATTTTATAATTCCTTTTTTTGTCCTCCTAATGTAGCGTAGGTAAAAGTTTTTAGAACTGTAAGCATGTGTTTTTTTAGGTTATTTTGAAATATTGCGCCCTTGAGGTGATTTTTCACAATAAGGGCGCTATACAAATCATCCAAATAATATTATTATTGAAATCTTGTAGTCATAGTTTATTTTTCAAATTATTTTATGTTACTGTATGTTTTAAATAGACCGTTGTTTAATTTTATGTATTTGTACGTTTTAAATTGGTACCTACTTTTTGATTATTTGGCTCACTGTATTGGACAATCGATCTATTACATATCTTTATATCCATGTAAAAGTCCAATTGGTAATCAAACTACTCTAGCGACGCCGAAGGTTGCAAAGTTAATATAATTTAAATTTTCCAAATATTTTATAAAATGTATGTTGATACGAGATAATTGTATTCAAGTCGTTTGAAGGAGTGCCTTCCTAGTTACGATATGGATGGAATGGATTGATCATGAGATCCTGATTTGCGGCCTTCAGTGCAAGAGACGTGTCGTGATAGGGTTGTACCTGCCCCCATCTACAGTTCTGCAGCGCGCTGTCATGTTGTTTACGAAACATCGCGGTTGTCGTTAAAAGCGGGTACGCCTAGCGGAGGTCGTGAGTAATTTGTTTTCTTCTCTTGTGTTTACAAGGTGGGTTCAGCTCGGTCGCTGATTGGTCAAGATTACCACCGGAGCGCTTTAGCCGAGAGCACTAAAACAAATTATTATTCATTAGTGTTGCGTCGGATAAAACTTCCCGCAAAACCAATATTAGCTCAGATGTCTAGAGGTAAAGATAATGCCCACATAAGTGAAACCGTTAGGAAAATATTCAACATTTTAAACTATCTATTTATGTCTTATTTTGTTTTAAGGTTGACGTAGACTGTGACACCTGCTTTAGATTTTTATTTATTTTATCAAGGCATCACAAAAATTTCACGTATCCTTCGAAAATGAAGAATTTCAAGCCAATAATAAAACAACGAAAGCCATCAAAATCTAACAACGTCAATAAGAGGGGGAGCTACGCGCGGTCCTTCGAGTCGAATTTCAAAGTCAATTATGAAATTCTTCCCGTTTTTCTTCAATCATTCAATGGACGCTCGTTGAATTCGGATTGTGGGTACCTTCATTATTTGTTGTAGTAGAACGTGTGACTGCAGATCCGAGGGATGCTCGGAGGTTGGAGAGGGAGAGGGAGAGGGGAAGGGCACGGAGGGTAAAGGGTTCCACACATTGTTGGGTTTGACCACCCGCGATATTTAAGTGGAATCATTTAAGGAATGGTGGGCGGAATGCGCACTGCGAGTCCGTCCAACAAAAAACAAGAATCCTACCTTCATCAACCGGAGGTGCAGATCGTGATGTTTAGTTGTGGGATTTTTTGATAAGGGAAATTATTTACAGGCAAACAGTGCGCAGGTGGTATGAGAGAATATCGCTTTGTAAAAAAATAAGCTAGCTGGATGGAGCATTCGAGGTCACCTCTATGGTAAATCAAGCATTTTAAGACAAAATCATTTAGCAGCAGCTTAAGGTAATTGTAATATGTATTTCGTATTGCAAATCGTCAACAATGAACGGAACAGTTTACCAGGTAACCACCAACTACAACTAACCTAACCTAACCACCAACTAGTGATTTATTTATCAAGAGACAGACATTAAGATATTGTACTACTATAACTATGCTGTTTAAACTCAAAATTAAACCAGTTTTAACAAACCTGCTAATATTTCAATCTTGAAAACAAAACAATGCAAACACGATGGTCTAGGAGCTTCGCTTACGAATATTTCTTATGACCCCTGTCAGGAGTGTCAGGTGCTGGAGTTCCAGGAATTAGCTTAGTGCTTAATTGAAAACAGAAAGAACAGTAGAAGAGAACAGGTTACTCAAAGATGGAAGATACAGAGGTTGAATGTCAAGGTAGAGGACTGGAGATGGATCTTATCTCGGCTTCCACAAACCCTGTGTGCTTTATGCCTTTGGTAGGCTAGCCGTCGCGCTAAAAAATTAATGTTTTCGTTTTAGTGAACCGTGTGCCGAAAGCAATCTTAATTCGTTATACGAGACATAGAGGGCCCTAATGTATGTAAAGTCTATTACGTTATAGGTACTTACTACTTCTGTGCACGTTCATGGGAAAATTTGTGTGTACGTAAATTTGAACACTAAACACGTAAGTTCGTCTGTGAATCACAATTACTTCAAATGTGTCACGAATAGTGCCTAGCAAAGCCTACGCATGGAAGGCGGTGATTCTTGATTCTTTTAGGTTCTGCATTTTCATGAATATTCAAGATAACACACGTGGATGGCTCTAACACTATCGAGGTGGTTTCTATAATTCTTACAATTACTCCCAGTGCAATCAGTCGCTGCGGAGGCGGGCTGGATGAAAGTTTGACAGGGCCTAATGTTTTATTCATTGTTTGGTTACTTCTCCGTGGCAAGAAGCCACGCATGACAGTGATTGACATATGTTTGCAGCATAACATGCATACGTATCACGCCGGGAAGACGGTTTGGCATTTTGAGGCGTACTATTTAATGTGTTTATCATGGTGACCTCGATATTTCCAATAAGTAGTTACGAACCACATGGAAAATATAACACATAGGAGCCTTTAAAATCTAATTCCAGTTAGAAAGATCTTTGATTACTTGTAAGTATAACGCACAACCTTGAGCCCGAGTGGTTTTGCCCTGGAAAAGAACAATTCTGTATCTGAGATAACAATTAGGAGCTGGCGAATGTTCCGCTGGTTGCGAGCTGCGAGCAGAGGAGGCCGCCAGTCTCAAAACAAAGCATTATTATTTTTGAACGGTCGGCGGCGCCGGTCGGTAAAAAACGAAGTAAATTCCATTTTGGACTAACTAAAAACCATTTGCCCTCTCGAAGCTTGCTTTTAGCCACGTGATTAACATGTCCGACGGCAGTAAATGAACGCGCTTCAATTACCAAAGAAAATAATTAACCTGTCTCTGGTAAATATCTTTATCGTTCAACCCGACAAACACATGCATACAAATATTTTTGTTGATTGAATTGAAGTGAGGCAGAAATTTACATTTTCATTTAGTTACATGAGTTGCGAATCATCAATATGTGCATTTCTCAATCCTTCACGATTATTAAACTACGCTGATTTTCATGTGGTTTGAATTTAAATGAACTTGAAACAAATCAGCAGTTACCAAATAAATATTCACCTTAAATATATTTATTTTTAAACCAAATAATCTAACGAAAAGGCAGCTACCGTTGGCAAACAGTTTGCAGAGTTGAATAACTCACACAGTGCTGTAAGGGCTGAACACCTTTCCATATTTCAATGTTCTTGTTCATATAACCACCGTTTGATGAGTACGTTTATGTTGATTAAATAAGTGTAATTATTTCTCTCTCGCCATGCCTCACACTTAAACCTTCCCGGGGATCTCGTCCTGCCCCGTCTTCTGTCAGAGGTCCTTTTATTTCCTCCGCATGCATGTAGGTAAATCAACAAGTGCAAAAGGCGAGAAGGAACGCAGCCTGTCAGAGAGGACTAGTGTACGACGGTGATGTTATTATTATGTTACATGTTGCAGTTTCCGAAGAAACTGAAACCTGGTTGTTTTACATGGAGATTATTTCTGCTACTCAATGAGAGAGATTCTTCTAATAATAGCTACATGTCCCTTGTATTATTGAGAAAGAAATCTTTTCATTTGAAAAGTGACTTACCTTTTACTTAAATGTCAATTTGATGTTGTTTCCATTTATGAAACCTTTCAATCTCACATGCCACTAAATGTTTAATAGGATTGGTGTTGAAATTTATGAAACAGATAACTGATTTTTAATTAAATCAATGTTTTCTAATTTAATAACCCGTTGTTTTAATAATTACATTTTTTAATGTTATTCTTTGTTATCCTTCAAAGCTTTATTTGTTTTTGAAATAGTCACTTTCGGGATATTGAACCCGCACAAACGTTATGACTGAAATGGAGTCAAATTGAAGAAGATTAGCGATTCCACATCTGCGGGTGCGTACTTAGTATTTAATTAAATAATCAAATGAAAGATCGGATTTAACTATATTTATTCCACATTTCGTGGATGGAGCTAGCTTATCATGCGGACATGTTTTATTAAACTTGATAGTAATTCATAACGAGAATTTGTTTTTAATCGGCCAAGAATTTAAATCCACAATTTGTCTCGGTCCCTGTCTCGATAATCGCCACCAAACTATGTTGATTCGGTCACCCTGCCTACCCATGGATTCCACTTGTCGCGGTCGGAGCGGTTGGGTCAACTTCAATTTTAAATGCCTTTTGGATATAGAAATAATAAACGTTAAACGCACTTACCTACTATTTATTCTCTAGATTAATGATCTAGTCAATATAATTTTCTCCAACGCATTTTTTTGTAGTTTAGATTTATTCTCAATGGTTCAGTCAATATACCATGTTCGTGCTGCTTTATAAAATATTATTTGTCCGCGCAAAAAAATGGTTTATTTTAACCTTTCGGTTGTTATTAATAAAAGTTGATGTTTTCATGGGTAAATATAATTATAAAATGATATACATGAGAGTATCTACTCATTATTCCACTCATACTACTGATCATTTTACTGATGTTTTTTTAAATTAGTTTTAAGTCACTAGTTATAAGTATTAGTTGTAAGTCATCAGCTATAGGTCTTAGATGTAAGTCATTAGTTATAAGTCTCGTTTGTTAGTTACTAGCTATAAGTCCTAATTGGAAGTCACTAGTTGAAAAATCTTAGTTGTAAGCCATTAGTGATAAATCTTAGCTGTAAGTTATTGGTTATAAGTAAGAGTCGCAGACGCGTTGGAATGTTAAAGAATTCCAGAGCCGCGCATTATTAAAGGGAAATCAGTTAAAATATCGTCATTTGATGGGTTAAATTCTTGCAACCACCCGGTAGTGGATGCAGATGTATTGTGTAAACCACCAAAGGGCTGGTCTGAAAAAAATCTCAATTTTCTATTATTTTTCAATGAAATTAGTTTCCATTACAGAAAATACCTTAATTCACATTTTTTGTGCATAAAAATATGTCGGCTTTTCCGACTAGACGTTGCGTGATATCAATTACATGTTTTTTTATGAAATGGGTTTTAGAAACATACTTCGTTATTCTAATGCTAGCAGTACAGTTCTTTACTATGACATACAAACGTTGAATTTGAATGGAAAGGCTTAAAACAATCTTATTAAAAGAAACGTTCTTCGCATACTCATCTTTGCCCCTTTTGTGCTGAAATACTATGGCAGAATTGATTTGCCAGCTGCGGACTCGCGACGGATACGATCTTGGAGTAACAATATATGGAGAGAGCGCTATTTTTTTTATCCAACCTATACAAACTTGGGAAAAATCACTTTTTCCGGGTTTTTACGTCGTACACCATGAGAAAGAAAGAGACAACAAAATTTCCCAAATTATCACACCGCTTTAAAGTATTGTAGAGTGTTCTTCGTGTCAGCGCCCTTGAGGTGATTTTCCACAAAAACGGCGCTATAAAAATCATCAAATATTATTATTATTATTATTGCGTCTCCGTTGACTCCATCCACATGTTTTGATGTTCGACATAAATTGACATAACTCAACGGTTTTTTTAAGTTATATGCTATATTTTGTTTACAACAATACTGTGAAATAGTGGTAATACGAATAAACAAAAACATTATGTCGACGTGTGCTATAAATGGATGTATAAATACCCAAGCCCTAGTCCTAGCCACGCCCAGGTCTAGCCGAGTCCGGCAAAGCTCATCAAAACTGACTACAGCAGCGCTCTCTCTTGTATATTATTGCTCCGATGATGCGATGTTAAATGATATCTTTATTTTCATTATTTTTGCGTATTCGATCATGTTATTTTTGTGCTTTTCTATCAAATTGACAATATATGGAACAAAAACGAGACACGTTATCCAGCTTTCTTATTTGCAAACAATCTTGAAACAATTCATTTCACACTACAAGGATGTCATGAAATTTTTGTCTATTAATTATTCCCAATTATAAAAATATATTTCTTTAAAACAATTTAAAAAACATACATTTTTAAGCACGTTTCTAGCATAAATCATTTAATAAAGAAGTCATGTGAAAAAGAGTTTTTACGGCCTCCGTGGTCGAGTGGTAAGACGCTTGACTATGAACCCAGAGATCGCGGTTTCAAACCCGGCGCGTGCAAACATTTTTTATTTAATTAACATATGTCATCACACATTTAATTCATACATACTAACATATATTTGCGGCATATTCCAGAGTGCTAGATACTCTAAGCATCGCCCTGGTGAAAGACCACCATTCAAAATCGAAACGTTACTTTAAATGGCTTTAGTCGTGTTTGGTGACCAGATCTGAATAGCCAGGTACTTACCAACTTTCATCTTACTCATCTCCTTCTCCTCCCCACTACCTTCAACCTCACAACATACCCCTATTGGGGATGCCGTAGACCCACTGGCTCCAAACGGTTGGGACTCGTGTGCGGTATTCACAGTTCTTATGTATATATATATATATAAATATTATGTTTTGTTTAAATGTGTATGTATATATATATATAAGTTTTGTATTAATGTATATATATTAATACAAAACTTAGCAATTCATTTTTATTCATCTAAATATTTTTGTTGTAATTGTTCTACAAGTGAATATACTCTTCCAAGAGTGTATTTAAATAAAGTGTTTTGTAGGGAAATTGACGATAATAGAAAAATAAACATTTAGTTTCTGTTTTAAATGACAAGGACGCCTTGGCAAAAATCGAAAGCGTAATTTTTATTTGAAGATACGGTATTAAGAGTTAACTATTTTTTATAATTTAATATTTCGAAACAATTCCAAATGTAATATAATAACTAGAAAATACTCACCTTTCTATTATTTAATCGTTCGATTTATCATGGCGGAATGAAGAGTGGGCAGAAAAAAGATTAGATCAAAATCCTGGCTATGATGGATTACGGTATATTTGTGAAAATTTAAATATTTTCATCGATTTAACACCGCTATATAAATTTGCTCCGTTGAAATCTGTCGATGTTAACGATAATTTTCTTTTCAAAGGTGGATTTTTGAAAAGAGGTTTGGTTTATCTCCGAAAAACATCGAACTGATTCTCATAGTGTATTATAAAAGTAATGTTTATGTCAAAACAAATTGATTCTGGATCGTGTACATGTATGTTATTCAAATTCACAATAGGAAAGCCTTATTTATCATCTTATTCATTGTATTATTACGAGAAAACAGCTTCAATGTGATGGATATCCCAATATAGGCTGCTTTGAACTTTGAAAACTTTGCTGGAAACGATAATTTACAATAATTAAAAAAACTATATTTTTCGACAACATACTCAACTCCTTGCCTGTTGAAACCTGGAAACGATCTAAAGATGAATGATTCTCAGATTTTTGTTTTTTTCAACATGTTTTTTCCCTTAGTACTAATTACCGCCCTGTTTTTGCCGCCGCGTCTGCGGCTCCTAGTTATAAGTCTAATTGATAAGTTGTAGGTTAGATAATTCAAGTTGTAAAGCGCCTTTGAGGTGTTTTCTTCACGAAAACGGGCTATAAAATTACTCCATGTTTTAGTATTATTATTATTATTATATGTGCTATTTTTAAAAAGTGATTAGTTTTCGGCGCATTAAAGGAACTGGGGTTGCAAATATACAAATTAGAAACCTTACACGAAATGATTGATTGTTATTTCCATGTGTTTTGGCTTGCGGAAGGCTTGCGTTTGTTGTAAAGTAATTGATAAATAATAATATTGAACGCTTTGCCGTTTTTTGCCTAACGTAGGTAGTTATGGGAACTCTAAGGAATGTAGATTCGACCGATGCGATGGCTCATGGTAACGGTGAGAATTAACATCGAGTTTCCTACAAATGAGGCTCGCCCACGTCGCGCTCGCCACGTGCCATGTGCCATTTGCTGCCTCTCAGTTTAGCTACCGCTTCTAGCAAAACGCCAAAATCCTAAATCTCAATAAATCTACAACAATCTAGACATAAATCTCTCGAGTGCCGATTGACCATAGATGTGTAGTCGAAAATAGAACTCTGCTTTATTGGTCGTTTACGTATGTATGTGCGTATAAATTCTAATATTTTAATTAAGATGCTAACGTAGCGAGCTTCTACGATAACGTCTTTCAACTGCTGAGGCGCAGATTCAAAATAACTTACCTGCTTCATATAAAAAGCTTAGTAAATTAGCTTGCCTCTTAGACTCTAATAGCGAAATGCCGTACGCAGATGAGGGAAAGCAGGTCATTTTATTTAGTGACTAATAATTGTTAGGAGAACTTACTTAACATCAGATTCTTTTTTAAAGATTGCACTCTTCACAGGGAAAAAATCACACATATACTTGTGTTCCTTCAGCATTCAGGACATTCTATTAAATTTCTTACACTAACATCAGCACGAAAATGTACCTTCCCTACACTATTTATTTTGTGACTTTTATTTAAAAACAAATATTTTAAGGGGGAACATTTGGTTCTAACCTTCTTCACATTTAAAACTTCTGTTTGTGACGCATTAGCATAAATCATTTTTAGAATCACCTATGTATTACTATAATGTATTTTCTTATAAACGGTTCTCATAATGTGTTCCACTCATCGACCAAGCGATGATACCGCTTCATCGCCTTGTTTAAGGCCTCTGCTCAAATATTTAGCGCCAGTGGCTTGGCGCAACCTTAACATCAAATTATTTGCTCCGCGACCAATTTGTATCTTACAGATAGCTTGGATGAGAAATGACAGCGAACAATAATTTGTTCTGTTTCGTTGAAATTCCACCGCGGCTGCTGCCTTCGGAAGAGTAATTATAAGTCAATTAACAGAATTCTAGATTCTTAATTATTTTTGCATATCTATCCAATACACGCCGCGGTTCAAGGCCAGACAGAGCTAAAACTACCTACTCTACTAAAGTAACGTTAACGAGCTGTGCTTGAGGTAGAATGATGTGCGAACTGCCGAAGTCGGGCAATACCTACTATAGCAATACCTAATATTGTAGACGAATCTCTAACTAATTTTAAATGAATTATTCTTCTCTCCACTGAACAGTCAATCCTTAACCCATTTCAAATACTTTTTAAATGTTTATATAGAGGAAATCGATCAAACAATTCGATCCCGCTGTGCGCACAGTTTGATTGCTTCTCAAACGAATGCAATAAGTTTGTGAATCATGCATCGCTCAGTTAAAACGGGCTCAGTTTGGAGTGAAGGTCCATGGGTCACTTGAGAGACAGTGATTTCCTAAATCGTGCATTGTTTCCCTAATGACGACACCTTCTAAATAATGAATACCGCCCAGACAACGTAAGTGAGGCATTATCCGAAGCGGACAATGGCCTTTTTTACGTTTTAAAGCGATGTTTTGCATAACAATATTGTGACCGTATCCAATGATACGAATTGCTCGAGAGCGTGTGTCCGGCGCCACGTGATTAGCGCTTCCTAATTACTTCAAATTACACCTGGAACTGGAGTCGTGTAAACACGGGAGAGCAGCGGGTAGGGAGAGTGGGATACGTGTAGCGCTGTGCTGCGGGGACGACTGTGTTAAGAGAGAAACACGTGTGAACAGAGAAGTTATCAGAATCACAGAACAGGGAATGTCGAGCAGAGGGGGACGTAGGTACAGTCGTTAACGACAAACAAAGAATAAAGCGCCAAAAACTGCAACCACCAGGTACCTACCTACTGTGTTGTTAGTATTGGATCCCCTTAAACTCATTTACTCAATTTTCTAGTGAGAATCAGTTAAACTGTAAACACCGCATTCTCATAAGTAAATAATAATAATAAGTAAATAATAGTGATTAACTGATTAATTCAGTGAAACAGACCGGTGGGTGCAATACTCTGCCATATAAAGGGGTGTCACCAAACAAAGGACATCATCTACCGCAGTTAGAAATGTTTAACTATTTCAAAATTTCGTCTATTATTATAAATCAATGTAACTTAATCAGTTAAAAAAACTTCGTTCAATGCTAATATGCTTTTGTTCATTTATTTTTATATGTTTTATAAATAAATAAAATTACGAAATAATGATATCGATTCGTAGGTATACATTCTGAGTTTTTAAATTATTTGTTATTTTTTATTAAGATATTTCGTATGTAGGTACTTACTTTATTCTATATCTTCGCAGAAAACATTAATTACAGTAGCATAAAATTAAAGAAATATATTAAGTGCTCAATATTGTATTTGTTTCATAAAATCTATTTTTTTAAACTTGACACGAGAAAGAATATTAAAAATAAATCTTAACAACGATATCCCTATTATGAACCCTACATTTTTCAATTACGTATTAATGTAATTTATTTTTCCTTATTTTATATACCACACAAAACAACAATGCTGTTTCTTTTTCACATATATTATTGGTAATGTTATATATTTTTACCTTAATATAATGCTTTAATGGTGATGTCCTTCCCAAAATTAGTTTATTAAGAATATAATAATACGTCTTTGATGATTTATATCCGTAGGTTTACATATGTATTGTGAAATGAATAAATGAATGTATACAATTAGATCGGTATAAGTGTACCAAGTATAAGGTGTCACCCTTAGATAATAATATGTGATATTTCCATACACGCGAGTTGCGAGATCCCCTCCGGCCGGTGGCCAGGCCGCTCGAGGTGAGGTAAAGCGATATCCTGTAAACACCTCCGACCTCGGTACAATGTTTGACATTAGGACGGTACTGAATGCGGACCTTGTGGCATCCCTGTTTATATTGGTATCTGGGGTATTCCCATACGGCACGAGATGTTTCCTCGTCGTCCTGATTGTACTGAAGGGATATCATTACCTGAGCTCTACCTCATTTTTAAGTACATACTAGATGAGAATTTCAAAATGAAAATTCGCAAACGTTATACATATTTTACGAATACAAAATCAAACGTTTGCAAGGACCGGCAAATTCGCGTAAAAGTAAAGACTACAAAATAACGACTTTGATAAAATAGTACTAATTTATGTGCTGACGTATGTAACTGGTTTTTGTTATAGCTTGTATTGTGCAAGTAGGAAGGCACCTATTATCATTTCATTGAAATTAATTGTAATTATTTCTCTGAGCCTCCGAAGACAATAGTCGGCTGTATTTTTGTTGCGATGTGTTGCGTCTTATTTGGGTTTTGTGTCTACACAGAAGTATAAAAAAGGTCGTCTTACGACAACGTTTAAAAAGTTTAGGCAATCTTAAACACAGTGTTCAGACGTCAAATATACTTGTTGTCCTGACACGACATTAAACCTTCCAAAATTAAACATATCCTTACTGTAGACAACCGACGTTCTCCTTTGTCCCGAATCATGATTAATGCGAAAACACCCAAACACTTCATTCATTTGTCCAAGTGTGAAACAATAAAGTAAAACTAGTCATTATATAAATAACTACGTACTTAACGATACAAAAACACCGTCGATTTTTCAATTACAGATTTTAAAGCAAAATTATTATATCTTTCACATTTTTTTGAACAGGCATCCCTAACTTCGATTCTGGATGAATATCACGAAAACACTGATATTTACTTTATACAAGAAGTCTCTTGGTCTTTGAATATATGTTGTGTAGTCGGTTATTAAATAGATTTAGTTGCGTCATGTTGGTAGGAATATAAAAACATCGACGATCAAGTCTCGGCCCGCAATCAAACAGCGATGCATAAAAAGTCACTTACTGCGGCCGGTTGATAAATGGCCTAATTGCCCCACCGCGTGGCACGGTAGCCCTGGCCGGGCGCAGGCAATCTGATCTCTGATCATCTGACTCTGGTACTGGAAGCTGGGCGCTGGACCACACCAGGGAAATTATTTCGAATAAAAAACATAATAACTATACGCCGTACCCTCGAAGAGGGGCCCGCAATCTTTTGATGGGTGGTTTTGGGAGGGATCGAGAAGAGATGCCAGAATAATGTCAGGAGCGTTAGAATATTATTATTTTATCATCATTTTTATAGCACATACGTAATTTAATCATATTTCACCCCAAGTTCACTTTACTTAAGTTTAATCAGTTTAACCATTTAATACGATTTCTAACATTTATTTAGATATTAATCTATTTTGGGATACACTTGCACAAAATTTCTCCTGCAGCAACGTTTACATCATTTTTGCCACCTAACTGACATGAAGTAAAATTAAATATTGTTTTAGTTAGCTACTAAATGATTCTACCAGTAACTACAGAGCTACACGATATTTAACCTACCACCTAAATGTTTTCATTTAAGTATTTCAATCGTTTGAATTTATACTACGAAATAACAGTATGAGTGAGAACAATAATTGACATTGAACATGTTTAATGAGACGACTATACGCATTGGTATTGAAACATGTTTTTTAAATGAACATATCTAGTTCTCAAATCAGTTACATTTCTTCGATTATATGCAATAAAATAATTAAATTAAGGCTTACGCTTGGACAGAAAAGTCAAGAGTTTTCTGCGTTGCTCGGCTGATGGTTGTTTGGCGACCCCTGATACTGCTCGCACCTACTTGCAACAAGGCCAAATTATATTCCATCGTTAATTTCCCACTGTAATAACTTCACATGCTACAATCGTTTATTTGTCTAGATAACTAGATGATTTCTGAGAATATTTTTTGTAAGGTACCTACACATTTCATCAGAAGTAAAATAATGAGACACGATTTATAATAATAACTACAAATATTTTATTGGAGAACGATTTATGGACAGCGAGGAAACTCTCTTTCATTTTTAACGTATATATCGCAGTCCGCTTAAAAAAATGTGTTTTCGATAAATAATTCCGATGAAGTCGATTGTACACTTTTTTGTATAAAAATGAGATCTGATGTTCGAGGTTTATTTATTTTATAAATGTTCTTAATGTATAGATTATGCTACGACAAAATTTAACAAAGTCAGGCCCTCGCTAAACGAAGAATGTCACCAATGTTGAAATTCATGTTATAAAAATTGTCTATTGTCCGGATACAGACTAAATGTAATACCTTAAATGTGTGCTGTGGATGGACGACGTACGAATATTACTTTTTGCCTCAAAAACCCATTTTTCAGTACCTTATGTGTTTTATTGAAATTCGTAATAATTAATGAATAATTATAACTTTATTGCATTTATATAGCGCAGTTCTGTTAATTCGCACTTTACAAAAAAATGTAGCTAGGTAATGATGACTCGTGCTTTATTATTCCTTTCGGGGGATGGAGTGTTCCAACGTATTATGGTAATTAGTAATTATACACGGTTACATATTATTTTAATTCTAGCCCATAAATGACGGTTAGAATATTGTGTTCCGATGTGCATTATGTGAAGCCAGCAGTGTGTAATTGAATTCGTAGTAACAGATCTCCATCAACTCCTCTCGATCAAATAGGTGATAATCAGCGTAATAAATAAGGTAACAATCCACTGTTTCAGGTCGGGAAATGTATGATTATGGCGGCTGGTCCAGAGTACAGGCTCCGGAGTGAGGGGCCGCTGCTCGAGGAATGGCCCTCGGCCCCGGCCCACCCCATCCCGGCCACCCACCAGGTACTGTGCCTAATGAAGGATCTCCACAAGTATACAAAGATACTAGAGGTAGGTGCATTCATTCTATCAGGGTTTTTCTAAACGATTTGTTGTAATTGTTTACATTTTTTCAATGGAGAGATTCGGAAATAATGTACTTCTGATGTAAGAGTAATAAATAAAATTAAGAAGGTTTGGACAATGGTGAAAGGGGTGTAAAAATAATATATGATGTGAAAGTGAATGATGCAAAGTGTCGGGGACTCCCGATGAGAACATTGCACGATCAAGTGAATTCAATACTTGAGGTGGCTCATGTCAAAATAGCAGTAGAGTGTGTATGAGATGATGTATGAATGTGAACGACACAAGGAGTGTTTGGCGGCCCATCCCTTCACCCTACCCCTGCGAGGAAACGACGTATAGGTTAGTTAGTCATGATTTTATTGAAAGAAGATATGTCTTACTGCTGTATTCGAGGATTCTAATCATTTAAGATTGAATCGTGTATTCAACGATATCAATTTAAAACGGCTTAAGACAAAGGTACAAGGATTTAATAAAATTTAATAACACCATTCACTATTCACATCAAATTTTTACCTCATTGTTTTCCATACATTTTATTGTTCCTTTCCGGAAAGCTTAAAATACTTATAGTGTGAGCTTTTATTATTTGGTAGTAAAAATATTGTTTATCGATGATGAGTCACCGGATTGCAGATAAGTGTTTCATTTCCCATGGCTGTAAGTGCACCTGTGCCCGTGCCCAGTGAGTGTACTGTTCACCGTACACCGTACACTGTACAAAACATATACATTATAATAGTCGTGTGTGTGCTGCTGCCAGTGTAGCGTTCAGTGTTCACGTGCTTGTGTAGTAGCGTACGCAGCATTTCCCAAAACCAATACACCACGCCCACGAAATGATCGGTTGGCGGTGCGCGGTCTGCCCCATTACTTGTAGATTATTCCATCAGAATCAATTTACTATCGCCGGAGATTATCTCACGGCAGAAAAGCAGAACAGCAGAAGAGCAGAACAGAACAACAGAAGAGCAGATTAGCACAACTAATGAAACTGCTGAACGTGCTGCAAGGAGTGCTTTGCTTTTACGCCAATTTAGGAAATCATACAAAGTTTAAAAAAAATACTTTTCTCTAGGTAAGCAACATTATGATTAAGATGTTTTAAATGTTCCAGCATAGATTTAAAATATATTAGTTTAAAAATAACCGTAGCATCCCATCAATTTAATAACATATGTAAACTATTTGAACCGCTATCAGAACGAGAAGAAGGAAGGCAGGCACTTAAACATAACCATTGCATTTTTACATCAAACACTCCAATTGATTCGAATCTGGGATAATTTAACCTCTTTTTAAAATTTAAAGTGCTAATCGAAAATAATAGATTGCCATAAAAGTCTGTAAAAGGTACATAAAAATATACCTAATGGTACGAGAATAAAATATGTTTAAATTCAAGCTTAACAAAAATATTTTATGATACGAGATTCAGGTCTCAGTAATCGTGAATATTATTATTATTTATTATGTTATTTACATTCGTGTTGCTTCTCAAATATCAATACTGGTCCCATACACGACTTTAAAACCGATTTCTGATTTTATTGCACCGGGGGGACATAAAGCGTAAGATTTTGATTTGAGAAATTTCCGATAAGTTACCTGAGGTCTGAGAACAAGTACCCGAACCGAAACAGCTGATCGCTGAGTGACCTTCTTGACTCCGGCTTAAATCAAGATCGCTCTTCCGATCTTGTTATTTCAATTCCTATCTCTTTATTCAGAGAACACAACGGGCTCTCGAAATCAGACAACTTGAAAACGTAATCATGCGGTTAAGAAGATCACCCTCAATTGGATGTGGTTTCTGAATAATGTTGTTGTAAATACCTACCTCCGCACTTACCTGGCTGTTATGGTTAGGCTAGTATTAGTATGCGGGTGGATTGTACGAGTGTGTGGACATTGAGGATTGAGCCTGATTCTTCTTTACACTCTGTTAACAAAACAAGGTAACTACAGAGCAACAAACATCAAACATATTTTACTTCGGTATCCAAATCTATATTTAATCACATAGTAGTTCCTTTCCGATGAATGGAGGTTGATTGCCATCTGTTTCATATATCTCTTCTAGCAAGAACTTTCAAGCCTCGGCGATTTGCAGTTTTGTTTTCTATCCTGTTCTTTTTAAATAATCTTTTTACCTATAATAATTAAAACATCCTTTCCTATTTTTGTAAAATTTCTCTGCTTTTCTTTTGTTTGTAGTTATTATTTTCTACTTATTGATAAAGCATTTTTTTTCATGTATCTACATACTTTTGTATTATAATATGTATGATGCTCGTGTAGTCAGGATTGATGATTTTTTCCTGACTCGGGCGTGGCTAGGGCTAAGGCTAGAGTATTTATACATCCATTCATAGCACATGTCGACATAATGTTTTGATTATTTGTAAAACCACTTTTTCAAAGTATTGTTTTCAACAAAATATAGGATATAACCTAAAAAACCGTTGAGTTATGTCCTGTTGTCGCATAACAAAACGTAGTGGGTGAAGTAGCCGGAGATGCGGGAGACGTAAAACATGCTTGTAAGCATGTATGTACACCGAAAAGTGGTGCTATATTATGTGAGAACTTGTCTTATCTCTTTCTCTCATGGTTTACGACGTAAAAACCCGGAGGAAGTGATTTATCGTAAATTTGTGTAGGTTGGGTAAAAATATTTAGCTCTCTCTCCATACATTTTCTTGCTCTGAGCTATTACCTATATGCCAATTTAAAAAAAAAAGTTACAGTTCAGTATTTCCTCCGCTTAAACAAAAAATAAGTGTTCTGCTTGTTTACTTCCCGTACGCTTCTTTGCTTTATCTAACCTTGTAATATTTACAACGTTTGTCTGAAGTTGGTATTGTTATAATAAATAAAAAACTTATTTCGAATAATACATGGCTTAATACAATAGTATTTGTTAAGTCTGAACTTAAACTTTAGTTTTTGTAAACACCTCCATGGCCGTAATTCAAGTCAGAAAGGAACCCCTCAATAGATTATCAGTTTAAAATGTGGATATCCGGAAAGAATGCAAAGCTGATGTAAGCGCAATGAATAGGGTTAAGGGACGCTTAGATGGTTTGGGCATTTAGAGCGGATTGACGAAGAAAGGAGTGTGAGAAGAATACATGACGTGGAAGTGAATGGTAAAAGAAGTCGGGGACACCCGAGGAAGACATCGATCAAGTGAATCAAATACTTGAGTTGGGCTATGTCAAGAGTCAGAATAATACAAAAGTATGCACGAGACGTTGTGTGAATGTGAATAAAGCAAGGAGTGTGTGCCAAGACGGTGTTGTATGGCGGTCTATCCTCGTAGGTTAGTTATCTATAATATGCATGGGGTAAACTATTAGCATATTAAGGGTTAAATGTCACTAAATTGAGCTCTATAAACGTCAAATCCGTTACTATGTTGACCAACATTATCGTTCGCTCGGTCCCTGTATGCCGAATGCCTAATTACCCATTGCCCATCTACCCTCCGATGGTTCGCGGTCAGGACTTTCGTCTAAACAAAACTCTTGTTTCTTATTCAATTTATTATATTTTATTTATTTGTAAGCATATATAACCTACATTTTATAACAATACATATAGGTATGTATGTAGTCGGTTATATAATAAATTACTGTTGCTACAGTGCGTATGAAATGCTATAAACTTTACAAATGCATTATAGGTTTCCAAAAATATCTAAAATTATCAATCGCCGTATGTATTCAACTTTTTTCTATTATTTCCAGCTTCTTATTTTATGGAAATGCATAAATCATCCGTCACGAATATTTAAAAATAATATAATTCCGAGAGATTAAAGACGTTTTCTCGTCTCGTATCGTCTCTGCAAACCTTGATTGATGTACGTACTTCGATAGCACGACTTAAAGCCTACACGCGTTTACTGAAACACGACGTGATTATGGAAATAATCAATTTAAAGTTAGGAAACAGTATTTCGTATTGATCCAACTGATTCCTGCCTACACGACAAAAGGCGAGGTTAATCATCGTGCCAAGCCACTTTGTACCGTACTCACAGAAATCTCCCAAATCGTTATTCATTTGACGACTTATAGAAAATATTTGGATGTTTTTAAGATGCATGAATGAAGTAAAATATGAGAATCGTTTATCATTTACAAATAATATGAGATTGGCTCGACGTCAGCTATATCGCTACATCGCTGCTCAGCTAAAACCGTCGTGAATATCAATAAGTTATTCCGTTTAGTATTTACTAATTCCCCGTGTGTACACTGGGCCCACTCACATCTCACTGTTCAAAGGTAACAGCCTCACGCTCACTCGTACGGAGATCTGCGGACCAGAGTCGACTAGAGCTGCCCTCGCCCACGGAATTATCGCTGTCACCTTTGCCTATGATAAATTCTACAATAAATAATACAGCGCTATCGATCGCGCGAGATTAGGTTTTCATTCCGCCGATAGCATCCACGAAAGGCGTCCGAATAGCTTTCTTATTGCTGTTTGGGATTCCGTTAAATTGTTTTTGAAATACGTCAGTAATCGGGGTCGTAAATTTCAATTAAATAAAAAGCTGCCACCTGTGAGGGTCACCGGCCACGCTCGTAATAAATATCTCCGGAGATTTGGACGGAAAACACAATATATATCTAAGACTTATACGGATAAGTGTCCGATTATGTGTAGCCACAAATACGATTTATCGCTGGAATCAATAGTTTTTAGGAACTTCTTTTTGTAATAGATTTTAAATACCGTATTTACATAACGCGTCGAGCGAGAGTCTTAATGACATTCACAAGGTAGAGGCAGAGGAAGAGGGTATCTATTACCATCTCCATTATAACGCGTTTAGTGCAACAATTAGGTGGAATCCGACTATTTCATCGACGCTAAACAAAATATATCGCAGCTATTTTTTCATAAAAATATTATTTATGGTTCATTGATCTTCGACCATATGAATATTTTTAGGATATGTTTAACACCACCCAACGCTGATTTTACAACAATGTCAGCCATGTTTGGGGTTTTCGATGATTTAGAAGACATCTATTGATCTGCGATACGGGGTTGGCGTTCGTCATACTAGTACCCTGTTCGTCTTCGGGCCACGTCGTCAAGTGCGGGGTTCGGCCACGACTGTTTCCAGGCCGACCTCGGTTAACCCTGTTAAAACGAAAGCACCGATTCCGGTAACATGACGCTACATATATTTATGCGCTGCATTCAGATTTTTATAGCGATGCGTTTGGCTGGCGTGGGAGACGCGACAAGGGGCCGGCACGACCCGACAAGCCTCACACGACCGATCAATGTTCCCGAGTACCCCCAGTCCGACCGGCAGTACGACCTGCGTACCTACCACCTACCCCGGTGTGGGCCCTAACATTTTAACGAAAATTTACGGCAAACTTTTATGCCCCGGTATAAAGACGGACTTTTCAGCGGGGCGGTGTTGCTGTCAATTTTTTATTCAAGAATTTATGGCACTATTTTGTATAAATCGATGATGGGCAGTAAAAGCCTGAATTATGCTACGGCGAAAAAATGTTTTTTCAACATCGCGTCAGTCAATTTACTTTTTGCCACACAATGTATTTTTATTTCGGTACACTAAATTATTACAGCGATTGATAGTCAGTAAAATTTTATGTGAAAAGCTTCTGCAGTTTCAACAATATATGGGTCGTTTTTCCTCAAGCGTACGCCTCCATCGTTCATCTGCCTGGTACTAGCAGTTTCTCTGATCTTAAGATAGCTGCTACATATGTTGTCAATTTTCCATACGACTTAGATATCGTTATTCCCTACCTGTAGGATAGTAGAACGAAGCCGTTATCGTACGGAGGTTTGCGTGCACTCATATGTACTGTCGTGTGCTCATATGACCCCGCGTCCTTTGAACAAGTGAGTGTTTTCCCTAGTTGACTATTACCCGTCCGTTTCCGGGCAGAGTATTGGTGGTAACGATTCACGATTGTATTGTAAAAGAGCTATTTACGGGAGTAATAATCATATAGGTATTTCTCCTGAACAATTACTACGTGATTACATTATAATTACTTCGTGCGCAAGTTACTATTATTAGGTGATCACGATCAGCGAACATCACACAGTATCACTAACTTACCGAGCACAAGGTGTAGTTGTCGTCATTCGACTACAAACAGTACAAACAAGGACTTCAACGATATGGAGCGATCTTAACTAGTGTAGGGTTGTACACAAGCACCCCTTAGCAGCGAATCCAAGCTGGAGATTATTATTATTTATTTACTTAAAACAGTACATATGTATAATGGTTACATATTTATATTCTAATATCAACTAAAATATTAAATACTTTAAATAAATCAATAAATAATTATAACTATTTGTTTTTTTTAAGTTTAAAATTAAAATTCGCGTATTTCCTCACTTCCCTCTTAAATTTAATAACATTAGTTTTTCTTTTACATTGGTTGCTAATTATTGAAAAATCTTCACTGCTTTATCCTAGCAATGCTTTCTGAAATTTGAATTTCTTTCTAAGTGAAAGTCGTATTTTTTTTTCTTCTTGTAGAGTGAGTGTGTGTGGTAGTGTTTATGAACTTTTTCCATAAATGTATGGGTTTTTAGTGCTATGTAGGTACTTATCTACGCAAAGATCATCCGAAAAATCAACTTTGAAAATAAAAACATATTAAGGGCTATCTAGAAATATCCCAGAACCTCAATATTTTTTCAAATATTTCTGTAAATAATTGAATAAATGTGGTAACAATACGAATTTTAACCAACGTCTCCTTATTAGTCTAGTAAATCGAAAAAAATAAATTGTCGCTATCAGTCTCAAAGAAATCACGTAAATAAACATTTTTTTTAAATCGTAGAGATCAGAAAACGTTTTTTAACCGTATATTAAAAAAAAAGGCTTGTTTGTTGTTGAATTAATTTATTTAAATGTCCCACGAACAACATTACGACAGCCGCAACAGCTAAGTGGCGCATGAAACCCAAAGAAATGGATTTGCTAAGTATTTATCGGTTTTTACAACGAAATAATAATAACGTATAATCATTGTGTGTGTCCCGTGGAGTTCTCAGATGAATGTGACCAATAATCTGTCAAAGTATTGTTTTTCACGCAAAACGTTCACTCAAATCTACTCCGTGATATCATCTCGTGGCAATTTGTAGTTGAGCACCCATTTGTATGCGTTGCTAAATACTGTCCACGAATATAAAAATGTTCAATAAATAATTATTTAACAGCTCCGTCCGGCAAACGGAACATAACGGACTACAAGAATAGAACCTTCTTTCACACCAGAAACACTTTTAATCTGACTTTAACGGTTTTTTAATGTTGGTTTTAAAATATTTGATTTACGACGTATCAAAATAAATACTTTTCAAAAAATGAAATTGCCAATGGGTAGGTGGATTTTAATCTTTATAGACATTTCATAAGTATTATATTTTGGATATTATTTTTCTTCTTATCTCTGAAGTAGTTGGCACCTAGCGGGGGCTTAAGGTCACAGGGGCCTATCTCTGCGGGTTTTGCATATAACATATTAAACCTCCGCTAGTATCTAGAACTTTTGATTTGAAAACAAACACATTTTCGCCTGTATTAATTACTAACCTATTTACTTACTTTATCAACGTTATTTTTTTTAAATTTTTTATTTTATTTTTTTTAATTTTTTTTATTTTTTAATTTTTTTTTTATTTTTTTTTTTTTAGCTCAATAATAATAATATTAAATTTAATTCAATTAAATTATATAAAAATTAAAATGGAGTTCTACAAATTGAACACAAAAACTATAAATAAAAATTTATCAACGTTGTATGTCTGCTAAACAAGGCATTACAAAATGAACCTAGTCTGATATTTACAAATGTTTAGGACTGTAAAAGAGTTTATAGTATAAGTATAAGTGGGATGAACTGTTCAAAATAAAAATAAAAATATATTTAAGAGGAAGAGATTTTTCTGTAGAATGAAGTTACTACGAAATTATCTCTAAAATTAATATAATAATAATAAATTAATGTTTTTTTTTTCATTTTATTAAAATTTGATATGTACTTACATATATTCGTTTTAATTACTTAAATGGATATTCTTACAGGCAAATCAGCTAGTTATAGTTTTCGTATTGAAGGAATGTTTTATAGTAATTGTTCGATCCAGGAACCGCGAATCGATTCCGGAAGGAATTGGAATGAATTTAGTGGACTGTAAAGGCGAGATAGTACTTGGTAAATGACTTGATTTATCTGGGGAAAACAATAGTAAGGAATTACGTCATCTTGCTCACCTTGATTTGTGTATCTGCTAATGGCGGCCAACCCCTCTGTTCCGGTGATAGTTGTGAATGACTTCCAGGGCCGGGCGATGGTTTTGGAGGAGGTACCTCCTTCTCCGGGCGCTAAATGTGAAGTGAAGAGGGCCGGTCTCGACCGTTCGAATGATACGATCCGAGAGTGGGGGTCAAGTAACAGGCTGATTAACGCATATTTTACATAGCCATGCCAACATGGCAAGACAGGGTCGCAAGGTGACGTATAGGAGATAGGTAAAGACGAGGTAAAATTGAACATCACATTGGAACTCACAAAATGTCAATTCTAGGACCCAACATTCCCCCCCCCGAGAAGAGATGAAAATCTCTTATCTACCAAACGTCGATGATTCACACATTCTCGATTATTGTCAACAAACAAATTAAATCATAACAACCGAAAATGCTAATCTCAAAATTATTAATTATAAAAAAGGTGATTCGTTTTCGTATAGAATCAAAATATCCCAAATATGAAAATTGGTTTTACTACCACGTAAAACTATTAAACTAATTACTTTATCTGTTTACTATAACATTATTCAAAAGAGAAATAAAATAAAGTAGATAAACTATTGACAATCACAGATTCATGGGACGAAAAACAAGCTACGTATATCCTCGTTATGATCGATGAACACTTAGACCGGTAACGGATAAACCTTGACAACTGGCCGACGAAATGTTCCCTGTGCAGTTTTAACTGTCACTACGCGCACGACTTGATCATGACCAGGATGACATTCCTCGATACGTCCCAACGGCCAATGTAAGGAAGAAAACTTTCCGTCATTAACTAACACCAAATCTCCAATTTTGAGATTAGGTGAAGACGTGACCCATTTGCCACGTTGCTGAAGGGTGTTTAAATACTCCTTTCGCCATCTATCCCAAAAAGATTGAGTGATTTTTTGTAACAATTGCCAACGCGATAACCGATTCATAGGCACTTCAGACCATTCAGGTTCAGGGACCGAAGTAAGAGGAGCCCCTATCAAAAAGTGACCTGGTGTCAACGCTTCGAATTCCGATGGATCAGAAGATAATTGGGAAAGTGGTCGAGAATTCAAAATTGCTTCTATTCGACTAAATAACGTTGCCAACTCTTCGAAGGTGAGAATCTGCTCACCTATTACTCTTTTAAGTGATATTTAGCAGATTTTATTCCTGCTTCGTATATACCTCCAAAGTGGGGGTGCAGAAGGAGGATGAAAATACCATTTGATTTGACGCGTAGTGAGAGCAGATGAGAACTGCTCATGAACCGTTAGCTGCTTGTTAGCACCGACGAAATTTGTGCCATTATCACTAGTGATACTAAAACACATTCCCCGTCTGGATATGAATCTATCCAGAGCCGCTAAAAAGGCTTCTGACGTGAGGTCAGATACAACTTCTAAATGTACTGCCTTGGTACTCAAACAAATAAATAAACACAAATAAGCCTTTAACACTTTTGCTCCTCTACGTTTACTTTCTTTTATCAAAAATGGGCCACCCAAATCCACACCAACGTTAAGAAAGGGGCGACCTTCACGAAATCGGGACTGAGGCAAATCACCCATGACTGGCTGTAGACCAAAGGGACGAGCCTTAAAACAGATTATACATTTACTAAGGCGAGAGCGAATGATGTTACGAGCAGAAATAATCCAATATTTTGCATGTAAAATTGATAATAGCGTTCTGGGCCCCACGTGTAAATAAGTCTTATGATACGAGTCAATAATTAAATTAGTCAGATGACTTTTATTAGGCAATAATATGGGATGTTGTTCATTGGAGGTTAGAGGGGCGTGATGTAATCTACCGCCAACTCTAAATAAACCAACCGAATCTACAAATGGCATTAGTTTGCGAACGTGAAAAGAGTTATGATGAAGTTTGTCTGAATTAGTATGAAAGTGCACCCTTTGCACCTTTTTAATCCAGACAATTAGAGATGAGTATAGTTCCTCGACAGTTAAAACTCCAAGATTGCGATCTTTTTATCCCGTGTCGAGTGTTAACAATGAATCTCACAACCCAAGCTGTGACTCGTTGTAACCTTGTTAATGACGAAAATCTACTTAATACGGCTTCATCCCATGAAGTCATGGTTGTCAACGCTTGAATACTGGGAGTCTTAAGCTCGGGAAGAGAATTAAGTTTGACCCTGAAGGAATGGATCAATGGCCATTCATCGATGGGTGACATCATCCAAGGAGGCCCCATCCACCATAACTCGGTGTTGACCAATTGATCTGGTAAGAGTCCCCTACTCGCTACGTCTGCCGGGTTCACATGAGTGCGGATATGAAACCATTTTATTAAGGGATCAACTTCATTAATTTGTTCTATTCGATTAGCGACAAAGGTTTGTAAATTATATGTTGGCGTATGAATCCATGACAAAACGATGGTAGAATCCGTAAAAGCGAACACCTTATCAATATTTAAAATGGCACTAACAGATTTCAACGCGTAATCTAAAAGTCGAGCGAGCAATAAAGCGCCGCATAATTCTAACCGCGGAATAGAAAGGGTTTTGACTGGAGCCACCTTTGACTTGGCCGTCAAAAGGCGAATGTTAACTCGTTGTTCCGAGTGTTGGGACCGAATGTACACAACACAGGCATAGCCCTTTTCGGAAGCATCGGAAAAACCGACTAATTGATAAGTGTTGTTTAAACTATCTCCAATATAGCGCGGAATTTGAATGGTTGCTAATGTTGACAATGACGATACTATTGCCATCCAATGAGACTGGATTGCGACTGGGACTGGATCGTCCCAATTCAATCCAAGTTTCCATAATTGTTGTAATAAACACTTTGCTGAAAACGTGACGGGAGAGATCCATCCAAGCGGATCGAAAATCTTAGCAACCGTTGATAGTATTGACCTTTTCGAATAAGTTATTTGGGAAGTCTTCACCCGGTACGAGAACGAGTCATTTTGGGCTCCCAAACAATACCTAAAATCTTAATGCTATCATGATTCAAATCGAAATCTATAGGTACTTCGCGATGTGAGGCTGGAATATCAGACAGTAATTCTGAACAGTTACTAGACCATTTACTCAATTCAAAACCGCCAAGATGAAGCAACTTCACTAAATCTTGTTGTAATTTGCGCGCCGATTCGAGCGTGGACGCTCCGGTTAAAATATCATCGACATAAGCATCTGATAATAAAACCTTTGATGCCGCCGAAAACTTGATATCCTCGTCTAGTGCGAGCTGATGTAACGTACGTATAGCGAGAAAAGGTGCCGAAGCAGTTCCGTAAGTCACAGTTTGTAATTCAAATTCTTTGATCTCATGATCAGGTGATTCACGCCACAAAATGTGTTGATACGGCCTATCCTCCGGACGCACTAAGATTTGTCTATACATTTTGCAGATATCTGCTGTAAAAACTATTTTATGCGTTCTGAACCTCGAAATTAATTTCACAATATCTTGTTGAAGTTTAGGTCCTGTCAAAAGTATGTCATTCAATGACTGGTCAGATGTGGTTTTCGAACTTGCATCAAAAACTACTCGAAGTTTCTTAGTAGAACCAGTGTCTTTAATTACACAATGATGAGGGATGAAATATTTTCCACGTGAAGTTAATGAACTTGTCACATCGATCATATGACCTAAAGATTCATATTCTGTCATGAATTTAATATATGCCGTTTTTAAGAGTGGATTCCTCGCAAAACGATGTTCTAGATGACGCAATCGAGATACTGCTGAGATATATGAATCACCGAGTTCCGAAGCACCGTCCCTGAAAGGGAGCGGAACAATGTACCGTCCGGAAGTATTTCTAGAATGTTGCGCTGAAAAGGCCTTTTCACAAAGTGCCTCTTCTGGAGATAACGGCGAAGGGTGCATTGGAAGGTCTTCGATTTCCCAAAAGGCCTTTAAGCGAGTATCAATAAATGAATCTGAAGTAGTAAAAAATGAGTTAATAGGATGAGACACGCAATTATCGACATAACCCATTAAAATCCAACCAAAAACTGTATTCAGAGCAATGGGCTCAGTAGGCTCACCTTCCATGCGTCCTGAACGAAGAATAGATGCAAAAATTCCGGCACCCAGCAACATATCAATTGCAGATGGAGTTTCAAAATTTGGGTCAGCTAACTTCAAGTTTTTGATATGTTTCCAGTCTCCCCGACAAATGGGAGCACTCGGCATCTCTGCACAAATATCTGACAACACCACGAATTCCCCATTATAATGCTCATGCGAACAGAGAGACCGAATTTGACAATTAAGCGTTCCCTTTTGTGCAATGGCCGACACCTGTCCAATTCCTCGAATAGGAATGTGACGATTAGAACAATCGAAGCCCAAACGAATTGCGCAATCAGGAGTTATGAAGTTAGCTTGACTTGCAGAATCCAATAAGACGCGTACATTCTTATAACGTCCTTGTTTATCTTTTGCCTGTACGACGGCCGTAGATAATAAGACGGACGAGTTACTCGAACTAGTTAACACCTCGGTGTTTTTAATTAGTTCCACATGCGGCGTGATACTAGTTGATAGAATTGTGTTAATAACCTGGGGCGGCGACACACATTTGTCTACGCCGGGTTGTTCGACATTTCTTTGTCCTGACCCTATCCGGTTATTCACAAAATGTAATAATGAATGGTGATTTTTACGACATTTAAAACAAGTAAAACGCGACGTACAATGTGTAGCCAAATGTCGGTTAGACAAACAATTTTGGCACAGATTATATTTTTTCACTGTACTAAATCTAGCCGGTGGGGATAGAGTTAAAAATTGATTACATTTTGATAAGAAATGATCATGTTTACAAAGTACACAGATCGGTTTCTGTGTACTGATGAAAGAATTTATTACTCGATTAGCCTTGCCCTTGGTCGAGTGCAAATTCACGCCGGAGGTTTGAAGAGATTCAAAAATTATACATTGTGATTCTAAAAACAACAATAACTGCGAAAACGAGGGAATCTCTTTTCCGTGGCCAGTTGACTCAAAATTAACACGTAAATCATCAGGAAGTTTCTTTAAAATGATATGTAACAATAAGAATGACCACTCGTCGGTTGGAAACTGTAGAGCGTTCAAGGCCTGAATATTTTCTTTCAAAATATTTACAACAAATCTGAGTGACTCCCCTTTTTGTTAGGGGACACCGAAACAATCTTATCCACGTGTTTGTCTGCAATAACTCTTTTGTTATGAAACCGTTCTCTTAATAAATTATACGCAACCTGATAATTACCTATTGAAACTGGAAGATGTTTTACTGTATTTAAGGCCTCATCGGTGAGGGACCCCAATAAATAGTGTAGCTTATGTATTTCACTTAAAGACTCATTTTCATGAATTATGGTATTGAACGTGTTTATGAAATTAATCCATTCTGACGTACCGCCCGAAAAGGTTGGTAAACTTATTTTTGGCAACGCGAAACCGGGATTATTACGAGGCGTCAACTTCGCCGAGTGACAATCTTCTACGGAAGGGAACACCGAACTATAATTGATTTGGATATCATAGTACATTTTCATAAAACATGTATAACGACTCTGTAATTCTTCCACGTCACAATCTTTATTTCGAGCCGTTTCGAGGGTCATGTACGATTCCAAGAAATCGTGTCTAACATTCTCAATGTCCTTGAACTTCGCCTGTAGATAATTCTTATCTATAATATCGACTGAATTCAATGCTTTTACCGAACAATTATAAAGGTCATTCAAGGCTATATTAGCCAGGCGATTTCGCACTGCTGCGATCGCCGCCATTGCAAATTTCGTTCCACGTGACAATAAAACCAATTCACGGAATAATAATCAACAATTATTTAGCAACAACAATACGACAATCGAGCGTGTGTGACTTACGTTTTTACGTGACAATAAAAACCAATTCACGGAATAATAATCAACAATTATTTAGCAACAACAATACGACAATCGAGCGTGTGTGACTTACGTTTTTACGTGACAATAAAAACCAATTCACGGAATAATAATCAACAATTATTTAGCAACAACAATACGACAATCGAGCGCGTGTGGCTTACGTTTTTACGTGACAATAAAAACCAATTCACGGAATAATAATCAACACTTTGTAGGTTCAAAATGGAATCGATGGAAAATAGGTTAGGAAAACAGATAATCAAATCGATTCACCAAGTAGATAACAATAAACGATAATACGATAATAATCATCCGATAGTACGATAATAATCATCCGATAGTACGATAATAATCCAATAATCCGGCTCGAAGGACCAAATGTTCGATCCAGGAACCGCGAATCGATTCCGGAAGGAATTGGAATGAATTTAGTGGACTGTAAAGGCGAGATAGTACTTGGTAAATGACTTGATTTATCTGGGGAAAACAATAGTAAGGAATTACGTCATCTTGCTCACCTTGATTTGTGTATCTGCTAATGGCGGCCAACCCCTCTGTTCCGGTGATAGTTGTGAATGACTTCCAGGGCCGGGCGATGGTTTTGGAGGAGGTACCTCCTTCTCCGGGCGCTAAATGTGAAGTGAAGAGGGCCGGTCTCGACCGTTCGAATGATACGATCCGAGAGTGGGGGTCAAGTAACAGGCTGATTAACGCATATTTTACATAGCCATGCCAACATGGCAAGACAGGGTCGCAAGGTGACGTATAGGAGATAGGTAAAGACGGGGTAAAATTGAACATCACATTGGAACTCACAAAATGTCAATTCTAGGACCCAACAGTAATAATTTTTCAATAAGGTGGAAAATGATTTTATTTTTGGGGTTCCCCGGAATTCTCGATTATTTATACAATTTGATGGCATCGAATCTTGTTAGTTTGTTTCCTTCATATTATTTTTGTAGGTTCAATGAAGTTCTTAGTGAGAATTTATTCTCCATGTCCCTTACATAATTCAATTAAATCATTTCCTCCGTTTATCTTTTAACAATGTCTGGTTGAAACGATGTTTTTTATAAGTAGATACATTTGATTAAATCCAGTGTAATTAACCTTATTGATTAGTATAGTGGAAGTTATGAAGTCCACGGTTGACTAAGACGTCTAAGACCCTAGACTGCCGTTAATGTTATCAATGGACATATTTTCAATATGCGGCTTCCGATTATGTATATAATGATTCAGAAAATAAATTAATAAAGTATGAACGCCAACCTTCCATTGAAAAACCAAGCCCCCGTCGGAAATTGTGAGTCCGGTGTTATTGCGTGGGCCTTCCCCACTCTCCTCCCCCCTTCCTCCTCCTCACGGGCCGGGCTTTGCTAGAGATGGGAGATGTAAATTAAGTTTCGATAATATGTCAAGTCACAGCCATCAACATCACGCCGTCACACCGTCACGGGGTCAAAGTTAAATTAGCTTCATCTCGGGATAAACACGTTCCCAGCAGTGGCAGGCCCGGCGCAGCGCGTGGCTTATTGGAATTCACACCCGAACTCGTCCCCTTTCAAACAAATTATTTAGTAAGATATGTGAACGAATATATTATAACTTCTGGAATGCTGTGAATTCTAGCGGCGCTTAGGACAACTTGGCTTCTTACTAAATTAATATTTAAAATGTTCCTACCGATCACTAGCTCGATTCTAAATACGAGAGTATTATATCTCCGTACATACACACATTACTGCAAAGCAAGATTTGAATTTTTCATTCAACTCGCATTTTTTTTTAATAAGCTTCTTCGAGCAATCCTTCGATAGATCGTCCGACATTTTCTAGCTCAGTGAGGAGAGATTCAGAAATAAAATCCTTTTGATTCTTGAAAGGGAAATTCTTAAATCTGTGATCGTCACCACTGCCTGTAATTTTTTTAAAATATTATATATATATATATATATATAAATATAAATATAATATATATATATATATATATGTACATATATATATATATTTATATTTTTGTAAGTTGCTCCTATTATTTTCCTGTACTTATTTCTTAATTTGTAGTTATTTGCAAGTGTTGTGTCGAATTTCTTAAGCGTATTAAATAATGGAAGATTTGTAATGTATAAGAAATTATTTAAATAAATATTTATTATGATAAAAAATAATACCGTCGGGCGCTCCGCCACTGGCGAACAATCTTACTAATTTAATAAAATATTGATAAAAACAGAACAAAGGATTCAGCAGTGGATCGTAAAACCGATGCTCAGAAGCTTTTGTATGAGATTTGGGGAATTTTTATTGAATGCAAATCAATTTCGAGTGATCACGAATGGTGTGTAAATTTTAATTATTACTTATTTATTTACCACTTTAAATTCCAACAATATTCTCCATTTCCTATTGAATACTAAACCTGGCATATCAAAGTACTATTTTAAGAGTCACTATAAACGTTATTCCGAAGACTTTTTTGGTAAAGTCGCGTTATAAACAGATTGGAATGTTTCAAAACTTTGCATAATATAATGTGATTTACGTTCAATGCCGTTTCATACATTCTTTTTATATTATGAATTCAATCAGAAGAAGCGAGGTATTATTTTAATAACCAATAAATTTATAATGGAAGAAGAAGTCGGACGCCCCAGGAAGACATGGACATCGGTCCGGTGAATCAAATACGTTACTTGAAAATGAAGAAAGACGTGTGAACTGAGAAATATTAGCATGGCGTTCTATCTGCCTACCCTTGCTGAGAAATGGCGTGAAAGTTAGTTGGATATTCCAGGTGAATATTTATTTTTTACAGCTACTGCTGGTATCTAACTGTGCACATTTGTGTACTCGTAGAAGACGTCCGATCAATATTACGATTTGCTCGCGACATTCTGATTCAATGTGCAATGTTTAGCCTTATGTCACGTGTCACGTCCTGTTTAAAGTCATTCGTTACATTTCGTTACTGGATCTGACCACCAGTTATTGGAATATTACCAATACTTCGTGGAATCAACGATCCAGTGATGACTGTTTACTGATTCAGTCACTTCCCTAAGCGTACACAGGTAATCCCAACACACCACCGAGTTTCTACGACTATCGGCCATTCATTCAATACACAGTAGATGTAGGTACCTAGCGATTATTACAATGCGAATCGGCAGAAGTATACAGATAATATGATTCCAGTTTACATTTGCACGGCACCTTTTATCTACGAGTAGATACGTCGTTCTTCACTATATCATAGTTTTATGTGCTTATTCGGACTAAGAGGAGATTAAAAAAATATGGAGAATTTAAAACTGAAATGATGTTAAAAAAACCTATGTGTGTTCGAAATGTGTTTTAAAAACGTCAAAAAATATCCTAACTTATTACACTAAGTAGTGTGTCTGTTATATAATATTTAAGGTGATTTCTGAGTCATATTCGGAGATTTCCGTGAAAAGTGATTCGCACAGGACGCCTGGGAACTGCCTACAATCCTACTGACAAGGCGTGATGACACGTGGAATGTGTGAGACTCTAGAGGTTCTAGCTTATCGTTAGTCAGAATATAGGGACCTACTTGAGTATTCACGACCATTTCGGCAGATTGGTTAAATCCTCAATGACTCTAGACATAGAGTTCGCGGGTTCGACATTGTTATTTAAATAATACAAAGAAATCTTCTTTAAAAAAATACTTAGTTAAGACTTTATTAGGTTTTTTTAAACTGCATGCGTGTGCTATTTGCCCAGAGCCTATGATTATTTTTTATTTGAATTTTGCACAAGAGTTCCAATTGTTCGGAGCCACTGGGACTATGCCATCCCTATAGGGCTATTTTGTGAGTGGGAAACGGAAGTAGATGGGGTAGAATAAAGGTTGGAAACCGGGCTGTTCAGACCTGGTCGCCAAACACGGCTAAAGTCATTTCAGCAACGTTTCTATTCTGAATGGTGGTCTTTCACCAGGACGATTCTGAGAGTATAAATACTCCCAGTTGATTGGAGAATCCCAGGCAATCGATCGCCTCCCCTTCCGAACTCCGCTAGCCACACAACGTACCCCAATCGGGGATGCCATAATCTCACTGGCTCCGGACAGTTGGAATTATTTTGCTATATTCACATAAAAATAAAATCCTCTTTTTTAACATGATCGCTGGTTTCGGCATGGGGGGCGCAATGAGAGGGTTGCGCAATGTTAAACAGAGACATCCTCCCCATCTACAGGTGTTATAATATTTGGAAGATTTGAGCATCGAGTTTGCTCTTCGTTTCCATTATCACGTGGGGCATTCGGAGTTCGGTGTTCGGACAGCTTGTTCTCGAGCAGGATAATCCCGGGAGATAATGGCGATCTGTTAACATGGGGTCCCGCTGGGAGGGTGCGGGCCTTCTGTATATTATCCGATTTATATCAAAATTCTTACAATTCAGATGTGAGTGTTATTAAGAAGATTAAGAAAGGGGCGCTTCGATGGTATGGACACGTACAGCGGATGGACGAAGTAGCGTATGAATATGTGATGTGTTAGTGTATCACGGGATGCGTGCACGTTCTTAGAAAATCAAAATAAAACTATGTAATAAGTTTGTTCAAAATAAGCGAGAATTTATTAACGTGAAGAAGCAGGGATCGCGTCAGGACTCTTGAATGGGGAGGCTTTTATAAAACAGGAATTGCGTAAAGACTCTCGACTAAGGAAGCTTGTATGTTCAATTGTCTATGTCTACTTCTATGGAGAAACAATGTGATCGTTTGTTCGTTGGAATAATATTACATCCGTTTTTTTCACATCACCAGTGGATACATAACACTCTACTCGCATTCAGAGATCAACATGCTAATCCGTAATTTTTGAGGCAATTTGTAAATACACATTTGTGTACGTGATTTGCATTCCATTCGTTAATCGGCCGAAGAAATAAATTAGGTATCGTTATTGTAAATAAATGATTTGTCCATAATAATTAGCGTCAATTACCCCCGCGAAGGGTAAGGCCGACGATCAAACAGGATTCGGAGACCACATAAATCATGCAGCAGCCACGAACTAACAAGAGACATGATTGATTGCAAACCTGAATTCGGCCAAGTTACATAACAACCCGACAGCGACTATTAAAACACTGTTCTGCCTACGAAATGCTCAAAAATATCAATCAGCGGATTTATTCCATAAGGAAGTTCATTAGAAATACATTAAAAGCAAAGGCAAGCGCATTATTTATGTTATATTGATTGTGTTGGTACATGGATTTAACGATTGCGCCATTATTTTTGTATATACTCGTATACCTACATACGTTTATCTAATCCTTCGATTAGGCGAGTAGAGGGAATAGACCGTAACTCGGGGACAGACTTATCACGACTGAGACAAATCTGTGAATAGGATATGGAATTATGGTGCCCACGCACAGCTTCACAACTCTTCGGTACACCCAACACAACTGCATGGGACATGGTATCAAATCTCATAATATCACAACATTAGATCTTGGGTGAAGTGATAGGAATGGGTATATTAGTAAGAACGAACCATAGATACATATCTTAATGATTAGGTAGGTACTTGATATATATCATTAAAAAAAATTTAGATTCATAATTAGTAATGTAGTTTGTCCATTGGTCCATTATTCTTCATAAATAATTAATGAAATATTACGAATTTTTCAATATTTACTTTTAAAAGTCGTCATCCAAGTACCAGCTCCAAATTAGTATACACAGGTGTGTCAAAATACTCTTTTAATGTACTATATTAATCATCTTAGGTTTGTGGCCTTCTAAAATTTAGTAAATTATTTTTAATGTTAGTGAACCAGATGAAAAAAAAACCGAGCTTAGAAGTTTTATTCGATATTATATTATAATGCAAAATAAATACTAAGGATATTTATCTTGAGAAACGGATTGCAATCTTTGGAGCACAAACTTCAGGTGGGAATGCTGTTCTTGCTCTACCGGTATTTCAATGGAAGATGCTCTGAGGAACTTGTGTCATTGATCCCTTCGGCACAGGTGCAAAGTCGGGAAACTTGCCGTACGCCGGCCCAACATTTGTACACGGTTGAAATTAAATACACGAGAACAGGTCACTTTTACGACTCGTTCTTATGTTCAATAGCTCGGCTGTGGAACGATTTGCTGGCATCTGTGTTTCCTCCCTCATTCAACATGGGTCTTTTCAAGACCCAGGTTTACTCCTTCCTTTCCTCAAAAAGACCCAGCATCCCCAAATATGACATACGCCATGAAGGTAATTATTTCCCTCAGAGCCTCCTGTGTGGAGTTAATGTAAAAAAGGATGGTGTAGGGGCATCTTAGTTACTGCAAAACTCAGCAATATTGGAAATTTGTTTTGTTTTATACAGGTCAATTAATTGTCGGCAAAGTTTCAACCAAATTCTTGAAATGCATCAATTTAATGAATACAGTTTTAAAATTAAAAAATAATACTAAAATATCAATGTTTTTTCACCACTGTATTGTTTGATATTAGGAACGATTGGGTTAGTAACAGCATAAAAAAATATATTTTATATGTTTTTTTTTATTGATCTTGACATGGTGTACTGCCATTTTTTTCAGGTCCATCTTATTTAATAATAAACCTCACAACACTAATACCAACTGCTACAGCAGCCACATATTGTAACAAAATTCATGTCAATGTTTTTTATGACTTGAATCTGACACGAATCGAACCCGCAACATCTGTACTCAAAGCCCGACCAATACACACGAAATGATGAGCAGAAGGATATAAAATACCTAATGCTATCAGACCACTGGCCTCTGTGATTTAGGCCTTTACGATGGACCCACCGACGGAGATTTCGGAAAGAATTCTGTCTTACATACGAGATGTCATACAATCAATAACACCCGTCATGTTCACGTAATTGATGTGAAGGGTCAATGTATGTTCAAATTGAAATCATTAAATATTGCATCACGCCGTGTGCCTCGCGTTGTAGGATCCCATGTGACCGTTGTGCAACGCGCAATCATTATTGACAGTTTGTTGTGCAACGCATTACTTGAAATAATACCGGAGCAATAATGTTTTTTAATATATTCAAAAAATTGCAATATTTTGATAAGTTCAAGCGACGTCAATCATGTTCGAATTTTGCAATATTGTGAATACGTTTATTAATGATCGCCAATTAGCATGTCGAAATCAACTAAAAAAGTAAACATACGTTCTTACTTTTTTATCAATTTTCATAGAAAGCAAGGTTATCTAAATGACCCAATCTTATCCTCGTACTTTTTTTTATATAACTTGCCAATCTGTGAAATATTTTGAAGGTTGATTAGTTTCTATTAAATGAAATCTTTCCAGCGAGTTACGATGCGGTAGCACTATTTAAGGATATCTATAGTTTTTGTGTTAAATTTGTAGAATTCCATTAAATTTCTTAAAAAAAATAGTGACAGTTGTTTGATAATAGCCTTGAACGTCGAAACATCTGTCACTAAAAATAAAACTAGTAGAACTAAATAATACTAATATTAAATTTGGTTTAAAATAAAATTATAAAAACTATCTAAGTACTTGTTCTAACCTTAGCATTAGGGGCCGCTTTACCAATATGGTAATCAGAGCAATCGTTGAATTAAGTTAATAGATGCCGGAGTGGCTAATTGAGTACTTACATTAGTAATTCAGGGATTATGAGACACATCTTGATCATTTGCTAGCCATAAAATAATAGTACACAGTCCAAGATTAAATCCGTGCCCTGAGCCTCTATGTTCCACATCTATTTTGAATCAAGAGTGAGAATCAGTCGTTCAACGAGTCATTACATCTAATGGGCGCCTACCTAGAGTAAGCGTCAGGCATAATATAATGGATTAGTATAGTTTTTAAAGGTTTTCCCTTTCGACATATGAGGTTTTAAATAACAATCGTGTTCTTTCGACGTCGACAGCCAATGTAGATTTATTTTGTATAATGTTGAGTCAATCCCAACAGCCTTTAGTTTAGCGGGTTAGTCAATGCAAATCACCCTCCACTGGCCGCTTCTAAGAAATAGCCCTACGTGACAATGTGCTCAATTAGTACTCTTATCTTTGGATAGATGGGTAATGTGCATAGTGAGAGTGAATAGACGTAGGCGTTGTGCCTAATATATTATAATTTAATACTGGGCTGCCCTTCTCTTGTAAAAAACTGACACAGTGGGAACTTTTCAAATTTACCAAAATTATCTTCTCGAGTCTCGCTGCGTTACTGCACCCCTAGTTTTGTAAAAAAGTAAGTTTATGTGGAATTAAATTAAAATTTAATTAAATCTTAAGCGTGTTTCTGCTGTAATATTATAATAATTTCCCCATCTTTGAATCTGTCAAATTTTATAGATGTTTTTTAATGTGAATACCGCATAAAACTCCCAACTGCTTTCAAAAGTCTGAAGTCAGGCTTTCCCAATCGTGGTATGTTGTGTGGCTTAAAGAAGTGGGCAGAGGAAGGAGATAGGGAAGATGACGGTGGGGAAGTACCTGGCTATTCAGATTTGGTTACCAAGTACGACTAAAGCCATTTCAAACAACGTTGTATAACTATTTACATATTATACTAAACATTCGTTCTTCTTTTACTTACTAAATCTTTTTCCACCTTTCATTCATTCAATTCATCTTTTTTTACTAAAGAGATAATGTGTATTTTGATATATTAAATAAGTTTGTGATTATTTTTTAAGTAATTTAATAGGTTTAAAAAAAACTTCACACTAAACATCCCTTTTTGAAACTGATTGAAAACTGTTTTAGAAACGTGTCGGTAGACATTTAAAAGATGGTTTGGAAACTATGGTCTGTTTATTTGTAACTACATCAATTTCAATTAAACTTTCCGCAAGTTGAGAGAAGATTGGAGGAAGAAGTCCAAATGACAATTATATACCTACTAAAGAAACAACCTAGTTAGATTAGTTGCTCAAGAACTATTATGCTAAACTTGTATTGTTTTGAATTTTACATTTGTTAGCACGTAGCACTTAAATGCAGTATGCAGATAGGAACCAACAAGCGGTTGATGTAAATAACATTGCTTCAGTTGGCTGCCGGTAAATGAATGGTCCCGTAATGAATGGACTAATTTCCTTAGCTTTGAAGTTTGGTATTCTGCAGTCTATTATCTCCAAACAGATCGGTATTTTCTTCGGTAACAAGTAACGACCCGGCTAACTCGAAGACGAGAACTACGTGTGCCTACTATGGGATCATTTCCCCGAACAGCAAACAGGGAACGGCGACCGGCGAAATGCATAATGGATATTTGTATTCTGTTTGTTGCGGCTCTTACATTTTAATTTAGAGAGATGATTGCCAAGAAAGAACACGTATCACGAAGGAGTCGCATGCAAATTAGCGAGCAGACACGATCCTCGCGGTTCCTCTCCTCTCCCCTCGGCGCAGTCGGAGCAGGCGGAGGGCGCTCGACTTTCTGTCTCCAGCGATTTACATGTAGCATTTGTTTTGATTGTCTGCCAACAATGTTGGAAACGGGGCTCCTTTAACCTCTTTGTATTTTATTGGGAATATTTTATCTGTGACTCCGTGGCTCGCCCTTCCACCAACACAACAGCAATGCGAAGTACACGACTATTCCGGTTTTTCTGACACTTTTGAGTTTGTCCGAAAACAAAAACGTATTATGAGGACGAGACAGGCTTTTCATCCGTGATTACAACATTGACATCTTGCCAATCGGAAAATAAAACTAATTATGTTTTTTTTGTTTTGTTGACACTTTACTGAAAATAGTTATAAAATTATTGGTATTTATGACATCTATTTGACTACGGATGCAAACATTATTTGTGAAGTTGATTTATGGTCTGTCATTCCTAAATGATATCGTCTAATATAGTAAAAGATGAGAACGGTCAACCAGTTGAGGGAACAAATTAATTTATATACTCGTATATCCCAATGAACCATGTTCATGATATACTGGAGGACCGATGATAACGTTGGCCAAAGGATGAATACAAGAAATTCAATTAATGGGCGACTGAACTCCGTATCGCTAGTAAAAACATGTCAAAGTAAGCGGGGCTAGTGTCCACAAAGTTCTGGCTGATTCCTAGGCGTGGCAGTGAGGCTCGGACATGACAAAGAAAGGACGAAAGTGGATTAAAGGCAAACGAAATAAGAACTTCAAGGCCGATGTAAGCGTAATGAATAACATCAAGAAATGTACGCTAAGGTACGTTTGACGCGGAGGGCTTGCAGATGGAGAATAGGACTGTGATCAAGAGAATATATTGAAACATGGAAAAAATACTAAGGTCACTTCCCATGATGATATGGCATGATCGATTGAATCAAATCGGGTCACGTCATGAAAAGAGATCCTACGCACGAGTAATGTCGATAAAGTTAACAAAGTATGCCAGGATAGAGTTGTGTAGCGTTCAATTTTGCCCTACCTACCCACGGAGATTTAAAAAAATACTGACAGTTAAGGGTAAAAGTTTTTCCTTTATTCAAGTACATGAGTTTATGATTAAAAAACATTTGTTACTTATTTCCAAATATTTATTTTTGACTTCAAACTGGTAATAATAATAAATGGATTACTTCAATAACGCCATTTTTGTGAGAAAATTACTACATGGGCTCTTTACGCTTGGTGGTCCAGTTTGAAGATGCCCGTTGCAAGGTGAACCGGTCTGATAAAAAAAATAAGCTACAAAGGTGTTTTAATCATAAATTAATATTACAATGGGATTTCACCCCGAATTATCAGTTTCAAAATTATAAATAACTGAAGTAGTTCTGAAAGACCGACGTCCAAGTAAAAAAAAAAATAATATTGTCAATATCAATAAATTGTTGTTCACGTAACATTTAACAAGAATATTCTTTATCCAACATTGTTAGACATGTGATTTCGCATTTAGCTCGTAATTAACTAATCTCTGGAAGGGTCTGGTGGCTTATTACACCCCGATGCCAATTAGATAACATAAGAGCGTAACTTGACATCATTAACTTCTTATCGCGCAATTATGCCACTGCTGGAGATAGCGAATTAAGCGATGGGCCCGAGGAAGGTCAGCGCTTCAAGTGCGGTGACATCAGACATCAGCGTGGGGCAGCACAAGACCACTTCAGGCAAGTTACATGTGGTCAAGTGTGGACAGAATATCATTACCGGAGCACTTGAATCTGAGAAATTGGTAGTTATGATAGTACCTACTATGTTATAGCATTCGAATTCAACCTCAAATATATAAAGCTTTGTAACATGACTAAAAATACTGATCTGCGTTAGTTCTGGCCCAGAACGCCCAGAACAACGCTGCAAAAATATCACCCGAATCGAATGGAACATTCGGCAAACGGCGAATAATAACATTTATTTAACAATGTTTCTACAGAACTTGCAAGTAAAGCACGCGAATGAAACTCCTCTTCAACGTTATTCTTCGTCGGGAAACGCTAATAATAACACATTCAGGCCCGGTCACGCCGATTGGAACATTTTCGGTCCGTGAAATTAGCCATCCGGTGTGAAGGGGTTGCGATTGTAGTCCGTGCAAGTGTATTGGTGTAACGTGCAAAGTTTACAGTTGTATGCGGAATGTCGGAGAACAATGTGTATACTGCACGATGTGTGTATCGCTCGATGAGCAGTATGGTGCTAATCCTGGACATGTCAATAATAACGACAACAGTACAAGAAAGGGACACGAACGGTACAATTCAGTTCGTATACAACAGGCGAGGCACGAATTCCACGATGGAATTACGCATTTGAGGTGAAATATCAAAAAACTGCGCTATTTAAGTTCACTGTTATTATTATTATTAAAGGCGCCCTGTGACTTGCTCTGGCACATGCTCGTCGGAGGCAAGTGTCCGGTGAGAACATTCCATGAGTGTGTTTATAGGCTCGGAGTACGGACAGATCGGGCCCGCACCGTCTGGCGTCCGGTGCGTCCGGACCTGCTGAGCTTTTTCCGTCCGCTCTATCCGTTCTGTCCGGGCCCGGTCACGACTGGGTTTTACACTCTACTGGCAATAAAAATAATAGCTACCTTCTCCAGAAAACATTGTAATCCGAGTATTAGAAAACTAACAAAGACGGCGTTTGTTATGTTCAAGTAATTGATGCGTAAATAAATATATTTGTTATTATTATTATTTAAGGAGAAAACACAGACTGTAATTACTAAAATAAAATATATTACTGGAGATTTCGCCTGCATCCCAACTATTTCTCACGGATTAACTTAAGTAACAGATTAATAAATCTTTACATATAATTTTTAGACAAATTTAAAGGAAAAAAATAAATAATTTAAAGATTGGGTTTCGCAAAAAAATGAAAAAAAGTACAGTGTCTAAACGAAGTCGCAGCAGATAAATAACATTCACAAAAAATTTTCAAAGAATTTAAAGGAAAAAAGGTAATAAACAATTGTATTAAAATAGTGTTATTCAGGGAAATGATAAAAAGTACACAATGTTTAAAAAAAATACGATTAAGTGGTTTTTATTTTTTTCTCACATGGTAACAGCTTTAAATATTCTACAAAAAGTACTGCATATATTGAAGAATATGTCGGAATCTAATAAAGTTTGATTTTAATTAAATAACCCTCACATTCTAGTGGGTAACTCTGATTTGAAACATTCTTTTTTAAATATATGATTTTCTTATGTCGTAGGAAAAGGCGTATAAGCGGTAAAAAAACATGTATGACCTTATTTTTAATAAGGTCATGATAAAACAATGCACTATCGAAATTAGCGTATCCACCAAACAAGATTGAGAAAGGAACGCTTGGATGGTTTTGGAAATTGTTTTGAAGCGAGATAAATTCGATCCAGTGCGATTTTGAATTTTCGCGCTTGTTAAAAATGTGTTTACCATGGTGTAATGTTTTGTCTATTTGCCCCCCTGAAAAGCCAAAAAGTGGGAGCAAAAGGACCAACGAGCCCGGGCTGACGCCGAATAGAGTAGTTAACGTTTTTAGAGTCAATACAATATTTACCGCCTATGGTGAAATATCAAATTCAATCAAATATTACGATGGATAATCTGGTGCGGAGAGTAAGAGAAGAGACGCTACGATCCCGGCAGCCGCCATCGAGGAGCGAATTAGCGGAATTTCTCGGCGATCAGACTGTGCAGAAGAAACTCCGAGCGCGCAGGTTCCCCGCGTTTTCCAGTATCGGTGATAATTGAACAATTCAGTTTTATCGTTTGTCTCTACGAGTACTCAATTCTAACGTTATCCACCAAGTTAACCAAGCTTTTCCTGGGCGTAGAATCAATATTCTCAAATATAATACAAGAGAGCATTTGCAAGTTTATTATTGTTAAAATTCCTTAAGCCCTGCAAGTATAGGTCCCTTTTGTAACCCCCATTTTTAACAAAGAAGAAGAAGGTCCTCTCTAAATCAAAATAAACGAATTTCAAACACTGAAAAAATCCGTTCCATCGGCTGAAGCTAACCGGGAAGGCATTTAAAAAGGTAAGTGAATCCTTAAGACTCACGAGCCGTCAATTTTATATTTTGTGCCTGTTTAAAAGAAGGCGAACATTTACCGTATCTTAACAAAATATAGCGTCGATAGATGGAAAAAAAGAGTGTAAGAAGAATTCACCTAAACATACATTAATATAATGTGTGAATGGAGAAACAAGTCATGCCTAGAATCGAAATAACAAAAGGGTTTGTGTGTGACGGTGTATAAATGTAAATGAAGCAAGGAGTATCAAGACGAAGAATTTGTTGGTAGCAAAGGAATTGGTTTTGACAGGTAGATCGGTTACGTTAGGTAAGAAAAACAGTACTAAAACATGAAGGCCGGTGAAAGATGGATGTTTACCGTTGTGTAGTTATGTAAGACTCAGGTAATATTGTGAATCAAGCGTAACGAACACATTAGGAAGGTACCTACTTAAAAGTAGAGTTATTTCGTTTGCTCAATAAAACCGTGCATTGTAAACGCGTAACAGTGTGTAAACAATATTATTAGACAGTGTGGTGTAATGGCGGACAATAAATATAGGTACGTACATAATATGCAAAACACTGACTGCCAATTTGTCCCGCGTACCACTATATCCACATTCCGATTATGTATAATTCGATAACCGCTTTTTTAACGATTTGACTTACGTGTAAAATAAATATTCCTGGACAGATCAGCTATGAGCCGACGCGACGGAGGGAGGCCGCTGCGGCCATTGATCGGCTTATGCGAACTGATATAAATCATTGTGATTTGGAAGTTTTTTATTTTGACTAATAAGAATAAATACATTTTTTAAACTTTTTTTCTAAGCTCTGCCATAATATATGATTATTTTTAAGCGTGACAGCTGTTTTGCCTTCTGAGGCATTGTCAAACTTGAAAATGTTGGACAGTTTGATAATGCCTTCGAAACAGCTATCACGCATAAAAATAAGAAATGAAATTTAAAAGAAGATTTATTTTGTGATATCTTTTATTGAAAATAATAAATAAATCATTGTGTTGAGTAGGATCTGGGACACTTAAATTCCACTGCCCCGACCAGTTTCTCACAGCTCTCTGTTCAGTACACCACCTGTACGAGTACTCCGCTTTACACTCTCTCCCACATTGCGCTAATTAGATAATAACAAAAATAATAGGTACTATAATTGTCTGCTCAATTTCATTGTTTTTGTTTTTAAATTTAGTTTGGGTTTATTTACGTCCTAATTTAGGCTCTATACATTTAACATGTTTATCAGTACAGTTTGCAGAACACATTAATGCAGTAATATAACATGTAAATGCAAAGCTAAATATATGTTGTTATCACACAGAAAATCGTTAAAGAAAACAATAACACACAAAAAGAGTAAAAAAACAGTAACAAAGAAGAATTATGAGGAAGTATAAGAATCATTAAATGAATACATTTGAAGATAACCATTATGTCCACATTTTTACAAAACATATTCATATACGCAGTAAGGATAAAATAACAACCTAATTTACATAATAACGAATACGTTAAAAAAAAATAACGAAAAAAAGGTTCGGAGCAGAGCTATGAAATTTATTCTAATAGACTAATTATTCTACTTGCCGAAAAAAAATCTGGCTAAAAGATGTTCATAATTTTCCAGTCATGAGTTAAATGGTAGAACAACTTAGTGGCTTTTAATCGAATAAGATAAAATACACACTTCACTAAATCAACAACAACAAAAACAAAACCTGACATCACTCTGTCGCATATGACAGACCTAAATCTGAAAGTACCTGCATTCCTGCATATTCGTTTTCTGACACTTATTGTGTTCGTGACACTTATAGTACATAACATTGTAAAAAAGTATTTGTTTATGTATCTTACAAGTTGTACACTACTACTCGTACTACTCTTCTATCAGAAACTTTTGCTTGTGTAAAGAAAATTATATAATACCGCTGTGAAACTCATAACTCCAGAATAGAGCATTTGTAGGAACCTAAATTTAACAAAATAAAGTCCCAATGTCGAAGAATGTTGTAAGGATGAAGGATTGAGGGAGACATGTAAACAGGCGGTTTTTACTTAGCCAAAAGGTGGAAGTTACGTACCTATAAATTTAATAAAACGTTTTAATTTATGTCGAGAGATGTCGCTCGTTGACGGAGTCTTGCCGATATTTCACTATGTAAATAAATATATTATATATCACTGACGCCGTAATTTTCTTCATTTTCTTCATTTCTGTCCAACATCCTTCGACTAGTAATGATCATTATTATTAACACCAACATTACTCAAATAGACATTCCTATAGGTGGTCCTTCTCTGCGCTTGTTGAGAGCTTTAGTAAATATGACCAGCGGCAATTTTTAAATTAAAAATATCGCACTTCTCGTAATCGAAGCAATATCACAAAACCTATGGTCATCGATCTGATTATTATTATAAACCTTAATAAGCACACTTTTTTTGCGCGTGCAGTCAACTTAATTTATGTAGCGAAAAAAACAATAAATTTGAATGTCTAATCGTTGCACCGCAGTAGAATCGAATCGTAAAAAATCAAAACTCATTAAAATATCAGACAGTAAATCAATACGGCTTGGCCGATCAAATTATCGCTTTATTGACTTCTCAATCCAATCAGGACGGTTCTTTAAACTATTAAATAAAATGAACGACGTTGTTCTGTTTAGTGTCTTTATTAGATTCAGGCCTATAAAATGTAATTTAGTACAGCGAATTACTAAATTAAGTCCATAAATATTTCCTACCATCTCCCACGAGAGCCGAGTTCATTAGATATTGCATCGACGGATAAATCAGGTGGTGGAATTCACCCACGCGGAGACAGACAGTAATGACTATAATAGTACCTCCGGAGCAGGGCGGCAAGCTCCTTGGATCTGGACCTGTAGAACGCAAGTTCGTAATCCGGCATAGACAAATATAAAAATATTTTAAGGTTTGCTTCAAATACTCAATAATCGCCCTGGTAGCTGGAAAATACTTTTGCTATACTTAGTGACGAGATACGAATTAAATGGTATAGATCCACAGGCTTCGGACAGTTAGAACTCTTTTACAGTAACACGACAAAAAACATTGTTATTTCAGTGTGTATGTACTAATCCAATTCAATATATCTGCATATGTGCCCTTAGACTGCTTAAAGCACGTGGTTAGTTCAAAAGTTTCAAATCCCCAGTTTATTTATTTTTTTATGCGCTGCTTTAATTATAAAAAGATGACACGAAATGAAGTTAATAATCGAACTGAACTTAATGAATGTTCCCGTTGAAAGTTAATTGATCGCTTCGGCCCGACGCGCAGGCGCCAGCAGCCAGCGGCCAGCGGCTAGCGCTACTGCGGCCTGTGACTGCAACGGGGTGAACATATTTCAAATTAAAAAATCTTCTATGAAAGACAAACATGTTTCGGTTCGAATTTTTCCACCGTCTAAGGGGCGGCCAGGGGCGGCCAGCAGCGGAACGTTGGGGTCGCTTCCGAGCAGGAATTGAAACGTTTAAAACAGGAAACTGAAACTGCTCTATTGCAAAAACTCCCCAATATTAATTTAATCTCCATCGTAATGTATAACTTACTATTTATTATATTAGGTAATATAAAAATACATTTTGAGTAGGGATATTTATCGTAACTAATGGTCCCTAAAACATAACCTCTGAACTGTTCTCGGAACTTGAAATGTTATTACTATTATGATTTGAAAGAAGTTGTATATTTATGCTACTTTTAAACTAATTGACTACCCATCACGCCGCTTCTCCAAAGGGGTTGGCAGAGAAGATGGACTACCACACAGCTTTGTCTTGCACACATTCCTTGCTTCATTCACATTACTACATCGTCCCATACATGCTTTTATGTTTTTCTCACTCTTGACATAACCCGACTCAAGCATTTGATTCACTTTCCCTCGTGCAACTTCCGACTTCTTCTACCCTTCACTTTCGCATCATATATTCTTCTTAGGTATACTTATTTTTTTGTTCATCCACCCTACATATTCAAACGCCTATTTCTTAATCTCATTCAATACGCTCACATCAACCTTGTATTTTTTACTGATTTTCACATTTTTAACTCGATCAAACATATGCCTTAGGAATCTCATTTCTATGGCATTTAATCTCTTTTTATCTTTCCTCTGCCAGTTTCATGCCTCACTGTCATACAAAAATAAGACATTAGGGTTGGTATCAGCGCCCCATTGTGGACTGCTAGCCTCGCTCCTTTTGGCAACTTTTTGTTAGCGACTACCACATTCAGTCCTCTGTTAATAGAGTTATCTGCATTCACCCTTCTTTCAATATCCTTATCAGCCTTTCCGTCTCTCGTAGCCATACTTGCCAATACACAAACTCACCCACTTGTTCCAAGTATACATCGTTCACAACTATATTGCAAAGTGTTTTTGTACTTTTTCAAACTTCAAAACTTGAACGACTTCATGACTTTGAACGTGGCACTTTTGAAAGATGGATTTTTAACACATTTCAAGACTCTATAAAAAACACATTCACGTTGACGGCGGAACATGAAAATGAATGCGAAGTAGTTTTCCCTTCAGTAGGAGCGGAGTTATGAGCATTCCCAGAGATGAGCGTAAATTAACTATGCAGACTGTTTGCTAAGAAAATGAAGCGGGCATTAAGTCCTGGATTTCCTCCCTCATCCGAACTCGTGATTTATCTCCCCGCTAAGGACCGACACCGAACTTCATTACGTGTGACTAATTGCCGCTTAGATAAGAACAGTTTGGCAGAAAGAGGAGAGTGCCTGCCGCTAAGCAAGTCACTAAAACAATACAAATCTTTCATCTCTCCACCGACGCGCCACCCGAGCTTTAAAGCTTGACTTTAGATGCCAGTAAGCATTGAGCAGTAATGCGATAGGGTGGGGACGAGGGCGGCTGCGCTTGGGCGGCTTACTGGTCGCGGTTGGCACGTGGCTCCCTCATAATATCTAACTGTCTTGGAATTTGAATTTTCTAAATTGGAATGTTTCGTTATAAGAAATGAAATGATAAATGAGGTTCTTTCTAAACTAAAATTACTCACTTGCGCAAAAAAACACCTACCGATAAAATTAATTATTTAGTATATTTTTACTATCGAGAGTTATATTGTGCTTTGTAATGATGTTGCATCCCTTTTAGGATCTGGGCGGCCCGCCCAGCCATCATAACAATCAGTCATTTGCTTTTTCACGTTTCGCGTAGGTAGGTATTAATTACTAAACAAAAAATCGTTCTGAGTAATTAAATCACAAAAAGGTAAAGTCATGAGTTATGATATTAGCAACCAGCAACCAGCCACCAGCGACCTTTCCGAAAGCTTGAGAATCCTACATTCCTGTAACAGGACAAGCGTAGGCTAGTTGTTGGTTGGTACACCGGAATGACCTTTTTGCTGTTATTAGCTCGGGCCCCAAAATAAAATGATTATTGTCTGTCCCTCCCAGAAACCGTTCAGACTGCTCCACCCCTCAAAGTAAAATCCTTTTAAATTTGTATTTCGTATCTTATTGGTTTGTTTGTTAGGGTGCCGTAACACCCAGTCATCTTCGCCATCTGTGTATTTACGACATTTTTATTATAATGATTAGGTATGAGCTTGTTTTTCGGCTCCCATTAGACGTTATTAAATTTTATCGACGTTCTTAAAAATGTTTCCGTTTTTATGCTATTTAAATTACAAAGGGCGCCAAATATTTGTTTTCTTTTCCCCAACTTACAACACACAACTAATAACCATGTCAATAACTAACTAACTAACTAAATATATACACTTTCCTAAATTCATATCAAGTTTGTTCGAGCAAATTTATTTTAAATCGACTATTAACGTCTTTACAGTCGTAAACTTTGCAGAGGATAAATTTGTCTTCGTTTGTAAATCAATCCAGTAGCATTAAGCCAATAGCATTATCTGGAACATGAATTAAAATCGACTGGTTTCATTAGAGAGTTTGCTCAGCGTTTGGTAAGTCTCGGGTCGAACTAATAAGTAGGTAACAGAAACTCGATAAAAGATTCATTAATAAAAAAAGTTGAAGATATAATAAGATTTTGCTTTTAATAAAGCTGCAACTATTTCTGTTAATTTTGAATACAAAAACGAAAAAAAAAAAACAGAAACCTCTGGCGCCGCGGCCATCTTGCGAAGCGGGTACCTACTTCTATATCTCTATTCCGAATTATCAAACTAACATTTTATAAATTGGTGTTACTGCAAATTAAGAAATTTCATTGCAAAACAAAATGTAAACATATATTTGAATAAAGATCATGGAAAAAATTAAATTACTTCCCAACCTATATCTCAGAAACGAAATGATGTCGTTAACCATTTTCAGAGTTTTACGGTTGAACTACTAAGTACCTACCTGTTAAACTTTTCATGTAAAAAAATACGTTGTTAAATTAAAATTCTACAAATTTTAACGATTTCCTGTAATAAGACAAAATGAACTACTTGAAATTCCCTGAATTCGGACCTACGCTAAGATCAAAATATGTTTATTAATCGCGTCCCCAAAGGGTTACAACGACTAAAAAGTTTCGCGAAAAAAATATTTTTATTATTACTCCAGAGTCGCAAAAGTTTCTTCCTGCCAGCCAGAATAAAAATCAAGTTATTAGCAGGAAAGTAGTAAAAACCCAGTGAAAAGTTTATTAAGATAAATACTTGCATTGCAAAAAGTAACCTGGATCTCAGCTCCATCACAAAAATGATTAATTATTTTAAAAGATTATTGCCTGATTGCAGTTTATTAAACTCCAGTAATGAGGGAGGGGCGCATTGGAAAAGGTTGCCTGAAATTAGATACCAGTACCCGGTCTTCAGAATGTAATATAATATATTCCCTATAAATTATGCTGTTGTTTTTAATAGCGTGCTTTTGAGATACGGAAAGTGTCTTTCCTCCAGGACTTAAGAGCATAACAAATCTGTAGTGATTTCTTGGATTCAATCTATTTATACATTGATGACACTTTGCTTCGGTCTAGGATTGTAACAGGCCTCTAGATCTCCACTACAGTACTACACGCCGTACTGTAAATGTGTTTATATGATGCGTTTAGTTTGATTTGAAGACACAGGTAGCCCCAGTGACGCAGGTAGCCGGAGGTGTGTTCTGGCAAAGGATATCTAATCTAAGGAAAGTGAAGTTTAACTGCCGACCGGCGAATAATAATTCTTCCTGGCTGTGTTTGATTTAGGGACGGACAAGGCTCTCCAGCGGCCGCGGCGTGGCAGAGACGGGCCTAATCTAGATTAAATATTAATGTCGATGGACCGGAGCCGATGTCTTCGCTTAAATATTTACGGACGTTCCGACTGAATATTTTTTCAAATATTTACCTTTTCTACCTGGAGCCCACCGATACTCCATCCAGCACTCGCAACTCGCAGCTCGCAACATGACGTTGGCTATTTTTGGGTGAAAATCCTAGTTGAAAAATTAATGGAAATATGTGAATTTCACGAATAAGTAAACAGCCATTGTATAGCAGAAATTGTTATTTAAAATATTATGTTGCCTTTTTGTTTCAGTACCCATTTTTCATTTTATTTCTCTATAAGTTACGTTCTGTTTATTACAGTAGGTACGTATAGTCCCAGGACATTAAGGATAAGTACCTACCTACTCGATGTACTATCGCTCTTATTTAATATGACAAAATAATTATGTCCATGCGATTGTTATCAGTTATCTGTGCCGGCAAATTAGATAAAGAAGACTCCTGGGAAGGTTTACCTATAAACTATGGTAAAAAGACAGATGGTTTAAATAAATATTAAAAAATGATTTGAAGAAAACAAAATAAGATCTTTTCCATTAGTTTTATTTGATGCACAGAAATTCATATTCAATAACATTTCTGAGAAAACTTTTGTGAAGAGGGTTTATAATGGAAACGAAACGGTGGAGGCTGCCTTTGACGGACATAACTCGGAAAAAGATAAATATTGTTTAATTTATCGTCGAAAATATAATGCGGCCAACACAGTTCGGTTGGCGTTTTCTTTTTTATTAAAAATTTACATGAAAGGTGGAAGCATAGATTTATCTCGAACAAAAAAGTCATATTAAAATTAAAATTTAATATGTACCTAATATAATTGTTTTTATCTAGGTATGTATGTGCATTTCGGAATTATAAAAATACGTTTCAATAATATTCACAAACAAACACTTCGTTGATTTTCACTGACTCATTGTTTCGATTGGTTTTCTCTTCGCGAGCTCAATTGAATCTTACGGTGGATTTTTAAATTTATTGATCAAGGGATACCTACATAATTCATTGCATAATTAATATTTTAAAATGTAAGTACCTATGTATTTATAAAATTGGCCCTTATGGCCAAATGTATCACTTGGACAGTAAAAAACAAAAGCGTTGTTAACTAACTAGTAGTACGCCCCTCACCCCTAGACGCAAATAATAGCCAATATTTTATCACTAAACAGCAAAGCGGCTACACAAAGTAAACATAATTTGTGAAACAAACATGAACATGTGTTTGACATGGTACCTTCTCTACCTTGGCTAGGATACCGATGAGTTTTTTTTCAAACGCACCGCACGAAAAATATCTGTTTAAATTACTTTTCTACCTGAAAAAACGACAAAAAATATGAGCAATTTAGTTAGGTTACTCTTACTACCTCCGAATATACTTCGTCTCGGTGTCGTGTTTTTGTTGCTGCCTTGAAATAATTGGTGAGGAGGAAGTATTCATAAATAACATTATTAGTTTTCTTGTTTGCTACTTTCTGGTCCTAGTTTTATCTAAAAATGCTGACATAATGTTTTGCAAGTCTAGAAGTGCAGCGGACGCTTGCGTGGACTTGGTAGTCGCCGGAGGATCCGAGCCTCGATGAGACCCGTGTCAAGTTATTTTAATGCCCGTAGACACAATTAATAATTATACCAATATTAATAATAAAAGAATACTTTGTTTTAAAACCACAGAATTTATTATGATTAACTGTTATTATATGTGCCCTGACGAAGCTTGATCCAAGCGAAACCGGTTGGCCCTCATCATAATAAATTCTGTGGTTTTAAAACAAAGTATTCTTTTATTATTAATATAATGTCCAACCACCATGTGATTACTTCTTACGAAAAAAAATAAAAATAATTATACTAATTATACCATTCGAAAGAAACTCATAAATTCCAGCCGCCCTATTAATTGTATTTTTATTTTTGGACTGTTTTCTCTGGAACCTGCGAGTTTGAGATACGCCAATGCCTTTTAAATTAGTCATACGCCCTGCTGCATGCACGCCGTCGTCTAGTCACCCAGTCCAGTCGTTTCAACCGGCCTCGGTGAGGTTTGACGGCCTGCATGGTAGAGTGTTAGGACGCTCGACTACGAATCCAGAGGTCGCGGGTTCGAACCCGGCGTGCGCAAATAAACTAAATTAAATTTATCGTATGTGTATCATAACACATTTAATTGATAGAAAATAAAATATACTATAATTGCGGCAGGTTCCAGAGTGGTCGATATTCTTAGTATCGCCCTGGTGAAAGATCACCATTCAGAATTGAAACGTTGCTTGAAATGGCTTTAGCCGTGTTTGATGACCAGATCTGAATAGACAGGTACTTCCCAATTTTCCCCTTCCTCATCTCCTTCCCCTCCCCACTTTGTTTAGCCTCACAACATACCCCTTTTTGGGATGCCATAGGCTCACTGGTTCTAGACGGTTGGGAACAGTTGAGACTTTGTGCGGTATTCACGTAAAGAAAAGGTAAAGGTTGATATCAATGGTTCTATTAAGTGTCTGCACGAATGCCAAATAATCAAACCGACGTATTATACGATGTGCCTGCCTATAATAAAGTACTCGTATAACTATAATAAATCCATATTCCATAAAGAAAGAATCAACAATAAATCATATACCCTGCCGCACTTGCTTCGGGAACATCTTTCAGGACGGACGTCCAGATCCTTTCGGCCTTTGTTCTCATCAAATTTGCATATTTTTTGCTTCACTTTGTCAAAGGGTCCCCCAAGAGGGGCGGTGGGCGCGTCGGGCCCCATTGTCTCGGAGCGCGGACCCGCCCCTGCGGACCTCGGCCGCCCGGAGCCGGGGGCCATGTTAATGCGATCTGTACATGAGAAAGCAGAGCCTCAAACGTGAAACTTTATCGTATTTTGATAACATCTGAAAAATAGTTAGGTATGCCAGTTAATTGCAGGAAATTGGGTTATTTGATACAAAAGCTGGACGCACATCAACATCAGTCTCGGGCATCGGCTCATTGTATGACATTAAGACGTTGGATAATGAAACTCGTCAACGGATCCTCGTGATTAGGTATGTTTTGCGATACCAGAGTGAGCACTGAGAGAGTGAGGAGTATGTGAGGTGGGCCAGATTGGCAATACCAGAGTGAGCACCGACAGAGTGGGCAGTACGTGATGCAGGCAGGCCATACCAGAGTGAGCACTGGCAGAGTGGAGAGTATATGAGGCAGGTCGGATTGGCAATACCAGATCAAGCAACGACAGAGTGACGAGTATGTGAGGCAGGCAGGCCTTACCAGAGTGAGCACTGGCAGAGTGGAGAGTATGTGAGGCAGGCAGGCCATACCAGAGTGAGCACTGGCAGAGTGGAGAGTATGCGAGGCAGGCCAGATTGGCGATACCAGAGTGAGCACCGAAGGTCGCCCACCACCAGCATTCCTCATCCCACACGAGGCGGCAACTTTTGCGACCAGTAATGATGTATCTGTAATGGGAGGATATGGGACAATACGAATGTTTTATGGCCGCGGCTCTCATTTAAGAACCACTTTACTGGTTTTGTTTTGAAATACATTTCGTTTTAATTATTGGCCTTCACTGGGAGCGCTCGGACGGGGCTTATGATTTATCGCGCCTTTTATTTTGTCTTCGGCGTATTTGGTATTCGGAGAATGGCGATATTTCATAGTGAACTGGGCATTTTCATCGACTAAATCAAATAATTATATTATCATGAGAGATGCTTATTGATTTAGAGTCTCGAAATGTATTCTTAATGAAAGGTTCGAATAAATTCTTACACTTTGATTGATGAGAACGATATTACATTAGAACTGACTTCCTTGGGCTATTAAAACCCCCATCTAGTATAAAATGCAGAAGGTGGGGGAGGGGGTTAAGTATTAAAGTATTACCGTATGTTTTTTCATGTAAAACTTGCAACAAATTGTGAAACTTATACCAGAAGGCTAACCGACGCGGGAAGGTAAGACTAAGTAAACATCAGGTGCTTCAACACCCTTCCAACTTGAAAATTGCAACAAGCTTTTACGGACCTTTTACCACCTACCTACCTACCTTCATATGTAACGTAGCCAAGAACTTCGTTTTAAACAAATAAAGATGCAATCTTCCCCTCACTCTTATAAAGTAATAGTAAAGAAATCGCCCTGATTCAAAGCCTGCATGAACAGGCAGCAGTGGCCGGCAACGAAACGCGACGTGACGCGATGGCGCGAACTTTAAATCAGTTTCTGGAGGTTCCATAAATTTATTGCAATTTTAAAACTCAATCATTACATTCATTTTGTATTTAGTTCAATGTTGTTACTGCTCACACAGATTAGCTGTTCTCCGTTAGCTCGAGTTGGTAAACGGTAATGTGTAAGACATCGATAATTCAAATTAATTTATCGACGACTTGTTCATAAATTATGTGCTCATGTGTCAGATGAAATACATCAATACCTCCATTTTTATAAGTCGCGGAAGATTTCGAGGAAACGAATTGAAAACACCTGCTCCTACCACCCAGCTTACAGATTTGATGTCTTATGATAATAAAGTTACCGATAGTACTATGTTCGCTTATCATGTGCGCTTTTCATTTTCTCTGTGACCTTTGTGCGCTTTTCATTTTCTCTATGACCTAGATGGCACGGGTTCAATTGGCGGAGAGGGCAAATCAAATCTTACAATTTTTTGTCTGCCACTACAAAATTTAAATTGATTTTAAAGATTTGCACCTTGCGTTCCAACGTACTAGGGAGAATTCTATCGCCTCTCTCTCCCCACTATTTTACAACTATCCGAATATTGAAGATGCCATAGTCCCACTGGTACAAAGCATTGGAATTTTAATGCCAGATCGTAACAAAATTAAAAGATTTTTAACTTCCAGACTTTATTTTTAAAAGCAATCGTTCGGTTAGCGATAGATCCTAGCGTTGTAATCCCGCTCGCACTTTTTTCGTATGATTTTCTAATGCACGTGATTTGATCACAAATAGGACAGATGCAAGTTGGGAGAAGAAGTTAAGTATGGTGTAATAAGTACTGAGAAAAAAAGATATACCAACACGCTACGTGATGTAGTTGCCTTCACAAATTACCTAATAGAACATCAAAATCGTATTTGATTGAAAATACTAACGATAAAATAAATAATATTAGTTAACATTTGGATACCAAGTTAATTTATGAAAAAATAATGAGATTCACTTTTATAGCCTATCATACCAACCATTAATGTGTACGCGTCAAATTTTCATTTTTAGTATCGCTATTGTAAAATATTTGCAATAAAGAACGATTCCTTCAAATATCACCATTATTTTACTCGATAAATTTACTGGGAAGGAAAATATATCTGACATTTATTAAGAGCTGCCTCACTTACCTTCTCACAGTAAATGCCTCAAAATCATATTATTTTATCGCACTTTGATAGTTTGACTTCTGCGTTATTTACTCCCTTCTTTTATGGTTGCTATTGAAGAGCCACCAGCTAACTGATGCTGCGGAGGTTGACTACGATACGGAGAAGGATGAATCATCCAATCATTTTTTTCAAAATTCTTATCATCACAATACTTTTTTGGTCTAAAATACAAACAGTGATGATACAAACTATACAAATAGGTTCGAATAATAATAAGCGCTTCTTCAAGAATTGTTTAAGTATTTTGTGGCACCATATTTAATAGGTGATAATAAAAACTTGGTTCTGGCCACTGTTTATGATCATAAATTATCTACATATTTCAGAACTAATAATTTCTTCTTTGGGATACTATATTAATAATCTAAAATAACAAATTAATTTTGACCACAAATTTATCATCGTTTAATATTATTTAATAATAAGTGCCATTATTTTTTTCGTTCCTAGTTCCTAACTGTTGTAATTAATATATTTTTACTTAGCACAACTGTATCAGAAATATGTAAATCTATCCCATAGAGTTAGAGGTGGTAGGTAGATATAGGGAAGATGAAATTTTGGTGGATTTTAAAATATAAATTGTCAATAATAACAATCAGTCACATATGTGTGCGTAGAAACTGTGGAATACGATAGTGGCAGTGGGCACACTTTTATATTATACTAAGTAAAAGAGTATGTTGTGGATGGTACGAATTGAAAATGTCTTGATAATCAATTGTAATCTTTGGTAAACACAGCTTCTTCAACGGCAATTTCAATTCTTACCATCCACAACATACTCTTTTACACTTATCAGTATCACAAAAACAAGTATTTCAATTATGTAAAGTGATAGCATTTAGTTATGAAAATTAATATGATTTATGAAGTTACAATACCTCAGCGGGTATTATAAGGAAGCTGCTTCATTCAGCTCTTACGCAGGAACAGTAATGAAAGGAAGACAAAATGCGTGATGACGGATTTCGGTTTGGTTCGATAAATCGTTAAGCCTCGGCCCGTGTCCGCATTTTCCTCCGTCGAGTTAATCATAAATCGGTTCGGCCGCGATTCTCACGAATCGGCCAATTAAAACGTCACATCTCCCAAGCGGACAAATAAATTAAGTTTTACACTAAAAAACGAAGTTCGGTGTACCTACTCGAGTATACGGGCCGTGGGCCGTCGGTGGCAAATTGCACGTTGGGCAGCGGACACCGGGCAGCGGGCACCGGACAGCGGGCACCGGCCGGCACCGGGCACCGAGCAGCCCGAGCCGTGCCGTAAACAAACAAGTCGAAGCTTATCTATCATTTACAAATATAATTACCCGGCCAGCTCTGTGTTTATATTGTCAGCGTCTGTGATTGATTTATTCAGGTACGGCGAAGGGGCGGCCTGGCGTGGCCAACTTCAATGCGGAAGCTTCCATCGGGAGAATGGCCCACTCGCACTCGCACTCGCGTCGTTCAAATAAAACTGAACTCCTTTTTGTGTTTTAATTGGGATTTAGGAGCAAAATAAAAATTAGATCATCAAGGTCATCAATCTATTTACAAAATGTTATCATCATGTGTTGGTAGTAATAATACAATTTAGATGATTTGTAAAGCGCCATTTTTGTGAAAAATCACCTCAAGGGCGCTGTACAAATCTTATTTTCTAATATTACATTTTAATTCCTAGTTTAAATAAGAAAATATACAGGTACATACTTACCTGGCAGGTCCTATCAGATAGACACATTAACTAAAATTATAATTATGTTTTTTTTTCGATTTAGGGCATGGGAGCGAAATAAAAAAAAATGACTTTCTGAATTTGTCGTACAGTACAGGATTTGGTTAAATTTGTATATCTAAAGGTGATTCGTCGAGATACACATTATGTTGAGATTCTTTTAATGAATTTAAGGATATGAGAGTCTGAAAAGGTAAGTTTTCAGTTTGAACCGAAATTTTGCTGGGCTCATTATACATCTTAGTTCCAGAGGGAGTTTATTCCTTCGGCCCCGATACTCCTACAGCGCGATCTCCAAACTTAGTATTTGGATTGCGTTTGGGTTCTATCAGCCTTCCGATAGCCGATAACGTTGCTGATCTAGTATTGGATCCATAATTAAATACTTATGTTTTATTAGAGTTACTACAGTAATACAATGAGTAGAGAAGTGCAATAGGAAAATCGTATTTAAGAGAGAAAAATAATACAGCAAGAGAAATATTTAAGAATGGTATAAAAAAGAAGTATGGTATTTAAAGAAAAATAATATAAACAAGTGTAAAAAAAGAAAGATAGTAACAAAATGCATTCAAAATATTTAGAAAAAGGGATATGCCATTTAAAAGTTGTTGTATTATACAGGTATATTAGTTAAATTATATAAAATCTATACTGCTCTTATTATTTCCTCTAGGTACCTCATTGTAGGTAAATCGAATATATATAAGGTTATAAGTTTCCTGCTCCATGTAAGCGATAGAAGAAACTTGTAAAGTAGGTAATTTTATAAAACCTTTATTTGACAAAACTATTTTATGTCAGGTAATTATTTATTATAGCTGCTGAGTAGTAATAAACAACGTTGGTGTCCGATCGAAACACAATTTACTCCATAGAAGATTGTCAACGACTCACTACCACAATCGTGAGGTATCCTTTAAAAATATTTTCTTCACTAAAGTGCTTACCTACTTGTTCACTTTTAGTTGCGAATTCGAGTTATTTTCTGAGTAAGATATTCCATAAATCACAATCCAACTTTTTAAAGCCAAAAACTTGTTTGGTAATCGCATGATCATAAAAGAAAGTGAATTTAAAGATGTAAATTAAACAAATTACATATGATATATTTTTTCTTACGTACTATATAAATGATATTTGATAGAAAGTAAACATTTTTGTTATAGGTAGCATGTAAAAAATGCTTGAAATTTCTTTGAAATCCTGTAAAAACACAAACATATTTACAAATTTCATACATTTCCGTCTACTCGTATTCCGACTCCAGTAGTGAGCTATTATCACATTGAGAATGTATTACCCGGACAGCAAACATCAAACCGCTAATTATCTCAGTTTAGCTGAAAAATAACGATCTCTCCCCGCGCCCCCTGCTAGTGGGTACCGTCTCCTCCTCTTTGCTTTCTGCTCTCCTGGTAGACTGCAGCGCTAGCTCCGGTCGTAGGAGGAAGGAAACCAACCATCCAACCTGTGCCAAGACTTCTCACGTTCAATCACAAGAGTTAGCTTATTATTTACAATGTGTAATAAATAATGAGTGTTATTAATTATTCGTCGAGAATGTATGTTTTTAGAAAATATCACAGCACCATTTTGTATGATCACTTATCGTGCTCAGCATACGCGTATGGTAATTGAGTCCTTGCGTTCATATATTGAGGTATCAATAATATTTATGTTGAGATTGCATGAGAAGCTGCGCAACTAACATTAACTCCGCGGTCGGACTTTTGGGATAGTAGAAGACATGTTCATTTTATATAAACTGAATAAAGAATATCTTACATTCGGTATACGTAGGTATAATTAATTCATCATAACCACCGATCCAATGATCGCAACTGACCCTACTCCCCTACTCGCCAAAGCAGCGTTGAATCAGTAATATCCGCGTGTAGGTATGGGAAAGTACGGAATACCTACTGGTGAGTCAAGCCAGTGCGAGAATGCCGAATTCGGCCGTTCCGTCTTATTGATGGACGTTATATTTTCGTTTGAACAATTGCCCATTAAAGCGGCGAGATGCATATCATTTTTATTGATTAAAATTATAGTAATTTGAATATCCACCATGGCAGAATGTTTGTTCTAAGTCTGGTTTCCAGAAAGGCTATCATCGCATCTCGCATCGGTGGAGCGATCCATGTGAATGTTACGAGTCTAATTGAATTTATTGAAATCATGTAGGAGGCCAAATTAGGCGCCGTGAATCAATTTTGAAAAATTTATTACGTGATAAGCGCCCGGTGAATTTATGGCGGATACGTGAAATATTTCTTGCTCGGTACGTTTTGGAAAATCGTTTTTTCGATCCGATTTGTCAGGGGGTATAATTCGAATGATGACAACTCGTTTAAGTAGGCCAAACATGGGAACCGTTAAAAATCATTCTTTATATCGGCCATAAATTGAGGCGGTAAATTATAAAAGCTAAAGTAATTACGTGTGCGTTCACGGAATGGTCACAGTGGTCATGTACGGCCGTAGTAATTAGAATTTAGTGAGTAGTGTGTTGGAGGTAGACGGCATTGCGCCCTGCGCAGGTTGCCCACATTACCTCTATGGCTGCAGAGGCATTATGTCATCCTGGAATAAGCATTGAATCATTGGCAAAGTGAAATTAATCGAGCAATGAAACCGTTTGTGTATATTCGAAGACAGTCGGTGTTAGTGAATAGAATTATTACCGCAGTGAATTACAATTACCTACTTACTTAGGGCATGGCGATATAAATTGCTTGCCATGAACAATATCCGATCTGTACCTACCTTCTCACCACATCCTTCCATCATATAATATATGTTGGGTACCTACCTACATCCTTTCTTGCTACCAATAACTACGATAAAACCGACTGAAAAATATGTGAGCAAATAATGTTTTCTGATAATGTATTTAAATATACCTCGATAAACGACCAATTTTTGGTCATTTATATTTATTATTGATTCACAGTAAGTTATTATTTTATTTTCATCCTATTTTTCTTATTGTTAATCTCTCGCGATAGGTGACGTGTATTTGCCGCATATGGTAGTTATAAAATAAAATAAATATATTAAAGATAATAGTCACCCGAAAAGAATTCCTTTCGTCAGTTGGTAGCTTTGAGTAACACGTATATTGTTACTCTTAGGTTGGTGGTAGATCGGGACAGGTATATATGGCCACAGCCAGTTATTATTTATCTGATGTTTCTAATAAATATTAAGCGTTTTGTAATAAGTTAATCACTTACATTGTTAATCTGAATGGGTGGATTATCTTGTTACGGCTGTAGGAGACGAGATGAAATAATAATAAGTCGGAGTAGGACTGGATCCCCGCGCCAGTGACCGCCCAGCCACCTGTGCCCCGGACCAGGGCTCACGATACCATTACATACCTCTAGCTCTAGAGCCAATAGTGCCAGCAGAGCCACCAGCGCTAGAGCGGCGGTCATCCCAGTTCAAGGCGACTTCTCGCGGAGGCTGCTCGAATGGTTCGTGCTGCTATCATAACCATTCTTCATAATAGCTTATTTCATGTATTACTTATGAAAATATGCATTTATAATATTTTAGGCAATAAGTTTTTAAGGAAATTTGGCAATTGTTTTGAGGTCCGCAATAAAAAATGTCTCCTCTCCCGCTGTTCTACAAATGCACGTTACCAACATACGAATATTTGATTTTGTACGTCTTTAACACCTCCGTACCTAGGGCGGGTTCTAAAGTCACCCCGGACGAGAGTTTTGTGCGATATCTAAGATAAAGATTACTGAAATAATATTGATAAACTTGTCTCTAAGTATTATCAAAAACAATTTACCTGAGATTATGTCATGAAAACGCTATAATACGCGAGATAAAATGGGGTAAGTATGTCACCCCCCATAGGATCGCACGTTCGATACTACAGTATCGAACGTGCATTACTTTACAAAGCTTCGATTTGTTTTTAGGTACGTAAAGATTATTGTAAAAATATCTATATATAATAATATCCCACCGTCATCGTTGAATTGGTAGATAGACTCATAAAAAAACATAAGAACAAAACGAAGCAAGATCCCGTTCACGGAGTGGCAAGAAGAGAGCTCCCTCACAAGTCAGGCGGAGATCGGAGGAGGAACTTTTCGGCCAACCTAGTAACCGTCGCGTGGAAGTGATTACAAAAATTAATTATATTTCATTCAAACCCAATACTTAATTAAAAGTATTCATACACTGGGCGGCATCCGAGTATTACGATATTGAATTTTTTTATTCAAACATTAGCCACCTATAATTAACTTATTTTAATGGGACTTATCCTCTTCTTGTAAGGTTACATATTATTTCTATCCTAACTGCTTTTGCTCCCAAGTAATTAATATTTTATGTGCGGAATTCAATATGAAGGATGGATGGAATAATCAATATTATCCCTGCTGTTCGCTTCCCATTCACTCCCATCTTGTATTAAAAAAATAATTAAAGAAGCTCGGTACCGAAGGCTTCATAAGTTCATACCGTAGTACCTAACCAACGTAGGTAACTTCTACGCTATTCTCTGTTACCCAATTCTTCGTTTGTCAGTAAATCTAGTTGGAAGCAAACATATTGTCGTTGTAACACTGCTGCTAGAAGTGTAGGGCTGGAAGCGAGTGACCCGTCAGAACCTGAAAGCTGCTCTTTTATTAACATAACATTTTAATATATCATAATCAATAAAACGTACTTTGCATTTTCGATGCGTAAACGCCATTGGTAGATCGAGTATTAAATTCGAATTAGGTGGGCACTACCAATGTAAATGTTTTGTTAATTTTAATCGTACGGGTTTTTTGCCTCCTAAATACAATAAGCTACCTACTAGAGAAATCGATGAAGAAGAAGGATCCTTTTAGATTTATTGTACATAAATAAAAAGTGAATAGTGTAATTGCTGAACTATAACGTGCCGATTTCGTTTTATATATTTGATGACATGATGCTATCGGGAATAATAATTATGACGGTTTAGCGGGATATCCTTCGGAAAAGTGACCGATGAAATTTTCTGGCAAAACAATTGCGATTATTCTGGATGCTTACAATGAAATTTCTGACTCGGAAGACGATCTTTCCGAACCACCCAATAGGTATTCTAATTTTCTATAACTTATGAATAATTTATTGTGATTATATCTAGAGGCTTGGAGTAGTGTTTTAAGCTTTTGAATGATTTGGAAGTAAGCGAATGTTTTTGTTTGTCAAAATACCACTTTAATAAAACAATCGCGCTGAGTGATAACCGCCTATCTATGACGCGATAATTTTAATAATACCTCTATTAGCTTACTTACAAGTAGGGACTATCGAACTGACAGCAATCTTCAAAGTTTATTTGCCCATTATGATACCGTCGTAAGTAAATTCATGACTTAAACACAAAACTTGTATTAAGTTAGTTAATAATGCGAATAAATATTATGTTTTGTAGGCACGATATCATATCTTCTAGAACTAATTTAAATAATTGAATGGATGATAATTTCATATTATTCTGTACCCAATGCCATGCATCAATTCCTTGCACATTTTTGATATAATCTGATAACATTAATAAAATCTAAATCATCAAAGTGATTTTTATGTACACATGTTGTTAAATATTAGAGTTTAATGATTCGAATAGGAGATCAGTGTTATGTTAAATTAATGTCAATACATGGTCGAAGGGAATCGGTACGTGTAGCACCTCAAAGCGGTCTTGATTATCAATATATTGGATTTATTTTGGGTTTTCTGAAACAAAACGATGTAGACTAACTGGTTGGGAAAGCGAATTGAATTTATTCCAATGTGGGCGTTAGATTACCAATATTACACACAAAGGATTATTACGCAATAATGGGCTTTATGAGCTGTGATCAATATGCCTCTTGGTGGCGTTATTGCTATTCGGTAAAGGTATTCCTATTAGATCCCTCAGGCTCGCTCAGGGGATTTAGGAACACAAACATTGCTTCGGGTAATTAACGATTCTTTATGGTGAGTTTACTCTACGTCACATGGAGGTAGAACTTGTTAAACATGCTCTTGAATATAGAAATAAAATCGTGTTTTGTGTGAAATTTGCTGAGAAAACCGTTCAACTTGCAGGAAATGAACACTATAAAAAACACATGTTATTAGTCTCATCAGATTTTCTAATCGACAAGTGGCACACGAGCGCTGCAGGCAGCCAGTGGGCCTTCGGTGTAAAATAACTTACCCACATTTATTTCTAGGACACTATCTTATTTGTTCCTTTCTACACAGGAAGTTACTTAGCTCCGTTACATCTTTGCACACCAGTAAGTCGTTACACCTTAAATCTGAATCCGGACACTCAATTTATCTTATGTATAATTAGATGTTGTAATAATTAAGGAGAATTTATTAATTTAGTAGAAATCCGTGATCAAAGTAAAACGATTTCTGACAGTGATAAGTGTCTCGTCTTATTGGGACATCCGTAATATCAAATCGTTAGACAAAATGAATGTAAAAAATAACACAGCTAACTAAAGAAGAAAAAAAAAAGTGTCTATAGACAGATAAGAGGTTTGTTCAAAAGAAAAGGTGAATTTCGAATTTTTTCGAAAAGTATTTATTTATTCATCAATATCCATTTTCTCCCCTTCAAAGTAATCCCCCTCAGATATAATGCACTTATGCCAGCGCTTCTTTCAATCCTCGAAGCACTTCTGGAATGCGCTCTTTTGGTATGGCCATCAGCTCGTTCTTCGATTCTGACTTTATCTCATCAATTGTGGCAGAACTCTTTCCTTTCATTGGTCTCTTCAGTTTCGGGAATAGGAAAAAGTTGCAGAAAGCCAAATCTGGTGAATACGGTGGTTGAGGCATGATTACGGTGTTGTTTTTGGCCAAATAATCACGAACAAGCATTGATGTGTGAGCTGGTGCATTATCGTGATGCAAAATCCATGATCTGTTTTTCCACGATTCCGATCGCTTGAGCCGTATTGCTTCACGCAAACGTTGCATAACTTTCTTGTAGTATTTCTTATTAACCGGACGATCTGTTGGCAAGAACTCATGATGCACTACGCCATTGTAATCGAAGAAAACAGTGAGCAAACCTTCACATTTGATCGAACTTGGCGTGCTTTTTTCGGTCTTGGTTCTTCTGGCCGCTTCCATTGGGATGATTGGGCCTTGGTTTCGACGTCATAACCATATACCCACGTTTCATCACCAGTTGTGACCCTTTTGAGCAAATCTGGATCGTCATTGACGTCATTCAACAACTCCTGAGCGATACTAATGCGACGTTGCTTTTGCTCAAAATTTAGCAATGTCGGAACAAACTTCGCTGCCACCCGTTTCATGCCCAGAACATCCAAGAAAATTGCATGGCATAAGCCGATTGATATGCCAACATCCTCTGCAACTTCCCTAAAAGTGATTCGACGATTTTCCAAAACCATTTTCTTCACTGTTTCGATGTTTTCTTCGTTTGTTGACGTGGATGCATCTCCAGGACGCTCATCGTCATTAACATCTTCTCGGCCTTCTGTAAAGCGCTTGTACCACTTATAAACACTTTTTTGAGACAAAGTAAAAATAATAATATTTGGATAATTTGTATAGCGCCGTTTTTGTGAGAAATCACCTCGCCGAAAGCCACAGTCAACATTTTAAATGCGTTGGAGCACTTTATTCCATTTTTAACGCAAAATTTAATACATTTTTTTTGATACATTTTTTTCAAAAGTAAAAAATCGAAGAGCACACAAAAACGTGACTAACCTTTCCAGTTGTCAAAAACAAACCACTAATCCAAAATGGCTGATAATTCTAACATATGATAAACATATGTGTACCAACTAACAAAAAAAAAACGATAATCGAATGTATACAGACGGGAAAATACAAAATTCACCTTTTCTTTTGAACAAACCTCGTATATCTAGCGCAATAAAACTAAACATTGGAAATACACGATAGCGACCACAATTTAAAAAATATTTTTTATGACTAATATGTTCTAACAACCATCCTCTTATACATGTCTCTAGTCTCGAAAATTACAAACCGAAATATATAGATACATAAGCATGGGAAAAGTTTTTCCTGTAATCTATATACTTAGATACAAATCTATTTACAAATATTAAATGTTCGAAGGTTTTTTGATTTCAATTCTATTTATTTGGCACGTAAGGATTTGAAAATGTGGAAATTTCGTCATGGCAATAATAATATTTTTTCTTGCCTTCTCCTTTTTGATATATAATATATTGAAGGAATATACACGGTGTCCGGAAATTTGTGGCATAAGCTGGAATCTGATAAATCTACGTCACATTTGGAGTCAATTTTGTGGACATTTGATTTATTTTTTACATTACCTTTTTTGATTTGAGCTTTCGTTTTAGATTAAAACGAGTCCGGCGTTGAATTTTTTTTTGTAAAATTCAAAATGTTCGTTTGCTACGGAGTCAATATTATCCGTGTTTTAAAATGCGTCAAAGCGTTTACCGACTCCCTAAAAATGCTCAAATGAAAATACCTTATGTTTATTTGGGTTGACAATGTGCTGCAGATGATCATATTTTTTGCTATTCCACGACTTTTCGGACACCGTGTAGATACAGAATCTAGTCCGGAAGGCTTGTCTACGAACTGCCGGACCGGCTGGGGGTTGCAGCCCTGTAACGTTCACATTTCATACTTAATACGCTATAAACGGGCGAGGGGCTAATGATAATACGGCGGGCGTGCTCGGGCTTTCACTAGCTGCGCTAGTTGCCCTAGTTGCCCTAGCTAGAAACTCGGGATAATTTTCTCCATGAACGGGGCTTACCGCTTACACTGCTCACTGTTCACTGCATGCGTCGCCTCGTCTCGCTGTGACAGTGGATTTGTCTGTCGGCAGGGCTGGCTGGCTGGCTGGTTGACTAGCTGGCTGGCTGGCTGGCTAGCTGACTAGCTGGCCTGGGTTGCCGAGCGATGTGCGTGCGAATTGCTAACAATTCATGAATATGCCATATAAATATGCCTACTGTTGACCTAGGTCATCAGAGACTACGAATCAATAAATTCCGCTCTAGAACAAGCTGACTGGGCATCCATTATCTTTAACTATCAAATAGAACCAGCGCTAGACAGTTTCTATATATTTTTTAAATGCCTTGTAAATCTACATACTCTCCATAAATTAACATGGAGTTCGAAATATCATCCATGGTACAATCCCGTCATTATCAAGGTAACCAAAGAAAAAATAAATATTTTATTAAATATAAGAAATCCAAAAACCGAGATGACTACGATACATTTTCTCTCCTTCGCAAACGGCATAAAGATTTATGTCGCGAAAGCTAATTTCGTTTCTTAAGCAATATCAAAAGAGTATTTCCTTAAACCCAAAAAACTTCTGGAGCCACGTCAAATATTCTAATAAATCCCAAGGTGTTCCAAAATGCATGTATTTAGGAGAGCTGAAAGCCGACAATGGAGAATATATTGCAAAATTATTTTCCGTATATTTTAGTTTAGTGTTCAGTATATCCATCAATACACTTGCCATCGATCCCATCGACTACGGGAATCACACATCTAATATAAGTAGTATTGAAATGACACAGGAAATCATTTTAAAATACCTTAAAAAATCGACATTCACAAAGGTGCCGGTCCTGATGAAACACCCTAAATCCTTATTGAACGATGTGCGCACAATCTAGCCTTACCTCTTTCTTTAATTTTTAACCGTTTTCTAATCGAATGTACTATCCCTCTCGTTTGGAAATCAGCATATGTATCTCCCATCTTTAAGAATGGTAAAAAAACTGAGGTAAAAAACTATAGGCCAATCTTTGAACTCTGCATATTTAACAAAATCTTTGAAAAAATAATCTACGATCAACTGTATGCTGTCCTTAAGTCTAGCTTGAATATTAACCAACATCTTAACATGGTTTCATTAGTGGTAAATTTACAACCTCAAATCTTCTAATTTTTACAGAGTATGTCCAGGAAAACTTGGATAACAGAATGCGAGTGGATACTATTTATACCGACTACAGTAAAGCGTTTGGTAAGGTTGACCACTCAACTTTGTTCGACAAGCTTTCAAAGATAGGTATTTACGGCAATCTTTATCGCTGGCTCTCTTCTTATATTTCCAATCGTAGTCAAATAGTAGTGGGCGCTGGATATAAATCTAACAATGTTGTGGTCACATCTGGAGTTCCTCAAGGCAGCTTATTGGGACTCTTATTATTTAATATTTACATCATTGACGTTGGTAATTGTTTTTTTTAAATCGCGTACCATCCTGTATGCAAATGACATGAACTTTTTTTCATCTATGAATTCAATCGAGGATTTTCAGAAGCTGTAAGATGATTTACACCGTTTAAGTGCGTATTTCAACGCTCACCATCTTAAAATAAATGTAGCTAAATGCTTTGTCGTACGTTTTTCCAGGAAAAAAAACGTGTTTATTCATGAATACTACCGCTAACAATCAAATCAGAAAGTAAAGACCTTGGGGTTATACTTGATTTTAATTGAATTTTAACAAACATATCCACCACATAGTAACCAACTCATCATTTACGCTTAGTTTCGTCATCCATGCCTGTAAAAAATTCAATAATTCAACAATATTAGCACTTTTAAAACACTGTACTACCATATGTTCGCAGTATTCTGGAATATGCATCTCAGGTGTGGAACCCAGGGTATGCAGTACACAAACACAGAATTCAAATCGTCCAAAACAGATTTTTGAGATACTTCTGCTCTTTTTGATCTCATATTAACAATTAAGACTCTCCACATTCGTTCAACTTGCAAACTTGCCGAAGAAATGAAGCGAATTCAGTGATGTTATTCAAAATTTTAAACAATTTAGTTGATAGCCCTGATCTACTGCAACTCCTATTATTCCAAGTTTCTAATTTGCTGTTAATTTTCCCAAAATAAATAAGTAAATCTTTTGACTACCTTTTATTTAATACGTTGTTTCTATATTGATATAACAAAGCAATTGATTTAATTTCGTTAAACTGGCAGTTAAGTACCTTAACCCTTTATCGCATACTGTTCCAAATTTGGAACATAAGAATGTTATCATCATAAGGGGGTATGTGGGCCATATATGTATTTTATTTTTAGCTAATTCCTTACTGTGAGCTCTGCATTATCATAAATCGAACAGTGCTGACAGTTACGAGCTTTTTAGTAACTACAGTCGCGTCAGTAAGTTGTCATTTCGGCTATTTCGTGAACGAGCGTGGTTGTGATTGTTCAGTGTGTGATTTTTGTAATATTTTAAGGTAATAATAAATAGTAAAAAAAATTTCTACTCCTTGGTGTGGTTGGTATACCTTTAATGCATAGTGTGACAAATTTGGGAATATTGTATTTATTCGCCATATTGCATGTAGTGCCAAATATGAAACAAAACATTTTTAATAAATATTTTGCAATTTGCAAAATTTTTTTTTACATGATTCTAAATACATTTCTAAGCAAATATATTTTTCTGGAAGGATTAAAAAATTCATGCGGTAAAGGGTTAAGACATTTGTAATGTACAAATTTCATTCGCTTCCCACCAAACAAACAACAGATAAACTGATTCTTGTTTCGAATACATCCAAGAAGAGTCTAGTAAATATAATATATTAGTGAGTAGCAGTGGCGTGCAGTCCATAAAGGCTGAAAAGCTGTGCACACCTTCGAAAGCTGTTTTATGAGCACTGCCTGCTTCAAATCAGGAAAGTTTTGAAAAAATGGCGGCAGTTGAATAGAATAATTAATTTAAATAAATCCATGCGAATCGATTAATACACCCTTTTCAAAATATTCGAAGATGAAAATCAAAAATAATCAAAACGGATTCACAAATATTTACATTATAATCTACAAAAACATTCAAATATAACAGACCTTTAAGTTATTGCGAAAAAAACAATAAAAAAAACGTAAAATGGTGGATAAAATAATAATTGATACTTTAAAATATAAAAATTGGTAAATAGTTTGGCCAGAACAATCACCGTAAAATGGGAATAACGTATTAAATGATTTGAAGTCGTTTTTAAATATTCAATGCAATTCATACCCGAACTTGAAAAACTACACAGTTTACCTTCGTTCCTAGAGCAATCCACCTTACTGGTGAGAAGGAATCGACTCAATGTTAGTGATGTTTTTGTTCGGAAACCTACCTTGATTGTCAATTCATTTTAATAACATAGACTTTTTACTGGCGTTACGATTAAAACATGGATTTTGATTGATTGAATCTTCCGCTCGAGGAGTTTCCCCTCCAGCAGTTTATAGAATATAAAAACAGCAAGGTAGACATACCAGTGCATGATGTTAGTTATTCTACATCGCATCGTCTCTAAGCGGTTAATCTCCTTACTCAGGTACGAGAACTTTGAAATATCAACAATAATTATAACCTTTGTAATGTCACTTTTATAACGATTATAGACGCATCCCAGGTGGCTATACTCTCCGTGTCTCTAACTTAATATTCGGCAAGGAATCCACTCAATCCTACGCTGATTTGTAAACTGAAGATGCGGAATGCCAAGTAGTGTTGCCCCGAGATGCCTCTGACAGATATACGAATACGCGCGAGTCCAGGGTTCACGATTTAGCACATTACTGATGTCTGACGAATTGTTTTGTTATATATTGATTTCCTTTTTATTACTCAGGCAAATATGATACATGAAGGAAAAAAAGTGTACCTAGATGAAGTTGCACAATGTTTTATTTTATTCGAGTGTAACATACAGTAAAAGATTTAAATACGTTGACGTATTCATGGTATCACATAACAACACACTAAATATATATTGATAGAACTCATTACATATAGTTATTAAAGATATTGTTCTATCTAAATAACTAATAATCTACTTTTTTTCTAAAGTTGTACATTAAGTGTTTTTTTATTATTTATTTTTATAAAAATGGTGCCACAAAATAATTTTGCAAATATTGAAGAAAATATTTAAAAAAAAAACTTCCTTCACACTTAGAGTAACAATATACCACTCTTAGGTTTTTGAATGATTTGCTTCCAATTCTGCATTTTATTCATACGAGTATATTTGATTATAATATAAATGGATTAGGAAAGTGAAAATAAATACAAATTTAAGCAGAGGCTTGCTAAGATGTGAATAATAATTCTGTGGAAGGCAGGAAATGGGTGTTTTAGGTGATATACATCATCGACATTGTATTGAATCTTCGATGACGTTGAAAATGACTATGTAACTTGTTGATTTGAATGAACGTCGTGCCGGTGATGTACTGATAAATTGAACCAGTCGAGTTTCACACATAATATTATTAGTAGTAGCGTATAGCATACAATGTAGGTATATTGTGAGAGTGCAGTGATACGCGGCGCGAATGAATTCTAATAAACCAGTTCCATTTTCCCGCCGTTGGGACAAATGATATCTCCCGCATGCGGGCAATTTGTCTCGCCGGCTCGCGGCATGTTCCACCTAGGTCATACAGTCCATACGGTCCATGCTACATACCCTTAGAGTAACGTAGAGACCTAACTTTGCGAAATTTTGTCCGCACTTTTTGACCAAGCAATGACCAAAGGGTGTGGCCTAAACTCAGAGTAAAATCACTAACAGGGTTGTCACAAATTAAGTAAATTAGGTATTTTGTTGTGAGTAGGTAGTTGTAAATCATTAAAAAGAATGAATGTTGTATATTTTTTTGTTTATTCAAAGATACATTAATCAATAAGATTATTAAAATCTTATTTATAGATAAAAATATAAACGAATTAAATTATTAGTACAGAACATTTTATAATACATCTTATAAAATGAACTTCAGTTCCATCAACAAAATAGTTTACAAACAAAAAGTAAAATAAAAAAAAATGTACGGTGATAACAGATGTTAAATCATTTTCTTAACCTTGGAGTAAGAATATATGGAGAGAGATCATTTTTTTACCTATATAAATTTGCGATAAATCACTTTCTCTGCGTTTTCGTCGTACACCATGAGAGAGAAAGAGGCACAAAAAATTTCACAAAACATGAAACCGCTTTTAAGTATTGTAGGGATGTTTTCCGTCCCGCGTTATTTTGTAAGGAAATTTCGAATGCAGATAATAATAACAGTGAACTTTGTGATATTTCACGTCAAGTGCGCTTCATACTTAATTAATTAAGCTAATAATTCTAACTAACAAGGAGAAAATAATATATAATATGTATACAAAATTAAAACTATCTAAATGCATGATCGTTATCATAAATCATCAGAGAACAGGTTCAGAAATGGGTACAATAGTGCATGTGCACATCAATAGATATAAAAAAACAATTAACTAGAAGCTAAGGGTATAAAAATCCAGATGAAACGTATGAATTCATATTAACATATTTGTTAAATCAAAGAAAAAATAAATTAGATTTTTCTCGTCTTTTTTTCATCCTTTGGAAATCTAAAAATAATTAAATAAATAATAATATTCCAATTTTGGCATAGCCCTGAATCTGAGGACGTAACCGAAATTATAAATATAACTAAGAGATAAACACTATTCTGTCTTTATCTGTTTGCCAACAATTTAGCGTTAGTATCATGAGAAAGAAAGAGACCGGGATATTTTCAGAAGCCGTACAATATGGGGATTCCCCCATGTAATGGTTTCTTATGTGACAGCTAGTAAATATCTCCAAGTTAAAAATATTACGAATCCACTAAAACTCATTTCAAACGGAAGTTTATTATATTGGAACGAATAGTCCAAAGATTAATTACATATTGGTGTAAGTTACTAGTTGTTTTGTAGGTTAGAATGTTAAATATTTGAGATCTAACTAAAAAAGACGATTTTTATGGTACATACGTGTGAAAACTGTTTGTTTTTGGTCCTTTTGTACTTCGATTGAAGCAACCAAGTATAGCACATATGGCCATGATGTTTTGCTAGATATCGGACAAAAATAACTCAAGTTTTTAACTATTTACGCACTTTTGACAGTCCGTTCACTTGACACTCCAAACGTGAATGAAGTTCGTCCAGATCAATTAACCGCGGACATGGTATTCAGCACGCCCCAAATCGTGTATTGGTTTCAACAATTGTTTGTCTCTTTTTCTCATATGCGTATAGAACCGAGCATAAAGAGAGAGCTATATTTTGCGAGTTTGTCAACGATTTGTCACAAATTAGTACGGTCTCTTTATATTGTTACTCTAAGTACATACCCCACACAGCTCTGTCTGGGAGTCGTCTGGACTTAAGAAGATATCTCCCGATAGGGGGCGGGCGGGGAGGAGACACGAGTACATACAGAATCTGCAGATAATTCCTCTCACATTATTACTATAATATTATCGGAACCTTATGACGAATTAGACATTGTAAGATACATCGCACGTGTCGCCCACTGCCGCGCAATGAAGGAATGCGTGTATTTATGATTCGCGAAGGAATTTCAATGTGGTTTTTCCGCGGCCCGTTTGACTCGGACTCAAAAGTCGGGCAGTAAAATGCCCGCGATGCGATGAGAAGAATCTGAGAAATCTCCGAGGAGAGGTGTTAAATGATGCGGCTAATGAAAACATCGCGCGAAGAGCCCGTTGGATATTCATGCCGGCGATCGTAAAACATTAATTTGAAATGCGATAGTTGCAATAAGCAACATTTCTTTTGTATCGTGTACTAAAGGAATAGGGTTGAACGACGTGTATCGCGCCCCCCTACTCGTACTGGGTATAGAATATTCGCGGTTCTCGTGTAGCGCAACGCTCGCAACATTATATGACCAGCTTTAATAACACGCAATTAATTATAGAATAAGTGAAACAAAAGCCATCAGTGGCAGCCGGTGATGGTAAACCGCCAATAAATATTTCAGCAATATTCCCTTTTCACAACATTATATCGTAATACATTTCCAGGCAAACAACATTGGCTCCAGCGAAATATTTCATTTAGCAATTAAGGAATGTTGGAGTTCATATTTCCTACTTCTAATAGGGAGAAGTAATTTATGGCGTTCTGATGTTTTTGTTCCTAGTGGGGTCGAGCTCCGAGTGTAATGATTCATAATCACTTTGCTATAATTGCGGCCATGGTTGCATTTTACTGGTCTCCTTTAGACAAGCGAGGCTTTCTACTCCTGAAATATGAACTTAATGTTGTTTTATGATATCAAATATAAACTAAGTAACGTCCTGTAGCTGTAGGTTTACAATCCTCAGTAGGATACGTGCTATATCGTGAACCTTATTAACATGGAAAACAAATAACAGTTATTATGAAATTACTCAATTAGAACTAAAAGTTAACGAAAGAGAAAAGCTGTGATCTCCGGTACTACCCTCCGGGGACGGGCAGAACTAAAGTTCTCCGGAAAGTCTCGGGTGTGATGTTATAACAGTCCTTGATACAGTGATTTGGTTAGATCTGGAGAGGTGGGCACTGCGGCGGGAAGTAGATCGGATAGCCGGGTGTTATCTGCCCGAGATCCAAGTTGGAACTAAGCGGGAACGAAGCCATTACAATAGCAGGAGCCAGCTCTAGTCCCAGAAGTGTCCGTTTCACTTAAGTTATGATTAAGATTTAAATAATCGCGCGTCTCGAGACTCGTAGCGTCCTCGCTCCCTCCGCGGGGAGCAGTGAGCAGTGCGCGGGGAGCCCTGGGCCCGAGCGAGCACTGCGGAGAAGGAGCGCCGAGAGCCCCCCGCGAGCGAGAGAGGTCGGAACAACAATTAAGAACTGAACTTACTTCTTATTCCGTATCACGGTGAACACAATAACTCCATTAGAACCATGCGGTTATTATTAAATTTACGGCAACAGATAAGTCCATGCCCTAATAGGCGCACATCTTAAATACACCAACTTTATTACAAACTTTGAATTACGTGCTCGGGGCTAATTGAAATTTATTCGGTTTTTATTAGTTTGGGGAACACAATTGAGTGCTGGATACGATATTATGTTTATTATGTTAGTAGCGGAAGTTTGTTGGCGAGGAATGGAGGAATGGAGGAGTGGAGGAGTGGAGGAGTGAAGAATGGAGGAATGTTGGCCGGTGGCAGCGGGGAACGTTGCAGGCTTATGGCCATTCCGAAATCTCAACTTTAAGCCCAATTTTATGTTTGTGTTTTATTGAAAAGTTTTAATTGCCCCGCTCTACATAATTAATGTTTAGTTAAACTTCATAATCATTTACTTTGTTGTTTGGGAGCTTTGTGTTTATGCAGCCTCGCGGGATTAGATCGGCCCTCCCCAACTGGGCAGGTGAGCTTATTAGGGTTGTTAAACGCTAGATTTTATAACTTTCAGAAGACTTTTATCCAAACTTTCAAGAGATTTAATGATGAATGATTTTAAACAAAAAAACATTTTACACTTTTGTGATAATATAATATTTGCTCGCAAACATAAAGACAACATACTTTGAGTTTTCAATCAATAGAGTTTCGACAGTATAAGTCCAGAACCTTGTATCTTTTCTCGTATCACTCTCAGGAAATATCCCCCGGATCGGATGGATAAGGAACAATGACATGTCACATGAGAATGATGTCATTAAGCCGACCATTTTGACATAATTAGGATATCCTTTCATGTTTCTAGACGAATGAGATAAAACAAAAAATCTTCTTCATCGATACCTTTCTAAGAGCGAGAAACACTGAACCATCCAATCTTGGGTTATTTTATTATCAGAATAGCTTGCGGTTGATCAATTTGACTTGTTTTAAGATAAAAATGAACAACAACTGTAATTATTAATTATCATCGAAAAGTTAATATCTAGTTATTTTAAACTTTTTTTATTTTTTTTGTAACATCCTTCGCGCCTCATTGTATACTAAACTGTAACTGAGTGAGTAGAGTCGGTACTAATGATACATACTCGTATATAAGTGAGTAGGCACCTATATAAAAATAGCCTATAAGTATATAGTTATTATTGTTGGTTCTCGTGTAATACTTTGCAATATAGTTTACCTTCAGAGATCGATGGCTCATCTGATGAGTCCTCGAAAATTGGCAACTCTGAAAATAAAACAAAAGTTCCCGATGGGAACTAAGACTAAGACTCCAAAAAGTGCTATGGTCGTTTTACGCCAAATAAAACTTGTTAAAAATGATCTGTAAGGGGTTATTACATACCTACCCTGTGATCGTTGGAATCGTTTATTATTAATAATTACGATGAACGTGTTTCATCTAACCCCTGAAGTTCCGTGGGAAAGACGAATGAGATATCATTTTATCATCCTTAATAAAGATTAATTACTTAATTATAAAAAAATAAGCTGTTACGTTACTCCCTCTTGAAGCTGTCATGTTCGATAGCGGCGCCTATTGAAAGAATTTAAAAAACATTATTTCGTAATATTTTTCATAATTGTCTCAAATTATGAAGAGTTAAGTACGTAGTATCTACTGCCATATTAAGTAGTAAAGCGAGTCATTAATTATACTCCAAATTATCGCAGTGTGAGTTTTCGCCATACGTTGAGATAGATACTTAAGGCATTTTACAATAACCTTAGTCACATTTTTTTTGTTCCTTAAGGTGAACATTCACAAAAATGTTTAAGTAAATCGTATAATAAATAACTATCTATTAACTGAATGTAGTACAACGAAGAACGAATCAAATTAAAACATTTCACCATAAGCTAGATTAGTTGGTAGAAGGAACCCCCCACCCTGAGAAGAAGCAAAGCAGGTACTAAAGGAATCACCTAAAGTTGGGAAGGTTATCTACAGTTAAATATTTGTACAAATGATCGCAATTAATTTTCTCCAGTTATAAAACAACAGCGAGGCTCTGGTTAACATCGGAATATTACAATGTGTCTCTTCATTAAAAGTTTTCATTAAAATCTCGCCATTTCTCACAACTTTCCTGGAGGCAATATAATTTGTATTACTCGAATGAGACAATTAAATTCACATAACAATTTTCTGGAAGAGTTCACGTTTTCCGTCGCGTGTCAAGATTAAGGAACCTATGTAGTAGGTAGTAATTTCTGCCGAACTACTCGCCGCTACTGTTGCCATCTGCACTCTACAGGTTTACAGGAGGTACAGAGTACAGAGGCAGCCCACGGAGATGTCTTGGAAAACTGTTCCTTCGGTAGGCTGTATCTACAAGTACACGCTTCGTGCCGATTTAGTAATCGGCAAAAAAGGTGTATTTCTCTAAATTCGCTGAAAAACGTCTCCTCTCGAATACTTATTTATTGAGTACGTTTAAGTAATGATACAATGATCTAGACCCGGGATATAGCCCACACAGATGAATCGGAAATGATGAATATTACCCACTGCATTCAGTGTGCGTTTTGTGCAGGGTGCAAAATATATCAAATATTTAATTCATATGTATAGAGACCTACGATTACTATTAATACTGTGGCGTAATACGGCGAACATCTGTGGCCTCCGAAGAATGCATTGTGTTTTAAGTTAGAGATAATTTACGATGGCACTACTTAAATTGTACTCTTCTGTTACACTATTGATTCTCAATTGCATAACCCTAATGTACCGCACATGTGTTATCATTTAATATGCAAATGTAATGAAAAATCAGGCATCGAGACGCACAGCGCATCGATGTTACTAAAAAGAATTTGAATGTCCCATGTGGCCAGAGGTTATGTTAGGGATGTATTATAGTTCTGGTAAGTAAACTCAATTTCAGTGAGGGAGATTAATTGACAATAGAAAATAATTATAATGAGGTTGTTGAACAACCCTTTCAATTCGAGCTCGGAGCACCACCCTTCCAGGGTGTTTACAAAATAAGCCACGATTTACTGTCCCTTGAAGTACAAATACCCACTGTCGGTTCTAGGCCCAGTCTTCAAATAACACCTAGTATATTTTATTTTCAATTCACGAGCACGAAATTTCTTGCAAGGTTAAATGGGCTTTTTTAAAGTGAATACTCTTTCATAATATATTATTAAAAAACACGTTTCCAGTTGTGACTACATGATCAATGAAGATACGAATGTAATGATTTAGAAATAACTGTTTAAGTAACTTTGCAGAAAAAATATATTTTAAAATGTCATATAATATATTTAATGTTTTAATATTTTAATTATATTGTACATATATATTTTATATATTCCATTTTTATAGTTCTACCAATTTAAATGTGGCTTCAACAGGGTGAAATTGGTACGGTTTAAAGTGATTAGCTGGATAAATTGATGATATAAAATAATATTACGATGAAATTCACCACGGAATAAAAGTTTCAAAAATTTAACATAAAATATTACATTGCTATTTATTTGCTGAATGTTTTCATCCCCAAAAAGGGTAATCGGCAAACCACTTGAATAATAGGAACACACCCCACCGGCTTATTGGGGTGTAATTGAAACTTATTGTATCCGCGCATTGTGCTATTCTGCTGCACTGGTTACACACGGAGTACTGTCCTACTTAGGTACTGAACCACTGAACTTCTGTTGGGGGCGAGCATTCAACTAACTCAGACACTCAAGCGCCATCTGTCGTTTAAATCTTAAACTAAAAAACATTTTCAACATACATAAAAATCAATATAAAACACAAATATTTCGGTAGGTATTTTATTTGGAAGTAGTCACACGCTAACACGCCTTGTGTGTTATGTAAAAAATAACTATTTATTCAAGTCTGGTCGTGAGGTGTACGTAGTTCACGGCCTTCCATAGTAACCTCGATGCAAATTTTAGATAGGAGGGATAATATTCAGTATTTTAAATCACTTCCGTGAAAGGGCTATCATCTCTTGTTGATCATTGATCTAATCTTAATATGCCCGAATTACGGAGTAGTTGCACTAACCTCGCTGACTGATTCGGCGACTCAGGGGGAAGACAAATCGCTGGACCGACGTCTAAACGCCGCTATACCAAGGGAGTTCAAAGAATATTCTGTTCGTTTTATTGTAGTACACTGAAGTAAAGTTGGTTTAATGTAGTCTTGTTATAAAACTATAGCAAAACATAAAGTACGGATGGCTTTCTGGTAACTGTCTATCCGATGTTTAAATGCCTGTTTTGACTTCTGCCTTAGGACTGAAATTAGTTTTTGTGAGAAACAAGTGAATGGGCTTGGATTTTTTTACTTTTAATTAAAAAAGACCGCGACAAGCTATGTTTACACAGCTGTTTAATGATTTAGAAAAGGAGGTTGGCTGTTTGTCTTTAACTTTTTCTCACAATGTTAATCAAGTTGGTAAAAAGTAATATTACGCCCCCGGTCTTAAAACAACTAATTCAGAAAGGCAATATCCTACATTAAAACACGTTAATTGATCCATCATGACGTATCACGTTCTCCATCTCTCAGTCGGATGCTGTAACAGGCCGGCTACAAATAAGCTAGTGCACAAAGGCGATGGGATAATCTCTCAGTTAGTGTCCACCGATCTGGAGAAAAGATCAAGGTACAGCAAACTCGAATGTATTAAAATCATTTGTAATGTGTGTACACCAACATCGAATGTGCAATCAACTTATTTTAAAAAGGCGATACAACGGAAGATAAAACCGTTTTTCGTATACTCTTCTCTTCAAATAATTGTAATAAAATCAGTATAATTTTTATTAAATGAGTATTTCCCCCACCCTCGTTCTTTGAATACTGCCTGCGCGCAGTTTAATTAACGAGCGTAAAAAGCTCAAATTCTATCTGGCAGCATCAAAAGAAAAGCAGAAAACATGTATGAACGTTTTTAATCATCCTTGAGCTAAGTTCATTAATTAAACTTTTTACTAAGTTTTTAGTGATTCCACAAAAGAGTCAATTGCCCGAAACCAATGGTACCATGACATCCTCAAAATTACAAATCTTGTGAGGCTGCAGGAAATGTGAAGGAAAAATATAACATAGGGTAAGGTTTCGTAAACCCTGGATATTCAGATCTGATTACTGAACATAACCTTTTGGTTTAAACTGTGGCGTTAAGAATTGGCTGAAATCGTACTTAAGTAACCGTTCAGAAACCGTGAAGGTGGGAATAAACCAATCAAATTTTACAACGTTTTCATCTGGAGTACCCCAGGGGTCCGTTTTGGGCCCACTGCTCTTCATTCTTTTCATAAATGATGTCACTCGAATAATCAAATCATTTGGTCTTATATCACATTGCTACGCCAACGACCAGCAAGTTTATTTTTACTGCTCACCGACAGAAATAGACAGTCTGAAAATTCGCATGATTGAGTGTCTAGAAGCGATCACTCTCTGGATGACCTCAAATAGACTGAAATTGAACCCTTCAAAGACAGAGTTTCTCTGGACCGCCACAAGCAGATATCAACATAACATCGATAACTCCCCAATAGCTGTCTCAGGAAGTGACATTATTCCAAAGACATCTATCAAACTTTTGGGTGTTAATCTGGACTCTGATTTCTCCCTTAAATCTCAAATTAACAGGACTGTGAGCACAAAGTTCTTTCAATTAAGACAAATAAAATCAGTGCGAAGAAACCTGCCAACAGAGGCAACCAAATTACTTGTAAATTCGTACGTCGTTACGCGTTTATATTACTGCAATGGAATATACGCTAGTCTTCCTAAATATCAAATGGACCAACTACAACTAGTTTTCAACGCCGCGGCAAGACTCATCACCGGCGTATCAAAATATTCCATATCTCAGAGCACTTCAAAAATCTTCACTGGCTTAAATGTCCCGAAAGAATCCAGCTTAAACTTTGCTGGATGGTTTTCAAATCAATTAACGGAATGGCTCCGGATTATTTATCGGAATTGTGTATTTCTGAGGATTCCAATTCGCGACAGTCAACCCTTAGATCGGCAATATCATCGGCTATCGGAAGGTTGAATAAACCAAAGCGCACACCAGACACTAAGTTCGGAGAGCGCGCTGCAAGAGTGTCAGGTCCTTAAGCCTGGAATGGACTACCACATGATCTGAGAGTAATAAAAGACTCAACGGAGTTCAGAGCCAAACTCAAAAACCCATTTTTTAGAAAATCATATCCATAATCAAGATTTAACAAGCCCAATAGAATCTGTGTTCAATCCAAGAAAACTTTTCAGATTCTCATTCCTTAAATTCAGTAATGCTACGACATCGAAGGAGTGCAGTCGTTTGTATTTGTGTATAATTTGGTGACAAGTGTAATAAAAAGTATAGTTTTACATAAATAACTGGCCCATCTGGGCGGTCTATCATCCAATATGGAAATACAAGAGATTTTTAGAAACATTTAAGATTTCATAAACAAAATCATATCAGTTGAAGACTCCAAAATAAAGATATCACTGGAACAAAACGTAACACTTCTTGAAGAAAGCATCCAAATTGAGCAAATTTGCATGCAGAAGAAAATCATTAAATTGCAAGAAGATATAATTATGAATAATCAACATTACACCAGGAAACTGGAGGAATTTCTTAATAATGGCCTAAAAACATAGGCCCATGTCTTAAGTGTAACCCACTGACACAATGCTACCACTGCCTTAAATTTGGCCATACAGCTCAAAGATGTCTCGCCAGGACGCAGCCCCCAATTTGCCCTCATTGCACCAAAGAACACGTACTCTCCAAATGTGAAAATAAAGAACAAACTCCAATTTGCAACAATTGCTGTGTACAAAACAAAAGATTTGAAATGAACTATTCCACCAAACATGGAGTTGATAGCATCAAATGTGTGTACCGGCAAAAGATGCTTCAAATTGCCAGAGAACGAATCGGCTATGAGTAAATATGGTAATCTTTATTTTTCTTCTCAAATTAACCTAAAAATTAAAAAATGAATGATTTTTTATGTGATGAATTAGACAAAAAATGTAAGTAGAAGAAAAATTATGTCACTCCATAAGATATTTTAATTTTATTTTCTCTGATAAAGGGTTTACTTTATTCCATATGAATGTAAGAAGTCTTGAAAAAAAATTCGATGAATTAATTATATCTTTAAAAGCATTAGATTATTTTTCGGACTGCGTAGTGTTAACAGAAACTCATTCCACCGGCGAATTGAATTATACTATCCACGGATTCTCATACTATGTAACAACTACAAAGATAAACAAAAACAGTGGCATTGTAATATTTATATCTAACCAGTATAATGTAATCAACATTAAAGAGATTCACGATTTTTTTTTTTTTGTCAGACTGACAGTTTGATAATGCCCTCAGAAGGCGAAACAGCTGTCACGCGTAAAAATAATTACATCGCAGAGCTTCTAACTAAAAACTGTTTAAAAAAAATTAAAATAATAATTATTATTGTTTAAATAAAAGTAAAAAACCTAAAAATTAAAATGGAGTTCTACAAAATAAACTTTAAAACCATAAATATATATAGAGATTCACGATATTGATAATGTTAACATATTAAATATTGAATTTCAAAACCAAAATAAATTTAACAACATTATTGCTATTTATCGCACCCATACATCGATAATATCACAATTTATAGATGAATTAAAAAATATTTTATTAAATTATAGAAATAAAAAAATATATTATTGTTGGAATATATATAAATATTGCGAATGAATACTCCAGTAAGGATAAAAATAATTATCTCAACATGTTAGCGGAACATTATTTACCGTGCATAAACTCATATACTACGAACGTCCAAGGTCAACGACCTTCATGTTTAGGCCACATTTTTACAAATATTTCCGATATCCAAAATATAATATCCGCTGTCATTTATATAACTATCACCAATCATTATTCATGTATTTTTAACTATAAATTCAGTAATTTAACTTTGCTAGTATCTAAACAAAACAATGTTTCTAAAAAAGTACTTAATATGAGTACGTTAAAATATAAATTAGAAACAGAAAATTGGATTAAATAATATCAATGGTAATGATGTCAATATTTGTTGTAAAATATCTAAGTTCATAAAAGACTCGACAAATAATACAATATCAAAGTCCAAACTTTCTAAATTCAAACCAATTAAAGCGTGGATTACTCACGGTTTAATAATATCTGTACGACATAAACAAGCTCTTTACAGACTAACTACCCAACAACCAAATGATGAACATTTATTGAAACATTTTAAAGCATACAAAAACAAACTCTCATATATTATAAAATATACAAAAGAAAGCTATTATAGACAGAAGTTGGAACAGATTGAAAATGATAGTAAAAGAGTTTGGACAATTATAAATGAGATAATAGATAAGAAAAAGAATAAGAATAATAAAATCAGTACTATTATTTATGAAAACTCAAAAAATTGTTGCATAGAAAACCCTCTGAAAGCTGCAAATATATTTAACACTTTTTTTGCAAACGTAGGCAAAAATCTTGCCAACCTCATACAGATGGACCCAAATATAACAACTCCAGACTGTAATATTGATACTGAAAATAAAATGACAACATTTCAAGTTACCACAGAACACGAAATAATAACTTTTATAAGCGGTATGAAAGAAGGTACTGCTTCAGGCTTTGATGGAATTATAGTTGACATTTAAAAAATATTAAAAACCAAATTTCTAAACCGTTAATGCATATAATTAATACAAGTTTCCAAAGCGGAGTCTTTCCATCAATTTACAAACAAACTACCATAACTCCAAGATTTAAATCTGGTAATCCTGAAGAAGTTAGTAATTACCGACCCATTTCAGTAATCTCAAATATTGTAAAAAATTTGGAAGGAATTGTTAAAAAAAGAATAAACCAATTTATAAAATGTAATACTATAATTCATGAAAATCAATTCGGTTTCATAGAAAGTAGAAGCACACAGGACGCAATCGCAAAATGATCTATCTATATCAATAATTCATTAGATAATTCATTACAATGCATTGGAATTTTTATAGACCTTAAAAGAGCGTTTGACAGCATATCCCACTATAAACTTTTAATTAAATTAAATAGTATTGGAGTCAATAATACAGCTCTAGAATGAATAAAAAGCTACCTATTCGAACGTTCCCAAGTGGTAAAAATAAACGATGTGATTAGTCAGCCAAAAATAAGTAATTTCGGCATACCTCAAGGTACAGTTCTAGGACCTCTACTGTTTATCATAAATGTAAATGCTACACGGGAAAATAGTATATTATGCTGACGACACCGTCCTAATAGCTGAAGGTACCGACTGGAAAACTGTCAATAAGCTAGCAAATACTGATATCAATGTATTAAAAAACTGGTTCGATAAAAATCTTCTTTCTTTAAACACTGAAAAAACTAAATTTATCCCTTTCTCTATTAATTATGCTGTTACATTAAAACCAGAGTTAAAAATTGTAATACATTAAAGTAAATGTAATAGTGCCAATTGCAATCAAGAATGTTCCATACTTAGTCTTAATTATTATTATTTCAAATATCCATACTCAAATTGCAAACTAATATTATTAGGGTGGTAGACCATCTTCTCACTAAATCTAGAGACGCAACGGATTTTCGGCAAATTTTAGACAGGAGAAGCTTAAAAATATGTTTTTACAGTGTATTTATATTCCAAACAAGTATAATAAAATCTCCCGGTAATTCATTTTACTATTTTGTATAAATATTGTGTTGTTTAATATTTAGGTTGAAAACATGTTACGTTCTCTAGAACTGGATTAAAATCGGAATGTATTTTTTAAAAATAGTTAATTGAATTTTTTCATGGTAAACTGGCATTACCTAAAAGTATTAAATAGGTAACTAGATTCTTAAGATTTACCGACTTTAAACTAACCACCAACCAGTTAGATACTATTGGTTGAACGATTTTTTAATTTCTTTTTTTACCCAGCATAATTTTACTTTAAATAATTACGTTATTTATTTTTTTTATGTTAATCGATCATTCGGTGCTTAGTCAATTCGCTAACCATTGCATCCGAGTGGTCAATACTCTAAGTATCTCCCTGTTGAAAGGCCACCATTCAGAATCGAAACATTGCTTGATATGGCTTTAGTCGTGTTTGATGACTAGATCTGAATAGCCAGGCACTTCCCAAACTTCCTTTTCCCCATCTATTTCACAACATACCCCAATCGGGGATGCCATAGTCCAACTGGCTCCAGACGTTTGAGACCGTTGGGACTTTTGTGCGGTATTCACTATAAAAAAATATTTTATTAAAACCCCTGGAAACACTATCTAATTAAAGTAACATGTTCGTAAAAAAATCACGTGAAATTGGGTTGTCCCACTCCGCCTCTCCGTGTTATTATTAACCATCAACCATTAACTAATGCACACTTCTATCAGTGTACAGCGCGTAGCACGTGGCACGCAGCGCGTAGTACGCTGCACGCAGCACGCTGCGAATAGCACGCAACACACAGCACGCATTATATACAGAGTGCTGCAGTGAATGTTCAGGTCACTACTGTTGACGGCAGTGATTGACCTCGATCAAAGCGAATCAGCTGAATTAAGCTTGATTCACACCAACGTCCGGATCCGCTCAGTGCCGATATTGTTCCGCAAGAGAGCTTATTGATATGGTATGAATATCAATCAAGGAGTATGTGCCAAGACAAAGTTGTATGGCAGTATATCCTTCTGCCCACCCTTGTGATATTTAACTTACTTAGTTAAATACTTATTTTGAAGTGTAAAAATACATACATCGCAGATTTTTTTTTAAAACCATTTTTTTATCACTAAATAATATATTTAATAATTAATAATTAATAAAAATATTATTTAGTGATAAAAAAATAATTTTTGATAAAAAAAAATCTGCGATGTTAGTATTTTTACAATTCAAAATAATTATTTAACTAACTAAGTAGTTAAATATCACAAGGATGGGCAGAAGGATATACTGCCACACAACTTTGTATTGGCACATACTCCTTGATCGATATTCATACCATATCAATAAGCTCTCACGCGGAACAATATCGGCACTGAGCGGATCCAGACGTTGGTGTAAATCAGCCTTTAGAAATGAGCAACTTTCCGTAGGTCCGTACATATGTAATATTGATTACGATGCACAATCAATGTGGGGCTTGATTGGAAATATTATTGGATATTGTGCATTTGATTTAGTATAATAAGAAGATTGCATAAGCATTGTAAAATAAATAAAATTCTTATAACCCAAGCAATGACATCTTATTAAAAATACTGTTCGTTCGCCACTTTTACAATCAATAACCTCTTTATGATTATGACAAAGTATTAAATAAAAGCAATGTAAACAGAATAAATATTTTGAAAGCTTTCAGCAAACACTTTAATGAGGAAACTATGTGGCGTAGCTAATCAACAATAATAAATAACAATTCATTTGGAAATGTGATTTGAAAATTAAACTTTTTTTCTTAAAAAGTGCCCATACATTTGTTATGAATAGATCTCCGTCAGTGACTTCGCCATATCACCAACATTAGTTTTGCGAAAGAAGTGAATCCGTGTAACAATTCTACGAGATTGTTAGATAATTCCATTTCTAGAGATATACACAAATAGTTTTAAAAACTCTGAACATTAATAATATGTATGTGTGAGTTTCGCCATAGAGTGGAAAAAGTCATCGAAACAGCTGTCACTGAATAAGATTAACTATAAAACTCTATGAAAGTTGAAAGAACTGCATTTGTACTTATATTGTGAATTTATTTCAAATCTCACGAAGGGTGGTGTAATCCCACGAGTTCCATATAATACATATGAAAATACAGGTTAACGTTATGATAATATTATAACAATATAAAATGATAATATTGTAAAAACACAAGAAACACAAAATACAGAAATGCGGAGCCGGCGCCAGTTGAGATTGTTGATGTTGTGGGTTACTTTTTTGCGAGGGTTATAAAAGGAGCGTTGTACCCAAATATATTTCAGTATACAGAGCAATGAGGTATAATTCCGGCAAAACATATTACGACTTTGAAAATACTGGCAATTAAGTTATGTACAAATATTAATAACAACAAATAGACTATTTCTCATTGTAAATTAAAATCTTCAGAGACCAAATGACTAAGAATGTCGGCCTCCGCGTTGTACCGGCTACGAGTATTATTCTATCACGCGTTGCGGGCTCCACACATACTTATATTTCCATTCAACTTATTGTCTTAAATCCATAATAATGTATCGGTTAAAATATAAAGGAATTCTTGAAGACAGCCCCGGGGTCCATTTATCACGAGCACAGCAACGGCATTCATACTCTTTGGATGAATTAACTATTTTAATATTAGACTTCGCTCGATTGTTATGAATGGATACATTTTGCGAACGCATTTATTGGCGACCAAAGAAGTTGAAGAATATTGATCGGGGACATGACGCGCCGTGCGTCACTGAATTCCAGACCTGAACTATGCGTTGAATCATTTCCCAACCTCGCGTCGTCGTGCGACACATACCTTCAATAATAATCTTCTAACAATTTCACATTAAGTTTAATAGTATCTATATTCTCATGTAGTGGAATGACAAGCGTCGACTGAATATTTTTTACGCAGTAGTAATGTATTTTCCCCACGAGAAGGATAAACGAACTCATTTGGTCATATTTTATTGATGTTTTCCATCCAATATCCCTGTACTCTGTACTGATACTGCTGCCTCCTCAGCCAGTAGCCCTGTAGCCCTTTGTATATAGTGCATAGCCCTTTAGCCCCGTATGCCTACAGTCTATAGCCGCATACCGATAGTTGGGTTCTCTTGTATTCAGTATTATTACCAGATCGAGCATTATGAACCAATCGACTTGATTGCTCCGTCCATTTCCCCGAACCTTATTCACCTCCGCTCCTTCTTATAAATAAAACATAGTGGGTATTTGTGTACTCTTGTTTGGGGGAGTATTTTGGAACATTTTAACATGAAAACCACAGTTCTTAGAAAGGAAAATCATTTGGTTGGTTCAATACCAGCGAATCCTTCTGTTCAATGGGAGAGTCCGAGCCTTGCTTCATGCTGAGATCTCGTATGAAGATATTTCATATATTTTACTTGAAAAAATCACATTTTTCCAACTGAGTTTGTGAGAGTATCGACATGCTTTTGCTTTACGAGTATATTTCTCAATCTGTTTTCTAACTTTATTTTAAATTATCTTAACCCATCAAACCATAATTTAGTGTACAGATCTCAGCGATATATGATTCAAAATCTACGACTGATTATTTTTTTAATCAACTGTAAGCTCGAGTGTATTTTAATAAATTATTTTCACAATAAAATTAATTTAACGTTTCTTAACATTAGGCTGTGTAATGTTACCGTGGATGTTCAATTTGTACATGGATAATTGTATGCAAGAATTGAAATGTGTGGGCTTGGGCGCGAAAATGAAAAAAACCTAAAAGTTTGTTGCCTATTATATGCTGATGATGCGGTGCTGATTTCTGACAGTATGGAAGATCTAGGATAAACCAAGTGTGTGTGCAAAATGAGTTGATGATGAATGTAAGTAAGTCCAAAGTCATGGTGTTTGAAAGAGAGAGAGTACGAAAACAGCGTGCAATATAGTTGTGAATGATGAATACTTGGAGCAAGTGGATGAGTTCTTTCAATAAAGTAATTCCATGCCTTGATTATCTGCGAAGAAAATTCAGTGTTCACTGTACACTCCTCGTAGGTATTTCAAAATCACCTCTTTTTCACAATTTCTATTCGATGGTCTGCTCTGATTGTCATCCCAATGACTCAATTAGAGTCTTATGACCATATTCATTATCAAATTGCAAATCGTATTGCAATTTAATATGCAAAGGAAATTTATTTAGGTAATGCGATTTGGATCTAGGCAGACCTTGAAATTGCCGAAATTCGAGAGAAACTAACAATGGCACCATGAAAATGTTTTGCTGCCGGAATAACATTAACGTAAGTACAGCTTAGTTGGGTTTTTATTATAAATGCTGATGATTTAAATGTCTGATAGCAACCAACTCATAAGAATTTAAACCACACAATTTCCTTGTGAGTACGTACATACGTACGAGTGCGAACTTTTTTTTAAATATGAAAAAAATTAGAACACAATCAAATTAAAAAAAGATTTTGAAATTCAGACAAGCCAAGAAGTACCCGTCTAGTTATAATATATTTAGCAAGATGACAATTTTTATTCTATATTCGAAACGTGAAATAAAATTTCTTAGTTTTCCTCTTTTAAGTTACATACCGTAATTTTTCACGGGATCTTAGTATCAATATAAGAAGGTTTGTATTATATTTATACATTTGTTCAATATTTAATCTTTGTTAATGTTTATATTAATGGATTGATAGATAACTTTGATTCGTCAGCTTTGTTTTTTTTTAAATTATATTGTTCATTTCGTAAAAATAAAATTTTGTTGTCTACGTGTTTCGTCATCTGTTTATGACATCTTCTGGGCACTTTTTCATTTCTTAAATAAATCATTAATAATAACACACCGTTTTAATATCTTAATGATTATAATATGAATATAAAGTTTTGAAATTGCAAGAGATTATAATGTTACGTTAAATCTTTTTTTAAATTTATATTACTTTGAAATAAAATATAAATTAAATTTTATAAAAAACAAAGTTATTTTTAAATTAATTATATTTATTGTCCTAAAATTTCTATAGGTTTATCTCTGAGAGTTATTGATGAAATGTTTGAAAATTAAAAAAAAAACTAAAAACCTATTTACCATAAAAATATACGGTTTGTGGCTTAACTAATACTTTTAAAAAAATAAATACTACCTAAATGATGGGAAAAAAAATTCAACAAAATATATTTTTATAAATCGAATTATTTGCCCACCTTTATGTGTGAAATATGGGGGCATTCAAGTAGTTATAATATAATAGTAGATATAATTTTTCTATGAAAATGTTAGCATTTTACGTCTACGGCGAGAAGAGTTACCATTTATTTTGTATTCGCAAAATGAGTTTTTTATAAACGACCCAGTAAAAAACTCTACATTCTAAAAAAAACGCGTCGTCTCTCCTACAGGTATATCGCATTCATTATAAAGCAGAGTGCAGCGAATGTAAAAAATGTGTTATTATATTGTGGGTTTTTCAAAGGCACACATGCAAATCATACGTTTACTTTTATTTGAATATGCCTATTAACGTGGCTTTACTGATACTAATGGTTTTAGCTACGATTCACTCGCAAGTGTGAGCTTTGAAGAGAGGAGCTCATCATAAAATGGGCCAAAAGCAGACTAAACACAGCTTGACTTTGAGAAACTACACGAGATCTGCAGACAAAAGTGAGAGATCTTTTAACCCGCTGTACAAATAATCACAACACTAAAGTTACAATAGACGCGACGGCGGAGGCGGTCGCCACTAAAACTTTGATACTCTCATAAAATAAGTAAAATGACCACCGAACCCTTGAAGCTATTTCAGGACCGCGGACAAACAAACAATAATCATCTCGTTAATTCCCGAGGTGAGTAGATCAACTCTCGGGAGGGATGTTTGATGTGGACCCAACTCTTTTATAAGGGCGTCGTAAAATAACCGATAAAAAATCCTTCAAACTAGCAAATAATTCGAACTAAAATTATGTACATTTTATATGACTAGGTTCCTACGTGTCTTCTGTTACAAGTTATTCGTTTTTCCGTATAAATTATTCTTATAAATATAACAACAAAACATGTTTTTTTTTCTCTCGTTATTGTTTTAAGATAGTGATTTTAAAACGCCTAAGGGTTAGTAAAAATATAAATTCATTTAAAATATGTTTTTTATTAAAAAGTGAATTACACAAAGCATTTTAATAATATATCTAAAAATATTAAAACAACGACAACCACAAAAATCATTTTTTTTCAATTAAAACATAAATATACATCTATTTTTTTATTTTTTATTTATAGTTTTTGTGTTCAATTTGTAGAACTCCATTTTAATTTTTATATAATTTAATTGAATTAAATTTAATATTATTATTATCGAGTTCTGCTATTTTCAGTTTTTATTTTTAGTGACAGCTGTTTCGACGTTTAAGGCCATTGTCAAACTGACAGTTTGACAATGGCCTTAAACGCCGAAACAGCTGTCACTAAAAAAATAAAAACTGAAAATAGCAAGAACTCAATAATAATAATATTAAATTTAATTCAATTAAATTATATAAAAAAAAAAATAGTTACCACTAATTCTTAATAAAATCTAATAATTAATTGTTATTATTATTATACATAAATCCTTTATATCTTGTAAAGGACTAACGTGTTGTTTAAAATAGCATGTAATGTGCCCTGAAGTCGTTACACTGTTGACAAAACTATTATAGTTAAAGTAGCGATGTTGTACTCTTATTTAAAAAAAGTGAATTAAATAAAATGTTATGTTATAATTACAATACCTATATGAATATTCACAAAGAAAATAATTTAAATAAAAAACGTAAGACATAAAACGTGAGTTCTTTATCATGATTAGGCATTTACCAAAAGTTGTTTGTTATAAGTAATTTATTTATTTATTTATAAATTAACGGACCAAAGTCCAATTACAAAAAATACATATAAAACACGAAACGGAAAAAAGAGCAACAGAGAAGAAATAGCATATACATAATAATAAATGAAGCGATGACAAAAATAAGGCAAAACAAATGAGAGAATATTCAAGCCATGGTCTAGTCAAAGTTTTGGTAGAGTCGTAAAGAATGACAAAAATCATTTAGACTGCTACCAAAAATTTCAAGACCATGGCTTGAGTCAACAAGTCTTGACATTCAACAGTAATAGAGTTCTTCGGTGGGTTAAAACAGTGCTAGTTATCTAATCGTTATTTAGGTTTTAATTTTAATAAGCATAGCGTCCATTATAATGGACAAGTGCTGGTATTTTTTCAAAATCCATTTTCTAATACTAATCGTCATAATATGTCATCGTCATAATATAATATGTTTTCTATTTTTATTTATTATCTTTGTATTTTTTTTTTCCTTATCTCTCTATGTATTATATGGAACTCATGGGATTGCACCACCCTCCCTGAGATCTGGAATAAACTATTAAAAAAAAAAAATATATATATATATATATATATATATACACCGGAATATCGAACATATTCAATTAGCTGGCCAGTGTTCGATGTTCAGTGTTCAGTGTTCGTTGCGGGATAGGGGAAGTTGTTGCAATTTAAAGTGAAGAATCAAGTTTAGTCTGCTCGGCAAATGGGGGATTAGCATACTCAATTAACCTTTTTAATCTGGATTCGCTCCAAACAAACTACTCCCAATATCGGATTATAGAAGGCTCGTGCAAGCGATAATTGCTTTTTTAAAGTTATTAAATGAAATTACCCTCCGATAGATTTTAATTTGTTTTAGAATTGCAATTAATTTCCCAGTCGGTTTGTTCCTATCTCTCGCTAGCTTTATCTTCGGCTCTACAATAACCCAATACTCGGTTAAAGTATCCGCGGCCGTTGATAGCGGATAGCGCCTAGCGCGAAGGTATTGAGGCTGATAGCTTTTGCTCCATATTTATGTGGCATTATCGCTTTGTTTAACATCGTGCTGTAATTATTTTACAAATTGCAATTAAAGCGTAGTGAGGAGCAGTAGAAGTTATACATTTTGCGAGATATTGATTATTAACGTAGGGAAAACAATTATTAAAGAATTTCAACCATTGTGTGCATAATTTATAATGAAATGTTTGATGCACAACGTCAGACATCTACCTACATATAGATACATTATGAATCAATCAAAGTTCCCATATATTGAGTCTTTAATAAGGTTAATGAATGATTTGACTCCGCCGATTGCAGTAGTGTGAATCAATTTAATTTAACGGAACGAAATCTCAAGGCGCTCATATCTCGCGCATGTGCATTTACAATTAATATTGTGTCATTCATTTAGCATAACGGATTTGCGCGTGTGGTAGAAAGATGAATACTATGAATGAATTGAGATTTTGATAAGATTTTTGAGGATATCGACTACAGATACGTATGTTTGTAAACTAACCATATATATTTTTCTTTGTGATTAGATACTTATGAGTTTTCAAATAAAAAATATATTTTCAAATGTAGACAAGCGTACCTACCTATAATTTTATTCTGTATATGAATTGAATGGATTAAAGCAACTAACATTTTTTCTTGGCAAGTCAAGGTACCTATAGTAACGACTAGTATTTATATAAAACACAAATTACTTTGGGTGCACTAGATTTATATAAGTTGTTATAACGCCCTGCTAATGGTACAGCAAGTTATTGTGTTTCTTTGAATAATCTAACTTATTTCCAAATAAGCAACTATTTGTTTATTACATCCATGGGGGTACAACTAATGTATGTTTTTGCCCCGACTCTGCAAAATTACTTAGCACACTAAACTCTTTAAGCATTATAAAACCCTGCCTGCTTTGTGTCTTTGAAATCTTTAATCGATGTAATGACTTAAATAAAATCTAGGTACTTTAATAAAATTATCGTAAACATTGGAGAAATCGTTAATAATAAATGTATTAAATTTGTAAACCTACCTCTCAAGCAAACAAGGTTTATTATTTATAAACGAACAAAGGAACAAAAAGTAAAATATGAGAATAACACGGCGGCTCCTACCCGCAGCAGCTTTATTATTCAAAGGAGCGGGAAATCATTTTTCTCACAGAATGCGTTACGAGGTACAATGTTTCGAGACAAGGGACACAAGTATATTTATGGGCCCACCTCCCCATTGAACCATCAGTGGCAAGAAACGCACAAATACAACGCAGACAGGTTATTGTGATCATTGTGGCTGCATGTTTCGAGTCTAGTAAGCGATGGATATGTTATACAATTCTTAGAAATCAAAAAAATTATATTTCCCATATTACGTTTTCTCCTCTTCGTTCAGATAACGTTTTGGAGAGCCGTACAGGGTCAAACGGCTTACTACTGCTTTTAGCCGTGAGAATGTTAAATCACACCTACTCGTTTTTCCTATTAAATTTTATTTCTTAGACAAGTTAAAAGAAACTTCGATTACCCATGAGTAGCATTATTTCTGATTTATCGAAACTAAAGCCAAAGTTTGTGAAAATTACGACGAGCGAGCAGGTACCCACTTTTTTGTTATAATGAAACTATTATGAATAGCCGATGATTCCATAGAGTCAGAGTTCAGAGAATGAAGTCTGCAATATGGCTGATTTTATTAGCAAAAACACAATAACCGACGCCTCCTGTAATCCTGGGAGCGTAAATAGGTTTGATTAAAAACGTTACCTCGAGGTCAGGACTCAGGGTAGGTATGTAGGTAGGTAGGTAGGTACGGAGGATTTGCATGCGGCCGCGGCTGTTGGGAGAGGCGGAGCCTGTTGCCGCTGCCTGTATTCAGGTTCAGTATGACGGTTCAGCTCACAGTGGGTACTAACATTAAGATCATCCCGCTAACATATTACTCCATTTGTTAGCCACACATTTTCATTTAACATTTTTGCAACTCGCCCTGGAATTCAATTTGAACAAAAAGTTAATAATTTAACCTCTGCTTCGTATAACTCGTGTTTTATCTGTTTTGTAATCTTATGGGAAATAAGGTAGATGCCATATACCTATATAACATGCTTTTCTGGTATACAAAGGCTACCTTTTTTGAATACCCACGCTGCTGAAATACCAACATGCACTTAATATTTTTGGTTTTTATGTTTAATTTTCTTTTTAATACAACATATGTTAATATTTCTGGGTTCGTCACACCGTTCTCCGTCAAACTGATATCACGATGATGAAGCAATACCTTTAACGCATATTGCTATATTTTTGGAGTCTTCACATAAAGAAAAGAATCCAACACGAAAAATAACAACACAAGAAAATTCTACTTCTGTGAACGCCAAAAACTATACACTGTGTCCGAAACTTGTAATACATCAAAAAAATGTGATCATCTGCCGCACACAGAGAATTCAAATAAATATTTTACTTTTTATTTGACATTTTTACTTTCACAAAAACTTATTTCTAATTTTAGAGCAGCCCCGTATCGACCGAATATTTTGAATTTGACCAACTTCAGTCTCGATTTAAGTAAATGTACCTAGATCATACTCCTAGTGTGATCTAGGTATATTTACTAGTTTACTGATTGTACCAGGAGTTCCATTTATAGTGCAATGTGTAAAGAATTTGACAATAACCGTAGTAATTATAAGTAATAAGTAGCGTGGCATGATTTAGCCACAAAACTATTAGCTGGTGGGAGCGTCGCTACGAGTAGTGGTTTGTTGAGCAGTTTACTGAATAGATGGACTTGCTACTTCCTACTAGCCGTCGATTAAAGTAATTACCTGAATGATGCAATAATTAAACGCCAATAAAATGACAATGACAAATTCTTGCTTTGAATGGCTCCCAGCGGGGAAGCTTTCACATTGTTGTCGGTGGAAATTGTTGCTTTGTAGAGCGTCAAGTGCATTATTAATCAATTTGAATATGTGTTGGAGTAGGTACTTGTGGCGGCACGGTGCAGTAGTGCAATAGTGCACAGTGTACAGTGCATACCGTACCGCGGTGCATCCTATCTGGAGTGCTCGGTAAACGTTCAATTTAACAACAGGCTAATTGCTTAGGCGCCAGAGTTTTACTCCATTGGGGATAATTATTGCTGTTATGAAATCATTTCCGCAACATTAATTTAATTTAATTTAATTTATTGAGATTGTCTGAGCGAAGAATAATTACCGACTTAATTTGCTTATACAAAGTTATAAATTCAATGATTGACAGCCCTGAATTATTAAACTTGATTTCTTTTCATGTTCCAAGCAGGACGGTTACAAGGCAGTACTTACCGTATTATTGTAGCAATTCTGCTTCAAACTCACAATGCAACACGCCTATGCGACGAATACAACATTTAGGAAACGTATACTCCGATGTCGCTGATATATTTAACACGTCAATATCAAACTATAAGTTTAGTTTAGTACAGTTGTTATCATCTGGAAGAGCTAAACTAATAGTTAGACCTATTACTTAGTATTGTTTTTTTTTCTTTTACAATATTTTGGACCTGTTATTTATTGAATATTATTGATTATTTTTGTATCTACTATTCAATACTCTTTTTATTTATTTTTTTACATAAATTTTTTGCACTTATGAGGTTGTTGTTTAAAAAAAAAAAATGTTTACATGTATGTAAAAGCCTGTAACGGGCGTAAATAAATAAATAAATAAATAAAACATCTATTATTAGTTGAGCGCCGATCGACACTCGACAAGCATTCTTTTATTTTAAAACATACACAACCTTAGAAGAACCTCATATATCTGAAAGAATGTCATAAGAAATTCTTCGTAAATATATAATACTTCTGAGTGACCTCTAGAATGATTCGTATTCAGGTCAATGTGTTCACCTTTTCGTCTTAAGGGTCAACATCCAAAACACACACTTTTTAGGTGCTGACCCTTAATAATAACTCAACTAGATTAGTTGTATCGTATTACAAAATATTATTAGTTTCATTTTCTTACAAAGCACGTATGAGTCAAAATTCGCGCTTTGTAAAAGTTGTATTGCGTTTTTTATCTTTAATTCAGTGTTTAGTCGAGGAACGTGGTCACGTGCTGCATTTTCAATAATTTGTTTTAGCAATTCAATCATGTAGAACAATCGAAAGAATTAAATAAGGGAGTAAAAACATTCTCATTTCCAAACACAATTACACATTCAGTCATATTAAATCACTTCATCTCTGAAAAACTCACATTATGATAATGATGCTCGTAGGTACATCTATGAAGGATGCCAGACCGATTTGTTTCAATGCGAGTTCATAAATTCGAACTAGACTGAGACTGAATAGTTTAATTACTTATTCTTACTTCTATTGGAATTTTCGTACAATTACCAGGAAATGAATCGTTCATTCCCATTTTCTCTGGCTATTACCAAAAAAAAAAAATTGGTACATTTTATTCGAATAAAGAAACTAAATCAAATTTAATAGTCTGTTTATAACAAAAATGGATAACATTAAGCTCTTTTCTCCCTTAATCATCCCCGTAGTTCCCATTATTTGGAAGGTTGTTTTCTCGATGATATTAGTTCTATTATTAACATGTTTAGATAACTGCGTGAGAGAGAACATTGTTTAAAAAAATAATTACAAGGAGGAAGAAAGATAAGAACTGACTTCTCTACTGAATTTGGTTTTTTGTTTGTTAAAAAAACCTTTTTTTTATTTTTTTTAATTTTATTTTTTTTATTGTACAACAGATATAAACCCAATAACAGTACAATGGAACAACAAGTAAGCATTTCAAATTATAAATTTTTTTGAACTTCTGTAAGTTATCTGAAAATATATCAATATATAGATGATGTATTTAACAGAATTATACCTCTTGTCATGCTATGCTAAGCCAAAACATCTGTCTTTTTACTATTAGCTTTAAGAATTCTCTGTAATTTTTAAATCTATTATATAATATTTGTACATTATATTATATATGTAAAATATACTGTATATGAGCCCAATGAAATCTTTAAATCCGGCATTTACCTATATTACATTACAAACACTTTTTCCGGAAGCCTTTGGCGCGTAATCCACCGTTTGGTCGCGGTCTCGCATGTGTACAAATAAAAAATAATATTTAGCATCATACAATCAGTACAAATCAACACCTATATAATACTCTCTACCAATATTTTATTTTAAAATATAATTAACCTGTCTTTAATACACTAAATACAAATAATAGGTCAGATACAATGCAATAATTGAACGATACCAGTGTCCTTATCAAGGCAAAAATATAATTATTGATTAATTTATAATTATTGAAATTGATTGTTTTTCAATATAAAATAATATACCGTTCATACAATTATAGGCAGAGAGGATGGACCGCCATACAACTCTGTCTTGGCCACACTCCTTGCTTCATTCAAATTCACACATCGTCTCATACATACTCTTCTATTATTTTGACTCTTGACATGGCCCGATTCAAGAATTTGATTCACTTGATCGTGCCATGTCTTCTTTAGACGTCCCCGTCTTCTGATGGTGAACTTTAATTAAAAAAGTAAATATGAAATATTCCTGGAATTTCATATTTTCAATCCGTTATTTACCCACTACCCTCTCCATCCCTCGAGGTTGCGAGATATTTTATTGGTTACAGCATGTATTTGCATGGCGATTGACGATTCTTGATTTTAAATTTATGAAAACTTTTTTTTTAAATGCTAGCATATATTTTCAATCGGAGTAACATTGGTTCTATGGTTTTTACTTTGTCTGTCTCGCTGGGAAGAGTTTCCGTGTCGAGACAAACATTTTTATTTGTTTTATTTTATGGCTCAACACTAGATTATTTATGTATGACGAAATTTAAAAAAATATATATGCTTTGCCGCCCATCGAAAGACCCATAAAATTATTCATTGATGGTTTAGTTGTCACAGTCATTTAATTAAAAATGGCAATATTTATTCCCACAACATTCCTTGCGGCAACTTTTGACCAAATTTTGTAAAATAAACTTAAGATTTAATGTCAGAGACTAATCTAACAACCTTTGTTAATGCGTTAAATGATAAAGTTCCAGGTCATTTGAGCGGTGCGGCCGGTGCGATTAGAATCGAACCCACAATCTACAGGCTCGCTCTTTAGTTTTCTTAGGTTTCTCATCTTCCTCGGAATGAAGATAGTCATGATCGTTTTAAATAACATGACTGTCAGAATCTTAAATTCATCAGCCATTATTGATTTCAATAGTGCAAGTATTTCACAGCATCCGCCCACAAACCGCAAATTAATCAGTTAGACAAACATAGACATAATCACTGGAAGCAAATCATTCATGGGTTCACGACGATAAAGTATTTATTCATTTTTAACGAGGTTTCTAAGAAGGCTACGTGCTAAATTATGGCATATCAAATGTATCCTATGAAAAGTAAAACCTTTTGACAAGCGGAAAAACATTCAAGTCAAACAAAATGTATCATATCCGGAATGCGATGACATGACATCGCAAGAATTAGCCACTTAACATTGTGTCAGTTTAATTGAGGATAAACTTCACTTGATTACATTTTTAACAGACTTAACAAAGTACTTTGTTGTTGAAAATAATTAATACGATCAATCAAAGGAAATGTAACGTTTTTAAAATATCTAGAAATATGTTTACCCGAGATAAATGCTGAAGGGTTTGCAGATTTCTAACAAAGTTATTTAAAAATGCCTTTATGAATTTATCGGAATAATTAATTGCTCAGTATTTTCAGTTCTTTACACACTTTAGTATTGTCAATTATATTCATTATTAAATATACCAAATCTATCCGAAGGGTATGCTTAAGCACAATGACATTTCCTCAAAATACCGATATTTTCTGCTTAGAAATAATTGATGTAGTAACTAGGAGACACTGAAATTGCTATATATTATTACTTATTTATTTAGAAGAGTTATAAATTATGTAGTAAGAATAAGTACATTCAATAAATTACAGAAATTTATCGTCTATTTCCACTGTTTCAATTATTCTTGATAAAAAAACTAATAATAATGATATTTATATTTTATTTTTACCTTGATCAATAAATTTTCGCAGACGATTTAAATTATTGAAGTTGCGAGTTCCGATGACAGTTGTTAACAACCAGAAGCTGCGCCTCCTACGTTGTAGTCAAATTTGAATCGTTAAGAAATTAACAATGTTGAGGCGTTTTAAAATCAATATTTTAGTGAGACGATCAGACTCAGAAATATAATCATTGTATATTCCACACGTTTTTGACAGTAAAATAACCCATTATAGGTTTCATCTTATTTCAACTTTTTTATTTAGGTAGTCCTGTCGCTTCATTATTTTTTTCATACGTTAATGTATGTACCATTTAATGCAATTACTAAAAAATATTAATTAATTGTTTCAGTTATTTTGAGTTTGTGATTCTTTTTTAGTTAATATTTACAACAACAAAAAATCATGAAATCGTGAAACTTCACGTTAATGCCAAATCTGTATGTTTCCCAAAAAATTCTGAAATTTCCTCCCTTGGTTCTTTCGGCCATCTCTCGCTGGGTGGCGCCTTACACTTGTGGCTTGGGAAAAGTGCAAATGAAAGTGTCAAACTGTCCCTCGCCGCGACATCCACTGCCAACTGATACGCCCCACCTACCAACTACCAACTACCAACGCTACCTTGGCTTGCTACAAAAAAACACAGCGGAAAACATAAGGCCACAAAATAGTTGACCCCGCTCATAAAGGGCCTTCCATGCGCGCGTTGAGCAGCGGTACCGGCCCGCGCCATAAATTCGGTGTGACAGCGGTAAGCAAGCAGAAAAGAAAACCAGATAATTCCTGATTTCAGCAAGGCTTTCGAGCGGGCCACTCTATGTTACATCAGTTTCTTCGCGTTGTAGAACATATAGCTGAAGGCTTCAACACTAAGAAACATACAACGGTCTTTTCGCTTGGTATAAGTAAAGCTTTTGATTAAGTCTGGTATAATGGCCCACTTTATAAAATGGACCGATTTGACTTACCTCGCCCTATGATTCAACTCCTTCCAGTTACCTAGAGACCCCTAACTGCCGGTGTCCCTTAAGGTTCAATATTAGCTCCCATTCTGTTTAATTTATACATCAGCGAAATCTCTAAACCTATCACAGTAATATGCCGATCTTCAGATGATACTAATATCAATAACATCTTCTCGACCGCTTTGCCCCTCCTGACTGCTTCTTCCCGCCTCGACCTTTACTACCTTCTTCGACTCTACATTTCCCTGGACCGGACCAGGAACAAGTAGCTGGCAGCCCGCTGACGATAGAAACCGGCATCCCCTATTACAACCAATGTAGACGACTCACGTCTGATACAACTAGAACTGTACTTGTGTATGTTATGTATTAGATGTGACCTCTATACATTCATGATAACATCTAGCTACGATTGTGTATACAGCTTTGATAATAGTCTAAATAATTATAATTTTAGTTACTGGTGTAAATTAAAATACCCAGGCTGCAGAGTACATGGCTGGTTCACCACATTATTTCTCATCAACCGTTAATTATTCCTGTAGTAGTGCTCCTAATTCGCGGAGTGAACGTCCTAGGCCCCAGGCCCTGCTAATGAATGTCGCAAATCTCCCAACCGGACATGATAAACTGACATTGCCTTACACTGAAAAAAAAACGTAGCATTTGGAATTTATACTTTCCTCGCGTTGTCTTACAAACAAAGTTTTTTTTAAGGTAATACACGTCGCCCTCTATTCCATTGTGTCTGTGCCGTAAACAAAACAAAAACAGTTTTTATAATTCCGAACTTACATAAAATATTGAAAAAGAGATGAGAACTATGCGTTCTCTGTTTTTCCAAGTTAATTTATTTTCAAGTAATTACAAGCTCGTTGAAGCTGCCTAATAAAAAAATAAAAAATTCTTCCGATTTGTAATAATTAGCGAAAGCGTAGAAAATTGCTCCTTTTGTGCATTTTTTATGTTCCTATTTTTGGTGTAACTCATTGAACCAATGTATCTAACGGCAAAACCAATAGACGCGTAACATACAAGACAAACCACTCCTCAGTTGAAGAAGAAAATGTTTCCAAAATGGAACTCTTTTTTGATCATTTTTTTAATGTCGATTTACAGGATGTAAAATATTTCTGGCACACAGCTTCAATGGCATTCTTTTTCTGGTGTCGATTGGAACTGAAGACGTTATTTTATTTCTGCACCGTTTTATTTCTTGGCCTAGCTTTAGGATATAGACGAAAATATTCTGGTGGGAAATTCCTAAAATTATTCTCAAAAAATGTACCATATTGGGTGAAGGGGTGACATTTTGGGGGTCACTTCCATACACAAGTTCCATTGAAGGTCACTTCGTTTTACAATGGGTTCAGGTGAAACTGCTCGTTAAATTCCACTTTGTCCTGCTATATTTTCAGAGGCAGTTATTTTTGTGACAAAGGAAGGCAGTCTGTATGGATAGTAACCAATACAAGCAAAAGAGACATATTCAATATGGTGGTGCCGCTGAACGTTGTATTTTACCTCCCAAAATTTATTTTGATGCCAGTTTAAACACTTCTTAACTGATATACCCACGATTCGTGGTTTCAATTTTTTTATTTATTTTTTATGTGAATACCCCACAAGAGTCTCAACTGATCTCAACCGTGTTGTGAGGCTGAAGGTACTGGGGAGGGGAAGGAGATTGGGAAGAAGAAGGTTGGAAAGTACCTGGCTATTCAGATCTAGTCACCAAACACGGCTAAAGCCATTTCAAGCAACGTTTCAATTCTGAATGGTGGTCTTTCACCAGGGCGATACTTAGAGTATCTACCACTCTGGAACGTGCCGCAAATATACTTTTTATTATTTTTATATGAATTAAATGTGTTATGACACATATTAATTAAATAAAAGTTATTAGCGCACGCCGGGTTTGAACCCGCGACCTTTGGATTCGTAGTCGAGCGTCTTACCACTCGACTATGGAGGCCGTCAAATATGTGTATCAGGAATTTTGGAACATTTAAGGTTATTAGGAAAATACCTGAATGATATAATAAGCTATACCTAGTCGGAATAAAAATAATAAAAAACAGGTACAGTTGTTTCTGTCATCATGGGTAAAATTAATAATTCTACAAGTATTTGATGGAAACGATAAAAAATATACCTACACAAACTCTAAAGCTGACATCCAAAAGAATCAGTAACCGTTAAGTACACGACTAAATAAGTGAAACAAATTCGCTTCCAAAAACACGATTTCCGTAGTACGACCATATCTCGCTACCGGCGCCATAGCGCGACGGACGGGATAGGATTTTGTGTTGACACTACGTAATGTATGTATAATGTTTTATTGCACACCTCTATTTCTATATTTACCCTCAAATCGAGTTTGTTACAATCGCCCCTTGTTACTTTTTTCCCTGGTCTCCCATACTTACTAAATTTAAAAAAAAAACTACTAATTTTAAGGGAATAATGTCGCCTCTAGAAACTGTTATTGGACTATTTTCACTTTGGGTGATGTAGTCCAAATTAATTGAGTTTTAACAAATGCTATGGTGCTAAGGTTATTAACCTCCCTAATGGATACGGTATATTCATAATAAAAAGTATGTTATTCCCATAATTTCATCAATTACTCCTTCTCCTTCCAACTCCTAAATATGTATATTTATCTCAGTATTTTGTATTTCAGATTAATTTAATATTGTCCTGATGATGGAAGGGTGCTTCCGAAACCGGTAGACAAAATATTAAATAAAAAAGTGGTTAAAAACAAAGTATATATGTTCTATTTATAAAAAGTTTCCCCTTTGTTTCAAGTTATTTGTAATTATTTAACCAAATATGATATAGTTAAGCGTTGAATGAGGTGTTTTTACGGTTTGCCGAATTTTCCCCATTTTTTTTTTTTTATCTCTGTCTATGTGGAGACAGTCGACTCGTCCCAGACGTTTCCCGGAAAGAATTCAGCCGACGTCGCGACGCGCGACGTCCGTTTAATATAATATATGTCGGGACAACTGGCGGCGGTTCCATCTTACTAATATCAATTTGTGAGCTAATCTCTGCGTGGATTTTCTCAAAATGTCCTCTAAATTAAACGGATTTTAAATAGCAATAAAAACTGACAGTTTTAAAGAATCTACTTACGTCTAATTTTGATTAAAAAAGAGACATTTGGAGTTGGAATTTAAATTTGCCGTATTAATGTTTCGTGTTTTCTGAAGGAAACAAGTCAGGAGCAGCGATGAACCATTCGCAAAATACCAACTGGAAACTGGAAGTAACACTTACGATGAAAGTTTGAATATCGCAAAAACAATTATTGCAATATTCGATATTTATTTACAAATCAACGGACTAAAGTCCAATTACAAAAATACATATAAAACACGAAACGGAAAAAAGAGCAACAGAGAAGAAATAGCATATACATAATAATAAATGAAGCTATGACAAAAATAAGGCAAAACAAATGAGAGAACATTCAAGCCATGGTCTAGTCAAAGTTTTGGTAGAGTCGTAAAGAATGACAAAAATCATTTAGACTGCTACCAAAAATTTCAAGACCGTGGCTTGAGTTAACAAATCATGAAATTCTGGACATTGGAGAATTATACCCATAATTAGTATTGTGATGATTGAGGAACAGCAATTCATTGTTTCTGAGTCTACTGCAAGGAATGTTGAACTGGATAAGTTGCATCAGAAAATATATGTCAGTAAATACCATTCAATAGTTGCACTGTCTACAGCTGGTGAAATTAAGAACCTCGAGAAATTTGATCGAGTACAAGGAAATGGAGAGAAAATGCACTCTTCGATTTATGTATATATTCAAAACGAGTTACTAAACATAGTTGAAGCCATTTAAATTCAATTTAAGATTCTGAATGGTAGTCTTTTATTGTATTCTTTGTTTTTGAATTGAAGTGCGTAATTATAAAATAATATTTTCTTTCTTGATTTATTTCAGTCGTTATAATATTTGAAACAACCAATGCACGCAATACGTTCCGCTCCAGCTGGACTTTTCATCACGAAAAGATATTTTATAAAAAAACTGAACAGTAAACTCCAGACAACCTTTCTGAATTTTGAAAAATAATATCATTAATTTATTAATCATACCGAAAAAATGTTGTCCGCGGTAAACAGTCGCAAACACGAAAAAGGAAGAAGACGGTTCGCCACTGGTCTACTCGCTACCTGCTGAAATTCGCTTTATTCACTCCAGTCTTAATTGTGAAGTGTTCCCGGATCCGAGACATGAACGTTCTCGCGTCCACGGCCCGCGCCGGTTTGGTTGAAAGTTGGAAGCCATCAAATTAACGCTCCACAAATATTTGAATGGGAGACCGACGAAAATAAAGTGCCGCGGCGATCAATTAATCCAACCGACGCGAAACACGCGGTGCACAGTACAGTACTGCCTAACCTAGTCCTACGGAGTACGGCGCCGTTCTGCGTATCCAAGTAAACCGATACAATTTAGGCTCGTCTCGGAAAAACGTCGCCGCGTGTTTTATGTTTTTGTTTAGCATTAATCTTGTCAGCGAGTGTTTTATGTTTTGTCGTCGACGTCAATCTTGTCACAGGGTGTTTAGCGACGAATTCGCCTTTCGCAACAGAGGACACCTAACATCTCCGAAGGATTAGTGGAAATTCGTCAAGAGATAAACTCGATTCTTTTATGTACCTATGTATAAATACATGCACGACGTCCGTGAACTCTGTAATAGAATAATACGATTATGGAAATATTCAATATAAATAAAGCACCCTAAATAGATACCCGTCTATCATTTATCTATCTATCTATTGATCGCATTAGTTAGGTACGAGTACTTTGCACCACCTAAAACAGAGGTCTTGTGAAACAGAATAGCGAAAATAGTAATAAATTTGTTTCTTATATTTTTATACGAAGAAATTTTTATGTTTGTTAAAGTATAGGTTTATATTTCCAAATTCCGTATTGAGTTGATAAGTTCTCGGCGGTTTGAAAACACGCTCTCGCATTCATCGCAGTCATCCGCTACATATTTCCGACATTCGATTTCAACATTTCTTTGTAAATTTAAAAGAACAAAGGTGTCACTCTCGCCAAGTGTATTTCAGGACACTTTCCTAGAAATGTTCAGCGCAATGATACGAGTAGATAATAATCCCGATTCGAGAAGGAGGATCGTTTTCTGTAGGTAGGTATCGCGTTAAATTAATACGTAATGTTTCGGGAACAAGAAGCTATCATCTAGCTGTCTGTCTACTCAGTACCTACTTAATGAGCTGCAATCACGACAAAATCATGACCCGGCCGTCAAACAGAAAATACAAAGTCTCTCCGTCCGGTCATCATAAACAAAATCAAACATACATCCTGCCGGTGTGAACATGGCCAACTCGCGCTGAGCAAATAACATAAACATACCACACACCACACGGAATAATATGCCAATACCACACAGCACGGATACCGTCATGGATCGACCAGCCTTGACCGCAAAACTGAATTCTTCTCCGCCGATGTTATTACTGACTATACGAGTATAATACTATACCGAGTAGTGAGCTCGAGATCCAAATATGAAATGAGAGTCAGCCGGCCTAAGCCCCGTCCAATGGCCAAAATGAAAAATCAATCTCCATATAAATATTTTACGATTAATTGGCGTAAAGTTCCATTCGGCACGACCGAAACTGGCTGGGTTTTACGATCGCCAGAGCCGTGAAAATGCTACTTTATTTTTATTGGAAAAAATAATGCAACGCTGTAACTTTAATTATATTAACATTTCCTTTCATTTAAATGCAGCAAAAAGGTTTACCGACCGTATTGAAATAGAAGAAACCTTTGTTTTCGAATGTTAGCAAAAAATATTATTTTCTCATATTATATTGCCGTTACATTCTCATACTCACTTGCACATGTGCCAACTAAACATTTAAAAAAGCACAATGGGACAATAAGGGTCAAACTGAGACCGGGATTCATTTTAAAAAGAACCTAAATAAACCTTTCATCTTTGGTTTGTCAAGGTCGTGCTTAGCATTAAAAAGCTCAGAGAGGCTTTTGTTCGAATCTCGACAGCGGAAAAATCATCGATTCTGCCAATATTAGTTTGATATATTTTTGATAGTGATATGTATAACTTGTAAGAAGGTAAATGTTCTTGTGTATCTAACGTTTTCTCATTTCAAGGAACTGATTACAAATCATTATTATTATAATATTACTATTAATTGTAAGTACCCACCACTCCGTTGCATGACCGTAAGCATGGCATGAAAAACCCATTCCTGAAATAATAGAAACGTCACTCATCGATACAAGAATAATAAGAACATTGAATATTTGAGTTTATAAAAAAATTCTCGAAGATGATATCTAGCAATAATTTGTTGAGAGTGATTCAAGTGTAACTCAACGGCATCCTTTGTGCGTTTCGAGGAGTTTAATGGGATGAAGGAGGAGAAGAAAAGGGAGACGAGGAAGGAGAAGAACGAGAGATTGCGGTAACTAACCACAGACGTCCGGCCGAGCGCGCGCACCTTGACCACTCGTCAACCGGCCACTATTTAGGCTGCCCACAGCTCACAGTGGACATAGTGGACAAGTCCCAATCAAACTCTTCTTCCATCAACTTTTGAACTCTAAACGAATGTCATTATATATATTTACAGTTGAATGTTGAATGCCGAATCTTTTAAAAACTTACTTTTCGTAGGCGTCATTAAATAATTTCACTTTTTTGTTTTTTATTCTATTTTTTAGTGATCTCAGGGAATAATGTTGATGGTTAAGATCGCCACTAGATATTACTGTACGCCCAAGGGAAGTTTACACGTCTAATTTGTACCTACATTGTATTACAAAGATTATAGTACAAAGTTTTAAAAGGGTAAAATGAAATAATAGAATTAAGACAACATTAAAAACAAAGCGCTTGAGGTGATTGAATCACTAAACGACGCTATATAAAGATGACCATTTGATTTTATTATTAAACCACACTATAGGCTAATAAACGGTAATGATGAAATTAAATAAAGATTAGGACGGTAAGCTGAAAAAGGACGATTTTAAGTATAAATAATAACAAAAACATGAACGATACGCATAGTTCTTGGCCAGTGGTCGTGGGTCTGTAGTGTGTTGCCTGTTTTCATTTTTTTAAATCCCTTGGCAACAGAATAAAGTTTAAACCAGAAATTCGTGTTGTTTTTTTTTTACTACAGCAAAGAATGATGTGGTGCGAAAATGATCATTTTTACTTACTGAATGACTTAATTATGTGTTTTATTAATTTTATAAACTCGATCGTTGTATAAATTACATAAATCGAGTTTGAAAAATAACCACTGGGCTAAGACCCACTGCGTTCTGTCAAATTGGGCTCGTTTCGATTTTAAAGACACCGTTTTTTTCTTGATGCATAAAACCATAAAATTACCATAAAACCGAAACAATATTGCCCGCGAGTGTTGCTATTGCCGCAGACATCTCCAGGGAGATAAGGAGGTAGGTACTCCTCTGCGGTGACCACAGCTTCCTGCTGCGCCCGGGCATTGCTAACAAGCCATCATTAGGGATATCTTGAAGCCATCAGCTCAGAACATTGGCGACAGTTTGGTAATTGCTAATTACATTTGCTCGGGGTATCGAAACGAAGTTTTTGTGAATAAAGTGATAGTTATAATAATCGTATATAATGCATTTTTTCTGTGTGATGATGTGTGGAAAAGAGAGAGAAATAAATTGGTGGCTACACAGACGACAGGTTGGCAAAGGGATTTGCTTGGGAAGGTCGTGGGAATAAATCGCGATTGGTAACCAAAGTTGTCGAGGTTTCTTATATCATTGAGTACCAAAGTACAACATATTGTCGTAAGTACGTTACACGCAACTATCCATTTGCAACCCCAAATAATTTCATTATGTTTTGGGTTAACAAAATGTTAAACCAGCTGAATAATGATCACGTTATCTGAATAGATTTTTCAATGTTTAAGTGGGTAAGTTCCGTGGTGTTTGTTTGGTGGTCGAGTGGTCACTCCATCTTCAGCGGGTATTCGAGATGACAGCGAGCCGCGGATAGAAGCTACAGCCTATAGCCTACAGCCTATAGCCTACAGCCCATAGCCTACAGCCTACAGCCTACAGCCTACAGCCCGGAGCTCGCAGTCCCACTCCTCGCTGCTCACTGCTCACCGCTCACAGCTTACTGCCTGTCCCGCTGCTCTGGTAGGTACTGTGACCAGAATAGCCACATCTTTGGATCTGTTATTTATTGTGATTATAAAGTTTAATTTGATGCTGTTAACGATCGTTAACGAATAAAAACCGCGTTAAATTCAATAAAAACGTAATGTAAGCATTTCAAACAAAACTATATGTAAAACAGGTTGAATTATGAGAAGTTTAATGAATATTGGATCGAACATTCAAAAGAATATATTTTTTATCGTTTTGATCGTGTATTAAAATTAAATTTCATGCAAATTAATAAAACTGCATTCACTAATATTATAATCTTAGTGATTCGGTTTTATTAGAATTCCTTGATTTTGTAGCAACTTAAGACCACAGCATCAAATAAAAAACGTATATTATTATCGTTGGTGAGATCACGGGATCTCTTCGCTTCGTGGTACACGTGGTACGTCGCACTGGGTGAGTGCTGTGCTTAAAGCCACTTCTAGGAGTTGATTACTCCATATTGCCTATGTATTATGTACCGCTTCCTGTCACTCATAAACCCCCTGCCCACCTAAATGTCGTTCTCGCTTATCACCACACAATAACACAATATTCGGAAAGATTTCCGGGTACTGATGAGATTGCGCGAGTACCTACCCTCTATAGTTCGCCTCTTTAGCTTCGCTGTAGCTAAGGAGTTATGATGATTATGTTTCCAGGTGTGGTTTGACTTCGCCGGGATCGTGGTCACCACGTTTTCCAAAACCGCAAGAGCATGTGATCAAACGCACTGATGCGCGCACTTCTTACTTCTTGCACAGACTTCTGCCACACTTCGGTGTGCATTGTTCATTATGCATCCTCTCTCTCGTCCGTCTCGTCCCTGTGACTTTCTGCAGGAGTAGTTCCATCTGCCTTCCTCTTTACCATATACTTTATTTTAATAACCGCTCTGACTATACTCAACAATACCTACCTCTAAACCTGCTCGTCTATTTGATTGGGTATTGTTAAGAATGTGTGTAAACTTGTCAAGTTTTCAATAAACATGATTAATGTAACCTTAATGCGGCGTTACATACACACTGTCATGACAGTTGTTACATGGAAATAATGATCTTTGATTGACACCTCATGACTTGCGTATGACATGCTTATATAAATAAACTGAAAGAAACCACATTTCGAAAGCTCCGGCGTAACTATGCAATGGTTTTGTTGAATTAATTTGTCATCAAAACATGGCGTGTAATTCTATATTCATCTATTTTAAGCACCATAAAAACTCCGTTAATTCTGTTTCACCGTATAGCCGCATTCAGATGGAAGTAAAAAATAAACCCGGTATGTAGTAAATGAATGCAACGGAGCCTGAGCGGCAAGTGTGTTTTAGTTGTTGCTTCGCTCCTTTTTACTCTAGTCTGAATGCGGCTCACCGGTCTCACCACTGGCAGGCGCGTGGCGTCAAAACTCGACCCAGACCTGCAGCTTTAAAAGCTTCGACTGTCTCCCAGCAGATGGCTCTTGTTTCCTAATGGAATACGAACTAACGATATAGTTCTCGGTGGTGAAGAAATCTTTACAGCAAATTAAATCATCTTTTGCTATTTCTGGCGGCCAATATAATTCAGGTAATATATACAGTCTCGCTAACCCACAGATATAATGTTTCTAAACGCATTATAATTATAATAACGTGTGTTTTATGTACATTCATAATAGCATATTAAATGTTTAGGCTTGTTGAATTCTATAATGTAATAATTATTGGCTTCGTAAGTACACGGTATATTAAATATTTTACCATAGAAGGTATCAATAAGTTGCCCTTGAGGTTGTATTTCACAAGAACGTCTGTATGAAAATGAGTCACGTGTTAGGTAGGTATTATTAAAATGTTTGCATCTTCATCCGAGCAATGTGGCGTCGATTGCCGATTCACAAAGGGCTTATGAAAAGGAGGTTACACAAATATTTTCACCGTCACAGGGTAAAATTATTTTTTAAATTAATCTTTGTTATTGAAATGTCACCGTTCGGAAGCAATATCCTACGTTCTGAATTTGTGAACCTATGCACTACGTACATTTTGTGTATTAGCGAGCAAAACCTTGAGACATAGTTAACCACATATGGCGTATAATGGCGTACAATAATATAAACGAGCGGAGCAACTGAAATATTTGACTTTTTTCGTTTTATTTCGTTTTTAATTGCTTTCTTTTCAATGAGTACCCAGACTCGGAGTGATTAAATGAAATTATCCCTGACTGAAGTGCGCCCGTTAGAGGCCTGTTAAGGGGGGGGGTCCAAGTCGGGGTCGCGGTCGGTCGGGCCAGCTGAGACGAAAACGCGTTCCGAAATGAATAAGTAATTCTTGACTGATTTCTACGGCACAAGTTTTGTGGAATATCCTCTGAAGGGTGCTTTACAAAATTAGAAAGTAACTTAAAATAATAATAAAAGGGTCTTAAATGGATACTTATTCCGAAAAGTGTAAAATGTGGATTATTATAAGAACTAAGTAACGAAATAATGAATGTGTATATTTAGAAATAATGTGGAGTCTACGCCAAAATTAGAGATGAGCCCAAACTAAATATTTAATAGAGAGAAAGGGACGATGATATTCGCCCACAATTTAAGTATGCCCGTTTTATAAATGGTTATCTCGGACTTACTGGGTCTATTACAGCAATAACAATAATACAGAAACATTTTTGCCAAATATCATCTAACAGGTGCTCTGCAAAGCTTTAAAAAAATCTAACTAGAATTTACTTATTAACGGTTTACACTTCATTGTGGTATTAGATACTTATTGAAACAATATCATTACGCCAAAATTGTAATGTTTTTTTTTTTCCTTTTTTTAATTGATACCACGGTGAAGCGCAAAGCTTTAATGAGTTATGTTTAATAGTTGATTCTAGTTTTAAATATTATTTCTGGTATTTGTAAAAGTCGTCCGTAAATTAAAATGTATAGTTTTATTCATAACACCATGAATGCAATTGTATTCGGATAAAGCTTTCTCACAAATAAACAGATGACTTCCTATATAAAAAAGTAGTTTTTTTTTTAATGTGGGACTAATAAAAATGCCAGAATTAAAAAAAAAAGGTTTAAAAAAAAGATTAGAGGTCCGACATTCGAATCTCGGTCGCAACCTAATCTTTGTGTGTTTTTGTGTCATCTTCTGTTTCATGTTCTTGGGATATTATTGATTTTGTTTCAATAATTAATATAAAATAATTACCTTAATTATCTATTATATTACGCATTAGTAAAGTACTCAGACGTGGCGGGTTGTGAAAGTTTTCAGATTTGCCTTCCACCAGTATAATAAGTCAACCAATATCAAGTTGATCCCAATTGTTTTCTCTGCCCAAAGGCGTTTCTTGCTGAAATGGGAAGGAATTGAAGATGTCTGTCCTGGGTCGACTGTTAAGCCCCCTGACCCCTCCCGGACCCCATTAATTTACTCCAGTACAATGTGCTGATTCTCACCGTCATAAAATGTGTCAACTTTTGCTGACAAATATGTTCTCAAAATGATTCAGTTCTAAAAGCCTCCCAATTATTCCAATGTCTACTTTTTATACGATAAAATCATTCGATGGATGAAAGAGAAAATTAAACACAATATTCAACCTCACCTCCACCTGCCACCACCTGAATACATGTATGTTGGTTTATTGTAGATAATATTATAATGCTAAAACATATGTCGTCCCCACACTATTTCAGTAGAAATAAAAGTTTCCGAATAATAAATACTAATTTAGAAATGAAAATGAAATAATAACTTTGTATAAGACCCCAGATTTTATTTATTTTTTTATGACCGACCGGTTTCGCTTAGCCTAAGCATCTTCAGGGTACAAAATTAAACTAAACAGAAAATACAAAGTGTGCGGTCAAATATGTACATACAGAGGGAGAACATAATATAAAATAAAATAAGAGAACATTGAGAAAATGTAATTCAATTGTTTTCTTCTTCTGTATGTACGAGTATAAATACCGCACACTTTGTATTTTTTGCTTAGTTTAATTTTGTACCCTGATGATGCTTAGGCTAAGCGAAACCAGTCGGTCATAAAAATTAAAATAAAATCTGGGGTTTTTTACAAAGTTATTATTTCATTTTCATTAAATACGTTAAACCACAAAAATGTAATCACTCCGTGAAACTTAAAATGAAATGTTCACCTTCGATGTCGTTATTTATAAATCGATGGCTAAGAACATACTTACGAGTAAAGTGAAAACAAAATGAAAAAAAAAAAGCACTTTTAAAAGTAATTATAGAGAATACAAATATCCTTATATCAGGTATGTTTCCGAATATTCTTGGTGATAGTCAATAGACCAAATTTAGACCCACAGACAGCGCTCATATTAACTTTTCAAAAAAATATTTAACAGTTTTCGTACTAAAGTACCGTTATATTGTAATACACATCATTTTGTAACTCCTCAAATAAAGACATTAATTATACCTTGTTTTTCTGTAATATAATATTACGATAGTGTAGTCAAATTTATTTGAATACAAATTTTGTCATCGTAATATTGTTACTTTGATACAAGTATGTGAATCCCAAAACAAACAGATATTGTAATTTGGCAAGTCCTACACAACGCGTCTTATGGCAGGTAATAAAATTTGTTCTCATATATTTATGAGATTTTCTCCGAACATGAAGTCTGAAATATCACACCCGATTAAGGTGACAAGCGAGAGGCTGTGACAAAGCCCTTTCATGTTTCAATCCCACGAGGAGGGGAAGGAGGAGGCCGGGGCTGGAGATTCGAGGGATCTCAGGAGAGACAATCTTCAGCTCCTCCACTTTCTGCTTCTTTCTTACGTAGAGAACAACAGTCGTTTAAAATTACATTTAAAGAAGATGACGCTTTATGATTTCAGCGCTACACTAGGAGACAAAATATAATATGTGTGTATAACCTGAGGAAATTTGTTTTTTTTTTAATATCCTTTACTACAGCTGTGGATTTATTCGTGTGCGGATCACCATACAAAACAACCAATTTCTCAATCAGAAGCCTTTAGATCTGATAGTGATCATAATATTATATAAAATATAATTATTATATGTTTTGCGCAGCGCGGGAATCTATCTAGCACTATCCCTTATGAAAGTCAAATGCGTTGACCACTGCACTCCCATAAGCCATCGGAACGATTCGAGTAAGCACCTATTTGATTGTATTTAATCTAACTAACTAACTATCCATCACCCCGTTTTCACTCAGGGGTAGACAGACAGGATAGATCGCCACACAAATCAGTCTTATCACACACCCCTTGCTACATTGACATTCATACATTATGTCATACATACTCTACCTTTATTCTGACTCTTGACATGACCCGATTTAAGTATTTGATTGACTCGATCACGCCATGTCTTTCTCGGGCGCTCCGACATCTTATATCATTCACTTTCGCCAAATATGGTGGCCTGTTGTTGAACGATTTGCTTAAAAAGTGACGAATTTATAATCGTTTTTTTTCTTCTAATTGAAGAATTAGGTTCATAGCCGTGGGTATCTGTTTAAGAGGACACAGTAATTTATCGGCAAAGGGCGTTCCCAAAAATAGGCGGGGTCTTACAAGGCGAAAAAAATATTTTGCGTACGTTCATATTCTATCGTACATGATCTATTTAATTGCGAAAAAATACAAAATCCTTTATTTACAGGTAGGTGAAGTCAAAATATAAAATTATAGGGAGTATTCGTTAAAATAATTTTTAAATTCGTAGTGACGTTAGGCATAGAGTACGCGTCCGTATCGACCGCCTGTCGTGAGGAAAATAAAGCAAAAAAGGCCTAACACTAGAAACGCTAGACTGCAAAATGATTTGTTGACGCAATGGGTTGGGTTTGCTGTAGTAGGTTTAGAAAAGCAAACTTCCTAAGGTTTGAATTTTTATTGATTCAAATGAACATATTATTATCAACTATGTTATCTTGAATGTTTTCTACGGAATCTCTCGGGAAGTAACTAATTCATCGCATAGAAAAATATAATCTGTTTCTTACTGCTAATTATTGCTGAAAAACGTTTAGGAAGTTTCGGAAATCGTTTTACAGTAGGAATTTGAATGGTCAGGGTCAGTTCTTCTTAATGTAAAACATAAATTACTTAGAACCCGAGTGCATCCATTGAAAACATTTGATGTTATTTCTACAAATTCATTCAAACGTTAGCTTAGCGCGAACCCCCATTGTTGAAGTGTTATGTTTCTAAATCGTGTTAAATTTCTATGAAAAATGAAAATACAATAATAGTAATTGGCTCGTAGGTAATACAAATAGCATTTTAAATTGACTCACTGCACCTTGTGACATCATTTATCTATCCATCTATATTTATCTGTCCGATCAAAGCGCCATTGATCGTTTTCAAATTTCTGACATCAGATGCGACCCATAAATCTCCGAGCGTTACTTATCCACAGATCAGCCCTTTACTTGAGCATACGATTCGATTTAACTGTTATCAGCGTTTGAATCTCCGATGTCCTCTCATTATTCATTGACTCTTCGTATGACTTTAATTGGCACTGAATAATGTTGGTCAGCTTTTTTCTACATCCCCTACAGCCCTATAGCCATGGCCCTGTAGAACTCGAATTCGACGAGAACTTTATACCTGCAGGTGGTTTTTAGTTTAAATTATTAGGCTCGTAAATGCTATAAGAATCTCATTCGATAAACATGGATGCGTCGTAATTCTGGTCAAATTAGCTACATCGCTATCGGAACCATTTTAGACATATTTATTAAATAATTTATACACAAATTCTACCTACGCAAAAGCATTATATGAGGTAATTTGTGAGCTTAATATTTATTTGTTACTATCAATTTAACAAACGTTGGCGAAGGAATTGACTAACAGAGTGTTAATGCCGTTGGAGGGCAAAACAGTTACCACGTGTAAACATAAACATAGCTACGTGTATTTAAACAGGCGCAGACGGGTTGATTAGTAATTACTAATTAATGTTCAATGTCCGCTTCCACTGCTCCCTTTGTCCAAAAAAGGAGTCTGGTTTGAATAATTTAATTACATAATTCAATTAAATCAATTTAAACCGTCACGAAAGCGAGTAACCGAATATCATATGACACCGGTTAAGCCCAGCCATTAGTTATTATAATTCTTTTGCCACATGAAAGCTCACGGCTCACATCTCCCAGCCATTCCGCCAGAGCGGCTTCAGCTGTCAGAGTGTGTCAATCTCCTTCACTTCTTTAGGGGGGGTTCTACTATCCTCTACACACACACACACACACTCCCCACCGACCGAATTACATAAGTCACCACAATACATACGAAGAGTCAGTGTAATTGTAAATATTGCTTGGGTGGAACACAGTTGCTGTTTCTCAAGTTGGGAAAAACTTATACGCACTTAGAAATGGCAAAACAAATAATAACATTGCATCTTAGATAGCCTCAGTCTTGCCCAGGTAAGAGGCCCCTCTATACTGGCTTTAGCCGCGTTTAGTGACTAGACTTGAATAACCGGGTAAGTACTTTCCAACATTTCTTTTTCTAATCTTCTTCTCCTACCCGTATCCTGATCAGCCTTATAACATTCCCCAAATTCGGGATGCCATTGTCCCACTGGCTCCGGGAAGTTGATATTATTGTCCGGTGATATCACATAAACGCAAATATAAAGTCAACTAAAGTCATAAAAAATGAAAAATATTATTGATTTATTTTTATTCAGGATAATCCTGCTTATTTTGTAATGAAAAGTTTTAATGAATTTAAAAGGCTTTTGGACCGAGTCTCGTTCAATTTGTTTTTATTACAATTGACGTAGGGAACTATCCTATGTAGGTAATAAAAATACAAGTCCATCAGATTGATTAGACACAACTATAATACTAAAGCAGCCATCATATAAACAACGTTAGTTAAAATCACGACAAAAAAGTCGCAGCGCAGCCCCTGAGTTGTGTTCTTGTTGATATGAAAATATCGGGTCTCGGCGCGGCCGCGGCCCTGACATAAGTCACGAGCAATAGCAGAAAAAGTCAGCGATTAGTTACGCCCCTATTCCCCTGCGAGTAAACTGGCTTCACATATCTCATGGAAGATGTCACACGTGTGACGGGGAGGGCGATCCTCGGGGCCTGTCAAACTGCGGGTCGCTGTTGTCCGAATGCTATCCATTTTTACCTTTTACCACTTTACTGCTAATAACAAGGTTAAGAAAGGGACGTTGGATAGTTTGGAAACAGATCGGATGAATGGAAAAACGAGTGTGAGGAGAACATGTGACACGAAAGTGAATGATTGAAAAGGTCGGAGACGCTTGTTCTGTCAAGGGTCAGAATAACTGAATAGTATGCATGAATGTGAATGAATCAAGGAGTGCATGCTTGGACAGAATTAGACGGCTCATCCTCTCTGGCCACTTCAGCGGAGAAACGACATGATGGTTAGTTGGTAAGTTAGTTTAGTTAGTCACTCCTACACCTAACTGGATGCTATTTACGGATTACGATAAATAGTAGGTATATAATATTTAACTACCAACTTTAGAGCAATAATGTACAAGAGGAAATGTTGTAGATCGATCTGTAGTCAGTTTTTACTAGGTTTTACTGACTCGGTTGGACCTGGGCGTGGCTAAGACTAGGGTTACGGTATTTATACGAGTACATCCATTCATAACACATCTCGACACAATATTTTTGTTTATTCGTAAAACCACTTTTTCACAGTATTCTTATAAAAATAAATATACCATAAAACCTAAAAAACCGTTGAGTTATGTTCAGTTGAGTTGCACATTAAAGCGTGTGGGCGGAGTCCCGGGAGACGCACGAGTCAAAGAACATGGTTACAATACTTTGAAGCGGTGAGAAATTTGGCGAAATTTTTGCTATCTATTTCTCTCTCACGGTATACGGCGTAAAAACCCGGAGAAAGTAATTTAAAACAAATTAGCTCTCTCTCCATAGATATTCTTACTCCGAGGTACCAACTGTGGTTTTATGTGGTTTTACTAGCTCTCTTAAGAACGGAATAACGTATCCTGATGGGTGGTTTTATTGATTTGTTGTACATAGCTCTTCGGCCCACTGGATGATGGTACCGATGACGTTAAATGAGTGTTTAGAACTTGACAGTGAGGCGTGAGGGCCGGGGTATTCCCTCCTAGATCAGTGATATCATGAGTTCGTCATCATTATCATCGGTCTTCTCTCGGAGAGCTTAAAAACGTCTTGATACTGCGCGTACTTTTTCGATAAACAAGTAGGTGAATGGTTTTTTTCTCTTTTGGTACGTAGACCATCTTTGAATTCGGCAAAATGTGTAGATTGATTGTGTATCTCCCAGCCTCGGAAATAGTTTGAGAAGGGGCGTGGTGATGAATATTGCCGGGACCCAGCGGGCCCCAACCCGCCGGGCTTCGATGCGTGAAGCGACTCCTCGCGCTACACTTGTGACCAGTGGAAGTGGGCTCCCCTGCTCCGGCCAGGGCTGACGCGCATCCCTCGAATAGTCAAAGATACCATTCAACCGAAGATCTACCATACGTTCATTTCACAACAGTATAAGCACATATCGTACACCATTCAATTAAATGTATTACTTTTTAAGGATGACGCAAAACATTTTCTGTAAAGTAATTCGCACTAGAATGGATGAAACGACACGGAAGAGTTACGTTGATGATATTGACTATAGGTACCTAATTCAAAATATTTAACACACAGAGTTGATCGTATCTCGAATCATTAACTTTATATATTATGCATTACGCATAGGCTCGGGGTTATTTCTGTTGCGCTATTTCCATAATGGCTTCGAGAAAGGGTGAATTTGACAGTTGCAAGGAAAAGGCGATGCGAAGGAATGCGTGAAGAATTCAGATATTGTGGCGGGTAAAGAAGAGCCCTTTTCACGGTTGTGAGAAAAGCAGTTAATTATTAAAATAAAATGTCGCATCTTTCTAGTTAGTTTTGTGTCCTCTTTGTTATTTGGTGGAACGGAGGTATTATTGCTAGAGGTGTTTCCGTTCAACCCTTTCAAGCGACGGCCTGACTTCATCAATATTTATAAGGCGGCCTCTTAGAGGTCTCTTATTATTTTAGTTTGTCATTATTTCATCTTCAAAGCTTTGTGCTTTCCTCACTTCATTATCCTGTAATACTAAAATAGTTCCATGAATGAGAATGTCGGTAAGTAGCACTACCCATACTGCAGTCTCACCTACCTGATACTTTGTAGCTAGTTACGTGGTGGTGTGGTAACTAACTCATACATCTCTTAGTCTTTGTACTTAATGTAAGTACGTATATATAATATGGATTTACATTGAAGAAGGACATTTAATAAAAAAAAATGATTACGCATTTGACTAAAGAACATTTGACGTTTTTAGTTTTCTATTCCAATACGAAGCAATGCCAAAATACCACTGCACTAAGATACGCTGCTAAGTACCGAATGATTAAAATTGCAATATGAAATAAAAAAGCAATAAAGCGCAAACTATAACATGGTTGAAAAAGATTTGCTGCGCGTGTTTTCACGGTGCAATAAAGATAACGCGGATTATTAATCCCGCTTAAAATTGTATTTCTTTTTCCATTTTTCAACACAATGGAAGACGTTGCGCTTCTAAGAGCGGCTTCAAAACTCATTCCATATTTTTAGACGGCCATTTTTCGTGGGACCAAACATTATTGTATTCCTAAAGTATTCAAACCGAAATCAAAGGTCACGATCTGGTTATTGAATTCCGATTGAAATGTTTGAAAGAAAAAAAAGGTCTTAGGTACTGAGTTTTTTATCCACTGTCAAATTTATGCCGACCGATGCTGAAAACTATCATCGATTAATAGTTGGTAGGCATGTCTTTGAAGTTTCAAATGTTTGTGGATTTCTTCACCAACTCGTTTCATCCCAACACTGTGTATTCAAATTTGGAAAAAATTTACCCGCCCCAATGTCGTTACATACTTGAAGATCTTATGAGTCATGCCCTAACCTAACTGCAGATACCCTTCACCCTAAGGTTAATATTATATTGCATACATTTCCTGAACATTTTATGAACATGACATTTACACTTTCTTCCGACTATTCGAAATTTCAAAGGCTTCTGAGATCAATACATTATGTGTGCATGCTTTAAATTTTTTCACTTTTGTGTAGGTTCTGCCGACCTTCCTATGTCCACTTTAGTTCCCCTCCCCCAACTCTTTTCCCTTCAAACGATTGCCAATATCGGGGTTCCATAATCTCACTGGCTTCGAGCAGTTTCGGACTCTTAAGCTGTCCTAAAAAAAAAAAAAGTTAAAAAAACTATATTTTTCTTAAAGACACCACATAAAAGTAAAGTAGGTAAGTACTAATAAAATATTTAGCATAGATACGAGGTTAAAAAAATAAACAAGCCAATTAAGTTTTTACTGAAGCCGTTAATAAATCGTTTAAAATAACCTCAATTCTTTATACCCGTTCGCATATCAAAGCGAATATTTATAATACTTTTTAAAGTAATTATTATAGGCTATGTTTATAAAAACTTGCACTTCAGGTGGGATGGCACAAAATTGCGCTGCACAAATGTAGCTTTATTTTTATAAAAAATAGTCTACATGATTTCCCGAACAAATAATGATTATGACCAATTGTTTTTCTTATTTTTATAAATGGTTTAAAAAAACAAGGAACATACCATATAGTATTAAAACAGGGAGAAATCCCGAAGAGGGAATGGATAGTAACGGCTAGTAGGAGTAGTGAAACAATAAAAATATCAATAATTAAATCCACACAAGTGACAGGCCCCCGCACGCACTAAATCACATTTGTATACGGTTGACATTCAATACATGAGAACGGGTCGCTTTTACGACTCGTTCTCATGTTCAACAGCTCGGCTATGGAACGATTTGTCGGCCTCTGTGGTTCCTCCCTCCTTCAACATGGGTCTCTTCAAGACCCAAGTTCACTCCTTCCTTTCCTCAAAAAAACCTTCCACACAGCATCCCCAAAGATGACATAGGCCGTGAGGGAAATTATTTCCCTCAAGGCCTCCTGTGTGGAGTTATTGTAAAAAAAAAAAATTAAAGTTTCCCCACACATACATAATATTATACATATACATACCTAGTAGGTACCTACTGTATTATAGTATGATCATGATTGCTGCTCGGAGATCATAGTTCAATATTTGTTTTCGCAAATTAAGGTAGGTATGTTTTGGCGCTTTTTATTGAAGATCTCTATTTTTTTAATTTCTTCTTTCTAATCTTATTCCAACTTTTTGAGTAGGGTTTTCAAAGAAAAACTATTTCTTCAGCATATGTAGTGCACCTATTCAATGTCAACTTTTCTTCTTTGATGGTTCGTCAGAGTTAAAACACAGCACTTCAGCACGAGCGTCTGTTTGAACACTAGCTACCTTAGAAATCACCCATTTTCATTCTACAGTAATACCGATCATATAGCAGTTAGTATGTAAATCTAGGTAGGTGAATTTGTAAATATTGATCTCAACTATTTGTTAAGAATATTCCTATTAACAGTTAGTTATTCGTCGGTATCCTTGTAGCTATGTAAGTAATGCTAGCATGTGTTGTGTCCTCTACCCTAAACCCCTTCGCGCGGCTACAGTTTCAGACGAATGGTCCCACCGGGGAGTGTATCGTGTTACCGCCGCGCTGTGCCGTGCCGCGCTGTGCTATGCTGTTCTCTGAAGGCTGGGCTCTCGTCGGGCGGGACACCCCTCATAAGACAAAAGGAACAAGTGAATTCAGGTCAACGGGCAAGTGGAGGGTTGCTTATAATAATTCACCGCTATTATTGGGATGATTTATGACTTATGACGTTTCACCTAATTTATTTTCAGCTGATTTCACCGACATAGTACTTTCCATCGGCTTAAATGAACAAAAGGGGTATGCCGAGTGTAGTATTTAGTATATTTATGTAGTGGCATACTTTTGTATTTTAAAACTAATAAAGGAGAGATGTTTCGTATTGATTGATAAAATCGATGATGTTATACGGATAAAAGTACAATGCAAGTGATGAATTTACAAACAGTGCTTTTTCCACATTCCACCAATATTACTAACGGTCAATGGCCTTCACCTATCTTGTATATATATCTACCAACGTATTAAAAAATCATTTGTTAAAAAATCGAAACAGCCATGGGACCAATAATGAATATTATAATGGTTCATCCTAGTAAATGCCTGCTCGTACCAACGTATTAATAAAATGTGATTTTTTACAAGATACGGAACATCGCAGCCTCAATCTCACACGGTACAAGAATCGCATAATATTTTCCGCAATTTTTGCTTAATTTGAACCCCAATAAAGCTAAACGTAATTATTTCCACTACATGTTAAACACATGTAACAAATCTGGTGGAAGATGAGCGCAACGTTAATTGCGCAACGATTCCCATCCAAGCGCGAGTAGCCGAGCCCGAGCAATAAGAGTGGAAGACATCAATCAGGGGATTACAATACATAAACACAAAAGGCAATACAAATTCCATAGACGAGCGCAAGACTCTCTGATAGAAAGTATCATAGATAATTTATGGGTTTCTCCAATTTAATGGCGGCAGTTGTTACATATTTAAGGCACTCGCGTGTTTTCCGAGCATTCAGCTTCTTTAAGAAACGTCGGGAGAATTATAAATCTGTGCTCGGCAGTCGGACAGTATGGCAGTACGGCAGTGCGGCAGTCCTGGCACGCCGTCAATATCTATAGAAGATTTGAATTCAAGCTTTACGCGACAGTCAGCAATACGGTGATTAGACCAAATCAAATAATCGGCCGGCTTTGTGTAATCACTTTGTGAACTCTCTTCTTCTCCGACCTTGTTTCGGGGAGCCGTTAATTCGGCGATCGTGATCGGCGCGGGAAACTGAGGCCCTCCATCTTTACATTACATAATTTAGCGCGAGAAAGTCGACAAAAGTGTCATCGAATACACCTCCACCTTCGGATCCTAAGCGCCGGCACTTCCGCCGCTTGGTTATCCCACCAATTAATCGAATTAACCGTCGATGGAGAGAAAATCAATTTCACCGTATAACGATTATTTCGGTACTGAAATAATAAACGATGTGATAATAACACAGCCTATTAGCGGGGAGTTTGGATAGTGTGACGTCAGGCGGTGTAAAATTTAAACCGGAAATAATTCTAGTACGTGCCTCGGAGCCTGTAGCCCGTAGCCCATAGCCGATAGGTCAACACGTCAAACGGCGGCCTCCAAGGAGCTTCTGTTCGTCAAAATACCTCCGCAGCCCTCTCCCAATGGTTTACTTTTGTTTTCCAGCGCCGCGCCGTTAGACGATGTGCCTCCTCGCTAGCTCCGCCTGCCGCTCCGGGTCCTACAATCAGTCTGACTGATCCATTTAATGTCTAATTACAAACAGAACTTTCCCAGTAGATAAACATAAAACGTGACTAAAGTCCAAAACGGGGATCAATTTGTAGCAAGTGTTATTGCCGCTCTTCGCATTGCCCCACGGCTCCGGCTAGAAGCTCGACTTTTTAGATCGAACCGACAATCCTAAATGTCCCGGCGAATGAATGTCTCCGATATGCGACCATCTTGGTAGCGATTCGTGACGATGTCTTTTTAATATTGTAATAACAACTACTACCAGCCACTTAAATGACATCGCTATCTCCCTTACTACCTGTCGAGAGTTGAACCCGGCGAGGGCTTTTAATGGCTGTAAATAATCAGTGTAATGGGCTTACATCAATAATCTACATTTCTTTTCTGATTACATAATGGGTTCTGTAAATGTATATTTAACGCATAGGTAATTATCATACTACCTTACCTACATACAGCTTGTATTTGTACCCACATGTAGTAAATCTGTTGCCATTAGTAGGTACCTACTTAATTTTATTTGTTTGTGTGTACCTATCACTAAATAATAAAATGTCGTTGTAATCGATGCCCAATTTAGTGACAGACCCCTTGGGCAAACACAAAAATGTAGTTCAGTTTCGAATGTAATTCTAATTACAGATCTTATTGAATCCCGGACCGACAATTGAACGAAAACTAACTTCCGATGGATTTGAACGCTCCCTTCATATTGTGTTTCGTCTCGAGGACAGTTTGCTATTTTAGGAAGTCAATGTGATTTATTATCTACCTGCAATACAATTTACAATTTATAAGGTTTCGCAGACCCAACTAACTACCTTCAATTATTTACGTCCTTTAGTTATTAAGTCTATCACATGAGGGGCGTTAGAGTAAAGGCAGCAATCTCCCACTATTGTGTTTTTTTGAAAAATGCAAAAAACTTGACAATATTATATTCAATGGGATTTCGTCAGAACCTGAAAAAAGGACAATTTCTGCAAACGTACTTTTCATTTTAATGTAACTGTACGTCATGGGAACTTCAAATGTATTTACCTAACAGGAATTTTATTTATCGACTATATTTTGAATAGTTAAATGACAAACAAATATTAAAAAAAATCGTATGAAAAAAAACCCACTGAAGATAATATTTTCTTAGAAAAGCCGACTGTATGCGGTACCACCGGGTGTAATAGGTACCGGGTGTACCGGGTGTACAGGGTACCGGGTACCGTGTAGGTGACGTTTGGCGACTCTAGTTTTCTTTCCAAGTTCCCAGCCCCCATTCCAGTCATCGGTTAACTTTATTACGGTGTTTAAATTTGAGAAAATGCAATTCTCGGATATTGAGTCATCGAGTTCCTCCAATATCCATCGCGGAATAATCTCTACCATTCGACAGGAGTTTCTGCGAGTTTCCGCCCAATATTTCCTCTCTAATTTTTTACTCACCTCAACTCAAACTTTCAATCATAATAATCGATTGCATCAAATGAAGGACATAATTTAACATAACGGAGATTTGCAGTGAATAATAAACCCTAATAATGACAGGCAAAGTTGAGTCTGGTAAATTCGATAGGCATAAATGAACTACTAGTCAAAATTAAAAATAAAATATTTCGTTCATTAAAATATATAATGAACCACATACTTAAATTTGAAATCGGATCAGTTTTCAAATCAAAGTAAAATATGGATTGCCGTTGTAATGATCAATAAATTAGCTGCCTCAGTCAATTGAGGGTCATTACAGAGTGTATGGTAGAGTGCAGAGTGCAGGTCGAGGGCACACTCGGGCGGTGCACGTGCGGACTGCCAAGTGTTATGGTTGCAAAAATATATATATATTCCTAGAATCACTGCACACAGCGCATAGCGCACAGTGTGCCCGATGTCATTAGACACGGACAAATGTTTCACATTGGAACCTCATTCACTGATGATAAATCACCTTCCCAACCCACTCTTACTAATATGCTCCCGCACAATGGGCTACGAACAGAAGGAGAGGGAAATATTTCTAACGATTTAGCTGTTGCGTTGCCAGAAAAAATTGTTCACCTGTTGCACAACATTATATTTTTTTTATAAAATAGGGGATTTTATGAAAAACCCTAAATTATTAAACCCAATTATTATTATTATCATTCATAATATCGGTGCTTGTATGGACAATATTTTGATTAAACTACTTTTATAGTTTTCCGTAAACAATCTTAAAATCTGTCGAACAAAAAAGTTTGGCCAAACAAAAATAAACGGTAGCCAATCGCGGTAAACATTTTTTTAAATCGCTTTAATATTAATCATATGGGACAAATATCTAAAACTGAAACGTTGTTAACGAATGGTATTATGAATGCAATATTCGGTATTTGTCACTGGAACAAGGGAATATCCGGTACATGGAATCCTTTTTGTCCTGTCATTTAGACTTCCATGGCCCGATTCGCTCCGCCCCGCCATGACCAATGCCCGCCACCGTACGTACTGCAGCCAGCCAGCCGAGCCATTGTGCCGGACGGGGGCCTGGGGACTGGGGACGGGGGCCTGAAAGAGTTGCACGGGGGGCCTCGCGTTATTTGGGTTTAATTCGCTTCCAGTACGATTCAGCTTTATCTGATAGCTTGTCCAATGCAGTTGAGATTAGAAATGGGGTGGCCGTCGCAGATGGGGTGAGGTTCTCAACTTTTAAATCCTCCGTTATTTATTTCGTCGCAATGTGTTTCTCAGCAAAGGCTGCATTGGTTTCGAAAGTATCGATAAGTACGTACTGTTGCGGCTCGTACCAACATAATTCCATCTGACATCAGAATTTAGAATATAAGCTCCCACGCGCTGTGACTGTGGCCGAGCCGCGAGCGGCTGCGGCGAGTAAGTAGGCAGGTAGGTACTGGGAAAACAAAGGTTTTAGCATAATGCGTAATACTACCTCCTCTTTGATGAAAAAATGTTGTTGTCAATCTATCATCTCCTCGACTCGAGGGTGACTGGAAGAACGTTTAAATATTTCCGCCTGGTAAAATACATATTTCCTCATTTTAGTCGGAAAATAAATTTCATGTACAAAAAAACGAGTACATATTTTGACGCCGTTTGTTCGATTGGATATAAAACTCTCGCTCGTCGAACAAAAAACAGTTTGTCCGCTACCGGCCTCTGTGGTTCTAAGGCTCTAGGACTCTATGACTAAGGTAGGAGATGTGTATCGGAATTCTATTAGGAGTGAGGGGAGATTTATATTAAATATTTCAACTTGATCAACACTCGCTGATAAAATAGTTATTTTTGATGGCGTGCAGAGTCGACGCATGACTGCAATTCAATTTACCGACGAGCGGTTCAATATATCAGGTTATTCGTCAAATAATAGCTATGAATCGGCGCAGTTCACCGCTCGAGCTCCTTCCCCACCCTCCACAGTCCATATCGTACGAACCTACTCGTATATGTAAGTACATAGGCACGTCTCTGCTAGGGGCGGACGGAATGCACTTTTGATCAATTGCTGAGATTAGATCAATTGTAACATTCTTCATTGATTATTGTTGCCATTTCCCTATTTTTATAAATGTGTACATGCGTGAAAAATTCATAGTCAAATTTAGTTTTCTCAAGCGCTTTATGATACCTTAATCGTAAATAGGTATATACTCGTATATCCTATTAGAACACGGTAGACGAAAATACCAAATTATGATTATAACTAATTATAATTGATTCCGCCATCATGCTGTAATCTCGTGAAAATGGAATGAGCTTATGATATTCATCTTTTTAATAAGTCACTTAGCATGGGTGATTTTCTCAAATCACTAAAATCCGCTGTCTTAACTCCATTAATAAAAAAAACTGCAATTGGAGGCTGAAGATCTATCAAATTACCGACCCGTTTCAAATCTTCCATTAATATCCAAGATTTTAGAAAAAATTACTGCTTCACAGAAAACCGATCTTATAAATTCAAACAAATTGTTAACTAAATATCAATATGCATACAGAAGGTTCCACTCGACGAAAACTGGATTACTACGTGTTCTGTCGGATATCACTCTTGCCATCAAGTCGGGAAGTTAGCACTTCTTTCAGTCTTAGACATGAGCGCAGCTTTCGACACGATTGACCACGGTTTTATTATCACGCGACTAAAAGAAACTCTTAGATTAAACTGTGGCGTTAAGAATTAGCTGACATCGTATTTAAGTAACCGTTCACAAGCCGTGAAGGTAAGAATAAACCATTCAAATTTCACAACCCTTTCATCTGGAGTACCTCAGGGGTCCGTTCTGGGTTCACTGCTCTTGATCCTCTTCTTAAATGATGTCGCTCAAATAATTAAATCATTTGGTCTTATATCAAATTGCTACGCCGACGACCAGCAAGTTTACTTTTACTGCTCACCGAGAGAAATAGACAGTCGAAAATTTGCACGGTTGAGTGTCGAGAAGCTATCACTCTCTCTAGATAAATATACTGAAATTGAACCCTTCAAAGACAGAGTTTCTCTGGACCGCCACAAGCAGACGTCAGCATAACATCGACAACTCCCCAATAGCATCTATCAAACTTCTGGGTGTTCATCTGGACGCTGATTTTTTCCTCAAATCTCAAATTAACAGAAACCTGCCAATAGAGGCAACCAAATTACTTGTAAACTCGTACGTAGTTTTGTATTACTGCAACGGAATATACGCTAGTTCTAAATTTAAAATTAACAAACTAGTCTTTAACGCCGCGGCAAGGCTTATCACTGGTATCAAAATATTCCCATATTTCAGAGCACTTCAAAAATCTTCACTGGCTTAAATGTCCAGAAAGAATCCAGCTTAAGCTTTGTTGGATGGTATTCAAATCAATTAACGGAATGGCTCCGGATTATTTATCGGAATAACGTATTCCTGAAGATTGCGATTCGCGACAGTCAACCCTTAGATCGGCAATGTCATCGGCTATCGGAAGGTTGAAGGAACCAAAGCGCACACCAGACACTGAGTTTGGAGAGCGCGCAGGTCCTCGAGTGTCAGGTCCTAAAGCCTGGAATGGACTGCCACATGATCTGAAAATAACAAAAGACTCGACAGAATTAAGAGTCAAACTCAAAACCCAATTTTTTCAGAAAATCATATCCATAATCAAGATGCAATCCACGTACACAAGGATGCAGGAAGTCCGTAAGATGGCATTTTGAAATTTTTATATATGTAAAAATCAGCTAAATATTAAGTTATTATAATATAGTGATTGTGTCCTGCCAGAAGTGACCTACCAGGTAAGTATGTTGCTGTATATTTATATAAACTAGAAATTAATATTAAGTAGAAATTAAGATTTGTACAGCGCCCTTGAGGTGATTTTTCACAAAAACGGCGCTATACAAATTATCCAAATATTATTATTATATTAGTGTTAATAATACGACGGTGGAAACAGGGCTAGTTATGACTAAATAAGACGGAGCACCAACTAGCTGGAGACGGAGACCGGTCACGTAATAACATCTCTTTTCGGTTATCGTTTTCCATGAACGATACGCTATATGATATTCTTGCGAAAGCTTTTTGTAATATTATAAACAACAGAGCGTATTATCTTAACATAATATAATCTTATTTATTATTATTATTATTATTATTAAACAACTTGGAATATATTCGATCGTCTTCGTATTCGCAAAAATTCTAGAAACAATCGTAAGTTATTGCAACGTTTCGTTTTCGTAATTTAAAAAGAAAATAGTCAGAGAAACATCATACATATTGATAATATAGTATACTAATATGGAAATCACCTTCCTGTTTCATTCATTCATTGCGAAAGAAGAAATAGTGTGATCGTATTTTGAAAAGTTATTTTAATAATTCATTTGAAAGTATTTCGTGCACAAGTATAGCTCAACGAGTAGAATGGTACCAGAAACAAAGTAATCTATTAAAAAAATAATACATTTTATAACAAAACAATTTTTTTTCTAAAAACAAATAAATTCAGTTATAAATTCCACGTATGCCTGCAACTATAAACACTATACTCATGCAAATAATAATAAGTGCAATCATGTAAAAAATACCCACACAGAGATAAATCCCTACCTTCTCCAAAAAACTTACATGTTCTAAGTCCATTAATTCTGAATCTGATGGTGTTCCCAATGAGAGAAACTCTCTCAGAGTTTCCTTTACAAAAGCATAAGCCCTCGAGTTATTAGACTTCCGAAGTGACACCTTTCTTGAACACATCCCATAAATTAATAAAACATGTAAATACAATAATAAATAGATGTAGATATTCAAATTCTGTGTCGGGCGCTAAGTTGCGTGGACCGAGACCAACACATCACTCGGCCAGCGCTAAGTGATCGCCGATCCCGTATGGCCATCATCCTCCGCGACACCAATGGATGAACAGTTTTGAATACCCAATAAAATGTTCATACCCGTTTTAAGCTCCGACATCGGGAATACAAACTACTGTTTTTATACAATCGATAAATAATATTCTTAAATTACGCTGACGAGACTTCACTATCGTTAAAGTCAAAATATTTCCCGGTTACCATAGTAAAAGTTGTCCCATTCTATTATTCCGTCTGTGGTCACACGGCATCTCTTCACGGGAGGTGGTCCAAAAATATTATTGTAGCGTCAATAATATTATCATATAATTAGTCAAATATTTAAAATGCTTTGGAAACATTAAAAATTCAACTAGTATGTATATTTGTTTTACTGACTATTTAGTATATGTCATACGTGGTCTTGGGGTTTTTACGAAAGTTTAGAAGAATTATTTTGTAAATTTAAAAATTTCGTTTTTCTTAGATTTATAACGAGTCAAAACAAAGATAGGAAATAAAAACCACCACAGCGTTATCTAGGCACCTTTCATTAGGGTTACTATTATTTATTCACTCAACTTCCAGCGGTATCCTAATATAAAAGGCAGGTAATTATGTTTTATTTTAATTTCTTTCGAACACCGATACATGCATAAATTATTTATATATAAAAAATAAACAAAAACTTTGAAATCACACATATCATTATACATATTTACTACATCTAGATCAATCCCCTCTCATGTCCTTTCTTTTCCTCAACCCTTTAAACATAATGATATGAAATTTTAAAAATTTTGCTTCTTATTTTTCATTAGTTTATTTGATTTGTATTTCTTTTAAATTATATCTTGTTTAATTTAAAAAATTAGATTAACTCATTTACAGTATCAGTTCACCTGTATTTACAAACACTTAAGTGGAAACCTATAAATGGTCATATTAATACTACCCATATAATATTTTACCTAATATGTATGTAAACTGTTGGTCTCCTAAACAAATAAAATAAAAATAAAATAAAATGACCGAAGTAAAGACTAAAAATACAATATGACAGTCATTAAACAATTAATTGTCGAAGTGTTTTATAATGTTAACCGATATAATAAAAAAAATTGTTAAAGTTTATATCCGTTATTATCCGTTATGTTAGTCTTATGGCTAATATATATATATATTATAAACTTCAAAGCTAGTAAATTTAGATTTGAGTTATTTTAATAGCGCCATTATTGGTGGTGCTTTTTGAAAACAATTCTACAACACTATTATTTCACGCAAATGGCCGTACATAGTCATGTTCAACAAGATATTAAAAATGCATTGCATGAAATAAACTTCTGGTTGAAATTGAACTTCCTCCCGACAAATAAACCACTCGTAGCAACGAGGCCATCTGAGTTTAGGGGTATACCATTGTAATCCGGTCTTTGTGTGATTTAAAAAAAAATTGAAATTTCGACATTTAATACTGTCATTTACAAAAATATGCGCATTGTGATGCCTCGAGATGGAGACGGGCTTTTATCCGGAGATTTATGGACCCGTCCTCCGTCCCCCGTCCCAGCGTCCCATTGTGGGGAACACTTCTCGGTCAGATGACGATCTGAGGCGGTCGCTGAATGGGGAACCTCTCCGTTGACCAGCTAATGTTGTCGCGGCGTCCCTACTCTAGCTGCGCCGAGCTGAACCCGCACCCACGGTGAGCCTACGGCCTACACCCTTTCGCTGGGCTTACCTGCTTGTGATTCTCGGATCCGTCATAGAGACAGGGATTAGATCATCATTCAGCATTCCTACTCGCGCTCATGCTCGTGTAGTGGGTACCTAATTAACCTCAATTCGTACGTATAATATTGGGTGTCATTTGATAATGACGAAGTAACCTCGATACTGTACGTAAATCTAGGCGATGACCTTCATTGTTATTTATCATCAGTGTGAATACCGCGCAAAACTCCTAACTGTTCGCAACCAGTATATATATACCTGGCTATTCAGATCTGGTAACCAAACACGGCTATTACTATTTTAAGCAACATTTCGATTCTGAATGTTGATCTTTCGCCAGGTCGATACTTAAAGTATCCACCACCCTGGAACGTGTCGAAAATATACCATATGTTTTATTATATATTATTTATTTGAATGAATTAAAAAATACATATTAGGCAACTTGGGATTTGAACTCGCAACCTCTAGATTTGCAGTCGAGGATCTTGGTGTCAATAATATGTTAAGTCAATAAACTTGCAACGGATGGGGTGGAATGTTTACCTCCTCCTCGCTGGCCGCTGTGGCCGGGAAAAGCCAGAAGACGGCTTACCTGGGCCTTCCTTTTCTACTCTACCAGCAGAGAGCACATTGCTGCAGGCGTCTCCAGATGCCCCTCCAACGTCCGATCCAACATTCCATTCCCGGCCCTCGTGTACACTGTATACACTGTGCGGGTTCAATTATTTTACCAATTTCAATTTGGCAAATCTTGTAGCGCCATCTTGTTCACTCAAGATGACCGTTCATTTTATTGGGATGTTGGTTTAAACTGCTGCTCAAGCTAAGTAAGTTCTAGTTACATATATTCAAGTTATTGATTACTTGTCGAGACTAGTCACCGGTTCTGATCTGAAAATCTGTTTTTATTAATAATTATCGTTTTTAATTAATAAGATAATATTTTTAATAACATCGCATTTATGTAGCGCAGTTTTGTGGTATTTTACCTCAAGTGCGCAAACGATAACCCACTAAGTTCAGTAGCAACGAAGGATTGCATAAGCGCCCTTAAGCTTTTCTTTTATGATGACGGCGCTATAAAAATCATCAAATTATGACAAATTTATTAGATACATGTTAAGTACCTACTCCATTTCTCCTTTTTTCTTGTTATGTAATAACAATAACTAATAAGTGAACAATACATAATAAACGATAATAAATATATAAGAAAACCAATTTGGATTCATGGAGAACAGAAGTACCAAAGATGCTATCGCTAAATTATCTAACGCTATACAATATAGTTTAGACAAATCTTTAAAATGTATTGGTATATTCATTGATCTTCAAAAAGCATTTGACAGCATATCTCATGAAAAACTAATAATAAAATTAAAATCTCTAGGTATTAATGACAAAGCATTAAACTGGCTAAAAAGCTATTTACACAAAATACCACAAGTAGTAAAAATAAATCAAACGTTAAGTCTACCTCTTACAACTGATTTTGGTATACCACAAGGTACAGTTTTGGGCCCTTTATTTTTTATAATGTATGTTAATGATATTTTAAAACAAAAACTCAGTGGAAATATTATTTCATACGCTGATGACACCATTATCATAATAAAGGGTCGTGACTGGGATATTGTAAATGTAAATGCAAATAATGACATGGAAATCCTAAAATATTGGTTTGATAATAATCTACTTTCAATAAATGTAAAAAAAACCTTTTATATTCCATTCTCAATTAATAAGTTAAAATATATTCCGAGCATTAACATAATTATACACAACAGAAACTGTAAGAAAACTGCCTGTACCAACACATGTAACATTATAAAAAAAACGACGGAAATAAAATACCTGGGTGTAATAGTTGACCAACACATGAAATGAAATAGACATGTGTGTGAACTTGTCAATCGAATCAGGAAATGTATTTATATATTCATTAGATTAAGAAATACACTAAAGTTAGAAAACTTAAAAAAAGTTTATTACGCATTAGTCCACAATTTAATCCACTATGGAATTATCGGATGGGGTGGTGCATATGATAACATTGTTAATCCTGTAAAGGTGGTTCAAAGATTGATTATTAAAGTGATACTAAAAAAGCCATCTATATTCTCAACAGAAACACTTTTCAAAATATTTAAAGTTCCTAAAATAGAGGACATCTATAAGAAACAGTCAATACTACAAACTATCAAAGACAATCTTTCTCATAATCTAAAAGTAAATTCATCTTTAAGGTATAAATATAACATAAAAATTCCTTGTTTTGCCACTCAACAAATGCATAATAACTATCTTTTCAAGGGGATAAAGAATTTTAATGGCCTTACCGACGAAATAAAAAAAAATAAAAAATTCACCAACTTTCAAAAAAAAACTAAAATCTTTTTTTTCTAACAATTTATTAAACTAGAAAGCAATAACTTGTTTCTATTGGAAACTAATTACCAAGTTGAATTATTAACAATGTAACCTCCAACGACTATTAAAGACACATTTTTCTAAAAATATCCTATTTTTTTTTTTAAAACTCCTACGCCAAGCTCAAGAGCTAGTTCTCTTCTTTGGCGTAGTATTACAAAAAAAAAAGAAGTTATAAACATATCAAATGTACTATCAACCTTTATATCGCTAAATTACAATATGTATTATGTTTAATATATATATATGCTTTTATTATTTAATCGAATTACTTTTCTTCAATATTATTTTTATATATTTAAGTAACTATCCATATTGTGTAACATTGATATAATTTCTATATATATGTAAACTTTTTTTTCTTATTTTGTATAAATAAAAAAAAATAAAAAATAAAACTGGCGCTGGCATATAGGCTTTGCTTCTTCCACTTGAAACAAATGTGTTCATACAAAACGTACTCTTGTGTAACTCTGACCCAACTCTTATACATCCAAGTTGTACATGCCTTGTCTACTGTCCTGTAACATTCTCTACGTATTGGAAATTAATACATTAAGGATTAAATATACTTAACGTTTTTACGTAAACGTTATCACAAAAGAACAACACAACGCCCTCCTCTTCACCTTTGTCTTCCCCACCGCCGTACTACAAAGTTCGTTATTTTTAATATTTCACATATAATACACTCACCTACCTCAGAACAGGTTCTAATAACCTAGTGAGGTAGGTAATGTAAAAAAAATGTAAGATAAAAATAGAATAAACATAAATGCAGAAGTGTAATTTACAAAAGGAAAAAATACGACAAATCTAAGTTCAAAATTATAACCAACGGTTTGTCCATATTAGTGCGTTTATTAGTATTAGTTTAGTACCTACCTACATAACTTCAGTTTCACCAATACGTGTGATTATTTTATTGATTTAAAAAATATATATATACTAACGCTCTAGTGAGCTTTTATTTGAAAATAGTAAAGCATGATACAGCAGATACAATACAAATTAAAACAATGCGTTTAAAACTACGTAACCACTGTAAGATAAGATTTTACAAACTAAAAGCTCGGAGCCTTTGGAGTGAACGTGAGTGGTGGTCCTGAGGGAATATTTTTTCGAAATAAGACGGGACTAATAATATGATTAATATTTGTATTTATTGAAGAGTTCTGCCAAAGCTGAAACTGTTTCAGTCAGGTTCATTTGTACAATATTGTTCAATTAAGGTCGCCTCGATGGTATAGGTTATATAAATATAGATGTAGAGCATCAGCACGATCCCATCGCTGATATACAAATATACAATATTGTCAAACTTCCATACTCCCCGGGCTATCCGGGAATGGCATTATATAAATAATATTATAAAGTCAAATCAATACGGTTCGTAAAAAAGACGTAAGTAGAAAAATCTTATTACAGGAATTCTTCGAACAAATTTGATTTTTTTATAATCTGTATTGTCAAAATATAATGTATGGGAAGAATATTGAAGAAATGAAATTAATAATTTTCAATGAAGTGTGAGATCGATTAAAAATGTCGGTTTCTTATAAGATTTCGGTGGCCCGGGTAGAGTAGAGGTTCCGAGTTCGAGTCTCGGTCGCGACCGTTATTTTATCTGTTTCATATTTGTTGAAGATTATTGATATATAAAAAATAATGTCTTCTTTTCTTGAAGTTAATGCACACGCCTATCGTAAAAGTTTGCACACTGCAGTGAAATAGTCTCAGCGAGATACGATTTATACATGATACCTATTTCTGTTTGTTGTTATAACTCATTTAAAAAAAAAAAAAAAAATATATATATATATATATATATATATATATATATATATATATATATATATATATATATATATATATATATATATATTAGCATACCTTTCATATTATTTAGAAAGTCTACACAACAATTAATGCTAATTCAACTCAACCTCGGTGTCGGGTCGCATCTACTATCAGCTTACCATTGAATGGTACCTTCAAGATTCGATAACATCTCTCTAAGCAAAAAAGCGTACGAAAAAGAAAAGGAAACGATAAAAACAATCGCGGTTAATAATGGTTTGGGTCATGTGACATTGACAATTTGAAAAAAAAAGCAGTTATAAAAGTATAATAAATTTAATATACCTAATAAACAAGGAAATATCTAATGACAATTGATTTAAGCACTATATTAACAACGTGAAAGATGAACCTGTCTTTAATAAGTGATGGTTTGTAATCATTAAACGGGGAAAACAGATTGTACCTAGCAATATAAATCGGTTTTTACCGAAATCATTAATTCAAAAATACATAAATTAAAATAGGGTGGCGTTAACTAAAATCATATAAAAAGGTCGTTTCTTTAATAATTTGATAATGGCTGTGAACGCAAAACAGCTGTCACCATAAAATAATTAAAAAATTAGCAGAATTTTATAATGACACATTATTAAATTTACTTAAATTCAAATTATGAAAAACTAAATATTCTTTGTTGGGTGGTGCCATTCTATAATTCTTCACTAGCGTCGGAAAGAAATTAAAGTAGGTTTCATTTTGCACATGAAAAATATGAATATGAATCAATACCAATCTGATATTACTTAATTTTATGGGTAGTCAAAATATGCCGTCGTGTTGAAACATGTTTTAATATATATAGCTGTTATAGCACACTTAAAACGCACGTCAATAATAATCATGTTTGAAAAAATTACAAGCCGAGGCCACCAATCAACATCGCTAAGTATTAAATAATCAGGAAAGTAATAAACAGATTCCGCACTTCTCCGTTCCGAAACATTGATATAAATGTCATTGGACAATAAAGCTTCAGGTATCGGATTAATTTAATTTATGCGCATGCGACTAGCGACTTTGGTGATAAATTCTTTGTATTATTTTAGCCGCCATCGGTTTTCTATTAATTTTATTACTGACTCTTCGCCAACAATGAAGTTTCGTAACGTCCACCGTCCGCAGCCGCAGCCGCCAGCAGTCCCAGTCGCATCCAACGGCTTTGACTCTTCGTTTATTACGATGCTAGATTTTTATTCTCCGTATATTGAAACAAATTTATGATTAACTAATATAGAGGTCAGTGGTTGTGAACTTTGCTCTTAAAGGCCCGACGCTTATTTGCCGTTTTTAAATACAAAATAAATCCGGCTAGTAAAAGAATTTTTATGAGGTTAATGCAAAGGTTGGATATTTTCTTTATTTAAATATGTAATCGTTTTCTGAGCGAGTTGAGTTATTTATGTACCAATTGGCCAATACTAGTAGTTTTTGTTTCTTAAAAAAAATACACTCCTGATCTGAAACTATATTTTATAATTTTGAAGATATTTAACGAGCGAGTTTTACGAACTTTATTGCATAAAACACTTATTTTCTTACCAAACCATAATTTGATATAATTCACAATTCGCGTTCCTACGGGAATAGCTATAATATAGACATTTTTCAGCGGTAAAATTCCATTAAAATTATTTTTTTTTGAAATCTCAAAATCGGAAGACTTTATAGGTTGATTTTCAACATCAATTTAACTAACCATTTGTACTGGGCGTTAACTATAATTCGAAAAAACGTCAACGCCGCTATCCTTGGCGATTGTTAACTGTTAAATATAACCGTTGAAAATAACGCCGACGTTGACTATTTTTTGGTAGACTACCAATATAATACTGTATTTTCTAAATTACACATAAGTACACAAAGCGTCCTTGAGGTGATTTTCCCACGAAAACGGCGCTATAAAAGTTATCCATTCATTATTATTATTAAGTCTAGACGTTGAATAATATGCACTAATATTGCAAATGCAATAGTAAAAAAGTAAAATAATATATTGCGTCGTATTGGCTATTCGTCGTATTAGCTGTTATTTCTAACAGCTAGATATATTTTAATACAGTACTACTAACCATAGTGCAGTTCCAATTGTAGCGCAAAAGGATCGTCGCTTGGGCAGTATATGGAGACGTCAGGTGTATACAACCTTCTAGTTTATCGACTAGTTGACGTTTATACGCGTATCTCTGTCACCTGTTTACCTGAAACATGTCTTAACAATATTTAACCAAAATCTTAAATTTGTATTGCATGATTCTACCAGGATTAATATTTTACCTGTTAGTTAGGTTTTAGTAATTTTCTATACTTCATGTAAGGAGCACAGCGGCAGTACACGAATCCAAGAATGGGGTTACAAAACCATGAAAATTATAGTAAAGCGCACTTTAGGTAAAATATCACAAAACTGCGCGACAGAAACGCAATATAATAATACAAATATAGATTTAGCAGTCCCGGGGGGAGTATTGGCGGTGTGCTAAGGTGGTAGTAACTGCCTTCAGGTGCCAGTCCTTTTTACAAAACTCTCTGACTGTTATATGGTCCTTGCTGACCACTCGGTATTTATATTTTGTTGTTTTAAGTGTAAAAACTGTAAATAACTACCTATGTATTTTTTTAATGCGAAACCGGTCGGTCATAAAAAATAAAATTAAATCTGTGGGATTGTACAAAGTTATTATTTCATTCTCATTACCTTTGTATTATTTACTAATGAAGTTTAAAAAAAAGTTACTCTAAAAAGAACATTATCTACCATTTTTTGCCATTACCTTTCGTCTCATACATACTCTTTTATTATTCTCACTCTTGACATGGCTTGACTCAAGTATTTGCTTCACTTGATCGTATCATTTCTTCCTCGGGCGTCCCTGACTTATTTTTCCATTCACTTTCGTGTCGGATATATTCTTTTCACACTCGTTTTTACGTTCCCTCGCTCTACATTCCTGAACCATCTACGCGCCCCTTTCTTAATTTTATTCATTCAGCTTATATCAGCCTTGTATTCTTCAATTTGAAACACGTACACACTCGTATAACTAATAATACGAGTAGAATAATTTCTTTAGAAAATATCACCTAAATGTGGGTGGCTTTGTATTCATAAATTCTTGAAGTGTTATTAAAATACGTTTTCCCTACCTACTTCTCGAATACGTAGAAGTAGCTATTGCAAGAAGGTCTAGGCACGCTTTTTCTAATTCCCTGGGAAATATTTCTCAGCGGACTGCGTATCTTCGGGTCCTATTTGAAAAGCATTCACAATTAAAAGGTCCGACCGCCGCGGCGCGCAGGGGCGATGGGCAGTGGGCAGGGGCGATGGGCAGTGGGCAGAAGCGATGGGCCATAGGCAGGGGCGATGGGCGATGGCCACTATCGGCTCGAGGCACGGCGCCGACTAGGTGACGTCCAGTGCGTGCGCCGCTACAGATAAACTGTGAAACTACTCGTGTTCAAAATCAGCCGTGGTACAAAACACAAGTATGCAAATCACTCCCATCTGCTAGCGACGATCAGCCTAACCCCGACTGTTCTATTGGCTTTGGAGCATGATTGGACGTGTAATTATTGATAGTTGTAGGATAGGTTTGAACGCTCTGAAAGGGCTTTTGTGCAAGTGAGCTTTATGAAATACCCTGCGCATGTAAATGAGTTTTTTCATGATTTTTATTTTTTTTACTCTAAAGCTCTCTATAAACGCGTAATTATCCACAAAACAAGCAACACGAAAGTTTTATATACCCCAGTAATTTGTAGTGTTAGTAGGTACACATCTACCATGGTATGTGTGGTTTAGAGAAAAAAACTATCTTTACACATTTTTTTTACATATTCAAAAACTTATCTGTGCAGGTGGCTAAAAAGGGAACTAACACATTGCATTCGCTGTACATATCTAGTCTGCAATAGCATGACGACATAAGTTTGTAGATCTGTACTAGAAATTATTGTTGGTACCTATATGGGTAAGTTACTTACGAATGTGACTGGACAAAAAAATTAAAGCCGAAAAAAATCCTCCGGAAGGATATGCAGCCATTCCTGCAAGTTAGTATGTAATATTTCCCATATCATAAACTTAAATGAATGAAATCAACAACCCATATAATCACAGTTTCGAAAGAGCCAAACTGACCCGGTACCCTGCTTGTCATATTATATTAGCGTAATAATGCACAGAGTAGGTACCGGGTATATTCGTCAAGTTAAAAAGTCAGGTAACTACCTATTTACTCGGAGGTGTATAAAATGCAAAGACGGTTGTGTACTTAATTTCTCCGTACCTATTATAGTCAGGTATAGTTAATTAATTTTATAATAGTTTCATAACTAGTATCTTTTTATGGCTTTATAATTATACTTCGCTAAGAAAACTTGAATCAACAATATTCCGATAGCTGTAGCACATCACCCTGGAGCTACTAACAGTTAAGTACCAACCCATCGGCCGTTTTCCTACTCGTGTATTGTTTGTCATCTAGAGACGTCTTAATAATACGTCATCAGTCGGTCGGTACGAGAAAACTATAAAATAGTCATTAGTCTGTCGTCAGCCGCCTTAGTTAGCATATTTTTTAATAAATCGAGGTTGTTAACAATTGTTTCCCGTCCGTCCCACCAAGCAGCAGCAGCGAGCAACAAGCAACGAGCAACAAGCACCATGGGCGTTCTGAGTATGGCTAGGGTGTACCTCGTGGCTCTACCTGCATAATATGTTGCGGCAGCCGGAATCCTCTCCTCAGCCTAATTATTGGTTGTCCGCCCCCAGCCGGCCAATGTCAATATCATTTTCTCGTTACGCGGTCGCCCCCCCCCCAACCCTAACCGCTCCCTCCCATATCCCACTACACCCTACAAACTCTCGTGCGTCTCTGCTTCTCTTCATGTTGCTTACATTACAGAGTTACTCAGCACAAGAGTCCAATCCGCCCGGAGACTGATGGACTATGACATCCCCGATCGTGGCAGAGCGATTCTAAGAGTGTCTACAATTTTGAAACAACGTGAAAATGTACTTAATGTTATTTAGTTAAAGTTACAGGGGAATCATATCATAACTAATACAAACACTTTTTTTTCAAATGATTATTATGGGATCTATGCACAGATTTATTGGAAATATACTTAACTTTATCAAAAAGCCGGTCAATCATGTTTATCTTTCTTAGTTTTTGTTGTGGTCACGTCAAATAACTAATAATGTTTTGAAGGGCGCGTGTTCCAGTAAAGTACAATTAAATTAGTATCTACTCACAGTTCAGCAGGGAAGCGGGATAGTGGGGTAGTGGGGGTGAAGAGTGTTTGGGGATTGTGTAAAACTGTTGGAAGTGCTATCTGATTTGTTGTAAGTCACCGATCATACGGGCTGGATAAGTGATGTTTCGTGTTTTTCCACCTAAATGAAGCGATCAGGATATTTTCAATTTTACCCCACAGATAAGTAGCGCAAATTAATCCAATTACTAAATGCAGGAGGGTTGTTGCTGGTCCCCGGCCTGTTCTACCCACCCCCACCCGCCCGCTCTGGCTCCTGGTACACTCGAATTGAGATAATATAGTAATTACTCCGCGATGATGACGCATCGTGCTACAGTTCTGTGGGAACCTTTCTTCAGCACGGGGATTTTACGACACTAATCAGACTAGTTACAAATCGGTATGTCAGCAAAACTGAGCGAACGCTAAGTTAAGTTTAAAAATCCTTACTTGAAGATTTAGCCGATGATTAAATCTGCTTTGGCATTTATATAACAGAGCGTTCGCTCAAATGCCGATAGAATATTGCCATTATAATCTCGATCAAGATTAAAGTATAGAAGGACATAATATGATAAATGTATCGATTCTGACCAATATCAATGTGAAATAACTCTATCACCTAAATAATATCTATTTAACACAGACGTCATTTTTACATTTGATTTCCGATTGGGGTCAGTTTTAATTTACCTTGACCAATGAATACTTCAGAAATAGTAGGTTTTATTTTAATTTATCAATAGTTAATTTTCGAATGTAACTTAGTTATAACATTGATTTATTTTGCATTTTCAAAATTATTAATTGTTTTATAGACTCACCTTCTCTGTTGCAACTCATCCAGTTCAACATTCCTTGCCGTAGACTCAGAATCAATGAATTGCTGTTCCTCAATCATCACTCTACTAATTATGGGTATCATTCTCCACTGTCCAGAATGTCGAGACTTTTTAACTTAAGCCATGGTCTTGAAATTATTGGTAGCAGTCTAAATGATTTTTGTCATTATTTACGATTCTACCAAAACTTTGACTTGACCATGGCTTGAGTGTTCTTTCCTTTGTACATTTTGCCCTATTTTTGTCATTGCTTCATTTATTATTATGTACGTACTATTCTTTCTCTGTTGTTTTTTTTCCCATTTCGTTTTTTGTATTTATTCGTAATTGGACTGTAGTCCGTTAATTTATAAGTAAATAAATAACAAAATCTGTTTTATTTACAGTGCTTACAAATAGTGTAATGAATTATTGTGATGAATAAAGTTTTTTTGTATGAAGTAAACAATTTGCGGTGTGAAATTATAATCATTAAAAAAAAACTTATTTTTATACCACTTTTAAAATAAAATAGAAGAAAAACTGTGTGTACTGAAAAGAAATTGAAACGTAAGCCGGTGTGTGAAGTAATAACAATGTAATTTAAATAAAAAATAATTTTGTTTTAAGCCACTTTATTTATACACATATAACAATTCGACCGGTTTCGGTTAGACTTAACCTTCATCAGGAACGTATAAGTATAAACTAAGATTAAATATAGAGTAATACAGTAGACAAAGAAATTATTGAAAGAGACAAAACATTAATATAAACAGGACAAAGCATCAGAGAGGGGGTGGTAATGGAGTAGGTAGAGAGGTAGGGGGATGGGGAGAGGAGAAGGGGAACATTCTTAAAATCGGACTTTTAGTTAATTCTAATTCTTTGTTTAAAATTTGGCAATTATTATTATTATTTGATTTTGAAATTTCTAATGCTTCTAGATTGTTAAGGCGCAAACCTATTCCATTTTTATGAATTATTTGTACACCTGTATTTTTATTAAAAGTATGGTTAGTTAGTTAAATAAAGTGGCTTAAAACAAAATTATTTTTTATTTAAATTATAATGTCAAGCTACAAAGTGTTTGCTTCCTTCGATAATTTAATAACAATGTTTTGTGAATGCTTGTTATTAGGTATAGGGAGGTATCTTACGAGTATATTATAGCGGGCCGACGTGATCTGTGGCGGCCTTCGCATTGGAAGAACTCAACTGTCGCAGTCTCGGACACGCAATATCTGCTCAGATCTTCGCAGATAGCATCTACCGTCTACCATCTTATTCAATCGGCATCTGTTGGTGAAATCCGATGCAAAGGCCGCTTGGACCGACATGATAATGGGGTAGCCAAGAGGATTTAAGAGGCTTTATCGCGTACATTAGGTTGTGCTGTGCACTGTATGTAGGTACTACCTACATAAACAATGGTTACCACTTGCAAGCTCAATGGACCGCAAACAACTAGATCAGAGGTAAAGTTTGATATTCTAAATTTACACAACATCTTAGTTTTGGGTTTAAAAGGGGTTTTTTAATATAATTATGTATTCGTCTTAGAACGTCAATACGCAAGCATTTGATTTATGCTGTTGTTTTTGTTATTTCTTTCACTAAGATGTATATTGCCTTCCACGCTAGGAGTTCACCTGTGTTGTGAAGGCTACCTTTAAGCTATACTCTAAGCTATTGTGAGTTGTTCGCTTACTGCGAAATAGTTGGAAGTTTAGTCATTGCCGGGTTGCATTCTGGAATACTGTTTACATTGGTTAAGAGAAATAACTGATCTGGGCAGATGCAAGCTTTGTATCGGTGCAGCATTTCAGTTTATTCCTGCCCGATCATGCATCATAGTTTCGGTGCTGACACGACTATCCCGAGGCTAGTTTTTATTATCGAAGAGAATCCAAACTAAAATTCCTTTCCAAAGCACGTAAAATAAACAAATTACCCTCCGACTAAAGGAGCAAGTAGCCCCGGGAGCCGGTAGCGTAACGTCAACCGATCGCTTTGAGAATGCTGCGCCCTGCAAGTAGGCCCGGGAATAAACAGTAAAAGAGTAGCGATCCTCTTTGTCATTTGTTCGGGAACAAGTCGAGGGCATTGTGCCGCTGCACTCCGCAGGGATTAAATATATTACTTTTAATGCTGTTATTACTGCGGTGCTCTAGCTATTACTCATATACCTTAGGCAAACATCACATAGAAAGTCTTCGTTGTATCGAACGGATTTTAATCCACGAACGTAGAGAATCATACTACGCAGGTAGAATAGCGCATTGAAAAAGAACAATAAAATACATATTATGTGGGTTTCTACAATGAACAATATGTAACAAAGGGTTAGATATATCCCAATCATAATTACCACGCAACCTTTAATTACCTGACAACCTCCAATTTCGGCCAATTTTTCCCAGAGTCGAGCCAGCCTCCTCCGAGCCCGCGCGGGTGGCCACTCGGAACCTTCACGAATTAGTCGATCCCGAAGGACCAATTACGCTGTCACGAATGCGGGCCATAATAAAATCATTAAAGGCAGAGAACTACGTACGGGATCATCCCGGACCACACGTGTACCTAGTACCTAGTTACGGCTCGAACTCAACTGACTGATCACTGATCGCTGGTCACTGATCCACTGCCCCGAGATGTAACGATGCCTGATAACTTGTCCAAATCATCTCAACTACATTACACTCGAATTACTGATTTATGATTGCGGCCAGTGATTTAAGGACGAGTGAGTAAATATCGTAGAGGTCTGATCGATGCTAAAGGTAGCCCGCAGATATCATTAGCCGGGCGCTGGCTATGTTGGCTTACACACAGCTTTCTTTGTGTGAGGGATGATAACAATACGAACTGCACAATAGTAAAACCGAAAGGTTATACATACACTCAATTGTGTTTTTACGCGGTAATTTTTACACGATTTTGATTTAACACAGTCAACGGGGCGTAATGGTGATATCCGTTTTAATATTTTTCCCATCCCCGTGCTTACACTACCCATTATTAGCGTAGGAATAAACAATAATACTTTTTTTGATATCCTGTAGTGATTATTATATTATAATTGAACCTATCTCCTGTTTACATATAGGACATAATATACCTACTGTATTTTTTACACGGTTTTTATATATATCCCGTGTAAAAACAGCATTAATTGTACTCAACTTCAAAGGCTATCGTATTTGTATCACAAGCGAATGAGACTTCTGTTGCAGTCTATTGTTGATTCCTTTCAAATTCACCTTTGATAGCGATCAATATGTATTATTGATGTGTATCATTTCTGGATTCCCATTGTACGGTGACATGAATGCCATTCAATTGCCCTTAAAGACAGGCACCGGTGTGTGTTGCCCCGCTTAGCGATACTTTACAAAACGAAAAATGGCAGAAAGACACCCGATACCTGCTAATAACCCGGGAACGTCGTCTCCCTTTGTGCCGACTTTCTGCACGATTGCGGATGCAACCGACCAGTCGTTGGGTTCCATCATTTTACCGATACACCTTTAGCTTCTACCATGGCGCAAACAAGCTGAATGAAAAGATAAATGTTCCTCGCATTTTCACTATGATGGAGTGTCTGACAGACTTGTAAGAAATCGTTTACGCTCATATAAATAATTTTGCGGTAATTTATAAAATACCATTTTTATGAAATATAACTTATACGCACTAAATAAATAGTATTTACTCGTGTACAACAGATCGGAGAATGATGCTTTAAAATACACTCAATAATGAATAGCAGTAGATATCACATATTTCCAGAGGATAGAAGACAATTAAAAATAAGTTGAGTGTAACATTAATATGAACAATAAATTGTAATGACATTCAGTAGAATCTTCTCTGCATTTTAACTGTCACCCGTTAGATGTGCCATGTGCCCAACGTACTCTTATTTTAACATAGACATAGTGGCAGTCCTAGAGAAAATTGTGATTCGGCAGATTACCGCCCATTTATCAAAAAACGAGCTTTTATCGAAACACCAGTCAGCGTACAGAAAGTTACACTCTACAGAGACTGGGTTATTGCGCGTGTTGTCGGATCTGATACTTGCAAATGAATCAGGTAAGGTAGCTCTGCTGTCTCTACTTGATCTGAGTGCGGCATTTGATACTATTGACCATAACTTCCTTGTCAATAGATTGGAAAATACATTCGGACTTGGCGGTGAAATCAAACAGTGGATAAAATCTTACCTTTGCGATCGAACCCAATCTGTGCAAGTAGGTGGTAAGACCTCTCCATTTGTAACCCTCACTTCTGGAGTCCCTCAGGGTTCAGTGCTGGGACCCCTACTTTTCATTTTGTTCATCAATGATGTTCCAAAAATTATCGAATCATTCGGACTTCTTTCCCACTGCTATGCTGACGATCAGCAAATCTATTTCTATTGTGCACCGAATGAGATAGACAAACTAAAAGATACCACTACCAAATGTATCTCCGCCATCACAGACTGGATGTCTTCGAATAAACTAAGACTAAATCCATCCAAAACAGAATTTCTCTGGACAGCAACAAAAAAACGCCAGTCAATAATAGATAAATCTCCTCTCATAACTTCTGGTTGTAGCATCATCCCTAAAAAATAGCGTAAAACTCTTAGGTGTCACTCTAGATGCCGATCTCTCACTAAAATCCCAAATAAATAAAACAGTGAGCGCAGGTTTCTTTCACCTGCGTCAAATTAAATCGATAAGAAGAAATATTACGTCTAATGCCACAAAGATGTTGGTAAATTCTTACGTTGTGTCACGACTCGACTATTGCAATGGCATATATGCAAATCTCCCCAAAATACATACTGACAGACTTCAGTCAGTTTTCAACGCTGCAGCAAGGCTGATAACTGGCGTTTCCAAATATTCCCATATATTGCAACATCTTAAGAACCTTCATTGGCTTAAATGTCCTGAACGGATCCAATTCAAACTATGCTGGATGATTTTTAAGGCGAAACATGACATGGCGCCACCTTACTTGTCGGAACTGTGCATTCCAAGCGATACTAACACGAGACAAGTTACTCTTCGATCAGCATCTTCAACGGCCATAGGAAGACTCACTGTACCTAAACGCAATCCCAACACCAACTTCGGAGAGCGAGCTTTTGCCGTAGCAGGCCCTACAGCTTGGAATAACCTCCCTTCACATTTGCGAAAGATTGACAGCTCAATTGAGTTCAGAGCAAAACTAAAGACTCATCTTTTTAAATTATCATACCCACTATAACGTAAATTTCCTTAACTAGAGTTTTGATCACTAAGTCCGAGTGCTATACATAGTTTATATATATAGTTAAATATTACTTACTTCATTTTTTTTCTACTCTACGTCCGACAGCACGGGCAACAACCATTATAAATATGTGCTAATTTTAATATGTTAGTTGTTAGTCACTAGTTATAAGAATTAGGCATAAGTTAATATTAAGCCTTAGTTGTAATATTATGTTAATTATGATGTAAAGCGCCCTTGAGGTGATATCTCTGTCACGAAAACGGCGCTATATAAATCAGCCAATTATTATTATTATTATCCCCTTGTCCTACTTCTTATCCAGTATTCAGCTTTTCTGTCTCGCTGTCTGCTCCTATTGCGATTCTTTCGATAGTTCTATATTTGACTAGTATTTGAGTTTTTTTAGCGTAAGTCCATGTTGGCATGATAGTTCTCTACAAGAAAAAGTTTCTTACGACTTAGACAATGTACCTACTGGTATTTATTAGCAACAACCTTCATTCAAATAACTGCCATTAATAATATACAATGTGCGTCTAACTTGAGATAATCATCGACACATGAAAGTTAACGTTCCGTTAAATAAGAGCGCTAGAATGGTTTCTGCCGTACGTTTATTGCCTCATTTTAAATAGTCTTATTACGAGACAATGACTGCTCTGATAGAGGCTTGTTTAATATGAAACCAATAAAAATGTATTTGCTTTACGCTGTGGCAGAGAATTTACATACAATAAAACTCAATTAGATTTCACGGCCATTAAGTCTGTAATGTATTCTCTCCTGGTAGCCGACCGGTGGAAATTGAGCCATATATTAACATACCACCTAGCAACATCAGTTTTAGATCCAAAACATATAAACTGCGGACAGGGCTATAACTGCCGTTGCCGCTACCCCGCCTGACTCTCAAATGCACTGCGAACAGATGAATATCTTCGAATAAAAAAGCTTTCGTGTAGAATATTGGTTGTGGGTTGAAGGTTTATTTTAGCCGTTGTAGGCGTACTGCGACGAGTTTAAAAAAGCAGTCCGGCATATTTTCTAATCAACGATAGTCACCGATACAATTTAACTTTGGTGGTACATTAGTAGCTGTCCATTGACTAGAATAAAGCTGCCCACAGATTTAAAAAAATAATTTAATTGAATCAAAAATATTTTTTGCCATTTGAAGAAACCTATGGAAAGGGATCGACAAATGGGCTTGGCTTAAAAAAATAATGGTCGAGCCTTCCAACGGGGTTGCTCCGGTAGTAGCTTAAAGCTGCCTACAAATCATGCTTTTTATTCCTTTTCTTCTCCCTACTGATGCAGTTTCGCAGAATATTTTTGTGTAATTAATAGTTCTTGTTCATATAATGTGATTAATGGAATCGGAGAAAAGAAATTCTACAACACAAGTGAGGAAGCTCAACTCTTTAACCTTTCAGTCTAAAAGCTCTCCGAAGGTTCTTAAAAGCACGCAAACGGATCTATTATTGATGGCAATTCTACAAAAAGAATCCATGATTTTTCTGTGTTGAAAGCATTTTGTTACAACAAACAAATGGTTTTGTGTTATTAATGATAGACGCGTTTTTCTATTTGTATTTATTATAGAACTCTACAAACCGTAACCCATAATTAATGGAATTTAAATAAACAAAGAACCACCGTACAATAAAATAGTATCCAAATTAAAACATTGGATGAACCATTGTTCAAAGTTGCCGAACTCGGTTGTGATTGGTCCATTTATTACGTGGACTGTATAAATGTATTGTGGGTTTTTATAATGAAGCAATAAAATGTGCCGTAACGCTACACGCGTGGTTGTGTGTACCCCGTGTGTGTGTAGGGTCTTATAATTAAATATTTGAATAAATAGGGCGCTCCACACATAATTTACTTTTGTACAGCGATGAAACGGAAGTTAAGGCGGTCTTTCCAAAGCTGGTCAGAATTGTTTATGGAAGATCATCGGTTCGTGGCTCTGGGAGGCGGAACTTATTTTTCTTCATAATCGCATTCTAAGTAGAGGAGGTATATTCCTCTTCTAATAAAACGACATACATAATCACTACCTACGTTACCAAACAAGCAGGATTGCCTCTCCAAAACAAGCTTTTCACTGTTGAACGGACGCATTAGGGGTATAAAGGTTCCATCTCCGTTTTGCTTTGTATTGCGTGCAGTAGGTAAATAGGCCCCAAGCCTCCCTGTCTGCTTTTCACCATTCACATTCGGCCAGTATATAAGCTGGCGCACTGGCGTTGGTACCTACCCACTAAGTCTTAATTTCCTGTTTACAGTAAAGCTCGTAGAACTTATGATCATCTCGCCGGAGCAAGCGAGGTCACTTCGGTCTTTAGTCATAAGCTAATTACTTTCATTTGGCAAACAACAAGTGTGCAAGTCTCCGACGTGCTGTGAGCTGTGTACTGAGTGCTCTGTTCCTCGTTTCACTCACGAGCGACAGTTTGCGAGCCCCGCAGTGATTCAGTAATAACATTAATTTGGTGATGAGAGGAAGCGGAACAACGCCGCACACGTTGCCTAAATTGGTTCACAATCTATACTAAGATGCTGCATGTTCGATGGGAGAGTCAATTGAGAGGAGGCACTATACACTATACAGTGCACACCTGTGCCAAGTATGTCTACACACAATTAGTTTTTTTTTAAGTTTATCAAGTAGGTACCTATAGCTATAATAGCCGTGGATACTGACATTCGGAAGTTTCTCGTGAAACCGCACCGAGCATGGAATTAAATACATGATTTCATGATGATTGGTTAGTTGATAAAGTTTACTATAATAACTTCATAATATCCATAATAACGACAGCCCTTCAAATGTTTTACCCATCGTACCTATTCATATCATAAAAATTATTAGTGAAGCCTTATTAATAATATCAAAATTCATATGCAAGTATTCTGTATCGTTTTTATTTCACTGACGTGAAAATCAAGTCGAGGTCTTCAAACATAATATGTAGCTTATATATAAAATTATTTATCTTATAAGTCATAGTTATAAGTTAATGACTAAAAAAAGAAGACGGATGACTTTTGTTTGCAATTTTGTGGTTATGCTTATCCGGTTTATATTTATAATCACTCTGAATTTGTTAACAATTGTTTTTATTATTTCAAACGCCCATATTATAATGCCTTCATATCTGTCTTATTCAAACTTCCTATTTCATAATTTGTGTGGCTCACGGTAGCCACATATTCCAAATGAGTTCGCAAGAAGAGTGAGTAGTGCCTATTTGTATATTTATTACCAAACCTACGGATGCATAAATGGTTTCGGAAAGAGAGGATTTTTTTTTTTAAATAAGTGAAAAAAGAATTTCGCTGACCACCCTCCACGCAAATCCACTTACGAAAATCAAAACCTTAGTAAAGACGGTCGTTTTTTTATGTTGTTTTTATGTTCCGGTGACAGCGGTCATTAGTCTCGCGATGGAACTGGAGTTCCGACCCAAAGAGTTCGGGAGCCGCTGGTTTACAGTAACACGACTACAACATCGTTTGTCCCGATGATTGGACGATGCGAGGCTGTCCCCAGGTAGACCAGCGCTAAAAGAGGAGAAAGCACGACGCGATATAGTTTCATTATTTAGCATAATGTTGCAAAATTTAATTTTTTGTAAAGTGTACCTTAATTTGTTTTATCTATCCGAGAATAGAGAATTTTATCTATCCGAGAATAAAGACTCGTAAATATGAGGAGAAAAATATATGTGTTTATTTTGTAATATTTTAATTTATTGATTAAGCCGTTCGTTAATTAGACGGTGTGATCGACTTCGTATTATCGAAGTTATTAATATAATGGAATCAAATTTAAATTAAGGCCGTTTCCATAGTCGTACAAGTGGATAAATGACAATCATATTTATTCTTAACATCCACATCATGCTGCATCAAAGTATATTTGAATAGGTTATTCATTCCGTTGGTAAATGAATGAGAATGTTGATTACTCATACCGGTTGCGGTTTATCGGAAACCGCGGCTCGTTGCAAAAAATACAAACAACACGCCTCGTGGGTCGAGGCGGGCCCACTGGGGCCTACTGGGGCCTACCGGGGCCCGGGCCTGTACCGGCAGGGCGCGGCGCGTTTAGTTTTGCGCTTTAATGGGAGGCCAATTGTTTGCCGATCTTTTACTTACTGACAGAGGGCTGCGTGCAGTGGCTGCTGGCTTCCAAACTTTGAATCGACTGCGAGACTTATTATTGTATAAATCTCTCAACCCCTATCTGGAATAAACGTTACCGACGTGCCCAAATTCACGCATAATAATTGCATGATGTCTGCAAAATTGACTGAAATGTCATTCTTTAAAAAACCTTTAGATAAATGGGACAATATTGCGCTGTGAATTTGATCCACTATTTACACTTTTACAGTAAACGTTAGTTGGATTTTTGTTAATCAGTTTTGTTCTTCTTGTGAGAAATGTTTTTTTTTAAATTTTGAATGGCGTGCAAGATTCCCAACTGCTCCTAACCGTCTGGAGCCAGCGTGAATATGGCATTTTCAATCGAGGTATGTTGTGAGGCTGAATGTAGTGGGAAGGGGAAGAAAATGCCCAAAAATAAGATTGGAAAGTACCTGGCTATTCAGATCTGATCACGAAGTTCGGCTAAAGCAATTTCAAGCAACGTTTCGATTGTGTATGGTGGTCTTTCACCAGGGCGATAGTTAATAGATCTACCACCATTTATTTTAAACATTATTTATAAAACTTGATGTTACTCTATCCTATTGGATAAGTATGTATGCCTGGAAAAATATTTTAACTCAATAATATTTTTGATATTTATATTTGACACATATTTTTAAGAAAAAATAATTATTTGCCCCATTCCTGTGATTTATAACGCACGTAAATTATTTTTATGATTTGTGAATATCACTTTCAGTTCTATTTGGTTTTGGTTATTAAGTTTATGTATTTTTATCATCCAATAATAAGAATCATCAATGTTGAATCGGGAATAGCGCAATTAAGGTGTAATCCGGGATATGTTGGTAATATACTCGTACAGTGCTTATTTAAATACCTTAGTGACCATCTCGTAGTCTGTAGCCCGTAGCGCGAAGCCCTGTGTATCCACCAACGGATGAAAGGAATAAAATAAAAGGTTCTGATGTATATGGTCACTACGCGGCATTCAGATCTACGAATTTAAATATATCGAGAGGAAATAAGATAACTGGAAGATAGCAGCACGCGCGTGCAACGTGCGGCGTGAATTTGGTGGGCGTTTTATCTCACTGGGTTACGCGGTCACTTATCAGAACCCAGTGACCTTAAATAGGGCACACCAACCTCAAAATACATCTACATACGCTTCAAACGTTGATTGATATCTGATAACAATATTTGTTTAAATATTTACAGCATTATGCTGGTACCAAAGTGTAAAAACGCATATTAGGAGTCTCATTCTACTGCTACCTTGCTGCTGCAACACTAAAAACTACCTCCTTCTCCTCTTTTTGAACTTCATCACTTCCTACTTCATTTTTTTTTAAATATTACAATTATTTAAATTGGCATCATTCATTTTTATGAGTAGATTCTGTCATCATTTGCATGTATTTATTTACCTTTACACTATGCGGATAACAACATTATTTAAATTCCCACTATTAGTCTGGTTTGGTTGGCAGAAATTGCCACCTAATAATAAGCTCACCTTTGATTTATACAATAAACATGTCATATATATGTACGTAAGGGTTCATCATATTTCAATCCTCAGAGGAAGAATCAAAAAGCTTATTTTTCCACTTCTTTGGTGGAAAGATTAGGTGGACAGGCGGGATACTCTGGAACTGGATTTAAGAACTGAATTGTGACTTTCCTACCATCGACCCCTCGTAAATATACATTTATCCAAGACAGACTATCTGGTCCGAAATCACTTAGCATACTTTTTTAACATGATTTGTGGAACGCCAAAGGACTGTTTGTCTTTATCTTAGGAGATTGTAACCGAAATTCGTAGTTTCTTCTGGTTCTCCTCTGATAAGAGCTACTCAGAGAGTGCCGATACGACTGCTGACCTCTGACTCTGACTGTAAGCCTGATGGCAACCACTGACCGCAGCCACTGAATGCTCGTCATTACTTTCCGCTTCCTAGTATGGAACGCTAAGCTAATTTTATGCTTGCCTTGTTTCAGTCGCGAGATGCTTTGCTTTCCGACCAAGTTGTCCCTCCCCCTACTTTCAGAAATGTATATATTTTCTCTACTATGATTTTTAACAAGTTTTTCGACCCCTGATAAAATCCCATTGTTGCAGTAAATAAAATATTGTTGAAATATTATAATTATTTAGAATAAAGATATATACCTACATGTACACCTTTCTTACCAAATGTTACGAAGAAACTTTTTATTTACAAAAAGACAAGCATTCCAAAGTTAGACAAATAACCTGGTACTTTTAAAATTCCTCTTGCTACCATCATAATAAGCGGAAATGTTGCTTCTGCAATGATGGAGGATTAGCTAGCTGGAAATTGAACCCGATAGGCCTGGGTGGGAACCCGACGCTTTAAACCGCTTGATAATAACCGACTTTAGAGATGATTTTTACCTTGGTATATACCTAATACGCCGATCAATTTTTCTAATAATGAAACATCGAAATTGAAATGTGTATTCATTAAAGAAACTGCCATACTACGCAAGATACTTGTGATATTAGATATTGATAAAAGATTTTCAATAAGATACTAAAATTGTGACGGAGTTTTGAATCAAAAGTATCGTTACTTATAATTCTTGACAGGTAAAACTTTCTTCAGCCGGGGAAGATCGCAATCGAACTGTAATAAAGCGGGAGAGTTCGTATACTTTATTCTAGTTTACCGGATGTCCACGCTAAATCGGATAAACCTCCGCTTATGACGAAAGTCGGGCGGGGAACAGAGCCGCTTTGTATTCTAGGTCTCCAGAAGACCGTAACAATGGCGACGATAAGACCCGAGCGCCGAGAGCTGCCGTCGTGACTCGGTCGTGGGCAATGCGCCAAATTATTGCGAGCCAGTGAAAGAAAGAAAGGTACCTAACCTCCAATTTACGAATAATATTCCAAGCGGCATCAAATAATAGCTGTAGCGATTTTTGGGTCATTGTCTAGTCCGGTATGTAATCACAATCAGGTAGGTACAAATGCTTTCTCATCACCAGCAGGTGGTGCTCAGCGCTCCTAGCGGCCAGCTATCCGAGTGGTACCGGTAGAGAGCGGAGAGTGGAGAGAGAAGACACAGCGAGCCCGAGCAGATAGCGCTTCGGCAGCAAATTGTCAGCTATTCAAATACAGAAATTCTTTCTCGGGAAAACTGATACGGTGAATGTCAATACAGACAGCTTAATCTTTGGTTTGTGATCGAAGTGTTGATTTATTTTTTATCTTGTTTACCATAGTTTTAAGTCACAATTTGATCAATAAAAACTACATTGAGTGTGAATTTGTTCTTGATAAAACAAATTGCTTTATTTTGAAATAGATGTTTTCTACATGTTAGTCAGACAGTTAACTGAAAGCCAATAAGAGCGGTTAGATCGAGGTCTGGGCTCAGAAGTCACGGATCCGAAATCCGAAGTCTACAAACAAAAAAATCTCGTTTATACAATGTTTTTGGAATATTAAATTTGAATATAAGAAAATATAACAAATTAGAAACTACACTCCCTCGCCGAGCTTTCAATCACTTATTTCCCGATCTTTTTTCTTTTGGAACAAATTAATGTTAAATGTATTCAAGTAACCATATGGCGTCCCGTTCTATTATTATACAATAAAATGGATATTTATTTATTATTTAAAGATATCAGTTTCAACTTTTCAAATTTTTGCTTTATATTTAAGATTTGCAAACCGTTCTGATGCTCTGATTGGAGGAGAGAGACCAACGGTCAGTATCGAGACTTCGGCGTTGCTTGAAATGGATTTAACTGTATTAAGTTGTCGGGTCTGATACTCCCCCAAATGAAAATGCCACAGTTCGAACGACTCTATATACCTAGGTTCGTCTATGAGTGGCTAAGGAAGCTGTGAACCAGATTTGAACAAAAGGATTTGCATGATAAAAGACTACATGAGCAAAACGCAAAAGATGCGGAGTGATAAAGCCACAGTGAAGACCACTAGGGTGAAACTTTGTCGGGTCTTGACTTTTCCCGAAATTTCCATTAGACGTGGAAACATAGGCACTTAGAGTCAATGAAAGGTAACAGATATACGACCTCAAAACGAGGTGCTGGAGAATAATATTCAAAAATTTTCGGACAGCTAAGCGCACTAATCCATCCATTCTTTGAAAGCTAGGCATCCACAATAGGCTGTCAACTGTTTGCCTAGAGCGTATGCTAAGATACTTTTGTCACGCTGCTCGCCAAACTGAGAGTTCGAACTTGGTAAAACTGCCTGGAAGTGCGGAAGGTAGGGGAATCAGAGGAAGATGACCGATGGGTTAGACTGATTGAATATCTCAGGTGCCGCAGTTTTCCATGCAGTATAGGATTATAGGGTCGTGAGGCATGGAACTGGTGGGGAAAAAATGAATGTAGACTGAATGCTATAAAAATGAGATCCTTGAGGCAAATGTGTTGGAAAACCATCTATAACCGTGTCACAAATGTGGAAATCTGGAAAGAATGCAAAGTTAATTAAATCATAGTGAGTAAGATTAAGAAACGAACGCTTCGATGGTTTAGACATGTAGAGCGGATGAACGTCAACAGTGGTAGAAGAATATATGAGGCGAAAGTTAGTGGTAGAATAAGTCGGGGGCGCCCGAGAAAGACATGGCACGATCAAGTGTTTGGTCACACTTTCGAAAATATTTTTATCTCTAACAAAGACCACTTAGTCAACATACCAAGCATCAACATTCTATATTCAATGTTTTTCGCATAAAAAATTGGTGTAGAATAAGTCGGGGGCGCCCGAGAAAGACATGGCACGATCAAGTGTTTGGTCACACTTTCGAAAATATTTTTATCTCTAACAAAGACCACTTAGTCAACATACCAAGCATCAACATTCTATATTCAATGTTTTTCGCATAAAAAATTGGTGAAAAGTAAACATTTTTTGGCCCAACTAGACAGAAACCTCTCATAGCAAAAACAAGTATCACAAAAAATATGGAAGATATGGGTTATCAAAACCACGTATGAGAAATAACTATTTAAATAATAATTTTTCAGTTAAGTTACTTGATAATTCTTATTTTAAATGTAATAACAATGTATTATGATAGAACAAAAATATGGCTTTGTCTTTTTTTTAATGAGTTATGATGTTTTTTCTCTCTCCTGAAAAGTTCAAAATTTTCAGATGTGAATCAAATTAAAATGACAAAATAGTAGGTGCTTTTCAAATATTGTCAGGTTATTTGTACCGCGGATATATTTGTCTTTCTTAAAAATAAAAACACTTAAGTTGGGTCATGTCAAGAGTCAGAATAATAAAAGAGTATGTGTGAGATGGTGTATGAATGTGAATAATGCAAGGATTGTGCGCCAAGACAGAGTTGTTTTTTTTAGTAGTGATTACCGCACCAGTCCCAACTGCTCCCAACCCTCTGAAGCCAGTAGGACTATCGCATCCCCGATTGCGATATGTTGTGAGGCTGAAGGTATCGGGGAGGGGAAGGAGATGGTGAAGAGGAAGTTTGGGAAATACCTGGCTATTCAGATCTAGTCACCAAACACGGCTAAAGCCATTGCAAGCAACGTTTCGATTCTGAATGGTAGTCTTTCACAAGGGCATCGCTCGACCGCCCACTGAGATTATCTACCACTTTGTGGAGATTCATCCCCTCTGTCATGTACATACGTGTACTCGTATACCTAGACTGAGAATAGTTGTTGGTTATTAATTAAGCTATAGGTATCTAGACCACACAATGTTTGCTCAGAGTTGAAAGATTAATTAGTACTGGACAGAACTTAATAGTCGCCTGTCATATCGAATAACTCACTCTAATCGTGTGTGTTTAACTTCGGGCGAGACATTCCAGTTTATCCATTCGTAATGGGAATTATTAATTCATTCGGAAGCAAGTTATTCAAATTTAACTCGACCGTTTACTATTTCATAACATGACTACTTCCACCACTGCCTACATTATATTGTTTGTGTAAGCGTGAGCAAGGAGCACTTCGTTTTGTAGATAATTGACAGATACACTCGGTGCCTACGTAACCAGTTGACTGGTGTTGGGTAGTGAAACTTCTGTACTTAATTACGAATTGTTCTTATCACCGAAACGAACCGAAGCCAAAAAATACTCTCTACGACCAATATAACTCACGGCGTCTATTTTCATTGCACGTTTAATAATATTATGATTTATTTCAGGAAGTATTAAAATTTTTAGCATTTCACTGGAAAGAACTTGTCAGAAAATTGAAAATTTTCGGGATTGGGGTGAAAACGCAACGAGTGGGTAAGATCGCAAACTGAGTTCTGGCATCAAAATAAATATGTACCTACCCTCTATCGCGTTTGTAGACGATCTGTTTAATATTTACCCAGAATACAATTTAAATTGAAAAATTGAGATATATGATCATCCCCACGTCGAGACGCATCCCTTCTCATCGGGATGAAAGTACAGTACCTACATTTGTTAATAGGGGTAATTATTCTTATTTCTACACAGGAATGTGAGTGAACACTAGATTTTAAAGGAACAGAGGACATATATAATATATATATATAAGATGGCATATCATAAAATATGAAAGCGCCAATCTCATGGTCGTAAGAATAATGTGATTTTAAATGAACAAAAAAATAGTTACCATGCGTGTGAAAGTTTTATTTTAGGTAGGTATTCCTGCTGTCAGATTCATCACCTATATAAAACATAGTTATCCTAGGAGTTAGCTAAGCGCACAGTGATACTTAATACTTATTCTTACTTTTTAATTTTGTTGCATAATTTTACTATTATGAGGTGATGTCTTGAAAGATAAATACAAACGCTGAATACAAAGTCGAACCTTTTATATCCCATTAAAAACAAATTGTTTCCAGGAATGACCGACCTTCCATCGTTTCGGACCGTTTTATCGTATCACACTTTGTTCCATATTAAATGAGGTCTCCTGCGGCATCGCCTTTCGATAGCGATAATTATCATCCCGTGGATCTTAAAGCGCATCCATGTTTGCCGAGGGTAGGCAGCAAGCAGCAGTTAGTGCTGGTTTGTTTGTTTGTTTGGTTAGCACGGCCAAGAGCTGTGAGCGTGACGGAGGAATGCGACCAGCGACCAGCTAATCGAGGCGGACTGAAGTGATGAAGAACAGAGCACCTGTTGGGTTCCACCTGCCGCTGTTTTAATTTGAAGTTTTACGAACCACAGAATGCTATTTTTTCTTTACACCCCTCCGCTGGCATTTGTTATCGAATCTTCAAAGTCTGTCGACAAAGGCGCCGAGCGTTATTTATGAAATTACTAAAATCAACAAGCAGGGGGGGGGGGGTCGGCCATAAGACAGGGACCGAACTGAGGCTGGGGCTGGGGCAGGTTGATCTTCTTCTCGCTCAGCGGATAGCGGATAACGGACAACCGCGTCTTCGTGTTTGTTTTACTCATCTGAGATGTTCACTTTCAGGAATCGTACTAAATAAAATAACGAATTAAATCATATTGAACGATGGGAGTATTCTGAATCCCTAATTTCTACATCGTAGTATATAAGTGGCAGTAGAAATGAATTAAGTTTCAACATAATTTGAAAGACATTCCAGGAAAAACATGTTTGTTTACGCCGAAAAATATGCCTACTTTGTTAACCGTTGTATCGATATAACGAGAAGGAAAATAATTTGAAGAAAAAACCCATGTAAAAACAATTGAAAATTATTTACTTTCCTTTCTAAAGAAAACATGTTTGATTTGGAATCATTATTGAAAGTGAGAAAAACATTAAAGAGTCCAAGTAATATCCTGATCAGTAAATAAATCCTTTTTTAAATTACAAATCATTAAAATAATAATCCTGACCGAAGAGCGCTTTGTATCCTTCCACTAGCTCTTTCTATAGAAGGTGGTAGCGTTAATTATGATATAAATATGAAGTTTTGCTTTGTTTGTTTAACAGGGCCACGGGCCACAGGCGGACTGAGTAACAGAGTAACAGACTGAAACTGAGGGTGGTTGAGCTTAATAGGGCTTGGGAAAGCCACTTAGTCCGTGAAAGGCTGAAGGCGTCTCCAGAAACCTTTCCACGCCGGGATCTTCCGACCGTCCGTTTTTTTATAAAATATTAATATCTGTCAACTTAATAATTTTCTTTACGAAAATTTTGTTTATGTACGTTTTTCCCAAAAAAACCTATGGAACTGTAAAAGTCATTTATGACGAAAATTTGTGATAACGATTGGTGTAACCAATCAGTAATAACATAAATGGGTAGATATTATAATATCATTTCAATAAGTTATTTATTTTATTAAAGGTCACCTAATATATCAGCGTTCTGAAATGCAAATCACGCAACAAAAAATGTTAAAGGTTTTTTATCAGATTTGATGCCCGCCTAAATGAGATTTTTGAGAAGGGTCTGTATTATTTATGTTTGTTTTAAATATACTCTATGTATATTTCGGAAAGTATATCAATTCTGTAGCTCGCGGGCATTTCGCATGCGGGCCCACGCCGGTCAACAAACAAGGGTTGATTACATTATAGATATTCCGATCAATTATCGCAAGGTGAACGCGAGTTTATCCCTTGAGCGAAACGCCCGCTTCCACTTAGGCCATTTGTTAGGAAGTGTTAACACTAATGGTATTTTTTTTATATTAGCCTTAGCTAGTCGGGTCGTCTCATATCACGCGAGGGCTAATTATTATTTTATTCACCGATTGTTTATACAAGTGTGTAGCCAGCGGGAATTAAAGATTTCACCTGCAATTAGCGGGGAATTAGAGAGGGACAGCGGTTAATTGGAGCTCGTTGCCAGTCGCTTTAGCTGGGACTTGCTGTTGAGAAAGGAATGAATGTGTGTGCTGTGTGTAGTACATGAGCACAGCTAAATCAATAGTTTGCATGTGTGCCATACACTCGTATGTGGACGGAAAGTACATAAAAACAATTGCATATGGGTACATAACAGTTCATTCAAATAAACCTCTTACCAACAGACGCAAAAAACTTGCAACAATATCAATCGAGAACCAACTCTTAGGAGTAGAGAGATGAGAGAGATGTGCGGCAGCAGCCAGATCTGCCGCGGGTCGAGTCGAGTCGTGGTAATAATTAATTGAGGATACGTTCATCAATTTACATCTTGAGTTGTCTGACCAAGCCCGCTATTCCCAGCATCCAACACAGTATTTTATTATTTCTGCACGCGACGTTTATAAAATGCCTTTATTTATTATCTTTCATTCAGCGTTCGTTAAAATTACGTTGAAATAAAATGATTGACTTTGTTTATATTTTTTCAACATAGCGTGTCATTTTTGATCAAGTTGTAAGATATATTACTTGAAGTATGTATTTAGATAATTTCAACCGACTTCAGTGCATACTTATTGATTGAACATGAAGCCTTGTTATAATAATAATATTCCTTAGAGAATATTGCAGAGTATACGATGTGAGCACTTTGCATGACAGGTTTGTACTAACGAGGTGATATTATTATAACATCCGTAAATAAATACTAGCCATACTATCAGGAGACCAAAACAATAGAGTAGCAAGTGTGTAGTGTGTAGTGTGTAGTGTGTAGTGTGTAGTGTGTAGTGTGTAGTGTGTAGTGTGTAGTGTGTAGTGTGTAGTGTGTAGTGTGTAGTGTGTAGTGTGTAGTGTGTGGTGTGTGTGGTGTGTGGTGTGTAGTGTGTAGTGTGTAGTGTGTAGTGTGTAGTGTGTAGTGTGTAGTGTGTGGTGTAGCGTGTGGTGTGTGGTGTGTGGTGTGTGGTGTGTGGTGTGTGGTGTGTGGTGTGTGGTGTGTGGTGTGTGGTGTGTGTGGTGTGTGGTGTGTGGTGTGTCGTGTGTCGTGTGTCGTGTGTCGTGTGTCGTGTGTCGTGTGTCGTGTGTCGTGTGTCGTGTGTCGTGTGTCGTGTGTCGTGTGTCGTGTGTCGTGTGTCGTGTCGTGTGTCGTGTGTCGTGTGTCGTGGGTGGTGGGTGGTGGGTGGTGTGTGGTGTGTGGTGTGTGGTGTGTGGTGTGTGGGGTGTGGGGTGTGGGGTGTGGTGTGTGGTGTGTGGGGTGTAGTGTGTAGTGTGTGGTGTACTACCCACCTATTTTATTTATTATTATTTACCACAAGTCACACGTCAAGAGCTTTGTTACATCGGTGGTATGTTACGGGTACGGAATGTTCAGATCGAGCAGGTTGTTTCATTTGTTAGTAATATAATGTACCAATCTGTTCAAATCGGTTAGTTCGGTAGCAGTGACGATAAATTGAGGCTGTGTGTTGTCGAGGCCGCTTTCCACGACCACCGCAAAAACAGGTTAACCTGATGGCAACCTTTGTAATCAGGCTAAGCTAAGCTAGCGCTGATTACAAAGGTTGTCCTTGGTAGTCTTGGTAGTAAATCTAGTGTGCATCAACAATTCTTGAAAAATCTATACGATCGGCGTCAATGCGTTCCTACTTCCTACTGACACTATTGACATATTATAATATACTGAATGTGACAGCGTAAATTATGGTGCAAAGTATATAGGTGCAAGCAATCTGTAGGTACCTACCTACAATTTCCTCATTTTTCTATTTCCTGAAAGTAACTACACTTTTTAGCACGCATATGATGAACGATTTTGCCTAAACTGATAAATGAAACATTTTTAAATATCGTTAAATGGGGTGGGGCGGGGATGATCTATTTTTGCAATAACGTAAAATCTGCTCATGCAAACGAATTGAAAACAATTTGACGAACGTGTATTAAAATAAAATATAGCCAGTCAAAGCCAAAGTATTCTAAAATAGAAAAAAAGCATACAGCTATATGCGACCCCCAACCTAGCGGCGAACACATTCTAAATATAGAAAAAAGTTAACTTTAAACAACGACCCGATAAATGACACTACACGGTGTTAACGATCATTTTGCATAAAGACGTCCATGACTTGATAAATATTGAAGTAAAATCCAAATAAAATTGATGACCATTCATTACTCATTTACTTAAAAAACGAGCAAACAAAACGATAATAACGTATTCACATTATGTACCACCTTAAAAAATCATAAAATTCACTCCGATGTTCGAAATCCGGCACCAAAATCTTTTTGATTTTTTGACAGCTAGAATATTGATCTATTTCTAAAAATATATCGTAATTTTTATTTATTTATATTTACCTTACAGTAAGGCACCAGGGCTTAAAATATATTTTTTTCGATACATCAAAATCGCCCCGGTATAAGTTTTTGTTTTTTATAGCAACCCCAGCAAGATTTTGGAGATTTACGGCAGGTGTCTCCTACGCAGTTGTTCTTTCAAGCGTCGAAATCTGCTGGTAGCTATTAGATCGCATACCATTAATGTAATGAAAAATCTCCATACTTCTTTATTTACCATCTCTGTGCATGTCTCGATGAATGTATGGTTTATCAGTTTAAATTGGCGCACAGGTGTGTGAGGACAGCTTTCACTTGACTGGCTCGGCGTGCCTCCGTGAGTCGGTTGATGAGTTGATGGGGTAACTTGACCCGCATACCTCCCCGGCGACATAAGACCAGCGGCAGCTGACAAGGGTGAAAAGACTGGGGAGGCGCAACTCTCGCGTTAAAGAGGGAATCTCACAGCGACTTGCCTGCGCGCCGTTACCTGCGGTGTCGGGTGGCGCGTCTCCGCATACTGATTATGTATCTGACTAGCGCCTCACCTGTAGTCTGTAGTACTATAAACCTATGTAGGATTACTGATGTTACCGTTTTTACCGAGAAATCTGTGCTAATATGGCCAATTTAACATTTTACTCTGTCTTAGAGAACTAAATTGCTGGATGGTATTCAAATCAATACGGAATGGCTCCGGTTTATTTATCGGAATTGTGTATTCCTGACGATTCCAATTCGCGACAGTCAACTCTTAGATTGGCAATGTCATCGGCTATCGGAAGGTTGAAGGAACCAAAGCGCACATCAGACACTAAGTTCGGAGAGCGCGCCTTCGGAGTATCAGGTCCTAAAGCCTGGAATGGACTACCACATGATCTGAGAGAAATAAAAGACTCGACAGAATTCAGAACCAAACTGAAAACCCATTTTTTCAGGAAATCATTTCAATAATCAAGATGTGTAACAAGCCCAATTGAATATCTGTTTAAACCAACAAAAACTTTTCAGACTCTCATTCCTTAAATGCATTAGAAGATTTTCATCATTATCTGTTCCTCACTACTAAAAACTTTAAAAGATCTTCGATAAACTATATTTTAAATTTGCTTTCATGCCCTAAAAAAATATATAAATATATATATGTAAGAATCAGATACATTTTAAGTTATTATGATATAGTGATTGTGTCCTGCCAGAAGTGACCTGCCAGGTAAGTATGTTGCCGTATATTTATATTAACTAGAAATTAATATTGACTAGAATTTAAAATTTGTACAGCGCCCTTGAGGTGATTTTTCACAAAAACGGCGCTATACGAGTTATGCAAATATTATTATTAAAAGAAATGTATAATAATAATATTTGGATGATTTGTAAAGCGCCGTTTTTGTGAAAAATCACCTCAAGGACGCTGTACAGATCTTATTTTCCATTATTAGATATGCGTTTTTCACACTTCAGAACCAAAAAATAATAATTTATAAAAAGTAAAAAAAAAAAAAAATATCGCCTCATTATTTTATAATTTTTTTTTCGTTATTACTGCCGCAATAACCCCTTTGGGTTGACGTTCTGATATGCCCGTAAATAAGTTTGTAACTCACACGCATGCATAAAGAGCATAACCGCGTTAAGCAACTTTAGCCTGTGTGAACCATAAATTATGATGTGACGAATGGAAATTATCCTCAGCGCATTGTCTCGCGTACAATGAAACAATGCACACTGCGCATTGCACACTGCACTCAGTCCTTACATAGTCATTTTATTCAATCCGTTTTTTGTATAATGTTAATCATTAGTTCCACCTATAAAGATCCAGATACCATCTATAAACTCCACCAAAATATTAATTAAATAATTTTAATGACCTCTCCGACTGAGCGGTAGGTTCCTGGACCCAAAATATCAAAACCCCACGAAAGCAAATAAAAATAAATTGTTTCGATTTTGTTCATATGTTACAGATAAATAAATCCAAAACTATTAAAATATAATCACCACATTTCTTGGTGAAATATATTGTATTGCACAGGTGGTATTATTGATGGACTGCGTGAAATGGCTTTTGCTGGATTGAATATCCAGGTCTAAACACCAGATAATTAAACATTTTCCTCTACCATTTATTTCCCTTCAGCTACACAACACTTTATCAAATAGGGGATTTTAGAGTTCCGATGACTTTTTTTAAAACTTGTACAAATACAATTTGGTTTAGCACCCATCACTCTATTTTCACAAAAAGGATACATTTACCATTATGTTAGGTTAGGTTTGAACTGAAAGTACACCATTATATTATTATACAATTCTCCCGGTAGACGGACAAGAGGCAACGAACAACTCCCCCTAAACAGAACTGTCCCGCGCTCGTACATCGTGCCAACGTGCCAACGTGCCATTGTGCCATCGCGGCCCGGTGCATCATTGGCCCTTAGACGGCATCGCTTAGTGCCGAGAAGGGGACGGAAAAGATTTGCAAAAAATAAAAAAGTTGCATTTGCTGTACCAGGAACTGGCAATGAGCTCGCCAAGGAGGGAAAGCTCATGTCAGGACACGCGCGATCGGGGCTCACGACGGAATACCAAATTACATTATTATTTGTCCTCGCTGCTCTCCGATCCGCTGTTGTTTATCTGGGAGTATTATTATAATTACATGTTGCGAGTAAATACATTGTATGATCTCGCTTGTGCTGCACGCTGCCCCTACCATTCGATTATCTCGCTTTCTCTGGATCCAAGAGTTTGTTTTATCGCTTTGTTGACAGAAGCTTTACCTACTGGGCACCTACCTCAGAAGTCAAAGGTCGTTAGTTCACCTTTTTTTTAATACCTTCCTTCTACCTGGAGGTTTAAACAGGACAGTTGTCCTACAACAACGTAGAAATCGTAAGGTTCAAATGCGTTGAGAAGTTGTTTGCAGTGTTAAGATGTCATATATTATGTCCTTTCTAAATTTAATAATTGTGTATATTTAGTGCATTTTTGTATACAAGATCAATTATATTTGATATGTATGTTAAAATTGGTGTATGTATAGGCATATTACTACCTCTAGGAGACTGTCCATGGCTCAATGGTACACGGTTAAATTGGGAAACGGTTGTTTAATTTTTTTTTTGTAGGAATTAAACAGTAATTCGGAATTTTTTCGCGGGCAATCTCTCTGGAATAAACGTATGTGAATTGAATTATTATTGACATTAAAACATTAATTCAGCAGAAGCGCGTTCCCGTAAAATGCATTCATGATAAACTGAAAGCATAATTTATTCAAACTCGACAAAGCTTCTCCATTGCGATAAGCTCATATATTCATCGTCGTAAAATCATAATTTTCTTGGAATTGTCCAACCAACCCATCCTTAAGTACCCCGGCAAAATAATTTCGCATGCACAGAGTGTATTATCATATTCGTTTCACGAGGAATTTCATCCGAATCATCTGATAAGTAGGACTGCATAGTTAGATAGGAACTGCCCTTCCCTCATATAATGTAGGTACGTACCTAAATAGTATAAACAGAGCACGAAGTTTATCGTTTGAAGCCTTTAATACCCAAATGCACTAAATAGAACAAGAAAAATATTTATTCGGACATCAGTCATAATAAAAACTACTATTGTAAGTACATATATAATTGCACACAATACTTATTGTTTATAAATAATATGCAGAAGTAGATTTCGAAGCCACAAGTAACGGTAACAGGTTGTATTTAGAACCAGTTCCACTTTAAAATCAGTTCGTTGAGAATGATAATTGCAAAAATAAATACTTGTTGTTTTTTGTGCATTGAACTTCCGTACAATCGTGATGCGACATGAATACATGGCTTTGTTCTATTATTTTCTTATTAACAATATAGATCAATGGAGTAACTGAGATGCGATGTATTCTAAATTGATAATAAACACAAGCGACCGCTTATAAATAATTTCTTGATTTTGAGGTCGGTTCTTTCATTATTTTAAAATAAGTCGACAAAATCAGCATTCCGTTAGGCGGGACTGAAATATAAAACTCGATACGAACGATAACGTCATGCAGTAGGAGGTAAATGCCAAGCTAAAATTACAATTCAATGTAATTGAAAGGTATTCAGGTATTTTATCTACTTTGTGTGTTGGATAAAATCCACATGTTAATAAAAACTGCAGATAACTACTCATGTTACGACCGCTGTGCTAAAAGTTGTAAAGTCAATTTACTAATGATAATAACAATTACTGTGCATTTACGTAGCGCAGTTTTGTGATAGTTCTCTTCAAGTTAATTTTACACTAAATTAACCAATCTAATATAATAACGATAAAATACTATATAACAGATATGCATGCAAATCAAAACTATCTAAAATCACAATTGTTTTCATAAATCATCAAAGATTGTTCTGATATGTGTATAACAGTGCGTGTGAACATCAACAAATTTAAAAAATAATTCACTAGAAGCCAAGGGTGTAAACAATTCAGTTGTAAATATAAATAAATTTGCCAAAGCAAAAGAAAGGAAATAATATTGAGGACAGTTAATGTGTTGGTACTTACACAGGTCAAGTACTCCCTCATGTTGGAGAGGGTTCAGAAGAAATTTCTGAGATTTCTTTACTTGAGGGAGTACGGTTACTACCCGTGGCTCTATCCTACCGACTTTCTCTTGGGTACGCTCGGAACATACCATCTTGAGGTTAGAAGGGATGTGTACATTGCAACACATTTCTTCAGATTGATTCGTGGATGGTCTGAAAACTCAGCTATCATGGAGAGCATTCATTTCTATGTTCCTGAAGGTTATCTTCGCCATCGGCAGCATAGATTGTTTTATCTCCCGGCCTGCAGGACTAACTTGCCAATGGTCATGCCCTCGGAGTAAGAATCTTTGGTCATGCCGGTGGGGAGGGCAATCTTGTTGTTGAATCGAATCGCTTCGGGTGTCGATATATTTTGTATAAATGAAGCTTCGTTCAAACGACAAACATTCCTGCTATTTGTGTAATTATACCTTGGTTTTATTTTATTTTTTAATACATCATTTCGATGAAATATTATGTTTAAATTGTCTTAGTTTTTACTGTCTATACTTTGCATCCATTGCAATTTATATTTTTTAGAATTAATTGCTTCATATTTATCAATATTGTGTATTAATACACCTACTCGCTTTATTTTAAAACGCCTTGAAATAAAATTTTGTAATGTTTTAAAAATAATAAATAACTGAATACTGAATAGATCAATATTAAAGTGTTTTAAGATAATAATTCTAACATTACAAATGCAAACGGTGTGAATAATATTTATTTGTTATATTATTTAAAAAAATTACAAGGAAATTGAATGATTTAGTAAAGAGAAAACCAAAAACTGATGATAATAATTCGCGAATGTTAAAATTAAAACATTGATGCAACGCAATGTATAATTTTTTCTATTAAAGCTGATCTTTACTACACTCAAAGCCTACCAAAGAAATGCCGCGATATTAATGCCGACCTTCAAGCTAGGTTTATCGGCTTAAAGGAAAAAAAAGTAAATGAATGTTTCTTTAACATTTGACCAAATAAGAGCTTTGAACTCAAAAATTTGAAGTAAATTGTTTCATAGCCTTACCAGTGCAGCAAGATTACCAAATTAGAAAAAAATTGACATGCGGAGAGGGACCGGCAAGGGTGTACACTGTTCAATGTCACCTTGAATGTTCTTCATTTATTAATAAAAAATAATAATTATTTACAGGGGCCCAAAACGAATGCCACACGGTTAACACGATAATATTCGTGTCATATGTAGGTTAAGGTAGACAAAAGAAACTGTTCTTCTCGGTGATCACATACTACAGACTAATTAAAGAGCAAATAAATTGCACCGTTTGCCTTACAAGTTCGCCAATAGACTTAAGTACCTACTTTTAGGGTTGGTAGAATGGTGAGTGGAATGCCAGTCAAGACGTAAAGGCCAAAGGCACCGATCGAGATGGCCCGAAGTAGCCTCTTGATGAAGCCAGAAAGTATTATTGAAATAGACACCTGTCAATTGAATTGTGAAAGCGATGTTATGTACTACAAGATACTTAGAGATCAAAGGAAATCATAAAATCAAAGCACAAAGGAAAATTGTTCAATCGGATTTCACAATTTGCTGTCAATTTATACGATCGGCGTTTGAATACAATCTGCATAGAAAATACTTCACAAGATACACAAACGCTGCCATATTTATCAATAAAACAACAGTAAATCCAAGCGAACTGGGCGAGGAAGAGTACATTTGCCATGTTGTGCCGTGGCAACTAATCCCGACAAGCGGTTGAGACGAGAGGAAGATGGGGGACAGAGACAGGGACAGGGACAGGGACAGGGACAGGGACAGGGACAGGGACAGGGACAGGGGGACAGGGACAGGGACAGGAGAAGTAGTGAACAAATAGCGTCACAACATTCAGACCAACAGCGTCCATTTAGGTACCGAGAAAAAACACTTTGTCAAAATACTGACACGTTGTTTTTTAAATCGTTTTGAAGCAATAAACAATCACTCAGGGATTCGATCGGGCGTAATACTTTTAAATCATCTGCATATAGTAGATAACTGGATTTTAGACAGTTTGGAAAGTCATTTATAAATATCAAAAACAAGAGTGGGTCAAGATTAGATCCTTGGGGAACGCCAGAAGTAACAAAAGTGAGAGTTGATGTAAAGCCATGTAATACTACCAGTTAACTCCGGTAAGATATGTGGGATTCTAGCCACCTAAATAAATCTCCATGCATTTCTAGTAATTTAAGATTGGTAAGAAAGATATTGTGGTCAACGGTGTCGAAGGCTTTACGGAAATCTGTATAAATTGCGTCAATCTGTACCCGGGACTCAAGTGAATGATATATTATATTTGTATATTCATAAATGTTAGTTTTCATTGATTTTGTTGGGATAAATCCGTCTTGCTATGGAAAAAGAATGGTTTTGAAATGATGAAATATATGTTTATAAACTAGGGATTCCAACACTTTTCCAAAACATGACAAGATATTGATAGAACGGTAGTTAGTGACGTCATTTATGTTACCTAATTTGAAAATAGGAATAATATGGGTTATTTTCCATATTTCGGGAAATGTCCCGGACTTTAGAGATTGGTTATAGATTATGTATAAAGGATAAGCGAGGTTAGAAGAACTTTTTTTAATAAATAACGGCGCAATGTTATCCGGACCGCTGCCCTTGTTACCATCTAGCTTAGTGAGAGAAGAGGCAACTTCATGTAATTGAATTTTGATTTGACACAAAGAAGAATTGTTTTTAACAATCTTATGCACAGAAGAGTCATAAGAATTTATAATTAGGGAGAATATGGATCCAAAATATGCTAAAAACAGTTCGACCACTTCTTGACCGCCGGATGCTTTTACCTTACTGTGGTGTGTTTACTGTTGTACTGGGCAAAGTATTAGTTAGCCTTTCCGATTTGGTATAAGACCAGAAGTATTTGATGTTAGTGGGAATGGATTTCTCGACAGAGGCCAACTATAATCTGTAAAGTTCCTTCATCAAACTTTTTGAACGAGATTGTAGTAGTGCAAAGTCTCTGGGATTTCCAATTTTTAAATTTTAGTCTAAATTTGTCCTTTTCTTTTATGAATAAATTTACTGTTAAACTACGGTGGATAGCTTTTAGAATTCGGTTTTTTAATCGGTGTATATTTGATGATTATTTCCCATAATTTATTATATGATAAAGTTAAACTAGTGTTAACATTCAAACCATGAAGATAATTCCAATCCACAGTGGACAAACTAGAGTTGCAGGCATCAATCAGCATTAATAGAAGTTAAATTTTACTGCGTCAGTATAATTATGTTTTAGGAAAGTAGGGCGAGAAAGAGATATATTTATTTCAAGTGGGGGATGAAGGTCATTTTGCGGGATAAAGCTGGTGCGGAACTTAACTTCAGGTGAAATGCATTGCTAAAAACCAGGTCTAGAGTTCTGTCACTATGGTTTTTGATATAATTGAATTTATGTAGGCTTGTGAGAGACATTGGATCCTTAATAATCACACTTTCCTGACCCTCGGCATGCACTATTTTAAGAGAGCCATAATCAGCATTTTCGCAAGACCAGGACAGCGAAGAAACATTAAAGTCACCAACAATCAATCTAGTCGATGCCGAGATGTGCAGAGTTTAGCTTGTTGACCTTATTCTTCTTATTGTAGTTAGCAACTGCAGCCAGGACTTCATCTCTTGCCCTCACGCTACGGAGCTTCACAATGGTTGCTTTCGGTCGCTTAGAATTAGGGTTCATCTTTGCAACTCGTTGCACGTTCAGCACTTCGAAGTCTGGAATGGGGCGATAGATCGCGGTTCCAAGTTGCTTAACAAGCGTTACCAAATTTTCTGATTTGTGCTCAGGTACACACTGGATTTCAATATTGGCTCCCTGGCTATCAGTTCAATGTGTGACATACGTGTATTTAGATCACGCAATTCTGTTTTAAGCTTAACATTTTCAGCTTGTAGACTTTTTATAGTAGCTAGCGACTCGGAGAACATTTTCTTCAGGTCCTCGTATTCAGCGGAAATTAAGTTAACGGACTCTTTTAACTCTATTTTTCTAAATAAGCTACATCCTTTGGTAGCAGCGACCTCCAATTTTAAAAATATAGTCATCTTGTGCTACTAGGTAGTGCGAATGTCTGTGCTTATAATTAGTATCATTATCAAGAATAGAAAGAGGAAAAAATGGTCAGGAACGGCAGGCTTGTTTATAAATAAAATTGGTGCCACTAATGACTCATAATCTTTCATCATAATTTCAAAGGTGTGATTATTTGAAAGTTGATCATTTAATTAAGTTCGACACCCGTTTGCGATTGCAACCGCAGCTCGTGAGGTACGAAGCAATAATTTGTTATATGCAATGAAACAAAGGATTCAATAACGAACTCATGAATCAGCCAACATCGATATACATCGTACAACACATTCAATGGATTTGACGGGGACACTTTGTACTGTCGGGACAATGTAATATAATATATTATTTTCTATAATAATTAGTCGTTGCCGGACCCGGTTATGAACTCACTCAATAAGTTACACCCGGCTTAAGCAACTTCAATGTATTGACAATATTGTTGTTTTTAAAAGTTAACCAGAATTTTATTTACCCCACAAAGCATATCCAGATGTTTAAAAAAAATATGTATTTATTTATTGAAAACACATTATTATCGGCGAAATTTATAAAAAAAGTGTAATACGCGTTTACTGCATTTCGGGAGATTATCAGATGTTAGTTTCCAAGTATTTAATTATGTTATTAGTCACTATTATTATTTTGTTACCTATTGTTTTTGTTAGTATATTTTTTCTAAGAACCAATGTACTAGCAATGTAAAGGTAGTAGTTATTTTAAGGTCAATTTATCCGTCTTGCTGGCCATCGCTTGAGAATTCGAACCTAAGGAATTTGAATTGAACTTAGTTGGGTAGATATTGCACTTACTTCATTTGATCTCTAATTAATTCGTATAAGTTTTTTGATTTTTCAAACTAAAAAAATATGAATTTCTTAAAAAGTATTTATGATTATTCATTATTATTTGTATTTATCTGTGCTATAACCTATAACAGTTGCTAATTATTAAATACATCATACAGAAAAGGAGAAAAAAACGTACCAAAAAACAACTGAATATTAAATACTAAAATAACACTTTTGTTTTATTGAGAAAAATTGCAGTGGTTTTACGCACATATTGTGAAAAATAGGCTGGGATTAAAAGGGCTAATGACACACATATTGTTTGGACACGTAAAGCGGATGGTAGTAGAAAAGAGTGACGCAGCGGATGTAAGAAGGCTGAGACTCACCAGTTCGAAATGGCGCGTTTGACTGAATCATGTGTGGTAAATCCACGTATGACCGTATTAAAACTATGGAGATCCAGATTCTTCCTTATGCAAGGCTGATGTGAGGGTAATGAATAAGATTAAGAAGTCGAAACTTAGGTGGTTTAGGCGTTCAAAGTGGATGAACGAAGAAAGCCGGTGTAAGGAGAATATATGACGTGAAAGTAGATGAAGTCGAAAATGTCCGAGGAAGACACAACACGATCAAGTGAATCGAATCAAAAATACTTAGCAAGGTAATTTCATGTACAAAACATATTTAGAAACTTTTCATATGCTGTTATTTTTTACTTGGTGCAATTTTATATATTTTCTAATGTATTTTAATGTATTTTCTTGTTTATATTTAAGCATTTTTTTTTCTAATTCATATTTTTGTCTCAGAACAGACATCGTCTAGTCATTAGTGAGACGGGTGAAGTACCTACATGTATTTGTAACAACCGATTTGATGCCAATAAACGGCCGGGTTGCCGGCAATTAATTGAAAAATACTAGAGTCAGGCCGTGTCAAGAATCAGAAAACAGTAAAGTATGTATGAGACAATGTATAAATGTGAATGAAGCAAGATATGTGTGCCAAGACAGAGTTGGGTAGCGGTCAATTCTCAAGAAACGGCGTGATGGTTAGTTAAAAGTTTTTCTTTATCCACATAAAATATCACAATATAGTCGAACTAATCTAACGATGTAGGTAAGCCAAAACTAAAATAGATACCTGTGTACAATATACATGCGTGTCTTTTTATGAGGCTGAGCGAAAGAGTGACCACCTAAGTATTCTTCAAGTATAGACAAGTATTCAGGACCAAAAAGGCATTAAATTATGAGCCATTTCATAGCTTCATTATATTACTGGCTAAAAGCAAATAAATACATGATTGAAAAAAATACAAATTCAAAAGATACATTAGGTATAAAATTACGAAAACTCGATTAGTGGTAAAAATATAAATAAAAGCAAGATACACAAAGAGAGACAAAAGTGATACATACTATAATTAGCCCAATCATTGTTTCATATTTTTAAGCAAAAGCAGGTTTTTTTTCTGAAATTGTACAAATTATCGACAAAAATGTCTACTGTATCTCATTATATAGTTGGAACATTTGAGACAGAGGGCTAAAGTAGGCAAAATGATTTCTGAATCTACTCAGTTGGAATGTACTATGGCGTCTCTTAAAAATAAGAATTAGGTTTTTTTTTTTTACGTGAATACCGCACAAGAGTCTTAACTGCTCCCAACCGTCTAGAGCCAGTAATACTATGGCATCCCCGATAGGGGTATGTTGTGAGGCGGAAGGTAGTGGGGAGAGGAAGAAGATAAGGAAGGGAAAGGTTGGAGAGTACCTAGCTATTCAGATCTGGTCACCAAACACGGCTAAAGCCATTTCAAGCAATATTTCAATTCTGAATGGTGGTCTTTCACCTGGGCGATACTTAGAGTATCTACCACTCTGGAACGTGCCGCAAATATATTATTATTTTTATTTTGTATCAATTAAATGTGTTATGACACATATTTATTAAATAAAAAAATATATTTGCGCACACCGGGTTCGAACCCGCGGCCTCTGGATTCGTAGTCGAGCGTCTTACAAATCGACCATGCAGGCCGTCAAAGGTACATTTATTTTAATACTATTATGTTTCATTGTAAAGCACTCTTTTGGTGAATTTGAAAATACTTAAGGATTCAAATTGGATTTTAAATATTAACGAGTACCTATTTTTGCATGTTTGCAGTCGGAAACGATTGTTACGTTAACATTTACTCTGTATACAACGCTATCGGACCGAATCCGTTGTCTTTGGAAATTATTATCGGTCGAACAATATATTTTGCGGTGTGAGAAAACGTCATTTCACTGTGTAAATACAGACGGTCTCACATATTATTATTGTTCCAGGCGCAATATTTATTTTGCAAAAGTAGGCGTAGTCACGTGTCACACAGATATTTCGAAACGCGTCCGTTTATCGTCAACTCCATACCACACCTAATACGTTCATACGTGGCCATTATTGTAAAGGCAGGAACATAAAATTGCATTCATAAACCGCAGAGGAAGTGGGAAGGGCACCAAGTAAAGAATATTTCTGAACAAATAATATGTTCACAGTCGTGTGTCATTTCCTCTACACCTGGCCGCGGAGGCCGCGTCGTGTCCGGCAGTCACAAGTCGGTAATGTGTTGTATCACCGGACAGAGTATTCTCATATATAATAAATAATTGATCAATTCACAAATGACACAAAGAAATATTCAAAGTAAGAAAATAAATCCACAATTTTTCCCTTTTACGACTTCCAACCTTCTACATATGATTGAGACTTTACTATGGATAACTTATAAATGGTGACCGAAAACTTTTGGCTTGTAAGTAACAGCTAAGTAATTACTCAAATCTATTGAACGAACTGTGACAGCTAGTCTAATCAACATACAGGTAGCATAGTTGCATTGATAGATAGGTTTTATCCGATAACTATTGATTTGCAGCTGTTAACATTTACCTATATATAACTTATAATCTTATAAACCTAACCCAATACCTAACACTGTATAAAAATAACCATCAATTTATACCTAAGAACCTGTGACAAATATCTTGGTTATCATAATGTTCGACTAATCCACATTTTGATCAAGTAGGTACCTACCGACGAATAGTATCTAATATTGATTATATCTTCCAATTTACACCTAAAACTTATAATTATTAACAGCATTAAATAGATTAGCTTAGGAAATTCAGATGTGAGCGTTATGAATAGGATCAAGAAAGAGACGCTTAGATGGTTTGGGCATGTAGAGCGAATGAACGAAGAAAGAAGTGTGAAAAGAATATATGATGCGAAAGTGAATGGATGAAGTCGAGGACGCCCGAGAAAGACATGGCACGATCAAAATTGTAATTGTAAATTAAATACTCGAGTCGGGTCATGTGAAGAGTCAGAATAACAAGAGTATGTATGAGACGATGTATGAATGTGAATGAAGCGAGGAGTATGTGCCAAGACAGAGTTATATGGCGGTCCGTCCTCCCTGCGGGGGGCGTGATGGTTAGTTAGTTAGTTTTAATCCGCCCCACCCTTACACAAGGTCGCCAAGTCTGAACGATGAACGAGAAAATAATCGCACGTTCCAGGGTCCAAGCTGCCAACATTATATTTTAAAAGACAATGAACGAGAAAATACTCGCACGTTCCAGGGTCCAAGCTGCCAACATTATATTTTGAGAGACGATGAACGAGAAAATACTCGCACGTTCCAGGGTCCAAGCTGCCAACATTATATTTTGAGAGACGATGAACGAGAAAATACTCGCACGTTCCAGGGTCCAAGCTGCCAACATTATATTTTGAGAGACGATGAACGAGAAAATACTCGCACGTTCCAGGCTCCAAGCTGCCAACATTACATTTTGAGAGGAGTGGCAGGAGTTACACAACGGGATCGAATAAGAAGCTCGACGATCCGAGATGGACTTGAAGATGGCGGACGAAGATGGGATGAGATGAGATGAGATGATTTGATATGATAAGACAAGAAAGGGGATCGAGTATAAAATATATATTGCCTATGCAGTAAATACTAAAGACTGCCTCTTGATACCCGGAGTTGGCTAATAATTTACTTGCCAATCTCCATTAACAGCGTCCAACCCATACGAGTTGTTATTTCAGTACGCGACCTGCCTGAAACCTTCATGACTAAAGTCAACTCTAACATCATTTTACTTCCATACAAATTTCCGAGTAATGTAATTTTCAATGGACAGATATAGATTTAAAATAAAACTTCAAGTCCCCCTTCACCATCTATAAAAAAAGTTATCAAGAAAGAGCAAACAAAACAGAACCTATCTAAGAAATATTTTATCGATAGGGTAAATATTTCGTTTGTTACCTGGGTATTTTGAGTTAAATAAAAACAAGTTGTGATTCTTCACTATCTACTTATCTCAGTTTCGATTTAGGTGACTTATTTTACTTACTTTATTTCGTGTTTGGTGACCAGATCTGAATAGCCAGGTACTTCCCAACCTTCCTCTTCCCGATCTCCTTCCCCTCCCCACTACCTTCAGCCCCACAACATACCCAATTTGGGGATGCCATAGTCTCACTGGCTCTAGACGGTTGGGAGCAGTTGAGACTCTTGTGCGGTATTCATGTAAAACAAAAAAAAAGGTTGGTAATAAGAAATTGTCCATTACTAACAAAGACTACCAGGTACTTCACAACCTTCCTCTTCCCATCTCCTTCCCTCTACATTCAGCATCTGGCTTTAGACGGTTGTAAGCAGTTAGGACTCTTGTGCGGTATCCACTATAAAAATAAAAGAAAGCTAATTTGACTAAGATTGGCTGTTCACTAACATATTTGAACACGTGCGGTGTGGACTAATGGGTGAGTAGGTAATTTAAATAGTTCCAATGGCAATTATATCTTCCCGCAATTCGCACTTCTCTGGCAAGTAACAAACTAACGACGAAAAATTTCTCTTTTCTCAGACTCATTTTACCATAAGTAGGCACATGAAGTATAGGGTCCGCCAAATAACTTTTTTTTTTTCAACTAGTGCTTATTTCGTGAATGGTAACACTTAGCTCATGTCTGATTTGACAGATAATTAGTTTTATCCTTCCGCTGAGCGAATATGGTTGTGTATACGCTTGAACAACGCTGGGAAATTTTGCGACATTACTTTGAAAATCATGGTAATGTTGCAGAATGTGTGCGAAAATTGCGTACGGTTTTTGGAAGAAGAGAAGCACCGTCAGCTCCGTATGTTCGTTATCTTGTGAAAAAAGTGAAAGAAACTGGCATCCTCATCGATAAACCAAAGCGTGAAAAGCCAAAAACAGTGCGTACACCCGAGAATATCGATGCTGTGGCAGAAAGTGTGCGTGAAGCGCCATCAACATCAATTCACCGTCGTTCTCAACAATTGAACATTTCGGAGACATCATTGAGACGAATTTTGCATAAAGACCTTGGTATGACGCCATACAAAGTCCAATTGGTTCAGGAGTTGAAGCCAACTGACCATCCAATGCGTTTTCGCTTCGCTGAGTGGCCTGCGATCGACTTACAGAAGATGCCGATTTTGCCAAAAAATCATCTTTTCGGATGAAGCTCATTTGATCTTGGCGGGTATGTAAACAAGCAAAATTGTCGTATTTGGGGCACAGAAAACCCGCACGCATACATTGAAAAGCCGGTACACCCAAAACGAGTCACTGTTTGGTGCGGATTTTGGTCCAGAGGCATAATTGGGCCATTTTTCTTTGAAAATGAGCAAGGAGTGGCCGTTACAGTCAATGGCGATCGTTATCGGGCCATGTTGAACGAATTTTGTTCACAAAAATTGAAGAAGAGGATATTGGCAAATTTCAACAGGACGGCGCTACGTGCCACACAGCCGGTTACACTCGATGTTTTGCGCCCTTTTTCAAAAAAAAAAAAGTTATTTGGCGGACCCTTTAGGTTGTGGGTAACTTCTTACCGAATATGAATTCCATTCCATCCAGGGATTTCTTAGTTTTACTTTCAGTGTGTCGACCGCGATAATGGCATGCTTATTTACTTTAGAAATGCTGTACGTGTTAACTTGAAGTTGTGTACGTGATCGTCGGATTTACACAAACAAATTATACAAAGAGAAATGATCACTTTACCCAAAATCATATGTCTGAGAGATCTGTTAGGAATCTGAAACAGTTTTGCGAACTGGGGATTCAAAATCGGGGGAACAAAAGGATATATTCGTATCCACGTATCTAAGAGCCAGGAAGAAATTAGAACAAATCAATCAATCGCACACATGACGGTAACAATATGTAAAGCACTAGGTACAAGTCTGTCAACAGACAAGACGGCGCGAGCGCTCCATATTCACTGCTGGCAAGGTCTCGATGTGTCCCTATCTACGAATGAAGAGTATACCTAATTACCTACCTGCCTACTTCTAACCGACCAATATAATATTTAACTTTCGTTTTGAACGGTTAACCGAATATTATGAAGTTGTCTCTTCGTCAATATAATATAATAAAAATGCGTTTATGAATACGTACAAACCTATACATACGGTGATACGGTATTTGTTAATTTGGTACGTTAGTTCGTATAATATGGTTTGTGAGATTATGACACATGATTTCAAATCGATTAACAAAGCCCTCCCCTAGAAAGGCGTTTCCCATCAACTTTGCTCTCCTCAGGCTGCGCTGCTTCCCCGAAAGCTCCAAAACTCTTCTGGTAGGAAAAGTGTCGTAAGAGCACCCCCAAACTCCTCCCAGAGGAGTCTCCATGCACGGCCAAGTCATACCAACAGATATGTACATAACTCAAAAAAACGTTCTACTAATGCGATGAACAATGATCATATCGGTATTAAAACACGAAGAACACAAAGGATATTTCAGAAAAAAATATGTTACAGCAATCAATCGTTATAAATAATTTATTGTGTATTTATAACAACAATAATTAATAACCCAATAAACACAATTGACTATCAGCAGTATGTTAGTATGAGATAGGAGGAGATAAGAAGAGAACTTAAGATTTGCACAAGGTCAGCAGTTGTTTACTATTAAAGTATCTGCGGGCCCTGTACAGAAGACTGCTTTCACTGAAGTGGACTAGGTGTGTGTGCCCTCTGAGGCTTTTAACAATACATACACATTATTTATAAATGAATAATTTTCAAAGAGATAACTGTTAATGGTATTATTTGAAAACTACAAGATAGTAGAATCACTCCCAAGGCGCAGGCACAGACGTGGACATTATGAAACGCTGAGGAAGCGTCAGCACATTACTTCTCCGGTGTTGATGCGGGAACATTGGTGATCTTCTGAGAACGTATTTGTACATAGGCAACCAAATAAAATTTAGCGAAATTTGGACCCTTTGCCGCATTACAACCGACATTTAGTAAAATGACAAGGCACAAATCTCTCGTGGCCTGAAAAGTGTCCGACATGTCGAGTCACAGAACACAAATAAAATAAAACCCAACACCTAAACCCAAACAGACACTTAGGAGATGCTTATCTCAATTGCCGTGATATTCAAAGCTACAGGCAATGAAACAGTTATCGCCCAGAAGAAAAGAATAGGAGAACATTTAGGAAAAAGAGCAATCTACAAGTGCTTCCTGAAAATCACGTGTGTAGATAGAACTAAAGAATTTTGATAAATGGTTATACCTCCCGTGGTATTAAAAGCCCGAGTAATTCGTTGTGCTCACTGAGATTGAAACAGGTAGAATAGAAAAAAGCGAGGAGGAATTGACGTGCCAATAATAATTGATTAGTAAAAAGGTAAATCAACCGTGGAGTGACTGTGTAGGTTTTCGACACTGGGAAAATAAAAACACATACCTACCTGCTTAGATATTTTGGAAATAAATTATTTTTGGATGGGATATCAGCAATGGTATTGGTTTCTAACTTTTTGTAGGTAAATCTCCTTCCTAATAGAGTTAGCCGAATGGTATCCACTGAAGAAATATATATTAAAAAAGCTTATATAACGTTTAAGCGTGATCATAGCAATTTATAAAATTTCGTAATTTTGTAGTTATGATAATTTTCATGAAGGCCTCGTTATGACCGCGATTGTTTTTAAAATAAGGATATCGCGCTAAAACTAAATCACCTAACCAAACCATCCCTTCCTTTCCCACTGCTGTCAACCCCATATCTCTCTTCCACTCCAGTGTTGTGCCTCCTGTGTGGCACAACACTATTCAGACTCTATTATTACTATTATTGTTTTTTTTTATAATCTTGCTACATAGCAATACCTGAGGGTTATAAAAACTTGTACATTATGTCCATCCACGTCATTTTTTCCGAGAATTAAAATATTCTTCTTAATTCTTATGTAGTCTGGTTGTGAAACATTACAAATCAAAACTCTTCTATAAAACTACTTAATACGTATTTTTTTAAATACAGTATTGCAAAATTCCTATCGTTTGTTTAAATGTTTTCTCAGTACTAGTTTCCATTAGTATCGTGGAATATAAACGAACCGAAGAATAGCTAACATGTACAATCTGACCATATAATATGAAAGTAAACAAGAAGATAATAATATGCCTACAAGCCTACAACCAGTAATCATCCTAAAAAGACTGCCCACGCCGCGCCGTCCCCAGTATCCATCGACATCGACATCGACGATCAGGTTCTGTCTATTTAAATTCTTAACAAACACTTGCATTGCAATAATAATCGGATGGATATCATTTTTTTCCTGCACCTAAGCTGAAAAAGTGTAACGCTTTCCATTCATGCATGAATAATAACAATAAATTGTAATATTATAACCTAAACGACGAAGAAGTAGGATATTCATTTTTCCGGGAGAAGATGATATAAATTCTATTTGAAAAAAGACAATTAAGAAGTAATTTCGAACAGGAAACGCAACGTAAAATTTGATTGAACATTGTAAAAGTGAACAAACGATTATGAACTCTGTCAATGTCTCATACTGAACTGGACTCGGTCTAGTCCAGGTCCAGGCCACTGAACTAGGTCTAGGCAGTAGACGGGCTAGTGGTTATTGGCTATTGGCTATTGGCTAGTGGCTATTGGTTAGTGGCTATTGGTTAGTGGCAATTGGCTAGTAGGCTGTGGCCGTGCACGATATCCTGGAGCCAGAGCCAAAGGTTCCGTTATAGAAAGCTCTGCAGGTACATCGCGTAATTTGTGGTTCCGTGCACAGAGAAATCTTTATTCTAATGTTTTATCATGACATCTACCTTATTTAATTTTTTAAATCAGTGATGTGTCCTATCTGTGAGACCTCTGTGTGTGTGAATGTCTTTCTTGTTGTATTTGTGATGTTTATCTAGTAAGTCTCTACTCCTATGAGTCTCTTCTTGATGTATTTTTTCGCTTGTTGCCTCTTATTTTTTGCTTCCTATTTGGAATTTGTAAGTCTTTATAAAAATATAATTTCTTTTTGTTTTATAATGTTGCCCTTCCCAGAATGAGTTTTATTTAACTCCTTAGGGATTAATATACCAAATGTATTTTGTATGTTAATATTTCAATAAATAAAATTTGTTAAATTAATAGACTATCTACACTCCTTCTTCAACTCGATTATTGTTTTGAGGTAATCGCATTGTTCGGCGGTTCGAGCCGATACATTACTAAATTGCAGGCAGTTAACAGGCTAACAGCGGCCAGCGGTAAATGAATATATTGCTATCGTTAATAGATGTGACCTTGTCAGAACTGCGGTAGACCTGATGGGTACCCTCTGTTCTGAGCGCTATCACTTCGCGTTGCTGCGACTCTAATGGACGGGTCACTGTCCCACACTAAGCAAATGTAAACAAATAAGTCGTTGGTCTTGTAAATACTGCCATTAATACTTAATTCTATGTTTGAAAACAATATGTAGGCACACATTCACTGGTTAAATAATTTTTCTAATGACTGATGTTTCCATTGCTGTCTCTAAGCTAGTTAACTTATTTTATCCACATTCGGTAGGTACTTACGTTCATAATTTAAAATTGTTTTTAATGTACTCGCGTTGGACCTTCATACTGTAAAACATGTAGCGTGAAGCATGTGGCATGTACCTATATCAATACAACATCCAAGTTAAATCATCCTACAAACAAATCGAATAACCTGTAGCTAACGATAATGTATTACCGGCTCACAAGATGAATGGGTTAGAAGCAAAGCGAGACCAAGAGTAGAAATGCTCGAATCATGAACGCGGGAGCACCTCGAGTCTGGCTGCCCGTTGCGTCACAGGTTCCGCCACTACTTTGGTTTACTGTTGGACTGTGGAACCATTACAATAATAATGACAAAGCAAAACGTTGAAAGGTTTTTAGTTTCTTCGTATCAGAATTGATTTCGTGAAGAGGCCGCTAATGGTGGATTTAATTTGTCATTTATAAAACACCAACCCTTTCAAGACAGGTATCGAAGTGTAGAGAACGAGTAAATAGTTTATTGGAGGAGTAGTGGACACTCTCCGAGCCTGCGTAAGTTTGCAACAAAACAGAATGATTTTAGATCTGTTGTACAAAAGAACCTTTCAAAGCTAAGACACAATTTCAGACTCAATGTCCAAACTCACTCACACGAAACAAATAAAACATCCTCCGCGTTTCCTTCCCCTCCTCTCTCCCTCCCTTTCTTCCTCCAGGAACATGTCACGATCCCCAAACGTGACATTTACTGGAATTTAATTTCACGGAACTCAAATCGTCGGACCATTTTACGGAACATCAGGACAAGAAAATTCCGCCGGGATGTTTTTCCGTTCGGACCTCGGGTTGGTAGTTCAGTGCGACAAACTTGTGCAATAGTTCTTCTGCTTAATTATAGATTTTTTATTCGCATTATTATTATTTTTTTTATAATCTATTCCTTAAACAGTATCATTTAATATTAATTATTTTTACAAGTATAATAACGGTGTTTTGTACAGTGTTTTATAATTTGTCGGGAAGGTTTGGGAAGGTGATACTGAGAATGGAAAGTTATTTGTTTCGTTAGCATATCACTAGGAGGAGAACCTGTCCTAAGGTGTTCACGTGAATGTCTTAAATGTGATACAAGTATTAATGTTAATTAGTTTGTTATGAGTAACTAATTTAGATTTGCTATTTAACTGTCAAAAAATCTGCGATGTAAGTATTTTTACACTTCAAAATAATTGTTTAACTAACTAAGTAGTTAAATATCACAAGGGTGGGCAGAAGGATATACTGCCACACAACTTTGTCTTGGCACATATTTCGTGATTGATATTCATACCGTATCAATAAGCTCTCATGCGGAACAATATCGGCACTGAGCGGATCCGGACGTTGATGTGAATCACCCTTTAGGAGTAGAATTTGAAGAAAAATACATTTTTTATTTAATTATTTATTTTTGGTAATCAGAAATTTATTAGAGGATAGTTAGTGCTTTAGCCAAATTTTTGACGAAATAAGAAGCGTGTAATTATAAAGTGTGTTTGATCACAGGGCAGTATATTGCACGGAAAAAGGGGGAAGGGACTGTCAAATATATTATTTTATGTGTTGGGTTATGTTTGGTTTGGTCTTATAATGTTTTGAATTAATTGAATACCTGGTTTTCTGATCCAGGCTGTAATATATTTTTTGAGATTAATTGTAGATTCTTTATTTATAGTTAGTAGTTGTTTCAGAGTAATGGGCATGCAATTATAAAAAATGATTGCGTAGTACTTATAGTGTTTTGTTGTCTCTGTTTTGTGTCATGTGAACTTTGATTGCGCGAACTGGTGGCAAATTATTATAATACGATTAACTGAAGTATTTATACATAAATATTTACAAAATTCACTTCTTGATTTTTCAATTACACATGGACGCTGCCAGACTTTACCGAGGTGCAAAACCATATGTCGGTATCAGTACATTTTTTAATGTATAAATCGAATGTTAATTGTTGACGAAAGTACTGAACAATATGATCACCCAAGATTTTGTATAGATATGTAGTATCTGTAATGTCTTCCTTTTTATTTAGTGTTTTAATCCATAATTATTAAAATGTTATTGAGCTGTCTATGTCATGATAGAACATTTATCTCAAAGTTTTTCTCGCTTCTATACGCTTAGTATATTTGTTATACAGAGGATTTCTCATGGGAGAAGCATTCAATTCATTCAATATAAGCGTAATATAAAATCTCGTTGATGAATTCGTTTTTTAATAGTTACAAAACAGTGATTTGAATGTATCCCTCCTTGGCGCGGTGCCTTCAGTGGGAGTGCGGGAGATGGAGGCCATGCGGGTTCGCGCCACACTCTGCACAGGCCTTCATCTCTAGTGGAAGCGATGCCAATGGCCAGGTAATAAAGTTAAAATAAACCACTTGGAGATGGCGGAAGCTCTTGATTGCTAGTGGCCAACGTTGTCATCCGAAGGGTTTTTCGGAAACCCGATGTTCATGTTAAACAATTCTGGAAATCCGTTGATAAATGTGCTTTTAAATACGTAGAGGTAAGAAATATTTTTGAAAAATGCATCAGAAATAGCATGTTCTTGGGTCACAAGATTTCTAGATCTTCACTGTTTGCTTGTTCATTTATGACCTCTGAAACAACTTTCGCTATAGCCATTTTCATTCGGCCCTAGTTTAATTACTTATCATCGACGAAGACATTTTTACGTAGATACCTAGCGGATATATCACATTTAGCTTTGAGTTTGAGTTAGTATTACAAAGGGGTTTTAGTGTAAACGTCATCGAGTGTTTTATGTCATTCGATGTTTGAATAGTAAATATTTATTCTAACAATATTTTTAAACGCGACACATATGCTCTATAATTATTACTGTACGTGAATATTATAGCGATATTTAGAAATTAACTCATTAAAACTGTATGTTGTTCTTATGTGACATTTATTTACCGTAATGTATTTTTGTCTCTCAGTGCATTCTATACTTTAAATCTATCTTTTATTTTCCATTAAGTATATTGTGTATTTATTTATAAGTAAAAGCTCAAACGGGTCGTAAATAAATAGATTAGCTGTATGAGTGAACACATGTGATGCAAATTTCTCTTCTACAAAAGTAAGGTATAACTCATCGGGATCGCTATGCAGCAAGATATTAAGAACAATAAATAACACAAAAATAACCCGAAGATGACAAAGACGGCCTCCATGGTCGAATGGTAAGATGCTCGACTACGAATCCCAAGGTCGCGGGTTCGAACCCGGCGTGCGCCAATAACTTTTATTTAATTAATATTTGTCAGATTTCTATTTTTAAAAAAGGTTATCTGCCAAAAACAATCCAAACAACTATGGAAACGTTAAAATTGGGCTACACATATGCAGAAAAAATATAATGTAATGAACATTAAACATGGTAGTAAATTTATAGATGTAAAAGACCAAACTAAACAATGTGCGTATATTTTGAAACTCTTTTTCGTTAAAGTCGGAATTAATCTTGTACAATCGAAACTATTAACAAATAACATCAAAATTTGAAATAACTACAGCAAGTAAAATTATTAAAATAATGGAAAGCATTAAAAATGATTCGTCTCCAGGCTTTGACAATACAACCCATGTTATATTTTTTTTTCTTCTCAAGTAGAATTCAAACGGAGCCAATTTCATCGTTTACACCTGTTGTGCTCAATTAGAAAAGGAAGTAACCTTAAATAGATGTCTGTCGAATTAAACAGACAACGAACGTTTTACTAATGATCAAAATTGCGTTTAACTTTGAAAGTACAATTTAATGTTATTTCACCTCAGGATTTAACACAAATCGCAGTAATGAACTCGGCGCCCGATTGCGTATAGCATATATTATTGTGTATTGCGGCCACTATCGGGTGTACTGTACGTTCATGTCAGCGAGTAGTTTGTTTGATTTACAGCATTGAAACCAAATGTCTGCGGGAAACATTCAAGATCGGGCGGAGCACAAAGGCTGAGCACTGAGCAGAGACCTTCTGTGGCCGCAATCCCTACTCCCTACTCCCCACTCACTAGTCCTAGTCACTGTTTACGGACGGCCGTAAATGTTCCTTTCTAACCCAACGCAATTTTTTGCGGCCTACACAAACTATTCTATATTTGTGATGTTTTTTTTTTAATAAAAGAGCCACGGAGAAAATAATTTATGACTTTTCGACTACCTGACTGAGATGTGGTCTATGGTTTATGGTTTAGCGTCTTTCAACTCTGTGTCCGGGATCATTTAGTGGCAGTTTTTTTGACTGGAGCACAATTCTATGAGAAAGTTACGCTCTATGTTCAAAATTGCAGTTTTTGTGAAGGTTGTTGGATATGATAAATGTTGCTATTTGGGAGAGATGTCGACAATCCCATTATTTAGGTACCAAACTGGTTTGGACTGAACGATTTTATAAATGATAAAAAATAGGTCTGTTTTGAAGGTTGGGTCCCCTTAAAAAACAACTATTTCTCTCCTGGACGCTTTTCAAAATAATGTGAAACTTTGTAAGATAAGTTCATTTTTTATATATTTTAAATACCTACCGTGTTAGAAATTTATGCAAGCTGTTAATGCACTTATGAAGATTTTAAATACCTCCACCAGATTATGTTCTGTCTACCCCTGCGGGGAAACGGCCTGATGGTTAGTTAGTTAGTTAGTTATAAAGCCTTATTTATATAGTAACGTATAGTTATATAGCAACAAAAAAATATATTTGATAATTATAATTATAAGTTAATAAGTGTGTCTATCTGAGGCGACCTGCCAGGTAGGTATGTTCGTGTATATTTTCTCTTTAAATAAATATTAATATCAACTAGAAAATAATCTGTACAGCGCCCTTGGGGAAATTTTTTACAAAAACGGCACTATACAAATTATCCAAATATTATTAACATGTTTTTATTAGTTTCGGCCAGCAAAAATACAATACAATAATGATATCTTCATACTTTGAATAAGTCGCAAATTTACTAACGTTGTAAGATTTTCAAAAAATATTAGAGGAAGTGGTTGAAAGTTGGAAATAGTTTTTGATGTTATTGTTACCGTGAATTTGGTCACATTAATGAATATGTTCATTAACAGAAATCGTGATATTATAAATATATTATTAAATTCAGTTTATTTAAGTCATTTTTTTTAAATAAATTCACAAAAGGATCACTTCAATGTACCTACGTATTTTTTTGTTATTCACCCGTCTTCAGAGACTCGATTCAATATATTTTATACCACTATCAGTTTCTAAGTAGCCCCACTGAAGAGCACAGTGTACTACGATAATATACAACCAACATGAAAATAAGCATGGCCCATTAACCGTCATGGGTAAATTAGCAAAAATATGCGTTAAAGACAGTTCCCGAGTCTTCGGGCTGAAGTGGTACGTATCTTTAGAAAAGAGACAATACAGAACCCAAGTTCAGAGTAATTAGAGTGATTACTAGTCAACCAAAGCCTACTGCCTGAATCCAATAGTTGTTTATGGCCATTGCAATAAATGCATTGAAGTAAAATATACTGCATATTGTACTTACTGCTTCTCGTGGCCAGATTTTATGACACCTCCACTAAATTAGGCGGCAACTGGAATATCTGAAGGCCCATTGGCTATTGCCCGCCAAAACTGCCTTGTAAATGTCAACTATATTACAGGAAACCCGGGAAGATAAGCTTTCTGGAATGCCGACATTGTTTGGTTGTCAACAATGGTTTTCCTAATTTATGATCCGTGTTCTGCAGACAGTCAACGGGAAGAAGTATTCTTCTTCCCTTTTCGAGAAGCTTCACATTTTGGAATACATGTTAGGTATATTTGTGAGAACTAAAAGCAAGATGTGAGTAAAAATAAGGATATTTGTTTTATGACTTTAAGGAAGCGATTTAAAAACGCTCTGTTGTGACATTAAATATTGAAATAAAATAAATAATCTTATTATTCATTACAAAAAAATATTGCAGGTTTTTTCAATCGCCACGCCAATAAACTACGTCCTTCGAAATCTCTGAAAATTGAAGCTCCTCCCCCAAAAAGTGTCGACAGGTATAGAAAACCTAATCTAAGAAAATGAATTAAAAAAAATTACATTCTATTGATTTTGATAATTCAGTTTATTGATTTCTTCCTCCGTAAATTGAATACATTTTTATTCCTTCTACATCATCATTTAAATATTACATTGACATAATATTACATTTTTGACTAGTTTCTTAAAAATAATACACTTTTTGGTACGAACATAAAACAATATTAGATTAAATGGTACATATTATCGAATAGTAAATACAATCATATTCATCCTGAATATAATACAGAAACACATTAAGTAAACATTAACATTTATTATAAGTTTTCAATTTAATAAAAAGTCTTGATTATAACAGTCTCAAAATACGTATCAACTTGGCAATTTATTAAATAGGAATATAGAACTGAACTGCTAATGGAAGTATAAAAAAGTTGGTAGTTCGGCCGATGGAAATATCAGGGAAATACTCATATGATATCCTAAATAGTTACTTTCGCTCATCACACTTCAATAGAAGAATCATCAAACAATAATTCTGAGGTATTGGGACCTATAAGTATTATTATTATCTTTCACAATAAGCAAACACTTTGTGGATTGGCATGATGAATTAAATAAAAATACACTTCGTTTGAATCCACTTTAAATGGTATAAATATGTCAACTAGTTCAACTGAATCTTCTATTTATATTTATACCAGATAAAGTGAATTCAAACTAAGTGTATTTTTATTTAATTCATTATTATTATCATTTATCCTTAACTACCAACCGAGGCAGAACACGATAATAAGGTACTTGCTAATCTTGCTAACAAATAATACATTATTCGGTTATTAGATACCTACAGAGATTATATTATAAACAATAAAAATATTTTATAACACTCTTTGGGAACTTTCATTGATGTCTATTTAGCATGATACAAATGACTACATACCAGTCATGAAAAATAACGCAATAATAAAAAAAATTATAATAAAATAATATATATTATTGCCTTTTTAATTATGAACATTTGTGTACAAATGTAGAAATTAATTAAGAGTAATGTAAAACATGAAGCGTCTATCATAATCATACATTTACTTTACTTTTGATATCGCATGACATACATTGAGTCATCCAAGAAATCTTTGGTTAGGGTCAAGGTAGGTATTGTCCACTGCAGTTATTTTCTAGACCATTTTTTTAAATCATGAAGTTTTATTTAAGTAGGTAACTTTCTTTGAAGTTAAGCGAACAAAGGAGTTTTCTAATAATAATAGATTTGCTTAAAAATAAATCAAAAAGTTTTGACAACAATACTTTAACGCTAGGAATTCGTGTTATTATTTAGTACAAAGGAAATTATTCTATAGTGTATCGTTAATTATTATTCTAAGGAACAATATGTACAAATTATTAACTTAAACAAAGGTTATGAAGTAATCAATAGTAAGAGCGTTAGTTATATTGGTCAAAGATGGAATATAATAGAAATGAAAAGTATAAGTTGATTATTAATCCGCAAATAGCGCTGGAGGTCACGCGAGGTGCGGAGGGCGGTGGGCGGGCCGGGGCTGCAGGTAGCCCTGCTCGTCCAGCGGAGCCCGGCGCGCGCGCTCGTAGCAGTGCGTGTCGATGGACACGTAGCTGTGGTTCAAGGCGTCCTGGCTGTCCTGGCTGAGGTGGCTGTCCTGGCTCGCCTGCGTGAGGTTGGCGAGCAGCGAAGAGTCGTCTCCGGGGCCGGGCGCGGGCGCGGACTGCGGGGGAAGGGCGGCGTACTTGTACCACTGGTCGAGCGACGTGGGAGACGCGGTGTATCTGGACATGCTTCTCCTGCCGCCGGGTAGCATCTGGTTGTTGGCCTTCGAAGGACTCTTATTCCACTGAAGGTTCGCTATGTCGGGCATAGAAAAGCGAATCTTCTCCCAAAACCTCTTCTCTCCCCAAAAAATGACTGTGCACACTTTGAAAAACGACTGCAAGTCGATATCCAAGCTCAAAGCACTCACGTCAGTTGTCAATATAAATACGACTTTGTGCCGACGCAGCGATGGGTTTATTGACTCTATGGCCGCCTTCATCGCCCTTTTGAAATTTGGTTTCGACCATTCGTTTTGTAGAAAGCTAAATGAAACTACTAAAATTAATCTTTTGGAAGCTTCGGTCGCATTTATAAAAGTTTCTGTCAAATAATTTTCGGAAGAAATTTGCAGGTCTCTGTAATGCAAGCACATGGAATAGCCAGACTGCTCCAACTCCGGCGATATCACGCGGGACACGAAGTCATCGTCCAGAACACTGTACACCATGTAGCCGTCGTACATTCTGTCTTTGTCTATTTCGCAGTCACTGACGGAGTTGTTTTTGAAAATCCGCACCCCGTACTTGGAGTGGGCCCACAGGCGCACGTCTTGGCGGAAGGAGAACATCAGCGCCCCCAGCAGGCCTATCAGAATGGCGGCAATAAGAACTATAGATAGCAAAGGCACATAATTTAGGATCGTCACGCTCTCCTGAGAGGCGAACGGTTGGTTTTCCGAGGAAATTACACTAACTTGCATCTGTTCTAAACACTTAGCGGTGGCATCGAAAATGGTCACATTATTAATTTCTTGAAAGTCTTTAGCGCAGAACATGTTGTTGGAATTTTCATGGTTTTTAGTCAACCACTTTTCTAAGTCGTAGATATTGTCGCAGTCGCAAGTCCAAGAATTTCCTTCGAGGTAAACGTGGCTCAAGCTTGTCGAGGTTAAATGTTTTGGGTTGAAATCCCTTATTTTGTTATATTCCAAATGCAACGACTTTAATGATGCCATGGATAAAAAGGTATTGTTGTCAACATAAGTTATGGCATTATGGTTCAAATACAATTCCTTGAGATGCTTTGTTTGGTTAAATTCGTGTCCCTTGAGTTCTGATAAATGGTTATTACCTAAATGCAGCGTCTTTAGCGAATAAAGTCCATTGAATGTTCCGTTCTCAATGGAAACAATGTTGCTATTGTTGAGATGTAAAATGCTGAGTTTCTTTTTTCCGATAAAAATGTGGTTATCCAAAGTTCCTAGATTATTTCCATCCAGATATATTTCAGTGGCGTCCATTGGTATTTTAGCTGGAATATGGTCGTAATCTGCATTTGAGCAATCGACTACATTAGAGCTCCAACTGCTGTCGTGGTAACACGAGCACCGGTCGGGACAAGTCATTTTGCAGTCGCACGCTTCGTACTCGCAACAGGAGCACTGCGAAGAGCAGTGGGTCTCGTAGGGACACAGGAACTGCGAGGCGGGGAGGTCGAGCAGAGGAGCAGTCTGCTTGCCCCCGTGCACCAGCTGACACGTGACTTCCTCCAGGTCCATGAAGAGCGGGGACGTGCGGAGATGGTTCCACTGGTTTATCTTCTGGAGCCAACCCATCGTGCAATCACAAAAGAAAGGATTTTCGCTAATGTAGAACTGCGGTATCTCTTTGTTTCTCGGAATCGGTGGCAAATTAAATGCACTCAGTTCGATAGTTTTCATCTTATTTCCATTCAAAACAACTTTTCTCAGTTTGTGTTTGCTAGAAAATGTTTCAGGTTTCAATATACCTATTTGGTTGTTGTTGAGGAATAATATTTCTACGTTTTGAGGAACGGATAATTCATCAACTTCAGAAATCGAATTATAGCTCGCATCCAACGTTTGAATGTTGGCAGCACTCACGTTAAAGTAGTTTTCCAGTTTAGATATATTATTATTGTGCATATCTAACCACTCCAAATTGTCGGGCAAATGACTGTAATCAAACCAGGCTAATCTGTTATCAGATATGTTTAACCATCCCAACGTATGCAAATTGTTGAAAACACCCCTTATATCCGATAGCCGGTTCCCATCCAATCTGATGGCCTTAAGTGTGGGGTTCGAGTCAAAAGCTCCTTTGTCTATATTTTCTATTTTATTTGATGCTAAATTTAAAACTTGAAGCGATGGCAGAGTTATAAACGCATCTTTGGATATATTCACAATGCAATTATCTACAAGGCGAAGTCCATACAATTCCTCGAGACCCTCGAATGAAGCATTGTTCACCATACTGATGTTGTTTCTTCCAATATCGAGAGCTTTTAGAAATCTCAGTTTCTTTATGGAATCCGGAATTCCTCCCAGGTAGTTATCATTTAGAGCCAAGTCCTGTAGATATGTTATATTCTCAAACGATTTAGGATGAATAAACTCGATTTTATTGTTGTCCAAATGCAGTTGACTGAGAACGTATAAGTTTGAAAAGTGAAATTCATCAATATTTTTAAGCTTGTTTTGTGATAAATTAAGAACAAGTAGACTCTTCAAGTCGACAAATGCCCCGATACTTATAATTTCGATGTAATTGTTTTCCAAGTTGATGACTTTCAGGCTGTTCAAATCTTGAAATATTTTCGGGTCCAATCGTGTCAACTTATTGAAGGAAAGGTTCAACAACTCCAAGCGCACGAGGCCGGCGAACGTGTCACGATTCACCCATTCATTGGAGAGTTTATTTCGGGATAAATCTAAAACTTGCAGCTGGTCCAATCCCTCCAGAAGTCCCGGTCCCAGCACTCCCAGGGAGTTATTCGAGAGAAAGATCTGCTTTATCTCCCGAGATGACTGGAACAGCTCCGGCGGCACGGCCACCAACTTGTTGCTAGACATGTTCAACACTTTTAGAGCGGTCAAACCGACGAACGCTCGATCTGCAATTTCTGCGACGGCGTTATCTTGGATATATAAAGCCTCCAACGTCCTCAAACTGGATAGGCCGTTGTCCGGGAGGGATACAACGTTATTAGAAGATACGTCTAAGATATTCAGTCCTGTGTTACAAGATTTACCTGGAGCTGTAGGGCCCTTGCCCCAGTCGGAGAATCCGATCTCGGAAATGTCTTGAAGGCGGTTGTTGGTCAAGTTCAACGACTTCAAACTGAACAGGGGGCAGAACACCTCCGAAGGGAGCGTCCAGATATTGTTGTCCCCGAGGTCGAGGTGCCGCAGCTCCGTCAGGCCCCGGAAGCTCTCGGCGTGCAGCTCCATGGTCATGGCGGACCAGTCGTTGTTGTAGCTGCGCAGGGTGAGGCTCGCGAGGTCGCGCAGGGGAGACAGCAGCATGGCGGGAACGTACCGGACCTTGCACGACTCCACGCGCAGCTCCTTCAGCCTCCGCAGCTCGCTGAGGGAGTTCGACTGCAGCGCGCTCTCGAAGAACAGGACGTCGGTACAGGCCAGCTTGAGCGAGTCGATGCGGCGGGCCTGGTGCGCGGTGAGATTGCCGAGCAGGCTGTCCATGGAGGCGGCCGTGCGCATGTGGCAGGCCAGCTGCACGCTGACCTCGCTGGGGGGGGCGGTGGGCGCGGGGGGCGGCAGGGAGCGCTGCCAGCGACACGAGGGCGGCGCGGCCCCTAGCCCGCCCACTCCGCTGTCACCGCCCGACACCACTCCGACCACCACCGCCACCACTGCAACCACCAAAACATACATCGCACTTTCCGATATTGAAGAGGCCCCCATTTCTGTAGACAAAACTGCACACTCAAATTGTTTTTTATTATAAAGTTTCGCACATTTTGTATTTGGACTGGATAATCTGTTCGGTTCACTTATCTCTTCGGTACTTAAAAACTCTTTCGAAGGATGTAAACACGGTTTGACAAATCATAGCACAACACTTTTCGCGAGTCAATAGTCACCGGCGTTTACACTGTTATTGTTTACAATACAGTTCAAAACAATTTGTAATAATCAGAGTCAGCGCAACGCGGATACAATGTTTGGCTCTCCCCGCCAGTCCAGTTCGTAACTCGGGCGCGCTCGCGGCCTTTATTCTCGCAATGTTTGGGAATTAGTTTGTTGCAACGGAACGACCAACAGAGACAACTACCGACTAGCGACACAACCTCTCCCCGAAGCAAACCAACGATAACTGACCTGGCGTAAGACTGAATGGGCCCGAGTGCCCCCTCCTCCTCGCGCTCCTCGCGGCCCGCTCCCTCGCCCTCCTTCCATCTCCCCCCCGCAGATAATGCGGTTTCCTCATCCCTCGCCGATGACACCCTTTACTTTTACCCCTTACCTACACAATTTACAGGATTAAACAATAAATAAATCCGCGACTACATTGTTTTTTTTTAAATATTTATTTAAAGTTATTATTTTTATTATAAAACTGACTAATATTTTTTTTTCTAAAATCTTAACCCTGGCTCCCCTTTCCACCCATACGATTTTTCAATTGTTTTATCTTTTCAGAAACAAATTTCGTAACATACGTGTGAAGAAATAATGTTATTTTTTCAACATCACATTTCGTGTTTCCTTCTACCAGCCCAGTCCACTTAGGTGATTTTTTTACAAAAAACGTCGCTCTACGAATTATCCAAATATGAATATTAAAGCAATGATTCAGTAAAATAATAAAAATAAAACGACATGTTAGTAACAATAATGATAAAATTGTATTAGTGCAGTTTTGTGATGTTTTAAGTGCGTAAATTAAATAATTTTAAATATCCATGTTAAAATGAAAAGTTATTGCCACTTTGAAACTATTGATGTTGTCAATGAAGGTACTTGGTTGAGACTAATAGTAGACTATACTTTTATATGGGAAAAGCAAGTGGTTTGACGAAATAAATCCGTTTCTTTTTTAGATTTGTTAGTTTACTTATTATAATATTGATAATTGTGTAATTCTGCTTAATTTATTTCTATTTTAATATTATTTACGAATGCGGATTAAAAAGCGTTTAGAACAAGGTGTCATATTATGTCGCATTGCATTCAACCATTCAACATTCCCATTCAAATCAACTGTATTGCCTGTTATGATTATCTTTTTGTTGATTTATGGGTTGGTAGTTGCATGAGTCAATAGGTCTTTAGTTGTAAATTGTTGATGAATAAGTTTTAAGTTTCTATAAAGATAAAATTATGTATTGTTCGAATTAGATTAGTGTAGGTAAATAAAGTTCGTATTTCTTTATATTAACCGTAAAACACCCTTCAGGTGATTTTTTACAAAATATTGTTGTTTACTGGATTTTTTTATTGTAACCCAGCAACAGATCTTAAAAAGTCGTACTTATTTGGTATAAATAATAAAAATCTATGATTGGCTAGAGGGATTTCCATGTTTGCAAAGGACAAGTTGAGACTGTTACTGATTCAGAATAGGTACCTTTATATATTTACAATACATAAACCTAGTTTATATTTTCAATTTCGAAATATTCTAAAATGAAGTAGTGCAATTAAGGAATACAAGGAATTTCCATTAGGTACCGATTATTGAGGGATAAGCTGATATTGAAAGCAGAAAGCGGCTAACCGCTGATAGCTACAGCTAATGCACTCGGCTTTGATAGCGCACTAACTCCTGCCTTAGAACTCAGAGCTCTGACGGAACCATAACAGAACTAACGGTTTCTAAAGCACAAGGCAGACGGTGCATTTACATTGCTCATTGCTCGTGTTGTTATGACACTAGACACCACCTAGTGGGCATCGGGCCACTGGGCAAGTTGCACTGCACAGGAGTAGACCAATCTTGAAGTAACAATATATGGAGGGCAAGCTAATTATTTTTACCAAACCCATACAAACTTGCGAAAAATCACTTTCTCCAGGTTTTCACGTCGTTCACCATGAGAGAAAAAGAGATAACAAATATAATGCAGCGCTTCTATGTACTGTAACGACGATCTTGGTCTCCTGGGTCACCGCGGGGCTCCGCCCACATTTTTTATTATGCAACTAAACTTGACACAAGTAAACGGTTTTTTAGGTTATACTCGTATGCTATATTTTTGCAGGTAAAAATACTGTGAAAAAGTGGTTATACGAATAAACAAAAACATCATGTCGATATGCGCTATGACGGATGTATAATTGCCTTAGTCTTAGCCACGCCCAGGTCTGCCGAGTCAGGTAAAAATCATCAAAAACTGACTACACTGCCTCGGATAGGTACCACTCTATGTACTCTAAGAGACCAATAGACTGACCCTTCCGTCCATGTAGACTTTTCGGTTTCTGTAAATGTTATTACTAATTTCATTCTACTATATGAAACATCAAACAGTCGTCACTGCACTACAACACTTAATTAAAAACGCATTCGTTTCGCCTAATTTAGTATGACTTCATCCCAAAAGCATTTTCATTTACTTGCATTCTCGTAATAACTTCCGCTTTGGTTTTTCCATAATATTAATGACGTATCCCAGAGCTTCGAAAATCAATCATATCATGTACACCATGATACAATTCCTACAAATTAAAATTTCAGAAGATGTATTATAAACATTAAGAGGCCAGATAAAATAATAAAAAAAATGATAAAAAAACGTAACTAAATACGATATATAGATGGTTATAAACCTAAGGGAATGAAATTGAAGTTTATCCATAAAAAATATTATGCTAGTAGTTACTTAACGACAATATTACAAAGAAGATTTCGTTCTTCCAATACAAAGGTGTATTAAATAATGAAAACAACAAGAACCAGGGACAGGGAAATAAAACATTAAAGTTTAAACTTCTGTGGGTATATAGGTACCTGCTCAATAATACTCACCAACGTGCTGCTGATTTCATAATTTTGCAGTTTTGGATTCACCATAATAATATTCAAATAATTATTAAAGCACCGTTTTTTTCATCACTCCAATAATTAATACTTGTATCCTTTTTCATGAATAGCTGTGTACTGGTGTATTTACTGGTTCGATCTATTTGACCGCAGCCATCAATTGAAGCTAGAGTCGAGATATTTTTCTCTACAATTTTTTTGTTTAGTGTAGTACTTGTAATTTTGTTCCAGAATTAGATGGACAAGTGGGTAGGTAGGTACGTAGTGTGTGGCGTGTACTCGCACGACCACTTAGTAGGGAGACACTTGTCAGTGTACATTATTAATATACAGTATGTCTGGTTCGGTTTGTCAATTGATTTGTTCATCTCACTACTAATAATTTAAGCATTTAAGAGGTTAATTAGAGAGTTAAGAATTTATATCGTTCAATGCAAGCAATGTGATGCCATATCGCAGACGAATAGCTGATGGGATGCTACAGCGTGTTGCAATTACATTATATTATATTGTATTATAAATAAGTAGACGATTTATCGGTCAATCAGTCGATTTTTTAAGGTAAGTGTAAAACCTTAGAGTAACAATATAAAGAGACCGTACTAATTTGTGACAAATCGTTGACAAACTCGCAAAATATAGCTCTCTCTTTATGCTCGGTTCTATACGCATATGAGAAAAAGAGACAAACAATTGTTGAAACCAATACACGATTTGGGGCGTGCTGAATACCATGTCCGCAATATTTGATCTGTACGAGCTTCATTCTGGTTTGGAGTGTCAGGCGAACGGACTGTCAAAAGTGCGTAAATAGTTAAAAACTTGAGTTATTTTTTGTCCGATATCTAGCAAAACATCATGGCCATATGTGCTATACTTGGTTGCTTCAATCGAAGTACAAAAGGACCAAAAACAAACAGTTTTCACACGTATGTACCATAAAAATCGTCTTTTTTAGTTAGATCTCAAATATTTAACATTCTAACCTACAAAACAACTAGTAACTTACACCAATATGTAATTAATCTTTGGACTATTCGTTCCAATATAATAAACTTCCGTTTGAAATGAGTTTTAGTGGATTCGTAATATTTTTAACTTAGAGATATTTACTAGCTGTCACATAAGAAACCATTACAAGGGGAATACCCATATTGTACGGCTTCTTAAAGTATCCCGGTCTCTTTCTTTCTCATGATACTAACGCTAAATTGTTGGCAAACAGATAAAGACAGAATAGTGTTTATCTCTTAGTTATATTTATAATTTCGGTTACGTCCCCAGATTCAGGGCTATGCCAAAATTGGAATATTATTATTTATTTAATTATTTTTAGATTTCCAAAGGATGAAAAAAGACGAGAAAAATCTAATTTCTTTTTCTTTGATTTAACAAATATGTTAATATGAATTCATACGTTTCATCTGGATTTTTTTATACCCTTAGCTTCTAGTTAATTGTTTTTTTTAAATCTATTGATGTGCACATGCACTATTGTACCCATTTCTGAACCTGTTCTCTGATGATTTATGATAACGATATGCATCTAGATAGTTTTAATTTTGTATACATATTATATATTATTTTCTCCTTGTTAGTTAGAATTATTAGCTTAATTAAGTAAATATCACAAAACTGTGCTATATAAGTTCACTGTTATTATTATCTGCATTCGAAATTTCCTTACAAAATAACGCGGGACGGAAAACATCCCTACAATACTTAAAAGCGGTGTCATGTTTTGTGAATTTTTTTTGTGTCTCTCTTTCTCTCTCATGGTGTACGACGTAAAAACGCAGAGAAAGTGATTTATCGCAAATTTATATAGGTAAAAAAAATTGATCTCTCTCCATATATTCTTACTCCAAGGTTAAGAAAATGATTTAACATCTGTTATCACCGTACATTTTTTTATTTTACTTTTTGTTTGTAAACTATTTTGTTGATGGAGACTGGAAGTTCATTTTATAATATGTATTATAAAATGTTCTGTACTAATAATTTAATTCGTTTATATTTTTATCTATAAATAAGATTTTAATAATCTTATTGATTAATGTATATTTGAATAAACAAAAAAATATACAACATTCATTCTTTTTAATGATTTACAACTACCTACTCACAACAAAATACCTAATTTACTTAATTTGTGACAACCCTGTTAGTGATTTTACTCCGAGTTTAGGCCACACCCTTTGGTCATTGCTTGGTCAAAAAGTGCGGACAAAATTTCGCAAAGTTAGGTCTCTAGGTTACTCTAAGTGTAAAACACGGTGAGGGTGGGGGTTGCGAAAACCTCGATCAACTTTTGAGAACGGCGAAATTTGCCTGTTTCTTTTAAATTACATTTTTTTATATCAGACACAACTCCCGAAATCCAAGGCGGCAAATCTTCATATCCAATAAAACATTGAATAATTTCCAGGATCTGAACCATTTTAGATGCATTCATACATTGTCGGGAATAGATAAGGGGTTGTCTGCCGTACTTTTTACCAGACTTGGACAGATCGATGAGTTTTTCGTTAGTCATTATTTGTTCATAAACTAGCGCATATCGCATGTCATCTTGCTTAAAAAATATTGTGCTGACAAATTTCCATTTGCGAAAAATATCGTAGAACTTACACAGTCCATCGTGGTAATATAACTTCTCTTTCCATTAAAGGTATAGATGGTAATTTTTTCAGACCACCCGAGTCTGTATTTTATTGACTTTTGTCATGATTTTAGCCTCCTTCAGTTGATCATAACTAGGTAGGTACCTAACAACTCAGTCCATACATTTCTATGTAATAATATTATGCTATGTTGTAATGGCGAAACATTATTTTGACATTCACATTGGACAGGCCACAATTTCATATTTTTTGAGGGGCTAATATTATAGCATTAAAGTAAAGGCCATTTTATTATACTTTCTGATAAGAATATTAAATGACCGAAATCTGACAAGGCACTTCTAGCATTGGCCCACAGATATAATGTATGGGGTGATGCCATTCTACCACCCGGAAAAACAGCCTAATATTTCGAGAACATTTTTTTTTTTGAATTTAGCGTAAAGATTTATTTTTTTCAAAATGTCTGCGTCAGAGCACAGCATATGAATTTTCTTCTCATGGATAGCGTTCCGCGGCTGGAAAGATTTCGCCTCCAATTTTCGACTTTATAATATTTGTATCTATTAAAATGGAAAAGAAAACCTTTTTATTATTTCAAAAACAAATATGAATATCACGTGTTATATATACCAATGGACTTGGTTGTTTGCGATGGCTGCCTAGTGCTCCGTGCTCCCGTAAAGTTGCCTGTCCAAGGTTCACGTGTTCACCGTGCACCGAGTGGCCCGAGAGGCCTGAGAGCCCCGAGGACCCAGTACTCAATGAGACGTGACAATCTTCTCAGATGGCTCATGGGACGATCCAAACAGATTTACCCCTGAAAGAACCCCTGAACCCCTGTGAGCTGTGATCATGACTTATTAGTTAAGCCAAATTTATATTTCCTGCCCCCCTCTTAGTTCAGAAAATAATGGTTATGAATGGACTGCAACTTTAATATATCTCCGATTACTTAAGTTAAGTTAAGATGCGTTATTTATAAAATAATGCATCATGGTACAAGATTTCCATTGTCTGGATATGAATTTTAGAGGCATGAAAAGTCAAATTTTAATTACATTATAGATTTGGGACACACCTGATGATAGTCTTGCCATAAATAATAAAACGCAAATAATTCAAAATAGTACTAAAACACAGTTGATAATTAACTTCATGGCAGAACACACCACAGTGAGGAAGTCATTAAGGAAAAGTGTTTTAAATCTGTAAAGTTTTATAAATGAATTTAGAAACTCATCGGACTATGTTAGGTGCTCGTTGCGGTCTCCAGTCAGATGGCGGTCAGCTGCGTGGACGAGCGGTGAGTAGAGCCAGTACCTACTCGACCCAAGCAGCATCCAACAGCTCAACAGCTGGACCGCTCCCGCGTTTACCCGCCACAAACAACAATGCCCATATGCTGCCAAAAGGTAGAATGCACTCGTCTGTAAAAAATAGCAATCTAATTTTGTAGGTGGCCCATTGTGCGACTTCTCTGCGGCCTTTTCACGGTGCAGCTAGTGTGCTGATTAAAGAAGAGTGACTTCGAGTATGCGAACATTGTATGGATTTCTGTTTTTTATACAACTAACTAACTAACCATCACGCCGTTTCCCCGCAGGGGTAGGCAGAGAGGATGGACCGCCATACAACTCTGTCTTGGCACACGCTCCTTGCTTCATTTACATTCGTACATCGTCTCATACATACTCTTCTGTTATTCTGACTCTTCACATGACCGACCCGATTCAAGTATTTGATTTACTTGATCGTGCCATGTCTTTCTTGGGCGTCCTAGACTTCTTCTTCCATTCACTCATTTTATATTCTTTCTATATAGTAATTTTAGTTCGTATTATTATTAATCGTGATATCCGTTTCGTCCTGCGAAGGAACTTGTGTGTTAAAATATGTATTTAGGTGTTTATTTTCAGTATAAATTAATAGTAATAAGAATGAGGACTGCATGATGATTAGTAGGTAAGTAACCATAAGTAACTAAATAACCACTACGCCGAATCTCTGTAGAGCTAAGTACCACATTCACGAAGTTTCTCACAAAACCGCCTATTTTAATTCCACTCTCGTCATGGTTTCATGATTCACTTGATTGTAACATAAATTTACTCAAAAAAATTCCGAATGAGTAGGTAGGTCATACCTCCAACAATTGTACATGGTTGACTTTCGCCAAATGAGAACGGGACGTTTCTACGACTTGACGTTCTTGTGCTCAAGAGGTCGCCTGTGGAATGCTTTTTTGGACTCTGTGTTTCCTTCCTCACATATTCACTCCCTCCGTTTCTCGTAAAGACCCTCCAAATTATTTCTCAAAGGGCTTCGTGTACGAAGTTAATGTAAAAATAGGCAAGTAGGCTTCAAAAAAGTGACACGCAGCTGTACATTGCATATTCCACGGGAGGGGTATAGAAAAGTACTCGTGTATGAACATAGTAGCAGGTACAGGGACCTTTCCGCTTTTTGCATCGATATGCATATTTTGATATCTCATTTGCTTTAGCCATTTCGTTTAAAAGTAGATCGGTTACATTACCACTTTATTTTTTAGTGGAAGGCGCTTGCCTCATGTGTTTTACGACTGTTTAGTTGCCAGTAAGCAGTTAGAAGTTAGCACAATGTGTATACAGTAGCTGGTTTACGCACGTTGCATGTTTCACGTTGCACATGGAGTAGAAGTGTTATGATCTTGGTCCAGATTTGAAAAATTGTATCGACAAATGAAACTGTACGGCTAAATTCTATTGCACACCTAGGTAGAAAAATACAAACTTTAAAAAATAAACACAATGTTTTTAACCATAATTTATTAAAAAATATAGGTACAATTTGTATAACATAATATGTAAAAGGTAGTAAAAACAAAAATTGAAATAAGTTTTTTTTTTTTTTCATAAATAGAGCTGCATGCAGTATTATTTTTCCAAAGATAGTCAACGTAGTCTGACATTCAGGTAAAGACTAAAACCTATTTTGTACTTATTTACTTTGGTGGTTCGCTCTCCTTTACAGAAACGAAAAAGGGAGCCGAGTAAAAATAATCCAAGTTTATGTCTGTACCGAGTATTCAAAGTCATCGCATGAAAAAATTTCACAATAAAACATTAGACGAGTGTAAAAAAAGACATTTTATGTGAACAGATGAAAAATTGAGTGATATTTTTTTCTTCCTTCTTTCTTTTCGCACACAGTTCATACTTGTTCGTTAAGTATATTTTCTATTTTGACTGGTGTGATGAAAAATATTCGTTGTCTTTTTGAAATGACCAATATTAATATCTGGTGCAGTTTGTCTGGTTTGTTCCACACTTTGCTCTCCTATCAACCTATCCATCTTTATCTTTAATGCTGATTCGATTTGTTTATCGATTGACTTGGTCAATTTGGTTGATACTGCGGCCATCTGGGGAAAAAAAGTTCTATATTGTTGTATTCCACAGTTCTAAACACGCTGTCAGTTTTTGCGTTGACAGTTGACACCGAATCGATATGTATCTACCTGTAAACATTACAACCACCACATGTATCCCGAAAATTTTAATTGAATATTTGTTATAATTGGCTCATATTGACTCGACATTAGTTAAACCCAATCTCAGTTCGAATCGCTCTACTTCTTATGTTTGTATTGGTGGAAGCTGGTAGATTTATTCAACTTCTTATCCACCACCCTCCCCCAACATAAGAAAACGTAGTTTATGTAAAATAAATAATAAAAATATAACTTTATGTTTTAGTTTAAGGATTGGTTCACCTGCTCGGCCCTATGTGCAATCTGGTCATATATCAGTGTTATTCTGAAGGGATTTGGCTGTGTTTGTTTATTTGGACGCTCTTCCTTCAAGAAATTTCGGAAAAAGAGATAAGCAACTTCAGAAATGTAATTTTTTGAGGAAATATTTGAATATGCCATTCGATGGTTTATATATGTTGTTCATTTTATTTCTTATTACATATTCGTTTGTAAAAAAAATACTGTTTTGATTTAAATTATTATTGTTTTTTATTTTTTATATGTTATCAACAGATTTTTTTTTTTCTTTTTTTTAAAAAAA